>BTSY01000001.1:5994069-8598512 GCA_036245785.1 Pristionchus fissidentatus
AAACATGAAAATGGATAAATCAATCAAAGCTACCGTAACCTACAGTACCCTCCGATGAGTTCGGTGGGTCAGACCGCAGGTCAGATTCATGATTTTTCCCAAAAACATGAAAATCGATAAATCGATCAAAACTACCGTAACCTACAGTACCCTCCGATGAGTTCGTTGGGTCAGACCGCAGGTCAGATTCATGATTTTTCTCAAAAACATGAAAATGGATAAATCAATCAAAACTACCGTAACCTACAGTACCCTCCGATGAGTTCGGTGGGTCAGACCGCAGGTCAGATTCATGGTTTTTTCTCAAAAACATGAAAATCGATAAATCGATCAAAACTACCGTAACCTACAGTACCCTCCGATGAGTTCGGTGGGTCAGACCGCTGGTCAGATTCATTATTTTTCTCAAAAACATGAAAATCGATAAATCAATAAATACTACCGTAACCTACAGTACCCTCCGATGAGTTCGGTGGGTCAGACCGCAGGTCAGATTCATGGTTTTTTCTCAAAAACATGAAAATCGATAAATCAATCAAAACTACCGTAACCTACAGTACCCTCCGATGAGTTCGGTGGGTCAGACCGCAGGTCAGATTCATGATTTTTCCCAAAAACATGAAAATCGATAAATTGATCAAAACTACCGTAACCTACAGTACCCTCCGATGAGTTCGGTGGGTCAGACCGCAGGTCAGATTCATGGTTTTTCTCAAAAACATGAAAATCGATAAATCAATCAATACTACCGTAACCTACAGTACCCTCCGATGAGTTCGGTGGGTCAGACCGCAGGTCAGATTCATTATTTTTCTCAAAAACATGAAAATCGATAAATCAATCAAAACTACCGTAACCTACAGTACCCTCCGATGAGTTCGGTGGGTCAGACCGCAGGTCAGATTCATGATTTTTTCCCAAAAACATGAAAATCGATAAATCGATCAAAACTACCGTAACCTACAGTACCCTCCGATGAATTCGGTGGGTCAGACCGCTGGTCAGATTCATTATTTTTCTCAAAAACATGAAAATCGATAAATCAATAAATACTACCGTAACCTACAGTACCCTCCGATGAGTTCGGTGGGTCAGACCGCAGGTCAGATTCATGGTTTTTTCTCAAAAACATGAAAATCGATAAATCAATCAAAACTACCGTAACCTACAGTACCCTCCGATGAGTTCGGTGGGTCAGACCGCAGGTCAGATTCATGATTTTTCCCAAAAACATGAAAATCGATAAATTGATCAAAACTACCGTAACCTACAGTACCCTCCGATGAGTTCGGTGGGTCAGACCGCAGGTCAGATTCATGGTTTTTCTCAAAAACATGAAAATCGATAAATCAATCAATACTACCGTAACCTACAGTACCCTCCGATGAGTTCGGTGGGTCAGACCGCAGGTCAGATTCATTATTTTTCTCAAAAACATGAAAATCGATAAATCAATCAAAACTACCGTAACCTACAGTACCCTCCGATGAGTTCGGTGGGTCAGACCGCAGGTCAGATTCATGATTTTTCCCAAAAACATGAAAATCGATAAATTGATCAAAACTACCGTAACCTACAGTACCCTCCGATGAGTTCGGTGGGTCAGACCGCAGGTCAGATTCATGATTTTCTTAAAAAACATGAAAATCGATAAATCAATCAAAACTACCGTAACCTACAGTACCCTCCGATGAGTTCGGTGGGTCAGACCGCAGGTCAGATTCATTATTTTTCTCAAAAACATGAAAATCGATAAATCAATAAATACTACCGTAACCTACAGTACCCTCCGATGAGTTCGGTGGGTCAGACCGCAGGTCAGATTCATTATTTTTCTCAAAAACATGAAAATCGATAAATCAATCAAAACTACCGTAACCTACAGTACCCTCCGATGAGTTCGGTGGGTCAGACCGCAGGTCAGATTCATGATTTTTCCCAAAAACATGAAAATCGATAAATTGATCAAAACTACCGTAACCTACAGTACCCTCCGATGAGTTCGGTGGGTCAGACCGCAGGTCAGATTCATGATTTTTCTTAAAAACATGAAAATCGATAAATCAATCAAAACTACCGTAACCTACAGTACCCTCCGATGAGTTCGGTGGGTCAGACCGCAGGTCAGATTCATGATTTTTCCCAAAAACATGAAAATCGATAAATTGATCAAAACTACCGTAACCTACAGTACCCTCCGATGAGTTCGGTGGGTCAGACCGCAGGTCAGATTCATGATTTTTCTCAAAAACATGAAAATGGATAAATCAATCAAAACTGCCGTAAACCTACAGTACCCTCCGATGAGTTCGGTGGGTCAGACCGCAGGTCAGATTCAAAAATTTTCTTAAAAACATGAAAATCGATAAATCAATCAAAACTACCGTAACCTACAGTACCCTCCGATGAGTTCGGTGGGTCAGACCGCAGGTCAGATTCATGATTTTTCTCAAAAACATGAAAATGGATAAATCAATCAAAACTACCGTAACCTACAGTACCCTCCGATGAGTTCGGTGGGTCAGACCGCAGGTCAGATTCATGATTTTTCTCAAAAACATGAAAATGGATAAATCAATCAAAACTACCGTAACCTACAGTACCCTCCGATGAGTTCGGTGGGTCAGACCGCAGGTCAGATTCATGGTTTTTCTCAAAAACATGAAAATCGATAAATCAATCAAAACTACCGTAACCTACAGTACCCTCCGATGAGTTCGGTGGGTCAGACCGCAGGTCAGATTCATTATTTTCTCAAAAACATGAAAATCGATAAATCAATAAATACTACCGTAACCTACAGTACCCTCCGATGAGTTCGGTGGGTCAGACCGCAGGTCAGATTCATGGTTTTTTCTCAAAAACATGAAAATCGATAAATCGATCAAAACTACCGTAACCTACAGTACCCTCCGATGAGTTCGGTGGGTCAGACCGCTGGTCAGATTCATTATTTTTCTCAAAAACATGAAAATCGATAAATCAATAAATACTACCGTAACCTACAGTACCCTCCGATGAGTTCGGTGGGTCAGACCGCAGGTCAGATTCATGGTTTTTTCTCAAAAACATGAAAATCGATAAATCAATCAAAACTACCGTAACCTACAGTACCCTCCGATGAGTTCGGTGGGTCAGACCGCAGGTCAGATTCATGATTTTTCCCAAAAACATGAAAATCGATAAATTGATCAAAACTACCGTAACCTACAGTACCCTCCGATGAGTTCGGTGGGTTCAGACCGCAGGTCAGATTCATGATTTTTCTTAAAAACATGAAAATCGATAAATCAATCAAAACTACCGTAACCTACAGTACCCTCCGATGAGTTCGGTGGGTCAGACCGCAGGTCAGATTCAAAATTTTTCTTAAAAACATGAAAATCGATAAATCGATCAAAACTACCGTAACCTACAGTACCCTCCGATGAGTTCGGTGGGTCAGACCGCAGGTCAGATTCATGATTTTTCTCAAAAACATGAAAATGGATAAATCAATCAAAGCTACCGTAACCTACAGTACCCTCCGATGAGTTCGGTGGGTCAGACCGCAGGTCAGATTCATGATTTTTCCCAAAAACATGAAAATCGATAAATCGATCAAAACTACCGTAACCTACAGTACCCTCCGATGAGTTCGTTGGGTCAGACCGCAGGTCAGATTCATGATTTTTCTCAAAAACATGAAAATGGATAAATCAATCAAAACTACCGTAACCTACAGTACCCTCCGATGAGTTCGGTGGGTCAGACCGCAGGTCAGATTCATGGTTTTTTCTCAAAAACATGAAAATCGATAAATCGATCAAAAACTACCGTAACCTACAGTACCCTCCGATGAGTTCGGTGGGTCAGACCGCTGGTCAGATTCATGATTTTTCTCAAAAACATGAAAATCGATAAATCAATAAATACTACCGTAACCTACAGTACCCTCCGATGAGTTCGGTGGGTCAGACCGCAGGTCAGATTCATGGTTTTTTTCTCAAAAACATGAAAATCGATAAATCAATCAAAACTACCGTAACCTACAGTACCCTCCGATGAGTTCGGTGGGTCAGACCGCAGGTCAGATTCATGATTTTCCCAAAAACATGAAAATCGATAAATTGATCAAAACTACCGTAACCTACAGTACCCTCCGATGAGTTCGGTGGGTCAGACCGCAGGTCAGATTCATGATTTTTCTTAAAAACATGAAAATCGATTAAATCAATCAAAACTACCGTAACCTACAGTACCCTCCGATGAGTTCGGTGGGTCAGACCGCAGGTCAGATTCTTGATTTTTCTCAAAACATGAAAATGGATAAATCAATCAGAACTGCCGTAACCTACAGTACCCTCCGATGAGTTCGGTGGGTCAGACCGCAGGTCAGATTCAAAAATTTTCTTAAAAACATGAAAATCGATAAATCAATCAAAAACTACCGTAACCTACAGTACCCTCCGATGAGTTCGGTGGGTCAGACCGCAGGTCAGATTCATGATTTTTCTCAAAAACATGAAAATGGATAAATCAATCAAAACTACCGTAACCTACAGTACCCTCCGATGAGTTCGGTGGGTCAGACCGCAGGTCAGATTCATGATTTTTCTCAAAAACATGAAAATGGATAAATCAATCAAAACTACCGTAACCTACAGTACCCTCCGATGAGTTCGGTGGGTCAGACCGCAGGTCAGATTCATGGTTTTTCTCAAAAACATGAAAATCGATAAATCAATCAAAACTACCGTAACCTACAGTACCCTCCGATGAGTTCGGTGGGTCAGACCGCAGGTCAGATTCATGATTTTCCCAAAAACATGAAAATCGATAAATCGATCAAAACTACCGTAACCTACAGTACCCTCCGATGAGTTCGGTGGGTCAGACCGCAGGTCAGATTCATGATTTTTCTCAAAAACATGAAAATGGATAAATCGATCAAAACTACCGTAACCTACAGTACCCTCCGATGAGTTCGGTGGGTCAGACCGCAGGTCAGATTCATGATTTTTCCAAAAACATGAAAATCGATAAATCAATCAAAACTACCGTAACCTACAGTACCCTCCGATGAGTTCGGTGGGTCAGACCGCAGGTCAGATTCATGATTTTTCTCAAAAACATGAAAATCGATAAATCAATCAAAACTACCGTAACCTACAGTACCCTCCGATGAGTTCGGTGGGTCAGACCGCAGGTCAGATTCATTATTTTTCTCAAAAACATGAAAATCGATAAATCAATAAATACTACCGTAACCTACAGTACCCTCCGATGAGTTCGGTGGGTCAGACCGCAGGTCAGATTCATGGTTTTTTCTCAAAAACATGAAAATCGATAAATCGATCAAACTACCGTAACCTACAGTACCCTCCGATGAGTTCGGTGGGTCAGACCGCTGGTCAGATTCATTATTTTTCTCAAAAACATGAAATCGATAAATCAATAAATACTACCGTAACCTACAGTACCCTCCGATGAGTTCGGTGGGTCAGACCGCAGGTCAGATTCATGGTTTTTTCTCAAAAACATGAAAATCGATAAATCAATCAAAACTACCGTAACCTACAGTACCCTCCGATGAGTTCGGTGGGTCAGACCGCAGGTCAGATTCATGATTTTTCCCCAAAAACATGAAAATCGATAAATTGATCAAAACTACCGTAACCTACAGTACCCTCCGATGAGTTCGGTGGGTCAGACCGCAGGTCAGATTCATGATTTTTCTTAAAAACATGAAAATCGATAAATCAATCAAACTACCGTAACCTACAGTACCCTCCGATGAGTTCGGTGGGTCAGACCGCAGGTCAGATTCATGATTTTTCTCAAAAACATGAAAATGGATAAATCAATCAAAACTGCCGTAACCTTACAGTACCCTCCGAGGAGTCGGTGGGTCAGACCGCAGGTCAGATTCATGATTTTTTCCCAAAAACATGGAAAATCGATAAATCAATCAAAACTACCGTAACCTACAGTACCCTCCGATGAGTTCGGTGGGTCAGACCGCAGGTCAGATTCAAAAATTTTCTTAAAAACATGAAATCGATAAATCAATCAAAACTACCGTAACCTACAGTACCCTCCGATGAGTTCGGTGGGTCAGACCGCAGGTCAGATTCATGATTTTTCTCAAAAACATGAAAATGGGATAAATCAATCAAAACTACCGTAACCTACAGTACCCTCCGATGAGTTCGGTGGGTCAGACCGCAGGTCAGATTCATGATTTTTCTCAAAAACATGAAAATGGATAAATCAATCAAAACTACCGTAACCTACAGTACCCTCCCGATGAGTTCGGTGGGTCAGACCGCAGGTCAGATTCATGGTTTTTCCTCAAAAACATGAAAATCGATAAATCAATCAAAACTACCGTAACCTACAGTACCCTCCGATGAGTTCGGGTGGGTCAGACCGCAGGTCAGATTCATGATTTTTCCCAAAAACATGAAAATCGATAAATCGATCAAAACTACCGTAACCTACAGTACCCTCCGATGAGTTCGGTGGGTCAGACCGCAGGTCAGATTCATGATTTTTCTCAAAACATGAAAATGGATAAATCGATCAAAACTACCGTAACCTACAGTACCCTCCGATGAGTTCGGTGGGTCAGACCGCAGGTCAGATTCATGATTTTTCCCAAAATACATGAAAATCGATAATTCAATCAAAACTACCGTAACCTACAGTACCCTCCGATGAGTTCGGTGGGTCAGACCGCAGGTCAGATTCATGATTTTTCTCAAAAACATGAAATCGATAAATCAATCAAAACTACCGTAACCTACAGTACCCTCGATGAGTTCGGTGGGTCAGACCGCAGGTCAGATTCATTATTTTCTCAAAAACATGAAAATCGATAAATCAATAAATACTACCGTAACCTACAGTACCCTCCGATGAGTTCGGTGGGGTCAGACCGCAGGTCAGATCATGGTTTTTTCTCAAAACATGAAAATCGATAAATCGATCAAAACTACCGTAACCTACAGTACCCTCCGATGAGTTCGGTGGGTCAGACCGCTGGTCAGATTCATTATTTTTCTCAAAAACATGAAAATCGATAAATCAATAAATACTACCGTAACCTACAGTACCCTCCGATGAGTTCGGTGGGTCAGACCGCAGGTCAGATTCATGGTTTTTTCTCAAAAACATGAAAATCGATAAATCAATCAAAACTACCGTAACCTACAGTACCCTCCGATGAGTTCGGTGGGTAGACCGCAGGTCAGATTCATGATTTTTCCCAAAAACATGAAAATCGATAAATTGATCAAAACTACCGTAACCTACAGTACCCTCCGATGAGTTCGGTGGGTCAGACCGCAGGTCAGATTCATGATTTTTCTTAAAAACATGAAAATCGATAAATCAATCAAAACTACCGTAACCTACAGTACCCTCCGATGAGTTCGGTGGGTCAGACCGCAGGTCAGATTCATGATTTTTCTCAAAACAATGAAAATGGATAAATCAATCAAAAACTGCCGTAACCTACAGTACCCTCCGAGGAGTTCGGGTGGGTCAGGACCGCAGGTCAGATTCAAAAATTTTCTTAAAAACATGAAAATCGATAAATCAATCAAAACTACCGTAACCTACAGTACCCTCCGATGAGTTCGGTGGGTCAGACCGCAGGTCAGATTCATGATTTTTCTCAAAAACATGAAAATGGATAAATCAATCAAAACTACCGTAACCTACAGTACCCTCCGATGAGTTCGGTGGGTCAGACCGCAGGTCAGATCATGATTTTTCTCAAAAACATGAAAATGGATAAATCAATCAAAACTACCGTAACCTACAGTACCCTCCGATGAGTTCGGTGGTCAGACCGCAGGTCAGATTCATGGTTTTTCTCAAAAACATGAAAATCGTATAAATCAATCAAAACTACCGTAACCTACAGTACCCTCCGATGAGTTCGGTGGGTCAGACCGCAGGTCAGATTCATGATTTTTCCCAAAAAACATGAAAATCGATAAATCGATCAAAACTACCGTAACCTACAGTACCCTCCGATGAGTTCGGTGGGTCAGACCGCAGGTCAGATTCATGATTTTTCTCAAAAACATGAAAATGGATAAATCGATCAAAACTACCGTAACCTACAGTACCCTCCGATTGAGTTCGGTGGGTCAGACCGCAGGTCAGATTCATGATTTTTCCCAAAAACATGAAAATCGATAAATCAATCAAAACTACCGTAACCTACAGTACCCTCCGATGAGTTCGGTGGGTCAGGACCGCAGGTCAGATCATGATTTTTCCTCAAAAACATGAAAATCGATAAATCAATCAAAACTACCGTAACCTACAGTACCCTCCGATGAGTTCGGTGGGTCAGACCGCAGGTCAGATTCATTATTTTTCTCAAAAACATGAAAATCGATAAATCAATAAATACTACCGTAACCTACAGTACCCTCCGATGAGTTCGGTGGGTCAGACCGCAGGTCAGATTCATGGTTTTTTCTCAAAAACATGAAAATCGATAAATCGATCAAAACTACCGTAACCCTACAGTACCCTCCGATGAGTTCGGTGGGTCAGACCGCTGGTCAGATTCATTTATTTTTCTCAAAAAACATGAAAATCGATAAATCAATAAATACTACCGTAACCTACAGTACCCTCCGATGAGTTCGGTGGGTCAGACCGCAGGTCAGATTCATGGTTTTTTTCTCAAAAACATGAAAATCGATAAATCAATCAAAACTACCGTAACCTACAGTACCCTCCGATGAGTTCGGTGGGTCAGACCGCAGGTCAGATCATGATTTTTCCCAAAAACATGAAAATCGATAAATTGATCAAAACTACCGTAACCTACAGTACCCTCCGATGAGTTCGGTGGGTCAGACCGCAGGTCAGATTCATGGTTTTTCTCAAAAACATGAAAATCGATAAATCAATCAATACTACCGTAACCTACAGTACCCTCCGATGAGTTCGGTGGGTCAGACCGCAGGTCAGATTCATTATTTTTCTCAAAACATGAAAATCGATAAATCAATCAAAACTACCGTAACCTACAGTACCCTCCGATGAGTTCGGTGGGTCAGACCGCAGGTCAGATTCATGATTTTCCCAAAAACATGAAAATCGATAAATCGATCAAAACTACCGTAACCTACAGTACCCTCCGATGAGTTCGGTGGGTCAGACCGCTGGTCAGATTCATTATTTTTCTCAAAACATGAAAATCGATAAATCAATAAATACTACCGTAACCTACAGTACCCTCCGATGAGTTCGGTGGGTCAGACCGCAGGTCAGATTCATGGTTTTTTCTCAAAAACATGAAATCGATAAATCAATCAAAACTACCGTAACCTACAGTACCCTCCGATGAGTTCGGTGGGTCAGACCAGCAGGTCAGATTCATGATTTTTCCCAAAAACATGAAATCGATAAATTGATCAAAACTACCGTAACCTACAGTACCCTCCGATGAGTTCGGTGGGTCAGACCGCAGGTCAGATTCATGGTTTTTCTCAAAAACATGAAAATCGATAATCAATCAATACTACCGTAACCTACAGTACCCTCCGATGAGTTCGGTGGGTCAGACCGCAGGTCAGATTCATTATTTTTCTCAAAAACATGAAAATCGATAAATCAATCAAAACTACCGTAACCTACAGTACCCTCCGATGAGTTCGGTGGGTCAGGACCGCAGGTCAGATTCATGATTTTTCCCAAAAACATGAAAATCGATAAATTGATCAAAACTACCGTAACCTACAGTACCCTCCGATGAGTTCGGTGGGTCAGACCGCAGGTCAGATCATGATTTTTCTTAAAAAACATGAAAATCGATAAATCAATCAAAACTACCGTAACCTACAGTACCCTCCGATGAGTTCGGTGGGTCAGACCGCAGGTCAGATTCATTATTTTCTCAAAAACATGAAAATCGATAAATCAATAAATACTACCGTAACCTACAGTACCCTCCGATGAGTTCGGTGGGTCAGACCGCAGGTCAGATCATTATTTTTCTCAAAAACATGAAAATCGATAAATCAATCAAAACTACCGTAACCTACAGTACCCTCCGATGAGTTCGGTGGGTCAGACCGCAGGTCAGATTCATGATTTTTCCCAAAAACATGAAAATCGATAAATGATCAAAACTACCGTAACCTACAGTACCCTCCGATGAGTTCGGTGGGTCAGACCGCAGGTCAGATTCATGATTTTTCTTAAAAACATGAAAATCGATAAATAATCAAAACTACCGTAACCTACAGTACCCTCCGATGAGTTCGGTGGGTCAGACCGCAGGTCAGATTCATGATTTTTCCCAAAAACATGAAAATCGATAAATTGATCAAAACTACCGTAACCTACAGTACCCTCCGATGAGTTCGGTGGGTCAGACCGCAGGTCAGATTCATGATTTTTCCTCAAAAACATGAAAATGGATAAATCAATCAAAACTGCCGTAACCTACAGTACCCTCCGATGAGTTCGGTGGGTCAGACCGCAGGTCAGATTCAAAAATTTTCTTAAAAACATGAAAATCGATAAATCAATCAAAACTACCGTAACCTACAGTACCCTCCGATGAGTTCGGTGGGTCAGACCGCAGGTCAGATTCATGATTTTTCTCAAAAACATGAAAATGGATAAATCAATCAAAACTACCGTAACCTACAGTACCCTCCGATGAGTTCGGTGGGTCAGACCGCAGGTCAGATTCATGATTTTCTCAAAAAACATGAAAATGGATAAATCAATCAAAACTACCGTAACCTACAGTACCCTCCGATGAGTTCGGTGGGTCAGACCGCAGGTCAGATTCATGGTTTTTCTCAAAAAACATGGAAAATCGATAAATCAATCAAAACTACCGTAACCTACAGTACCCTCCGATGAGTTCGGTGGGTCAGACCGCAGGTCAGATTCATGATTTTTCCCAAAAACATGAAAATCGATAAATTGATCAAAACTACCGTAACCTACAGTACCCTCCGATGAGTTCGGTGGGTCAGACCGCAGGTCAGATTCATGGTTTTTCTCAAAAACATGAAAATCGATAATCAATCAATACTACCGTAACCTACAGTACCCTCCGATGAGTTCGGTGGGTCAGACCGCAGGTCAGATTCATTATTTTTCTCAAAAACATGAAAATCGATAAATCAATCAAAACTACCGTAACCTACAGTACCCTCCGAGAGTTCGGTGGGTCAGACCGCAGGTCAGATTCATGATTTTTCCCAAAAACATGAAAATCGATAAATCGATCAAAACTACCGTAACCTACAGTACCCTCCGATGAGTTCGGTGGGTCAGACCGCTGGTCAGATTCATTATTTTTTCTCAAAAACATGAAAATCGATAAATCAATAATACTACCGTAACCTACAGTACCCTCCGATGAGTTCGGTGGGTCAGACCGCAGGTCAGATTCATGGTTTTTTCTCAAAAACATGAAAATCGATAAATCAATCAAAACTACCGTAACCTACAGTACCCTCCGATGAGTTCGGTGGGTCAGACCGCAGGTCAGATTCATGATTTTTCCCAAAAACATGAAAATCGATAAATTGATCAAAACTACCGTAACCTACAGTACCCTCCGATGAGTTCGGTGGGTCAGACCGCAGGTCAGATTCATGGTTTTTCTCAAAAACATGAAAATCGATAAATCAATCAATACTACCGTAACCTACAGTACCCTCCGATGAGTTCGGTGGGTCAGACCGCAGGTCAGATTCATTATTTTTCTCAAAAACATGAAAATCGATAAATCAATCAAAACTACCGTAACCTACAGTACCCTCCGATGAGTTCGGTGGGTCAGACGCAGGTCAGATTCATGATTTTTCCCAAAAACATGAAAATCGATAAATTGATCAAAACTACCGTAAACCTACAGTACCCTCCGATGAGTTCGGTGGGTCAGACCGCAGGTCAGATTCATGATTTTTCTTAAAAACATGAAAATCGATAAATCAATCAAAACTACCGTAACCTACAGTACCCTCCGATGAGTTCGGTGGGTCAGACCGCAGGTCAGATTCATTATTTTTCTCAAAAACATGAAAATCGATAAATCAATAAATACTACCGTAACCTACAGTACCCTCCGATGAGTTCGGTGGGTCAGACCGCAGGTCAGATTCATTATTTTTCTCAAAAACATGAAAATCGATAAATCAATCAAAACTACCGTAACCTACAGTACCCTCCGATGAGTTCGGTGGGTCAGACCGCAGGTCAGATTCATGATTTTTCCCAAAAACATGAAAATCGATAAATTGATCAAAAACTACCGTAACCTACAGT
Organism: Pristionchus fissidentatus; assembly: GCA_036245785.1. NCBI lineage: Eukaryota > Metazoa > Nematoda > Chromadorea > Rhabditida > Neodiplogasteridae > Pristionchus > Pristionchus fissidentatus. The sequence continues at coordinate 6,006,373 of BTSY01000001.1, forward strand.
ACCCTCCGATGAGTTCGGTGGGTCAGACCGCAGGTCAGATTCATGATTTTTCTTAAAAACATGAAAATCGATAATCAATCAAAACTACCGTAACCTACAGTACCCTCCGATGAGTTCGGTGGGTCCAGACCGCAGGTCAGATTCATGATTTTTCCCAAAAACATGAAAATCGATAAATTGATCAAACTACCGTAACCTACGTACCCTCCGATGAGTTCGGTGGGTCAGACCGCAGGTCAGATTCATGATTTTTCTCAAAAACATGAAAATGGATAATCAATCAAAACTGCCGTAACCTACAGTACCCTCCGATGAGTTCGGTGGGTCAGACCGCAGGTCAGATTCAAAATTTTCTTAAAAACATGAAAAATCGATAAATCAATCAAAACTACCGTAACCTACAGTACCCTCCGATGAGTTCGGTGGGTCAGACCGCAGGTCAGATTCATGATTTTTCTCAAAAACATGAAAATGGATAAATCAATCAAAACTACCGTAACCTACAGTACCCTCCGATGAGTTCGGTGGGTCAGACCGCAGGTCAGATTCATGATTTTTCTCAAAAACATGAAAATGGATAAATCAATCAAAACTACCGTAACCTACAGTACCCTCCGATGAGTTCGGTGGGTCAGACCGCAGGTCAGATTCATGGTTTTTCTCAAAAACATGAAAATCGATAAATCAATCAAAACTACCGTAACCTACAGTACCCTCCGATGAGTTCGGTGGGTCAGACCGCAGGTCAGATTCATTATTTTTCTCAAAAACATGAAAATCGATAAATCAATAAATACTACCGTAACCTACAGTACCCTCCGATGAGTTCGGTGGGTCAGACCGCAGGTCAGATTCATGGTTTTTTCTCAAAAACATGAAAATCGATAAATCGATCAAAACTACCGTAACCTACAGTACCCTCCGATGAGTTCGGTGGGTCAGACCGCTGGTCAGATTCATTATTTTTCTCAAAAACATGAAAATCGATAAATCAATAAATACTACCGTAACCTACAGTACCCTCCGATGAGTTCGGTGGGTCAGACCGCAGGTCAGATTCATGGTTTTTTCTCAAAAACATGAAAATCGATAAATCAATCAAAACTACCGTAACCTACAGTACCCTCCGATGAGTTCGGTGGGTCAGACCGCAGGTCAGATTCATGATTTTTCCCAAAAACATGAAAATCGATAAATTGATCAAAACTACCGTAACCTACAGTACCCTCCGATGAGTTCGGTGGGTCAGACCGCAGGTCAGATTCATGATTTTTCTTAAAAACATGAAAATCGATAAATCAATCAAAACTACCGTAACCTACAGTACCCTCCGATGAGTTCGGTGGGTCAGACCGCAGGTCAGATTCAAAATTTTTCTTAAAAACATGAAAATCGATAAATCGATCAAAACTACCGTAACCTACAGTACCCTCCGATGAGTTCGGTGGGTCAGACCGCAGGTCAGATTCATGATTTTTCTCAAAAACATGAAAATGGATAAATCAATCAAAGCTACCGTAACCTACAGTACCCTCCGATGAGTTCGGTGGGTCAGACCGCAGGTCAGATTCATGATTTTTCCCAAAAACATGAAAATCGATAAATCGATCAAAACTACCGTAACCTACAGTACCCTCCGATGAGTTCGTTGGGTCAGACCGCAGGTCAGATTCATGATTTTTCTCAAAAACATGAAAATGGATAAATCAATCAAAACTACCGTAACCTACAGTACCCTCCGATGAGTTCGGTGGGTCAGACCGCAGGTCAGATTCATGGTTTTTTCTCAAAAACATGAAAATCGATAAATCGATCAAAACTACCGTAACCTACAGTACCCTCCGATGAGTTCGGTGGGTCAGACCGCTGGTCAGATTCATGATTTTTCTCAAAAACATGAAAATCGATAAATCAATAAATACTACCGTAACCTACAGTACCCTCCGATGAGTTCGGTGGGTCAGACCGCAGGTCAGATTCATGGTTTTTTCTCAAAAACATGAAAATCGATAAATCAATCAAAACTACCGTAACCTACAGTACCCTCCGATGAGTTCGGTGGGTCAGACCGCAGGTCAGATTCATGATTTTTCCCAAAAACATGAAAATCGATAAATTGATCAAAACTACCGTAACCTACAGTACCCTCCGATGAGTTCGGTGGGTCAGACCGCAGGTCAGATTCATGATTTTTCTTAAAAACATGAAAATCGATAAATCAATCAAAACTACCGTAACCTACAGTACCCTCCGATGAGTTCGGTGGGTCAGACCGCAGGTCAGATTCATGATTTTTCTCAAAAACATGAAAATGGATAAATCAATCAGAACTGCCGTAACCTACAGTACCCTCCGATGAGTTCGGTGGGTCAGACCGCAGGTCAGATTCAAAAATTTTCTTAAAAACATGAAAATCGATAAATCAATCAAAACTACCGTAACCTACAGTACCCTCCGATGAGTTCGGTGGGTCAGACCGCAGGTCAGATTCATGATTTTTCTCAAAAACATGAAAATGGATAAATCAATCAAAACTACCGTAACCTACAGTACCCTCCGATGAGTTCGGTGGGTCAGACCGCAGGTCAGATTCATGATTTTTCTCAAAAACATGAAAATGGATAAATCAATCAAAACTACCGTAACCTACAGTACCCTCCGATGAGTTCGGTGGGTCAGACCGCAGGTCAGATTCATGGTTTTTCTCAAAAACATGAAAATCGATAAATCAATCAAAACTACCGTAACCTACAGTACCCTCCGATGAGTTCGGTGGGTCAGACCGCAGGTCAGATTCATGATTTTTCCCAAAAACATGAAAATCGATAAATCGATCAAAACTACCGTAACCTACAGTACCCTCCGATGAGTTCGGTGGGTCAGACCGCAGGTCAGATTCATGATTTTTCTCAAAAACATGAAAATGGATAAATCGATCAAAACTACCGTAACCTACAGTACCCTCCGATGAGTTCGGTGGGTCAGACCGCAGGTCAGATTCATGATTTTTCCCAAAAACATGAAAATCGATAAATCAATCAAAACTACCGTAACCTACAGTACCCTCCGATGAGTTCGGTGGGTCAGACCGCAGGTCAGATTCATGATTTTTCTCAAAAACATGAAAATCGATAAATCAATCAAAACTACCGTAACCTACAGTACCCTCCGATGAGTTCGGTGGGTCAGACCGCAGGTCAGATTCATTATTTTTCTCAAAAACATGAAAATCGATAAATCAATAAATACTACCGTAACCTACAGTACCCTCCGATGAGTTCGGTGGGTCAGACCGCAGGTCAGATTCATGGTTTTTTCTCAAAAACATGAAAATCGATAAATCGATCAAAACTACCGTAACCTACAGTACCCTCCGATGAGTTCGGTGGGTCAGACCGCTGGTCAGATTCATTATTTTTCTCAAAAACATGAAAATCGATAAATCAATAAATACTACCGTAACCTACAGTACCCTCCGATGAGTTCGGTGGGTCAGACCGCAGGTCAGATTCATGGTTTTTTCTCAAAAACATGAAAATCGATAAATCAATCAAAACTACCGTAACCTACAGTACCCTCCGATGAGTTCGGTGGGTCAGACCGCAGGTCAGATTCATGATTTTTCCCAAAAACATGAAAATCGATAAATTGATCAAAACTACCGTAACCTACAGTACCCTCCGATGAGTTCGGTGGGTCAGACCGCAGGTCAGATTCATGATTTTTCTTAAAAACATGAAAATCGATAAATCAATCAAAACTACCGTAACCTACAGTACCCTCCGATGAGTTCGGTGGGTCAGACCGCAGGTCAGATTCATGATTTTTCTCAAAAACATGAAAATGGATAAATCAATCAAAACTGCCGTAACCTACAGTACCCTCCGAGGAGTTCGGTGGGTCAGACCGCAGGTCAGATTCATGATTTTTCCCAAAAACATGAAAATCGATAAATCAATCAAAACTACCGTAACCTACAGTACCCTCCGATGAGTTCGGTGGGTCAGACCGCAGGTCAGATTCAAAAATTTTCTTAAAAACATGAAAATCGATAAATCAATCAAAACTACCGTAACCTACAGTACCCTCCGATGAGTTCGGTGGGTCAGACCGCAGGTCAGATTCATGATTTTTCTCAAAAACATGAAAATGGATAAATCAATCAAAACTACCGTAACCTACAGTACCCTCCGATGAGTTCGGTGGGTCAGACCGCAGGTCAGATTCATGATTTTTCTCAAAAACATGAAAATGGATAAATCAATCAAAACTACCGTAACCTACAGTACCCTCCGATGAGTTCGGTGGGTCAGACCGCAGGTCAGATTCATGGTTTTTCTCAAAAACATGAAAATCGATAAATCAATCAAAACTACCGTAACCTACAGTACCCTCCGATGAGTTCGGTGGGTCAGACCGCAGGTCAGATTCATGATTTTTCCCAAAAACATGAAAATCGATAAATCGATCAAAACTACCGTAACCTACAGTACCCTCCGATGAGTTCGGTGGGTCAGACCGCAGGTCAGATTCATGATTTTTCTCAAAAACATGAAAATGGATAAATCGATCAAAACTACCGTAACCTACAGTACCCTCCGATGAGTTCGGTGGGTCAGACCGCAGGTCAGATTCATGATTTTTCCCAAAAACATGAAAATCGATAAATCAATCAAAACTACCGTAACCTACAGTACCCTCCGATGAGTTCGGTGGGTCAGACCGCAGGTCAGATTCATGATTTTTCTCAAAAACATGAAAATCGATAAATCAATCAAAACTACCGTAACCTACAGTACCCTCCGATGAGTTCGGTGGGTCAGACCGCAGGTCAGATTCATTATTTTTCTCAAAAACATGAAAATCGATAAATCAATAAATACTACCGTAACCTACAGTACCCTCCGATGAGTTCGGTGGGTCAGACCGCAGGTCAGATTCATGGTTTTTTCTCAAAAACATGAAAATCGATAAATCGATCAAAACTACCGTAACCTACAGTACCCTCCGATGAGTTCGGTGGGTCAGACCGCTGGTCAGATTCATTATTTTTCTCAAAAACATGAAAATCGATAAATCAATAAATACTACCGTAACCTACAGTACCCTCCGATGAGTTCGGTGGGTCAGACCGCAGGTCAGATTCATGGTTTTTTCTCAAAAACATGAAAATCGATAAATCAATCAAAACTACCGTAACCTACAGTACCCTCCGATGAGTTCGGTGGGTCAGACCGCAGGTCAGATTCATGATTTTTCCCAAAAACATGAAAATCGATAAATTGATCAAAACTACCGTAACCTACAGTACCCTCCGATGAGTTCGGTGGGTCAGACCGCAGGTCAGATTCATGATTTTTCTTAAAAACATGAAAATCGATAAATCAATCAAAACTACCGTAACCTACAGTACCCTCCGATGAGTTCGGTGGGTCAGACCGCAGGTCAGATTCATGATTTTTCTCAAAAACATGAAAATGGATAAATCAATCAAAACTGCCGTAACCTACAGTACCCTCCGAGGAGTTCGGTGGGTCAGACCGCAGGTCAGATTCAAAAATTTTCTTAAAAACATGAAAATCGATAAATCAATCAAAACTACCGTAACCTACAGTACCCTCCGATGAGTTCGGTGGGTCAGACCGCAGGTCAGATTCATGATTTTTCTCAAAAACATGAAAATGGATAAATCAATCAAAACTACCGTAACCTACAGTACCCTCCGATGAGTTCGGTGGGTCAGACCGCAGGTCAGATTCATGATTTTTCTCAAAAACATGAAAATGGATAAATCAATCAAAACTACCGTAACCTACAGTACCCTCCGATGAGTTCGGTGGGTCAGACCGCAGGTCAGATTCATGGTTTTTCTCAAAAACATGAAAATCGATAAATCAATCAAAACTACCGTAACCTACAGTACCCTCCGATGAGTTCGGTGGGTCAGACCGCAGGTCAGATTCATGATTTTTCCCAAAAACATGAAAATCGATAAATCGATCAAAACTACCGTAACCTACAGTACCCTCCGATGAGTTCGGTGGGTCAGACCGCAGGTCAGATTCATGATTTTTCTCAAAAACATGAAAATGGATAAATCGATCAAAACTACCGTAACCTACAGTACCCTCCGATGAGTTCGGTGGGTCAGACCGCAGGTCAGATTCATGATTTTTCCCAAAAACATGAAAATCGATAAATCAATCAAAACTACCGTAACCTACAGTACCCTCCGATGAGTTCGGTGGGTCAGACCGCAGGTCAGATTCATGATTTTTCTCAAAAACATGAAAATCGATAAATCAATCAAAACTACCGTAACCTACAGTACCCTCCGATGAGTTCGGTGGGTCAGACCGCAGGTCAGATTCATTATTTTTCTCAAAAACATGAAAATCGATAAATCAATAAATACTACCGTAACCTACAGTACCCTCCGATGAGTTCGGTGGGTCAGACCGCAGGTCAGATTCATGGTTTTTTCTCAAAAACATGAAAATCGATAAATCGATCAAAACTACCGTAACCTACAGTACCCTCCGATGAGTTCGGTGGGTCAGACCGCTGGTCAGATTCATTATTTTTCTCAAAAACATGAAAATCGATAAATCAATAAATACTACCGTAACCTACAGTACCCTCCGATGAGTTCGGTGGGTCAGACCGCAGGTCAGATTCATGGTTTTTTCTCAAAAACATGAAAATCGATAAATCAATCAAAACTACCGTAACCTACAGTACCCTCCGATGAGTTCGGTGGGTCAGACCGCAGGTCAGATTCATGATTTTTCCCAAAAACATGAAAATCGATAAATTGATCAAAACTACCGTAACCTACAGTACCCTCCGATGAGTTCGGTGGGTCAGACCGCAGGTCAGATTCATGGTTTTTCTCAAAAACATGAAAATCGATAAATCAATCAATACTACCGTAACCTACAGTACCCTCCGATGAGTTCGGTGGGTCAGACCGCAGGTCAGATTCATTATTTTTCTCAAAAACATGAAAATCGATAAATCAATCAAAACTACCGTAACCTACAGTACCCTCCGATGAGTTCGGTGGGTCAGACCGCAGGTCAGATTCATGATTTTTCCCAAAAACATGAAAATCGATAAATCGATCAAAACTACCGTAACCTACAGTACCCTCCGATGAGTTCGGTGGGTCAGACCGCTGGTCAGATTCATTATTTTTCTCAAAAACATGAAAATCGATAAATCAATAAATACTACCGTAACCTACAGTACCCTCCGATGAGTTCGGTGGGTCAGACCGCAGGTCAGATTCATGGTTTTTTCTCAAAAACATGAAAATCGATAAATCAATCAAAACTACCGTAACCTACAGTACCCTCCGATGAGTTCGGTGGGTCAGACCGCAGGTCAGATTCATGATTTTTCCCAAAAACATGAAAATCGATAAATTGATCAAAACTACCGTAACCTACAGTACCCTCCGATGAGTTCGGTGGGTCAGACCGCAGGTCAGATTCATGGTTTTTCTCAAAAACATGAAAATCGATAAATCAATCAATACTACCGTAACCTACAGTACCCTCCGATGAGTTCGGTGGGTCAGACCGCAGGTCAGATTCATTATTTTTCTCAAAAACATGAAAATCGATAAATCAATCAAAACTACCGTAACCTACAGTACCCTCCGATGAGTTCGGTGGGTCAGACCGCAGGTCAGATTCATGATTTTTCCCAAAAACATGAAAATCGATAAATTGATCAAAACTACCGTAACCTACAGTACCCTCCGATGAGTTCGGTGGGTCAGACCGCAGGTCAGATTCATGATTTTTCTTAAAAAACATGAAAATCGATAAATCAATCAAAACTACCGTAACCTACAGTACCCTCCGATGAGTTCGGTGGGTCAGACCGCAGGTCAGATTCATTATTTTTCTCAAAAACATGAAAATCGATAAATCAATAAATACTACCGTAACCTACAGTACCCTCCGATGAGTTCGGTGGGTCAGACCGCAGGTCAGATTCATTATTTTTCTCAAAAACATGAAAATCGATAAATCAATCAAAACTACCGTAACCTACAGTACCCTCCGATGAGTTCGGTGGGTCAGACCGCAGGTCAGATTCATGATTTTTCCCAAAAACATGAAAATCGATAAATTGATCAAAACTACCGTAACCTACAGTACCCTCCGATGAGTTCGGTGGGTCAGACCGCAGGTCAGATTCATGATTTTTCTTAAAAACATGAAAATCGATAAATCAATCAAAACTACCGTAACCTACAGTACCCTCCGATGAGTTCGGTGGGTCAGACCGCAGGTCAGATTCATGATTTTTCCCAAAAACATGAAAATCGATAAATTGATCAAAACTACCGTAACCTACAGTACCCTCCGATGAGTTCGGTGGGTCAGACCGCAGGTCAGATTCATGATTTTTCTCAAAAACATGAAAATGGATAAATCAATCAAAACTGCCGTAACCTACAGTACCCTCCGATGAGTTCGGTGGGTCAGACCGCAGGTCAGATTCAAAAATTTTCTTAAAAACATGAAAATCGATAAATCAATCAAAACTACCGTAACCTACAGTACCCTCCGATGAGTTCGGTGGGTCAGACCGCAGGTCAGATTCATGATTTTTCTCAAAAACATGAAAATGGATAAATCAATCAAAACTACCGTAACCTACAGTACCCTCCGATGAGTTCGGTGGGTCAGACCGCAGGTCAGATTCATGATTTTTCTCAAAAACATGAAAATGGATAAATCAATCAAAACTACCGTAACCTACAGTACCCTCCGATGAGTTCGGTGGGTCAGACCGCAGGTCAGATTCATGGTTTTTCTCAAAAACATGAAAATCGATAAATCAATCAAAACTACCGTAACCTACAGTACCCTCCGATGAGTTCGGTGGGTCAGACCGCAGGTCAGATTCATGATTTTTCCCAAAAACATGAAAATCGATAAATTGATCAAAACTACCGTAACCTACAGTACCCTCCGATGAGTTCGGTGGGTCAGACCGCAGGTCAGATTCATGGTTTTTCTCAAAAACATGAAAATCGATAAATCAATCAATACTACCGTAACCTACAGTACCCTCCGATGAGTTCGGTGGGTCAGACCGCAGGTCAGATTCATTATTTTTCTCAAAAACATGAAAATCGATAAATCAATCAAAACTACCGTAACCTACAGTACCCTCCGATGAGTTCGGTGGGTCAGACCGCAGGTCAGATTCATGATTTTTCCCAAAAACATGAAAATCGATAAATCGATCAAAACTACCGTAACCTACAGTACCCTCCGATGAGTTCGGTGGGTCAGACCGCTGGTCAGATTCATTATTTTTCTCAAAAACATGAAAATCGATAAATCAATAAATACTACCGTAACCTACAGTACCCTCCGATGAGTTCGGTGGGTCAGACCGCAGGTCAGATTCATGGTTTTTTCTCAAAAACATGAAAATCGATAAATCAATCAAAACTACCGTAACCTACAGTACCCTCCGATGAGTTCGGTGGGTCAGACCGCAGGTCAGATTCATGATTTTTCCCAAAAACATGAAAATCGATAAATTGATCAAAACTACCGTAACCTACAGTACCCTCCGATGAGTTCGGTGGGTCAGACCGCAGGTCAGATTCATGGTTTTTCTCAAAAACATGAAAATCGATAAATCAATCAATACTACCGTAACCTACAGTACCCTCCGATGAGTTCGGTGGGTCAGACCGCAGGTCAGATTCATTATTTTTCTCAAAAACATGAAAATCGATAAATCAATCAAAACTACCGTAACCTACAGTACCCTCCGATGAGTTCGGTGGGTCAGACCGCAGGTCAGATTCATGATTTTTCCCAAAAACATGAAAATCGATAAATTGATCAAAACTACCGTAACCTACAGTACCCTCCGATGAGTTCGGTGGGTCAGACCGCAGGTCAGATTCATGATTTTTCTTAAAAAACATGAAAATCGATAAATCAATCAAAACTACCGTAACCTACAGTACCCTCCGATGAGTTCGGTGGGTCAGACCGCAGGTCAGATTCATTATTTTTCTCAAAAACATGAAAATCGATAAATCAATAAATACTACCGTAACCTACAGTACCCTCCGATGAGTTCGGTGGGTCAGACCGCAGGTCAGATTCATTATTTTTCTCAAAAACATGAAAATCGATAAATCAATCAAAACTACCGTAACCTACAGTACCCTCCGATGAGTTCGGTGGGTCAGACCGCAGGTCAGATTCATGATTTTTCCCAAAAACATGAAAATCGATAAATTGATCAAAACTACCGTAACCTACAGTACCCTCCGATGAGTTCGGTGGGTCAGACCGCAGGTCAGATTCATGATTTTTCTTAAAAACATGAAAATCGATAAATCAATCAAAACTACCGTAACCTACAGTACCCTCCGATGAGTTCGGTGGGTCAGACCGCAGGTCAGATTCATGATTTTTCCCAAAAACATGAAAATCGATAAATTGATCAAAACTACCGTAACCTACAGTACCCTCCGATGAGTTCGGTGGGTCAGACCGCAGGTCAGATTCATGATTTTTCTCAAAAACATGAAAATGGATAAATCAATCAAAACTGCCGTAACCTACAGTACCCTCCGATGAGTTCGGTGGGTCAGACCGCAGGTCAGATTCAAAAATTTTCTTAAAAACATGAAAATCGATAAATCAATCAAAACTACCGTAACCTACAGTACCCTCCGATGAGTTCGGTGGGTCAGACCGCAGGTCAGATTCATGATTTTTCTCAAAAACATGAAAATGGATAAATCAATCAAAACTACCGTAACCTACAGTACCCTCCGATGAGTTCGGTGGGTCAGACCGCAGGTCAGATTCATGATTTTTCTCAAAAACATGAAAATGGATAAATCAATCAAAACTACCGTAACCTACAGTACCCTCCGATGAGTTCGGTGGGTCAGACCGCAGGTCAGATTCATGGTTTTTCTCAAAAACATGAAAATCGATAAATCAATCAAAACTACCGTAACCTACAGTACCCTCCGATGAGTTCGGTGGGTCAGACCGCAGGTCAGATTCATTATTTTTCTCAAAAACATGAAAATCGATAAATCAATAAATACTACCGTAACCTACAGTACCCTCCGATGAGTTCGGTGGGTCAGACCGCAGGTCAGATTCATGGTTTTTTCTCAAAAACATGAAAATCGATAAATCGATCAAAACTACCGTAACCTACAGTACCCTCCGATGAGTTCGGTGGGTCAGACCGCTGGTCAGATTCATTATTTTTCTCAAAAACATGAAAATCGATAAATCAATAAATACTACCGTAACCTACAGTACCCTCCGATGAGTTCGGTGGGTCAGACCGCAGGTCAGATTCATGGTTTTTTCTCAAAAACATGAAAATCGATAAATCAATCAAAACTACCGTAACCTACAGTACCCTCCGATGAGTTCGGTGGGTCAGACCGCAGGTCAGATTCATGATTTTTCCCAAAAACATGAAAATCGATAAATTGATCAAAACTACCGTAACCTACAGTACCCTCCGATGAGTTCGGTGGGTCAGACCGCAGGTCAGATTCATGATTTTTCTTAAAAACATGAAAATCGATAAATCAATCAAAACTACCGTAACCTACAGTACCCTCCGATGAGTTCGGTGGGTCAGACCGCAGGTCAGATTCAAAATTTTTCTTAAAAACATGAAAATCGATAAATCGATCAAAACTACCGTAACCTACAGTACCCTCCGATGAGTTCGGTGGGTCAGACCGCAGGTCAGATTCATGATTTTTCTCAAAAACATGAAAATGGATAAATCAATCAAAGCTACCGTAACCTACAGTACCCTCCGATGAGTTCGGTGGGTCAGACCGCAGGTCAGATTCATGATTTTTCCCAAAAACATGAAAATCGATAAATCGATCAAAACTACCGTAACCTACAGTACCCTCCGATGAGTTCGTTGGGTCAGACCGCAGGTCAGATTCATGATTTTTCTCAAAAACATGAAAATGGATAAATCAATCAAAACTACCGTAACCTACAGTACCCTCCGATGAGTTCGGTGGGTCAGACCGCAGGTCAGATTCATGGTTTTTTCTCAAAAACATGAAAATCGATAAATCGATCAAAACTACCGTAACCTACAGTACCCTCCGATGAGTTCGGTGGGTCAGACCGCTGGTCAGATTCATGATTTTTCTCAAAAACATGAAAATCGATAAATCAATAAATACTACCGTAACCTACAGTACCCTCCGATGAGTTCGGTGGGTCAGACCGCAGGTCAGATTCATGGTTTTTTCTCAAAAACATGAAAATCGATAAATCAATCAAAACTACCGTAACCTACAGTACCCTCCGATGAGTTCGGTGGGTCAGACCGCAGGTCAGATTCATGATTTTTCCCAAAAACATGAAAATCGATAAATTGATCAAAACTACCGTAACCTACAGTACCCTCCGATGAGTTCGGTGGGTCAGACCGCAGGTCAGATTCATGATTTTTCTTAAAAACATGAAAATCGATAAATCAATCAAAACTACCGTAACCTACAGTACCCTCCGATGAGTTCGGTGGGTCAGACCGCAGGTCAGATTCATGATTTTTCTCAAAAACATGAAAATGGATAAATCAATCAGAACTGCCGTAACCTACAGTACCCTCCGATGAGTTCGGTGGGTCAGACCGCAGGTCAGATTCAAAAATTTTCTTAAAAACATGAAAATCGATAAATCAATCAAAACTACCGTAACCTACAGTACCCTCCGATGAGTTCGGTGGGTCAGACCGCAGGTCAGATTCATGATTTTTCTCAAAAACATGAAAATGGATAAATCAATCAAAACTACCGTAACCTACAGTACCCTCCGATGAGTTCGGTGGGTCAGACCGCAGGTCAGATTCATGATTTTTCTCAAAAACATGAAAATGGATAAATCAATCAAAACTACCGTAACCTACAGTACCCTCCGATGAGTTCGGTGGGTCAGACCGCAGGTCAGATTCATGGTTTTTCTCAAAAACATGAAAATCGATAAATCAATCAAAACTACCGTAACCTACAGTACCCTCCGATGAGTTCGGTGGGTCAGACCGCAGGTCAGATTCATGATTTTTCCCAAAAACATGAAAATCGATAAATCGATCAAAACTACCGTAACCTACAGTACCCTCCGATGAGTTCGGTGGGTCAGACCGCAGGTCAGATTCATGATTTTTCTCAAAAACATGAAAATGGATAAATCGATCAAAACTACCGTAACCTACAGTACCCTCCGATGAGTTCGGTGGGTCAGACCGCAGGTCAGATTCATGATTTTTCCCAAAAACATGAAAATCGATAAATCAATCAAAACTACCGTAACCTACAGTACCCTCCGATGAGTTCGGTGGGTCAGACCGCAGGTCAGATTCATGATTTTTCTCAAAAACATGAAAATCGATAAATCAATCAAAACTACCGTAACCTACAGTACCCTCCGATGAGTTCGGTGGGTCAGACCGCAGGTCAGATTCATTATTTTTCTCAAAAACATGAAAATCGATAAATCAATAAATACTACCGTAACCTACAGTACCCTCCGATGAGTTCGGTGGGTCAGACCGCAGGTCAGATTCATGGTTTTTTCTCAAAAACATGAAAATCGATAAATCGATCAAAACTACCGTAACCTACAGTACCCTCCGATGAGTTCGGTGGGTCAGACCGCTGGTCAGATTCATTATTTTTCTCAAAAACATGAAAATCGATAAATCAATAAATACTACCGTAACCTACAGTACCCTCCGATGAGTTCGGTGGGTCAGACCGCAGGTCAGATTCATGGTTTTTTCTCAAAAACATGAAAATCGATAAATCAATCAAAACTACCGTAACCTACAGTACCCTCCGATGAGTTCGGTGGGTCAGACCGCAGGTCAGATTCATGATTTTTCCCAAAAACATGAAAATCGATAAATTGATCAAAACTACCGTAACCTACAGTACCCTCCGATGAGTTCGGTGGGTCAGACCGCAGGTCAGATTCATGATTTTTCTTAAAAACATGAAAATCGATAAATCAATCAAAACTACCGTAACCTACAGTACCCTCCGATGAGTTCGGTGGGTCAGACCGCAGGTCAGATTCATGATTTTTCTCAAAAACATGAAAATGGATAAATCAATCAAAACTGCCGTAACCTACAGTACCCTCCGAGGAGTTCGGTGGGTCAGACCGCAGGTCAGATTCAAAAATTTTCTTAAAAACATGAAAATCGATAAATCAATCAAAACTACCGTAACCTACAGTACCCTCCGATGAGTTCGGTGGGTCAGACCGCAGGTCAGATTCATGATTTTTCTCAAAAACATGAAAATGGATAAATCAATCAAAACTACCGTAACCTACAGTACCCTCCGATGAGTTCGGTGGGTCAGACCGCAGGTCAGATTCATGATTTTTCTCAAAAACATGAAAATGGATAAATCAATCAAAACTACCGTAACCTACAGTACCCTCCGATGAGTTCGGTGGGTCAGACCGCAGGTCAGATTCATGGTTTTTCTCAAAAACATGAAAATCGATAAATCAATCAAAACTACCGTAACCTACAGTACCCTCCGATGAGTTCGGTGGGTCAGACCGCAGGTCAGATTCATGATTTTTCCCAAAAACATGAAAATCGATAAATCGATCAAAACTACCGTAACCTACAGTACCCTCCGATGAGTTCGGTGGGTCAGACCGCAGGTCAGATTCATGATTTTTCTCAAAAACATGAAAATGGATAAATCGATCAAAACTACCGTAACCTACAGTACCCTCCGATGAGTTCGGTGGGTCAGACCGCAGGTCAGATTCATGATTTTTCCCAAAAACATGAAAATCGATAAATCAATCAAAACTACCGTAACCTACAGTACCCTCCGATGAGTTCGGTGGGTCAGACCGCAGGTCAGATTCATTATTTTTCTCAAAAACATGAAAATCGATAAATCAATAAATACTACCGTAACCTACAGTACCCTCCGATGAGTTCGGTGGGTCAGACCGCAGGTCAGATTCATGGTTTTTTCTCAAAAACATGAAAATCGATAAATCGATCAAAACTACCGTAACCTACAGTACCCTCCGATGAGTTCGGTGGGTCAGACCGCTGGTCAGATTCATTATTTTTCTCAAAAACATGAAAATCGATAAATCAATAAATACTACCGTAACCTACAGTACCCTCCGATGAGTTCGGTGGGTCAGACCGCAGGTCAGATTCATGGTTTTTTCTCAAAAACATGAAAATCGATAAATCAATCAAAACTACCGTAACCTACAGTACCCTCCGATGAGTTCGGTGGGTCAGACCGCAGGTCAGATTCATGATTTTTCCCAAAAACATGAAAATCGATAAATTGATCAAAACTACCGTAACCTACAGTACCCTCCGATGAGTTCGGTGGGTCAGACCGCAGGTCAGATTCATGATTTTTCTTAAAAACATGAAAATCGATAAATCAATCAAAACTACCGTAACCTACAGTACCCTCCGATGAGTTCGGTGGGTCAGACCGCAGGTCAGATTCATGATTTTTCTCAAAAACATGAAAATGGATAAATCAATCAAAACTGCCGTAACCTACAGTACCCTCCGAGGAGTTCGGTGGGTCAGACCGCAGGTCAGATTCAAAAATTTTCTTAAAAACATGAAAATCGATAAATCAATCAAAACTACCGTAACCTACAGTACCCTCCGATGAGTTCGGTGGGTCAGACCGCAGGTCAGATTCATGATTTTTCTCAAAAACATGAAAATGGATAAATCAATCAAAACTACCGTAACCTACAGTACCCTCCGATGAGTTCGGTGGGTCAGACCGCAGGTCAGATTCATGATTTTTCTCAAAAACATGAAAATGGATAAATCAATCAAAACTACCGTAACCTACAGTACCCTCCGATGAGTTCGGTGGGTCAGACCGCAGGTCAGATTCATGGTTTTTCTCAAAAACATGAAAATCGATAAATCAATCAAAACTACCGTAACCTACAGTACCCTCCGATGAGTTCGGTGGGTCAGACCGCAGGTCAGATTCATGATTTTTCCCAAAAACATGAAAATCGATAAATTGATCAAAACTACCGTAACCTACAGTACCCTCCGATGAGTTCGGTGGGTCAGACCGCAGGTCAGATTCATGATTTTTCTCAAAAACATGAAAATGGATAAATCAATCAAAACTACCGTAACCTACAGTAAAAGTTCGCTGGGGCAACCAAACTTCCTTGGGTCAGATACATGATTTTTGTCAAAAACACGAAAATCAATAAATCAATAAGTGCTACCGTAACCTACAGTAAAAAGTTCGCTGGGGCAACCACACTTCCTTGGGTCAGATACATGATTTTTGTCAAAAACACAAAAATCAATAAATCAATAATAATCAATAAATCAATCAAAACTGCCGTAACCTACAGTACCCTCCGATGAGTTCGGTGGGTCAGACCGCAGGTCAGATTCAAAATTTTTCTTAAAAACATGAAAATCGATAAATCGATCAAAACTACCGTAACCTACAGTACCCTCCGATGAGTTCGGTGGGTCAGACCGCAGGTCAGATTCATGATTTTTCTCAAAAACATGAAAATGGATAAATCAATCAAAGCTACCGTAACCTACAGTAAAAGTTCGCTGGGGCAACCAAACTTCCTTGGGTCAGATACATGATTTTTGTCAAAAACACGAAAATCAATAAATCAATAAGTGCTACCGTAACCTACAGTAAAAAGTTCGCTGGGGTAACCAAACTTCCTTGGGTCAGGCAAAAAGTTGCCACTACGCCACGAAGTGGCGTAGTGGCAACTTTTTTTCGATGGCTCTCCTGGACCCGGCGACTGAAGTACCCCTGGACCGAACTTTGCCCGGCGACTGAAGTCCCCCTGGACCGAACTGTACCCGGCGACTGAAGTCCCCCTGGACCGAACTTTGCCCGGCGACTGAAGTCCCCCTGGACCGAACTGTACCCGGCGACTGAAGTCCCCCTGGACCGTACTTTGAAAACGTAGTGCGCTTAACCTCGACGCACCCCGCTAGTTCATTGAAATTTAACGATTATATTCCAGATACTAAACAGCTTTAGTGTGACCGCCTCGACTATCGGCAAACTCTACATGTCGGCAATTCGTTACGCAGTGATGCGCAGTGACAGCTTGAGCGAAAATGTTAGACTGCGAAATATATTTAATGTGATATATCTAATTAAAAAACTCAGGTCTTGAGCTCTACCGTCTGGATGAGTCTCATTCTCGTTCAGTTTATTCTGCCCATCGCCCCTATAATTCCCATATTCTTCTGTGGATTTGATTTTACGAACAATAACGGGACTAGAACTATTATATTCTTTGATGATCACTGCACAACAGTTAGAATTTAAAATAGTGCAATCTCATAAAAAAATTTTTTTTGTTTTCTATTTTTTTTTCAAAACAATTTTCTGAATAAGTCTCCAATGCCAGGTGGATAAGATAATCTCCTCCCTCACGTACTTACTCTACATTCTTGGTACTTCGATTCTGACCTTTCTCACGAGCCGCCAATTCCTCAAACTACGCACAAATGCCAATGTTCATCGACGAGTGAGATTTGTTTTCGCCCACCCGACCATTAAACCAACTCATAAGACATCTAACAGATTTGCAGAACTTTGTAAAAAAAAGGTCATTTCGATATTTTTGGGGCAAATCTAAAAGAAAATCTCTTATTTCCTACTATTAGATTTTTCAGGTTCGAAATTCTCATATGCTTTACGTAAATCAGCGCAACATGTTTATAATTGTCTCAGTGTGTGCCATAACACATCTTTTGAAGACGCTTCATTCGGTGAGTCCTCCCCGAAAATATTTAATTTATAACAATAATAAATGCATTATGCATTATTTGGTAAATGCATTATTTGCAATGCGCTCACTATAACTATCAGTCTCTTCTATTTTTTACACGAAGATTTATTTCAGTTCGCGTGGGCATCCATTGCATTTTTCGGCATTGATAATCTAGATGGAATGCTTGCGGCCACGGTAATCAGTTACATTACTGATCAGAGTAATTACTAGGGACTTTCGTTTTGTATAACAAAGTAAGATACTTTATCGGCATGCTCTGACGTCGAGATGAATTTTCGAAAAATATTAAAATTGCTATACTGATGAAGTCACAAAGATGGACCGATATCATTCTCGTCGAAACATGCAAACTTATTGTTGTACAATTGGCCCAAATTATATCCTATAGTACACGATAAATACCGTACATATACGAGATCGTTACAGTAGTCTTTACAGTACGTCTACGTGCACTACCTGGCGACCTATTCTGCCGCTGTCACCCTAGTGATATTCAGTTCGCGAGTGCGATCTCTCCTTTTTTTCCTGCGATAATTCAAGGATCAAACCCCGCTGCGCGTCTGCTAAAATAGTGACGATTAGCAGCGAAAATAATTATGCCATCAACCATTGATTCGAAAATCAATAAAATTGTTGCTGTCATTTTTTAGAAGGTTTTCGTTAATTGCATTTATTATATTCACAAATGTACCTAGATGTATCAAAAGAGTAACGAAATCTGGCATTCTGACTTTTGCAGACTTTTGCATTTCCCACCAATCACGATATTATACAATCACATTTCTGTACATTTGCTTATGCTGACGTGTAGCAACATCCCTCTTCCCTCATTGCAAGAGCTGATTCAAATTGTACATGTATAAAAGGGAGAGAGATGATCTCTCCCTTGGCATTCATTCGCATTCATTCGCATTCTATCAGGCGATAAATCGTTTATGGACGAAGAGTAGTACGCAGTTTCTACTACATGGCGACCATTGGGGTTCGTAGTCTACAGTCTACCGGCCACCCCCTTCAAAATCTTCCCGTCCTAAACCTGGCAGTTTTCCATCGATCTCCTCCACCCAGTCTCCAGCACGATCGATCGGTTTTCCCCGCCCGGAGGTTGTCTCTCGTCACTCGAGACAATAAATGCCCCCTCCAACCCCGTCCGTCCAGTTATCTACTCCCTGAACAGTTCCATCTTCCATCCCAACTGTGTCCCGTCCGAGTGGAACAGTCTCCGAACAACCAGCACTTCACCCGCCTTCCCTACGGCAATCCTCGCATGCGTGCGACATCTCGACAGCTTGCCGGATCGATTATCCCAGCTCGTCACTCGAATGGTCAGCGACAGAAGCGTCAGCGGTCCGCAGTCCCGGCTCAAAGGTCCCCATTCACCCCGTCTTGGTATAGATTTGACTGATTCATCTAGTACCGTTCGAAGTCGCCTAGGTTCGTTAACTTGTCTAGGAACTCGTTCATCCCCACATCTTTCCCCTCGGGAGTGTCGTGATTCCCACCAATCACGATATTATACAATCACATTTCTGTACATTTGCTTATGCTGACGTGTAGCAACATCCCTCTTCCCTCATTGCAAGAGCTGATTCATATTGTACATGTATAAAAGGGAGAGAGTTGATCTCTCCCTTGGCATTCATTCGCATTCATTCGCATTCTATCAGGCGATAAATGGTTTATGGACGAAGAGTAGTACGCAGTTTCTACTACATCTTCCTGCTAGTAATTTTTTCTCAATCTGCCCTCATTTCCTCCCCTTCTCCCACTCAAATGCGGTCGTTCTCCCTCCTCCTTCTCCTCTCCCTCGTCTCTTTTGTCAAAGGAGGCAGCAAGGATTCCGTCTGGGCGGAGCTGAAAGAGAAAGCGCCCATGGTCTTCCAGGTGAGATTTCAAATAGATTCCATAAACCGGAAGTGAATTTCGCAAATTTACAGATGCTCAAGGAGAAAGTGACGGATACGGTGGGCGAGTGGACGGATAGGGAGGAGAACTACTCGAACAAGGTACGATTATCTTCTCTCTGAAATGAGAGCATATGGAATATTTGTGTTTATCAACAAAAAAAAGGCATATATGGCCGTTACATTGCCGATTACAATTCCTCCACTCTTCTCTATCGTGAGCGCGCATAGTCTCGAAAACAACTAACTGTGTCTAACATTGAAACAAAATGACGACATTTATTTTTTTAAATAGTTTAAAAAATCAGGAGTCAACATCGGAAATGCTGTGTGAATTCGACGAAGACGATAAGAAAGTGCACAGAATCCTCAAGAAACTCGAGAAAGAAGACGATAAATTTGAGAAACTCGTGAAAAAGATCAAGAAGTTCTTCAAGAGCCGCAAGGAGAGCATCGTCTGCACGAAAGTGAGGGGAATACTAACACAGTTTATTTTGAAGTTTAAAAAAAATTAAATTTTAATTAAAAATTTTAATTTAAATTTTAAAAAAAATCATATTTCAGGCGCATTCGGAGGGCGACGAGTGTCTCTGCGAGGAGGATTCCAACGAGGTGATTTCACTAGCCCCGCAATGCAATTTCTTGGCAATATTCCAGAAAACCGTAGCCAATATCTACTTTGGAGAAAGAGGAGCGTTTTTGATCCCATATTTAGTCATTTTTTGCCTATATTTTAATACTTTTTTATTGATCATTTCAGGCTTTTTGCTTTCTCGAGTCGGTCAAGGATTCGTACGAGAAGGTCAAGGGCAAATTGGAGTGTAATGGATCTACGACGATGACCTACTCTATAACGATGGCAGTGATCATTCTTGCACTGATCAATAATTGAAACCATCGATAACGCTGATTGCACTGATCCCCTTGACTCGAATAAAATCTTTCTCAATCTAAGTGTCCCTGTTCCCACACATTTCTTATTGATTAGATTTCGAAACATTGATGAAAGAAAATATTGACGGTGGCAGTGAGTCAGCGGAGAAGAGAGTGATAAGGTTGATAACTCCATAGTATGCTACGTTTCGTCTCTTTCCACATGATTCCAAACCGACAGACAGGGATGAGGGCGAGAGAGTGTACTAAAGTGAGAGAGTCCCTCTCGATTTCACACGCTCTCTCACTCTAAAGCCCTTTCTGTAAGGTTGACCGGCCTGTGGAATGATGTGTTCCCCTCAATTCACACATCATTTCACACTCAGAATGAATATACTTACTATTGAGTATATTCTATACTGAGATATGACACCGAGTATATGATATACTCAATATTGAGTATATTCTCTCGTTTTCGCACTCTCTCTCGACGCGCGAATATACTCAATATTGAGTATATCATATACTCGGTGTCTCATCTTAGTATATTCATTCTCTGTGAATAGGTCGGTCAACATTACAGAAAGTCCTTTGTAGTGGAGAGAGGGTGGGAAATCGAGAGGAATTCTCTCATTTTTCCACGCTCTCTCTCTCTGTCTCGCTCTAACACTGGTCTGGAGGCTCGGAATCATGTGTTCAGTTATGGCTGACGAGCAAGAAGCGCTGGATTTTCGACGAGAGTGGTTCGGACCCAATGTCAACTCATCCAACGACACCTTCTGTTTCCAAACCTATAATGGCAAGTTTATTACATTTATAAGCGGTATCAACGGAAATTTTCAAAATTTCACTTTCTATGTTTACCGAAGAGCACATACAAGCGATATGGTTGTGAACGTGCCTGTTTGGTAAACAACGGAAGTCATCGCTTAGACTTTTTTTTGGTATAGCCGTATCATTTTATGAAGTTAGTGTTGGTCGCAGTAAACACCGTTGCAGGAACTGTACTTCATTTTGACGCGGAACAGAAGCGATTATTCATGATCGTGTTGTAAGTCATTTTCACAGTGAACGGCATTTAGCATGCTGATATACACTCAGAGAAATGTATGCCATATTTGGCTCCTGAACTGCGTTTGTATGTCATATATAACCAACAGTATGTTGTATATGACATACAAACGCAATTCAGGAGCCATATATGTAGGGTCCGCAACGTCCGCCCACTTCTCGGGCACCCGGATTTGACAAAAAATGAGAATTGGAGTGCACAAGAGTAATTCGAAACGTTATGAGTCATATTATGGCTTGTTTTGGAGGTCTTGAAGAGCGCAATAGATAGCGCCTATATCAGAGTTGATCAGAGGACGTTGAGGTGTCGAAAAAGTGAAAATTAATTTCGAAATCGTCGAAATTGGGCTTAACAATCAACTCTCAACTTTTGATATACCTGCATTCTATTCTCTTAATTTTTCTGTGAATATAACAAGAGAAAAAGAAATCAAAATCGGCGACTCCGAATTGTGCATTGGTTTGCAAAAATAGTTCGTGAAAATGGGGGTTTTCAGAGTACGAGAGTATCAACATTCTGTTTTACTGTAAATAGCAATGGTTTTCGCGAAAAGGGGAATTGAACCTGCGACATCCCGATCACGATGCAAGCGCACAACCCGCTGCGCCATGAGGGCATATGCTATCTTTCTGCAATTGCGCGCTATGCTCCTGCACTCCCTCCGCGCTTTGACACGTGTAATCCTCC
Organism: Pristionchus fissidentatus; assembly: GCA_036245785.1. Lineage (NCBI taxonomy): Eukaryota > Metazoa > Nematoda > Chromadorea > Rhabditida > Neodiplogasteridae > Pristionchus > Pristionchus fissidentatus. The sequence goes on from BTSY01000001.1 coordinate 6,028,791, forward strand.
AAATTGAGACGCCGTTGTACTCACCATACCTTCATTAACTACTTATCTTCTGGCACATCATCAAAAATCTCCAAATAGTTGCGCTATGCAATTAGAAAGATGTGCGAATAGGCTCCGCCCCTCCTCCCTCTTATTTACACCTCTACGGACACATTGGACACAAATTTGACCCCTCTAAGCGAAATCCGCTGATCACGTTGTAACCCCTACATATATGACATACATTTTTCTGTGTAGCTGCCTCCGACTATACCCTTTGCACACGCTTATTGTTACTTACAAAATAATTGCGTACTTAACAAGAACTTTGTTCTCTCCCTACAGTGGCGACGAAGTAGTGGCACCCTTACCGCCAGGATCAATTTTCGCGCTCGGAATGATAGGAAACTCTCTGTATCTGCTCGAAGCCGATTGCAAGGTTCGCACCCCGTTTTAAGCCCTTCGGCTCTACATATTTCATTGCCGATGTTAACCTTAATCCCCTGAAAAGGTTCACAAGGCAACCGTCTACCCGCCTGCCACTATTCGAGTGGAATTCGTCCGAAACCTTGAATCGGTGAGATTGCAAAATTCAATTCAATTCAATTACTTTATCGGAGTCATGCTTAGGGGATGGGAGCATGCTGATCTCTTCTGGCGTTGTATTCCTTTGCCGATATTGACCACCAATCGCCTCCCATGATTCGGTGTATTGCATCTCTCCATCGGGCTCTGGGATGACCTCTGTTGCGGGACCAGTTGTAAGGTATCCAAACTGTTAGGGCTCTAGTCCATCGAGATTCGTCCATGTTTCGTACGCAATTTGCCCAGTTGATCTTCTTTTGCTGTGCTTGATGTACCCAGTCTTTGAACTTGGTGGTGGCTCGTATTCGTTCGTTAGTCCATCGATGAAACATAGTTATTCTGAGAACTTTCCTTTCCATTTTCCTCTGCGCCACTCTTAACTTTCCCTTGTCAGATTCACGCAATGTCCACACTTCTGTTCCGTATAACACTGCTGGAGTGACGAGAGCATGAAATGCACGGCGTTTATGTTCTATAGACAATTTGCGAGAGATCATTAAATCATGTATCTTACTCCATGCGCCCCACGCACAACGTATTCTTCGGTCAATCTCGAGCGACGGGTTGAGGGGGAAAGAAAGAGTTGTTCCAAGATAGGATGCTTCGCCGACGAATTTGAATTCGTCTCCGTCTAATACAATCGGGTTTCGGGTCGAAGTACAGTTAGACAGAATCATGGTTTTCTTCGCGTTAATGGAAAGACCGTAGGCCGCTGCGTTCTCTTTCAGAGTTCTCAACTGCAAAGATTGCAAAAGAGGGATTCTCATTTCTCTACTTTATTTTTAATTGATTTATTGTTGATTTTTGTGTTTTTGGCAAATATCATGTATCTGACCTAAAGACGTTTGGTCGCTCCAGCACAGCGCGTCAGACTGGTGAGAATGCCCCATTAACATGGCGGTGAAATATGTGAAACTAATCCCATTCGACGAGTCATTTCTGGTGTGGGGACCGGTCGAAATGGGAGCGATTTTCGCAGAAATCAATTCATAATATGTAAATGATGTCAAAATTGACAAATCTAAACTGGTCAAGTTGTTGGAACATTCATTGGGCATGTTATGTAAACTTGCCATCTCACTATCTTTCATCTCAACAGAGGAGATAGCTTTTGAAATATTCGAAAGCTATCTCCTCCTCGGCGAGAAAAGCTACAACCATGCCGATTTTTTGTAACATCCCCAAGACACGTTCCAAAAACTTGACCAGTTTTGATTTTCGATTTTGGTCTTGTTCGTCGGATATAATTATTTTATTGCCAAAATTTGCATAAATTGTTTAATAATTTATTAATTAAGCCATAAAATATGAATTGATTTCTGCGAAAATCGCTCCCATTTCGACCGGTCCCCACACCAGAAATGAATCGTCGAATGGGATTAGTTTCACATATTTCACCGCCATGTTAATGGGGCATTCTCACCAGTCTGACGCGCTGTGTCCAGCGAACTTGTTACCGTAGTTTGTGACGGAAGGGACGGACTCACTCACTCACTCACTCACAGACAGGGCTTGTCGTTTTAGGTTAAGTAGTAATACCTTTTGAACAGCTAGTACGTGACAAGATAAGCATAATCTCTAGAATCATCGGTGCTCTGACTAGTGGATGGTTGGTCGGAACTCGTGGTTGGACAAATAGCATTTGGGTATTAGGCCCAGTACACATCATTCCACAGGCCGGTCAACATTCCAGAAAGGCCTTTGGAGTGAGAGAATATGTGAAATCGAGAGGGACTCTCTCACTTTTGCATACTCTCTCGCCTTAACCCTGGTATGTAGGTTTGGAATCATGTGAGTAGAATTTGATCGTCGGTCCAAGAGCATGCATCGAGCGGCCAGAGTAATTATCCTGTCGTTCGATGTGGTGTGTTCAGTGGCTGACAATATTCCCACTCGATCTCTATTACTTTTTTCATACCAATCACATGAAAATTGTCAACGGTCATCATGCTTCTATTCAATCTTATCGTTATCTAAATGGCAGATATGATCGATAGTATTTTCATGCCTTTACAGGGCGAGAAACACACATTCGGGACTATTTTTGAAATAGCAGGGAATGCTCAATCTCTAGAAGGAGAAAGGTGGGTAAACACGGTATATCAATAGCAGACCGATATTTTGAAAATGATAAGTATTTTCCAATTCTCGATCACGGAATGTCCCTGTCTACACTGCACTGCGGACATTAGTAGCGGCGAGCGGCATTTACCTAGCCGCTATCCACTTTCAATCTTCGGAGCCGCCAGATTGCATGATCATTGCGCATTACAGGTTGTTTTATAATTTTTCCATGTTTTGTTGTTGAAATAAATCCATAGGTTCCGGCGAATCTATGTGAAGCGCAACCCCAACAACGTCTCTGAGAGTCGTGTCGCTTGGAAAATGAAAGAGTTGGCAATCGTGATTGAGGTAAACCATTGCGATACATTGCATTTAACTGGGTGTGTAAGAAGAGAAGAAAAGAGAGCCTGTCTATCATTTCGAAGAGAGGCAAAAAAGTGAAAGAGACGTAAACTTCCATTCTGCCAATAAGGGAATTTTCCATTCTATATCTCGAAGGGAATTTTGCGAGAGCAGTTTAAAATTGTTCCTGCCAAAACGCCGTGAGATAGGGCAGTGGTATTGCGTAGCGATGATGCAAAAGAAGGACTCTGATCCATCTCTTTCAGGACATTTTCCTCAGCCGCCATCCTCTGTGTGTAGTGGAAAACACGCCATTGGTCTACTTCTTTAGCAGAAACAAGCAGCGTTTCATTGTACTGAATACGGACACCATGAAAGTGCTGCAGTTCAGGATGAGGTATTTAATAGCAATTCTCGTTCAAATACAAGCCCAGAAGGCACAATTCACGAACGATTACTTTTAAATTCCCGCGCTTTCTTCAACTTATCGGAATGGTTCTTCAATTTGAATAGTCGGACGTGAGTCGAGAAGAAAAAGGAAGAGGGAAGAGTGAGACACTCTAATGGACTTCTAAAACTAAGGCGTATTATTAGTTCGCTCACTAGTACGACTGAAGAGTGTCTAAGACTTCCCGAAGATTTGCGAGTCTTAAAGAATAAGCCTGCCAAAAGGTTGCAATATTCAATACAAATGCATGGCTTGGGCATTGCAAATAGCTTCAAATATAGTTCGAGGATACTACTGAAACTGACACAAATTAGAGTGCTACAAATCTCTTTTTCGAAATGCCTACTCCGCCAAAAGATTGTAAACTCTTCCTTAAGAGTTCGCCCGGCGTCTCCTACTCTTCCTTCCAATACACCATTATCATAATGACCAGGGGGTTGTATAATCTGTTAGAAGTTGGCCATCTTTTCTTTTTTTCTTTTTTCGTCAGTTTTGATTTAATCTTAATTTCTTTGCATTAGTTCGATAAACCACGATGGAAAAGTAAGAATGTCAAAGAAATAAACATAAAATATAATGTAAGCGACTAGCAAATTCGTGTTAAAGATGGCCGAAAACTAGAAGTTGGCCAACTTTTAAATAGAAGTTGGCCATCTTCTGTTTCGCGGGCTAGACAGTGACGAGAGAGCACGTAAACAAGAGAGAGCGCCGAGTTTCGCAATAAAAGTAAACAACACATGCATACTTTTCCCTCTCCTCGATCCCCGTGCTCTCTCGTCACTGTCTAGCCCGCGCAAACAGAAGATGGCCAACTTCTAGTTTTCGGCCATCTTTAACACGAATTTGCTAGTCGCTTACATTATATTTTATGTTGATTTCGTTGGCATACTTACTTTTTCATCGTGCTTTATCGAACTAATGCAAAGGAATTAAGATTAAGTCAAAAACTGACGAAAAAGAAAAATTGAAAGATGGCCAACTTCTAAACAGATTATACAGCCCCCAGGGAGAATGAGAGGAATGCCTTCCTCTCACCTTTCCTTCCTCATGTAATACCGGGCTCAGAGTTTTCATTAAGGCACAGTTTGTAAGAGTTTGCATGAACGTGTCGTTTTCGTTTGCCAAATTATTCAAAATGCTGCGATTGACGCATAACTATGTGCGTATAATAGCTCAATCGTATGACCTATTTTGCAATATGTTTCAGAGCCGTACCCTCATTCCTAAAAGTCGGATATCTCAATCTAAACATTCAACTATTCGTAAAAAATCTAGTTCTAAAAAGTCGTTCTAAAAATTTGAGAAAAATAAATCTGATCGCAATTACATTTTGAACAGATCTTCTGGTTTTGATAAAATGTTGAACATAAATTCTAATGGAATCAAATATTGAGAAAAAGTCCATTCTAAAAAACTGCCAAGAAAAAGAGAAGAAGATTATTAATGGAATCCGATCTATTTTGAACGTTATGTTTAGCATAAATTTCATAGCCTATACGAATAAACGAGTTTTCAAAATGCTCATTTCAATGTAAAATGGGTCGGGACAAGTGACAGTAAATGTACCATTACTTAAATTTAGCAGCGCACTTCGCATTCCCAGTGGGATCATTGGCGTGCATCACGAAAGAATGCGGATATACGGAGTAAAGGATGGAACTAGCGGCAACTTGGTCTACGTTGCAAAGCTACCGGTGAATAGTTTTAAATTTTCGATAAACACAAATGTTGCTGCGTGCAGGAACATTACTAGGTGCAATCGAAACATTCCCCAGAATCATAGTTTTCAGAAAATGTTTTTTAATATTTGTTGAATATGTCTGTTCGTAGCACTATTTTGAGATTAGAAACAGTGCTAGGGATACCAGGCTTTGGACAAAATTTATTTATAATTTTTGTATTTAAAACGCGTTCTCTGTAAGAGCGCAGTGCGAGGCCGAGGTAGGCGGCACAACTATTGTAAGGTTGTCGCCCAGGGTTCAAACTTTTTGCACAACCAGTCTGAGGTGTAAAGTAAATTTTAAACGTGAAAAATACACAAAATGTCAAAATTTGAAAAATCGATATTCACAGAACGCCCTAAAGAAACAGAAATAAACGACTTCGAATATAAGCGAATTTCAATTTTTTGACTTAAAGGCTAATTTCTTCATCATCGGTAGAATTCGTAGTGAAAATCATGGATATCAAAGCAGAAAATCAATTGGAGCTTCCGTTATTGAGAAACACGCTATCAAAGTTTAGCATTTTATAACGGGAAAAACACTGTTTTCGTATTTCCTCGAAAACCGCGGAATGCTCTATCGTTTTCTTGTAGTATGTTATGAATAATTGAATGTTCGAGCGATGTAATAAAAACCAAGAGGGAGCATTCCGCGGTTATCGAGTTATTGACTTTCGAAATAGGCACAACGGAGGATTACGGTAGCCCAAATTACTTGACTCTTTATTTGAGCGGTCTGTTATTTTCTTTTCTATCATTTCTTCATTGCATAATTCACATTGGTTTTATTGTTGCGAAGTGGATGTAGAAAACAAAAGACACAACGGTTCATAATGAAAGAACCAATTTTCAGTTTGCGATTCAAAATCACAAACCTGACCCAGTCGCTGCTCCACTTGAAACCAATGGCGTCGCACAAATAGTCTCTCTTTTCAAGCATTTTTATTATTAATTTGACTTAATTTGTAAAATCGAAGTTGATAAGTCGAAATGCGGTAGAATAAGCTATCGAATGATCATACTCTTGTAATTTATTTCATTCATCGGTGTGCAACCCGCCCGTCCCTATTGCTGTCCTATTCCCCCCACTGATGGACTCAAATTATACGCTTTTCATGCTATATTTTTCTTCAGCTATGCAGTTACTCTTTGGAGGAGTGGTTGGAAGATATCCAAGTGGATCGCGACAGAAACCAAATGAGGTTGTGGTTCGAACAAATGGTGGATGCTGTCTCATACATACACGAGAAGAGCATGGACGGTAAAGGAGTAATACGCAGGGATCTCAAGGAAAGAAACTGGTTTTTGATATTGTTTCCTTTCAATAATGGAAAGTTCAACGCCTTTCTCTTCAGCCAAGCAACATTATGTTCGACAAAGAAGGCAGAATACGAATATGCGACTTCGGGATTATTTCCGAGTTCTGTCAAGTTGACGAGACACACACCCATACTGAAAACATTGGCACCCGGCTCTATCAGGCTCCTGAGCAGGTTCCAACAAAACTATTGTCGATTGCGTAATTTTCTCATGGTATTTAAGAGATACTGGATGTACTCGAATAAGGTGGACGTGTTCGCACTTGGACTGATCTATGCAGAAATGTGCATTGTGATGAATGGAGAAACGCGTGAAAAGGTAAGGCAATATTCCTAACTACATGCCCCCCTCTGCTTTCCAGCTTTCCACTTTCGCTCGTTGTGAGCGGTCGGTCCGGTGGGCGCTCTCGCGAGTGAAGTGGGAGGGGGGGACAGTCCATGCAACGGGACGGCCCTACTAGTTCCTGCTAGTCTTCCATCTGTTGCTACTCTACTAACGTGCTCTACTTGGATCTCGGAGACTCGGTTGCGGTGTTTCGGATCTGGTGACGTGGACGTGTGAGTGTCCCTATCCCCTCTTGTTGTGTGCGATACCCACGTGGCCGGGCCAGTGGAGGTACGAGTCGGTGTCTGAGACGGAGGAGGTGTGGTGGCCTGCCTGGACCGAGATCAAAGATCGAGAGGCAGGTGGCCTGAGAGAGGAGAGAACCGATCGATTGGCGGGTGGCCAGAGACACGTGGTGGATACGTGAGGAAAGGAACGTGGTGGAGATGTGAGGCGGGAGGCCAGAAAGTGAGACGGAGATCGGTTCTCGAGGTCCAAAGGTGGAAGTGGACTTGATCGGCGTGGTGGCCATCCAAAGATCAGAGATCAAAGATCGTGAGGCGCGGTGGCCTGAGAGAGGAGAGACGAGACCGATTTTCATACGGTGAAGAGTGATACTGATAGAGCACGTGACGGACACGTGAGGCAAGGGACCCAGCTGTAAGAGGTCAAAGTTCGCGAGGTGTGGATAGTCAGAGATCGGAGATCAAAGATCAGTGTTGTGTCGGAGTACTGAACCGACCTGAAGCGTGGTGCACATATTAGCATGAGGCTAAGGAGAGATGAATGTACTCGGATTGGAAGTCTGAACATCGGCACATTGTCTGGGAGATTGATGGAGATGATAGACATGATGATGAGAAGAAAGATTGATGTGCTCTGTGTGCAGGAGATACTGTGGAAAGGGGATGAGAGTAGATGGGTGAATGGATATCAGATGGTGTGCTCAGAAGGAGATGGGCTGAAAAATGGTGTGGCTGTGGTGTTATCCCCTCGATATTCTAAATGCCTTGTGGAGGTTGAAAGGATCAGTTGTCGATTGATGAAGGTGAGGTTGGACATCGGAGGCGAGATGATGTGCATAGTGTCTGCTTACGCGCCACAGACTGGATTAGATCGGAGAATGAAGGAGGAATTCTATGCAAATGTGGGAGATATCATGGAATCGAATGACGATAAGGACGTGGTGATTTTGGGAGGAGATTGGAATGGTCATGTGGGAAAGGAGCCAGAGATTTTCGGAGATAAGTGTGTCCATGGAGGGAAAGGATAAGGAAGACAGAATCTCGATGGTCTTAGGTTGCTGGAATTCGCACAGCAACACCATCTTGCTGTGTTGAACACAATGTTTGAGAAGAGGGAGAGTCATCTGGCGACATACTACTCTGGTAGTGCGAGAACGCAGATTGATTACCTTCTCATGAGAAAGACCGATCGATGGAAGGTGAAAGATGTGAAAGTGATACCCTCTGAATCCGTAGCACCCCAACACAAACCCATTGTATGTGATGTGAGACTAAAGGAAAGGAGAGAAACGAAGGAGAAAGAGACAGTTAAAATGGAGCCCAAGATACGGTGGTGGAGGTTGAAGGATGAATCGATCAGAGAAGAGTTTGAAAGAAATGTGATAAGGACAGGAGCATTGGAGATCGATCCTATGGACATGGAAATGGAGATTGACAAAGTGTGGTCACTTACGAAAGAGGAAATATTGGGATGCGCAAGAACGGTTCTTGGTGAGACAAAGGGAATGAGAAAGAAGAACCTGGATTCATGGTTCTGGAGAAATAACGAAGTCAGAGTTGCAACTAAGAAGAAGAGAGAAGCGTTCCGAGAATGGTTTCAGAATAAGACTAATGTGACCAGGGGGAGATATGAGATGAAGAAGAGTGCAGAAAGGTCATTCACGATGCTAAGACGAAAGCGTATGATGAAGTGTATGAGTTGTTAGATGGCAGAGAAGGAGAACAAGCAGTGTACAGATTAGCTAGAAACCGAAACGAGATGAAGAAAGATCTGAAGAAGGTCAAAACGATCTGTGATAAGAATGGTGTCGTTGTGAGAGGTGCGAGAAACGTGAAAGAACGGTGGAGAGAATAATTGATGACTTGCTCAATGTTGAAGAGCCACAAACATTGACCAGAGATGCAGAAGAAGTGGATGAACTGGTGCCATACTGGAGTCATGTGGTGTGAGTTTAGAGATTTTGTATTAACCTAACAGAAGATTCATGGCTGTCTTCAAGTCTATCGCTTCTCTACGCTTTTCTAATTTGTCTAATCCTAATTTCCTATTCCTATCCGCTACATTAGGAATGTTTTCCCGTGTCATATTGTAGCAACGCATGAAAAGTCGACGAGTAAAATAATTCTGGACTTTTTCGAGTACCTTTTTGTTTTGGATCATGTAGGGGTTAAACACAGTGGACGCACTCTCTAGGATGGGTCTTATGTATATCGAGTAGGCTTTCCCGAGGATTTCAACATTTTTCGTTCTGAGCGCTCTGAGTATAATGTGACAGGCTGTTTTACCTTTCATAGCAGTTGTTCTGCAGTGCTTAGTGAAAGTAAGTGTTTTCTCAATTATGAACTCTAGATCTTTTACTTCTACGTTTTCAAATTGATATTACGAAATATCCCCGATCTGTGATATTTCACATTTCATGCGTACTGAAATCCCGCAACAGTAACCCCGTAAATGGCGGAAGCAATGCCACATACCACTCCAATATTACCTACTGGAGATATACCTCTTGAAAAATCCCCAGTCGATGTGTCCATTGTTATTAAAATTCGGGTTACTATAGCCGGGGATACAGTTACCGAGAAATAATACACAGTCCGATTAATTACTGCCCGTGGTCTACATCATGCAACAAATAACGGGTTCAATTTCTCCATTTCAGTTTTTCCTGGTACGGTAGCATGAGTTACTGTATCGGCGATGTCGTGCCGAGAACGCCGTATGCCGTCGGACTAATTGCTACTCGAGCCCTACATCATGCAACAAATAACCGGTTCAATTTCTCCATTTCAGTTTTTTCTGGTACGGTAGCATGGGTTACGGTACCGGCGATATTGTGCCGAGACCGCCGTATGCCGTCCGATAAATTATTACTCGAACCCTGCCTTCCACAGAAATTGAGACTCGATTTGATCAATTTGAAATTTCAGCATACTGTAGACTTGATTACGGTACCGGCGATGTCGTGCCGGGACCACCGTATGCCGTCCGATTTATTTTTACTCGAGGCCTAGCTCATGCAACAAATACCGAGCGAATTGGCTCAATTTGAAATTTCAGCATACTGCAGACTTGATTACGGTACCGGCGATGTCGTGCCGGGACCTCCGTATGCCGTCCGATTTATTTCTACTCGAGGCCTAGCTCATGCAACAAATGCCGAGCGAATTGGCTCAATTTGAAATTTCAGCATACTGTAGACTTGATTACGGTATCGGCAATGTCGTTCCGAGACCGCCGTATGCTGTCCGATTTATTTCTACTCGAGGCCTAGCTCATGCAACAAATGCCGAGCGAATTTGCTCAATTTGAAATTTCAGCATACTGTAGACTTGATTACGGTATCGGCAATGTCGTGCCGAGACCTCCGTATGCCGTCCGATTTATTTCTACTCGAGGCCTAGCTCATGCAACAAATGCCGAGCGAATTGGCTCAATTTGAAATTTCAGCATACTGTAGACTTGATTACGGTATCGGCAATGTCGTGCCGGGACCGCCGTATGCCGTCCGATTAATTACTGCTCGAACCCTACCTCATGCAACAAACATCGAGTCGGATTGCTCGATTTTGTATTTCCGGGTTACGGTAGTTAGGGTTACGATATTTTTTTTTCGCTGCGGGACCCCGGCGGTTAAGTTACCATAGGCCACTTTGGGTTTGACAAAGTCGACCTCGGACCCATTTTGGACCATGACCCCCTATACATGGCTCCCGCAGTGCCTACCAAGAATTCTTGGTAGGCACTGCGGGGCCGGGGGCTTTGGACACGTATGGTCGGGTGTGTTTCGACTTCCGTGTCATTTGCTGTTTGCAGGGTGAGATATGCGGCTACGGGATGCTTGTGTGGAGGGACGATAACGACGATGGAATGCCGAATTTTTACCGGGCAAATGACGTCCCGCACGCCGATGGAATCGTCTTCGATTGGAACGACGAGCGGCTACCGACGCCACTGAGTGTTCGCAAATCAGGATCTTGAAGATGAACAGTATCTCTCGAATCGCCGATGGACGGTCTAGTAGCAAAGGGTGGTCGGCTAGTGGCCGCCCACTAGCCGACCACCATTTGTTCGACCTTCTGTTCGACCACCTTTTGCTACTAGTCCATCCACCTTTTGCTACTAGTCCGGCCATCCGACCACTAGTCCGTCCACCAAAAAGATGAAATTTTGGATTGGCTACTAGTCCGACCACCACTTGCTACTACCCCGACCACCAAATGCTACTAGACCGGTCACCAAATGCTACTAGTCCGACCATTCGTCTACTAGTCCGGCAATCGGCGATTCTAGGGATTAATCAGCCCTGACCTGATAGGTGTATACAACGAAGCGATCATAGAAATTTCAAATTTTCGTTGGACTGAAATACTCAGGCAACTATTCGCGGATCACGAAAGATAACAAAAGCGTGGTTAATAGCCGAGCTCCGTGGTGTTATGATCATATCATTTATACGTAATGCCGCTTCTCGAAAGCAGAGTTTACCGCAAAAACACATTTTAGGGGCCGGCTCTTTATGTTGGGCATATATCATGATGTGGATGACCTTGATGAGCTGTCGTCATGGGCAGACTTTCGACAAATCAGCTCTGACCTGATTGGAGGTGATGTGGGCGTGAGTTCGCATAGTTTTACTTTAAGATGAAAAAAATATAGTGCAATAAAATAGGGTTCGCCTGGCAAGAGAAAAGTCCGCTATTTGTTCCCGAAGTAACGAGAATGATCTTGGCAAGAATTGAAATAGGAAGAGTTCTTGTTTACTTCTTGAAATGATCCAAGAAATAGCCAAGAACCAAGAACATTTCAAGAAAGTTGTGAAAATTATTTATATAAATTTAGTGTTTACGCAATATCGCTTGTTATTTGCAAACGCATAAGACAAGTATCACGAGAGATTGCCTGAAAACACCACCTTCAGGGAACAACTTTCAAAAAACTATTTTTCATTTCGATCAAACTTTTATGTAGAAGTACTCTGGGGACGAGAATTCCATCAATCCTGGTCCCAGGTCGCAGAACCGCATTTTAGGAATTTCCCGGTTCAGATGCCGGAATCGATGTAACTTTGTTCAAAATGTAGTTACAATGCCGTTCAAGTGCTCAAAATGTTCGTAAAAATATGCTGAACATTTCTTCTGTTAGTACATTCACTTCAAAGAGTGAACTGCGAACGTTAAAATTTAAAATCCATTAATAATTTTAAAATTTAAAAAAAAATCATTTTTCGATGAGAGCTTACGCAGAATTTGAAAGCAGAATATTAAAGGACAAGTCAATATTAGTCATGTAAAAATATAAAACTGATAAGAAAGGTGGGTTCACAGATCCGAAAAATCGCGTTGAATATGAGAATACTGCGATTTTTCAGAACAAAGATTTCGAAAATCTCGAATTTCGATACCGAACATACTGAAATGGACTCTAAATTGGTGAAAACCATGAAATAATGTATACTGATAAGTTTTAGCCGTATATAACAAAATCTGCGAAATTTTTTAAAAATCGATTTTTTTCGTTGAAGAAATATTAATATTTGAAAACATTTTTACAATTTGTTCAGAAAACGATTGTAAAAGTCAAATATATTTACTCCGATGTAGACTTAACATTTTCAGAAGGAATACTTACTTCTACTTATAAAAATCCTCTTTCGTGATGTGTTTTCACACAATTTGATAGATTTTTTATCAATTTTTTTCCTAAAATACAGGAAATCGACTATAAAAAACAAATTAATCGACCTAAATACTATTCCCGAATCACCTACACACCTTTTTTTCTCCAAATTATGCCACTCGTTTTACATTTATTTATAAAATAATTATTTTTCGTCAAAAAAGACAATTTTTAATACAATTTCGCAGATTTTGTGATATACGGCTAAAACTTATCAGGATACATTATTTCATGGTTTTCACCAATTTAAAGTCCATTTCAGTATGTATTGGTATCGAAATTCGAGATTTTCGAAATTTTTGTTCTGAAAAATCGCAGTATTCTCAGATTCAACGCGATTTTTCGGGACTGTGAACCCACCTTTCTTATGAATTTTATATTTTTACATGACTAATATTGACTTGGTCTTTAATATTCTGCTTTCAAATTCTGCGTAAGCTCTCATCGAAAAATGATTTTAAAAAAATTTCAAAATTTTTATTGGATTTTAAATTTTACCGTTCGCAGTTTACTCTTTGAAGTGAATGTACTAACAGAAGAAATGTTCAGCATATTTTTACGAACATTTTGAGCACTTAAACGGCATTGTAACTACATTTTGAACAACGTTACATCGATTCCGGCATCAGAACCGGGAAATTCCTAAAATGCGGTTCTGCGACCTGGGACCAGGATTGATGGAATTCTCGTCCCCAGAGTACTTCTACATAAAAGTTTGATCGAAATCAAAAATACTTTTTTGAAAGTTGTTCTCGACCTCATGCAATCTCTCGTGATACCTGTCATAAAACACATATTTTACAATTTTGGTTTCATTCTTCCGAATTCCAATCCACTACTTCAAAAATGATGGAAAAATCAATTTGCTTGTTATTGTGATATTTCAGCCTACCCCTCCAAAATATAATTAGTGATTCCATGAGTACCCTCTACTCTTGTGTCACCTATTGTGCTGCCGACCGAACACAAAGCGAATGAGGTTTGAAAATGGCTTCAGTAGTCATAATGCAAACTTCAAGATTCAGTAGTCATAATGCAAACTATAAAAAAACTAGTATGACAATAATTTTGATTAATGCAATATTTTGAAACTGATAATAGAATAAGTTTAATTTTCAAGAAATAGTCAAGAACCAAGATCTTGAAATGAATTTCATTGTTTGTGCAAGAAGTGATATAATTGAATTATCTAATTTCGGTATCCTAAGATCTTGCTTGCCAGGCGAACCCTACAATACACAATAAGATATACCCCACAAATTACGTGAAAAATGCGAGTAACAGAACAATTGTGCGAGAGGTGAGAGGGGTGCTGTCTCTCTCTTCTCCCTCTTTCTCTACGCCTCCCTCTCCATTCTCCACTGATTTTTCTTTGTCTATTTACGCCGAGTTTCTTCGATTTATTCTAACTTCTTATGTAAATTTGGCACCCAATTACCAATGTCGCCTCAAATTAAAAAAAGAGAAAAAAAATACTTTGCGTTTTTTAGGACACGTTATCACAGTTACGGGGTTACATTTAAAACAAATATTTTGGGGGAAACGTTATGAGATATAAAAATGCACGTAGAGATATATTCAAATATGAATACATTCAAACACAAATACAAATACATTAATTTATACAAATACAAATACATTCACACCGAGCCATTTACAGAGTACGATATCCCACCCGATAACATGGGCCGATGAAAGTTCTCCGTTCTTCTATTTAATTGTGAGTAAGAATTATCTAACTGCCTTTCTTGGAGAGAAAACGCTATACCTCCGCATTAAATTGTGAGTTTACAATCCAGCAATGATTTGCAATCTAGATTGCATGACTATGTTCTAGAATTATGCACATTTCTCGAAACTTTTGTGTAGAAATTCGACTATATCAGTGCGTTCGCGTAAGACTCGCACACCCGACGGTACAGCAAAATTACACCCTCGTTTTTTCACAGTTTCCGTTAGCCCTATGGATGCTCTATCGATTTCTAATAGTATCATGTTCTGATTGAGCTCATTTGCATAATTACAGCCTATCAAAGTTTGGCAGTTTTTCAGTATTTTTAACGCCATTTAAGTCAAACTAAAGATAATCATTCACATAGATAATGAAAAATTATCACCAAGATGCGACTGACAACGTGGTCTCGTTCAATTTTGCGTTTTCAAAAATGCATGTTCTGGGCATTGTAATTTGCTTCAAATTGTTTGGAGGGTACCAATGAATATTGCTAGACCTAAAGTTCTGGAAAATAACTGTTCTTTGAAAGATCTACTACACCCAAATCCCGTCAACTCTTCTGGAAGAATTCGCCTGACCTTCCTTTTCTTCCTTCCTATCCAACATTATCATAATCACAACGGCGAGGGCGAGGAAGGCCTTCCCCTCACTCTTCCTTTCTAATCCCAATTTTACTCCCAGATAGGATGGTGATTTTCACGCACGTCGCGATTTGACTGCTGAACTTTGTATTCTAAGTGTTACTTGCAAATATTTCTATTTACATTCGCTATCTCTTATTTACATCACCTACGCACGGTATAAATACCGGCCTCCAACGTCTCAGGCGTAAGGTTTTTAGACTAATGTCACGTGACAGCCGTTACACTAAGAACGAATCCTAAAATTAATGCGGAAATATCGGAAACTCGAAGGAATTGCATTAAGAGGAAGATCTCGGAAGTAATTAGTGAAGGAGAGAATGGAGGAGAACAGGGACATGCAGAAAAGGATGATGAAGAAGAGGAGACGTTGTTGGATAGAGTTAACGAGTCCAATCTCATGTTGTATGTAGTGAAAGAGAGTTCTGATGAGACTTTCCTGCCACAATAAAACATTCTTAATTTTCATTTCTCACCGCGTGCGGGGTTGGATGGGTGGAATGAGACGAAATGAGTGATTCCTCTCTATTAGAAATTATCAGTTTTTCATGAATAAACATACCGGCGACCCCCGAAACCTGCACAAATAATAGACGAATCGCATAGAGGTCACCTGTATCCATAACATATCAAAAATCCAGCTATGTTTTTTGCTTAGTTTTCGAGAATAATGAGATCAAAGTTTCATGAAATTTGCAAATTTTGGAAAACGTAAAATTGAACGACACCACGTTGCCAGCCGCATCTTGGTGATCATTTGTCATTATCTATGTGAGTGATTATCTTTAGTTTGACATAAATGGCGTTAAAAATACTGAAAAAACAGCTAAACTTTGATAGGCTGTAGTTATGCAAATGAGCTCAATCAGAACATGATACTATTAGAAATCGATAGAGCATCCATAGGGCTAACGGAAACTGTAAAAAACACAAAGTGCATTTTTACCCTGTACCGAAAAATTTGGGAATCGTGCGATCCTTACGCGAACGCACTGATATGAATTAGCTCGTTTAACATAACCTCTTATAGCCCACAGGAATTCTCCCCGCATAAGATAGTTGGAATCTGCGATGGGAAAATGATAATTCTTGGAGAGAAGAATCTTTATGAATTTTATTTGTGCTACGCCAACTTGCCGGTTTGTTCTACTACAAATTTACGAGCACTCGTCCGAAATAATAAAACGTTCCGTTGATAATGCGTGCTAAACAACAGATACGGCTGCGAGAGAACATGGCAAAGTGAGAGACACGTCGAGGTATAGAAAGAGAGTACACCACCAGTAGTCCATTTCATGAACGTATCATTTTAAAATTGTAATACCTCTTTTTCGCTTTTAAATGTTAACTAATAATTTATGTGTTTGAAGTGTTTTTGTGATTCAAAAACACTTCAAACACCCCTAGTACGATGATGGGACAATACAAATTGCTGATCATACATCAATCGGGATATTTATTGTCGAGCAAAGAACAGGCCATTACTGGCAAAAATTGGAATTCCTCGAGAACTCCTTTCTTGTGGTAACTGTCATGCGTCTGCACCAGGATTGGTCGAAACATTTTACGGTTCATCCATTGAGGCAACTTTTCAGCATTGTTTTCTTTCTTCTAGCTAGTACGGACCCTTTTCGATGGCGCTACACCGGTAGAGTACTTTATGACGCAGGAGAGAACTGTTATTATTAGAGACGGTATTGCGCAATAATTATCATCCAATGTGGTGCCCCTTTTCAAAATTTTCTTTATTTTTTGGGAAATTCCATATTTTGCCTGTTCGGAGCCTATACTTGATGAACATAGTATAGGTTTCAGCTTTATATAATCTTTTGTGCACAGGAAGCGATTGTAAATGCGTACAAAGATGAAGCGGAGAGTGCTACTAGAGGTGAACAAGAACAAGTGGTGCAGCCACCTGCTTTCAAATCTAAGTTGGTATCCGGCATAATTTTGATAAATGACCTATATTGCAAAGAGTACCGAAAAGGAGTAATGTGTTTTGCTTTAAAAATTGTTGAATGAATAATTATAGAACTATACTAAGTGAAAATTACAGCAAAAAATATTTTAAATAATAAAACCACTTTCCGCCTACTATGTCAATTTTAGCTATTCCTGTTCTGCCAGTCGCGATTATTTTAAATTCCAGGTTCGCCGACGACTTCAAGCCGATCAAAGTTATCGGCGTAGGAGGGTTCGGATGCGTTTTCGAGGTGGAAAATGAACTGGAAGAATTCAGATACGCTGTAAAGCGAATCGCACTGAAAGAGAAGTAAGACAGTACTTATTGTTCACGATAAACCCTAAGGAAACTCCTTCCTCCTCATATTTCGCCTCTCGTGCCGTAAAGATGATGCCCCCAGCGTATTTGTTCACATGAGTTCTCACAGTGGTGTAATTGTCGGTTCCCTAGTATGTATAGTATATGACCAGTAAACAGAATGTTGATCCCATAAGTTTGAACAAAGTTATTCACTTTTTAGGCTCTGAGCTAATCGAATAGAAAAAAACGCACGTCACGCGAAGAAAAAGAACCAGACAAGCAGACATAGACACACAAAAAATGTCCTGTATACGGACCGTATGAACGTAGAAATTGTATATTTTCATTTTGTCTTATGATCCCCATGTCGTATAGCAGACAAAATGTCTTATTTACAAGACATTTTTCTGTTCTGTGTGTGTACACGTTCATTTGCTTCAAGTCGATAAACGTAAAAAGTGTCATATATCTATTTCAAACAGCTCGAGCGAAAAGGAAGTGCGGGATGCGCTAAAAGAAGTTAGAGCAATGGCACGATTCGACCACTCGAATATCGTGCGATACTATGGATCGTGGAGCGAACGACCACCTCCGGGATGGCAGGTATACCAATAACTTTTTACATTCCTTCCGTTTGGCACAGTACATTTCTTTTGAGGGAGTTGGGGATGGACTATTTCAAATTTGCATTGAAGAGGTTCATCAATTGGTTCCCAGAAACGCCCAAAATGGGAGAAGTCAGCTGAATTTATTGACCAATTATATTATTATATTATGCTTCATACATTTAATTATTTTACTATTGCTCTCCCCTCCAAATAATGAACACCGTTGTAGGCTCGAGTCGATTTAGAGATGGCGGAGATGTTTCAGCAGCACGATCGATCAGTAAGCAACATACCTTTGAAAATCATTAAATTAAATAAATTAAATAAAAAAAGGTTTGACAAAAAAACTGCCATACCGCTCGAGCGGGGAACAACCAGGCAACTTTAGCATCTAGAAGAACCCCTATCGCGATGTTTTCAAAAATCCGATGTTCCACTGATTATTCGATCCTCACAAGTACTTCATTATAAGCTCTTCAGGGAATTGCATTCGTCCCCCCCTTGAGCCATAACTCTACTTTCCTCTACATACACATGCAGGTAATGGAATTTACTGATAGCTGATAAATTATTTATCTGTTTCAGCTATGCACAAGTTCACTGGCCGACTGGTTGAAAAATAATCAGCAGTCGCGAGACCCTGTCCGGATGAGGTCATGGTTCACGCAAGTCGTTGAAGCTGTCGCATACCTTCATGAAAATAACGTTATTCACAGGGATCTCAAAGCAAGTTTTTTTATATTAAAAATTGAAAGTACTACGTTCCGCTTAAGAACTACGTGTTGTGTTTATTTTCTGATTATCTAATGTTCGCGTGCAATATCTCTCTCATTTCTGCTATTTAGCAGCTGAACGTTTTAATAATTTGCACGACTGTATGTAAAAATGTAAGAGCAGTACGCGTCGATGATAGCTTAGTCCGTCTCAAAAGCAATAAGCTCTGGAAAGCGCAGACTGTTTTTTTACAAACAACGGGAGAACATTTCAGCCCAGCAATATTCTCTTCGACGAGGCCGGCAAAATTCGCGTTTGCGACCTTGGCATCGCGTCTGAATGTGGTCCGGCTGATGTGACACTGACTCGCACGAGCAACGTTGGCACTTGGCTCTATCAAAGCCCAGAACAGGTCCGCCCCGAAAATCAATATGCGAATTATATTGCCCTTCATGATTTTTCAAGAGTTCGCATGAAATTCGGGTTTCAAGGAATACATATTTGCATATCTGTTCGTCTTGCAGAGATTTTGGTGTTACTCGCATAAAGTAGATGTGTTCGCACTTGGGCTCATCTACGCAGAACTGTGTGTGCCCATGAACGAAGCACGGGAGGACGTGTGCGAATTTATGGTATTCTATTGGTTGGCGGCGTGCGATATTTTTCAAATAAATTTTGAAATTCGCTCCGAAACAGTCAAGCGTGCAGGGATGTCGCACAGCCTCTTCTATTAAAAAAATCCCGCAATATTGGTAACGGTGTCCGTGCTATTTTGATTGGTTATCGGGGTTGTGGGTTCATGTAAAATGCAGCGATTTGCATGTTACTTGATTTCAGAGGGAATTGATCGCTCATATGACGAAGCTCGACAGTGAGGATCGTCCGACATGCCGAGAAGTACTCAACGAATATTTGACTGCATAGAATGTCTCTTCTTGCACATTCATAGATTTCGTCAAAGTTCATCTTTATAGGCACGTCTTATCGAAACTTAAACTCACCTTGTACTTGAATCCTTCTCCAAACATCTTGGGAAATATTTGTTCGATAGATTACGAACCATATTTTAGTTATATATATCAACCCATTAATTTGCCAATTTCCTGACTAACTGTCATGATTAAATATTAATATTATTGAACAATTATTGCATTTTTTTTTTCACTTACTCCACTTCTCTCGCTGGCACATTGTCTTTGCGACCTAGCCGTGACATCCTAAATATCATGATTCCAAACCGACAGATAGAGGTCAGGGCGAAAGAGTGTGCAAAAGTAAGAGAGTCCTTCTCGATTTATGCTGCGCAAATTTCATGGGGTGCAAGGTGCAAAACAATTTTATGCACCCTTTCATAACTTTTTTCTAGTGAATCTACAACTTCCAAACTGGATAGACGGATTGCAAGCCACGTTTGGAACATTTTCCTTTTTGATTTAAGAGATTTCGTTCAGTTTGAGCTGAGTTACTCGAGTTTTCCACCCTCAGAGGGTGGAATTCCACCCATGAAATTTGCGCAGCATTACATGCTCTCTCACTCCAAAGCCCTTTCTGTGAGTTTCACCAGCCTGTGGAATGATGTGTATCGTGACGTTGCATTAAACTTCATTGTGCACAATTCCATATAGTTTTGACATGATTAAAAATTTGATTGCATTTGTGAAAAATGTTAGAACTGTGATCACAATCGTTCACATTGGATTTTCTCTTTTTGGTTTGGCTATTTTATCTTCGTTTAATTGTTTTCTCGTATGATTGCGAACACGTACCTTTCGTGGCTTTCGGGTCTTCCCCGCAGCTAATTTCGTGAAAATCAATATTCCCATTTATTTCCTCCGGTTATGCAAAGACACAGGGAAAAACAATAAAAAGAAGATAACATAGCCAAAGTGGTTGAGTTTCGACCAAATCCAATGTGAACGAGTTCTAACAGTTTTCACAAATGTGCATTGTGAACTCGGACCACGATACATTACAATTAAATCCTGTAAATGAATGGAAAATGATTTTGACGACATCTTGCACGAAAAAAGTTATGCAGAAGGAAGAAATATTCATATATTTGATATTTCATGCTTATAGATGACAAAAAAGTGTAGCGAATATCAGAAAGCAAATGCACCCGATAATTGTGCCAGCCTCCACCATTCGTGTCTTCTCTAAGCGAAGTGCGCGAGCAAATTTCTTATCAGTGATAAGAGTATGTCTCCACATCATTCGACAGGCCGGTCAACTTTACGGAAATGCCTTTGGAGTTAGAGAGCGTGTGAAATTGAGAGGGACTCTCTCTCACTCGCGCGCACTCTCTCGCTCTAACCCTGATCTGTAGGCATTGATACTAGTGATATCAGTATTGCCATTTCACCATTGTGTACTGATTGCCCGATCTCTCTTTTTCAGGCATGGACGATGAAAAAGCTATTTTTGTCCTTTTCAAGGAGGAGAAAAGGTTGGCCAAAGCAAAGAAAGCCAGTCAATGTTATTCGACGAGTGATGGTTTGCTCTAAACTACAACATATTTCAACAAGGACCGTACAGGCACTCTATTTTGCTGCGATAACTTCCCCGCAATCAATCAACCAGTCAATCATTCGACCAAATACAGTACTCGAATGTTTGTGCTGATAGAGTGAGTAATTTAATCATCGGTGTAATCAGCACTAATCAAATCCAATGAAAAAAATCCAATGAAATATTCAAGTGTCTTTTCAGTGATGAGGAAGTATTGTTAGAGCCTATTGCGTATTGTCTCGAGAACACCTATTACTATAAATACAAACATGTCTTCGGAATGAGAGATGATGTTTTATATATGTTGGTGCCAGGAGCTGTCAGCTACGTAAGCATGATATTACATTTATAAAATGATACGATCTAACAAAATGTCGAACTGGGGACTTCCTGCGTTTACCGAGACGAGAGAGCACGCAAAAGCGAGAGGGTCGCCAATGTTCCTGTATGGTAAACAACGGAAGTTCATTATTCGGCTTTTTGGTATGATCGTATCATTTTATAAGTGTAATATCTTGTCGTTGAGAAAGCAACCCCATTCGTTCAGATCTATACATTGACGCTTGATCCTAATGGTCGTGACATATGCGCAACAAAAGTGAGAGCACTGGAAGGGGTGAGAGTTACTCCACTTATTGGATATCAAAAAGGATGTCTATATGTATGCTAGATTGTTTGATATTTACGCACGAGGGTGATTTTTCATGGCCACGCAAATAACTATTTTGTTCTGCAATCCGACGCACATGAGATACACCCCGAATGAATATGTTTACTGTTGAGTGTATCCTATACTGAGATATGACACCTAGTATATGATATACTTACAAATCTCTTGTTTTCGCACGCTCTGTCGACGCGCGAATACACTCAATATTGAGTATATCATACACTAGGTGTCTCGTCTCAGTATATTCATTCTCTGTGTGCGCACTGTCAATTCTCTCAATGAAGCAATACTACAGTAGTTTTCGCGAACGCTTGGAGTAACGTGAACGTATTTAAAGTAACTTGGAGAATGCAATTTACAGATCAAAAAATATATTTACGAATTGAATGCTCAAAAACATATTTTTTAATTTTTTTTTGAAAACAATTTATTAATTTTCAGTGATATCGTTACTGGTCGCGATGGCATTAAACTAATTCCTTGCAAGTCAAGACTATCAACTAAGTAAAACAATCAAACTTTAAAACATCGGTTGCTGAGATTCACTGTGAATTGGGGTTGCTAAGGTGAGCAGGGAGGAGGAACAGTTATAAAATATTAATATCATACTTCCGTTGTTTTGACACTAGGAACGTTCGTGACCCTCTCGGAATTGTGTGCTCTCTCACCTTTGGTTCCTTCAGTAGCGTCGGAAAGTTTGGGCGCACTTTTGCTTTAAGCTGTAACTTTTAGACCTGGAGAGCAATCTACGTGATTTTTTTGTAGAGAAGATAGCAAATCTCTCAGCGAATAAAATGTAATCCAGTTAATTGAATCATGTTGCGTAATGTTGACGCAACTGAAAACCACTTTTTCGAAAAATTATTTTTCACATTAACGTATTTCCACATTAGCCAAAAACGTTGGTGTTGAGACAATACGATATACTACTCAGAAAAAAATTTCAAGTTGCGGCGATTTTCTCCTTTCCGCAGCCCTGCTGCAAAAATACGTGGAACACAAAAGTCTGAACTCCCGCAATTATTGATTTTCTTGCGCATATCACGGCTCCCGCTGAAGCTAAGGTTACAGCACTTCAGGTTTACATTACTAAACTCGATTCGACCATGTAAACAAAATTTTGCGCCGTTAGGTTAATAAGGCGCCGAGATATAAGCAAAAGTTGCATGAATTCAAATTTTAACTTTCCACACTAATAGTAAGATGCTAAGACCCCTTATTTTTGTGCAGCACCGGAATGAAGATTGGGAAGAATCGTGCCCTCTGCTACACAGAGAACAACGCGGCAAGATATATATGTATCGTGGCGATCAGGATCCCATTTATGACGCCGTGAAGATTGACGTCAGCGAGTACTCAACGGAACCTCAAAGGCATCAAGTGAAGGCTGTTCACAGGTGCTACATAACCATTGTTATCTCTTTCTATTTAACCCGCGTTTTCATTGAATATATCTATAATATACTATAATATTATAATATCTATATTTTGGGAAGGAAGACGGAGGTGGCGGAAATATATAAATTACAGGCGCAAGTTAATCTGTGTGAGTGTGCGCGATATTGCAGCCGCCGAAGCTCAGGAGCTACAATCCGAATTTCGGATCATAAGCCCAAATATGATTTTGATTGAGGTGAGTACTGTACATAAACAAAGAAATTTTCGACTTATAATTTGAACCACATTATTCCATGGCCCGATAAAACCTGCGGACAGGGATCAGGTGTACCAAAAAAAGGGCGTGAAAATGAGAGACACCCTCCCACTCTCATGCTACTCTTTCCGTTTTCTCGGAATCATCTGGGATGATGTGCAGTAAGTACTAAACGCGTGTATACTCATTTTAAAATGCATAAAAAGGAAATTTACCGCTTTTCTGAAGAGAGAGCGTGGAGAATGAGGAGTGTGGGATGAAAATTCCCTCTTATACGGGTAGTTGTATAGTTACCTTTCAAAGTCTATACCATTGCACAAAACTATTTTGTTATGTTCGAATGATATTTGGTTTACACCATGGATGGCAGACGATGGCTATTTACAGACTGACGTGGAGGGGCATATCTGGGCGAACGACCGCTCGCCCCTCATCTACTTCATTACCGCAAACTGTTTTGTGACCTTTGACGGCCAAACAACGAGAAGATTTCCTTTCAGAACAAGGTTTTCCGTTGATGTACTACCATGAAAACGTAAGAAAGATCACCATGTCCTGACTTTTCCGAGAAAATCCGGATAGTCTAGTTTTTTTTTCGTAACAGGTTGAGAGCGATGAAAAACTAAACGCACACGGTGCAAGCGGTGTAGTGTACGCATGGAGGGTAGCGCATTTATCCTCACTACATGCCGGCTATTTTTTCTCAATACAATTTAATAATTTGTTTTTAAATAATTTTTTTGCAGTTCTCCGATGCGTAATTGCCTCGGAATCGTTGCCATCCGCGATGGGAAAATATTTATCGTCGGTGAGGCGATCGATACGGGATTCTACGTAATGTACGCAGCGGATATTCCTGTAAGCATTTTTTTTAAAATTAGTATGCATATCAGCATATGAGCCCGTTTGCGTAAGAGTCAGACAATCCTCATGAAGCCTCTGTACAGTGATTTTTAAAAATCTAGAATAACAACTGTTTTTAAGAGTCTTTGATAGATGAGAGACAATGGCCAAATTTGGTGGCATGCAAATTTGATGGTAGGTCACTACGACCCCTTGAAGTTCGGGTGTTTTCGTGGTTTTTGGACCATAACTCGAGAACCAGTTTTCCAAACGACAAAGTTCCAAAAGAGACTCTATCTAAATTTGCACGACAAAAATTAATCACTCACTAGTATACTGTAAATGAGAATTGCAAGCAAGAGAAAATTATTATCTCAATTCTAAAGAAAGTGTACTGCACAAATCAAAGTCACGATGGAGGGAGAATTCTCGTTAACCTCCAAAAAAATTTTGGTGAAATTTAAAGTCTGCCAAACCAAGTTATGATTTTTCAACTGAGCCGTACTTCTCGTCAAAACGCCAATCACTCCAAGAAAGAGGGTAATTTGCATGCGACATCTCTCTCATTTCTCATTCTTGTTCTCTCCTTGCCGGTTTTCTCTCTCCCAAATATTCATTTGGCGACAAATACGGCTCAGTTGAAAAATCATAACTTACTTCGGCAGACTTGGAATTCTACCAAACTTTTTTTGTAGGTGAGAGATGATGTCCCCGCCATGATGACTTAGCAGCGTCCTGTACACTTTCTTTAGAAGAAAAATAGATAATTTTCTCTAAGAACTCAAGATTTTTGTTCCTTATTTCGTTACTTGTTCTGGGGAACGTTCTGCAAACTATTCACGTTTTGCTTGTTCTATGTAGAAAAAAATTAAAATACTTCCTCGGTACTCCTTTAGAAATATCGCCCTACAACATCAAAAACACAATCATCATCAATTACGCATGCATGAACATTGAAAGTAAAAATAATTCACACTGTTTATTTTCAAGTTGTCTGCCAGCTGCAAACCATGATTAAAACATGTTCATTACCCCAAGCAACTTGAAATGAGCCGATTTTTAGGACGACGATTCTGAAAGCGCACCGAGGAAGTATTTTAATTTTTTTCTACATAGAACAAGCAAAACGTGAATAGTTTGCAGAACGTTCCCCAGAACAAGTAACGAAATAAGGAACAAAAATCTTGAGTTCTTAGAGAAAATTATCTATTTTTCTTCTAAAGAAAGTGTACAGGACGCTGCTAAGTCATCATGGCGGGGACATCATCTCTCACCTACAAAAAAAGTTTGGTAGAATTCCAAGTCTGCCGAAGTAAGTTATGATTTTTCAACTGAGCCGTATTTGTCGCCAAATGAATATTTGGGAGAGAGAAAACCGGCAAGGAGAGAACAAGAATGAGAAATGAGAGAGATGTCGCATGCAAATTACCCTCTTTCTTGGAGTGATTGGCGTTTTGACGAGAAGTACGGCTCAGTTGAAAAATCATAACTTGGTTTGGCAGACTTTAAATTTCACCAAAATTTTTTTGGGGGTTAACGAGAATTCTCCCTCCATCGTGACTTTGATTTGTGCAGTACACTTTCTTTAGAATTGAGATAATAATTTTCTCTTGCTTGCAATTCTCATTTACAGTATACTAGTGAGTGATTAATTTTTGTCGTGCAAATTAAGATAGAGTCTCTTTTGGAACTTTGTCGTTTGGAAAACTGGTTCTCGAGTTATGGTCCAAAAACCACGAAAACACCCGAACTTCAAGGGGTCGTAGTGACCTACCATCAAATTTGCATGCCACCAAATTTGGCCATTGTCTCTC
This sequence comes from Pristionchus fissidentatus, assembly GCA_036245785.1. Taxonomy (NCBI): domain Eukaryota; kingdom Metazoa; phylum Nematoda; class Chromadorea; order Rhabditida; family Neodiplogasteridae; genus Pristionchus; species Pristionchus fissidentatus. The sequence goes on from BTSY01000001.1 coordinate 6,054,948, forward strand.
ATCTATCAAGGACTCTTAAAAACAGTTGTTATTTTAGATTTTTAAAAATCACTGTACGGAGGCTGTCTGACTCTTACGCAAACGGGCTCATATCGAAATCTTCCTCCACGGCGAAATTTTTCACTAAAATTATGGGACATAAAAAAATGAGTAAATGTTTTTGGAGTGTTCAGAGACGAGCTATGAGTGTTTGAAAAAAAATGAGATTGACCAGAGAAAACAGTTTTCGCAAAATTATTTTACCCAAGATCCCTTTCTCGAAGTTTCGCTTAGCAATGGAAGTTGGAGTATTTCAGAAAACAATCGAAGTTGCGCTGGTAACGGAAGCATCGCATCTCAATAATGAATTACCTGGAGACATTTTGAATCTTAAACAAGTCAGTATTCGGACTTTTAGAATATATTGATTGAACTAGTCTTCGAATGTGTCTTTTTCCGCTCAGTTTAAGCAATGACGAGCAGGTTCAGGTGCCCGAGCAAGCCGATTTTAACGAGGAATTCACGTCAAAGTTGGTTGTTATACCTTGATGCTCACGTGTGCTGATTTCACAGATTTGCTGCCGATTTTAAGCTGCTAAAAGTTGTCGGTACTGGCGAGTCCGGATGCGTTTTCGAAGCTGAGAATGTGCTGGACGAATGGAAGTATGCAGTGAAGCGCGTCGCTCTACATGCCGCGTCAGTTTTATGACGCTTTAAAGAACAACGCTTTAAAGAAATTATAGAAATATTGCGCGGAATAATATATCCTCTCAAAGTAACTCTGAAAATAATGTATGTGCAGAGTTTAGTAAGAGAGTGATGATTCACAATACAAACCGGTTGTATTGCAGCACGAGTGATGCAATAGCGCAAAAGGCGATTCAAACGATTGCTCGTCTTGATCATCCCAACATCGTGAGGTACTTCGGATCGTGGATCGAAAAGCCGCCACGGGGCTGGCAGGTGTGTCTTTTTTTAGCTCACCGGAGCACGGTGGCCATTACTTAAAAACTGCATACCAGCAATTTACACTCTCTCTACACATGATCAAATAGGAATTTGATTATATTAATTTATTCTATGCTGAACTTTAATTTTATTTTCAAATTTTAATTGAAGCCTTTTGATAATGCATTCTAATCGTTTTGTTCAGATTCGTAAAGACTTGGAGACGTATCAGTCGCTTCCACCATGTGATAAATTGGTAAAAAAATTCTCTATTAAGAGGCCGATTGCGTAATTGTCGAACAAGCCTCGGTAGAGGCGAAAAGTCAATTTCAGAGGAAACAGTGGTTTTCGGTCAGTGATGAGCGCTCCCCCTCGGATCGGAGTGCCGCTATTGCGAAATATGCTAATGTGCATTTCCTACGAGCTTCATATGTAATATTTTTCGACCAACTTTTCGTGTATAGTGTAGTGTTCGAGGAGACAAGGAATTGCGGGACCGCGAAACTTTCAATTTGGCCAAAATTGAGCAGCTACGGGCACTTTATTTTTCTGGAATCGGGGTACCCCCTCGGATCCGAGGAGGTCGCTCACCACTGTTTTCGGTACTATTTGATGTGCTTGTCAACTTGGTGTAATAACATGGTATGCAAATTCATGTGGAGCTCAATCTGGAGCTCCAAAGATCCCACTATTTTACTATTTTCTTGCTGTATCTGGATACCCGTTGCCTCCATCGAAAAATTCTGAACACAAACTATGGCTCATTTTCGAAACGAAAAATAATGGAAATACTTATAGGGCGCTACCTGACCTTGTGTTCCAAGCGCATTCTGGTTCTGGCGTATAAGGGAAAAGAGCGTGTTCTTACTTGTACAGAAGGTGCACTGAACCTTTGATAGTCTGCGTTTTAAATTGGGGGCCATATGGGTGACGGCAAACAAAGTTATGATTTTTCTACTGAAGCAACTTGAGGCAAAAACAGCCGGAGAAGGAGAGAATTGTGCGATTTGCATGCAATCGCTCTCTCATTTCTCACTTCCAGACGCCGCGCTTAGCCGGGCGGTCGAGAATGAGAGGGGGAATTACATGTAAATCGCACAATTCTCTCCTCAGACAGCTGTTTTTGCCTCAAGTTGTTTCAGTATAAAAATCATAACTTTGTTTGCCGTCACCCATATGGCCCCCAATTTAAAACGCAGACTATCAAAGGTTCAGTGCACCTTCTGTACAAGTAAGAACACGCTCTTTTCCCTTATACGCCAGAACCAGAATGCGCTTGGAACACAAGGTCAGGTAGCGCCCTATAAGTATTTCCATTATTTTTCTTTTCGAAAATGAGCCATAGTTTGTGTTCAGAATTTTTCGATGGAGGCAACGGGTATCCAGATACAGCAAGAAAATAGTAAAATAGTGGGATCTTTGGAGTTCCAGATTGAGCTCCACATGAATTTGCATACCATGTCATTACACCAAGTTGATAAGCACATCAAATAGTAAAGAAAACCACTGTTTTCTCAGACATTGACTTTTCGTCTGTACCGAGCGCTGTTGCTGTTTGTTCGACTTTTACGCAATCGGCCTCTTAATTGGACTTGTTTTTGCTTGTTTTGAAGATTGATAGAAGCAATAATTATAGAACGTAAATATACATTTTTATCAGAAACAGAAATATCACCTCAATAACAAATATCATAAGCCTATCTATGGCTAAAAAGATGCATTTTATTCAGATTCACAACCGCGGGCACAGCGTCTTTTTCTACATCCAGATGCAGGTCCTGATTTTTTAAACTCTCTACTCTTTGCGAAATTCTTGATTTTTTATAGCTCTATAACCGCTCTTTGAAAAACTGGATATGCGAAAATCAGCGACCTCGAGACCTTGTTCGATTGCGATCGTGGTTCAAACAGATCGTTGAAGCTGTCGAATACATGCATGATAATGGATTAATTCATCGAAATCTAAAGGTAATAAATATCTCAATTACTACCTAATTATTTGAAGTAAATTCGTGAGAGATCTCTGACAATTCAGCCCAGCAATATTCTCTTCGATGGGGCTGATAAGCTCCGAGTTTGTGACTTCGCAATCACAACTCGTTTTGATCCGTCCGATTCCCAAAGTTCGGATTCGCATCTCTACCGTAGCAAAGAAGACGTCAGCCCTCAAAATTTATTTCACAAAGCCACTCATTCAACAATCGAAAGTGACAAAAAAATCTTGCCTGTGAGGCCGTTTGCGAGAGAATCAAACAATGCGACAACAGAGATCAGACAGGTGGAAATACGAATTCTCAGTTGAAGACGGTTTCCTACACATTTGAGGGTGCAGATCACGATAGCGAGTATATCATATTATGCAAATCGATCTGCGACCTGTTATTCAAATTACAAAATTCAGCTGATTTCACATGTTTTTGTGCTTCCAAATGAAAGAGTCCTCAAAACATGTCGTGTAATTACTCAACTAGAGTGAAATTACATGAGGAATCTAATGGAAGTTTTTTTTGTTTTTCATGTAGCACCATTCTATTTCCCCACGTTAAGCTCAAAAGGGAGGTCTGGGATTTACATAGTATGTGGAGAACACACACACCGTACCGCCTCTTAAATTTGTACGCTGTTGACCTCCGGCAAATCGAGTTATGAATTTTTAAATCAGCGGGTCTGTGTGGAAAAGCACCGATCTGACGAGAGAAAGGGCAATTAGCATGCGATCTCCCTCTCATTTCGCACTCTCCGACGTCGCGCGAGCAGGCAAATGAGAAATGGGAGGGAGATTCGATGCAAATTGACCACTGCTCTCGTCAGATCGGTGCTTTTCCACCCAGATCCGCGGATTTAAAAAATCATAACTCGATTTGCCGGAGGTCAACAGCGTACAAATTTAAGAGGCGATACGGTGTGTGTGTTCTCCATATACTTTGTAAATCCCAGACCTCCCTTTTGAGTTTAACGTGGGGATATAGACTGGTATTACGTGAAAAACACGGAAATTTGCATTTCTGATTTCCTCATGCGATTTCACCCTAGTTGAGTATTTGCACAACATGGTTTGCTGGCTCTTTCTTTTGGAATCACAAAAACACGTGAAATCAACTGAATTTTGTAATTTGAATAACAGGTCGGAGATCAATTTACATAATATGACATACTTGCCATCGTAATCAGCACCCTGGAGAGTATCTAAAACAATGTTCTCCTTCCACTTCGATTTTTCTACTGTCCGAGCTTTGCTCGATTCTCTCGCAAACGGCCTCCTATAAAACATGAAATATGATCATTGATATCACTTTCATCACAAATGAAAATGACGCATCATATTTTAGGAGCACCAGGTTTCCTTGACTAACAATAAGGTGGATATTTACACTCTCGGTCTCATATACCTCGAAATGTGCATGCCAATGAGTGCAGAAGAGCGGGGCGACGTAAGCATCTCTTATTTTATTCGACTAAAATTTAAAAAATCTAAATAAATATTTACGCGCTAAACTTATGGCTCTTTTTCGTCGTATAAAGTGTTATTGCAGATTTTCAAAAAAATTCGAAGCGGCGAAATGAGAGACCCCGGTGACCTCGCAATCGACAATGCAAATACGGTATTGTTCACTGCAATCGAAGATGTTTTGCCATCAAGTATGAATACTCGATATACAGACTGTATTTCAGAAAGAACTGATAATTCAAATGACAACGTGGAAGGCAGAGGAAAGGCCGAGTTGTCGAGAAGTACTGAGAACTTTGGCGTCTGAATAGATGTTTCTGAATAGAGAATAGAGAATATGTATGTTACGTGTTTTAGAAGCTGATTTGAAGAAATCACTATTTTCACTATTTTCCATTCACGGTTTATCCTCCTTGTTATTATTTCTCGATAAATGATCAATAATTTTACATTGAACGAGGGTTTGAGAGATGCAAGAAGAATCCAGGATCTTTAACATCCGCCGCAATGTGCTATTGATTACGGGTTGTATACATTTAAATAACTCGTTTCACTGAATACGTAATTGAGTTGAAACAAGAATTTCTAGCTGATTGTTTTGTCCTTTGGCGAACTTGAATACTGATTGTTTTGAAATGAGAATTAAAATTTACCTCGCCCACCAATCACATATTGTGCGCCCAAAGGTTGTGCTCATCAAGATAGATTTATAATAATAATTTATAATTTATTTACGCCCCATAATAGGAAGATATGAAGAAGTGGGAATTTCACTTGAGAGTATTTGACGACGGGATGATTTGTCAATCTTTTCTTGAATATTCGATGATTGAGGATTTACAATAGACTATACAATACTACAATACCATGAGTATATTTTATAGAACTCGATAAAATGGTATTTAAGCTGAGCTGTCACTCTCTAAGCTGTCAAATCATCTAGTACTTTTCTACACGTCGGTCGATCTTCACTCTCCAACTGCGCCATGTAATCAACGTCATCTAAAAATTAATACTAAATGGACAGAATCAATTAACTTTTAAAACGCGTTCTCTGTAAGAGCGCAGTGAAAGTTGGGGAAAGCGGCACAACTCATTCAAAGTTATTACACCGGACTCAAACTTTTTTCACAGACGGTCATGGGTACAAAGTAAGTTTAAAACGTGAAAAATACACAAAATGTCAACTTTTGAAAAATCAATATTTTTTTTACGAAAAAAATTTTTTTTTCTCAATTTTTTTATTTTGCTATCATGTTATATATCATTCGAAAGAGCGTCAAAAGTTATGCATAAATCTATATTTTCATGACGATTGAACCAGTTAGAGCGGAAATCGGCGATCATCAGAAATTTGACGTTTCTGTTAAACTTTATTCTGGATAAAATTGTTCCCATGATTTGTACCCCGTGGATAAGAGATATATAATGTATTTTACATCGGCAAATCGATTGGTGTCCTTATAATGCAACATTTTCACTGTGAAAGTACTCCTACACTCTCTAGACCGTGACCACCCAAAAACGAGATATACTTTCGAAGTGCGTAGAAAACTTTTTCTATGTTTTAAAACAAAATTAAACATATGCCATTTGAAAGAGCATAAAAAGTTATGGAAAAAGTTATAAAAAAATATTGATTTTTCAAAAGTTGACATTTTGTGTATTTTTCACGTTTTAAACTTACTTTGTACCCATGACCGTCTGTGAAAAAAGTTTGAGTCCGGTGTGATAACTTTGAATGAGTTGTGCCACCCCATCCGACGGTCTTACAGAGAACGCGTTTTAAACGTAAAGATATTCACCGTTTGTTCATGTTCAATCTCCAGATCATTGGCAACTCCGCGTCGATAGTTTTCGAAGATCTGAATTTATTCATGAAATAGGAATCTTGGAATTTCAACCCACTCGGATTCGTTCATCTCTAGACATCGACACACAGAGTTCAGCGTAGATGAGACCGAGTGTGAACACAGCGACTTTGAACGAGTACATCCAGAACTTCTGATTAGAGAAAAGAATAAAGCAACGAGGAACAAAGGATTTTTTACAATTTTAAAATTATACGTTCATTCCATGGACTACTGGTGCGTGTACTCTCTTTCTAAACCACGGCGTGACTCTTGACTTATTCATGCTCTCTCTCGCATCCGAATTTGATGTTTAGGAGCGTAACTTGTTTATTGTGGACGAGAGTTTCTGAATTTATAAAACACGAAGAAGGTGTTGTTTACCTGTTCCGGACTCTGGTAGAGAAGTGTTCCAATATCGCAAGTGCGAGTCTGCGTCTCATCAACTTTTCCAAGTTCAGACGCGATTCCCAAGTCACACACCCGAATTTGACCGTTGATATCGAACAGAATATTGCTCGGCTGAAAGGATCCAATTTGTAGTGCTCAACTCAAAAGTTTAACAGGGTCAATGTTGAAGTCCAATATTAAAACGTGAAATATGAAAGCGTAAAAAAACTCGCCTTGAGGTCTCTGTGGATCACGTTTCTCTCATGAATGTATGCAACTGCTTCGACGATTTGAATGAACCACGATTTTATTTGATCGAAATCCCGATCCTTACGATTCGATTCCAACCAATCCTCCAGTGAGTGGCTACATAACTTAACAGGGAAAAGATGTATAATTGTGAACAAAGCCATTTTGACAATAGTTCCAACCTGCATTCGAATGTAAATGTAGTCGTAATTGTCTTGCAACTGGTTCTGGAAGAACATCAAGAATTATCATCGGTTTTTGCTAAAAGAAAAAGTGAACATGGGACATACCACTTCACTCTCCGGCGTAAGGTGCTTCTTCATTTCTGAGTTGGCCAGAGCCTTCAAGTAGAAACTTTGTATGCATAAAATGCAAAAAAAAGAAAGATTTCTCCATGAAAAAACAGCACACCTGCCATCCCGAAGGCGGTCGTTCGATCCAAGTGCCAAAATATCGAACAATGTTTGGATGATCGAACTTAGCCATCACACGAGCTTCCTTTAGGACTTGCTGCACTTTTGCATCGCCGGCACTGAAAATTACAAAAAAAAGCTATTAGTTACGTCTAATCAACCGGCCGCTTAATAGGTACTATTTGTTTCGATACTGAACTCAAAAATAGATTCCCGTGCTCACCTTTTGGGAATACCGATTCTCTTAACTGCATACACATTCTTGTCAGCCAAATTCAGGGCTTCGCAGACGCTTCCGAATCCTCCCTTACCGATCACTATAATCGGCTTGAAATCATCCAGGAATCTGCGAATTATATATAGGTCATTTCAGTAGATAATGCGTGGTCACCTTCCCAACTCCATTGTGGAATCATCAGAAATCGCCAACTGAATTATCAAGGGTAATTTTTCTACACACATATAGATATTATAATTGTTGGCTGACAGTAACGGTGGTCACCCATTGTAAACCCATTGCTAGTAACACATTTCAATCCTGAGATCGTCGTCAGTATGATAGCTAATTATTTCTGCTAAAAAGGTATCATTTTCTGCGTTTAGGTAACCATTGGGGTGGGTCTATGTTAGCTATACTTAACCTGTTGCATCGGAATTATAATCTCTTCTATTCTTCTGTCCTTCGCTGACAAATTATCGATGATTAGGGCATCTCTTCTTAATTCATCCGTGATCTCTGCCTGAATTTATTTCTGAATTTATTGTTTCGCTATTTGAAGAATTGTAAGTGTACACCGTCAAACAACAATGATAACTGTTCACCGGCAGATCTGCAGAAAATATTTGGTTGTTGTCCTTTGGTGAAACACGGCACTGTATCATTATTTTACCGGCGCAGACACCGGCGAAAATCGGTTTCACGTAGCCCTCAGATCTGAAGAGGCATTTTTTCGTATATAAAAGTTGATTATAGATTATTTCCAATAATTATTTTTATTTTTTTGTGGATTACTTCATTTTTTACCATTGGAATGTTTTTTCACACATATAAATAAAATATATCAAACGAGCCTTTCGCTGAATTTGAATAGATACGTCGTCTGTCCGTCGAAAGCAGTTATTTTTTCGACAATTATAGCAAACATTTTTCGTCATCCAAGAAATAAATGAATGGCGAACGGTCATCCGCCCAAACCTTGCCATTGCATAAAGTCTGATAATTATAGATCGATAATGAATTGAAAGTTGAATGAGCATAGCTCGAAACTTACAAAAATTTCTATAATATTCCGACTTATTTGTTTGAATTCCGTCCGGTCTTCAAGAGGAGTCTCTTTTTTCGACAACGTATGGTAATAGCTCACGCAAATGAGCTTTTTCCTGCGGAAAAATGTCTGGAAGCGGGCGAGATGGAAAATTTTTTAAATTTGTCATAATTTGGCATTCGTAGAAATGCCAATATTGTAAAAAAAAAAGTATTCACATTGAAAGTGACCTGTGCACAGCCCTAAGCCGTCCGTCCGACATTTCTCTCTCGCTAAGATCCATGAGGATTTTCTCTTGCTCCGGGTCGTCACTTGCCCTGTACACAAATCGCTGCTCATCGCATTTTCTAAGAATGATCATGCCAGATTTGACTTCTTCGTCCTGAAAATGAAAAAAAAGAAATTTAATTAACGCACATATTGAAATGAACCTTTTCGAGTTTCCTCACGAAATCGACACGCGTGCGGCCCGTTGAGTCTACTGTGACCGTGTAGATCTGAATTTTGGGAAAACAATTATTCGAAAACGTGACGTCATTTGATTAGCCACCTTCTTTTTCTGCTCCGAACGCAAATCAGGAAAATTGCTTTCCAAAAGTGAGAAATACGACCAGTGGATGAAAAGGAATTATATTTGAATAAGAAATAGTGTTGACCACTCGAAACTTTAACAACGAAACGGAGACCTGTTCTGAAACTGCATCGAAGCGTTCTGTTATTGCATTTTCATTTTCGACTTTTCGAGTGATCATCTCTAGTGAGTACTGTACCCACTCCCACCCCCTCGCCCCTTTCCCTAGGAGGAATAATTAATTACAGGAGAGAGATTGTATCAAACCCTCCATGGACTGGCGGGGAATGATGAATACTGAGATTACAGGATGTTATCTACTGGGAGATCATGTAAGGGGAGACAGGAGGGGGGGCTCGGGACGGTGCCTTTCTTCGTTCTTTGGTAGAAGGCGATAACATACACGCATAGTTTCGGGTGCTCTTCCTATAACATCGTCTCTCACCTTTTCAATTTGATTTATAAGCATTGTCACGCGTCCATTGATATAATTTAGTAATAAAGACGACGCTCTCAGATTCGAAACGTAACTTTCCTATGCTAATTTGCGCATAAATGTTCGATCCCCGATGCTTTATGCCAAGCCACTTCCTCGTTCGGCACCATACTCAGAGGGAAATGAGTCTACACCTTCATATGTCTAAGCTGGCCGGCGACGACTTCAAAGTCTAAAAGGCGCAAGGGAGCGAGGCGTGTCGACTTTTGAAACTCGTCGCTGACCAGCCCACAGGTCTAGATTCGTATACTTATTTCCCAGTGAGTACTCCGCCCCATTTCCACGCCCCTTCTCCACCAGTAAATTATCTATTCTTCATCATTCATTCTGTTCCCAGTGTTACCCCTCTTTCTCTTGAGCCTTCACTTTTAGCGCAAATCTCATGTTATATTCCGTTTCAGACATTTACGCTGTCTCACCTTGCCATAACTAACCGATGGAATATCCGATCTTCACAGTGTTCAGAGTGGCCGCGACGTGCTCTTAATTTCAAGCTCGCACATGGGTAAATTGGAAGATAAAGGGTCTTCAGATCTAGAGGAGAAGTAAAGGTTAGTATACTTTAGGGTATCTGTAAGAAAAGGACAGGAGAAAGGGGTCTAGACGTGGTTAGAGTGTATCTCTCTTCTGGTCTAATCGATAGACAGTCAAGAAGTACTTCTTTTGTTTCTCGTTTTGGCATTTTCCGGGACCTGAGCGTTCTCGAGAACAAAAGTAACAACAAGAACACTGACATATTGTATTTCTTTGTTAAGGACTTACCCATATCGTTATGTTGTTTTGATTCATCTTTCGATATTTCACTCGTCTTTTAAAGGGAATTTCGCTTACGATGGAGTGCAGACGAAAAAAAGAACTTCGTCGGGCACTCGGGAGACGTGCCAGCGACTTTGCTGCACACCATGGTATGAAGGGAAAGCTGAATGGTTTGTTTTACTTATACTATAAGGGTGTCCCAAAAGTTTTGCGACTCGGGCCTATTTTAGTTTGCGACGATTGCGCAATCGATCGATATCGATGATTGCGAAATACATTTGGTAAACAATCCATTTCGTAATCATTCAAGCCTTAGCACAAGTCGAGTGCTGTAGTCTCCTAGTTTCTACAACGTTTCTCCCGATGGACACTTCTTTCGATCATCGCACAGTTTTGCTTCACAATTTTCTTGCGGGAAAGACGGCGAAGGCAGCCCATCAAGAACTGGTGCGTTCGAAAGGAGATTCTGCCCCGACTCTATCGACCTACTATAGATGGTACCAGCGTTTCAATTCTGACGACCATAGTATCAAAGACGAACCCCGTTCTGGACGCCCTCACAGCAAGAATCAACCCTGGTACTCAGTGCAGTGGCGGCCAAACCCAAAGTGAGTGTGCGTGAGTTGGAGATAGAGACTCATACTCCCAAATCCACGGTACAACGAATCCTCCACCGGGATGAGAGGAAGCCGAAGCTCCCCCATGTCATTCCCCACTCCCTCACCCCTGCTCAGATCAAAAAGCGTGTCGATGTGTGCCGAGAATTGCTCCACCGTAGACCCAACTTTCGATGGGTTAGCAAGATCATCGCTATGGACGAGAAGTGGATCACATACGATAACCCTGAGCGGAAATTGGAATGGTTGGGCATCGGAGAGAATCCCCAGCCAGTCCCGAAGAAGGAATTGCACGAAAAGAAGGAACTACTGAGTTTCTTCTTCTCCGTGTTGGGACCCGTCTACTGAGAGATCCTCTCCAATGGAACCACCATCAACGCTGACGTCTTCACTACTCAACTGGAAGAGGTCGCCATCAGGGTCCCTTCTGGTCTTCTAAGCGATGGAAAAATCCTGATCCTTATGGATAACGCGAGACCCCATCATGCGAAATTGACCCAGAAAAAGTTGGACGAACTGAATATGGAATGGCTGCCACATCCACCCTATTCACCCGATATCAGCCCCTGTGACTATCACTGTTTCCAATCTCTTGCTAACTTCTGTCGCGGAAAGAAGTTCGCTAATCGGACCGATCTCGACTCGGCCTTCCAGGCTTGGATCGATTCGAAGACCAAGTCATTCTGGAGAAATGGAATCATGAGCCTGCCCGATCGATGGCAGAAGGTTGTGACTAAGAAGGGAGCCTACATTGATTGATCACCTTTGTCAACTGTTGAGGATGTGATGATAAAAGTTTTTATTGAAAAAAGTCGCAAAACTTTTGGGACACCCTTATATTTAAAAAAAAAATTAGAATGCTGAATCCTATCGTACGTACTGAAAATATTGGAACGTTTACCGGAACATGATCAAAATGTTCAATTTTTGTAACTTTGCGATGAAAATTATTTGCGACTCGTGAGTAGGTTCATATTTTTTGTCCACCTCGATTTACCGGAAACTACCCGGACATGCCCGGTGAAATGTCTAAAACAAAGGAGAAAATTCGATGCGATAACCGACTAAGTTAGCGAATTGTCATCATTACCGTATACAGCCGGGAAATGCCAGTAATTGCCGGTTCTGTTCCTTTTTTGCAATCGAATTTGTCGCTTTCTGTTACACATTTCACCGGGCATCACCGGGTAAATTCCGGCAAATCGATGCGGATTAATCGAATTAGCATAAACACAAGTCATGATAATGTGTACTCGCAAAGATGCAAATTCTGAACATTTTGATCACATTGCGGTAAACGTTCCGATATTTTCAGTACGTACGATAGTCATACGAGTACATGAAGGGTTGGATCAGATTTTATCGGGTCAGACGTGTTTCGGGCACTAGGCCCATTGAGCGGTCCCTCTCCATTTTGCTCTGAAGGATAGGGCACTTCCCTAGTCCCCCGGACCCCTCGTCTATCTACCAACGACTCGACAAGATCGGAATCCCCGTCCTAGCCGACCTGGTCACCGTGGATGGGTATGACCGTTTGATGTTGGCTACTCAGATACCAGTTTCGCTAATTCTCAATTTGATTGATGTTTCGAGCTTGGTGGAATCAAGTGGAAGAAAGATGCGTCACCAGTTCGTCAGGACTGCCTTCAGCCTCACGTTACCTCCCCTTTCCTCCTACGTCCATGGTCCTAAGAGGTGTCGTCTATTCCTGCAGCAACTTCAAAGAAGATGTACTGTGAATGGGAAGAAGACCGATCCTCTACCCCGACCCCAGCAGAAATGATCCGTCCATACTCAGAAGAATAATCCTGACGCCTGAAACCACATCCTCACCTGACGTTATCGTCTGATGTGATAAATATTATATTGTATTGTATTGTATTGTATTGATGACGGGCCTAGTGCCCGAAACGCGTCTGACCCGATAAAATCTGATCCAACCCTTCATGTACTCGTATGGCTATGATTCAGCATTCTAACTAGTTGCTTTCCTCATGAAGATAACTAAGTATTCCCTCTTTTAAAAAATATTTAAATTGTAGAGCTGGAGTTGAGAAGGTTGGCGGTATTCATCAGAGGTGTACTTTTTGTGGTAATGAAGGTCAACATACTTTCGGGTGTCAATAAGTCTAGAATATAATTGAATTTTTTTGCAGTGTTTGTCATTCCGGACTTGGTGGAACAGGCAATCTATAAATATTGCGATGCCCCAAGGACAATCTCTACAACTCTTGTCGGCTGTTCAGAAAGGCCAGCAACCGTAAACAAGTTATGAAGGAGGTGACCCTCTATCTACTCGAGGTAACTATAGCCCAAACCATTTAATAGATGGTAATGTTAAATTATAGAACTTGGTACTTCTCTACTCTGATAGAGAGTTCCAATTCCGGACAGATGAGGACCGATATTCTGATCTGGAGTTATCGGAAATCTGCTCTTATATCTCCCAAACACAAATCAACAAGGTCTTAATTGATCTTGCACAGGTAAATGTGTTTTGATAAATATAATTTACAATTTAAAATAGATTGAGCGATACACATAGTTGCGAAAGAAAATTAAGAAGAGAATGGCTAAGGATGTGGAAATCGTCGTGCGGATCAATGACTGCTCGATTTAAGCAATGCTTATTAATTTCCTAAGTGCTTACTAACTAAGTACTTACTAAGTGCTTAAGTGCTTACATACTAAGCAGTGCTTGCTAAGCGCTCTCATCAATGAAACAATAAAGCCTCTAACTTTTCAGCCATAACAAGCAATGGATGAAGGTCATGAGGAGTACCGCTAAGGTAATTTTAATCACGCACTTCTTTTCAAAACATTACCTTTCAGAAGTATTTCGGGAGATGGTACAAGATCGAAATGTGGGAAATTATCATACAAGAAGAGCTTTATGAAGAAGATTTGAAGAACCTGATCAAGGTTTTTTTTAATTATCTGTTTAACCCCTAGAAATAAAAATTGCAGGAGAAAAGAATATTTGCGGGAGAAACCAAGTTGATCAAAAGAGTGGACTACATATGCAATGCTGTGTGTCTTTTGTTCCTCATTCCAGGCTCGGAAATGGGGGTCGTTATGTCACTGAATGGTTCCAATTACGATCTCCGCCCCATCAACATCCTGAGAGGAGGAAATCTTGTGCTCGAAAAATACCACTCCCTTATCACTCTTCCCAATGATCTCACTAAGCTGATCAGATTAGTCTTCGATTCTCCCTCGCCCCTCTTTCTCTCTCCTTTCTCTCTCTCTGCATAACCCTCTTATCGTGGCATCATTATTGAATTCTCTTCCATCATATTACTGATTGTAATACATTAGTATCGTTATTATAAGAAAAAAAAATACTGTCATTAAATTAAGGCTATGTGATCGAAGCAATAAAAAATCTGGTCATCTGGTGTTTCGCTAAATCACAAAAGACGAGCCTTCCAATGGCAATACAACAATGATAGTAATATAAATGACAATTGTAATTTTTGTGATGATCGATAATACAATACAATGAGAGACCGGATTCAGTAACGATTGTACGATAAGAAAGTCGAGTCCTCTGAAACTATATAAGTGAGATGAGGAATATAGATTAAATAATTCAAGGAGGGGGAGAGGAGGATGGGAGAGGGAGATCGGAGAGGGAGAGGGGAGGGAGATAGAGAGCATCAAACACTAGACTGATCAGCTTAATGGTAGTGAGAGCTGTGGGAAGAATGATAAGTCGAACCTCAGTGTTCCTCCTCTCTGGGTGTCAATTGGGAGGAGATTGAAAGCGAAATAGTTCATTGAAATAACGAATACCGTTTCAGAGCCTGGGACAAGGAGCATGCCACACCCAGAATTGCATGCGTAATCGATTCCCTTGGAATCTATATGCATTGTGAAAGCTCTTGGTGTTTCCAAAAAATCCATGGATAAGGCTTGATCAACTTGGGGTCTCGATTACCAACTTTCACATAGAATCTGCATGTCCTCTTGGAGCGATTCAAAAACTCAGTAGTCTCCGCCCATTTTGCCAGTACGATCGTTAGCGCGAATTAGTCCGAATTAGGGAGATGTTTTCTCTAAAATTATTTCACTCCTTTTCCATAAAACGTGGATTCCACTACTTTTGAAAGCACGGAAATATTGATATGAGTGTTGCCATGCCGTGCAGTTTTTGCATAGTAGTTTCGTTATTAACGGAACCGAACATTTACGAAAAAATTAACCCCAGTTTAGTTGATTAGGGTCGACCTTGAAAGTCTGTTAGTCGTCGCGAGCGGTCCCTCTCCATTTCTCTCTGATGGAGAGGGGGATTTCCCCTCAATTTCCCTCGTCTATACCATCGACTACGCAACAAGATGGGAATCCCCTTCCAAGCCGGACTGGTCACCGTGTGATGGGTATGACTACACACACACACACAGAAAAAAGCCTAGTTTTGCCCTTCTCCCTCTCCATTTCAGACCTCGAGGTCTTATATGCAAGACTGCTGCGGGTGAAACATAAGACTTTTTCGGGTTTTAAAAATAAGACTATGAAAGTCTTATATATTAGACTTTTTGAGTGCGCGATAATGCGTGGTATGGTGCGTTCTCGCCTACCGTACACCGTGCCCGCGAATTTTTGTTCTATTTTCGCACTTTTCTTGTTGTTATCGATTAAATATTTGTTATATTGCATGGAACCCCAACTAACCCCTTTGACTCGGTGTTTGCTCACCAAAGCAGCAATGCTCGACAGTTTTTCTTCTTGCTTCTTTTACCGCGACAAATTTTGTTTTCTACCTAATTTGTTCGGCCTAGGTAAGTTCCTTTGGCGCCTAGTTGAACCAAACAAGGTCTATTTGCATCTTTTGCCCATTGATCGATCGATACTCAAGATCCTGTATACGCGTAACCTTGCAATCAAGCCGTTAACCTTTGCAGAGTTATCCGTCGTCCATCTTCGTCCCCGGTCAAGGGACACTCGAGACGACCAACACAAATCTGCGCTGGCCACCGAGGAATAAGGTGCGATAACTTTCTCTCCGAATTTGACGAGCACCGAGCCAACTTTCGCAACGGCCGCTCTTTTTTGTGTTGATTTGTTGATGCACCGCAATTACTTTCCTATCATTTTGATAATATTATAATTAAAATGAGAATAATGATAATGCGTAATAAGATAAGTACTAAAAATATTTGGCTCCTCGCAATTGCTTGCATCATTAGGTATGGGCGAGCACATGTGAGTGGTCGGCCGTCTGCTTTGATTTGATCTTTTTCTCTGCAAAATTCCAGGGGGGTAAACAGGGCGAATAGCCTCTCCGAAGCCCACTTAACACTCTTCGTATAGTTAATTGTTCATGAAACTCTACTTATATGTTCCTTGTTCCTGATTGAGTTGAATCTCTACCCCTTTTCAGGCCGATCGGGGACGAGGTTCGCTTCTCCTACGGCACTGCTGGCTGCCGCGACCACGCGGGTCGCTTACCTTTCGTCGTCTTCCGTATGGGAGACCTCGCCGCTCTCCGCGCACGGTACGTGCACAGAATCCACTCTTGTCCTATATTGATACTTGACATTCAAATGTGCAACGTTCGACATGCGTTTGCAAGATATTTCGGAAAACCTCCATAAATGGGTTCTGAAATGCGCGTGTAGGTGTATTAACAACCGTAAACTCATACGCGCTATTGGGCGCCATATTTTCATTAAAATTTCTGTTCTAAAACCTTCAGTATTAAAAAAGGTAGTGCCTTCTTCTTAATACATAAATTTTGTTACCTATTAGCTACGCATTCACGGTAAAATGTGGTAGCAAATAGATTGCGCAAGGCAACGTTCCCTAGAACTATCGATAGTAATAAGTGGTCCTCGTTAGCAACCCGCCTAACGGAGCGCCCATCCGTGGTGGGCCCCGGCAGCGGATAACAACTTGATCCCGGCAGAAGCTTTGCCTTATTAATATTATTATTATGATTATTATTATTATTATTATTTCAGTGCTGTTGAGAAGGCGATCGAAGTGATGCTCACGGCGTCGCACAATCCTGAGGAGGATAATGGAGTCAAGATTGTCGACCAAGGGAGAATTGCTGGCTGGAGAATTGGAGGTACGGTACAACGGGTTACTGTATCTCGAATTGTCGATTAAGAAACGATATGTTTGGTTGTGGAATCCGTTAGAATTTTTACTTCTGGATATAGCTATTGCTACATTATTTGGATATGTAGCAACACTTATGTCGAATCGATAACTGGTGATTACTGTTCCAGTGACTACCGTATCGCAGAATTACGCGCTGGTGAATGCGACGGACGACGAGTTGCGCACGTCTATTTGCCCCCTCGAAGTGCAGGTATACGGTTTTCTCACGTTTCTTAAATTCGGTAACCTCCTCGCGCATGAGTGTATTACTATTGGTTGCTTCATAATTGTGAAATCGGATAATTTAAGGAATTGTTTTTATAATTGTATGAGAGAGAAGTATGAACAATTGTATGAGAGAGAAGTATGATGGATCCAGTAGGAAGGGGAGGATGCATGTAGGTTCTATGTCATTATTTGTTGGAATGCAATACCGATGAGATAGAACAACTGAAATCGAACAGCCGTCATCTTTCTTGTTCCGACTCCGAAACACGGATAGTGCAGGCGGCAGTTTTCTGCTCTTATGTGTTCTGGCTGCTTTTTTGATATCAATATATGCAGGGGGTCAATAAATAGGCAAGAGTACCATAAAATAACTACTTTAAAGTGGTGACGTTCGAGACACTTTAAAGCTCGAGCCTCGAGAGATATTTTGAATATTTTTTTATCTATTAATATTTAAAATATATATTATTAAATGGAATAACTTTATTGATTTTGCAGGATTTTACTACTGCACGGAGTCGGTGATGGCGTCTCCGCAGTGCACATGGCAGGTGCAAGATGTGTGCTTGCTCGTCAAACGATTCCTCAGTGATCTCAAGGTTCGGAAGGGATACTGTAGTTGCTTGTTTGCCTATCCAGTGGAATACTGTTATTATGTAATCACTCAGCGACGCATAGGAGTACGGCAGACTCTGAGAAGAGTTCCAAGGTTGTCTCCATCGCGGGTGTACTGTAGTTGCTGCTGAGGATTACGGTATACTGTTCCCGGAGTACTGTAATAATCGTCTCAGAACTTGCTCATGTGCTCGGAGGAGATCAATGCGAAGATGTTCGCCATCGCCGCCAAGCATCCCGATGGAGATGTACGTTTTATTGATTATATTAGTTATTGATTAATTGATTATTGTATTCTCCATTACCCTCCCGTTTATTGCATTGATTTGTATGCTAATTGTGGCATTCGCATAAATTCGGCTTTTTAAATCAATTCCGATTTATTTTGGAACATAGTATTCATTACTTGGTGAAGTTGTGCCCCACGGTGCACATGTCTGCTTGATGCCTGATAGATGTTTCTATAGTTTCTTGGATCGCCTTAAAAAGATGATAATGCATGGAATACTGATAATATTTAAGTTATATAATTGTTTTATTAATTAATTTAATTGCAAGAATTCGATAAATATGCAAATCTATAGGTGGAGCCGCACACTGACGATTCTCTTCGAGCTGACGTTCTCCAACAAGGGCATCGTGCACCCCATGCCCGCCGAGTACATTGGAACACTCGGATTCATCATGAGACAGCTTAATGTGGTGAGAAAATGTGAAAGTAATCAGTAATTTTCCCCCTAAAGAAACGCAATGCGTTAAGAAAAAATGCGCGTGCTAGGTTATAGATTTTTTTTAGTTGATAATCAGCGTTTTATGGTCATTGTGCGACAGCTCAATGAGGTGAGGAAATGCGAGAATGAAGGAATCTAATTGGGTCACATAATATTTTACATAACCTGGCATTTATCACGCCTCTCACGAGAGGCTCGGCTCAGAATAGCATTATTCCGGCAAAGAGCCCATTTTTCGATAGTTGTTTTTTCACGTTTTTGGGTTCCACTAGGTCCAACTAAGATCCTCCTGAGGTATTATGTCACAGAAATCATTTCCCGCTTAGATACAGCTACTGTAAGCTGCTACCCTTAAACTTTGGAGCCGTTTTTCGATGTCCTAATGAAGTTTCTGAGCAAAACGTTTCTCTTAGGGCTAGGGCTAGTTTTCAATGCTCTTTCAACCTCTTTCGTTTGTTTTTCGATAGGTCTAAGAATTTGGATAATAATAATTAACTTTTGTAAATTTAGATAAATCTGGTCGAAAACCCCGCATTTTTATTTCACCATAGTCTCCAGAATGTCACAAGGATTCGAATGATATGTCAAAGCTCCCCCAATTCGGGAGATGATCGCATATTTCATGTGAAAATGTGTCCACGCTATCGATTCTCGACATTTCACACCGAATCACTCGACTTTCAAGTGAGAAATGACTAGTCCTTCCATTGTTCTCGCACGATCTGAGCACTCATTTCACGCGAATGAAGCGGTGCGATTGGCAACTAATGAGTGGAAACACTATAAATTGCCTATTTTCATATGAAATGTGGCATCATCTCCCGATTTGGGGAGCATAGACATATCATTCGAATCCTTGTGACCTGCCGGAGGCAATTAGAAAATAATAATGCGGGTTTTTCGAACAGATTTTTAGAAATTCAAAAAAGTTAGTTATTATGCAAATTCGAACATGAATGGAAAAATGAGCGGCAGGGGTCGAAAGAGCATAGCAAAGTAGCTGTAGCTCTAAGCAAAAATTTTCCTCAGAAACCACTTAGAAACACGTTAAAACGGCTTCAAAGGTAGCAGACGGCACCTTTCAGTAGCAGTAGCAACCCGAGGAATGACTTCTGTAGCATAATAGCTCGCAGGGGTCTTAGTAGGACCTAATGGCACCCCAAAACGTGAAAATCTCACCATTGAAATTTACAACTGTGCCAAGTCGAGTCCGAGCCTCTCGTGAGAGGCGTGTTATGCTCCAAACCAATGAAAACAATGAAATGTGTATGGAGGCGCTTCCGTGTTTCACCGACCTCACTTAGCGGGTCGTTTGGAGATTCAAAGCAACTCAGAACTCTTCTCATTTAGAAAAAAAATTTATAAATTGCTTGTAGCTCTCGAAGGATGCGTCGGTGCACCATATGAACGTGGAGAATCTGGCTACCGTATTCGCGCCCACCATATTCAGGGACGATTATGGACTGCTCGAGCCGCTCAAGACGCCCAAGGTGATTAATAATGATAGTAATGATAACGATAATACTAAGAATAGTAATAAGAGAACTTCGATTTGAGTAACGATGATAACTGCAAATATTGTTAATTTAGATGTGTCGTTTTCGACGGGAGCGCCGATTTTCTTTTCTATTTCTTCAAGAAGGATGGCGGAGAGGTGCGTTTATTATTATTTCCAATCAATCGAGAATAAGTATTTGATAGATCGAGCTACTGGACGACGACAAGATCGCACTGCTAATCGCCAAGTACTACAAGGAGGTGAGTTACCGTAACCTTTGGCCTCGAGATAATTTCAATCGATATCTGCTTCTTCTTACCGTATTTTGATTACTGAAATCATACAATTTCAGCATCTCTCGGAGTTGGGACTGGACAATCTTACGTTTGCCATCGTGCAAGCTGCGTGCGCAAACGGCAACTCGAGCAGATACATGACGGAGCAACTGGTGAGGGATTACGGTAGAGGGGCAAGTGAAATACGGTAGACAAATAATCGATCGATAAGAGATAAATCCTTAATGCTGATATCGATTGAAATAAGCGGTAGCTCATTATTTAGTGATCCAAAAAGTATACGGTAGTTTAGCATCTGCTTACAGGTAAACACTCCGGTGTTTCTTCCCACGTGCGTCAAGCTGCTGCACCACGAAACACTGAACTAGAGGGCTACTTTGAGGTCGATGGACGCGGCACCATCACACTATCCTCCAGATTGGACGACGCCCAGAAGAGGTGAGAGAAAGGAACACGGTAGCATTCAGTAATGGTGATCTACGGTAGTTGTAACTCTGGTTTTCCTGTTATGGTCTTCCCATCATGAGCAACCGACTGGTACTAGCTGTGAATGAATGTTCTCATATATCGCGTCCTTTCAGAAACTACAAATGCTCGGTTCGCCAGCGGGCGTTGGTGTACGAGGACGCGGCCAGCTAGCAGATCACTATTCCAGTAAGTTTATTGATTCATGCCCTGGTCTACGTTAGACTACGGTAACTGATGGATGATACATGGCCCTGTCAATGTATTACATCTGATTCAGAGCGTTTAGTTTGTGTTGTATAGTAAGTTAGTTAGTTTAATAAGTGTGTAATATTAAATTAAATAAACATCCAGTAGTAGAAAAAGTAGAAAATGACACCTGGGAACAGTGTGATGGAACATTAGTTATTAATTCTCTCATTTTCAGGTGGATTATCGTTCGCTGTCCAGACAGATCGTGACGCGTTTCGAGTCAGAATCTGCAAATTCCAATCGATCACGTCGTCGGAAAGAGAAATCGGAAGAGAGAATTGATGAAGTGAGTTACAGTAATAAATAGTACAGCACATATATTATGCCGAGAAGAGCTCCCCCATATCGCCCTTTTCCCAATAGATAATCGATTCGCTCCGCTCCTTGCTCCTCCAGTCTATAATATTGTAGGCAGAGCTTACGAATTGTCGATTGGGATAGGCGGCTGAGACCACTCCGAGTAGCTCTCCCGGTATACCATATACGATGTGCAATCTACTCAGAGTAGTACAATAATAGAATTTGGAGAAAGGCTACAGTATATTTCTCATGATTGATCGATTTCAGTTCGAGGACGACTACAAGGTGGAATGGAGAGACTATGATGGAGCAAGATGAGACGATCGTAATTCGAAGGATTTCTACAATCTCTTATTGATTTGTTTCATCTTTGTTATCATTGTTGTGGATAAATGCCTGTCTTTTAATGTTCGCTCCTTGCATTGCACATTCAACAGAGTATGAGAGAGTCGAATACTGTAATACCGCTAGCTGGGGGGGAGGGGGCAAGGAGGAGCCGCAGGGTGGTATTTTTCAGAACACAAGGTCTTTTATTTAAGACCTTTGAAGTCTGAAAAGTAAGAATCTTCGGAAGGTCTTATATGTCAGACCCCCCAGTACTCATGGGCCTCACAGCAGACTTTCAAAGTCTTATATTTAAGACCTTTTTCTGTGTGTGCATAAGATGGTTGGTCCCTCAGTTTCTAGATTCGATGACTCTCCTTCTGAGATTGATGATTTGAGTTTGGTTGACGCAGATTCAAGAAAGCAGGCACCATCTTTCATTCTTCGAACGCAAAATCTTCAACGTTAAGCTCGCGAGATCACTATTCTTTCTCAGGCAATAATTCCGGACCTGTGATGGAAAGAAGACCGTTCCTTACGCTCAATGCTGGACATAATGAATCATTCTAAAGAAGACCATCGACCACGTCTGAAACCTATGAAACCCCTCATCTTGATCAGCGCCCCTAAAGCGACACTGATAAATTTGTATTTGTATTTGTATTTGACCTTGAAAGAACCCAAATTATCATCATTAGAATGGAGATTCCATATTTGAATGTAATTTCAGTACTTGCAAAATGAGGATTAATAAATCAAATCAATTACCATGTAAATTGAATCGTTATTACAATCACCCGTCGAAATATTATCTTTCGTTTCATTTTCTCCTCTTCTCCTCACGACGAACGGTCGGCGTCTAATAAATGCTCCGATTCGTCCCCTTTCTTCTCCTCATTTTCGCACCAGTCCAGTCCCAGGAACCGGTTCCGACACCGGAACCAGGCGCCAACGAGACGCTTGTTCTTGCGCAGTGTCTTGCACACGGTGAATGGATATTGGTTAGTTAATTCAATTGTGTTTTGATAGTCAGCAGCATCCATTTCAGCCGCACTCGAGTCACGCCGATTTCGAGTCGTTTTGTTATGACGAAGATAGTAGGCACATTACGAGAGGTATCACGAGAGATTGTAGGAAAATTCCCCCTTTCGGAACAATTTTCAAAAATTATTTTTGATTTCGATAAAACTTTTATGCGAGAGTACCTAGGAGACAAGAATTCAAATAATCCTGGTCCCAGGACTCAGAGCCGGCTTTTAGGAATTTGCGGGTTCTGTCGCCGGAATCGTCATAACTTCCTTCATTGTTGAGCTAGAAAGTCATTGAAGGGCTCAAAAATGCAGAAAAATATGGCGCATAATATCTTTGTTGAGAGTGAAGTCCTATATGGCAAAGCCATGGATTTAATTAGAAAAATGTATTTTGAGATATCTTTAAAAAATCATAGAACATCTAATATTTTCGAAAGACAATAGTTTTATTGCATATTATGAAAGAGCACGTCAAGTACTGCTAGATAAAAATTTAAGAAAAAATAAAAATGAGATCACATAGTCTTAGGGTTTATATGCATGGGATATGAGCTGTTATCATTTTTCGCGAACTCATGAAGGTTAAATAACTATAGAAAAATGGATTATACATGATTTTGAAATAACTGATTTTTCGAAATTTTCCGATTTTTCACTTTCGACGCCATTTTTCGGGACTATGTGATCCCCTTTATATTTTTTCTTAAATTTTTATCTAGCAGTATTTGACGTGCTCTTTCATAATATGCAATAAAACTCTTGGGGTTCGAGAATTTTAGATGCTCTTTGATTTTTAAAAGATATCTAAAAACACCTTTTTCAAAATAAATCCATGGCTTTGCCATATATGACTACACTCTCAACAAAGATATTATGCGCCATATTTTTCTGCATTTTTGAGCCCTTCAATGACTTTCTAGCTCAACAATGAAGGAAGTTATGACGATTCCGGCGACAGAACCGGCAAATTCCTAAAAGCCGGCTCTGAGACCTGGGACCAGGATTATTTGAATTCTTGTCTCCTAGGTACTCTCGCATAAAGGTTTGATCGAAATCAAAAATAATTTTTGAAAATTGTTCCGAGCCACTTGCAATCTCTGGTGAGACCTCTCTTAATCTCACAAAAGCTAGAATTTGGTTGTAATTCGCAATCAGCTGACCTCTGTCGTTCGCATAATAAACGTTCCTTGAATCAACCGCTATCAACTTCGCTTTGACATGTCAAAATCCGCACGGAGGGAACTGGAAATGCGTCACGGTCGTTGAATACATAGTGTTCAACCACATTAACAATCTCCGAAAAAATGTCTGTTTTGTTCCTATTCTGTGCTTGATAAATCACTCTTTCAGGCGTCAATAACTTTCAGCAACGCAATGCGTCATCACATATTCACGGAAATTATCGATTGGCCATCGTTAATCGATCCTAACCGTGTCTGTTTGACTAATCACGGATTTAGATTATTTTTGAAAGATTATGTATGAATTTGGATTACAGGGTTACATTCACGATAACACGGTGATTATTGACTTTCGTATTGACGTCATCCGTACGGAGGGGTGAGCTCGCATTTTTATCGGCAGTTATCCTTAGAAAATAGCACACCGGGCGTTTTTCATGCATTATATTCTCGTAAAATCAACAGATCTTTGAAGAATCGAAGGAGTCAAGCCAAAGGATGCGACCTTCGATCTGACAAGATTGTGCTCACCTGATGAAATTAATAATGTCACCTTAGTGATCGGAAACAATAAACTGAAAGTTTGCAAGAATGTGAGTTTGTTAATTCTACTATTTTCGGTAAATAACTAATTCTTTATTTTCTTTCAAAACAACTCAATTTCAGTATCTTGCAATCCACTCTCCAGTCATCGCTGCAATGTTATTCAAAGATTTCTCAGAAAAGGGAAAGGAAGAAGTGGAGATCAAGGATGTGGTGTATGAGGTTCGATTAGTGTAATTGCATGATCCAAAAATAATTCAATTTATTATTTCTAATTACCTTCGTAATTAAATGTCTCAGGAATTCCTCGACCTCCTCCATCTGATTTTCTCTAGAAAGGCGCCGATCACAGGTAGCATTTACCCTGTTTTCCGAAATCGTTACGATATTAATTTGTTAATCTTCAGATACGTCCATACACCATATACTTGAGCTCGCCGATCGGTTTGAGGTCAAGGTAGGCTCATAAAATTACGAGACAATGAGTACGAAATGATAAATTATTCAGGAATTGATCGACGAAGCTGAAAATTATCTTACAAAGTCGAGTAAACTTAGTGCAGTCGAGAAGCTGCAGCTGGCTGATCAGTACAGACTCGGCCTGCTGAGGGTTCGTCAGAGTGTCTTCTAATCTTGTTCATGCTTCCCATTCTGTCAAAGCGAGTTTAAGCATTGGTTCTATTACAGACCCACATTCTTCAAGGATACAACAGCGCGCGCGATCTGAAGTCCCTCAAGGTGAGAGCTATGAATTATGGGTTTAAACATATACTTATTTTTCAGTCTTCATCCGTATACCCCAGTTTCTCTGACAACTTGAAGGCCGACATCTGTGATCGCGTATTGGATCTTGTCTGATCTCCAAAAATCTCCAAAAATCTCTGATCTCCAAAAATTCCCTCATTCACTTTTATATTGTGGTCGTCAGTAATTAAAAATGTAAACAAACCCAAAGAAATGAAGAATTCCTTATCCAATTTGCCGACTACTACACCTGCCAGCGCACCGATCGCTTGTATCCATGCGAGATTTTTGTGAGAAGGGATGATTCAGAGCTGTCACATTAGAACCTGGGAAGGGAGGGGAGAAAATGCCAATGACGATATAGAGGGGACGATTGATAAGAGGATAAGGGAGGGAGAAGGGTCGTGAAGGGATACACTACAAGGTTTAATTGCAATGATTCGCTTACATCGCTCATCCTTCTTTATATTCAGTTTGGATTGTTTCTCGGCACATCGCTTTAATTGTTTAGCATTTCTCATTTCAGATCGCTGCAGTGTCAGTTTAAGTAACGTTAACTTTTACACTATGTTGCTAGATGATTAGGCCTATTTACGTACTTTTTTCAAATATATTTTCGAAAGAGTGTTTTGAAACGTTCCAAGGATCCATGTATTTAGCTCCGGAGTCACTTGGATGCTCGCATTTTGGTGCGATACATTAGCAGTTGTCATTAATCAACGGGCAAGTCAAAGAATGCAGAATCAGCGTTTTTATCACGCTATCGCTTGCTCTTTTTACCCCCTTATCACGTTTCTCGCCCTTCCCTTCACCTGCATTTACACTTCCCACTAACCCCCCTCTTCTGTTTGCTTTCTTTGATTTTCTTGGAAACGAATGTCCTAATTTGATCGTAGATTTAAGCTTTTTTCCATAACGAAGTCCGATTTTCCAAAATCAGACCAAATTACTATTACAATATTACTATTACAAGGTATCGTATGATAGAAACGATCTCGGATTTTAATTTCTTTCTATTTCCGTGGAAGCGGCCCTCAGCGAAAAAGAACTTACTGCATTTCTGTTTCTTTCTCATAGCACATATTTTCAATTATGCCTCTTCTCACGCGCTTGATATTCCCCTTCCGTTCTACTCTTATGCTTCACGGACATTTGGATCATTTTGTGAAGATGGATTATCATTTAAGTTGCGAGTGTTTCCAAACTGTGGCCCCTTCACCTGCCCTTGCTCTTTCGTGTCGAATTATGATATTATCAATATTTATTGCAGAACGGAAAGATGAATAACACGCATTCCCGACACTACAAGACGGCCATGTGCGCCTTCTGGCCGAAGTAAATACGATCGAGACAGTTTGTGGTTTCTGATGGAGATAGTTTGTACGGACATATAGGGTTGCACGATCGCTAACGGTCGTACTGCGAAATTATCTTTTGTTTTCACGCGATATCTTATCTCTCTAACGGTCTGGCGCGAGATAGAGAGGTACTACGGATACCGTTCCTACGATCCTACAGACCTATGCTGCGCATGTTACTCTCATTTAAATTCTATTTGCAGCTGCCAATTCGCAACATCGGAGTGCAAGTTCGCCCACGGCGAGGAGGACCGGCGTCTTCCTGGGCTTGCCACTGGGAGTGGACTTACTGAGTGTAGACCCGTGAGTGTAGACCTTTCATTTGCTGAGATTCACATCACAAACCTAGGTATTGGCGAGTAATGCATACAAATATAATTTAAAGAAATTGCACTCGGTTGTCTAAGAGTCAGTGCACGCTCGATTTACACCTTTGTCATTCTTTTCAATTGAGATTTTCAACGAGAGTAACACGAAAACCGAGCTATCACATATCAATGGAAACAGAAGAGAATGATTTCATTTAAAATTTTCTGAACCATTATAAAATTTGATGCATGCAGAACGGCCAGGTGCCTAACCCGCAGTCGAGAAGCCGCAAGACAAGAATGTGCGACTACTGGCCGAAGTTAGCAAGATTTTTTTAAGAAGCGAAAATATGACAATATATCTGCACTACGTAAATTGGTAAAGCCATTCGCATTTAGAATTTTCTGAAATTGGCAAAGTTATTTGTATTTGCAGCTGTAGGTTCGCGGCTCCTGAATGCAAGTTCGCTCACGGCGAGGAGGATATTCGTCGTCCTGGGCACATGAATGTGAGTGGGTTTACTGATGAATAGAGCGAAGAATCACGTTGGGAATCAGAACAACATGCACTAACTTGCAGATCTCTGACGTATCGAAATCTAATAAACAGCAAGATTCAAAATACAAGACGAGATTGTGCAGATACCAGCAGAGAAAGGGGTATATATTACTTTGTGTTACCTAGCGCCGAAATATAAACTTTCCAAATTTTCCGAAATGTCTGTCTTACAGAGGCTGCTTCAATGGCGGCAAGTGCCTTTATGCACACTCGGAATTGGAGCAACGTGTTCATCTGCGGGTGAGTCGAAGCTTTCTTATACCCTCTTCATCCAAAAAAACCCGTAAGAATATTGTGATCACAATTGTATGTATTTTGCAGCTCGTC
The DNA here is from genome assembly GCA_036245785.1 of Pristionchus fissidentatus. Classification (NCBI taxonomy): domain Eukaryota; kingdom Metazoa; phylum Nematoda; class Chromadorea; order Rhabditida; family Neodiplogasteridae; genus Pristionchus; species Pristionchus fissidentatus. The sequence goes on from BTSY01000001.1 coordinate 6,082,798, forward strand.
AACGCTATCAAAAATCTCGAGTACAAGACGAAGCTGTGCAGGAACGGAGTCTGCACCTACAAGGAGAAGTCAGTGTGGTAGATGAGGTATTCCTGTACTCACGGTAGACTAGCCAGTATGAGGCGAGATGTGTGCGTATCCAGTGCTTCTTGTGATTCGTTCAATGTTTTAGCCGATGTTGCAATGGTTATTAGAAACGAAATCATACGATCCATCACAAAATCGATTACTTACACAGGTTAGTTTTGCAGGTGCATTTACATCCACCAGGGAGATCCCGAGTATGCAGAGTACAAGAGTCGCATCGATGCACTGTGGGGGCCTGTCACCGGAGACATTACCCGTGCAATGGCGTATGAAGTATGCTAGTATTAACAATTGTAGTGTTTTTCGATTTATTAGTTGAGAGTTGGACGCGAATCATCTGAAAAGTTTGATAGAAGGGAACATTGACAAATAATGAAAGATGTGAGGACAAAGGTTCCATGAAATAGACATTTATTATTATTTGCAGACGTACGCCGATGCAGTCCGTTCCTGCGCCGCAGTCACTCAAGGGAAGCCTACTGGGCCCCTCCCGACCCATCTTCCGGATGGAATGACTACAGAAGTGATCGATATCGCCGTGTCAAACGGATGCAGTAAGGTATCCTAGAACATATTATTAGTGCAATAGCAATGTATCATGTTCTTATCAATATCAAGATATTATTAGTTAACAAAAAAGGTCACAAGAAGACAGAGAATTCTGGAAAGAATTACAGCTTCACCCTCATTGATCCAATTCGAAATTAGACGGGAACAGGGTTTTCAATTGCAATTATTAAGTCTTAATTTTGCAGAGTCACTGGAGGGAGCTGTGCGAAATTATCTCTATGGGTTATGATGAAATTAACAGGTGATTTCGATTTTATTATTACGCGACCCTGACAAGTTCCTGGTAGTTAATTTAGTAAATAATTACGACACATAATCAGTGAAGAAAGATACTACAATTCTAAAGATATACACAGCTCTTCTCTTTACCTTGTTTGCTATGACATTTAAAAATTGTCAGCAAAATATTTTTTTTTCCAGGTTGGACGCTCAGATAAGTCGGTGGAACAGCAATCCTTGTCGTGAGCGCTTCAGTCGAAAGGTGAGGAGCAAAGGAAACAGTTCGATCAGCACCTCTAAATGTTATCGACTGCAATAGGACAAGTTCGATACAATATACCATAAACCATGATTAGAATAGAGGACAAAAGTAAAAATATAAGTTCTAATAATACAAAAAAAAATTCTCTGCATTTTCTCTGCATTATAAAATATAATATGTACTTTAAATGAAATGTAATTCTATTTTTCAAAAATATACATTTTAACAAAGAATACATATTTCAGATAGCTGACGCGAAGGCGGAGCGTATCGAAATAGAGAATAAGCTTAAAAATACTGTTATCAAGTGAGTAAATGTTGTAGTTTCGAGTCGTTTTCTATGTCTGCACATTCGAGTGAAATGGTCATATTTTTTTCCAGGAAAAATAAGTATCTCAACAAGGACCTCTTGGAGTTGCACGGCTTCCGACGCGCAGAGGATGCTGTGGAGCTGGCGCGACTGCGGATAGGAGAGATTATAAGTGAGTAATGGTGTTACTATCATAGATCCATATTGTTGTTCTTTTCATTTTGCCGACAAATATATTTGGAATGAGAGGACCTCCCATTTTGCGTAAATAATGGCCGTTCGAGAAGAAAAATCGGCAAGGAGGTATTAATCGTAAAAGAATATAAATGAGAAAGAAAACTTAAATCGTTAAAGTATTTCACGGGTTTTCTCATTTGCAGGCAATCCTACCATTCTTCCGAAGAACAGTCTTCGTCCACGCACTCTGACTCTCATCACTGGTGAGCAGGATACATTCTGATTATCCCTTCCACAAATAATTTGAAAATGTTATCAATGAGTGATACCACGCTGGAAAACCGCTGCGTTCTCGCATTAAAACTGTAATATTATATTACAGGAGCCGGAAACAGATCAGCCGGTAATCCGAAGATCCTGGAAGCGGTGCTGAATTTCCTGGAAACTCATTTCGAGTGAGTACATTGGTATTTTTAAACGTTGGGTCTCCGCTAATTGTCAACCAAAACAACAACCAACAATAAAATTCCAGGCCCGAGATGCTAAACAAGGGCTGCATCATCGTCCCTTTTAAGCGGTCGTGGCTTGAGTGAGTCTGACACGCCAGTAGTTACACCCATTGTCTTATTTTTGAGTATCGAATTATTTTTGAGTATCGAATTGCTATCCCGAATCTCCTACTACCAATTGATCTTGTATGCTGTTTGAGTACGATGATTTCGCCTTACATTTCCAACACTACCTTTTTGAATGGACTGAATCTCAATAATAAATGGCTCAGTAAATTCAAACGATTGTCGGACAGAGGAGGTTATTATTGTTTAATAAAATACTCGAGAAAACTGGAGGCTATTAACGATATTTAGAAGATATTTGAAGGACCTCTTGTCCCTGGAATTTCGCGAGATCACTCCCTATACTCCAAATGAACATTGATCTTTTCCGATTGGTTCTGGTTCCCTCAGAGTATTGCGAATGCTGATGGATAGTTCGGCTGAATGATTCATTCAATCCAATATGCTTTCGAAACAGAAAATTTACGAGTTCGTTCACTTTTCTCTTTCATTCTCCGATTCTTTCCCGCTCCCTTTTCTCCTATCTCTTCACTTTGCTACAATCGTTTCGATCACCTGACCCTCCTCTCCAACACTTTCTCTCTTTCCCCTCTTGGGCCCCAAACCTTTACTGAACCATCTCTGACTCTTTTTTATCCTAGCTCTCTCTGGCTCGCAACTAGTCGCATCGACTTAATGTGGCGTGATGAACCGATTCCATCACTTTACTGTATCCTGATTGTCGAGTCGCGCTCGATTGCATTTCGACTCTCTCAGATTCCCAATATCTTCTGATTCCATGAAGTCGCCTCGCTTCTTAATTGACGTTGTTTTTCGCCGTTTTCCGACTGTTAAAGTATCGTGACTCCTGCACACCTTCCAAGAATCTCTCTGTGTCCAACCAATCGACTGTTGCGCAAGAATCACTGACTGCACCCCTCATTATTCATCCATGACACTATCAAGCACCCCGCGCAGTCATCGCCTCGTCTTACCTCTGATCTCTCTAAGTCGCAGCTTCACGAGCTTCACCGCATCCTGTGCATGCCGGAAGCCATGAAGTTCGACGATGTCCTTGTTGAGATACTTATTCTTCCTGGAAAGCAGAATGATTTCGATGTTTGTTAATAGTAATTAAAATTAGTTAGGGTTAACAGTGTATAGAAATGTATCAGAGGTTTTGACTACTCACTCGACTACTATCTCTCTCAGAACGTTTAACAAACTCACTCGTAATGGGTGCCTAGGAAGTCCAGTACCGCTTTGAGGATTATGGGTTCTTCGAGTGATCGGTTTCCAGCACCTGAAAAAAATACATTTGAATGACAATTTCAATGACGACCATTTCAATGATCTCCCACGTCCCTCGACTTAAAACAAACGATCTTTTGCTAATAAACTCTGCATACTTTTTCATCGTAGATGATATAATGAAGATATCGTATAACAACTCACCAGTGATGAGCGTGAGAGTATTTCGGCGATGGGGGTGAGGGTTCTTCGGAAGAATGGTGGGATCGTCTGTAAATTTAAAAGTTTTTTTTGCATTTTCCTTGGCTTTCAGTGTCATTTGATCAAGTGAAAGACGTTCCATGTTCGTTTGATTAGCTTTCGTACCCTCAAATCTATGATAGTACTCCACTAGTGAACAATTATTGTAGTTGATAGAAAGTACTCACAATAGAATCACACTAGATCAATATTCTAGCTGGTTGAGGGGGAAATTGGGTTTGGATGTTGATGATCTACTCTTCTTGGTCGTAGAACCACTCGCCCTTGATAGGAATGACGATGCAGCCGGCATTGAGCATCTCGTGTCTGGAAATAATTCGGTCATATCCTTCTCATCTTCCGGAAAACAGATCGCCTATCGATCATGTGCTCATTCATCTCACTCTTTGTCACCTTTCATCCTTTCCCTTAATATTCGCCCACACAAAAATCCCTTGAAGATCAACAATCATCTCATTTTAAAATTCAGATACATTTCTGGCGTGTTTTCTAATCATGACGAAGTATTTCTCATTTACACAACGCCCTATTGAATAAGTAGCGCACTGATACGTAAGCGCTAATGTTTGCAGTTATGCGCGTTTATCGCACATTTTTCTCTCGCCTATCGTGTATCACGTCTGAACGAACCTTATCTAATAAAAATGCGTTCGTCAGTTGCACGCTCGACTTCACCACTATTGTAGTAACATTTTCCCTATCCCTGTGTCAGAACGAATCTCTTTCAGATCGCTTTTCCAACATGCTTCCCCCTAGCCATCATGCGCTTGATCTGTTGCTGTGGTATCTGTGGCCTGAGCAGGTAAGTGAAGGGTGTATCATTGAATAATGTGGGACTGGGGGATAAGGTCACATACAGATAGTACTGTAGAACACTAGAATATGCTTTGATATTGAAATCCTTGCAAACTAGTCCTTCTGCCATTCGAACTACCAACCGTGCTCAGCGTGCTGTACCACTTCCAACCCATCAGCCGAACGGCAGAACCACCGACCTGAGAGACATGGCCATAGCGAATGGATGCAATGAGGTATCTTCTTCCAGCTTATACTGGATATTAATGTATGTAGATTACTGAGGTAGTTCACTGAAACAACTTAGAAAAATTTCAGGGTGGCCAGAAAAAATTATGGCAAACTCCACTTATCACGATGAGAGAACGATAGATCGAAGACAAGCATAACTGCTGGCACTCGAAAAGATAAAGAGGGTTTTAGTACATATCAATTTCAGATCGAAGTGGCGCAGTTCAGGAAGAAGATCAAGGAGCACTATGATGAACTGGAGAGGTGATTCTGACATTTTGTGACACAGTTTCGTATGCCTTCCTTGTTTATTTTTTTCTTCTTATTGATTCTCATGGAATATTGCTAACTTTTTCATCGCTAAATCTTCAGAATGGACGTTCTGATCAATAAGTGGAACGGCGATCCTCTTCGTGCGCGCTTCAGCAAAAAGGTACAGTCTTGAAGTCACTGTTCCGTTGGATGTTTCCTCATTATCAAATTATCTGTTTTAATATGAAATTATGCTGGCATGCATGAAGATGCTAAAGTTATTTCAGATTGCAAACGCTAAGGCGAATCGAGTGCGAATTGAGAACGAGCTGGTCAAGAAGATTCTTTGGTGAGTATACATTTTGATCATAACCAATATTTCGCTATTTGTTTGTTCTTCGCCATGACGGGATGTAATTTTGTTCGGATGAAATTAATCTGACTTCCAGGTGGAATCGACATCTCAACAGAGACATAATGGACTTGCATGGCTTGAGGCATCCTGAGGATGCGATCAGACTAGTCAATGAACGGAAAACAAGCGTTCGCATTTCACAACTCTCGCTTGTAAAAACAGTTCAAAAACTGAGTGAAAAAATCGACATTTTTTAGGAGATCCAACCTATTTGCCGGCTGTCAGTCTTCACCCGCACACACTTACTATTATTTGTGGTACGTTTTTTGATATGTAATGTGCCTATCATTATTTATCTGTTGTAAATTTTCTAAATTCCTCTCCTCTGAATATTTTACAAGGGCAATTCGGGTAAAGAAACAGAGGGGAATCGGGAGTAGAATAATTGATGAGGGAACACAATCAAGATGATTGTGTTATTATGGCTTATTTGCAGGTGCAGGAAATAATTCTATCGGAGGCGATCCCTTGATTTTGAATGCCGTGCGAGGTTTTCTCGGAGATCATTATGGGTCAGATATTACACTATCATCGTCTCTTTAGTTTTACACAAAATGAAAGAGTATAGATACATCGGTGAATACAGTACCCAAAACGGTGTAATGAACACTTGAACACACGAAAATATTTTTAAATTCCTGCATTTCAGGTACACGATGATTAACGTTGGTTGTCTCCGCATTGACTTTCTTCGCGACTGATTTATAGCTTGATGCTGTTTTGTTGCTTCTAATGTTTATAAATGAATATGCTCTAGCTTGGTTTGTTGAACATCTGCGAGGGCACAGCAGGTTTACTAGCAAAAAGTCGGTCGATAGAAATTTTAGATTAAAAACACGATATCGGACTCACTCCATGTGTTTGAAATATATAAGACACGAAAGAAAGAGTGAAAGAAATGTTTCTATCTGCATTTCGAAATGTTCTGGACGATGCGTTTTGCTGCTGCGATCAGTGTCAGTTTTGCAGACTACATGATCGCATTATCATGGTAATTGCACTTTTGCGCTTTAATATGTTTCCATAAATAATAACTGGTAATATCACGCCTTTCCGAAGTGAATCGAGCTGGTGATGGGTTCGCCTTCTAGGGGAAAGGCCACGTACTGCAATGCAGAGCCTGAAGTGAAAGAATCAATAGTGCATACGGTAAGATAATATTATAAATACACATTTTCCAAAACAAAATTTCCTGGAGTAGGGGGAAATCATGTGGGTCTGAGCGGTGTTTGATGGAAATGGCCGTGCACTTTGGCGATCCGCGTTTTGAGGCAGCAGGGCCCGAGCTCACCTGAAAGCTAATGTATTAGTCAAGAACAAAAGAGCGAAACACCGCCGTAGCACACGTGCGGAGTGTGTTGTCTTATCAGTTCCGTACTGATTACGATTAACACGTCTGTAGTTCCTCTCTCTCGCTATCAGCAATGACAACATCGGACTTCGATCCGCGCCCAGGTCGACCAAGCTATCCATCCCTCCGGGGCGGTAACTTTGGTGGTAACATTGATTAAACGCACCGTAGAAACCAGGGCAGCGGTGTAATCCACCAAGCGGAATCGCTTTGATTGTTGAAGCTAGTTTCCCTTTTCTTTTATGACCGGACTTTATCCCGCCATCAGACTACAGATAGATACAGATAAAAATATCGCGCCCTCCTATCAGCTGAAATTTCGGCTCAAAGGGCCGACGTCACGCATCCTGACTTATCATTGAGTGCGTGAATCGTCACTATAGTCATCAGAACAGAAACATACACGCATCGACACCACCACCACACTTATCCCCGATCGGCTAGGTAGCATGCGTGATAAAGAGAGCAGTTCTGCTTTGTGCACACTCCATTCGTCAGCTAAAATTGGGTACATAAGAGAGGGAAATGCTGAAGGGAACCATCACCAGCAACGATGAGACTTCTCCTGGCACTTCTTCTGGCTATTGGCTGCGCTCTGGCAGCACATCATCAGATGCGGCTGCAACGCAAGGTGATGGCTGCAGGCTACCGTAGTCTAGCTGCAACCGTGATACCGTAAGACCTTAATACAGTAAATACCCTAGGTGTATAGGTGTAGACATCCAGTTGGAGAGAGTCCCAGTGATGGCTGAAGGCTACCGTAGTCTAGCTGCAGCCGTAATACCGTAAGACCGTAATACAGTAGATACCGTATACGGATGGATACCAAGCTACCGTAATCTCAGGACTCGCTGCGCAAACTGCTGGGACGCGAAGGACGATGGGAAGAGTATCTCGCATCGAAGACGATGCTTCGAGCTGATCGCGCCAGTGGACACACGCAGACTGTCAGTCATTTCATATTAATAAATATATACGTAAAAATATATTAAATATATATGTCGGTCTACTTACATCTTTTCCTATCCAGAATCTAGTTCACGAGCTAAGCAATAATTGAACGTAAACCAACTATTGGAGGGTCTTTTTTGGGCGCAAAATTGGCCCCAACCTAGTTCAATTTAAGAATTGTATTTTTGAACTATTTTTTTGACCCAAACTAGTTTCTATTGAGGAAAAGATGTAAGTAGACCGACATATATACAAATATATTGAATAAATATAATGTTCTTCTGTAGGTGAATGACTACGACGACGCCGAGTACATTGGCAATATCACTATCGGCACGCCAGGACAGACATTCGTGGTCAGTACTTGGCTTTCTCTGTTTGGGTCATTCCGGGTTGGTCAGAACGAAAAAAATTCTTTATTTCTTCTTGTACGATTGTAAGTAAGGTGCGGCCTAGTACCTATAAAAGGAAATCCTAGTCAGAGCGAAATTGTTGTCTATCCAGCCATTGAAATAGGATCAATTGATCTTTGATCAATTGATAATAGGGATCCGTGCATTTCGTGAGAGCAGTAATAGACTGCTGAAGCATCTTGCATCGGTATTGAGGTGTCGGAGCTGGTAATCGATCTCATTCCAGGTCCTCCTCGACACCGGCTCTGCCAATCTCTGGATCCCGGATGCGACTTGCGCCGGTGGACTGTTAGTATTTATGCATATTTGTATAATTTAATTAGTTTTTAAACGTTTTAAATTTTGATCAATTCATTGTTAAGTGGCAATCCGTGCGCGAACAAGAACAAGTTCGCCGCATCCGCCTCATCAACGTACGCGGAGAACGGAAAGTCGTGGACGATCGCATACGAGTTGGGCAAGGCGCAGGGATTCCTCGGACAGGACACAGTTAGGGTGAGAATGAATGCATTTCTTGCCTTCTTCACCTCTGCCTTCTACATTTTGAAACGTTGATACCACCAAAGTCTTCCACGCCACCGGCGAGTTTTTTTGGACCATGAACCCTGCATATTTCTTCTTCAGTTCGCTTTTTAAATGAAGTATTTCTTCTTCAGTTCGCTTTTTAAATGAAGTATTTCTTCTTCAGTTCGCTTTTTAAATGAAGTATTTCTTCTTCAGTTCGGCACCGATGCCTCCGCCCTCACCGTTCCCAAGTGCACCTTCGGACAGGTACTGTGTTATTGTTATTGTTATCTAATATATTGTTATTGTTGTTATTGTTATGGTTAATGTTATTGTTATTAAATATTTCATATATTAATTATTACAGGCGAAGTCCATCGCTACCTTCTTCAAGAACGAAGTTATCGACGGCATTCTCGGACTTGCGTTCCAGGTCAGGAAAGCCGGAAATTGCCAAAGAACCGGGAATAGGCGGGAACCGGGAAATATAAATATCTAAAAGATTTAACCTGAGAATGAATAGCTGTGAAAATGAGGGCCGGAGATTAGGTATAGCTGGAAATTAGTTAGAGCCGGAAATTAGTCAAAGCCGGCAAATATATGATTTGATTAATTTCAGTCGATCGCAGTAGACAATGTCAAGCCTCCCTTCGTCGAAGCAGTCGATCAGAGTGAGCCTATCAGTATTTTGAAGAAAAAAACATTAGAACGACTGAGTTATTATTCAGAAATTATAATCGGTCTTCATTTAGCGGATATAATTGTTTTGATAGAATCTAAGACGAAAATAGATTCGATGTTATGCTCAACAGTAGCAATGTCTAAACAAATCAAATTTCCTAGAAATTGGAATAGGAACAATAGGAATTAGGTAGAAAGGACTGGAATTGGGGTAAAACAATACATAGTGCCCAAGAAATTGGGGTCTTTGTGCAGGAAATTTGGTGTTTTTATTGACATCCCTACCCGTTCAGACCTGGTTGATCTGCCCCTCTTCACCGTCTGGCTGGAGCACGAGGGCGCGCAGGAGAACGTCAACGGTGGCCTCTTCACATATGGAGCGGTACGCGTGACTTAGATCCAGAGATTAGTTACATCCGGAGATAGTCAGAGCCGGATATTAGTTAGAACCGGAGGTTATACCTATACGTCCCTCCTTAGATCGACTCCACCAACTGCGGCCCGGTGATTGCCTACCAACCGCTCTCCTCTGCCACCTATTTCCAGGTAAATATCAAATAATATTTTAAATATTTAATATAAAATTATAAGAATATGATTTCCAGTTCAAGCTCACCAGCGTTGCTGTGGGCGACTACCAGAACACAAAGGGATGGGAGGTATGACAGTGCAACATATTTTATAGACCAATATTCCCAAATTAAAACGATATCGCAATAGTACATTGATGTTCTCTAAATGTTATGTTATTTTTAATTTATGTCATCTCCGACACCAGCACATCCCTCATCAACGCTCCTCTGGCCGTAGTGCAGAAATTCGCGGCCGCAGCGAATGCCGTGGTATGGGATCTGGGTTATTCGACGAGTACAAAACAAAACAGAACAAAACCCACATAGACTTGTGATTCAATAACTAATGCCAAGGGAAAAGTCATATTAGGTGCAGTGAATTAAATACCCAATATATTGACCGATACCTTGACTATTTCGTTATCTGTCTAGTCCGATTTCTAGAGTTAGAGAAAGTCAAAGTATTAGGTATTGGTATTGAATGGACATCTGTAACCTAGAACAATGAAGTGATCAAGTTACTGAGATGGAATCACAACATGCTTCATATTACCGCAAACCGTTGAAGTACCTGCCCATATCGCCTCTTTCAGTTCGACCAAACATTCGGTATGTACATGGTTGATTGCGCAGCAACGATCCCCTCCCTCGACTTGGTCATCGGTGCCCAGACGTACTCGATCGACTACAAGAACATGATCGTCCCGGTACGACTTCTTTATCTTATGATATATCAGTTATCACTTGCTGATATGAGAGAACTTATCACAACGGGTCGAATGATCTGAACCAGACATCAGACATCTCTAGGACACCTTTGAGTAGACTGATGACACAATTTGCGCTTTTGTCGTTGCGGATCATATGTACATTTGTTCCCCGCACGCATTAGCCTTCAAACCGGCTGAATTAGCGAGCCCTCCTGATTATAATATGGGAGGAAACCATACTATTTGTTCAGGTGGCAGCTGATAAGACCAAGTGCGCGCTCGCCATGGAGCCCTTCACTGGAGGCGGATTCGGTGAGCCAGCCATATTAGCCACGCTCTCCTTTAGGGATGTGCAAATGATAACGATACCGATATTTTAGCGATTTCCCCCTCTCATTCTTCGCAATCCGGTAATAGGAATCGTTATTAGATCCTCTGTTCTCAGCCCTTTCACAGCGTTTCAAACACCCATTTCTAGGTCCCGCCTGGATCCTCGGCGACCCGTTCATCCGTCAGTTCTGCAACATCTACGACGTTGGGAACAAGCGAATGGGCTTCGCGCGCTCCCTTCAGCAATGAAAACTTGGCAATGATAAAGGTGCACCACAATCATACAATCGTAATGAGATACACTGGAGAATATGCTGGAAGTTGATTGATGGTGGTTGCCTCATCATTTTCTTTCCTGGACCAGGGACTTGGGACTGGACCTCTTTCCCATGACACTAAACTGTACCAGTGGTATATCACACCATAAATCGCCATCACACACCACAACGTATACTATCAGACCATAAAATACTCATCCAATTACGACGTGCTTTTTTTACGACAATTACGACAATTACGACGTGCGAGGACGACCTGAATGGAGTGATATTTCAGTCCTCTCCGAGCCATCTCCGACAACGCACCATCGTTACCTGTTTAAATATAATTTTCCTAGATATTTGTGACATTGTATGTTATCATTCCATTCTATATTTTTTGTTTGATTCGAATTTCGATCGTTATTTAGCTCTTTGCTATCCCCAATTACTTCTCATATCCTCAGTTTCTCTTCAGATGACTGATCAACTCCATCTCGTGCTCCCTACTGACATATCCTGCAAGGTCATCGTCTACGCTGATCATTCCATCGGAGAAATGAGCCTGGTGAGTCCGAATTCAAGAATAGTTCAAACTACGGCTCACCGTATCTATATTTTCTCACAATTAGCTTTGTCTTGCGATAGTCTAGAGATGAAGAGAGCGTAGATTGATTTCACTAATTCTTCATACTCAGGTGTTCCAAACGTAGAAGGATCTGGTAGAGGACGAATTCTCGCTGTTGACTCCAATTGACGAGATGGTGATATCGGCGGCAGAAGTAAGTTGATGAACAAAATAATATATTGCCTAAAATCTCATATCTTCCAAAATGCAACATCAGACGTTGAAACGGTGATGGAACGGTAGGGAACACTATACAAACTATTTTCTTGACATTTTTGGCGGTATACAGATTTCAATACGAAGGCTCCAAACCGTACCATTTTTATAGTGTGCCGACTACTCCCTCAACATAGACTTGATGATCAGAAAGGAGCTTGGATTTGAGCCTCGCAAACTCGACAAGTTCGGATTCCAAGAGACCGAGTCGAAAAACGAGAACGTGAGTTCGAAACGATTGGACAAGTTAGGTAACTGGAGAGAACAAATGGATTGTAATAACTATGTGGCATCCAACGAGGTCTCTCCATTTTATCTCGCCGGTTTGAGTATCGATAGAGAAGGCTGAATCAAAACAGCTGCATCGTATGTAATACAATTATTTTTAGATGGTCATTGTGCGAAAGCAACTGAGTCTCGAGGAGCTGCAGGGTACTGTACTTGCCACTCCGAGAAGAGTCAAGCGAGTTTGCATTCGAAAAGTGAAGGACAACATCAAATATCTGCATGCCTACTTGCGAAATGTGCGCGCGGTTGAGATCTGCTTTGTCAAGAGCGAGCTGACCTCTGACTACAGGTGAATAGAGAAAGATAGTGTCATAGTTTAACCTACGAAATATTGAGTACTCTTATTGTGGTTGATGTGATCGAAATGGCTTAAAATGGCTCTGAATCGCGAATGAATTGTTACGGGTGATTGCTCATAATCTTTAAAATATGATTATAGCCTGGAGATCATCAAATTCGTACGCGGATGCCATCCTTTGAAGGCAGAACTCATCATTGAAGACCACTCATTGCCTAAACAAGGTACGAACTAGAATATGTAAAACTATCATGTCACGCTTTTTCTTTGGATTTTTCATTGGAATGAGGCGAAAATCGTGAAATGTGTTCTCACAGGCGTATATACAGGTTTTTTTCTCTAGGTCTCTTTCTGGTTGAGCTCTCCAAGTTTGTGGATGCAATCCACATCAAGCAAGTCAAATGGCGAACCGCAGCAGTTCCTCAAGCTCAATTCAACGGAATGGCTCTGCCTCAAGGCTATGTACACAGGCCAGAGTCGATTTCTCAATTTGAGATTGTTAGGGGCGAAGACATACCAGATGCATTTTAACTGACGAGCCCATGCATGATAGCCAATAAGTAATGAATTATCGGCACAGAGTATTTGGAATGGAGCCTCGTTACCTCTTCGGAAATTCTACTTCGGACTATTGGCTCGACATTCTGTCGGAAATGTTCGCCGAACGTGCGAGTAAAATGAAGATCGAGCACGACAACGGAATGCTGATCACCGATGAGGCCCGTCTGAAGGCCTTTCTTGAGGTTACCGTTCAGTTTTCATCAAAGCGTACTGAAAAAATATTCCTCATTTTTGCGCACTCATTAGTCGGCGAAGATAACCTTTTCGTGTGCAGCCATCCTCACTCAAAACGAGTTATCTCTCAAAATCAGTAGTACTGCTAGACAACTGGTTGTACAATACATTCATCGTTCTAAGATGGCATGTGCGAGATGTTATGCCACTAAAGTCATAGCCTAATCATAATAATAATAATAATAATAATAATAATAATATTTATCATGCGATATTTAATGTACAATTATGTATTATATATCAGAATGTTAGCCTGTGTGGGGGCAGAAAGCCGTGGCTGGAAATCAACGCAAAACTCGGAAGAGACACTGATCTTTTCATCATCACATCGGCGAATAAGACTACGATGAATGTGAATGGTGAGATATAGAGAAAGCAATATATTGTGAGATTCAAATCCCTAGCAAGTAGTGTTGTGAGAAACCGAAGAAAACCGTCCGGAATCGCGGTACGGGAAATTCAAATTACTGTGGGTTTCACAATTTCCCGTTTCGCGATTGCGGACGGTTTTCTGCGGTTTCTCACAACACCACTTGCTAGAGATTTGAATCTTACAATAACTTGCATTAATTATAATTTTCAGTGATCAACAAGAGCAAGAGGCGATTTGCGCGGCACGGATTGCATGATTACTCTGAGACATCGCAACAGACCGTTCGAGAAGCTTTTCTATGATTCATCTGCCTTTCCCTCTTCCTCTGATTTCCCCATGAACAGTCCCAACCCCTCAGCTCTTTTCAGATTTTAAGAGTCTGGCTTTTTCATCACCCTTTTCATTCATTTTACGTATTCACCTCACCGTATTTTTTATTACAAGAACCATTGATAAATGCTGTCTCGCCGAAGATTTAATCCTCACAAGTGTGCCCTGATCCTGAGTCACACTTATTGCAACAAAGAATGGATAGACCGGCGGATTGCTGGAGAACTACATTTGTGTTTGAATTGGAACTCTTTCCATTCCATCAGAACAAGAACGCTCGCAACCTTTCACAATGCATTAACAAACGAGGCAGACGAGCGTGCTGTAAGAAGAGCGACTTTTCCCAGAGTACGGTATACTCCGCATCGTTTCATGTTCAAATATGCTGACATATTTTCATGTATTGGTTATCTTCAATCGGTCTATTCTTAAATCTTCCGAGGTCGTGATCCCTGATATTACGTTTCCAATGTGCACATCGTTACCGTGGTAATTTGGCTGGTATCATATCGTTTGTCTTCAGATGTCAGATCAAGCCCCTCCTCTGATCCCTTCGGACATTATGCGCAAGGTCATCAGCTATGCAGATCATTCGATCGAAGAAATGTGCAAGGTAGATCGCTTCGGAATCGTTTGTAGCATTGCTTTGTCACAAGTCACAAAAACGAGATGAAGAAGACGTCCCCGTCCCGTCCTGCGATATGAAATGTCAATTGCAGGTATCGAATGATCTGATAGAGGATGAATGCAATCTGCAGTCTCCCATTGATGTGGTGGAGATAAGATTGAAATATGTGAGTTTATGACGTATAGACCGATGTAAACACGCCGTATCATAAAAATTGGATGAAATTGCACTGAAGACGTTATCTGAAAGCTAATTACAGGGATTCTTCCTCAGAGTAGACTTGAAGATCAGAAAGGAACTTGGATTTGAGCTTCGAAAACGCTGCAAGTTCTGCTTCGAGGAGATTGAATCGGCAGATAAGAATGCGAGTTTTAGACTCATTGTGCGAGCTAGGCAATCAAATCTTGTAGTACATTGAATTTGTCGAAAACCATCAACATTTTGCAGATGGTTGTTGTACGTAAGTGCGTAAAACTCGAGGAGATGCTTAATACCAGCCTAGTACTGATATCTTCTTCATAAAGGATCAAGCGAGTGCTTGTTCACCAGCTTCAGGGCCACATGAAATATCTACCTGCCTACTTGCGAAATTTTCGCGCGGATGAGATATGTTTTGCGATGAGAGAGCTGACTCCAGCCCTGCCCTGACTCTCCCTGACTCCAGACTCCAGCCCTGACTCCAGGTGATTGCAGTAGTTTGATATACATCGATTTTGGGAAAGTCGATATTATTGATAGTTGCTCATTTTCATTACAAGCCTTTCAGCCAAAAAACCGACCATCGCGAAAATCACCATTGAAGACCACTCCTTGTAACACAAAAATAGTTTTAAAAATCACATCTTAATATTTAGGTCTATTCCTGGTTGAGATCGCCAAGTTGGTTGATGCAATTTTCATCAACCAATTAAAAGAGGTATCACGAGAGATTGTAGGAAAATTCCCCCTTTCGGAACAATTTTCAAAAATTATTTTTGATTTCGATAAAACTTTTATGCGAGAGTACCTTGGAGACAAGAATTCAAATAACCCTGGTCCCAGGTCTCAGAGCCGGCTTTTAGGAATTTGCCGGTTCTGTCGCCGGAATCGTCATAACTTCCTTCATTGTTGAGCTAGAAAGAATTTGAAGGGCTCAAAAAATGCAGAAAAATATGGCGCATAATATCTTTGTTGAGAGTGTAGTCATATATGGCAAAGCCATGGATTTATTTAGAAAAAGGTGTTTTCAGATATCTTTTAAAAATAAAAGAGCATCTAAAATTCTCGAACCCCAAGAGTTTTATTGCATATTATGAAAGAGCACGTCAAATCTGGCTTATCAAAAGCAGACCGGAATTTTTCAATTTTGGCAGGTTTATATGCATGGGATATGAGCTGTTATCATTTTTTTCGAACTCATGAAGGTTAAATAACTATAGAAAAATGGATTATACATGATTTTGAAATAACTGATTTTTCGAAATTTTCCGATTTTTCACTTTCGACTCCATTTTTCGGGACTATGTGATCCCCTTTTTATTTTTTCTTAAATTTTTATCTAGCAGTATTTGACGTGCTCTTTCATAATATGCAATACAACTCTTGGGGTTCGAGAATTTTAGATGCTCTTTGATTTTTAAAAGATATCTGAAAACATCTTTTTCTAAATAAATCCATGGCTTTGCCATATATGACTACACTCTCAACAAAGATATTATGCGCCACCGCCACTGCACGTAATTTCAATGAGTCTCTACTTCGGGAAGGATTTGGCTCTGCGGTTTCTCAAGGAGGGAAAACTGGAGCGAACGATTGAGGGACAAACTGAAGGTAATACAATTAAATAATATTCCATTACTTCGAGATGACGTCACTGTTGTTTTAGAGCTTGATATTTCCACTACTCCACAAACCAGTGTCGACCCGGAAGTGTACAGCTTTGCGCTGACCTATTCGAAAGTAGAACCGAAATGGTTTACTTACAAAATGCTTATTTATAACATTTCGGTTGCTACCTCCCCGACCCCTAAAATAAAAGTTTTCGTTTTAAAATCGTAAAATGCAGGATCTAATATCGATTATCTCCTCGGATTCTACATTGATCTACAGTTACGACGGCGTAAATACAACATTCGCTCCTCAGCTCATAAAAGAATTTCGGGACAAAATCAAGCTCATCGGTACTTTGACAATTTTTATTGTTTGAAATAAATATTACTATTATTCTAAAGAAATTTGTTCTTGCAGACGTTAACAACGTGACAACTCAATCGCAGAATGGTTTGACAATCTAATATTTTAATTACAGTAATTAAATAATTAATAAAAATTGCAGAAAGTGGCCTGTCAACTGGCGCCATTGTGGGAATTGTCGCTGGCTGTCTGGTGCTCGTAGCAGTTTTGGCTTTTGTGAGTAATATACTAAACATTTTTCACATAGATGTTCAACATTTTATAGGTAAAGTACGAGTTGAATGTCTTCTCAGGGCGTTCGATACTGTTTGTGCCACCGTACCTAAACGGAGGTACCGTACTCCTTCGATCGCGCGGATCCCGAGAAGAAAGCGCCGTTGCAGCCGAAAACGCCCGTGAGCGGGACGCCCAAGTATGGTAGTTTTTATTATTATTTAATTACTATAATCAAAGATTATAATCAAGTATACTGTATGCAATTCTAATTAATAGCTAAACAACATTTCAGAATGGCCTCTCGTGAGCCGGCGCAGATAACTGGTACTGAAATCAGCGGTTTCACATCAACTGGGGGCCAGAAACAAGGTTAATTTTAAAAATATTTTATTTATTTTGATTGCATTATTTAGAAGGAGGCAGCGGTCCCGTGGCTCACATCCCAACGCAGTCTCCTCCCCATTGAAAGAAGTATCGAAGGAAGATATAACTTCAGAAAACAGGAAATAATAGAAAACAAAAATGCGATAAATCGAGTTTGCTCTTTATCTTTTGCGATTTTTTTTCTACAGAAAAAAACGACCGAGAGAATATCATGGAGATCAAAAGTTATTTGAGTTCTCAAAAAAAGTTTCGAGATAAGAACGATTGTCGGAATGATTATATGACAAAATGAACTTCAATATTAACTGTTTTAAGGGTTCGTGAAAGTGTTGGACCGAAAATGCTTTAAGGTGCAAACAGTTTCCTTAGAGCGATTTTTTTCCTTTATGTTTTTACATCATTTTTTGAACGATACGTTGGTTTATGCTATTCCAAACACAATGCCAACACACCATTCTTTTGCAAAACATAGCGATTTGTGCATCTTTTTGCAGAGTTTGCTTCCTTCTCACGTGATAAAGATAAATCTTTGCAACTTTTCCTTTGCAATAAAATTTTCCTTCTATAAAAAGAGGGCATTTTCCCTTCAATTATGAATTCCTCTCTTCTCCTTCTTCTCATAACTCTTCCACTGATCGCCTGCCTCAGCCAGGTTATTTGTCCGCACCCTTTCACCAATAATTAATCAATATTCATTTTAGAGTGACGTTAACATGGTTAATAAGATGCGCAAGGAGTATCATATTGATTTGTCCAAATTCTACGTTGAGGAAAACCTCTTCCCGGCACTCAAAGTAGAGCTTTGTTATTTTCAGTATTGTTATGAATATTGATAATTATGACCTGAAAAACTACTATGACTGAGTACCAATTCGTATACATCACGGACTGGTATACTATCTACTCTAACCGTAACCTGTTTATCTACCCTTCGTTTTCCAGACAATCCATGACGATTTCTACGAATGCAAAATCAATTCTGACGAAGTGGTTGGCAAAGTGCTCAAGATGTTCCCTGATTTCGACCCAAGTGACGATACGAAAAAGGAGAAATTATCTTTAATGGCAGCCTATCTCGCTCAAATCGATACAGCTGAAATGCTTAGAAATTGCTAATAATGTCGATTATAAACTCGAGATGATAAATATCATTAGTTCAATCCTAGTCTCTTTTTATGATTTCTGAATTTACTCACAGATATTAAAGGATCCTGGCACTGCAAAAAAACGTTACTTATATTTTAAATAGAAATCTCTTCCGATTCGAATGCAAAAAGCGCCCATTTTACGATTTTTTTTGTTGAAGAAAGATTTGAATTTTCAAGGATCATGCATTGGGTTGAAATGAACCGGCACTACTGCTCTTTAGCTGCTAAACACAAAAGCGGAAAACAAGGAGAAAAGTGAGATAGTCTGTTTTCTGAAATTTTGCAAACCTAATTTATGAGAGCCGTTCAAAAAAGATAAAAAAATCAAAACGTAGTTGAGATTATGGTAAGACGGAGATAGAAGCAAAAAAATATCAGTAAATTTAGCCGTGGATTCACTTACATGAAGCTTTTACTCGGGCTGCTCGGTATGTATTGGAGATCTGAGTGGAAAGCGTGCGTTGCTGATTGTTTCATGACAAAAACTGAATTGATATCCTTGGGAGCCCGAATAGCCTTTTGAGAAACGAGTTCTGAACTTCGATGCGCACTGTTATAGAGATTGGTGAGAGCGATGGACAGACAATGCGATAAGGCGAAATCAGTTTTCTTAGAGTGTAATATTTTTATCGATGTTTTTTCTTCTTTTTTTAACAGCTATTTGCTGGTTTAAGCTATTCCAAACACCTTTATCTTGCAAAACATTTCGCGATTTTTGCAACCTTGTAGAATTTGATTCGTTCTCACGTGATAAAGATAAATCTTTGTAATATCTTCTTTGCAATACAATTTTCCTTCTATAAAAGGAGGGCTTTTTCCTTGTTTCACCACCATTCAAAGATGCATTTCTCCCTTCTCCTTCTCCTCTTCACCCTTCCGGTAATCGCCTCCCTCAATAGGTAAGTCATCCAATTCCTACCGTAGTCTCGATTTACAGTAATAGACCGTAATCCATCGATATTCGTTTCAGAAGGACATCAAAGATATTCAAAATATCCGCAGGCAATTTAGCGCTGATATGCATAAATTCATCCGTAATGAAAAAAATTTCCCGATTCTCAAAGTAAGGATTATTCACTGATTCCATGATTGCAATTTTGTCTGTTCCTTTGTAATCGCCTCCTGAATACCACTGTACATTACCGTAATCTAGATCATCCACGATGACTTCGAAGCATGCAAAATCAATGCGCACAAAGCGGCCGACAAGTTTCTCGAGCTCGTTCCCGATTTTGACGAAAGCGATTTTGAGGATGAAGATGACAAAGTCGAGTCAATTAGGGCAATCGCAGCATATCTAGCATACTTGGACACTCTCGAATTGGCGAGAGATTGCAAGAAGAGAGGATAGATCAAGGCACTGAATCCGATAAATAAATAAGATTATCTACATTGTGTTTGATTTCATAAACCAGCACTGGTTGTAACAAAAAACTCCACAATTTACCAAAAAATGAAGATGCTTTCAGAATCATGTTTTTATTTTTCCAAATCGAATGCAAAAATACCATTCGATACGATTCAATAGAGCATCATCTTAAATTAGAATTAGGCGATCGAGCACCCTTAAATTTGTAAAAGCAACTTGAAAATGTGTTTATACCCATTTTTCAACTTTAACCCACTAGTATTTCACCCTACCTATTTTAACATGAGTATTAGAAAAAAATATAATAAAAATCAAAAAGATTTATCTGATTGAGTATTCTAGGATTTGCCAGAAATGTAGCTCATTCTCATTTCTGTCAGTCGTCGTGAGCGGTTCCTCTCCATTTTGCTCTGATGGAGAGGGGACTTCCCTAGTTCCATGAACCCCCTCGTCTTTCTACCAACGACTCGACAAGATTGGAATCACCGTCCTAGCCGGCCTGGTCACCGTGGATGGGTATGACCGTTTGATGTTGGCTACTCAGATACCAGTTTCGCTAATTCTCAATTTGATTGATGTTTCGAGCTTGGTGGAATCAAGTGGAAGAAAGATGCGTCACCAGTTCGTCAGGACTGCCTTCAACCTCACGTTACCTCCCCTTTCCTCCTACGTCCATGGTCCTAAGAGAGATCTCGTCTATTCCTCCGGCAACTTCAAAGAAGATGGTCTGTGAATGAGAAGAAGACCGATCCTCTACCCCGACCCCAGCCGAAATGATCCGTCTATTCTGAGAAGAATGATCCTGACCCCTGAAACCACATCCTCACCTGACGCTATCGTCTGACGTGATAAATATTGTAATTGTAGCTCATTTGAGGCATTTGTACGCACCGTGTTGTGGTCCCTATCTACAACAATAGAAACTTACAGCCTTATTCAGCCTGAATTAAATATATCTTGCGTGAAATACGAACATTTCCCCCCTTCTTTCCACAAATCAACTGTTAAGGGGCTGATTGGCCTACTTGAGGTTCTATTTCCTGTAATTGTGGTTGCAATAGGAGTGTATCAGGTTCGATTCCTACCTATCGTCTATCAGAGAGATCGAGAGAGATCGAGAGATATTGATGCCATCGATAACATTGCATGAAATCGTCTACTGATATTCTGTAAATGATGAACTAAGTTGTGATCACTGCTAGTCAGGAAATGGAAGCACATGGATGAAAAGAAATATGAGAAGAGGTGTGAAACCGTGACTAACCGAGTGTGGAATGAAAGTTGTGTCTTCTCCGACTCATAGGTAATGAAGGGGAAGGGAGGGGAGACCGGACAATTTACCCATCCTTCTTTTTCCTCTTCAGTCGCTTTTTTTTCTTCCACCTGGGAGCTTCGGCTCTCCTTGCCCCAAGTTTTACTCTGTCAAGTTTGAAACTGTTGACCCAGGTCTAGTCGACGGCGCATCATCTGGTCCGGGGTCAACAGTCTGGGACCAATGTCCTGTCTTTAATCAATCAGGGAAGGGAAGCTAGGGAACTTCAGGGGTGATCCTGGGAACTTGGGGGTTGTTGGCTCTTCTAGTTTCCCGCCCGACGAGTACCTCCCTGTTCTCATGCTGCGCAAATTTCATGGGGTGCAAGGTGCACATCAGTTTTATGCACCCTTTCATAACTTTTTTCCCAGTAAAGCTACCACTTCAAAACTTGATACAGGGATTGCAAGCCACGTTTGGAACATTTTCCTTTTTGATTGGAGAGATTTCGTTCAGTTTCAGCTGAGTTACACGAGTTTTCCACCCTCAGAGGGTGCACCCCTGAAATTTGCGCAGCATCAAATATATTTCTACTCCTCACTTGAATCTTTACATACGTTTCCTCTATGCCCGGGTACATCCACTTCCTTCTCCTCATTGTGGCATTATCCTTTGCATATTACAAGAGATGTAATATTTTGTAGTACATCATAATTTCAGACGACGAAAGGTAACGTGCCCGAGAACCCTGGTCAGCAGGGTAAAGTACAACTGGTTATTTAGCAAACCGGCCTTTCCGGTGATCCCCGGCAGAGTAGCCGCTTGCCGACAATCTTGATTCCGGTTCAACTATACCTTTACCTAAAATTTCTACTGATTTACTGTACGCATTTTCAGTGAGTCTCTACTTCGGGTAAAATTTGGCACTTCATTTTCTCAAGGAGGGAAAAGTTGAGCGAACGATAGAGGGACAAACTGCAGGTTATTGTGCCCTTCGAACATTTCAAGATGACGTCATTGTATTGTAGAACTTGATATTTTAACTACGCCACAAACCAGCCTTGACCCTGAAGTGTACAACTTTGAACCTACCTACTCAAAGGTGAACCGTCCTGTTTTAGCATAATAACAATCTAACATTTATGCGAGTTACGAGGAAACGCGGTACTGTAACATAAATCAAAGGAAACACTAAATGTGTTGTACTTGTTTCAAATTTCGCACCAAAAATTGCAGGATCTCTTTCCGATTTTTTCCACTTTTTAGATTCCATGTTCATCTACGAATACAACGGCGTCAACACAACTCTCGACTTTCCATCATCGTTTTTCAACAAACTTCAGCTCATCGGTGCACACACAGAGATATACGGCCCGTACGACATTACAAGAAATAATGTATTGCATATAAGAGAGGTATCACGAGAGATTGCAGGAAAAATCCACATTTCGGAACAATTTTCGAAAAAGTATTTTTGATTTCGATCAAACTTTTATGTGAGAGTGTACAGGAGACAAGAATTCGAAATATCCTGGTCCCAGGTCTCAGAGCCGGCTTTTAGGAATTTGCCGGTTCTGTCGCCGGAATCGTCATAACTTTCTTCAGAATTGCACTAGAACGCCCAAGTAGGGCTCAAAATGTGCGGAAGAACTAGATAAACAATTTTTATGTTGGTTATTAGTGAGCATCTGTCTGACCTAGAAAGTTACTAGAGGAAATCCAATTTTGAAAAGTTTCCAAAAATTATTGCATAGTTTAGATGGGCGAACCCAAGAGGTTTTTGTTCAGAGTATGAAAGAGCACGTTGACTATAGTCAGGTAAAAAATTAAAATCGAGCAAAAGTGGGGGGTCTTCTAGGTGAAAAATCGCTCTGAATGTCAAAAATCGCAATTTTTTGAAATTTTCGAAAAAAATCATTTTTCTAAAATCACCTCTGATATATTTTTTCATAACTCCGGAGCGAAATTGAGTTCGTTAAAAATGGTTTGAGATCATAAGGTCAGTGCAGTTCCTCACAATAAAATATCAAATTACGTCTAAAATGATTCAATTTATTCTGAAGTTATTGATTTTATTGTAAAGTAGTACGCATATATTATGTGTTGATATCATTTTTACCATTCATAAAGTGACTCAGTAATTACGAAAAAATATATTAGAGGTGATTTTAGAAAAATGATTTTTTTCGAAAATTTCAAAAAAAATTTTTTTTTTGACATTCAGAGCGATTTTTCACCTAGAAGACCCCCCACTTTTGCTCGATTTTAATTTTTTACCTGACTATAGTCAACGTGCTCTTTCATATTCTGAACAAAAACCTCTTGGGTTCGCCCATCTAAACTATGCAATAATTTTTGGAAACTTTTCAAAATCGGATTTTCTCTAGTAACTTTCTAGGTCAGACAGATGCTCACTAATAACCAACATAAAAAATGTTTATCTAGTTCTTCCGCACATTTTGAGCCCTATTTGGGCGTTCTAGTGCAATTCTGAAGAAAGTTATGACGATTCCGGCGACAGAACCGGCAATTTCCTAAAAGCTGGCTCTGAGACCTGGGACCAGGATATTTCGAATTCTTGTCTCCTGTGCACTCTCACATAAAAGTTTGATCGAAATCAAAAATACTTTATCGAAAATTGTTCCGACCATCCTGCAGTCTCTCGTGATACCTCTCATAAAACATTTTGTCTTGTATTTCAGATCCCCCATGTCCTACGGGCCGTATACAAGACATTTTCCAGTGTGTATACACCGATATTTTTTATAGTTGTTTTTTTCTTTTTTTTTAATTGTGCCTTGCAGACGTGCAAAATCAAACAAGTTCTGCAAAGTTTTCCCGATTTTGGCGCCGTCGAAGATGCGAAAGAAAGAAAAATGGACTTTATTGGCTGCATGTCTCGTCCATATTAACACCCGCGAATTGGCCAGAAAACATGCTAGAAACAAGGTTGATGACTGGGCCTATCTGATAAATACAATTAGACAGAGAATACATTTCTTTTAGAATTTGTGATTTGAAATACAAAATTAGAAATCTGCATAACCTTTACCTCGGTGAAGTCGCGGTAGATGCATATGAAAGCTTCAGTAATGGATGACAGTTTAACAAACCTGACAAAGCAAGGCATAGAAAGCATATCAGTTGAACCGATATTGTTCATCTGATCTCAGTGAATGCCCACTTTTAATCTTTGTTTCTTTGCAACATAACCTTCCCACCTTATTCATCCGATTGATTTCATTGAAATCGAAAGCACTCGGTATATTTCTGTTTTTCAATCATTGAATAATGAACTCTGCTTTTATCCTTCTTCTTATTGCTCTTCCGATCATCACCTGTCTTACCCAGGTAGCTCAATTTACCGTAATCAGTCGATATTTAGTTTACCGTAATCAATCAATAGTGCATTTATCGTAATCGATCTATATCTGTTGTAGAGCGAAATTGAGCAAGTTCGCAAAATGCGCAAAGAATACAGCACGGGAACGCATCAGTACTTCGAGAACCACAAACTCTTCCCGGGCCTTAAAGTAAGTTTTTTTTTGCCGAACGTTGTATAAAAAGGCAATACAAAGGCCGACATTTTCAACAGTATTCACTGTTTTCTCCTTCCTTCCCATGCCCAAAGCTTAGAAGAGATGAGTCATGTATAACACGAGCTCACTAACATTTGCACATAAATCTGCCTTTTTATTCCTCGGGAAAGGGGTCGTGGATGAGAGATTTTGCAAAACGGAGATGGACTTACGTTGGCCCACACTCTCGATCTTGACGCCTTTTCGGTGGTTTAGAAAACGCGTTTAAAGAAGCTGAGCTAGAGATTGAATGAACTATAGAAGGTGGCAGTTATTACAACACTCCTGTTTATTAAATAACATAAAAGAAATATAATTGTCAGGTTATCCATGACGACTTCCAAGCGTGCAAAATCAGCGCTAACGAAGCCGCCGACAAAGTTCTCAAAAGTTTTCCCGATTTTGCCGCCGTCGAAGATGCGAAAGAGAACAAATTGACTGTATTGGCAATTTATCTCGTCCATATTGACACCCTCGAACTGGCGAGAAATTGCAAGAAACAGTGATGATGATAATATTTGATAAATACAATTATTGCATAAATACTTGAATTTATGAAGTCCACAGAGCATAAACTGGTTTAAAATACCGTGAACTGAAATAGTGGCCAAGAAAGCTGCATACCTCTGTATTGCAGAACTATATTTTGAGATGATCTCTTGAAACTAACAAAATAATAATTCAAAATACGCGTGGGAAAACATCGGAAATTGCGTAATTCACTCTAAAGTCTCTATCGCCTCAGTCCTGCTTACTCGCAGAAGTCGTCCCGATTTTCCGGTCAAGGCATAACGATCCAAAACGCGATAAACAGAATTTGCTCCTTAAAGTTTAGCACAGAGATGTTCGAGCACTGTGAATCGCGGGCAAAAGAAATACAAATATGATAAATAATGAGCATATTTTTTTTGTTGTTGAATTTTTCATTTTTCGAAATTGATCGATTGTGCTACGAATCAAATGCCATTTTCCATTCACTTTTGCTCTCTCTACTAGTGACAAGCGGTCGGCATCAAAATGCTCCGCTTTTCTCTTCTTCTTCTCCTCGTCCTAGTTCCGGTCTTTACGTTGGAACCAACTCCTGACACCAACGCAGCCCTTCTACCGGTACCACGTACCAACGAGACACTGGTCCTGTATCGATGCGGAGGAACAGATAAACATATACAGGTGAGTTCCTGAGATTTCTTTCTGCCTAGGTTCATTGGGATCTCTTGGGCTACGTGATCAACGTTGCGGCTTGCTACGGTAAAATGGCGCGACATGGAATACGTTTTCCGTTATATCGTTCTTGTTCAGGTAGCAGAGAACATCTCCGCTTCTATGGTATCTTGCACTGATGGACACCTACTTGTGCTTATAGTACAAATCCAGTGAGTTAAAGTTATACTCGAATACCTCGATTTGTCATCCCGTTCCGACTGAAAAGAAGAAAATTACATGTGAATGACGCAATTTCCATCCTTTTCCCGTTCAGACCGAAAACCAAGCAAGAGTGGGTGATGGCAATTACCGCCCACGATACTATATCGGACATCAAAACAGGTTAATAAGAGATTTTGATTCTTCAAATACAGTAATCCTTTACAGTGAGCCTCCTGTTCGGTCAAAACTGCGTACTTATCCTCAAGGAGGGAAAATTGGAGCGAACGTTAGAGGGACAGACAACAGGTAGACATGTGGAACGTTGAAAAGTCAATTTGCGATATTCCATGACTTTTCAGAACTCAACGTTGACATTGCGCCAGCCACTCCGGCAATTTACAAGTTCAAGCTAACTTACTCGAAAGTGAGTTCACATCGGGAAAAATATGAAAACAACGAGCTATGTGGTTTTATTTACTTTTTTTCAGGATCTTTTACCGATTCTCTCGACAAATTCCTCGTTAGTCTACGTTTACAACGGCAACGGTCAAAGTGTCGACATTCAGCCCTTCTGGGACAGATTACGGCTCATAGGTACATACATACCCTCAAAACGGAAGATAGCGTACTTTTGTTTGGGTATTTTTGAGGGTTTTCGGGTGGAAATCCCAGGTTCACTTTCTACCGTAATATCTAGCTGCCAAGACGTATTTAACTAAAGCAGTGTTCTACCAGAGAAGATGCCGTCGAATTCAACTGCAAGTTTGGAGTGGATGCCTGCACATGGCCAGCTGGAGAAAAAGCAGCCACTTGCGCTTGCGCGAAAGGCAATACCGACCGATACTACAAGGACCCTCTTCCTGTGGTCAACTCGAATGTCAAGATCTTCCATGAATCGTCCATACTCACTGCGAAATTGGCCGTCGGATCCACCCTCGAGCTACAAGTGACGACATCGGAATTGAAGATCTCCTCATTCCATCACACGGACACAATTGTCGTGAAACCCACGCCACTCGTTGGATGCTACTCGTGTATGTCTGGTGCGACATCCACTCTACAGTGCCGCACTCGACTCCATGATCTCAACATTCCCATCACGTGCAACAACAAGGCGAGAGGAATCATCAGATGCTCGCCCCTCGGAGTCTCCACCGACATCGTCTTCAACGAGGACCAGCCCACTGTCGACCTCAACTGCACCGCCGGGCCGGAGGGTGACAACGTCACATTCAAGATAATGGGCCAATTGTTCTACGCCCCTTCTGTTTCTCTTATTGACGTGTATAACTCATCATCATATTCATTTGTTGCCCCTTCTGATCCTCATCCTCTTTCCAATTTATTCGATTCTATCTCAAGTCTATTTTCTCCATTCTCATTCCTATTGCACTCTTTCTATTTCCCAGTCATTCTGATCTCCGTCATAATCATCTTCGTCGCTCTCATTATTCGAAATCGTTATTATTTAGCCCCCTCCAAAATCGAATAATTTCTGATCTCTATTCTTTCTCTCTATCCCCCGGGAGTGTCGTGACCGACGTGAAATTCCATAGTTATCTCTGTTCTTTTCTAGACGATCGTAACATATCATTCATGCACAAACCATTCCCTCACTTCCATTACTCTCCAAATGCCAATTACTCATATCCTTAGCCGCGCTAACACATCACTGTTGTATAGCGCACTCTTCCCCTGCATTCACACATTACTCACTATCCTAGCGATCCGCCCTCTACTCTCGTATCACTTGTATTAGCAGCGTTTCCATGCTAGGTTGTTTCCTCTTCTTCTAGGGACTTTTCATACCGTAACCTCTCTTTCTCTTATTCTACATTATTACTTGTCTCGTATGTTATCGCGTATGTTCCCCAATATAAAGGTTTAATTACCCAAGTTTGAGGTGCAATCCGGTCCGCTCACGATAATATCTGTTCATCGAAACTTCAAGACAAGATCTAAATCCTTCTTCAACTCAGATATAAACACCTCGAATTATCTCATTTCTGCACGTTACAGTATCATCAGCGGTTCCGTTAAATGTAACCGGCCCTCGAATCTCGCAAATTTTCTGCAATTTGGACTTTAAAAACTCAAATAACGTTGCTCGAAAGTTGTTACCTTTTTGATCACTTCGACATCGCTTGGATTCAGTTTAAAACTTTCGCCTAATGTTAGTGTTTTACATCTCTTATGAAGGATTTGCATAGCGAACGTTGAAATATTGAATGGGATGTTGAACGATTGTGAATATTCATTCATCATAATACTGTCCGTAAATTCGGCAAAACGCAACACAAGCTCAGCTGCAATTAAAAAAACGTTATACATATTCACAGACATTATCATAAAATAGTTTTTAACAAAAATTTAGACTATATAAGTTACGATTGCTCACTTGGAAATAATTTGGAATTGCTTATGCAACTGATATTGTTGAAATTGAGCTTTTTCGTAAACTCGACTATTCTCGATCGCTTAATATGTAATTTATGACATTTGTTATAATATATGAAATATTTTAACAGTTTTTTTTCGACAAAAATGAGGACAATGAATGTTTCCCGCGAAATTTCAGAATTTCGCGGGAACATTCAGTATTGCTACCCTCAATGGTATTTCACGAGAATAATCGAGAAACACGTCTAACTTCAATTACTGTTTCGAAAATAATACCTGTTTTGGTCGTTGATGTACCTGCTGCGCAGTGATAGAGTTCGCATAGTGAGTCCCATGAATAGGTCTTCTAATGATTGCATCAACTCGTTATCCAATTGTTCCGCAATATTTAAAATTGACACAGTAATTTCACATCCCATCAGAAGTGGTTTCAAGTCATTGGCACATTTAGCAAGGTCCTCGTGCAGCATGACATAATTCTACAATGCGATATATATTTAAAATATACAATTTAAACAATATTTTTCGCTTCCGGGCGTTGCTTGTTTCTATACCAGTATATACATTTTCTATTGACATCAACATGACTCTATACAAAATATGGATGTAGAAATTTTGCATCATGCAAAAAATCGGACGATTACTCATTGTGACACATGAACCACAGTGCGCGGAAATTTTTATGATTATATATCAGCAGTTTGATATAGAATTTACAAAAATATAGAATTTACGTTATACATATTACTATAAATGTAGACTTTGTTTATTGCCTTTTTAATTAAATGTGAAAAATATGTTATACTCAAAAATATACCTGGCGTCCATCCTTAAAATTTCGAAGAAAACTAAGAATTTCATCTTCCTTTTCTTCGAAATTGGCCATAATCGAGTCGAAGCGTACTAGGGCATCATATGAGTCAAAGGCGAAATACCGCCAAATTTTTGGGCACAAATAGATGATGAATTCGTTTGTCTAGAAATATCTTAATTTTTAATTGTTCTGTATCGTTCTTGTTATTTTATAAAAAGTGTCATAGAGAAAGTTACATTTTTCTTCAACGTGATCGAGATTCGGTCTTCTTTAAACTTATTTCTCGCGATAGTATTCGCAATCGATCTCATTTGCATGCAGATCTGAAGAATTCGGTTTAAAGCCAGGTTATTTTTTCTAATTAAAAAAGACTAACCTCAGTCAACGCCAATAGATCCTTGTAGTCGACATATTCAAAGATCATGTGAAGAATCTCCGATGGAAAATGGAGAATCGAGGGAATTGAGGGAGATTCCATACTTTTTGCAAGAATTGGAAGCAGTTTTGAAAATCAACTAAAGTCTGAATTTGAGCGTGGACAATTATATACGCGTCTCGGACATTCCGTTCAAGATCGGAAGTGCCCCTGCCTCTGGGTACTGACGCAGGACCCGTCAGTACCCATAGGCCAGAACGCCGGTAGAAATAAAATTTTACAAGTTCTGTTTGTTTAAGAGTGACTATCTGAGTGGTTCGACATATTTGTTCAGGAAGCTGGCAGTTGACGAAATTTCCGATTGAAGACTGACAACGCTATGTTGTAGTGCATTTGGTGAGAGTTGCGAATTTGCCATTCCGGAAGTTCAAAAATGCTTCTATGCCTCAGGGCAAAAATATTGGTAGTTGTGACGTCACAAAACTTTTTCGTCAGATCGAATGGAATCTATCCGATTCTTAGTGCGATCGATAGCCCATCGAAATACAAGCGTTTTGCACGGCAGTTGTACACAATCTGTGAAAAATAGAGAATTTAAAAGTTTCTGGCAGGAAGTCAAAAACGGAAAAGTATACGAAAAATCTGAATAAAATCAGTTCTCGATTAAAGCAATATGGGTCAAATTCTGTGTTAACTGTAATATTTCTCATATTAGTTAGCGTTTGCAATGTTTCTGGTCACATTAGTGTATACTAAGAGTGAAAAAACGCGAAAGTATTCAGGAATTTCCATAAAATTAAAAAGTTTGACGAAAATACTTACAGTACTTTATCTCTCCGGAGGCGGACGGCTCATATTTTATTAAGAATTTCTTATACTTTTCAGTTATTGACTTCCTGCCAGAAACTTTTAAATTCTCTATTTTTCACAGATTGTGTGCAACTGCCGTGCGATGTAGTAGGACGAGGGAAAATTTTGCAGGACCTCTAGTAGAATTGAAAATTAAGTGAGAACCTGTTTTTGATGAATAACTGGGCTGCGTGAACTCTGATCAAAAAAGTTGCGAGAGTAAAAAACTCTTGTATTTCGATGGGCTATCGATCGCACTAAGGATCGGAAAGATTCCATTCGATCTGACAAAAAAGTTTTGTGACGTCACAAGTACCAATATTTTTGCCCTGAGGCGTAGAAACATTTTTGAACTTCCGGAATAGCAAATTCATAACTCTCACCAAATGCACTACAACATAACGTTGTTAGTCTTCAATCGGAAATTTCGTCAACTGCCAACACTATTTCGATCCGCTCAGATAGTCTCTCTTAACTATCTGTTTGTTTTGTTACAGAATGAGAATAAAAAGCATTTAAATAAAATTAACAATTTTATTTTGTTAAACGCCGTTCAAGGTCTTTACATTTGGGAAAAATATATTAAGGTGTGGCTTTTTGCAGCCTTTCTCTTCTTTCCTGCTAAAAAAATGAAAATTTTTGTGAAATCTCTACTTTCCGTACGTATGCAGATATGGAAAAACTAAGCAGTAGCAATTGTTATTTCATCACCACAACGCAATAATTGTGATTGTTTCCTGAAGTTAACTGCTTTTTGAAGACAGGATCAGAATAAGAATAATCAGAATAAATGCAGAATAAATATTTTTTCCGAAGAAAAAGTGTCTTCTTTTAAACTATTCCACGCGAATACCCCTCTGGGAAATTTTTTTAAATGAATGTATCGATTGACTTATTCTTCGATCTATGATTTCGTTCTCCTACCCGAGCCGGAGGTCGGGCAAGGGGTCGGTGGGGATAGAGCTATACACCATCGTGACCAATGGCTGCATTAATTCACGGATTGACAATCAGGCGACACCGGCGGGTACAAGGGGGAACGAAGGACACAAATCCGGAACTTGTTTACCTCTTTCACACGTCATTCAAAATCGTCATTCAAAATCCTATGCAAAATGCCAATTTGCTCATAAACAAGGGGTCTTTGTGTGCATTTTTTATCATGCCAAAAAACGTGATTGAATTAAAGTAATGTGTAGTATTTGAAGCAACATGAAAATTACGATGTCACGACTAGGTGACAAAGACATTCCCTTCTTTCCTCTCTCCACTTTCTCCTCTCCTCCCCTCACTTCCTCGTTTTTACTCCGTCAAGAGTGGTCGACTGCTCTGAAATGCTCGCTCTCCTCCTCGCATCGCTTCCTATCGCCACGCTTATCGTCAGTTTATCGATTGATTTGTTGTTGATGGTTACGGTAGTCTACCGTACTCGATCCCTCATTACCATACCCAATCAATACCATTTCCAGGCACTCAGCTGCGGCGGCAAGAAGAAGGACCCCGCGGCGGCTGGCGCCCCTGCCGCGCCCGGCGCGCCCGGCGCACCCGCAGCGCCTGGAGCCGCAGCGCCCGCTGGGGAGCAGCACGTGAGTGCTCCCCCCTCATTCCTTGGATATGATTAGCTGTCGATATCGATTAACCATACCGTATCACTGAGTATACTGTAGGCGGGAAAAGTATCGAAAACTGACACATACCATTTCAGCCGCGGCGCCCGGCGACAAGGAGAAGGAGAAGGTACCGTGGCATGCTCTGGCTAAACACAGAAACGACTTTGCACTGAACTTAAAGCCTTTGGCACGTTGCCAAGATGCTTATAAATCGATAATTATTGCAGACTAGCGACAACACGGCGATGGGACTGTCGCAGATGGGCGCGACGGGAGGGACGCAGGCTTAGAGAAGATCAACGATCAGAGAAGAGAAGAGCACGAATGAGATAAGAGAGAGAGACTGGTTGATAAAATGATGCTTGATCGATCGTGGACTGAACAGTGTGTGTACAGTATGACAGTTGAACAGAGATGGGCGTGTATCGTGAGCTGAAGAAACAGTACTGTAAGATTAGGTTACGTATCCGGGGAGTGTTCTCTATTACATTTATAAAATGATACGATCATACCAAAAAGCCGAATAACGAACTTCCGTTGTTTACCATACAGGAACATTGGCGACTCTCTCGCTTTTGCGTGCTCGTCTCGGTAAACACAGGAAATCCCCTTTTGACATTTTGTTTGATCGTATCATTTTATAAATGTAATAGCTCCCCTCCACGGAGGGAAAAGTGCGGCCCGTGACACCAGCCATTCCTCATGAGCTGTATCGTCTTGCTATTGATAGATAGGCCAATCCTCTCTCCTGAATATATTTTGATCGTAAACTAGCATTCTTCTCCCACTGCCTGACCATTCCCTTCTGCAAGCAGTTCTGGAACAATATCGTTCCTGTTCTCTTTCCGACACTAGTTTTCCTTACCGGTCCAAGCAAACTGAGCTAACGCGGGGTGGTGACCCTGACTTACCATTTCACTGTGTGAATCCGGCCGTCACCTCTCGTGGTCCGGTGAAGTACACTGTGCGCGAAATCTCCAGCTTTCCTTACTCTGGAGATGTTGTCTCCTGCCGAGAGAGCATGCGAAATCGAGAGATGGAGACATCACTACTCCTAATAATTGAACATGTGAACACTCTAGAGTAAGGAATGCTGGAGACTTCGCTTTCTGAGTAGACTAGTGCTCAGCATCCAGTTGGTATCATGCCAAGAACGTTTCTCGTTGTATTTTACCCTTTTGGAGGAACCGCACAGAGTCGAGAAAGTAAAAGAAAAGGATGATATCGTTCTCCTTTTATCTTATCAAATGTTTAGTTGTTTTTTTGAAGAAATGAGATAAATTTCAAAAGAAGTAATATGTAAGAGGAGTTGCCTATGTTTCGGTAATGGCGACAAGTGACAGTCTTACAATGCTCTTTTTCACTAAAATCGAACCCACTAATAATACAATATAAAGCAAACAAATGGAATCTTTTTATTCATAGTGAACTACACTTGGAACATGTTTCTTTCGAAACCTCGTAGAATAAACAAATACAGATAAAAGAGGAATACCATTTCAATAAAGAAAGAATACGGGAATCAAATATCAAAGCATGACATTGAATTTTTAAAAATCAGGAAAAAGTTTTATTCGTTTTCGTCATTCACGTGGTGATCGCATCGTTGAATTTGAGTAGAGTTTGAATTTTCTCAGCGAGATTTTTGTCCCTGAAAAGCATACTTTGGAAAGTATTATGAAATTATTTCCGGCCATTTGTAGTGATTGGTAGAAGTAAAAGCGAGATACCACACACTACATACCTGGTGTTGAAAAAGGCCTCGAGCCTGAATCGAATTCGCTCAACCATTGACTTTGAACTTCGATTTCGACGGAAGCTGAGGTAGCACAGTTCCAGCAGGAGAGATAGCTCCAAAATCAAAAGAGGTAGAAGTATAACAACCAGAAAATTAGTGAACATCTGCATTGAGTGTTTTTCACCTTGATAACTGCTCGTTGGACGCGATCCCTCTCCAAGGGTGGCAGTGATTGCAGTCGCTGTCGCAACTCCTTTCGACGATTGATCAGAATTATCTGAAAGGTTTCTAATTCTATCAGAATGGCACATGACAAGCAGCCATTATTTTCGAGCAGATGGTAAAATTGATTTTCTATATCTAACAGCTCATATTATTGAAATATTTTCAAAAAGTTTGAGGTTCTCACCCTGGCTTCGACAGCGCGAGTGAGCAGGGACGGAACGAGCAGACGGCTGTCACTGCGAACAGTGAACACGTCCACCAGAGCTATTTTACGCTGAAAATAAAATTACGATTTATCATCGATTGATCTGAATAATATAAAATTTATTATATGTATCCATGCACTTTCGCTAAAAGTCCAGATTCGGCCGTTTTGAGGATGGATATGGTGCCACGACTCACTGTAAATGCTCTAGCTGTGCAGTGGTAATGGGCACTCGTCCAATGTTGACCGCATCGGTGGCAGAATTCGACGCCACACGAGCATACCATATGGTTGCAACTGCAGTTTATAAATTTTAAAAAAAGTTGTTTGAACCTATTACAGCATCTACAATTCACGGTGAGATTAGCAAAGATATCTTGCAAATATGGAAGTATCTACCACCATTCTTGTTAGTTGCTCGTTTCTATCATCGGAAGAGATCTTGCTCAAAAGCAATGAACCTAGCCAGTAATGGCGACTCAAAATATTAGCTACCCTTTGCTTTTCTGCATGAGTGCCAGGCAACTGGGACATTTGACAAGATCGCGTAAAATTGGACGAGACTCTTCATTCTTAGCATTCACGGAAGAGAAGCCTGAATGTACGGTCAAGTTTTACTATAAAAACGTACGTTTGTATATTTCACTGTCTTTGTTAGCAGATAATGTTATAATTTCGAACGATTGTTCATAAATGTGTAAGTTGCCCTTACCATTGATTCTCATGTATCGTGTGTAGTGTTCGTTGACGTCGCAGGGAAGGGGAAAATGGGCGATGGAAGAACATTGAGAACAGATTGACGCACCACAGAGACATGCGATCGTGCGAAATCTGAATCGTATCTGTCGGTACCGAGCAATTGCGTTATTATGTAAACTGCAATCTACCGCGCGAGTTCTCAATTTTATAGTTGTCATTAGCAATTTCGGGTTATCCTATAGGAAATTTACGAACGGCCGTCAATAATTTATGAGGATATTCAGTTAGTATGAGAAAGTAAGCGCTAGTATACTTCATTTACGCTCACCCCAGTGCGTAGTGCATTGCCTTGCACTGTGGACAGGAGATGATGGCACCAGCCGACTGTAATGCTTCGATAGTTAAAGTCGCGTATAATTCCAGAGAAGAAGAGGATAACAATCCTTTAGCAGCGGCAAAAGAAAGCGTGCACGGACAGTTCGGATTCTGAAAGAAACGATAGTTTCCTATGGAAAATATATTCAAATTATACGCCGAAAAAATCTTCAGAGGTTAGACGGCAGAGCTCATTTTGGTAAAAAATTGCGACATTGAATTAGGAATAGAGCATCGCTCACCAAACACTCGACGGGCAGTCTCAGAGTGCTGATAGACTGCGAGATATAAGCGAGCCAGCAAGCAGAGCAGAAGAGATGACCACACGACATGGAGAACGGATGCGACGTCTGAAACGCTTGAATATATTATTATATATATTATATATAATAATATATTCTTGAATATATATAATAATATATTCTGTCTTGTGTCTCTCTCTTCTTCTTATTTTTTTAAAAATGCTTGGCTCCGTCGTGTATGGATATTCGAAACGACCAACTCGATCTTCGTTTTCCAGATTCATCTCACAGCAGCAGATATCACAGACGTCAATTTCAATTCTTCCGATGCAAGGCGGTTCTTTCTCCGGTTGAACCAAATGAGGAAGTGAACTA
Organism: Pristionchus fissidentatus; assembly: GCA_036245785.1. Lineage (NCBI taxonomy): Eukaryota > Metazoa > Nematoda > Chromadorea > Rhabditida > Neodiplogasteridae > Pristionchus > Pristionchus fissidentatus. The sequence continues at coordinate 6,118,899 of BTSY01000001.1, forward strand.
ATCCTGCAGAAATAAATAATAATTACCATCTGTTGTGTAAATTATTTAACTCAAGAATTTATGATTGACAACATCATTTTTTGCTATAGAAAAGAGGATAAAAAGTGAAAAATCACAATGCATAATACAGGTAGGCTCACTTCGTTGTGTTGTATAACCTCAACTCATCTCCGTATTGTCTAGCCACTATGAAAGCCGGATAGGAAAAGGCTGTGAAAGTTCGAGTGGCTGCTCCTTCTGCGGAGTTTTGATGATTCGTTTTGCTATACATTCGTAAAACATTATAAATTTATAATTGGCTTACCGATCATGTTGAGAATATCCTTTGAATCAATTTCCCATGATGGCGGAAAACAAGGTAGACGAGTAAGAGAAGAAAGGTTTGGAATGACGGAGACTAGCAAACGAGCAACCTCGGGAGGGAAGGAAACGAGTCTATTTGAAGTCGAAAAAGTAGAAACCATCTGATATCGTGTAGCATTATTAATGTTGCTGCTACCACTCCAAGTATTGATTACAATTCTGTCATCGTCTAGCATTTCAAGAATATTGTTTCATAGTATAAATAAAATTGAGACTATTATTGCTTGCAATCTCTAGGATATGCCCAATCTCTACCATGCTATTACGTTTACTTGTTAACTTGACCGGATTACGATTTCAAATAATCTAGAAATTCAGTACCTCTTCTACATTCTCTTCCTCCTCTTCACTTAAATTTTCAGTAGACACATAAGGATTGGAGAACGGTTTTTTCTTTAATTCGTCCATGAATCGAAGCTGCGGCGCCTGAAGTCAACATTTGTCGTCAATAACAAAATGCGATCGCAACAGTGTGTTTGACGCGATTTCCCCCCACCTTTCTCCTCCTTTGTCTCTTCTCCTTACACACTACCAGCGATGCAAGATCCTCCACCACCATTGGGACAGTTAATTGTTCATAGATGATGACGTCATCAACATCGGCGTTGAGTTCGTCACATTCGTTATAATCGATTGCGTTTGTGTACTTCTCCTTGGATCGATGAATGGCCTCGGGCCATTTGTGATTGTGGTGACTGTAATTCGACAACATTTTATTTTAAAATGATGAAATTACGGAATAAAATGTCGATTCTCCGGTATTCTCACGCCGCGTGCATTTTATTTTTGGGGGGGGGTCATGCAAATTGATGCTGACAGTGCGCAAATAGAATATGAATGGATGAGAACAAAATCGGATTTGGCGTTTGGTACAAAACGTCGTGCGCGTAGTGTTCAGTACTAACCACTCATTCAATCAATTTATCATGCCAAAAGTCGTTGATTGAAAATATCTAATATGTGAGCAAGGGTGTGGGAACACGATAGGTACGATGTCACAAAAACTACTACTAACCCATTAGTCTCCTTATTGTGGAGTGAGTCCCGATCTGAATAGTCGACCGTTGTGTAGTGTATGTGAAGGGGCTGCAATCGGTCAATTAATTGTCTTTCGTCTATTAAAAAATGTAAAGAGACCAAAATAATTCTTGTGAATTCGAAAATAGTGAGCAGTTGGGAAAAACAATTTAACCTGGTACTTGATCTTCTCATTAAGAGGTAGGTTTTTGCTTGGATTGTCCCAGTCCCAGCGCTCTCGGTAGGAACGTTCTCCATGTTTTCTCTTCGGACGAGCACTGTAACTGATATATTACATTTTGCGAAAATGTTACAAAATATTTTTCGAAAATCTTTGCTTAAGTAGTTTTCTCTGCAACAGGCTCGTAATGTATGTACTCTAAATACATAGATGAACAAAAAGAGAGTATAAACATACGGGTCAGTGAAGTTTCTCATGTGTGTTCTCCCTTTGGCCGACTTCTTGTGAATGACGTTTTGCCCATCTCGAGAGACATCGTGATACTCCAGACTGCAGTTAAACATTATGTATCCAGTAAACGTATTTGAACACGTTAAAACACGTCTCAACACCCTTTTCTTAGAACCCCCCCCCCCCCGCTCCGGCTCGTTCGACAGAGCTCGAAAACATTGGATATACATTTATACAATTTGATTAGCATATTATTATTCAAGCAGTAATTCGTTGTGAATATGTTGTTCGATATGTTTTACTTGCCAGTTGAGTCCGTGTCGCTGTCCATGTGTATTCGATCGATCAAAGCGTTGAACAGAGGCGGAGACGCGCACATTCAGGAATTGATCCTGACAAAACAGTGTTGATTGTGGACAGTAAAGATTGGATAAAAGTGTTAAAGTTTTTGTTTTTCGTTCTCTCCCCCAATTCATTATGATTTGCGCACGAAACGAGAGAGAGCGTGTGGAATGAGGAAAATGAAGAACCGTTCTCTAAGACACGAAACCGTGGAGTGCCGTTCTCCAAGCAAATTTGCGCAATTTGCCTATAGATTACTAGCCATATTATTGGCCAAAAGTATTGTACATCTTTCACTTTCTGCACTCGCACATTACCTTTGCCGCCTAGTCGTGTCATCGTATCAATATCATGTTGCTTCATAATATTGAATAATTCAACAATTCAATGAGTTTTTGGCATGAAAAATGACTGATTGATTGTGTCGTAAATTCACCTGCACATCTTCAATCCTTTCAGCAATCTCCTCCCTCAGTTGCCATCGTTTCTTCTTGTTGAGGGAGTAGTCGATAAAGTAGGTATTGATGCCAAATGGATCGATTCGGTCCAATCCCGCTGTTTCGTGCTGGCAGAGGCGCTGCAAGAAATACATGAGGAGCAAGGGAATGCACAAAAAATCAAATTCAAATGCTCCAACCGATGCGGAATATGAAGGAGCTCAAGCTTCGTGGATTTTGGCACGGCTTTACGAGTAATGGTATGACTCTCTCAATTCTGCATGCTCTCTCGCGCTGTCTGATCGATGAGAGAGCATGTGAAATGAGGAGAGTCTGATCATGACTCGGCTTTACCTTCTCCCACTCTCGCACATTCCACGCCTTCATTTCGAAGATTTTGCACGAGTCTTCCGCAGATGGTTCCTGCAATCAGAAATTGGGTTTAAAAATCATCTTCTTTACTAGTATATTTTTTTTGAAATTTGCACTCACTTCATTTAAAAAAAAAATTCATTGAAACAATTAAGTTTACGCATGAAAACAAATAGATAATGGGATATGCGATTTTCTTTGGGATCTGGCAATATGAGACATTCGCTTCACCAAATTGGATACATCGGGACACGTTAAAATTATTTTTTTACCTTAATGATTTCATCTTCTTCTCACCTTGCTAATAGTGGATGGGCCTACCCAACACTCGCGGTTCCTGAATTTGCGCCTTTTCTTTTCTTCACGCATTACTTCTCCGATTAGCTTCAATGGTGCATTTCAGAGATGGAATGAGGAGAAATATTGACATACATTTTGACATACGCACACATTTTTCGATCGACGAACAAAATACTATAAGAGGTATAAACTCGTATGGCATAGTTACAGCGTTCAACAAAAAAAGATGCTATATGCGCAAAGTAGTGAGGTCTTAGTTCTGCAATCCAAAAAGGTGCCGGTTGTGATAGCCTTATGTATCTTCCATGAGCACCAAACGTCTTGCACAACATTGTGAGAGGGAGTGAGTAAGGAGGAGGAAGAGATATGTAGAGATAGAGAGACAGTGAGAGAGTGTGTGTGAGTGTGTTTGTATGTTGTTTCGTGCTCGTGAGTCATAACTAAAATGCCGTGGAAAGCTAGGAAACTCACAGCCTTTCTGCAGAGTTTCTTTAGATTCTACAATTTTTTTTTCTCTTAGGTGCAAAATTTTCCTAGGAATTTCATACAGTTTTTAATTGCTCATTTATCGATACAAATAGAAAATATGTGATAGGGCCATCTCTTTCAAAGAGGTGTGATGAGTACTCTCGGCGGGACCATGGAGCACCATTGAACAGTCTATGAAGAAAGCTCTCAGTCAACATTTCAACATAAAGTTAATCTAGTATAATAGATAGAGTTGAAAATATAAAATTGCCATAGTATATAACGGTTGAATCTTCATATTTCCTATTTCTTCGGATAGTTCATCTCTTCCCGTAATTATCGCGTGAAAAGTGATCTTTTTATTCATCTCCCGTATTCCCTGAAATGTTACAATTAAGAAATGAAATATTTCAAAAAGAAATTTAACAGAATTGTAATTTGCAAATGCATTTGGGAGGAAGTTTTGTCATCTATTCGGTATTTTGTTGCAGTAGATGTAAAAAGTGTTTCGGAAATAAGAGAATAACAGTAAATCAATGAGTATCGTACGTGCTGAAAATATCGGAACGTTTACCGCAACGTGATCAAGAAATCCGATTTTTGCATCTTTGCGAGTACACATTATCATGACTCGTGTTAATGCTAATTCGATTAATCCGCATCGATTTGCCGGAATCTACCCGGACATGCCCGGTGAAATGTGTAAAATAATAATACAAATTCGATTCGAAAGAGAGGACAGAACCGGGAATTGCTGGCATTTCCCGGCTGTATACGGTAATAATGACAATTCGCTAACTTTGTCGGTTTTCGCATCAAATTTTCTCCTATGTTTTAGACATTTCACCGGGCATGTCCGGGTAGTTTCCGGTAAATCGAGGTGGACAAAAAATATGAACATACTCACGAGTCGTAAATAATTTTCCTCGCAAAGTTGCAAAAATTGAATATTTTGATCACGTTCCGGTAAACGTTCCGATATTTTCAGTACGTACGATATGACGTTCCACTCACTCTTATTAGATCGTCGATTTCATCTTGATCCAAACTAATTCTACGATGGATCGTTAGTTTGCTGCAGCTTTTTCTCAATATATCCAAAATAAACTCCGTCCAATTATCTATCTCAGGAAGATTGTGAAGAATCATCTCATTCACCACGTTAACAGTGTCGAGGAGAAAATCTGAAAAGATCATCACATAATTTCCCAGGACATAATTAATAAACACTACAAAGGCAGGTAATTCACATTAATTAAACACCATTGATTTTTATTTAATACATTTTGTTCGATTATTTACCTGAACGGGGTTTCATTCTCTCGTTGTAAGGTAGTTCGAGAATATTTGGCTTGATTATATTTGTTATCGAATGTGATAAGCTAGCCCTGTAAGAATATCATATTCTCATTTTTTCTTCTCTTTGCTCTTACCGTTTTGTTCTATAAGTGTAATTTAACGTAAATTTCGTACAATTTATCTTCAGTGAAGTACAAAATGCTTCCACCATTCTCATCTCCTTAGCTGGCATAGATGACGTCAGAGTCATGGAGGGACATCGTTTGAGAATGTGTTTCAATTGATGTAGCAGATAGAGCAGCTGCATACTTCTCACATTCGCGCAGTACTCCTGGCGTGTATATATAATTTTTTTTTAAATTGACGAGTAAATATTACTATTTTATGAGAGGTATCACGAGAGATTGTAGGAAAAATCCCCCTTTCGGAACAATTTTCAAAAATTATTTTTGATTTCGATCAAACTTTTATGTGAGAGTACCTAGGGGACAAGAATTCAAATAATCCTGGTTCCAGGTCTCAGAGCCGGCTTTTAGGAATTTGCCGGTTCTTTCGCCGGAATCGTCATAACTTCCTTCATTTTTGAGCTAGAAAGTCGTTGAAGAGCTCAAAAAATGCAGAAAAATATGGCGCATAATATCTCTGTTGAGAGTGAAGTCCTATATGGCAAAGCCATGGATTTAATTAGAAAAATGTATTTTGAGATATCTTTAAAAAATCATAGAGCATCTAATATTTTCGAAAGACAATAGTTTTATTGCATATTATGAAAGAGCACGTCAAGCACTGCTAGATAAAAATTTAAGAAAAAGTAAAAATGGGATCACATAGTCCCGAAAAATGGCGTCGAATGTGAAAAATCGGAAAATTTCGAAAAATCAGTTATTTCAAAACCATGTGTAATCCATTTTTCTATGGTTATTTAACCTTCATGAGTTCGATAAAAATGATAACAAAAAAAAAATGATAAGAGATATTATGCGCCATATTTTTCTGCATTTTTTGAGCTCTTCAACGACTTTCTAGCTCAAAAATGAAGGAAGTTATGACGATTCCGGCGACAGAACCGGCAAATTCCTAAAAGCCGGCTCTGAGACCTGGGACCAGGATTATTTGAATTCTTGTCCCCTAGGTACTCTCACATAAAAGTTTGATCGAAATCAAAAATAATTTTTGAAAATTGTTCCGAGCCACCTGCAATCTCTGGTGAGACCTCTCTTATATTCATACGTGCTTGATAACTACTCGAGTGTGTACACAGAGCGGGAAGTCTCCAACTTTCCTTAGCATGCAACTCTCCCCATTTTGCATGCTCTCTCAGTTGGAGAATTCCCGCTCTGAGTACTCTCTTCCTATATCTCTGTGTGTCTACCCCTTTGCCATGCTCTCTCGAACTCATATCTGTTGTTTAGGAGCAGAATGTCTTATTATTTGGGACTTTGTGAATTTGTAATAGCAATACCTTTCCTTGACGAGTAGTCCGTTTCGTTTGGAAGCAGTACATTAGAGATCGCAGAGAAATGGAGCAATCAACTCTCAGTGTCAATTGAAAAATAGCATCTTGAGCATGAAAATTGAATAACTTTATTACTTGCTTTTTTTAATTCTAGATTTTACTTTTCCGAATATATTTCAATTTTCTTACAATTTCCGATATTGTGAAGTTGGCCGGTGTTCTTAGATGCTTGGCCAATACGCATACAGCTTTGTTTGTATGTTTGCAAACCTAAAAGGTTGTTCTTCTCTCAATGATAATATACTATAACTTGACGAATTAATCGATTGATGGATAAATTAGTTGATTGAATAATCAAAAGCATGCAATAACCCACCATCCTCATGGCATGCAAATCCTTGCATTGCAGCATTGAAACAATTTTGACGACTATTTCATTTGGAAGATCCAGCAGCATTGCGCTGAAAATAATCAAAATGATAGTAACGGTTAATTCGAACGAGAAATGGTTGTCATAAAAGACACAAACAAAATAGTGCGAGTGAAAAGAATTGTTACGAGAGGGAACAAATTGAATAACGCGTTGTTCATAGAAATCCGAGCGTTCATCCAGCGGGTCATGGTGTATTTGGAGTGCACGCAGATACGGTAGCCGCTATTTTCGTCGTTTCTCAATTCGAACTAGCTCACCTAATTTCTATGAAATTTGCATGTTAGTAGCTTTACTCCCCGAAGAGGAGATATCAAGTGAAAATTTCAAATTGTATCTCCTCTTAAGGAAATTCTATTAAATATATGATTTATTTGCACAATATACATCGATCAATTCCTAACGAAGTTACGGAAGCCGATTTTTCGATTTCGATCTAATAATTTAGTTTTGAATTTATTTATGCTTAAAATGGCCTCATTTTGACCGCTCCAGTGCCCCCTCTTCCCCCCCCCCCCGAATGACACGGTGTGATTGACGATTAATGCTCTCATGGAGGAAGGGAACACAGAAGAACTTTATTATGACTGTTGCTCATCTTCAACAAAGCGAGAACGCAAGAAGTGGGTGATATGAGCATGGCTGAAACTCGTGTCCATGTTACCTTTCAGCGATTTGATGGTCAGTGCTTCGCTATTAGAAATGCGAACATTCAAATCTCCGATATCCTCGTGGCGCTCTTTCAACCCTCCTGTCGCTACGAACAAGTTCACGCTCTTTTTCAGCTTTGAGAGTTCCTGAAGATATCAGAGTATCATTAGGCCATTTTGTCATAGTCGTTCAGTTTAGTTGAATAGAAATAATATCGAAAATAAAACCTACTTGAATAAGATTATCCACTTGTTCGCGGTCTAATTTGATTGTCGTTAAGAAAGCGAGTTTGGAGCAATGTTTGCCCAATATATCCACCGCAAGTTTAATGAATCCATCCGGCATCTTAGGAGCGTAAGAAAATGTAATATCGCCGACAACTTCCGCCACTTTTGGAAAAAAATCTGAAAATTTTCAGTTAATTAAAGAAACAAAAGTAGGGGAAACAAAAGTAAAAGTACTGAAAATTTTCTAATAGCAGTGCAGTACTGCAGTACACTTGAGTCTTATGTGCACTGCAGAACTTGGTTTTGACGAATCCAAATGTATCGATACACTCGGAAAAGCGAGAGTGACGTACTGAAATGCACTGTGCACTGCAGTACACGCTCTCCCACAGGGCGTCGTGTACTAGCAGTACACAGTGCATTGGCAGTACACTGCTCGCACGTACTGCAGTGTACAGCAGGGCTGTGCGGAAAAATTTTTCGGAAATTTTTTTGGAGCTCTCGGAAACATCGAAGCCAGAAGTTACAGACATGTATTAGTAATTATATTGTAGCTTAATGAATGTACTTCAAGAATGATCAGCTGGAATTATCATATTTTCATTGTCTTTAGAATTGTAGCCTATTTCCTAAAAATTTTCCGAAAATGTTCCGAGTCGGAAAAAATTCGGAAATTTTTTGGGAAAAAAAAATTCGTCTGTAACTTCTGGCTTCGATGTTTCCGAGAGCTCCAAAAAAATTTCCGAAAATTTTTTCCGCACAGCCCTGGTGTACAGCGCATTTCAGTACATCAGTCTCGATTATGATTTTTAAAATTTTTTTAATGTATCGATACACCGATGCACTGCTCAGTGCACGTACTGGAAACGCACTGTGTATCGAATCTGCACTGATTTCGCCACCCTAATCGAAAATCAATAAGGGTGACTTGAATAATCTTCATTTGGATCATGTTCTCACATCCTTTTCTGGCCCCACTAGAAGCACTCAATATTTTTTGTGTTTTAACCGGAAGAAGACTCGCGCTTTACCTGCCGGTGGGTGTTTGCCATATATTTCAAAGTCGACAACTCGTGGTCGTATTTCTTCTGTGATGGAGTGAACAAGTCGATCCCTGTAACATTTGTTTATTATCTGATAGAACCAGAATAACACAAAAAAAATCCGCGGTAACATCTTGTCGCACGAATTCTGCAATATCAACGTGAAAAAAACAACAACAAAAAACAAGACATGCTGTCAAATTCCTTAGTGCCCAAGTATGTCTCTTTCCTACGTCGAATATATTGCAATATAATTTGGAGCGGTATGCTACTCCACGCCTGATAACCGTTTTCTTATGGTTTAAACTTTGATGGTTTAAAACCATAAAAGTCGCTTAAAAACCATAAAACCAGATTGGCACGGGGAAGAAGAACTCTGTTGACATGAAAATCGTGAGTCGGGCGCGAACCGGAAAAGTCTATGAAAAATAAGCCGAAAAAACTTATTTTTCGACCGATAATATTGATTCGACTCTTTTGTATGGTATATCATTACTGAATATTATTAAATGTTTGCGCATAACCATAATTTTGGTATCAACAGGTTTCTCGTCTCCCCCACGTATAACTAATTCTTATACTTTTTTGAACGACAATTTTGGATCACATTAATGAACGTTATGATGTTTTTATAAATTTCCCTGTTTCGGGAGCCCCGGAGGTTATTCCAGCCATTATAGAAATGTTTCACGAAAAAACGTATTGGAAAAGATGTTCCTTATACTTTGCAGCTTTTTAGGGTGTAATGCACTCACCATTCCGGTGGAAACAGTGTTAGGTTAAGTCTTCGAACTGAAAGCCGATTGTTGTCAATGACGCTTTCATCCATCCTTGAACTCAGATCGCATAAGGGACAGTCTTTGAGAAAGGGAATCAGCTGGTCAAGTAGATTCAACATATCCATTTTTGTCATGTTGGCGATCAAAGCCTGTATATCACAGTATCATGGTTAATGCAAAGAAGGAAATACACTCGATGAAAGCGTGGTGTGTCCGTGGTGTGCATATGACGCTGTCCGCGATAGATTCAACAAATCTCCAATGAGGCTCAGCACAGATAAAAATTAAATGTCTTCCAAACATGCCCCTAGGGGTAGTTTTCGATGCTCTACAATAGGGTTGGCAGTTTGATTCCCACCCCACCGCTCATCAACGAGCGGTTGAGAGTGGAATGATTCCCACTCGCACAATGACCAATGAAATTGGGATTCAAAGGGATCCCAACTAGGATCAGAAAGATCCGAATGGATCCCAACAATTTCAGCGCATATTTCCTTTTATTGAAGGAATTATGAATTCCGAAAGGTACACATCGGCTCAAAATCGGCAGGAGAGCATTTTCATTTTCAACTGAAAAATAGTCAATTTTCATTATTAAAAAATAAAATGTTCCCCATTAAATTTCGAGTTGATCTGTACCTTTACTTCTCAAGTCAAAGTTTGAAGGGAGATACTTGCGATAACAAACTGGGATCCTTTTGGATCCGAACAAGAATGGCTCAGAGTCATTCGGATCTCAGATCCGACCGACCCACACCGCTCGGAATGAAATGGATCTGAGATCCGCGCTAGGAATCAAATTGCCAACCCTACTCTACAACGTGGCGTCTTTCATTTTTCATGAATTTCACGTTTGGCGCCAAAACGGCGCCGCGCCGGAATACAGGGAAATCACTTTTTCAAATATTTCTCGCTCAGCTTTACAGATAGAACATCGAAGTTGCACGTGTTCTATCAGAATTTTAAGGCGAATCTCGCCAAGAATTTCATTTATCGCTAATTAGCTTAATTAGCCTGTACCCTGTTGTAATTAAGCTTTTTTTCCCGTTAAAGTGCGAACGTCGTGACATAGCTCATTCGAACCGCCGTGAGAAGCTGATTCCATAGTTATATTTATGTGGGATACTCACCTATGTATCTATGTGTTTCATTCCATTTGTAGCCTGAAACAGTCGGAAATCAGTGTTTCAGTGATTAGAAAAGTTAAATAAAAAATAAAAGTCCTATTTATCACTAAATAATCACATACTACTTAATAATTTCAAATTTTCAGAAATTATGTTTTGGCAAAATGAGCCGTCGCGGAGGGGATAAGAAACGACGTGAGTCGGGCAATAGGAAAACGAAAAGTTTTTGTTGGAAATTCAAATACTTTTGCAAAGCTTATGTGTTATCGAAATCACGTGAAATCAGCCCACAAACATTGGTGGTGAATCAGAGGAGTCTTTGCAAAAGATTTCTGCCCAGCTCGGGGTCCGAACCCAGGCGAGAGAGCGTGGGGAATTGAGAGAGTGCTAGAGAAGCTAGAGCACGCGCTTTTATCATAATATTCGATTTTCTAGGCTATGTAACTCTTTTCTACGAATAGATAGACATTCACTTCCAAGAAGGAAATTGGTCTACCTATAATGAGGAATTTCATGATGAAGTATGGAAGGAATTGAACCTGTTCTAACAGTGGAAGACAAATTTCGCATTTTAGGTGTAGATTCAGTGGTTAAAATATATTTGCTGAAGGAATTACAGAAAAATCTTGCACCAGCGTACATAACTAATAATATGAAACCTTATAAGAAACGTATCGACTTCAAAATAATGGAAAAACCGCAAATCCAAAAATCGACTCTGTTTTTTTTCAATTTTTTTACTCGAAAAATCAATCAATAAAAAATGGCACAAAGAACATGATTATTGTTTTTTATTAGTTTGCGATAGTTTTCACGACAAATGGGCCAGAATTGATGTTCGCGGCCATTAATTATATTTGACCGATCTGACAAAATCGCGTGCATCTTTAGAATGCATGGCCCGATTCGGCCCATTTTAATGTTGCAGTGAGTGTCAACCATGCTTACCAGAGCGCGCATAGAGGGAACCAGTAGTTTTGACTTTTAAGAAACTTAGCTCAAATTTTGCAAAAGCGACCACCCCGCATCTGCGCATCATCCAGGAATGACTTCGGGCGGTTGGTAAACAAGCCGAGTCATTTGTCTGTCTAATGCACCAAACCGCGGATATCTATCTACACGTTGAAGATATTTATGATTTTTCAAATTTTACTATTTCTCGAAAAAGTTCCCGACTCACCAGGTTGATTTGTGTTTCACGCGAAAACGAATTTTTAAAAAAAAAATTCTGAAAACGCTATTCGATAGAGGGAGGTTTGTAGTACCTTGTGCTATGTTTTCAGCCAAATCAAAAATCATAAATGTCTATGTCCCGGTCATGCTCGAGTCTATCGCGATTCCTGTCATAAATATAACCATAGAATTAATCACCCAATCAGCGGTTCGAATGAGCTATGTCACGACGTTCACACTTTAACGGGTCAAAAAAGCTTAATTACAGGCTAATTAAGGTAATTAGCGATAAACGAAATACTTGGCGAGATTCGCCATCAAATTCTGATTGGACTTCGATGCTCTATCTGTAAAGCTGAGCGAGAAATATTTGAAAAAGTGGTTTCCCTGTATTCCGGCGCGGCGCCGTATTGGCGCCAAATGTGAAATTCATGAAAAATGAAAGACGCCACGTTGTAGAGCATCGAAAACTACCCCTAGGGGCATGTTTGGAAGACATTTCATTTGTTAGCTGTGCGGAGCTTTTGTTCAATCGCGGACAGCGTCATGTGTACCGTATCCCGACAAAAGGGTAAACAGAAGCAAAGTCTCCCCCAAAATAAGCTACCGAATCTTCAACGTCGCGTGTAAAGTAATTCATTAAAGGCAACAGCGGAATGCGGCACGCAACCCACAGACGTAGTTCGAACAATTCAGGTTCGCTGGAATTTTGAGCCTGCAAAATGAAATATTTAATGCACAATAGCTTTTTTTATTAAAGGAGGAGTATCAGGAGTATGAAGTCTACTATGGTATATCCATAGAAGTCGGAGCCGTGTTTGCTATAGTAGATTCCCAAAAACAGCATTTTCGTCCGATAAGTCTGGACAAAGTTATTCGATTCATAAATGAGGTCGATCAATAAAGGGAAATGAGGGGAGAACCACAGCGCCATTGAGAGGGGCGATGGAGAAATGAGGGGGTGACATCCCTATTACTCCTCCTTTAAAGAAGGACGAATGTCCGCGACTCCCGACTGGAAATTTTCTTAGCGAACAAGCGGGTACTGTAAGCAAAGGTTGAAGATAATCATCGCAAACTGAGTTCGCCGCTAAACGCAGTAACACTTTTGGTGATTCCACCTGTTCCTCCCCTTCCCTAATCCCTCGTTTGCATGCACTCTCTTCCCTCCCCCCTCCCTCTTCCCTGTGGGGGACAAGGGAAGGGAGGGAAGAGAGTGCACGCAAATTCGACAGGAGAGAGAAAGTTGACAGAGAGATTTGGTTACTCGCGCACGTGAGAGAACGCCCCCTTTACCGTATTCGGCATTTGACCCTGATTGTCCCTTAGCGACGGTAGTTTCTTTGCGCGCCGATATCTCGGTTCGGATAAAAGATAGAGGTCTCAAATTTTGGATTTCTGTTATCGTTCACAGGAGAAATCGAGTAATAACATCAGTTTGAGATTCTATTTTTGAGGTTACTCCTTCTTTAAACGCTATTCTATTTTCGAATGTAGTTCTTCATTATCTAATATTTCTAAATTGTTCTAAAAGGAAAAAAAATTACAGCAGTGATGTATACGAAAACTAAAAAAAGGAACACCGACAGGGTCGACATTGAAATTGTGATGAAAAATTGGCCTGTATTGTACCTTTCCTGGAGTAGTGAACTCTTTTAACGCCGACAGGGTTAAGTGTGCCGCTGAATCCGGAATTAAATTCACTACTGACGCATCCACGAATTGTTTCGTTATCTTAGAAACCTGGAACATGATTATTCATTTTTATTATTATTACTAGGCTGTTGCAAAAGTCTTGTCGCGTTTCGGGGTACGAACATCTTTATCCCTACCATCTTCAAAGATGAACCAATGAACTTGGGAATAGTCTACGTTCACACCACTAGTAGTCCTCTATTATTCGAGCAACTTATGGATACCACCCTCATAGAACGCCGGGGTCTATAATTTGAAGAAGCCGGTCAACTCGTTTACGATATCAATTCGGATCTTGAAGTGCTGTTCCCTGAGGAAGTTAGTGATGGTGGGGAACAAGTTATTTTCTTAGAGGATAGTGTCTGACGACTAAGAAGGATGGATTAGGATGGCGCTTCCATACGCCGCCAGTTCAGAATTGGTCACCCTCGCAGTAAGGGATCGAGCGATGCAGTGTTCATTTGCCCACAATTCGCGTCTCTTATCGACTTTGATCTTGACTTAATATATATCAATGGTGCACACCTGTGCCATGATAGTGGTGCCTTCGAATAGGAGCTCCCAGTACTGAGCGCCCCGGGTGCTCCACGAATTTCACAACATCATTTTTTGACTACCGAAAACTGTGTTTGGGAACATCGTCTGCCCTCTAATCTGCATCAACCCACTGGTGTTTGGGTAAAACGTTTTCACACTTTACCCATACATAACCCCCAGTCACCATCTAGTCCAGACACTTGAAGACCCTGTAGATAATTTGGAAAATAAAATACATCGACCCTCAGAAAAATGACTAGATCCGAGAATTCGTAATATATCAACCCATATTTTTCTTCTTTCCAATTTCGAGAACTCCTCAATGTATAGTGGTAAAGTCGGCTCCTAGTGTGTCGCCCAGTTTGCACATGATTTGATAGGGGTCTGCTTCTTGCTCTGTGCACAGAGTGTTAAAATACAGATGGAGGATTTTCTGGATCGGTCCACTTCGGCCTGAGAAAAGTCCATATTCTGACTATCGAGAGTCCAACTTTTCACAGTGTGCAAAGAGGTTGCTTATGATTGATGACTCATATCAACATGGCGTTCAAATCCGAGTGACTTTGAGCCAGACAGGAAGACGAGCAAAACTACCTCTCAAAAGTGGTGAGGGACGTTAACAAAACAATTCGTATTTCTCCCTCAGAGAACTAGAAGGGACTAATCATAACCATGCTTTAGAGAGAAGGTATGGACCCCCTTCTACTGTAAACTGGAAGGCACATTACAAAGAAACAGTGCTGAGATAACCCGCGAAAGTGGACGCTCAAAAAACGACAGGACTTTTGCAACAGCCTGATATTATTATTATTATTATTCATTATTATTATTATTATTATTATTGTTTTGATTTGTATTGTATATATATATAAACTAGTTTGAAGACGTTTTTAGCGTATTTTAATCAACCGTGCTCACCATTCTCATCTGCAGAAGATCTTCATTGTCCAGATTGCAAATTATTTTAACGATCATTTCCGGCGGAAGTTCGAGAAGAGGAAAGGACATCTTGATGTGAAGATAACAAAACTGTTCTAAGAACTCAAATATATTAGAAATATGAAGAGAGCCCGCCGTGGATTCGCTTACAGAGATCGCATAGCGTTGTTATGCAGCGCGGGAAATCTTGCGGTCTTCCCAGAATTTGAATTACCACCCACATCATTCCACAGGCCGGTCAACCTTACAGAAAGGGCTTTTGAGTGAGAGAGCGTGTGAAATCGAAAGGGACTCTCTCACTTTTGCACACTCTCTCACCCTGACCCCTGTCTGTCGCTTTGGAATCATGTGCACCCACTCATTTGCCAGCGTTCTTTTCTAAATCGTAAGACGCGGGATTTTAGTTCGGGTTCTGCACTGCGTCCTGCCATCGAAGATGCATTCACAAAATCTTAAACGAAGCGCCTTCCTCATCAATGACAAATCTCGAGCACGATACACACAATTCCAGCAGGTCAGCGCAAATTTGGTTTCTCGAAGAAAACGCATTTTAAAGAAGGAGTATCACGAATATCCTGCTCCATCATTCCTCATCTCTTATGTTTCAATGGCGCGGTCGCTTTCTCCTCGTCCACCCTTATCCCTCCCTATCATTTTTGAATCCCTGCATTCAAGGCCAGTTTGGCACAGAGCCAAACGCGAATGACTTTGTTCAAACTTATCGGCTGAACATGCGGTTTGCGGGGCTCTTATCTTGGAAACCGATTACCATAACCCGACAATGAGAACTCAGTTGACCAAAAGTTCATGGGACACCTTCTTTAAAGAAGGCCTCCGACGAGTTTTTGGTGACATAAACTGCCAACGTAGTGCTGTGGGGAAAGCTCACCCGATCACATTGCAACACAGCCGAAAATCTACCGTAATCTGTAAATCGATATGTTGTCGCTCAAATGGCTACAAAAGATCCAATAATCGACAGGAAACGCGTGTTAGGACACATGAAAATACATGCAATTGACGTAAAATGCAGCTGCAAAAAGTCTAATAATATTCCCCCCCCCCTGTCGATAATATCGGCTTTCATAAAACATATAATAGTTTTCGTAAAGGAACGATTAGAAATTGCTCCTATTACGAGTGCGCGCGCCATTTTCGTGTTCCGGTATTCTTATTGGCTTATTGAAAATCAGGCAACGTTGGACTCGTGGGAGGCTTAAATACTGTGATCGAATATTAATTATTAATTCTAAATAAATACAAAAAGTTCAGGAAAAACAAGAAACAACTTAGGGAGGCGTCTTTATCCTTATTTTCCCGTTATTATAAATTTACAACCTTAAAGGGACCAGGCAGCCTCCAAAAACAGATTTTTCATTTTCATAATTTTTTATTCAACTTTTCTCACTATCATCTAATGGAGAATGCAGAAAAAATTAAATTTTTAGCATTTTTTCACAATTAGTTATTTTAATTTGAAAATAGACTCTGGAACGGTGCGTCGCCTATTTCCGAAAAGACAGAAAGCTGTTTAATTTGCTCTGATGACTTCATATTTTTGCAAAAACAGGATTGAAGAGATTTTGACCACTCCCGGACTGAATGAACACAATCACATTCCATCAAAATAGCTGGTTTTGGAGATATTAATTGTGCTGTAGTCGCTACCGTAACCCGCTGTACTGAAAAAGCGAAACTTTGAAAAATCATAACTAATTTCAAAAAAAATCGCAAAAATATGCGGTTTCTAGCATTCTTCCGGGAACAGGATTTTCTTTTATTTAAAAATAACTAGCCGGGATGTGTTGAGGTTAAATACACTACGCTCTATGCGTACACTACGCTCTATGCATTGTTCTGGGTGCAGGTTCGGTCCAGAGGGAGCTCAGTAGCCTGCTCCATGTTTGGTCCAGGGGCAGCTCGTTAGCCTGCTCCAGGTTCGGTCCAGGGGGAGCTTGGCAGCCTGCTTCAGGTTCGGTTCAGGGGGACCTTGGCAGCCTACTTCAGGCTCGGTTCAGGGGGAGCTCGGTAGCCGGCTTCAGGTTCGGATCAGGGAGGTGGACTCAGTAGCCGGCTCCAAGTACAGTCCAGGGGGGGAAGTTAGTATGCTGGGGAATGTTAATCTCTAGAAAGAGTACTGGCTTATTCCGTTGCAAAATGCTCGTGAGGCTGAGAGCGATCGAAAAAAGTTGCCACGGAGCCACGAAGTGGCGTAGTGGCAACTTTTTTCGATCGCTCTCAGCCTCACGAGCATTTCTCAACGGAAACGCAGGATGTTGATTTCCCTGACGTGTTCGAACACGTTTCCGACATCGCAAAACACTTTTCCTGTGATCCCCTACGCTCTGCGAATCAATTAGAAACATTTTGAAATTTTCAATTTTCACGTTAAAACGTGTTAGAACACGTTCAGACACGTTTCTGACATTGCAAAACACTTTTCCTGTGATCCCCCACGCTCTGCGAATCAATTGGGAACTTTTCGAAATTTTCGATTTTTCATTTTAAAACTCGGCAAAACAGGTGAAAACGTGTTTCACGGTACTCAAAAACGTGTTAGTACAGTTTCTGGCACTTGCGAAAAATGCGGCAAAAGGTTTGCCCGCGACGGGGGTCGAACCTGGGGGTGCCGGATTGCTGGCGAAGCGCGTAACCCACTTGGCTATGAATTTGGTTAAATCTTTTTTGTAAAATTTGAAAGGTATTCAGATTGGTTATCATATGCAAAAGGATCTGAGAAGATTGATTGAGTTTGAAGTGATTTGTAGCGAAAAAAACGAAAAAGTCCGTCAAGTGGTTAAAACTCGGCAAAACAGGTGAAAACGCGTTTCACGGTACTCAAAAACGTGCTAGAACGGTTTCTGGCACTTGCGAAAAATGTGGCAAAAGGTTTGCCCGCGGCGGGGGTCGAACCTGGGGGTCTCGGAATCACAGTCTGGCGCTTAACCCACTTGGCTATGGATTTGGCTTATTAAATTTTGTAAAATTTGAAAGCTATTCTGGTCAGTTATCATATGCAAAAGGATCTGGGAATTTATAAGGAAAATGCGAAAAAAATGTCTGTCACGCGTACGGAAAAAAACAGACAGACAGACAGACAGACAGACAGACAGACAGACAGACACAATGATTTCCTATAAGTGGAGGAACTTATTTTATGACTGCCTGGTCCCTTTAAAGGGAGTTTGCAGCTAAAAAATCATAATTTTATATTCTTTTAATTCTATTCAAAGAACTGAAAATTCTAAGAATATCTGTAAAAACCACATATTTTTACGATTCAAAAAAAAATAATTATGAATTTTCAAAAAAAAAGTGTTTCAAAGGTACTGTAGCTCCTGCATCCACAATTTTTTTTTAAAAGGCCTTAGCAAAGTGAAAGTAAGTGTTTTTGCAATTGATTCGACTATATCAGTGCGTTCGCGTAAGACTCGCACACCCGACGGTACAGCAAAATTACACCCTCGTTTTTTCACAGTTTCCGTTAGCCCTATGGATGCTCTATCGATTTCTAATAGTATCATGTTCTGATTGAGCTCATTTGCATAATTACAGCCTATCAAAGTTTAGCTGTTTTTCAGTATTTTTAACGCCATTTATGTCAAACTAAAGATAATCACTCACATAGATAATGAAAAATATACTCACGAAGATGCGACTGACAACGTGGTGTCGTTCAATTTTGCGTTTTCCAAAATTTGCATATTTCATGAAACTTTGATCTCATTTTTCTCGAAAACTAAGCAAAAAACATAGCTGGATTTTTGATATGTTATGGATACAGGTGACCTCTATGCGATTCGTCTATTATTTGGGCAGGTTTCGGGGGTCACCGGTAGGTTTATTCATGAAAAACTGATAATTTCTAATAGAGAGGAATCACTCATTTCGTCTCATTCCACCCATCCAACCCCGCCCGTGTGGTCAGAAATGGGGGGATGAGAATGGAAGAGGGAATAATGAGACACTTGCACACTATAGGGTCTTACTCTTGCAGAAGAGAAAGACTGCCAAAACGATGTTGGAAAAATTGATGCAAATGCATGTTCTGGGCATTGTAATTGGCTTCAAAATTGTTTGGAGGGTGCCAATGAATATTCCTAGACCTAAAGTTCTGGAAAATAACTGTTCTTTGAAAGATCTACTACACCCAAATCCCGTCAACTCTTCTGGAAGAATTCGCCTGACCTTCCTTTTCTTCCTTTCTATCCAACATTATCATAATCACAACGGCGAGGGCGAGGAAGGCCTTCCCCTCACTCTTCCTTTCTAATCCCCAATTTTACTCCCAGATAGGGTGGTGATTTTCACGCACGTCGCGATTTGACTGCCGAACTTTGTATTCTAAGTGTAATATTACTTGCAAATATTTCTATTTACATTCGCTATCTCTTATTTACATCACCTACGCACGGTATAAATACCCGCCTCCAACGTCTCAGGCGTAAGGTTTTTAGACTAACGTCACGTGAGGAAGATGATTTATAGCTCTGGCAACAGCCGTTACACCAAGAACGAATCCTAAAATTAATGCGGAAATATCGGAAACTCGAAGGAATTGCATTAAGAGGAAGATCTCGGAAGTAATTAGTGAAGGAGAGAATGGAGGAGAACAGGGGCATGGAGAAAAGGATGATGAAGAAGAGGAGACGTTGTTGGATAGAGTTAACGAGTCCAATCTCATGTTTTATGTAGTGAAAGAGAGTTCTGATGAGATTTTCCTGCCACAATAAAGCATTCCTAATTGTCATTTCTCACCACAGGCGGGGTTGGATGGGTGGAATGAGACGAAATGAGTTATTCCTCTCTATTAGAAATTATCACTTTTTCATGAATAAACCTACCGGTGACCCCCGAAACCTGCCCAAATAATAGACGAATCGCATAGAGGTCACCTGTATCCATAACATATCAAAATTCCAGCTATGTTTTTTGCTTAGTTTTCGAGAAAAATGAGATCAAAGTTTCATGAAATATGCAAATTTTGGAAAACGCAAAATTGAACGACACCACGTTGTCAGTCGCATCTTCGCGATTATTTTTCATTATCTATGTAAGTGATTATCTTTAGTTTGACATAAATGGCGTTAAAAATACTGAAAAACAGCTAAACTTTGATAGGCTGTAATTATGCAAATGAGCTCAATCAGAACATGATACTATTAGAAATCGATAGAGCATCCATAGGGCTAACGGAAACTGTAAAAAACACAAAGTGCATTTTTACCCTGTACCGAAAAATTTGGGAATCGTGCGATCCTTACGCGAACGCACTGATATCGAGTATCCGTGAGGACGAATCCTAAGAAAGAAACGCAAAATAGATAGATACTGTATTCTTCCTCGTTTCTTTAATTGTCATCGCACCCTTTGCGGGTGTATCAAATAAATAAATATTGTCCCTCGCTCACCTCTCTCTCTCTCTCTCTCTCTCTCTCTCTCTCTCTCTCTCCCTTTCTCCTCACCCCCTTCGCATTCTACCAAGTCCCTGTAATCTCCACCGCTCTCTCCTCATTATCTGTTCCACTCATCCACAAGATCCCCTTCTAAACTAGTCACTTCTCACTTTGAAATTCAGTCATAGTTTCAAATTTCCTCTTTACACATTCACTGATTGTCGATTCGTGTGTTTGTTCTTGTTTTTCGCCCATCTCGCATAAAATAAAAATTATTTCGGCCTAATGATTAGTTATCAATTCGCTCAAAAAGATCCGGTCGATTCCAACTTCTCAAAAATTGTAAATGGAGACAGTGCAGCCATGCAATCTGATGCTGCGCAAATTTCTTGGGGTGCAAGGTGCAAAACAGTTTTATGCACCCTTTCATAACTTTCTTCCAAGTGAAGCTACCACTTCCAAACTTGATACAGGGATTGCAAGGCACGATCGGAACATTTTCCTTTTTGATTGGAGAGATTTCGTTCAGTTTGAGCTGAGTTACATGAGTTTTCCACCCTTTGATGGGGAAATTTCCCCGAAGAAATTAGCGCTGCATAATATTATATTATGCTAGACAAACACAGTTTGTTGACGTATAATATTTATTATGCTTTACTGCGAGATCAATCACAATTGCTATGCTTCGCCAGAGCTCACGAAAACCTCTTTTTCAACAACGACGAACAGAAAGGGAAAAAAATGACTAGTCTCGAAGGAGAGATCAAATTTCCATTTGTCACGTAGTCGAACTTGGGCAGACGCGTAGATCACAGATCGAATGAAGAGTAGATCAGATGATCGAAGCGAGTAGATCAGAGATGCGCGCTTGCCCCTGTAGGGGTCATTCCCTGGATTCGTCAGTCGCTTCTTATTAGAGCGAACGGGGTGGTGACTCTTCTTCTGGTCCTCCCCTCTTCTCTTCGAGCTAAAGTCCCTGCATGGAAATGGCGTGCAAGCCAGCTCCAATGGGCTGCCCCATAAGACCATGTTCATTCATGGCCCGGGTTGTCCTCCGGACAATGTTCAAGCCGAGGCTTGAAGGGCGTTATAGCCATTGCGTTCCACTGTGGTGATGTGCAAACCTCCCCGGCTAGTCCATGTTCAATCATGGCCCGGGAAGGTCCTCCGGACAGCATCCAAGCTAGACTTGATGGGCGTCCTAGACAATCCATCCCACAGTGCGTTTCACGGGTATCGCGCCCATATTTTAGCTGTCCGGTGCTACCAGGCCATCTGGGCTAAATGAGACACGGAAGTGTCGCGCTGGTGTCATAGCTCTCTTCTAATTGAATGGGCCTGCAGGGTCACTTAACATTCACAAGGTTAGATAGACTATTGGATCCGGGGCAGTTATCGGTCTTTCCCAACGACAACGATGTCGAAATGAAAGTACCGGTTTACTAACTTGCCGTTATCGGTATTCGCATGAGTGGTATGTGTAATATCTAAACGACATCCCGAACTATCACGTCAATTGCCCTCTATGAGCAACAGACAATCGATAGGAGGGGAAGGGGATGGAGTCTGTCTAGAGTTTGCTCTAACAATCAGCGCTCTCTCGTGATAGAGCACTATCTCACATCTTCCCTCCAATGGTTTCCCGCGTAATCGGGACACAGTGAATCTGCACGTACTCATGACAGGGAACCACCTCAAGGTGTGCCCCTCGTGTGATAATATACTACACCGAGTCGGCGGTTGGCCTAGGCTACTGTGAAAGATCAATGAACTATTCCTGCATACAGACTAGTATCCTAGTGGGAAGGATTAACAGGAATAGGCATAGATCTGTACAAATGCATGTGACATAATCAGTGTATGACAACAGGAACTTGGCATCCAGCCAGTGTACATCACTTGATAGTTGATGGGTGTACCATGAGAACTGATTTGATACTGGAATCGTCAGGCGATATACCTTTCTCCATGTCACATATCTCACAGCGTTTCATCGCCCCCCTAAATAGGGACATCTGCGTTTGAACGATTGAGGTGCAGGGCTTTCAAATCCGGGGCGGCCGAACAGTAAACAACACCAAAGGGGCAGAGACCGCCTAGCGCTCTCTCACTTTCACACGCCCTCTCGCGGTTACTTGTTTCTCTGCCACTCCTCTCTCTTCCCCGCCAATGTCCGCGCGTGAAACGTTGTGTATCTCATGTGCTAAGAAGTATGAAGTGAGTTTCGACTCAATCATACATACACTGTTCAGCAACAGTCGAAGGGCAGGTAACACTCGGGCGAAATGTGAGAATTCTAGTATCTATTCGCAGTGCCCATTCGCAGGTTACGTGTGCGAGAGTTATTGATTGCAATATTCTTGGTGCTCCAAGGAGATAGTCAACCAGTAAGCCCCGACACTGTCACGATTGGTGACTTGGGACAATTGAGATTCAATCGAACTCTACCTATCGAATTTCCCCGGAATTTCCCAGCACTCTTTACACCAAGAGAGCTGCGGACCTCTAAGGGCGAGGGTTGAACATTCACAAAGGCTTTGTAGACTATACCACACTGTCCTATTATAAAGACCAGCTGAATACATACATTGAAAGCAATCTAGGTAATCGTGTATTACCCAGGGAACGATTGATCAATAGTTACTCACTGAGTCCAATGCTACGAGAAACATTGAACAGGTTCTCTCAGATAGCAAGAAATCTCTCAGAAGAAACTGATGGCTCAGAAAGTCATCCAGGGTGGTACAAGTAAAGTACAATAAAACATTTGGATAACAAACGAATTGATCAGAAGCTGAATGAGGGCACTCTATTTATGACATCGAAGTTCCCCAAGGGAGAATATATTCGAATGCAGGTCAGAGAATGTCTAATCAGCTAAGTGGGTCTGCCGAAAATAGGAATTCCTCATGGATAAAGTCCTGAAACCTTAATAACCCAGCCTCTTTTCACGAGTGTCAATTGCTGTGACACTCGTGAAAAGGGGGGGGGGAGTGTAATGAGCATGTGCACTCAAGAGTTTCAGTACATGAGGAAGTATTTCATTACATTTCCTAGCAGGCCGCACCACGTGTAGTCTTGAGATATAGTTCGTAAGCGAAAGAATCAGACTATGCAACTATCCCTTAGTGCTTTCCCATACTTAATCGTGCCGATTTTGATCATGTGGATTCACTCAATTCCACGCACCTTCTCTCTTTCCACTCCTCGTTCACTCAATATTCTCTCATGAGAGAATAGCAACGAGATATGATGTTATCACCGCGGTGATTAGGAATGTTCATTGGCGAGTAGCCAGATGTGACAAGAGGAGGACATAGTTCGATGCTTCTGGATTGCGCTCTGATGGGGCCACAGCAGTTCACTATAAAGGTGTGGACACTTTCTACTCAGAAAACAGCGATCATTTCTAAAGAAAGCCTGTTTAAATAATACATATACATCTGCGCGTAAAGCAGATAATACAGAGGTTCAATCGGAATCATTCAGATTCTCGCGAGGGTTTCGAGCAGAAATTCATGGAATCGCAGGCCGAAGGTCCAGAGGACTCTCAGAAGCGATTTTTCCTCGCTAGAGAGAACCTATTTCGCCTATCCGTCTTAATAATAGACAAGCGAGATTTGTTATTCCATTCGTTAGTTCCAGAGATATGAGAGAGTTTCATGATGAAACGCGTAACTTTCATACTTGGATAGCATACATGATTTTGAATCCGAATGAGCGGTCATGTGCCTAACGTAAATATATGTCTATCGGGTAGAGAGACTGGGAGTCACGTTGATTGTGAGGGAAATCAATTATTACTACTAGACGTTTATCTAGTTATAGTAAAACGAGACACCCACCAGAGGATTGAATGAGAAATATCGATTTAAACGAGCAACTTAATGAATGACTCGAAAGATGTTCTCAACCACTCGAATTAATACGATTCATAACTCATTTCTGCGAAATGCAAAATAATCTAGTGCGGAGAACAGTTCTCCCACGGGTTTCTAACTATTTTAGACCTTTGAGTCGGCTGAATATTCAGATAACAATATCGGAAATGAATCATTCGGGGAATATACAATCCTTGCATAAACTCATATTAAAGCGTTCCTCGCACGTCTTGCGGCCACTTTTTGGATCATTAAAATGGTTTTCATAACCTTTTATCCACCCGCATTATTTATTCGACGGTTTTTACCAATGAATCCGATCGGAACGTGCAAGTCTGAGCTGTTATAATACCAAAGACTGAAAATTGGACAAGCATTATTCTTGCTGGCTTATAGTTTTCCCTGCTTTATGAGATTTGCGTTCGCGTGGAAGATACCCTCATCCCAGCCCCACCCAACGGGAAAGGCAGAATTTTGGTTCCGTAGTAATATACAGTTGCATCTTCACGCGTACTGTCCATTTTACGCAGGCCTAACGGGTTGCATACATCGGAGGAATTTAATTTCAGATTACACGATCTCTAATTCCCTTCCATTTTCTGGTCTAGAATATCAGCGGGAGAGTGTTCACTTAGGTTCCCTTGGACTAAGTGCACGAGATGCGTACACGGGTATCATCCTCCGAATAGATGATGTCTACTATTATCGGAATGCTCATTTCACTAAAGTGAAATTCGATTTAATTGATGACAGAGTCTCTCACAGGTCGTTCACGAGAATGTCCTGTTCAGTCGCAGATGGAAAGCTACTGAGCTGCCTTGAAACGGGTCTACTGGCATATCGTTGGCCTTGAACAAATCTCACACTGACGAAATTAAGAACATAGGTTCGATGACCGCAGTGACAAAGTAGCAATTGTGATTGATCGAGCAGTATAAGTATAATATTATATTATGCTAGACAAACACAGTTTGTTGACGTATAATATTTATTATGCTTTACTGCGAGATCAATCACATATTCCATCCCAAATCTCTACGAGTCCCACCCATGTGATTGATCGCGGTCATTTCACTACCTCCTTCTCGGTGTTCCGTTATTTGGCCAAGATGCCTAAGGACCCGTAACCAATATTCTGACATGCCCTGAGCAGCAGAAGAGTGAGGAACTGGGTTTTCCCTGATATTGGGAATTATCTCTCGATCAACGTAGAGCACTGTGATTTCGGGAGTCGCATGGTCGACCCTGATCAAAATACAGTTCTATAGAGCAGTGCACGCTCCACTTCGGGTGGCTGAGCGGCACAGGATTGATTGGACCAGAAGTCTTGATCTTCCGTTCGCTCTAATAAGAAGCGACTGACGAATCCAGGGAATGACCCCTACAGGGGCAAGCGCGCATCTCTGATCTACTCGCTTCGATCATCTGATCTACTCTTCATTCGATCTGTGATCTACGCGTCTGCCCAAGTTCGACTACGTGACAAATGGAAATTTGATCTCTCCTTCGAGACTAGTCATTTTTTTCCCTTTCTGTTCGTCGTTGTTGAAAAAGAGGTTTCCGTGAGCTCTGGCGAAGCATAGCAATTGTGATTGATCGAGCAGTATAAATATAAGATACTCGAAACTGTTGTTCACTTTATTCCAAGATTAGAGAGAGAAAGACACGACAGTTTTGACCCTTCTGGCCCATGGGCGCTGTTGAAGAAAACTTAATTCGTTTACACTGTGGCCCGTGTCCAATTACTGACAATAATTGAATGCCCTTTTTATCACCCTTTTTTGGTATCAATATATGAGAGACGAATCGCGAGAGAATCGACCACCAGAGCCCCCTACGAGGAAATAGAAATTCATGGTCTTCAAAATGGACGGAAAAATTAATTTAGGTATTAAAAAGCAAGGCGGTTCGAACTGCGTTTACCGTTTTTCGATAAAAAAAAATTGTTCACGAGCTGCAAAGCCTCAAACATGACGAAATAGAGAAAACACCGAAAACCACACCTCACGAAAATGATCATATCTCGCTTCACAATTGAGATAGAAACTTTTT
The DNA here is from genome assembly GCA_036245785.1 of Pristionchus fissidentatus. Taxonomy (NCBI): domain Eukaryota; kingdom Metazoa; phylum Nematoda; class Chromadorea; order Rhabditida; family Neodiplogasteridae; genus Pristionchus; species Pristionchus fissidentatus. The sequence continues at coordinate 6,145,295 of BTSY01000001.1, forward strand.
CAAAAAAAAAGGAATTGAAGAGGATTAGATTCTCTAAAAATGTTCCCATTACGTCATAACTCTAAGTGTGAAACCCGAATCAGCCTGGTCGGTCATCGGCAAAATGGCCATAACTCGAACAAAACAAAAAACTATTTTTTTGGTTATGCGCAAGTTGTAGGTCATATATGATAGTATTTGGACCCCAAGTATTAGATTTTTCAAGAAATGTAAAAAAAAGCGCACTCGATTTAGTGGAGGGCTGTCGTAGTGACCTACCTAAAAATGATCTTTTCTGCTCTCCATTTTACCTATTTTTTAAAAAAATATTGTAAAAATAAACTGCAAACACTTTCTGGTTGCTCATTTGCCTCAGAGATGTTGTTATTAGCTGAAACACGAATGTGACGGGCATTATTTCAAATATCATAAAACCAGGTTTTTTCATGTTTCAGACCTGTCTATATAACTCGAAATTTTCCAAACAGATGTTATAATGTCCCTCTAGTCACGTCATGCAGAGCGCCGCCTTATTTCGGGACATAATTAATTTTGAAACCTAAATTTGGCAGGTTACTGTAATATGAACAGTTCAAGGTATCCGTGTATGTGTGACGTATAGGAATGTTTGTCTAGTGGTACTGAACAACTTTGCTTTTGAGTGCGAATGATTATCTTCACGTTGGAGCGAGTTACAGGTTTCAGAAAGTGCAACAATAAAGGTCAGCCGCGCGCTCTCGTTTCTCTAGCACCTCTGGTTCAGAAATCCTAGTGGAATCCTACTCCTTTTCCTAGTAGGATTCTACTGTAGAATCCTACTAGGAAAATGAGTAGGATTCCACTAGGATTTTGGCGTGACGTCACAGACGGGCGCCCGTTCTCCCTCCCTCCCTACCGTATTCTTTAGCGTTGGAGCGTGTTCTGTGTCACATATAATATTTATCGCTGTAAAACGAAGCAAACTGAATAAATCACAACAAATCACTAAACGAGAACATTCAGTGTCAACGTAAACAACGTCAGAACAACGTAGCAACAATGACCGATAAATTCTAAACAACTATGAAGTAAATTCACTCAATAATTCCGATTTCTCTCGCAACTTGAATAGATCGAATATCGGCGAAATCCTTCTTTCTCCAGTAGTCTTGAGACTTGATCGACTGAAATAATACCAGTAAAGCACAGTAATCGGCAATGAAATATTTCACGACCTTCCCCTTCCCTCCCGCTCGAAATTCAAGATTAGATACAGTAAAAAGACGTCCTCTCCATATACCACAAATTCAAAGAGATTTCGTGTCTTCGCTTCACATAACACTACTGTGGCGGGAATTTCGGCAATAACTGATCAAGAACCTGGGCCCTTCCTCTCACTAATACGATAAAATATTTCGATAGACTTTCCCGTGCCGTATTGGACTGTTATTCGTCATTCATATATATAAAGAACTCACTTTGACAGTAGTATCTCGATACAAAGACAGAAATATTTTCTTTCCAATACAACAGAATTCTTATCGAGAATGAATAATTCGATCTGCAATGGATAACGCGATTGTAAACTATGGTATGCAATTATGCACAACAAAACAAAAGAGCTGATGAAAGATTAATACACAGATAGTTGCACACTCCTGCAAAAGAACCAGAAAGGGGTCATACGGGCGTGAATTTTACAATATCTGAGCAGCTCGTAGTGCTCTCTCTTATAGTCGATCCACAGTAACCCACCGTACCAGCAATGATCCACAGATTGAGTCCAAAGAGCCAGACGATGCGGACAACTTGGTCTTGTATCCAATGGTGGCGAGAGCGATGAGACCGGCTCCTACCACGAATTCAATCACCTCAATTGAGTACTGTAAGTGATGGATATCAAATAATTGAAAAAGGCTAATTTAAAAAAGCGATTAATGGTACTAACGCCAATAAAAAATTGCCAGTTATTAAATTAATACCTGATACGAATTAGTGAAATAGTGAATATAATCGATATGTGAAGTATATAGTACCTGGAGGACAGTGATCTCGAAGTGAATGGGAGAAAGAAGCGTAAAAATGAGTACACGATCGGTCGATACTGTAAGAAATAGATCGATCGTTAATCTTCTTATGTGGGCTTGTTCTAATCTACCGCAGTGGGAACACCGGCGACTTCTGCTCCTCGAAAGTTTCGGCGAAGGGAAGGAGAATACCGCCTTCTACAGCGATGTTTCTGAGATGAGGGATACAATAGATTGAGTCAGATAAATGATACGGCAAATAGATAATATCGCTTAAGATACGGTTTTAAAGGACAAATTTTAAAATTAGATAAAAACGCATTTTTTTCGTAGAATATTTTAGTATATTTCTAACGAATAAACGAATCTAAACGATACTACCAACCCCATCACATTTACATAACAATAAATGATACGACAAATATATGAATTCATTGTGAAACCCGTTCGCACCTGGCATTCATATCACACAGAAAGGGATAGGCAACACTCTGGAGGACGAGGAAGAATCCGAGTAGAGCACACGCAATTGACACCTGAGTAAAATGAGTACGGTAGATGAAATAGGAAAAAATCGATCACAGTGCTGATTGCAACATTAATTTCTCAAAACACTGTTCAGTTGTCAGTATTTCGATACTCCGTCACAAATTTCACGGACAACAAGCAGACATGCATTACGTGGCGTGAAAAAAATATGCTGCCCGGTTTTTTTCGAGAAGTGACCCCTAGGCCAGGATGGCACTGGTTTACTTTACCGGGCTAGCCAACCCGTGGTAATAGAATGAGTCTCTCATTTCATCGTGTGAATTTAGTGGACACTATATTAAAACGTGGTGCTGGTCCGGTAAAGAAAACCAGTGTCGGCCAGGATAGTCTATTGAATCCATCTTATACAAGTTTTCACTAAAACATCTTATTTTGCTTATTTCAGCATATCTCAGCGTTCCCTATCAAAACAAGCTCCCAAAGGCGTATATAAAAACGCACGGTATTGTGGGTATCGCTTACGCAATTGTTTTACCTTCTTCCTCAGCATAACCATGAAGACGAGGATGATTTGGCCGAATAAATTATAAGCGACGAATGAAGAGGCGACGAGTAACCACAGCTCCACGATTCCTGAACGATAGAGAGAATATATATAGTGTGGGTGAAACACAGAACTGGCAGGTTGCGCATTTTGTTGTCGGTTATTGTTTGAGCAATTTATAGTCGCCTATCATAAAGGCTCTTCGGATAGATTCCATCACACGCGAGACATGTTCAACCACGTCATTATTATTATTAAATAAACCATAGATCAATCAGTTCGATCGATTATTCATGACAGCTTACCTGCCTGAATTGCCTCTGATCGTCCCATCGGTTCCACATCCTCATTCAATCTTAGATGAAGGTCGAAAAGAGGCAGAATCGATCGACGCGAGGTAGATAACGAGGTAGATAGTTGCGAACAATCTAAACTGATTTACGTCAGTACTATCTTTTTCCTATATAATCGGTCGTCCGCCGTCTTATCTAATGTATCCAGATAATTGCCAGTTTTATCTACATTTCGAAGGGACAAACACCCCATCACAGCGAAGAAGGGGATGGGGAGTCATGACCCAACTATCTTTTAACCATGGACACACATAAGACATCGTCAATAATTCAATTTGACAGATGAGGAAAGATGAAACTTACGTAATCCGTTAGATCCTCGGCCTTTCTGGAGAATCCATTGTGATGTCCCGCCATTCGGAATTGGTCCATCACTGGAGGGCAATAACCTGAAGTGAGATTAGATGAGCACGGAACGATACTTGACCAACAATCGATAGGCGGCAATTAGATAATTTTTACGGATAAATCAGTAAGCAATGCAACGGGTGGTTCTGTTCTAATCGTTTTGCTTGTTCTGCGGTTAGTTGGAGCTTTGAAAGGCAGATAATACAGCGGTTAAGGCGTGAAAATAATTAAATAAAAAGGTGATGTTGTGACAAGGTCCGCAGAGACGGAAAACACGAATTCGTACCTCGCCATTAGCATGGCCAGGCTGTCGGGGGATCGCGCAACGCATTTGAAAGTGGAAATACACGAAAAGAAACATGGATAGTCGATAAAACAACGAAAACAATAGCGCGAGTTTCAAAAAAACGCTTGCGCAATTAGTGCGCACCTAAGGCGCGTCAACAACACACCCCTTGACGCCTTTCATTATACTAGTGGAATCCTAGTGGGAAAATCGAGGGGCGGGGCCAGTCTGTTTTCCTAGTAGGATTCCACTAGGATTACACTAGGAAAAGCGTTTCAGATAGGATCCTACTAGGATTCCACTAGGATTTCTGAACCAGAGACTCATTTCCCACACTCTCTCGTCAGTTCGATGCCCAACGAGTGCAAAAATCTTTTGCAAAATAGTAATTACTGTCAATATTGCACGAAAAGGTAAATTTCGTCGTATTCTGATAATTGCAAAAGATTTTTGCACTCGTTGGGCATCGAACTGGCGAGAGAGTGTGGGAAATGAGGAGAGTGCTAGAGAAACGAGAGCGCGCGGCTGACCTTTATTGTTGCACTTTCTGAAACCTGTAACTCGCTCCAACGTGAAGATAATCATTCGCACTCAAAAGCAAAGTTGTTCAGTACCACTAGACAAACATTCCTATACGTCACACATACACGGATACCTTGAACTGTTCATATTACAGTAACCTGCCAAATTTAGGTTTCAAAATTAATTATGTCCCGAAATAAGGCGGCGCTCTGCATGACGTGACTAGAGGGACATTATAACATCTGTTTGGAAAATTTCGAGTTATATAGACAGGTCTGAAACATGAAAAAACCTGGTTTTATGATATTTGAAATAATGCCCTTCACATTCGTGTTTCAGCTAATAACAACATCTCTGAGGCAAATGAGCAACCAGAAAGTGTTTGCAGTTTATTTTTACAATATTTTTTTAAAAAATAGGTAAAATGGAGAGCAGAAAAGATCATTTTTAGGTAGGTCACTACGACAGCCCTCCACTAAATCGAGTGCGCTTTTTTTTACATTTCTTGAAAAATCTAATACTTGGGGTCCAAATACTATCATATATGACCTAAAACTTGCGCATAACCAAAAAAATAGTTTTTTGTTTTGTTCGAGTTATGGCCATTTTGCCGATGACCGACCAGGCTGATTCGGGTTTCACACTTAGAGTTATGACGTAATGGGAACATTTTTAGAGAATCTATTCCTCTTCAATTCCTTTTTTTTTGAAAAAGTTTCTATCTCAATTGTGAAGCGAGATATGATCATTTTCGTGAGGTGTGGTTTTCGGTGTTTTCTCTATTTCGTCATGTTTGAGGCTTTGCAGCTCGTGAACAATTTTTTTTTATCGAAATACGGTAAACGCAGTTCGAACCGCCTTGCTTTTTAATACCTAAATTAATTTTTCCGTCCATTTTGAAGACCATGAATTTCTATTTCCTCGTAGGGGGCTCTGGTGGTCGATTCTCTCGCGATTCGTCTCATATTTGGAGTGCGTATGAAACACATTTTATGATACACACATTCAACAATTCATTTATCGATTACAAATTGGTCTGGCAAGATATTTCTTTCAAGTTTGTATATTATGGGTCGACTTGCATTACACGGGAGCTAATTTCTACAGGGATGAAGGGAAATTGGAATATCAACCGATGAGATCAATCGTGCGGTCCATGATGACTCCTTTCAAAAAATCCGAGAACGCAGAGTACTCCGGGGTCCTCTGAAACAAGAAGCGTTCGGACGGTTTAAAAAATAAATAAATACAGATAACAAAATGGCAATTGAAATATGTATCATCCTGTCTTTATTTGCTATTACATTATCAGCTAAATTATCTGTTTGCTAATAGATTTTGTTCTCGAGCTCTGGCCCACTTTGTTGTTTATTTAGTGTAATTGTGTTCTTAAATTCCCCGCGTTTTTTTGTTGTTTCGAAAGGAGTAAAGATACATCATTGGTACAACCAGAAACAAACACACCTTGAGCCCCTTGATAGTTTCGAGTGAAGACAATTGATGAACGAGAGTGCTCTGAATTTTGGTTTGAGAGCATTGTTTCGTGTTTTGACACATCATTCCACAGACCGGTCAACCATCCAGAAAGGCCTTTGGAGTGAGAGAGCGTGTGAAATCGAGAGGGACTCTCTCACTTTTGTACACTCTCTCGCTCTAACCCTGGTCTGTAGGTTTGGAATCATGTGTTGAGTTTCTCACTCTGACGTATATGAATTTGTTTCGATCGGCAATGAGGAGTCGACGACTCACAAAGAAAAAAACTCTTAGAGTTTGAAACTCTAATTTTCGAGAAAGTGCACGAAAACGAGAGACGCGCGCTCTCATTTTGTCACGCTCTCTAACATTAGAGTTTCACTCTTCGTCTCGACATATCAGGATTAGTGTTTTTTCTTTGAGAGGAGCCACAGAAATCTCCCCGTTTTCTTCCATCAAGTATATCTTTACCTTCGTATTGATCGTCTGGAATAGAAAAGAACGATTTACAATTCCACCCTCACACAATAACGAGAAAATATTTACATCGACATTGAACCGATTTGCAAGACTCAGCAACACGAGGATGTTATCGGCTAAAAAATATTGTTTGAATCAATGTTTTTTTTCAACTCTGGTTTCTGTGATTGTCTATCAATATTTGAGCAAAACAGTAATAATTTTGTCTCCCAACCGGAAATCTTGTATTTGGGGTTGTGGAGGAAAGAGAGGAGCACGATAAATTCCTAAATATTTAGTGATTATTAGGAAAACTTTTCGTCCCACTCACGTCATAAGTGACATTTCCCACCACGATCTTCGATTTCTTTACTCTACCCGAGACATCGAATACCATTTCCTTCAGAACGGGCGAGCGACGGCACAGCAGCTTCAAGTTATGTTTCATCGTTTCTTACAAACGGAGAAATGATACAATGTAACTCAGAGCGCGAAGTCTCCAGCTTTCCTTACTCTGGAGTGTTCACATCTCAAACTATTAGGAGACTTGATTACTCCATCTCTCGAATTCTCATGCTCTCTCAGCAGGAGACAACATATCCAGAGTAAGGAAAGTTGGAGACTTCGCGCTCTGTGAAGAAAGCATCTATGTTTTACAAATTTTCTGTCTTCATTATCAAAAAAAGTATTCTCCCTTTATTCAAATTGAGTTCTTTAATAGCAAAATAATGCTTGTTATGGTTTACAAAGACAGATGAAATAGAAACTAATTACGATTTTCTCTCCTTTTTCGTATTGCACTATCATTCACAGTTTTTTGCACTTTGTCTCAATGATCAGTACTAATCTTTTTACTCACTACCTTATAGCAGTAGACCTTCTTTCCCTCGACTTTGAATGAGACATCGTCCTTCGCACCCCTTTTGGTGAAGTCGATAGGTGCACTGAAGAGACTTATTTAGATTTGCAGAAATTCGCAGTTATTGTTGTATTAGAGAAATGATAGTGGAAGAATCGTCACATCTATCTCATAATAATAATAATGTTTATCATGCAAATTACATAGCAAACTAGCCGAGATGTATTGAGGTTAAATACACTACGCTCTATGCACAGTTCTGAGTGCAGGTTCGGTCCAGGGGGACCTCGGTAGCCTTCTTCAGGTAAGTTTCAGGGGGACCTCGGTACCCTTCTTCAGGTAAGGTTCAGGGGGGACGTAGGTAGCTTGCTTGAGCTTCGGTCCAGGGAGGAGGACTCGGTAGCCGGCTCCAAGTACGGTCCAAGGGGAGTTTAGCATGTTGGGGAATGTGAATCTCTAGAAAGAGTACTGGCTTATTCCGTTGCAAACGGCTCGTGAGGCTGAGAGCGTTCGAAAAAAATTGCCACTACGCCACTTCGTGGCTCCGTGGCAACTTTTTTCGATCGCTCTCAGGCTCAAGAGCCTTTCTCAACGGAAACGCAGGATACCGTGTGTTCCTTTCCCGGGCGTGTTCGAACACGTTTCCGACACCGACATCGGAAAACACTTTTCCTGTGATCTCCCACGCTCTGCGAATCAATTGGAAACTTTTCAAAATTTTCGATTATTTTCATTTTAAAACGTGCTAGAACACGTTCAGACACATTTCCGACATCGCAAAACGATTTTCCTATGGTCCCCCACGCTCTGCGAATCAATTGGAAACTTTTCAAAATTTTCGATTTTTCATTTTAAAACTCGGCAAAACAGGTGAAATCGTGTTTCACGTTACTCAATAACGTGCTGAAATCGCTTCTGACACTTGCGAAAAATGCGGCAAACGTTTTGCCCGCGGCGGGGTTCGAACCTGGGGGTCTCGGATCGTAAGTCAAGAGCGTAACCCACTTGGCTATGGATTTGGTCATTTAAATATTGCAAAATTTTAAAGGGATTTTGGTCTGTTGTTGTATGCAAAAGGATCCGAGAAGAGAGCAATTTTGAAGCGATTTATTAGGAAGCTTCCGGATACATGATTCCGGCCTCCAGAAAGGGGTCAGGGGCGAGAGAGTGTGCAAAAGTAAGATAGTCACTCTCGATTTCCCTTACACTCACGTTCTAACTCCATTCCTGCGAGATTGCCGGCAAGAGGAATGATTTGGAACGAAATGTGCGAAAATATCATGAAATCGCGTGAAATCAAGTGAAATCAATCGATATTTCACTTCAAAAATCGGCAAAAGATGCTCAAATGTGAATCTCGTTACTCAAAAATGGGTTTGGGCCACATTTGACACTAATGCGGAAAAAAATGCGGCAAAAGACTATGCACCGGCGGAGATCGAACCTGCCACCCTCGGATTTGAATTCGAGCTCGCTACCGACTTGGCGGAAAGAAATGTCTGTCACGCGAACGGAAAAAAAACAGACAGACAGACAAACAGACACAACGATTTCCTATAAGTGGAGGAAATTGTAATATAAATTTGAGACTAAGTGAGAATAACGGCATACATGAGATACGACGTCACATGTAGTGACAAAGAAGGTGTTCTCAGAAAAGCTGAGAGAAAGAGATATCTCGATGTCTTATCGTTGCCAACATACGGTTCGGCTAGATCCTCTTTGACTGGCACAGCTGACATCATCTTCGGCATTTTGCACTCCTATCTCTTGGCCAAGGCGGCTTTCTCCTGAAATTATCCACTTAGTCTCATTTATGCCACGATTCAAGAATGTTCCCACCTCTATTTAAAGTAATACAATGATAGAACATATATATTCAGAGTTACAACAATATCTTTTGTTCGCTCTACTTTACTGTCCCAAACACTGATCGAACAGTAGATTGACTTCATTCCAACTCACATCAATTGTTCTTGCCGTCATTAAGAAGTTGCACAGGCTTGATCTGAAGCTAGACTTTGAGAGGACCAGAAGAGTACAAATTAACCGACCGAGTGGGGAGAAAGGAGAAGGAGCGAATGAGGAGGGGAGCGATCGATCAGATCAATCAATTGTATACGCAAATTGTAGCTGCAACTCCAATAAGTCTTAAAGGGAGAGTTACTCCATGTTTGAATTCGCGCGAATTTCGATGGTCTTGCCACGAAACAACCAACTTTCCATCCGACTAGTGTGATTCCCTGGATGTGAGCTCACCTCTTCTCTCTCGCACTCTCTTTGATCTACTCAGTCTCTCTTCTCCTCTCGCATCTCTCGCCCCTCCCCGATTCCCCCATGTCTCCAAGAGAGACAGAGGAGGAGAGGTCAATCTGTAGGTCTTTTCTAGGCGTATTTCTCCCTTTACATCAAATGTAATCAAATTTACAATTTAATCAACTCTAGAATTTCTTACCTTCTGTACACGACCATTAGCAATACCTTCACAGAGCGGAAAGTCTCCAACTTTCCTTGGGGATCTTGATGTCATGCTTTGTCACTTTCACTCCTTGCGCACGGTCGCACTCTATTTCGCTCCCTCCCCTCCCCTCAATGGCTCCGGAACCACCTTCCGTTGCCTCTACCTTGGCTGATATCCAAGCCAGTCTTCTCGATCTCCATCGCAAGGTCGATGTCCTCACTGCCAAGTCTCTCGTACCTCCTCCCTCCATTCCCTCTCCCTCTCCTCTTCTCGACAGTGCCCTCTATTCTTCTGTCGTCAAAGGAATCGCTGATGAAGAGAAGATTCGTGAGAAATCGAAACGTGCCGTTCTCGTCGGATCTGCCGAGTTGGCGACGCCGGAGGAAACAGCCAAGATGGATGAGCACAACCTCAAGCGGCTCATCGAGAAGGCCAACAACAGTGAGTTGACTGATGCGTATAATGCAGGTCTCTTCTCTCACAAGAGACATCCTGAGAAGAAGAAGGAGGGCCAGAGTACCGTAGTCAAGTACAACCTCTCGTCGAACACGCTGCGAGACAAGTTCCTCTCATGCATCAGAGTCATCGGTGGGAGACCCGAGGAGTTCACCCCATCCATGTACGTCAGACGCGATCTCATGCCAATTGAATTGCTGCAGGAAAAGAAGGCCAAGGCTGAGGCTCTCCGACGCAGCAGAGAATGCGGATTCCTGAAGTGGGGCGTTCGTGACACCGACGTTATCAAGTTCTCCGGTCCCAACTACCGCCCCCTCCCCGACCGTCTCAGTGAAGGTTATGTACGTCCCAACATGGCATCCCACAGCTCAGATCCGAACATCAACGACGAACCTATGAAGATGGACGAACCCGAATCGACAAATGAGACTACCCATAACGAGATCGTTGTTCCTCCCCCCACTGCTCCCGAGATCACTCCGCCTCCGTCTACTACTCCTCCTCGACTCCCAAAGCTGCCGCTGCTCCTTCCAATATCACTCTTCGAAAGAAGACTCTGGTGACGACTAATGATTCCTCCATCATTACTACCGACTCTACTCTCACTTCATGTGGCTCTTCCACGGCGATGACGGAACAGACAGTCACTAAGTCAGAATAGGATGAGTCAGGCAGTGTTGTGAGTTCTCCCATCTCCACTTGTCCTACTTCTCCCCGCCCTTCTAATTGTTTACCTTCCTCTTTTTCTAACCACTCTAGTTCAATCTCATTTTACTACGGTAACTCCCGGAGCGTTAAGGCTAAAATCGATACTCTAACTTGCTTTCTCAAGCGTTTCCACCTTCTAGCTATTTCTGAGACTTGGCTTGACTGTGGGGATCTTGATGTCATGCTATTGAGAGGGACCTCAAACCATTTCCTATTTCGCGCTGATAGAGTCGCGGGTAGGGGTGGTGGTGTCTTACTTTACGCGCACATCAATCTGCTCCCTATTACAGTATCTACTCTCACAATACCTGGCTTTGAATGTCTGACCGTGGACATCTTTCCATTATCTTCTACTCAGAATCGAGATTGTCTTAGAGTCATCGTTGTTTATCGCGCTCCAAATTCCCCTCCCCCTCTATGGCTCCCTTTATCGATTACCTGTCCAACGTAACTGGTTGTACACACCCATCGTTAATAGTAGGTGATTTTAACTATTCAAACATTGACTGGTATACCTATCATTGCCCCACGCTATCGGTTACACCCTTTCTAGATCTGATAACTCAGGGGTCATTCAATCAATATGTAGATTTTCCCACTCGTGGTAATAACATCCTTGATCTACTCTTGTGTAACTCTCCGATTATTAAGAATGTCAAACCTGATATTCCGCTTTCAGATCATATTGGCATTGCTTTTACAATCAATTCGTTCATTGCGAAGGATAAAATTTCCCCACCTTCCCGTGATTTCAGTAATGCTGACTGGGTCTCAATGAATAACATCATCGCCTCGCACAATTGGACACTCAGTTTTATGGGTAAAAACATCTTTGATGCCTATGAGTATTTCAGCGCCTTTATTAATGAATTGATAACTACTTACGTCCCTCTAAAAAAACCTAAAACCAATAATGGATTTCCAAAATACCTAAGTATTCTTTATGACCGTCTTCAGCGTTTTCATGCAAATGCGCCTAATTCTGACCTTACACATTCTCTTCGAAAACGTTTCGATAAAGCACTCAAATCGTTTGAGACTAATAGAGAAATACGCGCCGTTCAATCGGGGAATACCAATACTTTTTTCAAGTATTGCAAATCGCGCTTCAAAAGTAAGTCTTTCTAGTCTTCCGGGAATACTAGATGATAAGGGTAAAATTCTTCTTACTGACAACGAAAAAGCAACTGCTTTCTCAAAGTTTTTCTCAAGAGTTCAAACTTCCCCTCTATCAGCACCATTGTCCCGTCCTATGGTCTGCCAAACCCATTTTGATCTACCATCTATCTTTCCTGAACAGATCCTTCTCGCAATCTCACAGTTAGTACCTAAGTGTAATGGTTCCCCTGACAAAATTCCAAATATCCTCTATTGCAAATGCAAATTTTCCGTAGTTATACCACTCACAATATTGTTCAACATGTCTCTCACTTCAGCCACAGCCCCATCTCAATGGAAAACAGCCCATGTTAAGCCCATACCTAAAAAATCGGGAAATATGTCAATCTCAAATCACCGCCCTATATCGCTTACAGTAACCGCATCTAAAATTTTTGAGAAAATTCTCATAAACTCTATAGTTGATTACCTAGACACTAACTCTCTTCTAGATGTACGCCAAGCTGGCTTCCTCAAAATGCGTAGTACCACGACCTCGCTTAGCGAAACTTTATCATTTTATGCCAAACAGCTGGGCCCTGGCAAATCTGTAGATTCGATTTTCTTTGATTACCAGAAAGCTTTCGACTCCATAGATATCAGACTTCTATTGCACAAACTAGCCAATCTTGGTTTCTCTGCGCATATCATCAAATGGTTAGAATCTTATCTGATTGGTAGATCACAGCGTGTTTCTATTGGAAACACTCTCACACCCCCTTCACCAATCAAATCTGGGGTCCCTCAGGGTTCCGCAATTGGCCCGCTGCTCTTTATCCTGTACATCAATGACCTTGGTAATTGCATCCCAAAAGACGTTGAATACAACATCTTTGCTGATGATCTAAAAATATACGCAACTGTCCCTGATCACTCCAATGACCTGCAAAACGCTATAAATAGCATCGCAAACTGGACCTCCCAGTGGAATATGACTTTGAGTACACCAGTGCTCTGTACTTCATTTAGGGCGCCTAAAGACAAGGTCAAAATATACCTTGAATGGTCTTGCCATCTCCCCCTCTGATACTGTCAGAGATCTAGGTATTCATTTCTCTAAGAATTTGAACTTTGGGTATCACATCACACAAATTACTCGTAAGACACGCTCTATGTGTAATCTAATGTTGAGATCATTTCATACTAACTCCCCAGATATTCTCATGAAAGCATATAAAATTTACATACGCCCGCTCCTTGAATCGAGTACGGTAATTTGGAATCCTACTGCTATCGGCCTAGTTAATCGTTTAGAGAATGTTCAACGAGAATTCACTAGAAGAGTTCTCAAGCGTAGTCGCCAGCCTCCTCTGTCCTACCTAGACCGCCTAAAATTACTAAATATAGAGACCCTCGAATATCGCAGGGCTTTACGTGATATGCAGTTTGTTTATGATTCCATTCATGGGCACGCACTGTTGGACACCACTAACCTATACTCACTAGCTCCCTTAGCACGTTCTCTCCGGTTCGCTCATAGCTTGCGCATTTCGATCCCTTGCAGGCTACCAGTCTCGATTTCAACTTGTGCAAGTCGATCCATAACGCTCTGGAATAACCTCCCCTCCCGCCTAGTAACTGCCCCAAAAACCCCTTCTCAGTAGGGCTCCGAAAAAAACCCAAATTAGTTACGACAACCTCCCGAATCCGTAAGTTGTGATTGTGACACGAACACTGCCTGATTCACCATGAAAAAACTGCTCGATCCTGAGCCGAAGAATCCACCATCATGTCAAGATAATCCCTATCACCCAAATCACCGATGGAGAATAAAGTATTAAGTATATTAAGTATTAAGTATTACTTTGGAGATGTTGTCTCCAGCTGAGAGAGCATGAGAAATCGAGAGATGGAGACATCAAATCTCCTAATAATTGGAGATGTGAACACTCCAGAGTAAGGAAAGCTGGAGACTTCGTTCTCTGAGTTGAGATCAGGCATCCTAGATGTCACTTGCACCCAATAATCCCCTCTCTGCCACTGTTTTTTGATTGTCTCCTCTAGTCTTTCGCGCATCGAAAAAAGGCGCCTAAGGCGATTAGAAGAGGAACCAGAGGAAGGTGGGAAGAGAAGAGGGAAGAGATCAGAAGTTACTGCTTGATGGCAACATTCTTTCTAGTTTGACACTAACCATGTCAAAAAACGCAAGCAATGTTGCTAGCAATTTTGCCGTCACCCGAGGGCTCGCACATGATTCCAAACCTACAGACCAGGGTTAGAGTGAGAGAGTGTGCAAAAGTGAGAGAGTCTCTCTCGATTTCACACGCTCTCTCACTCCAAAGGCCTTTCTGTAAGGTTGACCGGCCTGTGGAATGATGTGCTCGGAGAACCTGGGCAGGGATCGATCTCGTCACCCTTGCCTTAAACCACTCGGATTATTACTTCGTATTAATATTTGTGTTGTATTTCTCAGAGTCTATTGCTATTTATTCTCATCGTATTTGAATATTCATTTCTTCCACTTGTTCTGTCGGAAAATAGTCTGCACCTTTAGATTATTAATGTGATTGCCTCACTGTTCTTAGTGTCCTTTGACATTTTGACGAAAACAGAAGCTCGAATGTATTTTGCCTTTCCGTGGTTTTCTATTCAGTGTATTTTCGCAGATTTCGAAATATTTTAAAGGATCGAAGGTTCTTGATTTTTTCTCGAACGGGCAGCGCGTTCGTTTCCATGGTGCGGCTAACATCTGCCATGGGGGTCGGTGAGGATGTTCCTTTCCTCCTTTCTTCTCTCTCTCTCTCTCTCCCTGACCCGGCCGCACCTGAGATCAAGCCGCTTCCAGACAATAGTCTCTCATTATCCCCCCGATTAAACAAGAATAATTGCCAATGTGTGCTGTATTTTTCCGAAACCGCATATTGATCAGCGCCCCTAACGCAACTCTCTTAAATATTGTTTTGTATTGCATTACATCATTAGGCAAAGGCAGAAAATTTTCGAAATTTGAAATGTAATTTCTTCCATTATCATTTCAAGAAAATTAATAAGAATCAAGTAGAAAGTGAGTTCCATTCCCCTCACTTTCCATACCCCGACCATAGCAGGTGGCACGAAATCGTTAGCCCTTTTCCCTTGCACGGATCTAATGTCCCTCTCTCTCTCTCTCTCTCTTTCTCTCTCTCTCTCTCTCCCTCCCTCTCTCTCTTCATCCCCTCCTCATTTCGCATTCTACCAAGTCCCTGTAATCTCCACCTCATTTGCTGTTCCACTGAGCCACAAGATCCCTTGCTAGACTCTCACTTCGAAATTCAGTCAGTTTCCAATTTCTCTTTGCGTATCCACTGATTAGTAGTGTCCTATGTTTGACGTAGCACGGCGTTCTGGAGAGTCCAGGCAAATTGAGTCAGAAAGTTAGAGAGTGTGAAAATAGCATGCAAAAGGTCTCACCACGAATTTACTTTTGGCATTTTGCCCAGAACGCCGTGGCAGAACTGCTCACATCATTCCACAGTCCGATCAACCTTCCAGAAAGGCCTTTGGAGTGAGAGAGCGTGTGAAATCGAGAGGGACTCTCTCACTTTTGCATACTCTCTCGTCCTAACCCTGGTCTGTAGGTTTGGAATCATGTGTGCTGACTTATGCTGCGCAAATTTCATGGGGTGCAAGGTGCACATCAGTGTTATGCACCATTTCATAACTTTTTTCCTAGTAAAGCTACAACTTCCAAACTTGATACAGCGATTTTGCAAGCCTCGTTTAGTACATTTTCGTTTTCGATTGAATAGATTTCACCCATCAAATTAGCGCAGAATTATCCTACCACACAAGTATATCGAACAGGGAATTTTAGCGAATTGAAGTTCCTTTAAATTATGGGCCTCGCTTTTTCTTGAACTGATTAGTCACTAGACTTTGAAAAGTAACGGTTCAACTAGTTGCATAATAGGGTTCCTTAATGATACACGATAATCCAATTATAGAAAGTGGAACAAAAGATTTTCTATTGTTCCCCTTTTTATAATTGATTTTTCGTATATCATTAAGGAACCCTATTGCATAATAGGGAAGTCGACCGATTTTGTGAAAAAGAGTGTGAGAAATGAGGAGTGTGTTCAGAAAAGCAACTAGTTGCATCGTTACTTTTCAAAGTCTATTAGTCACCCATCCATTTCAATCTGGAATCAAGCAGATCCTTCTTGTTTAAACTTCTCGAACCTGCCAATGCAGAAAGTACAGTCATGCGCACACTCTCAGATACTCCAAACTGCTCTTCTCTCCATTCCCAGACGAGAGAGAGAGAAGGAGAGAGAGAGAGAGAGAGAGAGAGAGAGAGAGTCTGTGATCTCAACCCCTTGAGGGGTTAGAGAGCGCGTGAAGACGTGGGGGCTCAAACAGATCTCCTACCCGAATTCGTCATTCCTACCAGTTACACCTTCATTCTTTCCCGCCAAACCTCCTCTCTCTCTGATCCTCTCCATTCCGCATGCTCTCTCGCACTGTCTGATCGATGAGAGAGCATGCAGAATGAGGAGAGTCTGATCATTCTTCCAAACACGAGTAACAAGCGACATTTGACCCCGCGAGAGTAACACATTTCCAGTTTTGTGCCGGTGACAACCCCCATTTGGTTTGCCCATTGCTTCCCCCCTCTCGATTGGTGTTCTGGGTTAGGGCACACACACTCACACACGTTGATTTTGCACTTTAACCACTTGATCTGCGGGCCAGAAACTGAATCAGACCCTTAGGGCTGCTTCATTTCATCGAATCTGAATCATTCTTTCGAATCCTCATCTCACAAGCCGGACAACCTTGCGTAAAGGGAGTGAGAGAGCTCTCTGATCCAGACCCCTCTGTGGAGGTGTGATGACTCTTCTCAACCCCGCTAACTTCTCGATTAACCCCACCCGTGATTTCTTTCGCTCTCTAATGCAAACAGTGCGTGATCTAATCGAGTAGACTAACGAACTCTCCGCACTCCTCTCCCTATCTTCCCTTATCAGGCGCTCGCTTTTCCATATTTTCGCCCTCCCCTCTCTTCTCCCCGCTTTTTCATCGTTTATTATGAAGCTCATCCATTTTTTATGTGGATTCCATCGCTTTCTCTCTCTCTCTCTCCATCACACTGCCAGAAAAGCACTCGCAAGGCATCACATCCGGGGCGAATTATTTGAGGGAGGTGTTGCACTTTTGCCGTCTTCTGCCGTGTAAAGTAATCATTTCCACTTCATCGCTTCTCCTTTTTAGTCCCATGTTTTAGTTACGTTTCACACCCGATTGTTATTCTCACGAATGCCATTTTCTCCAATATAAAACGTTGCCCCTCAGGCATAGGGGTGGTCGAGACCGCCTTGCGTGTAGAAGACCTAACACCTTTACCTTTACCTATAATAGTCGTTCTCACGAATGCCATTTTCTCCAATATAATAGACGAAGAAAAGAAATAAATACATCGACTGTATCCCATCAATTCTCATTCGACGTCGTCCGCTTTTTGGTAATTTAACGAATAGAAAACGCCGTTTATTTTGGATTTTTACAAGAACAGCAGTAATTTATATTAATATCCACATAGAACTCTCTTCACAATTTTCCCTGATTTCTATTCTCTGCCCGGTAGTTCTCGTATCACTTCTCCCTCTTTTCCCTCCCCCCCTCTCTCTCTCTCTCTCTCTCTCTCTCTCTCTCTCTATTTGTTTCCCGTCTTCTTCTTGCCACCTGCTCATCCCCTTCTTTGTACACAACCATCTACACTACTCACTACCGCTTCTCTCACTTTCTCTCTCCCAGCTTCTGTGCCCTGAGGGCGTTGAAGCATCTCTCCCCACACATGATTCCAAACCTACAGACCAGGGTTAGAGCGAGAGAGTATGCAAAAGTGAGAGAGTCCCTCTCCATTTCACACGCTCTCTCACTCCAAACGCCTTTCTGTAAGGTTGACCGGGCCGTGGAATGATGTGCCCATTCTCCCAAAGAACTCCTCTCTAGTGTGTTCGCTGATTGATTTCAGTGAAACTCTTCTATGCTCAATTCTTTTTCGAATGGCTAATGTCAGTGTATTTCCCGCGATTTACCTTAATAATTTTGATCATTGCACGCATATTTAATTGAACTGTTAATCTTTAATTCTAATTCCAATGCCAAAACACGCCTAGAACTATTTCATTACCTTAATTGGACATCCTGTCATAAATATCCTAATTTTTGGCTCTTGTGCTCTACACAACACCATCATTTTCACGTATTTCTTCTCCATTCCCACCAGGTCAGTCTTCTTTTCCCTTCCGCCTCTCTCTCTCTCTCTCTCTCCTCCCCTCTCGACTTGCAACTCGAAACCCTTCTCTCGTCCGTGATTGTTCGTCTCTTTTCTGCCATTCGACCGTCCATCGGGGGTGGTCCACTCGAGGGGAAGAGAGAGAGAGCGAGAGAGAGAGAGAGAGAAATAGAAGAAGGGAAGTAGTGACCACATCACTCCAAGTTCTCACAATCACGGAACCGACACTCAAATGTACCCAGATCCTTCTCGTTTTACGATCACTTTCATGTGTTCTTTGACAAAAACGCTATCGAATTAGGGCTAAGCGGACTAATATGAGTCGATTTTGCACTATCGCCTTAGTCTTATCACTGATTATGACTCAATGAGGGCGTAGGGACGCTTTTCACGGGATGACACTGATTGATAAGACTGCGTATCGTTCCATAACAAACAATCGTCCACTTTCTGTGGTTGCGGTCTCGTGCGCTCATAGAGTAGGGAGATTTGAGAGGGTGGGAGAGCACATCTCCCAATTCTAAAAAAACGAAAACCCCTGATCAAGAAGAGTTGGAGACTTCAAAGTCGTCGTTAGTGAGCCTTGACTTGTGGATTCATAGAATGATTTCCCTGTTCGACGATGATTCTTCCCCTCTAGTACTGGCAGATCGTCTCGTTTTTCCCGCCTTCTCCCTCTCAATTTGTGATTCTTCACGCTACAACTGCTCCCAAACTGGCATGAGCAGCACAGGCAATTTTGGGTTGTCTCCCCGTTCCTCCCTCCTCCTCTTACTCACCCCCTAAATCATAATGAACCCAACCACTCTCTCCCACCTGGTTCTCTCTCTCTCTCTCTCTCTCTCTCTCTCTCTCTCTCCCTGTCTCTCTCCCTGTCTCTTAACCTCCCCTGTCCTCTCTCTCCTCCCTCTCTGCACCCATTACCTGTGCCCTCTCACTAATTATACAAGCTCTAGCCTTCCTTCCTCTTCCCAGCGCGTTCTCTCCTCTTGATTCATGCCCTCTTGACTTCAACTCACTTTTACTAGAACATAGCTTGTAATTCCACCGAAAATGTCCCTCTCTGGACTCTAAGCTGTCTTGTCTGGCTAATTGTACGGGTTTTCCCCATGCGCCCACTACCCATCCGCCCGTTTATCCGGTGTCTCAAGTCCCAAATACTTATCGCCTGTTCAAATCTCACTTCCCCCTCATTTCTCGTGTTCATTTCACCGTAAATTTTCGTTCGTTCGCGAAACGTCGTCGCTTTTGTGTTGTGATTGAAACGCGCGTGCTAATATTGCTTATACTCTTTATTCGATAGTGTTTGTGGCTACAGCACCGTGAGTCTTCTTCTCCCTCTCTTTTTCACTTAGATCTCCTCTTTGTCTATTCTTCTATTGCAGAAAATGGTTGCGAGAAGGTCATAAACGCCTCGAAGCAGTGATTTCGAGACAGGCGGAGCATCCTTAACACACAATTTTGTATATATCCAAAGTGCCATTTCGCGCGCAAATTATTCGCCTTTGTTTCCTCTTTTGCTGAATCATCATTGTGCTAATCGATACATTACCGTAGCCGGGATCTCCCGAGTCAGTCCTCGATAGGCCTACAGTATCCCGAGCCAGTCCTCGATAGTTCTAGCGTATCCCGAGTCAGTCCTCGATCTTACTACCGTATCCCGAGTCAGTCCTCGATCGTCCTACCGTATCCCTAGTCAGTCCTCGATAGTTCTAGCGTATCCCGAGTCAGACCTCGATAGTTCTAGCGTATCCCGAGTCAGTCCTCGATCGTGCTACCGTATCCCGAGTCAGTCCTCGATAGTTCTAGCGTATCCCTAGTCAGACCTCGATCTCACTAACGTATCCCTAGTCAATACTTGATGACCCTCACATTTCCCTAGTCAGTTCTCGATCGTCCTACCGTACCTCCTCTCCCAGTTGGGTCTCACAGTCCCATGCGTCGAGACTGCGTGCAGTAGTGGCCGATGTGGGAGTGGAGAGATCGATGGATGAGAGATCGGAGGAAAGAGGAGAGAAGACGGAGGACGAAGTGTCCCACCAGTCGAGTTCACTGCAAGTATCGATTGATTACTGTAATCATCAATTGGTTACTGTAACTATCGATTGATTACTGATTATTGCGCCTCCTGCTGAAGAGTTAAATGATTAGGAGAATCATGAGCATCTAAAGCTTCCGCGGTTTTTGCATGATCTTATCAGGAAGGTCTCTGATAACGATTGTTTGAGACCACGCATCCTTCTCGCATTGAACATCATTGTTCTTTCGTTTTTCTGATCTCTCAGAGCACTCGAAACATGTCTTCAAATTGTTGTCTCTCTCTCAGAACCATCAGAACATCTCATGGGATCCGATAGAATCCCAACGATATCTGCGTGTAAACTGTTTGATCCTCTCTCTCTCTCTCCTCTTCTTTGTCTCTCTCATCGTCGATCAAAGTGGCGCATCTCTCTCTCTCTCTCTCTCCATTTCCTTTCTTCCATCCGATATTTGACCACTCTCAGGCAGGTTCTCCATGACAGTTCGTCATATCTCTCTGATCCTCAACCGCGTTGATATCCGTTCGTTGCAAGCACTTTGCTATAGGAAGTTGCGCGGCGCGGAAAGATCAGGTTACGGTAGGTCGGTTGGCGCGCACATTAGAGCACATTTTTGATCCTTATTACCCGTTCCCGTATGTCTCTTTCCTTTCTGCGTCTTGTTCATCATATTTCGGTGCAAGATTACGGTAGTTCAGTTGGGTCGCGCGCTCGGTCACATTCATGATTGTCTTCTTCCTTGACCTACCGACAGAGTTCGTTCACATCATTCATAAACTCCTCATGAATCTGCTGCGTGTCGAGTGTCGTCGTAGTCGTCGTCGGCTCCTCTGTCGTGGTTACGGTAGATCTACAATTACGGTAGTTCATCGGGTCATGTGGTTCGGCGGGTCACGAACCCGATCTGGGCTACCCGGGCCCAGGTGGGGGCTACGGTAGTTCCGCTGGTGTCACTGGTCGAATCGTAGATTCCATCGGAGATCAGAGCGGGTTGGCGACCGCGAGAGACACGCAGGAATTCCACCTGTAATTATCAAATACGCGCTCTGAAATACGGTGGGGGGATACTGTAGTGACACCGGGTCGTCCACTGGGTCACATACTTTGTTTAGTGTATTGTCATGAGCGCCAGCACCGCAAGTTGTCCCTTAATTTCAAACCCGCCTCGCCCGTGGCGCCACGAGACCCCGTTTTAGCACCACCTCTTATCAAGTCGCCCTTCTGATTACTCATTCCCTCTTTATCACGAGAGAGAGCAGCTTCATTCCACATTCTTTCTCTCTGATCACAGATTCAAACGCTCCCCCCTTTGTCCTGATAGTTCTCATCCCACCACGCATTCCTCCCTTACTCATCCATTCCTATCAGACCTCCATCAACCTTTTTTCGTCGCCATTTCTCGCGTGCCAATCATATTTCGCATTCTGGGATACTGTAGGCGACACTGTAGCGCCGGGTCGTCCGCTGGGTCACATCTCTCATTCCCCCTCGTATTAATTTTATCGTCTGTCTTCTACCTCGTGGTACGGCTGATCCGATGGCGGGCCCCACTTGGAGCGCGTCTTGGTCGCACGCCAAATCTCCACTGGCAGATACTCGGCCTGCAAAGATCAAAGATCAGGCTTGAAAGATCAAAGATCAAAGCCCAGAGATCAAAGATGACCTGAAAGAACTCGGCGCATCGCTTTCGACGCGCCTTGATCGAGAAGATGGGCACGGGCGCGGAGAGAACGGGACCCGCGGCCGGACCTCTGAGATGGGTTACAGTAGATTATCGATTAGTGGGTTACGGTAGATTGCAAGAGTACGGCAGGCTACCTGGCCGAGGTTGCCTGCGACGCGCCCGAGAAGATGGACGATCCGGAGGAGCAAAGTGACGAGGGTACGGTAGTCGAGAAGGCGCGTAGGGAGACGCACGCTTCTGCGCAGGGTTACTGTAGTCTGGGCAGCGTGCCAGCATGGGTACTGCTACATTGGCAACTTGCCAAGTACCGTAATCCCGCGCTGGCATCGTGCCAACTCACTGGGTGGGATGGTGGAGGAGCGAAGGGAGAGCAGCGATTGGTACGAGGGCGAGTCCATCGCTGAGTAGGGCACGACGCTCTTGAGCGATTCCGCTGCTGCAAAGTTGATCTTTGATCTTTGATCTCTGATCTTTGGTTTGAACTCACGCGTCGCGCCATAGTCGTAGAGGCGCTGGTGCGTGCCGTCGTAGCTCATCTGGAATACGGTAAGCGGTTACCGTAATCGTTACTACCGTAATCAATCAATAAATCTACCGTACCGTCCATGGTGTCTCCTTGGAGGTGTCGTAGCTGTCGAACATGTACCCGCTGTCGACCATGGCGACCACTCGTGACGAATAAAAACGAATGAAATGAAGAGCGGAGAGGAGTGAAAAATGTGAAGAATTTTACTCTCCCGCCACATTTTCACACTAATTAGTTCTGCAAAGCAATTATCTGCGAAATAGTCAAAATGGAATCCCAAAGTCGATTTCAAACTTTTCGACCCCGCGGGGCAAAGCTCGAGACCCTAATTCGTGGTTGCTTTGTTCCCTTCTGTCTATTTCTGTCCCTTCTGTCCCTTCTGTCCTCTCCTCACTTTCTCGATTTAGTTCCATCTCCTTTGACTGACAGTTCACGTACGCAAGTCTCAATTCGATCCCTCCCAAGTCAACCTTGAATTTCTTGAATCTTCTCTCTCTCTCTCACTCATTTCACTTCTTGTGATTGATCCCTGGCATAAAATTCGAATCAATCATAGAGAGAGGGAGATTACATCACTTCTCTCTCTCCTGAGTACTCTCAAATACTGATGTTCTCGCAACCGAGGGTGCATTTGCTGTTCACAGCATTTACTTATTTTATGCTGCGCTAATTTCTTCGGGGAAATTTCCCCATCAAAAGGTGAAAAACTCGTATAACTCAGCTCAAACTGAACATACTCTCTCCAATTAAAAAAGGAAAATATTCCAAACGTGGCTTACAATACCTGTATCAAGTTTGGAAGTTGTAGCTTCACTAGGAAAAAAGTTATGAAAGGGTGCATAAAACTGTTTTGCACCTTGCACCCCATGAAATTTGCGCAGCATTAGCCACCGATACTGTGGGCTTTGACAGAAATATCGAAAATTAGTAGTTAACTCAAAGCTAAAAGAAAGTAGGAGTGCAATATGTGTATTTGTTGTTTTGTTTGACTCCTCATGAAACTTCCCGTTTCGACATCTGTGCATGCATTTCGCGCTTTTATTTCGGTTTACGTTTCACACACTTTCTCTCTCTCTCTCTCTTACTCCAGATCCATCTCGTTTATTACCCCCATCGCGTGCGAAAAACTCATCAGTTCAGCTATGTTTCATTAGGCTCTCTTACCTTCTTGTGGCTATTTTCGCGTCCATGCTGATCATCGATTCTATTTCTAAATATTTTTAAAAAATCAATTCACACTCCCAGGACGGATCGATACTCGAGTACCGTAGTCTCTCGGGTCCCCGACCCGAGGGGAGGGGGGGACGCCTTCTGGTCGGGACCACTCGGCACCTGGATACGGTGCGTTTCGTCGATTTTCCACTGCTCGTACTCTTTCGCCGTTACAGAGGATTACTGTATAATATAAAAAATCGATAATGTTTGCAGTGACTGCGTGTGTGGGCCGACTCCCCTCATCTCCGGCTACTTCCATCCCATTTCGTATGATGAATTACGGGATGGCACGGCACTCTCACGACTATACACCGCCCAAGTGTACGTTTCCACGTGATTCCAAACTTGCAGGGAGGGGTCAGGATGAGAGAGTATGCTAAAGTGAGAGAGTCCCTCTAGATGCACTCAAAAGGCCTTTCTGCAAGGTTGAATGATGCGTTTCCATCCAGTTTCTCACAATTTTCTAGTTTCCCACTTCTATAATTGCAGAACTTTCGTAAATTGGCCAATTCCAAAAACCGATAGTCGATTTGATTCGTCTAAGATTACGATCAAAGCCAAATTTGCACACTCAAGAACGTTTTGACCCTAATCTATGCCTGTTGCACCTATTTTGCCCCTGTTGTTGATGTGAACAGCAGGAAAAATTAGAAGAGAAGTTCTTGAGCTTACTCAATAAGGAAAAAAACTGCAGCATTGCTTTACTCCTCGCTAGCAATCACTCCCAGCGAGGCTTCGCTCCTTAAGAGCGAATCAAGTTTTCTTCCCCTCGTTGCGCTTTCCCATTCTCACCTACATTTTACTACTGTACTTCGCTCATTTACGGTCATGCCCTCTTCGGGGTAATTGCCTCGCTTAGCTGCCAGCGTGCTTAGCTCCCACTAAACTTCGCTCATTTTCGGCCCATTTCTTTTTTTCTGGACTCATTTCGCAACAGAAATCCGGCCCTTTCCCGTATCGTTCGCATGCTCATTTACAGTCATGCCCTTTGTATCACTCCTCTCTCTCTCTCTCTCTCTCTCTCTCTCTTTCCCTTCTTTCAATTAGTCATCTCCATGTTCTGTCTTTTCCCTAGTCTCATCCCCTCCCCTCATTCCTCTCCTCCTCTGACTGACCCCTGTTGTGTTCTGCCATTCCTATTACTATTATTGCTAAAGGAGCGAACATTCTCTCTCTCTCTCTCTCTCTCTCTCGATTTTACCCGGTCTCTCTCCCTTCTAGCGATGAGATAGTGCTCAAAAAGAGAGAAGTCTTGAGGCAGAGAGTATCACCGCCCCTCATTCGCCCTGAACAGCACAATACTATTGGAAAGCCGCCGGTCGGACCAATTTAGAATTGATGGGAAACTACCCAAAGTTTAGTGCAAAGGTCACCGAACCCTCTGATACGGTACTCACTGGTCCACTACGGATCGTTAATACAATTTCGAAAAGACAATTAAATTCGTGTACTCCCTTTCCATATCTCGACTTGTCTCTTTCTTTGTCATGCTCCTTCGCAGACTTTTTTATTTTTATGTTTTATAGCGTTTATGAATTTATAATACAACGCAGTGTTTTCGAACTCAGCCTGCATAACCTCATCTATTGTTTCACTGATATCACTACATTGCGTCACAACTCTAATCCGAACTACGTCTGTTTCTCCCTTGCAAGCACGGGTACAGATCGCTCTCTCTCTCTCTCTCTCTTTCTCTCTCTCTCTCTCTCTCTCTCTCTTTCAGTCATTTACGACAGCGTATTATCCGCCTGCATAATCCTCTGCCATTGGGAATTTGTGAGTGATCAAACCAAAGGGCACGCATACGGATACGTCACTTTTTGAGTTGTGCTATATGCATATTCACATGATTACAAACCTACAGACCAGGGTTAGGACGAAATAGTATGTAAAAGTGAGAGAGTCCCTCTCGATTTCACACGCTCTCTCACTCCAAAGGCCTTTCTGGAAGGTTGACCGGTCTGTGGAATGATGTGTATTTGATCATGGAACCAACCACATTCTAGATTTTGTCATAACTTCTGCGGCACTTTGTTCATTGTAACCGCATTTTACCGCTCTCTGAACAGAAATACTTATTAATTTGTGAATTCGGGCATTTTTCGTCCATATTTCCTCCAAAATTCTATGGAAACTAACCGTTCGAGAGTGACCTTCCATACCATTCCCCCTCTGCCCTTCCCTCTCATCTACAAAAAGAGAGCAGGGCACAAATTGTGGCCAGCCCCCCAATTTGCATGGGAGGGTCTCGTCCTCCCCTTTGACCTCCCGAACGAACAGATAGAGATGCGCAGTGACGTTTCACGCCATTTCTCAGTGTGACTTTGCCGAGAATTTAGCATATTTGGCTTGTGAGTCAGTGTTCGTATCTCTCTTTCTCTCTCTCTTCTCTCTCTCTCTCTCTCTCTCTCTCGGGCCCTTCACTCCTTCTTATTCTTACTCTCGGCACTCTTCTTTGATATCGCGGGGTATCGTTGGGGGAAGGACTATTTGCATACCCAACAACAGTAAAAGAGGTCTTTCCCCCTCGTGTGGAACGTCTATTCTCACGGGAATCGTTAGCAGAGAGAGAGAGAGAGCGATCAGCTGTCTAGCAGAATCAAGCTGAACCAAACAGTCCATGATCGACGAGCGAAACCCGGCGCTTCTCTGTTTCACTCGCGCTCTCAGAAAATCATGTGTTAGATACTATCATTTCGTTGTGCGCAGTCTTCAAAGAAGAGTCCTGTCGATTTTTACAAGCAAATTAGATCTAAACGCTTCTCGGTGGTATTGGTCGGCTGGTGGAGCCAAACCCCGGCGCTTCTCTGTTTCACTCATCTGCCTAAATCTCTTGATTGATCTCCCGGAAGAGGAGAAAATCAGCTGCCTTGGTGTGTCTGATACACACATTCCATGTGTGGGGGGGATCTCTTTGTCTACTCATCCCCTTCCTTCTTTCACCCCTTCTCTCTCTCTCTCTCTCTCTCTCTCTCTCTCTTCCCTCTTCTTTGCCCATTCTCACACACTGTTTTTGCGTGGTTCCTTTCCTGCAGTCGCCTCGGATCCACACATTTGCATGTGTAGATTGGGTGTCCCGAGTACTGATCAGACTCTCCTCATTCTACATGCTCTCTCATCGGTCAGACAGCGCCAGAGAGCAGGCAGAATTGAGAGAGTCAGACAATTGCTCAAATTTCCCCTCGGTTCAATCAGTGACCAGTTTCGGAAACTCTGTTCACACTGACCAGAGTAGCACTAATTACTACCAGTCTCGGGGCTGATCTCGCTTGAGTGATCGTGAAAGGAGAACAGAGAGAGAGAGAGGGGGGGGGGTATGAATGAGTGGACATACCGGAGTACCTGGCGAAACACTAGTTCAATTCTCTGAATTTCACACATTCAAAGTGTTCATTGTTCATATTTTGACGCATTTCTACTTCTTCACCATGTTTATTATGAGATTAAGGCGGTTTTGTTGTTATTGACCTTATTCATGCACCGATCACACTTCGCACGTTGTTTGAATTATGGCTCAAGGTGCCATAATCTATTTCTGCCTGTTTGACTTATGCGCCTTCTCGCGGTATTTGGCTTTTTTGCACACGCTTCACGTCATTTCTGTCGTTTTACTCGTTTTGCCTCGGTTGAAAGAGTGGAGAGGGAGAGAGAGAGAGAGAGAGAGAGAGAGAGAAAGAATGGAGAAGTAACACCTTTCCGGTCTCGAAAACCTAGAGGCGGATCGAACCACATGAGTGTTTGCATTAGTACCGGAGTAGATTGAGTACGAATAAGAGGGAGAAAAAGGTGCGTTGTCCAGTCGCGTTTGGAATCATCATCGCTATTCATTCTCCCAGCTATATCCCCCGAAAAAATTCTAATATACTTGCGTATCCTTGCTACCATGCATAAGATCTATTGTCACTTAGCCTCAAATTTATATAATTATTTTCTCTGTAAATTGCATGATAAACATTATTATTACTCTGCCGACGAAGATCTTTTTTGTTGTTTCTGACCCAATTTCACAGTTAACTCTCGTTTTTGTCGATAATCGGACGGAATAAATAATGAATGAATGAACACCGCTCATTTTCCAGCGTATTGTTCATTCATTGCTCAAAAATCGATAATGCCTTGCAGTGACCGTATCGAGGAGCTCGCGACCTCGCTTCGAGACACTCCCGCAGGGAGACTCGCCGCCCTCATCCAATCGATCGCCAGGTTCTACAAGGTACTGCAGATTCAGTAGTATACGGTAGTCAACTGGGAACTGACTTTTTTGTTTGTAGTGTTTGTCTAGACTCGCTTGTTGTAAACCAAGTGATTTGCGACTCTGCTAAGAATAGGGGAAGTAAGGGAGAGAGAGAGAGAGAGAGAAATAATGGGCCTCCCAGGGAGAGTAGAAGTGGCTAAAAGCAGAGTGAAACTGTGGCTGCTCATCTCATTGGAATGAAGATGAATGGGGGAGAGGGGCTAATGGGTGTAGAAGAGGGAGAGAGAGAGAGAGAGAGAGAGAGAGAGAGAACCAGGTGGGAGAGGGGAAAGAGATTAGGAGAGAGAGAGAGGGGGAGACCGCAAGTAGTGATAAATCACAGAACCAATTAGGATAATTAACTAATTCTGATACGAGATATCGGGGTGGAGGTCGGATAAAAGGCGAAAATGAGGTGGGAATTAGCAGACCCTGAAGTGCGAAATTCGGGTGATACTCCTCAGAGGGGAAATAAGTCTACGACTCTAGACTTATCACATCATTCCACCCGCCGGTCAACCTTACAGAAAGGCCTTTGGAGTGAGAGAGCGTGTGAAATCGAGAGGGACTCTCTCACTTTAGCATACTCTCTCGCTCTAACCCTGGTCTGTATGGTTGGAATCATGTGTTGTGGGCTGGACAGTGACGCCTTTCAAAGTCTACATGCCTCCCTCCCCCTCGCCTATTAGACTTTGAAGTCGTCGCTGTCCAGCTTATGAAGTCGTTGACTTATGCCGCGCTAATTTCATGGGGTGCAAGGTGCACATCAGTTTTATGCACCCTTTCATGACTTTTTTCCTAGTGAAGCTACAACTTCCAAACTTGATACAGGGCCCAATTAAAAGGAAAATGTTCCAAACGTGGCTTGCAATCCCTGTATCAAGTTTGGAAATCGTAGCTTCACTAGGAAAAATGTTATGAAAGGGTGCATAAAACTGATGTGCACCCCATTAAATTAGCGCGGCATTATTTCCCCGTGAGTCCTCTCATTTTAATCATCGGCCTATCGACAGATGTAGAAAGTTTATGAATAGTTTAGCATTTTCTTCTTATGCACTTCTACCAATATGTTGGTTTTTGCTGTGGTATGGTAATAAGTCATGCCTCATTATTTTATTATTAATTATATTAATTATTTATTTAGATCCGTCTGAATCGATTAATCGTCATGACGCCGCCCGACGTCTTCACGATTCTCAACGACCCCAATCCTGGTGAGTTAATTACAATTATTAATTATTTAATTCCGTAATTAGCCATTTTGCAATTACTTTCCAAGACGTCTTACTCTATTCTATGACGTTTTCCTCTCCTGCGCCAAGCCTCTCTTCTACTCTATCATTACCGTTTTTCGCCCTTCCCTTCATTCTCGATCTCGATTTCCCATTGTGTTTTTGCCCTCTGCTCCTATACTTTTCTTGACCCCCGCAGGGAAGCAAAAGAGAGAAATCAGACTCTCCTCATTCTGCATGATCTCTCGTCGATCAGACAGCGCGAGAGAGCATGGGGAAATGAGAGGATCAGACCGTAACTCAAAAGAGAGCGAACCACGCCCCTGAAAGAAGCGAATAGAATCTCGAGAAGAAGAAGCACAAAACAAGTGACAGTTACCCATTCAATCACCTCTCTCTCTCTCTCTCTCTCTCTCTCTCTCTCTCTCTCTCCTCCCCTCTTTTCAATCCTTTTCTTCTTGTTTCTATGCGAGAGCTTCCAAACTTAGTGTATGCATAGCGCATGACGATAGGAAGGGTCCAAGCACCAGTTGACCTCCGAAGATCTCAGATAGGGGAGGGGGAGGGTACCCTCTCCCCCCCCCCCTGCCCCCCAAGACACCGAGTCTCACCTGCCCCATACCCTTCCCCTGTTCCTTATCACTATAATCGCTCCCTTTCCTCTTCTCTTCATTCATTCATTCATTCATTTATTCTCCTCTGTTATTCGCCTCGTTTTCTGTTTCTCCAACTGTAAAATACTATTATATCTTAATGCGAATTTACATGGAAGAACGCGGTTACAATTGAGAAACAATAACAGTTGCGATGCAAATAGCAAGCGGAACTATTTTTATGAACTTCCCCAAGTTGGCATCTTGCTTGAGCCAACTTGGACTTCTATATTTGGCTTGATGCCAACTTGAGGATGCACACGGGTGTCTCTTCCCTCTCTTCTCTCTCTCTCATCTATTTTTTGTTCCTCAATCCACGATCTCTTTCTTGCAAAGGCAATGCAAACTTTGTCTGA
Organism: Pristionchus fissidentatus; assembly: GCA_036245785.1. NCBI lineage: Eukaryota > Metazoa > Nematoda > Chromadorea > Rhabditida > Neodiplogasteridae > Pristionchus > Pristionchus fissidentatus. The sequence continues at coordinate 6,175,552 of BTSY01000001.1, forward strand.
TCGCTCTATTTCCTGAGATTTCACTCCCTTTTTTGATCCATGGGAGGCCACCCAGGGGGATTTGACTAGGCGATCCAAAGTTTATAGGGAGGTTCTTGGACCACCCAGTTTGCAAAGCCAAATCAGCGCAGCTTAGTATAAGCGAAGCGAAAGAGAACCTCCCTAGTATGTTTCCCCCATTGTTCCTCGCCTGATCTACCCCTTTCCCCTCATCCAGACCGTAACATCTTTATTACGATACTTTCCTCCGCTCTCTCTCTCTCTCTCTCTCTCTCTCTCTCTCTCTCTCTCTCTTCCTCCTCTCCATCAAAGGAGTGAAACTCTAGCCAATCCTCATCCTTCTTCTCCTCCTCCCTTTTAGTGGTGTAATGCAGCTGACCCATCGGGATTCTAATGAGCAGTGCATCTCGATACCCCCACTCAGGACCCAAGGCCCCAAGGACCCTTTTGGGCCCGAACCCGACTGGCACCGGCCCCAAACAACAATGTTTATGCACTCACTTCGCATTAGGGTTCACGCAATCATCAGTCGATCAACAATTCATCCCAAGCACCCTAATGGAATCTCCCCTCTTATCCCTTCATATCCATCCCTTTCTTCTTTCTTTTCTCTTTCTTTTCTGGAGGGAGACCTCCCCCGATACACAAGGTCACCCGTTCATTCCCTACTGACCAATATAATCGCCCCCCCCAGTTCGTGCCCTTGTTTTTATCCATGCGCATCCTACAACAATTTAACAATAATATTTTTAAATATTACTACTTGGCCAAAGAAGCCAAGCATTCCCTCAACCGTACTGCCCCGAGTTCGAAGATCCTATACACCTCTGACCACGGCGAAGCCCATTGTTGCCTTGATGTCAGGATGGGTATCTGCATTATTAACCCGATAATCGATAATAAGATGACTCTGTTATTCCACCCCTTCCTCCCATAGTGAAGATGCACATTCCTCGTTCAAACAAGTCATAAAACCGCCATTTGGCCCGTTTGCGCCGCAGTTTTATCGTGTTTATTCCTATTTGCCGGAGTCCATTCACCAATTGGATGGCGATTCTGTTGGCTACTCTCTCTCTCTCTCTCTCTCTCTCTCTTCATTGTTTCTCTCCTTTCACTCTTTTCCTCACTAACTCCCACATGTTTCACTTGATACTCCTCTTCTTGCTACTTTTCTTCTCCTCTCCCCAGGATATCGGGGCATTATCTGGCAACCGCAACCACCACTTGTAACTGTATCAAAGGGCACCACCTCCGCTCTCTCTCTCTCTCTCTCTCTCTCCTTTGTCCCCTGAGGTGTCATCTACCCCTCTATCTGCCCTCCCTCTCATCTCATTTGTGTGTATCCATCGACTTCAATTCTCTCTCATTCATTCAATCTACAATCACTTCCTTCAGATTCAATTACTCATTCTCTCTCTCTCTCTCTCCATTACCGTTCGAAATTCGATACAGAACAACACATTGTCTGAGAGAGGAGCGAGTCGACTCTATTACTTGTTGTCATTACTCGGGACACCTTAGTAGTACTCCATTACTTGTTGTTTGTTGCGTCATTACGAGGTAATTGTCTGGTCCTCTTGTCTTCCCATTGAGTGTTTGCTGATCTCTCTCTCTCTCTCTCTCTCTCTCTCGGGATCCTCTTTTTCAAGGTGTTCATAGGGATTCTCAGAGAATAAGTTCCTAGTAGAGTGCGAAATGTGAGACCACGATCTCTTCATTTCACATGCTCTCTTGGTCGGTATGTGAGAGAGTGTGCGAAATGGAGAGACCGTGGTCTCACATTTCGCATTCTAGTTCCTAAGATCAACAAAGTTAGCATAGCCACTTGCAGGTATGTGAAAAATTTTATTTCTGGTGACTTACAAGTAACAAGTTCACTTGGTGTCCTGATCCTAGTGACTGTTTTTCACAGTAGCAGGGAACCCTCCTCAACCTGATGCTGCGCAAATTTCTTGGGGTGCAAGGTGCAAAACAGTTTTATGCACCCTTTCATAACTTTCTTCCAAGTGAAGCTACCACTTCCAAACGTGATACAGGGATTGCAAGGCACGATCGGAACATTTTCTTTTTTGATTGGAGAGATTTCGTTCAGTTTGAGCTGAGTTACATGAGTTTTCCACCCTTTGATGGGGAAATTTCCCCGAAGAAATTAGCGCAGCATCAGACAATATCCCCAAGATCTCTGACACCTTTCTGCGCCTCCTTTTCAAGACGCCTTTCATACCTTTCTTTGCTGAAACCCGAACATTCTCATCTTATCTCAAACTCTTCTCATTTCTCGATTTCTTCTCTCTCTCTCTCTCCCTCTTCTTTTTCGTTCCTTATCTATTCTCATTCCAATTTGGCCCTCGTTTTATTTGACTGTTCCACTCGTGGTGTGCGTACAAAAGACTCTCACGAGCGATAGGGCGAAGAGAGAGAGAGAGAGAGAGAGAGAGAGAGAGAGAGAGAGCGGAGGAGTGGCTCTAGGTTGGCCGGGCCTTCTAAAATGGCAGTGCTCTCAGCTGATCCTTCCTTGCTTCGAATATCCGTAGCCGGAAACAAGTCCGACCACGCACCGCTTTTTGTGTGTTCGAAAAGCGCGCACGGATTTGCGCTGAAAACAATAGGGAACGAGCAGAAGTGAAAAGTCCCCCACGAAGAAGTCGATTCTCGCGTAGTTCCTTGTCAGAATTTTCCCATGGAGCCTTCCCCTCTCGGAATGTCCCTCTTCTTCTATGCAAAACGTCCCATCATTGTACATATTATGCTCGATATTATTAGGTGATTCTTGTAGACATTTGCTCTTTGGCCGTAATTTAGTGTTTGCGCGGACCATTTTATTCGCAGTTTCGCGCATTCGTGCAAGAGCAGTTCTTCCGCAATGGGGTAGATCACAATCTCTGTTTTCTCGCGCGCCGCCCTGCCCTCAGGAACTTTCCCCCCTGACTCATAACAGTGCACACTCGTTATCTCACTTCCACATCTCGAGAAGAGAGAGAGAGAGAGAGGTTCACTCCTCCTCGTTATCCAAATCAGGAAGGGCCACACCTTCACAGTCAGTCCACTTCAGTCTGCTTTTGTTTGCGCATTGTCCATTCTCGCTCGCTAGCACGAGAGTTCTGTACTTGAGCTCTCCTTCCGGATCACTTACCATCCCCCACTTCTTCCCTTTCCTGTACTTTAACGGTATTCTGAACAATTGGAATCGTTTTACGGGATCATACATAATCAGGTTGCTTTATCATAATCAATTTTAGCTGTCTTCTGCGGGTTCGCGGCTAGTCAGAACTTCTGAAACTTTATTTATGCACAATTATGCTCTCTCTTTCTCTCTCTCTCTCTCTCGCTTTATAAAACTGATCTAGCAGCGCTCTTCCGCTAGCCAAGTTCGACGGCGAAAAGTACCTTTGCATTTACTCGGCTGTGTTTTCTGAATGCTTCTTGGTACTATCCCAGTTGCTTATCACTGCTCCCCTCAGAATTGCCATTGTTCTGGCTACTCCAATCACCGCTTATCAATAGGGGAACTGATAGGGGAGTGCTATCTTTCTGCGCCCTCAGGGGTTATAGCCACTGCCCCTCACTGCTCTTGCCCAATTGAACTTTCCCCTTGTAATTATCATGTAAAACTTCCTCAAACTTTGACATTTTATGTTTGACGCCGACCGTGTTTAACATCTTCCTGTATGCAGTACAAAGGCTTTGTAGATGCAAACGTTATCATGCTTGCACGAAACCCCTCAGGCTCCACTCTCGTTATCTCTCTCTCTCTCTCTCTCTCTCTCTCTCATTCTCTTCGTTATTTGCCCGTTGTCATCTAATCTCTCGTCTCTTCCTCTTGTTTCCAGTCGGCTTATCAGCATTGAACACAATCGAGAGAGCGCCTCTTTTTATGGACACACGCCAACTTTCGAGAGAGAGAGAGAGAGAGAGAGAGAGAGAGAGAGAGAGAGACTGTCTGATCCTATCTTTGTTCCGGTTTCCTACAAATCGTTCCGAGTTTCGCGCACGCTCCAGAAAATAATCCCTACTTGTTGAAAAAAACTTTGTGAAAAATTAAGTGGCAGGTATATGACGCTGTTTGCGTAAGGACCCCTGTTGAAAATTTGAGGGTCCTAACGCAATTTGTACGATTCCTTATCAAGATTGGACTATCGCAAATCACTTGATTCGTACAGTCTATTTTTTTATGTGAAAGCTATTCACTATGAAATATTGTCCAGTGGAAAAGCCCCAATCTATTGCAATCAATGACTAATCTTGTCTCGAATAGCATCGTCATGCCCATTTCAGCCCATTTTCTGACGTTATGATTTCCTCTTTCTCTCTCTCTCCCTCTCTCTCCCTCTCTCTCTCTCGTGTATCAGTCAGTTTGTTCAACAACAATTCCCCATCCCATTCACACACGTTGTGCCGCGCGTGCAAAAACGTCTCACTCTCACCATTTTGGGGATGATTTCATTTCCTTTTCTCCTCCATTCAGTTGACTTTTTCACGCTTCTCTCGACGTCTCTCTCTCTCTCTCTCTCGAAGTTTCACTTGTTGCCTTTACACGCATCTTTATTAGCGGCATACACCTTTTTCACATAGGGTTAGTACAAGAAAAATGGGGGGGGAGATTACGGTATAGGATGACCTTCAGTAGTGAAAAGTCAGTTGATGGTTCCTCCCTCGAGAGCACCACACCCTTCTCATTCACTCCGTGTCTCGATCACGCATCTGTCCTGCTCATCTAATTTTGCGATCACATGTCTGACCCGCCCTCTGACCTTCCGAACTCTACCGTACCCATTGCAGATGGCCGCTCTGGCCATGAGATGAACAAGTTGCTGCTACTGTTACTCGGCTGCGCAGTACAAGGTACGTTTCTAAAAAAGTGTAACATCTTCGGAAAGTTAGTAATAAGTGTACTATAAGTTAAATGGATAATAAACTATATAAGGTAAGACGGTTTCGGTCCCTTACACAGCATTTCGAGAGCGGACATATGAGCTAGACGGCTAGACAGAAGTTAGAGAGCGTTCGCTGAAGAGAGTGTGCCAGACGGCGAAGCGAAAGAACGGGCCATATTATATCGGGAGGGCGCGCGTTACTCGAGACGGGGTGGACAAGTCTCTCCCCTTCGAGTGGGGCAGAGACGCAGAGCTGTCTCTGTGCCGCAGTCAAGTGAGCGGGCGGGCGAAACGAGATCGATCATGCGAGGGGGCGGGGCGCGACGTCACCTCTCCTCCCGCTTCTCAAACCCGGCTCGCGCACGGAGCTGGTTTCGATGTGGGTATATATAGAGGGTCTGCGCCCTATCCTACCGTACTCAAGCTTCTGTATGAATGGATATGATGTGCATTTGGCATTCTGCCAATGGCCTGTGGCCGAGGAGCTATACCCCTGAAACGCTGTGCCTTACCGCCATATTGCATTATGTTTCTACTAAATTCCTGACAATCGCTTGTGTTTCACTGCATATCACATGATTCCAAACCTACAGACCAGGGTCAGAGTGAGAGAGTCGCTCTCGATTTCACACGCTCTCTCACTCCAAAGGCCTTTCCGTAAGGTTGACCGGCCTGTGGAATGATGTGATATGCAAAGACTCGATCGGCTGCGATACATCAATAGATTTTCCAGTTCGTAATTTTACAAATAAACAGCCAAAACAAATTTTAGGAATTAAAGGTGGAGTATCAGAACTATTAAGTCTACATCCATGGAAGCCGGAGCCGTGTCTCCCATAATAGATTCCTCAGAGGGAAATAAGTCTACGACTCCAGAAGTCTTGGCTACTGAGTGACGACTTTAAAGTCTAGAAAATGCTACTCCCCTGCCTCTAATTGATGCGAGTAGACTTATGAAGTCGTCGCTCGGTAGCCGGGAAGTCTACAGTTGTAGACTTATTTCCCTGTGAGTCCCACAAACTGCATGCACCTCCGATAAGATAAACTTTTACGTCGGATTAACTTTAGTTGAAATTTTAAAAAGAAGTCACTCGCATGTTGCTTTGTGCCAAACTGACCCTGCCGCACAGGGATTCAAAAATGAGGGCGAGGGATAAGTGAAAATGAGAAGAGAGCAACTGCGCCTTTGAGAGGTGGAAGGGGATAAATGAGGGGGAGACTCTTTTAATTCCTGGCACAGAATCGCTTGTGTTTCACTGCACATTCGAAGAGTCGATGGGCTGCGATAAATCAATAGTGTAGTCAATCGATTGAAATCAATAGTCAATATCCAAAAAAACAGTAAAAAAATTGAATAATTTTTTGAAAAATTAAAATAAAACTTAATTAAAATAAAAATTTATTACAGGCGAAACTCGATCGTCTTTCGTCACTCGAATCACTCGAATGGAGGAAAACGTCCAGAAGGCATTGGTAGAACAAATACAAAAGGTCAGAGAGGTACAATGTATATTTGATCGTCAAAAATAGACTTTGAAAGGTAACTAAACAACTACCCGCATAACAGGGAAATTGACCGCTTTTTTGAAGAGAGAGTGCGGAGAATGAAGAGAGTGGGGGTGTAATTTCCCTCTTATGCGGGTAGTTGCATAGTTACCTTTCAAAGTCTAGTCAAAAATGATAAACGAGAGAGAGATATCTGTGAACTCTACTGCGATTCACTATGCTTTTAAAGAAAAAAACTCGTAGAAAAAAAGCTCGTAGGGCAAATATAAAAGGTGAGAAACAGTAGATAGAGAAATGGAAGTAGTGTGATGTTCATGGCGTGCGCTTTTTTCCTGTGTGAGTGAGTGTAGAACCAATAGATTTCGAGAAAAAATCATACGAAGAAGACGATTCATTTCACATAATTCCACAGGCCGGCCAACCTTACAGAAAGGGCTTTTGAGTGAGAGAGTGTGTGAAATCGAGAGGGACTCTCTCACTTTAGCATACTCTCTCGCTCTAACCCTGGTCTGTATGGTTGGAATCATGTGATTTCATAGTTTACGAGAGTATACGTTATGTTCTACGTCAAACTCGATGCTTTGAAATAGGCTTCGTGCTTTCAAATCACAGCATCGAGTTGGCACCATGCCAAGAGTGTGTCTCGTTGTCTGACTCTCTGGTTTGGCGCGCTCTATCGCCATCTCTCTCTTTCTCTAACTGGTCCTCGTTGACTCTGTTTCGAATGTTGTGCAAATAAGCTGCCTAACGTCATCGATCACTATCTCGAAAGCAGTGCAGCCAGGAAAATTTTGCAGATGAAAAACATGTTTGTGCACGATCCATTCACAAAACAACATGACTGTTTGCCTACAGAGTTGGCCCACGTGCACTAAAATAAGTGCATTCTCAGAACTTGACGCGGCCACTTTTTCCTTTTCTGAAAAGTTCCGTCAGTTGTGCGAAGCGGAACAAATTTTGCGCAAATTTCTCAGGTGAAAAGTTCACATTTTGATTACACAATGGGGTTTCGCGACTCGTAGAGAAGTTGCAAAGACTTTTACCTCTGTGCGAAAACTGTACATTACATGATTTCAACTCTGAACTCTCTCCTTGGAGATGTTTAATAAGGTATCTTAAAATCGATAATTGTAGGTCACTGAGGGCACGGAGGTCGTCGTTGTTTCTGCATTGGCTGTTGACGGAGACGTCGCCGATCGAATGGATCGACTCCTGGAGGGAAGAGACGACGACTACGGTACCGAGAATACGGTAAGCGGATTTCGATTGACTTCTGTCGACTACCGTACCTCATTCGTTGCAGGAGTCAGACGAGTGCTCTTCCACGACCGGAACCTCCCTCAACGGAGACGTCGTCCCGACAAGAATGATCAAAGAGCCCGATGAGAGTTACGGTAAGCGGGTTACTGTAGACATGACGATTACGGTAAGGGTATCGGTAACTGATTTATTCAGTCTCTCGCACGCTAACTTCTTGTCCGACCGATATCGATCGACATCTCAACGTCGAGTTGGCGTCTCTCAAAAATGACATTCGACAGCTCAATAATCGACTGTGAGTTAAATATTGAGCCATTGAGCAAACGATGTTATAGAGCACAGTGCATAGCTTATTCAGAACTATGAATAGACTCGGGAATGATTTTGCAAGGCAGATAGAAAATAGTAATCAACTACGGAAATGGATCGAGTATTAAAGATCAAAGATTATTTCTAACAGTGTTTCTGATCGTCTTCGGTCTCGCATTCAATTATACAGAAGTAAAAAATTCAAAACTGCTTGCCTTGCCTTGCTTGCCGTCTAATCACTGTGAGTATTGTTCTTGCAGGACAGAAAACGAAGATGAGATGCATCAGATGGAGGCAGAACTGCAGGAGAAGGAGAAACAGGCGAGAATATCGATTTTTTTCAAACAAAAAAATGGCACAGTTCACATTCTCATCGCTTTCACCTTTATGCGAATTAGCGGGAACAAATCGATAAAATTATTTATATTTTTCAGAATCGTCAACTGCACGAGAAGAACATTCTTCTCACTCGAGACGCGTCGGAGGCACGAAATCTACGAGATGAAATGGATGCGGCGAGACAGAAAGTGAGCGATTGCATAGGGATGATGCAATATTCAACCATCATGAGGGAGCACTAGGTGTGAATTGAATAGTGATGGCTTCGCAAGAAATGCCCTAACCATTCTGCATACTATCTCGTCGATCGGACCTGTGAGAAAGTGCGTGAAATGAAGAGAGCGATTTCTTACACATCGAAAAAACATGTATTGCATATCAGATTTTCGACGACTTACCGTATACAATACTTTTATTTTTTGTATGAGCAATGGCGAGCTGATTTTTTTTCTCTTTCAGATCGAGCGACTCGAGAAATACGAGCGAGATTATCGAGTGATGAGGGAGAAGCTGGAAGATCTCGACCCTCTCAAGAGCGAGAATCAGGTGATTATCGATCGATTTAACCTACCGCACAATGTTAAGATTGTCAGGAAAGCGGCAACGTAGTGTGTTCTCCCAATTGGGAAAAGATACTCGTTGCTGGTTTGCCTTACATTCCTTGAGGCACCTGTGCATTATTACCGTAATCTGCCCAGGCATACCGTAACCTACCGTATTGCAGTCGCTAAAAGCGGAGATGGAGGAGCTGAAGGACAACTTGCGAGACGCTCGTATCAGTTTGGAGAGAAATCGAGTGAGAGCTCACTCTCAGATGGAATCTGAAGCGAGAATGGCTGAGCAAGACAAGGACAGGCGGGAGATGCACGACCAGCTAACGATGGTTTGTTAATTAGCGGTTGATTAATTACTTAAACCTTTATTACAATGCACAACCATTTACTGAGAAGAGGTCTCGCGCCTCTAAGTTCGTAATAATATTGCCGAAAGGTCGTTAGAGTGGGGCTGACATTGTGAGAAAGCGGAGAGAATGAGTGAGATGAGCCGATATTAGTTCTTTTCGAGTCCAGAGATCTGCATACTTACTTGAATTGCATTATTTTAGTTGTATTGCATTATTGATTATTGAATTGCATTGAATTCAAGTATTGCATACTTGACCTACTACCCTCGAATTACTCTCCTCTCATAAATTTTCTCTAATATTTATATTTTAAAACTATTCGTTCATCAACTCTCTTTCTATGTAATAATACATCATTGTCTATTTCACTTGGTTGAGAGCATAAAATAATCAATATTTTATAGTTGATCTTTGATCTTTGCAGAAGAACAACGAAATCGAGCGTTTGATAGCCGAGGCGGCGCGAATAACCGCTCTCAATAATGAGCAAAGTGTGAAGATTTCCGAGTGGGAAAGACAGTTCAACGACTCGAGTTTGTATGCAAGAGAGGTGGGTTTAATTTAATTTTTTAAATTATTAGCAAAAAAGCCTTCCCCTATCACAATTGAAGGAGGTTTTTTACGGCTTGCGTGCACACACAGACAAGCGCAATGTTCCGCACATAAAAACATGCTGAAGACGGAACTACCCTTACTTTACCTTACCATTATTACAATAGATTGTGAAAAACGAGTCTTCATTTCTTAATTTCGAACGGTAATGAAGAGATCCGAACTCGTATTCCAAGCTCCGTCATTCGATTCAAAAACTCAAATCCCAATGAGTTTCACCGCCCAAAAGTCGATCCGAGTAAAACCTCTTCCTCACAAATATAACTATCGACCGTGTTCGATTTGACACTATTGTAAATTAACTTAAATATAAAATTAAATACATTTTAGTCACTCGGCGGTAATTCGCTGCTCGATGAGATGAATGACAGCAAGAGGGACGAAATCGCCGACTTGAGAAGCGAGAACATCATTCTCAAGTGAGTTTTACCGTCTGAGGTCAACAATCAGGAGTTGAGTTCGTTTTTCCCCGGGCATGTTTACAAAAAATCAATAATTGTCTCGTGCAGAACTCGTCTTGAGTCGCACGATCTCGTGTCGGTCGAGTGGAAGGAACGAGCTGAACGGTTAGCATTTCTCCGTTATTTCAGAAATCGATTATATTATCGGATACAGTATCGCATTCCACGAGCCATACTTATACCTATGCTAATTTCATTCAAATCGCCGTTTGCAGTGCTGAGAAATCTCTGGACGAGCAAAGAGAGGAGCAAAGACTCGTTGAAAAGCAATTGCACGAGTTGGAATTCACTCTATCCGACATCTCCAGACAGTACAAGGAGGCACGTTTTGATCATCGATCAGACCCTTATAGAGAGTATTCTAATTTCCTGCAAGTAGCTTGCAATATTTAGATAATTTTAAAGAGTTAACTAATTCCGCCGTATCGATCGGCATAAATCAATATTCTATCAGGTCAAATCGGATTACGATCGAGTGTTGGAGGAGAGGGACGATTCCATTCAGAATCTGGTCGATGCTCGCAAGAATTTCACCCAATTCCAGTCCGAATTCGGAAAGAGAATTGAGGAGGAAAGCAAGATTAAGGTGAGAAACACCATCTGATTATTGATTTCACCCTGCTCCTCCTTCCTAACTTGTCCAGCCTTGGGCGCATGAGAAGGGTGCTTCATTTTAGTGAAAGATGGCGCACGGAATGCACAGAAAAAAATGTATGTAATATATGGCTCCTGAACTGCGTTTGTATGTCATATATAACATGCAAGCGCAGTTCAGGAGCCATATACGACATACATTTTTCTGAGTGTAGTCGGTACAAAACCCTTTTTAAAGTGCAATGAAACGAGTAGCAATGAGCGTATCAACGTTGTTTATGTGACCGAACATGAACATGTGGGTGAAAACAGAGCAAAGATAAAAGATCATTCAAGAGCATTCCCCCCTCTGGTGTCTCAAATCTGATAGCTGCCTTGCTATCGCAGGTAAATCCGTAAAGTGGAGTGCTGCGCGACCTACCCCTGCTTCCTCGTCCCCTGTCCCTTCCTGAATTATCGATCGTTTGCCGCTGCTGTAGATCGATAGACAGCGTATACCGTATAACCCGTGGCGCTGCCGTGTCAATCAATGCTTCTCGTCGAGTCTACAGTAGTGTGGATACAGTAGTCGATCGATAAGTTGCAGATTCACGATCTTGAGAAGAATTATGAAGAGCTGGAGAAGGAAATGGACGAAATGCGACAGGAAAGGAGAGAAATGGAGAAGACAATAGAGAGAATGAGAAGGGATGAATGCGAAATGAAAGAGAAGTGAGCAATTTCCCCTTTTCGTGCGCGTAAATACTATTTTTTTGATAAATCAAAATCAATAGTTTTCGAAACTAACGCTAAGGAGCGCGCAGATGTAGGATAGTTTCTTGTTGCTCTTTTCTCATTGTGAGCAGTGCTCATCGCTTTGGATTTGAAAAAGCTGAATTCTCACTTATAATAATATTTATGCGAGTCACGAGGAAACGCGGTACAATAACATAAATTAAAAGAAACGCACGAATCATTATTGGACAACAACAACAAAAGTAAGAAGGTCACTCAGGAAAACTGCTTAATTTTGTAGTGCTTTCTTCTTCTTTATAGGTACTTCTTGCATCGCTTTTAATGTGTGCAATTGTACCGCATTTTTAGTGACACGCTCAAATAAGATTCATTCATTCATTCATTCATTCATTATTTATTCCGTCAGAGTATCGCATACAAGAAAAATAACTGTGAATAGGGGCAAGAAACGGATGTCCGTCGACGTAGTCGAATCGGTTTTGTGCATGGCAGCAAGGGTATGGGGAAGAAGGGTTAGAGCCAATTCTTAACAATTGATTCAGGGAAAAAGGAGTTGGGCTGGGAGCGGATGAATTTTCGGAAGGAATCTCGGGATAAATCAACCGAGGGGGAAGGGAGGGAATTCCAAATTGATATGGTTCTGGAGGCAAGGGTGGTGTGGGAATTGGGAGGGAAGAAAGGCAGAGAGATACGGAAGTGATGTGAATTACGGACAAATCTAGTAAGAGGAGAACGAGTGAGGAGGGAAGAGTGATCAAGTTCATAATTCCTATGAAGAATGGAATGGAGAAAGACAATATCGGTGACAAATCTACGGCGTTCTAAAGTTGTTAGATTTAGGGAGCGTAAACGATTACAGTAGCTTACTGAAGGCAGAGAACAACGGAAATAGAGCTTCCTAGTGAAGTCGCGTTGGACACGTTCAATATTTTTGGTAGTTTCAACGGAATTAATGGGGTTCCAGATAATGGAACAGGTCTCTAGACTAGGAATAATAAATGTTGTGAACGATTTCACATAAATATCGATACAATTACTACGGAAAGCTTTGAAAAGGAAGTGCATTTTAGAATTTGATTTCTTAATAATTTCTTTGATATGTTCAGAGAAACAAAGAGAAGGGGTGAAAACGACTCCTAAGTCCTTAACAGTCTTTTTGGGTGTAAGGGCGACATTATTGATATGGAACTGTCTACAAGGGTTGTGAAGGCCATAGTGCATAATAGAGCATTTGGTCTCGGATAAGCCGAGATTCCATTGTACTGACCAGGTAGAGATAACATCGAGGGCACATTGTAAGTCATCAGAATAGAGTGGAGCTTCCGCATAAAGCTTTAAATCGTCAGCATAAACGGAATAGCGAATAGATGGCGGGAATTGTGATGAAATGTCAGTGATAAATAGGATGAACAAGAGTGGACCTAAGCAAGAGCCCTGTGGCACACCGGATCTAACTACAGTTGAAGGCGAGAATGAGTCATCGATGAAAACAGATTGGGTGCGATCGGATAAATATGCTTCGAACCAGGATACTAAATGAGAGGATATTCCTAATTGCGACATTTTAAAGAGCAAGAGTCGGTGATCGATACTATCAAATGCCTTACGGAAATCAATATATACAGTATCGAAAGGGGAATGCTTATGCAAAATTCTGAGATAATGGGCATGCGTTGCAGCCAGGTTAGTGGAAGTGGATCTAGAGGACCTAAACCCTGTTTGATGAGGGTCGAAAAGATTATTTTGGTCGAGGAAAGTCGTGATTTCACTAATAAGAATCTTCTCAAAGACTTTGCAAACAGAAGAGGTCAAAGAGATGGGGCGGAAATCGGATATATAGTTACTAGTTTTCTTAGGGATGGGCTTAACAAGTGCATGTCTCCACAATGAAGGAACTGTGCAAGTGAGCAAAGACTTATTGTAGATTATAAGAAGTGGGGCGAAAATCGATAATTTACAATTAGTGAGAACAATACTGGGAATATTGTCAGGAGTAATATTGATCTTAGGTGAGAGATTACTGAGAGCACTTATAATATGTAAATGAGAGATTGTGGGGAGATCAAAGATTATTGAAGGAGAAGGGGGAGGGAGAGGGGAATGCATGGGATTGGTAAACACGGATGAAAAGAAGTCAGAGAATGCCCTACATTTATCGTCATTGGACAGAAGCAAATTACCGTTAGGATCGATAATTCCAGAAGGCGTGGATTTGGGGGCATTAAGTCTACTACTACAGAGCTTATAGAATGCTTTGGAATCGGATGAGGCAACAACTCTGCTCTCTAAGAGACAGTGAAATCGATGAAGGGCAGAATTAAATCGTTTGGTCATAACAATACAGGCATTACTATTAGGTGCAATCCTGGTTAGAGTCCTACTCTTACCATAAAGTATTCTAACATTACGGGGATATCTAGAGAACGGTGATGGCTTGGATAGCGGGACAAACATTTCAAGCAAGCTATTAATACATTTGAGAAAGTAATCGTAAGACTGATTTACATCAAGATGGGATAAAGCAATTGTCCAATTGTGGTGAAAAATAGAATCATTAATCGATTGCCAGTTGGCCAATCTGTACATTCTAGACGGGGTATGTTTACGAGAGGGAGGGGAAGGGATGCGGAGATCAAAGACCACACTGAGATGATCACTGATTGGGGGAGAAGGAGAAATGTTGTGAATGATATCCTTATTACTGAATACAAGATCTAGATAATTCTGGAGGCGGGTCGGAAAAGAGACAAACTGGGAGAAATGGTGGTCAGATATGAAATCAAGAAGATCGGAAGGAGTTGGAGAAGATAGGGTTTTCCAGTCGATATCAGGGTAGTTATAGTCGCCAATAAGGATACATGGAAAAGTATCAGAGATAAGAGGGATAATGAAAGAAAGGAAGTCGATAAATGCATTGGGTGGGGAGGAAGGGGATCGATAAACATTAACTAATCTGATTTTATGGTACGGTAGATCCTTAGTGTACGTGAAATGTACATCAATCACAATCGAATCAAGGAGAGTTGATGCAAATGAGGATACAAATACGGGACTAAGAGAGTGATGAACAATGCAAGCGACTCCGCCGCCTCTACCTACGTCATCTGATATTGCGCGATCACTACGAAATGCAATGTAGTCGGAATGACCAGAGATCAAAAAAGCGTCGCTATCGGTAGAGTCTAACCAAGTCTCAGTGAGACAGACGATATGGAAATCAAGAGATGAGAGAAGAAAGGACAATTGGGGGAGCTTGCATCGAATAGAGCGGCAATTAGCATAGAATACTGAGACGCGCGATATCGATTGTCTACGTGCGCTAGAGGGATTGCATTGGTATGATGTAATCAGAGATGAGGAAGAGAGAGAGGAGGAAACAGGAGAGGAAATGGAAAGAGAAGATTATGATGAATGAGACTTATAATCTCTTCTTGAGCCTCCAAGACTAATCAATAATCATCCTCTGAATGACACTAATCAATAATCATCCTCTTCTCTTCTTGAGATGTCTCCGACTCGAAGACGAATCTCGTTCTGCCTCTGCCTCCTTCGAAAGTTCACAACGAGCAAAGAAGATTGTGGACGGGGAGAAGGGCGCTCTCAGAGTAATTTATTCATTTATTGATTTTGTATATACAAGAGAATTATCAAAAAGCAATGTCTACATGAAATATCGCTCCTTATAGAGCGCGCTGAAATCTAACCGAATTTGCTGTTCGGCAAGTAAGATGTGAAAATCTGCGTGAAAGGATGGTGAAATGTTCGAATGATTCAGGAGAAAATGTCTCTTCTCGATGAAGAATTGGAAAATCTTCGACTGCGTCTCATTGAAAGTGGAGATTGGAGAAAAAGAGCTGAGACGGCGGAAAAAAATCTCGGCGAGAAAGTGTCGATGATTGGTGATTTGGAGAGTGAAAACAGGCAGATGAAACATCTGGTCAGTACTTTTAACTACTTTAGTGACTTTTTACTACTTTAACTACTTTAGTTTTAACTACTTTAGTGAACTTTATTATTATTAGTGCTTACAATTGGTAATCATGATATAATTATTCGTAGAGTTTGAAATTCGGGTAAATAATTTAATTAGCACTCTTCATTTCACACACTCTCTCACCGGTCGATTGGCGAGAGAGTGTGTAAAATGAAGAGTGCTAATTAAATTATTTAGCCGAATTTCAAACTCTACTTATTCGAAGAGTGGTGCTCAGGATCTGAGCCTTTTTCGCGCTTTTCGTGCCGTTCTTGGCTCTAGTTTTTGATTAATATTAACGACATTCCATCAATAATTTAACATAATAAATAATCTTTGATCTCTGTCAGATGGAGATGGAAGTGGCCAAGACGCAGAGACTGAGGGACGATCTCGTTGGAGAAAAGACGAGAAACGCTGACATCACGGGACGAATCAGAGGAGTTTGCAATGCAATCGCATTCAACGGAGGAAGAATCGATAAGGAGATAGACGATATCAAAGTGAGGGGATCAACGCGCGAAATTCTCATTCAGATCACATGATTGCAAACCTACAGACCAGGGTTAAAGCGAGAGAGTGTACAAAAGTGAGAAAGTCCCTCTCCATTTCACACGCTCTCTCACTCCAAAGGCCTTTCTGGAAGGTTGACCGGCCTGTGGAATGATGTGAGATTCAATACGATTTGCAGATTTTCGGCGCTTGTATGCCGAGAGTGAAACTTATCTGTGAATACATTGAGACATCTGTGAATGATTGGTCTTTATTGGGGATACCAGAGTGTAGTCTGATCTTTGATCTTTGCAGATGATCGAGTCCATTGACGTCATCATCATGGAGACCCTCAACACTGCGAAGAGAGAGGAGGAGGCGCTTCGATTGCAGGTGAGAGAGTTGCGTGATGATTAGACTTTGAAAGGTAACTAAACAACTACCCGCATAACAGGGAAATTGACCGCTTTTTCGAAGAAAGAGCGCGAAGAATGAGGAGTGTGGGGGTGTAATTTCCCTCTTATGTGGGTAGTTGTATAGTCACCTTTCAAAGTCTAGCGATGATTGGAGGTGATTGTTCGTGCTTGACTCTGTTAACTAATATCGTACACATAACTGTACTGCAAAAAGAGTTGTTACTGAAATTTCCCCCTGTTTCTTTGCCTACCGTTTAAATATTTCTTCCCAAAATGAGATAGATGGAGTAATCTCTCCTCATTCTGCATATTCTCTCATCGATCAGACAGCGCGAGAGAGCATGCAGAATTGAGAGGGTCAGACAGTTACTCGATAGATGGAAGTTTCATCTGTTGATTGCAGGGTCATCTCCAGATTGCGGAACTCAACGATCTCAAGAGAACCATCGAAAAGCTCAAGTGAGCAACATTTATCGAAGAGATTTGTGAGGATTGCCTAGTGATGATGCAATATGTATTTCAGGCGCAGTGAGAACGAGTCACTGGTGGAAGTGGACGATCGTGTTCGTAAACTGTCCGATGAGAATACGAGTATCAAGGAGCAAGTTTTCCTTCTGCAGGTATTATAATTTCACAAACACTCGTCCAAAATAATAAAACGTTCCGCTCCTAAATAAGAGATACGGCTGCGAGAGAGCATGTCAAAGCGAGATACACACCGACGAAGTATAGAAAGAGAGTGCACGCACCTGTAGTCCATTTCATGAACGTATCTATTTACATAAATTGTAATAAGATAATAATGAAAATAAACCTAACAAAGGTATGCCTAATAATGTAAAGAATTTATCAAATTCCGCATTGGTTGTTTGACTGTGCCGCGGTATATTAATATTCCAAATGCATAATCATTCGATTAATATTTTCTCAAGACTAATAAAACTGTTATCAGACAAACAAACGAGCAAATAAATATCCGTCACAGTATTAGTTTTAAGAAAAGTGCTTTTCTAGAGATAGATGTAGGAGAGGATCGATTTCCCATTGAACTCTTGAAATTTGAAACAAAGATGAAACGTAATCGAATTCAGGAGAAGAATCGCGAGCAGCAAATTGAACTCGCCTCGCGTGCCTCCGAAGTTAACTCGTATAGAAGGGAGGTCGAGCAGATACACCAAGCATCCGTAAGTTAATCCATATTTTCCACCACTTACAGTAGGCCAATAAGGCAATCGATACTCGCAAAATGTCATTGACCTACCGTTAGCCCCTCCGAGAATATACTTTCTCGTGGTTGAGCATTAGAGAGGATTCGGTTAACCTCCCCGAGGGGGCAGGATTATCCTGGGAACCGCACGGCGGAGTTGTCATCAGATTTGATCGATTAGGAGAGACGAGAGATCGGGGAGAAATGAGAGAGTGCAGAGAGTGCAGAGATGGATTTATCCGGCATAGACACAGATCATTTTCTAATACCATTGATGACCTTCTCTTCCCATTCTTTTTCCTCTTTCAAGTGGCCTCTTGATCTACTTAGGTTTGGTATCCGTGAGTTTACTCAAATTAGATGGGCGGAGGGAGGGAGGAGGGTTTGATTGGGAGAGGAGATAGAGTGCGCGGGTCCCACTTCACACTGTCTGGCCTGAGGGGGTGTAAACCCTCCCTCGCCAGTCTCTCATCGCCTCAGGGCGCAAAACGGCTTCCGGTTTGTTTTCTAGCTGCAATTCGCATCCTTGGAAGTGTTGATTCACAGATGTTGGCTTTGATGAGTGCGCTGGGAATTTTAGTAGCTCTTTCCATTAGTTTTTGCTACATATTTCAACTTGTTACAATAATGGAAGATGGAGAGCCGATCCTTAGAAGACTTGTCATTCGCCATGATGAATTGCCCGTGCGTTAATTAATTAATAGATTTAAATAATTTTAATTAATTAATTAATCATTAATTACAGGTCCAATCGCAGCACACGAACAGCGAGTTGGCCAAACTGCAAGTGTCGCTGCGCAATCTGCAGCATCAGGTAAATCGATAATTTGAAATTTAAATAAGATTAAAAATCGATAATTCAGGAGGAGCTTCTGAAGAAAGACAACGGTGAGTTGCGAGTGCAGTTGGAGATTGTGGAGAGGAGTCGAGGAGAGAGCGGAAAGGCGGCGGTATGTCATTTATTGATTATTTAACGGAAATGTAGAAATATAGAACCGAAATATGGAAATATCAATCTAGTAAAACACTTTATTTAATTGTTGGATGGGGTCTAGAATTATAATAAGGTCCTCTTTCTATTGTATCGCGTTGGTCAAGCGACATACCCGAAACTCAACTAGAAAAACATACGTTCCAATTCACAACCCACTTTCATTTTCTGTCTACGAAAATGGACTCAGACTGTAGAGAGTTCTACAATATCTTTTAACTGGGCGGTGGTCTCACAACGAATTTCATTTTGGCATTTTGCCAGAAGTCTTTGTTTCAGGAGGCGCTGCAGGCGATGCACAAGGCTCTTCTGAGCGACCACGACAGATTGCAGTCTCTGCACGATTTACTCTCGCAGGTTAGACTTGGAAAGGCAACTAAACAACTACCCGCATAACAGGAAAATTGACCGCTTTTTCGAAGAGAGAGCACGACGAATGAGGAGTGTGAGGGGTGTAATGTAATTAATTTCACCTTTCAAAGTCTAGCAGTGATTCTGCACTCAGAAATAGTTACCAGGGCACGGACGCATAGAAATCTTGTACACTCTCTTCTATCTAGGTAACTTTCACTTACAAGACGAACATCTTATTGGTTTGTTTTATTGATCCCGGTGATTTGCGCGCGTACCTCGCGACACACACTCAGAGAAATGTATGTCATATATGGCTCCTGAACTGCGTTTGTATGTTATATATAACATACTGTATGTTATATATATGACATACAAACGCAGTTCAGGAGCCATATATGACAGACATTTTTCTCTGTGTACTTGTTTCTTCGTAGTTAGTAATGTACACAGTATCCAAATATTGAAGTCTTTATCAAATTCAGGACTACGAGCGCTCCAAGTCGGAACTCGTCGAGATGCGCCACAAACTGCGCAATGTCAAGGTAAACCTTTGAATTTTGGCACCCTGCCAAGTTTCCTTCCGTCGTCCGTCATTCCCTCTAATGTGCTTGCCTCTCTGAGGCAGTGCGTAAATCAGCCCTAATAGTCCTTGGCACGTCCCCGTTAGTTCCGAATGTGAACAACTGTTCTCCTCCTTCTTCCACTTATAGAAGATTCATTAGGGAACTTTCGAATTCTCCTAGAGTCACTTATTCTTCCTTGGAAAATTCGAAAATCGCCGCGAAAATCAGTTAAATTTTGGGGGAATTCAGCTGCTAGATAAACTAGGATTTGGGAAGTGCACTTCTCAATCGCTTCATCAAACTCTACATGATTTGCTCTTCTTCATCTCTCCATTTCACATGCTATTTCGCTGCTTTTCCGCCTGGCGTCTCTCCAATTTGCCCGCTCTCTCGACTGCAGCGCCACCTGACTTGCAGGCAGCGCTTGAACTTTACGAATGACAGCGGGGGAGAGAAGAGAAAGATAGAAGAGAGAGAGAGAGAGAGAGAGAGAGAGAGAGAGAGAAGGGGCTGAGTGACATCGTTAGCCTCGCCCAGTGATCTCCAAACGATCTGGAGGAGAGATGACCGACCCAGAGGGCATTTCACCTATTCCAAAGACCTCTTTCCCGTTTATTTAATTAATTACCGCTAATTAATAGGCCGTCAACATACATTTTAGTTGGATTAGTGTCGCGCGCTCCCAAATCTATTCATAATCCTTCAATTTCATTCGTTTCCCAATCAAGAGAGATGTTCTAATTCAATTCCACTTGATGTTTTTTTCGCCCATTCCATATGTAGTCAAACAGTATGGAGAGGGGAGGAGGAAAAGTGGAGTAAGTGAGCGCCCCGAATGGGGAAAAGGTGCATTCAAATGCAAACTAGGAACACCTTGGGCCAGAGACGGCCACCGTTCCTCACAGCATTCGAAAGATAGACGGCGAGAACGAGTTAGAGAAAGAGAGAGATGGCGAGAGAGCGCACGAAACTAGAGAGTCAGACAACGAGAGAGATTTTTGGCATGGTGCCAATTCGATGCTGTGTTCCTCTCCTTAGTTCACCGTAGTCAGGATGTCTCCGCAGTAAAAACTACTTGAAAAGTTATCCATTTCGCTCTCCGGAACTGACGTTTGCGAATGTCGGATTAGTTTTCGCCCTGTTCATCTCACCTTTCCGCCCCTTCCTCTCCTCATTCCGACAATTCCTCTCTACATCTGTCCGAGCCTCGTTTTACACGCTTTCTCCTTGCTTCTTGCATCGTTTCTCTCGCTAGTCTTCCTTTCGACTTTGCTGCTAGAATACAACGTCGGCTGTGCGCTTATCCGCTTATCCGCCAGACCGCAAGTGTACAGTTTGGTCATAGTAGGATTGCCTAGTGATGACGCAACTGTTCCCTTTATTGCCTAGTGATGATGCAATATCATTGCAGCCCCCGATCTCCTATGCGGAGTATGAATCGATGAGATCGTCGCTCGACGCAGAGCGACAATCGAGAGAAGGAAGAGAGAGGAATCTCACTGATCTCAGAGTCGATTTTGAGACTCTAAGGCAAGTTTAAATTTACTATTCCATATAATACAACTCTTTTTATGTAGTTCCTAATCCGTAACAAATCACAATGAAATTGGCTATCTCTTCACAAAAGAAATTTTGAGTCAATTGTGAAACACAACCGGACTGTAACAAGAGCTAGAATAGAACAGTGCAGTTTTCTGTTCATAAGCCCCGTGGGATTCAGCATAGTAACTATGCTTTCTAAAATTTATTTTTAAATTAAAATATGCATGTAAACAATGTTTTTAAAATAAATTTACTTATTTAAGGAAGGAGAAGGAGTGTTTAGTGCGAAATTGTGAGCAGATGAGCCAGGAGCTGCGGAGAGTGAGAATAGCTGAGTCGAACAATAAAGTACGTGGTATTGCATAGTGATGATGCAACATTTTTCTTATTCATTATTTATTTTAAATAAAACAATTATCTTTTGCCACTTACGAATCATCACGCGAAATATATTCTACACAGTGGGAGGACATCGAGTCATCTCGCTATGATTAACAAATAACTTACCATGCATTTTTTAAAAATTTCATATTATAACAATATAATAATTAATTATAGTCGACGACTTCCGAACTGCGCACGGAAATGGAGAGAATGGGACGAGAATTGCATAGGAAAGACGTGGAGATCAGCGAATTGCGGAAGGAGATCGAGTTACTGTATCAGATGAATCGACAACTGAAAGACGACAGCAGGGAAGTATTCAGGTACGGTAATCGGTGTTTCATCATCACTACGCCATCTTTCATGCTGCGCTAATTTCTTCGGGGAAATTTCCCCATCAAATGGTGGAAAACTCGTGTAACTCAGCTCAAACTGAACGAAATCTCTCCAATCAAAAAGGAAAATGTTCCAAACGTGTTTTACCATCCCTGTATCAAGTTTGGAAGCTGGAATTTGACTAGGAAAAAAAGTTATGCAAAGGTGGACAAAACGGCTTTCCACTTTCCACCCATGAAATTTGCACAGCATAAAATACGAGTGATAAATATAAACGATAATGAATGTCAGGCATTGGGTTATGAAAATCGATATTCAGATTGTATTCTAGGTTTACCTAGTGATGATGCAATCCTTTCCAGGCAAAACGAGGCTCTGCTTCGGGAGAACCACGAATTGCACTCGCGAATGTTGAATGACAAGGATTCGCGATACCAGGAGCAGAGGGACTTCCAGGTAGGTCGCACTGGAGAGATTGAAGAAAAAAACAAAACAATTGAAGCCAATACAAGATTAGAAAAGCCATGAAAAAGTGCTTTACAACTTTACAATTGCGCTTTAGGACCGTCTCAATTCGCTTCATCGCAATCAAGAACGGCTCGAGGGCAAGATCATGGAACACTACAAGTGAGGAATTGATCTTTGATCTCTGATTTTCATCCAACTAAGAGTTCTATCTAATATTTGATACCTTCCAGAACGCTCGAGAACGTCAATCGGCAGAAGACCAAACAGCCGACCTTCGTGAAGCGAACTGTCAAGGCACTCATTCCGAAGGTAACAAATTGATCTTTGATCTCCTTTTCCATAAAATATTACTACTCCGAATCTCCACTGTAAATCGTTGGATGAGACAGAACCCTAAAAATAAAATTTTTTACTCATATTTCGAACTATAAACTTAATAATTTTATTCTGCAGAAGTCTCGTTCAATGGAGAAGGCCTCGGGCGGCTCCACAGGCTCGACCACCGAGGAATCGTCGGCCTACTCTGCAGACGAGGCGCCCATCTACTCGACGGCATACGGTAAAGAACACTCCGAATCGTCAACTGATCGTCCCGTCCAATTACCGGCTCTGGCCCGTACCCAATCCTCTGCGACTCTGTATCCTGGAGGCATTTTGTACACGCCTCGACTGGGTCGAAAGGCTGAAAGTGTGATGAAAATAACTCGAACTTTGACTGAGAGACGAACTCGAAGTCCGTTTTCTCGATCATTTTCAATGAGACTTGACGGTCCCCGTCCCTTCCCTCACCTCACTTCTCCCGCTCACTCCAAGTTCTCATGTATTAGAGCCGCGGATAGCGACGGTGAATAGAGCCCCGCTAAACACAGTAATGCCGCCTACCGTAACTGAGCAGCCACTCTCTCTCTCGTTTTCGCGTGGTCTCTCGCCGGAGAGTAGCCACTCATTTGCCTGCTTGTCATACACAGTCCGTCCGAGTGTTATTTCGCCCCGTTATTGCATCATCACGTCGCAACAACCACACCAAATATCCTTACGGGTCCTCTCCGAAACCAGTCTTATCCCCCTCATTCTTTCACCAATCTTGCATGTATATAATGAAAGCACGTTGTTACCTGTCGAATAAATGTCGCAAAACTATGCATGTTCTGCTCACAATTGTTTCTGTCATTCCGATTGCCTTAATGGTGATCAGTCCTTTGTCTCGTCCCAGCTTTTGACCTACCATTATCGATCGACCGGTATGTTATTCGTGTGTCCCAGTGTGCGATTGTAACTATGTTAACTTGAGTTGTGTTGTGTTCCGATTCAGTTTGAGTGTGACCTACCCCCCTTTCCTCCCTCCTTTCTCTCCCCCTATCCCTCCTATCTGACTTCTCCCGAGTGATCAATGGTCTTTGATCTTTTAGCATAAAGTTGATCTTTGATCTCTTCAGGTTTCGATGAAGCCGTTCTGCAGCCAACTTCCTCCTCTTCAGAAGAAGCCGACCGATATGACGTCATGGAGCAACGGGTAAAGGGTGAGGAGACATTGCGTCATTACTATATAATCCTTTCCTGTTCATAATGAATGACGTCATCATTAGGCAATTGCAGCAACTTCCGTGCCTCCGGGCATAGGAAATGGGGCTGGAATTCGGCCGAGGAATGGATTATTGGGAGGATCAGTGAGAGTATCGAGCAATTCCTCGCCAACGAAGAGAATGCCCATTTATGATGACAGAGACATTTACGCGTCACTTAATGGTGAGCAAAAATATATAAATAGATAAATAATAATATTCATGATAATAAAATGAAAAGAACTAACAATTATTTTAAAAGATCCATCGTGGGAAAAAAGAATGTCGCAGAGAGTAATTATTTATTTTTCGTTGATTCTAATGAAAGGAGATCACGGATTGCGAGAGATAATAATCAGAGCGATAAGAATCATTGATGAAACATAATCGAGAATACGCGTTTGTCCACGAGCGAATGAATGAATGATAACTAACAGTGAACGAGATATACTGATTCCGTCAATGACGTCACGATTGATTAGTGATGACGAAATTGTAGATTCTCATCTTCTCCCCTCCTCTTCTCCCAATTCTCTACCTCCTCGTGCTCCTCAACGGGGATCTTCCGTTTCCTCCTCAATGAGGTGTTTATTTTATTTTACAAATTTATTTTACCAGAATTACATAAATCGATGTTGGTCTCTGAACAGGAACAAGAGCTTCGTTCAAAGATCAAAGATCATTCTTCCCTTCAGATTGCGCCCTCCTCCCCCTGCTTATGGCACAACGCCTCCAAATAGAGGACGACCACCCCCTCCCAGTTATGGATTGAGAACTAGTGTAAGTCGAGGAAAATAAACGAAACATCAACTAATGCCGCGCTAATTTCATGGGGTCAGTTTTATGCACCCTTTCATAACATATTTCCTAGTGAAGCTACGACTTCCAAACTTGATACAGGGATTGCAAGCCACGTTTGGAACATTTTCCTTTTAAATGGGCCCTGTATCAAGTTTGGAAGTTGTAGCTCCTCTAGGAAAAAAGTTATGAAAGTGTGCATAAAACTGATGCGCACCTTGCACCCCATGAAATTAGCGCGGCATAAGTCTAATGGAGTCATGTAACACAGGAGGATAATTACAAATTTTTTGATAGTCTTCATCTGTTCCAAACCAAAGCGAACTCTTTTTGTGATATTTGAATAATTAGATAATTAGCATAATATAAAATAATTAGCATAATTGCAGACTCCATTGGGCGCTTCTCCTTCTTCTTCACTCGATTTTCGACCACAGTACGCCTCCACTCCTAAATCCGATCGATCGATTTCTCCCGTTGGTAGAAACGTCGTAAAAGAGGGAGAAAAGCGCGATTTCGTGCGGTAGGTCACTCTACTCAAATAATCTTTACATTTTGTATGCAATGAGTATGAATGAAGTAGGTACAAGTATACAACAATCTATGTGAAAGGAAATTTAAAAAAAAAATTTTTTTTGTCAAAAATTTTGGGTTAATCATCAACGAATCCGCTCACGAAAATAAATAAACATTAGTTACTCTATTATAAATTCACAAAGACTCGTCCAAAATAATAGAACGTTCCGCCCCTAAACAACAGATACGGCTGCCTGAGAGCATCAGAAAGCGAGAGACACGCGCCGAGGTATAGAAAGAGAGTACACCACTAGTAGTCCATGGCATGATCGTATCATTTTAACACTTAATTCTTAATACTTAATATTTTATTCTCCATCGGGAATGTGGGTGAGGACAGTTATCTTGACGTGATGATGGATTCTTCGGCTCAGGATTCAGGATAAAATGTTAATATCCATTTGCAGTGAACCAGCAGAGCGAGTCGACAAGGCCATGTCCATCTACGAAAACGTCGATGGCAATTCTACTGCCAAACCGAACGAGAGCACCGTCTGGTACGAGTACGGATGCGTCTAAACGACTGCTGGCATCGTGCCAAGAGAATCCTGGCACCGTGCCAAACCCCGCCCCTCATTAGTGTTTATTCGTGCGTAGCCCGTAGTTCCTCCTCATCACCAGTTCCTACCGTCTGCCGAATCTTCGGGTCTCATATCGGCAAATTATCGATCGATTGCTATCAACCATTTTCACAAGCCTTTCTGCGTCGCATTTTCACACCATCATCTCTCTTTTTTTATCTTCGAATAAGGAAGGAAAAAACATTCGAAACCCGTTGAGATCACACATAATTTGTATACAAGTGTCTGCTAAGTGGAATAAAGAAAGTATTACTTTGTATTGGTATCGAAATCATGTACGGATCGAGGGAGGGAACACATTTTGGAAGACAGAAAGAAGATAATCTATGTATTCGATCTTTGATCTATAGTGGTCTCCTTGGCCTGCACATCAAGAGTTTGGCGATTTGAGTCTTAGCGATTTCCGTTGGATGAAAGCTTCAAGCGGACCGCAATTGTGTCAGATAGTAAAACAAATTGCACAGCACAAATGAAGTCTTGACAGTTTCATTTCCCGTCGCATCATTCCACATACATACATACATATTTATCCTGACATCAAGGCAAGGGCCTGCAGGAGGTATCATTCGGGGGCAGAGGTGGTCGAGATCTTCGAATTCGAGGCAACTGGGTCAAGGGAATGGATCTTGCTTGGCTTCTTTGGTCAATTGAAGTGTCGATCTTGGACGATTGACATTAAGCGTAGAAGGAGATCTTCCAGCAACCCCACCCATCATTCCACTGTTATTGAAAAATTCCAAGGAAGCGTCAAGAGAGTTGAATGGTCATGGCACAGTCAATTTATCATGTAAACTTTAAACGTTGTTTGAAGTTATAAATAGTGCTGACGTCGATATTTATGTTTTTCTCGATTCTTCCCCAAGTGCATTCCAAACTCGTCTCATTCTAACATCATAGTTTCTCGTCTTTTCTCCAACTAAATTTTTTCTTATTCTTTCTGTCTTACTTCCATTTCCATCGAATCTTTTTTCTCCAATATCCACTTTCTATGGAACAAAGTCGGTGATTTTCCGATTCTTCTTGGGGAAGAGGCATTTTCTCCTGAATAATTGGAACATTTGAATCCCTCTACATAGTTTTCACTTCTTATTGCTTGACATTTCAGAACTATAGATTCTGTTAGGTTTCACCATGCCGTTGTAAGGAGAGATGTGTCATGAAGACATTATATTTCATTTTCCTGGTCAAGAAAAATAAATAATTAAAAATCAATAAAGTTATGACCCCATCCACCATTTTCTACTCTCGTTTTGAATATCCAATGATGCAGAAGCAGATCGAGTCTTCTTCGAAACGCCCATCACATGATTCCAAACCTACAGATCAGGGTTGGGGCGAGAGAGCACGCAAAAGTGAGAGAGTCCCTCTCGATTTCACACGCTCTCTCACTCCAAAGGCCTTTCTGGAAGGTTGACCGGGCTGTGGAATGATGTGCCATCCAAAACGCCCATGGATATCCTGGCCCTGTGCTAAGCGTTAGACCCGAACGTCCTCACTCAGCATCATATTCTACTGTATGCCGAATCTTTTTGTGAGAAGAGGAAACACTTGGTTATGAGCCCGTTTGCGTAAGAGTCAGACAATTTTAAACGGCTCTCGGTGCAGCACAAATGTGACCTTCTCAGATAATTTTCAGAAGACTTTGGTGGGTGTAAACTAGCAGGGTTTGTTGAGGTTAAACTACGTTATGGTAGGGTGCGCACTACGTTTTCAAAGTATGGTTCAGGGGGGAGGGGGGCGTTCAGTTGCAGGGCACAGTTCGGTCCAGGGGGAGCTTTGCAACCGACTCCATGCTCGCTCCAGGGGAAGCTTTACAGCCGGCTCCAGGTTCGGTCCAGGGGGAGCTCGATAGCCGGCTCCAGGTTACATTGAAGCTCGACTTATGTTGGGGAGTGTTAATCGCTACAAAGAGTACTGGCTTATTCCGTTGCAAAAGGCTCGTGAGGCTGAGAGCGATCAAAAAAAGTTGCCACGATTTTTCATGTTAAAACGTGTTAGAACACGTTCAGACACGTTTATAACATCGCAAAATACTTTTCCTGTAATCTCCTACGCTCTCTGAATCATTTTGGAACTTTTCGAAAATTTCGATTTTCCACGTTCAAACATGTTAGAACACGCTCTGACACGTTTCTGGCATCGCAAAACGCTTTTCCTGTAATCTCCTACGCTGTCTGTATCATTTTGGAACTTTTCGAAAGTTTCGATTTTCCACGTTCAAACATGTTAGAGCACGTTCAGACACGTTTCTGTCATCGCAAAACACTTTTCCTGTGATCCCCGACACTCACCGGTGCGTTTGGAAAAAGTTCGAAAATTTCGATTAAAACTCGGCAAAACAGGTGACAACGTGTTTCACGATACTCAAAAACGGGTTAGAACAGCTTCTGACACTTGCGAAAAATGCGGCAAAAGGTTTGCCCGCGGCGGGGGTCGAACCTGCGTCGGTCGGATTTGAATGTCGCGCGCTTTAGCCACTTGGCTATGGATTTTGTTTAAATATTTTTTATTTAAAAGTTTACTTTTGTGGATACGCATATGATAGTGAAGAGAGTGTGTCGAAATCTTTCTTCGTTCCCGAGTTATTCAGCAAAATAAAGTTTGAACACACGGACGCACAGACAGACATACAGACACACACACACAGACAGACAGACGTTCTGAAATAATAATCTTTAGGAATTATTGGCCAAATATTGAGGTATGTAAATTTGATTGGGGATCCGTATGAAAGTCTGGAGATCCGACCAAAACTACAGTCTGCATTATATAAGACTAGTGCATCTAAAAAAAGTACCAAAGTCTGTCAACTGAACACAGCTACTTCTATTTATGGCAAAATCTTTCATTTTTCTCAAATATATCAGGAAGGATCATTTTTAGACACTCATTTTGGCAATGTTGCAATGAACATGACAATTGACAAATACAGTAGATCCAACTACTTATTATTTATTGCGATATCTACCGTTTTTTTGGATTGCTGAATATTGGCAGATTGCGCCATTTTTCAGCGCTGAATTTTGGCAGATCCCGCCATTTTACAGCGCTGAATTTTGGCAGATTCCGCCATTTTTCAGCGCTGAATTTTGGCAGATCCCGCCATTTTACAGCGCTGAATTTTGGCAGATTCCGCCATTTTTCAGCGCTGAATTTTGGCAGACACAAACTACAATCTGCCATTTTTCAGCGCTGAATTTTGGCAGATCCCGCCATTTTTCAGCGCTGAATTTTGGCAAATTGCGCCATTTTTCAGCGCTGAATTTTGGCAGACACCAACTACAATCTGCCATTTTTCAGCGCTGAATTTTGGCAGTTCCGCCATTTTTCAGCGCTGAATTTTGGCAAATTGCGCCATTTTTCAGCGCTGAATTTTGGCAGACACCAACTACAATCTGCCATTTTTCAGCGCTGAATTTTGGCAGATCCCGCCATTTTTCAGCGCTGAATTTTGGCAAATCAAACTAACATCAAATATACAGGACATGCTTATTTATTCAAATTTACAGTATGATGAGATAACATTGGGGCAAACAGAGTTAAAAAGTTCATATTTTTAGCGAAAAAAATCTTATCAGCCAAATTAGCAAAATTACTTTGGTTTGATATTATACTAGTGAGAAATGGCCAAAGAAACTGTAATAAGTATATACAGAGCAAAGGACATCGTTTTTTCGGCTTATAAAAATAAACTGTCGCATGGAACTACGCGGAAATCATTAATGTTAATCATTAGAATTTCTTCGTGTCGTAGCCATCGAAGTAAAATAATCATTCTTCTCTTCTTCAACATCCGGGCGATGCACTTGACGGAATCTGAATACATTTTTTCATAATCGTGAGCGACCATGGGAATACACGGGAGGAAAGATGGTGAAAACTCTGTACTATCGTAAGAAAAGTTCTCATTTTGAGACGCCCGATGTATATTCTCTACTGGTCTTAATGTCCACGTTTGTGCTAACACGGTTTAAGAGATCATCCATGAGAGGACGGGTCTCTGGGCGGATATCCACGGATGGCTTTTTAGCAACCTATCCCAATATCTTGGGGTAGAGTCGGTATCACGAATGGTGATATTTAGCCAAGTAGCTAAGCTTCTGGGTGTGCTTTTCAAAATTGTAAAAAAATCGATATCGGAAAGTGGGGTTACTGTAACTTTTCCGTGCGAGACCCAGAGTTACTTGGCTAAATATCATTCATGATACCGACCCAAGGTATTGGGATAGGTTGCTAAAGGCCATCCGAGGGTACCCCCGCCCTCTCGTGGATGCTCTCTTAAACCATGTTTACTAACATACCTCTCAGTGTCCGGGCCAGAACGGGAAGAAGAAGAAAAATCGAAGAGTAGGTTTGGAGTCGACCGCTCAGAATGAGAGCGGGGAGTCAGTATGAAGAGAACGATTGAAATGAGAATAGAATTAACGATTGGGCATATTAAAATTGCAAAGTGCAGACAAATGGTTATGCAGAATCGTTAATTCTATTCTCATTTCAATCGTTCTCTTCATACTGACTCCCCGCTCTCATTCTGAGCGGTTGACTCCACACCTACTCCTCCATTTTCCTTCTCTTTCCCGTTCTGGCCAGGACTCTAGAGGTATGTTCGTCCTTCAAATATTATTTAAACCCTGCTAGCAACCTATCCCAATACCTTGGGACGGTATCACGAATGATATTTAGCCAAGTAACTAAGGATCTGGGTCTCGCACGGAAAAGTTACAGTAACCCCACTTTCCGATATCGATTTTTTTACAATTTGAAAAGCACACCCAGAACCTTAGCTACTTGGCTAAATATCACCATTCGTGATACCGACTCTACCCCAAGATATTGGGATAGGTTGCTAAAAAGCCATCCGTGGATATCCGCCCAGAGACCCGTCCTCTCATGGATGATCTCTTAAACCGTGTTAGCACAAACGTGGACATTAAGACCAGTAGAGAATATACATCGGGCGTCTCAAAATAAGAACTTTTCTTACGATAGTACAGAGTTTTCACCATCTTTCCTCCCGTGTATTCCCATGGTCGCTCACGATTATGGAAAAATGTATTCAGATTCCGTCAAGTGCATCGCCCGGATGTTGAAGAAGAGAAGAATGATTATTTTACTTCGATGGCTACGACACGAAGAAATTCTATTGATTTCCATTAATGATTTCCGCGTAGTTCCATGCGACAGTTTATTTTTATAAGCCGAAAAAACGATGTCATTTGCTCTGTATATACTTATTACAGTTTCTTTGGCCAATATGAGCTTTTGTATTCTGTTTGCCCCAATGTTATCTCATCATATTGTAAATTTGAATAAATAATCATGTCCTGTATATTTGATATTAGTTTGATTTGCCATAATTCAGCGCTGAAAAATGGCGGGATCTGCCAAAATTCAGCACTGAGAAATGGCGGGATCTGCCAAAATTCAGCGCTGAGAAATGGCGCGATCTGCCAAAATTCAGCGCTGAAAAATGGCGGGATCTGCCAAAATTCAGCGCTGAGAAATGGCGGGATCTGCCAAAATTCGGCGCTGAGAAATGGCGGGATCTGCCAAAATTCAGCGCTGAGAAATGGCGGGATCTGTCAAAATTCAGCGCTGAGAAATGGCGGGATCTGCCAAAATTCAGCGCTGAGAAATGGCGGGATCTGCCAAAATTCAGCGCTGAGAAATGGCGCGATCTGCCAAAATTCAGCGCTGAAAAATGGCGGGATCTGCCAAAATTCAGCGCTGAGAAATGGCAGATTAGTAAAATTCTCCAGTAATCGGGAGGACAAATAGCAGCATAGCCAGCTGCAGTTTGTTTGTTTTGTTGGCAATATCGTTGACTGATCTATGGAAAAGACTAGGTAGTATACAACCCAATTGCCCGACTACGTGGAAATATGGAAGAGTAACTTCCACAATAAATGTGGGAGACGAAAGTGGTGAAAGTACTCGAATGATCGATTTTGGTACTATTTTTAGATGCACTAGTCTTATATATCTCGATACCCATTAGTAGTCGAAAGTAGTAGAAAAAAATTGAAAACGTTCACCGCAGTCGAATTTTATGTCGTTGAAAATCAAGACATTCAAATAACTACCAGAATAATATTTTTTTTCTCTTATATGAAGAAAGTATAATTGACCAAGGAAGCCAAGCGATATCCATTCCCTTGACCCAGTTGCCTCGAATTCGAAGATCCCGACCACCTCTATCCCCGAATGATACCTCCTGCAGGACCTTGCCTTGATGTCAGGATAAATATGTATATGTAAATATGTATGAAGAAAGTGTGAAATCGAACTTTTAACTAGCGGGGTTGTATTGAGGTTAAATGCACTACACTCTATGCGTACACTACGCTCTATGCATAGTTCGGGGTGCGGGTTCGGTCTAGGGGGAGCTCGATAGGTGGCTCCAGGTACGGTCCAGGGGGCGCCCTGTAGCCGGCTCCAGGTTCGGTCCAGGGGGAGCTCTGAAGCCGGCTCCGGGCTACATTAAAGCTCGCAGTATGCTAGGGAATGTTAATCGCTACCAAGAGTACTGGCTTATTCCGGTGGAAAAGGCTCGTGAGGCAGAGAGCGATCGAAAAAAGTTGCCACGGAGCCACGAAGTGGCGTAGTTTCACAACGGAAACGCAGGATACAGTGCGCTCAGAAGTTTTAGAACACTTTCAGAGATGTTTCCTATGATTCCCTACGCTCTCTGAATCATTTGGGAACTTTTTGAAATTTTCGATTTTTCACTTTAAAACGCGTTAGAACACGTTTCCGACATCGCAAAGCACTTTTGTAGTGATCCCCTACGCTTTCTGAATCATTTTGGAACTTTTCGAAATTTTCGATTTTTCACATTAAAACGCGTTAGAACACGTTCAGACACGTTTCCGACATCGCAAAACATTTTTCCTGTGATCCCCTACGCTTTCTGAATCATTTTGGAACTTTTCGAATTTTTCGATTTTTCAAGTTTAAAACTCGGCAAAACAGGTGAAAACGTGTTTCACGGAACTCAAAAACGTGTTAGAACGGTTTCTGACACTCGCGAAAAATGCGGCAAAAGGTTTGCCCGCAGCGGGGGTCGAACCTGGGGTCTCGGATTCAAAGTTTGGCTCGTAACCCACTTGGCTATGGATTTCGTTAATTAAAGTTTGTAAAATTTGAAAGGTATTCTGGTCGGTTATCATATGCAAAAGGTTCTGAGAAGATAGCGCAATTTTGAAGCGAAATATAAGGAAAATGAGAAAAAAGTGTGACAGGACGGAAGGAAAAAAACGAACAGACAGACAGACAGACAGACGTTAGCATTTTCTAATATATAGTAACGGGAGGATGACAGAAGACATGGTCGAATCGTGTTCATCCTTGTTTCATTTCGAATTCTATCAATCGTTCTGATTTATAAACCGGTCTAGCTGTTTCGCCTAGATGCACGTGAAAATGATTAGTGAATAATGGAAAGTGACTGACAAACAATGGACAGTGGAGTATATTCACAGGGATACAGTCCGATCAGATCCTTATCTGAAAACGGGTCGCCCGGTTTCACATGGGGATCTGACCGGACTGTATCACCTTGAATCTCAGTGGAAATGGGCAATTCGGAAGAATCTCAGCTATTAATGTGAACGGAATCGAGTAGAGTTCGCTATATTGTTCAACGGAATAAATTTACGATTATTATTTCTGCGTTATTGCGAATTATTTCTGCTCCAAAATGGTATCATAGATGTGCTGATATTGCAGTCATGTTCAGATAACGCAAAACACATATTTTCAGTAAGATACGACGTACGACAAATAACTTTGAATAGAACAAATCTAATTGGCAATTCGTTTTAAAAAATCAGAAAACATTAGAAGAATACTATAAAAAAAAGAGTGGACTGTCAACAGAATAAATATGTGTCTAATGTTTTGTAATTTTATGATCGGCTTTAAGAATTACGTTAATTTGCCCTCATCATCCTGAGCATGATTCTGGTAAAGTAATTGATGTGTTGCGAATGATATTTATAATTAAATTGATCGAGAAATTGACAATTAAACGAGAATAGTCGTTACTAATTATCGATTACGTCCATTTCATTCTTCTCATTTCCACTCGTTCCTCTCGGTTCTCTCTTCCTCGCAGGTGAAGAAATACAAATACTCCAGTCTAATCATGCGTTTTCAGTTCTACAATGAATTATGAATTGCCTATGGAAAACATTAAGCGTATTGACAACGAGGAATTGGACTCTCATGTATACTACTGCAGCAGCTTGCCATGGTGAGATTTAAGTATTACATCAGAGACTATCTGATAAGGTCGAGATATGACCGTACAAGGACACCTAACCTATGCAGAAAAGATGACCCTAGGATAAACATGGGGCGAATCTACCTTAGAAGCGCTGATTCTCAAACCCGGTAGAGATATATTTCATCAAATGTGCTAAAGTGATAAATGGAAATTCTACCAACGCAAACTAGACTCCAAATTAGATAGTAATTAAGAACATAAGGCGAGGGACGACGAACCATGGACTGATCTATGAAAAAAGTTATGTTTCAAAAAAGTTTTAATATTCCTGATACATGTTGCGCAGGCACTAAAGTAAAGCAAAATGTGTAACATTTTAAAAATGATACGATCATACCAAAAAGGCGAATCACTAACTTCCGTTGTTTACCATACAGGAACAATGACGACCCTCTCGCTTTTGCGTGCTCTCTCGTCTCGGCAAAAACAGGAAGTGCCAGTTCGACATTTTGTTTGATCGTATCATTTTATAAATGTAATATACGCCCCCGATTGCATAATTGTAATTTAGAAAAAATAACAAATTGCTTATGTTGATATTTAATTGCAGGCGACTCATGCTGTACAAATCGGAGTGTGTCAGCAACAAGCAGTGTCTCGGAGCGATGTTTATCGTGCACCACATGATTCCAAACCTACAGATCAGGGTTATAGCGAGATAGTGTGCAAAAATGAGAGAGTCCCTCTCGATTTCGCACGCTCTCTCACTCCAAAGGCCTTTCTGGAAGGTTGAGTGGCCTGTGGAATGATGTGGCACGCTGAGGCGAGGGACGAGGAACCATGGACTGCTGTCTGCCAGTTCACTCTCGTATTGGACAACAGACTTTCCACTCCCAAGACTCATCGCATCGACGTGAGATTCCGCGCCACTGCTGTTTTGGGACCAGACACTCATTCTACGACTAGAGCCCTTCCTTTCCCATGTCGCAACCTTCTCATTTCTGGTCGGTTCACTCATTCTACAGTGGCTGGTCCCAAACACAGCAGTAGTTCCTGAGAGGCATGAGATACAGTATAGTTTTACCCTTTGATCTCTTTTTCAGTAACAAATGCTCTCGCCGGCAAACAATCTGCTGAGAGTACCCTGCTTCATCGATTGGGAGGAGCTTGCGGACGAGGCCAAGGTTGGAATACTGTATGAATACAGTACACAACTACGTACTTTTCACTTATCCAGGGATGGTCAAAAGGTGGCGAAATCGTGTTGAGAGTGGAGATTCACGTTCTTTCGACGACTGGACTACGGTATGTTTATCGCACACTGACGTGGGTAGTCGAAATGGGTAGTCGTGGGTAGTCGAAATGAAGTATTCATTAGATATTGCGCGTGTTCTGAATGGAAGTCTCTTTCTAGTGGTCATTATCTTTCTATTACGACTCAACACTGCCAGTCCACAGCATCGAGTTGGCACCATGCCAAGAATGTCTCTCGTTGTCTGACTCTCTCGTTTGGCGCACTTTCTCGTCATCCTCCCTTTCTCGAATGGTGTTTCTCTTCAGTGCGATGCTCGATTTCGATTTCACGAAACCCGGTTTCGGAGACGTGACGTTGTTCTTCTGGTGCAGGGAAAGAAACTGCACGCATCCAAAAACGTTAGATACTCCAAATAATATCATTCGCAACAAAATTAGAATGAAATAGTAAAAATACAGTACCCGATCTCGTATTATTACAGTATCTGGTCACATTTTCGCCCGTCTTTGCCTCCCTCTTCTTCGGCAAATCGGAATTGAATGAATTCATCATCAAGAATGTTTCATACTTGGTTAAATCGATACAATACGAAAAGTGCTAATAACCAAATTCAGGCGTTCGAAACTCTGCTCTACGTAATCTACCCGTCGTTCCGCCCAGTCAATAGTAAGATCCTTAAGATTTTAGTGAGTCAATATAATCACAATGCTCAGTTCGCTCCTACAAGAAGCTACTCGACCTCTCAAATCGATTCGTCATCAAGGTGAGATAACAAGATTATCGATTAATTTTGCGCGATGTGCAGCCCGTCGAAGATCTCGTCGAGTCTTATCTCATTCATTCCCCGAAGATCGTAGCAGAGGAGAAGATGAAGATGGCTGACAAGTATTCTCTGCCTCGTCTCTTGGTAAGAATATCCCCTACCCACTAAATTACTACTCTAAATCAATCAATCACAGAATCATTGTCTCTCTGGCATCCCTTCCCTCGCCGGAATTAAAGAAGGCCTCCCACGAATATTTGGTCACATAAACTGCCAACGCAGTGCTGTGGGGAACGCTCACCCGATCACATTGCAATCCGAAAATCTACCGTAATCTCTAAATCGATATATTGACGCTCGAATGGCTACAAAAGAGCCAATAATCGACAGGAAACGCGTGTTAGGACCAAAAATACATGAAATCGACGTAAAATGAAGTTTTCATTAAGATAATATTGTTTCCCCCTGTGGATAATATCGGTTTTCATCAAAAATATAATAGCTTTCGTAATGGAAAGCATATAAATTGCCCCTAACACGAGTGTGCGCGCTCCATTTTCGTGTCCGGTATACTGTAGTAGTTTATTGAAAATCAGGCAACGGTGATTCGTGGTACTCCTTCTTTAAGGCGCTGGAAGTGAGTGGAAAACAATGCAATAGTAGGCCTCGAAGAGACCTGACAAGGCATTTGAAATAATTTTATATATATTTATATAATATCGTTGATGAGTTTTCTCTTTTTGTATTTTTGTTTGTTTGTTTTTGTTTTGTGAATTCTATTCGAGAAAAAAACCATATAAATCTGAAAATATCAGTATTTTCCAGGTCTCTAAGTAGGCACATATTAGAAGTAAATTATTATAGTAGTAAATTACTAGTAAATTATTATATTAGTAGTAAATTATTATACTAAAAATGTAGTAAATTATATTAGTATGTAGTAACATATTAGTAGTACTAGGTTGTTGCAAAAGTCTTGTCGCGTTTCGGGGTACGAACATCTTTATCCCTACCATCTTCAAAGATGAACCAATGAACTTGGGAATAGTCTACGTTCACACCACTAGTAGTCCTCTATTATTCGCGCAACTTATGGATACCACCCTCATAGAACGCCGGGGTCTATAATTTGAAGAAGACGGTCAACTCGTTTACGATATCGACTCGAATCTTGAAGTGCTGTTCTCTGAGGAAGTTGTTGATGGTGGGGAACAAGTTTTTCTTAGAGGGTAATGTCTGACGACTAAGAAGGATATATTAGGAGGGTGCTGCCCTACGCCGCTAATTCAGAATTGGTCGTCCTCGCAGTAAGGGTGGAACAGTGCCGTTTTGGAAGTAAACATTTGCCCACAATCCGCGTCTCTTAACGAATTTGATCTTGCCTTATTATATATCAATGGTGCACACCTGTACCATGAAAGTGGTGCCTAAGAGTAGGAGCTCTCATTACTGAGCGCCCCGGGCGATCCACGAATTTCTCAACGTCATTTTTTGACTACCGAAAACTGTGTTTGGGAACATCGTCTGCCTTCTAATCTGCATCAATCCTCCGGTGTTTGGGTACAACATTTCCACACTTTACCCATGCATACTCCCCCGTCACCATTTGGTCCAGATAGTTGAAGGCCCTGTGGAAAATTAGGAAAATCAAAGACATATCCACCCTCGATAAAGTGACTGGATCCGAGAATTCGTAGTAAATCAACGGTCCCATATTTTACTTCGTTCCAATTTCGTGAATTCCCCAATGTATGGTGGTAAAGCCTGCCCCTAGTGTGTCGCCCAGTTTGCGCATGATTTGATAGGGGTCTGTTTCTTGCTTTGTGCACAGAGTGCCGAAACACAGATTGAGGATTTTCCGGATCTGACTTCTTCGGCCAGAGAAAATATTCTCGCGAGCGAGAGTCCAACTTTTCACATTGTGCAAAGAGGGTGCATATTACCTATGACGCTCATCCACATGACGATCAAATTCGAGTGACTTTGAGCAAGGCAGGAAGACGAACAAAACTACCTTCCAAAAGTGTTGAGTGACGTCAACAAAACAATTCGTATTTCTCCCTCAGAGAACTAGAAGGGACTAATCATTACCATGCTTTAGACAGAAGGTATCCCCTTCTACTGTAAACTGGAAGGGACATTACAAAAAGAAACAGAGCCGAGATAATCCGCGAAAGTGAATGCACAAAAAACGACAGGACTTTTGCAACAGCCTGATATTAGTAGTATTATAGTAGTACTACCTACTAGTAATTCCTCTATTCCTTCATAAGCGGACAAATTAAAAACACACAGACATCTTGTGATTGCGTAATCTGAGTACAGTCAAAATGACAAATTATGAACAAAATGCTATAACTTTTTATAAGTTATTATAACTTTTTATAACTTTTCATTTCAGTATGTTCCCGTGAACGAAATTATCTGTTGTTTTGGGAAAAGGTTCCCGTTCAGAATCGAGTAACTTCTGTCCAAGGAATTATCGAAATATTTATTGTGAAAAAAGTTATCGCCGATAAAAATTATAATTACGAAATAGAGAGTGGAGCCGGGGCAGGAAAACCTGGCCGGGAACCGGAAAAGGTCTTTAAGATTACGGTAAGAATTAGTATTCCTCGGAAAATTAAGACTTTTATTTCCGGTTCCCGGCCAGATTTTCCGGCCCCGGCTCTTCTCTCTATTTCGTAATTATACTTTTTATAGGCGATAACTTTCTTCACAATAAATATTTCGATAATTCCTTGGACAGAAGTTATTCGATTCTGAACGGGAACCTTTTCCCAAAACAACAGATAATTTCGTTCACGGGAACATACTGAAATGAAAAGTTATAAAAAGTTATAATAACTTATAAAAAGTTATAGCATTTTGTTCATAATTTGTCATTTTGACTGTAGCTTAGAAAGGCCCGAGATTACTATCAAAATTGCACGCATTTCAGGCAAAACCAGAATTCGCCGAGTACAGCGATAAAACCATGGCCGCGATATTGAAACGGACTCTCCAGCTGATTGGCAATTGAGATCTTTCCCTGTACTCACTGTCTCAATTAGAATAGACTATGAGCTATGATAAATATTCAATCGTTTCCCAGTATTATTCTAACCAGGGCGTACATTCTACAGACAGTGACACAGCATCCTATTGGCACCATGCCAAGCTCGTTGTCTGACCCTCTCGTTTGGCGCGCTCTCTCGCCATCTCTCTCTTTCTCTAACTCGTTCTCGCCGAATCTGTTTCGAATGCTGTGAGTGAGAAGGGCGGTATTCATTGAGCTTCAGACTTCAAAGGGCTTCATTGTCTTCTCATTATCATTGTTAATCTGCATGATCTCCACCCACTCGCCCCATCTTCTAGCGGAAAAAATCAGCGTGTCGATAAAAAGAGCGCGGGAAACAGTCATTATCTGACAAGCAAAAGAAGTTCCAGCCAACCGGATTCGAACCAGTGACCTAAGGATCTACAGTCCTCCGCTCTACCAACTGAGCTATGGCTGGTGATAGCGATCATTGAAGCTCATAGGCATATCATCAGCTTGAAAATTGAAATCACTGCTATCGTTTTTCATCGTTCCCATGACGTGTCAGGGATCAGTTGTTTTGTAGTGTGTTTTTATCTATATATATATATATATATATATATATATATACAGTAGCGGACAAAAGTCTTCGGGCACTTTTTATATCTGATACAACTTTTTAACCCAAAGGGGCTTTGATACGATATGGTAAGATTGCGTCGTGATGACGCAATCGATGCACACTTTTTTGAAGTGCCATTATTCTTACATAGATTTTTTCCCGCTCGTCTAACTTTCAGGATGTTGAGACCTGGTCACGACCTACCTAGAAACTTTTTTTCAAGTTGCTGCGGTGCCGCTACTTGGCTGCAGCCAAGCTGCAAAATGGAGTCCTGAAAACCATATCTCGCCGTTTAGACATCGCCCAGACCCGATCAATGCACCAAAATGATCGCCATCATGACTACCGATGATCCTGTGAATATGGTCGCGGTAGGTCACCAATTGCCCTCAGGGCACGAAAAAATCACTTTTTCGCATTATTGTGGTCTGACAAAGGGGAAGTCTATAGGACGTGCTCGAGAGATCTGGTTTGGGCGTGGATTCGGTTGAGAATCTATGAGAGAACCGATTCCTAGCTGCAATAAGCGTTTCGATTGGACTCCTGCCCGCGACGATCGATTTCCGGAAGGACACTGGTTTGGCCACGCCCATTTTCTGCCCGTTGACAAGGTTCTGACTTTTGAGTGTATCTCGGTACTGAGTTAACGGAGAAGGCTGGCAGACCCATCAATGGAATCAGCGTGGCTGGCTCTATAATCTCATTCACAAAATTTCATCATCACTATGCAATATTGCATCATCCTTAGGCAATAATCCTCAGAATTATAAAATATTGCATATTAATGACGTAATTTGTGCTCTAGAGTGGCGGAAATATCAAATTTATTTGATTGGGATTTATTCCACCATTATTCCTTGACTAACCGCTAAGAAAACGCAAAAAATAGGAATATTGCATAAGGATGATGCAATATTGCATAGTGATGATGAAATTTTATGAATGAGATTATAGAGCCAGCCACGCTGATTCCATTGATGGGTCTGCCAGCCTTCTCCGTTAACTCAGTACCGAGATACACTCAAAAGTCAGAACCTTGTCAACGGGCAGAAAATGGGCGTGGCCAAACCAGTGTCCTTCCGGAAATCGATCGTCGCGGGCAGGAGTCCAATCGAAACGCTTATTGCAGCTAGGAATCGGTTCTCTCGTATATTCTCTACCGAATCCACGCCCAAACCAGATCTCTCGAGCACGTCCTATAGACTTCCCCTTCCCCTCGTCAGACCACAATAATGCGAAAAAGTGATTTTTTCGTGCCCTGGGGGCAATTGGTGATCTACCGCGACCATATTCTCGGGATCATCGGTAGTCATGATGGCGATCATTTTGGTGCATTGATCGGGTCTGGGCGATGTCTAAACGGCGAGATATGATTTTCAGGTCTCCATTTTGCAGCTTGGCTGCAGCCAAGTAGCGGCACCGCAGCAACTTGAAAAAAAGTTTCTAGGTAGGTCGTGGCCATGTCTCAACATCCTGAAAGTTAGACGAGCGGGAAAAAAATCCATGTAAGAATAATGGCAATTCAAAAAAGTGTGCATCGATTGCGTCATCACGACGCAATTACTGAACGATTTCGCAATCCCCCAATAGTTGCATCGTAATCTCCAATAGATTTGGTATATGGTCTTACCATATCATATCAAAGCCCCTTTTGGTTAAAAAGTTGTATCAGATATAAAAAGTGCCCGAAGACTTTTGTCCGCTACTGTATATATATATATATATATATATATATATATATATATATATATATTAATCAAGCATTCGCGCCTCTCTCTCTACCGATTCTATTGGATGAACTTGCAAGGATTGAGTATAACTCTTGTACTTTGAAGTATACCATGCACATCATTCGAAAGATAGACGGCGAGAACGAGTTAGAGAAAGAGAGAGATGACGAGAGAGCGCACGAAACTAGAGAGTCAGACAACGAGAGACCTTCTTGGCATGGTGCCAACTAGATGCTGTGCACAAAGGGGTCATGCTGACAAGAGAGTTTGTAAAAGCGAGGGCGATATTTTCACAATATCCCACCCATTTCTGGAGGATCAGAACAATTTGAATGACGTCACTCACCGACACCGACTTTGCCCTCGAAGAACGTGGACATTTTAATCGGCTGTTTTACGATTACAAGTAGTGGCCTTCCAAGTCTAATGATTTCAGAAAAAATATTAACGCAGACCCTTCAAACGGTAGTCGGTCAAGATGGACTCACGAACGGATACGTACGCCGAATCCTCTGATATTTATCCATCCCCTCGACAAATTATCGATCGATTGTTAACAACCATATTCACAAGCCTTTTGCCTTTGCATTTTGATTCGGGTCTCTTTCACCTGGACACATTATATACTTTGGATGCATGGATACATTCTTCTTCACGAATGCATTTTATCTCCGAATAATGAGAAAACACAAAATTTGAAACCCGTTGAGATCAGGAATAATTTGCATACAAAGTGTCTGCTAAGTGGAATAATGAAAGTATTACTTCGTATTGGGAGGAACTTCCTGTGAGGATCGAGAGAGATATTTGGTAAGCATAGAATGAATTCACATCATTCCACAGGCGAACCTTACAGAAAGGCCTTTGGAGTGAGAGAGCGTGCGAAATCGAGAGGGACTCTCTCACTTTTGCATACTCTCTCGTCCTAACCCTGGTCTGTAGGTTTAGAATCATGTGAATTATTTTGGGAGTAAGTCTTTGATCTATTGTGGTCTTAATCTAGAGATCAAGAGCTTGGCTATTTGGGTGTGGGCGATTTCTGTTTGATGAAAAACTCCTAGTGGATTTCCTTGTATCGAAATTGAGTCAGATATTGATCTGAAATGCATCGGATTCCTTCCTTTACCACGTTTTCGGCAAGCAATAACTTATTTTTTTCGAATATCTAGGAGTCTTTTTTAATGAAAATATTTACTCACCGTATAAGTCGATGTTTGGAGCATATTCCTCCTCTTCTAAACAAGGAAGGAACTCTTTCCTCTACAGTCCAACCCGCTTCTCTTCCCATTGTGAGAATGAGAGAATTTAGTCGAGTGAGAACTCGACGTTCGGCCATTGCAATATCGGCTGTTCGAATCTGAACAAATCATATCATTCCACCGCCTCCGGAAAAGGGTTAGAGACGAGAGAACGTAGGAAAATAAGAGAGACATTACATTTACCCATAATTCCTTTCTGGAGACTTAGAATCGGGAAAGAAATATAAGAGAAAACCTAATTATGGGGATCTGAGACCCCGCGCAAGAAAAACAAAATGAGTTTCA
Source organism: Pristionchus fissidentatus (assembly GCA_036245785.1). NCBI lineage: Eukaryota > Metazoa > Nematoda > Chromadorea > Rhabditida > Neodiplogasteridae > Pristionchus > Pristionchus fissidentatus. The sequence continues at coordinate 6,218,549 of BTSY01000001.1, forward strand.
CGAGTTATTGATACTTAGCAGCCGTGGTTTCGAAGCACTGTTCGCATCTTATCCGAAAATAAGAGAATAAACATTATTAGAAAATGTTCAAAAGATATGACACCAAACACCAAATTTTAGACACCAAATTACACACACTAGACACCAAATTTTGTTGTAAACGTTTAGGATACGACACCTCTAACAATAAGCGTCTTTCTCTCACGAATCTGTCATTATTGTCTAATCGCCGGTTACAAAACGATATCGTGTCTTGCTTCAAATCCCTAATTATCTATTTTACCAGTGTCAGAGTTTGTTTCGTCCATTAGAAAAAATGTAATAGTCTTGTAATATTGCTTTTTCTTGATGTATTTTCTTGATGGAGCTGCAAGAGGTGAACTTTAATCTCTTAAATCCAGCAGTATCACTCAACGAAGAAAAAAGAGAGTTGAGTTCTAATTTACGACGGTTCGTGTTTGTTTTCAAGTACACTGTTATTTAAACTTATTGTTCATCATATTTTAATAAGATCAACAAGTGCTCATTTCTCCACTCACATTATGCATATCCGCACAGCTCGCGTCGATTTCTCCCCTCTCATTGCGAGAAAAATCAAAGTAAAGAGGAACGAGGACCTGGAAAGTATCCATTCATGTCTTGCATTATAATTATCCCGATTGAATTTACAGAAAAAAAATAGTGAACAATGGACAATGTGAAATTGCACAGAACTATCTCATTCCTTCGTTGAACATTATCTCGCTCCTGGCTTTAGAATCATCTAGTCAGTAAACATCCTCACGAAACCTGCCCTCTGTACTAGAAGCCCTAGAGACGGGAAAATGTTGCGATTGACCTGGGAAGGTCCAAGTTCTTGCAGAGCTTCTTTGAGTGCAGTCAATTGAGTTGAGACGTAGTAGAAACGCCAGTCAAGGAAGGTTAAACACTCTGGAAATTTACTCTGCACGCATCGAGCTTCTTATTTATTTTGCAGAAACTTTAACAGTTTCGCTCATTTTTATTCCTCAACCATTTTAAAGGATCAAGATAGGAGGAGACTTAATGTGAGACCTATTCTCCTACTTTCTCATACTATCTCTCCTCTAGCCCCTTTTCTGGAGGACTGCTTACCTCTGTTTCTCCCTGTTGCAATCGTTCTAGAATCTCTGCATATCCGACATCATTTCCACCCACGGAGAATATCGGGGCCGAGACCACTAAATTTCACTTATTTGGGAAACTTCTTTGTCCGACTAGCAGCACTACTAATATTCAAGTTTATCGATTTATTCTCAACTATCAAGAGCTTGAGCAGACGTTTGCTTACCGTTGTCTTGTGATTTCTCTCAATACATCAATTTGCGATCGTCCCTTTGGTCCCATTACTCCTCTCTCAACCGTTGCACCAGTACATGTGAGGTACGAAAAGTGAATCAGTTTTCAGTTTCAGTTTGAACACATTTATCAAGAGTTCAATTGGGTCTTCATCCTCGATTGAGGATTTAAGGAAGTTCAGTTGAGAGCTCTGATGTGCATGGCGTTCCAGTTGCTGCTCCTTGCTTCACTCAGAAAGTCCGGTCCGATCGTTTTTCGAAATAAGTCGCTCCATCTTGTAGTTGGTCGTCCTCTTCGTCTTTTCCTTCGTGGGAACCATTCGATCACAGATCGGCTCCACTTCAAGCAATCATCATTAGCGATTTTGTGCACCCATGACCATTTTCTCTTCATCGCAGTATCAACAAAGTCTCGCACCTTAGTAAGGTTACGTAGCCGATCATTCGAGACATGATCGAGCACAGTACAACCAACAATCCACCTTTCCATTTTCCTTTGAGCCACCGATAATCGATTCATTTGTTTTTTGGTCAATGCCCATGTTTCACACCCATAAAGAACCGCCGGAAGAATGCATCCATTGAATAGACGCCGTTTATGTGAAATTGGGATGCTCTTATTTACCAGAAAAGCCCTGTGTTTATGGAAGGCCCCGAATCCAGCTTGAATACGCCTGCTTATTTCACATGCGTCACATGCGTCTTGAATCGACGCCTGAAAAAAAATTTTATTTTTATACAACTGTATCTTTCTATGGAATCGATAAATTAGAATCGCATTCATCTTTGATTCAATTCTGAAACACAATCGAACTCTCGTTCATTCCTGCTCTCACCGGACCCCTTCATTCTACCTGTCTAACATTTCATCGATTCTCTTGTATCAATGTGATTACTGTAGATTTCATCGATTTTCTCTGCTTTTCCACGGCGGCCACACTCTGAACAAATCATTCCACAGGCCGGTCAACCTTCCAGAAAGAAAAAGAGCGTGTGAAATCGAGAGAGACTCTCTCACTTTTGCACACTCTCTCGCTCTAACCCTGGTCTGTAGGTTTGAAATCATGTGTGAATACTCTCCTCGCCTCCCACTTCAGTCGATATCTGATGGATCAACGATTCACGGACCAATGGAAGGCAGCCAATTCCTTTCTCATTCATAAGAAGGGAGACCGCTCGGATCTTAACAACCACCGTCTCATCGCCCTTCTCTCAATACCGTTCAAAATATTCACGAAAATCCTTGTCACAAGAACGGAGAGGACTCTGGGCGCATGCCAAACAGTCAAACAAGCCTGATTCCGTCGCCGATTGAGCTGTGCCGATCAGATCCACACTAGGGATGGCTTCCCAAGAAATCACTCTCTTCATTTCACACACTCTTACACCGGTCTGACCGACGAGATAGTGTGCAGAATGGTGAGAGCATTTCTTGTGAAGCCATCCCTAATCCACACCCTCTCCCTCCTACTCGAACATCACAAGGAATACCATCGCCCGCTCGGTCTCGTCTTCGTCGATTACTGCAAGGCTTTCGTCTCAATTGGGCACGCCAGACGTCGAGCGCCCCCAGGGAAGACCACCGTCACGATGAAGAGATTCGATCGAGGAATACACCTGGATGCCCTACACCACGAGATCTTCATCACTCCGCGAGCCCTATCGTCACAACTAATTATGTCAATGTAGGAAGTTATACGCTAATGCAAATGCCTCTTTCTAGACATTTAATTGATAATTCTGTACAGGGGCATAATATTTCTACGTATCTAGTAGAGCTCTGCTTGCTTCAACAACTCATTTTGACCCCATCGTGCTTGACTTTATCCTGTATTGGTGAGGATCTCTCTCTCTTTCTCTCTCTCTTTCTCTCTCTCTCTCTCTCTCTCTCTCTCTTTCTTTCTTCTACAATCAGTGGCCGGCGGCGACTCTGTTGTGTCTCCTTTTGATCTCCATTTCAACTACTCCTCTCTCTCTCTCTCACTCTTCTTCTTCTCTTCTTTGATCTCCCGCCGGCGCGCCGAAACAAGTCCTTTGAATATTTGAGAGACCCTCGTTCCGATTTCCCTTTGAAATCCCGCCGACGTCAACGGCAACATTTGATAAGAAACACGAAAGAAGGTCGAACAATAACTGTACGATTGCATTCCGCGAACCATCTAATCGTAGAATCAGCTGCGCTTTGTCTCCTCCTCACTAGAGTGCGAAATGTGAGACCACGATCTCTTCATTTCACACACTCTCTCGACCGGTCGGTAGGTGAGAGAGTGTGCGAAATGAAGAGACCGTGGTCTCACATTTCGCACTCTACTCCTCACTCATAATTCCCGCGTGGTTGCCCAGATCTCTCCCTTCCCTCCTGTGAATTCCCCATTCCTTAATGCACATTGTTTTAGTTCGCCCATTTATTTACATGTTGTCGCACCCTTGTACGATAAATAAGTAAATAAATTGTTGATTCATCTGGCCTCACGAACTCTGGCAGTTGTAATAGCAATTCGCTAGGGTCAATGCGCAAAGCCGCAAAACGAGTCTCGTGGTTGATTCATGGGCGGACTTCTGCTGTCTAATGAGTATGATGTCTCTGGGAGAGTCGCTTGGCGGGAGGAGGGAGGAGAGGGAGGGGGAGAAGGGGGGCAAAGGGGGCGGCGGCGCGGCCCTTTCATCTCACAACACACACATACACACTGACAGAAAGACAGGACAGAGTCAGTCACTCTCGGATTCTCTCTCTCTCTTCATTCCTCCATGTTCCTTTCTGTTGTTTCGTCTTTTCTCTACTTGTTCCAACTGGTGAACAACTGGCCGAGAGCTCTCATCTTCATATGGGACGAGAGCGTACGTCAATTATGAGTACACAGAGAAAAATGTCTGTCATATATGGCTCCTGAACCGCGTTTGTATGTCATATATAACATACAGTATGTTATATATAACATACATGCGCAGTTCAGGAGCCATATATGACAGACATTTCTCTGAATATACTTATTGAGAATACGAAAAGAAGGAGAAAGGAGCACTCCGAACATCGAACGTTACTGGTGTCATGCGCTATTGAAAACAACATACGTCGTGCTCCACCAACACCCTAGTAGTGATGGGTGCACTTTTAAGCGGCACTTCATAACGTAAAAGACTGAGGGTGTTAAAGTTTTGCACGTTCCAGACCCTCTACCGATTATCGGAAGTATCGGTCATCGTGAGTAGACCTCCATTCGACGAGAATCGCTTTGCTAATTCGCTTGATGGCATTCGAGAAGTGTACGGAAAGGCGAGTTTGAGATCAATGCGATTCGAATAATTGCTGGTGTAGATTGGTGTCACATGATTCCAAACCTACAGACCAGGGTTAGAGCGAGAGAGTGTGCAAACGTGAGAGAGTCCCTCTCGATTTCACACGCTCTCTCATTCCAAAGGCCTTTCTGTATGGTTGACCGGCCTGTGGAATGATGTGGTGTGGATATGTGATATAGAGAAGAATATCCTACTCCTCACGCTCGATAAATCATTTCATTTATATTTATTCAAATATGCTGCAGGTATTGGTGTCGATCTGCGACGATCCTCTTGTCGAGGGTGATTATAATGTCACTTGGACGGCCTCGTTGTATTCTCACACAGTCAAAGAATGGACGACGATCGATTGCAACACTTCGTTCATCGCTCCTCACCAAGTATTGAATTTGGTTACAATATCGATTGCTATGTCAAGTGTACTACAAGTTAAATACGGTTAAAACTACAATAGGTATCACTGTTTCGCTCCCTTAGCGTCAGACAGTCATACCTATGTTTCAGCATTGATATGTTCACAAAGAGTGCAGGGCAGAATGATAGAAAAAAACGTCGGCACCAAGAAATTTTCAAGAATCCTAATTTTGCTCGAATCACAAATATCTGTGACTCTCAGCTCTTCTACATGCTCATTATTCATTATTCCAACGTTCTCATTGAATTTCTGCTTCACTAATACAGTATACCTTTTCCCATATCTCTCAATATCCACAAAATTGCTTCTTACAGGGCGAATACACAGTTTCCGCGCGTATCGACAAGGCCGGCTCAAGTGCCCTTGGCTCCACATCTATTGTTGTACGGTGAATCATTATCGATTATTTATTTTTAGGAAAAAAAGGACAATTTGTGAATCTGTTGCCTACCTGACAATTTTAGTGGGGGATGATAATGAGGCTGATAAGGCCTTATCAGTACGCATTTTTTTGTAGATCATCACTTTTTCGTCCTTGGTTTCTTATCAATATCCGGGTGGTGTTTGGTGATAAGGGATGGGAAAGAGATAGAGATGATAATCACTTATCACTGCAGTGATATCTGGATAGCGGCAGTGGGAGATTCATTCGCCTCGGGGGAAGGAAATCCCGATATTGAGAGGGGATTGAACACTTCGGCCGAGTGGATTTCACGTGAGTTTCTCACTTCGTAGCGAAACAAAACTTGAAAGTAAAGAATGAGGGTTAAGATAAGTTCACGAAGACTCGTCCAAAATAACAAAACGTTCCGCGGATAAACATAAATTCCGCTGTCGAGAGAGCCTGGAAAAACAAGAGACACGCCGAGGTATAGAAAGAGAGTGCACACACCAGTAGTCCATGCCATGAACGTTTCATTTTAATATTGTAATATTATGGTAAAGCGCTTGTGTGTGGTTGTGCACCTTCCATACGGACACATACTAATTATTTTAAATATTCTTTCTATCCAAATTGTTCACTCAACTATGCAATCGTCCTGAAAGTTGCACCTTCGATCGCTATCTTTTACCACAACGACACGACAATTATCCTCCCCCTCCTCCTTCTTCTTCTATCTCTTCTTATCTCCTCTAATCTTGTCTCTTCTCTTCCCTTCATTAATCTTTCCCGTCTGTCTCTCATGAGATATCATCACTCACTTCTCTCCTCCCTTTCTTCTTCCCGACAAGAGTGCCTGAAACAAGTTGTGCGATGAAAAGCCAGTCGTCGATTACGGTAGCTACAGTAGTCCACAGGCGGGGGCTCTTTGAAGGTGGTAATGAGAGTAAGGGGAAATCGTCCTTTGATGTCGTCCGGCGTCCGTTTGTGTGTGTGCCGACGACGTCTCATAGGGCGAATAATACCAGTTTTTATGAGTCGTCGATTTTGAGACGAGCGAAACCGGTGAAAAGGGGCTGCCGACGAATGGCTACGGTAGAGAAAGAAGACAGAGGGAAGCCGAAATAGAGGGGAGTCGACGGGGGACTTCAAAGGAGAATATTGAAATATCGATACATCTGTACAATATAATTTCGCTGATAAGGCGAGATTTGTGGACCTGGTTCCGATTTAATCAAATTAAAATCAGTAGTCGATTGCAGAGGCGTGCCACCGTAGTCGGAAGAGCTGGCCGTACAGAGTGTTCGAGACGGTGAGGGAGCAGAGTCCGATGGTGGGTAAATCGTCTCTTCTACAGTAATCACATTGATACAAGAAAATCGATGAAATTTTAGACAGGTAGAATAAATGGGTCCGGTGAGAGCAGGAATGAATGAGAGTTCGATTGTGTTTCAGAAATGAATCAAAGATGAATGCGATTCTAATTTATCGATTCCATAGAAAGATACAGTTGTATAAAAATAAAAATATTTGTCAGGCGTCGATTCACTTTTCGTATCTCGCATGTACTGGTGCAACGGTTGAGAGAGGAGTAATGGGACCAAAGGGGCGATCGCAAATTGATGTATTGAGAGAAATCACAAGACAACGGTAAGCAAACGTCTGCTCTTTCGAAATAAAATCGATCAACTTGAATATAAGTAGTGCTGCTAGTAGGACAAAGAAGTTTCCCAAATAAGTGAAATTTAGTGGTCTCGGCCCCGATGTTCTCATGCTTTCCGTGGGTGGAAATGATGTCGGATATGCGGAGATTCTCGAACGATTGCAACAGGGAGAAACAGAGGTAAGCAGTCCTCCAGAAAAGGGGCTAGAGGAGAGATAGTGTGAGAAAGTAGGAGAGTCTGTCTTACATTGACACACTCTCCATATCTTGTTCCTTCTATTGTATTTTGAAATGACTGTGGAATGAAATTGAGCGAAACTGTCAAAGTTGCTGCAAAAAAAATAAAACTGAAGTTGGCTTTTTGTAGTGTATATTTTCAGAGTATTTTAACCTTTCTTGACTGGCGTTTCTACTACGTCTCAACTCAATTGACTGCACTCAAAGAAGCTCTGCAAGAACTTGGACCTCCCCAGGTCAATCGCTAACAAAGATATAATAGTTCCGTATGTGTGTAGGGGCTCTAATATGTACACTGGGAAGATCTCATGAGGATGTGCGCATACTAGATGATTCTAAAACTCCCAGAATGGAGCCAGGAGCGAGATAATGCTCAACGAAGGAAGAAAAGAAAAAAACAATGAAAAACTAATGACTAATGACCCTTTCTGTAGATTTAATCTGGCTAAATGCAAGACATGAATGGATTCTTTCCAGGTCCTCGTTCCTCTTTACTTTGATTTTTCTCGCAATGAGAGGGGAGAAATCGACGCGAGCTGTGCGGATATGCATAATGTGAGTGGAGAAATGAACACTTGTTTGATATTATTAAAATATCTATGATGAACAATAAGTTTAAATATCTAATAGTGTACTTGAAAACAAGCGCTGATCCTCGTTAGTCATGTGGTGTTAGTTTTTCCGTAAAAGCTGAATTGGAAAGCTCGAAATCGCCGCAAAATGTTCATTCTTTAAATTTTAGAATTTTTTTTTAGTTTTTTTAGGGGATTTGAGAGACTAAATTTCACCTTAGAGGGTGTAGATAGAGGGGAATTTCTAATCATAAGAAGGTTCTGTGTAATGTATGTAGAGAAAAGAAGAAAACTTGCAAAGATATATGACGGGTGCAACTAAAATTTGCACCATAGTTACCTAAAAAAGTAGGGTACCATTCCAAGTTTTCGGAAGCTTGGTTCGCAGAGCGAAAGGCCATGTTAAAGGAATTTCAACTTACTTATTTGAACTACATACTTGGGAACTATAAGGGTGTCCGGAAAGTTTTCGCACTTTTTCGATTTTTTTGTATTTCACTTCGCAGCCAATCTCGATAAGGCTTCATTATAGTTTAATCGTGAGAGTAACACCACTTTGTTATTTTCCAATATTGGCATGGAGTGTAGATCGCACCCTGCGAAAACGCTATTACTGTAAACATGCACCACTTTTACGTCAGCATCAAAGATTTGAGGTTTTTGTGGCCAGAAAATTCCAATTTTCCCTGCAAATGACTTCTGTCAAGGATCTGCATAAGTGTGCACAGTAACAGAAAATTTCGTCATCCCTACGCAATTTTGGTTTTTCCACGTAAATCTCAGAAAATTTTCGAAAATGACGTCACAATCGATCATGAAAAAATTCAAATAATATTTAATGAATAATAAAACAGATTATATCGCTTGAGTCTCAATAAAACTGAAAATACATTAAAAAGTTGAAAATCCGAAATCTGTGACTTCACGAGTTTTTGATTTAAAAAATCATATCTGTTCAGTGAGTTTACGGATTCTAAATTTTTGTGAGTGGGATTGTAGTCAAACATCGTAGCAATGTAACCCTAAAATTCGGCCTCTGTTGCTTTCACATTCTTCTACATTTTAGGAGTCGCATATGAGAATATAATAGTTCGATTTGTTCACCTTCTACACTGTATTGCATCATTCATATCAAATAACGTAATGACATAAATAGTATATTTTGGAGCACTCATCAGTCTGATAACTGTGAGGTACAATGTTTAGGGATAGCCCTAGTAGTTCGTCACAAATCACGAAAAAAATAAAAGTGCGAAAACTTTCCGGACACCCTTATACTTACTTTCGTCTACTATTTGGTTGTATAACATGCGTCACCACTGTTTCCCTCGATTTCCCCTTAAAAACCATACTGGAACATTGTCAAAATGGTTATTCGGAACAACCATTCTGACAATTTGTCAGAATGGTTGGTCGGCCAAACCATTCTGACAAGTTGTCAGAATGGCCTGTTCGATATATTTTTGTGCAACAATCTGTTTTTTTTCTTTATAATTTATATCGACATTGATTGTGGGATGTGTGCAACACAGTGAGCTTTTGACGGGAATCATAGATACATTGAGGTAGCGGATATTTATAAAATCTTCTTCTTGATAGCTAAATTCCAGTGAATTTCTCGTACTCTAAACATAATAGACTGCGTATCGGTCATCGTCATCCTTGATAGTGAGAGTCCGCTTGATCCGGTTTCTCCTTTCTGGAAAAATGGTTAAATATTGACAAAAATAATGATAGTCAAAGAGTGTGTAATAAATTGAAATAAGCACCGACCAACTGCGAAGGGAAGAATCTGTGAGAATGAAATAAAATGAAGCTAAAAACAAAGGGGATGACTAGATTTGACTAAGATTTGAACGATCGATCTCTCGATCTCACTTCATTTCATCGATGTGAGGGTGTGTGAGCTGGTCGATGTGAACGATGGATTCGACATTGGTCGTCATCAACTGTACTTAAAACGAAGAATGCGGAGGCGCATGATTCCATTTTGCCTTCATATCTCCGGAAAGGGGTCATGGGCAGGAATGTGAGTAGAAGAAAGAGGTTCTCTCTCTTTTTACACATTCTCTTATTTCTGACCCCTTTCTGGATCGTTCCGAGCAATTAATAAACATAATACACAACATAATGACATCAATACAAAAAAGCGCTCAAAAATGACCATTCTGACACATTATCAAAAATGAATGGGGAATAATTAGGCGGTACGCCATTCTGACAACTTGCCAGAATGGTTCGACCTCTTCCTAAAACGATCAGTCCAATTCGCCATTCTGACAAGTTGTCAGAATTGTTTGCCGGGCGAGCCATTACAAAAGCCTGTCAGAATGGCGATTTCAAACAAACCACCAGCAATGATTAGGGAGATGGAGATTTCCTTACCCGATCTATAGCTCTTGATTTCATCCATTAATGAAAGAAAAGGATGTTTTTCGAAGTTGTGGTGCAAATTTTAGTTGCACCCGTCATATATGAACAAACACTATAGATTTCAATAATATTTTTTTATCTGATAACATGAAGTCAGTACTTATTTATTTTATTTATTTATCGTACACCACAAGGGTGCGACAACATGTACAAAAATGAACGAGTTAAAAATGATATTTAATAATGGGTCATTCGCGGGAGTGGGGAGCGGGAAGGGAGTGATCGGGGCCACCGCACGGGAATTAGGAGTGAGGGGAGGAGCCTCAGAAGCGGTGGAGGAGCCGCTTATCCAATGTATGTCTTATTGGATCTCCGTGTGGTGCCCAAATCGGGGAAGTGTTCGGAGTTGGGGAGGGGATCTATAGATTGGGAACAGGAATACCTAGTGATGATGGGAGGTCAGCAATTTTCAATAAATGATTTTTGATGGTGGGGATGGAAAGTTTAGGGTCACAAATTAAGTGTAATTTATTCAAAAAAACGGGCAGTTCTATGAGCGAACGATGCTTTGAGATTTTCGCGGGAGGCTTTCGGGATATGCAAAACAAATGCATTATGACGCCTACTTATGGAACGAAAAGTGTAGAAACGATTGACCGGTAGATCAACAGAACAAGCAAAGATTTTCAATGCAAATACAAAATCAGCAACGATCCGACGAACATAGAGACTACGAATATTGTAGTAAGCCAAACGATCAGAATACGATGGAGAAACTAATTGGGAGCGAGAACAACGGAAAAAAGAGGAGACGAGTAAATAGGTGTTGGACAGATTCTAGTCGTCGAATTCGGCCTTTAGATGAAGGGGACCATACAGGTGATGCATATTCTAAGATGGGAACGATAAAAGATTTATATGCTTTAGTGTAGGGCTCAACCAAGGTACAAGTGACGCTACGGAATAACAAATAAACGAGAGAGCTGGCTTTGCTACAAACAGTAGAAATATGCGAATCAAAGGACAATTTTGGATCGATATAAACGCCTAGGTCTTTGATAGAGTCGGAAGAAGGGAGGTCAATAGAATTGAGTTTGTATGAGTGGAGTGGATTTTTTTCGCCTATATAAATAACATTGCACTTGTTTTCTGCAACTTGTAACTGCCATTTTGTGCAGTAGTCTAGGAACCCAGAAAGCCCGGACTGAAATTGAGTGTGAGATTCAGATGACGAAAGGGGGTGATATGCTGTAAATAGTTTGACGTCGTCGGCAAAGAGCCGGCAAGATAGCCTAGTGAAGGGGGAGAAGACCCGGGGGAGATCGAAAGTGTAAAGCAAAAAAGGAGAGGTCCTAGTACTGTTCCTTGAGGAACTCCGGAGATTACATCTCTCTCACTTGAGAGACACGAACCGACGCGAACGCTGAAACTCCGATTGGATAGGTAACCTGTAAACCATGTCAACAAACAGTCACGAATACCTAATGCACTTAATTTCACTAATAACTTAGGGTGGGATACTTTGTCAAAGGCTTTAGCTAAGTCTATATAAGCGACATCTACACAATTATTACGATCAATATCTTCGTTATCTTCCAATCCATCGCTGCGAAGTAAAAATAACTAGTGAAACTCATCTGATTTTTTGCGCGGCAAAGGGTTGACAAAAACGTATCAGATCCCCTCAATTAGGGATATCTATTTTGCGATAAATTACTTGACATATTCGAGTTGTTTATGATAAATCAAAAAAATGTTCTAAATCTTAAGAAAGGAGTTTTTGGGTAAAAGTGAGACAGACTCTCGCACTTTCACACACTCTCTCGCCTCTGACCCCCTTTCTGGAGATGGATATGATTTGTTCAGATTCGAACAGCCGATATTGCAATGGCCGAACGTCGAGTTCTCACTCGACTAAATTCTCTCATTCTCACAATGGGGAGAGAAGCAGGTTGGACTGTAGAGGAAAGAGTTCCGTCTTTGTTTAGAAGAGGAGGAATATGCTCCAAACATCGACTTATACGGTGAGTAATTTTCTCCGACTTTAATATCAAATACTTTCTTCCAAAAAGGCACCCAGATATTAAAAAGATGCTTTCCGAAAACGTGTTAAAGGAAGAAATCCGATCTATTTCAGATCAATATCTGACTCAATTTCGATACAAGGCGACCCTCTTGGAGCTTTTCATCCAACAGAAATCGCCCACACCCAAATCGCCAATCTCTTGATCTCCAGATTAAGACCACTATAGATCAAAGATCAAAGACTTATTCCCAAAATAATTCCTTCCTGCCTACCAAATATCTCTGTCGATCCTCACACGAAGTTCCTCCCAATACGAAGTAATACTTTCTTTATTCCACTTAGCGGACACTTTGTATACAAATTATTCGCGATCACAACGGGTTTCAAATTTTGTGTTTTCTCATTATTCGGAGATAAAATGCATTCGTGATGAAGAATATATCGATGCATCCAAAGTATATAATGTGTCCAGGTGAAAGAGACAAGCTGTCCCTGTCTAAACCTCTTTCTGTACCCACGAATGGCCGGCGTGGGGAACGTACTCGTGAGCACTACCGAACATGCTGTTTGCTGCGTTTGAAGGGTCTGCGCAATTCACTAATATTTTTTTTCTGAAATCATTCGACTTTGAACACTGAAAGGCGAGTGACGTCATTCAAATTGTTCTGATCCTCCAGAAATGGGTGGGAGAGTGTGAAAATAACGCACCCGCTTTTACAAATTCTCTTGTCTGCCGGAACCCTTTGTGAGTGTTTGTCCCAGGCTGTAGAATGGCGTGGTCTACTTCGAAGTGCAGGATTAATATTCTCTCTTTGCAAGTTCATCAAATAGAATCGGTAGAGAGAGAGAGGCGCGAATGATTGATGAGAAAGGAGCGAAGCTCTCGATCACTGGAAAAAGAGCGGAAACTCTCGAGGCTGGTTTATCGTGATTATTACGCAATTATTCAGCAAGAAGTAATAATTAAGATACGGCGATAAAACACATTAAATAACAACTGATACCATCCACGCAATCGGAACAATGGATACCGATAGCAGTGATTTCAATTGTCAAGCTAATGATATGCCTATGAGCTTATGTAATTGCTGTCACCAGCCATAGCTCAGTTGGTAGAGCGGAGGACTGTAGATCCTTAGGTCACTGGTTCGAATCCGGTTGGCTGGAATTCGTTTTGCTTGTCAGATAATGCTTTACTGTTGCCCGCGCTCCTCAATTACCGGCTAATTCAATCCATTTCCACTAGTGGCACTCGATCGAACCACCCCGCATCGACTGCGCGGGCACTTCTTGCTAGATACGGCGATCATCATTATTCTCTGGAAGAATGAACTTGACGGACAGCGATACGATCTGCATACTTTCTGAGATCGAACAGTGTCTGCAAGAAATTCTGGAAATAAAGTGTAAGTTCCTATATACATGTTTCCTTAGGGTTTGTAAAAGAGAGTGCGATATTTTCACAATCTCCCACCCCTTTCTATGGTTCCTTAATGATACACGATAATCAAATTATAGAAATTGGAACAAAAGATTTACTATTGTTCCATTTTTTATAATTGATTTTTCGTGTATCATTAAGGAACCCTACTATATACTTTCTGCACGATTTTGTCTTCATTTGCATGACTGAGATGTGACTCTCGATCCCTCCCTCTCCTCCGTTCCATTCTCACCGCCTCCCCCCGCGCCGAGCAGTCGATGGTGTCCGTTCGTCGTCGCGCCCCTGACAAGTACCGTATTCACTTATCAATTGTCGACTTATCGATTGATATTTATCGATTACTTGATCTAATTTATCACTATTGCAGTGCGCCAAGCGGCTCGCGAAAGAAACACAAAGCGACTAGCAATCCAGTAAGCTTTATTCTTCCGTTTTCTTTCAAAATCTTCTCCCGTTTACGTATTTGTAAAGTAAATTACTACTTTTGTTCAGGCGGAAGCGGCAACGCCAGTGGATGTGTCGAAGAAGAGTGCACGGGCTGCCCGCAAGACGTATGGTTGATCTATGATCTCTGAAATCAGTTATCGATCAATGCCAATCGATAATCGTGTCAGTAGCGGCGCAAGTACTATAGAAACGCGTGATCCCGAGACGAAGACGGTCGTCACACCCAAATCGACACTCGCGAAAGCTGTCTGGTGAGTTAGCTGATCTTTGATCTCTCCTTTTTCCTCCTTGCCTCAAGATCTACAGGATTTGATCAAAAATATGGAGAAAAAGATGATTTCTGCAAGTGTTCTTTGACTTTTCATTCGAATCTTCTGTTGACATTCTCCACCGACCGCTCCTCGCATAGTTAGAGGTGGTAATAGACAGTCAGCGCAGTCCTGATCTTTAATCTATCCTGTCCTCTGTTCCCTTACATCTTATCACACATGATCTCATTTAATTTCTTGGTCTTTGATCTCTCTCCTCTTTCTCATCTCTTCATTCAGCCACGAAGTCATCCATCTCATCATCGTAATCATTGCGATGTTCATCACAGTCTGCATCTGCGAGTACTCCATGCTACAGTCAATCGAATGGGCGAGTTATCGATTGTGTTACAGTATACCATCGAACCAGTTCTCGATCAGCATACACTATCCAGAAAGCCTCAGAGTACTGTAACTAGACTCGTTGCAGGAGAGTCCGAAGCACGAGGAGCCCAAGCTGAAGACGTACTACGGTGCTGCCATCATTACGAAGGTACGGTATCCCCGAAGGAGTACTGTAACCGTTCCCATCGATCGCCTTCTACAGGACTTGGACTGTTCGATTCTCGCGCGACGCTGTCTCATGGCTAGGCGAACGCTGCAGACGTGTCTTGTCCCGGTGAGAACTGTGTCTTGAGGGTGTCCAGTTGGGTCAGACTCCTGACTACAGTACTCCTCTAACAATGAGTCCCATCTCGTTGCAGGCAATTCTCTGTGTGGCAATGCTTCGTCCCGATATGTTCGCTACCAAGCCACCGTTCACCCGCGAGTACTACCTCAATCTGCGATTCATCAGCTCCAATATCAGCGAAATCGGCAAGAAGTGCGAAATTGCCTCACGTTGATCTTTGACCTTTGAACCTTGATCTTCGCCAATTTTACCGTCATTGACTTTGATGTCTCCCTCTCCCCGGTTGCTTGCCCGCACTTATATCCATGTTTGATGTATGATCTTTGATCTCCGAGTGCTCACATTTCAGGCAGGAAGTGTTCAAAACTTTTCACACCAAAGTCAGACACGCGTATATATTGGCGTGAGTGTTTCTCGCTCTGTCGCCTATCTACTGAAACTATCCATTTGCAGTCGTCTCAAAAAGTATGACCCCGACTTCAGCACTCCTCTTCCCAACAGCAAGGGAATGCCGAGGGATAATCAGGTGTGTTTCAAATCGTCCTGCCTTATTTTAAAAAAATGATTTGAATTGAAAATATCTCGTAATTAATTCAAAAAGGCATGTTCAGTTGTTCTTCATACCGTGGGAAATCGCCGACCTCGAGGACAAGTACAATAAGGACTTTGAATACGTCGATCTCAACATGGACGACTCACCCGATGTGAGAGATTGCCTAGTGATGATGCAACCCTGGCATCCATCCTTTGAATGATTACGTAGTGATGGCGCAATCTGTGTTCAGTGCATCCAGCCAAGGATCAATACGGACATTGGAAGGAGGGATTGGATTGCGAGCATGTCTTGGAATAGGCGTGCTGGATTCGAAACAGGTAACCAATAATGAACGGATACGGGAACTACAGACATAGGTAATCAATAGCGAACGGATACGGTAACTACGGTTAAGTCTGCTCTCCATCACATTCATTGTACTTGCAGTCAACACGTTCTACAACTGGCAGCGTGAGACGGTGCAGCGAGTACGTACTGTATCTTGACTACCGTATACTCCCACTACCGTACTTCGATAGCTCACGAAACGTATTGATTGCTCTGCAGACGAATCGGTTCCGCGTCGACACGGTGCCCGGCTTCACGGGCGCCTTCATGAAGAAGATCATCGACCTCTCTTCGTGTTCGTTTACCTAGTCATGACGTCGTTGTAGATTGCCTAATGGTGACGTCACCTCAGATTGCCCAGTGATGACGTAATCCCAGATTGCCTAGTGATGACGTCATACTCTTTAAGTAGTCATCGAGGCGGAGCTGGCTCATGCCAATCGTCACGTGCACGAGTTCACCGACGATACACTCTTGCTTGTCTATCGTCATGTTCTTCTCTACGCACTGAGAAATCCCTTCCTCATGCTGTTCCATGAGAGTGAATGGGTGAGATTCGAAGAAATTCAGTGGCCAACGCGATTTGGCAGTGCCATCAAAACGCCCTGGGCTCTGGTCTTTCAAGTCAATCCAACTTTCTACAGCATTTGTAAAACTGTTGAGCTCGTTGCAAGGGTGTTCGGCTGGGTCACACTCCTGACCACCGTACTCTTCAATTTTCAGAAGAAACGAACGGTTGCTTTCGATCCCGACAACGTCATTCAATTCGAGGACGAAGACAAGACGATCAAACTGGTCAGAACTCTGTTTTCCCAAATCGGGGAGGTAAAGGTGTGACCATTGCAGGAAGGCGTTGCCTCCTCACTCTCATTCATATTAGGAGCGCACAAGCAAGGCGTCGGGTGAGATACGGTATCCCCTCTCTTTTAAAAGCGATATTTGAAGCATGCGGATTCCTGACACGCTCGTTTTCACAATCTCCGAGGCGAAAGCGTGAGTGCGAAATGCGAAATTCGGAGAGAAAATCGATTTTCAGAAAACTGGGAGAGAAGGAGTTCGATCTGAATGCGCCCATTAGAATCTCAACTGGACTGGTGAGGGGAACTATTGCCATCTCGCCAAAGTCATCGAGATACAGTATCCACCCGAAACAGAACCGAAAATCAGGGATTGTGATCGATAATTGACAGAATTCGTTGCAGACGAGTGTGGATATTGCATCGTCGGCACAGGGCGAGCGAGCCTTCCACTCCAATATCATCACTGCATTGAGAATCCTGCTGAGACTACGACTACATCCAGGAAGTATGTGGTCTCACAACGAAAACAAGGAATACAGTAGTTGAGATCAAATGAAATCAATCGAAACTGGAATCTCGAACTGTTCCTAACACTGTTGCTTGAGTGTCGATCTCTATGAGTCAATTCAGAGACCGATTTCAACTACATCCTTCACATTCCAATGGCCTTCTACTCGATGGCAGAAAAGAAGATGGTCTTCGACAACCACAATATCATGGTGCGATTACTGTAGCGGACTACTGTAGAGTACTGTACGAATCGATATTATTTGCAGACGAAACTTCGTGATAAACTGTGCCTGATCGTTGCCAAATGCGCCTCTCCCTACGACCAGGCATCCGTCGTAGGGTATTACACTTTTTTCCGAATAAAAAAGTAATATTTCAGGACTGGCAGACTCGTTTCAATGGAACTACAGCTGTAAGTTGTAACTTGCGAATCTCATGTAGTGAAGATAGGAATTATCAGCTGGTTGACTTCAGATACAATACAACGGAGAGACAAAGGCGATCATGAGTCGAATCGACACGACTCAGGACAAGAGGAACTATCCAGTCGGATATTGACGATTGAAAGTAGAAGGAACTATCATGCGGTGATAAAGAAATTCATAACTACCTGCTTGCTATTTAACATTAGTTTGTCTCTCAACATGAATATATTTAAACGAAAAAATGTTTATAAAATTGAAAAGGCATGAAACATCTGAAACATTGAAAAAGAAAGAAAAAATCACTACTTGATCCCACTCATGGTACGGTACTGAGAATAATCATACTGTTTGTTAGTACATCGACCGCCGGCATCGTCACGCTCGCATCCTGTGCAGGCTGGCTCATTTCATGGATTTGTCGTGTTTTCTATCATTTATTTACTTTGAATAGAGCTGCTATATTGCTTTGGCTAGTAGTTTTGAAAGTCTCAAGTTGTTTGTACAATTTCATCCTTAGAATTCGCACATTTTTTTCAGTTTTGCTGAGTTTTGACATTTTGCCACTGCCCGCAGAGTTGCTTCGATTGAAATTGCTCCTTATTGTGCCTCTGTTGTGTAGTGTCCTGATTACTGTAGTACAGCGTGCTCCGGTTTTTCAGCGCAGCTTGCGCGCGCGATTTGTGTAGGGTAAGACGCGGCATGCGCCGCACCTTACACAAATCGCGCGTTCCCTTTGAAGGTCTCGAACGGAACAAGCCAAGTCCGGCAAAAAGTCCGGCGCGCGTCTTGTAGAATCCCGCGCGCAGCTTGTGCAATTGGAATCGCGCGCACAAGCTGCGCTGAAAAACCGGAGTGGTGTATGCGGCAAAATACGGACGGCTCTTGCGTTTATACAATCACACTGTTTCTGCTATTGTACACGCGCCGTCCTCGGTGTTTATACCCCTATCGCTGACGCAAGTGTTTGACCACTTGTTATCGCTATCAGCCCTTAGTACTCGTCAGCTTATTTCTCCGTTGATAACGTCGTCGTTCGTTCGCGGAGTCATTCTTTCCTTCTTTTCAGCGATGATTCGCTTCTTGTCCTTCCTCCTTCTCGCTCTTCTTCTCCATTCTGCGGAAGGAACGAAGAAGGAGGATAACTATTGGAGCGAGCTGTACGATTCTGTCGCCGAACACGCCGAATCCGCCTTCACACACGCAGCGAAAGCAGGCAAAGTTAGTTTATCGTTGCTTCAGTTATTCACTACCAATGATTATGAGAACTGTGCAAATAATGTGCACGCATTAAGTACAAAGAATTAGAATTTGTCATAAAACCAGTTTGCCACTGTGCAGGAACTACAGAAACAAGTGAAGAGTGTGAATTGGAAGGAGAAGATCAACCAGGCAAGCAAGGTTAGTGCAATTGGGCAAGGGTAGATTGAAATGTATACTATCTATCGTAGTCCTTACTTAATCGAACAATTAGTCTATGATCCCGAGAACAACTTATTTGATTTCAGGTGGCATTCGATGGCGCAGAAGCGACAGTCAATCGAGTTGCCCGAACAGGACAAGTGAGTTTGACATTATATTTTTGAAATTCTGAATTTTATCTCCTTTGCGCAATCTCGTGGGGGGAAGTCATAGCTGCTTCGGCTCTATACAGCTGAAGTTAGCTTATTTTTGTCTTTTAGCTGAAGTAGCCATGCCCCTCGGGCTCTGAGTATCTGTTGCATCGAAAGGTCGAATAATTTCGCATTGCATACTCAGAAGCTGCACCAGCGCATGCGTGAGGTGAATTGGGAGGAGAAGATCAAAGAGACCGCACAGGTTTGTTCAATTTACTGAAATTGAGATAGATTTTTCCTATCTTTCCGTTTTGAAAATAAAAATGCGTTAATTTCGCAGCACTTGTTGACTATTTTCAGGACCCTTGAACGTGCCGGAGCTGCCTATGATTATGCTGCAGAAACCAGCAAAGTGAGTGACCATCAACGATTGATTTATTTTAATAGTAAAGTATTGGTCGGTCAGTGGGAAGAATGATATTTAGCGGAGAATTATGTGGTTTAATATACTAGAAAGTGAGATTATCTCATCTATCAAAATAGGATGAGAGGGCAAAGTAGAAAGCCGAGGAAGATAGAGGAGACGGAGATAAAGGATAAGAAAAGAGTTCTACGATCGGAGAAATACGTACAGTAGCGGACAAAAGTTTACGGGCACTTTTTCTTTTTGATATAACTTTAGAACCCCAGAAAGGTCTGATGCGACATGATGGGGTCTTATGCGAAATCTATTGGAGATTACGATGCAACTATTGGGGTATTGCGAAATCTTTCAGTTATTGCGTCGTGATGACGCAATCGATGCACACTTTTTTGAAGTGCCATTATTCTTACATGAATTTTTTCCAGCTCACCTAACGTTTAGGGTGTAGAGACATGCCTGCGGTCTACCCATAAAAATTTTTTTCAAGTTGCTGCGGTGCCGCTACTTGGCTGCAGCCAAGCTACAAAATGGAGACCGAAAAACCATATCTCGCCTTTTAGACATCGCCAAGACCCGACCAATGCACTAAAATGATCGCCATCATGATTACCGATTATCCTGAGAATATGATCGCGGTAGGTCACAATTTGCCCTCAGGGCACGAAAAAAGTACACTGGTTTGACCACGCCCATTTTCTGCCCGTCGGCTACGATCATACTTTTGTACGTATCTCGGCTCATAGTTAACGCACAAGGCTGGCAGACTCACCAATGGAATCAGGATGGCTTACTCTACAATCTCAAGCACAAATTGCATCATCACTATGCAATATTTCATCATCCTTATGCAATACCTCAGAGAATGATAAAATATTGCATATTGATGACGTAATTTGTGGTCAGAGTGGTGGAAAGACCAACTTTATTTCAATTGCACCTCTTCCACCCTTTTCCGTAGACTTACCGCTAAGAAAACACAAAAAGTAGGAGTATTGCATAAGGATAACGAAATATTGCATAGTGATGATGTAATTTGTGCATGAGATTGTAGAGCAAGCCATCCTGATTCGATTGGTGAGTCTGCCAGCCTTGTGCGTTAACTATGAGCCGAGATACGTACAAAAGTATGATCGTAGCCGACGGGCAGAAAATGGGCGTGGTCAAACCAGTGTCCTTCCGAAAATCGATCGCCGCGGGCAGGAATCCAATCGAAACGCTTATTGCAGCTAGGAATCGGTTCTCCCATAGATTCTCAACCGATTCCACGCCCGAACCAGATCTTTAGAGCACGTCCTATAGACTTCCCCTTCGTCAGACCACAATAATGCGAAAAAGTGATTTTTTCGTGCCCTGAGGGCAAATTGTGACCTACCGCGATCATATTCTCAGGATAATCGGTAATCATGATGGCGATCATTTTAGTGCCTTGGTCGGGTCTGGGCGATGTCTAAAAGGCGAGATATGGTTTTTCGGTCTCCATTTTGTAGCTTGGCTGCAGCCAAGTAGCGGCACCGCAGCAACTTGAAAAAATTTTTATGGGTAGACCGCAGGCATGTCTCTACACCCTAAACGTTAGGTGAGCTGGAAAAAATCCATGTAAGAATAATGGCACTTCAAAAAAGTGTGCATCGATTGCGTCATCACGACGCAATAACTGAAAGATTTCGCAATACCCCAATAGTTGCATCGTAATCTCCAATGGATTTCGCATAAGACCCCATCATGTCGCATCAGACCTTTCTGGGGTTCTAAAGTTATATCAAAAAGAAAAAGTGCCCGTAAACTTTTGTCCGCTACTGTATCTTTCAGCAACTCTACAATGATGCGAATGAGGGAAGATTGGGCGAGAAGATCAACACAGCTTTCAAGGTTTGTGCTATTTGGGCCTATCATTTTTCGTATACCCACAGAGTATATTTTCGTCCGACCAAAAATATCGTTAGTACTGACCACTTTCTGCGTAAGCTGTTCAGAAAAATCAGAGAATCTGGTCAGATCCATATCACAAGATGATATTCGACTCGTGATATTTTTCGTTAGAAAAAAGTCGCCGTCCGGAATTTAAAATATATCACTGGCTGTTGACCTTTCCTCGTCATCCAATATCACACTTATTATTTTGGTTGCAGACTCTCAGCATTCAATTCGAAAAGTTCAGAGGGGCCGGCGTGCAACCGGAGGAAGAAAATCAAGATGAGATTATGGAGGAGACGGGAAATGAGAAGAGTGAGCAGAAAATATCAGGCAGTCAGCAGACGGAATGGACGTATGAAGATATTCAACAGAGGGAGCAGGAGCAGATGGAGTCTAATGCACATGTGAGTAATCGACCTGAGATCACTTGAACATGAGGAGAGCACTGTTCTCCACCCAGTTTTCCGGTTTCAGCTGCTAGAAATACCGTAGCCCACTGCTGATTTCATATTAGCAGAGTACTCACTCCCCCGGCTCCTCCCCCCGGCTCTGATGGAATCCTGCCCGAGATGCTTTACCACTCCAGAGATCACCTCGCTCTCGTTCTCGCCGACCTTCTCAACTCCCTGGTAGCTGGAGACCCCGTGCCCGGCGACTTGGTGGAAGCTGTTGTGTCACTTCTCCACAAGAAAGGTGACCCTACGAACATCGGCAACTTCCGTCCCATCTCGCTGCTTACCGTTACTCTCAAGACCATCACAAGGGTAGTTCTGAAAAGAATCGAGGGCTCGCTAGAAGAGGCGGAATCGCACACCCAAACCGGTTTCCGGAAAGGGCACAGCACCCTCGACAACCTGCATGCCATCAAGCAGGTAGCAGAAAGAACCCATGAGTACGGTATCCCCCTCTACCTCGGATTTGTCGATTTCAAGAAAGCGTTCGATTGCGTGGAATGGAGCGCTGTTTGGCAAGCACTTTGGACTTCCGGAGCCCATCCCACCCTCGTTGATCTTCTTCGCCGCATCTACGAGTCGTCTTCCACACTCATCCGAGTCAACGAAGATCTCGTTCCAGTCGACGTTAGAAGAGGAGTCCGCCAAGGGGACACTTTATCCCCTCGCCTATTCAACGTTGTGCTTCGATTCGCCATGGACGACATAGACTGGGAGAAGGATGGACTTAGAATCGATGGGAGGAACCTGACCCATCTGGAATATGCTGATGACGTGGCCCTCATTGCCAAGTCGCGGCCAGAGCTGGAAAGAATGCTGAAGAAACTGATGGATGCTTGTTCTCGAGTTGGTCTCGAAGTCAATGCTTCGAAGACTAATCTGCTCACCTCATACACCACGACCCGAGCTCCCATTGTGATCGAGAACCACAAGTTCAATTTCATTCCATCGGCCACCTATCTCGGAGGAACAATTAGTCTTCCCCTAAATGTTTCTGAAGAAGTGGAACATAGGATTCGACTCGGATGGCTCGCATGGAGCAAACTGTCTCACCTCCTTTCGTCCCGTCTTTTGCCTATGAAGACCAGGAGAAGGCTATTTGAGAGCTGCATTACTTCTACAGTACTCTACGGGAGTGAAGTATGGGCTTTGAGAGGGAATGAGAGAAATCGGCTTAACGTCACACAGTGGGCAATGGAAAGGAAGATGATTGGAGTGACATTGAGAGATCGCTGGAGAAATGAAAGACTTCGGGAAATCACCAAAGTGAAAGACTGGGTACAGGAAAGCCTCAAACGGAAAGCTCAATGGACATTGAAAGTGAGGAGTATGGACACAGAGAAATGGTGCAGAGCGACTACTGTGTGGACCCCCTACAGTAGAACTCGTCCCCCAGGTCAGCCAAGAGCAAGATGGAGAGATGACCTAAGGAGAGCAATCGGCGCGAACTGGTGGACTGCAACTTATGAAGACTACCGACCCATCCTCATCTGAGCGACTACCGCCTGATATGATAAAAAAAAATTGATTGAGTACTCTAACCTGCAGTTTGCCTTCGCATGAGAGTGAGTAAAAGTAGCACACCTAAACATTGTTTCAAATGGGTGGAAGTATTTACCGTAACCCAGAATATATTATTTTATAATTGAATTTTTTTCTCTCCAGGTGATGTCGGGATTCTCAGCTGGCGTCAACGAGGCCGCGGGCATTTTCATGCAAGTGAACAAGCACGGACCTGTGAGTAATCAATATCGATAATCTAGTATCGTCCCTCGATCATTGTTTACAGTATCGAGTGAACGATTGATTGTCTATTTACTAGATTATGTCTTCTGTAAATATCTTACGTAGACTTCAACCGTCCTTGAGCACTATTGATCTCGAATTACTGTATCACGATTAACTATGATATACAAATTAATCAATAATCGCTCAGCCTCTCTACAAGCACGTCAGTGGAGGCACTCTGGGCATGAGGCAGGTCAACACCGCCGGTCCGGTTAGTTGATGACCTTTTTTACAATACACAACTAGCTAGTTATCAAATCAAGCATTCTTCTGAAGAATCTAATATCAGATCATAAAGGAATTCTGGGTGCCAAATTGTATGCCAAATTGAATTCGTGATAAGGCCATCGCCCATTTGCATACTATTTTCGCTCTCTTTACGCGCCTCTCCAAATTTGCATTGAATCGCCAGATTGCCGTCCGTTATGAATTTTCTAACTTGATAGTTCCCTCATCCATTCTTTTGTCAGGCCATCTACAAGCCCAATCTGTTCGGAGACACGGTCAATGGACTCGGAAAGGTATGATAGATAAAATATGGTTGCATATCGTACAAGATAAACATGTCAATATGTATATAATCTTCGGGAGGTACTGTACTACCGTAGTAACATCAATCTATTCTGCAGGGCCTTTGGTTAGTTGCACTCGGAATGGAGGCGCTCAACGTGTGCGACGCGATCGGAGAGGTAAGACCGCCATCAGTTTTATGTGAAAACACAATGTCATGTATAGGTCAAATGGGTTTCTCGCAGGTATTTTGTGCAGAAGTGCCTAAAATTGTGTGCCGAAGTGCATATTGCCTAATTTTCGATCAATTGTCAAAAAAAAGGTCTGAAATGCACGAAACATTCAAAAATTTTATTTGCCGACATGGTCTGAACGCCATGCAGAAGTGCCTATCCTCGCTAGCGAAAACCTATTTGACCTATGATGTCATGCTTAACTGTTTCCTACCGTAACCATGTGCTTGAATTCTGGAATAATACTGTAACCTTGTACTTGAATTCTGGAATCCTACTGTACCCTGTGCTTGAATTCTGGAATCATACCGTAACCCTGTTCTTGAATTCTGGAATCTTACCGTAACCCCATGTTTGAATTCTGGAATCCTACCTTACCCTGTTCTTAAATTCTGGAATCCTACCGCACCCTGTGATTGAATTCTTGTATCCTACCGTAACCCTGTGCTTGAATTCTGGAACCCTACCGCAACCCTGTGCTTGAATTCTGGAATCATACCGTATTTGTTGTTTAGGAGCGGAACGTTTTATTTTTTGGACGAGTGTTTGTGAATTTGTAATATGCAACCGAGTGAAACCGAGTGATTTGCAAGTAAATACCTATTATGTGCTGCCGACGTTTGGCGGTAGCTCATACTTCCTACAACTATTTTGCATAGGCTAGCGATTGATGTTGGCTCACTCTCAAGTAGAATGGCATCCTGTTATTTCTACCTTATTTCAGGAATTATCGGAGCAATCACCAGGATCGATGGCAGGCGAAGCAGTGGCTACGGTAACTGTCGGAGCTCCCAATCCATATTGATTTAAGAAGTCCATCATCAATCGATATTGAAACGTGTTCCTATCGAGATACTTGCAAACTGTTATGTTCCTCTTGTTGCCCATGACTTTGTTCGTTTCCGGTTTTCTCTTGCTTTACTTTATCGATAAATTGTCATTCTGTCAATCAAACGTGTTATCTGTTACGTCAAACATCGTCAAGTCGAGGGAAAGTACCGAAAGCTCGATAACACCATAGAAAATCAGTTGTTAATCGGGTCAGTCGCTTTGAAATGATTACTGTAGTCCTTCATTCCTAGGGGTTTCGCTCTCTTCTAACAGTTTCTGCAGGATGCTCGTGTTGTCTGGCAACGCGGGAGTGTTGAGAATAGACGAGGAGACGGAATATCTCAACAAATATAGAGGTATTATTATTTAATTTCACTTATTCACGGCGATTTCACGTGACCAAAAGAGCAGAACAACGCAGTGTATTAGTGTGCGACTAGGGAGTTGAGTAAACAAGACGGCGATTTAATGTTTATTCATGAGTTAATACTAGTTATTATTTTATTTTTATTATTATTTTCATTTTATTTCAAACAAGTGATTGTTGTGTGCGTACTTTGGTGCGCTCACATTCAGATGTGATCTGCCTTATGTTATGCTGTAAAGGGTTGGTGATAATTCTCATAAGGAGCTCGTTGTGATCGTGAATTGATTTATTTTACAATCGAATTCATTGCAAATGCGAAACTTCTCCGTGAGCGTCGACAGGCAATGGAAGATACGAGAGAGAAGAGGAAGAAGATGAGAGAGGAGCAGGAGGTGAGAGAGAAGGAGGAGGAAGAGAGGAGACAGAAGGATGAGGAAGAGATGAGAGAAATGGAGGTCAGAATTACTGCAAATTATCGAAACTAATAAAACAGTCAAATATGTGCTTGCAACTCGATGATAAATACTGCAATGGGTGTCGCAGACGGTGTACCGTTTTTGTCTCGAGTCATCTACATTTCATAGTCATGAAAAATGTGGATCGAGCAAAAATATTCTACTGTTATAATAATATTAGCCTTCTACTGTTATAATAAAATTAGCCTTGAAACGTGTACGGGATCCGAACCCTGGTAGGCACATCGACTTATATGGGCTTTTAAAGGGACGCTGCACTGTCGATCAGCCTACGTCGTTGCCCCGTCGCAAGCGAGGTTTGGCGATACATTTTCGTCAGACGGACAATAGGGCTCATTGCGAAAAAATATAAACTAGTCAGAGCTATAATTCAAGTTTCCCATTTAATTGGTCAGATCTCATAGTTTCTTACTAAAATCCCGCTTATTTCAAGGTACGGTTTGAAGGTCAAAACTGCGTCCTTGATAAATGTGTTCACGAGCAACATTTGCTCATCTTTTAAAGTGTATGAGCTTGACACATTTGATCATACATCAATATTAGCATTTTTTTTAAAATTAAAATTTAAAAAGAAATCATTTCCGAACCACTCACGTGCCCTATCGATCGGGTTCAGTTTTCTCAAATAAAAAAGAATATGTTCCTGTGAGCCCATTGACACTGCGGACACAATTTAGAGTCCACTCGAATCCTGGTGCCCAACTGTTCGGTCTATGATCAAATATTCCGAAATACGCAATCGTTTAGAAGGATGCGAGAGAATGTCAACTGTTTTCTTCACGAATATCTTAGTACTCTTGCTTGGACGTACGGGAAGCGAAACCTTGTACGCGAAAAAAAAATCGGGGATGATTCATAATCATATATTTAATAAACAAATTTATCAGAAGCTACTACAAACATTACGATTTGATAGTTCTATTTTAGTTATCCATTTATTTATCTCAGTGCTCGTGGGGTATAGCTACGGCAGGCAGGGGTCATAGCTACTTCAGCTAGAAGACAGAAATCAACTAGAAAGAATCTAGAAGGCATTGCTACTTCAGTTACGTAGAACTGAAGCAGATATGCCTTCTAGCTTCTTTCTAGCTGATTTCTGTCTTCTAGCTGAAGTAGCTATGACCCCTGGCTGCCGTAGCTATACCCCACAAGCACATGCACAGAATAGTGAATAAAGGAGATGTTATTAATTATATAAAATGAAACAGGAAAAAAATCATGAGCCATGTTGCAGAATCCGCTCTAATTCGTCGTCGTCGTGCGAAAATCGCGGAGATTCGAGCGAAGATGAGAGAGATGAAAGGAGAAGAGAAGGAGAATGGAGAAGAGGGAGAGAATGGAGGTGAGATATGGGAGCATGGTTGGAAAGGCGGCGTATTGCCGAACACGAAATGATGGGCGATGAAATCTTGACAGAGCTAACGTCGTTAGCCTAACGATTTTCAGTAGACACCTCTTGGAATTTGATTTCAATTGCAGTTCCAGTTGAGGGTTCGAAGAAGAAAGAAAATGAAAAGGAGAAGAAGGTGAGAACGAATATTTATAGTATTGTAAATTCACAAACACTCATCAAAAATAATAAAACGTTCCCCTCCTAAACAACAGATATCGCTGCGAGAGAGCATGGCAAAGTGAGAGACACGTTCGAGGTATAGAAAGAGAGTACACGCACCAGTAGTCCATTTCATGAACGTATCATTTTAAAATTGTAATAGACTTACAGGGAAATATAAGGCTACGACTCGATAAGTCTAAGATGGCCAGCGACGACTTCAACGTTTATTAGACGCAGCGGAGCGGCGCGAGTAGACTAAGAAAGTCGTCGCTCCCCACCTTAAACTTATTGTTCCTGTGACTTATTTCCCCGTGAGGAGCTGCTCAATGCTTTCTTCCTGAAGTTCCCTGTCGATTTCGTTTTTATTGGTTATTTATCGAGTTATATTTGCAGAAGAAGCTCGAGCGCCTTCTCAATTTTTTCGGAGACGCGGCGTCGGTACGTGCTCCCTGCGATATATTTTATCGCTTTTTTTGTTTAACTGTAATAAGTCATATACATTCTCAGGCGGTGAGCAGTGGCTGCAAGAACTCCAAGGGCGTCTTCCGTCAGATGAACAAGAAGGGAAAGGTGCGATTATCGATTGGATGCGAGGATACTGTATCGATACCGTAGTCCGATGCTGTCTTTATCTGTATCCTTTTCAGCCAATCTATGAGTGGGTCAGTGGAGGAAACTTCGGGATGCGACAGATCAATATGAAGGGAAAGAAGGTAAGTAGTATTATTTGAACGAGCACTGTAGATCAATAAACCAGGTTACGGTAGCAGGTAAATACGGAAAGTGAAACTATTTATCGTCCAGGCGATCTTCAAACCGCAGAAGACAGCTGCGAGCAGTGCTGCTAATGGCATCGGAAAGGTATTACTGTATCATTTTTTCGGTGGATACCGTAGTCTGGAGTCTACAACTAGGCTATACATTATATATACTGCATGATATAAAACAACGCATTCTGCATACCTAGCGCTTCTAGTTTCGCATCGTCTGAAACTACTTTCTCAAACGTTTTTACTAGTAATTTAAAAAAAAATTCATTGCAGTGGCTGCGTATAAATTTACTGTACATGTGAAAGCAATTTGATGAAACTAAATATTGATTGCTTTTCAGGCGTGTCTCGTGGCAGCGCTTGCCCTCGACGCCATCGAGATAGGATGCGCCATCAGAGAGGTTACTAACTATTATTGATTTTTTTAAGAAACTGCAAAATCACTCGAAATCCCTATAAATTTGCTATACATGATGGATTCTAAAGATGATGTAATATCAGGACTACAAGGCGGGCACGAAGCACAACACAGTGCACACTGTATCGGGAGTGGCCGGTGGTTGGGCTGGAGCTGTGCCAGGTGCGATCTTTGATCTTTCTTATCTCACCATTATGAAAAATAGTCTTTCTTATCTGGAAGCAAAAATTCCTAAATATAATATTCCGACGGGATGAGGCAAGTCGAACACGGAGAACTGTCGAGAAGAGTATTTTTTATTGTAATTTCGTTTGTATTTAGCTAGAGGACCCCCTGGATCAGTAGGATTTGACAACGATCGAATCGTTCAGACAATATTTTTATCGATACATATTTATTATATATATATATATATATTTATTTAAAAATATTGTCAGTATTATTTGAAGGCGCCATGGGCGGTGCAGCACTCGGGTCGGTCGTGCCGGTCGCAGGATCGCTAGTGGGCGGCATTATTGGAGGTACTGTAGCCTGTCTAAAAGACTACGGTACTTCAAAGTCACTGAAATTTAGTCCTGAGTCGTGGTATTTTTGCAGGAGTTGTTGGCTCATTTGGTGGCGGCTTCTTCGCGCGCAAGATTGCCGTGACGCTCATGCCGGCTCCCGAGAAGAACGATGAGGATACGGTAGAGGTGGGTATTGATTATTAGATGATGGTTACTGAGGCTAGACGAGTATTGTATGCTATTGTATTTCTCGATTTCAGAAAGTCGAAGAATCTGCCCAGTCAGAGAAGCTTGCGATCAATGTGAGTTCAATTTTTTATAACTGTGAACGTGCCATTATGTATTATCGATTGATTACTTATCATGGGGTGATTATAATATATTCGTATTTTAGTTCGAGCTCGTACCGGAGTATGAAGTGAGGGGAGTGGAGGTCGGAGAAACGACAGTAATCGCAGGAGATGAGGTACGGTAGGTTACGGTAGAATTCTCTTTCGATCGATTCTCTCATCGACTGTTGTAGATGGCTGAGGAGGCCGTGGATCTCATCGATTTCGAGGAAAGGACGGAGAAAGAAGAAGGAGAAGGAATTAATGCCGTCGAGAAGAGAATAATGATCAATGTGAGTGTTCCTAATGGTAGAAGAATGAGGGATACAAGATACAAGAACTACGATAAATGATAATTGAAATCAATATTTTAAATTGCCATATAATTTTCTTTCGATTGATCGACTAATCATATCTTACATATTTATAACGAAGTTCTCAGATAATTGCTAATTCTAATCAGTGATTTCATCTTTTTAGGAGACTCAATGTGGAAGTGTGAGTCAGAATGAAGCAGAAGCTGCCAGGCTGATCAACAAGGCACGTTTATCGATTTATTTTGATGTATCACGGGTGGATTACGGTAGATCAGGACATTGATCGATCCGGTAAATTCTCAGCTCCTTCTCGATTACGTCAATGGCGGCAAGCTGAACGCCCGCAGATTCAATGGAAGAGGAAAGAGAGTAAGTGGAGATATCGATCGATTGGTTGTCATATTGTAACTAGGGTTACGGTAGAATGACAAAATAATTTCAGTATTCGATCAAGCCCCGTACTCGAATCGTCAACATCGCCTCCGAGGTTTGTATACATTTATTTTGTACGTGGTGGCGTATTATAATAAAATAAATTACAATTCGTTTTAAAATATATTTTGCTTTCCAATTTCTACAAAAACACTTGAGCTTATACTGGAAAATATTGGTCTACTTTTAAAATCTTTCTCCTTGCAGTCATCCATTTCTCCAGTCACTTCAATCAGTGACCGAATTGGGATCGTCGAGGCAGGAGAGAAGATGGAAAGGACCGAAGTATGTTTCACTTTGTGCTAAATAATTTCTCCTCTCCATGAACTCACAGTGCTTAGCCATGACATGTGTAGAGAACGGTAGTGCAGAAGAATGGAATAATCATTAACGGAGTAAATTCCCTTCAGGAACCGCAGCTATTCGGACTGAGCGTGTTGTAAGAGGCTGCTGGTCGGCGCAACCCGGATACTAACGTACCCTTCCCGAAATTACCGTACTCATCCCAACGATACCGTAATCCTCCAGATCCTCCTCCCAAATTATCGGCTCAACACCGGTTATTTGTATACCTAATAGATATTAGAAGTTGTTAATAATCTAGGACGTAGAAATTGTATTATCCCTATTTTTTGTGTTATGACCAATTGATCAAAAGTTAATATTATGGAAGTTACCTCGTCTTTGCTCTACCCTACTCGTTTGCTCGCGCACATTAGTGCAATTAACCTTCTGTGATACAAATATTCTGGCTACTTTATCGATGCATACACAGCAACACAATTATGTACATTGGATGAGCAACGAACGAATGGCAAATAATATGTAAAAGTTATGCAACGTGATCAAACCGGAAAGGGGAAATTATTTGGATGGTTAATGTATTGCATTTTAGAAAGAACTTCGGAAAAATAGAAAGTTATTTGGGTATTTAATATATTGTGTTTTGAAAGCATTTCGAAAGGAAAGGGATGGTGAATATTACTAATTGCGTCTCTCCTCAGGGGCGGGAAGCACAGCATTCGCAGCAGCCTTTGCGCCCCACGACCCATACGTCGCTCCGACGAGACCTGGAAAAGTAGAATGATCACTCCTAAGAAACTACAGATATTGAGACCATAGTCATTCCGTCATCGATTGAATAAAAATCGACGTATAGCGATTTTAGAAAGTATCGAACAATGAGGCATACTGTAATGCTACCGTACCTCCCGCGATTCCTCCTGCAAGTGTTCCAATAACTGGAATGAATGAGAAGAAGGCGGCGCCGGCAGATCCCGCTGTAAATATAATAATTAGGAAAATTTAGATTACGGTAGCAATCGATCGACGACTAATGAGAATTTGGTTTATTGAACAAAAAATGTGTGAAATCATTAATTGTGTGAAATCATCAATTGACAACAAAACCTACAATAAAATCTGCCTGTACCACTTCGATTTTTGCTTAAATTTCAACTGGTCTCCACGATTTAGGGGATCTAGGTAAAATTCAAACTAAAAAGTAAGGATAGATATTCGGCGCAAATATATGAAGGCGAGCATCTTTATCTTTACTGAGCTACTCCACTATTCAATGGATGCAACAGTTAGGAGTACTCCAGCATTTTTTTTATCTCGACCACGTCGTCCAACGAAAATATGCAACTACAATTTTCATACATTTCTACGCATTCTCATTTAAATAGTGCTACATTTACTTCGGCATGCGATTATAGCCATTTCTGCACGGAGAACTGCACCTGTAAACACAATTTCGTACAGAGCTGATCAAATCCTGAATTCACATGATCATATACAAATATTGCAAAATACTTTAAAATACTCAAATAAATGCTGATCAGATTATGATCGAGTTACCTGAGAAGTCGTTGAGAACTTTGAGAGAGCAATAATCTACGCAACAAAGTTCTGTATTCACTATTTAATTTTTAAAAAAAATTAAATTGAACACTGAAATAAACTGACCGTGCCCAGCGCGCTCATGTACGATCCCCACGTGGTGGGCTTGTAGATGGCCTGGAGCGAAACATTAAGTTGTTTAAAAAACGAGAGATGAAAATATGTGTATCCTCATCAGAACAAAAAAAAAACAAAAAAATCATGGTTTGACCTTCTTTCCGATAGTATTGATCTGCCTCCATCCCAGCGTCCCGCCACTCACATGAGTGTAGAAGGGCTGCAGCGATAACATTTTAAAACCACATTCGTATCTGATTAACAATACGCGAATATAAACGACGTTTCACCTTTCCGACATTGTTGATCTGCTTGAAGACTCCTCCGGCGCTCCTGATCGCAACAGCTCCATCCTACAAAAGGTAAAGATGCTAGCTCTGCTACAGTATACCAATCAATATTGCCGATCAGGGACACCCTTTCCGAGCTTATATAAAATTTGGGGCTTATTTTCAGGCGTTTTCTTATGCGAACTAATAATCAGCAGTCTCATCTGCATCGAATAAAAAAATAAAAAATATATCGAAATGTTTCATTGGTCGGTAACTTTAAATGGAATAAAATAAATATTTGTAAAGCGGATAAAATAACGAGCCAATGACCAAATATAACTGACAGTGGAGGCGTTTCTCGCTTCCTCCTCACCGGATTCTCGTTCCATACGAGATTCTTCGCAGCTCCAACAGCGTGGCCGGCGCCCTGCGAAGGAAAAATACCAGTATTCAGTCAGAAATCACGAGCTTTAAACGAACTAGATATGACAGAACGTAACAGAAAGCATCAGTTGTTGATTTAGTGCTGCTCTCGTCCCGAATACAATAGTAAAATCAAATCGAAATCGACGTAGAACTGGTGGAACTACTAAAGTGTTTGGGACCAGCAAAAGAATGAGTGAGTAGACCAGAAAATATTTGGAGGTTGGGAACTGCAGAAATTACTCGAGGTTTCCTGCTTCCAAACACTACAGTAGTGCCGAAGTGGTGTAACTCACCGACAGCGCCCATCCAGCCCACGACGACACGGCCTCCATCGCTCTGAATAGAATACAAGCTGATTGAGAGTGGGAAGCCTTTCGGTGAAACGAAAAGACAGCATATTCGAGGAAGATAAGCGAGGTATTCGAGTAAAGATGGCAAGAGAACAATTAAGGACGATATGATAGCAATAATCGTCAGAAATAAGGAATGATTAGACTTTTAATAAAGGAATTACACACAATAAGCAAAGCATACGCAGTTAAATCCGTAAACACGCATCCGTCAATTAGTAGATAAAGTACAGTATACACAGTACCCTCCAGACTATCACAAACTGATTGTATCTCAAAAGAATTTTTTGTTGTAGATATCTCCTGTTTTGAAATGCACGGTGCGCGCACGAAATGCGCCCGTGAAACCCCCGGGCGCCGCAGATGCGTGGTGCGTGCATGCACGATGTGCACAAGGTTCTCCGAAGTTTCAACGCACGATGTGCGCGCGATTTCCACTACTAGTTTCGCGTCATGCAAAACGAGTAGCGGAAATGTCGCGCGCGTCGTGTGGAAATCGTGTGCTCTGTTGAAGGTCTTGAACGGAAATTACGGTTTCAGGATCAGGCCCGCGCGCGACTTGTGGAAATCTCGCGGCGCGTCATGTGAAAATCGCGCGCGCACGATGTTTTCCCGGAATCGCGCGCACATCGTGCGTTGAAACTCCGGAGTTGCTTTCTCCAGTTTTTCAGCGCAGCTTGTGCGCGCGATTCCAATTGCACAAGCTGCGCGCGGGATTCTACAAGACGCGCGCCGGACTTTTTGCCGGACCTGGCTTGTTCCGTTCGAGACCTTCAAAGGGAACGCGCGATTTGTGTAAGGTGCGGCGCATGCCGCGTCTTACCCTACACAAATCGCGCGCGCAAGCTGCGCTGAAAAACCGGAGTTGCACGTGCGTCGAACGTGCACACAACGTGCGTTGTGCGTACATCCTGAATTCTGTAAGAAATTTCGTCGTTTGCACTGGGGGCGCTAGTAGAGCGCACGTGCGCCTCTTGTGCGCCCGATGCACAATTGACGATGTTTCTTACCGAAGTACACCACGCACGTTCGGCGCACGTTCCACGAACGTGCGTTCTATCGCAAACTGAAAAATCGTGCGCGCACCGTGCATTTCAAAACAGGAGTAAATAGGGCCCACTGCGTGAAATTGAAAATTGTTCCTAAAATTGCAAATTTCGTGCCATCCGGGTAATGAGGGATGCAGAATCACGATAGCGTTTCCAGATTTACCAAATATATCCAGTTCAACGAGAATCAGGCAAGTTTCAAATCTCCGCCCGCCGTGGTGTAGTCGGCCCACCGAATTCGTGCGGCATCGTCTCCTGTTTTGAAATGCACGGTGCGCGCACGATTTTTCAGTTTGCGATAGAACGCACGTTCGTGGAACGTGCGCTGAACGTGCGTGGTGTACTTCGGTAAGAAACATCGTCAATTGTGCATCGGGCGCACGTGCGCACAAGAGGCGCACGTGCGCTCGACTAGCGCCCCCAGTGCAAACGACGAAATTTCTTACAGAATTCAGGAAGTACGCACAACGCACGTTGTGTGCACGTTCGGCGCACGTGCAACGCACCTTGTGCACATCGTGCATGCACGCACCACGCATCTGCGGCGCCCTGGTGTTTCACGGGCGCATTTCGTGCGCGCACCGTGCATTTCAAACCGGAGGTTGCGCCATGAGTTCGGTGGGGCAACGATTGTTAGTTAGGTCAGACATTTTCGTTTTGACAGTTTTTCTTGCTGTATTCTAGATTAATATAATATTTGCAGCACGTATTCACTTCTAGCTGCTACTAGGAAGCAATGAATAAATAAAATAATATTTAATTTTCGGTTTTGTAAATAATAACTAGTTCATAATCAATAGCTACAGTGTTCAGCTCATAAAATTTGAAGCTGAAGGTTCGCTAGTACGGATTTTCCTTATTTTTCGTTCAAAGCTGCCCTGGATATCATAGTATGAAAAAGTAATCAAATCTCAGAGCCGCACCCCCTGAAACAATAGTTATTAAAGATAATATAAAATCAATGAAGTTCGTGTGCGAATTAAAACACATTCGCTAGTAGCGATTTTTCTTATTTTCTCTCTGTCACTTGTCTGTCATCTTAACTTTATATTGAGCAAGAAAACTGAGAGCCGCACCCCTTAGAAACACAATTACAGCAAAAACAGCCTTTTCCGTGCAAATAGTCGTTTCTGTCTTTTCATACTTTTCCCCGGCTCTAATTTTGGAATTTCCGGTTCGGTGGGCCCTACTAGATAAAAGTTTCGAAAAAATTTTTTTTTCAATTGTTCTCAAATTCATGTGTTTAGTAACAACAAGTGATTTACAATCCATTTCTCTTTTATAATTCTCAACTCGGTTCTATTTCTTCTCCTCCTTTTTCTCTTCTTTCTTTTCTTCTTTCTTTTCATCCTTCTTTTCTTCTTTCTTCTCCTCCTCCTTCTTTTCTTCCTTCTTCTCTTCCTTCTTTTCTTCTTTCTTCTCCTCCTCTTTTTTCTCTTCCCTCTTCTCCTCCTTCTTGTCGTCCTTCTTCTCATCCTGAAGTGAATAAAGTGATGATGTATTCAGCTACCGAATCCCACTATCGATTGAAGTACAGTACCCATCTACCGTACCTTCTTGTCATCAGCCGGCTTCTTATCGTCGGTCAGCTCGAAGAGACACAGCTGTCTGGTCACTCCCTGAGGCTTGGTGTCGTTCGTCCACACCTGAAAAGCGTCAGCATTACAGTATCCTTACAGCGCCACAAATGCGTCATCTCTCTAAGTGCGCCTTACCTGTCTCGGACCCTTGTCCCCATCCGTCTTCTTATCACTCTTCGTGTGATAGAATGCGAAGAAGTGCTTTAGATTCTCCGGGACTGTCTTGCCCATGAACGAAATCTTCACCGTCACAGATTCCTACAGTATACGACCATTAGGAAAGGGCGGAGCTGTAGCGCACCATGCACCACACCACTACCGTACCTTCGGCTCGATGAAGCCAAGCGGCTGACGCACACGAAAGATGTCGTTGGCGGTACACTTAATCTGAAATTAAGAGTGTTAGCTTACAGTATCTCGATCGATTTTCCGTATTCCAACTACAGTACCCCATCCACCGTACCTTGTAGCACTGTCGATCAGGAGTAGTATTCGTAATCGTTCTATCAACTATGATAGTCTCGCCCAGTTTGCCCTTGAATAGCACCTTCCCATCTGGATCGAGCTTGAGCTGAAAGTAAGAAAGATTACTCTATGGAACTCAGATGATGACTGTAGACGGAAGGGTACGGTAGGCGGAAGGCACGGTTGACGTGAAAGGGTTACGATGGATGAAGTCATATTCGAGATCTGAGGAGTACTATACGCGAGGCCTCATTGTGCCACACTGGTATCGAAGGGATACTGTGGGCCATGGACGATCAGGTAATCAAGGGAAACGGTAGTGGTGGTCTCTAAGGATCTTCGGAGATACGGTAGGGGTGCTAAGGAGGGGTCTCTGGGGGTATCAAACTCACTCCGAATGGAGGCTCGCCGGGCTTGGCTGCTTCGGGTTTTTCTCCACCTTTAGCTGTCATTTTTCACGGAGAGAAGAGAGAAACCGTTTAGAACGAACGAAAAATAGACGAATGAAGGGAGAAGAAAAAAGGGGAGAAAGGAGGAGAGAAGGGGATTGGATGATTTGAATGTAATTCCGTGGAGACTATAGCCAGATCAACATGTAAGCACGTTGTTCCCAAGAATTCAGAAAATACAAAAATTCTCCGAAAATTAACACCGTAACTGGACGAAGTCCTGTGCTCCAGTAACCGTACCATCAGAATCGAAGAGTGGACTGGTCTTCAGTAATTTCGAGTGATAGTTTCGATGACTACCTTATTTCCTGGTATCACCATCTTACGTTGTCACTTGTTCACAAATTACAGATAAATCAATCGTTTATCAAGAGTCGGGCCTTGGGATTAAACCGTTCCGATGTCTCTTCCAATTACGCTCTATGGACGGCCTCGGGCTCTTTCCAATCAGTTCCCACTGCGTGAACAACGCGTCCCTTTCGATCCACCATCATCAGACTGTTGTTGCCATTGGCCACGCGCTCCACGAACACCTGAGAGAGATACTGTAAGGATACCGTATTACTTCACTACCGTATTCAATCGATTCAGTATCCAACTGTCTGTATGAAACAATAATCACATAATACCGCATAATTACCTGCTCGCCTGAGAGGAGCTTGAGCGCGATAGTCTTGCCCTGCTGAAAACACGGTATGTTCTATTACCGTAATCCTACCGTATTCATCTTACCGCATTCGCCCTCTCGAGAATGGTGAGAAGTGAGCCGTCATTCAGCTGGTACGTCGTCTTTCGGTCGTGCTGAAAGAGCATTCTACAGTATTCCACTCAGTTATCAATTCATCATGACTACAGTAATTCTCAACCAATTCTACCGTACCTCATTCATGCGGAGGCTGGGACAGACGGCGGATGGGTTGTCGAGGCAGAGAGTCGCGTCCTGAAAATAATATTATTGATCTTTCATCTCTTCGATTTGATCTTTGATCTTTCTCACCGAAGAAGACGCCTGCGAGTTGACGTCAGTGTAGTACGAGGATACGGATCGATTGGGAAGAGAGGGAGCAACCACCTCAAATCAATCGATCACTAGGGAGAATCAATTACCGTGACCCACCGACTTGGAGGGCGACACGTTGACCTCCTCGGAGAGCTGAAAAGTTTATTGATTGTTCGATACCGTAACCCATCCTGATACCGCAGGGGAAGCTCGCTTGTGCGATCGATGGCGGTGCTTGCGAGGAGGCTGCTCGTCCGCACGACGGCGATGTTCACTAAAAGTCGGAATCGGAGATACATCACTTCTACAGTAATCCTCACCGATCACGATGGCCGGGCATCTTTGAAGAACCACTCACGAGTAGAGCTAGAGATGAGAGTGAATGGAGAAGGGCTAGGTTTGGAGGAAGGAATCACTTTATTCAATTTATTCATCAGAATGATCATGTAAATGTTATCCTCCATTTGAATGCAAAACATCATACTTCTCAAAACTCATTTATCGATTGATTTCACAAACAATCTCTGTGGAGGCAAGGATGTGCTACTCTTACATTCAATTTACTACCGTACTCTTCTTTAGTGTATTTCAGTGCAGATTTTGAGCAGTCATTAGCGGGATACAAATACTAGTAAGCTGCGACGTGAGAGGTCGGCAATGTACAAGAAGGGGGCGAAGTCTAGAAGGGGGCGGGGTCTACTCGTCGCGCAGTTTAGCGATCATGTCTTGCACAATCTGCGAGTCGACGGGCGCGTCAGTGAAGATGGTACCGACGAAGGCACGCGATCCCCAAGTGGCGTGTTGGAGAACCTCGAAATAAGAGAGATAATCGATAATTTGTGTTGAGACTATCGTAGTAAGAGTACTGAAGCATATTAAGATATCTAACACACACACGAATATTGATTCGGTAATAACAGACACGGCGAATTATTTTAAAGCCTCTTCTCCCTTTTAGCAAATATCAAGGAAAAGGCGAGAAGCATTAAACCGAGTGAATTCACCACTGCATTTCGAAATTTCTCACATTGTCAGCGCAGATCTTCAATCTACCGTAACCCAATGCCCTTCTCTACCGTACCTTGCAGCATCCGAGATCCTCCACCTTGAATCCCATCTTCCTGTAGGCGTCGTCAGTCTCGAATAGCGACGTGTTCACAAACTTGCCGAGGTACGGACGGCCTGAGAAGATAATGAGATGAATCCTTTTCTCGTATCACTTCCCTCTCCAACTCATGCAGTGGCAGAAGGTTCCACAGTCCTTCGCTTTTCAACCCCATTCCACCACAAATTTCTATTGTGAGGCATAAACATTTTCTATATCGTATTCTATGATAACACAAAAACCTCTGACTACCGTATACAAATGATCTACCGTAGAGCATACTCTCATATCGACACGTGCTATTCAATCGTTTTGATTGGATCAAGTGAGTGAATACAAATCTTCTTCAAATAGCCGTGATATCGCACTCCAAGATGGTAACTTACAGTACACGCCCAGTTGACCTACAGTAATTATATCTGATATTGATTACCCGAGGCGGGGTCGACAAAGTCCGCCCAGTATCCGCATCGCTGGAGGGTCGAGCAGATGGAGGAAGCAGCAGAGATGAACTGCAATACAAAAATCATTGGGCCAGAAAATAGATAATGCACTCAAGTATCTCTCGGAATTGGCAAATAGTAGTCTCACTCTCAGAGCGTATCAACCGCTCCCAAGAGTTTACAATCATACACAGGCTATGGTGTCGCCAGCAATAGTACCTCCCGCTTTGTTTTCCGTAAATCCACCCGATTTCTGTTCAAGTCGTCTCAATTTTGGATCAGATCCTACCGCTTTTTTCTCAAATTCAAAAGGTTTTACTTCAAACCCTCCCACTTTTGGCCTTTCAGCAACAATCCTTGCTCATCTATGATTTACCATTTCTAAGTGCACAAGCATGGGTCAAATAGGTCTTCGCGTGCGAAGAAAGGCACTTCTGCACTTTGCATGTAAACCGGATTAACGTAGCGAGAGAGTGCAGGACAGACACAAGAAGGCCTCTGTTGACATCCCTCTCCCTATGCTAATTGCGAACTTGCGAAAACCCCATTTGACCTATGTGCACAAAATCGAGTGTAATCAATAATTAAATAAAGATGATAAAAAAAACTTGCCGAAGCAGTGAGCGTGTCTCTCTCGGTCTCCATCTCGGGTGTCCACGCCTTCTGCAATCAATAATTGACTATTCAGTCAACATCGATAATTGATTTGATAAATACAGTATCAGATCATCCTTAAGAAAGCAATCAATCGATAGCCGGCGCACCTGATCGTACTCCGTCTGCTGGGCGAGATTGAGTACGGTAACGTTCGATGTGGCAATGTTCATGCCGGGGAAGAGTCGGTCGAGGTCTGAAAATTTGGATATAGTGCAAATTTTGACAATACTACCATTTCCACTTTAAAAGTTGCGGGAAATTTGAATTTATAAATAGCGTTAAGTAACCTCGCTGCATCAGCTTGGGGCAGGGCTGCGCAATCATCTCCACTGAGAGGTCGGATGGGGCGAATTCCTGCAAGATCATTGATACAGCAATGATATCGATTCGAAAAAATCAATTGGAAACAACTACGACATTCATTGATCTCGAGACAAAATTAGATTGCATTTCTTTTCTGAAACACTTGAATAGGTGGTATGCAACAGAGTTGAATCCATGGGCAATATTTTTTTCTTTTTTTTTCTTCAAATGGATGCTGCACCAATGGACCAAAGAAAAGAAAAGATTATGGGAACATCTTTCAAAGGAAGAACTATAATATACTCACAGTGAGGTAGTTCTCCTGTGCAGTCTGTGGACTGGACGTGACGGCAGGGTAGGTGGTCAACTCGAGAAGAGAGTGAGTGGGCAGAGTGGAGAGCTGCTGCAATCAACGAGTACTGTGCACTATTGCAACTTCGTAAATCAATAATACTTCAGTGCGGTTATAGCCTTACTTCTACAATAGGATACATTAACGCCTACCATGATGGTAGTACCATCCGCACTCTCGTATTTGATACACTCTTGAAAGGAGCGAGAGAAAATAAAGAAACTATGAAGAGCACGAAGTAAATAATCAAAGTGCAGTTCGGGGGAAGAGAGCTGAGCTGCAGACTAGAAAACGGAACACGACTAACAGCATATTGTGTTGATCTAAAGTGTCCGAAAGGGCCGTTCCGACGAATGCATATTTTATAGACTAAGGTGAAATAATGGTAAAGGTGCTAGGCCTTATCCACGCAAAGCGGTGACGACCACCCATACGCCTGACTCAGCCAGTAAACCCATCTACTCACCGCATTCTCTGTCTTTACTGCAGTGACGGTAGTCCGGCCTTGAATGGCGGAGGCAGTGACGTCACCGGGCAGAGGGAACGACGCCGAGGGGCCGAGCAACGCATTCTGACGCTGATCTGAAAGGAAGGATATAAAAACTCAGTTGTGTCAAATTAGCAAATAAGTAACTTCATTATGATATAGATTGACCACTCAGATTCGGGCACAGTCACCCGGGTAGCACTTTGCATTTTCGGAAATCTGATGAGGGTACTATGCAAAAGTAAAAGATGTGAAAAGTTTAAGTTTGGGGAGTTGGTGAATGATGGAGGCACTATGCAATCGAGAGAAACCGGAGCGCGAGAATTCTGCAATAAATATCAATAATTTGCTGCTCACGTGTGACTCAAGTAGCGAAAATTAGGAATGTAACAAGATGCAATTGAAAATCAATGCGTTTATTGAAAATGGAGAAATAATCTTCGGAGTTCGCAATACGGTACTGCATGAGCACACAGGGCTCGATAACAGGATGACGGCGGGATGATTGATCACTTTCTGTTGTCCTCACTACACTATCATTGGATGAACTTTGTTGTAATGACACTACGAAACGCAATCTTCACGTGCCATCGTGATTGTCTGACATTGTTGACAACACGTCTTTCGGCATGGAGTGTTGAGCATCAAATTTGACTCATTCACCGAAGCATGATAAGTGAGTCCACATATGGACACAGTCACCCGTGGGCAATCTGCGTTTTCGATAATCCTAGTGGAAGGGCACTATGCAAAAGTTCAAAAGTGAAAAGTTAAAGGTTTGGGGAGCCGGTCAATGCTGGGGCAGTATATCGAGTAATACCGGGTTGAGAGCAGTGTGCAAAAAACCGAAACAATTTTCCTCCCACGTGTGATTGAATCGCTCACCGGCATTTTTGGCTACGAAGAGAACGTGGGGCTGCTGATGGGCGGTATCAGTGGAGAAAGCACGGAGACGCGCCGAGAAGACGCGAGAAGGCCGCAGAACTACCTGTCTCATCTGGAAACATGATAGTTATGCATTCATATATCACTTAAATTAAGGAAACACGATCAATCACACGCATGCGCACTCAATCTTTGTCACGAAGATTCAAGAAACCAGGAGAGACGAGAAGAGACAAAGTAACGGGAATTTGAACTTGTGGGCGCACGAGTTTTTGGCAACTCGTGACCTTGGACTAGACACTAGAGATGATAAGACGGCGTAGACAGTGAACGAGCAAAGAAGAATCACATTCAACACACACCTTCATGAGGTCTAACGCGTTAGAGAAGGGGTCAAATTGGTTGAAAACCGCTCAGAGCTCTCTGGATCAGTGGCTGAGGACTCGGAGAAGGGATAGGACAGCTGGACGGACGCCCAAAACCAATGGGAACGTGAGAAACAACGAAGAAAGAGAGTGGGAAAGAAACACGAAGCAAAGCAGGAACCGCGTTTCGCGTCTGTTATGCGTCGCGTGCCGTGTTCAACTAGAGCACCTAGAATTTTCCGGGTCAGTTATATGAATTTTGAGTCTCTAATTTTAAATATTTCCCAATATCGTGTCATTGCTCCGAAATAAGATCACAAAACTTATTTCAACTTCCCAAAAATTTGTAAATTTTTAAAACATCGATTTTGAGTTTACTGTGAAGTGCCATAATCAAGCTACAGTAATCCTTACATTTCTGTCCACCTCACGCGATGGAGAGTTCATCCTAGTAACCCCAGGCAAATCCGAAAGGATTTCGAAAGTATTCTGAGCAATTGACACTACGTGGTGTGTAGTCTGTAGTGCACTACAGACCAAGAGCGTCACTCGTCTCTCTTGATCTACCGATCGATTTTGACATCGCCCTTTTTTCACTCGCACTCTGTCTCTCCCACCTCTTCCTATCTCCTATCTCATCCCATTTCTCGTCTTTCCTTCCTTTGCTCTTGCGCATCTTGTAATGTCTCGTTCCAAAAACATGCCTGGTTGTTGCAGTCGGTTCTTGGCACGTTGCCAACTCGTCCTGAGGCACTTCCGGAAATGCCGGGAATCTTAGCCTGTCTGGGCCACGCCGGCTGGATGTTGCTGATAGCGATGGCCTCGGTGCTCGTCAATAAGTGAGTCACTACCGTAACCACCTGATTGTTGTTTTGGGACCGAACATCATTCCATTCCAGATACGTGTCGCCCTTCTCACTTGCGTTCTGTTTGGCCTGCCTCGCTGTTTATTCTAGAAAGGAGGTACTGTATTTGTTGGCACTTCTTCACTATAGGGGGTAAGCCCCACCCCTTTCCCCTTTTGAGGATGAGGCCAAGAGATCAACAGGGGAAGAGAGGGGTGGTGATGGGGTTATTGGGCTGATAGGGCAAAGGTACGGTGATTACACCCAAAAGTAAATAAGTCCCCTTTAACTGTGTGCGGTTAATGACGGCTCCAAGCATGCCGAACGAGAATTTGAATATCTTTTCGCCGCGGTCCATCAAAAACGATTCAAAACTATTGTTCACAGGAGCCGGCTAATCGTCAAGGAGTGCAAAATAACCAGAGACCAGAGGAGAAGAAATCAGCCAAAACACCGAAGACGAAGAAAACGAAGACGAATCAGAAGACTCACTTTGGCAGCTTGATCAAGGTGGGATGAGTGCAGTGTGTGTAACGAGGTATCTGAAAAGTCGTCTTTCAGCTCATCTTGAGTGCATTGTGGGAACACTTCTCATGGTTACTGACGACGCTGTGGTCGTTCATGCCTGACAAGACGGCTTCCTTGCTGTACCTGTTTGAGGTGAGAGGTTGATTGTCTCCGCCCACTTCCCGGCTCCGCCCACTTAAATACCATCCCGCATGATTAGAGAAAAAAAATGGGTATTGAGACTCCCTCACTTTTGCGCG
Source organism: Pristionchus fissidentatus (assembly GCA_036245785.1). Lineage (NCBI taxonomy): Eukaryota > Metazoa > Nematoda > Chromadorea > Rhabditida > Neodiplogasteridae > Pristionchus > Pristionchus fissidentatus. The sequence continues at coordinate 6,262,912 of BTSY01000001.1, forward strand.
CTCTCTCCCCCTCTCTCCGTTCTGTTTGTTTGAAATCATGTTTATTTATATCTTTGATGCATTCGCGAAGGGTGTGACGATAAATAAAGAAACGACAAAAACTAAATATCTAAAAATGGGAGGAATGAGGGGAGGGGAATGCAGGCTCACAGCATTCGAAACAGTGTCGGCGAGAAAGAGTTAGAGAAAGAGAGAGATGACGAGAGAGCGCACCAAACGAGAGGGTCAGACCACGAGAGACGTTCTTGGCATGGTGCCAACTGGATGCTGTGAGGTTAGACAGGATCAATTGCAGTTCTTCCTCGTCGCTTTTCTGGCTCGACTGATGTTTGACGGCACCATTGCCTCCGAAAACGATAGAATTCAGTGAGTCGCCATCTGAGTTGCTCATTTACAAGCTCCGCCCACTCCTCGAAGTAGAGTTTACAATTCGGGTTTTTAAAATTGCAAATTAAATTTGCATCAGATCTCTCCATTTCTCACATTCTCTGACCAATCGACAAGCGTACGAAATATACGAAATGAAGAGATCTGATACAAATATTTACCCGAATTTTGTTGAAATCTGACTCTAAGCTCCGCCCCTTTCAGCACATCTGACCATTGCACGATGAGTCGTTGGGTGACGTTGGTGTCATCATCGATCACCACCTTATTCTGTGAGTCGGATGGGAAACGTCGCCTGTCGAAATTCGAACAGCGTTGCCCTAATTGGAGTAATGATCAGACTCTCCCCATTGTACATGCTCACTCATCGATCAGACAGCGCGAGAGAGCATGCAGAATTGAGAGGGTCAGACAATTACTCCCTAATTGATAAACGTCGCCGCAGGTATGTTTGGCGCACACTCGATGCTGGTCACGCTGTCTACACACCGAGAAGCCTGGATGAAGGACGAACCCTGGCTGCTCACTTTCATTGGTGCGTTGTCGTGTGCTTCTATTCTGTCTTTTCCCACTTTGAAATGATCACAATTTCGCACTACTTGAACGTTTTCTGTCGTTTATCACAGATCTTGCAGGACTGGGTATCGACGTAATTGTCAACACAACATTCCGAGAGTACAGGTATCTACACATTAGTCCATTTTCGACAGCCTGTCGATGTTTCATATATTGTTTGTTCTTACAATTCGATTCATATAATCTACAGTGTGATCTTTGATCTTTCCAGCAAGCAACCCGTGGATTGCTCAGTGGATGCCATGAGACAACGGATTCCGGACGAGTTTTTCATCGATTGTCAAGTTACTGTATTCGGCCGGATCCTCGACTTAGTTTGAATACTGTACCCTGAATATCGATTGATCGAGTATTGTTTGGTTCTACACTACTCTTCGCGATACAATATATTCTTGATTAACTATTGATCTTAGCTTGCAATAACGTTTTAGATAATTGATTAACTGTTTCTAGTTGTACTGTATCCATTATATTTATCGATCGATATTGTCTGTTCGTTCTCATTTCCACACCTTTTGTATCGCGGTCCTGCAATTGTTAATCTTTGATCTCTCTGGATTCATTAATGAGTGTACTAACGGATAAATGGTTACATTCAGTGATAGGGGAAATCATCAGTAAAATATCAGCGCGATCACCTGAATTCGATTTCCATCGGTCGGAATGAAAACCAACCTCGCCTAACACATGATTCCAAATCTACAGACCAGGGTTAGGACGAGAGAGTATGCAAAAGTGAGAGAGTCCCTCTCGATTTCACACGCTCTCTCACTCCAAAGGCCTTTCTGGAAGGTTGACCGGCCTGTGGAATGATGTGCTAATAAATCGATTTTTTTCTTTCCACTTGTAACATTCCCTACTTTATAGTAGAATAAACATCGGTCGATGTCGATTATTATCAATTTCCTCGACTGCTTCTTATTTTTGCAATAAGTGTTCCCTTTTGGGTATGCTTCACCGACCCAATTTCAAGCTTACCTCAATCTATGATTTAGTTGATTATGTCCGATTATTGAAGTATTACAAACAATAACAAAAAGAAAGGAAAAATACAGTTATCAGTATTCACTCATATTGCATAATAATGATGCAAGACAATCTCAACTAAGGAAGACAGTAAGAAAGACGAAAATTGGACTGTAGATGAGCAGTGTGAATGATCTACTTCAATTCAAGATCGATCGACAAACAGAAAAATGTGAATAGATAAAGCCAGACAATATTTAAGAAAATTCTTTATTTTCAGTCAGTATCTTCCGATGAGTGCCTTACTGTGATACACTACGACATATCACAGTGTAAATGAGAAGTATGTCAATTTTACACACTTTCCCACAGATAACACATGAATTTTCTTCAATTCCGTCGCAATATCTCCAGTAGATTCATCACTTGCTCGATTGCCTGCACGGGTCGTCGTTCTAGAGGCGAGCGCTAGCGCGGCGCCGGCGCCGGAGGGAGGCTGGAGGGCGGGCGCTGGCATGGCGCCGTTACCGTTATCGATTAGAAGTTGCGACTCGCTCCCTAGGCTGCCCCAATTCCGCCAGCACCGAATTTGCCATCGGATGGTGACTACAACCACCTGCATACCCGTTACCGAGTGAGTGCCCACTAGCCCTTTTGTTTGGAGACTCATCTCATCCGATGCGGGAGAACAAGTTCGACAGGGTCTCAACAGAAAGACGCCTCAGCTAAGAACACGCCGTCCATCAGACCTGCATTCTCACAATACAATACAATATTTATCAGTGTCGCTTTAGGGGCGCTCACTCATTCTCACATATCGATGGATATTTCGTACACAAAGACACGTATGTAACCTAGTCGATAGATCCGTTGCATCGGCCGATAGCTCCGATGCGACGGATCCATCGACTAGGAGCCACTTCGCGTCAATCGCACTATCGCAAAATATTTAGTGATCGCATCTTCTTTATTACTAAGGAAATAAACCACGATGAATATTTATTCCTGTCTCAGAATACCTGTGTCATTTTTTGGGGCGCAGTTCTGATTGAATATCGCTAGAAATTTACAGTAAAGGTTCAGGCAATTGATTAATTGTTTCGAATTGAAAGGTATTCATTATCTTTATCGAGAGAACTTGTATGTTGTTCGCTCTCATTTCCACACTTTGCGTAGGCATTTGTCTTCAGGTCCTGAAATATTACATTTATAAAATGATACGATCACATCAAAAAGTCGAATGACGGACTTCCGTTGTTTACTACACAGGCACGTACGCGACCCTCTCACTTTTGCCCGCTCTCTCGCTTTGGTAAACGCAGGAAGTACCATTTTGACTTTTTGTGTGTTCGTATCATTTTATAAATGTAATAGATGATCTTTGATTTTTTTAAATGATAGCGGATAAACGATTACCTTCAGTGATGACGAATGCATAAATCATCAGGAATATCAGAAATATCACTGGGTACATCACCTGAGTCTCTTGTTTTTATTAAAAATTACACTTATGCTCACAAACCTTGCAGAAGGAATCAAGATTTCGCGCCCACTTGTGGTATTTTCTGCTTTCAAGCAACAGAAGCATCGATCGATATCGATTATTATCAATCTCCGCGTCCGCGTCTTTTTTCTGCAATGAAATTTGGGTATGTTTCATCGAGCCAATTACTTTTATACATAAAACAATCGATAATTTAGCTATTTCAGACATTCCGGCAAGAACAAATAATTAAAAAATTTTTTTTTTAAATACACTGTCATCATCAAAATTGTGATCATATTGCCTAGTGATGACGCAACTCACAAATGCTCGACTCGTATGCTCCAATGAGATCACAATGAGAGCCTGCATCATTGTGAGAAATACGAATGTTGATGAGAAACCAAACCAGTAGTCGATAGCCTACAAAAATTAAAATCTGCCTTAACAACTTTTCAAAAATCTTTAAAGAGCGTGTGCGTGTACACATCTGGGAGATAATAAGAAAAAATTGAGAGATCAAAGATCACCTTGATGTAGGACACTTTGGGTAGCGATTCCTTCGCAGAGCTGTTTTCTGCACTGAGTGTGAGGAAGACAGTAAGAGACACGAAGATACGGCCTAGACGTTGGGTTTAGAGATCAAAGATCAAACGTCAGAGTTCAAAGATCATCCCACCCTCGACGAATTCTTCCGGTAGCCACACGCTGATCCACGAGAAGACCACACACATCGCAGTGGGAATGTAGGTCTGCAATTGCATCATCACTAACAATTTGAGCATAAACAAGTTATTATGTTTTTACTCGAAGTAGCAATAGTTACATCACACATCACACCTATGCAATGCACACAACGAACCGACGCGAGATGAAAGCGCACGTTCCTGTCCAGTTGAAAGAGAGCTTCGATACACGAGTAGTTCCCTGGAGAGTTGCCTCATCACTAGGCAACAGATTTCTCGCTTACCTAATAATGACGCAATCGCATACCTGATTTCCTGTTGCCATCGCATTGCTGTGTTGTAGTGGCGGTAAGAACGAGTTCGGGCATTTGCAAGTTTGAATTGAACCTGATTGCGTCATCCATAGGCAATCAACTAATACTGACTACTCACCTCACAGCATCAGTGGGTCGAGAGAACCACTGGAATTCCATGTTGTGCTGCGTCATTCCGACTGTAAAGAGGGCAAAGTTAAGTAGTGATGACGCAAGGGATATTCGGTTTTTACAAACGATAAATCAGGCATATTTTCAAAAAAAAGATACTGCTGGAATTCTTGTTAGACTGGCATTCTGAGCGAGTCAACTCACTTGAACTGATTCTCGTCCCGCAAACTTGCGAATCGTGCGGATATTTGCACAAAACGAGTAGAGGACACGAGTTCTTGAGCAGAGTTCGCATCTGAATTCAGAAAAGAATTAGATATTTTTCAAATAGTGTCAACATCTTGTTTTACTTCATAATGGCGTGCGATGCTTTTCCCGAAAACCTCCAGAAAGGGACAAGGAACAAAAGAGCGCGAGGTAGAGGGAGAGTCTCTCTCACTTGGGTACACTCTCTCGGCGCTGGCCCATTTCTTGACTTTTTTTTTCAGGAACGAGATTGCTTTACTCGTTCTTTCTATCTAACTCTAAATGTGACCTCCATGAGCACATCTCCATTGGGAAAGATGAATACGTAGAAGTTGAGGTAGGTCACTCGATGGAATGTCGCCTCACGAGCATTGGTGAAGAACGGATCGGGACGCCAAATCTTCCTAAATTGATTATATCTATGACATTCAATAAATGGAGGAGAAAGATATCTATCAATGCAATTAGTCTGACTCACTATTTTCTTTAACCAATGAAACCTATCTGACGTGCTATATATTTTTCATAACCACGACGTATTCCTTTCACATTGTTCCATGGAACAGTCAACAGAAAGCCTTAAAAAACGATTGTGTAAAATTGTGAGCGGCGCCCTCAGTTTTCTTCACTCTCTTGTCCCGAGAGCCCCTTTCTATTCGTCTGTAATAATGTGTATTACTCTTTTTTTGTGATTCTCCCATGTATCGATTAACATATTTCGTAATTATATTGAGATACACAAACTTGAGAAATGTATACTCGTTGACAAGAATGGGCTTGCTAAGTCCGTGCGCCAGTCTCAAGTCTCGCCACGCCATTCGAAGCCACAAATCCATCTCGTAATCCTGAAAGGAAAGACGGTTATCGATCTGGGTACGGTATACTCTGCCAGAGGAACCAAATCACTTTCGGATGGGCCTATTACCCGTTCCCTGTGAGAAAAAGATAGTTGCTACTCAAAACCACACCAGTTCCAGGAAGAAAAACACTTGGATTTCTATGATCTTCTACGTTATAAACGATCTAGACAGTCAGTTAACGATCATTAAATACTACAGTACTTTCCTTACCATAGTGGCCAACTGGAAGTTGGATATTGATTGAACGTGCATTCCAGTCTTCACAATCACCTTCTCCTTCGAGTAAAATGACGGAGGAGATCTGCAGGCCACGATTTTATTCAAACCGAAATAAATACATCGATTAGGATTCGAACCGAAAAAAAATACATCGATTAGCCTATTTTCATGGTTTGAATTCAATATAGACCGCTAGATCTGTGGGCTAGCGAAGAGACAGTGGAAGATTAAGAGACTCAATCAATCACGAATCTGTTCAACTAGCAAATAAATGTGGCGTCTGCAGTAGCACTTTTCATGAAATCTGAACCCCTCTTCGGGAGAAGAGGTAAACTGGGTGAGGTACCTCGCATCGTAGTTGATTCTCTTCAGAAACGGGAGAAGTGCCGTGGCAGGGAAGGGACGCTGGTCGGATTGCTGAAGTTTACCAAAACTTTAGGTTGGATCAGGACAATACTTATCGGCATTCTAGAATAGAGGTAGATCTCTCGTTTGATCTAATCGATAGAGCGAGAGACGATAACGAACTCACAAAGCAAAAAAAAACTCTACTCTCATCCAAGTAATCAGAACTATTACGCAGATAAAAACACCCCGCTGTGGGCTTATGAGAGACTATCTGACTCATTCGAATTAATCTTGGCACAGCAGGAAAAATGAGTTGATGAGATAAACATGCCACATTGTAGTATAGCCCAGGAGGAGTTGTGTCACGATATGCAGAAAGTGGAAAAACGTTTCTACGCCTCAGGGCATGAAATCACAGGAATTTCCGTTTTTCGAAAACTTCATCAAATGACCTTATGAGTGGTACCAATCGATTCCTCATAAAATTCTAAGACTTTTTTGACTCCATGAATTTTTCGCTAATATTTGATCTAAGCCTGAAAAATTGAAAAATTGGTTTCAAAATTTATATTTAATAAAATTTAATTATTTTTCTGTTGTTTGCCTGTGCAAGTGAGAAGATTTTATTTGTGATATACAATGCTATAACAGTGATAGTTCAACTGTGTGAAGGGTTGTTTGTACGAGGGGCATCAAGCTTGTTCAGTATGCTGGAAATGAATGGGTTCTTGGAATTATGGTGTACTTACAGTCACAAGGTAAATAGCCCCAATGCTATCAAAACGGCGCTGGAAGCCACAGTATCCATTGTAGGGTACTCCGGTTTTGAAACGCACGGTGTGTGCACGCACCACGGCTCTGCAGTGGACGTCCATCGCACGTACAGTGTACTGACTCTCTTCATTTCTTCCCTCTCTCGGCTGAGTATCAGCGCGGCGAGAGAGCGAAGAACTGTAAGAGTGACGTGCGCACAACGTGCAAACGAAAACCGGAGTAACTATGCAATAGTAGGTTACTAGGGCTTTCTTCGGGCACACCCCCGAACCTGTCGGATAATACTTGAAAATCACTCCGGGTTACTGTAGCACACCACAATTCCAAGAACCCATTTATTTTCCGCATACTGAACAAGCTTGATGCCCCTCGTACAAACAACTCTTCACACAGTTGAACTATCACTGTTATAGCATTGTATATCACAAATAAAATCTTCTCACTTGCACAGGCAAACAACAGAAAAATAATTAAATTTTATTAAATAAAAATTTTTAAACCAATTTTTCAATTTTTCAGGCTTAGATCAAATATTAGCGAAAAATCCATGGAGTCAAAAAAGTCTTAGAATTTTATGAGGAATCGATTGGTACCACTCATTAGGCCATTTGATGAAGTTTTAGAAAAACGGAAATTTCGATGACGTCATGCCCTGAGGCGTAGAAACGTTTTTCCACTTTCTGCATATTGTTACTCAACTCCGCCTCGGCTATACTACAATGTGACATGTTTATCTCATCAGCTCATTTTTCCTGCTGTTCCAAGCCTCTGAAGAAACATGTCGATCCACTCAGATAGTCTCTCTTATCATTCATAAAGTATGCTAGGGGAGATGTTTATTGGTTTCAAAGTCCGACTCTTCCGAGAGGCCGATACTATCCCGGAAGAGTTAATCCAAATTTACGACTTGGCGAGGCTGTCGTTGTCCAAGACTTTTCCTTAGACATCCCTCTTCAGTAAAAATGATTGCGAATGATTATTAGTTTAGTATTTGCTGTTTGTCACACACGGAGCATACGATCAAGTAACAAACGTCCGTTCACTCTTTTCCGATATTCGTGAAACCTATCCGACCAAACACACATCATTCCACAGGCCGGTCAACCATACAGAAAGACCTTTGGGGTGAGTGAGCGTGTGAAAGACTCTCTCATTTTAGCATACTCTCTCGCTCTAACCCTTGTCTGGTGGTTTGGAATCATGAGAAGACACCTGAGTGTTGCTGAATTCGAGTAGCATATCGTCGAGATTGCTGCCTCCATGTATGATCTAAGATAACATTGGATTAAAAAAAATGAAATACAAAAAAATGCAAATTATTGTTTTCTTTGCTATAACCTGGTCAATCTCAAGTGGGTCAAAGCCGAGACCGGACAGTTCCTCGCCGAAACGACCGTGAAGATCTGAATTAAGTTTATTTATAAATTAATAAATATTGTAATTGTGTCCAGTTTCTGTGTCTCTCAGCTCAACTCAGGTGATAGCACTACAGTGATAATCTCTACTAGGGTGGCTAACGGCGGTACGCGTACCGGTACGTGTACCGCGGTACACGGTGAGGGAAAATCTGTTTTCCAATAGTACACCGATGAAGAAATGATCAAAAATATAATAACTGTGTTGTTAGTGGCCTTTTCGGTTGTTTTCGCAGTTTCATCTTACCCTACCCTGCCAATAGAGGCTCGATGTACCGACGATACATTCGTGTACCGTCGGTACACGTGTACCGTTTTCGCCACCCTAATCTCTACCGTACTCACCCTTTCCCAACGCCTCGATTTTTCCCGCTTTGCAAGCTTTCTCGAGATGGAATCCAACCGATTTATGATGATGGAAGTACTTGGGAGAAATGCCGAGATCAAACCGGATTAACTGCATTTTGTATCATTAAAGTGCACGAGGTATCTAGACAACTAGTTTTGTTCCTTACTGCTAAGTGGTTTCGAAGTTCTCTACCTCATGAGGCGAATTGAACAGAATAGTCTCAGGTAGGGTGCCGTTTTCATCCTGAAAATGTTAGTGTATAAACACATTGAGAGGCACATTGAGAGAAGCTTTTACGGTGCTTCATGGAAACTTTAACTTATGTCTAGTGTAATCAAACTCACGAGATACGGTAGCAGCAAGTTCTCTGAGAAATTGGCCGGCGACGTTCCCTCACTTAGAGGAAGAAGGGAAAGATCGCGAAGAGAATCGATGAGGGAGTAGCTGGAGAGAAAGATCAAAGATCAGATTCCACTCAGTATCACTAACTTCCCGCTGCTTTCATCATCCGTGATAGTACTGTTGTTTGATTGATCGATAGTCTCCTTCATACGAGCTAATTCATCACAGATTTTGTCCCTCTTCAGATTTAGGGCCCCAACGTCTACAAAGTAAAACAACGTTAATTAATTTATTTTAGCGAAACTCTTCAAAAATTTAGTACATTCTGTACTGCCATCTTGTTCGACAGTTACAAATAAGGCTTTCTTTTTCAGAAACTTGTCTTCCGTTTGAACCCTCCAACCTGCCGTGCTGTTGATCCAGAGCACTCTCGCATGCAGCACGCAAACCTCCTCGAAGTTGATGTGAATTACCTAATTTGGTCCAAATATCGCGAAACTTTTATAAAATGAATCGACAGTAGCAATAAGCAATTACCGTATATTGCCTCAGGAGATCGAGTGGGACGAGGTAGCGATTCGCATCATCCTAAAGAAACCATTTCATATGGAAGGATTGCATCATCATTATGTAATCGGTATTCCAACCTGATTGTATACGGAAACGTGCGATCGGCGCGTTGCCATCAAATCAATGTCCGATCCGGAAATGTCGAGATTTCGATCCGTCTGAGATGACCAAATTTTAGGTGAAAATCTTTTGAAGGAATACAATTACCCGTTTAAATTTTGAAAGGAACTAGATGTACTTAATTTGCATTTAGTCACACGATATTTGTTAAATTGTGCCAATTACTGAATACCTATGCAATCGGAGTCTTATGTTCCCTGGACAATGCCCTAAAAGATCAAAGATCAGCAGCTCACATCGGCCAATCGATGGAGTCTCCATGCTTTGCATTGTGGATGAGATCGTGGAGAGAGTCCGGCGTCCTCGGCCTCCCATGTTGTGGTGATAGACAGCTCACGGATGTGCTCAATTTACACAGAGTTTAAATAATTTCACTTTAGTAAAATCAGTCATTCATCATGGAAAAAGGATAATCTTGCAGAAACATGAAAAATATGGGGCAAATGTTATACGTTATATTATTTTTACACCCAAAACAAGAAAGCGAATTAAATTGATGGAGCCACCAATCGACAAATATATGAAATAAGTGAAACTCACCACTTGCGCCTCAGTCCACAGTGTGAGAATCGTCAAAATCGCTGCTTTCCATCGGCCGATCATCGATTTCCTCGCCCCCGTCAGCCAACCAATCCAATTACCCCACACAGCAGCACACAATCAGTCGAATTATCACTACCGTTTATCTGCGCTCTCCTCAAATCGCACGCTATCTCGTCGTCGCCTTCTCTGCGCTCTCTCCCTTTGCCGCAGTCTCTCACTGCTCTCTAACGCTCTCTGGCTAGTGGCTAAACTTGTCCGCGCTGATTTCGCAGCTAATTGGAATAATGTTCGTGAGCTAGTGATGACGCAATCAGGCAGTCTAAAATAGCGAGCATCTTTCCGAAAATAATGCTCCCAAATCGGGATCTTTCTCACAGAAACGATCTAATTTCTGAGCTCTGTTCACATGATGCATCGCCTTTTTTCTTCAGTCCGCTTCCCTTTCAAACCTTGCCGTATCTTGTCCGCTATTGCCTGCTTACAGGCGCCAATTCAGCGCCAAATCCGCGCCAGATCAGCTGACAGACTCGTTTCAGCTCGTTTTCTGCTTGAGTCACTGGGATTATCCGACAGCGGCCAGCCAAGTTGGGCAGACGATTCTCCTTTTACTATGATTGGGACGAAACGGTTTCATTCACATGATTCCAAATCCACAGACCAGGGTTAGAGCGAGAGAGTATGCTAAAATGAGAGAGTTCCTCTCGATCTCTCACTCGAAATGCCTTTCTGTAAAGTTGTAGAATGATGTGCATTGGTTTTGAGCGCCTAAATAGACGCCTTTTTCATGAATCTTTCTTCGTCTTCATTGCTGGCTGCTGCGAAAAGTAGCAAAAACTTCATCCATGACGTCATCACGTCACCACTCTCAAGTCGTAGTGTACATATACTTCCCAATCTTCCTCCACATCTCTTCCATATCCTCCGAACGCGCGCCGTTCGAAACTCTCACTCACAACAACCCGTTTTGAATCGGGGGGGGGGGGAGAAATTTCGGGTGAACAAACGCGCCGTGGTGCAATGCAATCTCACTTTCGAACTTTGGGGACGCAGAGGCTGGACGAGAAAGAGAGTAGAAAGTGGATGAAGGATGGGTGAAAGTGTTGCTCCCCTTTCTCCCCCTTATTCCATCCTAGTGATAGGGAGGGAGAAGGAACACTCACAGTGTGTCCACTTGCTATACTGTCTAATCCCCGCATTGGAATGTTGCATCTCGCATTCCTGAAATCATCCGGAACCTTCTCACCCTTCCCCTCCCTCCTCCATATCCGGATCTCGGTGTGTTTGACTCTCATTTCGGCCCCCCTGATGTGATTGAATGCGCGCGCAAAGTTAGTCAAGGCGCGCGTGGTCCGGATGCAGGACTTATCTCACCTGTGCACCTTCCCCCCCCTCCCCCCCCTTCTCTCTCTCTCTCTCTCTCTCTCTCTCTCTCTCCACCTCCTCCCCCTTCCCTCTCTGACCCGCTTGAGTGTACGGATTCAATCCTCGAATTGATGAATAAGAAGGGAGCTCGAGCAACTTTCCCTTTCAATCACCGAATCCTCGCAAGAATCGACCCTTATCTCTCACTCGATATCTCCTATGTTATCACTCTATGGATATTGATTGATTATCATCACGATTATCACTTGTTGCCGCTCTGACCTTATCCCTTCCGCTTGACTTTCCTTACTCTGGAGTGTTCATATCTCCAATATTAGGAGAAGTGATGTTTCCACATCTCGATTTCTCATGCTTTCTCACCTGGAGACAACATAAGGAAAGTTGGAGACTTCCCGCTCTGAGTATATTGTTTTTCTAGTCTTTCGTCCGTCCGTCCGTACTATACTTCTTGCAAGGGTGCGCGGCGTGCCTTCAAAATGACAGTGAAACTTATAGTAAATTAACGCATAGTCGCTTTGCAACATATCGGATAACAAGCAATTCATTTCAATTTTTAGAAGGAGGTCTAGAGAAAGGAGGTCTGCAGAGATAAATTATTAGAAAAAACTAGGCTGTTCCTGTCGTTTCACAAAACATTCTCTCGACCCTGACTTTAAAAAAAAGGTGTCTTGGAAGCTTGATTATTTCCGGTTACGTCTTTAACGCATTTTTTTCTTATTTTTGCTTAGATTTGATTCATTCTCCATCCACATACACAGAGCGGGAAGTCTCCAACTTTCCTTACTCAGGAGATGTTGTCTCCAGCTGAGAGAGCATGCGAAATTGAGAGATGGAGGCATCAAGTCTCCCATGATTAGGAGAAGTGAACACTCCAGAGTAAGGAAAGCTGCTCAGAGGGAAATAAGTCTACGACTTCAGAAGTCTTGGCTACTGAGCGACGACTGTAAAGTCTAGAAAGTGCTGCTCCCCTGCCTCTAATCGAAGCGAGTAGACTTATGAAGTCGTCGCTCGGTAGCCGAGAACTCTACAGTCGTAGACTTATTTCCCTGTGAGTGGAGACTTCGCGCTCTGAGTATTGCCCCGAACTCTTTCCGATCTCTGCACTATCCCCTCTCATATTCGCAATGGCTATCCATCCAAACTAGTCATCGCGTTTTGTGTCCCATCCAAAGCTATATTTTACTATTGTGTCTATCACTACTTCAGTCCGGTTACAACACACAATCGTCCCATGATCCCCCTCACTATGGATATCCCCCCTCAGCACCCTCTCACTTTCCCCTGCTGTCTCACCTTCTCTGCTCGTCTGCACTCTCCGCACTTTGCCTGCTCTCTAATCGCACGAACTAGACTTGAAGCTCAATGGGGAAGAGGCGCGCTTCTGTTCCATCCAATCCCTCTCTCCTTTTTCGCGCTTTTCTGCCAAATCGCCATTTCACTCTCGCTTTCACTCTTTTTCTGGCACCTTTTCAACATGTTGTTTGACTCCTTTTTTCAGAAAGAAAGAAGCAAAGCCAATGCCCAGAGCGTCCGTTGAATAGTTCATCGCTTATCTACTCTTTCTCTCCTCCTGCGAAAAAAAGTTGAAGAAAATGCGAGGCTTCCGGTTACTGGCAGCGTGTCAATTGTTGCTGGCCGTGTGCCAATTGCTGGTCCTGGCTGACGGACCCGACGATCTCTATATTCTAATAGACGAGGTGTCCGTCTTCAACTGCAGGGGAGGTACGAGCTTCGCGCCGTTTTCACATTTCAAATTACAAATTTCAGTGCGAAACGAGATCAAAATCACCGAAGATGACATCGATATTGTGAACGAACGGGGGAACAAGGTGAGAAATCATAATTGTCGATCACAAATTCCGTGATCATAAAATTCCCAAATGATGAAAATGTGAATATCGACGTTGGAGGTTTACTACATTCGGGCTCCGGGAAATTACACTCTGGACTTCCGGAAAATCAACGTCAAGGAGAATTTCGGACATTTGGCAGGAGAGATCGGGATTACATTGCAAGTGCCCATTATTGAGGGGCCTGCGGGTGAGCTATTGTATGATTATAAATAAATATATTATACAAAGTCAAACAAGATTTGATGCACGATTTAATGCAGCGATGCGTTTAAAAAGTCATTATCGATAGGCATTCGGTTCGATCTACCGTACACGATGGTTCCTGAAACGACGCTGCTGTCGCAGAAGTGTGATGCACACTCGGGAATCGTCGAGAGAGACGGCAAGCAATATTGGTACGGTGAATGAACGTTATCGATCGATGATAGACAATGCTGCATCACTTGCAAATTGTTCTCTTTATTAACATTCTTTTGCAAGGTTCGTGTATCACGGAATTTCACAGGGGGTGTAGGAGAGAGGTAAATCAAAAGAGAGTCATGGGAAGGGGTCAGCGAGAGAGGAGAGAAAGTGAGAGAGCCTGTGTACTGGCATTTTGCCAATCCCCTGATTCTGTCGAAGGGAATTTACGAGAGCCGTTCAAAATAGTTCCCGCTAAAACGCCGTGTATATTAAACAGAGCTCTGTTTAGTCGTTACTGTGACTTGTGCGGCATCTCTAATGCAGTAGAGGGCGAACTCAATCGATCCGGCCATCAATTCGTGGTGGGAGGAGAAGGTGAGTACAGTACTCTCCGAAGATTATCGATTTGCACGTCGGTTCAGGCCAGTTCAAAACTAGCAATAGAGGGGAGAACGGAGCCGTTAAATAAACCTGGCTACACAAGCCGAGAATTACTAAAGTTTGATGCAAATACTTACAGTACCTCGTGATTAGCATACTTTGCATGACAAGTAAGACTCCCGCCTCTTGAGGTAATCACATTGCCTATCACGGAACTATCACTTATAGTGTAGTGGCTTATGCGATAGGCCATGAAGAAGCAAGGCGAACGGAAGTTCAATTCCTCCCCTTGGCAAAAATATTGCTGAATTTTCGACCGCTCTGTTCTCTCTAATGTAGTCCTTGAACCGACGTGTTTGTAAAAAGTATGTGTGGTACTTTTTGTAGAAGTAGAGGAACTTTTTGTGGGAGCATTGAGATTATTACAAACTGTGAAATGGACTTCTCGGAATATTACTCGACAAAGAGATTCTCGACATCTTTGCAGAGCAGAATCCACTGGGGGCTGCCTGTGGAAACATCGAGAGGAGCAGTTATAGCTTCAAGGTAGATCAATCGATTCCTTGAGCCGCATAATCATCCTGAACTTCCGCCGGAAGTAATAGAAATTCAGGTATCGTTTCTAAATTTGCATATTACAGAGAACGATCTCGCTTCCATCTCGTAGTACTCTGGAGGGAATGATTAAGGATAAAGTGCAAGGAGTCGATGGAGAAATCAAGAAGAGACTCAATAAAGGAGTCAGTCTTTTGATTTATTGTCGTTTTTGTTCAGGTGAAAAGCAGAAGCAAGAACAATTAGAAACATCATCTGCCATTAGCTTACGAAATATGCGTGAAACACAACCATAGCTCACCACGCCTGAGGCTCCACCCATGTACGTGGAAGCCCCGAGCCCCAATGGATTTCTTTGGGGCTCGGGGCTGTCACGTATAGGGGGTATAGGGCGTATAGGGGGTATACGTATGGTCCAAAATGGGTTTTGGGTTGGTCCCACCAAAGTCAAAGTGGTATACTGTAACTTCACCGCGGGGGTCCCGCAACGAAAACAGACTACCGTAGCCCATGCTACCGTAACCCGGAAGTACGAAATTGACAATACAGACCCCTGGTATGTTGCATGAGGTAGACCTCGAGTTGACATTGCCTGAGGGGGATACCGTAATCATCCAACCGTACTCTCGGCTACAGTAACCCTACCGTAAGACGGATTTGCGAAAGTGTACCAATCGGCTCGGTATTTATGTAGAAGATAACCCTCGAGTGGGCAAGTGTGTGGGGCATACCGCACCTCATCTACAGTACTCCCGGCTACAGTAACCTACCGTAACACGAAAATACGAAAATGGTCAAATCGGCTCTGAATTTTTGTAGGAGGTAGACCTCGAGCGGGCAAATTATTTCCGGCATACCATTATGTTCCTACAGTATTTACAGCTACAGTAACCTACCGTACTACGAAAATTCGAAAATGACAAATTCGACTATGTATGGTTACAGTAGCCGCGGATAATGTAGGAACATAATGGTATGCCGGAAATAATTTGCCCGCTCGAGGTCTACCTCCTACAAAAATTCCGAGCCGATTTGATCATTTTCGTATTTTCGTGTTACGGTAGGTTACTGTAGCCGGGAGTACGGTAGATGAGGTGCGGTATGCCCCACACACTTTGCCTACTCGAGGGTTATCTTCTATAAAAATCCAGAGCCGATTGAGACACTTTCGCAAATCCGACTTACGGTAGGGTTACTGTAGCCGAGAGTACGGTAGGATGATTACGGTATCCCCCTCAGGCAATGACGACTCGAGGTCTACTTCATGCAACATACCAGGGGTCTGTATTGTCAATTTCGTTTTTCCGGGTTACGGTAGCATGGGTTACTGTACTCTGTTTTCGTTGCGGGACCCCCGCGGTGAAGTTACAGTATACCACTTTGACTTTGGTGGGACCAACCCAAAACCCATTTTGGACCATGACCCCCTATACGTGACAGCCCCGAGCCCCAAAAATCACCATGTATAGGGGGTCGTGGAAGCCCCGAGCCCCAAAGACTGCCTCCACGTCTGGTGAGGTATGAACACAACCCGCATAGCCGACGAAATATATCTGAACTTAGCTCGGAAGGTGGTAGAAATATTTGATAATAAACTTACAGCGAGGCCGATTCCAAGTCTTCCTCAATCTCATTTCTGCTGAGAAATCGTCGATTACTCAACACAGATGGTTCGCCCAATCGAGAGAGGTCGGTGTGACACAAATTCAGGCACTCTTTCAACCAGAGTGTGAAATGTGAGAAAACGGTTTCTTTATTTCGCACACTGTCTTCACCGATCGGCGGATGAGAGAGTGTGAGAAATGAAGAGATCGTGGTCTCCCTTTTAGCAATCTATTCTAAATGCTTCTTCACTCAGTGCTGGAACACCTTCATAATTACACAATTAGAAAAAAAACTTCTAGTATAAACTGAGAGAAATTTTTTTACGTAGGTCATCATCACTGTGAAACTTCCATCAATCTTTTCCATCTTTCAGTGTGCTTGTTGCCTCAATCCCCGTTCTCGTGAGTGTTCCTCCCTCTCTTTCCTCTATTGCAACATCGAAGAATGCAAGTCTTCGTGGGCGCAAATGTGCCTCCACAACACGGCGAGAATCGTCGCCTGCTATACGGTATGTATCCCGGCCGCTATCGAAAACTGGTTTAAATGATCTCGAAAATTGTCAAGACTGCGCTTTGTTTAGCAAAGAAAATTCAGGATAAACGTATTTCAAAACCATTTTATTTCAGGTGGAATTCAATTATCGTATGACGACTTCTTACGCTGATGTCCAACGATTCCTGGACGAGAAAGGATTGACGGATCCTAGTAGAGATCAGCAATTGACAAGGAAGGTCATAACACCACCGTGAGTTATACATTTCGTAATAGTTAAAAAAAACAATTCACGTTGCTACTTGATATTTGTGAACCAGAAGAGAGAATGATGTATGCTTTTACGTTTCAAAAATGTTTTTATAGTATGACTCACAACTATACATTAGAGTGCGAAATGTGAGACCACGCCCTCTTCATTTCGCACACTCTCTCGTCTATCGACCGGTCTAGAGAGTGTGCGAAATGAAGAGGGCGTGGTCTCACATTTCGCACTCTACTATACATCTAATATAGATGATGATCATTAATGGTCTTGTCTTTATTATAAGTGCAATTTTCAGGCGAACTCAGCAAAGTCGCTACATTCCTTCCTCCTCTTCCAGTGTCTTCTCACAACCAACAGTCGTGAGTTCTCCTCATTTTTGCTTACTATATTACAAATTTAAAATGATACGTTCACGAAATGGGCAACTGATGGTGTACACTCTTTCTATACCTCGGCGTGTCTCTCGCTTTGTCATGAGATCTCGCAGCCGTATCTGTTGTCTAGGAGCGGAACATTTTATTATTTTGCAGGAGTGTTTGTGAATTTATAATACACGTACTTACACTGCGATCTGAGGAAGACTCGGGGGGCTTAGATAAGTAGTAGACCGTACATTCATAATATTTCTGCAGTTATCGGCCCAGCAGCAGCTGAGAGAGGCGCAGTCTCGATACCCACAGCAGCGGCAGCAGTCTGCTGCACATTCGGTCGATGAAAACAGGTAGGTCAATTATCACGACTGTCCTCCAGTTAAAGAAGGCATCGGGTGAGCATCCCCAACGACACTGCGTTGGCAGTCTATGTGACAAAATATTCGTGGGAGGCCTTCATTAACTGGTCATCATTTTTCGATGCACACTAGAACCCGAAGCTTACTTGCTTATGTACCAGTGATGATCTTTTGGAATGTAGGAAATGCACAAAGTGTCGCAAAATCGATAAAACTGGTTTGTTTCAGGAGTAATCCCGAGTCCGAGGGTTCGCTCAGTGATCGATGTGTTGCTTTGATGCCATCCAGGTTGCAGCATCTCAGGAGGTACTTTCCACTTCCTAATTAGTCCTAATTAGTCAATTAGTCTTCATGAAATTAAAGCCAATACTTGTCTTTGCACACTGGTGTAATGAGCAACGTGGATAGTTTTACCAGTGCTTTCCTGATCTTTGAATAATTGAAATGACGTAATTTAAAAAAATGTCAGGTATTGCACAATCTTCTGGAACGCGAAGCTTTGTTGTGCGCACTGCTCTGGAATTTGCTGATTGTTACCAAGAGCAAAAAAACAACGATTTGACCTCGAATCTCGCAGAGTTTCAGGATATTTTGTTTTCTGTAGAAATCGCGTAATAATCACTAACCTTTTTTTCTTGTCTAACACAATTCCTTCACGTTTCCCTTAAATATTCCGTAATTATAACTGAATTGAGTGTTTTCATTGAACCGTTGCCTCCTTTCGTGTCTACACTGAGATGCGTGTACAATTGTCTTTCAACTTCGTCCTTTCGACAGTATTCAAGATGTTTCACACCATTTTCAATTCTAGTTTCTGTCTAGTTGCGAACGGATTCTGAGTCAGTGTTGTTTCCTGCCTGTTCACGACTCGATAAACATTTGGAACTTCCTGTCTTGAGATATATCATATATGAAAAAAAGTTATGAAAAGGTGCATAAAAATGTTTTGCACCTTGCACCCCATGAAATTTGCGCAGCATTAGAGAGGAAGTTGGAGTAAAAACACAACTACAATACTTGCGAATTGATTACTTTTTAAAGAAGATTCATTTTCATCAACCGTTGCGGGTAAATCACAATTCACTCATTCATTTCTTCTACGAGCGGGTGATGGTCAAGGGTGAAGTATAACACAGAACTGCAGTTAACTGTCGCAGTCAAATGAAGATGTGTCAAGGAATACTGCATTTTGGCATCTTGGAATGTTTTGTTGAACACTTCCCGCTCGATATCTTCCATGTAATTGTAATAAATACAAAAAATATTTTCCGTGGAAAGATAATTGTTTGAGACGAGATGAAAAAAGAAGTCGTATCGTGAGGGCGCTGAGATTCCAATTGACTGGATCACCCTACAGAAGCGCTTTTTCGCAGATTCGTAGACGGCCACTACACTGAGCGCGAATATACTCAGTATTGAGTATATGATATACTAGGATGTGACACCGAGTATATGATATACTCAATATTGAGTATATTCATATACTCAATAGTGAGTATATTGAGAACGGGAGGCGCGCGCTCATCCGGCTTGACCCCGCCCCCTCACTCGGTTGGCTCCGCCTCCTCTGCCTTTCAGCCCTTCCTTCCATTCCTTGATAGCATTATTTGTTTCGTTCATGTGTAAATAAGCACGGAGAATAGATGGCTGGCTGATTCATTGCTGACAGTTTAAATAACAGAAACAACGAGAAAGACAATACACAAGAACAAAAAATATTGCGGCATAGTATAATATGTAGTATACAGTCATGAATGAATTCCTAGTGAGAATACCAACAAACAGGCGCTAAAACTTGAACTCAAACTATCAATAATCGATATCGAACAAGGCAATACGAGCTAGATACTGTACCGTGTGAGATGCGGGGAGGGGGATACGGTAGACATATCGATCGATTATCTAGTCGAAACATTTTTCCATTTCCACTTCGTACGCTTCAAAGTATGCCATGAGAGTGTCCTACTCGGTCGTCGCTGCGTAGATTCCTCTGATCCGCCGGATATCTGCAAAGATTCATATTCACAATTATTAGTCTGACCCACGGTTCGCCCCACCCGGACAAACATAACTACGAATCATAACTACAGTCGATAGTCAGTTATACCTGTGACCCATTTCTCTCCCGACTACCATACAACCATCGACTACCGTAATCCTCACCCCTTCGACTCGGCTTGAACACCATCGTGTTGTCGTCCTCCAATTGGCCAGCATTCATCCCGCGCCGATTCAACAGAATCTTCACCGAGCCTACAAAAATAATCGATATTTTACAGCCAACAGTATCTCCAACAATAATTTACAGCCTCAATCGTGTATTTATTTCAGCATACAACACCCCAATCGACATACTAACACAGCTACAGTATCCCCAATTAATACCCCAACGAAGAGGATACCGTACCCCCGCCTTCGGATCGAATCTTAACGCGAAGATCGGGCACCGACTCCAGCTGAACTCGGAAGATCACATGTGTTCCGGGGTTTTCGATGAGCAGTCCGCGCTCCGTCGGAATAAGCTAGAAGGTATACGGTAATTAGGAGAATAGTACGGAAAGTAAAAGGATGGATGCGGTAAACAGAAAGTATAAGGCGAAATATGATAATCTTCTTTTTTTGGCAAATAATCGGGTCGTCTGTCACTAAAAGCAGCAACAATTCGAGTTTTAAAAAAGCGTGATGAAACAGCCTATTGACGCACTGCTTTAAAAAAAAAATGCTTGACCACTACCGCAGTTCCGATTCGTTAATTACAGTAACCAATTTCACTCACCTCCTTCTTCGCGAGAGCCAGGTGCGGCATGATGTCCATGTAGCGCAGTCGGAACCACTGACAGCAATATCGATTTATTGGCGGTCTAACACTAGATGTTATCGTAATAACTGTAGCACCATTTTTCAACGTACGATTATCACCGTTTGTCGTACAAAATTGTCCGCCAAATTAGCATAATTCCCCGACAGTAAATCGATAGCTACCGTATACCTTTCCATCCTGGTTGTATCCGTTCTTGAATGTCGTCTTGATGGGCAGGAAATCGATCGCCAGCGAGTCCATCACTTCCGAGAGGCCGGACCAGAATCTGCAGACTATTTTTAAACGAAAACTCAGAGAACAAGAACGAATTATGTATGTGCATGCCAATAGGCGCCGGCGAAACCAAGTCCCAACAGGTGTGTCAGCCGCAAACAAAAATGTGTCGCCAGTATTAAATTTTCATAGATTTTACAAGGGTAAATTTACCGGGACAACAGTACTATAGTTCACTGTGTATTAACCACTACAGTAACCGTACATTACCCCCTCTACCCCGCCCTCCCACCGTACCGGAAAAAGTTGCAATTGGGACTTCATCTATCAGCTGCGGGGGTGGTATCCACATCCGGGTTTGCTTCGACTGCCCAACCGGGCTCGAATAGAGCGACTGAGAGGTTCTTACCCTTGATCTGCAACGCAATTTTAAAATATGTATTTTTGCATATCGAATTATTTCGAAAATGTCGATTGAACATTTCTTTTTAATTTTTAGTAAGTTGAAAGGAAGCAACATGATTACACTAATACAACTACTAGTCACACGATTTGTTTAATATAATTGCTAGTCACACGATTTGCTTTAAAAAAATAATGAAAAATAAGCGGATGTAGCTACGAAACAGGTCCACGCGCGGCAGCGATCTGCGATCTCCCTTCGGAATCAATGAAATCGGGGTGCCGCTATTGCGAAATACGCAATCTGTATTTCCTACGAGCTTCATTCGTAATAGTGCTCGACGAGACAAGGAAGTGCGACACCGCTTAATTTTCAATTTGGTCAAATTTGAGCAGCTACGGGCACTTCCATTGTCTCGAATCGAGGTACTCCTCGGATCCGAGGGGGTCGCTCACCACTGACGCGCAGCTAGGCATCTTTATTCAGAGTTATACTAGCAAAATGTGCTACAAAATCCGCCGCACATGATTCCGAACCTACAGAGAGGAGTCTGGGTGAGAAAATGTGCACAAGCGAGAGAGTCTCTATTTCAATTTCGTAAGTTTTCTCACTCCAACCCCCTTTCTGTAGGGTTGACCGGCATGTGGAATGATGTGGCAGTGAACATCACGTAGGGCTATCAGCACTACTGCAGTGTTTGGGACCAGTCAACCACGATTGACGGCAAAGAATAAGTGAGTAGTCCAAAAATGAGAAGGAATACTGGTCTTCTCCCAAACACTGCAGTAGTGCCGGGCTATCGTGAGCAAGGAGTTTTGAAATAGACAAACCTTTTGGCCTGGGCGTCTTCTACAACATTCCTCATCTTCGATATGATTCATCGATGGTTTTGATCTTATAGACGGGGAGGAACCTGACGCAACCACAATCAAAACCCAAACTCAGATTTTCTCACTCAGCAACGGAGAAAGTCGAACCTGACTAGTGCAGTGCAGCGCGCGAAGCTCGAGAAGGGCGCGACTAAGGCATCTGAACACAAAATTACAAGAGATTCGGTGCAAAACAAGTAAAATGAACAGAAATGCAATTTCGAAAAGATGAGATCACCAAGTGCGCCAGCGGAGAATGAAATGCGCAAAGCGAGAATAAGACGCGTCAGGCTCGGCAGGACACGGTAATGACATGTTATCGACTGGTCTGTCATTGCAAACTAATTAGTTTATGTTTAATAATTAATTATAATTTTTTCATATATTAAGAAAAACAAAATCGTATTAAAATAAAATGTACATGATCATTTAGAAATAAAACTGTAGAAATATTTCATGAAAAACAATTATTTTCGGTTGAATTCGTCAAATAAACGATACAATGCATCTTTTTTTTCCACGAGATCGATTACTTAGTATGCATCACATCCAACTTCCAATCTCAATCGGCCCTTGCATTTCTCTATACCCCTCCCCCCTCCCGCCCGACGCTCGAATATACTCAACATTTAGTATATTGACACGCTTAAGTATATTGCTCCTCCCCGCCTCGAATATACTCAATATTGAGTATATTCCAGCGGATGAGTATATTCTTTCTTAAGTATATCTGTGAGTATATTCTTTCTTAAGTAACTTCGGGCTCAGTGTATAACAATGCAGAATCTCCCATCTCGGAGTATTCTGGATTTGATGATATAAGACGGGCGAAACTAATATTTCCTAGAGAAAATGGTAGTTTCGATAAAACTGATCTCAACGTGTAAGATATTTGACGCACTTCTCCCAAAATTTGTCAATCACTGATTTCAAGGTATTTTGTGAAATTTGATATCGCGCTTCATCGTTTTTTTCAGATTAAGAGAAGAACGTTTAGATTTTGATCTAACACGATATTTCTATGTTTCTTTTCAATTTTATTTTTTCGCTGTTTTCATTTTATGTTAGTCCACTTTCCAGCTTATTTGTATTACAAAATTTTATCTAGTTTGTTCGGAATGAAAACTAAGTTAGGGAGGTATCTCCTTTCGCTCGTTGATGTTGTTCTGTCGTGCTTCTCTCACTCAAGATTATTCATCGATGCCGGTTGAGATGTCGCCACGAGGAGATCTGGAATAGATGCAATAGATTTTGTCGCAGAAAAGGCAGTTCGAAAACGCGACAAACCCACTCATTCTATCCTCTCGTCCCCTCAGTATTCGGTTGTGTTTCATATTTTGTCGCAGAAAAGGCAGTTCGAAAACGCGACAACCCCTCTCATTCCCTCTCACCTCATCTCATCCTTTCACTCCATCGTCGCGGCGTCGAGTGGTCGTCTCTTCCTTCTCCGATCTCACATAACGAATAGCGGATATTTACTCAATAAACGAGAATCAACCAACGATTTATGGAACAGTTGAGGTGAGGGGCAGTTGATATCTGTTTTTATTTAGTCATGATAAGCATGATAAGCAGCATTTACAGTCCGATCAGATCACCATGTGAAAACACATCGCACTTTAATTCAACATGAATTTATCGCTCTCCTCGCTGTGAAAGTCAATGGGTCGCTTCGGATCGCTCGGGGCGACTTCGGTCGCCCTGTTTTCTAGGGTTGGCTAAACGATTGCGGCTTTGCGAGGTTGTAATAAGCTCCGCCCACAATTGCGAGGGCGTAATTCGGGGTGGAGGGGAGGGGAGGCTATGCGAGGGCGCAATTCATTGCGACCTCGCAATTTTTCCTGATGGCCGATTTGCACCCAAATGCGAATTCTTCGTTTATATTATTCTTAGTATTTACATCCCCAATTCATAGAAGTGAAAATAGGTAGTAAAACATGAGGTTTCATCATCACAATTCAACAATAGTGATGGACAATAGTGGAAAAAAACATTTCTTACTATCTATTATCCACTTCTGTGAATTGGGAATGTTAATTCTAAAAATGAAATACACGAAAAAAACGACTTTTAGAGCCATTCGGCGATCAGGAAAAATTGCGAGGTCGTAATTAATTGCGCCCTCGCATAGCCTCACCTCAGAATTACGCCCTCGCAATTGTGGGCGGAGCTTATTACAACCTCGCAAAGCCGCGCGCGGGGGAGGGGAGTAATTGCGAGGGCGTTAAGGCCGAATGGCCAACCCTACTGTTTTCACATCTGACCGGACTGTATAGTTTTGACGCTCGTTCACATTAAAAGTTATTGTGTTGCATATCGATTATGCAAATCTTTCCGCACGTGCATTAGTCCAGATATAGATCCTCACCTTAATTATTCCATAAATCGTTGGTTGATCGTCGTTTATTGAGTAAATGTCCGCTATTCGTTATGTGAGATCGGAGAAGGAAGAGACGACCACTCGACGCCGCGACGATGGAGTGAAAGGATGAGATGAGGTGAGAGGGAATGAGAGGGGTTGTCGCGTTTTCGAACTGCCTTTTCTGCGACAAAATATGAAACACAACCGAATACTGAGGGGACGAGAGGATAGAATGAGTGGGTTTGTCGCGTTTTCGAACTGCCTTTTCTGCGACAAAATCTATTGCATCTATTCCAGATCTCCTCGTGGCGACATCTCAACCGGCATCGATGAATAATCTTGAGTGAGAGAAGCACGACAGAACAACATCAACGAGCGAAAGGAGATACCTCCCTCCCCCACCAGCATTAGCTATTAAATAAAACAGTTAATATATTTGAAACATGTGTTCACATAAATAATTAATAAAATATCATTTTGTTTAAATGATAACAACGACAAGTAACAATATAAATTTAATGGGAAAGCGTGAAAAATGTACATTAAATTATTTCGCAAATTCATCATAAAATGAAAAATAATGAGAATTCGATAAATTGTGAAAATAGTGTTCGATAGAGCACAGTTTTGATGAAACTGTGCTTCCCTCTTGGAAAAATTAGTTTCGCCCGTCTTATATCGCAAGGAGTAGGTGGAGATATCAAGAAGAGACTCAATAAAGGAGTCAGTGTTTTTTTTTATTTATTGTTATTTTTTTTCAAGAAAGATAATGACGAAGAATTAGAAACATCATGTTCCATTTGATTACGAAAGGTGTGTGAAACACAACTAGAATTGCAGAAAAAATTTTTTTGGATCTTACCTGGGAATGTGGTAGACAATTTTGATAAGAAAATTGTAGCCGGCATATTTCAGCTCTGCTGATAATCGCCTATTATTCAATTCAGATGTTCCTAATCGAGATAAATGAGAGCTCATATCTTTATTTTCTGCAATCGATTACAGCTAACACTTTACGCACGAAAATTTCTGTGGTGAAATAAACAAGTGTATAAAGAAGGTGAA
Source organism: Pristionchus fissidentatus (assembly GCA_036245785.1). Classification (NCBI taxonomy): domain Eukaryota; kingdom Metazoa; phylum Nematoda; class Chromadorea; order Rhabditida; family Neodiplogasteridae; genus Pristionchus; species Pristionchus fissidentatus. The sequence goes on from BTSY01000001.1 coordinate 6,288,623, forward strand.
AAATTCTTTCATCAAAACGAAATGAAGAAGAGGAAAAGACACCTAAGAGATTCAAGCCAAGTTAAAGGGTGCAAACACTCTCCCCAATTCCTTGTTGAATTAAATCAGTTGGCGACTAGCCACATTTACTTACCGTAACGTTTTGTGCACTAGTTCTCGCGTGATTACAGTATACTGAAGTAGTAGCTGCGGCTTTCTGTCTAATAATTGTTTGTTTTTCCTAAAATTGTTCTGCCAGTTGTTCTTCTCTCACTCGACGGAGTACGTTGTTGTTAGTAAATTGAATTTTATTTATTAATCGATTGCCTCCGAGAATCACATCACAATACACAAACACATACTCACTCCTCATCACTCTTCTTGGTCACCTATACATGGGGGCTGAGCAGTGCTGAAAGGGACAGAGAATCTGATTGGTCGTGCCAATTGGATTGATAAGGCCAGGGTAGCCCGAACGTGGATCTCTTGAGTCGTGCTCAAGGGGGAGTTCAAAGCCAATTGCTTGCAACTGAGAAGCAAGTAGACGTTTCGTGGACAGAAAACGTTCACGAAGCAGTCGAAAGGTTCCGGTTGAAAGTGCAATTCCTGAGGGAAAGTAGTCAAGTATAGTGCGAGGAGTTCGCGTAAACTACCTGGGGACGAAAAACCGAGGGAATTGCAAGGGACTGAGAAGTAGAGAAGAGACGAGTATAGTGTGAGTGTGACTGTGAAGTGTGATTGCGAGGAAGCGAAGTGACGTAAGAGGAGGCATTGGCGAATATTGCGTGATTATTGAGATTATTTCGCGTGTGCTCCCGTATTGGTGATTATTCGCGTGTCATTCCGTATTCGTGTATTATCGTTATTGTGCAGAGTAACGAAGGAGTATTTGTAGTATGTCGGATATCTCGGCGGAGCTAGAGGCTGAACTGCTGGGCGAAGAAGCAGAAGGAAAAGAGAAGGTTGAAAAGAAGATGGAGGAGGAACCAGCGGTGGATGTGGAGATGGTGGAAGAGGAAGAAAAGGAAGGAGAAAGAGGGAGTGCGAAGTCGAGTGCGAGCGATGCTACGATGCCGGCGGTGAGTGATAGGCTGACGAGGGCTAAAGCAGAGGCAATGAGAAAGGAGGCATTGAATGAGAGAGAGAGAGAGTGAGTGAAGGGATGGATGAAGTTTTCAAGCAGTTCAAAAACTGTGAGGAGGCAATAGTCAAGTTGTCGGCACTCAAAACTAAGGAGAATATCAAGGAAGGAGGATTGGGAGGAGTTCGAAGAAGGGTTCCTATTGAGATTTGGAGGAATGGGAAAGGAAGCAGCGTTGACGATGCTCAAAGAGAACTTAGTGGGGAGAGCGAGAGATACACTAAGAGGAATACTGAAAGAGGAGAAAGGGAAGGGAATTAAGGAAATTCTGAAGTGGTTGAGGGGTAAAATGTCCAATGAGACTCCTTTTGAAGAGATTGAATGGGAGAAGAGGTTGAGAGGGCAGACATTGAGAGGGCGTACGGTAGCCACTGTGTGTGAGGAAATTGAGAAATGGACGAGGAAACTCCATAAGGGAGAGGAAAAGAAAGAGGCTGCAAGAAAGAGGCAGATGCTGTTGATACACGAAGGGAAGCCGTTGGAGTACTCAAAACTCCTGGAGCTGTTTGCCAAAGGAGACTCTTATGAGGACATGAAATCTGCACTGATTCAATTGGAGTATATGAAGCGAAATGAACGGGAAATGAGAGGGGTGCAGAGTGATGGAAGGAGGGAGAGTATAGTGTGTCACAAGTGTGGAGGAAAAGGACACAGGGAGTATCAATGTACATCAAGAACGAATGGAAGAGGATTCAATGGGATCGGAGCGGGAGTGAATGGGCGCCCAGGTGGATATGGTACGGGACAAGGCCGACCCATGTATACAAACGGAAGAGGAGGATACCAGAAAGGGACAGCAGGAGCGAGACCGTTCGTGGCTCCACAGCAAAACGGTACGATACTACCAAGAACAATGATGATGCCGCAAGTGCAAGCAGCACAAGTGGGAGCAGGGAGAGGAGGTTACGGTAACGGAAGAGGAGGAGTAAGGCCTACCGGAGGGTACAATGGCACTAGCACTGGAGGGAATAGAGTGAGTGCAATCAGGTTAGATGTGAAACAGAAGAGTGTGGAACAAGTCATCAATGAGAGGAGAAAGAGAGAGATGGAATTGGAAGAGGAGGAGTACATATTCATGAAAAAGATGGAAAAGGTGAAAGGAAGGATCGAAGGAATGCCGGTAGAAGCACTGCTAGACACAGGGGCAGATGTCTCGGTCATCTCAAGGAATCTCGTAATAGAAATGGAAGGAACGAGAATGGAGATAGGAGGAACTAGGGTAGTGAGAGATGCACAGAGAAATCCAATGAGTTTCCTGGGAAAGACTGTACTGGACGTACATCTAGAGGTGGGAAGAAGAGCAAGAGTCGGATTTTACGTAGCAGACGATAATTGCAGTACGGTAATCATCGGTGGACGTGGTTTGGAGGCAATTGGAATCGAATTGAGAGCGGTGGGGTTTAATGAGGAGGGAGATAGTCATATACACAGTGAACATTCTGTACAGAATGCTACGGTGCTTAGGAATGTGAGAATCGAGCCGGGAGAGTTGGGAGCAGTGTGGGTGACGGGAAGTGAAGATGCGTCAGTAGTGCTGGATACTGCAGTAGATCAAGTGATAGAAGGAGTGGCAGTGAGGGAGAAGTTCGTCATCGTTCCTGTTTATAATGATACGAAGGAGGAGATAAAATTCGAAAAGCATCAGAACATTGGTTCATGGAAGTTGGTTGATGGAAGTGTAAACGGAGTCTCGTCGGGAGGAGGAGAGGAGTCGCCAAGGTGTCGACGAGTGGAGGCACAAGGAGAAGATGAGTGGGAGGCGATTATGGAGAAGTTGATAAAGAATAGAGGTGAAGCGATCGGGAGAGAGCTAGAGATAGTATTGAAGGAATGTTCTGAAGTCTTCGCAAAGGGAGAAGAGGACATTGGGAGATTGACAGAGTGGGAGTGCGGAGTAGATATAGTTGAAGGAAAGCCAATCAGGCAGAAGCCTAGACCAATTTCATTCGCGATACGAGAGAAGTTGAGGGCGTTGGTAGATAGAATGATGAGACAGGGAGTAGTTCGTAAATCACAGAGTCCGTGGTGCTCTCCCATCGTAGTAGTAAAGAAGAAGGATGGAAGTATCCGACTATGTATTGATTACCGCAAGGTAAATCAAATGATACGATTGGATGCTCAACCATTGCCTCACTTGGAGAGTACAATCCAGAGTCTGAGTGGGAAGAGATACTTCTCTACCATCGACTTACAGAGCGGATTCTGGCAAGTGGGATTAGAAGAGAAGTCGAAGGAGATCACAGCTTTCAGTCTGCTCGGGGAGCATTTCGAGTTTCAAGTGTTGCCATTTGGTCTCAATGTGTCTCCGTGTCAATTTCAACGAGCTATGATAGAAATGTTGAAAGAAGAGATGGAAAAGGAAGGGACGGGGCAGAGAGTATTCTGTTATATCGATGATGTACTGATTGCAACAGAAACTGTACAAGAACACTTACATGTACTACAGTGGGTGTTAAGGAGAATGAAAGAGAGAGTGAATCCGGGGAAGTGCAAATTCCTAATGGAGGAAGTAGAATACTTGGGGCATTCGGTGTCAGGGAAGGGAGTGAGTATGGAGGGAAAGAAGGTTATGGCGGTGAGAGAATACCCGCGTCCGAAAAATGCATCGGAAGTAAGGTCATTTGTGGGTCTAGCCAGTTACTATCGGAGATTCGTGCGCGGATTCGCGAAATTGGCTGAGCCAATGCACAGATTAGCTGGGAACGGAGTAGAATGGAGATGGGGTAGCGAGGAAGAAAAGGCATTCGTATCTATGAAAAAGGCGATTACGGAGGCTCCGGTGCTCGTACAGCCAGATTGTGAGGCCGCAGTAAAGGGAGATCGGCCATTCATCATTACGACGGACGCAAGTGGTCACGGTATAGGAGGTGTGCTCGCACAAGCAGATGAGACAGGAGTGGAAAAGCCGGTAGCATTCTACTCGAGATCTTTGAGGGGTCCCGAGAGGAATTACTCGATTATTGATCTCGAGGCGCTCGCTATATTCGAGGCGACAAGGAAATGGAAGTTCCTGATCTTTGGTAGTAGAGTGATTGTAAGGACAGATCATGCACCTTTAACATCCATGTTTAAAAGGCAGAATGTGTGCTCGAGGATATTGAGGTGGGCGGCAGAGATGATGCCGTATAATCTTGACATCGTGCACGTCAAGGGTAGAGAGAATGTGGTAGCAGATTCATTGTCACGAAATCCAGTGGAAGAAGAGGGAGATCCGGTGATGATCGGAGATGATCTGGTGATCAATGTGATAACTAGAAGCAAGCAGAAGGGAGACAAGGAACTGAGGAACAAGGAGGAAGTAGCAGTAGAGAAGAGTGAAGGAAAGGAGAAGTGGAAGAAGATGCAAGAGGAGGAGGAATGGGTGGTCGAATTAGTCAGAAAGTGGAGGGAAGTTGAGAATGGAAAAGGTGAAAAGACAGAGATTGTCAAGATACCAGATTCCACCAAGAAGTACAGCATGGCAGATGTGATAGTGGAAGAAGGGATACTGTATATGATAGGAAGGGATCACGAAAGAAGATTGTATGTACCAAGGAGAGAGAGATTAAGGCTAGTAAAGGAAATACATGAGAGTGTGTTGGTAGGTCACGTGGGAGTGCAGAAATTGCTAGAGCTGGTAGAGAAAGAGTACGTGTGGGGATCGATGAATAAGGATGTAGCTAAAGTAGTGAGAGAGTGCGAGGTGTGTCTTGTGAGCAATCCAAGAAAGAGATTAATCCCCGAACTGAAGCCGAGAGAGGCAAATGCTCCTTTGGAAATAGTGGCGGTAGATTTAATCGATATGGGTCGAGGCAAGAAAGGAAATCGTTACATTCTAACAATTATCGATTTATTCACGAGATACGCTGAAGCTTGTCCGATCAGAGATAAGAAAGCGAGTACGGTAGCAGACGAGTTTATGACTCAATGGGTACTGAAAGGGGGGAGAGTGCCTAAGTCATTACTGAGTGATAATGGAGGAGAGTTTATGAATGAGGTGATGGAAGAAATCAATAAATTATGGAAGATAGAGAGGAAATGTACCTTACCGTATCACTCGAGGGCCAATGGTGCGGTAGAAAGAGTGAATAGGACAATCACGGACATACTGAGACGGATATTGGGAGGATCAGATGAATGGGAAGACGCTCTACCTTATGCGCTATATGCGTACAACACGGTGCCACATAAAGCGACGGGAGAGAGTCCAACTTTCCTATTCCACGGGAGAGACGATAGATTGCCGACCGGAGAGAGTTGGAGGGTAGACGAGAGATACGTAGTAGATAGCGATGTCTATAAGTCAAGTATGATGTTGAGGATGAAGAGAACCCAAGAAATCGTTAATGAGAGATTACAGGGGGAAAGAGAGAAAATGAAGATAGAGTATGATAAGAAGAGAGAAGGGAACAAAGTGAATGAACCACGGGTGGGTGATAGAGTATATGCCTTTAGAGAGAGAAATGGAGAGAAGACCCCGAAGTTAAGGATTTGTTGGGAGGGGCCATACAGGGTGATAGGTAGATCAGATACAACGGCAAAGATAGTGGGAATTGAAGACGAGAAAGAGAAAGTGGTGCAGGTAGACCGGCTAAGGAAAGTACCAATGAGTATTGAAAGTTCATTGAGATTGAATACAGTCAATGGTATGGATATGAAGGATAAGTATTGCAGGATCGTCATCGACGAGAAGAGTCCGCTGCATTGGATGCATGCGTGTCCGGAGTGCAATCGAGAAGGGAGGGAAGCAGGCAGTCTGTGGGAGGAATGCCCCCCGCATACAGACATCTTCCCATCAAGCGAGTGATCGAGTTAGCCGTGCTAATCCGCGTCGTCAAGCTCGACAAAATGACTCCGAGCAGAGCTCACAAGATTCTCGAAGACACGAAGAGAGATGAGAAGACGAAGACACTGGGAGACGAGAAGATCGAAGTAGAAGAATGCAGAATGGCGGTGAAGAAGACGTGTGTCCATGCAAGAAGGACTATCGAGGCAGGAGGAAAGTTTCGATTCGTGATGAAGGACGTCTCGGAGCACCTCAAGGAGGCCTATCGATCGTCACTTGGAGAAAGGGTGGAGGAGACAACTGGATACGGGACTGTAATCCTGCAGAAGGGATTGAAGAATGCTCCGCAGGGCAAGAGCGACTCCGTACACTGGGAGTGGTATGCGGAGGTGACGGTGGATTGGCGAGCACTCATCGAACACCTGCGAAACCGTGAGAAGAAGGTGAAGATTGTGGTGATCTTGTGGCCGAGATCAGAGAGCAGAGGGAGAAGGAACGAACTCTGGGCGTACATCAAGCAGGTCACCGAATGCACAGCATGGGAGGTGGTCGTGATTCGGGAGCCAAGTGGGATGGACACGGAACACGATTACGAAAGCAGTTGACTGAGATGGCAGCAGAGGTGACCGAGAGAGGAGACATACGAGTACTGCTGAATGAGTGTGCATTCGTCACCGACGGATACCCGATCTCTTCCCTACATCTGTCCCATCCGCATCTCACGCGAAGTGACTGGGAGAGAGCTGCGGGAGTCTGGAGGTACTCAGGAAGATGGATACCGCCACCGAGGATGGTACAGCAGAGGAGAATCGAGGCAGACTGGAACACGCCCAACAAGAAGGAATCATCCAGGGAACTACACATGTCGATTGAGAAGATGAGAGAAGAGCTGAGGAAGAAGAAGGAGGAGAGGATGAAGGAGACTGTGTGTCATGAATGCCATCTGAAGGGTCACTTCGCCCGTAACTGCCCGAATCAGAAATACGATCCAGAGGAGCCATCCTTTGACCGAGAAGATACCAGGATTCGTCGAGGACGCCGAAACTTGGAGGAGGGAGATGAAGAAGAGGAAAAGACACCTAAGAGATTCAAGCCAAGTTAAAGGGTGCAAACACTCTCCCCAATTCCTTGTTGAATTAAATCAGTTGGCGACTAGCCACATTTACTTACCGTAACGTTTTGTGCACTAGTTCTCGCGTGATTACAGTATACTGAAGTAGTAGCTGCGGCTTTCTGTCTAATAATTATTTGTTTTTCCTAAAATTGTTCTGCCAGTTGTTCTTCTCTCACTCGACGGAGTACGTTGTTGTTAGTAAATTGAATTTTATTTATTAATCGATTGCCTTCGAGAATCACATCACAATACACAAACACATACTCACTCCTCATCACTCTTCTTGGTCACCTATACAGAAATCATTATTATGCAGCGTCTCTCAATCCATTCCTTCTCTTTTGCTGCGTGTTTGTTGTTTCAATGCCCGTTATCGAGAGTAATACGCCCTTCCTCACAATCAAATGAAAATGAATTGTTCCATGCATACGATACCAAGAAGTTCCTGTCAAAATGCCAGTATTCCTCCACTACTAGGAAATTGAAATGCCTGTCGGTTGGTGCGTGCGTTTGTTTTTTTTGTCCTTCCGTTTTTCGTTCCAATTAACATTCTATCGGAAATGGCACTCGATTGCATTTATAGCTGAAGATAAGCCAATAAAGCCGACTTTCTAATATACCGTAGTATTGTGAATGCCCATGTCCGTTTTTGTAAATTATGCAATTAACAAAGCCGATGCACTAAAAAAATTGGGTACTCCATACCCGTGGGGTGTCTATTAGCTCAGATAGTGGTAGACTAAAGAATTACCACCCTTGTTGAACTAAGAGGTAGTTGGTGAAGATTTTGTATAATTACCATTAAAGGGATCTGGCAGTTATAAAAAAAGAAAATCCTATTGCTGGAAGAATGTCATTATATTTTTGCGATTTAAAACTATAAAAGTTTCGCCTTTTTTCAACAGCAGGTAACGGTAGCACATGCACAACAATTTGAATCTCTGAGACTGGGCAGTTTCACGAACTTTGGTTGTGCGCACTGAGCCCGAAAAAAAGTAAATAAAAAAAGTAAATAGATTTCTGTGTTTTCGAAAATAGGTGACGCACTGTTTATGAGGCTACTTTCAAATTCAAATTACTACTTCCACTCAGCTCGCTGGCATGTTATGCAAGCAATATCTGTGCAAATTTCATCATAGGAGAACATTTATTAGCCGCGTCACAATTATTATCATATCATTTTCGCAGCATTGGGAAAATACTCAGCAAGAGATTTATCCATCTATTTCCTGGTATTTCCTTTGCAGATCGGCTATGGGCCTTTCTTCCATCTACTTCTTCATTTCAATCCAGATGATTGTTGCCGTGATTTCACTAGCAGGTTCACATAAGCAAAGTGGCTCAAATTTGTTTTTTAAAAATTTTTTAAACCCTCAAATTTGGACCTGGACCTACTTGTGAACAAACAAGTGAACAAACATGAAACACATCGAAACTGAGCCAAATACTGAACGGACAAATAATTTATGGAATAAAACTAGCAGGGATGTGTTGAGGTTAAATACACTACGCTCTATGCGTACACTACGCTCTATGCATAGTTCTGCAGGTTCGGTCCAGGGGGACCTCGGTAGCTTGCTTCAGGTACGGTCCAGGGGGACCTCGGTAGCTTGCTTCAGGTACGGTCCAGGGGGACCTCGGAAGCTTGCTTCAGGTACGGTCCAGGGGGAGCTCGGTTGCCGGTTCTAAGTACGGTCCAGGGAGAGGTTAGGATGTTGGGGACTGTTAATCGCTACAAACAGTGCTGGCTATTTCCGTTGCAAAAGGCTCGTGAGGCTGAGAGCGATCGAAAAAAGTTGCCACTACGCCACTTCGTGGCTCCGTGGCCACTTTTTTCGATCGTTCTCAGCCTCACGAGCCTTTCACAACGGAAACGCAGGATACAGTGCGTTCAGAGCTTTTAGAACAATTTCAGAGACGTTTCCTGTGATCCCCTACGCTCTCTGAATAATTTTGGAAGTTTTCGAAATTTTCGATTTTTCAAGTTAAAACGTGTTAGAACACGTTCAGACACGTTTGTGACATTGCAAAACACTTTTCGTCTGATCCCCTACGCTCTACGAATCATTTGGAAAGTTTTCGACATTTTCGATTTTTGACGTTCGTGTTCAAACACGTTTAAACACGTTTCTGACATCGCAAAACACTTTTCCCGCGATTCTCCACGCTCCCCGGTTCATTTGGGATCTTTTTGAAATTTTCAATTTTTCACGTTAAAACATGTTAGAACACGTTCAGACACGTTTCTGACATCGCAAAACACTTTTCCTGTGTTCCCCTACGCTCTGCGCATCAATTGGACACTTTTCGAAATTTTCGGTTTTTCACGTTAAAACGTGTTAGAACACGTTCAGACACGTTTCTGACATCGCAAAACACTTTTCCTGTGTTCCCCTACGCTCTGCGCATCAATTGGACACTTTTCGAAATTTTCGGTTTTTCACGTTAAAACGTGTTAGAACACGTTCAGACACGTTTCTGACATCGCAAAACACTTTTCCTGTGTTCCCCTACGCTCTGCGCATCAATTGGACACTTTTCGAAATTTTCGGTTTTTCACGTTAAAACGTGTTAGAACACGTTCAGACACGTTTCTGACATCGCAAAACACTTTTCCTGTGATCCCCTACGCTCTGCGCATCAATTGGACACTTTTCGAAATTTTCGATTTTTCACGTTAAAACTCGGCAAAACAGGTGCAAACGTGTTTCACGCTGTTCAAAAACGTGTTAGAACCACTTCTGGCACTTGCGAAAAATGCGGCAAAAGGTTTGCCCGCGGCGGGGGTCGAACCTGGGGGTCTCGGATTCAAAGTCTGACGCGTTATCCACTTGGCTATGAAATTAGCGGATTTTTATATTAAAATTTTGAAAGGTTTTCTGAGCAGTTATCATATGCAAAAGGTTCTGAGAAGATTGCGCAAATTTGAAGCGATTTATGGCGAAAATGAAAAAAATGTCCGTCACGCTGCAACAAAAAAAAACGAACGTAAATTCGATATTGCTAATCAATTCACATTCAAGATTTAAAGCGATTCGTAATCCGGGAGCTTATGAGAAGGAGTCAGTAAACTACTTGTTCATCTTCACTGCTACTTTTCTCGCGGTCTGCATTCAAAATTGTTTAATTTTTTCATATTTTCAAACCATTCAGGCTATCTATGCAGTCGGCATCGTCTATCTTATTTACTGGCGTGAGTTTGGACTCGGTGGTCTCTTAGGGCGATAAAAGTAATTATTTTGCAGAATGGAAGTACTGGGAAACGATCATTATGATGTACTGCATTGAGGCGACTGTTATTTCAGTGAGCTCCACGTTTTACAGGATTCTACGCTTCAATAACAATTCACATGATTCCAAACATACAGACCAGGGTTGGAGCGAGAGAGTATGCAAAAGTGAGAGGGTCTCTCTCGATTTCACACACTCTCTCACTCCAAAGGCCTTTCTGGAAGGTTGACCGGCCTGTGGAATGATGTGAATTTCCCTCCGATAATTCAACTAACCTTCTGTTTTGTAGAGAAACACGAAAACAAAAGTGCAGAAAGCTATTTCAGATCTCTATCATTCTCTTATTCTATAGCAAGCAGCGATTACTCAACTTACCGTACACCAGTGATCGAGTAAATGCGAAATATCAGGCAAGCTAATTATGGAAAGACATTGCATACTGTATTAGTTGAATTATCGAGTGAATTTGTTCCCGACTAGAATGCATAACGCGTATTTGTGAAGAGTTGTTCGATATTACTTTCTCCCTTCTTAGATAGAGGAAATATTCGAGTTCTCTCGTGCAATTCTTCCCTCTTTACTCATCTCTTCTCTTCTCAAATCAGCTGCTCTCATTCCTACTGTACTATGGCAAGGGGGATTTATCAGCTACGAATTATGCTGCCTTTTCTATTTCACTGTGAGAATTCCTCCTACAAATTAACAAATTAACAAAAAATATTGCGGATCTTCTAGGAAGGATCACTTCTTCGAGCTGGAATCTTTAATAATCAGTAATTACCTCCCCTCTCAGACTCACAGTCTCAACTGTATTCTCATGAAGATCACATTGATTGTTTTCCACAAAACATTGCGTCGTAATCTACAGAAACTGTGCTGCTTCTTGAACAGGTTTCGGCTTTCTCATTTCTTATAAGTCCACACATTTTCAGAGGCCGAATCACCCCTGAATCACTGACGAAAGCTAACAAAGAAGACGAAACCCAAGCGTATTTTAATCAGATACGGGAGTCTTGGAAATAGAACAACATGTATGCATTGCAAAGTTTGAGTTTGATTATGTTTTTTGAAACGCTGCAAAATTATATGTTCGAGTGAATGAATAAAAGTAAATTGATAATATGTCACGCAAGTTCCACCCTCCGCTTCATGCATTAGTGGTTTGCTACCGATGAAACAGTGTTCACTGTTATCTTCTGAATGTAATATCTTGTTCTTTTGATCATCCTCAGATCCTTTACTTGTTCTAAGCTCTCCAGGTACAAGAAACACCGCTACGGGAACGAAAACTCAGATTCAGTGCTCTCACTGGATCATAGATTTACTATTGAGAGTGGGCGGTAATGAGAGAACCACTGAAGCGAGTCGCATCGTATTGTAAGAGTTGTTCAACAATAGTACACTCGTTCTTACTGCACACTTGACTGCATATAATTATTGATTCATTGATCTCTGATGGTCACTCTGGTTGTTGGATTACATACACAAAATCAGAAATTACGCTCAGCCAGCTCCGTGAAACCCGATTCTGCGCATTATTCAGAAGATTTTTTGTTGTTGAAAAATCGTAATAGTTTTTGCGTTTTTCTCGTGAGCAGACTTCAATCACGTTTTAGAAATTGCTGATGTGAAAGTAATTAGTGAATGTGCCCCGATCTCCTCGTCCGTCTACTGAGTATTTTCTCACGTACCTCTAGACTATGTCATATTAGCTAACAATCGCGTTTCGCAACATTTCTTCGTACTTGCGGAAGGGAAACGTCTCATCTGAAGTCTTAATAAACTTCTTGCTTCGCTCTGTGCAATTTACTGTTTCTTTATCCGTATACCGGTACAAAGTTCAGGTATTTTCGAGTAACTATCGCAGTATTACTCTCTTTCTTTCCTGCTTATACCAATTACATCAGTACAACCAAATTACTTTCCGTCTCGTTATAATAGTTTATGAATGTCTATTCCCATTATTTCACATTTTATTTTGACCGTGAACAACATTCAGGGAATTTATAGTCAATTGTTGATCAAATCCTCTTGATAACGCCACTAATCTCATGTGGAAGTAGTAATGGGCTGTCCATAATATTCCCCTGTAATTATTGTTTCGGCGCCTCATCATAATACCATTTCCGATACATTTGATTTCAAGTTTCTTTATTTAATTATTTCGTTATTCATATTCATATCTAAATTTTTATGTTGCCTTGGATTTCGTTTTGAGAGTACGTCATAATAATGTTTCAGCATGCGACCTGCATCCGATTATCTCTACATCTCAATAGAATCTGTGTTCACAAACTTTTCACTTTTCATTATGATTCCCTGCGTGATCACTCTACTCCGAACAAAGGGAATCCATGAAAATTGCAAGTACGATCATAACAATTCTATGACTATTACAAATTTACAAACACTCATCCCAAATAATAAAACGTTCCGCTCCTAAACAACAGATACGGCTGCGAGAGAGCATGATAAAGCGAGAGACAAGTCGAGGTATATAGTAGAAAGAGAGCACACCACCAGTAGTCCATTTCATGAACGTATCATTTTAAAATTGTAATATAATCCGAAGGAAACCTTTAAAAGCCGTTCAGAGTCCTATTAGTCACTTCTGCCTTTCTTCAACTTTTTCTTCTCATCGATCAATCAATTCTATTTGCTTACGACATTTCAATCGATAACATAATACCGGAGACAAATGGTTCGTTAACTTTCCGCGATGATTTTTTCACATTGTGTTCGTCATAAAATTGAACCAGCAGAATTCAAAATCAGAAGAGATCAGCATGCCCTTTGACCCTACCTCAAAGCATGAGACTGATAAAGATTGATTGATTGATTGATTCGTCATAATCGGCGCCGTGCACTCATTGTCAGAAAGAAAAAAGAAAATATGAAAGAATGTAATACCGTGGAAATGACATTTGGAGTAACGTTGAAATGAGCTGATCTTGTTCTCAATCCAGGATATTCAGACAAGGAACTGCCATTTCTAATGGTTCAAAACTGCTTATTCACCATGTCGAGCTATCTATCGCTGGTTTTGGTTCTGGAGAGGTAAGATACGACACAGCGAGGAATTATTTTTATCTATTCCGTCATCCAATATATTTTAATATGCATTTTTGAAAACAAAGGCTTACACAGGTGTTTCGCCATTTGGAATCCAGCTAAATACGAAGGCCAAAGTCGACATCACTTTACGCTCTTCGCTTTTATCTTTGTCGTGGCAGGATTGGCAATGCTCAATATCTATGGAATTTATTGGTGTAAGTATCTTCACTGACATTACATAAACAAGAATAAGTGCATCTTTATAGATGGAATGTACTATGAGACTATATCTGCACTCTACACCGTTGAAGCATGCACAGTAATTGTAAGTTACGAGGAAAATAAAGGAACGAACAAATACATGTAGATCTCAACAATTCTTTTATTCTACTGTCGATGGAAAATTCTGAACATTCCGTATAATGCAGATCGACTCAATGCCAAGTACCAGGTACATTCGAAAGGTTATTAAATCTACCCTGAATAAATCTCAGATCAGGGAAGTGCTCAGATTCTCAGTAGCCATTCTTCCTTCTGTCGTTCTCTCTGCTGTAATGCACACTCTTTCCCTTGTTCCCACCATTCTCTGGCAGACTAATGTAATCAACTACGCCACATGCTGTGTTTATTATTTTTCGGTTAGTGTCTTTTCTCGATCGATCCATCATTTTTGTTTAGATTCATAGTATCAACTGCATATTGACAAAGCTAACGCTGATCTTACTGCATCGAGGGATGAGAGATAGACTGCGTGCCATTTTCATCACGCGATTGCGGTTAGTTTAGCTCTTATGCATGAGTCATTCTAATAATCCACGGCAGTCGTGTGTTGTTACGGATTAGAGTGGCGTGCGCATTTTGTAGGGAGGATCCAGAAAGCGACGATCACACTGAAGGCTATGCCGACTAAAATCGATATTTCAGGACTCCAAAGCGTGTTCGGGTGAATACAAACGCTGTAGCTGAAGGCAACACCTACTTCGACCAGATTAACGACGCATGGGCTGGAAGACGGAATAACGTGCCAAAGAAGACATTCACGCTATCATGGAAATAATGATTGCAACACATTTTTCCCGCATTTGAAATGCACAATAATGCATTTATATTTCGTATATCGTGCACATGTCAATGTTGCAAAAAATTCAATGTATGTACAAATATTCCGAAATAAGTTTTGTCAAGAAAGCGGAATCCGCTGTTTCTACCCATTTGTTCTTCTAGTCTTTTAACGCAATGCGATGACAAGATAATACTTACGATCCCTAGTCAAGTCTCTCTAGTATTGTACCCTTGGATCTTGGCAGGCAATAAAGTTGCCAACAAAGTATGATGCACTTCCTATACCCACGAAAGAGAGAGGAACGACTGTTATGTATCACTCGGGAACCCGAAAACTCGAGATACAATATACACTTAGGTGGATTGCAGCGCTCGGAGAAACCTCCAAGTCATAGAAATGCGAATCGCTTTTGACGCCATTTTGATTAGTTGCAGGGTCATTAGATTTCGCCGGAAAGCAAATTAGAACGAGTATTCCGTCGTGAGAATTGCATTGGGTGCATTGGGGGGGGGGGTGAGAATTGCATAGATATGCTGAGCTCTCACATTTTTTGTGGAAGCCAATAATCTTGCATATTGAAGGCACACTTTCGCATCGGTTTAAAGCGCACTATTCATTATTTGCCAAATTTTGCCTTTATTTAGTCCTAGATTGGAGCACCAAGCTTTTTTCAATATTTTTCTCATTTGCTCGTAATATATATCCGTATATATGCCTAACGTGCCATACAATTTGTGTGCGACACATATTTTCGCACCAGATTTATACATATTTTCATATTTTCGCACTACATTGCATGTCCAATAATGTGTCATGGATTATTTACGTCTCACTCATACCCCCCCCCAGTATTCCATGAATAGTCCGAAACATTTTGACAAGGTAGTATTACTGATGATGAATATCCCACGCGATATGCTTTGTTATCCTTCTTAGGATATTAGCTGAGTTTTGTTCCACCTATTTTATCACGCTTCCCGTTTCGCGAGTTTGCATTTATATCTCACGTCTTCTTTTTGATGATTTATCTGTGCAAGAAAACAGATAAGTGAATCTCTGATTCTTCGCCAAATACGTTTCTCTATTTATTTTATGAGCGAGAACTGGGCTCGGACTCCAGGAACTAGTACCTGCGCCTGTTTCATTGCTGCGCGCTTCCATGTTTCACATATTTTCTCGAGCTACTCCGATTGCATTGGTTTACTCAAACCCCCTTCTAATGCCTCCGTATTTTTCCGTCTCACGCTACGACAATCGTTATTTTTTCCGCAAGGCACACTTATGTGAGTTATGTCAGTTATGTGGGTGGGACTTATGTCAGTTATGTCACTTATGTGACTTATGTGAGACTCGCTATTTTGTTTCCGCATGACCTAATCGCTTAAGTCCATCATAGCCATGTATTTAGCGGATACCCGGAAGTATAAAAAAATTACTTCACATTGATAATCCGATTCCTTCTGCAAAAAAATGAATAAAGGACAGTTGTTTCGTTGTTTTTTTCTTATATTCTGAATACTAATCCTGGCATGCATTTAGGACTCTTCTAATGCCACCATTAATTCATAAACTTCTGATTCTCTATCGACTATGACATTTCGCTACTTGATAATTTGAACCGTTAAGCTTTCATTACGCGTTGAAATCACTCGATCCATGCTCGGCATCATTCAAAGTAGCAGCGAAATTCACAGTGAATTGCAGGATGCACCAATCTGCTGATTACATCTACATTGCAATTGAGACCGGTTTCAATGCACTATCGTTGATACTCATGGTGCCCTGTATCGTCACTCTATTTCGAACAACGGGAATCCATGAAAACTGCAAGTGAGAACAATTCTATTAATTTTTCGTCTAACATTCACCGCAAATTTCAGAATTCTCCTTGTTACTTCTGCTGGTTTCCAATTGCTTCTTCTCCTTGTTCAAGCTGCTCTATTTGCGTATAACATGGCGATAGAAAACCTGGCCCCACTCACAAACGGTACATTGGCGGATTGGATTGGAATAGTGACTCATCGTACACAAAAACGATGTGTCGGTCGATCGTTCACTCTAACTATAAGGTTGATGCAAAAGTTCTTGCCGATTTTTGCGAAATAATGTTTTCGTTCTCCTTTCGAGGTATGACTCCTTTGGAAAGTATTGTTAGTGGCAACTAGTGCGGCAAGCATTTGTGTTTAAAACGCGCACTCCGTAGTCTCTTTCAGCCTAATAGTAGTAGAACTACAACTGATCAAAGTTGGTGGGTCGTCTCCCATGATGTACCAAATATCGGAGTCATGATCTGCGTAGGGCCAACCTTTCCGATTGAAACGTCTATGAATTGATAGGCAATACTATAGGGTATGCATTTGTTGCCTAAGAGCGGATTCGACTGCAATATCCTACTAAAATAGAGTTCTCAAAGTTCAAGGTCGGAATTTCGGCACACTTGTTTGGAAATATTTCAACGTCAAGTTTATAACGAATGGAGCTTGATCTCCCTATTCTAGTGGGAAGTGAATGAGATGTCGTGTATTATAAGAATTGCTGATAAGATGGCGGCTTCGGTTCTATATAAAGAGTATATGACGTCAGCACTGAGGTGTCAATTTCGCAAGGCCGAAATTGGGGTTCGCATTAACGTTTCCCTTGACAAGGGAAATTGAGTGATGAGATAGACCCACTAATGTATAGAATAATCATTAGTGTATCTACTGCAAAAAAAGAATTGGTCCGCGCAAATCGAGTTTTAGAATAGAGACCGATTAAAGAAATCTCTCAAAACTACAATTTCGTCATTTTCCGCAGATTTTTAATTTTTTTCAAAAATCAATTTTATTCTCTTTTAGAAGATGTTAGTTTATGATGTTGAATGCTGCGATAAAGAGCCTTGTATACTAAAGGCTTCGCACGTATGCAGATTCAGAATGCTCTATTCAGAATGTGTCTGGATGTTTTCCCAAAAAAATACGATCTGAGTAAAATTTTTATTTTTAATTTTTATCCCATATTTAGTAACCCGATTCTCTTTACCTATTATCATTATAATGCTGAAGGTTAGTTCAATAAGAATTATTGATGGCAGGTCGTAGGTATTTCCAACAAGCGAAATCGGCTAGCTCAAAATGTGGCCTCAAAATCGGCAAGAACTTTCGCATCAGCCTTATACGTTGGAAATATTTGCTATAAACTGCGAATTACGCAGATGAAACGATTGCGGTTGATTGAAAAAGAACAAGACAGACTTAAAAATTATCCACCATCTATAGCACATATTTATCTTTCAGAAAAGGAGAGCACATTTCTCATCGTGCAGAACGTAATGTTCATAATGTCGAGCAATATTTCACTGGTGTTGGTTCTGGAAAGGTGAGATGGCACTTCCATGTTTTTTTTCTAGTTTCAGTTAGTGTTTGCTTAGAGTCGGATCTGAACGTCTCAATGTTATCATTTTTTTCCAGATGTTTCGCTGTATGGAATCCGGCTAAATACGAAACTCAATGTCGTCACTCGATTTCTGTGCTGATTTCCATCGGAGTAGCGGCTCTATTCTCGATGGTTGAGACCTATGCAATTTACTGGCGTGAGTTGAAACTTTTTCAATTCGCAGGCGCATGATAAATTGATATGAATTTTAGATGGGCTATTGATGCAGATGGTTTACGTTGTGTATGGTGTTGAAGCATTTACAATTTTTGTAAGTTGTATTTCTAATTTTCATTTATCGTTTTACGCAAATTCACATTTTGAAAATATTTGAATTAGAGCTCATGTTTCCAACATGAAGCACGTCAAAAGTCCTGTCTCACATGGGAATGACCTGAACTCACATTTCCCGATCTTTTCAAAAATTTTATGGTAGATTCAGCATAAAATTCTAACCATAAAACTATTTTCAAAAGTTGCGGAATGTTTGTATTTGAAATTTCGTCATCCATAACAAAATTAATAAATAAGCAAAATTAGAAACCCAAAATGGATATCTCGATTGAGATATACAGTCTACGACTTTTGAAGTCGAATGCGTAAAATGTTTAAATAATTTATTTTTTTCGAAAAAAAATTTTTTTTTTTGAATATTAAAAACTATTATTAAAAAAAACATTCCGCAACTTTTGAAAATAGTTTCATGGTTAGAATTCTATGCTGAATCTACCATAATTTTTTTATAAAGATCGGGAAATGTGAGTTCAGGTCATTCCCATTTCAATACAAGGCTGGAGAATTCAGATTTCGGTTGTTATTATTTTCTACTGTCGTTGGAAGATTCACAATATCCCTTATGATGAAGATAGGCTAAGCACAAAGTACCAGGTGACTTTTACAGCTCAGTCAGTTATCGCAGAAGAATTTATGTGATTTTTGCTAAAATATTCATTATCTTGCATACTTATTTTGCTACGATTGCAAACTCGATAAAATCTGGTACTTATATATATTTATGCTATCACAAGAAACGCGGTACAAAATTAAGTTAGATTAAAAACGAATTCAGTAGGAAGACAATGACAATCTAATAACGAGTCACTCAGAGAAACTGATCAATTCTCTGGACTTCACTAATAGCCTTGCAAAAAAAAATTCGTCGCAGGTCCGTGAAGTGTTGAGATTCTCCGCTGCCATTCTTCCTTCCGTAATTCTCTCTTCTGTTATGCATACTTTTTCACTCGTTCCGACGATTCTGTGGCAAAACCAAATCATCAAGTACTATATTTGCTGCGTATTTTACTTCTCAGTAAGTTCTAATAACTCAATTGTGTTTGTGATATGAGGGTAATTCTTATTAACGCTGCTTATATAAACAATTGCAGATTCACAGTCTAAGTTGCATTATTACAAAGCTCGCTCTGATCCTTTGTCACCCTGGAATGAGACGAAAACTTCAATTAATATTCGTCTCTCGCCTAAAATTGATTTATCTAAATTCGAATTTGGCTTTAAAACGCGTTCTCTGTAAGACTGCAGTGAAAGATGGGGTATTCGGCACAGCTCATTCAAAGTGATCGCCCAGGGCCCAAACTTTTTTCACAGACGGTCTTGGGTACAAAGTGAATTTAAAACTTGAGAAATACACAAAATGTCAACTTTTGAAAAATCGATAATTTTTTTACGAAAAAAATTTTTTTTTCTCAATTTTTTTATTTTGCTATCGTGTCATATATCATTCGAAAGAGCATCAAAAGTTATGTTTAAATCCGAAGTTTAACGAGTTTTACGCAATTGCGAACGAAAATCGAAAATTGCATTTGCATGAATCTGTCGTTTCGGTGAAACTTTGTTCTGGGAAAAAATGTTCCCATGATTAGTAGGTCTTGGCTCCGACGTATATTATGCATTTTTCATTGTAGAATTGAAATATTAACTTCTATTTAGATATTTCGGTAGTAAAGGACTCCTATATTCACTAAATCGAGACCACTCAGAGGTAAACGCCAATCTCAAAGAGAGTGTAAAACTTTTTTCAGGGCTTGAAACTAAATCGTATGTACGTCATTTGAAAGAGCATCAAAAGTTATATATAAATCCACAATTTCACGAAGATTGAGTCACAAGGAGCGAAAATCGATAATCGTGTCAGCAGAACTTGAACTTTTTGGTGACGATTAATATTCGGCTCTATTCTCATTCAATGTGATCGGCTAGGGCTAAAACTTTTTTCACGTACATTCTAAGGTGTAAAGAAAATTTTTAAACAGTGAAAGTCATGATAAATAAATTTTTGAAAAATCGATAAAAAATATTTTCGAAAAAAAATATTTTTTCAATTTTTTTTTATTTTCTTGCCGTGTTATATTTCATTCAAAAGAGCGTCAAAAGTTATGTGTAATTCAAAAGTTTAATTGACATTGAGCCATAACAAGCCGAAAAACTGTGATCCCGAAAAAAGTAAAATTTCAAAGTTTACCGATATTTGCATTCACCGAACGTTGCTTGTAATGCCCCAATGCCCATGCAATTTTTTATTTATACATAACTTTTGACGCTCTTTTGAATGAGATATAACACGGCAGGAAAATAAAAAAAATTGAAAAAATATTTTTTTTCGAAAATATTTTTTATCGATTTTTCAAAAAAATATTTTTCATTACTTTCTCTGTATTAAAATGTTCATTACACCTTAGAATGTACGTGAAAAAAGTTTTAGCCCTAGCCGATCACATTGAATGAGAATAGAGCCGAATATTAATCGTCACCAAAAAGTTCAACTTCTGCTGACACGATTATCGATTTTCGCTCCTTGTGACTCAATCTTCGTGAAATTGTGGATTTATGTGCAACTTTTGATGCTCTTTCAAATGACGTACATACGATTTAGTTTCAAGCCCTGAAAAAAGTTTTAAGATTGGAGAATCTCTTTGAGATTGGCGTTTACCTCTGAGTGGTCTCGATTTAGTGAATATAGGAGTACTTTTACTACCGAAATATCTAAATAGATGTTAATATTTCAATTCTACAATGAAAAATACATAATATACGTCGGAGCCAAGACCTACTAATCATGGGAACATTTTTTCCCAGAACAAAGTTTCACCGAAACGACAGATTCATGCAAATGCAATTTTCGATTTTCGTTCGCAGTTGCGTAAAACTCGTTAAACTTCGGATTTAAACATAACTTTTGATGCTCTTTCGAATGATATATGACACGATAGCAAAATAAAAAAATTGAGAAAAAATTTTTTTTTTCGTAAAAAAATTATCGATTTTTCAAAAGTTGACATTTTGTGTATTTCCCAAGTTTTAAATTCACTTTGTACCCAAGACCGTCTGTGAAAAAAGTTTGGGCACTGGGCGATCACTTTGAAAGAGTTGTGCCGCCCAGTCCTGCGATCTTACAGAGAACGCGTTTTAAAACAAGTTCCTATATATTTCCTTTTGGATTAGTTTCCAAACGTATGAAATTATAAAGAGCCTGTTCGTTTTTCCGTTCCAATATGTGAATGAGTTTGTTCTATGTAAGAATTGAAGCCGTCAATGCTATATTACGTTGTAAAGGATAATATACCCGTTGTCCATTTCAATCAATCATTTATCATGCCAAAAAACCTGATTGAATTGAAGTAATGTGTAGTATTTGAAGCAACATGAAACTCACGATGTCACGACTAGGTGACAAAGACAATGTGCGAGTGAGAGAAGTGCAGTAATGTGGGATTCAGTGTTCATCAATGTACATTGATGTACTCTTCATTTCACCCACTCTCTCGACCGGTCGGTGGACGAGAGAGTGGGTAAAATGAAGAGTACATCGATGTACACTGAAGTACATTGATGTGACACTGAAGGGGGCATAAGTGAAAGGTGTACAATACTGGTTCAATAATATGGTTCGTAATCTATCGGGATTTCCTACACACAGAAAAAAATGTATTACTTTTCATACATGCCATGGACGAGGAGAGGAACCTAATCCATCAAAATGTATGAAACATAATACATTTTCATGGATTAGGTTCCTCTCCTCGTCCATGACATGTATGAAAAGTAATACATTTTTTTCTGTGTAATCGTAAATTGCAGCACTCCCAAGGGCGCGCGAATGATGATAAATTCAGTGGAACAAGGAAACGCGTACTTTGGCCAGTTCAACGTTGCTTGGGCAGGAACTCCAATTATAAATTCAAAGAAGAAAATCTTTATTCCACGGAAATAAAACAAATATCCGTCATTATAATGCTCAGATATGATCAGTGACGAGAACTGATCGTTTCCTCTGATCGATTCCTGAAACCATGCGTATTCTTTAGATTATCACACAGAGCTCGAAGTTCTTTGTTTTCCCTTCAGATGGCCTCATGCTGAAACTGTATCAAGAACTTTTTGAAAAGAGTGAGAGGCTTCGACTCTAATGATAGGAGAATTAAACAGTCGTAGTAAGGAATGCCGGTTACTTCGCTTTCTTTGCATATCTCTCTAACACGATATTGTGCATTTCGTTTTTTACGTCACGAATGATCACATGGATATTACTTGTGAACATGAAATCACGCGTAATGCAGCATTTAGCGTACGTGTTGTTCTAAATGTTGCATTCCCTAGATCGAAAGGCATCTCCTAGTGTTGATTGGCACCATTATATTTTCTTGAGCAGACATTTGATTTGTCGGAGGGAGCAAATGGGGGGAGGAACGAATGTTCCGCCTTGAAAATTCCTTTCAGTAAAACAGCTGAAAGCACACACGATATGTGCGGAGATTATGATTGTTTCAATTACATCATATGTACATTCCTTCGGACCATATGTTTTTTTTCGCGTAAAAGTGTGTCACTAGCAGGGTGTGTTGAGGTTAAACTACGTTATGGTAGGGTGCGCACTACGTTTTCAAAGTATGGTTCAGGGGGGCGTTCAGTTGCAGGGCACAGTTCGGTCCAGGGGGAGCTTTGCAGCCGACTCCAGGCTCGGTCCAGGGGGGAGCTCTGTAGCCGGCTCCAAATTCGGTCCAGGGGGAGCTCGATAGCCGGCTCCAAGTTCGGTCCAGCGGGAGCTCGATAGCCGGCCCCAGTTGACATTGAAGCTCGACTTATGTTGGGGAGTGTTAATCGCTACAAAGAGTACTGGCTTATTCCGTTGCAAAAGGCTCGTGAGGCTGAGAGCGATCGAAAAAAGTTGCCACGGAGCCACGAAGTGGCGTAGTGGCAACTTTTTTCGATCGCTCTCAGCCTCACGAGCCTTTCACAACGGAAACGCAGGATAAAGTGCGTTCAGAACTTTTAGAGCAATTTAGGAAACGTTTTCTATGATCCCCTACGCTCTCTGAATCATTTTGGAACTTTTTGAAATTTTCGATTTTTTCACGTTAGAACGTGTTAGAACACGTTCAGACACGTTTCTGACATCGCAAAACACTTTTCCTGTGATCCCCTACGCTCTCTGAATCATTTTGGAACTTTTCGAAATTTTCGATTTTTCACGTTAGAACGTGTTAGAACACGTTCAAACACGTTTCTGACATCGCAAAATACTTTTCCTATGATCCCCGACACTCCCTTCATCATTTGGGAAAATATCGAAAATTTCGATTTTTCACGTTAAAACTCGGCAAAACAGGTGAAAACGTGTTTCACGTTACTCAAAAAAGTGTTAGAACGGTTTCTGGCACTTGCGAAAAATGCGGCAAAAGGTTTGCCCGCGGCGGGGGTCGAACCTGGGGGTCTCGGATTCAAAGTTTGGCTCGTAACCCACTTGGCTATTGATTTCGTAAATTAAATTTTGTAAAATTTGAAAGGTATCCTGGTCGGGAATCATATGCAAAAGGATTTGGGAAGATAGCGCGATTTTGAAGCGAAATATAAGGAAAATCCGAAAAACGTGACCGCCGGACATACAGACAGACACACACACACACACACACACACAGACACACACACACACATACACACACACACACACACACACACACACACACACACACACACACACACACACACGTTCTGAAATAATAGTCTTTAGTAATCGTTCAATTTTATATCAGTGACTTTCTGAGAGGATCGAGACCACAGTTGTCGTACTGGAGAGCTAAATGATTTTTTAGTAAATTACAACGCTCCAAACATTGATATATAATATATTGAGATCATGCGATAAATTATGAAAGTAACATATCAAAACAGAGGAAACATGATTTGCTTTTTTTGTTGCAGTCAATTTTTGCTGTAAGAATTTCGTAAATTATCTGCGCTCGTCTTGCGAAGACGTGTGATCTATTTTCTGATATGAGTGAATATCACGTGTTAATTTTGATGGCAAAACTCTACAATGACAGATTTTTTTGTACTGTTAGCTAGATTACTTGATATATTATTTCGCACGGTTCAGAAATCCCGAAATGTTTCTCACTGATGTGAGATTGTCACACGCGCTGTTTTTGTGTTGTTACATTTTTTGTGTGTTGTGTTTTTGTACCTAACCACGTGCTACCACGATAGAGCGAAGTTATATAACTAACTTTCCTTGTGGAAATCCTCATTTCTCCTATGATTGGGGTACATATTCTCTGACTCTCTCAATTTTCCATTGTGATATGCCTCTGAGAAAAGAAGCGATGTGACTTTGCGATTCTCCCACTGTTTTAGCCGAGATCTTAGAAGTATTTATGCATTAGCTCACATTGACATTCTGATCCGCCTTCTTCTGCTGAAATGATTCATTTTCGTGTTTCGTTTGCCTTCGGAAGCATAATCCGCATTTTCTTAATGCCAGCATAAACTAATAAACTTCTGATCGCGCGCAGATTCTCTTTAAATAATGACAGTCGGATATTATATTTTCTGTTCCGCCAATCTTTCAAAACGCGTTGAAATCCTTCATTTTACGCACGGAATCATTAAACTATCTAGTAGAACAATTCAGGAGGATTTTTCGAATGAGTCCACCAGCCGATTACGTCTACGTATCAATACAAACCGGTTTCAACATTCTGTCTTTGATCATCATGATTCCGTGTATCGTCACATTGATCCGAACAACTGGAATCCATGAAAACTGCAAGTGAGAACCAACTATTTTTACGCGTTGACGTGCGTGACGTTATAACAAAAATATATTTATCAGAACATTTCAGAATTCTCCTAATTGCTTCTGCTGGTGTCCAAATTCTTCTTCTTCTCGTACAAGCTGCTCTATTCGCGTATAACATGGCGATAGAGAACCTTACGCCACTAACAAATCGTATGCAGTTACACACAGAAAAAAAGGTCTTACATACGGCCCATAAGATATGGGGGTTCTTAACAAAATGTCTTATATATATAAGACACTTTGTTAAGAACCCCCATATCTTATGGGCCGTATGTAAGACCTTTTTTTCTGTGTGTAATTGAGGAAGGACTAGAGCAAAATCCGTTCATAGAAAAGCTTGGTTGGTTCATCGAACTGTGTTCGAATTGCGCTGAACTGCATTTTTTTCAGATAAGACATGCAATTAGAGAACAATTCTGAGAGTATTGAGTAATATGATCAGAGATTAGACATGATTTTGTATTGTTCAGAAAAAGAGCGAATATTCCTCGTTGTTCAGAACGGACTATTCATAACCTCGAGTAATCTTTCACTTGTTTTAGTTCTGGAAAGGTGGGAAATGCGTAGTTATATGAATATAATAAGCGTTTCTAATATAATAATATAGTAAGCGTTTCTAGTAGTAATGCCAGTTCGCTGTTGTGCATACCCTCTATCAGTCTCTTTTATTTTTACTCTCTTCATCTTTTCAGCCATATTACCGTATAAGATTACCGAAACCTGCGTCCCTATGTTCTACTATAGATATAAATAGTGTACATTTGAGAACGGTCAATATGTTTACAATTTATTTAGATGCATCGCGGTTTGGAATCCTGCCAAATACGAGGCACAGAGTCGTTATTTCGTGTATCTAATCGCTGCCATCAGTTTATCTGCTATATCTGGAATGATTCAGGCTTACGTAACTTATTGGCGTACGAAGATAAACTAGACTTCGGAGCATCACAAATAGGTCTTTCAGATGAAGTAATGATGCCGATAGTTTACGGTATCTACGGTGTTCAGGTATCTACAATATGCGTAAGTTTACTTGTGTTGTTTTTTGTTTGTATTCATTACAATTATAAATTGCCAAAACTCATTTTTTTAAAGATCCTACGCGCATCACGTGAAGTAAAAAATCATACGTGGAATATTGAATAATTTAGATCTCGGTAATTATAATTTTCTACTGTCGTTGGAAGATCCACAATATCCCGTATGATGAAGATAGGCTCAGCACAAAGTATCAGGTTGGTTTTTTATCTCAGATAGCTTTCCCAGGTGATTTAATGTTAGATGTTCCCATTCAAAATTCTGAATGCTCATAATACAATGTGTTTCGAAACGATGGAAGCTGGAAAACATTGCATATAATTATGTTGTAGGTCCGTGAAGTGCTGAGATTCTCAGTCGCTATTCTACCTTCCGTAATTCTTTCTTCCGTAATGCACACTCTTTCTCTCATTCCAACCATTTTGTGGCAAAATTTCGTCATCGAGTATTATATTTGCTGTGCGTTCTACTTTTCAGTAAGTTCTGATCAATAATTTGGGATAGAACATGCCCTGACTCAATAGAAAATAGCAACATTATGTATGCTTCAATGTTGAAAACAACTGCAGATTCACAGTCTAAGTTGCATTGTTACAAAGCTCGCTCTGATCCTTTGCCACCCTGGAATGAGAAGAAAACTTCAATTATTATTCCTCGCTCGACTGAGGTTGGATTTGTAGCTCTTTTTTTTGTTTAAAAATTGAGTGCTCGCTGACATCATCAATTAGACACGTATTTTCCCATTTGCAAGGAATATGAAGTGGTGTAGTGGTCTAAGGCTCCCTCACAGTTTCATTCCGTTCCACACAGAGTTCGATTCCCGGCTGTGCGTACCGCCACCGCCCCACTAGGCGCCCGAATAGGTAAAGATTGGTAGTGGTCTAACCACGAAGGTAATTAGATTCAAAGAAAAGATTGTGCCCTCCGGATTGAACTGGCCTATTCTGCGCTCACTGCTAATGCTAGGACTTGGATCCTAGATAAGGAGTGCCTTTACCTTTACCTTTAATCCAAATGCGCCTAGAATCGCGTTTCAATCTGTGACTAACATTAAGTTGGTTCTGCGTAATCAGTGATGTTGTTGAACTCCGACAGGAATTAATTAAAACGGAAACGTGCAGTCTCTAAAAAAAGTTCTTCTTTATGAACTAATTGCAGCACACCGAAAGGCGCTCGAGCGAAGACAAATTCAGTGGAACAAGGAAACACGTATTTTGGACAGATAAACAGTGCTTGGGAAGGAACACCACCTAATAAGTCGAAGAAGAATTCCGTCTTATCAAGGAAATAAAGATTGGAATTTGTATTATTTCGATGTGTGTACACAATCCGCAATTTTATGAGAAAGGATCGAAGTTTCGTCTCTCATCCTCTCCTAATCTTGTGAAACAATACGTGATCATCATACTACTCCCTTTCTAGTCTGGTCTCACGTATACTCAATAATTATCACACATCGCAAGCGATCACATCAATATCACATCATTCCACAGGCCGGTCAACCATCCAGAATGGCCTTTGGAGTGAGAGAGTGTGTGAAATCGAGAGGGACTCTCTCACTTTTGCACACTCTCTCGCTCTAACCCTGGTCTGTAGGTTTGGAATCATGTGATATGACATGTGAAAAATCATATCGCGAGCAGTTCAAACCCTTTCGTACGTGTTGCTCGACATTTTGCATTTCTGCAGATTCAGAAGGATCATGTAGGCCGAAACTCGGAGTCTTGATTGACGCTATTATGTTAACTTTAGCGAGCATTTAATTTGGCGGCGGGAGCAAATGGGAACGAATGTTCCACCGTGGGAATTGATTTCGACTGAGAACAGCTGAGTTTCGCTCGATAAATTTCGAAGTTATGGCTCTGCAGTTTCTTCCCACATTCCTTCTTGTTTACTATACTTTTTTCTTTTTTGATGTGACATTTTGCAACAGTAACACATTAAATATTTTTTTCACAAAATCAAAAAAAAATATCTCCCGCCTTCTTCTTTGCTTATTGCGCTATACCAGACATTCCATCCAATTCACGCAACAAATAATTTCTCACGAACCACAATATTCTGAGTCTAATGATCTTTAGTCCCCTTTCGACATATTCCCCGAATAGTCCGCAACATCGCATGAAGAAAAGGTCGCATTGCTGATCTCACGAGAAACTACTCGTTATCTACATTGCTGGCTAGGATTTACTCCACTCCTTTGTTCGATCTCACGTTTCACGCAACGCGAATATCCGAATACATCTTATGTCTTGATTTTGAAGGCACATTTGAGCAAGAAAAAAGCAATCAGCTCACAATTATGTAGAAAATTTTATTTCAGTTCTGTTTTATGAGCGCAATGTCTCATGCCCAGAAACTATATGAGCACTGTCGACTTAGAACCTAAAATTGAATGAGTGTCTTAAAACTCCCACGTAATAACCCCATTTCGGGCAATTACGAACGTTTGTATGCTGAATCTCTGATCTCCTTTGACTACCGCAATTAGCTTGGGTATGTTTGTTTTCACTCGGGTTTCTGAATAAACAAAATCAAGGGGCGCCTCTCTTCTCTGGCCATCCTCAAGTTCTGCTGCTTCCCATCGCATATTTCACGTGTCCTGATTTCATTTTTTTTCAACGAAACTGCTGAAAGTGTAAATCGTTGTCTATTTCACACGACCCCGTCTCTTTTATTTTCTCGCGCTACTCCAGATTAGGAATTAAATTTTGAGCATAGTCAACTTCACGTCCAATCTCCAAGTACTTAATCGAGACTTAGGGTGGCTTTTTAAAGCACGATCAGGTAAGCTCTAGTTTTGAGTAAGACTTTGCTTGAAGCAATCCAAATGAAGCTGTGCACGCATTCTAGTGCTTTTTTTCTTATTTTCCAGCACTTGCAATCCACAGCTATGTACTTCTCCCACCAATTTATCCGAGATATCTGAAATATCATATCTCTGTCCGAGATCGTTTGAGTGTGAAATATCCTGGATAACTTTGACACGTATTCTGTGCCTTGAAAATATGTTCTTCTGATTTGTCAAAATGAGTCATTTTCGTGCATCCTACTAACGCTTAATCCGATATCATATTACACTGGCATGATAACTAACTCAAATGCCACACGAAGTGCACTTCTCATTTACGTAAAGACTTATTTTTACAATTTAAATTATGATTCTCAGAATGCGCCCTTCATCAGACTATATCTACGTCGCAATCGAGACAGCTTTCAATACTCTGTCCTTGATCATCATGATTCCCTGCATCGCCACACTGATCCGAACAACAGGAATTCATGAAAACTGCAAGTGAGAAAATTGTCTCCTCCGTTACTTATTTGTTTCTGTATTATTTACTTTGATCATGGTTCTTTTTTTCAGAATTCTCCTCGTCACATCCGCCGGTATCCAATTTCTTCTTCTCCTCGTTCAGGCTGCTCTATTCGTGTTTAATATAGCCACGGAAAACCTGACACCGCTTACAAATGGTGGGTGGGCTAGTCATAAACAAGTTGGGTTCATTCCCTACTCTAACTGCAGTGTATATTAGCGAAACTGCGACTTACACAGATGATGTAATTATGACTATAGTCAGCACGCAACAAATCATCACGACCTCAGAGACTAGAGAACACTTTTTATATTGAAACTTTTTCTATCAGATATTGAAACGCCGTTTCTCATGCCACAGAACACACTGTTCACAATGTCGAGTTATTTATCGCTCGTATTAGTTTTGGAAAGGTGAGATTGCCCTATTTCTGAGCAACATCCACCAGCCAATAAAAGTGTTCTTCAGCGCATAACGTAAATTTTAACTATGGCGTTTTACAGATGTTTCGCTGTGTGGAATCCGGCTAAATACGAGGCTCAGAGTCGTCACTCCATTCCTCTGTTTATTTCCATCGGTGTAGCTACACTATGCGCGATGATTCATGTCTATGCAATTTACTGGCGTGGGTGGCATCATCGAAATTCGAAGATGAAATAGAATAAAATATAAAATAAAATATAATATATAATTATTTTAGATGGATTGTCCATGGAAACAATTTACGTGTTGTATGGAGTGGAAGCATCGACGATCTGTGTGAGTCTATTTAATTTATAAAATGATACGATCATACCAAAAAGCCGATTAACGAACTTCCGTTGTTTACCATGCAGGAACATTGGCGACCCTCTCGCTTTTGCGTGATCTCTCGTCTCGATAAACACAAGAAGTTCCCAGTTCGACATTTTGTTTGATCGTATAATTTTATAAATGTAATAGTTTGTATTTCACTCTTCTCGCGTCATGAATCCAAATAAACTAACAAAACAAATTATTATGGAAATAATTCTTCTTAAAATCCTCGCGTAATTCAAAAGAAGTCAAGTCGTAACTTCTTAAACACTTACAAAACATGCATAATCGGCATTTCAGATATCTATAATTATGATATTCTATTGTCGTTGGAAGATCCAGAACATTCCGTACGACGAAGATCGGCTCAGTACAAAGTACCAGGTGATTATCTCAATTCAATTGTGCATTGGTTACGCGAGATCTATTAGCATGTCCTGCAGAAATCGTGCCGAAATCGTAGTGTGCGTCTCTACGCGTTCTTTCTTAACAAAGTGGAGCATATTTTTATTCGTGCAATGCATTTCAGGTCCGTGAGGTGTTAAGATTCTCAGCAGCAATCATTCCTTCCATAATCATGTCTTCTGTTATGCACACTCTTTCCCTCGTTCCCACCCTTCTCTGGAAAAACAATTTCATCGAGTATTTTATCTGCTGCGTGTTTTACTTCTCGGTAGGTTCATTCCTACTCCACCTATCGAAAACAGGAAAAACCATATTTACTAAAGTAAAACAATGAGTTGTTACTTTCAGATTCACAGTCTCAATTGTGTTTTCACCAAAATCACTTTGATCCTCTGTCATCCTGGAATGAGAGTCAAACTTCAATTATTATTCGTCACACGGCTAAAGTATGTCAGCAGGATGTTTTATACTAATCTCAATTCCATTTGCTTTCAACTTGAGTTAGTTCCTGCTTGCTAAACGAGACGTTTTTTTCCGTGTAGCGTTCCAATCTGTGGCCAACTTGGTTCAATAAGCATGCCGTCGGGCACTGATTGCAAAACTTCAATGGATAATGTCACATGATTCCAAACCTACAGACCAGGGTTAAAGCGAGAGAGTATAAAAAAGTGAGAGAGTCCCTCTCGATTTCACACGCTCTCTCACTCCAAAGGCCTTTCTGTAAGGTTGACCGGTCTGTGGAATGATGTGATGTGCAGGTTCGCGAAGTTCCAATCGCCTAATTACAGTACTCCAAAAGGCGCTCGAACGATGGCAAATTCAGTGGAACAAGGAAACACGTATTTCGGCCAAATCAACGACGCTTGGGCTACGGGACCAACACCACAAACAAGGAAGAAACGATTCTCTTGTTGAATATGGTTCATAATATTGTGCTGAAAATACCTTTATTGTATGCAATGATGTTTATCTGTCTTCCGATCACCGTCATAATGTTGTTTTTTTAAATTGTTAAATAATTAACTAACCAGAACTTAATTTTTACCGCATTGGCTAACAAGAGTGCAGTTGTTTAAGAAATTTTGTTCGCTCTCACGGTGATCGAATAAAATTGCCTACCAGTCTTGTCTGGTTCATTTAGGCCAGACACAACACCTCTTCCTCTTGTGAAAACTTTGCCAATACAGAGGAAGGGTCGAAATCTTTCATTGTGGTCAATCAATCAATTTATCATATCAGGCGGTAATCGCTCAGAGGATGGGTCGGTAGTCTTCATAAGTTGCATTCCACCAGTTTGCGCCGATTGCTCTCCTTAGGTCATCTCTCCATCTTGCTCTTGGCTGGCCTGGGGGACGAGTTCTGCTGTACTCAGAGAGCGAAGTCTCTTGTTTTCCTTACTCTGGAGTGTTCATGTCTCCTATTATTAGGAGATGTGATGTCTCCTTCTCTCGATTTCGCATGCTCTCTCAGCAGGAGACAACATCTCCAGAGTAAGGAAAGCTGGAGACTTCGCGCTCTGTGTAGAGAGCTGTAATCTTCCATCACAAAATGTCTTTTTGACGCTGATTCCAACGCGCTCAACCAATAGTCTCTAAGTGGATTCTGAGGAGAGATTGAGAGATGCTAGGAAGTTCGACTTCAGTCAGAGACAGAACCTGAGCGACGTCGCCCTCAACATCAACGGCAAGGCGATCCACGTGAACAAGCAGGCGAGTGGGATAGTGTAGTTTGATCTTTGAACTTAGGACAGTGTAGTTTGATCTTTGAACATAATGGTTGGCGGTAGGATGTCGATCGATGTCTCGTTGTCAATGATCCCAAATGAATTCTTGTTACCGTATCTTTCCACAGTTACTCAGTCAGCAATTACAGTATCTTTCTCTTTGTTCTCCATACTTCTCTGCTCTCTTGAATGGCCACTTCGCCGAAAGTGACAAGAATACAATCGAGCTGAAGAATGTGTCTTACATGGTATGCTTAAATTGTGATGATGTAATATTCGCAGGAGTTCACGGCGCTGCTGGGTTCGATGTTTTTGGTTATTCAATAGTTAAATTTAA
This sequence comes from Pristionchus fissidentatus, assembly GCA_036245785.1. Taxonomy (NCBI): domain Eukaryota; kingdom Metazoa; phylum Nematoda; class Chromadorea; order Rhabditida; family Neodiplogasteridae; genus Pristionchus; species Pristionchus fissidentatus. The sequence goes on from BTSY01000001.1 coordinate 6,321,092, forward strand.
CTTAAATTAACTTAAATATCTTAAATTAATTAATTAACTAAAATTAATTAAAAATCATATATTATTGCAGTAGATAACGTGGAGGCGCTGCTCAAGCTGGGCGACCGCTACGACTTTGACGTTGGTATTTCCTGCATTTACTTGACTCCGCCCACTTACAGTAACCCATTTGCAGTTCGTCGTCAAGGCAGCTGAAGATTTCCTCGTCTCCACAGAAGATCTCTTCTCGTATGGTCGATTGCTGCTCCTCTCGGATCTCTACAGACTCCCTCAACTGCAGGAGAATACTGTAGAGCAAATGGGTTACGGTAGGAGAAGAATGCCGATTACTGTAAGAGATTTTTTTGTACGGCAAAACTTCTTCTCGTTATACTTTTTAAATTTAAAAATGATAATATAATTGCAGACTCGCTGCCTCGCATACTATTCGCAGCCGAGAAGACTCAAGGATCTTAAGGTGCATTCAAGATAATTTAGTTCTCTTTTCGAACTTAATTATTGGCGAAATATTTGTCGATACACAATTATCCCCATTGCGGTATCCCCATTGCGAGAATACCGTAACCACACGGAATTTCCATACCCATTGTTAAAATCCGCGAAGTGGGACCGCCTGTGCGGTCCTAGTGTGATTTCCGAAAAGGTATTATGGTGTGCCACAAAATGCACTTACAGTAACCCGCCTATTTCTTATATCATTTTGTTTTTTTACTTTTGTTGCTAATAAAGTTAATTTTTTGTGGTGTTTCTCGTATGAGCGCATGACCAACAACATAAGCAACCATTCTGAGTGTTTGTTCGACTACCGCCGCCCCTTGCTCGCTTGCAACTGTGATGTTTCATTTCCACTCCTTTTTTGTTTACCTAAACTTGCTTGCCAGACCACTTTAACGTCGTGTCCCCAACATTTTTTCTGCCCCCGTATCCATATTTCGACTATTGCGCTTCTTTATAACCTAACGCCGTTCAATTCCAATGAGTCGTTTATCCGCAGCAACCTGTGAAAGATAGTTTTGTTGCGAATCACTCCCCATGTTCCGCGCGTTGACCTACCAGACCACTTTAACGTCGTGTCCCCAACATTTTTTCTTCTCCTTATCAATGTTTCGACTATTGCGCTTCTTTCTACCTAAGGCTGTTCATTTCCGATGGATCGTTTGTCTGCAGCGGCCTCTGGAAGATCGCTCTCTTTCGAATCACACCACATGTTCGGCGCTTTGACCTTCCAGACCACTTTAATGCAATGTCCCCAACATTTCTTCTTTTCCTTTTTAATATTTCGACTTTTGCGCTTCTTTATAACCTAACGCCGTTCAATTCCAATGGGTCGTTTGTCCGTGACACGCGCTTCACTTTTGTGTTTTCGCAGACGCTCACTGAGGTGTTTTATGAATAGATTTTGGCCAGAAACGTCGAGGGGAGAGGGACAAATGGAGGGGCGAGGGTGATTATAACTTTAATTACAGGAAATACCAAGAATCGGGCGTATAAAACTGCAAAATGTGAAGAAAAAATATTTTTAATATAAAGTCTGACCCAGTCGAACAACCCATTGAACAGTCCATTGATGGGAAATACGGTAGGATCAGTGAAACTTCGTTCAATTTTGAAAACGCTTTAATGTTATTTTCTTTCGTGATTTTTAATTTCTTTATGCTCTCATTGGATTCAGCACTCGAATTATGAGGGGATAGGCTTAATATTACAATTTTAGGAAGTACCTTGAATTTTGCCCCTGCGGTCGCTACCCATTGTCTCCTCCACTTATTCACCTTTTACTATCGATTTTATAGATTTTTTTGTGCGAAAGATAAATCATCTTTGAGTAATTTAAACAAAGTAAAATACGAATGTGGAATATTTTGACGTCAAAATTCACTCTCTCGCATCCTCTCCTTCCCTTTTTCCCCCTCATCTCTCATCGGTCTCTCTTCAATCCACCCTCTCTCTCTCCCCTACCTCTTCCCCTTCTCTTGTCGGGGGTCTTCAGTCGCCGGGAGCGCATTCAGTCGAGGGACACGTTGGTAAAAGTGAATCGCTACGAAGATTTTGTAGCGTATTCTCTTCGTGGCTCAGTGTCAACTTTTTCTCGATTGCTCACGGACTCTCTCGATTGCTCCTTTTCGCAATGGAAACCCCAGATGGTTTGGCGATCGTTTTCAAAAGTTTATGATACAACTTATAAATCTGGCCTAAGTTCTGAAACACCTCGGTACGGCAGTCTTACTGTAACGTTCCATTGAAGTTTGCGGTACAAGTCATGAATATGATCCGCGGTCTGACACGCAGAACTCAGGTCGATTAATTGATTTATTTTGTTGAAAGGTGTGACCTATGGAATGTTGGTTGCCCCAACGAACTTCTTTAATAAGGGAGTTACGGTAGTGGCGCACGGACGGACGGACGGGCACACAAACAGACAGTGCTTGTCGAATTAGGGTAAGTAGTAATAAGTTATCCATGTCATATTATTTTGTTTTGTGAAATGCTTAATCATTGGCGACCATTCAAGGACGAGTGAACTCTCGATTTCACGGGTTCTCCGAAATATGTCTCCGAAAGATGTCACGTTGTTGCTGTAACGCTGCAAAAAGAGAGCTGTCACATGCACATTATCAGAAATGCTCGAAACTGCTTAACTCTCCTCTCCAAACAAAAAAAGGAACCAATAGCTTCATCTCTTTTGTTTCTCTTTTGCTTCATCTCATTTGTTCTCCAATTAAAAATATTAATACATCATATCTTTTTACCTGTGTTCAATTTTTTTGCTCATTATTCATCCGTTCCATTCACAAACTACGTTTCCTTTGATTTTCTGACGTAGCTCACAAGCGGTAGGGTTGAGATTTATCGTATCGTAAGCTCGTCATTACGGACTAATTTTTTTTGGGTACATTCAGCAGTTTAAAAGTGTAAAGCAGAAAACTGCAAATTATGCAAAGAAAACATGCCATTTGCTAAGGTTGAAAATATGTAACGCCATGACAAACAAACATTACGGAGAATCAGCTTTCAACATAATAAACTTTTCACAAAGCCGAGACTTGTGATATGTGCTATTTTAAGAGATATTTACTTTATGGCAGCAGTGTATCGTTTGCATGGTAGGTTCAAAAGAGGAACAACCATGTGCTCTGCTTTCTGGACTCCTGGTCATTGCCACTACGAGATTCAGAGTCGTCATTCTTTCGGTCATCAATGTCATCAGTTTCGCTGCAGTGTTTACGATGACACATTACTATTATATTTTTGCCGAAGGCGAAATCTTTCTTATACACATAATAGAATTCATGCCAATGGCTCGTATAGCGTCCGGGCATTGACAAACTGTGATGAACTATGATCCAACAATTCTCTACGAGAATTCTATCATAAACTACACTATTCTTTTCTTTATCCGATCTCTCGGTAAGCTGTCATCTTTTTTAACATTTGTGAACAGTCTTACAGTCTAAGTTGACTTGCCACAAAACGAATTGTATTGCCGCGATGCCACGATATTTGCGATGTGGTTTAAACTACAATTATTGCTCGACTCAAGCTTGTTTGCATAAGTTCCTCATTGTTAGAAACACGTCTTCTTCCTGTTACGTTTCAATCTGTTGCGGAAATTCGTCGGATTGAATTATGGAGTTTAGGGGTGATGAATGCAAAAATAGGCAAACTTTTTTTCCAGTGGTTATTTTGTGCTTGATCACCTTTTCTTATTTTACTAACAAATCCACTCTTCAGTTCTACTATATTCTCCAACAAAACCCTCGAAAGAAGGCCGATGCAGTGGAGTAAAAATTTGATCTCTTTGGCCTGGACTACCTACTAGGGTTCGCTTATTGGAAGAGAATTCCATTAGAAATCCATTAGATTTCCATTGCCCGCTCATTCTCCGTTATCTCTCACCACCCTCGCGGTCTGAGTTCCTTTGTTCTCCTTATTGGAATTTCGGAATCAGTTCCAATAAGAGAACCCTACTACCTACTAAAACAAGAAAGAAACGATGAAGCAACATATCTGCCCATTCAAATCGATCATTTCACCGATATATTCGGTGTTAGTTATATTTTTTTTCTTCATAAAATTTCCCCAATTCGACTCGTCAGTAAAGTTACACTTTCACATTCTGAGCCAGTAATCTTTTGATATTCAATGCGATTACGCGCAAAGCGCCTTCACTTTGCAGCTGTTACTAGTATTTTGTAATGTTTGTTGAGGGGAAGTTAGAAACAAATTTTCCTACAAGACCACGCCTCCTAAGATTTCGCTGCATTTAAAGGAGGACTGAAGACTTTTCTTGCATAATGGCTACAACGCGATTTTACCTTCCGTGCGATGTGATTACTGGATATTCTATCACGTTCTCACTCCCCGTTATTCGATATGCGTAACATTATCCCAATCCCCTCTCGATTTTACATGCTCAATCTATGTAAACCGTGTAGGGTAGACTGGCCCGTGGCATATTTTTTCACAAAATCGTTTATAATTCAATGTATCCGGTTGAAATGCGATAATTACAGCATGCAAGTTTCTACCGATTATCTTTACGTCTCAATCGAGATGGGATTTACCGTAATTTCACTTATTATCATGATTCCTTGTATCGTCACACTCCTCCGAACGACGGGAATTCACGAAAATTGCAAGTAAGAACAACATCGATTTCTTCATAATCTTTTAGTTACTAAGTGCAAGTAAAAGAGAACCATGCAATTTGCACCTGCATGGCAACATTTTCAAATAGAAACGTGTGATAAACAACTCTAGCGCTCATTACAACATAAATTAACAAAAAGCAGTTTTCGAGAACTTTTAAAACTTTTTTATTACTGTGCTTTTTTGAATACTGCAGTTTGAATAGTGCAGTGGTGTGGAGCTCATTCGATTCTGAAAAAAAGATTTTTTATTTCCGATTCCTTCTCGTCACGTCTGCCAGTGTTCAACTTCTTCTGCTCATAGTCCAAGCAATGCTGTTCAACTACAATATTGTCATCGATAATCTAGCCCCGCTTTCGAATGGTGACCATTCCATTTTTTCTCTTTTACAAAGATTCATGATTTTAGAAAAGGAACTACCTTTTCTCATGGTGCAAAACGGACTATTCATAATGTCAAGCAATATTTCGCTGGTGCTTGTTTTAGAGAGGTGAGCAAAATTCATCGTAATTTTTCCTCTTTTAAGTTATGCAATTATGGAACGATCGTAGTTTGCAGATGCTACGCTGTCTGGAATCCGGCTCGATATGAAACTCAGAACCGGCATTCTTTCTCTTTGTTATTACTTATCAGTATATCCGCTGCGTGGTCAGCGATCAACGTCTATATAATTTATTGGCGTGAGTATTTATTTATCGTACACCACAAGGGTGCGACAACATGTACACAAATGAACGAGTTAAAGATGATATTTAATAATGGATCATTCGCGAGTACCATGACCACATTTGTTCTCGTCATTGAATTAAATGGGGTCAAAATGTGGTCTCTCGCTAAGATGCGAAAAAAGTGCTCGATCATAAATGTTTTCGTCGATATCTTGTCTCGTTGTGCAAATTATTTATGTGGTGTTAGTTTTCGCCGTTATTTTATGCCGTTATGTTAGTAAGTTTTGAGTCGATTGCTCCACGGAGAACTGAGATATGAAATTGCGGGAATTCAAATCCTGGCCTTTTTCCACTTCCTTTTTCCGAAAACTAACACCACATAAGTCTTGACTCTCTCAGCTCGCTGGTCAGTCGAAACGATATTCGTGTTGTATGGAGTTGAAGGGATCACAATCATTGTAAGAATAGGCGCAGAATATCAAATCAAAAGAACTCAAAATTCAGATATCGGCAGGAATTATCCTCTACTGTCGATGGAAAGTTAAGAATCTCCCATATAATGAGGATCGACTAAGTGCGAAATATCAAGCGAGTTTCCTTGTTTTCTACCTTAACTATTTAACTGTGTATTTAACTTAACTGTGTGCTTAAGGTTAGAGAAGTGCTGAGGTTCTCCGTAGCAATCCTTCCGTCTGTTATACTCTCGTCTATTTTGCACACTCTTTCGCTCGTTCCTTCCATTCTCTGGCAAACAGGACACATTGATTACTTCGTCAGCTGTGTTTACTATTTTTCGGTAAATTAATAAAAAGGAAAGAAAGAGTAAACTGTGCCACTTTCAGATTCATAGTGTTAATTGCATTGCGACGAAGATTACGCTGATAGTATTTCATCCAGAAATGAGAGTCAAACTCTTGTCGGTTTTCTACGTCCACATTCGGTTAGTCATTACCATTTTTTTGGTATTTTTGGATAAGGGTGTGAGTGTAATTATGATAGCCAGAGAAGTGTAGTTAACAGGATGAAATTGCCTTTCCGATTATAATCGCGTGACTCTTCTCGTTTCAGAACTCCGCGAGGCATTCGAAGAAACGCTTCGGAAGAGAGTAAAACGTACTTCGATCTATTCAACGAGGCCTGGGCAACAGTGCCTGCAATTCGGCCAAACACACGAGAATTTTCTGTTTGGTGACAAAACAACTGAAAAAGATGTGTTTGAATTTTGGTTTGTTTTCAGAAGATCCCCCCCCTCATAGTACTAGCTGATTTGCAAATTAAATGTACAATAAAGGTTAAAATAATTTAATGTCCAATTAATCATTTATTGAAGTAAAATATAATTAAGGTAATCTGTCTGGACCAAACAAAAATGTAATGGAGATAAGGAAAGAGAAAACATGCGTAGAATTTTCGTGAAAAAAATTGCGAAGATCATGCAAAAAATGTCTTCTTTCTGTCCCTTTATTTCATGAAAAATATATCTATGGCTGTAAATTTAAATGGCAAAATACTGCCAGCCCGATGCGGGGCTCGGACCCGCGACAGCCAGATTAAGAGTCTGGTGCTCTACCGACTGAGCTAACCGGGCAGATGTCTCTCATGCCGACAAGAAAATATTCAACAGTCTTGACTTGAGAATTGAAGTCGCACTACAATGCACTACAATTGCCTAGCATAGCCTTCTAACCCTTTCACCGTAATGCCGCGAGTTCGAATATCCCGATCACCTCTGCCCAAAAACTACCTTACTGAATGCCCATTTTATTTGATGTTAGGATAAGTCTGTAAATGTACCTCAATTTGTTAAAATTGACCGCAAGATCCAAGATGGCAAAGATCACTGTTTCTCCGGCATCCCCGGCCTACGGCTCGAGTCATGGTCGTTTTAGAGTCATCCAATGGTTGAAGGTCGTCCGATGTTGTACGAAACTCTTTATTTATTCGGTAGTTGTTCAACCTTGGGATAGAACACATGATTCCAAACCTACAAACCAGGGTTAGAGCGAGAGAGTGTGCAAAAATGAGAGAGTCCCTCTCGATTTCACACGCTCTCTCACTCCAATGGCCTTTCTGGAAGGTTGACCGGTCTGTGGAATGATGTGAGAAGAATCCGCCCAGTGGTTATTGTAGCTCATGTGTCGTGCCACTTCAAACACTATTCAATTTTATGTAAACGGCTATTTACGACCGTCTCTATCTCATCATGCGCAGATGTTCTAGTCTGAGTGCTTGGCGGGCGATGCAGGAAGTTGCCGTCTCAAAATGTGCCAGATCTCAGCGGCGTATCATAGGGAAACTAACTTTTCGAAGAGCTTCGTATGCTTGCAACATCTTGAGTTATGTTTCACTTGGTTCAAGGCGAACGCATCCATCACGTCAGTACAGAATGAATCACGCCGTGTTGACGTTAGGAGGTGCATGTACGTCAACATTATTTTCGTCGAGCTCGTTTTCATAAACAGGGTTGGGCGGGTAGTCGCAAAACGATTTCGTTATCAGATGTGCATTCTTGCTTTTGATGTTTCAGCCGATCTCCTTTCCCTTGATCCTGCCAGTTACATTGTCACACTGCAGTGCTCCAGTGTACGCTGAAATGCGCATGATTTCATCCGCGCATATAAAACCGATTCTGGTTAATGAGAATTGTGTAGTCCCGGTAACCAATGTATAATGAGAAGTAACTGACAAATGAATTACTGTAACTGGCAAATCGTATTTGTATTTGAATGTTTTATTAAATAACGTGCGATCATTTATTTGTTTCTTATTAACCTTGATCGTTTGGATGTTCACACTGCGAACAGAGATTGAGAAAAAACTAGGTAAATGGACCATTTGAGTTTGTTTGACGGAAAACTATTTCGTGTCGCATCCTCCTCTATTCTGCCATCCGGGATTGCATGTGTCGAGGGGTTTTCTAGAAGTAAATGGTTGCAGTCGCAAAATGAGCGCCAGGAAGCTATTCTTGTTTCTGTACACCCAGACTGAATATACTATTGAGTATATTCTATACTGAGATGTGACACCGAGTATATGATATACTTACAAATCTCTCGTTTTCGCACGCTCTATCGACGCGTGAATATACTCAATATTGAGTATATCATATACTCGGTGTCTCATCTTAGTATATTCATTCTCTGTGTAGATCTCCGTGCCCATAACATAGCATTAAAGCACACAGAAAAAGATGTTTGTAGTTTTCTACTTACATGTTTGTTAAATAAAACAAACAAATGCGCCGTATAACAAACATGTTGATTCCTTTTGAATTTTTCTACAAATATTTTTTTGAGTGTAGAGGTTGTATACAGACGCAGCAGTGTGAGTGATTCAAACAAACGTAGAAAGGGTCTAGATAGCGGAAAATAAATGGTGAGTGAAGCGATGAAGCTCCTCCTTCAAATCCACTTCACTATTCCTCTGAGCTGGAGCACTGCTCAGTCAGGGGCCATCTTCTGAAACATTGTTCCCCCTTGACTTTGCTAACACCAAGTCCGATGCGAGAATGACTAGCTTCCCACATCATTCCACAGGCCGGTCAACCATCCAGAAAGGCCTTTGGAGTGAGAGAACGTGTGAAATCGAGAGGGACTCTCATACTTTTGTGCACTCTCTCGCTATAACCCTGGTCTGTAGGTTTGGAATCATGTGTTCCCTCTTTGCGCAGACTTGATGCTTGGTAGAACGACTAAGGGAGCTGGGAATTCTACTGCTCTAGGTGCCATCTTTGTTCCGAGCTTGAATTAAAAAAAACAAAATCACAATTTAGGGATGCGATTCTTCGGAAATTTTTCGATGTTATCGTAAACATCGCTGTGTACTCAGTTTATTGCTTCTGCTTTTCGTTGTTGTGGTTGAGCTAGGCTATGTGGTAAATGGGTGATGGGTAGACAATATGTGCAACATTCACCTATCAGTGCATCGCTTACATCTATAATTTCCGGACTGACATCTGTAGGTAGTTAAGGCTACGCTCAGATTCGCACAAAACTCCACTGTTGCAGCTGTCGCGAAAGAATTTGAATGTTTGTTGAGTGGAAGTAACTCTACGATGTGAAAGTAAATCTAGGGGTATAGCCACGCCTTCTCAGATTTCATCATACTAAGTGGAATACCATGGTAACTGGCGCAATTACACCACAATCAGCAAATTCATCGTTGATTCATCTGAACCTTGACCTGAACCTGAACCTGAACCATACATCTGAACCCACTTTAACTAATGCATGCTCGTAGAATAATTGTTTTTGTTGTTATATATGTGCATATTATTATCCAATTCGATTATCTATTACTTTATAAAGTTCTATTAATCATATTCATGAATTTAGAGGATGCACCTTTACCTTTCAATCGAGATGAGCTTCACCCTTATCTCACTTACTATCATGATTCCTTGTATCGTCACGCTCCTCCGAACAACGGGAATTCACGAGAATTGCAAGTCAGAACACCACCGATTTTTTTTGTAAATTCTCCACTTTTCGCCAGAAACCATGTAATTTGCACCCCCAAAGAAAAGAAACTAAATTTCGAAATAAAAAAGCAACATTTTCCGAATTCTCCTCGTCACATCCGCCATAGTTCAATTTCTCCTTCTCATCGTTCAAGCACTTCTTTTCACGTACAACTTTCTCATCGAAAACGTCACCCCGCTATCCGATGGTGCGTTTCCGATCTAGATTTTATCCAAAACTGCATTTTTTTAAAGACAAAGAACTTCCCTTTGTAATCGTTCAAAACGGATTGTTCATAATGTCAAGTAATCTGTCGCTCGTGCTGGTTCTCGAAAGGTGATTATCCAATTTTACAATTTCATTTTTCGTAAATTATAATTTCAATTTTAAAGATGTTTCGCTGTCTGGAATCCTGCTCGATACGAAGCTCAGAATCGTCATTCACCATCGTTGATAATTTCAATATGCGTGGCTGCACTCTTAGCAATGCTCAATGTCTACCTTATTTACTATCGTGAGTTCCGATATCGAAACAGGCACAGTTGAAATATACTTCAGCTTGCTTAAATATTGAAGCGATATTCGTCTTGTATGGAGTGGAGGGTGTCACTATTATGGTAGGAGCCAAACGATTTGCCTCAAATTTGAATGCATATCACACGGTGTTCTGGCAAGTCTATGCAAATTGAGACAGACAGTTAGAGAGTGCGAAAATAGCACGTAAATGGACGACGGTCTCACCACAAATTCACTTTTGGCATTTTGCCAAGAAAGACGTGTATCACAGATCTCAATTGGAATCATCGCCTACTGTCGTTGGAAACTGAAGAACCTTCCTTATGATGAAGATCGACTCAGTGCGAAATACCAAGTCAGTTATATTTTCCCACGCTGAAAACATTTTGAAAAACGAAGGATAAACAGAAACCCATAAAGGTTTTCATCTTTCAGGTCAGAGAAGTGCTGAACTTCTCCTTAGCAATTCTGCCCTCGGTAATACTCTCTTCAATATTGCACACTGTCTCGCTCGTTCCGGCATATCTCTGGCACAAAGGATACATTGACTATTACATCAGCTGTGTTTTCTACTTCTCGGTAAATAAGTTGCGTATTTGATTTCAATGGGTTAGCTGTTCAGATTCATAGTATCAACTGTATCGCAACGAAGATTACGCTTATCTTATATCATCCCGAGATGAGGGTAAAACTTCTGGCCGTTTTCTTCGTTCGACAACGGTAATATGCAAATAATAATATTATTTACAAATAATATTATTTCCACATCCAACGCACAACATAATCTTTCCATTCCTGTCACATTCCCAACCAGTGAAGATTCAAATATCTTTTCTTGCTTACATGGGGCCGCTTGTATAGCTCTCTCAGTTCACAACATGGTTTTACACCTCTTTGTATATTTGCTACTTTAGATTTTATAATTGAAAAGTGTTAATATTGTTGAGTATGTTATGTGGATGTAATGATAAGCTCATTTCAGTGCTCCTCAAAGTGTTCGATCCAGTGCATCGGAAGACAGCGACACTTATTTCGATCTATTGAACGAAGCATGGTCGGGAGGGCCAAATATTCAAACAGACAAGAAATGATTTTCGAATTTGCTGCCAAAGATCCGAAGTGTGATTCAACTCTGAATTGTGTTCTTATTATTGAATTTTCGCTTATGATAGTAATGTATTTATTGTCTTTCCGTTATTCAGAAATGAATTATGAATAAGAGACGATAGTAGCAAGACATGATGAGCATTTCGAGTCGTTCAACGAAAGCCTCAATTTTCGGATCTCCAGACATCAAACCTCTAATCATCAAGTTAAATTCAGCTGAATTCTGCATTTTCCGCATATACCAGGTGTTTAGAGTAAATTTGGCGTAAGCTGCCCAAATGCAAATACCCTTTACCGTATTCTTATATTTTGTCAGTTCAAGCCACTGTGAGATGCCCTTTACATGCACAAAGTGTGAAGTATATTACTTGCCTTACACTGAAAATGTTGTCTCCGGCTAAGAGAACACGAAAAAAGAGAGCGAGAGGAGATGCGACTGCTTACTCTCTCGATTTTACATCTCTAAAGTAAGGGAAGTATGAGAATTCCCGCTCTGTGAACCCATGTGTTTCTTGTTTCAGACACGATTCAAAATTATAGCGCTCTTCACATATCTAGAACTGGCACGCATTCCCCCTCCTTTTGAGAATAAAAAAGTGCTAAAAAAGTGCAAGACTCTCACACTTCTAGCTACGTTTAAACGAGTTAGAGAGCTTTTGATTCACCTGGCCATGGTCGAGATTGCTTAGGGATTAGTTTCACTACTGAATCGCAATCTCAAATTTCAGCATTTCGGGAGGAATTTATGAGCATGGTGTTGTAAATGTGTGTGGTTGATGATCCGCCCACTCTTCCAGTTATCTGTTTGTGGCTACTCTCTACTCATCCCTCTATTGATTCAGTGGGAAATTTGCATATTCTATTTATTTGAGAGAACTACTCCAGTTCCGACATCGGAAATACGCAGATCGCGAATTTCCCCTATGATTTTGACTATTTTTCCGAACACAATACATCCTCGTTCCTTGTCCCCCTTCGTATATTCAATGTATCTATGTAGCTTTTTACACTTTAATAATTTCTTTTCCTTACAGTATGCGTCCCTTCTCCGACTACCTCTACGTCGCTATCGAGATGTCCTTCACCGTCGCATCTCTCATCATCATGATTCCCTGTGTGATCACACTCCTCCGAACGAAGGGAATGCATGAGAACTGCAAGTGAGATCGGCTCCATATCCTTTCTAGATTCTATAGAGTCAACATGTGCAATGGTTAGACGTAAACAACCAGTGCACAACCGCCAATTATAGGATTCACATTCGCTTTATGTACGACAAAATATGCAATTGCAGAGTGCTGTTAGTGACTTCGGCTTGTATTCAGCTGCTATTACTAACTGTACAAGCGATTCTGTTCATATACAACATGGCAATTGAGAATCTGTACCCTCTAACTAATGGTTCGCTCCCTTCCCAATCCATTTACTCTAGAACACAGCATTCCACAGACTGGTCAACCATCCAGAAAGGCTTTTGGAGTGAGAGAGCGTGTGAAATCGAGAGGGACTCTCTCACTTTTGCACACTCTCTCGCTCTAACCCTGTTCTGTAGATTTGGAATCATGTGCATTTACTCTAGAACTTGGCGGAGATGATTACATCTTTATCAAGAACACTTCGCCCAAGTCAGAAAATATTAAGAAACGAACGTAGTCCGAATAAATGAAATCAATGAGCGAACAGCTGTTTTCTTAGTTCTTGACGAGAAACTCTTTGCAGATTCCGACCAGCCTTTTATCTGGATTCAGAACGGGCTGTTCACAATGGCGAGCTACCTCAATCTGGTGCTGGTTCTCGAAAGGTAATGGAATATTTTTACAAAATTAAAAAAAAATAATAAAGTGCACATTTAAATTGGATTTGTCAACATCACAGTTCTGCAGATGTCGACAACATTCAGTTTGCGCAGGTGTTTCGCCGTTTGGGATCCTGCTAAGCAGGAAGGAGAGAGACGACATCTCTCGTTGCTATCGATATTTATTGGCACGTCGGCAGTGATGGCTGCACTTCATGTATACGCCATATTCTGGCGTACGTTTGCAATTTGTAAAGGCACACAGACATGTATCCAGACTTTCAAGATCACAGTCGTGCGATGGCACATACGTGCAATAAACTCCAATTTCGATTATAAATATAATATTTCTAAATGCACGAAAACATTGCATTGCAGACAACTGGAACTTCGAGACAATCTTCGTTTTGTACGGAATAGAGGCCTGGACGATTTTAGTGAGTATCCAAACAGCGCTGCTTCACTCAAAGAAAAATTACTTCGTCGCATGCATGAAGTAATTAATTACTTCTGTGGAAATACATTATGACTGTGTTTGAAGTAATCAATTACTTCGATTGCTGTTCTAGCGTATTTCCACAGAAGTAATTAATTAGTTCATGCATGAGACGAAGTAATTTTTCTCTGAGTGTTGAGTCTTTACGGGAAATTCAGATTTCAACCGCGATACTGTTCTACTGCAGATGGAAGCTTCGGAATATCCTGTATGATGATGATTGGCTCAGCGCAAAATACCAAGTAAATCAATTTTCTTGTGTAAAGCATTGACCGCATAGAGAGTACAAGACAATTACTTTCTGGTGCGGGAAGTGTTCACTCTCTCAATGGCCATTCTCCCTTCTGTCGTTCTCTCTGCAATCATGCACACTCTCTCCCTGGTTCCCACAATGTTCTGGCAGAGTGGAGTCATCGACTACACCATCTGCTGCGTATTCTACTTCTCCGTACGTGCTTTTTGACAAATGACATTTAAATTTCTCACTTTCAGATCCACAGTCTGAATTGCATCATCAGCAAGGTGTCTCTAATAGTCTTGCATCGAGGAATGCGATGCAAACTGCAGTCAATGTTTGTCACTCGACTAGGGTTAGTTTGATCTTATCATTCGTTACTTTTCGTATTTACGCAGTTCGTGATTCATCTAAGTTTACGATATGTGCATCGTGTGGTCACCTGATTAAAACACGAGGATTAGATGAGGTTAGCTTGAATTTTGTGCCGGATCTTTTGATCTTTCGACACCGTTGTCTGCTTTGAAATTCACGCAGTAGCGGATTAGCCTTTGCTTTCTCACCTAGGATCTCAATGGTCTTGTAAACATCGACAGCAAAATTTGATGAGCTCAGACTGAAAATATCCAGAATAAGGAAATTTTGAAGGGGTTTAGTGCGACCATTTTCGACCAAAAAATGAGCGAATTGTTTCTTCATTTCAGTACTCCAAAGGGCGCTCGGAGGAGGAAAGACGCCGTTCACGATGGAAATTTGTACTTTGACCAGATCAACGAAGCGTGGGCAGCCGGAAAGGAAAATGAGAGCAAAAAGAACAGTCGATCCTGTCTATTCAGCGGTTTTGTGCAATAGAAATGAAGGTTGTATGAATCACATGAAAGTGGTGCGGTTTCATTCTTTTCTTCTGCAAATCGGTATTTGTCAGCTATTGATGAATGCACGATTTTTTTCTTATTTCATTTTTCTATCGATAAAATTTTTCAAACTCTGAATGTTATCAGAAACTTGTCATTCTCCGCACAGAGGATTCGGGAAAGAGTAATACATGACAAGTTACAATGAAAATAAGAATAGTCGATTTGTGAACATTCTCTCGGTGCGGATGCACTGACTCGTAGAGTTTGAAATTCGGGTAAATAATTGAATTAGCTCTCTTCATTTCGCACACTCTCTACGCCGGTCTATAGGTGAGAGAGTGTGCAAAATGAGGAGAGCTAATCCAATTATTTACCCGAATTTCAAACTCTACTGACTCGGGTACACCACTAGATACACTAGAAACGGGTGTCTTCAATATTCGCCGGCCTTCTCCCCCGTCGCGTTTCATCCAATACAGCATATTATCACGACCTATTACTCATTTATCATGTGGAACAAAGACGTCGCGTCAAAAGATTGCCATAGCTACTCGCCAGGATTGAATAGTGCGCGTCTCGCTTGCCTGATTAGGATGTACCTCGATCTCACAGATAGTAGAGTTTGAAATTCGGGTAAATAATTGGACTAACTCTCTTCATTTCACACACTCCCTAGGCCGGTCGATAGGTGAGAGAGTGTGTGGAATGAAGAGAGTTAATCCAATTATTTACCCGAATTTCAAACCCTAACAGATAGATCTACTCGTGGCCTTCATTCTGAAATGTATTCGCATATGAGATTATGCTAACGATTTTTTGTTCATGTATTTATCGAACTGCGTAAAGTTTAACAATCGCAAAACCGAATACAAGAGAAAATAATAAAACAAAATGGAATACATAATATGTTTTTATTATGTCGTTTATTTTTTTAAAAATTACATCTTTGCTTTATTTCCACCTTTCATTTATCTGCGGTCCACCTCAAAGCCGTTCAGTAATGCTGCAAAATATAAATGATTCTAAAGGTTGCGTTTGGCGCGCTTAGTTAGTTGCAAAACAACATATTCAACGATGCATTCACATCATTCAAACGTACTTTGGTGTATTTCTATCTAATCTACTCGCTAGATTGGAATTGCATCAACAAGCTATGCTATCCAATCTCACGCGCTAAGCTAATGACCAAGTTTGTTGTCCTGCAGATGATGCTTCCTCCTGATCACATGATTCCAAACCTACAGAACAGGGTTAGGGCGAGAGAGTGTGCAAAAGTGAGAGAGTCCCTCTCGATTTCACACGCTCTCTCACTCCAAAGGCCTTTCTGGAAGGTTGACCGGTCTGTGGAATGATGTGTGATGAGCTCATAGTTTCGTCAACATTTTCCAATCCCAAATAATTCTCGTGACCAAAACGATTACAATACCTATTAGTACACTTATTTTACTATTGCTAAATCAATAATCGGAAAGCAAGTGTCACTTCTTGAATGCACGTTTACCGAAATAACGCGATTTAGAAAATAATAATATATTTCAAGCAATCGCGGCAATAATTTGTTTCGTAATTGCCGTTCTCACTCATTTTGTAATGCTCAATTTGTGATTATCTGCGAACCTCAATTTCTTGACCATCGGAATTGAAAGCCACAATCAGCTGAGATTCAGACAAATTTCTTCCATAAAACAGCTGTTTGGGTGCAATTAGGAGGTCTTGTACGCGGTTTCCGAGCGTTGGACACATCGTCTACCGTAGTGTGAGCATGTTTTTCGACGACGTGGGCTTTCTCTGAATGGTTCGTTATCAAATTTGGTATCGGCAATCACACAATTTACTCACTTCCCTCTGATATTATGGGACTTCGAATGAGCTCCGCCTATGATAGAGACTCCACTTGCTCGTTTTGGCATAATCTTCTCGCATTTGGTCGAGAAATAAAATTTCACGCTGGCAGGCAAACTCTCTCCATAATGTATTAGTGCAAGCGAAAAATATATTCTTTAAATTATTATCGAATAGTGGTTTCGACATAAATGCGATGCAGATATAGTATTGTGCTTTCATTTTTATCCCCGAACTTCGGTCCCAGCAAGGCCTTGATTTATCTCGCGAGAGTAATCACACTAATTTGCACGTACATCGTGAGGAAAAGTAATGTGTGTTGTACTTCATCGTATTTACTGAAGAATTCATTGTATCTGGTCTTGTTCCTGATGTACCTCTTGTACCTGGTCATGTTCATTTTGTACCCGGGAAGTTCCTCCTGAATCTGATGTTGTTCATTTTGTATTTGATGATGTTTCCTGCTTTTGTTTCTTCTCTTGTCACGCTTTTTTAGCTGCCTGGCTTACCGGCTTGCCCCCATCTAGCGTGGTAGCTTGCTACTGTAAAATCGATTGACATGGAACACCTTTACCTTTTTACGTTGTTTTTCTCGCGGACGCTCTACGGAGTGTTCCCGTCAACGAGACAAAGAACACGTAATTCTTTAGCACGTTGCCCCATTTTTGCATTCGCTTCCCATTTAATTACGGTGTACAGAATATGAGGCTCATCTTTTACACGGCTACTCAGTAATTCAGTGCATCCACGCGTCACATTTATTCTGCACTAGTGTTCCGTCCATAGTAAAGTCATTTCCATTTTCATCTCCCAGGAATATTTTTTCTCATGCGCGGAAAAAAGGAAATGCGCCCCTTTTCTTATAGATATTCACTTAGTTGTTCACTACATCATTTCTTTGCAGTATGCGTCCGTTTACTGACTACTTCTTCATTGCAATTGAGACGGCGTTTACTTTATTTTCATTGATTCTGATGGTTCCTTGCACGCTCACTCTGCTTCGGACCAAAGGAATTCACGAAAATTGCAAGTAAGACACTCTTTTCTGTGCTTATAACAACATACTTCCAACAAAAATAACTTTCACGTACGTTGGCCTACATTCACGTAGCACATGATTCCAAACCTACACACCAGGGTTAGAGCGAGAGAGCGTGCAAAATTGAGAGAGTCCCTCTCGATTTCACACGCTCTCTCACACCAAAGGCCTTTCTGTAAGGTTGACCGGTCTGTGGAATGATGTGGTAGGCTACGGTTTACGTGTTCGTTCGCTTACGCAATGTAGTCCCTTTCTGGAGGCTTCAATACTCTGATTTAACGTCCATCCAAAAAATAATAAGCTGCAATATTTCCAGAATTCTCATCATCACATCAGCCGTAGGCCATCTTCTAATGCTCGTCGATCAATTGCTCCTTTCCATTCACAATATAGCAATCGATAATATCCTCCCGCGGTCAAGTAGTTAGTTATTGATTTGGCCTTTTTCTGTTTTCGATTTCTAATTACTTTCAGCTGTGGAACTTCCATTTCTTTGTGCCCAGAATGGACTGTTCATACTGTCCAGCCATTTGTCTTTCGTGCTCGTTTTGGAAAGGTGAGGGACATCAAGATATTCACAAAGTAATAACACTAATTTCGCTTATGTGGAACTCAATGTTATAAAAACTAATGCTAGAGAGCGTGCGAAGACCTTCTAGTTTAAGCACGCTCAATCGAGATTATAGTTTATGACTCTTGATTTTGCCATGGGTAAACACTAACTTTCTAGTGTTTTGGGAGTAGTTGATGCGATTCATTGCACGTCAATTCAGATGTCTCGCTATCTGGGATCCGGCTCGATACGAGGCGCAAAGTCGACATTTACTATTGCTATTTTCATCGATTTTCTTTGCTGCTGCCATCGCTGCACTTGATGTCTATATGATTTTCTGGCGTGAGTTGAAAAAATTCGTTATAATTTCATAATTTTGCTCATTTTTGTTCAGACAACTGGAACATGAAGATAATCTACGTAGTCTACGCTGTAGAAGGCTGCACGATTATTGTGAGTTTCGAGAGGCGAACTGAATATCAAAAGTCATTCAGATATCGATCGTCATCATTTTCTTCTGCCGATGGAAACTCGTAAATATTCCGTATGACACAGATAGGCTCAGCGCGAAATATCAGGCTAGCTACTTTTAATTAAAAAAATAAATTATACATTCAGATTCGGGAAGTCCTCAGATTCTCAGTTGCTATTCTTCCTTCGATCGTTCTTTCATCGATAATGCACACTATTTCCCTCATTCCCTCAATTCTTTTTCAGTATGGAGTCATTGATTGGGCTCTCTCTTGCCTGTTTTACTTCTCGGTCCGTCTATTTCACATAGGAAATTTTTAAAAGGGTTATACAATGGTTTAATCTGAATCGGCCGCATATTGCCACGGCCCAGCCGAGCGTCCAGCGAAATTTCGAAATAAAAAAGTGCCATAAGTTTATGTTTTGTTCTACAAGTTTTACTGCTAGCCTGTCCATCTCTTTCCCAATCATTTTACTTACTCTCTTTCCCCTCAGGTGCACAGTCTGAACTGCGTCGTGACGAAGATCACTCTAATCCTCTTCCATCCTGCAATGCGAATCAAATTGCGATCGATGCTCTTCACTCGATTACAGTTGGTCTATTCTTTCCTTCTTCTCAAGTAAGTCATCGTCGATTAGCGGCTTCACTTATGATAGTCACTTAGGAGTACTTAGACACTTAGGCTCACTTAGGACACTTAGGATATACAGGGCACGTTTCTAAAAAAGCATGTATCTTGTGACCACCATAAGTATCATACTTTCACTGAATGTGCGCGTATTGTAGCACAAAAATACATGAGTTTAGTAGACCGCGATAACACTAATAAAAGAGAGAAAAATTAAGAAGGCGATTAGAGATTAACTTCTTGGTCTCCCGACTTTGCTCCTGATTAACTAGATGGATGATCTTTCGACTATTCAGTTCGCCCAGAGCTCGAGTGAAGACAGATGCCATGGAAGAAACGAACAAATACTTCGATCAACTACAAAATTCATGGGCTACGGGAGCACCAGTAGCTGTTACGAGAAAATGAATACATTACACCAGTTCGTGGCTGTATTCCCCCAAATTTAAAAAAAAATCAGAAAATCTTTACTGAAATTAGATCTCGCAATTAACTTGTAGAATGATATACTTCCGCACTAGGGTCTGCATTTTGAATCTTAGTGCGAATCTTGAATCATTGCTCAAAAAGTCGAGCGGTCGAAGATTCAAAATGAATCCT
The DNA here is from genome assembly GCA_036245785.1 of Pristionchus fissidentatus. Lineage (NCBI taxonomy): Eukaryota > Metazoa > Nematoda > Chromadorea > Rhabditida > Neodiplogasteridae > Pristionchus > Pristionchus fissidentatus. The sequence goes on from BTSY01000001.1 coordinate 6,341,010, forward strand.
CACTTTTCAACAAAGATTCATTTGAATCTTGGTCGATTTCTATTGAATTTCGAATTTTTCTACGACGGTTTTTTCCACATTGTGTTACTACCATCTATATGGTGCCCCAGTCCAATAATCAGATCTCATGCTACTTCCGGTGGACACCAGCTAAAGAATATTCCGAAAGTACACGCATTTAAATTTTCTATTTTCATGTTGAGTTTCACTCAACTCTTTTAAGAGTTTTGTTGTTTAAAATTCACTTTTCTCTTAAAAATGAGCTCGACCGGTCAACGAAGATTCAAAATGCAGACCCTATTCCGCTCATACTTATGACATGTATCACGAGAGATTGCATGAAAACACCACCCTTGGGGAACAACTTTCAAAAACATATCTCTGATTTCGATCAAACTTTTTTGTGGAAGTACCCCGGGGATGAGAATTCGATCAATCCGGGTCATAGGTTGCAGAACCGGCATTTAGCAATTTCCCGGTTCTCATGCCGGAATCGACGTAACTTCGTTCAAGATGAAGATACAATACCGTTCCAGAGCTCAAAATGTTTGCAAAAATATGGGGAACAAATTTTCTGTTAACGACTTTCATGTGCATAGTACACTTAGAAAACTAAATTGAAAAACTAAAAATAAATCGAAATAATAATTTTCCCCTATTTTATGGATGAGTTGTCGCAGAATTTGAAAGCGGAGTATTGAAGATCAAGTCAATATTAGTTAAATAAAAAAATAAAATCGAGAAGAATGGGGAGTATTGAGACCCGAAAAATCGCATTGAAACTCTGAAAACCGCTATTTTTCGGAACAAAAACTACCATTCATGCGATTATCGGCTTCAATCTCTTTCAAGTGACGTTTAAATTTGTTAGAACAATAAAACGATTTAGTCTGATAATTTTCCTCAAGATATTTCACCTCCTGCAAAAACTTTCTAAAAATCTTATTTTTCTGTTATAAAAATTTTCTATTGTTTAAATTATAACTTTTTTTTAATTTTCTAATTTCTACGTTTCTAAATTTGCAAGTTCTCATTTTAGAACATGTCAAACCTATTCGAAAGAAACAATATGTTGTGAAACTGTGAATTTTCATGAAAATTGTTTTTTGAAAAAAATGAATGCATGAATTTTTCTTGTTCGTCCTTTTTGTTAATTTTTTCTATCATTAAATTAGTTTTTCAATTGCACGATCATTGGTTTAATATGTTTCTAATGACAGCTTGCAAATTAAGAGTCTTAGCCAATTTTGAAAATTTTTATAACAGAAAAATACGATTTTTAGAAAGTTTTTGCAGGAGGTGAAATATCTTGAGGAAAGTTATCAGACTAAATCGTTTTATTGTTCTAACAAATTTAAACGTCACTTGAAAGAGATAATCGCATGAATGGTAGTTTTTGTTCCTAAAAATGGCGGTTTTCAGAGTTTCAATGCGATTTTTCGGGTCTCAATACTCCCTATTCTTCTCGATTTTATTTTTTTATTTAACTAATATTGACTTGATCTTCAATATTCCGCTTTCAAATTCTGCGACAACTCAACCATAAAATAGGGAAAAATTATTACTTCGATTTATTTTTAGTTTTTCAATTTTAGTTTTCTAAGTGTACTATGCACATGAAAGTCGTTAACAGAAAATTTGTTCCCCATATTTTTGCAAACATTTTGAGCTCTTGAACGGTATTGTATCTTCATTTTGAACGAAGTTACGTCGATTCCGGCATCAGAACCGGGAAATTGCTAAATGCCGGTTCTGCAACCTATGACCCGGATTGATCGAATTATCATCCCCGGGGTACTTCCACAAAAAAGTTTGATCGAAATCAGAGATATGTTCTTGAAAGTTGTTCCCGGCCTCATGCAATCTCTGGTGATACCTGTCTTATCAATGTAATTTTGAGGCTCAATCATTTACATTTTATCGTTATTCTCTTTACAAATAAAATATTTGCTTTTATCATTATGGTCATGTGGTTTATCCATCGACTTGAAATTCATTTTTCTTCAATCTGCGAAATCCACGAGGATTCCCTCCGGTACAGTTGAATCTGAAAATATTTCTGTTTTTTTTTGATAAAAGTAAACCAGTTTATGATGCATTCAGCTGGCTACTGTGGTCTTTTCGAGCGATACAGTAGTCAACTTACTCATTCCCTTCTCCTTCTCGATGGTCGTTGGTCCTCGCATCATTTTGAAATCCTTGAGTTTCTGCAATCAATCGATATCTGATGGCAGTACTACCGTACACGGCATCCGAAAGTACAACGGCGAGAACACGTTAGAGAAAGAGGGAGTCAGCGAGAGAGTGTGTGAAACAAGAGAGCCAGACAACTAAAGAAGTTCTTGGCATGATGCCAACTCGATGCATTGTAATGTACTCACATCTCTGTATCTCGCAGCCGGGAAGAAGTACTCCTCCATCTCGTCCCTATCGTACGTCGTGCACTGCAGCCGTCGACAGTACGCATTCAGACAGTACACCGTCATCTAAATGTTGTGTAGTCAGTGGGAAACGTCGGCGTGCAGGCAATCATTCATTTTTCACCAATAGTAAATGTCGCCCGCCCTCACCACATAGATGATTACGGTAAGCACACAATACGCGGTGAACAGCACCGAGAGGTTGTCGTGCGGGACTGCAATGTTTTATATTTTTTTATAAAGATTAATTACTAACCTGTTTTAACGATGTCATCATAGTAATCCCACATATCCTCTCCGTGGTAAGTAAATGTCTCGTCGCCCGCGATCACTCGCATTCGAGCCACTTTCATTTCCTGAAATTATACCGAATTCAGTTCAAAATTTCGAAAAAAAAGTCAGCTCACAATCGAGTCCAATTCCACCTCGCACATGAAATTTGTTTGTGTGACGTTGCCGGTTATGAGGGGGAAAAATGATTTCTCCGGATGCACTTTGATTTCCTGACTGGAGACATTCCTGATCTCACACTCGAAAATGGGATTTTCCTCAAATGAGAGAAGATTATACTCTGCCAGAGTACCAGACTGATCTTTGATCTTGGTGAACTGACACTCACGTAGGCATACGATAGACTCATCTTGAATCCCTTTGTGAATGGTGTCGACGTCTTGTATTGCAGACGAATGCGCTGTATTCGAACGTCATTCTTGGAAGTTGGACTGAACGACAGGACATTTATGGGAATACTGTAACGTGTTTGGCATACGGTATTCAGAGTACTGTATTCATTGCATTACAAATCACACGGCCGTCCTGCTAGTCAATAAGGGAGAATGGAGCAGGCGAGATTCATGTTATAATCAGATAAGGTTTACTGTATCGACAATACTCCCAGGATACTGTATCTACCGTATACCTAATCGTCAGTCCCGTGCACGCATCGACATCTTCTAGTTTCTTCTGGTAGAGAATCAGCTTGCGATACTGTACCGATACAGGAAAGACGCACGGTTTCATGATCAAACACACCTGCAATGAAGGGGGAATTTGGCAACGTGCCAAGTCTTTATAAGCTGTCAATTAGATTCCTGGCATCGTGCAAAGCTTCCGTCACTCACTTTGTCCGTCGTACAATTGTCGTAGTTATTTCGTATGGCTGCAGCTAGTGGAAGTAGGAGGAGGAAGAGGAACATTGTCGAGTCTGGAAGAGTGAAATGACAGAGAGCAAAGAGAGCAAGATCATATTGTTTTCAGCGCGAAGCTCTCGAATCAGTTAGCGATTGATATGACGATTTTTTCATCGTTGAAACAGGAAAAAAGTGCGGAAACTCACTAAATCAACTGCAAAGAACCGTTCACTACGACAAACGATGCAAAGAGTGAGGAAATAAAGAAAATAATGCTATCAATGAAATCTCCATATCCCCTCCTTCCATCTACTTTCTTTTCTCCTTTCTTCTCCTCCTCTCTCCACTCACTCGTCCCTCTTCTCCTCTCGACGCGCGGTTGCCATGAAAAATGAGAAACTGTTTATGTGAGTTTCTAATTTTACCCATGCTTACCGTAGTCTTGTGCCCAATTCTACAGTATTCCAACGTGGACATTGTACTGCCGTAACTCTATTGTAACTCTACCGTAACCCGACCGTAATCCTACCGTAATCCAGGTTCCTCACCTATCCTCTCATCATAATCGTCGCTGCCGTTGTCATTCTCTTCGTCTCAACTCCCGTCGTTCTCTACTCCTTCCCTCAAATCACATCCTTCATAATCGAATTCAACTTCAGTGAGTTGGAAAGATGCCAAGAATTAGTTGGCACGATGCCAAGAATCAATTGGCAGCGTGCCAATGACACTGTAACCGCATGAATTCAGTGGCGACGCCGCAGAGCAATGCGGGAATGATGGCGAAACTCGGTCGAGAGTTCTATCTGACATCAGGGTCGACAACAATCTCCGTATGGTAGGAAGATTGATCTTTGATCTTTGCCACGGTGATCTTTGATCTTTGAACCCTTGCAGGCATATAACCCCTGACGAGGCGCAGCTGAGCACGAAGAAGGACTACGTAAATCTGCTCAACGACACGAACTACCGTATCCTCGTTTACTTTCCCAGTCAGGAGAGGTATCGAAAACTGACTAATATCCGCCCCTACCGTATCCAAATTCGCAGGGATATGGAGAAGTTTGCCTCGTTCTGTCGTGTACTCAAGGCGTGGAACAATGTCCAGATCATCTCCTTCGATTACAAAGGTAGGTTACTGTAAGATTACTGTAACTGGAATCGTCAACTGACTTTCTCAGGTTCGGGCAAATCTGCCGGAGACACTACTCAGTATGGTGCCATCGAGGACGCGCTTACAGTATACCACTGGATTAGAAAGCAAACTCCCAACAACGCGATCCACTTCTGGGCACATTCACTTGGAGCGGGGTGAGACTAGCGCGGGATACGGTATCGGGGAGGAGATCTTGGCAATGTGCCAATTCGTCTCAAAAACAAGGCAATTTCAGCATCGCCTCAGCAACGTTGAAGCAATTGGTCGCAGAAGGATACGAAGTTGGAGTTTGATCTTTGATCTTCCATTTCTGATCTTTGATCTTTGTCAGGTCAAATCCATCGTACTCGAGGCGCCGATCTACGACACACTCACACTCATGCAATCGTACTGGCTGTATAAAATGGTCACTTCCGGTTTTCATTTCCGGTTCACAATTATCGATTTGCAGTATGCTTTTCTGCTGCCCAAGAACTTCATCTCGAAGAGTCTGGACATTGTCGACATCAACTACAGCACGACTAAGAGTATTTCAACGTACGTTTCGTGACTGCCTTTCATGTGGTGTTAGTTTTCGGAAAAAGGGAATGGAAAAGGCTAAGATTTGAATTCCCGCAATTTCTTATTTCAGTTCTCCGTGGAGCAATCGACTCAAAATTTCGTTTATAGGTGTAAAAGGGTCGAAAAATGTTATACTCGAAGTTTTGAGTCGATTGCTCCACATGAGAACAGAGATATGAAATTGCGGGATTTCAAATCTTGGCTTTTTTCTGTGTCTTTTTTCCGAAAACTAACACCACATTAGAAACATTCGAAAGGCCGCATGAACCATCTTGCTCACAACTCCTAAATCGACATGCGATCGCTGGACCTCGCAAACTGATTTTTTTGCCGGTGGATGTCCGAGGTTGAACTGACATGATCATGCAGCTGATCATTCATTCTAACTACTGCCTTCATCCCTGAAAATGAGCAACGATTGAGTAGTGATGACGCAATCCTGCAGAGTCGATGTGCCCACACTCGTTTTACACGGCGAACACGACGATGTCGTGACGGTCGAAAACTCGAGAAGACTCGTGAGAGAAGCGAGGTGCGATCTTTGATCTCTAGCCTTTTGATCTTTGAACTTCTCAAGTTGATGTTTGATCTCTGTTGCAGGAAAAAACGTGACTTTATTTTCATCGTCGAGTGGCGATGCAAGCGCGTCACTCACTGGCCGGGACAGCAAGCGGGCAGAGATGAAATCAAGAATCTTGTTGAGTCAGTTGAATATTTAAAAAAAATTACAATAGTTTCAGTAGTTTTAAATAAATTATTTTACAGTGGTTTCTCGCAAGCGACTAATATTTTCTGGGAGCCGTGAGATGAAAAGAGAAGGAAGAAGAAGAAAAAGATAAACAGATCAACTCCGATTCTCTGCTGTGATGTCCATAAAGTAATTCATAGAGATATCGATTGATTGTCGCATCTTACAATGAGCACGCATGATACAACTGAATGACTTTACATTATAAATTTACCAAAGCATGTCCGAAAATAAACACAACATTTCGCTGATACGCTCATTCGTGGCATGTGATGGAGCGAAGAAAAGGAGAACATCTAGGTATGCATACATCATTTGATGCATCGTTTAGACATTGAAATATACGTTGCCGAGCATTGTAATTTTTAAGTTTTACAAGAATAGTCTGTTATAGACTGGCAGACTACATTGAGATGCGATCTCAAAATCTCAAGAATGCTCATTCGATGGCTATCGAACCTCATTAGATACGTCGAGATCAATATCGCGAACAAGGGGGTTTACTCATAGTAGTCTACCCAAAATTTGAAGTTTTATTCTCCCGTTAAGTTATTTTTTGGCCGTATCTAATTCGATTAGCATCAGTGACTGGCGGGTTTTTGTACGGTGCTTCTAATTCGGCCGGTGTTTAAGATGGGTACGGTAGGATTAGTAAGCACGGCGGCTGCCTCACAACATGAGTATCATAAGACTATTTGATTTTGTGTGACTAGGAGAATAAAAAAATGAAATAGTTTCATGTCATCATCGGAGTACGGTCTTTTGCAAGTTTCTGTACGTTTGTACGAACTTTTTGTACTAAGGTGGACATCAAATCAAACGTTGCGTCCGCGTCAAAAATAGATGCAACATACTTCATTTTCATTTTAACTGAAACTTATTTAGCATCGGTGATCATTGGCGTGCATTCTAATGTGTCTGAAGACATGATTTGTTTATGAATCCAGATATTGTTGGAACTTCTAGATTAAAGTGGCAAAAATGAAATGACTATTGTAATCCTTCCTATCTCAATGGGTTCTTGCACTGTGAATTCTTGCACTGTGAATTCGCCAAATCTCATTAAACTGGGTGGAGATGAGATGATTAATTAGCCCATTTATGAAGAGATTGGCATCAACTTTGCACCCCTTGATTGTTAAAACAAGTGCCAGAGATCGTTGACTCTCTCGAGTATGGTCCACAGCAGTATTTCATCAGCAGTAAAGGCGAAAATAATAAATATAGGAGTACGGTAGGAATAGTAAGCATGACGACTGCTTCACACATGTACATAACTACTCCATAAAGCTGTTTGATTGTGTATCCTGACAACGGAATGCGAGTTGTATCGAACAGAGACTTCGTGGACGAGTCAAAAATATTGGATGAAACATATTTCATTTACTCTAAACTGAACTGGAAACATCTACGACCATCGGAGTACGATTTTTTGCTATGAAACTGATTATTTGTTTAATTATTTGTTTCTGAAGCCCGCTTTAATTGGAACCTTGAGATCAAATAGCATAATAAGAATTAGATTTATATTTTACTTTAATATATTTTGACGAAGGAGGGCTAAAGTACAAGTCTTGAAGTAGTTTGATGTCGACTCTTCTCATCTCTAGATATCCATCGAATTATGTCGATGAGCGTCGAACCAAACCCCATTTGGATGTGTGCTGGTGATGTATTGTGAGTGACGTAGAGAGACCAATGGAGAATGGAGGGACGAAGAGAACGATGATATGAGACTGAACAGTACGGGTGAACTTTAACATATTTTTATCTCTAACTTGTCGAGGATTCCAGGATTTACTGCTAAACCAGGGTATGGAAAAGAATAATGAGTGTAGTAAGGAGCACGTTGTTCCAAATCCCAAGAAATAGGTAAGCAGCGCAGATGAAGAGGGAGAGTTCGTCTCGATATTGAAATTTCTTACACTACTGACAACTTTCGGGAGATTTGACACTTCTTTTTTTTCAGAAAGAGCACATTCGGAACTGCTTTACTGCAGTAGAAACGATGCTCGACGATCAATTCTAAAGGACAACATTTGCAGCGTTTTTATGGTTTCCCAGTTGAACTCGTAACCTTACAGCAGTACACACACTCTTGCAACAAAACTGGCACAGCACGGGATCTCCCTAGTAGCTGGTGAGCAGTACCGGCCTTGAACTGATCTGCCGTGTCTAATAGTCAGTGATCTCTCTCCATCTCTCTCTCCCTGTCCCCCAGTCGGCTCACTCGTTCTCAAATCTCATTCTAGAAAGTTCGTGAAATGTTCGTCGCACTTCTTTGAAGAGTTGGCTCGTCCTGTTCTTCTCGATCCGGATCGATACCGATCTCTCTCTCTCTCTCTCCTTAATCGAGAGAATGGACATCCTTGGTCGAAGCAACCCTCCCGGGTTCTCCCGTAAATCTCCTTTCCCTTTCAATTTTCGATCGTCTCGTGAGATTACTGCATGCGTGTTGCACATAAAACCCTCCCTCCTGCCGTTTTCCCCCTTCTCCTTGGCACTTTTCGTTCCGTATAAGAGCTTTGTGTATCATTTTCCTGTTCGCTGCGTGGTCTCAGCCAGCAATCATCAAGTATCACCAAAGGTTGCCAACTGCTGCTCGACGCATCAATCGATCTTAAAGCCGGCTGCCCGGTTCTACCCCCCCCCCCCCGCGCATAGCGGCGGATTTCACCAGTTTTCGATAGGGGGTGACTCAAGCGACCGTAGGGTCTATAAAAGATCCGCGCCCGCATCCAATCCTTTTCTTTCTTTTCCTGCGCTCGCATCGCGCCCGTATCGCGCGCGCGCATCCCGATGCAATCTGCGCCGCGCAGTTTTCGGCGAAATTTGCAGCTTCCTTGACGTTTTAGCATTTAATACGAGGAGGAACACGAATCTGAGCGAGAGAACTGGAATAATCAACGCGTGATCTCTTCTCACATTCCATAAGGGGGGAGCTTCGAGATCGAGATTTGGTGGGGGGGGGGAAGGAGAGAGATATCGGGTGATGCTGACGGTGCCTTGATAGCGCGCTCTGCGATCACTCGCTCGCTCAAGAGGAAGAGGCCGCTGACACTCCTCCATTTCCCGTTTTGCAGCAGTAGCAAACTCCCAATTTTGGCGCCGCGCGGTTCGTGAGTACTTTCCACCCTGATCTGCGCTATGATTGACGGAACCACATTAAACGGGGTGTAGTCCGTCTTCGATACAATCTGCACAGAGTCGTTTTCAACCGAGAGTCGCGCACTCTTTTCGATCTTTTTTCACTCGATGTCCAAATTCGTCTATGTCATCTCGTCCGATCGCAACGGGATTAGACACACTGCGAATTCGCTCGCGAAAACCTCATTAAACTGGGTGGAGATGAGATGATTAATTGGCCCATTCATTAAGAGATTGCATCAACTTTGCACCCCCTGATGGTACAAAAAGGTGCCGTAGATCATTGACTGATTCTAGCCTGATCCGCTTCCGTTTTCATCGATTTTTAACTGTATTTTATCCAGACTAAAGCGCAGATCGGTAATGGTTTGATCACTGGTTCGTCTATACGATTATACCTCAGCTGTCTTGATTGACCTTGGAGTCTCTTCTCCAATCACCTTCCAATCTCCATATCCCCCTTCCCTCTCAATCCATTTCACTCTTCTATTGACCTCTTCTTATCTCTCCTTCTTCTTCTTCTCTGTACTTTCCAACTCTGCTCGATTTCGCTTCTCTTCCTCCTCTTTCTTCCAATCTGCTCAATTTCTCTGCTCAACGCGTTCATTCCGCCGCTCTTTCGCGCTGCTTTTTCCGGTACGCTACACAGTTTCTGCCAGCCAGCTAACGTTCACTCAACACCCCCGCTCAGCCATTCCTATTGCCCCTCGCCATTTCATCGCCTATTTGACCTACCCCCACGTCTTACCGTATCCACCATAAGCACTATTCTTCCGTTTCCTGAATACCGTATCCGTTATCTACCCTCATCTCCTACCGTGCTCGTCTGTCTACAGTATACGTGCGTCTGTCTCGACCGACGGTATGGCACCACCTCTCAAACGGTTTCTTGCCGTCTCAGTTTCACTAACTTAGACGAATTAGTGGTTCAAAAAAGCGTCTCATGGGCGGGATTCACAGACTGTGGCCACTACAAAAGGACGATCCAGCCCCCTACTCTTGCATCAGTTTTCGATACCACTACTGCCTACTGCGCTTATCGAGTACAGTACTACTGTAACGCCCCCGATCCCATTCATGGGAGTCCCATTTTGATCACTTCCCTTGCCCACTGTGGTTTGCAATGTGCACTGTAACACCTCCGATCGATGGATGGTGTACTGTAACAGTGCTTGAGGCTGTGTTCACAAGTTCGGGTAGAGTGCAGCAACCTCCCCCACTCTCCTCCACTAGATCTAGGGCGGGTGATAGGAGGGGGAGGGTACCCTCCTCCTCGGGAAGGGTACCCTCCTCCTCCTCCTCCTCCCCATTCTCCTTACGGGGTCAGTGTGTCTCTCCGAGAGACACCGCAGGGCGAGAAATCGACAGTGAAAGTTATGTGGAAGTGCTGTGATCGATCAATCGATTGATTCCACGTTGCACGAAAGATTCCGAGAACTCTTGCGTCAGTATCGATTTCTCACCTTGAATTGGCGCATTATTCTGTTATTGTCTCGAGTTTTTCGCTGTTCGACGAAGTGCGCTTTTTCTGTGTGTTTTATAAACATGATTTGATGTTTAGGCTTGGGTACGAACGTGCGACGATCTCAACGTAGCGACGCATCGGTGACATCAGAAAGAGAAGTTACATCAAAGCAGAAATGGAGCGTCTCGATTGTCATTGCAATGCAAGTACAACCTTTTTTTCAAATACTCGAACAAAAGACGATTTCATTCGTTTAAATCACTTATATCTCAAAAATATTCGTAGTACTAATTCATCGGCACCACGAAAACGTTGCGAGGCAACGTAGATCCCTTTTTATATCCATCAAAAATATTTTTTTTAAATATTGTATTCAACAAAAAAAAAATTAAAAAAGAAAGCCTGAGTGGTTCACGCTTTCAATTTGTGTGCTCAAGGCATTAGTGGACACGTAATACTTAATACTTAATACTTAATACTTAATACTTAATACTTAATACTTAATACTTAATACTTAATACTTAATACTTAATACTTTATTCTCCATCGGGAATGTGGGTGAGGACAGTTATCTTGACGTGATGATGGATTCTTCGGCTCAGGATTGAGTTTTTGATTGATTGAGTAGGATTGAGATTAGTTTACACGTTTGAAGAATATCTATGAAGTAAATGTAAAATGGACTAACATGAATGAGAAAGGAAGAAGTTCCAATTTATTTATATTATTTTTTTATCCCAGCACTAGTGGACAATTAAGCATCTTCGAATCTTTCTTATGCGTTTTGTGTAGACTCTGAAACACATATGAGCGCTCTTGTAATTCTGAAAAATGTGAAACAAAATTTGACGGCAGATAAATCTGGCTATGAGATGCCCGATAGGTAAACAATATCCGTTAAAAAGCATCCGGGAGTGATTTGAACTGAGAAAAGTTATGACTTAGTTCTGACTTATCCTTAGGTGTGCTAGAAGAGCTAGTTTTCTGACATTTCGATAGAATATTCCTTTTCAGAACTATCTCTGGGGTAAAGAGGGTGCGAACTCGGAGGTCGCCCGTCTCTTCGCTGCTGGACATCCCGACTTTGTGATCAACCCAAAGGCAACCTACTCAGAGGTGAGCGAACTGGAGGGATTCTCAAGCGTTTATCGGTGTACCAGAATCCAGTAAATTTTATGGTATTTTAGTTGTGTGATCTTACTTCGAATTTGGCCTTCAACCTCGATTGTTTTCAGCTATGGATGGGAACTCATCCGGATGGTCCGGCTCGAGTTCGTGGTTCATCTCGCAAACTCTCCACACACATTGCAGCCAGCGAAAGCGCAAAGAATCTCTCTAACAACAACTCAAAGTTCGTTGCAATATCAATTGCCGATATTCAAAACCGAGTTCAAAAACTTTGCAGGAAGAACAACGTGCATCTGCCCTTCATCATGAAGGTGATGTCGATCGATCGCACTCTTTCGCTGCAGGTCCACCCCACAAAGGTACGGTAGTCGAAATCCCAAAAATCGATAATCATCGAATTGAATTCAGGAACAAGCAGTGCGATTGCACGCGCGCGACCCCAAGAACTACCCGGACGAGCACCACAAACCCGGTTAGTAGTACTGTATCTGGACCACCGTAATAAAGCGGGAAAATCGATAAATGCTTTTTTTCAGAGCTCGCATACGCTCTCACTCGATTCGAGCTGCTGTGCGGCTTCAGACCCGCAAAGGAGATGCTAATGAACCTTGAGGGTGAGCTTTACTTTGACTCATCCTTCTATTTTCTGTTTGTTTCTGTTCTGGAATTGCCAAAAACAATTGCGGAGATTGAACATGCCGATTATAAAATACCATGATTCTCACAACTCCTCACGTTTCGATGATCATTTGATAGGATCCTTCCCCCTCCCCCAAGTGTTTTCCCTCTTTTTCGTGCAACACCCATATACAATGTCCTCACTTTCACCTTTCCCCCCCTGCCAAACTCGAATACTTCGAATGAATGACGGAAGTTTGTTTGGAAAATATTCAAGAACTACGGTGTTTTCGTGTCTTACGGTTTCAGATCTCTGTAATAGAAACACGCAAAACAATCAATGGGAACAAAAGGTTGCTGAAATTGAATGAAATATGAAGATATATTTTATTTTAATTAATACATTATGATTAACATTAATAATAAACAGCGTTCCCTCCTCTTCGTCGTCTGTTTGGCATCGCGAACTGTGATGAACTCAGGAACAGAATCAATGCAGGATTTGAGCAGAAAGATACCAAGGTGAGAATTGAAAAATAGCATGATAAAAAACTGTAAACGGGGTCTGAATTTAGGGTTCAATTTGGTTCTCACTTTGCTATCCCTAAATCCGACAATTAGTTTTAGATTGCCCGAATTGCATATTCGACCAAATGTTTACTTGAGTTTCACATAGACTATGATACATTGGATTCAGTCACTAGTCGTTTGTGTTGTGGCCCCAAATAAAAAAATAATCTGTATTCCTGTCCCGTGACTCTTTCCGCAGATATATTCGTTCACAGTCTAAATCATTTTTCCCTGTATCGATTATTAATGATTGGCTCATTTGATCCCTCTATCTGTACCATTTTTCACCCCCACACTCCTTCTCCCACCCCCCCCCCCCCACACATACACACACAATACCCTTGCTGCCATGCAAAAACCGATTCGACCATGTCGACGGACATCCGTCTCTTGCCCCGCAACAACCCAAATCATGCCACCCAATCCTCCCTGACGGAATAAAGAAAGAAACAAAGAAAGAAACAATTTAAATTTTGCTTTTCTTTTCACACGCTTATCATCATTTCATATATTATGATAGTGTAATATCGTTTCAGTGTCGCATTGCTCTGGCTGCGATGTTCAAGCACATGATGAATGTCGAGGGCGCCGAACTTCGCGAGCTCCTCTTCGATCTCTTCACACTTCTCGACCAGGGAGGTAAGTGCACCGTGCCCATCTGGCGTCAATTATCGCCGAATTCGCGCCACATCTATTGCCCTTTGCAGTGCGCGGCGCCCTGCGCGACGACACCGTCGACGTCATCAGAAAGATGGCTTCGGTAAGTGATCTGAGTTTTTTGTTGGCGCCAAGTCGTGGATTCGAATCTTTGATGTGCAGGATTTCCCTGGAGACGTGGGAATCTTCGGACCACTCTTCCTCAATCACATGGTGCTCCAGCCTGGAGAGTGCTGCTACTACGCGGCCGAGGAGCTGCACGCTTATCTCAGTGGAGGTACGGTAGATACAGTAACCCGACTATTGATGAACTACAGTAACCTGGTTACGGTAATCTCTATAGTATGACATACAAGTACAGTACTCCCAACCGATTTCTTCATCCCTATGCAATCTTCTCCTCTTCAGAGTGCGTTGAGTGCGTTGGCTGCTCCAACAACACGATCAGAGCAGCGTGCACACCCAAGTACATCGACCGAGAGGCCCTCTGTGATGTGAGTCTGACCCACCGACTCACCTACCGTACTCATACAGTACCCCCGCTCTACCGTACCCCTCAGGTGCTCAACTACCTCATGACTGAGCCCGAAGACTACTTGGTGCCCGGTGTGCCTCTCGCTGCCGCTCCTCACGTCGATGAGTACGCACCCGACTGCAAGGACTTCCAGCTCCACAGAATCAGAGTGCGCAATTCAAACATTTTAAATTCCCGCCACGATAATCGTAGAAATAGCTGCACTTGTCGGAAAAGTGACGAGGATGGTTCCGTTGCAGATCGCCGCAAGCAGCTCGTCTGAGATGAAGGCTCTGCCCGTTCTGGAGTGTGCTTCCATTACCGTATTCGTCGCCGGAGAGGGCGTCCTAGCTGAGATGGACGAGAATGAGCAGGTTTGTATAGAATTGATCTTTGATCTTTCGTGCAATCAACAACTGATTTTTATCTCTCTAGGAGGTCAAGAGACAGAACGTCGCGCGAGGCGACATCATCTACATTCCTGCTGGACGATCAGTCAAGGTTCGCATTTCACATGATTCCAAACCTACAGACCAGGGTTAAGACGAGAGAGTATGCAAAAGTGAGAGAGTCCCTCTCGATTTCACACGCTCTCTCACTCAAAAGGCCTTTCTGGAAGGTTGACCGGTCTGTGGAATGATGTGATTTATTTAATTGTCAATGAATACTTTGTCAATTGATTTTTTTCTAGCGGCCCAAATGTGAAACGTTGTTAGAAATTCAGAAGCCGTTGAGCAAATAAATTTCTAAGCACCTCAGCACACATTTTGTAATTATCGATCGTTTATCTCTGTTCTTCTCAGGTTATCTCATGTTCATCATCGATCGAGGCCTACCGTACCTTCTCGTACGAGGCGGGACCTGACCACGACAGTCGAACGGTCGTTCCCAAGCAGGATATCTTCTCAGCCAAGACTATCCAGACGAATGAGGTGAGCAGATCGATAGTTGATTCCGTATTGTGAAGAAACAGATCAGATTATAGCTTACGTTTTCGTTCGTTTGAATGGATATTGAATTAGTTACCGTAACCGTAACTACCGTAACCCATACTTTCCGTTCAGGCTCCGGTCAAACCTCGATTCGCTTTGAGCTACGAGGAGGTGTTCACTGTGGAGAGTGAGATGGATGGCATGGTCTAATATATTTCCCCCTGGCTCTTCTAGGTTTCAATTTGCCACTCGTTTTCAGTCATATTCTATGCATTCCATACACAAAACATATCATATGTGGAGAATATTCATTCCTATCATTCCCCAATTCAATCCTTATTCGCTTTTCGCTAGAATTTTGAGAATTTACCATAGTAGCGCATATTGATTTATTTCGCTTACTAGACCCCATATTGGCTACTACTACGCATCTTTCGACATAATTCACCACTATTGCCGGTGACCATACCGTACTCGCCCCGCCAATATTCATACCGTACTCTACCACTATTCTGATGTAGGGCGATATTGGGAATTGATCCCTTCGCTTCGCACATTTTCTTCCCTATTATTCAATAAGAAAATTTGCAAGTGTTGTGGCTATTCCTGAATTTCCGAACTTGCCGTTCACATAGTTTCCTTGCATGCATGCGCATCAATTCCTTTTTTTCTATTTTTTCTTGTCCCATAAAAAATTGAATTTGAATTTTCCTATCTTTTTATTGAAAATTTTTAATTTTTACCGTCGGATGATCACTTAGTGCTCAATTTTGATTATTTCTGCTATCGTAGAGATTCATCCGACGGTGATAATGTTCACTCTACACATCTACAGTATCCCTCTTTGAATATCTTTACCACGCACCGTAGACCAGAATTGCTATCGCTCCTTGCCTTGTAACCAGGTCCTTTCTGTAGATATCTTGGCCCGCCTGGTATTCACAACACAAAAAAAGAGAATATTGCGAATTTGTGATAAAGATTTTCTAAATCACTAGTTTTATATGTTACACAGTAATTCGTTGCGATTTGGGTAAAACCATTTAATCAACTTGTTTCTGAGTAACCTCTTTTCATTGCCGAGTAGGCTCAAAGAACATGATCATTGAAAGACAGAAAAGATTAGTGCTCAGACCGGGATTCGAACCACGGGCCTTCTGCTTACCGGGCAGATGTCTTAACCACTGAACTATCCGAGCTCTTCTCTGTCTTTTTTTAATTTACAATTTTCAATGCGTTTGAGTATGATTCAAAATCGTTTTGGCTACCGAGTTCTTATATCTAATGATTTTGGAAGATATCTTGAGAACCTAGCATTGTAATCTTTGCCGGCAGTGGTCGAACTCTAACACCTGACCACCCTCAACACTCGATCAAATATCCAATCAATCTCAATTGTCCCTTCTTATCTCCTCACAATGTTTGCTACTTTTCCCCTCCACCGAGTTCTCTCATCGAGATCTCTTCTCACTCTTTTCCATCTATCTCTCTTTATCTTCCCAGCTTATCCCCCTCGATCTCTAAACCGTCTTATCCCTATCCCCCGTTATCTCTTATCATCAATCGTTTCATGGACTTCGTATCAGGATTTCCTCGATCCCGTATCAAATTTCCGCATATCTCAGTCAGTCGAAATCAGCTGATTGGAATGTAGAAAATGCGAGACGGCTTTTGTACGACTTCTTATTTATTTAAATACACAAAATGCTAAAATTGCGAAATATTCACTCGGGAATCTATTTTCCGGAATAATCTAGTCAAACATGTGAATCTCTCAACACGTTCGACATACATGCGACCCATGAATATTGCAACTCTCACTGATAAATGCACTGATGACGTCATTCCCATTTCGTCATCTCTCTCATCAGCTGGGGAAGTGTGAAATCTCTCTCTCTCATATCTCGTTAGCACTCGGGAATGATCGGAATGTGTCGTCGCAGCTTTGTAACACTACGCGAGAGGAATTGGCGGGACAACGAAATGTTGAGGGGAGATGAAGACAGAGGAAAGAGAGAGAGAGAGAAAGAGAGAGAGAGAGAGAGAGAGAGAGAGAGAGGGGGGGGGACTCCCCCGATATTGCACCTGATGCTAATCCCTGCCGTGCCCTTCCTCCTTCCCCGCCCCCTCTTTGTTACAAATCTCATTGGCACTCTCGCGATTTATTAATGACCGACTGTTTACGCCTTTGCCAAATTCATAGTTATTCTTAGAATGTTCTAGCCGATTGATAATCAAAGTCCAATAATTCCTCACTACCTGGCTTATTGTTAGAAAATTTGAAATGAGATGCTAAAGTATGACCTAGTTGCATAAGAGGAAGTCTACCTCTTCCGCGAAAAGAATAGCGCGAGAAGTAATGAGTGTGTGTGATAACTCTATAGATAATCTACCAGGTAGATCTACCAGCTAGATCACAGGTCCGATCTAGCATTTCGAAATAGTGGTATCATGACTCTCACCTCCCACCTCTCATTGTTTTCCTCACGATACTTTGAGTGATGAGTCACATCCGTTATTGAACTTCGACGACTCACGAGAAAAAGTTACAGTGGAGACAACTCATCGGAATGTTTTAAGTTAAATCTTGCGAAAATTTCGAATGTCTTTGAATACTCTTCCCGTTGGTTTCTTGCTATGCCATGAGGAAGCTGTAGCTTCTCGTGTCATTAGAATGATTAGACGAGAAGTGCGGAAGACAGCTGATCACATCTGATTCTTTCCTATTTTGACTTCCCTCCTCTACTATTCAAATAAAATTATTAGATAAAGCTCATGATACAAAAAATGTCTCAATCTGTAGACGAACGAGAAAGTTTGGCAAAATAATTGAGAACTTGATACACACAGAAAAAAGGTCTTACATACGGCCCATAAGATATGGGGGTTCTTAACAGTATATATTTAAGACCTTTTGTTTTTCTTATATTTAAGACCTTTTGTTAAGAACCCCCATATCTTATGGGCCGTATTTTTTTCGGTGTGTATTTCACTCGTATTCTATGGTCAGTAATCTTGTAATAGCTAGTTATTATACTTAACTGGGATCTTCTCATTTCACCTGCGTCATTACGAAGTCTCTATATTAATAATCCGCTCTCTAATCTGCATCCAGTAATCTGTATTAGGAAGATTCAGACACGGTCTCTAAACCACGTTCTGGTGCGTCGCACATCATTCCACAGGCCGATCAACCATCCAGAAAGGCCTTTGGAGTGAGAGATCGTGTGAAATGGAGAGGGACTCTCTCACTTTTGCACACTCTCTCGCTCTAACCCTGATCTGTACGTTTGGAATCATGTCTGGTGCGTCGAAAAGTGATGCAGACATGTCAATAATTTATGTAGTGTTGACCCATTTTAGTTGGTTCCTTAAATTTCACCAAATTACCTACTGGTCGCCATAGCAATGCTATCGTAGTACTAACAAAACCTTGAGCAGAAATAACTTGAAAGAGTTTAAATCCAATTCCTTTGCGAAAAGATCAAAAGTCCAGTTGCGTGTGTGTGTTGTGACCTCTCTTCGTTGCTCTCTTCTCCTTCCATCTGTAATCAATTACCACTCCTCTTCTTCTCTCCATTAGCAACGTTCGGATACTGCCGTCGATTCACACAGATTCGCACATGTTCTTACTCCTTTTCCACGTAGAATCGAGCGCGGCACGAGAACCATCGACCATAATGGAGTGTGTAATTTCAAATGGCTAGAGAGCATGTCAAACGAGGAGAGTCAGAGTAATTCCCGGCCCTAAAATGCACCTTGCCATTCCAAGTGGTAACTGAATACGACAGACGCCTATTTCGGGCTTCTCGTTTAGTCGGAAAGGACTAAAATGGAGCTGTTGACTACAGCATTCATTCAAGACACGAACAATTCCCACCTGACCACCTTTTGTCTCTCGCCCCCTCTACTTTTGGGGCCGTAGATCAGCCGGCGATTACTCGGGGCCGTCGTTTGACGTCCATCGCATAATCGCCGGCTCTGCCGATAAAAGCAAGACGCGCGCGCGCAGTTGCGGTTCGAATTTCGGGAGGAGCTACGGATAAGCCGGCCAAGGGATTCTCTTCTAGAAAATATTGCCATTTCGGCAAGAGTAGTCGTGCGAGCGACAGGACCCTCCTCTAGTAGCTGTCAGAGACAGTGAATTTCCCCGTCTTTCGAATCGTCATTTCGCAAGTTCTCAGTCTAGCCCCCGTCAACGGACTATCCGATCTTCTCAACGAACATCACCTTCTTTGAAGACTTTCACAAGCGCTGGAATAGTGAGCAGCATTCTTGAGCATTGCCCACTCTCTCCTTTTTCGTAACCAAGCGACGACACGCCATCTCCTCCCGTATTAGAGCAGTCGTCGAGAGGGCCCAACCCCCTTTCCGCCCTCCTCACTTGGCCCCCTCAAGACTCCCACCGGAAGCCTACCGTACCTGTTTGACTACCGTACCCCTTTCCCTTCCTACCGTAACCAGCCATGTTCCGTATGATTCCTCGCTCGGCGGGCACTTCAGGCGGCGCGAGCGCACGCTCAGTCAACTCCAAGAACATTGTAAGTGTTTCATAACTGTTTTGGCTACTTTTGCGATTCGCTTTCATGCGAAATCGGGGCTGTAAAATCGGTGGTTCAAAATGAGACGGCGTGCGGTGAAATTGGCCCCGTTTTATGGAGAAGGAAGAGCAGATGTGAAATGTGAGGGTGTGCAGTTCATTTCAACACACAATTCACACTGAGAATCTCAGCACTTTTGCAAGTCTGAATCTTTCTTTGATTTTCGCACGGGACTATGAGAATTTTCGTCTTTTTCACATTCTCGCTGATTTCTCGCAATCCGCGAAGGTGGGATTCAAAAAAATTGCAGTTTTCCGAGAAAGAGTTTAGTTCCCTGACTTTTACTACGTTCTATTTTTCCGTTTTCTAACTGATTCGTACCGCTGCCGGCAGAGAATCTGGGACCATAATTTGGATCACCAGAAAGGGATCTTGAGTGACAGATTGTGTCAATTCGGTAGTGACTCAAAGGCCCCTTACTCAGTAAGACTTACTGGAGGTTTCAAACCAAGTCCATTCGCACCGCCTTCAAACCGACGATCATTGGTGGTTGTACCCGTCAGATCTCCGTTTCACTCGTCTATCACCACAACAATTTCAGTCACGCACCGCAAGAAATGCGCGCCCCGTTTAGTGATATCGGATAGCTTTGTTTTGGGTGTCGAATAGGGGGAGTGAAGTAAGGGAGGGAGAGAGAGAGGGAGGGAAGAGGGGGTGGCCACTTTCCCCCTCTGCCTTTTTTTTGGGTAAATGAATTAGGATAAAAAATACGTGAGAGATTTTTAGTATTGTCACATCTCTGCTGGTCCCAAAGTCGTTAGTCTTGTAAAAGTGATCGGGTTGGCGGGTCAAAACACGTCGCGAGTAAATCTCTCCTGCGAGTGAGAGGGAGAGGTTTCATCACAGAATCTCCCTCTCATTGAACACCTGATACGAGTCTCTCTCTCTCTCTCTCTCCCACCAATCTCCACTATCCTCTATTGTTATGCTCGTCTCTCTCCTCACTTCTGCGGTATCTCTTTTTCGACGGTTGACACTCACTTAATTGATCGTTAATCAGTTCACGTCGAGTATTTGTATTCTAGAAACGGTCTCGCATTTTTCTCCATCCCAGGAAACCTTCCAGAAAGGGGTCAGTGGTGAGAGCATGCGCGAAAGTGATATCCCTCTTGGCTATACTTTGACACCTTTCTGGAGGTCTCACTGGGGGCTCGGAATTATATCATTGGTGGGAACCAGATGCCGTTATAGCGTACTTTCTCGCTTGCCTTTTGTTATCTGATCAAAACAGCTTAACTATTGTTCATCTCCCCTCTCAACCTTTGATCGCCCTCTGAATCTCTCCTCTATTTTCTCCTCGATCTCTGCCGATTCTCGCTAGAGTTTTGTTAGTTCAGAGAGATAACACACACATTGACGCTGCTTTTTGCCGAGAATGAGAATGAGATTGGGGGATGAAGGGGAGAAAAGAGCGGTAGGGAAGAGAAGAGGGATGGAAGAGAGCAGATTCTGTCACTTGATGGAACCTACTCTGTACCTCTCTACCACAGTTTTCACCTGCGCTTTATACATTTTGAAATTGTTGACCGCGTGGTTTCTTTCGCAAATCACGCCATCAATAACTCATTGCGAAAAGTGCTATATCTCAGGATGCGTGACTCATATTCGCAGTAGTTCATAAGCTCTCCTACGGTTTCACGAGTTCCCAGCTTTCCTAAGTACACTGGCATTATCCCCAATCTCTTCCTTCTTCTATGTAGGTCTCTAAGATTCGCACCTCACTCTCAGAAATCGTTCGTCTTCTCTTCTCTTGAGATGCACGACCTTTTCCGGTTTGGACACGAACTCTCTTGACAGATTTAGAGAGAGAGAGAGAGTCCATCGTTCCATCGTATTCTCACCAGATTTGACCGGTTTCTGGTCGCCCTCCGAACCCTTCCCTCTCCTCCCTCAATAACACCGTCCTAGCAGCTCTCCTCAGATAACCGCCTCAACGTCACAAAGTGTTAGTGACAGCTCTCTCACTTTCCCGATGAGTTCTCTCCTCTTTTGAGGTTCGATCCCTGTCCTAGCAGCAAAAACTGCCCCTTTTCTGCACAAAATCGGCTATTTCTGTTTTACGAGCGTTTCTCTCGTTTCGAGAGCTCTGAATTCACTCTGAATGATGTGCACCATGAAATGATTCCTAAGTGGATGATCACGTGAACTCTCCAAAAAAAAATTGAAAGGCCTACTTCTTAGTGCTGCAATATGCAAATTGCCCCGGAGCCCTTGCTTGTTTTGAAATTGGAATTTTGGAGGGATTTCGATACAAGAAAGAAGCCTTTGGGGGTCTGCAAAACAGCAGGGGGGCAGTTGTAAAGGAGAATGAAGAGAGAAAAGAGAGAGCGAGACTTAGCGGGTTTCAGTCCACATATCAGATTGTAAGTGTGTAGTGAGGAATGTACGGACGGATCCCGTAACACAATATTGTGAAGAGATCGATTAGAGTGGGGTAGACTTTGAAAGGTAACTATACAACTACCCGCATAAGAGGGAAATTACACCCCCACACTCCTCATTCTTCGCGCTCTTTCTTCGAAAAAGCGGTCAATTTCCCTGTTATGCGGGTAGTTGTTTAGTTACCTTTCAAAGTTTAGACTGGGGTCACCGATCCATTCTCCTGCCGAAATGATGTCATGAATTGACATGGATAGAATATCACCGGGAGATGTTAACATTTTAAAATTATAAGTTTATGGCATGGACTACTGGTGTGTGTACTTTCTTTCTGCACCTCGGCGAGCCTCTTGTTTTGCCGTGTTCTTTCGCCAGCGGAATTTGTGTTTAGCCGCGGAACGTTTAATTATTTCGGACGAGTGTTGGTAAACTTGTAATATCAGTGTACGTGGAATCTTCTAGCCACAAAATAAAGCAGACTTCGATGCTTGAAAATATTTTTTTTGCTATAGATTGCTTGCAATTTGTTATGTGATCAATCAAGTTCCGCAATCATCGATATCTGCTGTTCCTCTCTCCCTCCAGACGTCTTCTCTCTCTCTCTCTCTCTCTTTTTCACTCCTCCTGCAACCTCTCCCTCCTCTCATCACTCCTCTCCTCTCTTCCTTCTCCTCACACTTTTCTCACTGCAAAATGTGTAAGAGAGTCAAGTGTCCCGTCGACGCGCGTCCGTTTCCGCGGTTTAGCACATCTCTATAATCACAGATATTGTCAAACCGACGAGAGAGCACGTGAAACCGAGAGAGTCCCCGGGTTCTGACCATCTCCCATAGCAAATAGCGTGTCCTGGCCGCATTAAGGACTTCTCCTAATCGACTCAAATCACGAATTTTCGTGCGTCATAATTCCATTCATTTATGAGTGCTGCTCACGCCAAGTAATGCCTTCTTCTTCTCATGCCGGCCTGTCACGATAGGATATCATCTCACGGCTCTCCCACATGAATGACTAAACGCGTGGGGTTCTCTTTCTCTGCGCTCTCTCCATTCCGCCTTGTCTCTCGTCTTCTCTGCCCGTGAGAGAAACGTCTCGATTCTGGACTGAAAACGCCTGGAAATGTTCGCGCTGTCAAGCAACGGAGACCCGCGTATCCCACATCACCTCTCATTTTTTCTTCGTTTCACCAACATTTCTTGTGAGACCAAACTATAATGATAGATACCACATCATTCCACAGGCCGGTCACCCATCCAGAAAGGCCTTTGGAGTGAGAGAGCGTGTGAAATCGAGAGGGACTCTCTCACTTTTGCATACTCTCTTCCTAACACTGGTCTGTAGGTTTGGAATCATGTGATACCTACGCGTTCCTAAATAACAAACCGCTCTCTTTTTTCTTATTTTCATGTCTAATAGTTAGGACAGAATTGATCTTGCCCAGTAGTGCCCTTTCAGCCCATCTTTGTTCCTCTGGTGTTATGGTAGTGCGTTGTTCTCCGAAGGTTGTGTAACCGTATCCTCGTGGGAAACGTCTCTCGTCGAGTTTCGAAACCACAATATTTCGCACGGGATTCGTTTCGTCTCTCATGCGCGATCTTCGACTTCTAACCGTGCAATCAAGCATTTTTCAGGCAATTAGACAAGGTTTAGTTAGAAGACACATGCCTGATTTGCATACATAAAACATCCTTTTCGTACATGTGTACAACTTGAAGTGATGCACAGATTGCTCCTTCCCTCAATTAGCCTCTGTCTCAGACTGCCAATTGTTCATCCCGTTCAGTTCCGGGTTTTCCCTCACTTCCGAATTCAAAGTCGTCTCTATTCTCACATATCAAATCGTTTTCGGGTGGTGGGCGGAGACTTGCGACGAAATGTTTGAAACTCAAGGCACTCAAGAGGCCTTTCCTGAAGTAAGAAGTCATATGAGTTCGAGTAGTATCTCTTTCTCGGGGGGTTCATCATCTCTTATCCTTTCCCCCCAAACCTTTCCCCCCTTTCTCTCTCCCCTTCGTCCCTTCCCCATCTCAGATTTCAATCCCCCGCCAGTTTCTTCTCAAACTAACACATTTTCGTTTAGCAACTATGGAAGATATCGATTGATTGGTTACAGTATCCCGAAATATTCGTGCAAAGACCTGATCAATTTCAGACTCCGAGAATGACGCAGACGAATCTGATGCAGTTCTCCGAGGAGGTCATCAAGCAGGTTTGAACGATTCCCGGTCCCGACGGGAACAATACCGTAACCTTTGCAGTTGACACCCGAGGAGATCGACGAGTTCCGGGAGGCCTTCATGATGTTCGACAAGGTACATACAGTAGCTTAACCAGTAGATTACGGTAATAATTAATTTTGCAGGACGGTAACGGCACGATATCGACGAAGGAATTGGGCATTGCTATGCGATCACTCGGACAGAATCCAACGGAACAGGTCAATATTTTGATATTTTCTAAAATGGAGAAGAATCTCTAAATCTTGGCCTTGAGTTCATGTAGAATTCATCACTCCCAAACGGACTTTGCATTTATGAGCAGACGCGCTAAGAAGTGATGGGATTTCCGGCTGAATTCTAGAGATTTCTCCTTCTATGAATGATGACATAATAGGAACGGAATCTGTGCATGCAAAATCAGTAGATGATTTATCGAAATCGGGGTTTAAGAGAACGCTTTTTGTCTGCAGCATAGGCAGGTAATTTTAGTGTTTCTATGAGAACAATGGGAACTCGGGAAAGCGCATTGTGCTCTTTGCTTGACTTCTGAACTGCCCCATTGAGAAACGAGTTCGAGGTAGAGTTTGAAATTCGGGTAAATAATTGGATTAGCTCTCCTCATTTTGCACACTCTCTCACCTATAGACCGGCGTAGAGAGTGTGCGAAATGAAGAGAGCTAATTCAATTATTTACCCGAATTTCAAACTCTAGTTCGAGGGCGTTCTTGTTTGGTACTTTAGTGGAGCGAGGGCGTGAACAGATCTAGACAAACAGAGTACTTAGATAGAGAGGAGAGTTGTTGAACGGTTGATTCTCGGAACTTGAACCCTTAGCAAAATATACACAGGACGTGGGAAGTTATGAGTTATAGAGTGTTATATCATGTCAGGATCTAATTTGCGTTGGAAAAATATTTTTTATTATTTATTTTCTGTTTGATCAATTTTGAGTCTCAATGTGCATTTATTTGTTAGGTATGTTTCGCTACACACATATATAGACGTGTGAACGCTACAAAGCGATGTGTTTGAGACGCAGATTCTTAGAAAAAATATACAAATAATTGATCACATTCGAATTTTAATTGTGCAATGTTTCGTAGTGTTTCATAATTACTCCATTAGGGAAGGTGGATATTAGGAGACCCTTCCCCACGATTTTTCAAGAATAGATTAAATACGGAACAATGGACTCATTTTCTAAAGCAATGAATTTATAAATATTTTTTTTAGCGAAAATCAGCCGAATTTGAAAATGATTGCAGGAGATTCTCGAGATGATCAATGAAGTCGATATCGATGGCAACGGACAAATCGAATTCCCCGAGTACGTTTCTTTAACTTTAAATAAATAAATAAACTAAATAAAATAAAATAAAATAAATAAATAAATATTTTGATTTAATTAACTAAATCTGCAGATTCTGTGTGATGATGAAGCGGATGATGAAAGAGACGGACTCCGAGATGATTCGGGAAGCATTCAGGGTACGGTAATTCGATTCTGTATATCGTGAACTGACTTTAATACCTGCTTCTCTAGGTGTTCGACAAAGACGGCAACGGTGTGATCACCGCGCAAGAGTTCCGCTACTTCATGGTGAGTTGTCCGCGAGAGGATGCACTCGGCGCACCAGCCATCACACCAAGAAGTACACCAATGCTCACTTTCAGGTGCACATGGGCATGCAGTTCTCCGAGGACGAAGTCGATGAGATGATCAAGGAGGTCGATGTGGACGGTGAGATTTGGGAAACGTCGCTTTGTTGTTTTTTCGATAACAATTGGGAGTTGGTGTGGGGGTGACAAAACTTGCCCGCATGAAGGTATTCGTGCTTGCAGGCGACGGTGAGATCGATTACGAGGAGTTTGTGAAGATGATGTCGAATCAGTAAAGAGCAGAAAGGGGCGCACCACGCTGACTTCCCATTCCCACTTTTTCTACGGGGATCGCACACAGTTTCTCTCAGCGAAACTCTCTCGATCGATACTCAATATTTTGTTCCCATTCAATTTCCTCTCGCAAGTTTGTTATATTATCGATTGAGAACGCCATCAGACACTCCACAACCACACCCACCATGAGACTTATGTACATAAATTATCGATTACTTGTACGACCCTAATAATATGTTTTCCGTTGTAGTAGAGATTGATGCCATCTATGCAAAGATGAAGAGATCTATACATGCACTATTGTCGTAAAAAAAGACATCGTACAAAATGCGCAGAGAGAAATCCTTCCAGTTAAATTTTGTTCAGAACTCAATATGTTTCCATGCAAGAAGATCTACGACAGTGGAGGTTTCATTATAGTTCTTCTTTTTCTTCAATGATAAAACATAGCATGGAATTAATAACTTTCCAATGGATCACTAAGGCAGCAAAAAAAGCATGCGAAACAGTCAAACTGTCCATGCACTACTCAGCATTGCAAAGTACGTCGCTTGTTCGCCGCTTCTACTCAGTGGGGACAAACTCGGGGGGATGTATTCGTTGAATCGAAAAGAGTCTCCTGCCGTCCTGTCAAATTCTTATAAATAGAAAAACTTATCGCACGCTCTCTAATATTCGTGTTTGAAACCTGGATTTTGACATAGCAAAACACTAACTTTTAGTGTTTTTTTTCTTTGTGAGTACTAAGTCTCTCTCCTCTCGCAGCTCTTGCCCCTTCTCGATTCCCCAATCTCTGTTTTTATTGTCACTTGCATTTCTATGCTCTCTCCAAGAGAGACAGAGGAGGAGAGGTCAATCGCTATGTCTTCGTTTCTAGAGGCATTTCTCCCTTTAAAGTTATGGACAGCAATCAATAGACATTCGTGGTAGGGAAATGAGGGGTAATAAGGAATCGATCCTAAGATGTATCATAACGACAAAGATGCGGAGCAAAATCTGGAATGAATAAGAGTATGTGAGTCTGTTGGAAATGGCATCCATCTCAGCGGCTAACTTCGATCCAAATATCATTTCGAATTATAATTTAATCCGCGAAAATGTTGCAAAGAAAAAAGAAAATTAGATGCGGATGAGTAGGCAACACTACACTCGACACACGCACAAAAATATTTTTGCAGCCTTGCGTTTATCGAAAACAGGAATGGACAAAAAGGGACTTGCATTTCAACAGAACACTTCTCTCGGAACGTTTCAATATTTTAATTTTATAAAATAAATCGATCAATCATTTCATAATTCTTTATTAATTTTCGTTTAGAAAAAATGCAAACACCTTTCTCTCTACGCAGTTATTACGAATTCACATGTGATTAATGACCTTTGCAGAGTAAATGATTTTCTGAAATTTTGTAAACTGCGATTTCATGCTTCTATATTACGAATCTTCAGTCTTGGTCTACGTGATAAATTCAAGTTTGAATTCTCTTTATTACGAGTAATCAATGAAATTTCTGTTTGCGGCCTTTGTTTCCGTCATAACTCAGAGTGATATGTGGATATTGTTTGAGCAAGAGAAGAGCGGAAAATGCAAAACATAATGATCAACATGAAATGCTGATAGTATCCTATAATATTTGTGCTAAAATCTACCGAGAGAAAGGGATGATTCATAAAAAGATATTTGGAGTTTCATCTTTCTAGTCGCCTTCCTCTCTATTTACTCCAAGCAACAGCCATGTAGTTGAAGTACGCATCAGTTTCCCTCTGTTTGAGATGGTGATTCGAATGAGAAGTTTCTACTGGAGAAACGGCGATTGGAAGGCGTCTGAGATATACGGAAATGCATTTGGCTATTTTGTAGATTGTGATAATTAAATATGAAATGTGAAATAGGATAGACAATTTACGCTACCTATTATTCTGTGAGTTATCTTCCGCAAAACAAAAAAAGGAGATATAAAAGATACAAATTATGCGAGATGTCTCACCCGATATTACATTTCGGCATTACTTTCCATAATGTTCTCAGCATTCCTTTGTGCTGAGCGATGAGTGTGCATTTCATGATTACACACGTTATAGCATGCATCTAAAAGAGAATATCGACTTTCCTTTTTATAGACAATGGTTATTTATTCTTCGCCCATCATCCATCATACGTTATACGGTACTTTTTTTCTGATCAATTCTGCCCTTGCTATTAAAAATGATACCAAGAAAATTACCTAAGTAAATACACTAATAACTCCATTAAATGTGAACGAGTGGGTTCATCTCTCCTTGACATTTACTAATTAATGTGAGCACTTTTCGACCAAACGACATTTTAAAAATCCGAAACGACACGTACCGGAAAGAAGAGAAGTTGGTTCGTTGGAAAGTCGATTATACCTACAAAAACAGGTGTACAATCGTCATTTGTATGCATACAGTTCTCAAGTCGTTGAATCGTATTGTATTCGAATGATGCATCTTACATAATAAGTGATTGTAGTTGTTCTTACATTTCGCGCCCGTGAAGGCTATTTGGATCAAAATAACAAAAAAAATCATCATCGCAAACGATCTCTCATCATAGGGCAATCGCACGAATACGTACCACATGATTCCAAACCTACAGACAAGGGTTAGAGCGAGAGAGTGTGCAAAAGTGAGAGAGAGTCCCTCTCGATTTCACACGCTCTCTCACTCGGCCTTTCTGGAAGGTTGACCGGCCTGTGGAATGATGTGGTACCTTACTTTTTACTAGAAAAAAAAGAACTTACCAGCTCTCCAGCAAGTTGGTGGTATGAGAGCGAGAAGTTTGAGGAATGAAGAGATAAGAACAGCGGGAAGAACTGCTCTTGTGAAGGAGAAGACTTCAGCCAACTAAAACATTCGTTTCGCAATGAATTAATTCATATTCGATTCTACCTGATATTTCGCACTAAGTCTGTCAGAGTCGTAGGGGAGATCCTTCAACCGCTTTTTGCAATAGAATAGCAGGCTTATTGAGAGCTGTAAAATGTATCAAATGTATATGTATAATGTATAATGTATCAAATGTATAAAAATTATGCTTTCATTTTTGTTCACTACTCTTTTCCTCGAACCTCAAAGTATTCGCGAGAGAAAAATGTTTCTATTCGAAAATTGCATACCGCGCAAACGAGCATCTCGGCAATTGTCATGATGGGAATGAGTAGTGTGTACATGTAGTCTGCAACACTCATAATTATATTCTTGATGACAAATCCGTCAGTGGCTACTCACGACAGTGGATTAAGTAGCTTGCGAGTGTCGAAAGCAGCAGCTGAAATGGGTAAATCATGGTTGCGTTTTTTTTTTATCAAAGTAAAAGTAACAATATAAAAAACAAGTAAAACAAGTAAAGTAAAAGTGAAAATATCAAAAAAATAAAAACGAAAATACGACTATCATTGAATGGCGCTGCATCTTACTCCGGTAATTCCTGTCGAAATTGTGATGGGATAGTTGAAGGCTTTCGCCTCGTATGCAGCTGGTGTGTAGGATGCGATGTACCTGCATATTGTCTTTAAAATATTGTCTTTAATTTAAAATTTAATTTGACAAAAATTTAAAATATCGTCTTTAATAGCGTTGAAAAGAATATACAGTTTGGCACAATCTGGCGTGAGATGAACCTCTCTGGGAAGGAATGGAACTGAACTGACCGTTCGACGACTATCATCAACGACAGATAAGTGGTGTAGATGTAGGCCATTTCGTGGACCAGCAGGAACTCCTTATCTGGATCTGAAGAGGCAATACAAAAATATGCATTATGAATCACAAACATCAGAGATTTACCATAATACCAAGATAAATCGGTATGCGTATTATGGATAACAGAGTGAGATAATACGAGTGATCAAGTAATCATGAGAAATGAATGTTTACGACTATGAATCAATGCAAATCAACGAACCTTCGCTTTCGGGCATGACGTTACCAACGTGAATATCGTATGCGAACATGCTTATTTGACTGGCTATCATTAGTTCCTGTGCTAGTGCGGACGTCCCCAGTATTATCATGTAATTATATTGGTCAAGTTCTTCATTTTCCTGTTTCACTTCCCATCTATTTTGTAAGTTGTCAAAGAAACTCCAAGATGACGCATTTCATCAAAACACTGCTCTTATTTCCTCCACAGATGGAGACTTGGAAGCCGACTTACTTGCAGTTAATATGGAGTGTAGATGTGGTAAAGAGGACGTAAACACAAGGAAGAAGCATTATAAAAGAGATTGAAGCGATACACACCTCGGTGATGGCATAGCCATACATCTTTAACAAATAATGATAAAATGTATCTTGTGCTTACTTAGGGATATGATCTTAAAATTCGTTCCGGTGTCAAATAAATTACGAGAAAAGCAGACAGACAGACGCATTAGTCTTTAGTATTAGCGAGATCACGAGTTGAGTTAAAGTACAAGCAATGAATAACCCGAGCAAGAAAAGCGGAAAAGGGTGAGAGTAGACACTATACCGAAGGGAATTGGATATCTCTCGGTTGTGATTGGAAATAGAACGATTAATGCACAGAACGTTAGCAACAGCTGTCATGTTTATGGATGCTTGAATTAGTCAGAATTAACTGGTGTCGGCTAACTACAGTTTAAGGGGGGGGGAGAGGTGGAACACCCGATATTCATAAGTTCTTGTGACGCGGAACTGTCAGCTTCTACCATCTGCTATGTTTTCCCATGACGGAAAGAGGTGTTGCCATAATATCCACACGGGTAAAAGGTTTTACGATATTCCTGGCTGCGTGGTGGTGACATTTCCCATATATTTATCGATGCTAGGCAGATGATGTGAGATTTATGATGATATTCATCGACCATAGCGCGAGTCTACTGAGAACCCACAATGCTCTGAATAGAAAAGTATACATTACAGATATAAATGCAAATATCAAAATGACTTGGGCTTTCGTTGATTACTATGATGATTGTCTCATTTTGAGAATTGTTCTCGTCTTTGGCAAACGCCGGAAACTAATAGTACGGGATCTGGAATGCTCGTATCATTTATATCATTACGAAGTCCCGCCCAGTCCAGGACAACATTGTACTACGGAATATATTCAGAATAGATTCATAACAGAAAGAAATTAGAACATAAAAAGATAACTATAATTTGTTTTTGTTTTTTGATCGACGTAAGGCTGGTGTATGACAACTATTCAGAGTGGAAATAGAAAAAAATATGAAGTCCAATTTCTGAAGACTCGTTAGGCTTGATAGAAAGAAAAAGATGATCTTTATGAGTCGTGAATATTGTCCTTCTCAAAAGTATGCTCAGCTCTCACGAAATGGAATTACTCTGAGAAAAGGAGTAGTTCACCTTCAGTTCCTTCTCTTTCTACGCGGTAAAACATTAATTAAGAAAAATTTATAGTCTTCGTCCTTTTCCTTGAACTTTTTTTTGTGAAAAAAACACACACCTATCTTTATTTATATCACTTCCGGGTGTTGACCAGTAAGAATGAACAAAAATCATCGGCTGTGAGGAAACAATAGTTTTCGACGTCTCATCGACACACTGCATTCGAAACATAGTCAGCGAGAACGCGATAGAGAAAGAGAGAGAGATGACGAGAGAGCGCTCTAAACGAGAGGGTCAGACAACGAGAGACGTTCTAGGCATGGCGCCAACTGGATGCTGTGCGACATGTCCTCTGGTTTGTCTTATCGCGATAATTTAAAAAAAGTATTGAGGAGAACATCGCAGATTTGTACAGGATTGTGGAAATTTTGGATCCAGACAAAGGTGAAGTATCGTTAACTAACTTTCAATAAGATCAACGTTCAACTCCGATTTTCGTTAGTATTTCACTTTACAATCCACGCGGTAACGTTTCTCCTGTATTCTCTTAAAATAATAGTTGCATGTATGGTGCAATAGCTATCAATTCTCATCGGTTTATCAGAATGGGGTTGGAATCAGGCAGCCTTGAGTGGCAGGACGACTTCTCCCTGTTGGGCTCCCGCAGCGAATGGAGCCTTGGGATCCGTCTCCTCGGCCGGAACCTCAGCCCACTGGACGACCATTTTGTCCTGAATACTGTAAATGGTTAGAGAGTACGGTAGAGTGATCACGATAGATAGTATGAATACGGGGGTTCCGAAAAGCACTGTGGTTTAGATTCGATAGCAGGTTACGGTAGTCGGGGATGGTACCGTACATCCTTGGGCGGTCCGGCGAGTCTCATAATCTCCAGATCCGTGGCTGCCTTGACGTCAACGAATCCGAAGACGGGCTTGACACGGTAACACTCGTTGTTCGATGTTTTCACCTGAATGGGCAGAGGTTACTGTAGGGCACTGTTGGGATACTGTATGGAGGTGCAAGTACCGTACCTTGAAAGCCAGCTTGGACTCGGCAGTCGAGACGATCTTGACCGTAAGAGTGCCTCCAGTTGCGGCAACCGAGACCTCAGGAGGATCGACATTCAGCGACATTTCTGAAGAGGATACTGTAGGTGGAGATCAAAAGAGTACGGTGGGGTATCCAACTAAACGAATCGGAGATCCGAAGGGTAGGGTACTGGAGATCCAACGGAGGAGAGGAGAAGAGGGAGGGAGGGGAGGAAGACCTCACCTCAAGTCGACCACTGCTGAGTGGGGAGAAGGTTCAAAATGAATGGAGAATGGAGAAGAGGAGAAGGATCGACAAGGAAATCAGACCAATCGTGCAGATGCAAACAATTATTTACGAAGAGATCACAGGGAAATTAGATGGTGATTGGATTAAGCAAGTGATTTCATCCGAATTCATAGTGTTCGCCCTGTTTTAGCAAAAAAACCATAATTTTTCTCAAAAACACGGTAATCAAATCAGTTTCTCTGCATGAGCGACCCCAGATTTTGGATCTCACATCGTTATAGATAGTTTATCCTATTCTCATTTATCATTTTTCGCTTTCCATCTGTAACTGCGTTTCTTTCAAAATGCACACATATAAATGTTAATCGCATCCGGATACAATATAAGCCAAATTCAAGGTATCAATGTAAACCATTAGTAAATAAGTTATTCGTAATTATTGTTCTCGACTCCAAAATGGCTGGAAACTGAGTGGCTATAATGTATATGCCTAGATTGAAAGAAACAATGTTCGCGTTTGTAAAACATACAGAAGAAGGGACTTCCTTTACATTCACATTTTGAAAATCCATTTAAATTTCTACATACATCCCTCTCTAGTACGAACATTGCATTTTTTCCATTAGTGTTTCCGATTGGTCACACTCTCTTGAGGGAGGGGGGGTGGGGGAGAGTGTCCTTGAAACCACGAACAGTTTGAAACGCTTTCAATCTGCCGTAACAGTTTTCTTCCTTTCAAGTAATCGCATCTTTCTAAGAGAAATGGCAGTTGTATATGAAAACGCTTTGGATGAGCTGAAGTTCTTTATCGAAAATATCGTTCCGGAAATGTCGCGACTCCCAGGAACCTGCTGACTTGCGCTGTTTAGCGACGAGTTCCGTCCTCGAAGAAGATTCCTCCGTCGAGAGCGCAGTACTTGGGGCAGATTCCCTTCTCGCCAGATCCTCCAGAGTTTCCATCGCGGCCAGAGCCTCCGGGCTGTCCATCGTTTCCTGCAATGCAATATTGTCAGAAAAAAAAGTAACGATCCCAGTATTCCTTAGTATTGCGTTGCTACTTTAAACGACCAATGATAATATAATATCTCACCGGGAGATCCTGAAGATCCGGGCTGTCCACGTCCTCCGTTGTTTCCGGGTCTGCCATCGTTTCCGGGTCTTCCAGCGGGTCCCTGGGGTCCCTGTCCTCCGGGTCGGCCAGGCTGTCCGGGGGGTCCGGGCTGGGGTCGGCCGGAGTTGGCAGACTTTCCGGGAGCTCCGGGTCTTCCGTCGTTTCCGGGTCTTCCGGGTCCTCCGTTGTTTCCACGTCCTCCAGGCTCTCCAGGCTGTCCATCGGATCCAGCTCTGCCGGGTCCTCCGGGTCTTCCGTCGTGTCCAGCGGGTCCGGGTGCTCCAGGGGCTCCGGGGCGTCCGGAGGGGCAAGGATGGCACGGGGGCGGGGTCATGGGGCGGCAGGGCTTGCTAGGAGGACGGCCGGGGTTACCGGGCTGGCCGGGAGCGCCGGGGGCTCCGGGGGTACCGGGGCGACCGGGGGTACCCGAGGGACCAGCGGATCCAGGCAGACAGCAGCCATTGCACTGCGAGTCCTGACGGTAGTCGGTGGCCTGATGAATTTGCAGGTTACGGTAGTTCGATACAAGGTGACTACCGTATTCCAAAAGGTGTTACCGTACCTCGTAGTTCTGGCTGTAGGTGTTAGGAGGGGACGGGGACGCGTAGGAGGAGCTGCCTCCATAGTTGTTGTTGTCTCCGTAGTTCGACGATCCACCGTAGTTGTCGGATCCTGCAACGATGGATTCTCGGATACTGTAACCACCTATCGATTGCTTACCGTAGGTGTGGCTTCCGTGGGCGCGAGCCTGTCCGTAGTGCGCATAACGGGCCGTACGGTTGCGGGCAGCGGTCATCTTCTGCTGTAAGGATACCGTATTACTTGTGGATTACGGTAGTTCGTTGGGTCATCGAATGGGTCAGATATCTCACCTGCATGCCTCCGATGCCATTGTAGACGTCGGCGACGGCCGTCTTGCACTCGTGAAGCTCACGAAGAGTCGCGCGTCTCGACGCGGCAACGTACGAGTTGAGTGCGGGCAAGCTGCGAATACGGTATTTGTAGTACGGTAGTTCAAGGAGGTAAGACGATAGGGCAGAATCTTTACCTGACGACCAGCGCCAGAATGGCCACAGCCGAGAAGACGACTGAAGTGTAGCCGACCAGGCGGTACGCCTTGATTTTCGGATCCGTCTCCATCTGAAGAACGGGTACGGTAGCTTCAACGGGTCAGAAAGCTAATTTTGAAAGAACTGCATTTGTGACGAGTAAAGTAGATTTTGAATCAGTGGCTAATCAGAGAGAAGAGAAGAATGTTCGGTAGCTTGCTTACCTTTCGAGAGGAGGTGTGAGCCTGATGTTTCCTCCCATCAGGGCGGTTTATATACCGCTCTTACCGTGTGGTGAAGAGGTTTGGCATCAGTCGCTCTCTCTCCTACTCACTCCTCTCTCATACTACTCTGTCCGTCTGATCTCTCCTTGAACCACCCACTCTCTCCATCGGAACGGTTCCTCCCATACCCTCGACCCTCTTCAAATTTCCCATTGTCTCGCCCCAAATTTGGCGAGTAACTGCCCAACATCAGTAATTTTCATCTCTGTTTATCTCTCACAGCTGCCGTTTCTTCTCTGATTTCTAGTCGGCCTTTGAGATAAGAGGCAATCATCAAAGAGCCAAGCGATAGTGGAAAACTGTTATTACCAAGTCGACGATATTTTGCATGCAATACTGTCCAGTGAAAGGTCAAGTGAAGAGGCACAAAGTGGCCTTGACTGCATTCCGAAACTGCAGTAGAAACACAAACAAAGGAATTTTTTTGCTCCTCTGAGATGTTTTCGCTGAATCTCGGCATCGTATATGATGGTTCAGCCTACTTTAGAGTTCTAACCAGAGCTATTTCAGTGCTGTTTACTCCATAGATTTGCATTTCGTTGATCAGAGTAGAGAGATGTTGCCAAGTTAAGACGACCTTCGAAATTTTCCACATTAGTTATCTCCAAATATCAAGTGTAGTAACCTTCAAGTTAGCCGCAAATAATGCATCAGGTGAAGGTTACATGGAATGTTTCCTCCTATCCGCTTGGCAGTTAGCAGCTGGCCTAGTTTTCATTGAAACATTGATTACTTCCGCAATTTGTATCTTCTAGATGAACCGTACTAACAAAACATATATATTTTTCTTAATTTTTTTTTCAGAATAAAATTATTTTCTTAGTATTATTAGTACAAGAAGTGACTATTAGTAAACTACTTAAATTTTCTTCATTTACTCACATCATTCCACAGGGCGGTCAACCTTACGGAAAGGCCTTTTGAGTGAGAGAGCGTGTGAAATCGAGAGGGACTCTCTCACTTTCGCGCACTCTCTCGCTCTATCTCTGGTCTGTAGGTTTGGAATCATGTGTACTGGAATGCTGCTGTAATTTTGCTCTAACAGCGAGAACTCGTTTGCATGCAATGGAAACAGTTCTGCAATGAGAATGTTGAACGGGCGAACACCAACCACAGAACAGCTTCAACTCCTATTTTCGCCCACGCTTCTTCTTCTCCCTGCCGTTCTCTCTCCTAAATGCCACCCTTTAGATCGTATCCGATCACATGAAGCACGATTTGTAGCAAACAACAAACTGTCCACCCTCGCATTAGAAAGTTTTGTGTGCAAAACGTTTGCAAATCTTACCTTCCACTGCCCGAGAAAGGTCTTTTCGCGAACTCTGCTGCATCTCTGACTCACTTCTGTTGTTGTCCATTATCTCTTTTCTTTCCCAATCTCGCTTCACTCTTCTTCGTACGGAAATGAGAGAGGAAACGAGATTGGGGGGATAAAAATGTAGAAATGGCACGGTCGTTTTTCCATCGGGAAAAAAGAGTGGAACTGATTGGGAGTAAAATGGCCGGGCGAGTCAGGTGATCGTCGAAATTGAGATGTTGAAGGCCAGAGAAGAAACTAGAAAATATCGAGAATGTTTTGCAAAAACTCAAATGCCAT
This sequence comes from Pristionchus fissidentatus, assembly GCA_036245785.1. Lineage (NCBI taxonomy): Eukaryota > Metazoa > Nematoda > Chromadorea > Rhabditida > Neodiplogasteridae > Pristionchus > Pristionchus fissidentatus. The sequence continues at coordinate 6,377,804 of BTSY01000001.1, forward strand.
GCCGATTATCTTCTTCATCCAATTATCTTCTTCTTTCCCATAACCGATTGTGCTCCCACTTTTTATGCTACCATCTATCAACCAATTCTTCTTGTCAATATTTATTTCCTCAGAAATGATACTCAAATTAGAATGCGTGTGTTCGTGATTTTCTCTTCGTAATCACTCGATGGCTTCTCTAATTGTCGCTCTTCACAGGTTCCGAGGCCGGGCCGGTCGGAGCCGCAGTTGCAGCAGTCGGGTCCGTCTTTGCAGCCTTACCAGCAGCTGCAGGGGCGCTTCCGCTCGACCCGGACGCGCCGGAGGCGTCGTGACCTACAAAGATCAAAGATCATATTCGATAGACGAAGCAAACTCACTCGAGGGCGGGGCCTTCTTGGAGTCAGCTACAGCTGCAGCAGAAGGGGCGGTCGGTGCAGCAGATGCAGCAGAGGGCATGGTCTTGGCGCTGACAACCGAATTCTGACTCATCTTGGACTGTTCCTTCAATACCAATCGATAAATGGCGACTGATTTTTGATGACTCACCTCTTTCTTGCTTTTATCGTGCTTGAGCAGCCATTCATTCATTTCAGTGCCTGCAAATCCGCGTGCAATAATCAGTTGGTAATCGACAAATTCCTTACCGTACACCGAACGGAAGCAATCGTATCGATACATGAGTCTGTCCATGTTGCCGAAATCAAAAGTGGTCTTGAAGTCGTAGTCACGGGCGAATCTCTGCAATTTTATTTTATATAAATATGTGCTGTGTATGAGCCTAGTCATGTATCTGACCTAGCACAACACCCCAAATGCGTAGGACATACTGTATTCCATACACTTCCATACACTTCTTACACACTTTACGCAATGCTAAAGAGTGCTTCGTAATTCTGACGTACTTCATCAGTCTTGTCCTCCGCTCGCGTAGCGAGACGTCGTTATTCCTTTTGCTCCCGTTATATAAATATTATTACTAAAACACCCGTTGTGCACAGATATAACATTTTGGCGATCAGGATTGTTTGACGTACTTATTGTTTGTTTCATAAGGCGGTTGGTAGCCTGGCTAGGAAGGTGGGGGACGTCGTCCACAACGGAGCCGAATCCTGGTTTCTTGCAACTTTGATAAGACACAGGGAAGACTATCGCCGATTTTCGAATTGGTTGTAGACTTTTCTTTGTTCTTTATCAAGTGTCGCCTCTGGTGCCGTTTTCCCTGGTGCTAGAGGATATCAGGTTCATCAAACCCGTGCAGCGAAGAGTAGCACGTGGTCGTCAACTAGAGGATCTGCATTTTTGTGTGTGAATAAGTGGTGCTTGAGTAGCCAGACTGTGAAAGTAAGAGACGTAGCCTTTACTGGAGTCAAAGCTCTGGTTTTGAAGGTCTTTTTACTGATAGCAGCGGAAGCTATCGCCATTTTTTTTGGTGATAAGTACTCTGCGTATTGGTTAAGCCTGGGAACACGACCGATAGTTGGAAATTGGTTGAGTAGATCAATAACTAAAGGAAGTGGGGCTGGTAGAGAACCATGACGGCTGAAGACGAGGAGGTCTCCCGACCATGAAGCAATTATTCACACAGATGGTAGAGATGCAGAGGAAAGTGGTTGACATGCAAGAAGACCAGAACGAGAAGTACACACAGTTATTGTCATTGGTGACTAAGGGTGGTAATAACGAGGGAAGAGCACAGAATATGATGACTGTGCAGGTTCCGTCCACGTCGAATGGACCGACTCTTGATGCGATTGAAGGAAGAATCGTGGATTTTGAGTACGATGAGGAGGAGTGCACATTCGAGCAGTGGTACGATCGATACCAGGATGTGTTCGTGCATGACATGAAGGGAGCAGATGATTGTTCAAAGGTGAGAGTACTGCTGAGGCACCTCAGTGTGAAGTGCAATGCCCAGTACCGTGATCACAAGGCACCCGAGGATGTAATGGCTGAGTTATTTGATGACACGGTGGCCACGCTCAAATCCTTATTCGGAAAGAAGGAGTCTGATTTCGAACTGCGTGTTCGATTCTTCAACCAGAAAATGTCCACGAGTGGTGATCTCGATGTGATGAAATTCGCCGCAGAGGTGAACCGTCTGTACCAGAAGGGTAATCTTAAGACGATTACTGAGGACCAGATGAAGATTACAGTCTTCCTGGCTGGTCTGGATCTGCCAAATCAGAAGGCGATGCGCACTCAACTGTTCAATGCAGTGAGTCTGAAGGCATCGATCACGTTCAAGGAGCTACTTGAGAAGTACTCCACGCTGAGGGCACTGGAACGTGACGTGGCAGTGGTACAGAATGTGTCGGTGAACATGATGAAGACGTACAATGAAGGAACGACAGAAAGGAGCAAGAATCCCGAGTATAAGAGAGACAAATCTATCACATGCAGAGGCTGTGATAAGAAGGGTCACTACGAGAGTGAATGTTGGCTGACATATCCAGAGAAGAGGCCGAAGAGGCATGGAAGGAGGTCGTACCTCATCCACTGTGGTGGAGAGAGGAGGGATCGCGTGTATGTGAACTAGAAGGTCGGTGGAAAATCGATCGAGTTCCAAGTGGATACTGGCTCAGATGTCACCATAATCTCGGAAAGTGACTGGAGAGGACTGAATTGTCCGTCTCTGACGAAGTTTGTCGATCGTATTAGCGATGCTAACGATCAGTCTCTCGAGATTCTCGGAATGTTTTCCTGTGCTATGGAGTACAGTGGAGTCAAGAGTAGCGGAGCGGTCTACGTTACTAGAACCCCGATTCGACTTGTCGGTGGTGAATGGTTCTGGAAGTTGAACCTGAGAAGATCATTCTTCAGGAATGATATTGCGGTAGTCGCATGCACCAAGTCTCCGGATGACTACGCAAACTTGATGGAATGTCAAGAATATTGCGAGACTGGACTGGCCAGACTGAACCCGAAAGGTAATACTGGAGGATGTGTAGATCCTGGAACCAGCCAGCAGGTGTATGAAAAGGAGATCGATCAAAGATTAAAAATGGGAGTGAACTCGAAAGGAGAACACTTGGAGCAGGCAGGAGTATTCTCTCTAGTCGAAGAGAAGAATGAGTCTGTGGAAGAACATGCTGATCCCAGAGAGGACAGAGCGTGTCTGCCTGTGATTCCGGATGTTGACTCGGACTCTGGAAAGAGAGGGAGCAGCTTCTCCAAGATCGATTTCTGTGATGTGGATTCACGTATAGAAGTCGAAGAGACGAAGGAACCGTGGATGAATCAGACACGTCACGGGCTGACTATTGTCGTTAACGACAGATTACCGTACAGAGATGAGCCCACTCTGAAGACGTTTCATGCGGATGACCATGATGCAGAAGCGCAATTGCTGACTATTCGTGAGAAAGTCGCACTCAATGGGAAGAGGAAGGGAGAGCACACCGAGAATCTGGAATGGATTCCCAATGATCGTGCAGAAGACAGAGATGTCAACTCTCTTGGTTTCGTCGTGAGCGAAACTTACCGTAACCCGAGACTGGAGGAACGCACGGGTCCTGCCAGAAGCAGTGAACCAGTGTTGGACTGCACACACAGGAATTCTCATCGAGAATTGCATCGGATGTCTCTTATATGAAGATTAAAGATCAACTCACTCTCTCCGAGAAGGACGAGGAGGGAAGAATGTGTGGTGTCGGTAGGGACAACAGAGAGTTCGTCCAGGGTACTACCGTACATCAAGAGACCAGTACTATCCGTTACCCAAGTATGGAGGAGTCTTCGGGTCCTGCCAAGAACAACGAGCAAGTATTCGTGTGCAATGAGGAAATCTTTCGAGGAAAGATCAGACATCAGCTCACTCTCTTCGAGAGGGAAGAGGGGAGTTGGAAAGGTGTCGGTAGTGGGAACAGAGAGTTCGCCATGGGTAATGCCGTACATCGAGAGATCATGCGTCATGATGGACTGAGTGTCGAGAGATGGTCGATGACCATGGAGAAGTGCATCTACGGATCGAGCGAGAAGAAGGACATCTTTCGAGGACAACTACACCGTCTCGCGAGTCTCAACTACCACGACAAGTGCGACTACATCGAGTGCAATCGTCGAGTCTCGCCGTGCAACTTCAATCGTCGAAGAAAGATTCGAGCCCACGGATGATGTGGAGAACGACACGAAGACAGTTACTCTGAATGAGTCCCATCCAAATTGACCATCATTACCCAGTACTACGATATTGATTCTTTATTACCGTATAAGTTACCTTCGTACTGTCGTAACTTCATATCGTCAGATATTCAATAATCGTATTTCATATCTTGTGGCGGAGGTGCTGTGTATGAGCCTAGTCATGTATCTGACCTAGCACAACACCCCAAATGCGTAGGACGTATGCGTATTCCATACACTTCCATACACTTCTTACACACTTTACGCAATGCTAAAGAGTGCTTCGTAATTCTGACGTAATTCATCAGTCTTGTCCTCCGCTCGCGTAGCGAGACGTCGTTATTCCTTTTGCTCCCGTTATATAAATATTATTACTAAAACACCCGTTGTGCACAGACATAACAATATGTTTTAAATATTTAAAAATAAATTACGTTGTACCTCGAAGAATCGGCCGTTCTTTCTATTCTCCGATTCTGAATCCTGTCCATATCTCATGCACATCAAGGCGATTTCTTGGTACTCGACACAATGCTGGTTCATGTACTTGCCGAAGCGCGCGTATTCGGTCTGAAATATATTTAATTATTGATTAATTACCCATATTTTGAAAGTAGGTGGCCTCTAACCTGCTTGAAGTAACATATGGACTGCCACACGCCGTCCCACAACCACTCACGACCGTACATAACATAGATGAGATCCCACGACTTGACACGACCGGCCTTAAATTCATCTTTGACCCTTGATCCTTGATCTTTGATTTCACCTGCGCTTTTCCAATCAACTTCCACGCTTCCTGCATAGGATAGGGCATCGAGTAACATCCAAGGGCAAATAGAATGTGCTGCAGTTTATTCCCTTCTGGTTTATTCGTCTTTTCGCGAGGCTGCAAAGATCAAATATCTCTTTTTCATCATGTTTACTCATACTTTCTGAAGTCGTTTCTGCAGTGCCTTGATGAGAATTTTGAACTGAAAAAAAGTATAATGAAGTTTGAGTGAATAGCCGGAAACGGTCTATTACCATTACAAGTTTGCCCTTTCTGTATCCTCTCAGCGGGCCTCGACCCTGCTTGCGAATGATTGGAGCGTCCTGAAATTGGTGCTTTTCTAAAAAAAAAACAATTCGCAAAGGGACTAAGTAATCCCTTATTCTATCCATTTAGAAAAAAAACTTAAATGAATGCATAGAACGTGGAAAATAAATACTTGGCAAAGTGCCAAGTTCTGTTATCGTTCATTTTCCTGATTCTTTGCCCCTTTTTTTCTGTTCGAGGGTGAAATGCAAACCTCGTGTGCGAGTATTCCCCAGACGGCGAAGCGAGAAGCATCGGGAATTCTCATTCTCTTCTTGACGAAGATATCCGTGACAATCTGCAAATCGATATCGTCTCTTCTACAGTCAGCCGATACCATACCTTCACAATTTCCCTCTTCTCCTCTTCGTTCGATCGTAGTCTGTAGATGAGCAGTAAGGCGATTCCGCGCAGGAAACCAACCGATCGCTCTGGAAAAATCAATAATTACCGTATACTGAAATTTAAAATATCACAAACTTTCGCCCTTTTTGCAGATATTTCCGTGTTGCGCGAGTACGGCCTTGGATCGGTCGATGAGATACAGTCGAAGTTTCTCATAGCAATGGCTCGGAATAATCTTATCGGCCTCGGGAATTTTTGTGTCTGCCGTCTGACTCTTGTGGAAGAAATCCCTCTCGACGAATGTTAGTGTGCACATTACGTTATCTGAAGACTACCAAATGGTAAATGGTGGCAAGAACGCCTACAGTAACCCAGTTTCATGTCAGTTCACTCACACATTTTGGGCATGTCGATTTTGTTGTCGAACAGTAGATCGACTGATGCCATGAAAAGCGTCATCGAAACGTCCTCGTCCAGCTGTAATAGCATAGGTACTGTAGTTGAGTTGGGTCAGCAGTCAAACTCACCTTGTAGATGCCGTTAATGCAGTGGGCTCTATCACTGGAAGTGAGCGACATCCAATTCTGAAATATATTTTCATTAATAAGCAATAATTATGAAATATCTTAAATTTTTACCTCCGGAAATGAGTCGGATATTGCCACTTCGTCGTCAGTATCCGTAATTTTCTGTAATTTAATTATTTTATCCTTAATTATTGTAATTAAACGATACCTTCTTCTTTGCCCTGCTGCCTGATCCCAATAAGGAAGTAGAGGATCCCACAGATTTGGCAACGCCCAACGCGTATTTCCCATCTTCAGTTTCCGACGAATCTTCAATTCAAACTACAGTAGTCCATTGTGTTAGATATCTTACCATAAGATAATTATCGAGAAGACCAATATCGATTATTATGACGACTCCCGCAATCGAACTGAGTCCGATATTGAGAGAGGCTGAAGCGGCTGCAGAGTTCTCTTGTGGTATTGGATCTGAAGTAGAAAGAGATTGGGATACACGGCGGGTCAGAGGTTTGGTGGATCGGTGATGTAGTTTGTAGTATACTTAGTAGTAAAAGTCCCAAAGGCATCAACCCCTCTAATTAGCTTTCAATCGACTTATGGCTATTGTCATTGTGTTCAGTGAAGAATTCCGCACGGAACTATCAATTCACTTTTTAAAGATATCGATACAATTTTCTGTTATGAGCATGCTACAAACGACAGACAGGATAAGGCGCACGCTCGCAATTTATGCTGCGCTAATTTCTTCGGGGAAATTTCCCCATCAAAGGGTGGAAAACGAGTGTAACTCAGCTCAAACTGAACGAAATCTCTCCAATCAAATAGGAAAATGTTCCGATCGTGCCTTGTAATCCCTGTGTCAAGTTTGGATGTGGTAGCTTCACTTGGAAGAAAGTTATGAAAGGGTGCATACAACTGTTTTACACCTTGCACCCCAAGAAATTTGCGCAGCATTACACCACCGAACCGCAGGGGGGTGATTGACGCGCCGTGGGATAGTGACCCTCCATTTGGTAACTCGATAATAGGTCAGATAGTAACATGTTATAGAGCGGGAGTACCATCGAGTTAGAGTGCGAATGAGAGGGTCACGCAACTAGAAACAGTAGTACTGACATCTACAGTAGATGTTGGCATCCTTCGGTATCTCCTCAGTCCGCATAGATGGCAGTTTCATCCTCCAAACTCCCTTGTCTATGTCACAATCGATTGACGTCGGCTCGCGAGTCTTGGAGAGAGTACTGTGCGCGACCCTGCAATGGTATTACGGTAGCAAGGCACGATACAGTAAGACAAACTCACGTCAAAATGGCGTCTTTATGGCACGACATCACGCCTTTCTTCTTTAGTGCTAAGCATCGTTCGTTGTCAGGGCAGACAGTTGAGTACGAGCTTGCGATTTCGCATTTCCCTGTAATGGCAGGAAATCATTCAACATTGTGGATTACAGTTCACTTACTCGTCTGGAGGGTAGGAGAAGAAGAGGAAATCGGAGTAAAGAAGAGGAGAAAGACAAGAACTGAGAAGAGCGGAATCTGCAACACGGTTGTATTGAAGGCAGTCAAAAACAAACATCCTAAGACCCCTGTGATACCCAATCGTTTTTTTAGGATCCTAAGCTCCTCAAATCTTCAGAGATCTGGAATCCTCATTCGGAGATGGACTCACCATGGGATGATCATGTGGGAACTTTGGTCGACCGATCGTGAGAGAAATAAGTGCAGGAAATGGAGGAGAGGTTGATTTAGGCACTTTTATTGGGCGACCTATCTAGTTTGAATATATGATAATGTATAATCTGCTTAATGAGTTATAATTGGAAGTCTTTGCATTGATTAAAATTTAAACGAAAGAGGAACATAGAATATGTGAGGTGAGCGCCTCTGGAAACTCCAGGCAGCAGTATTGGGGGGGGGGGGGTGACAATTCCGCAACCGAAATTTCCACAACGGCTTATGACTTTGCTCAAACTAGAAGAATTTGTATGAAATTTTTTCCCTGTTGGTTTTTTGCTAACCTCCATCGATTCGGCTTGTTGCTGTATTTTTCTGACCATTTTGAATTTCCGGCTAATTAGCGAAATTTTAATTAGCTATTTTTTTTAATTTCGCGATTGCTCATGATAACATTCTGGTGGAGTTATACAGAGGTTTAGAGCAGTTGTAAACCTAGTTGCGGAAATGTCACCCCCTATTCAATAACTAACTGACTAAAAATTAAATTAATTCATACTTTCTAATGCAAAAAATAAATTTCCGAAAAAAAGCTAATCATTTTCCAACTTCTCCAATGAAAAGTGTTCTTAATAAAAGGGTTTGTTGCGCAAAAACTGTTGAATATATCCTCAGATCCTAATCCATGATGGAAATTTCATGTTTAAGGAAGGAGTGTTAAAATTTATCCATTCATGTGATTATCAGAGATGTGTAAATCCTCATTGGAAAGAAAAAAACAAAATAAGAAAGATTTAACCACTTTTCAAAAAAAACAAAACGATTGTGGGTCGAGAGTCTATTGTGCGGGCTACTCAGGTCGATCTACTCGCAGACGCTATCCGGTCACTGTCAACGCGCGCAACCTTTTGCCTGCTCCCTTTCGGGCCTGAGCCATACGATTGTCCTTATCCACCCGGCTGTTCAACTCTTCCGAGTCGGACACCCTAGTGACGCGTCGCTTGGCGCGGACGCCCGGTCGTCGTAGACCGAACACCGACCAGGGATCCCTCCCTCACTCTCTCCACCACAATCTACGGCCTGGAAGCTGGCTCACAAGCGCCCGCCACGACGCTCCGTGGTATTGCAAAAGACTAGAGGGGTACATAGGGTGACTCTGGTTCAGAAATCCTAGTGGAATCCTACTCCTTTTCCTAGTAGGAATCTACTGTAGAATCCTACTAGGAAAATGACTAGGATTCCACTAGGATTTTGGCGTGACGTCACAGACGGACGCCCGCTCTCCCTTCTATCGTTTTCTTACCGTATTCTTTAAGTTGGAGCGTATACTGGGTCACATATAATATTTATCGCAGGAAAACAATCCAAAACGAAATCAAATCATGACAAGCCACTAAACAGAAAATTCTCAAAATCATAACTACAATCTTCGATCAATTACAAACATATAAAATATTCATATCTTCTTCCCTTTGTGGCCATGCACATTTTTCAGTTGAGTAGATCGAAATTTAGTTACATCCTTCACAGTCCAATAGCCTTGAGAGATAAGCGACTGAAATGATGCGAATAAGCTACAGTATCCGACAACAGTACATTTCGCGACCTCCACTTTCCCGCACGAAATTAAAGCCTAGATATGGTAAGTATAAAGGAAAGCACAGATTACATCACTACTGTGGCGGGAATTTCGGCAATAATAGATCAAAACTCTGAGTTTTTCCTCTGACTAAGATGATAAAATACTACGCTACATCGTACCATGTTGAAATGTTGCGGAGGGATCGGCAACTAACTGTCTTACAGTATTCAAGTTTGTGCTACTAGACTTTATGCTGCAGCGTGCTAAATATAAGGCTGTTAAGAAAGTTTCGCTCGATTTTGGGTGTGACATTGGAGTCAATGTATCTCAGTGTGTGTCAATGCAAACAGCCCTTGTTCACAGTATGTTATGGGGCAATAGTTGTTGTCTATAGTCATACATTGGCTGAACTATTCGCAATTTCTAGCTCCGGGAAAAATACTAAAGAAGAAAATACAAATTTACTGTAAACCCGCGATAATATTCACAGAGGTTGGATTTGAGAACGGAAATTTATCTATCATTGGGCCTAATAAAAAATGAGTAGCCCCATAACACACCTCTCCTCTGGTATTTTCGCCCTACTAGTCCCCTAGCTCCCCTCCTAGTAGGGGCAACATCAAAGGTACCGACAATTTCCCCTACTAGTCCCCCACCGAAATGAGTGGGGGACTAGTAGGGGAAACTGTCGGTACCTTTGATGTTGCCCCTACTAGGAGGGGAGCTAGGGGACTAGTAGGGCGAAAATACCAGAGTCAACCACTATACTTCATTCGGTGGTCAGCTTCCAGAATATAGAGATATGATTAGTCGAGTATAGTAATCTCATAAACCACGTGTCCAGATTGGGATCACACAACTCAGTAGGCGAGCTCACAGATATTGTCTAATCAGGGGCGCTGTATTCGTGTAATAGTCATACAAGTATTCATCACAATGAATTAGCATATTGAACCTCCTGTTCCAAGAGAATTGAAAATGGACAAAATCGCCAAAATCTCGAAATTCTTCGAAAAATCGGTCTCATGGTGGTTTCGTAGGAATTCTCTGGCATCGGAACAAGGAGAGTTCGAGACATGTTTCTAATAAAAACTTTTTGACTATGGTTACTCTCCAGAATAATCAAGAGATATTTGAATTTCATCGTGAAAGAACGTAGAAATATTCGCAAACATGTCAATTTCGATAACAAAAAAGGGGTGGTATAGTTTATAGCAATATTTTTCTGCTTCTAATGATGCAATGAAGTTGCTATTAATATCAATTGAAAGTAGTGTACGTGCACTATATTTGAACATAATTCATTTACGAAGCCCTGTATACCATCTGGAATCGAGATTTTGATCATACGCGGTTACTCTTAATGTAAATTTTCAGTCCCTGCCAGGCTTTGCACGAAGTGGTGTGAATGTGACATAGGGCGTAGTAGATATACCTATCAATGTACTTTGAAATACTACACAGCTAGTAGATCTAACTACCCTACTTTTGTAATAGCAGCTCAAAATCTAGGCACCGTTCAATACCCACCATGCGTAATCAAGAGACCAATAGACTTGATGTTACTAATCGATGGCTACCACAAAGTGGGCGAGAAATAGAGGAATGATGAACCTTCAAAATGCGCCTAAGCATGAACTAATCCGAGCTCCGCGTCCAGAAATATTAGTCAAAATATGCTGGCTGGAAAAACGAGCGAAACATTCTTAACAGCCTTATAATATTCCTAATATATGTATCGTATAAATAACTCACTAGATGAACAACTGCATGCTGCGTAAAATTCATCTTCTTGAGAGATCAAAGTTAAGATAGATATGAACGTTATCCAGTAGGAAAGATCAAATATCGCGGCAGTTGAGCCCAGTAGTCTTGAGAATTGAAAGACTGAAATGAAAATGATTACGGTAGAACTCATTATTTCATTAATTCTAATTATTTCTTGAGTACAATCGAGAGAAGAGTGTGTACTTGACTATCTTCACGTGAAATCAGTTAGCATGAGTGCTGAATCAAGTCATGTGAAAGAAGGGATCATTGGTTTATTCACGGCATTTCAGCTCTACATAAAACCAAGACCCCGCCCACTGATCAAAACAGCACGGATACCGTGACCCACAATGCGGGAAATTCAAAAAAATAAGGGGCTGCGTGGCAGCCCTGCATACTTAACCGTTACAAAAGGTCATGGAGCGAATTCAAAAATGAATTATTCAAATGCCCGCCGCACTTTCTACCATAATTCGCACCGCACACACAGACCCGTGCTCTGAAATGCCGTGTATTTTTGTCAAACGCGTTCTCGCTTTCATTCTCCGTCTCTCCGTCTCCCTCCCCATTCGTTTCATCTCTACTCTCTAATTTCCACTTGGAGAATGGTAGACGTTAGTCATTTGCTCACGAGGAATCGCGCGTTTCGAGTCCACTTAAATTACCTATTTTTTCAAAAGATATAACAAAAATATTGCTCACTGTGCTAATATCTTAACCACAACATGTAGTTAGGACAAACATAGCTAATCACGAATGAGAGAGAATGTGTTCAAGCTAGAGGGACTATCACATTAGCTCGCTCCTAACCCCTTTCTGGAGATGTGGAATCATGTAAAATTGCACTGACCATTTTCCATTGATATAGTGTAGTCGATGGATGCTTGCTCCACAACAGCGCATGTAGCGAAAGTTACGAATGCTGCAACACCGTAATACTCTTTTCAAATCGACTTAGAGACCTACCCAATCCGCTCGATTGCTTCGCAGTTACATCTCTCATCACTACTGCGTCCACAACTGGTCCTCATCGACGGAAGAAGGCGCGAAGCTATAAATAATGTTGCATAGGGATGATCCAATTAAGTGTAAGGGCTTTTAAATGACGTCCTATCGAGGGAGAACATTGTTCACATCATTACTCGATCAATAGCTCAATTCTACAGTATTACGTCTCACCTGTTCACTCGTAGTGTCGTAGTGCCATCCTCCAATGAAAAGTTATCTCCTCTGAAGAATTCCCTCTCCAAGAATTGAAATCTTCAAAGATAAAAAATAATCTAAGAGATTGGGGGACATCACTTTAGCGGGTAAGCCCCGCTCCTTTCCCTTATCTAACCTATCGCCCACTATCACCCCTCCGTTCCCCTTTTGATCTCTTGACCTACTCCTCGAGAGGGGAAAGATACGGAGCTTACCACCTAAACTAAAGAAGTGCCGAGAACGGGAGGGACACTAACGATTAACTTTTTCAAGCGTATTTCCATACTAATTGAGTTGCTTTCGATGCGTTGATCATCAATTGAACATGGATCACACTATAATCCATACAATTTCGTTCTCAGAAAAACAAGTGGATCGATAATTAAATACAAGCGGACTATAAATAAATCGATAACTGACCGGGGGTGAGCTGGAAGTAGGGGAGAATCTGGAGGAGCGACCATAGTGATGAGAGGAGTACATCGATTGGTTGCTTGCCCAACGAGCTGTTAAACCTGAAACAATAATAGATCTCAAAGGAGGCGGGTTTCAGAGGTTGAAAAGAAGGAAAAGAAGAATCAAGAAGGCAGACAACGTTGTTTACGGATAAATCAGTAAGCAATGCAACGGGAGGTTCTGTTCTAATCGTTTTGCAGGTAAGTGAATAAAAAAGGCAATTTTGTAGCAAGGTCTGCGGAGACGCAAAACTTGAATTCGTACCTCGCCAGTTGTATGGCCAGGCTGCCAAGGGACCGCGCTATGCATAGGAAAGTGAAAATACAAGAAACGAAGCATAAATAATCGATAAAACAAGAGAAATACAACTGCGATTTACGCAACACGCTGGCGCGCATAGTGTGCACCCCAAACGCGCCAACTTGGCGCCTTTCATTATCCTAGTGGAATCCTAGTGGAATCCTAGTAGGAAAATCGAGGGGCGGGGCCAGGCTGTTTTCCCAGTAGGATTCTACTAGGATTCCACTAGGAAAAGCGTTGCAGATAGGATCCTACTAGGATTCTACTAGGATTTCTGAACCAGAGGAGGGGATAGGAGGAGAGACGAGAGACTGTGTGATGTGGCTCGCACTTTCGGGTGCGTGGCCTGTACTACTTTTTGATGGCCGAGACAGGAGCTCTTTTTGAGTGTCGTGCGGTCTCTGCCCCTTTGGGGGGGGTTGATTTTAAAAAGCGGCCTTTCTAAATATATGGCTCGATAAAAACGAATTTTCGAAATACTAAGAAAAGGGAAGACAATTTGAATTATCCATGATTCTTTTTTTTCAGTTCGCACCTTATCTACCTGTTCTTATTCATTCATTTTGAGGCAGAACTTAAATCTTGAGTTTTTTGTTTGTTTTTTTTTCTCTTTAATATTTGTTGGATAATTTCTTGCCCGTCTCTCAATCTTTACAAATCCTTCAAATTTTCATCTTCAGTATCTGATAAGAAATGAATTTATCAAAGAATCAGTCAACAACTATGTAATTTATGCAATGTATTATCTTGAACAAATTAATCCAAACAAATGTTTTTGTACCCAAATTGAAATCACGCAACCATATATCAACACGAGAAATCAGCTTTGCTTAGTAATTTGAGTCGCGTTGAAGAATCGATTAATGGCCTCTTCTTCCGAATTTGAACAATTTTCTTCAGTACCTACAAATTCCATCAAATGCAGACCGTATCAGATAATTATTTCTCCTTATAATTATAGTTTTGTATTTTCGTCGTAGGTAAAATAGTACGAGTCAATCACTCACAAGCAGTTACAGTCATAGCAACGAAAGCAGCCGCTTGCTCGATGCATCTGAAGGAGTAAGGTAAATAATATGTTATCTCATCAAACAAGTTCGGCAAATATTGGAAGGGTTACGCCGGAAATTGATAAGAATCTCTTAGAAAACTCTACTACTTAGTAGCGGTAATAATGATCAAATTAAGAACTAGCAGGGTGTGTTGAGGTTAAACTACGTTATGGTAGGGTGCGCACTACGTTTTCAAAGTATGGTTCAGGGGGGGCGATGATATTTTTCACGACCTCTGCAGCTGCAGCAAGCAATTGTCAGCCGTGCAACCGAGACGAGACTCACAACGAGATCTCTGCAATGGAGAAACATCAATACAATGAAAACCAATCTCAACATTCAAAACGTGTTCCTTCATTTTCTTTTCCTTCATTTTCTTTTCCCAACAATTTTCTTAATAATTTCGGATTCGCTCAATTCCACAGTAATATGTTCAACGGTTTACAAAAATTTAGTGAAATATAAACTGACAATCAACTGTCCCGTTCTGTGCTGAGGGAGTGAAAGAGAAGAACAGAAAAGGATAAGAAAAAGCAGGGAAGAGAGCGTAGAGGGATGCATTCTCACTCTCAATGCCCATCTCCTCGTTTTTGTACCCCTGCCTGACACAATCATCAATAATTCTACTCGCACAATACGTGCAATTTCACGGACGGTGAGTCCTGTCGTGGAGCATCACTACAAATCTGATTGCGTTTTCGTGAGATACAAATAAATAGTGAAGTTTGCCATGCAATGATAGCCAAGCTTTTTGAAGAGCTTCTTTCCAACAATAGCGAATTCCATGCTACTTCTCGTGCCTGCACAGAGAATGAATATACTAAGATGAGACACCGAGTATATGATATACTCAATATTGAGTATATTCGCGCGTCGAGAGAGCGTGCGAAAACGAGAGAATATACGCAATATTAAGTATATCATATACTCGGTGTCATATCTCAGTATAGAACATACTCAATATTAATTATATTCATTCTGGGTGTGGCGAAGTAATACAAAAATTGCGTGTCTCTCTCCTCTCTGTTCCGCATACTTCATGTGCATTAGGGAAAATCAATATCAAGGACAAATAAGTAGATTTTTTCGAGGGAAATCGACGCTGCGATTACTATTATAGTAGACGTTAGTAGTGTATATGCATGGCTATCTGAACAGGTTCGTAATATTGCGGATGAACATCTTAATTAATCTTATGAAAGTGTAGCTGATGAGAGAGTTAACGCAAGAGGAGAGGATGAGCGCTGCAAATATTAAATCGAGTGATTTTTAACTCCAAGTTATTTATTTTTTATTAAATACTTACTCGTGAGGCGCTCTGTTTTGCCTGTTAAAACGCGTTCTCTGTAAGAACGTCGGAGGGGGCCGCACAACTAGTTCAAAGTGGCCGTCCCGGACCCAAACTTTTTTCACAAATAGTCTTCGGTTCAAAGTGAATTTCAAAAGTGAGAAATACACGAAAATTCATTTTTTGAAAAATCGATAATTTTTTTACGAAAAAAATTTTTTTTTCAATTTTTTTATTTTCCTATCGTGTTATATATCATTCGAAAGAGCATCGAAAACTATGTATAAATCCACAATTTCAAGAGAATTGAACAACAGGGAACGAAAATCGGTAGTCGCAATCAACGAAATTTGGCGATTCTGTGATACTTTATTTTGGATAAAATTGTTCCTATGATTTCCCCATCACGAATCCGATATATATCATGTTTTTGTTATAGTAGAATGAAATGACCACAATTTCGTTGAACATTTCGGTAGTAAAAGTACTCGCACACTCACTAGACCGTGACCACCCAGAAATGAGATTCAACATAAAAGTGAGTAGAAGACTTTTTCCAGAGTTTGACACTAACTGACACATATGTTACTTGAAAGAGCATCAAAAGTTATGTCTAAATCTATGATTTCAGGGCGATTTTTTTGAATCACTAGGAGCAAAAATCGATAATCGTATTCTCAGAAATTAAAATCTTGGGTGCTGCTCAATATTCGCATATATTTTCATTCTAAGTGATCTACCAGGGCTAAAACTTTTTCCCCGA
The DNA here is from genome assembly GCA_036245785.1 of Pristionchus fissidentatus. NCBI lineage: Eukaryota > Metazoa > Nematoda > Chromadorea > Rhabditida > Neodiplogasteridae > Pristionchus > Pristionchus fissidentatus. Next base: position 6,393,945 of record BTSY01000001.1, read on the forward strand.
GCACAAATAGGCTTAACGTAAATTTTGATCCAAAGAAAGTCATAAAAATTTAAATTTTGAAAAATCGATTAAAAATATTTTTTGAAAAAATTAATTTTTAATTTTTTTCTAAAAAAACTGTCTTGTCATATATCATTCGAAAGAGCATCAAAAGTTATGTTTTTTCCCACACTATTGTTACGTTTGAGTTACTATGAGCGAAAATATACCATTACGAATAGCTACTGATGTGCGAAGATGTAATCACAATTTCTCTGCTGCCAGTTAGCTGACCATAATGAAAGAATGGAATAAAACATACCTGTTGATGCTCTTTCGAATGATATATGATACGACAGGATTTTCTAAAAAATTTTTTTCAATTTTTTCAAAAAAATTTTTTTATCGATTTTTCAAAATTTAAATTTTTATGACTTTCTTTCGATCAAAATTTACGTTAAGCCTATTTGTGCTCGGGGAAAAAGTTTTAGCCCTGGTAGATCACTTAGAATGAAAATATATGCGAATATTGAGCAGCACCCAAGATTTTAATTTCTGAGAATACGATTATCGATTTTTGCTCCTAGTGATTCAATCGCCCTGAAATCATAGATTTAGACATAACTTTTGATGCTCTTTCAAGTAACATATGTGTCAGTTAGTGTCAAACTCTGGAAAAAGTCTTCTACTCACTTTTATGTTGAATCTCATTTCTGGGTGGTCACGGTCTAGTGAGTGTACGAGTACTTTTACTACCGAAATGTTCAACGAAATTGTGGTCATTTCATTCTACGATAAAAAAAATTTTTTTCTTCGTAAAAAAAATTATCGATTTTTCAAAAAAATGAATTTTCGTGTATTTCTCACTTTTGAAATTCACTTTGAACCGAAGACTATTTGTGAAAAAAGTTTGGGTCCAGGACGACCACTTTGCATTAGTTGTGCGGCCTACCCCGGCCTCGCACTGCGCTCTTACAGAGAACGCGTTTTAAATAGTCGATTACAATGAGACTTTCAACGAAAGTGCTGATGAGACACATGCAATCCTTGTCGTTTACGTTTCATGAAATAGACGACTGATATCAGAAGTTAATTATTAGATATAATACAATTACTTCATACCGACTAAAAGAAGATGAGTAACCAATAGCACAAATGGCATTGCTTGCAATAACCAATCACTATTCGGTCTTTGTGAAATGGCAGCATCGAAGAATATATCACGTTTTCCTTTAATGGAATCTTTCTTTTGATCGAATATAAATTATTCCGGCAATGAGAGAAGTGAATTTGAGAGAAGAAATTGAACTACCCTACACAGGGAAGATTCTCTGTATCCTTCACTAAAAGTTCATCAAACTCTTGTGGAATTCCATTTGAAAAAATAACTTTTTTTGGATGAAACTAAATTCACCTGCAGTTCATGTGTTCACATCAATTGTGAAGAAAAGCAAGAAGAAAAAAAGCATCCCGATTTTCCTACAACGAAAATGTTGAACATTTCGAGTAGAGGCAAGAGAGATGATGGTGTATCGAAGAAAAAAATAAGAACAATAAACGTAATTCATGCTTTTAAGAAGAAAGGAAAATTTAAAATACTGAATAGGCCAAATAGAAGAGCGTAACTCTGTCTTCTCTATCCTACGCCCCCGTATTCGCACAAGAGCCAGCAATAATGAATGCACAACTCTAAACACTCTCCTCTCACTTATGGAAGAGTAAGCCGCGAGTAATAGTTATTGATTAGAAAACAAAACAAAAATTACCATTGAGTCCACTTGCTGCTGATTAATGTAGTTTTATATTAATATTTTTTTGTGAATATTCTGAAATTGAAAGAAAACACGAAATAAGCAATGCATTATTACAATTTTAAAATGATACGTTGATGAAATGGACTACTGGTGGTGTATTCACTTTCTATACCTCGACGTGTCTCTCACTTTGCCATGCTCTCTCGCAGCCGTATCTGTTGATTAGCACGGATTATCAACGGAACGTTTTATTATTTCGGACGAGTGCTCGTAAATTTGTAATAGCAAGTGGACTCAATTTGCAGTGTTTCGGCCATAACTCGCTTCAAAGTGGTCGAAACATCTTTCTGAAGGCACCATTCGAAAGAGCAGCATCAAAGCAACAAAAATAGAGCCTGCATATTGGGGCACCTGGGAGTACTCCTAAGGCGAGAAAAAGCGGCCCGAACTTGAGTACTCGAATTCGATTTCAGAATTTTCGTGAAACAAACATTTTAACAGGATATTTGTAAAAGTTCGAAATGGCAGGGTCGCGCGAACGCAGCCCCTCACGCAAAAATGTAGCTGTTGGCCAATCCCAACTCGGAACTGCCATACAGGTCAGCGTACCCGAAAGTGCAATGGGTACGCCTCACCGTAGGGTTCCCGTCTTTGTGATCACGAGACACCCCCAGCCAGGTAAGTTTATGAGACATCGCAGAGTGGACCTTATGGGCGGTGCGTCATTTATGCGAGACGGGGTTGAGACCACCCGTATTCTCCTCTCTCCTCACTTTCCTCTTGCCAACCCCGGCTGGAGTACACGGGACGCGAGCTATGAAAATGCTACGGACGCTAATTTTCCAACTCTGGATCCTCTGCAGTTGTCCGAGAAAATCTTTCGCCTTTTACTAAAGATTTCCGTGCAGAGGATCAAACTATGAGTAGAATACTCATTTTTTGGAATCCCCTCGAAAGAGCGGGATAATATTATTAATACATTGCTTATTTCGTGTTTTCTTTCAATTTCAGAAAATTCACAAAAAAATGTTAATATAAAACTAGATTAATCAGCAGCAAGTGGACTCAATTTGCAGTGTTTCGGCCATAACTCGCTTCAAAGTGGTCGAAACATCTTTCTGAAGGCACCATTCGAAAGAGCAGCATCAAAGCAACAAAAATAGAGCCTGCATATTGGGGCACCTGGGAGCACTCCTAAGGCGAGAAAAAGTGGCCCGAACTTGAGTACTCGAATTCGATTTCAGAATTTTCGTGAAACAAACATTTTAACAGGATATTTGTAAAAGTTCGAAATGGCAGGGTCGCGCGAACGCAGCCCCTCACGCAAAAATGTAGCTGTTGGCCAATCCCAACTCGGAACTGCCACACAGGTCAGCGTACCCGAAAGTGCAATGGGTACGCCTCACCGTAGGGTTCCCGTCTTTGTGATCACGAGAGACCCCCAGCCAGGTAAGTTTATGAGACATCGCAGAGTGGACCTTATGGGCGGTGCGTCATTTATGCGAGACGGGGTTGAGACCACCCGTATTCTCCTCTCTCCTCACTTTCCTCTTGCCAACCCCGGCTGGAGTACACGGGACGCGAGCTATGAAAATGCTACGGACGCTAATTTTCCAACTCTGGATCCTCTGCAGTTGTCCGAGAAAATCTTTCGCCTTTTACTAAAGATTTCCGTGCAGAGGATCAAACTATGAGTAGAATACTCATTTTTTGGAATCCCCTCGAAAGAGCGGGATAATATTATTAATACATTGCTTATTTCGTGTTTTCTTTCCATTTCAGAAAATTCACAAAAAAATATTAATATAAAACTACATTAATCAGCAGCAAGTGGACTCAATTTGCAGTGTTTCGGCCATAACTCGCTTCAAAGTGGTCGAAACATCTTTCTGAAGGCACCATTCGAAAGAGCAGCATCAAAGCAACAAAAATAGAGCCTGCATATTGGGGCACCTGGGAGCACTCCTAAGGCGAGAAAAAGTGGCCCGAACTTGAGTACTCGAATTCGATTTCACAATTTTCGTGAAACAAACATTTTAACAGGATATTTGTAAAAGTTCGAAATGGCAGGGCCGCGCGAACGCAGCCCCTCACGCAAAAATGTAGCTGTTGGCCAATCCCAACTCGGAACTGCCATACAGGTCAGCGTACCCGAAAGTGCAATGGGTACGCCTCACCGTAGGGTTCCCGTCTTTGTGATCACGAGAGACCCCCAGCCAGGTAAGTTTATGAGACATCGCAGAGTGGACCTTATGGGCGGTGCGTCATTTATGCGAGACGGGGTTGAGACCACCCGTATTCTCCTCTCTCCTCACTTTCCTCTTGCCAACCCCGGCTGGAGTACACGGGACGCGAGCTATGAAAATGCTACGGACGCTAATTTTCCAACTCTGGATCCTCTGCAGTTGTCCGAGAAAATCTTTCGCCTTTTACTAAAGATTTCCGTGCAGAGGATCAAACTATGAGTAGAATACTCATTTTTTGGAATCCCCTCGAAAGAGCGGGATAATATTATTAATACATTGCTTATTTCGTGTTTTCTTTCCATTTCAGAAAATTCACAAAAAAATATTAATATAAAACTACATTAATCAGCAGCAAGTGGACTCAATTTGCAGTGTTTCGGCCATAACTCGCTTCAAAGTGGTCGAAACATCTTTCTGAAGGCACCATTCGAAAGAGCAGCATCAAAGCAACAAAAATAGAGCCTGCATATTGGGGCACCTGGGAGCACTCCTAAGGCGAGAAAAAGTGGCCCGAACTTGAGTACTCGAATTCGATTTCACAATTTTCGTGAAACAAACATTTTAACAGGATATTTGTAAAAGTTCGAAATGGCAGGGCCGCGCGAACGCAGCCCCTCACGCAAAAATGTAGCTGTTGGCCAATCCCAACTCGGAACTGCCATACAGGTCAGCGTACCCGAAAGTGCAATGGGTACGCCTCACCGTAGGGTTCCCGTCTTTGTGATCACGAGAGACCCCCAGCCAGGTAAGTTTATGAGACATCGCAGAGTGGACCTTATGGGCGGTGCGTCATTTATGCGAGACGGGGTTGAGACCACCCGTATTCTCCTCTCTCCTCACTTTCCTCTTGCCAACCCCGGCTGGAGTACACGGGACGCGAGCTATGAAAATGCTACGGACGCTAATTTTCCAACTCTGGATCCTCTGCAGTTGTCCGAGAAAATCTTTCGCCTTTTACTAAAGATTTCCGTGCAGAGGATCAAACTATGAGTAGAATACTCATTTTTTGGAATCCCCTCGAAAGAGCGGGATAATATTATTAATACATTGCTTATTTCGTGTTTTCTTTCAATTTCAGAATATTCACAAAAAATATTAATATAAAACTAGATTAATCAGCAGCAAGTGGACTCAATTTGCAGTATTTCGGCCATAACTCGCTTCAAAGTGGTCGAAACATCTTTCTGAAGGCACCATTCGAAAGAGCAGCATCAAAGCAACAAAAATAGAGCCTGCATATTGGGGCACCTGGGAGCACTCCTAAGGCGAGAAAAAGTGGCCCGAACTTGAGTACTCGAATTCGATTTCAGAATTTTCGTGAAACAAACATTTTAACAGGATATTTGTAAAAGTTCGAAATGGCAGGGCCGCGCGAACGCAGCCCCTCACGCAAAAATGTAGCTGTTGGCCAATCCCAACTCGGAACTGCCATACAGGTCAGCGTACCCGAAAGTGCATCAAACTATGAGTAGAATACTCATTTTTTGGAATCCCCTCGAAAGAGCGGGATAATATTATTAATACATTGCTTATTTCGTGTTTTCTTTCAATTTCAGAAAATTCACAAAAAAATGTTCATATAAAACTAGATTAATCAGCAGCAAGTGGACTCAATTTGCAGTGTTTCGGCCATAACTCGCTTCAAAGTGGTCGAAACATCTTTCTGAAGGCACCATTCGAAAGAGCAGCATCAAAGCAACAAAAATAGAGCCTGCATATTGGGGCACCTGGGAGCACTCCTAAGGCGAGAAAAAGTGGCCCGAACTTGAGTACTCGAATTCGATTTCAGAATTTTCGTGAAACAAACATTTTAACAGGATATTTGTAAAAGTTCGAAATGGCAGGGCCGCGCGAACGCAGCCCCTCACGCAAAAATGTAGCTGTTGGCCAATCCCAACTCGGAACTGCCATACAGGTCAGCGTACCCGAAAGTGCAATGGGTACGCCTCACCGTAGGGTTCCCGTCTTTGTGATCACGAGAGACCCCCAGCCAGGTAAGTTTATGAGACATCGCAGAGTGGACCTTATGGGCGGTGCGTCATTTATGCGAGACGGGGTTGAGACCACCCGTATTCTCCTCTCTCCTCACTTTCCTCTTGCCAACCCCGGCTGGAGTACACGGAACGCGAGCTATGAAAATGCTACGGACGCTAATTTTCCAACTCTGGATCCTCTGCAGTTGTCCGAGAAAATCTTTCGCCTTTTACTAAAGATTTCCGTGCAGAGGATCAAACTATGAGTAGAATACTCATTTTTTGGAATCCCCTCGAAAGAGCGGGATAATATTATTAATACATTGCTTATTTCGTGTTTTCTTTCAATTTCAGAATATTCACAAAAAATATTAATATAAAACTAGATTAATCAGCAGCAAGTGGACTCAATTTGCAGTGTTTCGGCCATAACTCGCTTCAAAGTGGTCGAAACATCTTTCTGAAGGCACCATTCGAAAGAGCAGCATCAAAGCAACAAAAATAGAGCCTGCATATTGGGGCACCTGGGAGCACTCCTAAGGCGAGAAAAAGCGGCCCGAACTTGACAATGAGTACTCGAATTCGATTTCAGAATTTTCGTGAAACAAACATTTTAACAGGATATTTGTAAAAGTTCGAAATGGCAGGGCCGCGCGAACGCAGCCCCTCACGCAAAAATGTAGCTGTTGGCCAATCCCAACTCGGAACTGCCATACAGGTCAGCGTACCCGAAAGTGCATCAAACTATGAGTAGAATACTCATTTTTTGGAATCCCCTCGAAAGAGCGGGATAATATTATTAATACATTGCTTATTTCGTGTTTTCTTTCAATTTCAGAAAATTCACAAAAAAATGTTCATATAAAACTAGATTAATCAGCAGCAAGTGGACTCAATTTGCAGTGTTTCGGCCATAACTCGCTTCAAAGTGGTCGAAACATCTTTCTGAAGGCACCATTCGAAAGAGCAGCATCAAAGCAACAAAAATAGAGCCTGCATATTGGGGCACCTGGGAGCACTCCTAAGGCGAGAAAAAGCGGCCCGAACTTGACAATGAGTACTCGAATTCGATTTCAGAATTTTCGTGAAACAAACATTTTAACAGGATATTTGTAAAAGTTCGAAATGGCAGGGTCGCGCGAACGCAGCCCCTCACGCAAAAATGTAGCTGTTGGCCAATCCCAACTCGGAACTGCCATACAGGTCAGCGTACCCGAAAGTGCAATGGGTACGCCTCACCGTAGGGTTCCCGTCTTTGTGATCACGAGAGACCCCCAGCCAGGTAAGTTTATGAGACATCGCAGAGTGGACCTTATGGGCGGTGCGTCATTTATGCGAGACGGGGTTGAGACCACCCGTATTCTCCTCTCTCCTCACTTTCCTCTTGCTAACCCCGGCTGGAGTACACGGAACGCGAGCTATGAAAATGCTACGGACGCTAATTTTCCAACTCTGGATCCTCTGCAGTTGTCCGAGAAAATCTTTCGCCTTTTACTAAAGATTTCCGTGCAGAGGATCAAACTATGAGTAGAATACTCATTTTTTGGAATCCCCTCGAAAGAGCGGGATAATATTATTAATAGATTGCTTATTTCGTGTTTTCTTTCAATTTCAGAATATTCACAAAAAATATTAATATAAAACTAGATTAATCAGCAGCAAGTGGACTCAATTTGCAGTGTTTCGGCCATAACTCGCTTCAAAGTGGTCGAAACATCTTTCTGAAGGCACCATTCGAAAGAGCAGCATCAAAGCAACAAAAATAGAGCCTGCATATTGGGGCACCTGGGAGCACTCCTAAGGCGAGAAAAAGCGGCCCGAACTTGAGTACTCGAATTCGATTTCAGAATTTTCGTGAAACAAACATTTTAACAGGATATTTGTAAAAGTTCGAAATGGCAGGGCCGCGCGAACGCAGCCCCTCACGCAAAAATGTAGCTGTTGGCCAATCCCAACTCGGAACTGCCATACAGGTCAGCGTACCCGAAAGTGCAATGGGTACGCCTCACCGTAGGGTTCCCGTCTTTGTGATCACGAGAGACCCCCAGCCAGGTAAGTTTATGAGACATCGCAGAGTGGACCTTATGGGCGGTGCGTCATTTATGCGAGACGGGGTTGAGACCACCCGTATTCTCCTCTCTCCTCACTTTCCTCTTGCTAACCCCGGCTGGAGTACACGGAACGCGAGCTATGAAAATGCTACGGACGCTAATTTTCCAACTCTGGATCCTCTGCAGTTGTCCGAGAAAATCTTTCGCCTTTTACTAAAGATTTCCGTGCAGAGGATCAAACTATGAGTAGAATACTCATTTTTTGGAATCCCCTCGAAAGAGCGGGATAATATTATTAATACATTGCTTATTTCGTGTTTTCTTTCAATTTCAGAATATTCACAAAAAATATTAATATAAAACTAGATTAATCAGCAGCAAGTGGACTCAATTTGCAGTGTTTCGGCCATAACTCGCTTCAAAGTGGTCGAAACATCTTTCTGAAGGCACCATTCGAAAGAGCAGCATCAAAGCAACAAAAATAGAGCCTGCATATTGGGGCACCTGGGAGCACTCCTAAGGCGAGAAAAAGCGGCCCGAACTTGAGTACTCGAATTCGATTTCAGAATTTTCGTGAAACAAACATTTTAACAGGATATTTGTAAAAGTTCGAAATGGCAGGGCCGCGCGAACGCAGCCCCTCACGCAAAAATGTAGCTGTTGGCCAATCCCAACTCGGAACTGCCATACAGGTCAGCGTACCCGAAAGTGCATCAAACTATGAGTAGAATACTCATTTTTTGGAATCCCCTCGAAAGAGCGGGATAATATTATTAATACATTGCTTATTTCGTGTTTTCTTTCAATTTCAGAAAATTCACAAAAAAATGTTCATATAAAACTAGATTAATCAGCAGCAAGTGGACTCAATTTGCAGTGTTTCGGCCATAACTCGCTTCAAAGTGGTCGAAACATCTTTCTGAAGGCACCATTCGAAAGAGCAGCATCAAAGCAACAAAAATAGAGCCTGCATATTGGGGCACCTGGGAGCACTCCTAAGGCGAGAAAAAGTGGCCCGAACTTGAGTACTCGAATTCGATTTCACAATTTTCGTGAAACAAACATTTTAACAGGATATTTGTAAAAGTTCGAAGTGGCAGGGTCGCGCGAACGCAGCCCCTCACGCAAAAATGTAGCTGTTGGCCAATCCCAACTCGGAACTGCCATACAGGTCAGCGTACCCGAAAGTGCAATGGGTACGCCTCACCGTAGGGTTCCCGTCTTTGTGATCACGAGAGACCCCCAGCCAGGTAAGTTTATGAGACATCGCAGAGTGGACCTTATGGGCGGTGCGTCATTTATGCGAGACGGGGTTGAGACCACCCGTATTCTCCTCTCTCCTCACTTTCCTCTTGCCAACCCCGGCTGGAGTACACGGGACGCGAGCTATGAAAATGCTAAGGACGCTAATTTTCCAACTCTGGATCCTCTGCAGTTGTCCGAGAAAATCTTTCGCCTTTTACTAAAGATTTCCGTGCAGAGGATCAAACTATGAGTAGAATACTCATTTTTTGGAATCCCCTCGAAAGAGCGGGATAATATTATTAATACATTGCTTATTTCGTGTTTTCTTTCAATTTCAGAATATTCACAAAAAATATTAATATAAAACTAGATTAATCAGCAGCAAGTGGACTCAATTTGCAGTGTTTCGGCCATAACTCGCTTCAAAGTGGTCGAAACATCTTTCTGAAGGCACCATTCGAAAGAGCAGCATCAAAGCAACAAAAATAGAGCCTGCATATTGGGGCACCTGGGAGCACTCTTAAGGCGAGAAAAAGTGGCCCGAACTTGACAATGAGTACTCGAATTCGATTTCAGAATTTTCGTGAAACAAACATTTTAACAGGATATTTGTAAAAGTTCGAAATGGCAGGGCCGCGCGAACGCAGCCCCTCACGCAAAAATGTAGCTGTTGGCCAATCCCAACTCGGAACTGCCATACAGGTCAGCGTACCCGAAAGTGCATCAAACTATGAGTAGAATACTCATTTTTTGGAATCCCCTCGAAAGAGCGGGATAATATTATTAATACATTGCTTATTTCGTGTTTTCTTTCAATTTCAGAAAATTCACAAAAAAATGTTCATATAAAACTAGATTAATCAGCAGCAAGTGGACTCAATTTGCAGTGTTTCGGCCATAACTCGCTTCAAAGTGGTCGAAACATCTTTCTGAAGGCACCATTCGAAAGAGCAGCATCAAAGCAACAAAAATAGAGCCTGCATATTGGGGCACCTGGGAGCACTCCTAAGGCGAGAAAAAGCGGCCCGAACTTGACAATGAGTACTCGAATTCGATTTCAGAATTTTCGTGAAACAAACATTTTAACAGGATATTTGTAAAAGTTCGAAATGGCAGGGTCGCGCGAACGCAGCCCCTCACGCAAAAATGTAGCTGTTGGCCAATCCCAACTCGGAACTGCCATACAGGTCAGCGTACCCGAAAGTGCAATGGGTACGCCTCACCGTAGGGTTCCCGTCTTTGTGATCACGAGAGACCCCCAGCCAGGTAAGTTTATGAGACATCGCAGAGTGGACCTTATGGGCGGTGCGTCATTTATGCGAGACGGGGTTGAGACCACCCGTATTCTCCTCTCTCCTCACTTTCCTCTTGCTAACCCCGGCTGGAGTACACGGAACGCGAGCTATGAAAATGCTACGGACGCTAATTTTCCAACTCTGGATCCTCTGCAGTTGTCCGAGAAAATCTTTCGCCTTTTACTAAAGATTTCCGTGCAGAGGATCAAACTATGAGTAGAATACTCATTTTTTGGAATCCCCTCGAAAGAGCGGGATAATATTATTAATAGATTGCTTATTTCGTGTTTTCTTTCAATTTCAGAATATTCACAAAAAATATTAATATAAAACTAGATTAATCAGCAGCAAGTGGACTCAATTTGCAGTGTTTCGGCCATAACTCGCTTCAAAGTGGTCGAAACATCTTTCTGAAGGCACCATTCGAAAGAGCAGCATCAAAGCAACAAAAATAGAGCCTGCATATTGGGGCACCTGGGAGCACTCCTAAGGCGAGAAAAAGCGGCCCGAACTTGAGTACTCGAATTCGATTTCAGAATTTTCGTGAAACAAACATTTTAACAGGATATTTGTAAAAGTTCGAAATGGCAGGGCCGCGCGAACGCAGCCCCTCACGCAAAAATGTAGCTGTTGGCCAATCCCAACTCGGAACTGCCATACAGGTCAGCGTACCCGAAAGTGCAATGGGTACGCCTCACCGTAGGGTTCCCGTCTTTGTGATCACGAGAGACCCCCAGCCAGGTAAGTTTATGAGACATCGCAGAGTGGACCTTATGGGCGGTGCGTCATTTATGCGAGACGGGGTTGAGACCACCCGTATTCTCCTCTCTCCTCACTTTCCTCTTGCTAACCCCGGCTGGAGTACACGGAACGCGAGCTATGAAAATGCTACGGACGCTAATTTTCCAACTCTGGATCCTCTGCAGTTGTCCGAGAAAATCTTTCGCCTTTTACTAAAGATTTCCGTGCAGAGGATCAAACTATGAGTAGAATACTCATTTTTTGGAATCCCCTCGAAAGAGCGGGATAATATTATTAATACATTGCTTATTTCGTGTTTTCTTTCAATTTCAGAATATTCACAAAAAATATTAATATAAAACTAGATTAATCAGCAGCAAGTGGACTCAATTTGCAGTGTTTCGGCCATAACTCGCTTCAAAGTGGTCGAAACATCTTTCTGAAGGCACCATTCGAAAGAGCAGCATCAAAGCAACAAAAATAGAGCCTGCATATTGGGGCACCTGGGAGCACTCCTAAGGCGAGAAAAAGCGGCCCGAACTTGAGTACTCGAATTCGATTTCAGAATTTTCGTGAAACAAACATTTTAACAGGATATTTGTAAAAGTTCGAAATGGCAGGGCCGCGCGAACGCAGCCCCTCACGCAAAAATGTAGCTGTTGGCCAATCCCAACTCGGAACTGCCATACAGGTCAGCGTACCCGAAAGTGCAATGGGTACGCCTCACCGTAGGGTTCCCGTCTTTGTGATCACGAGAGACCCCCAGCCAGGTAAGTTTATGAGACATCGCAGAGTGGACCTTATGGGCGGTGCGTCATTTATGCGAGACGGGGTTGAGACCACCCGTATTCTCCTCTCTCCTCACTTTCCTCTTGCTAACCCCGGCTGGAGTACACGGAACGCGAGCTATGAAAATGCTACGGACGCTAATTTTCCAACTCTGGATCCTCTGCAGTTGTCCGAGAAAATCTTTCGCCTTTTACTAAAGATTTCCGTGCAGAGGATCAAACTATGAGTAGAATACTCATTTTTTGGAATCCCCTCGAAAGAGCGGGATAATATTATTAATACATTGCTTATTTCGTGTTTTCTTTCAATTTCAGAATATTCACAAAAAATATTAATATAAAACTAGATTAATCAGCAGCAAGTGGACTCAATTTGCAGTGTTTCGGCCATAACTCGCTTCAAAGTGGTCGAAACATCTTTCTGAAGGCACCATTCGAAAGAGCAGCATCAAAGCAACAAAAATAGAGCCTGCATATTGGGGCACCTGGGAGCACTCCTAAGGCGAGAAAAAGTGGCCCGAACTTGAGTACTCGAATTCGATTTCAGAATTTTCGTGAAACAAACATTTTAACAGGATATTTGTAAAAGTTCGAAATGGCAGGGCCGCGCGAACGCAGCCCCTCACGCAAAAATGTAGCTGTTGGCCAATCCCAACTCGGAACTGCCATACAGGTCAGCGTACCCGAAAGTGCATCAAACTATGAGTAGAATACTCATTTTTTGGAATCCCCTCGAAAGAGCGGGATAATATTATTAATACATTGCTTATTTCGTGTTTTCTTTCAATTTCAGAAAATTCACAAAAAAATGTTCATATAAAACTAGATTAATCAGCAGCAAGTGGACTCAATTTGCAGTGTTTCGGCCATAACTCGCTTCAAAGTGGTCGAAACATCTTTCTGAAGGCACCATTCGAAAGAGCAGCATCAAAGCAACAAAAATAGAGCCTGCATATTGGGGCACCTGGGAGCACTCCTAAGGCGAGAAAAAGCGGCCCGAACTTGACAATGAGTACTCGAATTCGATTTCAGAATTTTCGTGAAACAAACATTTTAACAGGATATTTGTAAAAGTTCGAAATGGCAGGGTCGCGCGAACGCAGCCCCTCACGCAAAAATGTAGCTGTTGGCCAATCCCAACTCGGAACTGCCATACAGGTCAGCGTACCCGAAAGTGCAATGGGTACGCCTCACCGTAGGGTTCCCGTCTTTGTGATCACGAGAGACCCCCAGCCAGGTAAGTTTATGAGACATCGCAGAGTGGACCTTATGGGCGGTGCGTCATTTATGCGAGACGGGGTTGAGACCACCCGTATTCTCCTCTCTCCTCACTTTCCTCTTGCTAACCCCGGCTGGAGTACACGGAACGCGAGCTATGAAAATGCTACGGACGCTAATTTTCCAACTCTGGATCCTCTGCAGTTGTCCGAGAAAATCTTTCGCCTTTTACTAAAGATTTCCGTGCAGAGGATCAAACTATGAGTAGAATACTCATTTTTTGGAATCCCCTCGAAAGAGCGGGATAATATTATTAATAGATTGCTTATTTCGTGTTTTCTTTCAATTTCAGAATATTCACAAAAAATATTAATATAAAACTAGATTAATCAGCAGCAAGTGGACTCAATTTGCAGTGTTTCGGCCATAACTCGCTTCAAAGTGGTCGAAACATCTTTCTGAAGGCACCATTCGAAAGAGCAGCATCAAAGCAACAAAAATAGAGCCTGCATATTGGGGCACCTGGGAGCACTCCTAAGGCGAGAAAAAGCGGCCCGAACTTGAGTACTCGAATTCGATTTCAGAATTTTCGTGAAACAAACATTTTAACAGGATATTTGTAAAAGTTCGAAATGGCAGGGCCGCGCGAACGCAGCCCCTCACGCAAAAATGTAGCTGTTGGCCAATCCCAACTCGGAACTGCCATACAGGTCAGCGTACCCGAAAGTGCAATGGGTACGCCTCACCGTAGGGTTCCCGTCTTTGTGATCACGAGAGACCCCCAGCCAGGTAAGTTTATGAGACATCGCAGAGTGGACCTTATGGGCGGTGCGTCATTTATGCGAGACGGGGTTGAGACCACCCGTATTCTCCTCTCTCCTCACTTTCCTCTTGCTAACCCCGGCTGGAGTACACGGAACGCGAGCTATGAAAATGCTACGGACGCTAATTTTCCAACTCTGGATCCTCTGCAGTTGTCCGAGAAAATCTTTCGCCTTTTACTAAAGATTTCCGTGCAGAGGATCAAACTATGAGTAGAATACTCATTTTTTGGAATCCCCTCGAAAGAGCGGGATAATATTATTAATACATTGCTTATTTCGTGTTTTCTTTCAATTTCAGAATATTCACAAAAAATATTAATATAAAACTAGATTAATCAGCAGCAAGTGGACTCAATTTGCAGTGTTTCGGCCATAACTCGCTTCAAAGTGGTCGAAACATCTTTCTGAAGGCACCATTCGAAAGAGCAGCATCAAAGCAACAAAAATAGAGCCTGCATATTGGGGCACCTGGGAGCACTCCTAAGGCGAGAAAAAGCGGCCCGAACTTGAGTACTCGAATTCGATTTCAGAATTTTCGTGAAACAAACATTTTAACAGGATATTTGTAAAAGTTCGAAATGGCAGGGCCGCGCGAACGCAGCCCCTCACGCAAAAATGTAGCTGTTGGCCAATCCCAACTCGGAACTGCCATACAGGTCAGCGTACCCGAAAGTGCAATGGGTACGCCTCACCGTAGGGTTCCCGTCTTTGTGATCACGAGAGACCCCCAGCCAGGTAAGTTTATGAGACATCGCAGAGTGGACCTTATGGGCGGTGCGTCATTTATGCGAGACGGGGTTGAGACCACCCGTATTCTCCTCTCTCCTCACTTTCCTCTTGCTAACCCCGGCTGGAGTACACGGAACGCGAGCTATGAAAATGCTACGGACGCTAATTTTCCAACTCTGGATCCTCTGCAGTTGTCCGAGAAAATCTTTCGCCTTTTACTAAAGATTTCCGTGCAGAGGATCAAACTATGAGTAGAATACTCATTTTTTGGAATCCCCTCGAAAGAGCGGGATAATATTATTAATACATTGCTTATTTCGTGTTTTCTTTCAATTTCAGAATATTCACAAAAAATATTAATATAAAACTAGATTAATCAGCAGCAAGTGGACTCAATTTGCAGTGTTTCGGCCATAACTCGCTTCAAAGTGGTCGAAACATCTTTCTGAAGGCACCATTCGAAAGAGCAGCATCAAAGCAACAAAAATAGAGCCTGCATATTGGGGCACCTGGGAGCACTCCTAAGGCGAGAAAAAGTGGCCCGAACTTGAGTACTCGAATTCGATTTCAGAATTTTCGTGAAACAAACATTTTAACAGGATATTTGTAAAAGTTCGAAATGGCAGGGCCGCGCGAACGCAGCCCCTCACGCAAAAATGTAGCTGTTGGCCAATCCCAACTCGGAACTGCCATACAGGTCAGCGTACCCGAAAGTGCATCAAACTATGAGTAGAATACTCATTTTTTGGAATCCCCTCGAAAGAGCGGGATAATATTATTAATACATTGCTTATTTCGTGTTTTCTTTCAATTTCAGAAAATTCACAAAAAAATGTTCATATAAAACTAGATTAATCAGCAGCAAGTGGACTCAATTTGCAGTGTTTCGGCCATAACTCGCTTCAAAGTGGTCGAAACATCTTTCTGAAGGCACCATTCGAAAGAGCAGCATCAAAGCAACAAAAATAGAGCCTGCATATTGGGGCACCTGGGAGCACTCCTAAGGCGAGAAAAAGTGGCCCGAACTTGAGTACTCGAATTCGATTTCACAATTTTCGTGAAACAAACATTTTAACAGGATATTTGTAAAAGTTCGAAGTGGCAGGGTCGCGCGAACGCAGCCCCTCACGCAAAAATGTAGCTGTTGGCCAATCCCAACTCGGAACTGCCATACAGGTCAGCGTACCCGAAAGTGCAATGGGTACGCCTCACCGTAGGGTTCCCGTCTTTGTGATCACGAGAGACCCCCAGCCAGGTAAGTTTATGAGACATCGCAGAGTGGACCTTATGGGCGGTGCGTCATTTATGCGAGACGGGGTTGAGACCACCCGTATTCTCCTCTCTCCTCACTTTCCTCTTGCCAACCCCGGCTGGAGTACACGGGACGCGAGCTATGAAAATGCTAAGGACGCTAATTTTCCAACTCTGGATCCTCTGCAGTTGTCCGAGAAAATCTTTCGCCTTTTACTAAAGATTTCCGTGCAGAGGATCAAACTATGAGTAGAATACTCATTTTTTGGAATCCCCTCGAAAGAGCGGGATAATATTATTAATACATTGCTTATTTCGTGTTTTCTTTCAATTTCAGAATATTCACAAAAAATATTAATATAAAACTAGATTAATCAGCAGCAAGTGGACTCAATTTGCAGTGTTTCGGCCATAACTCGCTTCAAAGTGGTCGAAACATCTTTCTGAAGGCACCATTCGAAAGAGCAGCATCAAAGCAACAAAAATAGAGCCTGCATATTGGGGCACCTGGGAGCACTCTTAAGGCGAGAAAAAGTGGCCCGAACTTGAGTACTCGAATTCGATTTCAGAATTTTCGTGAAACAAACATTTTAACAGGATATTTGTAAAAGTTCGAAATGGCAGGGCCGCGCGAACGCAGCCCCTCACGCAAAAATGTAGCTGTTGGCCAATCCCAACTCGGAACTGCCATACAGGTCAGCGTACCCGAAAGTGCATCAAACTATGAGTAGAATACTCATTTTTTGGAATCCCCTCGAAAGAGCGGGATAATATTATTAATACATTGCTTATTTCGTGTTTTCTTTCCATTTCAGAAAATTCACAAAAAAATATTAATATAAAACTACATTAATCAGCAGCAAGTGGACTCAATTTGCAGTGTTTCGGCCATAACTCGCTTCAAAGTGGTCGAAACATCTTTCTGAAGGCACCATTCGAAAGAGCAGCATCAAAGCAACAAAAATAGAGCCTGCATATTGGGGCACCTGGGAGCACTCCTAAGGCGAGAAAAAGTGGCCCGAACTTGAGTACTCGAATTCGATTTCACAATTTTCGTGAAACAAACATTTTAACAGGATATTTGTAAAAGTTCGAAATGGCAGGGTCGCGCGAACGCAGCCCCTCACGCAAAAATGTAGCTGTTGGCCAATCCCAACTCGGAACTGCCATACAGGTCAGCGTACCCGAAAGTGCAATGGGTACGCCTCACCGTAGGGTTCCCGTCTTTGTGATCACGAGACACCCCCAGCCAGGTAAGTTTATGAGACATCGCAGAGTGGACCTTATGGGCGGTGCGTCATTTATGCGAGACGGGGTTGAGACCACCCGTATTCTCCTCTCTCCTCACTTTCCTCTTGCCAACCCCGGCTGGAGTACACGGGACGCGAGCTATGAAAATGCTACGGACGCTAATTTTCCAACTCTGGATCCTCTGCAGTTGTCCGAGAAAATCTTTCGCCTTTTACTAAAGATTTCCGTGCAGAGGATCAAACTATGAGTAGAATACTCATTTTTTGGAATCCCCTCGAAAGAGCGGGATAATATTATTAATACATTGCTTATTTCGTGTTTTCTTTCAATTTCAGAAAATTCACAAAAAAATGTTAATATAAAACTAGATTAATCAGCAGCAAGTGGACTCAATTTGCAGTGTTTCGGCCATAACTCGCTTCAAAGTGGTCGAAACATCTTTCTGAAGGCACCATTCGAAAGAGCAGCATCAAAGCAACAAAAATAGAGCCTGCATATTGGGGCACCTGGGAGCACTCCTAAGGCGAGAAAAAGCGGCCCGAACTTGAAAATGAGTACTCGAATTCGATTTCAGAATTTTCGTGAAACAAACATTTTAACAGGATATTTGTAAAAGTTCGAAATGGCAGGGCCGCGCGAACGCAGCCCCTCACGCAAAAATGTAGCTGTTGGCCAGTCCCAACTCGGAACTGCCATACAGGTCAGCGTACCCAAAAGTGCATCAAACTATGAGTAGAATACTCATTTTTTGGAATCCCCTCGAAAGAGCGGGATAATATTATTAATACATTGCTTATTTCGTGTTTTCTTTCCATTTCAGAAAATTCACAAAAAAATATTAATATAAAACTACATTAATCAGCAGCAAGTGGACTCAATTTGCAGTGTTTCGGCCATAACTCGCTTCAAAGTGGTCGAAACATCTTTCTGAAGGCACCATTCGAAAGAGCAGCATCAAAGCAACAAAAATAGAGCCTGCATATTGGGGCACCTGGGAGCACTCCTAAGGCGAGAAAAAGTGGCCCGAACTTGAGTACTCGAATTCGATTTCACAATTTTCGTGAAACAAACATTTTAACAGGATATTTGTAAAAGTTCGAAATGGCAGGGTCGCGCGAACGCAGCCCCTCACGCAAAAATGTAGCTGTTGGCCAATCCCAACTCGGAACTGCCATACAGGTCAGCGTACCCGAAAGTGCAATGGGTACGCCTCACCGTAGGGTTCCCGTCTTTGTGATCACGAGACACCCCCAGCCAGGTAAGTTTATGAGACATCGCAGAGTGGACCTTATGGGCGGTGCGTCATTTATGCGAGACGGGGTTGAGACCACCCGTATTCTCCTCTCTCCTCACTTTCCTCTTGCCAACCCCGGCTGGAGTACACGGGACGCGAGCTATGAAAATGCTACGGACGCTAATTTTCCAACTCTGGATCCTCTGCAGTTGTCCGAGAAAATCTTTCGCCTTTTACTAAAGATTTCCGTGCAGAGGATCAAACTATGAGTAGAATACTCATTTTTTGGAATCCCCTCGAAAGAGCGGGATAATATTATTAATACATTGCTTATTTCGTGTTTTCTTTCAATTTCAGAAAATTCACAAAAAAATGTTAATATAAAACTAGATTAATCAGCAGCAAGTGGACTCAATTTGCAGTGTTTCGGCCATAACTCGCTTCAAAGTGGTCGAAACATCTTTCTGAAGGCACCATTCGAAAGAGCAGCATCAAAGCAACAAAAATAGAGCCTGCATATTGGGGCACCTGGGAGCACTCCTAAGGCGAGAAAAAGCGGCCCGAACTTGAAAATGAGTACTCGAATTCGATTTCAGAATTTTCGTGAAACAAACATTTTAACAGGATATTTGTAAAAGTTCGAAATGGCAGGGCCGCGCGAACGCAGCCCCTCACGCAAAAATGTAGCTGTTGGCCAGTCCCAACTCGGAACTGCCATACAGGTCAGCGTACCCAAAAGTGCATCAAACTATGAGTAGAATACTCATTTTTTGGAATCCCCTCGAAAGAGCGGGATAATATTATTAATACATTGCTTATTTCGTGTTTTCTTTCCATTTCAGAAAATTCACAAAAAAATATTAATATAAAACTACATTAATCAGCAGCAAGTGGACTCAATTTGCAGTGTTTCGGCCATAACTCGCTTCAAAGTGGTCGAAACATCTTTCTGAAGGCACCATTCGAAAGAGCAGCATCAAAGCAACAAAAATAGAGCCTGCATATTGGGGCACCTGGGAGCACTCCTAAGGCGAGAAAAAGTGGCCCGAACTTGAGTACTCGAATTCGATTTCACAATTTTCGTGAAACAAACATTTTAACAGGATATTTGTAAAAGTTCGAAATGGCAGGGTCGCGCGAACGCAGCCCCTCACGCAAAAATGTAGCTGTTGGCCAATCCCAACTCGGAACTGCCATACAGGTCAGCGTACCCGAAAGTGCAATGGGTACGCCTCACCGTAGGGTTCCCGTCTTTGTGATCACGAGAGACCCCCAGCCAGGTAAGTTTATGAGACATCGCAGAGTGGACCTTATGGGCGGTGCGTCATTTATGCGAGACGGGGTTGAGACCACCCGTATTCTCCTCTCTCCTCACTTTCCTCTTGCCAACCCCGGCTGGAGTACACGGGACGCGAGCTATGAAAATGCTACGGACGCTAATTTTCCAACTCTGGATCCTCTGCAGTTGTCCGAGAAAATCTTTCGCCTTTTACTAAAGATTTCCGTGCAGAGGATCAAACTATGAGTAGAATACTCATTTTTTGGAATCCCCTCGAAAGAGCGGGATAATATTATTAATACATTGCTTATTTCGTGTTTTCTTTCAATTTCAGAAAATTCACAAAAAAAATATTAATATAAAACTAGATTAATCAGCAGCAAGTGGACTCAATTTGCAGTGTTTCGGCCATAACTCGCTTCAAAGTGGTCGAAACATCTTTCTGAAGGCACCATTCGAAAGAGCAGCATCAAAGCAACAAAAATAGAGCCTGCATATTGGGGCACCTGGGAGCACTCCTAAGGCGAGAAAAAGCGGCCCGAACTTGACAATGAGTACTCGAATTCGATTTCAGAATTTTCGTGAAACAAACATTTTAACAGGATATTTGTAAAAGTTCGAAATGGCAGGGCCGCGCGAACGCAGCCCCTCACGCAAAAATGTAGCTGTTGGCCAATCCCAACTCGGAACTGCCATACAGGTCAGCGTACCCGAAAGTGCATCAAACTATGAGTAGAATACTCATTTTTTGGAATCCCCTCGAAAGAGCGGGATAATATTATTAATACATTGCTTATTTCGTGTTTTCTTTCCATTTCAGAAAATTCACAAAAAAATATTAATATAAAACTACATTAATCAGCAGCAAGTGGACTCAATTTGCAGTGTTTCGGCCATAACTCGCTTCAAAGTGGTCGAAACATCTTTCTGAAGGCACCATTCGAAAGAGCAGCATCAAAGCAACAAAAATAGAGCCTGCATATTGGGGCACCTGGGAGCACTCCTAAGGCGAGAAAAAGTGGCCCGAACTTGAGTACTCGAATTCGATTTCACAATTTTCGTGAAACAAACATTTTAACAGGATATTTGTAAAAGTTCGAAATGGCAGGGTCGCGCGAACGCAGCCCCTCACGCAAAAATGTAGCTGTTGGCCAATCCCAACTCGGAACTGCCATACAGGTCAGCGTACCCGAAAGTGCAATGGGTACGCCTCACCGTAGGGTTCCCGTCTTTGTGATCACGAGAGACCCCCAGCCAGGTAAGTTTATGAGACATCGCAGAGTGGACCTTATGGGCGGTGCGTCATTTATGCGAGACGGGGTTGAGACCACCCGTATTCTCCTCTCTCCTCACTTTCCTCTTGCCAACCCCGGCTGGAGTACACGGGACGCGAGCTATGAAAATGCTACGGACGCTAATTTTCCAACTCTGGATCCTCTGCAGTTGTCCGAGAAAATCTTTCGCCTTTTACTAAAGATTTCCGTGCAGAGGATCAAACTATGAGTAGAATACTCATTTTTTGGAATCCCCTCGAAAGAGCGGGATAATATTATTAATACATTGCTTATTTCGTGTTTTCTTTCAATTTCAGAAAATTCACAAAAAAAATATTAATATAAAACTAGATTAATCAGCAGCAAGTGGACTCAATTTGCAGTGTTTCGGCCATAACTCGCTTCAAAGTGGTCGAAACATCTTTCTGAAGGCACCATTCGAAAGAGCAGCATCAAAGCAACAAAAATAGAGCCTGCATATTGGGGCACCTGGGAGCACTCCTAAGGCGAGAAAAAGCGGCCCGAACTTGACAATGAGTACTCGAATTCGATTTCAGAATTTTCGTGAAACAAACATTTTAACAGGATATTTGTAAAAGTTCGAAATGGCAGGGCCGCGCGAACGCAGCCCCTCACGCAAAAATGTAGTTGTTGGCCAATCCCAACTCGGAACTGCCATACAGGTCAGCGTACCCGAAAGTGCATCAAACTATGAGTAGAATACTCATTTTTTGGAATCCCCTCGAAAGAGCGGGATAATATTATTAATACATTGCTTATTTCGTGTTTTCTTTCCATTTCAGAAAATTCACAAAAAAATATTAATATAAAACTACATTAATCAGCAGCAAGTGGACTCAATTTGCAGTGTTTCGGCCATAACTCGCTTCAAAGTGGTCGAAACATCTTTCTGAAGGCACCATTCGAAAGAGCAGCATCAAAGCAACAAAAATAGAGCCTGCATATTGGGGCACCTGGGAGCACTCCTAAGGCGAGAAAAAGTGGCCCGAACTTGAGTACTCGAATTCGATTTCACAATTTTCGTGAAACAAACATTTTAACAGGATATTTGTAAAAGTTCGAAATGGCAGGGTCGCGCGAACGCAGCCCCTCACGCAAAAATGTAGCTGTTGGCCAATCCCAACTCGGAACTGCCATACAGGTCAGCGTACCCGAAAGTGCAATGGGTACGCCTCACCGTAGGGTTCCCGTCTTTGTGATCACGAGAGACCCCCAGCCAGGTAAGTTTATGAGAAATCGCAGAGTGGACCTTATGGGCGGTGCGTCATTTATGCGAGACGGGGTTGAGACCACCCGTATTCTCCTCTCTCCTCACTTTCCTCTTGCCAACCCCGGCTGGAGTACACGGGACGCGAGCTATGAAAATGCTACGGACGCTAATTTTCCAACTCTGGATCCTCTGCAGTTGTCCGAGAAAATCTTTCGCCTTTTACTAAAGATTTCCGTGCAGAGGATCAAACTATGAGTAGAATACTCATTTTTTGGAATCCCCTCGAAAGAGCGGGATAATATTATTAATACATTGCTTATTTCGTGTTTTCTTTCAATTTCAGAAAATTCACAAAAAAAATATTAATATAAAACTAGATTAATCAGCAGCAAGTGGACTCAATTTGCAGTGTTTCGGCCATAACTCGCTTCAAAGTGGTCGAAACATCTTTCTGAAGGCACCATTCGAAAGAGCAGCATCAAAGCAACAAAAATAGAGCCTGCATATTGGGGCACCTGGGAGCACTCCTAAGGCGAGAAAAAGCGGCCCGAACTTGACAATGAGTACTCGAATTCGATTTCAGAATTTTCGTGAAACAAACATTTTAACAGGATATTTGTAAAAGTTCGAAATGGCAGGGCCGCGCGAACGCAGCCCCTCACGCAAAAATGTAGCTGTTGGCCAATCCCAACTCGGAACTGCCATACAGGTCAGCGTACCCGAAAGTGCATCAAACTATGAGTAGAATACTCATTTTTTGGAATCCCCTCGAAAGAGCGGGATAATATTATTAATACATTGCTTATTTCGTGTTTTCTTTCCATTTCAGAAAATTCACAAAAAAATATTAATATAAAACTACATTAATCAGCAGCAAGTGGACTCAATTTGCAGTGTTTCGGCCATAACTCGCTTCAAAGTGGTCGAAACATCTTTCTGAAGGCACCATTCGAAAGAGCAGCATCAAAGCAACAAAAATAGAGCCTGCATATTGGGGCACCTGGGAGCACTCCTAAGGCGAGAAAAAGTGGCCCGAACTTGACAATGAGTACTCGAATTCGATTTCAGAATTGTCGTGAAACAAACATTTTAACAGGATATTTGTAAAAGTTCGAAATGGCGAACGCAGCCCCTCACGCAAAAATTGCCTACCAGACTTGTCTGGTTCATTTAGGCCAGACACAACACTTTTTCCTCTTGTGAATGCTTTGAGTATACAGGGGAAGGGTCGAAATCTTTCATTGTGGTCGTAGAGAGATGGAATCTTCCATCACAAAATGCCTTTTTGACGCTGCTTCCAACGCGCACAATCACTAGTCTCTAAGTGGATTCTGAAGTAAGTTATGGCGTTGGAAAGTTCAATCAATTCTGTCCGTCCCACCTCGCCGGCGAGACTCGCGTTTCGTCTCTCAGTTACGCGCACTCTCTCGCCTTCCCTCTCGTCGCCTCGCCTCCTCTGGTTCAGAAATCCTAGTGGAATCCTACTCCTTTTCCTAGTAGGATTCTACTGTAGAATCCTACTAGGAAAATGAGTAGGATTCCACTAGGATTTTGGCGTGACGTCACAGACGGGCGCCCGTTCTCCCTCCCTCCCTACCGTATTCTTTAGCGTTGGAGCGTGTTCTGTGTCACATATAATATTTATCGCTGTAAAACGAAGCAAACTGAATAAATCACAACAAATCACTAAACGAGAACATTCAGTGTCAACGTAAACAACGTCAGAACAACGTAGCAACAATGACCGATAAATTCTAAACAACTATGAAGTAAATTCACTCAATAATTCCGATTTCTCTCGCAACTTGAATAGATCGAATATCGGCGAAATCCTTCTTTCTCCAGTAGTCTTGAGACTTGATCGACTGAAATAATACCAGTAAAGCACAGTAATCGGCAATGAAATATTTCCCGACCTTCCCCTTCCCTCCCGCTCGAAATTCAAGATTAGATACAGTAAAAAGACGTCCTCTCCATATACCACAAATTCAAAGAGATTTCGTGTCTTCGCTTCACATAACACTACTGTGGCGGGAATTTCGGCAATAACTGATCAAGAACCTGGGCCCTTCCTCTCACTAATACGATAAAATATTTCGATAGACTTTCCCGTGCCGTATTGGACTGTTATTCGTCATTCATATATATAAAGAACTCACTTTGACAGTAGTATCTCGATACAAAGACAGAAATATTTTCTTTCCAATACAACAGAATTCTTATCGAGAATGAATAATTCGATCTGCAATGGATAACGCGATTGTAAACTATGGTATGCAATTATGCACAACAAAACAAAAGAGCTGATGAAAGATTAATACACAGATAGTTGCACACTCCTGCAAAAGAACCAGAAAGGGGTCATACGGGCGTGAATTTTACAATATCTGAGCAGCTCGTAGTGCTCTCTCTTATAGTCGATCCACAGTAACCCACCGTACCAGCAATGATCCACAGATTGAGTCCAAAGAGCCAGACGATGCGGACAACTTGGTCTTGTATCCAATGGTGGCGAGAGCGATGAGACCGGCTCCTACCACGAATTCAATCACCTCAATTGAGTACTGTAAGTGATGGATATCAAATAATTGAAAAAGGCTAATTTAAAAAAGCGATTAATGGTACTAACGCCAATAAAAAATTGCCAGTTATTAAATTAATACCTGATACGAATTAGTGAAATAGTGAATATAATCGATATGTGAAGTATATAGTACCTGGAGGACAGTGATCTCGAAGTGAATGGGAGAAAGAAGCGTAAAAATGAGTACACGATCGGTCGATACTGTAAGAAATAGATCGATCGTTAATCTTCTTATGTGGGCTTGTTCTAATCTACCGCAGTGGGAACACCGGCGACTTCTGCTCCTCGAAAGTTTCGGCGAAGGGAAGGAGAATACCGCCTTCTACAGCGATGTTTCTGAGATGAGGGATACAATAGATTGAGTCAGATAAATGATACGGCAAATAGATAATATCGCTTAAGATACGGTTTTAAAGGACAAATTTTAAAATTAGATAAAAA
Source organism: Pristionchus fissidentatus (assembly GCA_036245785.1). NCBI lineage: Eukaryota > Metazoa > Nematoda > Chromadorea > Rhabditida > Neodiplogasteridae > Pristionchus > Pristionchus fissidentatus. Next base: position 6,419,333 of record BTSY01000001.1, read on the forward strand.
CGCATTTTTTTTCGTAGAATATTTTAGTATATTTCTAACGAATAAACGAATCTAAACGATACTACCAACCCCATCACATTTACATAACAATAAATGATACGACAAATATATGAATTCATTGTGAAACCCGTTCGCACCTGGCATTCATATCACACAGAAAGGGATAGGCAACACTCTGGAGGACGAGGAAGAATCCGAGTAGAGCACACGCAATTGACACCTGAGTAAAATGAGTACGGTAGATGAAATAGGAAGAAATCGATCACAGTGCTGATTGCAACATTAATTTCTCAAAACACTGTTCAGTCAGTATTTCGATACTCCGTCACAAATTTCACGGACAACAAGCAGACATGCATTACGTGGCGTGAAAAAAATATGCTGCCCGGTTTTTTTCGAGAAGTGACCCCTAGGCCAGGATGGCACTGGTTTACTTTACCGGGCCAGCCAACCCGTGGTAATAGAATGAGTCTCTCATTTCATCGTGTGAATTTAGTGGACACTATATTAAAACGTGGTGCTGGTCCGGTAAAGAAAACCAGTGTCGGCCAGGATAGTCTATTGAATCCATCTTATACAAGTTTTCACTAAAACATCTTATTTTGCTTATTTCAGCATATCTCAGCGTTCCCTATCAAAACAAGCTCCCAAAGGCGTATATAAAAACGCACGGTATTGTGGGTATCGCTTACGCAATTGTTTTACCTTCTTCCTCAGCATAACCATGAAGACGAGGATGATTTGGCCGAATAAATTATAAGCGACGAATGAAGAGGCGACGAGTAACCACAGCTCCACGATTCCTGAACGATAGAGAGAATATATATAGTGTGGGTGAAACACAGAACTGGCAGGTTGCGCATTTTGTTGTCGGTTATTGTTTGAGCAATTTATAGTCGCCTATCATAAAGGCTCTTCGGATAGATTCCATCACACGCGAGACATGTTCAACCACGTCATTATTATTATTAAATAAACCATAGATCAATCAGTTCGATCGATTATTCATGACAGCTTACCTGCCTGAATTGCCTCTGATCGTCCCATCGGTTCCACATCCTCATTCAATCTTAGATGAAGGTCGAAAAGAGGCAGAATCGATCGACGCGAGGTAGATAACGAGGTAGATAGTTGCGAACAATCTAAATTGATTTACGTCAGTACTATCTTTTTCCTATATAATCGGTCGTCCGCCGTCTTATCTAATGTATCCAGATAATTGCCAGTTTTATCTACATTTCGAAGGGACAAACACCCCATCACAGCGAAGAAGGGGATGGGGAGTCATGACCCAACTATCTTTTAACCATGGACACACATAAGACATCGTCAATAATTCAATTTGACAGATGAGGAAAGATGAAACTTACGTAATCCGTTAGATCCTCGGCCTTTCTAGAGAATCCATTGTGATGTCCCGCCATTCGGAATTGGTTCATCACTGGAGGGCAATAACCTGAAGTGAGATTAGATGAGCACGGAACGATACTTGACCAACAATCGATAGGCGGCAATTAGATAATTTTTACGGATAAATCAGTAAGCAATGCAACGGGTGGTTCTGTTCTAATCGTTTTGCATGTTCTGCGGTTAGTTGGAGCTTTGAAAGGCAGATAATACAGCGGTTAAGGCGTGAAAATAATTAAATAAAAAGGTGATGTTGTGACAAGGTCCGCAGAGACGGAAAACACGAATTCGTACTTCGCCATTAGCATGGCCAGGCTGTCGGGGGATCGCGCAACACATTTGAAAGTGGAAATACACGAAAAGAAACATGGATAGTCGATAAAACAACGAAAACAATAGCGCGAGTTTCAAAAAAACGCTTGCGCAATTAGTGCACACCTAAGGCGCGTCAACAACACACCCCTTGACGCCTTTCATTATCCTAGTGGAATCCTAGTGGGAAAATCGAGGGGCGGGGCCAGTCTGTTTTCCTAGTAGGATTCCACTAGGATTACACTAGGAAAAGCGTTTCAGATAGGATCCTACTAGGATTCCACTAGGATTTCTGAACCAGAGGATCTGTCACTGACACGCGCGCTCTCTCGTCTTCCCTCTCACTATCTCGCAGTCTCTCGGATTTGCACAGGCTCTCGCGTTTCTGCTGTAGAACGGGAGGGGGATTCATATATTTAAATTCTTTCCTCATCACTATGCAATTGTTCCGTATTTCGTAAACAAGTATTTCCTTATCACTAAGCAACTGTTCTGCACTGCCGCATGGCGAGTGGGAGGGGGGGTTGGGGGGTCTCCCCCCGCTACGGTTCAAATATTCGAAGTATTTCGTGATCACTAAGCAACTGTTCTGCACTGCCGCGTGGCGAGTGGGGGGGGGGGTGCGGGGGGGTCTCCCCCCGCTACGGTTCAAATATTCAAAGTATTTCGTTATCACAAAGCAACAGTTCTGCACTGCCGCATGGCGAGGGGGGTGCGGGGGGTCTCCCCCCGCTACGGTTCAAATATTCAAAGTATTTCGTTATCACTTAGCAACTGTTCTGCACTGCCGCGTGGCGAGGGGGGGTGCGGGGGGTCTCCCCCCGCTACGGTTCAAATATTCAAGTATTTCGTTATCACTAAGCAACTGTTCTGCACTGCCGCATGGCGAGTGGGGGGGGGGTTGGGTGTCTCCCCCCGCTACGGTTCAAATATTCAAAGTATTTCGTTATCACTAAGCAACTGTTCTGCACTGCCGCATGGCGAGTGGGGGGGTTGGGGGTCTCCCCCCGCTACGGTTCAAATATTCAAAGTATTTCGTTATCACTAAGCAACTGTTCTGCACTGCCGCGTGGCGAGGGGGGGGTGCGGGGGGGGGGGGGGGGGGCTCCCCCGCCGCGGTTCAAACATTATTATTATTTCGTTATCATTTAACAATTAATTGTAAATGTCAAGTACTTTTGACAATTTCCAATGTCCTATTGCCACTCTTATTCCAATTTCCATTTCCTGGATAGACACATTTCCAATGAATGGAAAATCACATTTCCAGGTACACCACCCTCATAAATATTATCTTTTCAGGTACAAGGTGTGTCTCTGAGATGTCCAATTCAGTGTACTCGTTTCCTCCAAAGATGTAATGTGGTACATTAGAGGCGCATAAGTACTGCGCGAAATGAGCTTAAATTCAATTCTGCCTTGCGTCGCGAGTGCTAGTGTGTTCCATCGTGTTTTGCTGATTATTTGTAATACGCTTGTAATGATTATTTTCAAACATTTAACTCAGTGTTTTCTAATTTTCTTCACTTTCGAATTCATTCTTTCGTAATCAGATGAGTGATGACGCCCGTCGAGAACGAGCAAAGACGAGAAAAGCGAAATATCGAAGGAACTTGCCAGATGACAAGAAAGAGGAAGTGAAGAGGAAGGAGCGACTGAGGAAAGCCGAGCTTCGTGCAAATATGAAATGCAAAAGTGGAGAAGACAATTGGGATCAGAGGAGGTGTACCAATATTTAAACTACCTATGACAACTCTTGATGATAGAAATCGATCGATACGATTACTGGCTATTCTGGCCAACCTTCGACGTGTGTCTTCCTCTATCTCGGAATTGACGGCTCCTCTTGAACGATATCGAAGAGTGAATGACAAGGGACTGTTGTTATACCAGAAGAACTACAACGAAACGAGAAGCAAAATCACTAAAAGCTGTGTGGCAAGTAGAAGACTTCTCAAAGCAAGATTGACCCGGTTGAGATGGTATGAGTACCGTATACCATGCAAATAGGATTTCTCTGTTCAGGTGTATCAATAATCGATTGCGATTGATGCGGCAAGGGCAAGATTTCTCGATGTTCGAACAGGATATTTCAGTCTTTCAGATGTCACTCAAAGCCTACCCAAATTTGAATATGAAGGTGATAAAATATAAGAAAATTGAAAGCTAGGGAACGACTCGTTACTCGCGAATGAATTGCAAAGTGATGTTTTGTAAAGTGTTGTTTTAAAGTGCAATGTTTTGTAGGAGAGACTGACTCGTGCCCAATTAACAGCGGACGCGGCCAGAGAAGTTCAAAGAGTGACCACAGACGAAATTCTAAAGATTATCACTGGAATTCGAGCTCAAGTTTCCGGAAATGTCGCCCATCCCCCTTCCACGTCTCACATGGATAAGGTATTGTGTGCATACTTTGACCTATTCATGGTGCAATTCAGGCTGTTCGTGAGGTTGGTCGCATGAGATACCACAACGCGGCTCGTTCCGACCCCGATTCATTGCCTCTATCTACCATCTACCCCACTTTGTACAGGCAATTCATGGGACTACCAGAACCAGTTGAAGACGTCACAGTTGAGGTTTCAGTTGTTGTAGAGGACCTAATGAATAATGTGGAGCGGATGTTCACTAGTCTTCGTATGGGTACGGTAGTCGATCGATATTTGTTCATAAGGATTACTGTATTCAGATGCGGTCGACGGTGAGAATATCGATGAGAGAGAGGAAGGAGATGTGGCTGCCGATGGATTGGATCTAGCGATGCTTACTCGTGCTGGAAATGACGTTTTGGACGAGGTTTTAACAAAAATCAAGTCTAATTTCAAATATCAATTTTCGTGTTAGGATCCCGCAATGCGCCAGTTTGCCGCTAATATTCCTCCTTCGATCATCACTCGAGTCATTCGAGCCATTCCGTGCAGTGAGAATTATACTGGATTAACGAGGTATTTTGGAAAAAAAGGAAATTTAAGAATTTTTTTTCAAAAAATAAGGAAATTGAAAAATATTGTAATTCATTTCAGTCGAGAGGCAAATCTCATCCAAGACGAAACCGAAAAACTCGGAACTGCAACTGTCGATGAACTGTGTAAGACAAAACTGGCGGAATACGAGCGAAAAGGTAATAAAACACAGAAAACAACAAATATAATTTACAATCTCAGTTCTCCCCATTCTTCGAAAGCGATCTCCCTGCTACGCTGTCCTTCGATCTCTCAATACTCGATTGAGAGAACTCAAGTTGTGCGTTCAAACTTTGCAAAATAGCGAGGTTTGTCTAGAAAAATATTTATTTTAGATTACATAATGATTCGTCCTATGACAATTAAATTCAGGGCTTTCTTCTCGGTAGAAGCTCGTCTCTGTGGGAAAATATCATCTCAAGAGACTGGCTTTGGCTACCGCAGAGAGCTCGAAAAAGTGTGGAACCTCTCTTCTCAACCAAGGACAAAGAAATACACAACTACGTGCGTTTAGAGTAATTTAGATCAAAGATCACACTGGCAAAAAATTCAATTTTCTTCAGTTATCGCACACTATCATTGAAAAGCGAACACAAAAGGGAGCAATTTCCGAATAAAAATATATAATATTCAATTCCATTGTCAGGACCGAACAATTCGTCGATATGGAGACGCAATCGATAATTTCAAAACTCAAATCGGGCAATTGGAAATTGAAGTGTGTGATGTCTGCGCCCGATTCACAACACCCAATCGGATGAGAAACGCAACCGCAGATGTATGAGTGTTTAAATATTCCATCATCAATAGGCAATATCAACCAAAATAAAATAAGATCGAATTAATGTCTTTTAAGATGCAAGCAGATCTTCGATCCGATTCAGACACAATTCCATCCGTTTGTGAGAGATGCCGCGGCGAGGTTACGAGGTTACGAAAAAATGGAGAGCCCATATTCTTGAAATTTGGAGCAAGGAATAATTGTGAATTCGAAGAAGTGCGTATTTTTTCTGAAAAATCATTGAATAATAGTAATAATTTAGATTCCTGATGAACTCAAAAACCTAAACTGGATAGAGCGAGCAATAATTCAACGAGTGCGAACAATTCGAGCTGTTGGATGTCTCAAGAATATCGTCGGTCAATCGACTTCAATGAGATCGGCTACAGGTTTGATGGAAACAATGTGAAATAATGACACCTTTCCCCAGGTGGAATGGTTATTCTCCCTGTGTCAACCGAAGGAACAATCGACCATGTCATAGAGACTCTTCCATCTGAATCTGCAGTTACTATCATTGTAAATGCACAAGAAGTGAAATTCTCTCGACTTGTTTGTATGCCTCGAATTTTGAGAGCATTGGAGTATCTCAAGAGGGAGAACAGACATTATGCTCAAGTGAGAATACTTTAATCGGGTCATAATAAAATGCAATAATTTTTTTTCTCAGATCGTGATAAATGACAATTTTCGATTCACGAATGAATCGATTCTAGCAGTTGATAACAATGGATCTTATCACTGCCTCACTCAACATCAACTATCGCAGCTTATAACAGACGATGAAAATGATCGTTCTTTATTATCTCATGCTGGAACAAGGGCAGAAGTTGTAAGATCAAACAATCCCGGTGCAAGAGCGACTACAGCTTATGAAGAATACAATCTTCAAAAGGTTAAAAAAATTCAAAGACAATAAAAAAGTAAAACAAGCCATCAATATTCAGATTGCTGCCAAGCCTCTGTTGAATCAGGAGAAGTTTATCGATGAGCGCGCCTACCCATGGCATTTTCCGAGTGGCCGATACGGATATAATTGCGACCAGAGGGAGAAAAAGGTTTTAAAAAATATAAAATTCTATGTAATTTTAAATCCATTTAATCGTGTGAAATACCAGATAACTCCTCGTCTCTTCGTCCGATGGGCTCTTTCTACTCCTGATCGACGAATTGCCACTGACCCTAATGCTCTCGCCTTTTACCAAGGTATCTTCGAACAAGCAGACATTAGAAGTGCACTAGGAATGCAAGCAAGAATGAGTAGAACTGAATTGGAAAATGAGACATGCGAAGCTATGGAAGCAGCTGCTTCCATTGATTTCCAGGTTAGAAATGAGAAAGAATGAAATATTGAAAAAAGAAGATTCAGATCAAGCTCCAGACTGTAAGTAGAAATATAAGAGGGACGCTCAAATACTGGGAAAGTGTTCGAAGAACCGTTAAATCACACATTGCAATTTTCGGATCGCCTACATGGTTCCAGACGCTGAACCCAGCCGAGAAGCACTGGGATGACGTCATCACTATCTACCAGGAGGTATCTGCTGTACTTAATCATCGTTCGATATTGACTTCTCCTTTAGATCTACGGCGATAAAGTGAATGCGACAAATATCTTTGAGTGGATTTCCCACGATCCCTTCTTTTTTGCTCGATATTTCATCCAAAGAGTGAGATTTCCTAGTTTTTTTTTAAATTAGTTAATATATTTTAACAGGTACGCAGCTTCTTCAAAGAGTTGCTCTTCAAGGATAACGGCCCTCTCGGAACCGTCGTGAATTATTTCTACAGAATAGAGTATCAGTTCCGAGGAACTCCTCATGTTCACTGTCTACTGTGGTGCAAGGGTGCCCCGGCGGAGAACGCTCCCGACTCAGAGGTAATCAAATTAGGTAAATTGAATCGATAATTCATCTAAATTGCAGAAATTGGAGTACCTGTCTGGTCACGTAACTGCACGTCTTCCCGATGAGAAAACTGAGCCAGTACTCTACAATCTTGTAGATACATTCCAGAGACATTGAACTACCCACTCTCCGACTTGTCTTCGACCGTACACTCTACACGGAAATGTAAGAAATAATGAAAAGACCTAATTATATTCTCATTTTCAGACGGAAGATAAATGCCGCTTCGGATTTCCTCGCCCAATCACTCCCGTCCCTTTGGTAAATGAGAAAGCAGAAGAACTAGCTGGTCTACCTGGAGCTAGTGGAAAGACTTACTTCCTTGCTAGAACGGTGAGAATACGGTAATAATAATATAGCCATAACTACGGTAGCGTAGATTACGGTAACGGAGATTACGGTAGTTACCCATCACAAATTTCCAGAAAGACGAGACGTTCATCAATGACTACTCGCCGGCTCTTCTCATCGCATGGGGCGGAAATATCGACACTCAGTACGTTTTCGGTGGTTGTCAACAGGCGATTTCGTATATAACGGGATATGCGAGTAAGTCGGAAAAGCCGAAGGAAGGAAGTGAAGTACAAAAAGCATTGAAAGGAGCGACTGACACGAGAGAGGTAAGGAGAGCAAAATGAGAATTAATTAGAGATATAATGCATTAAATAATTTCAAAAATGAAAAATAACCAGTAATCGATCCGGATTTGAGGGAATGAAAACACTGGTGGCCATGACAAAGATGAGGGAATGTGGAAAACTGGAAATCGTCGACCAACTACAAGGTCATAAGCTTTTCGAATTCGAAAGCGACCATGTCAACATAAATCTAAACGATACGAATAAGCGAGTACGGGCACTCAAGGGTCGACAACTTATGGAGGTAATCTGGCATTACGGTAGATTTGAAATCAATCGATATTTAGATGGGTGGGAAGAAGTGTATCGATAACATCTACGATGATTACTACCCCAAAAGACCCAATCAATTGCGTCACTTTTCTCTCCTCACAATTCTAATGTACTTCCGTGTCGAAACTCCCAAGAAAAATCAAAACTGCGAAGATGAAAATGAGGAAGAGGTTCGAAAAGCTGTAAAAATATCACTTAAATACGTTATATTTTCAGGAAGACAGGCCGATCTCAACTGGAAATGTAAATATCTTCTCGTCACTCTACCACCCTGACAGTCCCTTCTCCCCATTCTATTCCATTCCCACTATTCCCACTGGAACTCGTATAGTAATCAACGATGTTGAGACCAAGAGAGTGTTTGTGAAACTAGGAAAACCCCTCGTTCCCACTTTCTTTTGGCCAAATCTGGAACAATGCAATGAAGAGTCGAGAGAAGATTACTTCCGTCGTCTTTGTATGTGTTTCATTCCATGGAGGTTCGACAAAAATTGTAGAAATTGCTAAATTTCATCTACTTTCAGAGACGAGGAAACACTGAAGAAAGACGAGTCCAATGGAATCGAATACGAAACTTACGAGGAGAGATGACAGGCATTTTTAGGTGCCTTCGAAGGAAGTGAAGATCCACTCAAATTGAATGCTTTCGCAGACATTCGGCTGATAATGTGAGTTTCCTAGCTGAAAAAAGCAATTACACTTTACTACTTAATAAATATTTCGTTTGTGCAACGGTTTTCTGTATATTTTCATTCCTTTGTGTTGTATTCAGCAAGCATCATGAGGCGTTGATAGAACAAGATCGAGTGGTTCGAGAGAGAAGGAGAGAGATTAGAGAGCTGGTAGAAGCAATGAGAGAGGGAGAAGAGGAAGAGGAGGGAGCAATCGAATTATTTGAGAGAATTGTGGATGCAACTAAACACAATGAGAACATGGGAAACATGAATGGAGAACAACACAAATTATTTGACGAAGTGTCAAAAGTCGTTGATGATCAAGTGAGAAAGAGTGTGAAACATAGCTAGTTTGAGTATTTAGGATGAATTCGACAGGAAGATAATAGAAATTGGAGAGGATCATCGACTTAATCCGGCTGAGAAGAAAGAAGAGATAAAGAAACTGGGAGCAAGGCCAGACCAATTGCTTCGACTTGTACTGGGAAATGCGGGTTGTGGAAAGAGCTTTGTTATAAATACGATAGCCGATCATTTCACTCTCTCTTACACGACTGATTCTTCTCGTGGTCATCAACCAGCTGTCGTACTTGCTGCACCGACCGGACTTGCTGCAGTACAAATAAACGGTGCGACTCTCCATTCCCTACTCAAGATAGAGGTTCAACACGGGAGAGATGCTGCCATTCGACCAATGAGCGAAAAGAATCTGAATACTACTCGAATTCAGGTGTGAATTCAGAAAAATAGACGTTCCAAGTAAATTAATTTACAATTAAACATCAGTTTCGAAATGTGCGACTGCTAATAATCGACGAGATCTCCATGGTTTCAAATATTATTCTCACCAAAATTCATTTCCGTCTGCAGGTAATCCAAAACCATAGTTTCCATGTAAATTTCGAGTTTAGGAGATCAAGGGTAATGAGGAATTATTCGGAGGATTGAATGTTATGTTGCTGGGTGATCTAATGCAACTACTGCCAGTAAAAGCTCCTGCTATTTATGAGACTCTCGATGCGGCCAAAGTGCTAATTGTCAGAAATATGTGACAGACGGATTCGTGTTTCAGCGTAACCGTATCTTCAACTCTGTTCTAAGTTCTCTCAATCTATTCTCATTCTTCTCAAATTCGGAACTCGTGCAAAATATGCGACAACAGGGCGATATTTCATTTGCCGAAATTCTGCAGCGAATGAGAGTACAACAAATGACAGACGATGACTTCGAGGTTGTGAATGAATATGTAATAGCTAATTAAATGGTGCACTGTAGATGCTCGAAACGAGAAAAATAGCGGGAATCGAAGATTCCGTTTCTCCAATTGATACTGCGGCATCCTATTATGCAGAGATTCAGGTTACATAGAAGAACAATCGATTATTTTGCATGGTTAATAATTGTAGAAAAAAGATCCAACAGCACTCGCACTTGTCGGAACTAATGCAGAAGTTGATGCACTCAATAAAGCAGTTATTGGAAAACTTGGATATAAGGTTACGGAAGTTGAATGTGAGGATACACCATTGCAAAGTTCTAAGCGAAGGGGAGGAAAGAAAGGTAATCGATAATTGAGAAGAAATAATATTTATTGTTGATAATAGATAAAACGGATCCCGTGGGTCGGATCTACCAGAGAGCAGAATTCGACATTTCTAATAAACCAACCGAAAACATCCAAAGATCTACTCGGAAAAAGTGGGAAAAGAGCGATAATCATAATAAACACGCAGCTCACAAAGCTGCGGGATTGGAGCAGACTCTCTTTCTTGCAGAAAAAGGTGCAGAATTAATAAAAACCCTAAATTTCATGGAAGTTCTCAGGTCGAGTTTCGTGGGTAAAGTGGCAACACACGTCGATTGCTTCTCTCAACGATAAGAGATCCCCCAAGTTTCAAATCTCTAGCTCGAAAACTGACAGAGATATGCGCGCGCAAAGTTTGCGTGATGATCAGGGATTCCGTATGTGCATCATCCAACGGGCTGCAAAATCTCTAACTGAGCTGCATAATCCCTCGACTCTCGCTCGTTACCCCTGCGTTTACGATTTGCATGCACTCTTCAACTCTTCTCTCCCCCTGTCTCAACCCCGTCTCGTGTAATCAGCGCCCTCCCTATTTTACATGCCCCTGTTCTTATCCATTGTCTCCTTGTTGGGAGGATAATCCTTGCCAGTCCTCCCTGGACACGTTCGAGTCTCTGAATTTACATTTTCTGTGTTTGCCGAGCTCTTACTACTGCTCATTGCATTTACAGGGACTTCCAGCTGGGAACCTTTCCCTTCACTCCTTCTTTAACAGGATATTTGTAAAAGTTCGAAATTGCAGGGCCGCGCGAACGGAGCCCCTCACGCAAAAATGTAGTTGTTGGCCAATCCCAACTCTGAACTGCCATACAGAGTTGGGATACCCGAAAGTGCAATGGGTACGCCTCACCGTAGGGTTCCCGTCTTTGTGATCACGAGAGACGCCCAGCCAGGTAAGTTTATGAGACATCGCAGAGTGGACCTTATGGGCGGTGCGTCATTTATGCGAGACGGGGTTGAGACCACCCGTATTCTCCTCTCTCCTCACTTTCCCCTTGCCAACCCCGGCTGGAGTACACGGGACGCGAGCTATGAAAATGCTACGGACGCTAATTTTCCAACTCTGGATCCTCTGCAGTAGGGTTGGCAATTTGATTCCCAGCGCGGATCTCAGATCCATTTCATTCCGAGCGGTGTGGGTCGGTCGGATCTGAGATCTGAATGACTCTGAATGTGAGCCATTCTTGTTCGGATCCAAAAGGATCCCAGTTTGTTATCGCAAGTTTCTCCCTTCAAACTTTGACTTGAGAAGCCGTAAAGGTACAGATCAACTCGAAATTTAATGGGGAACATATTATTTTTTAATAATGAAAATTGACTATTTTTCAGTTGAAAATGAAAATGCTCTCCTACCGATTTTGAGCCGATGTGTACCTTTCGGAATTCATAATTCCTTCAATAAAAGGAAATATGCGCTGAAATTGTTGGGATCCATTCGGATCTTTCTCATCCTCGTTGGGATCCCTTTGAATCCCAATTTCATTGGTCATTGTGCGAGTGGGAATCATTCCACTCTCAACCGCTCGTTGATGAGCTGTGGGGTGGGAATCGAACTGCCAACCCTACTCTGCAGTTGTCCGAGAAAATCTTTCGCCTTTTACTAAAGATTTCCGTGCAGAGGATCAAACTATGAGTAGAATACTCATTTTTTGGAATCCCCTCGAAAGAGCGGGATAATATTATTAATACATTGCTTATTTCGTGTTTTCTTTCAATTTCAGAATATTCACAAAACAATATTAATATAAAACTACATTAATCAGCAGGAAGTGGACTCGATTTGCAGTGTTTCGGCCATAACTCGCTTCAAAGTGGTCGAAACATCTTTCTGAAGGCACCATTCGAAAGAGCAGCATCAAAGCAACAAAAGATGAGGATTTTATATCTTCAGATTCGTACAAACGACGGCGATGACTTGTCATGTGCCTAAAAGTAAGAATTCAGGCAGGAAAAAAATATTTCTATAGTTTTCCAGCTATTTACAATCAAACTGTCAACCATCTGACCCACCAGAATAGCATCGCCCCGCTGGACCATCAATGAGGAGGACGCGTCGCGGTATGTGTATCGCGTACTTTTCAAACTCCTGTCCACCCTGGCCTCAACATTTGTAGTTCAATTATCGCTATTATCATCTTTTCTTTATCAAATATACCTAACTTAAAACAAGATGAACCTCCGAATGTCGGTAATCTCCATAATCTGTGATTGTCAATTCGCATAATGAAGATTTCCGCCCAAACGCCCTTGTTTTAGCCGTTTCTTATGTTTTTGCCGTGTTTTACGTATATATTTATATGTTCTAACCTGTCTTTCGCAGTTTCAAATGGCCAATTTAATGGATGGAGGCGATATGATGGGAATTCCTGAAGTGGACGACGAGATCATTGAACTGTTGAGTGACGATGGAGATTTGGACGAGCCAAGACAAGCAAAGAGGAGAAGGATCGATGATGGATACAGTAAAATGCTGTAAGTTATGTTTTCCTCTCCCTCAGCCCTCTGTCTGCCCTCGTCTTTTAGTAGCGTATAGAAAAGTAGTATGTGAAAGGTAACGAAGGGTGGGATAAGGTAAAACACTGATAGTGAGTATAGCTTATAAATAAATATGCTTATACGCATAAATATACTTCTTTTCCTTTGTATTTATGCCAGAACCTCATTGACGAATGTTGGTAATTGCATTTTAAGAATAACTATATCTCCATTATAGCGAGAAGATTCGAAAGCTTGAACAGACTGTGCAAGAAGTTACTGCTGAGAGGGACTTTTTCGCATCGGTATGTGCCATTAGAGTTTTGTTGAAAGTAACCAACGTTCATTGTCACGCACAAAAAAGGATCTTTCTTTTATTTTCGCAGTGATCTATAGTTCAACAGTACCGTCGTCATCCTAAAAAGGTACCAATCAATAATGTTTGCTAAAGAAATTCGTTTGTTTTCTTTCAGAGAGCAGAGGCATTGGAGCCAAAGGAGCCGCTCACTCCGATGCTCACTCACCAATTCGACTTCGACATGATGATGTCAAAGCCAAACTTCAAAACTTGCCCTGTATATACGGTAAGCACTACATCTCAGCTCTACATAATATCACGACACCAACAACTAATCAAAACAACACGGATATCACGCCTATCACGAGAGGCTCGGCTCAGAATGGCATTATTCCGGCACGAGCCCATTTTTCGATAGTAGTTTTTTTCACGTTTTTGGGTGCCACTAGGTCCCACTAAGATCCTCGTGTGTTATTATGTCACGGAAATCATTTCCCGCTTAGATACAGCTACTGTAAGCTGCCACCCTTGAACTTTGGGACAGTTTTTCGATGTTTAAATTAAGTTTCTGAGAAAACTTGTCTCTTAGAGCTAGGTCTTCTTTTCCATGCTCTTTCGATCTGTCTCGTTGGTTTTTCGATAGGTCTGTGAATTTGCAGAATAATTAACTTTTGTTAACTTTTATTATTTCACTATCATCTCCGGAATGCCGCAAGGATTCGAATGATATGTCTGAGCTCCCCCAACTCGGGAGATGATGCCATATTTCATCTGAAAATAGGTCGTTTATGGAATTTTCGCTCATTAGTTGCCTCTCGCACCGCTTCATTCGCGCGAAATGAGTGTTCAGAGTTTGTGAGAACAATGGAAGGACGGGTCATTCTTCCTCGAAAGTTGAACTACTCGGTGTGAAACATCGAGAATCAACGAGATTTACACCTTTTCATATGAAATATGGCATCATCTCCCGAGTTGGGGGAGCTCAGACATATCATTCGAATCCTTGCGACATTCCGGAGACGATAGTGAAATAATAATGCGGGTTTTTCGAACAGATTTATGTAAATTTACAAAAGTTAATTATTATGCAAATTCACAGACCTATCGAAAAACCAACGAGACAGATCGAACGAGCATGGAAAAGAAGCCCTAGCTCTAAGAGACAAGTTTTCTCAGAAACTTCATTTAAACATCGAAAAACTGCCCCAAAGTTCAAGGGTGGCAGCTCACAGGAAAATGATTTCCGTGACATAATAACACACGAGGATCTTAGTGGGACCTAGTGGCACCCAAAAACGTGAAAAAACTACTGTCGAAAAATGGGCTCTGTGCCAAGCCCAGTCCGAGCCTCTCGTGAGAGGCGTGATATAATGACCCAAAAACCACGCACTTCTTTGAATTGCCGAGCGTAAGCGCCTCATGGAATACTTTGCACATGAGCATAATTAATCAACATCACTGAATTTTATTTTCGCGCAGTATGTCCTTTCTATATCGTATCGTGGTATCTCACTGCATTAGTATGTTCCGCCCACGTTTAATCATTTCAAAGATAGTTACACTAGTAAATGTCAAGGTTTAATCTCGATATTCGTATAGGTCGACGGCGTCGAATTTCGCGTGGACATTGTTAAATTCTGGAAGAATGCTATCGGAGAGATCGAGAACGGATTTATGTGAGTTACAATGTCTTTGAGTGTGGTTAATAGCAATCACAATTTTCATTTTTCTCCACACTCAACTCCCTTTGCAAGGCGTGGCCGAATACTCCTTTGCGATATCAATAATCAAAGTAGTGATTGCAGTACTCCCGTTATTACTCAAGTCGAGGATGGAGCCAAATTCGTTCTCTCCATGTTCACAATCTTCCAGGAAAATCGAAGCGTAAGCACACTGAGATTTTATGTTGTCGAAAAAATGATTATATCGGAAGGAAGTATAAAAGGGTGTTTACCACACTTCGCAATATCTCATTCAATAATCGCTCAACTTTCGCCTTCTTAAAAGCGTCCTCACAGGGCGGTCGATTCGATGAGATCTTCACTGAGACGAAACAGCTTGTAATGAATGACAAGTACGGAGAAGTGAGAGGAACCAGAAAGGAAATCTACCACGTAAGGCACGAACTTCTGACTCTACGAGATGCCAAAATAGGAAATGATTACAATTTCATTTCATTTTCGAAATACGGCATTATCTCGAACATAATGATAACAGTATTGCCATCTACGTACACTGTAGCTTTTGCAGAAATCCATTGTTGCGAGTAAAATTCGCATACGATTCACTGCGGTGATACGGCAGATCGACCAAAGTGTGAGCAGTGATGATGAAAAGATTATCGTCGTCCAAGAAAAGGTGAGGGATAACAGCCTATTCAGCTAAATATTGAGTAGTGATAGAAAGTGGGCTAACAGCGAGAAAGCATATCTTAGGAAAAAAATAGTTCTGAATAGCTCATAAAAAGAAACAGGTGACATGGATGATGATATCATATTGAGCGCAATTAATCAAGTACAGCTTACAGGGAGAAATACCCCTATAAAAGACTTATCGATTGACCTCTCCTCCTCTGTCTTACTTGGAGAGACCGAAGACATGGAAATAATATGAAAACAAAGATTGGGGAATCGATGAGGGTGAGAGATGCGGGAGAAGAAGAGGGACTGAGTTGATCAAAGAGAGTACGAGAGAGGAGAGGTGACCTCGCATCCAGGGAATCACACTTGTCCGGGAAAGGGATGGAAAGTATGTTATTTCGTGGCGAGACTCTAGACATTTGCGCTATTTCAAACATGGGGTAACTCTCCCTTTAAAGCATCGTGGATAAGAATAATCCCCTCGTCTTCAGGAATTTCGCGTGAGTGCTGGGTATCTATCTGCATGGTCTCGCTATTTCAATGCCTACTTCAAGTCTGATATGTCGGAGAAGAAGGACGGCAAATATCCTATCAAGGTGCGTTCTCATCTGCATACTACAACTCGTACCCCCCATCAATGTGCCCATTATTACCAAAACCATTTAATTTACAATCATTTGCATGAAAAAACTGAATCAGTATTTTATAAGACCCTGACAGATCATTATCAGGATCCGGAAATCACGGCGGAAGCCTTCGAGGAGATGCTTCTCGTCATCTCACCCAATTTGAAGCCAGTCACAAAGAAAAACTATGAGAATCTCCTCTTCTTCGCTCGCAGATT
This sequence comes from Pristionchus fissidentatus, assembly GCA_036245785.1. Taxonomy (NCBI): domain Eukaryota; kingdom Metazoa; phylum Nematoda; class Chromadorea; order Rhabditida; family Neodiplogasteridae; genus Pristionchus; species Pristionchus fissidentatus. The sequence goes on from BTSY01000001.1 coordinate 6,435,850, forward strand.
CGAAATGCCCCATGTTAGTCTTACGCAACTGAGTCTTATTAAACTAGTCCGGAAGTCATTGTTAACTGGTTCGTCAAAAGTACTTTTAAAATGATAACACGGTTCTTTTGCTGTTCCGTGCTGTGACGTCACGAAGAGTTTGTAAATTGTTATTAGTAGTAATTACAGCTGCAGCAACGTGTAGAATCCTTCCTTGTTGACTACTCAGCACACGATATCTGCAAGGGACATCTATTCTTTCTGGCCATGGAAGAATTCAATCTCAAATTGGTTGAAAACGTTAGTTGTGTTTTTTTCCTGCTTTGGCTTTATAGGTCAGAATTGGAGGGACTAATTGATGGCACTAATTATGTGGTGAGACTCTGATAATTAATTGTGGTATTCTGGAAGTATACATGCATAGTGAAAGAGACAAACAAGGTATTGACAGTGTTGTGAGTTTTTCACATGAAATGCTAAGTCGTGATCATATAATGTTCATATTGCCCATACTCTTGTAAGTAATAATGTATTGCAGTCGCTTCTTCATCGATGGCGCAACGTTTCTGCGATGCAATCCGAGATTATGAACGTCTCTTCTTATGCCAAATTGAGTGCTGCCACGAAGCATCTCACACATCAACAGTTAGTTATTTTTATATTAGAAAAGTTTATTCGTCAATATAATCAAGAATTCAAAAATACCATACGGCTGTGGGCGATTGAAATTGAGTAAGATCGGATAACTCGTGGGACTCATATATGTCCTTATGATCCTGATGATCTCAACTACCGAAAATAATGTATCCTTTCAGTTACTTTAATGCGGCGAAATCGACCGAAGGTGCCGACACTCATCACTTCTGCGGACCCCACTCTTGTAAGTCTCCTATATTTTTCAAATGATTATATTTTCTTCGTGAAAAGATAATAATTCGAAAATATCTCTCCATTAGTGATGATTGAAGTGGAGAAATGAATGAGAATAATTAAATCTTATAGTAATAAAAAAACATAAAGTAAACTCATTTTTCAGCAAAAAGTCGAAAATTCCGATATGACGATTCTGACGACGACTTGCACAGCGATGATTATTGATTCTTCTTCTCCTAAATTAAGTTTGGATGTGTAATTCGTCATCATAAGAGCAACTTGAGATTATGCCAAAGGCTTGTCGGACAGTCCTCGTCCAGTATGAGATATCCCCCCACTGTTGTACATAGACTGCATTTCATCTCCCTAACACAAAGGATTCTTCTCATCTCGTTAGGCCCTTGTGGCGAAAATTGATAGTTTATTTGTTGCATAAACCATTTGAGATCGTAGCTTCATAATACTTTTATTCGTACTACTATTAAGTAACGCATCAGACAATCATAATTCGTGCTTGAGAGGGGATAGGGAGTGTGGGGTCTCTCAGACTTCACTCCTTCGGAGGAAGATCGAAGAAGTCTGCAATTCTTATTCGAGTATCGAAATCAAAAGATCAAAGATCAAACTATAATTAACCTTTGATCTCTTCTCACTTACCATTCTTCTTGATTCTAGCCTGGGCCAGATCGTGCTCGTTATCATTCATATTGGGAGCGATGTAGCACGAGACATTCTTATTGTTAACCTGCCATTCAATCAATTATTCGCCTCAGGATGATCTTGGATCTCACCTCTCTGTCGGGCTCGCCAGTCATCGAATTACCCGAAGACACTGAACGAATAGTTACATAGAGGGATACCGGCTCGGTAGCAGCACCCGGTGCCACACTTACAGCTGGAAGGTTCGAGCATGAGAGGCATGAGGGCGGGAGAGCGAACGATAGAAAGAGCCTCGGGAGATGGACGAACGGGACTCTTCGTCTGAAAAAAATTCATTTTGCAAAAATTTGGAGCCCAAATTTGTAGATTTCTTTGCAAAGGCAAATCGTCGCTCACAGGAGTGCGAGGCGGCTGCACCACGGGAAGATTGCGAGGCGGCTTGATCTACAAATATATCGATCGATGATGTCATCATGCTGGCACTGTGCCAAGTCTCCGTCCCACTCACGGCGGGGCTGTCGCGAGGCGGACGGTCCGACATGGCTCCACGCTCCTCCGGCTCCTCCTTCTTCTTCTGCAATGGATCGGCATTATTCCGTTCCGTTTTTCGTTTCGTTGTCGAACTGTGTCTTACAGTATCCCCTTCACACTCTCGGTACCGTACCCCCTTGCGGATGGCCGGCTCGCTCATGCACTCCTGCGCCGCACCCGGCGCCCACTGCAGCTTGCAGCCCTCGTACCTGCAATTCAAATATTTATATTCGCGCCAGAAATTCGACCAAAACTGCACTGTAGTTCAAATTTGGACGCACTTGACTGCGGCGGGAGTTGCCTCGTCATTCTCGAAGATGGTCGGAGTGTCCGTCTTCTCTTTCTCCTTCGAACTACCATTTCTGCAAATAAAACTCTTCCTGACTCCGCCCCCTCTAGCCCCGCCCATATCTACCGTACCCCGTGCCGAACTCATTTTCCTTGGATCCACTGGAGATCTCGGGAATCTTGGGGGCGGCCGACTTCTCTTCTCCCTCTTTCATCCATTGCAGCTTCCGTTCCTTGATCCTGCAATATGACGTCATCACTATTCAATACAATTAGGTTGCGTCATCCTATGCAATCACCTAGCAGCAGCCAACTGCACTTGTTCTCCTCCAGTAGTCGTTGTAGCCCCTCCCGTCGTTCCTCCCTCATTCTCGAACACTGTGTGACACATCTTCGTCTTCTCCTGCGCCTCCTGACTGCAAAGATCAAAGATCAAATTGATATAGGGCGCAGAGATCAAAGATCACATCGGAAGATCAAACTCTGATGCAATGTCCAAGTCTTTAATCTCTCCGCGTACTCTGATATTTAGTTCTCGATTCATCCCTCGTCCTCTACCGTACCCATTCAATTTGAAGGGAGTGGTAGATTGCTTCTTGCGTGTATTCGATGGTGGCGTCACGGGTGTCTTGGGAGTCTTCGGAGTGCGTGGTTGAGAACGACGACGACTGAATCTGGAATACGGTAGACAGGGGTACGGTAGATATACGGTAGTTGAATCTTGTCGGATATGATTCACCCAAAACGTTGTAGTAACTAAGGCCTGCCAGGTTCGAGTTACAGTAAGAATACGGAAGTCGGATAACGATGGGTCAGGTTCCAAAAGATTCGGGCACTCGGGATTACGGTAGAACTGAAGTAGTCGGAGTACGGTGGATGGGTAGGGCGGGGCAAGAGTTAGACGCTGTGGAATGTCTGAGAAAGGGTTCACGCGCCAAGTAAGGGTACGGTAGAGATACGGTATTTGGGATGCGGCACTCGGTTTAGCAGGGGTGCGCGGTAGAGTGTGGCAAGCGGAACAGGGGCCTTCTCATTTTATCGCCTCCAACCTATGACGATTGGTGGACGAGTGGTTCGTCGGCTACCGTAACCCTCCTCCTCCTCCTCTCCTCACCTATTGACGGGTGGCGGTGTGATCACATTCTCAGTCACTGGCTCAGTCGTCACATTAGAGATTGGCTGCGGAGGCTTCTCGATCTTCTTAGTCGCCTGCTTGCGAGGAGAAACCTTGTCTGAAGAGATCAAAGATCAGATAACATAGATGAAAGATCACTGCTGACTTTTGGTCTTGGAGCTCTTGATGCTCTTAACGCTGCTGCCGACCTTTCTCTCCTTTGACTTGGAGATTACCTTCTTCGATCCTGCAATACCGTGTTTACCATACCTCCATTACCGTAACCCAACTACCGTAGCCCATGCACTCACCACCGCTCTTGAAGGGTGAGGGAGGAGGTCGGGCGGAGATCTTGGTGCTACTCTGGTTGTTGCTCGACGGCTCCTGTTCACGTGCAGCTGCCCCTCCATTCTTGAAGAGATCACGAAACTGCTCGTGACCCGTCCGACGCTGACTCGAATCAGGCGCTGAAATGGGGCGGAGCTTTCACAGACAATTTGAGGAGAGCGGAACAACGAGGGCGGAGCTTAGACCTTAGAGGGGTGGAGCATAGACTGGGTGGATCTTAGAGGGGTGGAGCTTAGACTGGGTGGATCTTAGAGGGGTGGAGCTTGGTCGGAGGCCAGGGGAGGTATACGTACTCCTCTTCATCCTTGTCAGCCGCTCTCAAGGATCGTCCGGAGTGAAAATGAGTGAAATTGAGGGAATCGCGACTTGATTTGAAATTTTGAATATCGAGATTATGAAAACAAGAGGATTTCTCACGTTTCTAATCACATTGTTTCACATTTTTCACAGGGACGATTTTTCGATTTCGCACGTTTATGGAAACAAGTACATTCGTCACGTGTCTTTCACGATCATTGAGAACTGATGGGATTATAGTTTATCGAAACGAATTATCACTGTGAATATAATAGTTAGGGGAGGGGGGTCGAGCGTTGAGGAGTGTGGCTTCGACGAGAAATCGATTGACTATCGATCTATTTCTTGCCCGAGGTAGGAGTCTGCAAGTATATTGTCTTGTTGCATCATCACTACGCAATCTCAACCTTGGCGGGCGTCTTGGAAACGGGAGTCTTCGGTACAGTAGGCGACTTTCGTGCTGAATTGCGTCATTTTAGACAATAAATGAATCAAAAATCGATACCTGGCGACTCCTTGGTCAAGCCTGTCTTGGACTTGGACTGAAATGTGAGTTCGGTATAATCGATGGCACTACCGTAGTTGATACCGTACTCCTCTCACCTTTTTAGCAGATTCGACACTCTTTCCGGAATTGCTGTCTTTCTTCTTACTGTCCTTCTTTTTACTGTTTTTCTTCGTCCTCTTAGAATCATCTCCCTGCCACTGCAGCTTCCCTTCCTTCAAGTCACTCAAAGAATGCACATCGTATCGTGTCTTACGCTTTCTACCGTATAATGCTTATTGAACTCCCTTTACCGTAGTCCAGCAAGACTTTCTTAGAATATCGATCTACCGTAACATATAATATATTTACTCTACTTTGCCTAATATCTTAGTCTATTAGTATATTCTCTACCGTAATCTACAGTATCCTTCTACTCACTGGCACGGTGCCAAATGCGCGTTCTTCACATGGTCATTCTCGAATACGGTGTAGGCCATGACGGTCGCGCCCGCGTCAGGAATGTTCCTCTTCGCCTTGCTGCAAGGGCTGCAGATGCAGACTCCGCCCACTCGAGACTCCGCCCCCCTTGCCGCCTCAAACTCCGCCCACTCACGGTCCGGTGTTCGCCTTCAGCTCGTGTTTCTCCTTCAGCTCCTTCGAGGCAACCTCAAAAAATATATATAAAGATTTCTGAGAATCAAGACTCCGCCCACCTTCTGACCCTTGTGACTCGGCTCGCGATGGTGTTTGTGTCCGTCGCGTCGGGAGGACGAGGAGCGGGTGCTGAATGGATAGGCTCCGCCCCCTTCTTTCCGAGCTCCGCCCACCTCGAGGTGCTCAGACTATTCTTGCTGATCTTCTTGCCTTTGATCAACTTCTTCATGTTCTTGACGAAGGCGGATTCCTTGTCGCGTCCTGAAAGGAAGCAATTACAGTAATCAATCGGTAATGCTCACCAGATCGTCCCTTGCTAGCGTCCTCTTCGGACACAGGATCCGAACTGCCAGTGCTCAGCTGTGGCGGCGTCTTCGGAGCATGCCCAGGAGATTCTGTAATTATCGATTGGTTAATGGTAGATCATGAAAGAGGTAACTCACGAGCCACTTTGTCCATTGCGCCGACCGCCGGTGACCTCGACGAGAGGCTTGAATGAGTGGGAGGAGGAGTGAGACAAGAGAAGGGAGGGGACAAATGAGACTTTTAGGGTAATTAGAAAGAGCCAGGCCCATTGTGCTCTTTGTAGTGGTAATCGTTGGATTGCTCGGAATTACCTTGTCTATCAACAACCACCCTATTCAGTTCACATTAGTATTCTCACTCCATACACAGCTAACGATAAAAATGCCCGCCGTATAAACCGGAACTAACTATTCACGCTATGAATCCAATATTTTATCAGTACGCGGGATTGTTTACTCTATTGATAAGCAGTGTTTTCACTAGCAGTAGGGCATCTATAAAACAGTAATAGTCCTTCATTATTCAACCTAACCCTTTTCGACGACTCCAATGGTTCAATCTGCAATCTTTCTACTCTTTCTTTCATCTGCATTCTCTTCTCCAATCTCCGATTCTTCCCATAAATTCGCGAAAGATCTCGTGGGGAAGTTTCACAAAGAAGATTACCAAGGAGGTGAGAAAACTAAGAAAATAGATAATAATAATAATTACAAACGCATTTCGAATTGAAGAGGGAACACTTAATTATCTTCATGAAGAACCAGTTAGTTAGAGTGCTGAATTATAGTCATACGAGTACATGAAGAGTTGGATCAGATTTTGTCGGTATCAAACGCGTCTGACTCGAGAAAATCTGATCCAACCCTTCATGTACTCGTATGACTATAATTCAGCACTCTAACTAACAAACGCATGTCCTTTAGAAATAGCCGCAGTGATTGGAAAGACGAACCAACTCTTCCCAGACGTAATACTAGACAACGAAATTGATGGGTTGAAGGAGGATTTCAAGATAATGGAGGAAATGAATGACAAAGATGCGATTGAATTGACCTCATACGAAGTGGTGAGAGATTACTTTGAAAAGATAGACTTGATCATGTAATTTAGTTGGACGCCACACATGATTCCAAACCTACAGACCAGGGTTAGAACGAGAGAGTGTGCTAAAATTAGAGAGCCCCTCTCGATTTCACACGCTCTCTCACTCCAAAGGCCTTTCTGTAAGATTGACCGGCCAGTGGAATGATGTGGCCAACTTCACCAAGAATTTTCCCACTTTATCGACAGTTATTAATAGGAATGTGCTCATTACAACTAGCCTACCGGAACGAGTAAAATCGCTGGGAAAGGAAGGACGACGGTATATTGAAATGGTAGTTTTCTTTTACGAATCGTTCCTTGATCACGAGTAGCGCAGTCGTAAATTGCTCTTCATTCAGAAATCCTTTTTGTGCATATTAATGCAGAGATCGCCGATAAAATTCAATCGTACGGAAGTTACGACTCTATCATTCCTCACTTCCACGAAGTTGTCAGTGAATTTACTTTTTTATCTATTCTATTCATTTTCGACAAACAGGGGTGAGGACAAGAGAGTTTGCAAAGTGAGAGATAGTTCCTCTTTATATCACGCGCTTTCTCACTCCAACGCCACTTCTGTAAGGTTGATCGGCTTGTGGAATTATGTGCTTAACTGTAGCTCAGCTTCGCTCTTGATGGTTACAATCAACTGTCGGAGACAGCAAGGACGGATATTCTCAAGAACTTTTCAGTCTTCTCCAAACTGGAAGAAGTTAACGCCATCGTTCAAGCAATTGTTCAGCTGAAATGAACAGTTTACTAGATAGGCAAATAAATACGAATGTGTGTCAATAATAGCTATTAAGAGTATTTTAAATGCAAACAGTGACTCCAATCAGATCTGATCATCCGCTTATCAATATCATGGTTTATTTGCACTGCCCGTCACTATGTTTTCCAACAGTCGACGCTAGAAGGTACCAGGTGGGCTTGATACTTCCCGGCTTCCCAAGATGGCAGGCAGGGATTCTCTAATCTGCGGTGGGAGAGTAGCGAGGAGACTGTCCACCGCCCGTCACGAGGCACAGAATGAAGAATCGATAACATACATATACACACATACATATTTATCCTGACATCAAGGCAAGGGCCTGCAGGAGGTATCATTCGGGGGCAGAGGAGGTCGGGATCTTCGAATTCGAGGCAACTGGGTCAAGGGAATGGATCTTGGTCAATTGTAGTGCCGATCTTGGACGATAGACATTGAGCGTAGAAGTAGATCTTCCAGCTTCCAGTGACGTCCTGACTAGCGTGTATCAACCAAAGTGGGAACTCACGTCGTAGTCTTGTCGACTGGGGCCTTTCTTGAAAGTTGACGACTTGAATTATATGTCGTCGATCCGAGTCCTCTGCTCGAAGTGGTACCGGGTGGGCGAAATACTTGCCGGGTTGCCCAAGCTGACTGGCAAGGATTCTACAAACTGAGGTGGGAGAGGAGCGGGGAGACTGTCGACCGCCCGTCACGAGGCACAGAATGAAGAATGAAGAATCCGATCGATAACAACCACCTAGAAATTCCCGATTCTTTCGATAGCTTTCTTTCGTTCTTTTTCTAGTTTCATCAATTCCAATAGGGAGGAGTGTTACTTGGAACCGAGGCGAATCTACTCTACGTTCAATTTTATTTTTTCACTGTCCTCTCAATCTCTCAATTTTTCATGCTCTCTCAGCAGGAGACAACACCTCAAGAGTAAAGAAAGTTGGAGAGTGCGCTCATTGTTTGATGACGGAGAAGACTTATTTCCCACCTTGTTCTTGCGCATCATGGAAGTGGCATATTGCTGGCATATCGATATATATAAAATGATTTTATTTATTTTAATACTTTGTTTAAATATTATCAGCTAACACCGTTCTCCTCTCCAAGCTGGAATATTTATTACCGGGACTGATTCTTGACAGCGATATTCCTGAACTGACGGAGGTTCTGAAGAAATCTTATGAAACGGGGAATTACGACATTGTCACATGATTCCAAACCTACAGACCAGGGTTAGAGCGAGAGAGTATGCTAAAGTGAGAGAGTCCCTCTCGATTTCACACGCTCTCTCACTCCAAAGGCCTTTCTGTAAGGTTGACCGGTCAGTGGAATGATGTGTTGTGAGATCTCGATGTCCTTCGACCGCATACAAATTTGCCTTCACTCGTTTTCGTAGATTTCAAGAACAACAAATTAATTTCAGGTAACCGAACCAATTTTCTGGAAAATTGCAGCCAGGTCGTACATCAGCATGGCTGAAAAGGCGAAATTGCTGGGAAATGAAGCAAAAAGGTTCCTCGGGCAGGTGAATTATCTGATATATTTTCCTCCTTTATATTACTCAAAAGTATATTTTTTTAAATAACCTCAATTCGCCAATTTTGTCGGCAACATTTTTCTTTCAGGTATCGAAAAATGCTCACGGAGAAGACTTTATTAAATCTGTCTGTTTTTTTTTGCTTTATTTATACTAAGATATGATAATAATTATATTATTTATTCATATCACAGGTAAATGCGGGGAATAAAAGGAAAAAAACGAAACCGGAATGTTTAATATATTATCAGCTTGATGAAACAATCCGTGGTTTCAATAAACTTTCTTCGACGGCCCAACAGGAACTCATCAAGCAGCTCCCCGCAATTGGCAGATTAGAATATATGAGAGCATTTTACACTGAACTGCAACCAATAAGCGCATATTAACTAATCACTACCGAAATATCATATGTTTATGTATGCTCCCAAAGACTAACTCTCATAAATAAATCTATATAATTTATATTTTTCTTTGAATGTTGATTCGTTTTCTAAGGATATAAATTACGACCTATGGCGACTCATCGAAAAGTTTACCGAATGCTACATTTTTTCAAACAATGTTCCGCCGTGATTGCGCTGGTCTCGAATATTATTCCCTCAACCTCAATGGTATTCATTCTAGGTAATGTTGTTCTCTCCAATACATGAAGCAGAAACCTGAATCGGAAAGTTCCTACTGAATTTGAGCGGAAAGGGATACAACTATGAAATTTAAAAAGGGAAATGATAAAAAAATTATAATAAGATGTGTAAACAGAGCACAACTGTCCACTGCAGACCGGTAGTTCGCGTCACTGGATAGACCACGTGCAAAAAGATGTGAATGAGATACTAGAGAGTGTCATTAGTCCACTCACCACACAATGCACAATCTTGTGTTATTACTTCTCCTCCGTACAGTCATCGCTACTCGTGAGTGTTCATTTTATATTAAATGTTTTTCTTCTATTTCGATAAAATCGTTTATTTTCTAGTGATTATGCCACAGCAGCAATACGATCGATTGCATCACGACCCTGTCTACAGTAGGATCAGCACTGCCACCACTTACGGTGGCAAGTATGGTAGGCGATTGCCTTTCACGATCGATGCTACATAGCTCCTCTTAAATTTAAAGGGACCAGGCAGCCTCCAAAAAGAGATTTTTAATTTCCATAATTTTTTATTCAGCTTTTCTCACTATCATCTAATGGAGAAAGCAGAAAAAATTACATTTTTAGCACTTTTTTACAATTAGTTATTTTATTTTGAAATTAGACTCAGGAACGGTGCGTCGCCTATTTCCGAAAAGACAGAAAGCTGTTCAATTTGAACTGAGGATTAGATATAATCACAATAACAGGATGATAGAGGTTTTGACCACTCCCGGACTCAATGAACACAACCACATTCCCTCAAAATTGATGGTTTTGGCGAAATCAATTGTGGTGTAGTCGCTACCGTAACCCGCTGTGGTGAAAAGCGAAACTTTGAAAATTCATAACTAATTTCAAAAAAATCGCAAAAATATGCGGTTTTTATCACTCTTCCGGGAACAGAATTTTCTTTTATTTAAAAATAACTTATTTTTTGACTGCCTGGTCCCTTTAACAGAATTGAATTGGTTTTTAGCAGATCCTGAAGATTGTATTGATATGAGGAGTCTATAGCAACATTTTCTCATTTGAATCGATATCGTTGTTTGTAGAACCAAATGAGCACCGTCACCATCACCCCCCTCTACCGTCCATCTTCCCCGTCAATCCATTATTTCATTCGCCTCTCGGCTGCCAGTGCGATCAGAGACGAGATTACGATTACAGTAAGACAATTTTTTACGGTAAGTATTCGACAATTGACATTGTAGGAGATCACGATCGTTTCTTGCCGAGAAGAAATCGAGAAGAGGGGGAGAGAGAAGAGGAGGGAGATCAGCGATCGAGAGGTTCGTATCGCATACACTATTTGCGATTGAGCGATGAACATCAGCTAATAAACAATCTTGAGATCTCTTTGGTGTTTTCTGGTTCAAAGTTCTGCACACATTTCCTTTGCAGAAGAACTTCGTCAATACGTAGCCAAGATAAGAGAAATTCCGACGAAAGACGTAAAAGAAGAATGGGATGATGAACGGAAGGAAGACGATAATCCCTTTACCTACCTCGGACCGGCAGATGATTGACCTACCGCATGCATATTCACATTTATTGATTTGTTTTACTTCCACAATCTAAAATCATGTTTTATCGTGCATGATTAGCAAACAGAGAAGGAGGCGAAATCGTACATCTCAATCAATAACTGGCGAAAATTATCGATTGATTATTGATGGATTCCACCCATAAGGCACTTTTGGTGATGCGCTGGCACACGAATAGAATATGGCAAGGAAAATGGAAAGAAAAGGGGGAAAGGGGCAAGATCGGACTGACTTCTGGCGAGGAAAGTCGGTCGACTTGCCCGAGTTTGACTAGATTTACACTCAGCGAATGACTAATACCGAATTGGCTATGATAGGTGGCGTAACTATCAAACCAAATTCGACAACAGTCGGAATCGGGAAATAAATGCAATACAAAAAAAATTTACAATACTCTTTGATTCTTATTCAGAGGTCATTGGGAAAAGAAGATTAAAAGCATTTGAAAAATCGATCGAAATCGTCGAGAGACCAGTTGAAACGGGCAGAAGAGAGAAGAGGAAAGATCAGAAATTAGAACGGCTGGTTCATGAAAGATGTTGACCTGCAAAGATCGAAGATTGAACCATAAAAACAAATAATAAATGAATGTTTTTGAAAGACTACATTTACTATTGAGAAAAGATCAAAGATCAAATATGATCAAGGTCAGGCTACGGACCTCAACAGAGAGGTGGAGCTGGCGGTGTGGCCGAGCATGTTGGGTCCGGGAGGAAGAGGAGGCATCGGTGCGAGAGAAGCACTTGATCTGCAAACCATAATTTTGATCAAATCTCTTAATGAAAATTTAAAATGTGGGTTGACACAATTGAGTTCGCAACGATGTCAGACCGGTAGCAGCTCTGGTAGCCCAGATACCAATTTCGGGAATTAAAATTTTAACATTCAACTTGCGAAATTTGCGAATATTACTTGTAGCAAAAACTACAAACCTGGCTCTCGAGCGCAGCTTGGAAAGGCAGTTCTCGGCGATATCAGCGCGCTCCTCAGCCTGGTCCATTTGTGCCTGAAAATGAACCACAGATTAGACTACAAAGTACAGGATGGAAGTGGCTGTAATGCAAAAAAAGAGATTTCTAAAAAAATTAAATGTCATTTACCTGGAGCATGCGGTACTTGCCGAGGTTAGTGGCGGCGATCTCCTCGGCCTCCTCCACCTGGAATGGAGGGATCAGAGATCAAACTACAATAATAAACTGTAAGTGACAGAAATCAAACTACAAATTACAAGGATCAAACTACACCGACCTGCTTCTTGAAGGTCTTGACCTTGTGTTGCAACTTGTCCGTCAGATCCTGCAGCTTCTCCATCTGCTTCTTGTCCTCGTCAACCTGAAGAAGAGATCAAAGATAAGACTACAGAACTACAAAATACAATCTTCTGAGATCAAACTACAAAGACCAATCGGCACACCTGGAACTCGAGCTCCTTTGAGCGGCGCTCGGCCTTGCGGAAGCTCTTGTCCGTGTCCTGTAATTCGTTGGTTCAACTAGGCATTTCAAACTAGTAGCGTGAGATACTTCAGATATCAAACATCAAGCCAAAAAAAATCAAAGATCAGATCTTAGAGTACAAAGATCAAACTCCTCTCTGACCTGGTGTCTTCTCTGTTCCGCGTCCAATTCCATCTCGATCTGTCTAATGCGCTGCTCGAGGCCGGCGATGATCTTCTTGCCGCCCTGAGAGATCAAAGATCAGACTACGAATGAGGAGGAGAGAGATCAAACCACAAAGAGCAAAGATCACACCTTGAGAGCGTTGGCCTCGGCGTCGTCGAGACGCACCTGCATCTCCTTGAGAGCGGCCTCGAGTCCCTGAAGGAAAGAGAGAGATCAGACTACAAATTTCAAAATACAGAGGTCAAACTACATAGAGAAAACTTCAAGACCACAGACCAGGCTGCAAACTACAAACCTTTCTGGCTCTGTCAACATGGAGGGAGTGCTCCTGCTCCTGTCTCAACTCCTCAGCGAGACGGGCAGCATCGGCGGCGGCCTCAAATCGATAATTAGATATTTATTTCTTTTGAAAAGATGATCAATTTTCATTTTTCATTGCTTACATTGCTTCCATTAACGCTTTCATTAGTTGGCTACGATTACGCGCATCCAAAAGAAAGTAAAATGTTCGGATGTTGAAAGAAACCCATTGCCTGAAGTCAGCGACAGGCGCAGATAGGAACCGATCTCTCTAGCCAGTTTAGCTATCGAGCTCCCCCAAGGAAAGAAAGAGGAGTCCAAGAGCCACCGGCGAGTGTGTAATCGCCATCTCTTCCTCTCTACCCCGCCTTTATACAACGATGAGAGAGCGCGCGTTACGCGAGACGGGTTTGAGAGGGAGAGATAGGGGAGGGGAAGGGAGGGTTGGGGACGTTTCCGAGAAAGTTTCAAGAGGTGAGTCGTTATTGTGTTATTAATTAATTAAATAAATAACCTTCTGGCCGAGTTCGTTGGCGGCCTTGAGTTGAGCGAGCACATCGTCGAGCTCGATCTGAATTGCATTATTAAGTATATGTATGTTTCCGTTTTTCCTTCCGATGTGAACTGAAACTTACACCCATGGACTGGAGTTCTCCCTCGAGCTTGCGCTTGATGCCGTTGAGCGCGCTGACCTGAAGAGAGAGAGATTAGAGATCGAACTACGAACTACGGATGTCGAAGATCAAACTAGAGAGATCAAAGATCAATTCTTACCTGGTTGACGAAGTCGTTGACCTGTTCGCGAAGCTCGATTGCCTCAGCCTCAGCATTGCGGCGGGCGCGTTCAGCGGCTTCGGCCTGAAGGAGAAAGATCAAAGATCAATTATTGGATGGGAGAGATATTAGAACATTTCTTATTAGGTGGAGATATCAAAGGTCATTTTTACATGATTTCTACGAAATCGATAACTTCAAAGGAAGTAATTCATTTAATTCTTTACTATGCGAAATTCGTTTATTGGACGTGTTCCTCTCCTGATTTTTTCCTGATTTTTTTTATAAAAATGGTGATAATTCGTACCTGCTGGATGGCCAATTCCTTCTCCGACTGCAGCACCTGCGCGCGCTTCTCGGAAGCGATGAACTGCTCTCTGCAAAATCAATCGATATTTCTTTCATCGATTAGTTCTCTCAAACCCGTCTCGTGTGATTCCCCTCACCTCAATTCCTCTCTCTGTCTCTGCTCCTCCTCCACCAACATCTGCAGTTCTCTCACAGTCTCCATATACTTCTTGATCGTTCTCTGTGCATCTGCATTTGCTCTGTTCGCGTGGTCCAAAGCGATCTCGAGGTCCTGCAATTAATATTAATTACAATTAATTACTACTTTTTACTACCGTTTTTTTACAAAATCGAATTAAATCTGCCCACGTTGATATCGCTCTCGAGCTTCTTCTTGATGCGAAGAGCCTCCTCCTTGGCGCGCGTCTCCGATTCGAGCGTTGCCTGAAATTCAAATTTTAAATTTGCCTCAGGAATTTCGAATAAAAACTAACGTGAAATTCAAAAATAAGTGTACCTGCATGGACTCGAGTGCCCTGGCGTGGTTCCTTCTGGTGTTCTCGAACTCCTCCTCCTTCTCTTGGATGCGCTTCTCGATCTCGGCGCGAATTTGCGAAACTTCGATCTGAAATAGATCGATATCAGTAACCGGAAGTGAGAGATCATGGGAAAGTGAGTGTGTCTTACCTGAGCACGGAGGACCTTGGCCTCTTCGGCCTCGAGGGCAGCCTCTGCCTCTGAGAGACCCTTGAGCAGATCGTCCTGTAGAAAAAGGAATGAATTTACTGAAAGGACGGCGAGAGAGCACGCGAAAGTGAGAGAATCAGACACATAATTTGAGAAGAGAGTGTGTATGAAATGGAGAGAGTGCAGAGTGCACAAACCTTCTCCTGCTCCAGACGACGAACGATCTTCTGTAGCTCGAAGACGGAGCTGAAAATAGAATATTTTATGCTCCGCCCACTTCCGGTTTGAGAAATTAGATTTGAAATGCTCACCGTCCGCCCTCTCCCAACTGCTCGTGCAGGTCCTTGACCTCCTGAGCGAGACCGGCATTCTCTCTGCAATTATCATAATTAATTAATTATATTTTTGTTGCTAATTATCCACCTTCTGATCGACTCCATGTGCTCGGTCATCTCGTCCATCGCGGTACGCGACTGCAATTCAACTGGTAATAATTCCCGCCGAAAAAAAATAAAATTCACGAAAACCCAGACGTTTTGTGTAGAGAACGGAAAATTCCAGAAAGTGGCGCGAATTTGAAGAATTCAAACCTTGAACAGATCGGTGGTGAGGGTTCTGTTGTCTCTCTGGGCGGCATCCAACTCAGCGGCAAGATCGTCGCAACGCTTCTTCCACTCGTCCACGATCTGAGAGCATCAATCATAGTTGGTACCATGTTTCAACGAGAGAACAATAACTTCTTCTCAAGCATGAATCAATCACTTTTGTTAAGACATCAGAAGATCAATCGAGGTAATTGATTACTTAATATCGAGTGTTTCTCCTCAGAGGATAATATTTTTTTCACGTGACGAGGTAATCTTTCTCTGATTGATGTTCGGGACCGGATTGGTTACCTTGTCGAAGCCTCTCTGTCTCTTCTCGAGACCGGCAGCATAGTTATTGGCCTTCTCGACGTCAATTTGGGCGTCGTCCAAGTCCATCATCAACTTTGCTCTGTTCAACATAGATTTTTTTTAGTGTTTTGGATATTTTCCGTTGTATATCTAGTGATATCCATGTGCTACAGACCAATTGCACACATCAGAATCTCTCTCATTCCCACTCGATTCCCTTCATTCCACTCACCTCATCTTCTCGAGAGTCGCAATCTTGACGTTGCTCGCCTCGTTGTACTCACTTAGTTCGTTCACCTTGCCCATCAATCTCTTTCTGAGTATTTATAAAGTTATTTTATTGATTTTTCGTTGATTTATTATCAATTTATGTCGGGCGTTCAGTGTTTCAAGTAAAATGTGTGGCATCGATTAGCCAAAAAATCGTTTTTTTTGCAGCCAAAAAATCGTAATTTTATATTCGTTTAATTATATTTGTATTCGAAACAGCTGAAAATTCTAAGAACACTTTTGAAAATTCATAATTAATTTTTAAAAAATCGTAAAAGTATGCGGTTTTCACAGTTATTCTTAGAATTATCCTTTTTTTTTAAATAAAAATAACTTATTTTTCGATGCCGTATCCCTTTAATACTATCAGCAATTATATAAGGAACAGCAATAATGATAATATAAAACAATAATAATAATAATAATAATAATAATAATAACAATGGCATACCGTTCCTCCTCGACCTCCTCTAGTCTCACAAGTCCTTCACTCTCGAATCTCGCCTTCCACTGCTGGCATTGAGCATTCAACTTCGAGATCTGACGGAGCAGATCCGCCTTCACGTCAGCGCTCTGTAAATATATTTATTTGTATTTATCGATTACGAAAATCAATATTATCTCGGCGATAATCATCTCTAAACCGCACGAAAATCATGAGTAATTGATCGTTTTACCTCATCGAGAGCCTCTCTGAGCGATTCGTTGTCGAGTTCGAAGTTCTTGAGCTGACCGGCCAGCGACTGACGCTCGCTGCAATTTATTGGTTACACTCAATTCTCGATCGTCCTCGTCGACTACCGTACCGACTCTCCTCATCGGCGGTGCGTCTCGCCTCCTCGAGCTGCGACGCCAGCTGCGTCTTGATGCGGTGCAGCGAGTTCACCTGATAAACGTCGTCGATCAACACCACTCACAAATTTCGACAGAATTTGGGAAAGTGGGAAACGTCGCTGAGACACACTCACCTGGTTCTCGAGTTCCTCGAGTCCTCTGCCGAGATCGGCGTTCTCGTTGGTCAGACGAGTCTTGACTGCTGCAAAGTCGACGAGAGCCCGACCCTGCTCGTCCGCCTTAGTCTGCAGGTCAGCGAACTGCAATTTAAATTATTGATTTATCATTATTTCATTATTATTATAAGCCACGACTGTAGTTCATCTTAAAATACGTTAGCATTCTAAGGAGGTAGCTTCCTGAGATCGACTTCGACTCACCTGAACCTCAAGCGACTTGTAGGCCTTCTCGACGTCGGAGCGACTGCGAGCCTCCTGAATAGTGTACATTAGAGAATCGTCGCCCTCACTGCACCACCAATCCACAATCGATGTACTTTTTGCACTGCGTGTGCCATCTAGTATTCCTCGTCCTCACCTGGTCGGCGGATGCCTGAGCAGCCTCTAGTTCTCTCTGCAGCTGGGCGCGGTCCTTGTCCGACTTGGCCTTCATCGAGGCCAGTGCCTCCAGTTGCTCAGTCAACTCGGCCACGCAGTCAACCTGAGGAAGAGTAGTCGTCGACCACATCACACCATAGTTTTCTCAAATCACGACATTTTTGCACTGCGTGTGCTCGTTGGTATTCGTCGTCCTCACCTGCTTCTTTCTCATGGCGGCCAGCTGCGTCTCGTGGTTGAGAGTTTGCTCCTCGAGATCACGGCGAAGCTTGGCGAGCTCGGCCTCACGACGACGATTAGCCTCGATCTACAATGAAAACAAGATTGAACCAGAGGAACGCCTTGATTAGGCGTGCTTCGACAATGCGCATGCATATTCCAACAAATTATGGAACGGATATTGCAGCTTCTATGAACAGTGCATCGTTACAATCTTGGTATACCCGAGTTGGTGTACCACTCCGGCTACCACAACCTCCTACCTGGGCGGTGGTGGCTCCACCAGCCTCGTCGAGACGCTCGCTAAGCTCCTCCAACTCGCGCTGCAGCTCCGAGCGGGTGCGGTCGGACTGAAATTCAGGTCCTTTTTTTATCGGGTTCGGATACCAGAAGTTGGGTCCCATCTCTGATTTCGAGTTAGGATGGTAGTGCTTACCTTGCCACGCGACTGGCGCTCGTTCTCGAGTTCCTCGTTGAGCTCGGAGACTGAAATGAATCAAATTGGAACCGGAAGGGAAACAGATGTGCTGGGTTCGATTGGTACCATGTAACAACATGATCGGGATTGGGGCCAGACTGACTTCTCTGCTGGAGTTCCTTGATCTGTCTCTGCAGCTTGGCGACGAGACTCGATTCCTCCTCGAGTTTGGTGGAGAGAGCGTGCATCTCGGCCTCCTTCCTGCAGAAGGAACAACCATCATCTGACTAGACGAAAATAATTAACAACGAAGGAAACATGGACATTGTGGTCAATGCATTGCCATTTTCTCGTAATCTGGCAATCCGTTTTAACGCGTTCTCTGTAAGAGTGCAGTGAATGATGGGCTAATCGGCACAACTCATTCAAAGTGGTCGGCCCGGGCTAAAACTTTTTTCACAGATGGTCTAGGGTGCAAAGTAAATTTCAAACGTGAAAAATTCGTGAAATGTCAAATTTTGAAAAATCGATATTTTTTTTATGAAAAAAAATTTTTTTTCTTAATTTCTATTTTGCTTTCGTGTTATATATCATTCGAAAGAGCATCACAAGTTATGCTTATATCCTAAATTTCATGACATTTGAGTAACATGGAGCGAAAATCGATAATCGCATATCAAGAAATTTGCCGATTGCATTCAACTTTATTTTGGATAAAATTGTTCCTATGATTTGCTCATCACGAAATCCGACATATAATAGGTATTTTTCATTGTAGAATCGAATGGGAGTCTGATAATGCCACATTTCCATTGTGAAAGTGTGTCTACATTCAATAGACCATTACCACTCTGAGGTCAGAGTCAATCTAAAAGTGTGTAGAAAACTTTTTACAGGCCTTGAAACTAATGTATGCCATTCGTATGTATGCCATTTGAAAGAGCATCAAAAGTTATGTCTAACTCTATGATTTCAGGACGTTTGAACAACTAGGAACGAAAATCGATAATCTCAGCTACAGAAATTGATAATTTAAGTAAAAAAGGTAAAGGTAAAGGTGTTAGGTCTTCTACACGCAAGGCGGTCTCGACCACCCCTATGCCTGAGGGGCAACGAGAGCCTGTCCTGAGATGATCAGCGGCCTGTTGCGAGGCTATTCTCGTGTCGTGTGCACGTGAATCGGGGACCCCTTTCGAGGCATGTTTGGATCGTGATTTACCAATCACTACCAACATTTCTTAACCCCCTTGGTTGGGTGGATCTGCAGGCACGGGGGGTCGAACTTGTGACCATTCGATTCGCATTCTAGCACACAACCACCCTGTCCGATCATTTCAAAAAAGTCATGAAAAGTTAAAATTTGAAAAAATCGATAAATTTATTTTTCGAAAAAAATTTTAAATTTTTTTTAATTTTCATATCGTGTTATATATCATTTGAAAGAGCATCAAAAGTTATGTATGAATCCACACTTTCATGAAGATTGGGGTACTAGCAGCATCGAGATGGCGAATACATCCCCACAAATTGATCGATGTTCGCAATCTCATATTTTCGCTCACAACAAATCTATTTTCATGAAAGTGTGGATTTATACATAACTTTTGATGCTCTTTCGAATGATATATAAAACGTTAAGAAAACAAAAAAATTTAAAAATAAATTTTTCGAAAAATAAATTTATCGATTTTTTCAAATTTTAACTTTGCATGACTTTCTTGATTTTAAAATTTACTTTGAACATCAGGACACTTGTAAAAAAAGTTTAAGACCTGTCCGATCACTTAAAAATAATATATGCGAATATTGAGCTTCACTAAAATTATCAATTTCTGGGGCTGAGATTATCGATTTTCGTTCCTAGTTGTTCAATCATCCTGAAATCATAGAGTTGACATAACTTTTGCTGCTCTTTCAAATGGCATACATACTATTTAGTTTCAAGGCCTGTAAAAAGTTTTCTACACACTTTTAGATTGACTCTGACCTCAGAGTGGTAATGGTCTATTGAATGTAGACACACTTTCACAATGGAAATGTGGCATTATCAGACTCCCATTCGATTCTACAATGAAAAATACCCATTATATGTCGGATTCATGATGAGCAAATAATAGGAACAATTTTATCCAAAATAAAGTTTAACGCAATCGGCAAATTTCTTGATATGCGATTATCGATTTTCGCTCCATGTGACTCAAATGTCATGAAATTTAGGATATAAGCACAACTTTTTATGCTCTTTCGAATGATATATAACACGATTGCAAAATAAAAAAAATTGAGAAAAAAATTTTTTTTCGTAAAAAAATTATCGATTTTTCAAAATTTGACATTTCACGAATTTTTCACGTTTGAAATTTACTTTGCACCCTAGACCATCTGTGAAAAAAGTTTTAGTCCGGGCCGACCACTTTGAATGAGTTGTGCCACCCTATCCGACGGTCTTACAGAAAACGTGTTAAAACACATCAAATAAGGAATGTGAGAAATAGTCGATAGATTAGTTCTGAAATGGCTGGAATTGTTCGTACTTCTTGAGGTTCTGTTCGCAATCGTGCTTCTGCTTGCTGATCTCATCGATGGTCTCTTGAGCGACCTTCAATTCGCCCTCGACCTGAATAGAGATAGATATTTAAAGGAGGAAAGGAGGTTCATGGCATAACAGATGCGACAAACTCAACTGTGGTGATAAAAATCTTTTTTTATTTTACAATATAAAATTTGAAATTTTAAAGCGTTTTTTTGCGACGTCACTTTGCACCTACAATAATTTCAAACTCTCCAGAAAGTGGTAAGGAGTGTGAAAAACTTCGTAGGGATAGGGATGTGAAGTGAATACAGTGCATGACTATGTTCAACAGACCTTTCTTCTGGTCTTGTCGAGATCCTGTCTCTGTCTCTTCTCTCTATCCATTCCATTCTCCAACTCGTCCATCTGCTGCTCCAACTTCGCCTTCAGCTTCGACATGTGGTTGACCTGAGGAAAAAGATCTAGTTATCTACTCGAGCCAAGTTTGGCACCTATCGATTAGACACCTGACAAACGAAATTGCGATTGACTCTTGCAAAAATAAAACTGAAAGGATATTCGCAAGCAGGCTCTGATTTATGATGGATTTGTTTTTTTTTATTTATCGATTACCTTGTCCTCCTCAGCCTGGAGGTCCTCCATCAGCTTCCTGTTCACCTGCAAATCAATACAGATTGGCTACCGTAGTCAAGTCCATCGATCGATACCTCCTCCTGGTGCTTCTTCTCCTTATTGAGCTTCGCGACTGACTCGTCCTGGGACGCCATCTCGTCCTGAACAGTATGGCTAGAGTACTATATTACCGATTTTTTTTACATAGACACAATTTCATGTGAATTGTGGTGCTAAAAATGAGATTTCGACAATGGAAACCTGGAGTGCGCGAATGTTGTGCTCGCGAGACTGACGCTCGCCCTCGGCCTTGCGAAGGTTCAGCTCCAGATCCTGGAAGAGGACGGGGTTAGTGAGTGGGCGGAGCTGGAACGGGGCGGAGTCAGACCTGGATGTTCTTCTTCATGTTCTCAATCTCTCCATCGGCCTTCTTCTTCTGCTTCTGGAGATCGTTGTTTCTCTCCTCCATGTCATCAAGACGCGTCGAAATATCCGACAGTTGTCTGAACAAGGAATATTGGAGTGCGCGGAGTCTCGAAAGGGGGCGGGGCCAGAAGAGCGACCACAATTACCTGTCCAGATCGGCCTTGATCGCCTCCAGCTTCGCGTTCTTCTCCTCGGCATCCTGCAAAGAAGATTACAGTTATTATCGATCGATGGAAAACAAAATTGCAGGGTAGTGAAAATTTGCACTAGTCCGTATTCAATCAATATTCTTGGCGGGAGCTTGAAAATTCGAATATTTTACCTGGAGATTGGATTTCTCCTTCTCGAGCGAGAGGAAGAGGGCGTTCTTCTCCTCGACGAGAGAGGACAACTGCGACTCCAGTTGAGCTCTGAGAAAGGGATCATTGTGGAAAGGGGCGGGGCTAGTGAGTGGGCGGAGCTACCTGCATCCCTGTTCGTTTGCAAGGGCGTCTTCGAGTGCCTTGATCTTGACAGCGAGTTCTCCGACTGCCTCCTGCTCCTTCTTGCCCTGTTCAAGCATCGGCTTAACCTGCAAACAAGAGATAAACGAATGAAAGGGGCGGAGTCTGTAGGGGCGGGGCCTAAACAAACGAGGCCTCGAGTATCTCTTATCAGTTTGAAATTATGAACGAATGGAAACTGTTGGTAGAAAGAGGCTAAGGCTGTTCGCAGGAGATAACTGGGGCAGTTAGTGCAATAACGAATGAATTTTGCCCGGGAGTGAGACTCTTCGAGATCCGGAGAGAGACAGGACAGAGAGAGATTGAGAGAGTGTGGAAAAGTGAGAGAGTGCAGACGAGCAAATGCATCTGGCTTATTCCTTCCACACATTGGATGGGATAGCCCCCAGATGTTTGCTTCTCTGCCAGGGAATGCATTCTCTAATTTCAAAGTTCGCCAGCTCAAATATTGTGTGATGAAATTGCTACAAGGCTGAGACCGAGGCCAAAGCTACCGTACCTTGCCGAAGAGCTTGAACCAGTCCCAGGTGCGCAGCGTGCACCACGAACGCACGTTGCGCTGCACCACCAGCAGACCTGTAAACACTATTTATTTGGCGTAGGAAATGGAGAACAAAACATCTGTATAATTTTGAATCAGATTTATTTTAGTGTTATTATTGGCGGGAGATTTGAATATTTGAATGCTGACCAGCTTGCTGCTCCCTGCGGCGACGGACGTCCGTCTGTCCGAGATATCCGCGGACGCGCGCCTGCAGGCCGGTAAGGATGCGGGCGAGGATCTCGTCACTGCAAGGGGTACGGTAGTGGTGTGCACAGTGGGAAACGTCGACGTTGTGACATCACACTTGGCGAGTACGGGTTTTAGAACTTAGCGAATTGGCACTCTTCTCATTCAAAATCATCTCATTCAAACCGAAATGAACTATATTCTGAAAGCTATATTTCTAAATTTAATCGCATAATTATTATTCCTTTTTGGCGGTTTAATTTCAGACTATTCCAAATTGGAATCTATAGAATTTTAAAAATACACATTAATGCATACATTCCTGCGTACAAATATAATTCTCGTCACGTCGATATAAGCGTTGTTAGCGCTAGTCAAGACATTTCTCTCCATTCTATTCAATTCTATGCAGAAATCGCCTCTATCTCGTTATTCGTAATACGACAGAGCACTTCATCAGAATATCTTCCTATCGGCATCTTCCTATGAATTTATTATGGGCCCGGCGACGATTGGTGTCGTCATGCTGCACACCACGATGTGTGCCTGTTAGTATTCGTCGTCGTCTCACTCACCGCAAGTCCTCGAGACGGGCGAGAATTCCAGCCTTGAAGAAGAGCTTCGTCGTTCCGACCTTGAACTCGTCGTCGTTCAGACTGCCCTCCGTGCACAGCTTGTCCGTGATTCCAGTCGAAGCCTGAACCGGGTATTAGAACGGTTGAATCTGAAGTCGAAACCGGACTTTCGGACACCAAACAACACCTTCTTCGGGTCGGCGTCCTTGGCAGCATCGGCGGCCAGGATAGCGTAACGGTGCTTGAAGTCGGGGTAGATCATTCTGCAAATGCGGCGTGTTTAAAGTGGGAAATGTCAGTGTGTCAAAAATTGCACTGCGTGCGCAGTTAGGAAATGTCGGCGCACCTGTTGGGGAATCCCTTTCTGCAGATACGAATACCCTCCAACACTCCGTTGCAAGTGAGCTGAAAGAAAGATGTGTGGTGTGACAAGTGGGAAACGGCGTCTCGTCGAATTCTCCACTATGTGTGTCATTAGTATTCATCGCCCTCACCTGGTTGAGGACGAGTGCAGAGTCGATCATGCCGGACTGCTTCTTCTCGTTGGGAATGATGCAACGGATGAAGTGGGGGTGCGTCTGCAATCATCACTCTGACCTACCGAACCGCGTATGAGACTACCGTACCTGGTAGAGCATAGTCATGAGGTTGTTGAGCGACTCGCGGTAGATCATCGACACAGTCATGAACGAAGACGACTTGCCCTGCATAGTGTGCACATTAGGAAATGTCGTTAGTCGAAAATTGCACCGTGTGCACCATTAGTAAAACTCACTCTCTTTCCTCCTCCGCCGCCCTCCTTGGCCAGAGCAGCGGCTTCCTCCTGTAAAGAGACGAGTTTACAATCTGACAGCGCATCTGACCCTCTGCACTCTCAGACTACTATAGTAGTCGTACCTGGGTAACGTAATCGGCCCAGATGTCGAGCAGCAGCTGGTTGCCCTGTCCGTGCTTGAGCACTGCAACAGCAGTGTCGTTGAGAGGGTCCTGCAAGAGATCAAGAGATCAGAGATCAAAGATCAAACCACGAACCTTGTTCTTCTCGAGGAAGGAGGTGGCGTTGTAGCGCACGGTGCCGGCGTAGTGAACGATGGCGAAGTGAGCCTCGGCCTGTGGAAAGATCAAAGATCAGACTACGAAAAACTATATCATAGATCAAACTACGACGATCAAAGGTCATGTGTACCTGCTTTCCCTTGGGAGGCTTGGGCTTCTGGAAGTTGGGGTGCTTGCCGAGGTGCTGATCGTTCAACTTCTGCACGTAACTGCACGCAAACGATTAGTTTTGTTTATTTATATATCTATTTATTTAAAGAGTTGCAAAACCGATTAGCTGCTGATTTTTTTCTCTACTGATGTGCAACTGCTACTCATACTGTTGAAATCCCATAGCTATTCTCGGAACCGGGAAATCTGGCTTTGCGGAGCCGTCTATTAGCAGGACTCACGTCATGTCGGATGCCTTGGGCACGATGCACTCCTCGTCCAACATGGAGATGATACCGAGCGGCTGTATTTTTATTTATTATATTTTATTGTATTATATTATATTATATTTTTCGTGCGGAAATAGTCAACGACAGATTGCTCCCAATGCTCCTCATTCCCTCTCATTTCTTGTTTGAAACTTATCCGTATCTACGATTCGTGCATTGTGAAGCAATATTACTCTCTATATCTAGTTTGCTATTACTTTCCCTTTGCACGCCCATGACTTTGCTTTTCTCACCTTCTCAATCAATTCAATGCACGCCTGCAGATCGAGACCGAAATCGATGAAGGTCCACTGGATTCCCTCACGTTTGTACTCCTGGAACCAATCGATTACATTACTACTGTTTATTGATTAATCATGTCGGTTAATCGCAGTGCAGTGCATTATACTGTAAACAGGCACAATCAATGCGCTGCAATTATATTACAGTGCACAGAGAATGAATACACATCCAGTGTATTCATACACTCAATAATAAGTGTATTCGCGCGTCGAGAGAGCGTGTGAAAACGAGAGATTTGTAAGTATATCATACACTAGGTGACCTATCTCAGTTTAGGATACACTCAATAGCAAGTGTATTCATTCTTGGTGTTCTCAATACTACCATCTGTCTACAGTACCCCTCATACCGTACCTCCTGTTCGAGAACGAACATGTGGTGGTTGAAGAACTGCTGGAGACGCTCGTTCACGAAGTTAATCCACAGCTGCTCGAAGGAGTTGAACTGAAATGGAGATTAGAGATCTCTTAGATTAGAGATTGGAAATTAGATCTCGAGATCAAAGATTAAACTAGAGACAGGAGACTGCAAACTACAGATATCAAAGATAACAAACATCGAAGATCTCGAATCCGGCAATGTCGAGCACACCGATGAAGTACCTGGAATTGGAAGGATAAATCATGTAAAATAAGTGGAGAGATCAAAGATCAATTCTCTCTCACTTTCTCTCGATTTCCTTAGCATCAAGTGTCTTATTGCATCTCCAGATGATCCACTTGAACATGCGGGCATAGACAGCCTTCGCCAGTCCCATCACTGCCCAGTTCACCTGTCGAATTGCATATATATTTGGAAGAAAGAAAGCTTTTTTCTATTGGACCGTATCCGCGCAATAGTGAAGGCACACACTAAATGGGTTATAACTGCAGTTGCTGGTGCTTGCTAGTATTTTGAATTCTGTCAAAAAAACAAGTGACAGTGAGAGCCGAAGAGAGTTTTTTCTTTTGTTTTTGTTTCTTTTGGCTCCATACTAAATCGATGATACACTATCAACAAAGCCGCACTCATCGCTTTATAGAACGTGTGATGCACACCTGTTCGAGATTCTGTCCCTTGTTGACCCATTCCGTTCCGACACGGACACGGGGCTTCGTCAGCGCCTTCAGGAATTCCTCGTGGTTGACACCGAAGTTGTGGCACGCGTTCATCGCATCTGAATGTTGATCTTTGATCTTGGAATGCAAAACGCGCGTATCCAGCAGGCCGGTGACCTTGAAAACTCTATCAAGGCAGAGGGAGGGCGCGAGGCAATGTGTCGTTCTCCCTCTCAACAAAGTGTGCGGGGGTATAGCTCAGGGGTAGAGCGCTCGCTTTGCATGCGAGAAGTCTGGGGTTCGATTCCCCATACCTCCACTAGACTTTTGCTTTCTTTTTTATAGTTGTGTTTTATATTTTGTGTATTCCCGTTTGCATTTTCGTTATTTATGCAGCTTTTATTTTATTATATAAGCAATATTTCCACAACTAACCCTCCTCTCCATCGTGCTCGGCCTGCTCCTCTCTCGGTCTCTGCTTGAACTTCATCTCTCCCATGTGCATGATACCGGCGCAGTTCTGAGATGGGAAAGATCAAAGATCAAACTACGCTCTTCCAAGTCCTTTCTCCTCTCACCTTGTACAAGTCCATGACCTCGTTGTCCTCGAAACCCATGATGTCGAATGCCTCCTGGAATAAATCATCAAACTACAGAACCATTGTGCAAATATGTTTAAACTCGACTTTAGCTAGTCAGTAGAAGAGATGAGACGAAAGATAAGGATCAAACTACAAAGATCAGAGTGGTCAATCGCACCTGAGTAAGTCCCATTTCCTCCTTATCGTCCATTCCATCAATGGTGAGCTCTGCTTGCGACACGAAGTGGTAGTACTTCACTTCGTTCGTCAGTTTCAGCTGAAATAAGTTGTAGTTTGATCTCTGATCCTTGATCTCTGCTCACATTTCCTCTGAGGGAGGGGTTGCTGCCGGACATGATCTGGTAGAAGATGTGGTAGCATCTCTCTCCGGGCGCCTGACGGACGACACGAGACTTCTCGAGAAGGTCTGGAACGAGATCAATGATCAAACTACAGAGAGCAGAGATCAAACTACAAAGAAAAAATTACAAATTGTTCTTACAGTGCTCAATGTCTCCTCCGGCCAGCTTTCCAGTGGACGAGAAGTGAGTTCGGATGAACTTTCCGAATCGGGACGAGTTGTTGTTACGGACAGTCTTCGCGTTACCTGAGCAATGGAAGGATAGAGGAAAGATCAAAGATTAAACTACAATTAAGGGACATACCGAAAGCCTCGAGTACGGGATTGGTCTGAACGATTTGTTCCTCGAGTGTTCCTCCCTTTTGTCCCTCTGTCTTGGCTCCCGGGGTCTGAGAAGCTCCCACAAGGGCGAAGTACGAAATGACCTGGAATAATAAATTATATATATTTTTCTATGTATAATTTGAGTTTGTTTTATTCCAAAATGAATAAACAAAAGTAGGAAGGCGCGATTGGGAAGTGATTACTCAACAATCACCTTCTTGGTGTTCTCTGTCTTTCCTGCGCCAGACTCTCCAGTGATCAGCATCGACTGGTTCTCCTTGTCCTGCAAAGAATGTCGTGATTACGGTAAGATGCAATCGATAAATAGGATATTGAATCTACCGTACCTGGACCATGTTACGGTAGGCCTCGTCGGAGGTGGCGAAGAGATGCGGGGGCATCTCGGTACGACTGAAATTGAGTGGTGAGATCAAACTACAGAATACAAAGATCTGATACCAAAGATCAATGATCAACGTACCGCTTGCCCATGTAGTGCTTGATGACGGACTCGGTGTAGATGGGCAGTCTCTTGTAGGGATTGATCACAACACAGAAAAGACCGGAATACGTCTGAACGGAGATCAAAGATTAAACTACATCTGAAGGGATCAAACTACGATCAACCAGGAAACTCACGTAGATCATCATGGCCGAGTATCGCTCCTTTAGATTGGAAAGGACTGAAAAGATCAAAGATCAGACAACATAATTTCGTTTTATCTAAAGTCAGAATAAAAAGATCAAAGAACAAATCTCTAACCCGAAGCTTCGTTCAAGAACGTGAGGTTCGCCATGTCCTCAGTCTTGTCGTACTTGGGAGGATTCATCTCCTGAGCCTCGTCCTGAACAGAAATATATTTATTAAACTGTATACATCCAGAAAATCGATAAATAGATCGATAATAGACGATTCATCTCATGAATATACGGTTTGATTAAGCCGAACGAACTGCACAAGGTCCATTTGTATTTGAGCTTCGCATGGATCGATAATCTACCGTACCTTCTTGAAGGTGAGCTCATTGCCGCGGGTTGTGACTACCGTAACCTGGTCGCCCTTGGTAGCAGTGATCTCGGCAGCGATGAAACCTGAGCATCAATATGTAGACTGTGTTATTATACTGTAGCTCTATTGTATAAATGGTTGCATTTCGTTGTTTCTCTAACATATATTCGATCTTTGTGCTGGGCTGCAGTGATTTTGTTGTTTTCTCACAGTGTTCCTGGTGCTACGAAGTTCTTCAAGACATTCTAGAACACATGTTCTGCTAATCTCATCCGTTAGATGTTCCATATTATCTCTTCATCTCTCCTTTTCTTCATTATCCTTCCTCTAAGCTATCATCCATTGACTCAGTCGAAGAGAGAGAGTGAGTGGGTGTAAAGTCATCGTGGAATGAATGTGGCCCCCGGGCTGCTACTTCAATTCTCTTTACCCCTTACCTCCCCCCCCTCTCTCTCTCTCTCTCTCCTCCCACCCAGTGGGAGAGATCATAGATTCGATCATAGCACGTGTCGTCACTACTACTCAAGCTGAGGAAGCAACACATGTGTTTTCGTCGTAGATTGGAAGAGAAAAGAGAGAAGAGATGGTGAGAATTAGAAGAAAACGATGATAAACGACCCATAGATAGCACCTTCTAAGCCTCCAGAAAGAGATCAGTGACGAGAGAGTATGAGGAAGGAAGAGATCATTCTGGCGTGCACCCAAACGTCCCTCACCCTTTCTGGACACATGATTCCAAACCTACAGATCAGGGTTGGGACGAGAGAGCACGCAAAAGTGAGAGAGTCCTTCTCGATTTCACACGCTCTCTCACTCCAAAGGCCTTTCTGGAAGGTTGACCGGGCTGTGGAACGATGTGTGGAGGTTTGGCTTTGATACGTATTTGGGAGATTTTTAACAGGTACCGTGTGATACAGTTGAATGTTGATCGAGGTATGTTTCAAGAAAGGAAGAAATTGAGAATGAGACGTTGTTTGGCAATTTTTCTACATCTATGTCTATGAGTACACACAGAAAAAAAGGTCTGACATACGGCCCATAAGATATGGGGGTTCTTAAGTGTTATATATAAGACATTTTGTTAAGAACCCCCATATCTTATGGGCCGTATGTAAGACCTTTTTTCTGTGTGTACTACAAGTAATAGTGTTCGAAACCGCAGATATGATATGACTGTTTCGCTCCATTATTCAGAAGCTAGAAATAATCTGCCAAAAAAATCTGGAAAACCAGTTTAAAGGCATCGATCATCAATTGTAAAGTCACAGTAAAGTAAACAGTCCAGGAGCTTTCTGAGTTGAGAGAGATTGAGTGAATAGAGGAGTGCGCAGACGGCAAACGGAAGTGAGAGAGTGTGTGAGAGTGAGAGAGCGCCGAGAGAGTGTAACAATGTGAGAGAGTGCCAACACCTGACAGTCGTCTGTCTACCTCTAGAAGTGGTCAGCAGAAGAAATCAGAGGAATGCTTTTCCCCAGATCACAGCACACCAAAAGACGGTCCTTCTGTGGCGAGACTTTACAAAAGCGGCAATACAAGGCGCGAATTTAAAATTTGAATTGGCTACCGTACCCTCCTCCGAATCGGGCACCCAGCAGTTCTTCTTGGAGTCGAAGGGCCTCGCGAGCGACTTCGCCTTGTCCTGCAAAGAAGACTCTCCTCGATGCACACACTCTCTCGGCTGAGTATCGTCCACTCTCTCATTTTCCTATAGGATATAGGACATAGATGTTATCTCATCAATCAGAACGATAGAGTAGGTGTGGTGAATTGAAATAGTGCAGAGCATACGAATATTGGATAATATTGTGTAGAATGATGATGCGTTACGGGAAAATTTGGCGCTGATTTCAAATTTCTAATTTAAATTAGTACCTCGCGAGAGATACCCAGAAACGGGAAGCCGGGATCGGATTCGAAGTCCATCTGTAAACAAAATTATCTAAGTAGACGAAGCTTGTGTACGAAAATCGATAGTACTTTGCGCAGTGAAAGAATTTAGGGAATATAATGAGGAGGAGGAAAAGCAGTATTGAGCAACGTGAAGGAAAGGTAAGGAAAGGGGATAAAGGTTGCATTATTGATTGCAAACATACACATTGAGCAATGTTATTTTGATTTTTGTTTATTTTTAACATATCATCGCTGCTAATGAATTCGATACTGTGAAGCTGCAGAAAGGCGATGAGCGATAACCAACGATGGAGGATTGGTCAGGCAAGGAAAGGAGTACTGTAATCAGTGAAATAATGGGTACGGTAGGTCAGAATGCCGATTGGGGACAGCTTTGGATGGGGTTGGCTATCATCCATCAGAGTCTCTCTCTTGTCTCTCTCTTCGACCGAGTTGAAGGGGGGAGAGAAATAGTGGGGGCGTCTCGATTCCAGTGTAAGAGAGGGAGAAGAAGAAGATGGTGGCAGGGGAGGGGGATGGAGGAGAGAGATAAGGGGCATTGGAGAGAGGGCAGACAGTGAGAGAGGAGAAGAGAGTGGGTGGAATGAAGAGAGTTTGATGACGATTTGATGAGGAGATTGGACGAATAGTTACTGCGGCTAAGTGACCGTCTCTGGTTCATATTTTAGATCCCTGCCCGAATCTTTGAACAAAATGACCTGATCTTGTACGGATCAGCGCGTGATGCAGTGATTTGCGAGTAGTTTATCTAGAGTAAGTCGGGGGATGTTGTTATTCAGTGTGCAGCCAGTAGATGCCTCGAGTGAAGTCTCGTACTGATCACCCACGAGACTCAGTCCATCCTCTCTCTCTCCTTCTCCCTTCACTCAACGATTCCTCCAATCCACAGTTCCTTCGTACTCTTCCCCTCATTGTTTTCTTCAGTGAAATCGCCCCGAGGCAGCATTGCAAGGCTGTCTAAGAATACCCTCCGATAAGAGACAACGAGAGATGGAGAGAGACCAGAGAAAGAAAGAGCGGGACGAGAGAGTGGGCGAATCGAGGAGAGCGAGGAGGGATTTGTGAAAACAAGAGAGGCCAGGTAGACGAGGAGAGGTAGAGACTGCATTCCGATAGAGACCTGCTAGATGAGATTCGGAAACATCGAGAGTGGTGATCGATGTGGTGTAGAATGATATACGTCGACCAAGCACACGCAATGTAAAAATTTCACGATTTATCTCGGCTAGACTACAGTATGCCTGATCGACTGCCTTCCTAGTGATGTCCGTAGTGTTCGTAGTGGGGCTCGTGATGGTCGTGGTGTCCATCGTGGTGATCTGAGTGCATCCGATAAGCCGTTCTTTCTCAATTCACACCTCACCTCCGTGACCGTAATAATCTCCTCCATTGTGTCCCTCATCGTGGTGACCATCATGATGGTGTCCGTCCTTGTGTCCCTGAATAAGGTACAGTTACGGTAATTCCCCTGTCTACAGTATACCTCTTCATTAGCACTACCGTATTCCTCTCCCTTCTTGTGTTCACCGTATCCTCCATACTCGTACTTGTCGTGTTCTCCATGCTTACCGTAGTCGTACTTCTTGTGATATCCTGAGATTCGAATTCTTCCTGCTGTGCTATTTCATCTCTACACCGTATTCCCTCAGTTCTCGATATTCTACAGTAACCAACCATCTCCGTGACCGTGATCGCCGTAATATCCGGCTCCATGATGACCTCCATGTTGATGACCGTCTCCGTAGTATCCATGACCGTAGTCTGGAAATAATGCCTTTATTGATTGAATTAGTTACGATATCTCAGAATTTTTACACTGCGCAGCTGCAGATGCGACAAGAAGGAGAACGATGAGAATTGAAGAGTTCATTTCTGAAATTATTGGAGAAAATTAGAGTTTGAAATATGAGTAGGAGTATCATCATTCACACTTTTTCCCTGGCTTGTGAAGAAATTTGGGAAACGAAGAGATTAGAACTCGTATTTAAAAATCAAGAGAAAAGAGAGAAGCAAACGAAATGAAGTAGAAATGTGAGGTGTGCCGTTCAATCTTATTCCATGTCTTTTATACTTCTCGGTAAATCAATGGGACAATAAGAGTGGAACAAAAAGTCTCCGATCCAAAGGATGAAAGGGAGGGGTTGAATTGAACGAATAATAATGACAGTTCGGAGGGCGTAAGCACAGTATCATGGCCACTGCATTTGAAGAAAATACACTCCATGCACGCGTGGTGTGCCTATCTACCGTATGCGCGAAAGAATGATTGAAATAAAGGCAGTCTCCCCAAAAAATCAGCAAGAGAAGGTGCACGGGGCGGGGGTCGAACCCCCGTCCCCTAGATTGATGCTGTAGAAACTTACCTCTGAGCCAAGTAGGCCGATGTGGCGCTGATCAACTTAGCTCGCCCCATTCTCGCGGAATCGCCGCTCAGTGGATTCCTCTAGACACTGGGGGAGTAATAGCTACAGTACGCTAAAATTCTGTGTGGGAGAAAATTCACCACGATTTGCAGCAATTCAAATGAGTGGGCGGAGTTTCAGTACTATTTCTCAAATGCTGCTTTTATTGCACTCCCGTGAGACTGTGTAAGAACAACTAGAGGGGGGGGGGGGGGGGATTTCGTTGGAGGAATGAGAGATGACTAATTTGAGAGTGTGCATTTTTATAAGATTACCTGAATATTGCATTGGAAACGGAATCGAGAGATTCCGAGTCCTTTCTTTTTTCGCATTCCTAGGAAACAGGGAGAAATTAGTCGCACTTTTGTTCACAGTGTTCTTGGTGTACGATACTTTGAAGAAAACTGTAAATAGCCCAAATTTGGGTCATGCAATATGATTTTTTTGTAGAAGAAGTGGGACGTCATGTTGACTGAAGATCAATTGAGAAGCTAAACATGGCATGCTATTATATAAATGGCCAGTTTCACAGCGATTTGTCTGCTCGCAGATGCCACGCGATTATCCCAATTTTATCAATCTTAGATGATAAATTCGCTTCCTCGTTGGTTCATTTCCAGAAACATTTATAGAGATTATCATTCAGTATATATTTTTGCTGTCCTGGAGGAACTTTTGATTGAGAAACAGTTGACATCGAGAGATTCCACTAGACTTCAATTGATTTTTTAAACGAGAACATTGTTTTCAAAAATGTCTTCATGTCTCCCATCTTTGTTCGAAGTGTTTTTCGTGTATAATACATTTAAGAAACCCGAAAATACTCCTCACCCAATTGGGGTATCGCAGTTTGATTGTTTTTTTTTCTTTTTGATCGAACCCGAAGTACCCGTACACAGTGAAGACTATTTCAGCAACTGGTCATAACATATTGATGAAACATAATTCATATCTCTGCAAATAGATAGTAATCTATTAATTTTCCATAATTAACGATTGGATGGCAAATTGCAAGTGCTGTAATGTTTCAGTGTGATTTGTCTGTTCGCCGATGTCTACCTGTTAATCTGAATAAATAGCAAGGTAAGTTCACTTCCTTGTTGGTTCATCTCCAGAGTCATCATCGACTGCGTGTCAGTAGTGAAGAGAGTCTGTCTGCACTCTCTCCATATCCCACATTCTCTCATCCCTCTCTAACTGCATCTCATCAATATATTTTCTCTCTTTCCTCTGAATGCCGCCCTAATCATCAGCCCCACGTCGTGATAATGATGAGAATTGTGTAGAGAAAGACGAGAATTCATAATTATCAATAGACAATTTAGCAGTCAATTCGAATCCATTTCTCAGCTATTTCTCACTAGATGCGACGTATTTGTACGGTAGGAACTATGAACTTTTTGATAAAGCGGCATATTTTTCAATGTTAATTATGTATTTCTCATCTTCTAATCATTGACATTCAAGGTACTTGTGATATAATGATTTACTCTTGACGTGCCTTGTTTTACGTGCATTGACATTAGAAATTGATACATGATGTGTAATAGTGTGGGCAGATAATTAAATAATTCTAAAATTGGTTATCACAATCCTATCTAATCAGTGCTAATCGCCTTTACGGTTCATCATTAGTGCACGAAAGGACAGAGATGATAAGGGAGTTTATCAGAAACATCCTTTGTCCTTTCTAGCGATTATTACAGATGGATACACGGTGAAAATCATTTCCTTCTTAGCATAGTTCCCATCAGACGAAAGTACTTACTTTCTTCACACTCAGAGAAAGGTATGTCATATATGGCTCCTGAACTGCGTTTGTATGTTATATATAACGTACTGTATGTCATATATAACATACAAACGCAGTTCAGGAGCCATATATGACATACATTTTTCTCTGTGCAGAACACTCTTACCTTCTTCCAAGCGAGAACGTGTTGAATGTTGTGCTCAGCATCTTTCATACCAATTGTACATTTGGCAAAATAATGCTTGGGTTTTTTCCCCGAAAAATATGCCGTATTGGTGCCGCCATTACTTTCTCTGCGGAGCATTTCTGTTCGATTCAGTTAGGATAACAAGACCGAATAGATCGATAATGAGACAAGATATTCATTAGAGTGGAATATGGATAATATAATACAATCCTCTCAATCGAGTGCCACTGTAGTTTTCATCAGTGCATACTCAATTTTCTTCGTTTACTATCTCTGACTGATAAACAAGAGGCTCGAAAAGCTATCATTACCGTCCTCCCCCATCTAATTTCACTGCCAAAATACCCTTACGCGTCGGTTTTCTCTGTTCATCTTTGATTCAACTCAATGCACATGAAAAAGGGCTGTCCGAAAACTACGGCCAGGAAAAGAAAAAAGTGGTGGATTTAAGATTTCTACTATTATATTGCCTTCTTTTTGTGCGCAAATGTGCTCAAATCATTCAATTTTATGCATGTTTTATGTAATTCAGATATTCCTTCGTTTATTCGTTGCATTCAACCTTGCAGTGCACAATGGCTCAATCTAGGCTCTTATCAATAGGAACACATATGCAAGTTTTTTTACTCCCACGAGAAGCCCTAGAATAGGGATTATTAGAGAATTTTTGTGGCGACCCATTCTCAATTATCTTTAGGGCTCCCTCCAACATGGAGAGATGGCCGAGCGGTCTAAGGCGCTGGTTTAAGGCACCAGTCTCTTCGGAGGCGTGGGTTCGAATCCCACTCTCTTCAGATCCTTTTGCGCCTCAATGATCATGCTCTTCACAACAAACCACTTGAATCACGATGTGATATCATTTCATCTCGCTATTTTGTTTTAAAAGTGCAAACAATCTCTTTTAATCGAACTTTATCAAGCGACTGATAATCGCGATATTCAGGGATAGTCCCGCCTCCTCCTCTTCCCTCTCTCTCTCTCTTCCAGTCTTCTTCTTCTCCCTATCACAATCCATTCTTGGCTCATCCGTGTGTGGCAACCACGTGCTTTCTCTCATCTCACAACATCTCCTTCATCGAAAACGAGAGAGTGTGGGAAGTTGAGAGGGTGCAGACGGTTATAATGGTGATGCTTCACGTAAATCTTCCATTTCTGTCTCTTACGATGTCGATTGTGATGACTTTTCTGCATGTTCGACTATTTGTGGATAGTTCATCGTGTTCCACTGCGGCATTCTCTCGTTTTCCTCCTTTTCTGTCCCACTCCTCTCCTCGCATGATTTCCAACCTCCAGAAAGGAGTCAGGAGAGAGGAAATGTGCGAAAGAGTCCCTCTCACTTTCACACGCTATCTCGGATCTGGCCCCTTTATGGAGGTTTGGCCAGTTTGTGAAATGATGTGGTCACCTAACCACGCAATTTTCCGCATCAAATTTGCACTCTATTACCATCGTTGTCTAATATTTCTACAGAAGCCTATCGATTTTTATCATTGTTTCAGATTGTCTTTTAATCTTTCCAGAATCGGCTGTTATTTATCGTTCGTCCTTAAATTGCCTAGTGATGATGCAATCCTTTTCAGAATGAGTTGTCTGCCAGCTCGCGAGTGTGAATCTCCCTCGGCGACTCCTATTGCGCCACCCCATAGAGGATTCTCGAACAAGGCAAGGGAGATACTACTGGACAGAGGTGAGAGATTGAGTAGTCATTACGCAATTATGCATCGTTCAAAGAAATAATTATACAATCGGGAAGCATTTCCTTCCTTATTCGAATGATCGAAAATGTTTTCCTCAATATCCGGTAGGCTTATCTGCCACCTTATCAGAATCACATTAGTTGGGCAATAGAGCATCTGGGAAATAATTGCCGGCTTCCTGACCAGACTTTGTAGTTCCGGCACTAATCCTTCATGTGAACTTAACTAATGCCATCATGAGGGTGGGGTGTTTGATACAAACTTGATTGGGGGCGCTCGTCATATCAATTCCTCGAAGCAGGGATGAGCTTCTTCTTCTTCATCTTTCATAGAAGTTGTTATGACAACTCGGGGCGCTCTCTCCATTCCGCACACTCTCTCGGCGTTTCTCTGATCATCTCGGGTCTCTCATCTCTCACACTTTAGGAATCTTCATTTCTGGTTCATCACTAATACGATTTCACGCTATTTCTAGTACAAATGTGCGTGTATCTCGGCCAAATTCACGAAACGGAAATAAGCCAACGACGTTTTGTCTCGTTTCACATGATTCCAAACCGACAGACCAGAGTTAGAGCGAGAGAGTGTGCAAAAATGAGAGAGTCCCTCTCGATTTCACACACTCTCTCACTCCAAAAGCCTTTCTGTAAAGTTGACCGGCCTGTGGAATGATGTGCAGTGATGTGAGGGAGAGGGAGCAGATGATACAAACCTAATTGGAGATATAATTAATAATTAATTAGAGCTGCTGCAGATCCATTCGATACGACACCAAAGAAGAGAGGAAGCAGGGCTGGCAGCAAAGTAGCACTCAATAGAACTGATTCACAGGTGAGAGAGGTCGAACTACACAGAGCGCGGAGTCTCCAGCTTTCCTTACTCTGGAGACATTGTCTCCTGGTGAGAGAGCATGAGAAATCGAGAGATGGAGACATCACTTCTCCTAATATTTGGAGATGTGAATACTCCAGAGTAAGGAAAGCTGGAGACTTCGATTTCTGAGTATGATTGTAGAAGAAATCAAACACTTTTAATGGCTGGCGAAAACCTTTCCACTGATTGCACACTTGCGTTTGAAATTATCCAAGGAGAGCATTTGCTGGAATATTTAGAAGAATCTAATTAATCGTTGATTTCAGGCTTCTGCCTCATCATCCAAATCCTCCACCCAGTCCATACCCGAGCCCAGTGCGTTCTTCTTTATTGTTTATCGATTTTTCCCTTCGCGATCCGAACCGAACTTTTGTATTGCAGTGAATTTCGACAACGTTGATGACGTCGCCAAGCGGAAGGCGAGATTGCACAAAAGTCTTGGTGAGTGAGGGAAAGAGTAGACTATGATCAACTCACTTGTCATCATTCATGAAGGAATCACAATCAGAGAGCATCGATAGAACGGAAGGAGTACTGTAGATCAATGACACTAATTGAGACGGCATACAAGCATGAACTTTATGTAGATACGAGAAAGTACGGGACTGCCTAATTAAATCCCTGAGAATCGCTCGAATGATTCCTCGCTTAATAATGTCATCTGTAGTGTCAATCTGGTATTTTTTAGATAGGGGGGATGAGGTATTCTAGGATGTGATGTATGCGTTGTTGTGCGTAGAAATATTTGTGATATCAATAAACGCATTCCCGGAAATATTCACATGACGAAATATCTCATAATTCTTTTAAAATAGAAATTTTAATTTTGAGGCGAACTCGGCAAAACTCGTTCCGTGGATCAACTTCAACGTAGGACTGAAGCAATCGATAGAAGACTCATGAGGACTTTCCTCAATGATGACATACTCAGACTGCCAAGGTAAGAAAATGCAGAGAGCTCACTAAATTTATCAAAAAACAGTTAGATCGAACCTCCAGTAAAGGGCCACGTGCGAAAATATGTTATCAACTTTGAAAACTTTAATTATCTTACTTTTTTGGAGGATTTTTTCATCTGGAACAGACTTTCCAATATGGGAGAAACCTGTATCTTTGAACATAGCACAGTTATCGTATTTTGCAGTGCTGATTCCGATCTGAGCGACTATCCCGTCAATGCGAAGCCACTACCAAAGAAGGCATCCAAGTACGAGATTACTGTAGAAGAGGACGAATAGATCGATCGACTCTGTGATCTACGCCTTCGTTTGTACGATATTCCCTCCACCTCACTTCCACTACATCTCTACACTCTCATAAACTCTTCCATTTGTTGTTCCCTTCAAACTTTCATTGTTTATAAGTA
Source organism: Pristionchus fissidentatus (assembly GCA_036245785.1). Lineage (NCBI taxonomy): Eukaryota > Metazoa > Nematoda > Chromadorea > Rhabditida > Neodiplogasteridae > Pristionchus > Pristionchus fissidentatus. The sequence continues at coordinate 6,474,472 of BTSY01000001.1, forward strand.
GAAAAATTGTGCGAAATAGATGTATTGATTACTCATGAAACTACTGCGATCTCCCTTTATGGTTCTTGTGATTCTCATTGATGTTAGAGTAAGACACTTCCTCCACTCTAGTCATTCTTACGCCCTCCGAACTGTCATTATTATTCGTTCAATTCAACCCCTCCTTTTCATCCTTTGGATCGGAGACTTTTTGTTCCACTCTTATTGTCCCATTGATCTACCGAGAAGTATAAAAGACATGGAATGAGATTGAACGGCACACCTCACATTTCTACTTCATTTCGTTTGCTTCTCTCTTTTCTCTAGGTTTTAAAATATGAGTCCGATTCTCTTCATTTCGCCCATTCACAGACCAGGGCAAACTGCGAATGATCAGACTCATATTTCAAACTCTAATTCGTACCTCACTTCATTGCTAGTTATACTCCGTATAAAATGTATTACACATGCTATCATATTTTGAAGAAACATAAATATTATTAATTTTCTCCCATAATTCCAGAAATGAATTCTTCAATTCTCATCGCTCTCCTTCTTGTCGCATCTGCAGCAGCGCAGTGTGAGAAAACTGAGATATTGTAACTTACTGGGAGCATGAATAATAATGAAATTATATCAATTAAATCGATAAAGTCTTAATTTCCAGACTACGGTCATGGATACTACGGAGACGGGCACCAACATGGAGGTCATCATGGAGCCGGATATTACGGCGATCACGGTCACGGAGATGGTTGGTTACTGTAGAATATCGAGAACTGAGGGAATACGGTAGAGACGAAAGAGTAAAGTAGGAAGAATTCGAATCTCAGGATATCACAAGAAGTACGACTACGGTAAGCATGGAGAACACGATAAGTACGAGTATGGAGGATACGGTGAACACAAGAAGGGAGAGGAGTACGGTAGTGCCCATGAAGAGGTATACTGTAGACAGGGGAACTACCGTAACTGTACCTTATTCAGGGACACAAGGACGGACACCATCATGATGGTCACCACGATGAGGGACACAATGGAGGAGATTATTACGGTCACGGAGGTGAGGTGTGAATTGAGAAAGATCGGTTTATCGGATGCACTCAGATCACCACGATGGACACCACGACCATCACGAGCCCCACTACGAGCACTACGGTCATCATTAGATTGATCGGCGATCAGGCATACTGTAGTATAGAATCACTGTGACGTCGAGATAAAGAACTCTGCATTTATCTAGTAATAGTCTATACAATAATGAGATGTCACCGCTGATTGGTCGTTCAATGGCTCTTCGATGCGAGATCTCTGATCACTCCAGCCACTTTATCCTCTGGAAGATTCTCCAGAGACACAAATCGCTCCACTCCGAATTCGTATCTGCAACAAACCGAATCCTCATCGTCTTCACTTCTTTAGATACATATAGTTCGGATTCGGAGTTTTTGTCATTTTTAAATATAAAAATATCCCAACTCTCCCGCAAAATAACAGAGGGGGAATTATTTAAAATAATTGTATTTTAATTTGAAGGTTCAAACGATAGTGACGAACACGAAAGCAAATCGCAAACTGAAGATACTCAGGAAGATAAATAGTGGATTCAACGAATCGCAAATTGCTAGTTCGGATCAGGGACAAAAGTTAAACTTATTCAGGAACGTCTTAATGGAACCACATCAAGTGTTAATATTTCGGGGGGGGGGGGGCAAACTGAATGTACCCTCAAAACGGACGCAAGTGAACTTTTTCGGCGAAAGTCGCCGCTTTTTTGCGACAGGCTGGCAAATCGTTGTTTGTGAACGAAATCGTTCAATTTTTGCAACACGTATGTTTCATCGAAATTCCAGAAATGCGTTTTCAGAACTAAGAAAATAATTGATTGGAAAGTACAGTAATGAAAAGTGGTGTGGTTAGGTGTCGAGCGGGTGCCGGTGCACTGGTGTACTTTTCATATTGCTATTTTGTGTCGTTCTGATGACCGTCCTATGCAAATTAAGGCTATTTATAATTGAATTCGAACATTTAGAGCTCATCCGCATACTGAATATCGGTTTCGGTCGGTATTAGGTTGCCATTATTGATTTCTCGTCATTTCTACTCATTTTAACGATTTGTAACCGACCGAAACCGATATTCAGTACGCGGATGAGCTCTAAATGTTCGAATTCAATTATAAATAGCCTTAATTTGGATAAGACGATAATCAGAACGATAAAAATAGCAATATGAAAAGTACACCAGTGCACTGGCACCCGCTCGACACCTAATCACACCACTTTTCATTACTGTACTTTCCAATCAATAATTTTCTTAGTTCTGAAAACGCATTTCTGGATTTTCGATGAAACATATGTGTTGCAAAAATTGAACGATTTCGTTCACAAACAACGATTTGCCAGCCTGTCGCAAAAAAGCGGGGAAAAGCGGCGACTTTCGCCAAAAAAGTTCACTTACGTCCGTTTTGAGGGTAGCTCTCCGAGAGAAATTTTCACAAACTCCGCTTTCAAGAGGCCTTAAAAGCTTTCAAGCAAGGCCTCTTGAAAGCGGAGTTTGTAAAAATTTCTCGCAGTTCTCATTCCATTCTGTAAATTAAAAAAAATGAGGCTACATTCAGTTTGTTCCCCCATAACCATATTTAACGACGTGTTTTCTATCACAGATATCAACTGCGAATACCAAAAGCATACACGGGATAGGGTGTCGCCAGCAACAGTACCCTCCCGCTTTTTCCCGTAAACCCACCCGATTTCTGTACGAGACGTTACAGTGTTGGATCAGGCCTTCCAGCTGTTTGCTCAAATTCACCAGCATTATTTCTAACCCTCCCGCTTTCGGCCTACCAGCAACAATACTTGTCCATCTATGACGAAAAGGGTCTAATATTCAAACAATATTTTTTTACAGCCTAAGAAAAGTTTTGCTATTTATCGCTGTTCTTCAAATTTCAAAATATGATTGAATGTTTTATAGAAGAAAAAAATGAAACAACTACCTGGCGAAGACGCGAGGCGAGATTCCGGAGCACTCACGGACAAGGATCGGCAGATTGGGATTGGCCTGTAATTAGAAAGACACGGCATTTCAAGGCCCGATTTGGTAATTTTCTGCGTGTTACACCACTGAAAAAATAGGACAGCGCGGGAAGAATATATTTTTGAATTTAATACTGTTTTAAATTCGCGGCTAGCAATTTTTAGCACTACAGGTATGCTGGGCTGCTACAGAGTTGTTTGAAATTCGCGGGATTCCCTGAGAAAATTCACGGTATTCAAGCGGTATTGAGTGATTTTGATTGATGGGCGTGGTCTTGGTTTTACGTGGAGCTGAAATGCCGTGAAAGACCGTACTTCAATGAAAGTATATATTGCATGTGCATAATATAAAAAGTCACGCGAACCAAACTGAATTTGTTCGAGGAAAGGTACACTTTTGATTTCCCTTGTTTTAAATGAAAGAAGTTTCAGAATCGAAATTTCGATGCTGACTTCTCTTTCTTAACGCCCGAATAATGATTGATTGTACTAAATTAGTATACGATCCAACCTTCTTGAGAGGGGCGTACTGCTTCGTGATGAAATCACGGACACCGGATGAAGCAGCGGACTTCTGGCAAACGTGGATGCGGAGCTCACGAAGAGCGGTCGACGCCGCGGTAACAGCTCGAGAGGCCATCTGAGGAGGAAACAACTCCAACCAGAAATGAAATGAGTATCAAACGACAGTACTACAACATGCGCATATTCAAACGGCAAGAAATAAAGAAAAGTAATAGGTAAAATAGATTTTAGAAGAGATCTTTCAAAACAGAACAATTGTGCTGAGGGAACGAAACACGTCAACATGAGAAGAAAACGCGCCAGTATCTCTTTGCGCGTTTTATTCTCAAAACTTGTTCTTCTGGTGGTCTTGCAACGATTTTTTAGCGTACAGTAATTTTCAAACCACCGTGATGTAATTTCGTTCCGAACGTTCTTGATGATTCTTTTGAATTGCGTACTTTGTGTGGGTTATATTTCTTGATTTCATTGCCACGATCTTCCTTTAACTTATTGATTTTTCCAGGTACCACATTCTAACGCTCTTGAGCGTTTAAACCATGATTCTCCCCGCTCTTCGATCAGCTCTGCGCTCGCCTGCTATCAGGCCATCTTCGCTTCTCAGTCAGAGATTCAAGTAGGTTATAGTTTTACCATGAATGAGTGAATGCACACTTTTTACTTTCATTACTTCCTATCTTTCGAATAGTTGCTTCATAGAAGTAGTTCAGATCCGATGGAGTCAAGGGAGCAGTTATCGGAATTGATCTCGGAACCACCAATTCTTGCGTTGCAGTGATGGAGGGAAAATCAGCCAAGGTGAGCCAATGGCGTGATTACCACGGCGTACACTATCAATCATGCTGACGATTAAACAAAAGATTACTTAAATTTCATGTTTAGGTCATCGAGAATGCTGAGGGTGTTCGTACTACCCCTTCGACTGTTGCTTTCACCAAGGTACTGATTATAAATCCTGCTACTCTCTTGCTCTATTTGTCTTGCATGTGATTTACTACTGTTTGCTTACCTTCTTCTTTCCAGGATGGAGAGCGATTGGTTGGAGCGCCCGCTAAGCGTCAGGCTGTTACGAACTCTACCAACACTCTTTATGCCACCAAGCGTCTTATCGGTCGTAGATTCGATGATGCGGAAGTGCAGAAGGACATGTGAGATTTCACAACTCAAATTTCATCATTTCTTTTAGTTCTTTATTTACCTGTTCTTTTCCAGTAAAGTCGTTCCCTTCGCAATCAAGAAGGCTTCCAACGGAGATGCTTGGGTTGAGGCTCAAGGAAAAGTATACTCTCCCTCTCAGGTACATTATACTATCTCCTTTCAAATTCATCTGGATAGCATTACGATATTTTTTCAGGTCGGAGCTTTCGTCCTCATGAAGATGAAGGAGACCGCTGAAGGATACCTCGGAACGACTGTCCACAATGCCGTTGTTACTGTACCTGCTTACTTCAACGACTCTCAGCGTCAAGCTACCAAGGATGCTGGCCAGATTGCTGGACTTAATGTTCTTCGTGTCATCAACGAGCCCACTGCCGCCGCTCTGGCTTACGGTCTCGATAAGTCGGACGACAAGATGTAAGTTTTCCCTCCGACAATATGTCAATCCAAAATAATTATTTTTAAGCATTGCTGTCTACGATCTCGGAGGAGGAACATTCGATGTCTCCATTCTTGAGATCCAGAAGGGAGTCTTCGAGGTCAAGTCTACTAACGGAGATACCTTCCTCGGAGGAGAGGACTTCGATCATGCACTAGTGCACTACCTCGTCGCTGAGTTCAAGAAGCAGGAAGGCGTGGACATCACCAAAGTAAGTAGTGAATATAAATATATTCAGGATTTGCACTTCCGAGAAGCACGCTTGTCTGTCTCATTCGGCAACTGTGGTTTTAAGTGCGAGAGTGATGAGAGCATCTTACCGGAGAGTGCGGTTTTGTGGCTAGTGCTTTTAAGTAATGTTCTACATTTAGTTCCTTTTTGAAATATGAAAGAGTGTTCCCTGAGCGAGTGAGCAAATACATTATTTTGCAGGATCCGATGGCCATGCAGCGTGTCCGTGAGGCAGCTGAGAAGGCAAAGTGCGAGCTTTCTTCCACCACTCAGACCGACATCAACCTCCCCTATCTCACCATGGATGCATCTGGCCCCAAGCACATGACTCACCGTCTCACCCGCGCCAAGTTCGAGCAGCTTGTCGGAGATCTCGTGAGACGCACCATCGAGCCCTGCAAAAAGGTAATTTAAAATCGTCTTGTTCATAGCAATACCATCACGCAAGTCAGCAGTCCAATGGTCAATTTTTGGAATGTGTTACGTTGATGGGATAGCGAAGCGGCGTCACTGGTGTTCGGCAGAGAACAGTTTTTGTTCTCAGTCTTACGTATCTAGATGTCGCTGCAAGAGATCGAGAGTTGAAATCACCATCGCGGGCCTGTTAGCATTATTGGTAGTTTCTTAGTATGATCTCAAACAATGTTTTCATTAACTAACAAACGACTAACGATTCCATTTCGTTGTTTATGATTATATTTTTAGGCCATGCACGATGCGGAGTGCAAGCCTTCTGAGATCGGTGATGTTATTCTCGTCGGAGGAATGTCTCGCATGCCCAAGGTTCAGCAGACTGTCCAGGAACTCTTCGGCAAGATGCCCTCGAAGAGCGTGAACCCCGATGAGGCTGTTGCTATTGGCGCCGCTATCCAGGTAAATATTGACGGAACTGTTTGAATAATGTTGGGAACTGATATAGACTAGATAGACGATTGTTTTTCCTTCAGGGAGCTGTTCTCGCTGGAGATGTCACCGATGTCCTTCTCCTCGACGTCACTCCTCTTTCGCTCGGTATTGAGACCCTTGGAGGAGTGATGACCAAGCTCATCACCAGAAATACCACCATTCCCACCAAGAAGAGTCAGGTAAATATGGGAATTCGAAAACAGCTCACACATTATTTTAACGAAGATAAACAAAAGTGCGTAACTTCTTTAATTTTCAGGTCTTCTCCACTGCAGCTGACGGACAGACTCAAGTGCAGATCAAGGTTCACCAGGGAGAGCGTGAAATGGCTTCTGACAACAAAGTTCTCGGACAGTTCTCTCTCGTGAGTTAATGATTATTTTCCTACATTTAGAAAGGATTATTTTATTCGGCATTATTTTGTTACAGGTCGGAATCCCGCCTGCTCCTCGCGGAATTCCTCAAATCGAGGTCACGTTCGACATCGACGCTAATGGAATCGTCAACGTGTCCGCCCGTGATCGTGGAACTGGCAAGGAACAGCAAAGTGGGGGCATATTTCCAATTTCCGTTTTTTCTCCTGATAATTGCACTTTTGAGAAACACACTTTATCTTTTTTTTGGAAATATGTGTGTGGTTACTAGTGCTATATAATAGTGGATGCTTTACCGGCAGTTCATTTTCATGGTGAATTCGTTAAATAAGTATCTTATCATTTTACTATTTCAGTCGTTATCCAGTCTTCTGGTGGACTCTCGAAGGACCAGATCGAAAACATGATCCGTGAGGCTGAAAAGAATGCCGCTGAGGACGCCGAGAAGAGAGAGCGCGTTGAAGTAAGTATTGCATCTCTTATAAGCAGTGCAGCACTACTGAGAAACACATGGCTTCTATTTTCTGATGACATGTGTGGTTATAGGTGCAAGATAACTCTAATGGGTCTTTACCGACAGTTTGTGATATCAGCAGTTCTGTTAAATAAGATGCCGAACATTTTCTTGCTTTCAGGTCATCAACCAGGCTGAGTCGATCATTCATGACACTGAGAGCAAGATGACTGAGTACGCTGCCCAGCTCCCCTCTGATCAGACCGAGGACATCAAGAAGAAGATCACTGAGGTGTGTATGCTCAAAATGTTGATGACTGATGGTATTTGCATCTTTGAGAAACGCACGTCCTCTAGATGAGTTTAGTGTGTGGTTACAGATGCAAGAGAAGTTATGATCTTTACCGGCAACCTGATTGCATTATCAGGATTGTTAAATAAGTTTCCTAACATTTTATTTTGTAGACTCGTGAGATGCTCGCCAACGCCGAGGGAAAGAAGGCCGCTGAGATCAAGGAGTCGCTGAACAACCTCCAGCAGGCGTCTCTGAAGCTCTTCGAGGCCGCCTACAAGAAGATGGCTGAGCAGAACAGCGGAAACAACCAGGGAACACAGGAGGCTCAGGAAGCTAAGGAAGAGAAGAAGAACTAGAAAAATATCAATTGGTCCTTCATTTTGCCTGTACCCTGCCTCACACCTGATTTATTTAGAATCCGGAATTCCTCACGATTACGGCCATTGCACTTGTTCATTCTAGTTCACGCATCTAAGATCTTTACTCAATTGCCAAACGCGGTGGTTTTGGTGATACTTGTTCACAATTGTAAAAAGCAAATGGTATGTTTGAATCACACCCCCATGATACTCCGCACTTTTCACGATCCTTTCATCTGTTAAGTTGAAATTTAGCTTTTGTTGATTTATTCTCCCATCTCCGATTGATGCTTCGAAAAGATCTTTCCTAGGACTTCAGTCTCTCCGGATCCGGTCATTGATAGCTCTTAGAGAACTTTAGAATTAAATAGATTATAGATTTGTTTTTGTTATCTTTCTGCTTTCCCAAAAAAAGGAGCCATTATGATGGTAATAAATTCTTTACTTTTCAAAATGTTCATTGCAATCAAGCCATAGATGGCAAGGAGTGTTCTGACAGCGAGTGTTGGATGTGAACCCGATGCGGGAAGGTCTGATCCAACACTGACGGCTTGAACAGGGGGTGTATTTCTTTATTGAAGCGACAGCAATGGAATAATTAATCCACAGGTAATATCAAAGGAACAACCGGAAGTGACGAGATGAACGGGGATTCATATTTTCTTCACTAGGAGGTCAAGCAGGTGAAACGGGGCGATTCTCTCTCACGAGGAAGGTACACCAAATAACGACTAACCTACACAACAACAACAACTTCAACGGATGAGAATCAATAAGTGAAAACACAAACCGGAAAATGAAAACATAATGTAAAATTGAAGCATGAAACGGGTCCCTGTATACTCAGGATAAGACGGAAATGAGTAATGGGAAATAAAACAATCAATATCTTGAATCATCTTCTTATGTTCAAGCAGATCTGACCATGATGAGACCGTGGTTGAAGAGCTTCGTGAGGAAGGCAATCTGTGATGTTATCTTCGTTATTACAATATTCTACAAATCGTCATGCTTCCAGTTTACAATCCTACTACTCCTACCGTACTCCTCCTCACCTTGGCCTTCTTCTTCATCTTAAGTTCCGATACGGTCGTCCATTCGGGGTAAGCAGACAGAAGATCGCCGAACGCCGGCTCCTCCTGCAAATAATGGAGACACTATTATGACGTAACTGAGGTATCCTTTTCGTACCATCTTTACAAAAACATAGACACAAAAATGGGCCTTTCCAAGAGCTTCAAGCTCGAATTTATTACCTCGACAGTGAGAGTGAATGTTCTCTCCTCTGCTCCTTCGTAGACACGAGCATTGGCCATTCGATGCACGACAAATGGAGCATCGGCAGACTCGAAGAGAAGTCTGAACGTGCGAATACACTATTATGGTACATTTTCTTAAAGAGAAGAATCTGTTTCCGTAACGACCATTCATTGCACATCCCGTCTCCCCCCATCCTCAGACACACCTCTGTCCGTGTCTCTTGATGAAGCGAATCTCAGAGGTGGCAGTGATGCGGGAGGCACCCTGCAAACACAGGTGCATTTATTGGCAGAATAAATAATCGACTTTCAAAATTATGGCACACAATACTACCGTAATCGACAAGTATATTTTTCGTCATCAAAAGTTGAATACATATAACAATTAAATAAAATTGCACCTATGAATAAATAGTAATTTTCGCATGACTGCACGACGTCTCGACCCCCTCTCCCTCCATCCACCTCACCTTCTCCTTGAATAGATCGGCACCGTCGTTGCCCCACACAGAGAGCTGCTTCTCTTCTGAAGATGACAAGCATTCAACTCATCGTCAATTCTTTTGGTTACATTGTATATTTACTGCATCATATCCCCTTCCTTTCTCACCATTCGAGAGTAGAGGTGGGAGGGCTGTTCTCATGAATTCGCGTGCCATCAAATCGACGCCCGACTCGCGCATTCCATCAACGAAGGAGCGGAACTTGGACATGTGACGGTCGAGGGTAGATGTCATTCTGGAAAGAGGAGAATTGGAGGCGATCAAGATTAGTAATTTCGGAAAGACTGGGCTACGAATTTTATTCGGACGTTTAATTAATCATATCAAACACACAAAAGGCGGTGACATCATTTACTGAAAACATGGATATCTCACCTTTCTCCAGCCTCCCCCAATGGATATCCATCGGGCAGCTCGGCCACTCCAGTCATGTCCAGCAGACTGCAATTACAGTATCATTACTACTACAGTCTACTGATGCCGTATCCACGTAAGTCCCGACTACCGTACCCAGCGGGCAGCTGCTTCCTCAGTTTGACTCGGTCCGTAGTGAATGCCTCCATGGCAGCAGGGAGAAGCTTCTGGAAGTAGTTGGAGAATGTCCACTGACGACCGACGGAGATAGTCACGTGCAGAGAGTGGACGGAGGCATCGGTACGAGCCTGGCAGAGAGAACAATTAAGGAAAAATATATTCAAAAAATCAAAAATATTTTTTACAATGCATATAAAAGTACCGAAGGACGCGCGATTCGAATTTTGAGCAAAATATGTCACACTTTCGCATTACAGTGTTCGTTAATTTTAAAAACTCCCTCATTTATTATTAAAATACTCCACAAATGTTAACATTCCGAAATTTGATTGTATCAACAATCCGCAATTACCTGATGGATGAATCCTCTCGGGATATACAGCAGATCTCCACTCTCGATCCATCCCTCAAATGCCGGCTTCCTTCCCTCCATATCAGCCTCCGTGAAGTTTCCACTCGATTCGAGAGGCAGTTCAGTGTCCGCCGACTCGGGCGCCCACACTCTCCAGTACTTGCGACCCTCCACCTGAAGAGAAGAGAGAAAGGGTAATGGAAGAAATGGACAGATGAGGGACACGTAGGCAACAAAATAAATAAATAAATAAATTTCCTGGGAAGATAACTAACCTGGAGCAGGAATGCGTCAATCTCGTCCCAGTGAGGAGCGAATCCGGAAGCACCCGCGGGCGTGATATACCTGCAATCGATAAACTAGATACAGTATCCTCTCAAAAGCAGGATCCATTGATCCAACTGCGCTCGTCTAAAGAAACTCACGTGTTAGCACCGACAAAGCAGTGGAACATCTCTTGCAGTGTGTCACACAGATACCAGATCTCCTTGCTGTACGTCTGCGGGTTCGTCAGCTGCACGCTGCAGCCAGATCTGCAACAACAAAAAATATCAATCAATATTTTTTTAAACAAAACCAGCTACAGTACTCTGTATATCTCCCCTACCGTACCTGATGGCATCTCCGATAGCAAGGGGATAAGCTCGACCGGTGCTGTTGTGGGTCGTTCTCACTCCATTCTCGTACAGTGCCACATTCACATTGACACCGTATTCGAGGCAATTCTGCAAGAAGAAAAGTTATTACTCGAGCTGATTCGAAAGATGAATGTGTATGTTCTCAGATTTAGAACTAGCCGGGATGTGTTGAGGTTAAATACACTACGCTCTATGCATAATTCTGGGTGCGAGTTCAGTCCAGGGGAGCTAGGTAGATGGCTCCAGGTACGGTCCAGGGGGCACCCGGTAGCCGGCTCCAGGTTCGGTCCAGGGGGAGCTCGGTAGCTGACTCCGGATTTCGTCCAGGGGGGGGGGGGCTCGGTCGCCAGCTCCGGGCTACATTAAAGCTCGCAGTATGCTGGGGAAGGCTAATCTCCACCAAGAGTACTGGCTTATTCCGGTGGAAAAGGCTCGTGAGGCAGAGAGCGATCGAAAAAAGTTGCCACTACGCCACTTCGTGGCAACTTTTTTCGATCGCTCTCTGCCTCACGACGGAAACGCAGGATACAGTGCGTTCAGAACTTTTAGAACACTTTCAGAGACGTTTCCTGTCATTTCCTACGATCTATGAATCATTTTGGAACTTTTCGAATTTTTATGTTATAACGTGTTAGAACACGTTCGGACACGTTTCTGACATAGCAAAACACTTTTCCTGCGATCCCCGACACTCGCCGGTGCGTTTGGAGGAAGGTCGAAAATTTCGATCTTTCAAGTTAAAACTCGGCAAAACAGGTGAAAACGTGTTTCACGGTATTCAAAGACGTGTTAGGACCACTTCTGGCACTTGCGAAAAATGCGGCAAAAGGTTTGCCCGCAGCGGGGGTCGAACCTGCGTCGGTCGGATTTGAATCTCGCGCGCTTTAACCACTTGGCCATGGATTTGGTGATTTAAATTTTGTAAAATTTTAAAGCAATTCTGGTCACCTATCATATGCAAAAGGTTCTGAGAAAAGTGATTGTGAAGCGATTTATAGCGAAAAAAACGAAAAAAATTGCAACGGAAGAAATAACAAAAAAAAACAAACATACAAACAAACAGACAGACAGACGTTAGCATTTTCTAATATATAGTAACCACTAGCAAAACTATGGACTATTCAAAATAAAATAAAAATCCCCCTCTCACCTCTCTGAGCAGATTCGTCATTGCTCCAGTCGAGAAGAGATTGCCGTAGTAGTTCTTGTCCTTGCGGGCCACGACCAGAGAAGTCGACTGAATTAGAACCATTGAGTCAGTCCCTGACTCTACGACTCTCATATCCCACCTGGAAGAAGTCCTCAAAGAAAGTCTGGACGTCACAGGGAGAGAGCAGCCAATCGAGAGCCTTCGATGCAGAGACACCAGAGTCAACCTCCTGAAAATAAAGAAGGATGAGGGAAGACATGTGATAGATACACAGTACACAATTATTACAACACGACCGATCAATAGTGACTAGACTACGGTATCTCACCTTGAAGGGGAAAGCGGCGAAATCGATGCTTTTCGCAGCCTTCTTCGACTTCTTCGCGGGCTCACGAGTCATCTGCAAAAGCAAGCAATTATATAGTGATTCCCCTGCCGCATCACTCTAATCAGAATTATCGGGGTATAAATGACAGTTCTCGATCAGCCGTTTTACTTACCGTAACACTCTTGCTGGCCATATCAGCATCGACGAATGCCTCCTGGTAGCTGTCGTCAGAGATGTGTGAGGAGGAATCGGAAGTATCGCCTTCCACCTCCTCGTACTCGTCTTCTGCAATATCAATTCATCAGCTTACGCGAGTTGTTACATAACATTTTAGTTCCCTACTCAACAGTATATTTATTTATTTAACCCTACAGTATCAAGTACCGTACCCCTACAGTACTCCTAGTCTCCACTCACCATCCGACATTTCCTCTCCATTCTCATCGCAGTCACTGTTGTCACAGCATCCGTGCATCTCCACTCCCTCTTCGTCCTCAAATCAATCGATAATACCATATTTGACCCAAAATTACACATTAAAATACAACAATTGTAATAATGTAATTTCTATATTCCACTCAAATCCACGATACCTCCTCTTCATCCTCATCACTCTCCTCCTCCTCTTGTCCATCGTCTTCATCAAAGTTGACCGTTCTGAGTATGTCTTCAGGTCGAATGACAGCGTCTTCCTCGTCCATCTCGGATGAGACCAACTCCTGAATAGCCATATTTAAATATAGATGCTATTAAGAAACAAACTAATCAAAACCGAAAGCCATTGCTTCAGGAACAATTAAAGCAGTCGTCTGAAACGTGAAAGTGGCTGGTATAATAAAAATCTCCTTTGTACTCACCTCATCACTGACTTCCTCATCCGACATTCCATCGTCGCTGAGCTCATCCTGTAATGAATTATCATCTTGATCTGCACCCACATCATCTCAGATACCGTCAATCTCTTCCACTCACCAACTCATCTCCACTCTCCACTTCCTCCTCCTCATCTTCGTCGTCTTCCTCATCACCAGACACGTTCTGCAAATGCAGTCGTACTCACAATCGCTTCGTCTTGCATAGTGATGACGTCATTCCCCCCTTTCCCACCTCAAAATCGGCGTCACGCTCCTCATCATACGGATCGAGCTCCTGCATCTCGCGCTCGTACGCAGCCCAATCGACATCTGCAATTTAACTCAACATGCTTTCTCAAAATGTATAAACTAATTCGAAACATGAGAATGTGGGAGGTGGGAGACGTACTCTTGAAGCTCTTTGGCCTCTTCTCTCTCAGCTGCTGCTGCAGTTTGTTCTGTCTCTCCTCGAATGATTCATCCTCGTCACTCGGCTCCTCCACTGTGTACGTCATCTGAGAGAGATCGAGTAGTGAGCGAGAACCAGTTCAAAGCTCATTAGATTGTCCCGAGATGGTTCTCAGAGAGAGAGAGAGAGAGAGAGAGAGAGAGAGAGAAACAAGCCTTGTGTCGTAGACTTATTTCTCTATGAATTCATGCCAATCCATACATTTTCGCCCGGCCGAGATCTCTCATTTTCACACACTCTCTCGCCTAGCATAAACACGTCAGATATTTCATAAACACGTCAGATTTCTATCGGAAGTTCGATAAAACAGATCAGATAGGGGACACTTCTTACTAAACTCGATATTCTACGCATTCCTAGATGGGTCTCGAGTCTCTAAACTGCCTAGTTCAAAAAAATGCAAACCGAGATAAAACAGGTCAGATAGGGGACACTTCTTACTAAACTCGATATTCTACGCATTCCTAGATGGGTCTCGAGTCTCTAAACTGCCTAGTTCAAAAAAATGCAAACCGAGAATCTCGGCCAACGAAAATGTATGTGCCAATCTCACCTCCTGCACATCAAACTCTGGATACTCGACGACTCTTCCACTGGCAAGCTTGCGTCTCTTCGGCTCAGAAGTACCTACAAGAGGACGAGTATTTTTCAACAGCATCGACAGGATTAAAGTCAGTCATCTATCTCCATTCGTCTCTTCCTACCGTACCCTTGGGAAGAGGCACGAGAGCGAGGGCGTCGGCGTCCTCCTCATCCTCACCAGAGTCAGAGGGACTAGCGTTGCGGGCCTGCAATCAATAACAATCAGCACCATGCTCTCGAAAATATTCAAATTAAGATACGGTAGAGTTCTACCGTAATCCAAATCGATATCTTCTCACCCTCTTGCTCTTGTTCCTCGCAATCTCACTCTCCATGGCTGAATTCGCCAGCTGCTGAAGTCTCTTCTTGAAGAAGTCAGCTGAAATCACAATATTTATAATTGTATTGTATTTATTCATTTTTTTCTAATATTCAATCACTGGTGACCGCGTGAACATTCCCATACCCGAGGGAGTTCCGTTCACTTCCTCCTCATCCTCATCCGCCAGTCTCTTTCGCTTCTCGTTCTTCTTCGCTGACTGCTCCGGAGTCTTCGGCTTGGTCACCTGCAAATGTGAATGTTCACGGATGCACCAGCACACTCGATTACACGACTACCGTACCTTCATGCCTCCGTTCTTGGCCATTTCCTCCTTCATCTGTCTGATCGTCTTTTCCATCTTCTTCGTCACCGCAACATCCTCTGCAATTCGCAAAGTACACATAACATTCCAACGGCGACTCCCAAATTGCGCACCATCATCACTACACAACAACCGTACCCGTCTTTCCGGCCTTCTCTCCATTTCTGTGGATGGCCGTGTGCTCGCTGCCCTTTCCATCCGAGTAACGAGCGCGATTCTTCTTCTGTAATTATAATCATTAATTAATTACAAAAAGAAAAATTGTAGCCTCGAATGTTGTTTAAAGTAAAATACACAAAATAGTTGGGGAATGAGGTATGGAAAAAACAACTGACGTCGGTTCTTCTCATTCCGACGGGTACTGCATTCTCCTTGATGGGAGGAGCGGCCGCTGCACGAACCTTCGCCTCCGATGACATCTCAGCGACTGAAGAAAATAAGGAATAGAGGGTAAAATTTAAATTTATTTTTTTTTAGGGATTTTGTGTCAATTCGTCGATGATTGTCGATAAATGAGCCGCTAGAAGTTCGCCGTCTTCAGACGTTACGTCACCATTAGGACATCGGAGAGAAAGTGAAAGAAGCACTACTCACATGCACTCCTCTTGTTCTCGAGATCGGCGTATCGATCGATGGGCTTGGCCTTTGCGGTTCCATTGGTGAGAGGAGCGTTCTCCTGAAGTTCGAACATCGCATATTTGAAGCAAATAGATAAATAATTAAATACTGTGCACTATTCGCAACAACCTAAACTAACGTAACTGAATAAAGTAATATAAACTTTTATAAAATATCAGATAAACAATAAATAAAGAATACCTTCTCAACAGCTGGGGCCTTCTTGATGGTTACTCCGCCAGACTTCTTCCCTTTTCCAGGCATCGTGAGAGATCTCAACACACAACACGTATCACAAAAGCGAAGAGGGTATTGGGCAATGCAATACGTGCAAGAAAGGTTCAAATGAGCAATCTGAATCAATTGGCCAGCAAATCGATCGATAAGAAAGAGGGTACTCTGATCTACCACGATTTTCGACACGTCATTCACCCGAGAACAAATTTCAGTTCAAGATATTCAAAACGGGACTTCACAAGACCCAGTTGGGAGAATAATACAACAAATACCATTTCTGGATAAATACCGTACATCTCTTTATTTGTGCGCACACCGAAATCACAGAACCACGGCCGTCGTGAAAAGAAGTGTGAATAAATTAAAACAGCGTGGGACATTTTTACACACACAAGTATACAATTATGATTCGCTGGAAGAGAAAGTGGGTCGAGATGGGAGAGGAGAGGAGAGAAAGAGGCTCGTGCATCAAGCAATCAGTCCCTTCTCAGAGATAGAGTTCCTCAGGTGCTCCCTCCTTCTTACGATAGAGAACATTCTCCTTTGCCTTCTCGAAATCAGTCATCGTCACTCGCATGCGACGCTCACGAAGAGCAAGCAGACCCGCCTCAGTGCACATTGCCTGAATTACAATGTTAGTCAAACTGCTCATAAAAATGAACGCACGAAACGTTACGATCGGAAATATTCTCATATTCTCCAGGAAATAAGCCATCACCGGCCCCCATTCCTACTCACCTTGATATCGGCTCCACTCAGATCGTCCTTGGCAGTGATGAAGTCATCGAGAGCAACGTCGTCTCCCATAGTCATTCTAGAGGTGTGGATCTGAAATTAGGATTATGAATTAGCGTGTATCAAGCACTCCAGAAGAGATAAAAAGAAGTGATATACGCGTCCTGAAGAAGTAATATCAGAAGGGCGAAATTAAAATAACCTGGAAGATTCTTCTCTTGGTCTTCTCATCGGGGAGGGGGAATTCGATCTTTCGGTCGATACGACCAGGTCTGATCAGGGCGGGGTCGAGCGATTCGATGCGGTTAGTCGCCATCAGGACCTGAGGAGATTACGGTAATCAAAATAATCGATATCCACTTTTCAGCAGTACCTTGACGTCTCCTCTCGAGTCGAATCCGTCGAGCTGATTGAGAAGCTCCAGCATAGTACGCTGAATCTCGCGTTCTCCTCCCGAGTTCGAATCGTATCTGGAATATAAACATACATGGACTACCGAATACGAATATAAATACATGAATTATAATACTACTGTACCTCTTGGTTCCTACGGCGTCAATCTCATCGATGAACACGATGGAGGGCGCATGCTCCTCAGCCACACGGAACAGCTCACGCACCATCTTGGGTCCGTCTCCGAGGTACTGCAATTTTAGAGCTTGTGCTTCACACCATTGCACATTTTTCTCTCATGCCAATAAATCCGTACCTTCTGGATGAGCTCGGATCCGACAATTCTGAGGAAGGTGGCCGATGTTTGATTGGCGACTGCCTTCGCAAGAAGAGTCTTTCCAGTGCCGGGGCAACCGTAGAGGATGACTCCCTTGGGAGGCTTGATTCCCATTTCCTCGTAGTACTCGGGATGAGTGAGGGGCAGTTCGACTGCCTCCTTGATCTCCTGCAAATTGTCGGCATTTATCGATTGAAGTAATATAACAAAATAAATAATATCATCATCATTACGCAATAGTCATACCTGAATCTGCTGGTCGAGTCCTCCCACATCAGCGTACGTCTCTTGGGGAGCCTTCTCCAGCTTCATCACAGACACCTATACGAATATAAATATTTTTACAAATACAAAGTTTACGTCCACCAAGTGTCGAGAAAATGTGCTATCGAAGTAGAAGCGAATGTGATATCTCATTCTCATCAACTGATCAATCATTTGCAAAAGTTAAAATGAATCTGCAACTGACCATGGGATCAGTGTCGTCCGACAGCACTCCTATGACGGCGTGCGTCTTGTGGTTGAGAAGGACGGAGCAGCCTGGTTCCAATCTGTAAAATCACCGGTCAAAAGCAGGTCGAAAACCGGAATGTACGAAACACAGAAATGCAATGTGGTTTCCAGGCTTGTTGTTATAAATAAAACTGGTCTTCGGTTGGTCTTCATGTTTTACTGACCTAGAACCACCATAATGTTCAGAATATGAAATTTCCACCCACATTTGGGGTTTTGGGCGAAAGAAACGTCAAAAACGCAATAGTTTTTGGGCGAAAGTATTATAGTACCACGCAGTATACCCAAATTTTGGCATGTCCCACCTACCCTATCGATTCAACGCGGTACATTCTTACGCAATCGCCTCACAATCATCTCAAAATTGGAATTCAAGGAAGAATTTAGCAGTACTATAATAATTTCAACTCACTGTTCCTTGTCGACGAAGGAGAGGATGTTCACGTAGTGTTCACTGCCCACATTCGTGCTCACAATCGCGTGATGGTCGTCGATGATTTCCTCGAGCGAACCAACAGCCATCGGAGTACCGCGCAGCTCGTCAACCTAGAGTATTACAATTTTAAAATGATATGTGCATGAAACGGACTACTGGTCTGCGCACTCTCTTTCTATACCTCGGCGTGTTTCTCGATTTGTCATGCTTTTTCGCAGCATCTGTTGATTAGGAGTGGAATATTTTATTATTTTGAATGAGTGCTTGTAAATTTATAATACCAAGTTCGGCATGCTCCAAACCCCATACAATCGAGTTTGCAAGAAAAGAAAAATAATCGATCCAAGCAAATGTGACAAGTCAAACCTTGGCGCGCTCCTCCTCCTGTCTCTCCTCCTGGGGCTTGAGTCTCTCCTGGTTCTGGATGAACTCCTGCTCCATCAGCAGATAGTCCTTGATGCGCTCCGACTTGAGTAGCTTCAGACGGCATCGGGAATGAGGGGTCACTGGAATTCACAAGGTAATTGAAAGAACTTGCGTAGAAAAGGTAAGGTAAAGAAGCGGTGTAAGACTGACCGGCAGGAAGCTTGGAGGCGGTGTCGGGTCCCTTGGATCCCTTCTTCCTCTTGCCGATACGGGTGGGAATGGGTGCCTCGTACTTCTTCTTCTTCTTCTCCTTGTCGGCGTCTCCCTGACCGCGCTCATCGCGACGATTGTAGCCAGACTGTTGCTGGCCCATCTCAAGAAGAAAGATTAGAAGGACTGCAGCATGATGAACTCGAAAAACAATGAATTCGAATATCAATGGTACTACTCTCATACGACAGGTGAATTGATGAATGTTAAAATCATTGAAATTGAACAAGAATTAGCAGAACTTAGCGTAATACAAATTAGATGATTACAATTGACCGAGGGTTCTTACGCGAAAGCCAACGTTAGGCGTAGAAAATGGGCATCGATTGGGGGTATTCGGGTGCGCTCTTTCACGTGATGATAAGCTAAAAACTCAAAAACGACGGGAAAACACCGAATTTAGCGATTTTTAAAAGTCGGCGAACGTGATGATTTCAAACGGAAAAGCGCGCAGAAGAACACACAATGACGCGCGACTTTTAATCTGCTCTCGTTCAGCACCAACGGAACGAAAAATACTTACCGTACTTTGTTAAATATTGATCACAAACCGTAACAAATTATATTTAACTTGCACAATTTACCGCGATATGACAATACTAAGAACAATGTAAATTTTTATCGAAAAAGAACTGACTTCTTTTCGTCATAGCGAGTTTGAGTTCGGTACACTTCATTCGATTTCGTCTCTGATCGTGAGCTCAGCTTGTTGGACACACTGCTGCCCCCAAATAACTCGATCTCGCTCCCTTGCCCATTTCAACCTTCTCGCTGAACGAAAGATTCACTGCTATTGAACCCAGTCGATGTTCCGATCTCTTGCTATTATGCTCACTTCTAAATGCCATTCTGAATATAAACCAATTGTGTTTCAGAAGGAATTCTAATTTGAATAGCTTCAATAACATGCGATTAATATTTACGCTGTTCCTCCTATCAACAACCATTGAAGCAACACCACTTAGAGGTAAGAATTCGAGTAACGGCCACTCTACTCATTCTCACAGCATCCGAACCCCTTTCGTTTAGAGAAAGAGAGTCAGAGAAGTCAGAGAAAAAAAATTTGGCAAGCTGCCAAACGTCCTGGCACCGTGCCAATTTTCTGGGTTATCGATCCGAGCGTTGTTTAAATATTTTATCGATGGTCATTTTAACACAATGGGTGTGAAAATATACAACGGGGAAGGTGGGTTTAGGCATAGAAATTGATAATAGGAATGTCTAAAGAACCAGCAATGATCATGCCTTTTGAGTCGTAACACGGGGAGAAGGTACCTGAGATTCGTAATTGATTATAATGAAATAGCCCCGAAGGGTTGGTATCAAACCAATTAGCAAAAAACGGAAGTGTAAAGTCTTTATCGATTCAAAGGTTGAAATGAGGGTGGGGGTGGGAAAGCTCGAAGTCATCGCGAAATTCTTGTTCAGCAACCGCCGTCGAAGCAGAGCGACAGAATCTGGAATGCACGCATTTAGTAGATGCAACCCAAAATACCATTAATTTACCAGAAAGTAAAAAATTGGGCATAGATTCTCCTGCAACTATACGGTTCAATATGCCAGCTATGTCGTTCAATCGATAGAATAGGCGCGACACATTTTTGGAGGTCGATTTCAAAAGAGCAATTTCAAAAATCGGCCATAGCTCCCGCTGCACCCGTACATTTTGAGTTCAATATTACACCAAATAGATTAGAATAACGCACCGTGAAATAACCCGAGGACACATCATAGCTCGATTTATTAGGCATCGTTCTCGTAGTGGGGCTCGTGAAAGTGTCGGTGCCCCATCCAAACGAAGTGGATTTGATCCTGGAACGACATGAATTCAAAATAATAGTGAAAATAAACAAAATGAAGCGATAATCACGCAGAAATGAGAAGAAAACTAGGAAAGAAGTCAGAGAGAAGAGAAGGGAAGAGGGTGAATGAGAGTGACATCGAGGAGTCGATCGAACAGAGATGGGAAGGGGGTAGAGAGGGGAGTTGATGAGGTGGTTATAAGTGGAGACAACAGTAGCAATGACCAAACAAACGAAAAGTTACAGAGCAACAATAAAACAAAAGAGAGAGAAAAACAGCTGGCGAACTGGCCACTCCAATCGATCAGGCTGGCAAAACGCCAGGGGCTGGCAAATTGCCAGCGCGCGCTTTTGCAGTTCGGGGGTAGGGGAGTAGGATTTTTCCGTTTCGCGCGTACTTTCCGATGCTGTGATTCTGCATGTTCTCTCATCGATCAGACAGCGCGAGAGAACATGCAGAATTGAGAGGGTTAGATCATTACTCAAGAATTCAATCTCTACATCAATAACATTCTATTCCAGTCAAGCGCCAAACGTCTCAATCAGATTTTCTCAAGGCGCTCTTCAAATCCGCCAGTGCCCAATCAGGTTTGACTACAGTATTTGATCCTGAATCAATCAATATTTCAGGAGGTCAACCCCCTACTCCTCAACCTCCTCCGCCCCCTCCTCCCTCCGATGGTGGCTCCTTCGGTAGTCCTCTACCCTCTGGCAGTGGAGGGGGCAGTTCCGTATTCTCTTCATTCGCCGGTTCTGGAACGCCATCTTCCGGTTCTGGCACTCCATCTTCCGGTTCTGGCACTCCATCCTCCGGAGGCGGCCTCTCATCATTTGGAGACCCTCTGCCTGCAGGAGGGGGATCCGGCTCTTTCGGTGGCTCGGGAGGAATGAAAAGTGGAGGATCTGGTGGTTCATTCGGTGGATCCGGAGGAGCTCAAGGCGGGTCTGGATCCGGGTCTTTCGGAGGGTCCGGACCCAGCTCCTTCGGTGATTCGGGATCCTTTGGAGGTACCGGCGGACTCAAGAGCGGATCTGGTTCTGGATCCTTCGGTGGAGACTCAGGTTCTTTTGGAGGAACAGGTGGAATGAAGAGTGGATCGGGAGCAAGCTTCGGAGGATCGGGGTCCGGGTCATTCGGTGGATCTTCGAATGGAGGCTCAGGTACCGGGTCCTTCGGACGCACTGGAGGATCCGGTTCTATTGGATCTGGACCGAGTTCATTCGGAGATTCCGGATCATTCGGCGGCTCTGGTGGGCCAAAGACTGGCTTTGGTTCTGGCTCGCTTGGAGGCTCCGGGTCAAGCTTCGGCAGCGATTCTTCCTCCGGAAGTTCAGGTGGCGGATCCGATGGAATGAAGAACGGCGGATTCTCGGGCTTTGGTAACTCCGGCTCCGGTTCCGGTTCCGGCTCTGGATTCGGGGGGAACTCTGGGTCCAGTTTTGGAGGAAATTCTGGTGCCGGTTCTGGATTCGGCGGAAACGCCGGTTCTGGATTCGGGGGGAACTCTGGATCCAGTTTTGGAGGAAATTCTGGTGCCGGTTCTGGATTCGGGGGAAACTCTGGATCCGGGTTCGGAGGAAATTCTGGTTCCGGTTTCGGTGGCTCCGAAGGCGGGTCGGGTGGACTCAAGAATGGGGGTGGATTCAATGGATTTGGTAGCGGATCTGGGTCGGGTTCGAACGGATTTGGAGGCAACGGAGGAAGAAATGGAGGATTCGGAAACCAATTCGGTGGGTAATTATTGATTTATCATTCAACGAGACTATTTTATGATCCGATTGTGGTCAATTGCAATCGGTACACACAAAACTGTCTTGCATTACAGGAGAAGACCATGATCATGGAAGAGGGTTTGGGCCAAATGGACCCTATGGACCCGGTGGACCGGGTGGACCTGGTCCATGGGACGGCCCCGGAGGCCCCGGTGGTCCCGGGTTTGGACCCTGCGGTTTCCCCGATAGACCCGGATTCCGTCGTTGCATGAGGAGATTCAGAGAGCAAATGGGTATGTTTTTTCTCTTCTTCTTCTTCTTCAGAGATCCGATCTTACTTGCATGTATGGTCATCGATATTTATATCGATGATCATGTATGATGTATACATGCATGAGTCTCCCCCATAGTTGAATGTCGACATTTCTCTCTTCAGGCGGTCCTGGTGGTTATGGTCCACGTGGATTCGGAGGACCTGATGGTCCTGGATTCGGAGGCCCACCTCCCAAGCCCCTCACGAAGGGTAGGTCAAAAGTACCCTTTTTCTGTAAAGGAAATAAATGAGGCTCATTTTTCGCCAAATCAGATCGTGTTAATCATTGATTCACATCATTCCTCCGGCAGGAACACCTTACAGAAAGGGGTTTGGAGTGAGAGAGTGTGTAAAATCGAGAGGGACTCTCTCACTTGTGCACACTCTCTCGCCCTAACCCCTTTCCGTAGGTTTGGAATGCTGTGGTCCGCAGCTGTGACCGTCTCACTTTCTGTTTCCTGCGAGCGAAAAAAAGATGATCGAACCAACTTCTTTATTTATCGATCTACTTTCAGAACAACAAACAACGCGATTGATCGGTGGACTGGTATCTACCCTGATTGGATAACCGAATGAAGACGAAAACTGATTAGATTATCGATTTTCTCTTCTAACAATCCGGTTCTGTAGATTCCCGAAATGACGTAATAATTCCTGTGTAATAAATATTTTGTCCAACATTACTGCAAATTACGGGATAAAGAATATTGGAAATATGATCGGTGAGATCATAATCTCTTTTCATCTTCTCTTCTCCTCTGAACATTCTGCAACTTTCTCCCTCATCCCGACCCAGATATGAATTGATAAGGGTTCATAATCAAAGGATGGACATTCTACTCTTATCACTCGTTCCACACTCTTCTCCTTCATGAAATTTGTTCCCGAGTGTATCTGTTGTTTCCGAACAAAAAAATTCTTCGTAAACTGGAATTTGCAGGTAAATGAAGGCGAAAAACGCCCTTCTGTCGGGCAGTCATGACTTCTATGTGAAACTTGCCGGTAGGTGGAAAAGTCTTTCTTCATTTTCATGTTCTTGACAAGTAAGGTATGTTCTCATAGAAACCAGCGCACCTTCAAGAATACTTTCCAGTGGGAGTAACTCTCACCTCCCTTCTCTCCTCTCTCATTCTAATGTCTTCTCTGATGGCCGTGACCAGCAAGGCGAATGCAGCCAGAGAACACACGGCCGCATCCATCGAAAAGTTCAAGGTATACGGTAGATACAGTATACATCAGAGGAGCCCGTCAATGCAGATTCGTACTTCTGATATCTGGAGGGAATTGAATGACCGTGCACCTCGATTGAGAAGAAGACAGACAGAGGGACCAGTTCTGCATCAATGCAGCAGTCAGTTATCAAACCATCCATTAATTGAACATAATCAATATTCATAACTACATCTATAGATACTGACTTCCTTATAACTGTTGCACATGTTAACCTCCCAATAATACGTATATTCATTGGTAAAACCAACTAAAGAACGTGGGAAATTTGACGAAAAAATATCGAAAAAGTGAATGTTATTTATTATTTTCATTTGAATCGATTGGTGGATATTGCTAACGACAACTCATCTTTCATTAACTATCGCCTGTGAAACATAAATGTTTTCACATGATTCCAAACCTACATACCAGGGTCAGAGCGAGAGAGTGTGCAAAAGTGTGAGAGTCCCTCTCGATTTCACACGCTATCTCACTCCAAAGGCCTTTCTGTAAGGTTGACCGGCCTGTGGAATGATGTGGTTTTTGTTCAGAAGAGACTCTTGTTTAGTCTCCGATATCTGATCAGTTAATTACTTTAATCATCAACCCTCTTTTCCTTTTCAGAATGTGAGCGTCTCTCATGCTCCTCTGGGCCTCCGGGTGTCGAGGGACCAGCGGGCGCCGATGGAGACCAAGGAGAAACAGGACTACCAGGAAGACAAGGCGTCGTAAGTCATATTTCTCAGAGGTAAATAAGTCTACGACTTCATAAGTCTAAGATGGCCAGCGAAGGCTTCAAAGTCTAAAAGGCTCAGGGGAGCGAGGCGTGTATACACGTGTAGACTTTGATAGTCCTCGCTGGCCAGCCCAAGTGTAGATTCGTAGACTTATTTGCCTGTGAGTTGTTTTGTATTGTGTTGCGTAATATTGTCGTAAATTTATCGCAAAAAAACTGTATTCGAATTATTATTCTCGACGAAATTCTCGATGAAATCACATAATCGTGTCGAATTTTTTCTTTGCATTCTCATTGAAACGCATTCAATTTCTCAATTGACTCATTTGCTCTCTCACTCTCCCTCTCTTCTCACATGATTCCAAACCGACAGATAGGGGTCAGGGCGAGAGAGTGTGCAAAAGTGAGAGAGTCTCTCTCGATTTCACACGCTCTCTCGCTCCAAATTTTTCCGTAAGATTGACTGTCCTGTGGAATGATGTGTTCCCTTTCCGTAAGATTGACTGTCCTGTGGAATGATGTGTTCTCTACAGGAAGGAGTCGACATCGACGCCCCTCCCCTTCCCGATCTCCCTTGTAGAATCTGTGATGGAGGTCCACCCGGACCCGCCGGTCCCCAGGTACCGTACCCTCTGAACATCTCGATTATCCATCAAATGTGTGCAGGGTGAACCCGGAATGACCGGAACCAAGGGCCCTCAGGGTTCCATCGGTGTTCAGGGAGCCCAAGGCGTCTACGGTCCCGTGGGCGAACCGGGCCCTGTCGGTACCACTGGACCCATAGGCGAAGCTGGTTCCACCGGACCTGAAGGAGATACGGTCATTGGTGAGTCTGTTCTGCCACATCCCCTGACACTATCCTAATTTCAGCTGGTCCGGGCATCAAGGGCCCGCCTGGTCCTCGTGGTCCGGCCGGTCCCATCGGTCTTCCGGGTCCCACTGGTCGTCCAAGCTTGATTCCTGGAGAGCCTGGGGAAATTGGAGAGTTTGGAACTGTCGGGGAGGATGGATCTCGTGGAGTGAATGGAGCAATCGGTGCTCGAGGGCCTCTTGGAATTGCTGCTCCTCTAACTACTGTAGTGTGCCGATCAGCATGCGAAGTCGTAAGGGAAGAGGTCGAGCCTGCTGCAGTTGCCGATGACTCCCCGGCCCTTCCTCCTACCAGCACGACAACAGAACCCACGACCGGTGCAGCAAGCACTGCTGCAGCTGCACCCACGACTATTGCAGCAACTACGCCTGCTAACGAACGAACTGCTGCCATAACAACTGTAGAACTCGCAGCAACTGCAGCAACGATTAAAAGTGCTGCAGACACGACTACAGCGGCTGCAGCCACGCCCACTGCTGCATCAATACCGACTCATGAGGAACAGCCCCGTATTATAGTGCCGATGAAGAAGGAAAAAGTGAGCATTATGATGATCGGGTTCTGCAGCAAGGGTAATAGATGACGTTTTCAGACAGCTTCCGTCCGTCCATTCGCTCGTGGTGCCACTACACTCAATCGATTGGGAATGAAGAGACGAATCGGAGGGAGGGGACAATCTCCGAGGTACTCAACGAACATGAAAGTTCTCTTGTTCATCGATTGTCTTTTCAACCAATCTGGCATATCTTAGAAAATCCACATACCGCATTATTTAAAGACAGTTGAAAAAAAAACTTGTGTTCGACTGTGAAATATAATGTATTGTTTTCAGAGTTCACGCCGTTCCTCAATCTCCCTCAGCAACGATGCGACCTCGTATGATCAAGTTCAAGGAGCCAAGGCAAGTCCATTGCGTAATTACTAGGCAATCTCTCTTCATCTTCCAGAGAACAGCTCGTCCCCTTCACAGCTGCCGAATCGGAAAGACCCATGGGCATCCGGAAGCCGGAGATTAGGAAGGTCGTCAAACAGCAGACTCGGCGGATTCCGGCCACTACGACCGTCAAACCATGGGTGAGTGCTGCGATACTCAGGCGAGAGAGTGTGGGAAAATGAGAGACTTTTGGAAAATGTGGAATTTTTTGTATTGCAGGTTCATGCGAGACGAATCGAACAGCCATTCGGATCTTCTGCCTTCATCTCTGGCAATCAAATACCAGGCATTCTTAAACCGAAGATGAGTGGATTCGCTGGCAAGTCAAAGGCGCAAGCAGCGCCGACGATTATCATCGCTGCACCCATCGACGCACCACCGACCACACCACCCATGACGACTACGGTAGCCATACCAGCGGTTGATGTACCCACCACTGCGTCATCACTAGGCAACGCTCAAGATGCAATGGATCAACTGGTACCCTTTACAATGGTGTCTCCCACCACTGAATTACCACACACTATTCTTCCTACATCAACTGTCACATCCACAACTTCATCGACTACTACAGTAAACCCCTCATCTACCGTAACCGTTCCTTCTGCAACAACATCTACTACCATACCTGCCACCGTAACCGGCACATCCTCTAATACTGTAATCGTTCCTTCCACAACTACTACCGTACCTCATCCTACCGTACCTGTTCGTGCTCGTATCGTGCCAGGACCGCCCTCTCCTCAGCCTCCTCAGCCGATCTTCGATCAGCGTGTTTCACAATTCGGCGGATTCGAGGGATACGACATTCAGATGCCTCAGAGGAGACAGAATATGGTTGATTCCAGATTCGCCAGAGTTCCACATGCACCTGTGGTAGTCACTCCGGGCACTACCACAGCCCCTGCCCCAACAACGACCCAATCGCAGACGCCCGTTCCGCCCGCCACGGAACCAACAACGGTGCCCACTACCACGCAACCAATGACTACAACTATGGAGCCGACTACCATAACTACCACAACGGAGATCGTGACTACCACTACCACACCTGAACCAAGTTCTGCTCCTGCAGAGGAGTCAGTGGAGACGTTTGGTGAAACTGTGGAACCTGAGATGGCGGATTCTCGTAACAATTCTGAGACTTCCGACAAGGAGTTGACTCCTGTCTTCTCCACCTCTCCTCCCATCTCTCAAGACACGGAGACATTCGAAGAGAATAGCTTTAATCTCTTCTTCGGACAACGAATGTAATAATATTATTAATAAATAATAACTAATAATTATTGAGTTTCGAATAATAAAGCTCTTCTTAAATTGAAAGTATATATCTCATTAGCAAACGGTCTGCATTGGATAGTTTCAGACTGCTATGCACATGATTCCAAACCTACAGATCAGGGTTAGAGCTAGTGTGCAAAAACGAGAGAGTCCCTCTCGATTTCACACGCTCTCTCATTCCAATGGCCTTTCTGTAAGGTTGCACGGCCTGTGGAATGATGTGTATGGGCACGACTGTTTAAAGTTCCCTCTTGTTCTGAATCGAGAAAGGACAGAATAAGAAGAAGAGAGGGGAAGAGAGTGAGACAATTACGCCCTAGGCGCTAAACATATCACGCCAATAAATCTCATTTGCGCCCTTTCGCGCCACTGAACTCTCTTTCTCTGTCTTCCCTTAGAGTCATAGATGTCCCTTCTAGAGATCAAAGATCAAGTATATGACGTCATTCATGGAACTAATAGTGACTGCATTATGAATTTATTGTTCTACCGTGTGGGAAATACTGTAGTGTAATCAGAAACTATTGCATACTGATGCGATGTTAAAAATCGAGGAGAAGATCAGAGATGTGATCTTTTGCCTGTTAAAAATTCCAGACAAAAGATCGAATATTTGAATTCCCGCACTTTCTGTTTTGATCGATTATTTCGGCTCCCAGAGAAGGTAGAGACTCAATTTTTGGATCACCTGTTCCAAATAGGAGTGACGATGGTCACCTAAGGTCTAGCCCCACTGGAAATCGAGATATGCGCAAAAATCGATAAATGCGGGAATTCAAATTTGAGATCTTTCGATCTTTTGGTCGTGAATTTTTTAACAGGCAGATGTCAACATTTGAGATCTTTTTGAAGATTTTTAACGCCACATTATACTGTTTTGCACTACGCGCTGCAGATAGATGGAGTGTGTGTGTATCCGTCGTATCACTACGTAAGTACACTCGCTTCGCAACAGCTCTTCTCTCTTCCTCAGTAGATAATTGCATCCCTGTGAATCAGTGATAGAAATCTAAATGGAGCGACTACGCAGAGAGAGAAATTGGACAGGAAATTATTTACTCGTCTCTTCGACTCTCGAAGAAGATTGAGTAATGAGAGAGAAGAGAGAGAGACTTCTATTATCAGTCTCTCGACCTTTACCCCTCTATGGAGAAGTGTCGTGTCTTGATATACAGTAGTACACATCCAATAGACCAATTGATCTTTGAACTCTAAAAATATTATCAGAAATTGTGAAAGTCTAGTTTTATGTTACTCTTCATCCTTCGCGCGCCAATATTGTCTGTTGTAGGCTGTGTTTCATCCTCTTCTCTTTATTGCGATCTTCGTATTTCGATAATATTCTCATATTTCTTTCTTCATTCCGAACAATAACTCTCTCTCATTTCTTGGCACTTTGTGGTTCGGGAAAAATGGGTTAAAAATGCTCAGTGGGACTACTTCCAACGATGCCCACCCAGTAGTTAAATTTTGTTGTAACGCTTGGTTCTCATGAAGAAGGTGTCTTCTCGGATACTTTCCATCTGATGTGCATAGTGTTCTCACATCATTCCACAGGCCGGTCAACCATCCAGAAAGGCCTTTGGAGTGAGAGAGCGTGTGAAATCGAGAGGGACTCTCTCACTTTTGTACACTCTCTCGCTCCAACCCTGATCTGTATGTTTGGAATCATGTGTTCTCTATCACATCTCAGTGAGTTCTATGTGGGGTCATCTTCCCTTGTCCTCCTCCTTCTTCTCTTCTGTCGTACAATTAGTGTGGAGTGGCCGGGGCGTTGATTCAGTCTCCTCCTCGAGAGATAATCGCAGTTGACAGACAGGGAAGAGAGAGAGAGAGAGAGAGAGAGAGAGAGAGAGAGAGACTTGCCGTTGCCCCCTCTGATCTCTTCCGCCCATTTCAACGCCTTCACGCAATCCCATTCACTCCAATGGAGAACTTGTCCAGTCCATTTGCTATCCACTCAATGATCTCTGAATTTCTCTAATCACCGATGATTTATTAATAACACGGCTCTCTTTTTTCTTTTCTTCTTATTTTTTTATTATTATTGTTATTGCATTTATTGTGTCACTCGTCAATTAAATCACATAATTCGCTATAATTGTTCTATTCGACACTGACTCATCTCACACCGTCTTTTCTTCTTGATAATACAATTTCTCCTCAAATCTCTTTCCGCTCCTTTGATTCTCCCTCATTCGTCTTGTTTTTGTTCACAACTTCAACTCTCATCGTTCACTCCCAATTCCCCTTTGGCAAAATCCGCATGTTCCGACAACATTTCTTTCAATGGCCCCCAGAATGTGTTTGAATCATTCTAGATCAGCTAATATTTCATTATTTTCAATGTTCAGTCATTCTTCCACCACATGTGAAGTAATCATTAATTGCACGAAAAAAGTGTCCGTTATGTGGCGTTAAAAATCTTCGAAAAGATCTCAAATGTAGACATCTGCCTGTTAAAAAATGCACGACCAAAAGAGCGAAAACATCTCAAATTTGAATTCCCGCATTTATCGATTATTGCGTATATCTCGATTCCCAGCAATGCTAGAACGTTCAAACATTAGGTGACGATCGACACTCCTATTTTGAACAAGTGATCCAAAAGCCTCTACCTTCTCTGGGAGCCGAGATAATCGATAAAAACAGAAAGTGCGGGAATTCAAATATTAGATCTTTTGTCGATCTTTTGGTTGGATTTTTTAACAGGCAAAAGATCACATCTCAGATCTTTTCCTTGATTTTTAACATCGCATCAGTCATGTTTCAAAGATGTTATGTTCGATATGTTCCACATGCCAATGAAAGGATTTCACATTTCTCTGATCAGTGATTTCACTACTCCTTACCATGAAAAATTCCAATTATTGATCAATTCCAATCAGGACACGATGACGTCATCTCCACTTTCCGTTTTCTCATTGATTCTCCTTCTCATTTCATCTCCATCGATCGCCGTTGGAAGAAGAGGAAAACAAGGGTGGGAAATATTAAAATATTGGTTATTAAAAATATTTGATCCATTTTCTAAAAAAACACATCCGCACATTTATTTTCTCCTAATATTAAATACCAATGTGAGCTGAAACTAAAAAAAAACAACTATCCACCGTTCCGACTTCCACACAATCTCCACTGATCGAATTACAATTTTTATGGAGAATGAATTTATATTTTAAGATGGCGAGATCAACATCCGCAGACGAGATGGAAACTCACCTGTGAGTACTTTTATTACAAAATATATTTAATACAACACGCAAAAAGAGTGAAGCTGTCCATTCAATCCCTTTACGATGTTTGTAGCCCCAGTGTGTTCGTGCGATGTCTTTGTATCGCCATTTTTAGCAAAAGTATTTTAGAGAAAGAAAATTTGGTGAGATGTTTGAGTGGCGTCTCACCACGCTGGAGAAGATTGTCTCAAAACAAACTGCGAGAAGGGGTCCGGGTGGGAGAATCGTTCACTGATTTCAACTGTTCCCGGTTTCTCGCCTATTTACTCGATTACCCTTTCCTCTCTCTTTTCTCGAGTCAGACTCTCTCCATTCTACACGCTCTCTCATCAGTTAGACAGTGAGAGAGAGCATGTGAAATGAAGAGAGCCAGACACTTGCTCCGTTTCTCCCTCCAATCACAGTCGCAGATCTAAATTAGAATGTGGCTTCGTCTTCGAAGGAAATGGAATCGACTACTGACTTGTCTCTCTTTCTCTCACTTCGACACACGCACAACCACAATTCATCTTCGTTTTCTGGAGGGATTCACACTCTTTTCAAAGACTATAGAATCCGTTCTTGGCAAAGCGCCAAAATTGAATTCGCGCTGAGACAAACGACAAAACATGTTACTGCGTTCTATTTTTCTCTTTACGCTGCATAACTTTGACTTACCACATGATTCCAAACGTACAGACCAGGATTAGAGTGAGAGAGTGTGCAAAAATAAGATAGTCGATTTCATATACTCTCTCACTCCAAAGGCCTTTCTGTAAGGTTGACCGGACCCATGGAATGATGTGTTACTTTTCAGAACGCGGCGTTATAGACTTTTCATATCTTTGAAAGAGAGCTGGAATGTATGACTGTTGAGAGATGAGTTCGAAATTCAGAAGATCATATCCTTCTATTCTATTATCATGCCCTTTCTTCCATTCAAACAATGTTTTGATGCGTCGTCCATTGACATTCCCAGAAAGGTCGCTAACTCTCTCCCTCCGATGCTTCATTCTCTCAATAGAATCAGTCACGAATGGTCGACTTCGTTGAGGGAAGAGTACCTCGAGTATTGCGTAGTCATGACGCAACTCGTCTACTGCAGAGGATAATCCAGTGCCAAAATAAGATTCGCGTCATTCGCATTCCCATTTCCCCCTCTCTTCCTTCTTCAGTTGCGTTTTATTACGGCAAATTGACGATTTTCGCGAGATTTCTCTTCTAGAATCCACAATCTGCTAATTCTAG
Organism: Pristionchus fissidentatus; assembly: GCA_036245785.1. NCBI lineage: Eukaryota > Metazoa > Nematoda > Chromadorea > Rhabditida > Neodiplogasteridae > Pristionchus > Pristionchus fissidentatus. The sequence continues at coordinate 6,506,773 of BTSY01000001.1, forward strand.
TTGCAAAATAGACGTCCTTTTATCCCTTCTTTTCATTCTTCATTCTCCCCATCTAATTCCTCTTTCTCCCCTCTTCTCAATCCATTATACACACCTTCTTCCTCCTTTTTCCAATCCCCATCCGTCCTTTGTTTCATGCATACAAAGCGTTTTGCACTCTTTTTCTCGCCCGAGATTGTTTCAGTCTCGGGCCAATCCATCTTTTCCCCGCTCTCACCTGTCGAAGGTGACAAATCACAACTGTGACCTGTCGTCTGACCTAACTCTGACCTCCCTCGTCTCTCCCTCGTCTGTCAATTCATCTCCGTGTGTGTGTGATTCCTTTCCGCGCAAAGTGGCCAATGCCCTGGAGGCGAATAAATCCGAGATGTAGAGAGGAAATAGAAAAAGAGAGCGACGGAGAGAGAGAGAGAGAAAGAGAGCCAGACAGGACCCTGTGTTCATCACCCAACAGTCTCCCACTGTAGTTACCACACATGCGGGCATACTCACAGTGTTCTGGCAAAATGCCAAAATTGAATTCGTGATGCTATCGCCCATTTATATTTTCGCATTCTCTAACTCTAAGCTAAAACAAACTTGCATAGACTCGCCAGACTGCCGTTAAGAGATGGAGATACTGTATCCGTTGTGTCATCAATCGATACGAGTAGGTCACTGGTCGCTCTTCATCTTATCTTCTCTAATCATGTTTATCACTTGCCTCGTCTCTTCTCTCAGTCATATTACAGTCGACGAGGGAGAGGGAATCTCTAAATCTGTGGTCGAGAGAGAGAGAGAGAGAGGCTTCGTCTTATTATTATTAGCAGCCACACCCGAATGCGCATGGTTGGATAATGAGAATCTGTAATATGGAATTTGGTTGTGTTTTCGTTAAAGCTCTCACTCAATGGTAGTACCCCGAGATATAAGAAATTTTTGATTGTTCAAAAATTTACAGAATGGTGTTTTCGAAACATTTCTTCTATCTCGGGGTACTACCCACTCAATTATTTTACGCGCTTAGTCATTTGCACTATTTCGTATGCCATGTAGAAGTTGATTCAGTTTGTTTGTAACTTGTTTAAAATTCAGGAAATATTTGAATCAGTTATTTTTATTCCGCATATGCCAAAAGACAGGTGAAATGATGGAGAAAATAGTGATAACTGATTCAATTGTTTACCCGAATTTCCAGTTTATAGCGGACGATATTTCTGCCATTTCCCTGTCTCCATCTGAAGGAGATCAATAAAGATCTATGAGCTCTCTCCCTCTTCCCACACTGATCCCTCCCTTATCAGACACTCTGTTCCCCTTTTGATCTATTACATTTTTAAAATTATACGATCATACCAAAAAGTCAAAACACGGACTTCCGTTGTTTACCAGACAGGCACGTTCGCGACTCTCTCATTGTTGCGTGCTCTCTCGCTTTGGTAAATACAGGAAGTATCATTTTGACTTTTTGTGTGTTCGTGTCATTTTATAAATGCAATACCTTCTCTCTCCTCTCTGGTTTCCCTATCACTCTCATTCCCTCTTCCCTTCATTTCCTTCTCCCCCTCATTGCAACACTTTATTCGGTCGCCCTTTTATATCCATCCCATTCGCCTTCGCATTTCCCTCTACTCTCTCGATTTAATTCGACGAGAATCTCATTTTCACCTGACTCTCTGCGTCCGACACACTCTCTCGCTCTCATTTGCTTCTCTGCCTCTCTCCCTTCCCCACACTCTCTCACCAAAACCTCTACCTCGTCTCTCTCAAATTGTATCGCTCTCTCGCCCCCATCATCACCTGAGAGGCTTCCGTCCTCCTCCGGATATGGAAATGCACCCACGATGGGCGGTGAGAGAGTGTGAGGAGCGAGGAGAGCGCAGAGAAAGAAAGAGTTGACAGAGGGCATTGTCCGATTTATGTGCTGCAGAAATTATTCGCATTTATGTAATTGACCATTCCTTGGCTAATTTATTCCTCACACCCCTGAGAACGCCATTCCTTGTTGATTTCCTCACATTCATGTTGCCAAGTCTCTAGGTGTGTGTATTTCTCTCTCAATCTCTCCAATATTCGAAGCACTCTCTCAAATTGGTATCAAATTGGTAAGCGAGCGCTCCGCACACGCACGGATAATCTCAGCTCTCTCTCTCTCTCTCTCTCTCTCTCTCTCTCTCTTTCTCTCTCTCTCTCTCTCTCTCTCTCTCTCTCTCTCTTGTAAACAACAGCCCCGTGAACTACTCAACCGAAGACTTTAGAATAAGTCATTTATCTACCGTAACTTTCCTACAGTATTCATGCATCATCACCATCTTTAGAATCATTCATTTCATCCACTGCAGAACCGCTTATTGATTCCGTAACTTACCTCACTTCTATAATCATTAACATGCCTTAACTATTATTGCATTCTCATTCCGTTTCGCGAATCGATCGTTATTCTTCCATGTACAGTATCCATTTCTAGCCGTGAGGGGGCGATGTTACTGTATCTCATCCTTCTCACCTCATCTATCGATTGCTGGAATCTGTACACGGAGGAGGAGCAAGAAGAGCTGGCTGCTATTCCTGAATTGAGAGGAGTTGTAGTGAAGGATGAGGACAGGAGACAGCAGCCACTCAAGGGACACGATTGTACGTACCATTTATTGATTTTACTGAACAGAACAGTTTCCATCGAAACCAGTAGTACTCACAATACCAGCAACTCGTTGGTATTCTGTCTGCAGCAAATATTTGCTTGAATTTCACTGTTTTTCATTATGTTTTCGTCGAAGATGTTTAGCGCTGCAGTGAAATGTCGAAACAAAATGTGTGAAATGCTACTTCCGGTCTCCCCTTTCCTTCTGCCCTTTCAACAAGTTGTGGGAGTGCATTTCAGTCGAAGCGAAATGTATCCAGCATATCCATAATCGCGCGTGACAATTCCATTACCTTGCCTGGGTCTCGACCGGAAGCGAGAGAGTGTGTGCATCGAGGAGAGCGGAAGAGTGAGAGAGTGGAGGGAATGAGGAGAGTGCAGAGAGAGAGAGAGAGAAGTGGAAGGATGCGCGCTTATTGGATGTGATGAGCTGTCGAGCTGATCGTGTTACGAAGTGGCCAGAGAAGAGAAGAGCGTTTCGATACTCCGCCCGGCCTTAGATGATATAACTTGCAACTGTCAGTATCGCAGTAACTACACGTACTCGAGTAGAGTAGCATCGAGTCATCGAAACATACTTGCAAAGTCTGAAATCACTGCGCCAACACGGAACTTCCTTGTCGTAGAAATAGAAGAAACTGAATAATAGGAATTCTGACAAACAGATAATGATCAGAAACCATCGTACAGCAGTGGCAAACACTGTATTCGAAACAGTCCCAAGTGACCAGTTATCTTTACTTCGTTATTCCTCTCTCGTATATAAACTCTTTTTCTTCGTCCGTTCGAAATCATTCTCTTCTCGTGTCTCTCTCATAACCGAGACTAACTCCATTTCCGTCTCTGCCACCTAACTCTGTTAGAGAGAAAGAGTTGATATGGAAGGCGGTCAATCGGGAACGGGGGTAGAAGGATTCAATCTCATGCGGTGTTAGTTTTCCGGAAAAGCTCTTGGAAAAGCTAAAAGGAGTGTTAGTTTTTACTTTTCCATTTCTCACGGCGGGCTCGGAAAAGCTAAATATTTGAATTCCCGCAATTATTGATTTTCGGCCATAACTCGGCTCCCAGTGTATCTAGGCTAACCAAACTTGGACCATGAAGTCTAAATGCGAAAAGTAACCCTAAAACAATTTTTTTTCAATGCTAGCTTAAATGGGAGCCGAGATACAAAAAATGCGGGAATTCAAATCTGACAGCTTTTCCGGAAAAGCTAGCGGAAAAAGTAACACTCTCGATTGCTTTTCCAAGAGCTTTTCCGGAAAACTAACGCCACATCACTCTCACTCATTTCTCCACTCAGAGGGAAATAAGTCTACGACTTCAGAAGTCTTGGCTACTGAGCGACGACTTTAAAGTCTAGAAAGTGCCGCTCCCCTGCCTCTAATCAAAGCGAGTAGACTTATGAAGTCGTCACTCGGTAGCCGAGAAGTCTACAGTACTAGACTTATTTCCATGTGAGCACACTCTCCTCAAGTGTCTGCACTATCAAGTCTTCTTCTCCCTTCTTTATCTCAACACTCACAATCCCTGCTACAATCCGATAAGATATTTTTTACACGTACCGCAATGGCCTGAAGGCTTCTCATTGCTAAGTCAAAGGGGCAATCGAACCGCGTTGTTTCGTCCCCTCTTCTAACAAGATTACACTAGTGAGCCGTTCTTGCCCTTCTCCTCCTCTTCTTTCCTTCCTTAGTTTCGGTTGACTCAATCGCCCTTTTCAGTTGATGTTGCTATGAAGACCCTTCTAACCATTCTTGCGCTATTCCTCCACTTATAGGAAATGATTGTGTCTGTCTGTCTGTCTGTCTGTATGTTTTTTTTGTTGCAGCGTGACGGACATTTTTCATTTTCGCCATAAATCGCTTCAAATTTGCGCAATCTTCTCAGAACCTTTTGCATATGATAACTGCTCAGAAAACCTTTCAAAATTTTAATATAAAAATCCGCTAATTTCATATCCAAGTGGATAACGCGTCAGACTTTGAATCCGAGACCCCCAGGTTCGACCCCCGCCGCGGGCAAACCTTTTGCCGCATTTTTCGCAAGTGCCAGAAGTGGTTCTAACACGTTTTTGAACAGCGTGAAACACGTTTGCACCTGTTTTGCCGAGTTTTAACGTGAAAAACCGAAAATTTCGAAAAGTGTCCAATTGATGCGCAGAGCGTAGGGGAACACAGGAAAAGTGTTTTGCGATGTCAGAAACGTGTCTGAACGTGTTCTAACATGTTTTAACGTGAAAAATTTAAAATTTCAAAAAGATCCCAAATGAACCGGGGAGCGTGGAGAATCGCGGGAAAAGTGTTTTGCGATGTCAGAAACGTGTTTGAACGTGTTTGAACACGAACGTCAAAAATCGAAAATGTCGAAAACTTTCCAAATGATTCGTAGAGCGTAGGGGATCAGACGAAAAGTGTTTTGCAATGTCACAAACGTGTCTGAACGTGTTCTAACACGTTTTAACTTGAAAAATCGAAAATTTCGAAAACTTCCAAAATTATTCAGAGAGCGTAGGGGATCACAGGAAACGTCTCTGAAATTGTTCTAAAAGCTCTGAACGCACTGTATCCTGCGTTTCCGTTGTGAAAGGCTCGTGAGGCTGAGAACGATCGAAAAAAGTTGCCACGGAGCCACGAAGTGGCGTAGTGGCAACTTTTTTCGATCGCTCTCAGCCTCACGAGCCTTTTGCAACGGAAATAGCCAGCACTGTTTGTAGCGATTAACAGTCCCCAACATCCTAACCTCTCCCTGGACCGTACTTAGAACCGGCAACCGAGCTCCCCCTGGACCGTACCTGAAGCAAGCTTCCGAGGTCCCCCTGGACCGTACCTGAAGCAAGCTACCGAGGTCCCCCTGGACCGTACCTGAAGCAAGCTACCGAGGTCCCCCTGGACCGTACCTGAAGCAAGCTACCGAGGTCCCCCTGGACCGAACCTGCAGAACTATGCATAGAGCGTAGTGTACGCATAGAGCGTAGTGTATTTAACCTCAACACATCCCTGCTAGTTTGAAGAAATTGACTCTCACCGTACTGTCACTGTACATGTCGGTACTCCATCCAGGAAGAATCTTCTGATATTAATATACCATCGTAATGCATCTAAAGTTCTGTGACGGCTCCATCTCTTCTATCAACTCCATCTGGTATCTTCTGTCCCATCACCCGACAGTCTCTCTCTCTCTCTCTCTCTTCTCTTCCATCCGCCTCTTGTCATTCACTTCTCTCACTCTTCGTCTTCTTCTGTCGTTCAATTCATTCGCCGTCCAGAACAAAGCCGTCGATTAGCATAACCGAGATGGAACGAACGGCCCTTCCTCCACTCCCTCTGCCTTCCGCTTCTTCTCTTCTTTTCCACGCTCTGAGAAACAAAGAATCATTCCTCGTACTTCATCCAGCTTTTTTCAAGCATTTACCGTTAGTCTCACTGCGAATTCTAGAAATTGCTACCAAATCGTCGCGATACTGTAGACGAAAACATACTTGACGCAGTCTCCTCAAGTGACTGTTCCACTCCTCCAAAAAGCGTTCCGTATCAACAGTATCTTTTCCAATCCCCGTAAATCCGTGCCTGACCGGATTCACTCCCCAATCTTCACTACTTCACCCTCCTTTTTTGGTCAGTAATAAATTCGGTCGTATGCACATCATTCCACAGACCGGTCAACCTTCCAGAAAGGCCTTTGGAGTGAGAGAGCGTGTGAAATCGAGAGGGACTCTCTCACTTTTGTACACTCTCTCGCTCTAACCCTGGTCTGTAGGTCTGGAATCATGTGTATGTCTACGCCCTTCCTCCTCCTCCTCCTCCTCTCCTTCTTCCTTTTCCTATCTCCATTGCAATGTGGCAACACGCCTATTTATTTTCATCTTGTCCAAACTTTGCTTGTTTTCAGTCACCTCTGACCATTCCCCCATTGCCTAATGATGATGTCATCGTTATTCTCTCCCTTCCTTCTCCTTGTCTTACAAGTGATTTCCTGCTCGACTTGATCAGATTGTATCCCTCTCTCTTTCCCTCCCTCCTCTCCTCTCTCTCTCTTCTTCTCTCTCTCTCTTCTTTCATCTCTCCTCTTCACCCTCAGTTACCCTCAGATGCTCTTCAATCCTCCTGAAATCTGTGATGCGAGTCTCTCTCTCTCTCTCTCTCTCTCTCTCTCTCTCTCTCCTTCACTCCTCCCTCCACCCAAATTGGCCCTCTCAATTTCCCTATTTCTTCCTCTCTCCACAAGATCTCCATCCCGCTGCTTCCGAAGTGTGGCTGTCCAAGCGTGCCAAGACCGTTCTACCACAACCATTTATTCTCAATTGCATCATCACTACGCAATCGTGGCCCTGCCAATACTTGTCTACCTAAATAGCATCTCATCCTCAATCTCAGCATCAAATACGAGACTTTTAATTAGAAATCTCGACCCATCTCTGGTCCCTCCCCCCCCCTTCTCTTCTCTCCTCCCACCTCCCTTCCTCTCCTTCCTCCTCCTCCTCCCTGACCACCTTGGGGACTTAGCCCCTGGTCTCCTCCTCCTCCTCTTCTTCATTTCGCGCCCCTCGATTATTTGCCCCGTATATCTCATAAGAGTGGCCGCTTTCCATTTACGGGCCTTCCTTTCAAGAGAGATAGAAGAAGAGATGGATACTGTGGTACGATCGCGTGGACTCTAATACACTTTCCATCTCAAGTCTCACTTTCTTCGCTCAGTCCAGATGTTTTCCCTCCCTTTTCTCCCTCTCTCTCTCTCTCTCTCTCTCTCTCTCTCTCCCTTTTGATCGTATGCCGACATTTAATGCACATGTACATGCTACAATGCAGACCCTGCTCTATTTCATAGTCTGCAGCGTTTCTAAGGTAACATCCATCTATGTCAAATTCCCATTAAAATCTGCAATTGTTGCCGTCCCTCATCTCTCCAATGGACGTCTTCCATCCCTGCTTCGGTTGCTCTTGTCGGTTCATTCCTTTGATCTCAATAGGGATCCTACCGTACTCATCTCGAGATGGCTACGGTATTATTCATGCTATCATCCTACGGTAGTTATGGGGGATCTCTCTCATCACTGTGTGCTCGCAGAGCAAAACAAACGGGGGTGAAATATATTTGCGCGTTCTGTCCGTTCGCTTGAAATATTATTCGATGCCTGAGGCAACGATTTATTGGACGAAAAGTACTATAAATCTTTCTTCACAATGCTGTCATCGCTCTCAAGCAAAACAAGCGGGAATTCGGATAATTTGGAGCAGTGCGCGCGCATTTCCGACGTTTGAAGAGTCGTTGAAGTGGTTGAGATGGAGAAGTCAGAGAGAGAGAAAAGAGGGGATATCAATTCTCACTTTTGATCTAGCAGCGAGTAATTCAGTAGTGCAATCGACGAAGTAGGAATCAAAAGTCGCTTCCAGACATTGCTCATTCAAGTCGAGTGGGGCACTTTGTGTTGGTGCGGACAGTCCATCCATTGTACGGACGACGCTATTGTTTCAGTCCGTCACTGCTATTGAATGGGGGTGTTTTGACTCGACTCTCGATTCTCTTCTAACAGTCCTCTCTCCCTTCTCTCTCTCCCTCTGTCTCTCCCCCCTTCTTCTTCTCGAGTAGTCACTGTGTGTCACACTTCATCTGGATAGTTGAGATCAAAATAGGTGAGGAAATGAGAAATGAGAGCGGCCGCAGTGGAAAAAGAGACGGCGGTGGAGACACGACGGATACTGTAACTGAGATTGAGCTCTATTTCATGCAATCCAATATTTACTGTAATGTAAAATCAGTAACTTGAAAATGGATTTGTCGGCTCAATCTCGATAACGGTTCGTCGATTATTATAAACGGGCACTCCGTCTCTTCGGAAATTGTCCCTTCTATGTTTTCTCTCTCTTGTTACTCGTTGTTTCTGTCTGTCTTTTCGGGTCTTCGTCCGGCTTTTCTCGCGCTTCGTTTCCTTTCATTTGGATGCGAGTGGCTTCACATCCCTATTCCCCTCCTCCTCCTTCTCCTTTCCCCGATTACCCCCAATCGACGAGGATAGATGCGCCTATTACCACAGTGCATCGCACTTTTTTCGCGTATTTTTATTGCCCTTAAATCGGTTCATCGCGTAACTTCCGAAGAAACGATTCGTTAGAAGGCCACAGATGATGATGGTGATCTCTGATTGACCCACATTACTCATTCCAAACCTACAGACCAGGGTTAGGACGAGAGATTATGTTAAAGTGAGAGAGTCCCTCTCGATTTCACATGCTCTCTCACTCCAAAGGCCTTTCTGGAAGGTTGACCGGCCTGTGGAATGATGTGGACCGTTGGTAACGCCGCTCAGTTTCTTCGTCGAAATGCCTCGGTTTCCTCCGATCATTGAGTGATCTACCTCACACTCGCATTCCAACCCAATTCTGCAACAATTCTCTCACATCCTTTTTCTATCGCCACGCAGTTTTTCTTTTGATGCGCGTAAAGGGTCCGCTAAATATGGTTAAGAGGGGGGCAACGGAGGGGGGGGGGAGAGACTCCGCCCTCTCCTTCCCCCCTCTTCACCTCTTCCTCTCTCTCTCTCTCTCCTCTTCGATGCGGGCAATCTCAGGACTCGTTAACGATATTCCGATGCTTTGTCTCTCTCCTTCTCTGATTGGCTTACTTAGTATACTCGCCAGTGATAGGAGCGGCCATGCGTGATTGTAGTGGAGAGATGAGATGAGATGCAGGCATTCTTCCCCCCTCTGTTATCTAATACTCGTACCACCCATTCCACCTGTCTTTCTCTTACTGCCCGTTACGAAAACTGACTTGCCAGTATCACTTTTCTCATGTTGTTCTTGTTCCTACACAGGGGTTGAAAGCAACGAAGTAAACTTTTATTCATTATGATCTTCTGGTGCGTGTTCATTTCTACAGATATCTTTTTCGCGTACCAACACTGAAATCAAATTTGCCAGAAGAGCGTTCTTCAGCTTTTCCTTTCTTCGAGAACGGAGATCTCAGAAGAGATTTCCACACATCCTCCTTGCTGGAGGGTCGTTGACCGTTCTCTAAGAAATGAAACATTTGAGATCCGTTCTCCTAGCAAAATTTGTGCTTTGTACCTATTCTACACTCACCACTCATCTACGTCAGTGCTGTTAATCATTCTCTGCAATGTCTCTCCTCCTTTCTTCCATTCGTTTCCATTTTCATTCCTTTCCACTCCGTTGTTCCTCAATTGCCTCGCCGTAATCTTTGCCACCGTGTCTTGACGCGCTTCCTTCTCTCCAGACTGATCACTCACCACGACGGCGTCAACACCCGCATCGCGTCAACCGCCGTCGCTGTCCCTGCTGGTGCTAAGTGCCATCGCTGCTGTCCGCTACCACAGAACCGAGGACCAGGAGGGGGAGCACGAGTGTGGTAGCCCCGGGTGGAGTGGGTCCACCCGTGGGGAGTGGCAGACACGGGATGTGGTGGAGTCGATGACGTCACAGTTCACCAAACTCTTCTCCTTCATTCTGGCCAATGTCCACGATCCCGCAGCACCGGACGATGCAGGTCAGTATCTTTGTTTTGGGAATAAGTCCTCGATAGGCCTACAGTATCCCGAGTCAGTCCTCGATAGGCCTACAGTATCCCGAGTCAGTCCTCGATAGTTCTAGCTTCTAGAATTAACGAAAGAGACCGAGATGGAGTGGAAAACATTCCTGTGAAACGCGCATGTGAAACTGAAAATAGTATGCCGATGTTCAGAGTAATACATAGCATAAGGAAAATAACAAAAGCAATGTTGACAGCATTCGAAACTTTCGTTTTTTTGTTCGTTACATTTGTATACTATTCACAAAAAAATTATTATGATTTTGAAGTTATATATCCATTGAGCGAGAATTTGAAACTCTTATTAGAATTTAAAAGAGATAGTACACGAAAATAAGAGATCGGTTCTCATCTTTCCACGTTCTCTTCACATGATTCCAAATCTACAGATCAGGGTTAGAGCGAGAGAGTGTACGAAAGTGAGAGAGTCCCTCTCGATTTCACACGCTCTCTCACTCCAAAGGCCATTCTGGAAGGTTGAACGGTCTGTGGAATGATGTGTCTTCCGTTAGAGTTTCAAACTCTCTCTGGGCACATCAATATTAGAGTTATTTATTTCTGACTATGCTGGCAGTGCATTCATTATTTGAAGCTAGTCTTCTTGCGGATATTCAATTTGTGAAACACACATTCTTCTTCTCAGGCAACAATGCAAAACCGCTTGGAGATTCGAGTGAGAACTTCTATTCTGCTCCTTTGAGTGATAGTTGCGATTTCTGCCGTGTTTTGCACATGTAGATTCTATTCCCAGCCCATTTCAAGTGTGTTTGAGTGTGATCTGTGAGAGAATTAGTAGTAGATCAGAGTGTGATTCCCACTTGAGCATTCAAGGATCATTTGTTGTTTTTATGCGCAGCACGTTCCAGCACCTCTCTCTCTCTCTCTCTCTCTCTAATTTACTGAAAAATACGAAGATCTGAGAACATCGAGTTCATGATTACGTAATTACAGGAAAACATTTAAAAGGAGTTAGAAATCGGGTCGCCAAATTTCCGCCAAAATATTAGGTGAATGAATGAGATTGTTGAATGTCCTATTTGGTCGCTTAATTCATCCATTCAACTACAAAGGGCGACCGAAGTTTGAATGAATTCAGGTGTGAAAAGTGGTTAGAAGGAAGGACTTTCAATTGAGTGAGGGGACGAGGGGATGACATGTTAGAGCGAACTAGTGTAAAGAACAAGGAAGAGTAGTCATGTAAATGTTTGAGAGCAACAATCAAGACGTTGAGAAGCTTACGTTCCGTTTTTTTACTTGTTAGTTTGTTCTTTGGTCTTTGGAAATGCCGTGTTCGTTAAGTTTACATAGAAATGGCGGAAAAGTGCATTTTCGCAAGGCCCATCCTGAAAATTGAATACAGATGAAACATCGGTCTCTTTCCATCGTTGATTTCGTACTTTTGATGGAATTCACCTCAAAGTGCCAGTAATGGTTGCATCCTCTCTTCCTCCCTTAATTTCCCCTCCACTCATCATGTTAATCTCGATTGAGATGAGTCCTCTCCGAGACTCAATGATCTTTCCAGGCTAGTTCCGACCGGCAACTCAATTTACTCCTGGAAAAACACCTTTAATATTTTTTCAACGAGTTTTATTTCATATTAGCATAATGACGATACGACTAGTAACCAGGCCAGATTTTTTTGTTATTTTTAGTTTTAGTTCCGGGAAAAATCTAAAGCACAAAATACGCCAAAAATACCGTCAAGAACTGGCTCCTAAACAAAGCGTCAAAATTAACCCGGGAGATTTTCTAAAATTACCATCGCCACTAATCACATGATTCCAAACCTACAGACCAGGGTTAGGACGAGAGAGTGTGCAAAAGTGAGAGAGTCCCTCTCGATTTCGCACACTCTTTCACTCCAAAGGCCTTTCTGTAAGGTTGACCGGCCTGTGGAATGATGTGTAATTAGGTATGTGCATTATTCACTCGAAAAAAACACAAAACTTTGGGTGGGAGTTGGGGAAGGGGGTTTGGATTGTTTGGTCGACTTGATGTTTGTAACGGGGTGAGCTTAAGGCAGAGGTTGTATATTAAAAAAAATCTATTTCTCTCAGTACTGCAGAGTTATTCAAACGTATGAGTTCTTCGCTCCCTTAGCTTCTTACCATCATAAATCGGGAGCTTTCAGGGGGTGGCGGAATCAGTTTTCTTGACGTCACTTCCACCTCGTATTTTCTGCTCCGAACACCTTCTGCAACTGACAGTCCCTCCCTTCTCGACTGTCTCCTCCTCCTACAGTCTTCCTTCTCTTCATTCCTCGATTCACCCCTCGACATCCTAACTATTTCCTGTAGTGGAACAAAGCCGTCGTCGGCCTCATCTCTGAGTTTGTTCCTGTGTGTCTTCGTGACTCCCAACCCTCTCTACTCACCCCCCCCCTCTCTCTCTCTCTCTCTCTCTCTCTCTCTCTTCCTCCTCCTCCCCTCGATCCCTCCCTTCCTCCTCTCAAAAAGGCGCGAATTGAGAAGACAACACACTAGAAGATTTCATTCATCCGCCCTAGCCGCTGCCCCGAGAGTCTGAGTGGCACTTTGTGAATTTCGAGTCCCTCTAAGACACTCTCCCCTCTTCCTCCCCCCCTTAGTCCTCCATCGCCCTCTCTCTCTCTCTCTCTCTCTCTCTCTCTCTCTCTTCTCCTATCAGTCCATTGTTCCACTCTGGAGTCGTCATATCCCTCCTGGTTCTCCTCCTCTTCTTCTTCTCATCGCCATCGTTCTCATCACTCTCGCCACTTCGACCGAATCAGTAGCGGATCGCTCATCGAGTACGGTCACTACGACGCCCCGCCGTCTGACCCCTTCGGACTGGTGGTGGATACGGTAGTCGAGAGGGTTCCGTACGCGAGAAAGGTTCTAATGGCGGCCGATGTCCTTCAGCTCATCTCCCATGTTCTCGCAAATGTATCTGATATACCGCACGGTGAGCATTTCAGTAACGATCCGTTTTTTGTTGAAGCCTGAATCTGACTTGACTCTTTTGACACTGACTCTTTTCCCTATGCAAAGTCGCTCAAGCGTAAAATCGCTCAATTGTGCAGTGCCGACAGAGATGTTGTTTGGATTCGCATTGGCGCCAATGTTTTTTCTGCTCTTTCCACCCGATTGTTCTTTGATGACTCCTTACACTCAGAGAAATGTATGTCATATATGGCTCCTGAACTGCGTTTGTATGTCATATATAACATACTGTATGTTATATATGACATACAAACGCAGTTCTGGAGCCATATATGACAGACATTTTTCTCTGTGTAGTTGAGTGGTAGGTCAATTCAATAACATGATCAGAATCATGCTTATAGGGGCTGTGGGCATGCTATCTCTTCTGGCGTTGTTTTCACTTGTTGGTATGGACCACCAGTCTTTCCCTATGATATGGTGTAAGTAATCTATCCATAGGGGTGGCCTCTGTTGTGTAAGTAGTGGTATCTCCCCAATTATCGTCCATCCTTTCATGTCCTCTGCCCGTTCATCATTCCCTTCTCTCTCTTCTCTTCTTTTCTCTGTCACTTTTCTCTCTATCTCGACACGCCTCCAAAAGTGCTTCCGGTCTCTCTCTGAATTTGCATGTGGCGGCGCGTTGAGAACTGAGCAAGAAGCGAAAGAGGGGAAAGAGTTCTCCGAGGGGTTCAGGAGACACGCTACTTCCTCGTTCTTCTGGCTACGGCGTAGAAAACCCCACATGATTCCAAGCATACAGACCAGGGTCGGGAAGAGAGAGCACGCAAAAGTGAGAGAGTCCCTCTCACACGCTCTCTCACTCCAAAGGCCTTTCTGGAAGGTTGACCGGTCTGTGGAATGATGTGACCCGAGAAATATAGCCTACCTGAAATATCTAACAATGAGTGGGATGCGAAGCGAAAACACATCAACCTAGGCAATCTTTTGGATTCCTATCAAAGGATGTACTTTCTCAGTCTTTCTTGATAGGTACCTAGGGAATCTCTACGCTCTTTCAACGGTTTTTTGCGAGATTGTAAGCGTAATGAAGAGAGTAGATAGCAGACTCTCTTGAATAATCGAATTGAATTGAAGTACATCCTTTGATGGGAATCCAAATCCTGTTCACTGGAGAGGCGTATGGTAGAGAGTTCGCGCAGTTGAGAATATGTCGTGAGATGTTAAACTTGTCAAATCGTCGTAGTGAATTAGTGCCCTCTACTACAAGGTACTCTCTCTCTCTCTCTCTCTCTCTCTCTCTCTCTCTCTCTTTGTAGGCACAAGAAGAGTGTTTAATTAAATGTTCCCTCTAAAGGCGGTGAGAAGTGTCGAGTGTTGTCTGCGCTCTCTCCAATCCGCCCACTCTCTAACTCTGTCTAACCGACGAGAGAGTGTGGGAGGAGATGAGAGATTGGAGTGACCACCCCTGAGGGGGCAGCGCCCATGGGAACTGAAAGAAGAGAAGACAAAATGAATTGATGGGAGGAGAGAGAGAAAGAGAGAGAGAGAGAGAGAGAGAGAGAGAGAGAGAATGGATTGAAGGGAGAGAATGTGTTGTGACCGATGCTATGAAATATGGGGCGAAGAGAGGTCAGAAACAAGTGGATTTACTTCCTGGCTCTACTGATATGCAGATCGATATTAAATGTAGGATAATGCAATGTGATAGCATAAACCCTCTGATTATTTCGCCATCGAAAAATGAAATAAAAAAAACTAGGAACCATTCTTCAACGAAACTCTCACGGGATTCGTAATCAGCAATGCCGACTTTTCTAGAGACCAAATAGAAAACTAGAGCGGAAAATGTGTCCAATTTGTGGTAGGCATCTGCACACAAGTGCATCAAACAATTTTAATTAAATCATTTAAATAAATAAACAATACTTCCAGCGATTCGTCTTCCTTGCTACTCGTGCATGTCTCCCTATCTCTCCGACCACTTTCCATATCTCACAAATCTCTACGCCCGACCACGATCATTCGTACCCGAATGCAATAATGAACTGTGAGTGAAGGAGGGAATCAAAAAAAGAATTAAATTATTTTAATGTATTAAGTTCACTAGGGTTTCTTCTGGTTTCAGGAGAATTCGCCTGATCAGGCAACAAGTAGCCTAAAACCAATCAATGAGGTGCGACAGACCCCATTTAATACTAGAAGCCGCACCGCTTAGAAGTGCGAGAATGCGAATTTACTCGACCCTTATAATCCGTCAGAAGTTCGCGAACTTTTTTTTTGGTTTCGCTTGCTCGTTTTAGGCTATCGAGAGGGACTCTCTCACTTTTGCGTGCTCTCTCGTGCTCAATCGAGAGGGACTCTCTCACTTTTGCGTGCTCTCTCGTCCCAACCCTGGTCTGTAGGTTCTTCAAGTTCGCGAACGCATCTTTTCTTGCTCGTTTTCTTGCTCGCAAATTATATAGAAAATAGCCTAAAACGAGCAAGAAAAGGTGCGTGAAAAGTTCGCGAACTTCTGACGGATTATAAGGGTCGACTTTCTTGAAGATTCAGGTTAAATATTCACCGCCTAAAACCCGAAACCCTAGAAGTCTCAAAATTCAAAGCGAGTGCGCTGGTGAATTGAGTTGCTTTTTTTGTGACATCGTCTTCCTAAAAAAACGTTTGGATACGGTCAAACGTCATCCATATTCAGGATATTAAAATTCGAAAAGTTAGGTGAAATCTCGAAATTGTTGATATATTTTTAGAAAGGAATTTCGTCTGCTCGCTTGTCTTAAGTTCTTACGAAAGAAAGAGTTTCCTCTTTCAGATTGGACAAGACATATTTGATGGAGAAGAACTGCTCTGATATGTGTGTCACATTGCGACTCACTGATGTCATAGGCGGTAATTTTGAATTTTGCATATTATTTAATGATTACGTGAGCACTTTCAAGTGAATTTTGGATGCTTATCTCAGCATTAAATTAGCCAGGAGAACGGCTCTTCAAGGCTTCATTTCTTTGATTACTTTCATCCCTCACAAAAACCAGAGAGTGTTTGGAAAGAGGAAGGTGGACATCCGTTCTGTAAGCTACGAAACCTTGGAGAATCGTTCTTCTGACAAATTTGCCCGTTTGTGTAGAAAAGACATCGAACTGTACTGTTAGAGGGCTGTTTTCATATGTAACGGTAGAAGATGGAAGATTAGAATCGTTTTAAAGGAAATCACATTTCGAAATTCGCATTTTACAGGGCAACGTCGACACGGCTACATGAGAGGATGCATCGGAGACATTCTCGGATTCAATCACACAATAGCAAGAGTGATAGAGGAACGATACGAAGCTTACGGGAGACGGTACGTTTTCGAAAAGGTTTATGTGGTGTTAGTTTTCGGAAAAAGGAAACGGAAAAAGGCCAAGATTTGAATTCCCGCAATTTCTTATCTCAGTTCTGCGTGGAGCAATCGACTCAAAATTTCGTTTATAGGTGTGAAAGGGTCGAAAAATGTTACATTCGAAGTTTTGAGTCCATTGCTCCACGGAGAACTGAGATATGAAATTGCGGGAATTCAAATCTTGGCCTTTTTCCGTTTCCTTTTTCCGAAAACTAACACCACATAACACTCATGCATTCCAATTCGTGTTCTGCTTTCGTATTTTCTCGACGTTTCTGCGGATCCAGGGGATTCATAATCTCTAGAAATGTTGATTCCACTTTGTCATTTCAGTCGCCCTGCTTGTGTCGACGTCTCTCCCCGCTCGTTGTTTCAACCAGGAGGAGGAAGACAGGTCAGACAACTATCTACTCTCAATTATTAATCAAAATACCCCGTTGAATGTGTGCCTAAAAATGAAGAGGTGAAGACATCCCCTTATCTAGACTCCAAGTCATGTGGGAATACTTGCTATAAATACTATAATATTATAAACACTATACAAATAGGTGGCTCAAAAACTAGGTTCAAGTCTGCTTACCGATCGGTACTGCTCTTACCATCCAAAAACCAACGATTTTTTGGTGTAAAAAAACTTAAATGGAAATTTAGTTTCGCATTTTTTTGGTTTTCATCGGAATTGTGGCCATCCTAGCTATTATAGTGCACAGATATTAGAATCTCCGTAATTCATACGGGAGGTCGTCTATCTCTCTTCCTCTTTCACATCATTCCACAGGCCGCTCAACCTTACAGAAAGGCCTTTGGAGTGAGAGAGCGTGCGAAATCGAGAGGGACTCTCTCACTTTTGCACACTATCTCGCTCTAACACTGGTCTGTAGGTTTGGAATCATGTGCTTTATTCGTCATATTGTAGCTCCTGCAGGATTCGGACAATTCGATGCAATTGTGTGGCTGTTTCACTCCCGGTTGCAACTCCGTCTCTTCTCTCTTCGTTTCTCCCCTTCTTCTCATGATATTCTTCATTCTCCTTCTGTATCGACACCATTAGGATATTCCCAATAGGCGTCTCTCTTTCTATTTCTCCCCTCTCATCTCAGGCAATTCATACGAGTTTCTCACTTCTAAGATCTCCTATTTTCTCCCTCTAGAACAATTCGGAACGAAGACTCGGGTTGATATAAGCCATCTAAGAACATCATTTTTATCTCTCTCTTTCCAACTTTTTAAAAAAAATGTCCTAATTATGAGTCGTGTCTTTCTCTCTCCCGAGTGCCCCGGTATAATCAATCAATCGATCGATATTTTCTCCTCCTTTCCTGAACAATTTCACCAATCAAATATTCGCTCAATTATCGCCCGATTTAATATTATATAGTTAAAAGAGCTAGATATTTTCTTTAACACTTTCCTATCAATTGCACATCATTCATCTTTGTTCTTTTGTTTCCCGAATAAATCAGTTCACGATAATTGCATTTGATTCTAATGAATGTGGCCCTACTGAATTGAGAAGGTAGAAACGAAACCATTGTCCTTAGATATTTCTAAGAACTGAAAAAAATGCGAAAAAAAAATTAGAAGTGAGACCGGCAATGGAATTGTGAAATTTAAAAAAATCTAAATGTATCTATCTTCGAAGTGTGATATTGTTGTAAAAGATCTCTCGGTGCTCGATTCATACGAATTTCATTTCATCATAGTTCACAGGATAAAACAATAAAACTTATCAAGTAATTACAAAGTAATAAGTAGCATGCATCTATATCAAGTAGCACTAATGGGCATAACGAGCACTCACGGAATAGCGCGTATTGACGGGGTTTGTATGTGTTGCAAGGTATGAGATGGAAGAGAGAAGATGAGACTCCAAAGGGAGAAACACACTTCAAGGCACGAGAGAGCGACTATTTAACAATATATTCCTAGCAGATCTACGAGTAATCAATAATCAGAATATACGAGGGATTACGGTGATGATGATGTGTGGTGTGTTGTGTGTGTGTACAGTATACCCTTATCATGAACGAGAAATCGGAAAAGAAGGACAGAAAACACACCACAAAGTAGATCATTGGTTGGGCAGAAAGACGAGGCATGAAAAAGGAAGGAAGGAGGAGATTGAACTACGAAAGACGAAAGATCAAAGATCAACTATCACAATCTAATCGGTGCATCTACTTCTGCTGATCCTTCTCGTTGTTGTTGGACTCGAGAGATAAGTCAAAGGGAACGAAGCCTCTGCAGAGATCAAAGATCAAACTAGATTCTCCTTGTGTTCAAATTAGAGATCAAAGATCAAACTAGATTCTCCTTGTGTTCAAATTAGAGATCAAAGATGACCAACTGACCTCTGTCTGTATTTGATGGGTGGATAGAGGGCGAGGTAAGTGCGAGGGGCGAGGCCCTGCTCCGTGCTCCCATCCTCACGCTGCTTCTCGCAACTGAAATAAAACGAAATTAGGGGAGAGATCAAACTATAAACTACAAGGATCAGTTACAATTGCGGCGTTACAAATATCAAAGAGAAACTCACAGCCACCAGCCATTGTCGGTGTCAGGCGCGTCTTTCTGGAGCACTCGCAGTCTGCAATGGGGAAATATGAGATGAGATGAGGAGATCAAAGATCACACTACAAACAGTCACGACATCAAACTACAACAGATCAAAGATCACTTCTCACCTGTCTCCGCCCTCGAACACCATCTCATCCTCGTACTCTGCGGCGTACGGATAAGCAGCGTACACCTGCAAGATCGATAATTACTTGCATCTACCGTATCCCTTGCCACACCTACAGTACCCCTTCCAATCGTGACTACCGTAACCCCGTCCATACTACTCACCAGTCCTCCGTTGGCGGATCCGGTTGCGTTGTGGGCGGCAATGAGATACCGTAGGCAGGTATCGTATCCGTCCTCCTCCTCCTCACACTATAACAATGGCGAATTATCGATTAAACCAAATGCATTCATGAATCTTCACTCTCACCATTCAATTTGTGAACTATCGTTTGATACATAATAATACCTGATATTACAAATTTAAAATACTACGTTCCACTTCGAGCACTACCTGTGGTGTGCTTGTTGTCTGATTCTCTCGCTTTTGCGTGCACTCTCGTCCTCGTTTCTGTTGTTTATCAGCGGAACGTTTTAATAATTCGGACGAATGTTTGTGAATTTGTAATAGATATGTGCCTCACACTCTCCTCTAAACCCCTATCAGTCATGTTTGTTCTCTTCTCCCTCCTCACCTTCTGTACGGGTGTCTCCAGATCGGAGAGAGTGGAGGAGAGTACACAAGCTCCGCCCTCCACCAACACTCGAACCATCGGGAGATTGTTGCACGAAGCAGCACAGTGAAGGGGCGTCCAGCCATCCGAATCCTGCAAAGGCAAAGAGTTACGTCATCACTACGTAATCACAGTAAACACCTTCGTTGTTACCCCATGATTCCATCAAGGAAACACAGGTATCCGTGAAACAAGCGCGCCAAAAACTGCATTTACTTGATCGATGAAACAAGAAATGCACTGGTCAATGTCACCATTTTCCAATTCCCCATCGCATCATCCCTATGCAATCTCCACTCACCTGTGCATTCACATCCGCATTGGATTCGATGAGGAATCGTACGATCTCGTAGTGACCGGCACAGATTGCATTGTGGAGGGCAGTGATTCCCTCGTCGTTTGAGGCTGACACATCCGACAACTAAAAGAGAAGAGAGAGGTGAGAGTAGTCGGTCGGAGGATCAAAGATTATGCGACTTTGTCCTTTAAATAGATGTCAAGAGAAAGATCAAACAATAGTGTAACTAGAGAGATTAAATATGGAATTAGAGTTGGATCAAGATATAGGCCAGAGATCAAAGATCAAGTCTCACCTTCTTTGCACTCTCTTTCACCAGATCGATTTCTCCTTCAAGAGCGGCGTCGAGAAGAAGAGCGAGAGGGTCGAATTCGATGCGACGACCCTGCACAATACAAGAATACCGTAATCCACTAATACCAGAACCGTAAATTCGCCCCCTGAACCCAGGCCGTCGATTAGCACACCACACCATGCACTCACCGACGATGGTCGTCCCTTCTGTCGCAGAATGCCCTTGACCGCCTTGCTCGGCTTCGGCACTTCCATCTCAAGAGGATCAATTATCGGATCTGCCTAATTGCCGGATGTTTTTCTAGCGTCAAAATTTGTGCACGACGACTAATCGTAAAGGGCGGCTACCGTACCTCGATGGGCGCCTCCTCACTACTGCGCGTCGAGCACAGCGAGCCCGCCTCCTCGGCACTGCTGCTGCCCGGCTCTTCCTGCAATCGAGATTACAGTAATCACTGCATACAAATCATTGCTCGATGTCCGTTCGTGGTGCACCTACCGTAGTCGTCTCCTTCTGGACTCCTCCGAGTGCAGTGGGTCGTTCGACTCCACTGGTGCTTGCTACACTTCCGGCGGTCGCTGCTGCAGAAGAGGGTGCTGCAGAAACCGTGAAGGCTGCAGAATCAGTAGTTCCCATCGAAGAGGACGAAGAGGCTGCGAACGGAGAATCTGCAATCAGATAACCATGTTACGTCATTCTTAAGTAATACTAGTGAGCGTGCTGGATCATAGCCAATACAATGAAGTGGTGGATCATTAATTTATCATTCAAACGCGTTTCGGGTTAGTCAACCCGTCATCAGTGAAATTTTCCCTGCTCAATCGATTAGGTAATCCACCAAATGCTCTTCAAGAGATCAAAAGCCATTTCCCTCACCCTCAGTCTTTTCCTCTTCCTCCTCCTCCTCCACTTTATTCTCTTCTTCGATAGTCGAGACTCCGCCCACACTCGAGGGGGCGGGGCTGACGGGAGAGAGATCGGGGATGTAGTGATTGCGACCCTGTTATTATGAATGATTAGGCTACTTGCAATGTCTAAAGCTAATAATAAAAACAAGGAAAAGATAAATAGTGAAATGTCGTCATCACTACGCAATCTCTGTTCACCTTCAGTTGCTGCTCCAATAGAACCCTTCTGATCGTGTCCAATTCGCTCATCGATGATTCGGAGGCCGCCCAGGATCTGAAGAGATTTCATTGATTGCGTCATCATCACTATGCAATACAACCCTTTCAATTCATACAGTATTCCCACACCCACTCGCTAATCTACAGTAATCCTCACCTTCTCTTGGTTGCCTTGAGTGAATCTGCTCTGAGAGACACGAGATCCGTTCTTCCTCCTCTCAGTCGAGCGTGCGCCAACTCGGCCGGCTCCTGAACGGAAAGAGTACGGTAGCCAGAATATCGAATGACAGTCAAATGCGGACTATTGACGCACAATTGCAAATATAGTTGCTTCGAAGCGAGAGAAGGACTCGTAATATCCAACGATACAATCGTCAGAGATTAATATCTACCATAACACTAATCATCCCGGTTCCATACCTGTGGTTCGTGGGGTCCGGGTGCGATGGCACCGGGTTCTCCGGGTATCGTAGACGGGGTCGGATGGGGGTCCTTGGGCGGCGAGGGAGAGACGTCCTCGCGGGTTTGAGAGACGACGGATGATGATGAGGTAGTCTGAATGGGCACTCATTAACCTTTTTATCCTCATTTCAAGTTAGTTATCGATTGCTAACCAGCTACCGTAGTCATTCAATTAGTAAGGGGGACTGACCATAGTGAGTCTCTGGTGTACATCAGTAGTCGACGTCACTTGCTGGTCGACCACTCGTATCTTTCCCTGTCCTCCACTCGATCTCAACTCAGTCGGAGCCGGAGGATGACGGAGACGTCTGCAGGAAATAAATCAGTTTGTGATTCATCAGTATACTCCTACCGTAATCCCTCACTATCTTATTAATCAACTCAGTTTGTGATTCATCACTCTCCTCTACTCCTACCGTAATCCTCTCTGAATAAACGTACTGGTCAGTCTCGTCCTCTCCTCCGTATTCCTTCTTTGGCGACGTCGTTACAGTATCTTCCGGTGATTTCATCTGCTGCAATACAAAAATATGTATTTTAATTAGTGAAAATTTCATAACCAAAGCTCAGCATACAAAACCCGACCATGAAAGCTATCAAATAGAAAGCAAGAACAATACAATCCTCGCAATTGCACCATCTTACAACATAACAAACGGAGGGGCAAACTCTCTCTCTCTCTCAATCAACCCTCGAGGCACCATAAAATGGGTTCATAAACCCTCTTTCTCTCTCCCCCCCACTGTAGAACCCCCTCTCTATATTCACGTAGTTCTAAGAAGAGGTATAGCGGTAGTTGTGTCGACCATTCCATTTCATAACATCCCTCCTCTCTCTCTCTCTCTCTCTCTCTCTCTCTCCTCCTCCTCATCTTCTATTGACTCATCGGCAGTCATGGTAACCGCTCATCCCTTGTGCAATCTCTTCACTAATTAGACTAGAAGCCGGTTCCGGAACCCGCCACCACAATACCCGGTACCACGGTGCCCGTACCTGAATCTGGAATGGTTCGACACTTGCTCGAGGTCGCTGGGCGATATCGGGAGTGGGCGTGGCTGACGAGGCCGATCGAACTGCGGCCATCTGCAAATGACTGGTGAAAATGATCAAAACTTCCGCCACTCTCTCATTTGCACACACTCTCTCGCCTGCGTATCACACTATCATCCCTAGGCAACAACCATGATTCATACTATCAGTGGCACCTTGTCTGACAGGGGGAGGGAGGGGAGGGGTGAAAAGAAGGTGCCGTGGGGGGTACTCTCGGGGTCATTTAGTCATCGCCTTTTCCCATTTCGCGCTCGTGATACAAACACAAAAGCTTTACACACAACAGCTGTTACTGCGCGAGAGAGAGAGAGAGAGATTACTCACTTTTTTGCCGCTTGAAATGGTCAGGAAAGGCTGAGGAAAGTTGAGAGTTACAAGATGAGACTGTCGAGTTTGAGTGTAACAGTGTACCCTTCCTAGTAGGGGAGAGAGAGAGAGAGAGAGAGAGAGTAAGGTAGAGATCACATCATTGAGAAAAGAATGACTGGTAGCGATGTGAGTAAGAATGAGAAGAAGAGAGGGAGGAGAAATCGAATAGACAATATTTCCTAATCTATCGACAGAAATGACTCACAATCACGTTCACAAAGTAGTAAAACCGTTCGTGATTCGGAATGAAAGATGGGCGAAAGTGAGAGACAAGATGAGAAGAGAGAGAGAGAGAGAGAGAGAGAGACGGCAGGGGGAGGGAGAGTAGCAACCATCAACGACTGATAGACACACTCCCTCTCTCTCCCTCTCCTTATCCCACCCACGCAAAATTACCAATTTTTCGCGACTCTCTCATCTCTCCACACTCTCTCGCCCGGCTCTCTGACTGTCTGCACGCTCTCGAATTGTCGTGATCTCTGACTCGACTCCCGAGGGGTTTCAAAGGGATTTGACAGCCAGAGAGTAATGAGAGCGTCGAAAGAATGATGAATGCTATGCATACTCAATTAGGAAGAAAAAGGGAAGGGCTGGCAAAAAAATGGTGAGCGCGCGCAGATCGAATAGGTTTCAGATGCGGCATAAGAACAATGAAAATATCCGTGGTCAATTATACTCAATAATTATGAGGGAAAAAAATCGATATTTCTGAATGAGAAATCAATATGAACAAATTGGAGATCAATTTCAAGAGCGTTTCTATGGGGGGGAGGAATCATTTCTCCGACAAAACCGCGCCGCTAACCCAGATGAAATTAGCAACGATTCCCACTGGGCGACGAGGGGACGCAGATAATACACAATAGAAGAAGAGGATGAAGAATGATCGAGTGGGAAATAATCAATCTCATGGCTATACACTAGTGTTGTTATTTGGAATAATTCTATTCGCGAATAACCCTTAGTTATTCTTGAATATGATTATTCCAAATAACAACACTACTATACACTCCTCACCCACAATTAACCAAGGACGCGCCACGTTTCAGATAGGAATCGTCGCGCTCCGTAAAACCCCGCCTCGCTCTCACTGATAACCGCTGCTTTTCCGTGTTTAACGATCGGGAAGGCAACAAATATTGAGTGAAATTTGTGGCGAACATCGAAGGAACTAGTGAAAACAAGAGAGAGAAGATCCCATCGCAAAGATCAAAGACCAATAGAGACTCCCCCTCACCTGTGCAGCATGTGTCTGGGCCGTCTGCATCCTCTTCTGCTCCTGCAGTGCAGCATTTGCAGCAGCACGACGACGTCGATGCAGCTCCTCCAGCTGCAATTCGAGGGGTTAAGGTGCTGCAGCTGCTGCAGCCTTGCCCCCCCCCCCCGGACCACTTCCATACCTTCATTTATAGATGCTACTGCTTCTAATTTGGTCTCCACTCTTCTCACCCATAAGAGTACACACATAGTGAGTCAGATGCACTTTCTCTTCCCTCTCCTCTACTCCAAACCTCTCTCACTTCTCTCTCTCTCTCTCTCTCTCTCTCTCTCTCTCTCTTTCTCCTTTCTACCATAACAGCCGAGTAATTGATTGTGTTCATGTTCTACCACTCACCCAATAAAACAGCAACACTACAGTAATACAACATCCCCCTCCCGTTCTCTTTTTGATGGTTTGGTGAACGGCACGTAAACAGAAGCGCGACTGCCATCGGTACCACGGCACCCGTCAATGGTACCACAAATCCTTGTGGTACTCCTCTGGTTCCATCCCTCCTCTCACCTGTGATCTCAGACTGTCCACCTTGGCTGCGGCTTTTCTCAGCAGCGCTTGCTCCTCCTCGGCGGTTCGGGTTAGCATCTCGACCTACAATCAATTTCACTTAGAACTAAGAAAACTTAAGTTGAGTGACCTTAACCTTAACTTAATACTTAAGCATATGGTTAATTAAACACACTTGTCTCGATGCTTCGTCGTTCCTCACTCGGAGTGTTCGCGTCTCACGCTCCAATTCGTTTAATCTGCAATGGATACGGTAAGATATAGATTAGTTAGGTTACTGTAATTGATATCAAAAAAGGGATACGGTACACCTGGAAACTGGGGGTGGTCAAGGGCGGAAATACGCACGAATTTGTGGTAAAACATAAGGGCATCGTGATTCGGGAGGAGAGAGTGCGCGCACCGAGGAGAGCGCAGACAGCGAGAGGAAACGAGAGAGAGTGTGCAAGATGGAGAGAGTGCGACAAGTGCGTTTTGGTATAAACAATAACGCAGTGTGTAAAAAAGAGGAGCGGGGAATGGGGGGGGGGTTGGTAATCATCTAAGTTCGTGATCACTCGGAGATCAACAGACTACAATACTACCGTACTCGGTACACGCACACACGCAATCGTCGACCTTCGGGTGCGCACTCGGTGCACCACAGGCACACCACCACCATCGAAGGTCTATTCGAAAGTGGTGTCTGCTTGTTCCCCATTCTCATTCACGAGACTCCGCCCCCTTTCATTAATCAGTTCCTCGTTCCGTCTTCAGCCTTTCTCTGTTGGGTCAACCAAGAGAGAGAGAGAGAGAGAGAGATAGAGAGACCGAATCGGTTTCAGTCAAAATCGGAGAAGGAAAAGAAAGTGAGACCGAGTCGAATTGCAACAACGATCAACGCCTAATTATAGAGGGGGTGACAAGTTTAAGTACTAACTCGACCATTAGAGGTAAAACTTATCGGATCGAGTGGAACAAAACGAGAACTAACTAAAATTTGACGGACTTTGAAGCGCCAATCCCGCTAATGCAAGTGAGAGGTAGGAGGATGAGGAGGAATAGGGCACTTTGTCCAATGGAGACATAAACTGCCTCTCTCTCTCTCTCTCTCTCTCTCTCTCTCTCTCTCTCGGAGTGAATCGGCACTCTCAGGATCACTCAAGCGGGCGGTGAGGAGTGAATATTCCCAATGGCCGAAAATGGCTGCGTCTAGGAAGAAAGTAACGCGAAAGTAGTTCGAAATGGAGAGTGGACAGTGACGTAGTAGAAGGGGATCGAGATGGATAGTCATTGTGATAGTAGAGCAAGAAAGAGAGAGAGAGAGAGAGAGAGAGAGAGAGAGATGGAGAGAGAGAAATGGATATCCTGTGCAAGCTCGATCCGACTGTGATAAGGTGGATAGAGATATCAGTGAGGAATGTGGGGACAGAGAATGGAGGATGAGAGAGTGCGCGAACGGAAGAGAGCGGGCAGAGAAAGAAAGATAGATCAAGCTCGTCTATCATGTACATGTTTTTGCTGCTGCAGGCGGTGGTCGCGCTCTGGTTGAAAACAGATAACTATCACACAAAACCGACCGGGATACGGTAGGCGCACGACGCGAATTCGGGATCATCTCTCCTCTTCCGGCTACCGTATTCCGGCCCCCGCGACACGAGTTATCAAAAATAGAGGGAGCGGAGAGGAGGAAGAGGAAATTGATGGATGAGACAAACTGCTACAGTCGCTGACAACACTGACACAGCCTACGTGAGAATGTGGATATTATAGAATGGAAGGAGAGAAAAGTGTCCATAGTCTAGAGATCCTCTTCAACTTCCGATCGGAACTATGCGCCATAAATGAGCAACTTGCATCCAAGATTTTTTTTTGCAAAGTGCAACCAAAATCAGGATAGTCAATGGATAATAGCACGGTGCTACCGTAACCCACTGTATATTCCAGAGAACTCATTGCAATAGTGATCTAAGAAAAAACGACAGTACAACACCATCAAAACACCTCCAATTCGAGGTGATCTACGAGAAAAATGAAGAGGATCGAGAATGGCTGTGGGACAAATAGATTGGTATACACTCCGTGATAGGGGGAAGGAAGGGGTGAACTGATGGGAAGGAGAAGAGGGGAGGAGGAAGGATTGAAGAGGTGATCGTTCATCAGAGAGATGCAAGTCTTCGTCTCCTTCTCACGAGAGAGAGAGAGAGAGAGAGAGAGAGAAACAAGTCCTTTCTGACATCTCTCTCATCTCTCTCTCTCGAGTGCACAACACTCTGAGTGATAGATGAGAGTCCATGCAAGAGCGGGTGCTGCCCTCTGCCCCCTTCACTAACACAGAGAAGCATCTACGAGATTAGAGAAACTAGGGTGGACGGCAAGGGGCAAGTACACCAGCCATTCTAGCACCATTTATCAGAATGCCTCACTAGATCTAAAACGACCTGGGAACGAAACGATAAACGTCGCAGCACGAAGCCATTCTCTGTCCATTTCTCGATATTCTCTCTCCCCTTATATCCATCGAATCTCCACCACTTCCGGCGCCGCTCTCATTTGACTAATTACCTCTACCGAAATACCTTTTTTTGTCTTGTTTGTTCCCCAAAAAAGCGCACCGGAAACTCGCCGGAACGGCAGGAAATTCGGACAATTTGTGTGGAGAGATCGGATAAAGTTGTTAGCTGAGCGGAGAAAACGAATGAAATCATCACATGGCGAGCATAATCAGCATCAATTCACACAATAACGATAGAAGTAGACAAAAATAGGAGCGCGCTATCAGCCAATTGATATAAGAGAGAGAAGAATAAGGGGGGACGAAGGAGAGGGGGAGTTGAACGTTCCCGAGCTAGCGAAAGTGCGCTCGTTCGACCAATGTAGTGGTGGTTTGACCCTCCCACCCCCTTTGCTTCACTTGATCTACCAATCAATCGATAATCGAGAGTGATAAAATGCAATCAGCATCATTGCTGTGCCAGTCGTTTCTTACATCTCGCATGTGAGTTGAGACGAAAAAGAGTGAGAGAAAGAGGAACAAAGGAAGGAACAACGGGAGGAGAGAAGGGAGAGGGAGGGAGGGAGGGCTGCTTATTACCGTTTCAACGCCCATATTTACGCCCATATAACGAGGAGATCAAAGATTGAGGCTATCATCTAGCAACGACGTCGACGTCTCTTGACCCCGATTCACAGTTATACTTCTCGTGCATGACTTTCACGGTATAAACAATCGATAAAAGGTGCTGAATGAACTGCAGCTGCCGAGTCCCTCTCTGCACTACAATTCACCCACGCCCTACAGTATCTCGGAGATGAAAAAACATGAGTTGCACCGACTATCAAAATGGCACTTTGCACAGGACACAAACTTTGCACATCAGGCTATACTATGATCAGCGCCTAATTAGTAAACGATGTGGAAAAAAGAGATCGATTGCATCAGGCTTTGGCCAACTTCCACAAAGTGAAAATCCGTATTACCAACAGGGGATAGTCCTTCTGAATTGGCAGTTACGTGAGGAGGACGAGAGAGCGCGCGAGATCACGAGAGTGGCAGACGGTTAGAGGGCGGACGAGATAGTGTGCGATATCCTGAGGGTCCGTCTGAGGGGGGTGGACGCACCCTCAGGGCATCGAGAGGGGGTCAGTGGGAGTGGGCGAGAGAGTGTGTGAAATGGAGAGAGTGCAATGATCTGGGCGATCAAACTCTCAACAGCTGATGTGGGTAGTGGCCACGTAACCTATAGCCCTCCCTCTCCGGATCTCATTTCAAGCACTTCACTTCTTATCCTCTTGTCTGGCTACTCATTCGCCGTGCAAAATTTATGCGATTAGCAGTTGGCCAGCGGATTATGGGGAAGAGAGAGAGAGAGAGAGAGAGAAAGTTGTTTAGTGGACATGTGATCATCAGATTTAAATGGCAGAGCGGCAGATCAAAGAGGAAAGCCCTCAGGGGGGCGCCGGAAGTGTGTAAAATCGAACTTTTCAAATTTTGGCGTGAAAAAAGCAATAGATTGTTCTGGAATAGTGAAAACTCGCCGCTGCAGTGAATTGGGAACAAAACGCAGTGCTTGAGTCGCCGCATCTTAGACAGTTTTCCTCCCGTTTTCCCCTCCTCTTCTCCCTCTTCATTTCGAATGATTGTGAGATAAATGATCGAGTCGTCGCTACTTCTCCCCATTCTCCTCAATCCATCTCAGGATGGGGGATCTCTCTCTCTCTCTCTCTCTCGCTCGCTCTCTCTCTCCTCCACAAAACGCGTCGCTGACCCCCGGGAAAATGCGCCGCGCGTGTCGTAAATCTCCCTACTCCACACATAATTGTGAGAAGAGACAGGATAAATAAAGTGGTACGAATGAGATAAGCGACTCATCAACTCAAACAATAGCCAGCTACTACAATATATACGAGATTACCCCGTGTTAGGATCAGAAATCAATGGATAAAGTTGTTCAAACGTTCAATTATGTAGGGCAAAAATGCGAACTACTCGGAAGTGTGCGCCGACCTTGCGGGAGGAGAAGGAAGGACACAATTGAGTATGACATGGTATGCAAGCAGAGAATGACCTCTACTGTTCCCTCCACACGATTATCAACCATGAATCATAGGTAAGTCAGCTCTACAAAAAGGGGTTGGAGTGAGAGATTGTGGAAAATCGAGAGAGACTCTCTTACTTTTGCACACTCTCTTACTCTAACCTTGGTCTGTAGGTTTGGAATCATGTGCTCATGAATCATGCCAGATACTAAAGGTATTCGTGGAATTAGAAATGTTGAAAAGATTTTCCAGCACTTGTAATGCATAGAAGGGTGATCGGAACGTGCGATAACTCTAAAACTGCGTTAAAAGCGGCTTAAAGAAAGCGCGAAATTGGCGATTGGATCTCTCTTCCTATCCACACTAAATTAGTCTACGGTTACAACCAACAAGGAAGGAACGGAGAAGGAAGAGAGAGAAGAAAAGGAAAGAGAGGAAGAGAGGTGATAGGGGGAACGAACTGATAATGAGACAGCGATAGGGGAAGAGAGAGAGAGAGAGGTCTCTCTCTCTCTCTCTCCTCCCAGGTTGGGACGAAGAGTGGAAAGAGAGAGAGAGACGGAGACAGAGTTGAAACTGTGACTGGAGAGTATGGAGGAGGAGAAGAAGGGGGAGGGGAGAGAGAGAGAGAGAGAGAGAAAGAGAGAGAGAGGGCGAAATAAACAGAGGTTACAACTGTAGAAAAATGATCGAGTTCGGCAGCAGAAGTCATTAGTTCGGCTAACTTTTGCTCTACTTGTAAAGGGGGGAAATTGAGATCGTTCCAGTGGCAACGACCCACTACCAGAACTGACTATTAGCGAACTGACCCGACAAAACTCTAAACTGCTAGGGAAAAACCTCTAGATTCGGTTGTAATTCGATTTCCGGTGTGCTTCGAGAGCCGGAAGATAAGCAAAAAGAGGAATAGAAGAAATGCGGCGCCGTAAGAGGGAATTGGGGTATTTTACAGTCCCTGTCGGTACTATTGAACTGATGGAGGAGAAAGGAAAGGAAAGAAGAAGAAGGGAAGGCTCCTCCTCCTCTTTCTCACTTCTCTCAAGTTCTCATGATTCTTAAAACAGTTCAACTCTTCTCTCATCTTTCTCATTCAAGTCACTTGATGCGAAATGAGAACAATTTCACAGCTCAGCTGACGCAAAAGAAATTAGAAAGAACAAATGAGATTGGTGAAGATTTGAAGACTCGCGCAATGATTCACGTCTCCCTCCTTCCACCTCCCAATCCTCATTACATCGCACCCAAAAATCGAGGGGCTCGCGCAAGTGGTCGCTTTTGCATTACAACTTGCCATTGAGTGCTGCGTTCTGGCAAGATCTTTGATCACGATTACATATATATCGTAGATTCTCTCGCCCATCGACTGCTAAAGCCCGATCCGAAAACAAAAACTATCCTTAAGTGCAAGTAAATGCGTGCGGGGAAAAGCATCCGAACTCCGACCTGTAAAGAGGGGGTTGGAATGCCTCTGATTGATCGTGCTCAATGGCCGGATTAGCAGATGAGTGCGTCCAACCTTGTCTCTCAACTCTCTCTCTCTCTCTCTCTCTCTCTCACTCTCTCTCTCTCTCTCTCTCTCTCTCTCTTTCCCTCATCTTCCCTTACCTTCTAGAGCTACTCAGATTTCAATCGCTGATCCTAGTAGATCTCTCTCTCTCTCTCTCTCTCTCTCTCTCTCTCTCGCGCTCTCTCTCTCCTCTCACAGACCAGATCTGTCCATCTGATATCTCCTCTGCCTTCAGGAATCCCCCACCTTCGCAGATCCATTTAGAGCAGATGAAGAAGCAAATTTTTGCAAATTCTTCCACTGACTCATGCACACAAAAACTGTTAAATCCCGCACGGGAGGCAATAAAATCAATCTCGGAGGGAGGAAAAGGGGGAAAATCCTCCCTACTCATCGCCCTCCGCGGATTTAGCCCCTCTCTCTCTCCTCCCCACTCCCAAATGCAACGATAATCACTGTGCGGAATGTCGGGAATTGGCGATAAAATTAAGGGAAGGAAGAGGAGGAATTCACAAATTTTGCATCATTCTTAGGCTAAATTCGCTGCTACTGCAGATTGAATAGTAGAGATAGAGACAGTAGCCAATCAATTGGTGAAGCGAACTTTTTTTACTCGGAATTTCACTCGGTGATAAAAAGCGGCGGGAGCCGTTTCAAGGCCATTTTTGATAGAGACGAAGTAGGGAGAGAAAAGAGAGAGGTGAGATAAGTTCGAGTGTTCGAACAGTGATCGGGAGAAGTGTGGGGGTGTCAGTGAAACATTCAAAACATCGAGACACCTCAATTACACCGTAACCCCCACCATATTCTCATAAACAATTCCCATCCCTTGGGTGATGAGCATGTTATTCAGAGAATTGTGCTGTCGAAGCAAAAATGTCTAATAGACATAGAGTGAATAGAGGGAACAGACGCTGATCTCATCACAAATTCGATACAAAGTAGCGAACGGCACTGATCTCGAACTAATTCAATGCAGACTAATTCAACATTCAAATCTGTGCAGCAGTTCGTTAGTTAGTCATCCCTCCTCCCCTCGATTAAACTCTCCCCTTTCCCATCACTTTGCATTACGGCAAATCGCTGAGATGCATGGACAAATTGTGCAAGTTCAAAGTTGGGTGCCGCCGCAACCGGGTGGATACCGTATCCCTCCTCAATCCTCTAATCAATCGACAACTGAGCTACCGTACCTCTTCATCTCTAATTCTCCCTCAGCCACTTCTCTTCTCAGACTCTTCACATGGGCGGGCAGATCTCCCCGAGGGATCGAGTGACCACGAGACGCCATCAGACCGTGTCTCAAAACATTTTATTTATAAAATATAATTAATTAATTGCTAATTAAAATTTATTTTAATCCTTTAATTTATACTACAATACATTACAAGAGAACTGGCCGTCACTTCTTTTTTTCAACCCATCTTTCTCTCGAGTGATAACACCGCGAATCCGAGTTTCACGCTTTCCATAAAAACTTAGTGATAGATCACGCTATGATCAGCATTTGGGAAATATATCACTAAAAAAATCGTACATTCTTCTATCCAATGATGATTTATAAAAAAAGTTGTCCAAGAGATCTAATAAGTCAATCATCGATAGATCTACCGTACCTCCTCTCTTCCTCCTTCCGATTCGCCTCAATCTGCCGCCGTTGGTGCTCAGCGATTTCGACGAGTTCCGCATACGAACTACAAGAAATCGGACATTATTACCTAGTCATGACGAAATTATAATCCTTTCAAATCATCCCCTGCTGATATCACTTCATTATATTTTCCCTTCCCCTTTAATTACCTAGTTATGACGTAATCAAAATCCTCTGAATTATCCCCTGACGATAAGCGCCAATTCATTATATTTTCTCAGGCCTAGTGATGACGCAGTTCAGTAATGTCACACAATTGCTTCCGGGGTGGTCTCTAACCCCCTCCATTCTTCTTCTTCTTCCCTTCTTATCAATAAATCAACGTCTGTTCAATGTCAATCCAGAAATCAGCGTCGCTGCGGCCCCATTGTAAACAGATTTATTGTGGAGACTCTGCTAAGAATTTAATTTCTTCCACGTCTATTTTTTCGACTTCTGCATGGCAAAATTTTCTCTCTCTATCATCACCTTATCGTAACCCAATGTTGCGCACTTCCTTGTTTATCTCTCTCTTCTTTCTCTTTTTGTCTAGACTCGATCTCAATGTCGTTGTGGTTCAATCCACTCATCACGGGGTCGCGCATGTTTTCGAACTCTTTACCCGCTTCTCCTCCCTCTATTTTACATTCTCTCTTCTTCGTGGAGAGGGCGTCACAAACAGGTGATTTCCATTTTATAACCCTCATCGATACTAATTTGAGAGAGTGGCGCCAGTCAGAAATTGAGCGACGATTTGATTGATTGGGTGGATCGAACACATGAAATGACGGCTATTTCAAGAGATTTTGAGAGAATGTCGACACGAGATTGGAGAAGTATCACACTCACACACAAACACGACACAAAAATATTAGAGTTGACAGAGACTCGACTTGTTTCTATTTGATAAGCGAGTCGGGGATCTGCAATTTGGCAGATACTCATTATGAAGAAAGTATTGATGTGTCGATACGCAGTTACTGCAATAATGGTAATAATGCGAGCGCGAAAATGAGAGCTTATCTCTAAGTTCCGCTCGCTCTCTCGCATTGTTAGCGCTTCAAACTACCTAATATTGCTTTATGGGGACTCGCTAATTATAATCTGTCGCGCCTCATCATTCCTTCTAATCTTTTCATCTCATTTCTCCCTTCCATCTCTTCCCTCTCTTCTCACCGTGGTGCTGGCGCTGCTCCAGCATTCGCTCCCAGATGCACGAATGGGGGTGGATGGGAGGGGTGGGAGTGGTGGTGGGCGTGGCCTGCAGCAGCTGCAGCAGCTGCAGCCCCTCCTCCTCCCATCATCATGGGAGTCGTCCGACCGGGAGGGGGAGGGGGTCGAGACAGCACCCGAACTGGCTGCTTGCTCATCTGAAAATTATTGCATTCATATTTATACAATTTCGAACATTTCGAGACTGACATATTCACAAAATGCGTTGCTCTTATGTTCACTGTGAAACATGAATCTACAAGGCATGAAAAAATACGCAAAGTTGTGCATTCATGGATGAAAGTGCATGTAGACGCTCGATCCAGCTATGGCGATTGAGGGGGCAAAAGTAAGCAACGGTCTCTAGCGGGGGATTGCAGGGTATGGAGAGAGAGAGAGAGAGAGAGAGACTCGCGCACATAACTGAACCGATCGGCGAAGGAAGAAGAGGAGGGCAAACCAGTCTTGACGGTCAGATGGATGCATACAAGAGAGGGGGGGATCATGCCCCCATGGGGAGTCTGATAGGGGGAGAGAGAATGCCTCAGGGCATGGAGATTATTATACCAGTACGGTATTTACCAGTATGATACAGAGCCAGCACCCATTGTACTATTTTAAAATACTATCAGAAAAAACGATTTCCTACCAAAAATAATTTATCTGCGCCCGATGCGCAACATGACAAAGAAATTTAAGGAAAAATAAGGGGAAGAAGTTCCCTCTCATTTACCGCGGCAAAAACGCAAAAGTGGTCCATCAGTAAGCTTCGCTAGTCAGTAAAAAGGGTGAAAAGTGGAGAGAACTGGTGACAAAATGAGTTGAAATGCGCGGCTGTTCTCTCTCAGACTTGAGACTTCTCTTCAACTCTCTCAACACTTCATCAATCACTTTCTGCCACCACAAACTCTTCCAGAGAGAGAGAGAGAACACATCTATCTGTCTACCTTCCCGCCAAATCCTACTTTTACAACAGAAAAAAAACCTCTGTTTCTTAAGTCCAACTTAGTTCCTGCCATACGTGGGCACGATCACCCGGGAGCACTCTGCATTTTCGAAAATACTGATGGAGGGGCACTATGCAAATGTTCAATTGTGATAAGTTAAAAGGTTTGGAGAGTTGGCCAATGCTGGGGGCACTATGTAATCGAGTGAAACCGTGTGGGAGCACTATGCACAGAATATCTATAATTTGCTGCCCATGTGTGGTTCCTGCTGTAGGACACTGAATGCATAGGATTATAAAATGATTTACGAACTGGGATTCAAACAAAACATCAAAATTACAATTGCGTAATACGAAAAAGGAACATGAGTAGTCAGTACTAGTAAATTCCCGTGTGAGGGAACTCATCTCTCTCTCTCGGTCCACTTCATAAAAGGACCCTCTTCATAACACACTTTAGCACCCGAGGGTGCGGTAGATCGCGTCTATCCTCTTTTCCCACACTCTCTCATCCCTCTCTCGCCATCTGCACCCTCTCCTAACTCAGTTATCTCTCACTCTCCCTCTTCTCTCTTTCTCTCGTCTCTCCTCATAACCCACAGTCTCTCGCCCCCGTAACGACCT
Source organism: Pristionchus fissidentatus (assembly GCA_036245785.1). Lineage (NCBI taxonomy): Eukaryota > Metazoa > Nematoda > Chromadorea > Rhabditida > Neodiplogasteridae > Pristionchus > Pristionchus fissidentatus. Next base: position 6,542,340 of record BTSY01000001.1, read on the forward strand.
CTATTGAAGGGATTTGTCTAATCCGTGGTTCGGAAGAGAGAGAGAGGCACGCGAACTCGAGAGAGAGAGAGAGAGAGAGAGAGAGAGAGAGAGAGAGTCTAGGAGAGAGTTCAACTCGCAAAAAGACAGTCGACGAGACAGTGTGTGAAAATGAGAGAGCAGGATGAATCTCGGCCCAATCCCATTACAAGTATCACTTGTTCCACATATTAATTGCAGTCTCTCTCTCGCTTCAAAGGGAAATCTTGTGCAGTATTTATTTCTCTGCTTTCTCATCCACTCTCTTCAAATGCCGCACTCTCTCGCCCCCTCCCCACCCTTTCAGTTGATACAACACGAACAAATGTCTGCAGAGAGTAAGATAAACAACAAGCAGTTAATGACGAACATGACGATATAGTGTGTAATGTGAAGAGAGCGCGAGAAAAAGAGAGTTAAATGATAGAGTGTGTAGATGGGAGAGAGAGAGAGAGAGATCAAGCTCGGGCCACATCCAACCGACACACTGGGGGTCATTACAATGAGAGAGAGAGCAAGTTGTAAATGCCCGATTCTCTCAGGTTTACAATGCGAAATCGAGTCACAAAATGGCCAGTGCTTGACCAATGAGAAGAAGAAGACTAATTACTGCACTTAGTGAAAATAAAATCCATGCGAGTTGCCAAACAAATTACTTAATATCTCCGGTATTCTCACGTTATCCTCGCGAAACGTAACAAAATCACTGGCTTACTCGCGTGCATAATGAACTATTTTTCGCTGAGAGTACTTCTCTAAAACTTCTCTAAAATCCGTCGCACCATAAATCGCGATGAAATCTACCCTCTCTTCGACATTTCGCCGTTTTATATTGTCGCCTACCAGTTCCTAGCTACTGATTTTTATGTTCGCACAATTTATTTTGTTGCGATAAAAATATTAAATCGCACCCTCGTCTTCGCCTTAATAGCATGCTTAGAGATGAGGAAGAAGAAGCAGCAAAAAAAAGGAGCGGAACCATACCCGGCTATTTCGACTGTACGGCTAGGGAAAGGCGATACAAGTTAGAGGGGCTCTTAGCCCCGCTGAGGAATCCGATAAAAAGTGTAACCACAGGTTCCGCACAAAAATTGGCGAGTGCGGGCGTAGAAAAAACTGCTTTAGTTCATTGGAGAGCAAGTACTAGTAGTCAATCCTACTGCTAGCGCGAGGGATTCATATTGAGGACTTGCTAACCAATTCCACGGCGACCGAACAATATACGATAATAGACAATAGACGGGCATAATGAAGAGGATCAGAGAGGAATCAGTAGTGAGATCATCGTCCCCCCACCACTCGTCACTAGTACATCAAAACACTTGGATGGAAAGGGGAGTGGAGAGAGAGAGAGAGAGAGAGAGAGAGAGAGAGAGAATGATGACCCTTGACCGGTGTGTCCAAATCCCCTCTACTCACACAGGAAATGACCAGTTTCTCCCTTCTCTCACAATACACTTGAATCTCTTCGAAATACTACTGTCGCCCACTATTGATCGATAACTGACTCTGCCCCTGAATCTACGGTAGTGACGGACTTCTTACATATTGTATACGAACGGAAGTGAGTATTAGAGAGAATGGGAGAAAGTGAGAGTCTCAGGAGCCGCGAGAGAGTGGGCGAATATGAGAGAGTGCAGACAGTGAGACGACGAGACGAGAGGAAATCCCCCTTCCAATGTGCTGAGAACAAACAAGCGTGTCACAATTTGGAACGACTACGGAAACGATACGAGAGAGAGAGAGAGAGAGAGAGAGACCATACTGGAACAGTGATTCAGAGGGGGAGGAAATTGAGGGTCGGATTAGGGTCTAGCATTGATTGGACAGGAAAGCAATGAGAGGACATGAGATTAGATTAGATCTACAACGACAATTCGCTCTATTCACGCTCGATTGAGCTTGTGAACCATGTTTCTTGCTCGCTTTTGGGTAAAAACACATGGGAAATGAGCATAAAAAGACCAGCCATCTTTTCGCCCCTTGTTCTAATCGCTTTTTCGACAAGGCTTCCTTCATAATCCCTCTCTCTCTCTCTCTTCTGCTAACTACACTCCCTCTTCTCACCACAAATTCACCACACTTTTGACTTCTCACAGATAAATCAGTACTCGATAGCGCAATCCGACAGTAACCAGACTAGCTTTAAGTCTACATGCCAACTACTCATCTATTCCTTGCAAGGAAGTCTTTCTCTTCTACTGGTCACAACAATAAGTAACGGTCGGGGAGAGGGCAGAGACGCAGAGGACAAAACAAGAAATGATGAGTGAGAGCGGCGGACACTGTGGCAGAATAATGGCTGGGACCGTCGTTCGGGTCGGCGCTCTGGTTTCTCTGGCTCTCTCGCTCTCTTCGCCCATCTCTCTCTCTCTCTCTCTCTCGTCACACCCAAAAAGAGCGAGCCGGCCATTAATTTACAGCACCAATGTTTCTTCTGAGGAAAGAGAGTCAAAATGGCATAACATGAATGAATGAGTGGAAGAGAGAGAGGAACAAGAGATTGGGCGATAAATTGTCACAAATTGGAAGATAGCATCGAGAATTACTTCCCATTGGGTACTCGGGTACTCCCATCATTCCACATGCAGATCAATCCTACAGAAAAAGAGGTTTGGAGTGAGAGAGCGTGTCAAATCGAGAGATACTCTCTCTCACTTTTGCGCACTTTTTCTGTAGGTTTGGAATCATGTGGTACCCATTGACACTCTTTTTTCTACACTACTGCATCATTCTTTTGCAGAGGCGAAACCTCGTATAACTCGCACATGGTACAACCCCGAGATCATACAATATTAACGATTTTAACAAACGTAGAACAGCATCTACGCTAACTGACTAAGCGATCAGCGAATAAAGTTCGGCCAAAGTTAACGTAATTCGAATCAGTTACAGTAACTTAATGGCAAGTACAGTACATTTGTTCGTTCCACTTACTCTCACTTCTCCAAACTCTCGATCGAACGCATCGAATTCCTCCTGCACGAAGACGCGCGCATCCGGCGCCCGTCGTGCGGGCATCGTGAGCTGGGAACGGTCGACTACACAACCGCACGCGCTGCACCAACTGGGGCACACGACGAACTGCTAGCTGGTGGCACCCTTTCACTATCGATAATCTATGGCAATCGTTCGTTGACCCTCTCACTGTAGAGAAGAAGAGGAAGAAAGAGACATTGCAACGGGTTTTGGTAACCACTTTTGAGCCATCGATGAACGATGGAAGATGGACTCAGAGGAGAGAGAGAGAGAGAGAGAGAGAGAGAGAGAGAGAACATTAGGGTAAAAGCACCTATCAAAAAAGGAACACTGACGAAAGGTCGTCAAGAAAGTGCAAAAACAACGCTCTGACCTCGAGAAAACATCGATGATTCTATGCGAACTTCGAGAGCTATTCAAGCGGCACAAAATAGTCAGTGAGCGATCGATGGTACCGTGATGACTACCGTAATCCCGTGTAAGCCTCCTACTCTGGAGGGATGCCAACAGGAACAAGAAAGGAGGGGGCAAAAAGGCGGTTCACGCGCCGATCTCTGATGGATAGGAGGAGTGGGAAGAGGAGGAGAAGCTTAGGAGAGAGAGAGAGAGAGAGAGAGAGAGAGAGAGACTGTTGAAGAATCGAGTGAACACACGGGAGTGACGCCTAAGGCGATGATCATAATCTACACTCTCTGCAGGAGTGAGGGAGAAAGAGCGTGGAGAATTGAGAGAGTGCAGACAGTGAAATAACGAGTAGAATGCAGGTAAGAAGAAGAGACGGTAGATCATCGACTGCGATAAGACCCCTTTGGATCCTGATGTGAAAGAAGGGGAAGGGGCAAAACAGGAGGAAAAAGCTTGATTGTCTCTCTCTCTCTCTCTCTCTCTCTCTCTCTCTCTCTCGCCAGTCTACCTGTGAGACTAGTCGATGCATGGTTGATACACACTGAATTATGCATAGGCCCATCTGTGGGTAGGGGTAGCATAGGTGGGCTGCGCATATCCAAGGCAGTCCCATTAGATATTAGTACACTTCAACCGTCTTCAACGGATCCCACAGCGTACAGTACAGTATTCATATCCCAAAAGAGTAGTCATGGAGCTCATGACTCTCTGCTAAAATCAAGACAAATCATTGGGTCTCATACCCATAAGGTAGAAAACAAAGCTTCGTCCCCTAAACCTGCACAACATGTCTGCCCAGCTTATTCGGTCCACTGCGCGGCGCTTCACCGCTTGAAACATAATCGGGAGTCGAGATAAATTAATGCGACCAAACCGGTGTGGAGAGAGAGAGAGAAGGGCAGATTGGAGATGATTATGGAATACACAGCAGGCGGGTTGGGTAATAAAGATGATGATGCTGATCGAGAATTAGAGAGAGAGAAAGAGGCGATACAAGGACAAACTGACTTCATCACTTATTCAGCTTGTCCCAACCTGTTTTAGCGCCAAAACGGAAAATTATTTTTAAAAAATAACAAGAGCACTTTTTTAAAAGGTTTCAGACAAAAAAAATATTAGTTTTCTTAATTCCCGGGTTCCCGAGTAGAAGTCTAGCATCTCGAAATAACGGGGGCAGAATGGCACCACAATTTGAGGACGAGAGGGAGAGAGATGGAGGGGAGGGGTTGCATACCCCTACTGGAACGGATGGACTGTCGATAGCCGTCAGTTCGAGTCAGAGGGAACAGAGAGAGAACAGGCGAAACTGAGAGAGTGCGGGCGAGAGAGTGGACACTTCCAAGAGACTGCAGAGTGTCAGAGAGAGGACGAGAGAGTGTGTAAATCGGATAGAGAGTTTGTGGGTGACAGACTAATGACCGGTCATGATCAATTGTGTGTGGTTGAACGGGCCCCTCGACCCCCTCCGACTACTCTCTCTCTCTCTCTCTCTCTCTCTCTCTCTCTCTCTATTCCATCATCGACTGGTAGTTTCCTTTTCAAACCACCCCTCTTCTACTCATCACCACTCATCATATTACCTGTCATGTTTAAAGGTTACTCAGAGTAACTTACTTCGTCATACATATCACTCAAATATAACGAAAACCATGGCAAGATAGGGAAGAACCCATTTGTATTGTCTTCATTTTTTCTAAACTTTACATCGCACCCTTCGCATATCTAATACGTAAAGATCAAAGATCAAGGCCAGGAAAATGTCTAGTAATTACCCGTGTCCAATGCGGTCTCTGTCTCACACCTCCACACAAAAGAGTCTCTTATTCGACCCTCAAAGTACCGCGACATCGAGACAAATGAGTGACCATAGAAGACTATCTTATGTTAGAAGGGAGTTTGAGACTCCCTTTGAGATGCCGCAAATGAGAAAAGAATGAGGGAGAGAAAGAGTGTGGGAAATGGAGAGAGTACAGAGAAAGAAAATGGGGAAATCTGAGTGAATGTGAACAGGAAACGATCGCTTTCTCGGGTGTTCCGATGGAGGAACGAAAGAAGTTCGGGACTGCACTGTTTGTGCTTAGTTTTTGGCCGTTCTGAGACAAGAAACTGAGGAGAGAGAGAGATGGAAGAAGAACCACTATGAGAACGGATACTGGACACGGATATGATGTTTTTTTGTGGCGGGATAGAGGTGATTGTTGTTGGTTGAATATAGATCTGTTATAGGCGCAGTGAAACACAAAATCACGGACCAAAAAAAATTGCAGGTAGCTTGCTACCAGGCCGATTCATATGATTCCAAACCAAGAAAGGGTCGGGTGAGAGAATATGCAAAAATGAGAGAGTGACAAGAAAGAGAAGCAAGACTTGGAGAGAAAGAAAGGGAAAGAGGGCAGAACCCCCTCCGTTCCCTCTTCTGAAACCCTATCCCCCTACCCGCCCCCCCTCTATTGTCTCCCCTTTTCACTACAATGCCTCGAGGAACAGGCACGGTGCGCGAGTCAGGTCACAAAAACAATCAGTTGTCGATCGATAGACAGAGTACGGTACTCACCGAAGTGGGCGGGGCGAAGTTGGATACTGTAGAGGGAGCGGGCGGCGGCGCCACCACCGATCGAACAGTGTCATTCGCCTGCAATTACGATATTACATTTTATTATTACATTTTTAAAAAATAATCAATAATTTAACTTCATTTTTTCGTAGCAAATCACATTTCCGTTACACAATTTAAATAAGTGTGCAAGGAATAAGGATAAATACGTTTTATATCTAATTTTCTTTTTGCTACCAGCTAACCGTATTCATGCCTGAATAAACCAGTTTAAGAAATACTAGTTGTTCTAGCTAGCCAAAAATATGAAAGATCAATTATTTATTGAAAGTGTTTTGAAAGATTGCAATTTCTAGTCTGCTAATCAGAAGAAATGAAAGATCAAAGATCAGACCTGTACCAGCGAGACCCTTCCAGTCTCTGGCTGATTGGGACGAAACATTCCCTCCTATCAATTATCGATTTTCTCTTCTTTTGATTCCTCAATTATCGATCTCTTCGTTCGTTCGTTTTGCTGAAAAAATGAACGAAATTGAAGAGATCGATTTCGAAATGAGAGAAAATGACTAACAAGGGGGGCGAAAATGGTTCGAAATGCTGAATTGAGATAAAGACAATGGAGGAAAGAAGAAGGAGAGGAAGAAGACGAGAGAGAGAGAGAGAGAGAGAGAGAGAGAGAGAGAGGGAGAAAGGAGGGAAGACGGCTGAGTCATGTAACATTTTCTCGCACCAGGGCAGTATGGGAGAGTGATGGCAAATACAAAATGGGAAAGATATCTGGTGAGAGAAGAGAGAGAGAGGAAGAACAAAGGAAATGGGAAAGAGGGGGGAGGGATAACTAGGATTGAGAGAGATCAGACAGTTAGTGAAGTATGAGAGGGCTGAGATAACTGAAAAAATGAGAGAGACAAGGGGAATCGAGGAGAGTCAGAGAAGCAGAAAAGTAAAAAAGACAAAAGAGAGATACAAAAGTGTTTGACGTTCGGAGGGAAGAGACGAGAATAGAGAAGTGAGGGAAGAAAAAGGAATAGAGTAAACGGAGAGAAGCCAAAGTTACTGATGGAGAGGGGGGGGGAGAGAGAGAGAGAGAGAGAGAGAGTGGTTTAGTAACAATCATGCCATTTCTGCTGCAAGACTCAGATGCATTCGAAATTAGCTGACGAACACGCAAAAAAACAGCGGCACTAATTATGCATGCGCCTTGCAAGGATCTAGAACTGAGTGAGTGAGAGAGAGAGATACACAATGAAGGGCTCAGAAATCAGAGAGAGATTTGTGAATCTCTGATTGAGAAAATATTCACAAAAAAAACTCTAATCGTGATACGCCCAAAGAGAGAAACTCTGATTGTAACCCAAATGTTAGAGTGTGTGTGAAAATCAGAGAGCCAATCTCTTTCGTGCACTCTCTCGCAAATTAGACTCTTAAAGCAAAATTCTTAAAGTTTTTTTCGAGTGATTTCCGACTGCTTGAGAAATCGATTTGTAAGACCTACAGTAATAAATTCATGCCCGTCCAGAAATATACACAATCTATGCACAATGTATTGGGTAGTGTTCTTCTCTCGCTCTCGATATCTCGTCCCCCCACGCGAATTCTCCCCCTCTTCCAAAACTCAGCTGATTCGGCAACCAGTCCACACATAAATGCGCCACTTTTGACGGCGAGACACCAATCAACGGAGGGAGGGAGGAGATATTCCGGAAAGAGAAAGCAGATTATGATTATGAAGAGGAGGAGAATAGGAGCCAAGAGTAGAGAGAGATAATCGACTGATCATGAGGACGGATCCACAGCATCCTAAGCAGAAAGGACGTGAACAATTTATATACTGAGATAGCGCGTGAAACGAGAGGATCGGACAGCTAGAGAGAGACCATATTGGTATGAATCCAGATGACGACGACGAGGAGACTCTGGTTCAGAAATCCTAGTGGGAACCTATCGGAAACGTCTTTCCTGATGGACTTCTAGTAGGAAAATGACTAGGATTTCTGAACCAGAGGACTTCGCGCATACATTTTCGTCCGACTGGAAATAATGTTATTTCTGGCCGGTTAACTGATCAGAAAGCCAACAAAACATAGCAGATCTAAACCGCAAGTTGATGGAAATTGGTGAATCTCGCGCTTTCTCTGTAGATTCTCACAAGCATCGCGTATACGATCGGAGATATAGGGAGAAGAAGGAGGGGATGTTTAGAGATAAGTTGGGAAAGGAGAAGTGAGTGAGAGAGTGTGTGGATACGAGAGAGTGGCAGACAGTCAGAGAGAGAGATATTCAACACACTCCCACATTTCGCATGGCCTTCGCGATTCAGGAAGGAGGAGATGAGGAGAGAGTGTGGGGATTGGAGAGACGAGCAGAGAAGCAGAGGCGCGATCTGACACTGAGACCAATGGTCTGTACTAAACACATGCTGAGAGAGAGAAAGAAAGGAACGAGATGCCACACCATAAACCCCCTCGGATTCATACATAAACTTGGAAGGGCGCGGAACGTTTTATGGCTGGTCAATATTGGCTACGGACGTGTGTCTGAGAATAAGTTGTTCTAGGAATCACGGCATTATGGCGAGTCTATGACAATTGAGGCAAATAGTGAGGCAGAGCGAAAAGAACGTGTAAATGGGTGATGGTCTCACCGCGAATTCACTTTTGGCATTTCGCCAGAACGCCGTGGGAATAGCTTTGCATAAAAACTGAATAATCTACGCGAAACGTGATCTCAATGATCAAAAAGGGGAGAGGAGATAGAAGGAGTGCTGTGTTGTACTACTATTGTTCTCGAATGAGTGAGAGAGAAGGAAAGAAAGCGAGTAAACAAGACGATGGACCGTCGGATCTGGAATTGATCGAGAGCCACGGGCAAAAAGAGAGAGAGAGAGAGAGAGAGAGAGAGAGAGAGAGAAGCAGGATATTCGAGGACGACGTGAGTGTGTGCATACAAAGTAGAAGAGATGGAGACAACGAATACGGGAATGCTCAAAAGAATTGAACATAAAAGCGCGCAGCGAGTTGATGTAATTTCGAGAAGCGTCTGAGACACAGAACCACGGGAGAGAAAGATACAGAGGAATCGACGACGCTGATCAGTTCCAGATGTAACCACGTGACACGGTATTAGTATGGAAGAGATTGTTGATTCTGAGAAAAATATGAAAATATCCGAACGGGTTTTTCGGTGGCGTGAGGAGCAATAATCTGAACAAACAAACAATGGAAGAACGCCTTTTCATGACTAATCGACTCCAAATATTTTTCGAATATTCTGCATTCCTATTAGCATGGGGGCACGTAGAGTGGATTGATACGTGACTCAGAATGATAACGACAAGGCGCAATAATTCGTGAGAGACGTGCACGATAAGAGAGAGAGAGAGAGAGAGAGAGAGAGAGAGAGAGAGAGAGAGAGGAAGAGTATTGATCGATCAACCATCGACGATGATCTCATACACAAATAGGCACAAGAGTTCAAGTAAATAAACACACGAGAAAGAGCACATCCCGTGTGCTTTCAATGCTGTTCATTCCATAAGGCGAAAACGTTTGGCAGCAAAATTTATACAAATACGGCTAGGTTTTTCGAAAATTATGAGTGACAATGCCAAAAGCGAGGCTAGATTTAATAGGTTTTGTGTATTTTTCGACGTATAATTCGTTCCTACAATAGAAAATGGAGTAATTCTAGCAGAAAACGAGTTGTAGAGAACGAAAGACCGGCAAAGGTGAGGGGCGAAATTTGATTCGAAAACTGGACGGCTCGGGTCCCGGAGGAAAGGAGAGAGAGAGAGAGAGAGAGAGAGAGAGAGAGAGAACGCGCGTTCTTTCACGAGAGATGGCGAGAGAACACATTAATCGAGGAGATCACAGACGGTTAGACAACGATGAGAGAGTGCAGTGAATGGAGAGAGCAGGACAGTGGGTGTGAGAGATAGTGTATAGATGGGAGAGAGAGAGACAGAGGAGGGGAAAGGTCGATCAGGATGGGGGCATTCCCATAGAAGGAAGAGATGGAGGGGGAAATTGGCACAGAGCCAGACATTTCATGGTACAGTGCACGCTGGGAACCAAGGGGGAGTACCATAGGTCGGAGAGGGAAGATGCTACAAAACACGGGACCGGTTCAAGCTCGGTTGTTAACAGGGTAGATCAGAAAAGGCCTTGTAGAGAGACTAGGAGATGCCCAATAAAGAGTCCACCTTCCTCTTCTCTCTCTCTCCCCACCCTTCTTCCGACCCTTAACGATTGTATGAGAGAGGTGCGCATGAAGAAAGAAGACAAACATTATAGTATGAAGGTTAGAGAATTGGCACTCTTTCGCACTCTGAGGATGGGAGTACTCGACAAGTAAAAGGGAATGAGAACAATGTAATATCGAGAGATTATCGATTAGAATTGCTCTTAAAAAAATCACTATGGTCAGGATATCAAGTGAAAAACACACTTACCTGTAAGAGCAAGTCACGAAATAGAAATAAGAGACATTTCACTTACAGGTAAGTGAACATTAGAGTGCGCAATGTGAGACCACGCTCTCTTCATTTCACACACTCTCTCACCAACCGACCGGCCGAGAGAGTGTGTGAAATGAAGAGAGCGTGGTCTCACATTGCACATGTCCACTCATGGTCCTGATCCTGGTGGCCCTCTTCTGAATGTGGAACAAGCAACGTATTCAATCAACGCTTCACAACGTCTATCAACATGCAATTTCGACACGACACAAAATGAATGAAAGTCACTTTATTCACCGTATTTAATTAGTCAGTCACAACAGGGTACAAATGCCGAATGTTACAGGTGGGATATCAAAGCACTGGGTAGATCACAAATAAATTGCACGATTTGGAGGCCAAATGCTCCTACCGTATACCAGTACAGATTCAACGAAATTGCTTAGCTATATTTCTCTCATAATCTCATTTCTTACACTGGTTATTTACACACATTAGTTCGTTAGGACTCATTCTCAAAGCTACGGTGTATACACGCACAATTACGTCCTATCAATAAAACGAGTCTTAGTTTACAGTCAGTGAGGCAATTTTTTAAAAGCCCAAAAATGGGTTTAAACTTCACAGGAGAACGTTGTCTCTCCTCGATTCCCACACTCTCTCTCCCCTTTCAAATAAAAGCAGATCGTGGTGCGTGCAGTTGCTTGGATGCCTCACTGTCGAATGGTGGCTGATGCTCAATCTGCAGCACGGGTCGAGTCTTGGCTGCTGCAGCTGCTGCAATCTCTCCTCCTATCATTCGATTGATTGCTGCCGTCCTCGATGTCTGCATCCACAGTGAATTCTGGACGACGTAGCCATTGGAGGCATCGAAGTGGGAGAGAATTATGATGATCTGAAAGAGATGAGAGACCATATTAATATTGTTATTACCAACCGAATACTCAAGAGTTTACTAAGCAAGTGTTTACCGAAAATCAATGATGAAGATAAATTCGTAATATTTTTCTTCTTCAATCTTAATCACATATTCAACTACACAAATCTATTTACGGGGGAATGGAGACATGCGGCATCACTGCATCCGTTTGATTACGAATGCACAAGTGCACCAAGATTTTTTTTACAATTAACGACTTTTTAAAAATTAGTTAAATACAATTATTCTCCTTCTTCTCACCTGTCTCGACATGGGCGGAACAGAGTCGATCACTTTGAGTGCGCCGCGAGATGAGAGAACATTGGAGGAACTGAATGGACGGATGCTATGCGACTAGACTAGACATTGCCAACTAGTAGACAACGTACACTATCTCAACCCGTAAACACCATTCATAACATCCAAATATTCGTCAGATATGACATAATGTACCTTAACCTAAGATTGGGTCGGGCTTTTTTTTAAAAATAGACGGAGGTGTTTATGTAAAATTCAGTTGACGATCAATATTACCGTATACCTCTACAGTCCCCCCTCCACTCACCCTGAGCAGTCAGCCGATACATGGACGTACGAGTCGGGCATGTGATTGTCGACCATCGCAAGCAATCCTCCGAAATTCTTAGTGACGAATCGAGGAATAACGGCGTTGAGAGACTGCAGCGAGGAGAGTTTAGGCTGCCAATGGCTCACATTTGCATGCAAATAGCTTTCGAATAAAGCTTTTTGCTAACTAGTCCCGAGCCAACCACACAAGTTACTGTATGCTGTCATTTTTTTGCATGATTATTGTAATTTGACAATTGCGCGGGCGCTCAAAATTTCGATTTCACGCAAGAGAAATAAGCAAAGGATGGTCACGACCGTAACGCACGAATCCCCGTTGATTACAGCGGTATTGCTATGAATCTTGTGGCTGCATAAAATTATATCGAAGTAAATGCATTTGATTGTAGTGACTATTTCTTATCTGCCTTTGAGCTGCCGTGAATTGGAAGGTTACTGTAGCTCTCCCCTCACCTTCTGCACCGTTCCCTCCTTGAGTGTCATCTGGACGAGTGAATCCGTGGCCATCTGTGGCGGGCACGCAATAGTCTCTCCGAAGAGAAGCTTGTTGCTGCAATGAGAGAGAGAGAGAGAGAGAGTGGTGAGGGGAGGGCGACGTGTACTACACGCTCTTTTCTACTAATGAGGAGTAGAAACTTTGACGATTTGCGACAAGTAAACTTCCGAATTTTATGCAAAAATTTTGGACTTTTAGCAGCGTACAGCAGTCTTGAAATTTTCTGCCACAGTTGCGGTCTCATGTGTGGTATAAAAATTTGATTCTATTATAACTTTGTTTCCTACACTATAATCGCTATTTTTTGACATTGACAATCGTCGACTGACCTGTGGACGACGAGACTTGCGTGCAATCGGAATGCTCCGCGATTGAAGGAAGAGAGAGAGAGGGCGAGGATGACGTAGTGACCTGATATCGATCGATTTTGAAAACGCTGTTCTACCGTAACCTCAATCTTCTTCATTACGGTATACATGAAAGTAGTTCTCACCTGCTCTCAGGAAGAAATCGCCAGTGGATGCCATATGAGAGAGGGATCTTCCGGATCTGCAACCAATCAATAAAGCAATAATCTACAGTAGCCTCCCATCAAATACCGTACCTCGTCTCCAGCTCGCCGACATGTCCCTTCGGGTCCACATGGTGCACCATGATGAGGAGGTCTTCCTAAATTAGGGCAATTGGTAATAATTGTAAGCATCAAACATTTTTTACACATATTACTTACGTAAACGTTAATGATATATTTTAAAATAAAATAAATCGATAATGTACCGTAACCCACATGATCATTGGCGGCTCTCGATCCTCCGCGGAAGAGTGAGCAACACATCTCCGTTGGCTCCTCCACCACCAGCATCAGAGCACTGCAACAATAAAATAATCAATAAACATAGATTATTCTACCGTACACTAATTATGTACAAACTACCGTACACCGCATCATCCGCCCAGGATCCTCCGATGCGGCAGGGAACGCGCAGCTCCGCCCATGCAAGATGCTGTCTGATCTGGAAAAACATTCAATTGTCGATCAGCAGTGCTCGGCTACCGTATACCTTGGCGAAGTCGAGTGAGTCAAAGTGCAGTCGGAAATCGTCGAAGAGCATCCAGAATGTGCCCGGAGATCGAGAACCAGAGGGGAGAAGACGTCTGAAGATGGGGAGGGGAATACAATATTCAAAACATGCTGATTATATTAGTTATCTCAAGTAGACCAAGAAGTCTTAATTACATAACGGTTATTTTGGAGAAGGCTAGTTTCCAATATAAAAAAAACTTTAAAAGGTATTATCAAAAGTGCCTATCACGACTCGATCATTCTGATCGCATTAAATCTCAAATTAATAGCTAAATGGAACTGCAAACTATCAGGTGAAGATACTCAAAAAAAAAAATTTCTAAACGTTAAACCGTTCTAGCGTACCTCTTGAGATCAGCCGGCCATCCATTCCAATTGTCACTCCATGCGCCCGTCCACACGTGAGATCCCCATGGATTACGGACTCGCAACAATCTGACACAAATACAATCAATCTGATATCGCTACCGTTATCTCACTACTACACAGTCTTTCGATTGCTTCGAGACCCATTTGAATTCTATTTCCACCACATATCAAATGTCACTTACAACTGTAACTCAAATCCAACAGGCCGTTATTTCAATTTAAAAACTATACGAACATGAAAAAGACCACTGGTGTGTGCAATATCTTTCAATACCACATATCTCTTGTCTTTTTTTCATGATCTCTCGCCAGCGAAACGTATGTTTACCGTAGAACGTCCTATTATTTTAGTCAAAAGTTTGTGAATTTGTAATATCGTACCTGTGTTGTCCTTCCTGTCTCACATCGAGAATGGAGTAAGCATGTTGAGTGAGTAGTCCCAATGCAGCACTCACTCCCTCTCCCACTCTCTTCTTGCTGCCCGCCCCACACGACGCACCCATCACGTATCCAGCCTCCCTGTAAAACAATTATTTTTCAACATTCAGAATAAAATAAAATAAACCGCTCGCTTTTATCGATAGCTGCTCATACAATTAATGCTCATTCAATTTACAGCAACCTTCGAAGCGTATGCGAAACAAGAATTCGCCGAGCACAGTAAAAACAATATTCGACTCTAAAATGGGTAATTGCCGCCAATGAAGTGAACTCACTTGGCCGACAGAAGTCTCGCCCACACGAGATCAACATCCAGATCGTCCTCTTCCAGAGTTATCGATTCGCATGGAGCACCTTCAATATAGCAATATAATTTGTAAAGACTCACTTCTATACATATATATATTTTTTTTACAAGATCACGATTTTTCCATTAGATATAGAATATTAAAATAGTTGTCCACATTGTTCCATCATCAGTTTGAGAGCGTAAAATCAACATACCAGTGAGTAGTGCGAGTCCCTCTACCGTCCTTCCCGATCTCAGCATCTCATACTTCCCCAATGCCTTCGCATACGCCTTCTCCACTAGAGGAACCCATAACTGCAAAGAGAACAAACTGTCATCGAGGGGGATATCATTAAACATCAACATAGTTACCACAAAATCTTCATCATAATCACAATCACAAATCGCATCGTTTGAGCAAAAAAATCATTCATGAAATGAGAATCGTGTTTCATGATTGTTACTTGTTTCGGGTACATTGAGTATTTTTAATAGTCCAATTATTTAATGTAAAATAATTGTTTTATCACCTGATTCTTTCTTCCGACAGCGAAAGCGAATGAACGAGTGTTCTTCCTGCACGGAAAGTAGTCGTCTACCGTAATCACCCGCCAGTGACCATCCACGCACAGCCTGCAATACAATAATATTTGTGGAAATAATGTATCCTACAGTATTCATGATAAAAAAATGATGAATATAAATAAGCAGCGGGGATGCCCCTCTCCATACTCGAAAAATAACTGAATAAAATTTAGGTATTTGCTATGCCGTGAAGTAATATTCAAACATTAAGATTCACGGTTGATAAAATTGAGAATACAATATTTATTGATCGTCTTACCTAACTTGATACACTCCCATTGCATTGTACTCTTTCGTGAGGAAGATCTTCTCGAGCACGTCTGGTCTCTGCAAAAAAAAATGTTTCTCCATTTCCTCTTCTAACACTCATACCATCGGGAAAAAAATTAAAACAGTTAAAACGAAAACTTGGTGGGTTTAATTTGCAACAAAATATATTTTTTAAATTTTAAATAGCATAATTTATATGCTGCATAAATTAGTACCTCTGCAATGAGTGCGAGTGCGGACAGCAACCAGCAATCGCCCAGTGATCCTGAGATATACGCAATTACTTTATTAACATTTAAAAATATTAAAATCGCATGCTAAAACTTCATTATTTGCTTTTGAGATTAGTTAGTATGGTGTATTACCTTGTTCGATATCCGAGCTGCTCGGGTCGTTGAATACCGTCCACGGGTAGCGATGGCCATCCTGGATTACGGTACTTGTTAGTTATCGATAGGGGGCAGACTACTGTACCTTTGTGTACATCTCCGTCGGTCGCAGCCACATCACCTGACTCGCGTGCAGTCTGCCGGGCACTGCTCTTTCTGAAAGACAATTTATGCAAATCGAGAAAAAAACTATGTAAAATTCATTAAAATATTCGTTCAAATTACAAAGAAATAAGGGGAGAAATTGAGTAGCAGCTTACCCTCATCATCATACAGCTTTCCCAGTGATCTCTCGTTCGGTTGAAATTCGTCGTCGATGAAACACGTCTTAAACTCCCTCAACATTCACTACTTTCACAACTATTGATTCGATAAAAAAGGTCTAATTGCGAAATCACAAACAAGTCAGAAAACTTGACCAGAAAATAGGCTACTTTTACTAATCTTAACCTCTCTGATAGCCTATCTATATAACACGGAACATCGATACTTAGAAGAAGTGCATTAGTGTTTTGTCCGAAACTCCCCACTCACTTGCACAGCAATTGTATCTCCTTCAGTTGATTCCTCGCTTCTTTCTCGTCTCTCACCGTCTGATCTTTCATTGGAGACGAGTGGATCGAGACCGACGCTGCTCGAGACACCTGCAGATAATCATGCGTCTGACCCAAGTGAACTACCGTACTCTTGATGAACTACTATATAGTACTCCGTGATTCTCGTCATGGTGACAGATAACTGATTTTTTTTTCTTTTTGTATGACCAAGACACTATTTTCCGTTTCTTGGTCAAACAAAACAAGAAATCACTATTACTGAATCAATATTAGATCGCTCTTGGAACAGTATACTCTACTTATCCTTGTTCTACCGTACTCACAGGTGTTCGTGGCATCTCCTTCACTTCCTTCACTCTCCTTGGAGGGGGCGGTCGGGGAGGAGGAGTGTCTGCAGTAGAATAGGTCAACAAGTCAGATCAACGGTTGTAAGTGCATTTTACTATAATTTTTCAGGAAGAAAAACTAGCCGCTCTTTCTACAGCTTTTTCTTGTCAACAAAAATATCGTTCAGTTGCTCACTGCTGGAGAGGGCAGGTTTTTGTTGCGAACTTGATTTGCACTGGAAATGCATTTTTTTAACAATTGGGCAGGTTTATTTCTGCTGCCGCAGATTTTTAATCGATTGGGGCAGTGGTAGCTACAAAACAATATAGGTATTGTACCCGAACCCGTCAGGTTGAATTAAACGCACTTTTTGATCTATGTGAAGCAGGTTTCATACTACGTGGAACGAAGAAGAAGGGGAGAAGTAATACTCGCAACGTGGATAAAAGGGGGAAGTTCGCAATATGCTTGAGTGTTTGGTCAGCTGGTCGACTTCCACTCACAATTTGAGAGTGGAGGAGAAGGAGGAACTCTAGCGGCAATTGTAAGAATGCACGCAGCACAAACTCCGACCGGTGTGTGACTGAAGCGTATCCATGGATACTGTACACAGTGACAAATACAAGAGAAGGGCAATTGTGAAAGTGCACGGCTCACCACTCAGTGTGACGACGGGAATCTGTGGAGAGAGGGGAGTGACCGAGGGACCATGACGAGGCACTTCCGGCATCTGCAAGAACATGGAGATGCAATAAATATCTGGTTAAGTACTAATTTCATAGAACCAACTCTACTGGTATGTCTTGTCCTCTCTATATTTTCATAGCAACGTTTCTCACGTTCTCTAAATTCGGGAACCCCCTTTCGAGCGAGGGGTCGCCATTGGTTGCGATGGGGTCACGATTGCGAAATCAGAATAAAAGTGTTGCGAAATCGGGAAATTTAGGGAGCCACGGTGAATATCAGCTCTAAGTGAAACCAAGACCCCGACTTCTGTGGTGCATCACAACTAAAATTCGGGTTTTGAAATGCTGTCAATATTTTCTTCATTTAATAAATACGCTTTTGCCAAATAGGGCCAGGTTTTTTTAATGATTTGTCTCATATTCAGTGAACTTTTAAACTCCAACTCACATTGAATACACTGTAGGGTTGTGGCTGGGGGGCCGAGGGCGGGGGAGGGGCGAAAGGGGCGGAGACGTCCTTCGCTGCGTCTACAACGTCATCCCAGATCGTATTCAGCGCCGATACTGTAACATGGTCACTGTAGGTTATAAAAAAATATAATACTGTAGGTCATAATTGTGTCTACTTGAATCGCGTCATGTTGTAGTTTGTAGTCATGATTCGAAAAACAAGTTGAATTTCGACAGATAATAATCGTCGTGAGTCACAATTGGTGAGAGAGTGGAGAGGAAACGGGAAAGAGACAAGAGGAAGGTGAGCAAACAACGAGAGAGAGACCATGGACGGGAAACGGATCCTGAGGGAAGGAGAGAGAGAGAGAGAAACGTCCGAATACGGAGAATGGCTTCCATTGAACGCTAGGGTTGTACAGAACTGAAGAAAGGGCGCGAAATTTCCTAGGGAGAGAAAGGGTACACATGTGTACTGCACAGAAATCACTACAAAAAGGAGATAGTGCATAGATGTAAAACGAGCGAGAGGATGTCAAGAGCCTTGCACTAGATGCGCACCACATATGCGTACCACCTATCATAAAATTACTGTGAATCAGCGCTGAATCAGCTAAAAGATAAGCAGAGAGCGTTAAACTACGAACCTGCTCCAGAAACGGCGTTCTTGAGGCCGGCTCGTAATCCGCGAGGCTGCGGTCCTTCCTTCGAACTTCCGCAGCCATCACAAACTTCCTCGTGATCCTTAAACATAAAAATTTAAATGTGAACAACACGAAAATAAATTTAAAGAAATTGTAGAATTAATAAAGGTGCTCAAACCTGGTTAATGAGAGTGCAGTGGACACATGACCACCCCATGGACTGCGCCGGTGCCTGAAGAAGGCAAATGAGCAAAAAAGTAGGGCGGCAATTCAGTAAATCAAGACAAAATCGTAATTCAATGAAAAAAAGTTAGGGACCCCCAAGTCTCAGAGCCGTAAGTCAGAGCCGACGAAAATACTGTGACGCGTGTGGTGCACGCACTGATTGCGGGAGTTCAAATTTTAGCGTTGAAATTTCATTTTTCGTGCTTTATTGATTTTTGAAAGCGTGCGCATCTTAGCTTTGTTTGCAAGCGTCGCCTAAATATACTTGCTAGTTTGCTGCCCAAAACTAAGGGAATTTCGTGGTGGCGAAATTCTACAAATTGCGTTTTAAGGTGTTCACTTTTTCCACGAATTCGTCTATTTCCGCTCGCATTTGCTTGTGAAAGCGTGCCCCTCTCCAATTTTCTGGCTAGCAGAAGTTCAACACTGTGCCCGTTACCTGACAAGGAAAGAAGAAAATCCGTGGTGGCGAAATTGCGCTGTAGTTCGTTGAACATCGAGTCTTTTACGTTGTTCTTGTTCAACCATGACCCGGGGTTCATGGTCCAAAATGACGTTTGGGTTGTTGCAACCAAACCCCTAGTGGCATACTCTAATGTAACCATCGTAGTCCAACTACCGTACACAAGCTACCGTAACCCGACTACCGTATCCTGGTAGTCGTCAGTCGCGAAATTACGACTGCGTATGTTGTTTGAGTTGGGTATCAGATTATTACTGCCTCAGGCGTATACCGTAACCCTGCTACAGTATCCCTATAATGGAATTCCTGCTACAGTATCCGAAAATAGACAGATCGGTCAAATTTATTATTTTTTCAACGCTTTTTTCTCACCATAGTTTACGGTTTTTTAGTCATTAAAATTTTTTATCACGGATTCTTATGAAACTATAGGCGCACGTATTTTAACCATTGCTCTTTCGAACTGCGTCGCCAGATTTTTGATATCATGTTTCGGCTTCAGATGAAAAATAAGTGTAAGTGTTACGTCTGACTAAAAATTTTATTTTGCTTCAAAATCAAGGTAAATTTTTCAAACTATTGTATGTTAGCAGAGGGATCCTTCCTCTTCAAAATATATCCGCCGTGTTTGTTTCTAGCTCGTTCTCCGGTGCACTCATGCATAGTCAGCATTCACGTTTGAAATATTTTTTTAAAAATCTCAAGCCATTGAGTCCATGAACGATTATGTGACCATTCTGCTAGTTGGTGTTTACACTAAATAAACTCCAAAACAATGACTAAACCGGACACACAGAGTAAACTACAGGTTCGATTTTACGATATGAGATGCACCTTAGGGAGAATATCATCTCATATATTTGGCTTATTTCTTTGTTATCACGACCACAGTAAGCACTAATACTGACTCACATAGTAAGCACAAAATCTGTGGCATGCTCGATAATCTAGGGAAATTATTCTTTTTTTTATGAAGGTGACTAAAATATATTTTAAGTGCGCCCGTTATTGAGTCATGAATGGGCACTGCGGGTATACTTTGTACAAGAAGCCTCTTCTTTCTAATAAACAACAATTTGAAATTTTATCATGAGTTTTTATCTGGTTATTATTTTTCGCCAGAGGTCCAATTTTTAATATTTTTCTTGTGAAGACAAAACATGGTATCAGAAAACCGACAACGTGGTTCTATTGAGAAGGTTTTGAGATGCATCGGATTTTTTTTAAAATAAGAAACAGTCGCCGTGTTTTTTACATCAAGAATATTGCCGGGATACTGTAGCGGGACTTCGGTATATCTCGTGTGATTTGATTAGTTGAAGCAAATTGAACGTCACTAGTCGTACCCCTTTCTCCCCTCTGATGCCGCTTCGTGTACTGTAGTCAAAATTGGTATATTATGTCTGCATCATGGGTATGAGTTTATGTCTGATAAGGAGAACATGAGTTCAAACGAGAATGATCAATTCACATGGAAAGAGCAAGCAAGCATATTGAAATGGTTTCTGAAGGATTACGGTACATAAGACGTGAGATTTCGAAGAAAAAAAATCGGAATTCATTGGCCACCTTCCATAAATACCTCAGGATTACGGTATTTAAATGTAATAACAAAAGTATCATGAGTGAGAGAACGCACAGTCTTAAGCGGACAACAGACCCCAATGCATTTCATTTCTCGCCCATTTTACCGGTGCGGCCATTTGAAAATGTGAAAAATTCAAACTAAACTCCCGCGCGGAATGAAATGTACTGTAAGTTTGGGCAGGTGCAACCGATCGATTTGGCTTCGTTCTCTTGAGTGATCTTTCTCTGACTAAGCCAATCTGCCATTATGGCTCAGTTGGTTAGAGCTTTTGCTAGACAACGGAACATCATAAGGTCAATTCCACTCAAAACAACCGATCTCAGTGAAATGAGAAAGCGAGAATGAATATTGATACAAGCCGTGAAATGCATTGGTCTTAATACTGTGAACGAGAGATATCTGTAAAATCATCCTCTAATCTTCTCTGACTACTGTATGTGTATGATAGAAGTTATGCGAGAAAAGAAGAAAGATCTAGGAATTCATCGACGACCCTTGCACAGCTACCCCTGGATTACGGTAAGAAATTTATTTGCTCAAAAGAAAAATCAAGAGAGTCATAATCGAATCTGGCGATACTTCTGGTCCATTGTAAAATTGTGTAGAAGGGCTCATACGAGCAATAAAATATTCTATATGAAAAATGAGTACAGTACTTGAAGACAGCATTGGGAATTGGGTATTCTTCTCTCTCTCCGTAGCGCTCACTATTTGCTTACAATCAATAATTGTTCGTCGTTGCTGTGTCGAGTAGTTAACACAATAATTAAAATTATAGCCCTTCGCTGAAATGCGAAAAAAATGACATAAATAAAATAAGTTGACACAAGGAACAGGAAACCGCGACGCATGAACCACGCATTGCGTGCGTCACAACTTTCAATTTGGTGCAATTCAGCTAAATCGCTGAAAACGCGCTGAAATGGGCGTTTCCTGAAATTCTAACGACGCCATTCCTAATTTGCATCCTCGACTCCCCGAAAGAGAACAAACACGGATTTTTAGAATGAAATTGGCTTTTTACTTGGTGGTCCCTATTTTAAAAAAGTTGAATCACGCACAAGTCATAACACTGACACTGCGAACTGACCAATTGCGCACCAGCAAGACAGAAAGTGTGCGCTTTTCGAAGACTCTAAAATGGCCACGCCCCCTTGGTAACTTTTCGATTTTCGCGTTTTTCTCACTTTTTCTCGTAATATTTCACGTTTCTTTATGTTCAGAAACACGGCAATGAACGGGCTCGTGGCTTATGGAGATGAGAGCGACGAGGAATCTCCCAGAAGACGACACTCAAACGAGGGAATCAACCCGTTGCGAGGCAAGTTGTCTCCTCCTCTAATCTCTGTTTATTGAGCCCTTCCAGGTCCTCAGAGTCAGACAAGTGGTCGGTCGGTGTCTCCAGATACTTCAAGCACAAAATCGCGAGGGAGGAAGGACTCTGACTTCTTCTACGGTAAGTTGAAGTTCTTTAATCCGTCATGAAACGTTCATTCAGCACTGATCTCGTTGCAGATGAGGAGATGCCAGAAGAGAATGCAGAGTCGAGTGACGATGGTGGAAATACTCGTAAGCTATTCTCCTATTTGATTAAATTATTCTCCAAAGATTCAGGGTGATTGCGCCAACTTAACAAACTTTATTTCAAATATGTGAATTATATATTCTATATTTTAAAACAATCAAATATGTTTATTGTAGCGTGGTGATTGCAGAGGATGGATTCGTTGAGCCTCCTCCCCCTCGTGGTCACATCGATGACATAGACGAGTCGGATTCACCCGCAGCCTGCTTGATCAAAGTGACCAGCACAGCGTCTCTCTCCGGATTCGAGCGAGACACTTTCGATAGAGGCACGTTTATTATCATGAATATTGTGCTGATGCAAGGAATGTGAAGGAACTGCCCAGTTATATCTGCTATCATTAAAGTATCACGTTTCATTAGGGTTGGGCTTGATATTCGACATCAAACGGAAATCAGGCTGAAACGTTGTCTGAAAATTCCACGGTGGCGATTCGCATTTTGAAGACAAATCGGACACTTATAAAATTCGTTCTGCAATTTGAAAATCTAATTTTCTGGACCACCACGGCGCTTGATTTATCTATATTTTTTATTTCAGAAGATGCGCGACTCGGAGAGGAGAAGGAAGACGAGTACTCAAGAGGTTGGTCGTAATTTTTAGTTTATTTCGGAAGTAGTATAATTCTCACGCGATTCACATACGCTTAAAAGAAAAATACATTTCGTTGGCATCATTGCTTTCTTTGCTATACGTTTCCTTCCTTTATAAAGCTTTTAAAAAAGTGCTACAGCGTAGGGCACCCCTCTGTTGTGCTTTTTTGTCGTCTCTGCTCAATAGAATTAGTTTACAAAAATCTATAGCTTTTTCCAAGTGTACTCTAAGTAATAATGGTTAAAGCTGCTATTAGTTTGACTGTTTCGCTCCCATACATGGGCTGGGGTGTTGCTAACAACAATACCATCTCGCTTTTTTGCTCTGACCCTCCCGCTTTTGAACGAACATAGTCGGAATTAGACTAAAATTTGCACATTCTAGATCATTAAGCAGAACGAGAACGGAAAAGAAAGTGAAAAAAATTTCGTACAGTAATCCCAGCAATTTGTGTGGTATCTTTGAGTCATGTTCATGACTTCTTTCTCATTTTTTTCGCCAAATTAAAAAATTCTTTTAATTGCTAAACGAAGTTCATTTCTTCTAATTTTTGGCATAGCCTAATGAATTTCAACTACTATTGTACCCATGTAATTGGTTTCGTGAATGGCTGTTCTATTTTCGCTGCGGGTGGGTCCGTCGCTAACGCAATCGCCAGTGATGGTGCAGCGATGGACACACCCGCAGCAAAGACTACTCGTCCGATTTCCTCCAAACCTTTTGAGCGATTTCTTATCAATAAACGATTAGGCTGTGGAAAGAATTGGCCTGATTGAACGTCGGCTAAAATTTTGCTCTCTGCCTTGAGCAGAAAATGGAGAAAAAAATCGTGTTTTATCATGATGTTTTGTGGTCCGACCCTCCCGGTTTTGAGTTCCCAGCAACAATGCCTGCCCATGTATGTTCGCTCCGTTAGTGGAGCGAAAATATGCGCTATATTTTTTATTCTTTATCGCAAAAAATTAATCAAAATTAGAAGAATAACTTAATCGTTTCTCTTGAGACAGAAACGAGACTGACGTTAACGTCTGACGTGATAAATATTGATTATTGATTGATTCTCTGTTCAGACGAGAGTGCAGAGCCTGCTCCTCCCGTTCGTCAGTCGATGGACGACGACGATGAAGAGGAAATTGATAGACAATTGGAAGAGTGCAAGGATCTACTCAAAATTGTTAGTTCACACTCTCAATTTATGTTTTGATCATACCTGCACGATGGGATACGTTTTTAATCGAAAAAAAACGGGAGAAAGCTAAAGCCGTTAATTTAACCTAAATTTTCTTCGTTAAAAAAATGTAAATAATCACTGAAATTTAAAGCGAAATACGTAGATTTTTTGTTAGGCGATCAACTCGCACAGGCATGGATTATTTCTGCTTATATCACAAGCCAAAAAAATGTTTTTACGCTGAATTGTCACTCTTCACGATATGCAATTATTTGTAATCGTCGATTAAATCATACTTTCAGGGACCAGGCAGCGACGGCGGTTCGACTCCTCGATACGATTCAAGTTCACCGAAGGAAGTAGAGGGACCAGCCACACCTGCAGGAATGGAAGAGAAGAAAGAGGTTGGTATTGGTTGGCAAGATACATCGTCAACTTGTAAAGAAGAGACAAAATTGTTTTGCATCATACATTTTCGTCCCACGCACAATGCGGCTTATTGCGAAATATATAAACTGGCCAGAAATCGCTATCAACTGGCCAGATCTATAGTGCAAGTCCCATAAAACTGGCCAGATTTGAATTGATTCTTACTAAACTCATCCTTCCGCGTATTTATAGATAAGTTACGAGGGTCAAAACTGCCTCCTTCAAAAATATATTCACGCACATTGTGTGTGTTGTAAAATGTATGTTTTGCATAAATTTGAATTTCATAAATTAATGCTATGAAATTTGTTCTCTTCTTTTCTATTCAATGTCGTCGAAACTCAATTCGATTCCCACTGAACCCGAATAGACCCGAATCTTGATAAACGACTTATGAACTAAAACTAAACTAACGAAACTTGTCATATTTATTTTGATTGCAGATCGTTATTCCTCCTGCTCCCGATTTGCCCGTTGATCCGGAGGTCGAGGGAAAGTTCAAACAAATGTTCGAGATGAAAGCGATGGGACTCAACGTCAATAAGCGAATTCAGAATATGAAGGTGAGAATAAGCATCCTTTTTGTAACCCATTCTTGTATGTTTCATGGAAGATCGCCTATCCTGAGGGCATTCCGCTAGCATTTTTTGTATAATTTAAAATTTACTTTAAATTTCTGCGCAATAATTAATGTTCTTTGCAGGACTTCTTGAATCCGTCCATCTACGAACTCTTCATTGAGCAGCACGAATTGAAGGAATTCGGATCCAATTTCCCCCTCGAGCAGTACAATCCTGATGGATATCCAGAGGAGTGCTACTACGATTATATCGGTGAGATACTGTAATAGGAGTCTTTCTAATTGCTGAATGACTTTTTTTCGAAACCAATCACGAAAACGTGCAAGTGCTGCAGAGGGCATATCATAATTTTTTCTTCTGATATAAAAGTTGGTCTATTAAACAACTAAACCTTGTATTTACAGCTGAGAAGCAGAATAAGATGTACAGCAAGGCGAAGGAAGGAGCACAGAAGGCGGCAGGAGATGCTCCCGCAGCGAAGAAACCCAAGGTGTGAATACCGTACCCCCCGTAGTATCGATTACTGTGGCCCTAATTCAGTATTTTCGAGTTTCCGTCCGAAACTCGCACCGTTTGAAAAGCTCTGAGATTCATCATAATTATTACCAGTAGATTGTTGTACCCGGATTAATATTGATGCATGAGTTGTACCTGTTGTCTAATTTGCGATGAAAGTGTATTATTTCAAATGTTGTCTAGAAGCATTAAAGGGTTAATGACCGTGAACGATATTTGATGAATATATAGGAAGGGAGGAATAAGGTGTATACTGTAGATGAAAGTAGTACGCCAAGTGCGTCAGCAATGTGTTGGCGCCTTTCGTGCGAGTTCATCGACTGCGAGTGCAGAGAAAGCAACTAAAAGTGAGCGACCAGTCACTCGAGCACAAGTCGAGGCTGCTTGCGCACCCAAGGTGTTCAAGTACACGGATCAGTTGTCGAGACATCTCGAACAGTCTCTGATATTGCACGAACCAGGTACGGTAAATAATGTAATCGATCGATAAGTGCCTACCGTACCCTCAGGTCGCTTTGTCATCCTCCAGAAGCCATACGGAGTGCCCTGTCTGGGATTCAAACAGAAGGATGGAGGCATTTTCAAGTGAGCGAATCTTTCGGCAATTAATGTATGGCCCGGCACTTCCCAGTTTCGACAACATTACTTACGCAAATTAATTTGGCTTTTGTTGATATAATCGTGATACACTTTTAGATAACAGGACAAAACCTGACGTATTAATCATCTTCCCGTGTAAATTTTTGCCGCGCAAATTTCAGGGGTGGAATTGCACCCTCCGAGGGTGGAAAACTCGTGTAACTCAGCTCAAACTGAACAAAATCTTTCCAATCAAAAAGGAAAATGTTCCAAACGTGGCTTGCAATCCCTGTATCAAGTTTGGAAGTTGTAGCTTTACTAGGGAAAAAGTTATGAAAGGGTGCATAAAACTGATGGACCCCATGAAATTTACGCAGCATCAAATGAGTCTCCATTGGTTATCTGGGCCGAGTATCTAAACTATTGTACGACCTCACATGATAATAATAATAATAATAATAATAATAATAATAAGATGCGTCTATTCTCACTCCATTGACATTAATTTGCAATCCTTTTGTTTCCTACCGTATCCTTTCTCATTCTCAGGAATTCGGTGCACAACTCGCTCGATAAGGAGGAATCAGCGGAGAATGAGGAGAAATACGTCAGTTGTTTTATTATAAATTCACAAACACTCATCCAAAATAATAAAACGTTCCGCCCCTAAACAACAGATACGGCTGCGAGAGAGCATGACAAAGTGAGAGACGCGCCGAGGATAAGAAAGAGAGTACACCACTAGTAGTCTACTAGTATGAGTGTATCATTTTAAAGTTGTAATATCGTAGTATAGAGAAAACTATCTCAACAATAGCAATCGTACGTTATGGATGTTATAATGTTACAGTGAAATGGAATAAATAAAAGACAAAAACACCCTGATTCATTTCTGTGCAGGAATCGCTCGATCGAACAGTGACAGTGGCCGATTGCATTCCCCATCTATCGAAGATACTCAGAGAGTCTCAATTAGGATTCTGCGCGGGATTGAAACGGTGAGGTAACAGATGTGAATGAGACAGAGAACGTGGATTGGAAAATTTGTACTGAAATTGTGGATCAACAGTATCAGCAGCAAACGGATGTCTCGCTTAGAGATTTGGCACTTGGGATCGAAGCGTTGTATATATTAACGTAATTAACCTTGATAATTAATTATATTGCAATTTTTTTTTAAATATCGAAACATGTAAAATAGAGCGCGATAGGAATGTCCCGCGACAGCCATGTTTTTTACGGCCCGCGATCCGATGTTCGCACCCTCTTGCTGTAGAATTTTGCTCATTTTCACCACCTCTCTATCAATTTACCGCAAGCAAACAAACTTGCTAAAATACAATCAAGATACCTTCTGACCCTTTTTTTTGTTTTTTTTTCTTTTTTTTAAACAAATGTGCTTTCTTATATTCTAGTAAATTCGCTGTGAGAGCAAAAACTCACAAGTGCTTTGTGGCCATCCGTGCGGTCATCTGATGTATGGAATTGTGGACCACAATTTGCGGTAAACATCATCATCACATCAAATGAAATACGTCGTTCCGTTGAGCATCTGGCCCAATGGAAGTTGTGTTGCCGGAGAACTTCTATTCGAATACTGTATTCATATTTTGCTAGTTTTGTTTCAGAATTTCTTTCAAAAGTATAATCACACGCGAAAGGTAACGTGCCCTAGATGCCTTGGGAAAGCTTGGGTTACGTAATAATCTCAAGTTAGACTTGCTCACCGACTTGGCGATTCTAGCGAGGTAGCATGTTACTGTAAAATGGCTTAAGATGGAACACCTTTATCTGTATCTCTCAGCTACGTCTCTGGCCCTCTCATTCTTCCCTGTGGTCGTCCCGATTACGATAAGATGCGTGCTTCAGTTCGAAGTGCGGGATCGATGAGTGCACGAGATGAGAGAGACACACACGCATTCTACCAACATGCTGCATTGTGAGAGAGAGACAGGGATACAGTAGTTGTGCAAGCCACTTAATGGAAACAGATAGAAAGAGGATGTTGATTAGAGATTTAGTAGTTGGTAGATATGTGCCGTGTGCCAAAGTGAGCTTATTTGCTATGCAAATGCGTTGAAACTCTCTGACATTCCGTTGTTCTCTCGTTGACAAATGAACTCAGTTTGGTACCAGTTTGGTTTTGTTTTATTGTGAATGTTGTGATATGGATGGTAGCTTCCCTATCGCATACTCGGAGAAGATCAATAACTGCTAATACAGAGCGATCGTAGTCGGACGTCCTCAGGAGGTGGAGGGTACGGTAGCCGGCTTCGCCACTTTCCAGCCAGTTGGTGATCACAAGGAGGTATACTGTAGTGTCTTTTGATCGATTATTTAATTACCCGCTCACAGTACGTGTTCGTGGAGGGAACGAGCGCGTCGAGACGACAAAAGACGGGCAAGTATGCAGTGCAGGGAGAAGTGACATGGACTACGGTAGGAACACGCGAGTTATTGATTGAGAACTGATCAAATTGCAGCTCGCATCGGGTCATGACTGCAGCTTGCTGCATCTGCAGTTTGGAAAGTGTGAGTTATTCTACCGATATTTTCATTCGATCGGTGCACGTACGATACCGAGAAATATATCGGACTGTTGAAACCAGTATCCAACGGTTTCAGAATGGTTTGATCTAAAGGGTTGACAAAACGGTAATGGGCACAACTTAGTTAGTTGTGAGTCTAGCAACATGGGGGTGGTGCCATTGCGATAATCATCAATTACTTTAAATTTAACTTTGATAACGAAGTTATGAGGGATATGGAATCTCACAGATAAAGTGATAAGATCATTATTCGATACTGTATATAATTATATCATTCTGAAGGGCCTAGGATCATTTCCAACTGAGTTATGTTCCGTTGCCCTTTTGTCAGTCTCTCTTCCTCTCTTCACTGATCTTTGATCTCTCAGTCGCCCGTCATCTCCCTCGTCTCGCCCTCTCTCACATAGACTGTCCCATTCTCGGAGATGACGTCTACTCACAAGTGAGTGCGCCCGGCAGTTTGCAGTTTCTCGATGATGGAATATTTTAATATACAGTACAGCGGCGATTGTATAACTGTACGTGAAATGTTGATTTAGAGGAGCTACGATTGCAAATTCATTTTCAAATGTTCGTTCAGAGATTCTTCGATGTTGACGGGAAAGCAGTGAGAATGGAACCAGCGAGAGCAGCGAGGAATAAGGGAAAGAAGGTGAGTGGAGAGAGATGGCAAATGAGGTTCTCGCACAAATTCCTAAAATATTGTGCCGAAGTGTATATTTCCCAATTTTCGAGAAATTTGTCTAAAAGTTTTTAAAAATGAATGAAGCATTCAAAGATTGCCGTTTAGCGAGCGTTTAACTAGCGGGAAACTATTTGGCGTATTGTGAGTGGAGAAAGAGAGAGGGAAAAGAAGAAGGGGAGGGGTTTCACAGAGGGGAGAAGACGCTTGAACGTGTCCATCTCTTTCACTAGAAAGACGAGGAACTGATTTACCAAACCGCTAAACTTTTCCAAGTAGAAATATATAATTACCGTAACGCGATGATGATGGGCAGGCATGAGTTGTAATCAATCTCGTCAGTTCGTCCCTTCTCGTCTTCTCTCTCGACTCGGATCCGATGCTCCCCCAATCGAGCGACTTCCCATGTATTTCCATGTGTGGCAGACTGTACTACCAAAGTGAGTAGAACAGTTGGAGAAAATGGATTAGAACAGTGGACACAGAGGAGATATCTGACTCAGATAATCTAAGTTCCAACCGAGTATTGCTGTATTGTCGTGTGAATATAGCAATTCCCGCAATATCTTTGTGTTTAACTGATTACTAGTATAGCTGGATTGGGTTACTGTGTTTTATTTATATTAAGTATTAAGTATTATTACTGTAAATCAATCAATAATCAATAATATCTCTTGAGATACGGTGGCTCAGCAGATCTGGTCGCGTCCGCCCCTCCTCCTCCTCACTTCGATGCAATGGTTGATCTACTCGGATTCACGAAACAACTCAAGAAATTCTGGACCGAAACCAGTCAAGAAAGTGAAATATTCGATTGAGATTAGAGATCATTCGGGTCATTATTTGTTCATGTTTCTGTTATCGTTGAGTGTAGAGAGAAGCCATAAAAGTACCGTATCTGATAATGTGAGTTTTATGTGAGATTTCCCACATTTGCACATTTCCAATTATTGGAATGGAGTGGAAAGGGCAAATTGACATAAGGGAAGGAAGAAAGGTCAGGGTACGGTAGATAGCGGAACAAGGAAGGACGAGTTACTGTAGATAGAGGCAGCTGAGTGGAATTTATTGGTGTCTCAACGGCTCTTTGTGGTGAGAGAAAGGCAACTATCCGAGTGGTAATGTATTCACATTAAATTCATGGGTGGTCTTTCTTCCCCTGATCTCTTCCACTCATTCTAATGAGATCAGCAAGATGCAACATGCTGAGAAGTTCCGACCTACCTCAACTTTCACTACTCCATCTGAAAAGGAGAGCTTGTTCTGATCAACAATTCGATCGCGAAGTCAAGAATCTCGGTTCATTCTAAGAGGTAGTATTAACAAAAGAATAGTCTATGCTCAAATAGACTAACGAGTCAATCAGATATTATCTTCTTTTTTTATTGTCGGCCTCTTCTCTATTGTGCCATCACAATATCGTTCATTAGCAAACAATAATCGCAACCTATTTCATCATTCCGACTGTCTAATTATAAGTGACGTAGATATCAATCTCGTAACTTATTATAGGTATCAATTGTCTCTCTCCTCTCTCTCTCTTCTGACTCTTCTCTCTCTCCTCGCGTGCTCTCTCTTCTCTGACCCCATAGCATTAGCCATCACTGATCAGAGCTAACTGTCAACTAACCAAGGACGGCCTCTCTCTCAGTGCACTTCTAAGGATACGGTAGGAGGCGGGGTTGGATCGATATGTATATAAGGCATCTGGGTCAGTCTGTAGTCCACAACTCTGGCCACTACGACCCTTTCTCTCTTTCGTCATCCTTATGCAATCATCTCTTCCCATTTCAGACATGAAGCTCATGCTGATTATTCTGATGCTCCTCGCTACCGTACATCTCGCAGTGGGACAGCCAATCGGTCAGTTATTCATTGTCTAGTCTCAACGATACAAATTCGAGTTCCGATCCATTTGTTTAAAAATGCGCATGTTCCAAATAATAGTTTCAAATAGAGTACGAAATGTGTGACATCTTCATTTCGCACACTCTCTCATCCACCGACCGATGAAGAGAGCGAAATGAAGAGACTGTCGTTACGCATTTCGCTCCCTCGTTGCAATCCTCCAGAAAGGGGTCAAAGAGCGGGAGACAACCTCTTACTGTCTCGCATTATCTGTTATGCTATATCTTGAAATTCGGATAACTTATTGGATTAGATCTCTTTTCTCGAACACTTTCTAAGCCGCTCGAATGGTGAGAGAGTGTACGAAATGGAGAGGCCATGACCATGCTTTTCGCACTAGCAGAACGAAGTTCGAGAAAGGGTCGAATTCTGAATGTAAGAGCTACGCTCATTGTAATGCACCATCTATATGTGTTTGAAATGCGAACTCGAATGAATTTTTGCATTCAGATGTGGATGATAGAAGTGAGGAGGAGGGAAGAGAAGACAGGAGACACGCGGACGTGGGAAGAGAAGCAGTCGATCTGTGCTGTGAGGAGAAGAACAATGAATGCTGCTACGATGTGAGCTCTTTCTATTGACTTCACCGGTGTACATCTGGCAAATAAAAACCCACTCTTGCACGCTCGGGGAATTTCTCGTAGTATGATTCTCTCATTTGGCACACTCGATCCCCACGTTGCGCCAGGCCTGATGCCAACTTGATATTCTCTTGATTCCAACTTGAGGAAGCAAACCGGTCTTATTTTTTGATAATCGTCTTATGTTTCACTTTATTCTGCATTTTTCTACTAGAGTTGAATTTTTAACTGCACAAAAGTTTCAACAAAAAAATTTCACAATTGCACGTTTGAAATCGTGCCAGTGAGCGACGAGAGAGTGCGCGAAACGAGAGGGTCAGACAGTTATTTGTCACCTAGCCGTGACATCGTAATTATCAATTTGCTCCATAATACCATATTTTACTGCAATTCAATCAACCCTTTGGCATGATTATTGATTGATGAGTTGACGATTGACTTTGGATGGTATTTCAGGCAGTGGAGTTTCACTCGAGGATAACTTGTCACGGCTTCAATGAGACGTCGAGGAGAGGGAGAGAAACGATCCGATGCCTGCAGAGGAAGATCCATGGAGAGGAAGACGTCCAGGAGACAAGCATCGACCGTGAGTTGAAACAACTCTAGAATCGCCGATGGACGGACTAGTAGCAAATGGTGGTCGGCTAGTGGCCGCCCACTAGCCGACCACCATTTGCTACCTTTTCGACCACCATTTGCTACTAGTCCGTCCACTAAATGCTACTAGTCCGACCATTCGTCTACTAGTCCGGCAAGCGGCGATTCTAGAGAACCTTCTCACGGGGAAATAAATCTAAGCCAGCCAGCGACGACTTCAAAGTCTAATAGGCGCAGGGGAGCGAGGCGGTTAGAGAAACTCGTCGCACCCCCATAAGTCTAGAGTCGTAGACTTATTTCCCTCTGAGTTCAAGTTATCGGGAATCGAACATTTTCACTCTTTATTTGGCCCCGGGGAAATTTCAAAAATCGATAATCAACGCGTGGTAAAGGACGTCAGAAGCGAGAGACTGCCCGTGTGAAAGACACTCTCACGTTTTACGCACTCTCTCGCTTCTGACCCCTTTCTGAAGATTACGATTTGATTGCAGACGTGAGCTGTTGCGATGTTTATAGAAATGACGACAATGATGAGTACGATCGATGCCATGAGACCTGTCTGTGAGTGATACATGTACAATTACAATTTAAAATATGCACATGATTCCAAACCTGCAGACCAGGGTCAGGACGAGAGAGTATGCAAAAGTGAGAGAGTCCCTCTCGATTTCACACGCTCTCTCACTCCAAAGGCCTTTCTGGAAGGTTGACCGGCCTGTGGAATGATGTGTATGTATTCATTACACCATTGTTACGGGTTACGTGTGATTTCGCTGTATAGCTGCACATTGAATACATTGAGAGGACTCATTCGAAACATCCTGAAAGGGGCCATTGGGTGAAATGGTGCAGAAGCTTGCCTGTTTTTTTTTTGTTTTCATAGCTCCAGAAAACAGTTCAATCGATCATGGCAGTTGACGGTGCCAGGGGGTAGATGGAAGATGGCAGACCGAGAGAGTGTGTCTCTCTCACTTTCACACACTCTCTCGTCTCTGATCTCTATCTAGCATAATGCATGCTTTCTGCAGTTTCGTCATGAATTCTCCCTCGATGAGCAGTCTCCACAAGCTCTCCCTCCTCAAACACTGCAGACGACACAACCCACTATTTTGGGTGAGCAAACCACACTATTTTTTTGTAGAATATAGTTCTTTTTGAAATAACTGAAAAATTACAATGATGCCTTCTTTTCTTCATTTCTCTCAACAGAGAAAGTAAATGATTGGGGGGAAAAGTTGCCTCATTGCAGTGTTTCGAAGTTTGTCGGAGAGAACGCATCGACTACCTCAAGGAGGTTTGATCTTTGATCTGTTGGTTTGATCTTTGATCTCTTATATGTTTTTGCGCTGCTGTTGAAAATGTACTTGAATACCTGTTTCATCTCTCCCCTATTCATTGACTGATCTTTGATCTCTCTCAGGAGCTGTACCACGACACCTTCCGGTTCAAGCAGCCCGATCGCTGCGTACGCAGCAGAATGCTGCCCGGCCGGAGATACGTGGACATCAATAGTAGGTTCTAAGGCCGCCTTCCCCCTCTCTCTCTCTACCGTATCTCACTTCCCCATCACTACCGTATCTCGCCCTCCCCATCACTACCGTATCTCACTCTCCTAATCAGTACCGTACCTCACCACTATCAGTTTGCGATTCGAGTTCCGCTTTCGAGCCCTCTCATATCACAAATAGTTATTGAATTGTCTAATCCCGTGCTCGATTGTCTGCGCTCTCTCTCTCTCTTCTTCTCATTCACACCTCTCACGTGAATGGTTCCCCCTCTCCCCATTTTCTCCATTTCTAATTTGATCTCCCCTCGGTTTTCTTACGCATCTCGATCGTTTTTTGTTTCGTAATCGTCATTTGTTATGGGATTCGTCATTTGTTTCAATCCTCGTCATTATTCAACTGATTCATCTCGATTTCTCTTTTATCTCTGTCATTTCGACGAATTCCCCCCGCTTTTATCGATTATTCTGTCATGTAACCGATAATAAAGTCATAATAATAAGTAAGGCCTTCAATGCACAACATTGAGACAGAACAGTTCCGATCTACTTCACAGAATGGTATCCAGTCTCTCGTTGTCTGACTCTCTCCCTTCGCGTCTTCTCTCGCTATTTTTCTCGCTTGCTAACTTGTTCTTCACTCTTTGCGATGGTGGTGGGTAATAGGCATAGATGTAACAGGAGAGGAATTAATTAACATCTTTATTCTCCAGCCTCAAAGGACTGAACCGATAGAAAGTGTAGAACCATCACAATTGATTACCCCAGAAGTAGTATAGATGGTTACGGTAGCATCTGAGTATCGATTGGATCCTTCAGAGTGCGAGGAGCATCCTGTAATAGAAAAAAATGAAATCTATTTGCGATTGGGAACAATTTAATTAATTTGGATAGAAATCGATATATACCGTACCATGTGCGCTCTCCAATCACGTAGATCGGGGTGGGACGCTGGAATCCGTTGAAGGTCGTCGAAGCGGCGCAAGTGTACGCGCCCATGTCCTGAAACGATCGAGGATAGGGTACGGTACTTTTCCAGTATCGATCGATGCTTGATGACTACCGTACCTGGTAGATCAGCCAATCTCCGACGTCCAGAGCACGCATCATCTTCTTATCCTGCAAATCGATAATTGAGTCCAATTTTCTCTTGTATTATGAACCAAATCATAAGTGCGCCCCATCGCACTGCCTACCATATCCTGTTTACCGTACCTCAATCTGGTCGAGGGAGTCACAGGTGGGTCCCCAGATGGTCGACGGGAAGAGCTCGCCCTCCACATCCTGCAACAATCTCCTCTGTTTCTCTAGTTCTCTCCATTCCGCCTGCTCTCTCTCACTGTCTAGCAGTCGAGATAGTGTGTCAAATGGAGAGAGTGTCACTCACAAATAGCGGTCTTCCCACTGGTTGATTGTGATCGAAGAGAATGCAGTTGAAACTGCCGTAGACTCCATCGTTGATGTAGTACATGTGACCAGTGGCAGCGGCATCGCAAGCTGAAAGGGTACGATAAGAGTATGGTAGGGTACTATAGGATACTGTAGCGTACTATAGGATAATGTAGAGTACGGTAGGATACTGTACAGCTTTGTAGGATACTGTAGTACGGTAGGGTACTGTAGGATACAGTAGAGTACGGTAGACTACAGTATACTCACGCTGCTTGGTAATCTTCTCGGCGGGCACAGCCGTGTGGGCGATGATGTTGGCGATGAGAGTGAAGGGACGAGCGGCGAAGAATCTGGAGAGAAAAATCACGGTAGACAAGGGATACGGTAGAACCGGAGAATAGGCAGATCCGTCAAATAGCTAACCTTCCGGGCTCGGCGATCAGTCTCACTTCGGGTTCGGGGAAGAACTCATCGACCGCCGATCGA
The DNA here is from genome assembly GCA_036245785.1 of Pristionchus fissidentatus. Classification (NCBI taxonomy): domain Eukaryota; kingdom Metazoa; phylum Nematoda; class Chromadorea; order Rhabditida; family Neodiplogasteridae; genus Pristionchus; species Pristionchus fissidentatus. The sequence continues at coordinate 6,578,276 of BTSY01000001.1, forward strand.
ATGAGAGCAGCGATCTGCAGTCGATAATGTGACCTACCGTACTCCATCTATAGCCTACAGTAGCCCAGCGACCGAATGCAGTTTTCGTGTCTATAGTATCTCAGTTAAGCTAATTCTCTGACCTACCGTAATACACATCTACAGTAACCCATCTACCGTAATCCCACAGTACCTTCTCGAATGGAGTGTGATGCTCTCCTCCAGGGAATCCTCCTCCCATATCGACGATCTCCATCTTGTGGCCGAGCGAGAGTCCAATGTCGAACAGTGTTCTGCAGAGATCAAAGATCAATTCTCCCGTTTATTTCTCGATTCAAATTCTACCGTATACCTTGCGTGCTGCAGGGCGACACGGTAGGCGGACGGGTCATTGCAGCCGGAGCCCACGTGGAAGCTGCAAAATATTGACATTTATTGATTTTTATCTATCTATTATCGATTTTCCCCGAAATTCTCAATAAGAATGGAAACTGACCTCACTCCGATCACATTGATGCCCATGTGGGCAGCATGCTTGAGCAGCTCGGGAGCGGCCTGGAAAATCGATAATTACCTCTCTACCGTAATCAGCTACAGTAGTCAGGAGACGGATCGTCAACTGACCTTAACGGGCTCTGCGCCGAACTTGAGATTGAGAGGACAAGTGGCGGTCGGATCAGAGACGGCGATGCGGAGGATCAGTCTGCAATCGATCGAGAATGACTACCGTACATCTTCAGTATCCCCTCTACGGTATCTCTACCGTATCCTACCGTACTCACTCAGGGCACTTGTGCTGCTTTCCGATCTTCTCCAATTCCTCCTTATTGTCGAATGTCATCATAGTGACTCCTTTCTCCTCCGCGTGTTGGATGAACGAGCGGGTCTTGCACGGATTCGCGTAGATGATACGGTCAGTCGGAACACCCATACGCATCACCTGAGGAGGATTACTGTAAGTATCGATCGGTTTCCACAATAAAAAATCGAGCAATTTTGTGATCGTGGGCATGCTGATCTGTTCTTAATTCAAAATCAAAAGAGAGCAGGATGTCCTTTAACCCTACAGCGTGACACTGATAAAGATTGATTGCTTGATTTCACAGTAGCCTACAGTACTACAGTTATCTGGATACTGTAGATCACTGACAATATCGATTTCCTCTCTGGATGCGCAGTCGAATCCAACGCCGAGAGAAGCGAGAGTACGAAGCATCGTCTCGTCACTGTTGCACTTGACGGCATAGAAGGGCTGCAGAGATCAAAGATCAATTATTGATTATCTTAGATTCAGATCTTGTCAATCAACGATGACGAAAAAAAAAGATCAGATCGCATCCAGTTTATTAAAAACGGTTAACCCTCTCCCCCAAAGATCAAAGATCAGACTACACACCTCGATCTGGGGCAGTTCTCTCTTCCACAGCTTGAATCTGTCGTAGAGCGCGTCCAGGTTGATGATCATGAAGGCCTCGTCGTTGTCCTACAGAGATCAAAGATCAAACTACGATCGAGGAGACTACAAACTATAAAGACCAATTCGTACCTTGAGAGTCTTGGCATCGGCGATGGCCGTAGCGATGGACAGCACGTCCACGGGCTGCTCGGTCACATTGACCTTGAAATAATCGATATTCGATACCCTACAGTAACCCGCAGCTGCTGTAGTCGAATACCGTACCTTGGTGTCTCCAATGATCTCCTTGCGCATGAACATCTTCTTCTTGTACAGGTCGGAAGAGCGGGTTACGGTAGTCTTTCTCGGTTCAGTTACGGTACGCGAGTGTGGTCAGGTATCCGGGTTCGAGGCTGGAGAGCTGTAGGAGAGGGGTTTAGATTGAGAAGATCAAACATCAAACTACAGAGATGAAAGATCAAAGATTACCTTAGACCCAAGGCGACAATCCAACGGTTTGGTCGTGGAAGACAAAGATGAAGGGAGCTTCCTCGTCGATTACCGGATCGACGAAGAACTGAAGAGAGATCAAAGATCAAACTGGACACAGCATCTTGTTGGCACCGTGCCAATAACGTCTCTCGCTGTCTGACTCTCTCGTTTCACCCACTCTCTCAATGATCCCCTCTTTCTCTAACTTGAAAGATGAATACCCCTCTCACCTTGTTGTATCTAGCGGCCCGTACGGCGCACGCTACTGCCGCTTCTGTTCCAGTGGAGCTGATTTTCGAAGCCGAAGCTGTCACTTACTGCAATTTCAATACGGTAACAGAAAGTACTGTAGTTCGGTAGGTCAGATCCGTGAATGCAAAAAACTGACTTAATCAAACGTCTACGACAAGTTGACAGGCAACTTCTTGTCGTGACGCGTAGGTACGCAGGGAGAGTAGAACCAAGTGTGATTGACTGTAATAACAAGCAGGTTACGGTAGACATCGGGAGAGCATTCGGTAGGTCAAACACGCGACACGCGTATGGTAGGTCAAAGTGGAAAGTCGGTAGGTCACAGTTATCAATCGGAGAGAGCAATGCGAGAGAATCGGCCAAATGGGGGAAAGGACGAGTGAATAAGAGTGATTGTGATAGGGAAGGGGACAAGAAGTGTTTCTGTCCGACTATTCTCTCCTCACTACCGTACTCTCTCTTCCCCCAATGTCTAACCGTCTCGCACTCTCTCATCCGCCCACACTCTCTCGTCCACGCTCGCTCGTCGAAGACAAACCACGAAAGGGAGCTGACGAAATGAGAATAGCTGGGAGCAGGGGGCGGATAAACCGGAAGTGACGTCATTCAATCGATATTCTGACTCATCCCACCGTACCATGCAGGGATACCGTAACCACCAAATGTCAGAGTACACGGCTACAAGCTTAGCGCCGGTTGCATTTTGGGATTGATGTCGATCAATTTCTCCGTCTCTCCTTTTTCATTCCTCGAATCGCTTGATAAGAGACCATCAAATCGTTGACATTCCCTGAATTCAACTGTCGATTCAATGCAATCGACTAAAGACACTACGAGTGTCACACATCACGTACATTTACTGAACGAAGACTAAAGATGGAAAGGGAACTTACAGTACCCCTTCTGTTAGATCGAAGGGGATCCTACAGTACTCAGTTGGGTAGGCCAAAGGAAAAAGGCCACCTACAGTACCCTTAGGATAGGTAAAATGGAGGGGGGTCTTACAGGGCCGTTATGACAAAGGAAATGGTTCCCACAGTACTCCTTTGGATAGGTCAAATGGAAGGGAATCGTACAGTCTCTGGTATTTATTCCCAGGCTGGATCCCGGTATAATCCGCGTTTCCAGCCTGGAATCAGACAGGGATCCAGGCTGGAGACGTTTCCAGGTAGGATACCGGTATAATTTCCAGTCTGGATCCCGGTATCATGCGATTTCCAGCCTGGATCCCGGTAAGAAATGGGAAGATTCCAGCCTGGATCCCGGTATATTTCCAGCCTGGAATCAGACAGGGATCCAGCTAGGAAAAAAATACCAGAGGTTCCCCTGTGGGTAGATCAAAAGAAGAGGTGCCCTACAGTATCCCCTTTGGGTATGTCACAACACCCCTATCTGGAAATGCAGTGCTGCACAGCGATCTCTGTCCCACTCGCACTAAAGTGCGTTGGAAGGTCGACTTTTTGCCCGTCTAATAGAAAGGGAGAAGCCAGGAATCGACTGGTGGCAACGATCGGATGAGAACAAACGTGTCATTGTTGACATCATGAGAGTCGGGCAGAGTACTGTTATCAATAGTGTTCCTTGTCTACCGTACTCTACCACACTCGAGATAAGAAGGGCATGTTACAAACACAGAACGATCAGGCACAAAAACAACTAGGATGAGTAACTGGGAAGGAAATATAAGAGTGGGAGAGAGAGAGAGAATATACTGGAATAAGACTGAAGTCTGTATCCCTTCCTCTCCCTCCTTATAAGGGGGGCACTCACTGAGTATCCCCCTTGTAAGAGTGCACTCGCACCCCTCTCTCCTCTCTCTTCTCCCTCCAATCTCTCACCACTCTTTATCTCTGCACTCTCTCCCTTCTCCCCACTCTCTCTTCTCTCTGCTCGTCTGACTCTCTCCAAGACGCTCTGTTTTGGCTGCGTAGATGGAACGAACCAGCTGAGAGATCGAGCAACTACCGGAGGATCCAGACGGGTCGACAACGAGAGATCACATAATATTGAGAGAGACAGAGAAAGAGAGCAGATGAGAGAGTGTGCAGAAACGAGAGAGTGCATGGCATATGAAGAAATGCAATCATAACTGATGGCGTCGTAAGATAGGACAGTAATTTGATCTTTGGCCTTTCGACAGCGACAGGCCACAAAATAAAGAAAATGAGTGATCTAGAAGCACATGAGAGGGCAAGGCATGATAAAGAATAATCCAGAAGTTCTACAGGTACGGTAGGCCGAATGATGGGTACTGTAGAACGAAGTCTAGATGTCTAGATGTAGGTGTAATCACCGTGCCTTTCAGGTGCTCCCCTCCCTTCTCTCGCCTCCTTTTATATCAATGTTTTCTCACAGTTCACACTCGCCTAGTCGTCATTTGTCCATTGAACTCTGTCTACTCATCTATCTATCTCTCTCTCTCTCTCCCCCCCCCCTTTCTATTCTCATCACAAATTCGTCCATCGTCTGTGGTGTGGACTCTGATTTGTCCGTGTTTTGTCTCCGCCACATCCGTCTTTTAGTCAACGCACACACCACGGTAAAAGCTCCAGAAAGGGGTCAGGCCCGGCAGAGTGTGCAGAAGACTCTCTCACTTTCACACACTCTCTCGCTCCTTGCCCCTTTGTGGATGTGTCACTTCACGTGTCCATCCACACTGATTATTTTCTCTTCGATCAAATGCTCCTTTGATCTCCCTCTTCCGTCCCCTTTTGTGTTGTTGTCCCAGCTGTGAATGGACGGGGAGTCAGGACGTCACTGCACTCTCACCTCCAATCTCTCTCTCTCTCTCTCTCTCTCTCTCTCTCTCTCTCTTTTATCACCTCCCAAATCAGCACCCGCGGGCTGCTGCTACACATGCATCGTGTCTCACTGCTCGCGGAGAGAGAGAGAGAGAGAGACCGTGAGAGAGATGGGACTACTCATTCGATCGCCAACCAACTTTGATCTCTGACAGAGGCCACTCTGTACCCAAATATAGCGAGTGAGGGACTAGAGATGATATCAGGGTGAGACCAGAGGACTATCGGGCTATTCTGGGTGCACACAGCACCCTCATTGTAAATGGTCTTTGGCACTGACCCGGCACAGAATGGACTATGACCCCGCCCTTACCTGTTTCCGACATTCAGCAATATTCTCTGATTATTTCCAAGATTTGTACACCGTAAGCTCTAGTTGAGATGTTAACTGTATTCATCCAGAAGATTCCGTCAATTCTCTTGGATACTGTAATCCCACCGTACTACAAAACCATAATCACAATCAATCGATTCCAAGCATTGTTTATTGTGTTTTATTTTGAAAGTGTTCTCAGTCGATTCTTTGTCTTCGTCAATCTTCACACACGAGAGTCTGCAATTTCAACATTTTATTTATAAAATTAAACCAGAAAAGAAACAAAATTTTGCCAACCCAAAGAGATCCCCATTCGCTAAAATTTCCCGGATCATGACCGGTCTTGAGATCCGGTCTTGGCTCGATGCCAACTCTCCCCCTACCGTACCTTTCACTCCTCGATCGTCTTCTTCTTCGCTTTCTCCTCTGCAGTAGTCTTCATCGAATGGGAAGTGGCCGTGCCCGATTGAGTCGGAGTGAACGATTTAGCCATTTGCTTCTGAAGGAGTACTGTAGTCGAGTTGGGTCGTTCGATTGGGTCAAACCTTCTTCTTCTCTCCTTTCTCCTTATCCTCCACAGACTCCCACATGCTCTAGATGTCCTCCATCGTTGGATACTCGTGAGGTCGACGGAATTGACGCTTCACGGCTATTTCTTCCTGGACACTCAACGATTACTGTAATCTACCGTAAATTCTACCGTATCCTCTCACTACAGTACTACTCACCTCTTTTCCTTCAAGTGGCTCCTGCACCGGCGCGAGCACGCGCCCATCAGGGCAGACGTGTGTCGGCAGCTTTTGAGTGTACTGAAATCCACGATCAATCAATCACTTACAGTATCCTCTCCGTAATGTGCCACCTACAGTATGCTCGAAACTCACAGGGTCAGCGGGGAAAGTCATCCGGTATCGGGGCTTGCGCGGCGACGACGAATCGTCGGTGTTGGAGTCGTCGTACGATAGATCTGAAGTACGGTATTCACACGATCAATGTGAAAAATAAGGTATCCGCATACTGTATGAGAAAGTGGAAACGAACGATCTTTCTTGGGAGATTTCTTCTTTTTCTCTTTCTTCTTACTCGACGTTTTCTTCGGCTTGCGCTGCTTGCTTGTTCGACGCAGTTTGTCAGAGAATCGATTGGAGCCACGACGGTCCTGATAAGAAGATTACGGTAGATCTCATACTGTATCCCGACTATCGAGATGCAGTACTCACTCTTCCTCCAGTCACTGAGGGTCCTCCCTTGCCGGGACTCTTGCCACTCACTCGACTAGTGGATGCTGTAACGCTCTTCCGAGTCGGAGTCGCCTCAAAATGAGTACTGTAGGACTACTTAGGATATCTGCGAATTACGGTAGGATAAGATAGTTTCGGATTACAGTATGGTTGGAATACGGTGCGATCGACGGATACGGTAGGACTAGGATACGGTAGTGTTGGAATACTGTAGTATGGATACGGTAGTCCGTGCTCACATTTCCCTTCCTCTTCTTGGAAACGGCGACCATCTGTACTCCCTTCTGTTGTCCTCTGATGCTATTAGCCGTCATTGTCAATTCGCTCTTCTTGTCCGTATTGTTTGAATCCTGCAACGAATCCAGTGGGTTACGGTATCTCGCAGGTACGGTAGCCAGTCGTGGATCGATTGGGATAGAACAGGTGTTCTGTAGACTTTCTATTTATGCGGACAGATGATGTTGGAATACGGTAGTTCAGGGGTAACGTGGAATGGATTACGGTACCTTTTTCGTGGTGGACTCTTCATCGATGAGTTGTGCAATGGCGGTGCTCGTGCGTGCAGTTTCCTGAATGTGGATACGGTAGTAAGGGGTACGTTAGTTTCGGGATACAGTAGGTGGGGTTACTGTAAGTGAATCGATCGATGGTCTTGACCTACCGCCTGTTTGCAGCAAATAGCTGTGATCCAGACAATGGGAGTAAAGAGGAGAAGGAGGAGGAAAATCATCGAAGAGCTGAGAGAAATGACCACTCGGAGTAGGGAAGATTGTGAGAAATGAATGGAGAAGAGAATGGAAGGGAGGAGAGAGAGAGAGAGAGAGAGAGAGAGAGAGAGAGAGAGAGTTCACCCACTCATTACTACTCTTCTCTCTTCTCTCCATCGGTCGGACCATGATTATCATCGAATCAACGACAGCGACCGACGATGACGTGGAAATGCCCGACCAGATGACCTACTGTACTCCGAGTAAGCGGATTACGGTAGGGAAGAGGATATGGTATCTGCTCAGATCCGATCGATCGCCTGCACTGGGCCATCGTCGTCATTATCATCACCGCCCTACTCATCGCCCTCCTGATGCTCAGCCAGAAATACGCCGTGGGTGGTTGCGTCATCACTACGCAATCGTTTTCTTGTTTGCAGGCAGTACAGTATCAAGTCATGGTGCTGATGAAAATGCATCGGTCGCGAGCGAAGAAGGAGGAGGAGGAGATAAGAGAAATCAGAAAGGAAATGGTAAGGGAGAGAGGAGTACGGTAGACATACCGTAATCTATTCAGAAAGGCCGCTCGTTCGGATACCGGCTCAATCGATATCTGGACTGGAAGGAGAAAGAGGTAAACTGACACTATAGCTGCCCAGTTTCAGTTTATCGATTGGTGTCTATGTATAATTATTGATCGATCAATGATTCAGATCTACGGCGATTCGACAAAAACTGCCCGTGAGACGGCGCCAAATCAGCAAGCAGACGACGAAGAAGGATTGTGATCGATGTGGATAAAACACAAGAAGACAAGAACCCCTCTACTCGAGCTCGCCAATGACCTACTCGAGAAATAATCTACTAGAGATTGAATAAAGACATTATTGCATGAGTGTGATGCACACAAGAATAGGTAACGACGATGGATGATTATTATGATGAAATACAGGATAAATGTATGTGTAGAATTGAAAAATAATGCAAAAATATTTATTATTTACTGTCTACAGTAACCTAGCGGGGGAAATTTGAATTGCCCGGGCGGGTTAATTCACAGACACGGCTCGCATTGCGAACTGAAGTTATTCGGAAATTGTTCACATTTTTTTTCTATTATTTCTCCGTTATTGTGCTTATTTCGCATTCGTTTTGTAAATCGTTCGTCTCAGAACTTCCGCCCACTCATGAGCGATCTTCTCAACACTTCAAATGAGTCGATCGAGGTCATCGAGGACGATGGCAGTGTCGCAAGCAGTTAGTTACCCCAATTTTCTTATTTCATAAATGTCTAAATCAGTCGTTTGCCGCTTCAGGTTCCCAGTTCACTTCGAAACCATCTTCTCTAATGGATCTTGCATCGCTGAGCAGTACTGGAACAACAGATGGAGTAAGGGCTTATGAACACGAGCTAGGTTACGCTGCAGAATTTGAAACTTGTTTAAACTTGTTCTTCGTATGGCCGTCAATCGATATTTAATACAGTCTCCTCAGACGGCTCTTCGTGGGAATGCACTCTATGCGAGACTCGCCGTGTTGATGGGGACGAGTGTGTCGAAGGAAGCAGCACTCAAGGAAATGAAAGACATGACCAAGCAGGTTATCAACGCTTCTTTATCTTGTATCTATTAGTTAATACTCGTGGGATATTACTATTTCTGGCGGCGGAACGCATAGCTACTTGAGCTAGAAGACAGAAATCACGTAGAAAGTAGCTTTGGAGAGCTGAAGCAGCGCTGTTTTCCAGCTACTAGGCTGTTGCAAAAGTCTTGTCGCGTTTCGGGGTAAGAACATCTTTATCCCTACCATCTTCAAAGATGAACCAATGAACTTAGGAATAGTCTACGTTCACGCCACTAGTAGTCCTCTATAATTCGCGCAACTTATGGATACCACCCTCATAGAACGCCGGGGTCTATAATTTGAAGAAGCCGGTCAACTCGTTTACGATATCAACTCGGATCTTGAAGTGCTGTTCTCTGAGGAAGTTGGTGATGGTGGAGAACAAGTTATTTTCTTAGAGGGTAATGTCTGACGACTAAGAAGGATGGATTAGGATGGCGCTTCCATGTGCCGCCAGTTCAGAATTGGTCACCCTCGCAGTAAGGGATTCAGCGATGCAGTGTTAGAAGTAAACATTTGCCCACTATTCGCGTCTCTTATCGACTTTGATCTTGACTTATTATATATCAATGGTGCACACCTGTGCCATGATAGTGGTGTCTTCGAATAGGAGCTCCCAGTACTGAGCGCCCTGGGTGCTCCACGAATTTCACAACATCATTTTTTGACTACCGAAAACTGTGTTTGGGAACATCGTCTGCCCTCTAATCTGCATCAACCCCCTTGTGTTTGGATACAACGTTTTCACACTTTACCCATGCATAACCCCCAGTCTAGTCCAGACAGTTGAAGGCCCTGTTGAAAATTAGGAAAATCAAAGACATATCCACCCTCAGAAAAATGACTAGATCCGAGAATTCGTAATAAATCAACCGTCCCATATTTTTCTTCTTTCCAATTTCGAGAACTCCCCAATGTATGGTGGTAGAGTCGGCTCCTAGTGTGTCGCCCAGTTTGCACATGATTTGATAGGGGTCTGCTTCTTGCTCTGTGCACAGAGTGTTAAAATACAGATGGAGGGTTTTCCGGAACGGTCCTCTTCGGCCTGAGAAAAGTCCATATTCTCGCTATCGAGAGTCCAACTTTTCACAGTGTGCAAAGAGGTTGCTTATGACAGATGACTCATATCCACATGGCGTTCAAATCCGACTGACTTTGAGCCAGACAGGAAGACGAACAAAATTACCTCCAAAAAGTGGTGAAGAACGTTAACAAAAAAATTCGTATGTCCCCCTCGGAAAACTAGAAGGGACCAATCATAACCATGCTTTAGAGAGAAGGTATGGACCCATTTCTACTGTAAACAGGAAGGCACATTACAAAAAGAAACAGAGCAGAGATAGCCCGCGAAAGTGGACGCTCAAAAAACGACAGGACTTTTGCAACAGCCTGATATTTTCTTGCCGAGTTCTTTCTGCTTTCTGTGTTCTGGTTGATGTAGCACGAGCACTAAGTAGTATTTTATGCAATTTGATAATTATGACTATAACTCACAAACTGTGTATTATTCAGATAACTGATCGTAAGAAGTCATCGGGAGTGCGTGAGATATGGGATGCAGGGGAAGAGATGGGCGATGGAGGAACGACTCCCACCATCTCACGACCGCCTCTCAAGAGAACCGGACCACCGACTGCTGTTGTCACTGGTATTTATATTGTTATTATATTTCCCTTTATATTACGTTATGACTCGTGCCCAGGCCACTAAATCAATTAATTGGCATAGTTGGTGCGGGACACGTTTATTGTTTTGGAATATTTTATCGAAAATAACAGTAACCTGTATTTTTCAACCTTCGCTTTTACCTTGAACCTCGCATGATTCGGGTTGACTACAGATATATATTCGATATATAGAGATACGTGTAGATCATAGGTCAAATGGGGTTCTCGCACGTATTTCGTGCAGAGATGCCTTAAATCATGTGCCGAAGTGTATATTGCCCAATTTTCGATAAAATTGACAAAAACGGGGTCATGAAACATTCAAAATTGTCGTTTGCCGACATGGTCTGGACGCCATGCAGAAGTGCCTATCCTCGCTAGCGAGAATCTATTTATGGAGGGTGCCACATACCTGTCCCCGGAGGCCAAATTTTGGTCAAATTTGTGCGATTTTTTTTGGAAAGTTTAAAAAATGTTTGCACGGAAAAACAGGTCCGCAGACATGTGCCAATTAATTATTTCATTTTTCACGTCCGCATCCTGAAGACTCGAGGGAGGCGGCAAGGAGCGAGCGAGTACTGGTAGCGTTCCCGAGTAAACTTTAGTCCATCTTGTGAAACCGGGCGCGCATCCTGACGGCCACTAGTGTCATTTCGCATTTCAGTCCTCATTTGTAAGGTCCGCACCCGTGCCCGGGCACGGAGGTCTTTGAGCTACCGTAATCTTCCGCGCCCCTGCCCGGGCATCGAGTGTAACCTACCGTAATCTTCCGCGTCCCTGCCCGGGCACCGGGTGTAGCCTACCGTAATCTTCCGCGCCCTTGCCCGGGCACGGGTACACATTTCCGTGGGGGTCAGTGGCAGGAGTAAAAACAGTTAAGAAAGTTTTTTATGCATCTTAAGAAGAAAACGATAATATAACAAGTATAACTTTCACAGCTTGACAATAGTGTGTGAGAGCGTAACAAACACATCTGGTAATAAATGAAATCTAAAGCATCGATCAAAATAGTTCTTTAAATAAAGTACATCAAATGTTAACTATAACATGGAAGGTTGCATCGATGGGTCACAACTGATGAACGACCTCGGTTTCTTCTGTGGTCTTACTGAGATTTGCGATTTTCCGAACTTCGCCCCAATATTAGGCTCTTTTCTAGGGGAGAGGGGAGATTACACTAGTTGTCTTCAACATTTTTGGACCATCGATTTAGAATCTCCATTGTGATTAGAATTGATCTCACCAAGTCGCATAAGGAAATCCACGATCATCCCTTCGTGTATTCGATGTACTTGCCAATTTTCTTTTGCGCGCCTCATACCTCATTTGCGCGATGCAATTATGCGCATTTTTGAGCATTCTTTTCCGTTGCGTATTCGTTAGTCATTGTCCTAGATGTATTTTTGCTGGCCACCATCACACGTTTTCATTATTTAAGAGATACAATTACAAAACCTTATTCAAAAGCTCCAGAAAGTTGTCAGACGCAAGTTTTTGGAAATAATTTAAAGATATGCTCATTTCTAGAAACCTCCCCCAAAAAGCACCGGACCCGTTCTGGATGTTTGACTCAGCTGTGAACAAAGTTCACAGTTACATCGATGCGTCTGTTACGTAAAGTATTTTTGAAAGATTTGAGGTTGCGCGCTGAATATTATCTTTCATTACTTCTCTAAGAACAAGGGAGCGAAAGTGATGCGATCCACAAATTTGGAAAAAAAGCCATCGGTACATAGGGAACTGGGCCCTGATTAAAAGTAAAAGGGGCACCTAAACCTTGATCAGAGCGACTATCGTTTGGACAGCTCACAACCGCAAATGGTACTTAGGACATCTAATGTCACAATAGGAAAATGACCCAGTGAGAGTGATAGGTCCCCACTGGTCTCCTCTGACATTGACATACTCCTCTGACATTGCTTATTCGAGAATTATTTCCAAAATTTCCAGGTCTCGGAAAAATACCAGGGCGATTAGCTCAGTTTAGAAAATTCGGGTTACTGTAGGTAGGTGTGTGTTTCCTATTATGATAATACGGTAGGTTACTGTAGCTGGGAGTATTGTAGGAGGATAACGGTATGCCGCACAGATATTACCCACTCGAGATCTGCCTCAATCAACATACCACGGGCTAATATTCTTAATTTCGTATTTTCAGGATTCGGTAGAAAAAAATGGACCGGATTAGGTTCGTTGAGCAACCTTGTGGTTAAATTACAGTATGCGACTTTAGTTTTGGTGGATACAACTCCAAACTCATTTTGACCATAACCAACGAAATCATTTGGGGCACGGGGCTCCACGACCTTTTTTTAAAAAAAAAATATATATATACCCATTTTTTAGAACACCGGCTCTTCCCAGTCCAAATCGGAACGAACCGGAACGGAACCGAACTGAACGAAAGGGCCAGAGGTGTGAAGTAACATGAACTGGAAAATAGACTCGATCAGCGCTCGATTCGGCTCTGCTTCGCTATGCTAATAGGCGTTTGCAAATTCGAGAGTCGTTTCTCCCCCGTTCCGAATGGGTTTCCGCTTTCCGGTTTACCGCCCCTAATATAGACTCTTTTCAAGTCATACACAGTCCAGTGAATGCACACCGCGCAAAAAACCACAATTGTTTCGGACGCCGCGTCCACTTTGCATTCTAAATTCTACACACAATGCGGGGGTGAAAGCGAGCAAAACATGAGATGACACGCTACACGTTCGAATTGAATAGCCTTGTCCATTAGTCATGCTGCGATGTCATTCAAACGTAGCATGAGGGTGAGCTCGTACTCGGTGCGGTGGGCGGAGGAGCACGAATCTTGATGGCATGACAACCTGAAAATTGAGGGAATATCATTTTTCATTTTTATACATCATCAATTCTGCCAACTCGATAACAAGGAACCCCCTTTTTTAAATCACACACATAATCCACAACATGTACATCAGTAAAATGAAAGATTTTGTCATCCTTCGACTAGAGGCGTTGACAATTGGCGACGACAAGCGTAAAAAATCAAACGGTTCATTCTAAATCATCGGTGGCACGAAGCTCTATATTCATTATTTTATACAACTGCTGGCAATGAGTAGATGTGCTCACTAGATGCGCAAAGGCACAGCCCATCAGAAACCGCAAATTACTAGCTTGGTACAGTCAGAGTTATCGAGATAACCGATCATTTATAGCACCATAACTCTAATTCTTGGCAAGGCAAACCGCACGCGCAAGCCACGCCTGTTGGCGCGGCAGAGTGGGTAATACTATACTCTTGAGTTTTTTCTATCGTAAATTCAAAAGTTAAAATAAATAAATAAAGAAACATTTTTTAAATAGGTGGCGCGCTCTTGGGAGAATTGAGCGCACTTATATGTAAAACAGAACTCACTTGCACTGATTTCGATGGCATGCAGCTGTTTCGAGGCATTGTTTACGAGGGCGCTCCGCGTTGACAGGGCCACCTCAAAGCACCATTAACATTCACGCCTTGTAGGCCACAGGCGCAATTAGCTGCCTCGTCTTAGCAATGAGCGAGAGAAATAAAACGAAACAAAGCACGTGTAAGCGAAAAATATCAAAAAATCAATAATAATAAAAAAGCGCATTTAAACGTTCCGAGGCTACTCGTTCCGCGACTACTTGCCCTAAATACAGGAAAACTACAAACACTCGTTCTTAAATTTTAAATAATAAGTAGAAGTAATTCTATAAGAGGACTTTTGAACGCGCCTAACAAACAGCATTTGCTCACAAAATTGATGAATACTTATAAGTATCGGTGAAATGAAACAAAGAAAATTCCTGTATTTAGGGCAAGTAGTCGCGGAACGAGTAGCCTCGGAACGTTTATATGCGCTTTTTTATTATTATTGATTTTTTTTGATATTTTTCGCTTACACATGCTTTGTTTCGTTTTATTTCTCTCGCTCATTGCTAAGACGAGGCAGCTAATTGCGCCTGTAGCCTTCTACACACGTTTTGCGCGGTTTATTGGTGCTACAAGGCGTGAATGTTAATGGTGCTTTGAGGTGGCTCTGTCATTGTCAACGCGGAGCGCCCTCGTAAAGAATGCCTCGAAACAGCTGCATGCCATCGAAATCAGTGCAAGTGAGTTCTGTTTTACATATAAGTGCGCTCAATTCACCCAAGAGCGCGCCACCTATTTAAAAAATGTTTCTTATTTTATTTATTTATTTTAACTTTTGAATTTACGATAGAAAAAACTCTAGAGTATAGTATTACCCACTCTGCCGCGCCAACAGGCGTGGCTTGCGCGTGCGGTTTGCCTTGCCAAGAATTAGAGTTATGGTGCTATAAATGATCGGTTATCTCGATAACTCTGACTGTACCAAGCTAGTAATTTGCGGTTTCTGATGGGCTGTGCCTTTGCGCATCTAGTGAGCACATCTACTCATTGCCAGCAGTTGTATAAAATAATGAATATAGAGCTTCGTGCCACCGATGATTTAGAATGAACCGTTTGATTTTTTACGCTTGTCGTCGCCAATTGTCAACGCCTCTAGTCGAAGGATGACAAAATCTTTCATTTTACTGATGTACATGTTGTGGATTATGTGTGTGATTTAAAAAAGGGGGTTCCTTGTTATCGAGTTGGCAGAATTGATGATGTATAAAAATGAAAAATGATATTCCCTCAATTTTCAGGTTGTCATGCCATCAAGATTCGTGCTCCTCCGCCCACCGCACCGAGTACGAGCTCACCCTCATGCTACGTTTGAATGACATCGCAGCATGACTAATGGACAAGGCTATTCAATTCGAACGTGTAGCGTGTCATCTCATGTTTTGCTCGCTTTCACCCCCGCATTGTGTGTAGAATTTAGAATGCAAAGTGGACGCGGCGTCCGAAACAATTGTGGTTTTTTGCGCGGTGTGCATTCACTGGACTGTGTATGACTTGAAAAGAGTCTATATTAGGGGCGGTAAACCGGAAAGCGGAAACCCATTCGGAACGGGGGAGAAACGACTCTCGAATTTGCAAACGCCTATTAGCATAGCGAAGCAGAGCCGAATCGAGCGCTGATCGAGTCTATTTTCCAGTTCATGTTACTTCACACCTCTGGCCCTTTCGTTCAGTTCGGTTCCGTTCCGGTTCGTTCCGATTTGGACTGGGAAGAGCCGGTGTTCTAAAAAAATGGGTATATATATATTTTTTTTTTAAAAAAAGGTCGTGGAGCCCCGTGCCCCAAATGATTTCGTTGGTTATGGTCAAAATGAGTTTGGAGTTGTATCCACCAAAACTAAAGTCGCATACTGTAATTTAACCACAAGGTTGCTCAACGAACCTAATCCGGTCCATTTTTTTCTACCGAATCCTGAAAATACGAAATTAAGAATATTAGCCCGTGGTATGTTGATTGAGGCAGATCTCGAGTGGGTAATATCTGTGCGGCATACCGTTATCCTCCTACAATACTCCCAGCTACAGTAACCTACCGTATTATCATAATAGGAAACACACACCTACCTACAGTAACCCGAATTTTCTAAACTGAGCTAATCGCCCTGGTATTTTTCCGAGACCTGGAAATTTTGGAAATAATTCTCGAATAAGCAATGTCAGAGGAGTATGTCAATGTCAGAGGAGACCAGTGGGGACCTATCACTCTCACTGGGTCATTTTCCTATTGTGACATTAGATGTCCTAAGTACCATTTGCGGTTGTGAGCTGTCCAAACGATAGTCGCTCTGATCAAGGTTTAGGTGCCCCTTTTACTTTTAATCAGGGCCCAGTTCCCTATGTACCGATGGCTTTTTTTCCAAATTTGTGGATCGCATCACTTTCGCTCCCTTGTTCTTAGAGAAGTAATGAAAGATAATATTCAGCGCGCAACCTCAAATCTTTCAAAAATACTTTACGTAACAGACGCATCGATGTAACTGTGAACTTTGTTCACAGCTGAGTCAAACATCCAGAACGGGTCCGGTGCTTTTTGGGGGAGGTTTCTAGAAATGAGCATATCTTTAAATTATTTCCGTAAACTTGCGTCTGACAACTTTCTGGAGCTTTTGAATAAGGTTTTGTAATTGTATCTCTTAAATAATGAAAACGTGTGATGGTGGCCAGCAAAAAATACATCTAGGACAATGACTAACGAATACGCAACGGAAAAGAATGCTCAAAAATGCGCATAATTGCATCGCGCAAATGAGGTATGAGGCGCGCAAAAGAAAATTGGCAAGTACATCGAATACACGAAGGGATGATCGTGGATTTCCTTATGCGACTTGGTGAGATCAATTCTAATCACAATGGAGATTCTAAATCGATGGTCCAAAAATGTTGAAGACAACTAGTGTAATCTCCCCTCTCCCCTAGAAAAGAGCCTAATATTGGGGCGAAGTTCGGAAAATCGCAAATCTCAGTAAGACCACAGAAGAAACCGAGGTCGTTCATCAGTTGTGACCCATCGATGCAACCTTCCATGTTATAGTTAACATTTGATGTACTTTATTTAAAGAACTATTTTGATCGATGCTTTAGATTTCATTTATTACCAGATGTGTTTGTTACGCTCTCACACACTATTGTCAAGCTGTGAAAGATATACTTGTTATATTATCGTTTTCTTCTTAAGATGCATAAAAAACTTTCTTAACTGTTCTTACTCCTGCCACTGATCCCCACGGAAATGTGTACCCGTGCCCGGGCAAGGGCGCGGAAGATTACGGTAGGCTACACCCGGTGCCCGGGCAGGGACGCGGAAGATTACGGTAGGTTACACTCGATGCCCGGGCAGGGGCGCGGAAGATTACGGTAGGTCACACTCGATGTCCGGGCAGGGACGCGGAGGGTGACCTGTGACTATTCGGAACACTAGCCTTCCACAACGAAAATCACATCCGCAGACTGGCGACTCGCGAGGTGCGGCACGGGAACCTCCAAATGCACACACACCATCATGTCACAGCTCAAAAACTTTAGTCGAGCCAGTAAAACCGGGCCCGCAGATATGAACCATTTTTTTTTATTTCAATTTTCGCATGCGCAGCCTTACCGCTACCGAGTTGGAAAACGCGTGTCAAATGAGGCACAAATTTGGCCAAAATTTGGCCTCCGGGGACAGGTATGTGGCACCCTCCATATTTGACCTATGGTGTAGATTTTAAAGTATGTTTTTGTCAGTTATCGAACTCACACAGGTCTGGATCTGGGTAGTTTTAAAAGCTCTGTATACACTCCATTCGCTTTGTGGAAGTAGGGTTCTTACACAAGAAAGTGTTCGGAGACTTTGATGGGTAATTCATAATTCCCTTTGGATTCTAGTTCGGATTAGAACAATTTTTTTCGGGAGAAAATAATCCACACAAATGCTGTTTCTTGAAGGAAAAGACATAGATTCCATTCAAAAATTGTTCTATAGAAAGGAATTGTGTGAGAGTAAAAAAGAAGAGCGGAGAAAATTATGCATAAAATATTGTACGATGAGAACGAATGGGAAGGGGAATCATCAAGTTCATAATTCCAGCGAATTATGTAATCTCTGCCACAAGTCTACGACCTTTAAGAGAGCAATTTTTTTCGAACAGAAATAATTCCCATTCTGACTGTTTTCATGCGACCTAGTACATACATTTCATACCTTTCGTGCAGTAGTGTGCATACATTTTCCTTTGAATTCATTTTAAAACACGGACAATATCTTTCAACAAATTTTCGAAGGAGGCAGTTTTGACACTCGCGACTTATGTAGGAATAGGCGGAAGGATGAAATTAGTAAGAATCAATTGAGATCTGACTATTGATTAGGGAGTTGCACTATATTTCTGACTAGTTTGTATATTTTGGAATAAGCTGTAGTGTCCGTGGTAGGGCAATGTATGATTCAAGTCGAGTTTCACTTAATTCTATTCAAAACAATAGTTTCTTCTTGGAAGAGATACTGTAACCAATCTTTTGCAGGCACAGCCAATCGATTGCTCGCCTCTCCTGCGAGACCGGCGATTCCAGACAAGAGGAAGGATGCGAAGTCGACGAGTGGGGTATCGATCCGGGGAGTACTGTAGGACGGATTTATCACTGGGAATACTGTAACACTTCCAGAGGGAAAGAAGTCTATGACTCTGGCCTTCTGGGCTGACGATTTTAAGACTTTCGTCTGAGTCGTAGACTTCTGTTCCTCTAAGTTCTCCCTCCTCGATAAAACTGTAACTCTCCTTCTGCAGATCGATAAATCATCATCGGGTTCGGAGGAGTCTAATGATGCGTCGTCGATCGATAGAGCAAGGACTTCGTCCTCAGAGACTCCCAAGGCGTCCAGCAAGGTATACTGTAGCTTAGGCACTACCAATCTATTAGGATTCAACAAATGCATTATCTTAAAGTTGCGCTAGAAAGCCACGTGATTATGGCAATTATTATAATCATGGGTGGATCCAAGAGCACTCTGCATTTGGGAGGCTATTTTGCGGGGGCATCCTTCGAAAAGCCGAAATAGGCATAATTGAGATGCGTTCAGAAGCCATTTCCACAAAGTAAGTTAGGTAACAAAAAAACCCTGAAATCTATTTTCGTAGTCATCTACGGGACATCCTGCAACAGCCATATATTGGCAAGGGCCATAGCTGCAAGGTCAAAAACGGGAGGGTTTGAGGCAAAGCCTTATGCATTTTCAACGAAAAGCGGGTGAGTCTGCTACAGAACAGTGACGCCCTGCATCAAAACAGAGTGGTTTTGTGGCAAAGAGCGGGAGGGTAATGCTGCTAGCTACACCCTAGCCCATGTATGGCAACAACGCTTGGATGCATGCTGTCCATCTATGGTCGCGATCACCTGTTCGATAATTCTTTCTGTCTTTAGAGAGTTACAAATATTTACAATTATTTATCACATCAGGCGGTAACGCTATCTGGTGAGGATAACTTTAGAGACTACATTGTGGAAAATATGAGTCAGATCAACGGTAATAGCTTATCATCAATGTTTCATCACACAATATTGTTCAGTTCTGCATCGTCTGCCACGACTCTTCAAACGCGCTCATGGCGAATCCATTGTTGACGTGTACCGTGTGTACACTTCCCACGCACGCCAGATGCGCCAAGCCACAAATCGATAAAGAGGTACGGTATTTTTAAATTAAAATCATAAGTTGGAACGGGTCCAGGTCTTTCACGGATCCATAGAAGGGTTAAAGAAACGGGACGAAAAGTAGACACTTTTTAGGTTCTTGCAGAAATACGACGGCTCAACTGGTGCGCGATAAAAAAATTTCGAGAGTATTTTGTTATGATTTTCAAATGTGTATTTATGAACTTTATAAGCTAAATAAATGACTGTAGCATAGTAACCAACAAATAAAAATATCGTTGAAATCTTCTATTTCAGAGGGGCTTCAAAAATAGTCCATTTCATAGCCTATTTTCTCGGTAGACTACCGCGATTTAAATCAAAAATAAATAAATGAGGAACGATGGCAATTCTCAAGTTCAGAACTGCTGCAGTATTTACAACACGCGTTCACTCCTGTAATTGTTTATAGTTTTTTTTTTCAATAAATTTCTCGAAAAAAATGTCGAGAAATACACGCCTCGGGAATACACTAGATGATATTCAGAGGTCAAAAAGTAAGGTAGCTTGGAATCCTAGCCGGGCAGGTTTTCGGATTTTTGATGGTCTGTCGGGTAGGTTTCTACATTTCTGGGCTGTTTTCGAGGACTCTGTCGGGCAGGTTTTGTTTTTAGGGGTCTATTTGATCAGGCATTTATTTTTCGCGCCCGCCTTGGGCGGGCAGGTTATGTTGAATTCTACCAACTTTTTGATCTATGATGATATTCAAAAATTTATTCCCGATAAATTACAATTCAATTTGTAATCTGGAATACCGAAAGCGTAAAATGCACTGTTCTGCTCACCTGTTATCGTAACTATCTGGGAAATTTTTATTTTAGAACTTTTCTAGATTTAATTGCTTTGCTGACGTTTGCAATTATTCCCAACTCGTCATCTTTCCTAATAATGATGCAATACTCAGGAATTCGCAAGTCTTCGCTTCGTTTTCACGTGTTCCTCATGCAATCGTCGTCCTCGATCGGAAAGCCCCAAACCGAGATCGATCATTCAAATAACGGCGCCCCATGACAAGAGAAAGAAGAATGAGGTGAGAGAGAGAGAGAGAAGGGGGAGCCTGCCGATGAAATCATCCCTCATCAAATGTACCGAAAAGAGCGGCGGTAGACACATCAGATAGGGCATCCTTCCAATATTGCATTTGTGCCGTTGGAAAAAGCGACAGGGATGTATTACCACTGGTGATGGTGTGTTTTGGAATCTCCGTATAGGAATCCAAAAATTGAGAGTTCTAAATGACACGTATTCCAAACAAATCCTGGAAAATTGTGTTTCGAGTGTCTAAACGAAAGGCCCAAAACTGTGCATCGTCGTTCCCCTTCAACGAATAATTTGAGGACTCGCCGAAATTGAGCAAATTGGAGCAGGCGAAGAGGAAGAGATTGGAAGAACAAGGAGACGCGAGGAAGAAGAAGAGTGAAGAGTTGTGAGGATACCGTAACCATCGAGGATACTGTAACCATCGGGGGTAGATCGTAATCAATAATAGGTTCGCAATCAAGTCTTTCTCTAGTGTGATTTGGATCGCGTACTAGTGTCCTAGTCTATTGCCCCTATCTGTGGTTGTGCATCCAAGAACGAGATACGTATTACTAGATGGTGTGCATGCCGGTGTGCTGTTTGATAAACGTCGTCTTTGAATATCACCTTCGAGGCGTTGCCAAAACAAAGCTTTCTCAGCAAGGCGGTGTCTTTTGATTCAGTTGTAGGTTGGACGACATTTTGCAATAGAAATGTTATTTCGTCCACTAATCTGCGAAGAAATTCTGAAGAGAACTTTACTTGTGTTTAAAACTCTATTCCCAAAGTGTAGTTCACTATCGTCTTTGATCGAAAGGGAGAAACAAACTGTGGAAAGGAAGAGTGAGATGCCCCGTTTGTTCACTCTCCATTTGATATTCATCGTATGCCTCATCTTCCCCATACAAACCCATGTGATTCACGTTCAGGAGCACTGACTCACCACGACAAGACAATGGATGAACGCTCCCTTTTCTCTTATCGATTGATTTAAAGAAAATATCTGTCCAGGGACAGAGGTAGATCACAAACCTCGGTGGTGTGGTGAAGTAGTCGGCTACCGTATCTCGGACTCAATTCGATCGAATCTCGGTAATCTCTCGCCAGTTGTGCGTGTTCCCAGCTATACCATAGCCAACACTACACACCGGGTGAGATTATCGCGACAGGACCGGGTGAGGAGTACGGTAGATCGATGAGAGAAGTGTGAACTACGGTGGGAAGTATCGGAAGGAGAGAAGGTTCCCAAGGGGAGGAGGAATAAATAGAAGCAACGCACTATCGTTTCGATCGTCAAGAGACTCTTATCAGTTGCGATCACTCAGAAGAAGATTAATGATGACACCGGACACTTGAGGGTACGGTGTGGAGAAGAATGGGTCAGATGGAGTACGGTAGGTCAGCAGACCACTCTGGACGAAAGACGACTGTTGAATGAGGATGGGGTGAGAAGATGGGGGAGGGGCAAGATAGGGGAGAGATGAATCACGATTCTTCTTCTTTCCTCTCCCCTATTCGAAGATGGGGGTATGAAAAAGGGAAAAGAGTGTATGAGTTGAGGAGAGCGGCAGAGAAGCCCGACGAAGAGACATAGGGGAGATCGAGATGGGCAGAGATACAGAGACAATTCAGACCTGGTCATTGTTTGAGTGCCTGGATAACGATGTATTACCATATGTGTCACACACTATGATAAAGAAATTCAGGCATACTGTAACTCCATCATCCAAGTTTCACTTGTGCATCACAAGTAGAGTATCCCCAAAAATTGTATGTGAATGTACTTATTATGATATTTTATTGAATGTATTCGATCATGAGCACACAATCGATAGGATCATCTCACCTTTCCCCTCCCTTTGAGGTGTCATGCCCTAGCTGGCAATACTTTGAGCAAATAGTGATAGGGCCTCCTTCGTATCTCACTCTCTTCTAATGCAATGCACTCTAGCACTTGAGAGGTTGTGGGCTAGAGATAGTACCCCTTATTCCATCTCTTGTGAGTGATCACGCCGAATCAGTATGCAAGCACTATCGACAGAGGAAGGGCGGAAGTTGGGACTGGCTGGCTCGTCGGAACAAAGGGATTTCTAACTGCATGTATTGTGAATACGATAAGCACACTTTAAAAATAATTTTTCATCGTCAATCTTTGTAATCTAAAGTACATCAATTTAAATTATGAATTGATCTACAAACACAATCTCACGGGAATGAGAAATAGTAGTAGAAAGAAAAAATCGGGGACAACAACGACGCACGATGGATTGGGTACGGGGAAATCTAGATCGCATCGGATATTATCGAGATCAGAGGAAAAGGGGATACAAGCATCGGAGCAAGTAAAGTTACGAAAATGTAAGAGGTAATCGGGAAAGATTTGGGCGATTTAATCGACTTCCTCCATCCTGGAGGCATCCTCGGCGGCTCCCTCAACCTTAGGGGCGTCACCGGAGACGCCGGAGCCAGAAGGCAGGTTCTCCTCCTCATCCTCCTCGTTGATGTCGAGGCCAAGCTTGATCATGCGGAAGATGCGAGAGGCGTGCTGGGTGGGATCCTCGAGGGTGAATCCGGAGGACAGGAGGGCAGTCTCGAAGAGAAGGTTGACAAGGTCCTTCACGGTCTTGTCGTTCTTGTCGGCCTCGACGCGCTCGGCAAGGGTCCTGCAAAGATGATGTCACGTCTATTCAGAACTATTCAGAAAAGGTCCAAAAAAACAAGTGAAAATAACTTACTTGACGATAGCGTGGTCGGGGTTGATCTCGAGGTGCTTCTTGGCCGCCATGTATCCCATGGTGGACGAGTCGCGGAGGGCCTGAGCCTTCATGATACGCTCCATGTTGGCGGACCATCCGTACTCGGAGGTGACGATGCAGCAAGGAGAGTTGACGAGACGCTCGGAAACGGCGACCTGAGCTTGTGAATTTAGATACATCGTAACTTGATTCGTACGTAGATTTATTTAAAGAGTTAATATCTCACCTTCTCAACCTTCTTCTCGAGGATGTCCTTGATAGCCTTGCAGAGGTTCTCGAACTTGACCTTGTCCTCCTCGAACTTCTTCTTCTGCTCCTCAGAAGTGGGCAGCTCAAGGCCTTCCTTGGTGACGGAAACCAGCTTCTTTCCGTCGTACTCCTTCAGCTGCTGGACGCAGTACTCATCGATGGGGTCGGTCATGTAGAGGACCTGAATTAGGAAATATTAAACTGAACATAGATTTAACGGGCGGTCAATGCACCCAAAATCGCATCGCAAGCTCACCTCGAAGCCTCCCTTGCGGACACGCTCGACGAAGGCAGAGTTGGCAACGGCGTCCTTCGACTCTCCGGTGATGTAGTAGATTTGAGTCTGGTTCTCCTTCATGCGAGAGACGTAGTCCTTGAGGGAGGTGGTCTCCTCGCCAGAGGTGGAGGACGAGTAACGGAGGTACTCGGCAAGCTTCTTGCGGTTGGTGGAATCCTCATGGATACCGAGCTTGAGGTTCTTGCCGAACTGCTCGTAGAACTTCTTGAAGTTGTCCTTGTCCTCGGCGATCTCGTCGAGAAGCTCAACGCACTTCTTGACGAGGTTCTTGCGGATGACCTTGAGGATCTTCGACTGCTGGAGCATCTCGCGGGAGATGTTGAGGGGCAGATCCTCAGAGTCGACGACACCTCTGACGAAGTTGAGGTACTCAGGCATGAGCTCGTCGCAGTTCTCCTGGATGAAGACACGACGAACGTAGAGCTGGAAAAAAATCAAATGATTAAACACTAGACTCACTTAAACAATCATTAGACATGTTAAGCATTAATAGGCACAAATAAACTACCTTGATGGAGTTCTTGGCCTTCTTGTTCTCGAAGAGGTCGAAGGGAGCGCGCTGGGGAATGTAGAGAAGGGCGCGGAACTCGAGCTGTCCCTCAACGGAGAAGTGCTTGACGGCGAGATGGTCCTCCCAGTCTGAAAAAAAGAATTACTCAATTACAGCCCAAAAACTCCCTTGAATGTCACTAGTCTATGAAGATTGGCTTACCGTTGGAGAGAGACTTGTAGAATTCGGCGTACTCCTCGTTGGAGATATCGTCGGGGTTGCGAGTCCAGATGGGCTTCTGCTTGTTCAGCTCCTCATCCTCGAGATACTTCTCCTTGATCTTCTTGGTCTTCTTCTCGTTCTTCTTGTCGGCGTCCTCGTCCTCTCCGACGTTCTCGACTTCTCCCTCCTTCTTCTCTTCTTTCTCCTCCTCGGCCTCATCATCCTCGACTTCCTTCTCACGTTCCTTCTCGACGACGAGCTTGATCGGGTATCCGATGAACTGGGAGTGCTTCTTCACGATCTCCTTGATCTTGCGCTCCTCGAGGTACTCGATCTGGTCCTCCTTGATGTGCATGGTGATCTTCGTACCACGGGTGAGCTCGGGGTCATTGACAGCACTGCAAGAGAAAATTATATGCTTCTAGTTGAGTAGTCTAGATGAATTGATAGTTCGGAACATCTAATAGTATTGGTCACTATGACAACATTGCACTCCCAGCGCACTCAAGAGAGCAGATGGTGGCAAGAGATGCACTTATGGGACAGATGGCGAAATGAAAAGGTGGCTTGCACTTACGTGACGACGAACGATCCTCCGGCGGACGACTCCCACATGTGGCAATCGTCATCGTTGTGCTTGGAGGTGACAACGACCTTATCGGCGACAAGGAAAGCGGAGTAGAATCCGACTCCGAACTGTCCGATCATGGAGATATCAGCTCCGGCCTGGAGAGCCTCCATGAATCCCTTGGTACCAGACTTGGCGATGGTTCCAAGGTTGTTGACGAGATCAGCCTTGGTCATTCCGATTCCGGAATCCATGATGGTAAGGGTCTGGAATAACACAATTGAAAATAGGAACTAAACAGTTTGAAAGTATGGACCACAGCAAACAAAACAGGAGAATACTGACCTTCTCAGCCTTGTTCGGCGTGATCTTGATGAAGAGCTCCTTTCCGGAGTCGAGCTCGGAAGGCTCGGTGAGGGCCTGGTAGCGGATCTTATCGAGGGCATCGGAGGAGTTGGAGATCAACTCACGAAGGAAGATTTCCTGCAAAGAATCGGAATCAAATCCGAAAAAAAAACGAATTCTTACGAGAGAGAAAACAAAGGGAACAAAATATTGGAGTGATGAAATAAAAATTGAGAAAGCGTACCTTGTTGCTGTAGAAGGTGTTGATGATCAAGCTCATAAGCTGAGCGATCTCTGCCTGGAAGGCGAACGTCTCTGCGGACTCGGCCATTCTGAAGAAATTTCAAATTAAATTGACGAAAAATAAAGAAAGACAGAGCGAAAATCCAGAGGAAAAGTGACCGGCTCGAGAGGGAACGGGTACTTCTACTTAAATATACTTCATTCGAAAATTCGAGATTCTGGGCGTGGCCTCGCGCGCTCATTGGTCCAAAAATCGCGCAAGAGTGGGCAAACGGGTGAAAGTGCGCGCAATAGGTTAAAGTGGGTGGAGCATGGAATATTC
This sequence comes from Pristionchus fissidentatus, assembly GCA_036245785.1. NCBI lineage: Eukaryota > Metazoa > Nematoda > Chromadorea > Rhabditida > Neodiplogasteridae > Pristionchus > Pristionchus fissidentatus. The sequence continues at coordinate 6,604,348 of BTSY01000001.1, forward strand.
TCGAATGTTGGAAATATGCCATCGTTTGAGTGCTCTTTTGCGGGAAAATTCCAGAAGATTCGCCAAGGTTCCTTAACCCAGTCGATGGTTGCCTTGGCTACCGTATGATGAATATTCATTTTAAATGTATTTCTAGAATAACAACATTATTCATTATTTTCATTTTGAAATAGCTTTATTCTTTAATCTGTGATGGAGTCAACACAATCGTTGCCCGAGTGGGCGATATTAAATACAAACAAACATGGCCAAAACAAGTTAGTCGTTGTATTATCGATAACTGATGCGAAGACAACGCTATATTGTTGAAAGATCATCGATCGTTCTTTTGTACTCCTTGTTCGGACTGAATGGCTCCCATCTAGAGGCGGGGTAGATGTGCTTGTTTCGCTCGTACCAACTGCGTAGAACTACCTGTAACGGATTTGGATTGATCCTAAATACAGCCAAAGAGATGAGCAACCTTAGCAGGGTGACTCTCTCCCGAATCCAACGCGGCATCTTGTCGTATTCTGATCTCAGCTACCGCATCGAAAATGTAGAGAGGGCCAGTTTTGCCCATCTTTTTAGAGACGATGAAATCTTGGAATCTGCAAAGAACTCAGCGCTTATGGGGTAGAGCTACTTCAGATCGGGGGGAGGTCTAATTCAGCTAAAATGGGAGAGGGTAGATCTACTTCAGCTGTGGGAGAGATCTTCCGTCTGGCAGTGGGGAGATCTACTTCAGTTTTGGGCCAAGGTAGATCTACTTCAGTTATTGGGTAGATCTACTTCAGCTAGGGGGGAGGTCTACTTCAGCTATACGGCGTCTCCAAAAAGTAGTCTTATGGAAGCTCATTCCGCTTTATATTATATATTTGTCAATCAGATGCCTTCGTTGAGAAGAAATCAACATATAAAAACAGTATTATCAAAAATAACAGCGTATAATCGGGAAAAAGCTTGACTGATAGAAGGAAGACAGGCGTCAGCTACGAAGAAGATACGGGGGAGATCTACTTCAGTCTGAAGTAGATCTTCCCCTTACCAGACGGAAGATATTCCCCCAAGCTGAAGTAGATCTACCCCATTAGCGCTGAGAAAGGAAACACAATTGATTGTATGACTGACTAGACTCACGTGTGAAAGTGAGGAATGATCAGATCTTCCTTTACGAACATAAGACCCTCGGGCGTGATCGTCTTCAGTTCGGTGAATTCCTTCTTCAGTGCCTGGATGATCATTCCTCAAGGATAAGAAGAAAAGAGAACGTACATCGACAGCTTTTGACAGAAACTGAGCTATGGTCAGTCCTCTCTTGACCTTCATGTTCTTTCGATGACTCGATCCATCCCAGTAAGCGTAAGCAACCTGCACAATGATCAAAAGATGGATGAATAAATAAAGAAAACAAACCGTGATATCTTCGTTCTTCTCCTTTTGTTGTTGAGCGTGCCACTCCGCCGCAAGTTCCTGCTTCTTCTTGGCTAATTCCAGAGCACGATCTTTATCAGGGAGGAAGCTCGTATCAACTGAAGGATCCATGCCGAGACGCTAAAAATATCATTAAACAAGAATAGAATAAACGGTATGAACCTTTTTCGGAATAATAATTGGTTCTCCATCATCTTCCTCCTCGTCCTCAAATGCGAATGAAAGCGGTCGCTTCTGTGATAGGAGCAATTGAAAGAGAACATCAGAATTATCACTAACTGAGGCGGTTTCACTCGTGGAAGCCTTGTTGTCCCCCTGCCTCTTCTCTTTCTTCTTAGACTCTCCGACAGAATGAGCTACCTCTTTCTCACTCAAATATTAAAGTTTCCTTTATTTTAGCAACCTTAACGAACCGTTCAGTCACAGCATTCTTCTGATTTTCTCTCATTTGATCAAGAGTTACGAGGCCGATTGTTCTCGACTTGATAGTCTCTTCCAACGCATCGTAATTTGCCGTGAATTTTGTGTCGATTTGATTGTTCACTTGAATGGGATAGAATAAACAAATGATGAGCAACGGAAACGTACAGGTCTTGGCGATTTCGTCTTCTAACTTTTTCTTCTGCATTTCGATGTCTTCTTTCTCACGTTCTCGACGTTTGGCGAGATGGATAAGACGACCCTCATCAGCGCGCGACATGATGACGTAAACTGGAAAGTTTAATTATGAAAAAAAAGCATAAATAATCGATAAATCGCAGAAATTCGAAATGAGCCACCAGTTCTCAATCAGCGAACAACTTCAGTGATTACTGTAGCCGTGTTTCTTTTGGGACATTTTCCGGTCTCACTCCTCTGGTCGTACAGTATTCAAAATATTTTTCTCAATTATTTTTTCTTTAATTTTTCCACTACATTTCAGCTCCACGTAAAACCAAGACCACGTCCATCAAGCAAAATCGCTTGAATACCGTAAAATATCTCAATGAAGCCCGCGAATTATAGATGGGCAATGGTTGTTGCAGGAAGACTGAAAGCGGGAGGGTTAGATACAAAACCGGATGAATTTGAGCAAAAAAAAACGCGTAGGTCTGATTCTACACCGTAACAGAATGACAAAAAATTGGATGGCCTCATGGCAAAAAGTGGGAGGTGTTGTTGGCAACACCCTAGCGCATAGCTGGCCAGCATACTTTTAGTGCCAATTGCTAACCGCGAAAACAAAACTGTATTAAAATCAAAATTATATTCTTCCCGCCCGTCTTCTATCTAACCCTGGTCTCACACGCTGACAAATCCCAATCGGGCCTGGAAATACCGTGTTTCAGACCTTTCAGTATTCGTATATGTGTAAGTGGCAAAATAAACAACAAGTATCTTTATATACCGTAATCGTAGTGCACGCGGTAAGCAAGTAAACCGAATAGCACAAGATAATTCCGGAATGTAACAAGTGTGTAGCATCTATATAACGGAATATGTCTTAGAATCGGTCTCTCCAAGAATTGAAGTTAAACTGAGCGAATCGGGCATACAAAGAATATGTTAGTGCATAAAAAATGTTAGTGATATTTAAAACGGAACCAATTGGGGGGGGAATCACTAGACATACGGAGGTCATTATTCTACTTCTAAATCTACAATACTGAGTACTCTGATGGGTCTTCACTTCTTCTGAGGGGTGCGGAATGATTTGATGGAGGCTCGGAGTAGATCAGATTCCGTTGTCTGTCGGAGTGCGTAGCATCTGAGAAAATAAGCATCACAGCAAAAGAAACAACTAGAGTTAGAAGTTTGTTGTTTATCGTTTCTATCCCCTATCTGGAGGGATGCTAAAACAGGCCAATTTTCTTATACAATCACGCGCTACACATTAAAGCCTACACCACCCAATTACTGTGTTGCCGCACAATATTACGGGAATTTAAAGTCATTGCAATTATGAGAAGTCTGATGTGAGGCTCAACTTCATTTTTCAAAATCGGCATATGATCGATTTGAGTGATCTGCCACTTTGAAGAGCATTATCTCAGTTAGTTCCATGAGTCAACAAGGGGGGTAGGGAAAATGCCGCTAATGTGGGCAGGGGACACAATTGGCCATGAAAATGCCAAAATGTGAGCTGGGTTTTCAATTTTTCTCTCAAACCAAAAAATATTGGGTAGGCTTTTTCGTAAAAGGTTTTCCGTTGTCTAACTTTGATGGTTCAAATAGGGTTTTCGGATGTATTCCCTGCAGAAATACATAAAATAGCGTGCCAAAGTGCATATTACCCAATTTTAGTGAAAATTCGCCGAAAAAGTAGTCAGAAATGCAAGAAACTTTCAAAATTTTCGTTTGCCAACATCGCCTGAACGCAATGCAGAAGTGAATATCCTCGCTAGCGAGAATCTATTTGACCTATATTCCGGAGATATACGCCGAAAACCGACTTTCTACGAACAAAAAAAAAACAGTTCCTCGAAATAATTGGCCAAAATACGTCCGTTTTACTCCGGAATCGGATTTTGCGTACCGTTTTACATATGGCGGCATATTTCGTTTCGTTCATATCTGGGAATTTTTTTGCTGCACCCTTAAAGAATGATTTCCACGAAATCAACGTTGCCTAATTTACAATAAGCCAATACAGTACACTGGAACATGAAAATGGAGCGGCCCGACCCGTTCATTCTCGATCCGGTCACTTCTCCTCTGGGACTTCCTTGAAGAATGGGAAAGTAAATTCGAAAGAAAGGGACCTCTCGATATCTTCCTTCGTTAGAACTGCAGCCAGATTGTAAACGCATTCGAAATTGTCCTTTGCGAACTGTGTCAGCTCCTGAAGGTAGTAATATTAAATGTTAGTGGTAAAAAAAACCAAAACCTGGCCCCCTATTTTTTATATTCTTATTAGACAGAGGAGAAAATTCTAAGAAGGGTACTCGCTTTGAAAAAAAAATATTAAAAGCCAATATTTAGTGCGTCATAAAATTTGTGGTGTGGTTACAGTCTGTAGCTCGAGATTTTCCATTGTCATTCACCAAGCTTTTAATGCAGCATGCGAACTGGATAGCTGACCTCGTTTTACGCGACGTTGACAATCACGCTCGCACGCTGTGTTAAAAGCAAGGCGAACGACTTTAGGAAATCTCGACCGATATACTGCAGCCACACCATAAATTGTGCGACGGGCTAAATATTGATTTTATTTTTTTAAAAATAAACCGGGTACTCTTCTTAGAATTTCGTTTTCTTTCTATTAAAAATAAAATAAAAATAGGGGATCAGATTTTGGTTCACTACATACATTTTCGTTGGCCGAGATTCTCGGTTTACACTTTTTTTAACTAGGCAGTTTAGAGACTCGAGACCCATCTAGGAATGCGCAGAATGTCGAGTTTAGTAAGAATTGCCCCTATCTGACCTGTTTTATCGAACTTCCGATAGAAATCTGAGCTGTTTATGAAATATCTGACGTTTTTTTATGCTAGGCGATAGAGTGTGTGAAAATGAGAGATCTCGGCCGGGCGAAAATGTATGGTTCACTAATTTTAATAATCTCCTTCATATATTGAAATACATTTTTTTTAAATCTCTCGCTGTCATTCATTATTTCGAAATGTCAAGCTTATACAAATCCCCCTGGAGCTCAGAACCTCGGTCCCCGAATAAGACAAATGAAATTCTTTTGTATCTTTATATCATGTAAAAAGTTACACAATTCACAAGGTACGTACCAAATTGCCCGGTCTGATCATCAGTATTGCTCTCATTCCTGCTGTACGAGCTGCTGCTGCTTCTGCAAAATAATCAATAAATATTCGTCGACAACCCCTTACATGGTAATACGATTACCGTACCCTCTTCGATGTCAGTTACGAAGAGAATGTTCTGAACCGGTTTGCCGATCGCATCTGCCAGTCTGAATTTGATATTTTAAGAAAGTGATTATTCATTCCATGCAGTGTATTTTTTTTGTAAATATATATATATATATATATATATATATATATATAATCTTACTTGACGTAGCTGTCGTGCTCTCGCTTGTGTCCAATGTCGGCCAGCGAAAACTTGTAACGGATGTACTGAGAAAAATGTATTCAAATCGGCTTTGATAATCGAATTCAAATGAAGTCAGAGTGTTAAATGTTTCATAGAAATATCAGAGCTCTGCTAATTAATTCGCAATATGCTTTGAACTCACAAGTGCTGCATCGCCTTCCTTTGTATTGCGGAGGAATTGTTCCTGGGCTTCTCTCGAACCCGATGAATACGTGTAGATGGGCACTAGCAGCTTAAATACCACTTGATTCTCATCGTTTCAAGGGAATTCATTACTAGACAAACTTGCTACCCCTATATTTACTATGAAATCATTTACCTGTTTCAGTACTGGAAGAACATCCGGGAAGAGTCTGTAAAGTCATAATTTAAACTAGATGTTCCATTTCATGAGCGTGATATCCCATGCGCGATAGTCTCGTATTGAACTAACTCAGCAGTAAGCTCTCCGCTAGCGTAGCCTTCTTTCCAGATGTGTCCTTGCAGTTCCTTCATTCCCGGAATCTGTGAGTCATACATTGAAAACTATAATCACAGAATCAAAAGAAACTGTTATATTAGATAAGGCTAGAAATTTAAAAAAGAAGCGATTCCAACCTTCAAATCTTTCTTGATCCAGTACTTGACGTTGTGCACGATATCTCCGATTGCTGCTTCGTCTTTATCACCAATTGCACGAACCTACGACAAAAGAGAATCATGAAAACATTCTCGAAATACGTAATCCGTGACTGTGGACGATTGGTGCTTAGGCATCAATGGTTCCAACGCATGCCTGCCTATTTTCTTTTCAGCGCCAAATATATCTACATTTCGAGAACATACCTGTTTGTCGCCGTTCGAAATTTCGGCAGCACTGTCGCTTCGAATTCGGGAGATGCACTAAACTTGAAGAATGAATGCTGCGTAAGTTTGAATCAGCGAACCTCCTTGACATGAGCCTCCGATAAATTTTTGCGCAGAAACGCCTCGGCTCTCTTCGAGGCATACGGGAACAGCACATCCTGTAGTAAGACAAGTTTTAAAAGAAAGAAAAATCGGAGTAAAATAACCAGTAAAAGAGTTTACAAACTCTAAACTTTACAAAAATGAGTTTTACAAAACGAATTTACTCACTCGGACGAAGGAGATAGTGCAGATGGTTCCCTCTAGATCTAGCACCAGTGCGTCGTATGGTTTTGCGCCCTCGATGCTCATCCTCTCAATGGAGATGTACCCTGACAAAATTGGCTAGTTTTGATCAGTTAACTGATAAGACACCGCGGCAGAACTCAGTTGTATAACATCACTGGATGATTGCAGTTAATTTTCTAGCTGCTTGCAATCAGAAACAGGCCAATACATGGTCCAATCAACAGAACACACACTGGTGCGCATCTTTCAAACAAAAATAAAGAAATAAAACAGTGGAAAATCGATAAATGAGCGAAAATAAGTTGAACCAGAGAGGCTAGTAGGATACAAACTACATCTGGCAAAGTGCCAGGAGCTACCGTACTAAAATCAAAAATTATCATCAAGTGAGTTTATTACCCATATTGTTTGGATAAACGCAAATATGCTTTCTTTTGCTTTTGTTTATTTCCATTTGCATCTGAAGAAATTTTGACTGAAGTGGAAATCTCATTTCAACTCGTCACACTTCTTTAGATCGGCCGGCCGTCTTATGATTCCATCGGTGACCTCACATCTCACGGATCCGAATAATCGTTGTTTTCAGGATCCAATCGATGGTTCAGGTACCTCGAAACAACCGAGTTCTGGAGGCAAAGGGGAACCGGACTCTCGCACGGTTCGTACGTTTTCTTCAGTAGGATTTTTGGGAAATGTTGATGTTTTGCAGCAAGAATGGATGCAACCAGCAGGAACGCCCTGTATCAGAAGGCCTTATGTCAATGTCGACGAGGTATTGATGAGTGCGATTAACATTCAATAGATGAGGATTGCAGGTGCTCAGAATCGGTTCTGTACTGGAACGCCGTATAGATCTCACTGAGGTACTGTAGGGTTTCATCTCAATTGATGGAGTAGGGTAGACTAGGAAAATTTCACACATAACTCTCCATCTCTAGTGTACCTTGTGAACATGAAAGAACATTGGAGAATGATGAATAGGTAGTGTAGATCAATATGATACTGTAGGTTATTGATACTGTAGAGTACCGTCTCACTACAGACGCATCGTCAGTCGTTCGATTGGATCGCATTCCATCGCGGCCTAAATTCCGTAAGTTGATTTGCACAAGATGATAATGATCGATTATTTTTCAGCATCAAAGTGGCGACTTCTTCCGCCATATTCAACAAGCTATTGGAGGAGTAGTAAGTTGTACATCTCTGCCTATTTGTGAAAATCCTACCTTGTGATCGGGTATTATCCTCCCTATGCATGTGTTGTGGGATGCTTACCGTATTGAATCCGAATATAGTCTACCGTAAACAAGTCGGTGTACTGTAGCTGCTGAGTCCGTCTCTGGCTTCTGAGGCTCTCCACTTCATCTGCTCCAGAGGAATGATCACCGAATCAGAGAAGATTATGATCAATCAGAAGGTACCGTATCACTTACAGATAGGTCTCTCGCACGGATACTATGGTACCGCACCCTTCTCAGGCACTCTCCCTTCCTCCGACTTCTCTCACATTCATCCAAATCGGTACGGTATCTCTTCCCCCTCTATCAATCGATATCATCATTCAGGCCAGCTACTCAACTCAGATGCAGATAAATTCAAGAGAGCTCCCGGTTCACTCGATTGAACGACTTCAACGAATCTCACAACAAAGACTTTCCTTATCTCGATAAAAAAATGATCAAAGAATGGCTGGTCATCGTAGATCTGAGGAGAGATAGAATGCATACTGGAGAGAGAGAGAGAGAGAGAGAGAGAGACTCGATCGACATGACAAACATTGCTTCTCAGGTAGCCAAATAGAGAGTGGAGTGAGAGAGCGTCGCGACTGGGAGAGAACAGAGAAACAGAGACAAAGGCAGTTTCTTCTTTCCCAGTCGTCTGCTATACTCTTTGAGACTCGACAGCTATCGATTGGTTGTTTGACGCTTCCCGTTGACCCATGGGACTAATGACAGGTGGTAGAGAGAAAGACTGCCTTTAGGGGATCAAGAGGCAAATGCATTCATTCACCATTCTACACTAGTTGCTCCCCCTGCTTTTAGAAGAGATTAGGGTCGCCCCGAGAACATCCTTTTGCTTTTCGGGCCCATTCGAATGTTATCTGATCACAAATGTCTCACTTGACAGTTTCGAACAGGCTAATCTACTCCCTGACATTCTGTCGGCCCTGTTTGTTATGCGGTGCATTGCTATTACTTGTTTACAGCTTACTAGTGAGATCTCCATTCTGAGATGGATTGAATGGTGTGACTCACACTGGATCACTGTTTCGTGTCTCACAAACTGTTTTTCTAATTGATAGTTAGTATATGAATTGTATATTGCACATGACATATTATTCACATTTAATATTTAATTAAAGCACTAATTTCCACGAAATAGCGGTAATTCGGGATACGGTAGGCTGATCACAAACTCGCTCCAGTGCTAACAATTACGGTGGTGGAGTGAAATTGATAGAATTTCTTGGCTCCGTGCCAAATCACGGTTTGAATTTCGTTTTGCAGATTTTCATGTATTTTGCGCGTTACTCGTTTCCATGTGATTGTTTTATGCCTGAGGCTATCACTCACAGTCCCTTTAACCAGCCATCATTATCCATAACTACCTAACCTGTGTAATTCGTATGATTTACGAGGGCAAGGGTGAAGCGTAGGAATCGTTTCGCTTTCATGCCTCCCTAATGTTCCCTCTCACTTTTTCAACCGTTTTTGTGTCCCGTTCGAGGGTTCTCCTCTCAGAGCCGCGTTCGCGATTCCCTTTTTCGCTCTGTCTAAACACTGTGAGCGGACTCGAAGCTCTCGCCGATTCCCTCTTTAATCGCGAATTCTCTATGATTACCCAACTTCAAGGTGACTCATTCGCTTCATAGACACTGCCAATAAGGTTGAATTGTATATTGTAAATGCTATCCAATCAGTGGTTCCACTTTTCGGTACATTCTGTTCTCAACTCACTCGTTTTTAGTTCCTCTTCGTTTCCCGATATTCCCGAGTGATTCCACTTGAGGAGTGGCTCAATCGTCATTGTGGTACATCCGTTTCGCAATAGTCAAACATCGCAGACCCCTAGTTACCTTATACGTGGACATACCCTCATATTGTATGAGTACTTCGCCTTTTGTCTGCTCCCCTCCACCCTCTCCTCTTTCCTCGATGTCTCTTCCCTTCTCACCTGCGCCTACTCTCCTTGTTTCGCATAATCCAGCTCGTGTTAGGCTGATACGGGCCATTTACATGCCGCTTGAATGGGAATTCGATGCCGATACTGCCTTTCACACATGACCTTTTCACCCCTTATATCTGATGGAGTACGTACAATTCCGTTTCCCCTGTTCTATTTCATACCGGAATATTCCCCCCTCTGATGCAGTTGAGTCGATCATCTTTTGTGACTCTCGATGGCTCTATCGGGACCCTCCCCTCTTCCTCCCAATCTTCCCCCTCCTTCCCATTTCACATGCTTATCACCCCTCTGTGACTGTACGCGTCATGTTGACTTTCTTCCCTCTTTTTGTAGCTAGAATGCCTTGCGAAATGATTCCCTCTCAGCGCATTTTCTGTTGTCAAGGCGCAACTTTTTGAGCTGTGCTGGCATAATACCTGGATTTGAAATGTGATTCACTCATTTCTCTTCGATATTTCCATATGTGTATACTCGATTCTTCCTTTTCTGCCGTTCCCCACTCCCTTCTCCCTTCTCCTCTTCTATAAGATCCTGTATAGAATAAGTGGCTCGCATCTCGTCAATTGTTCTCTCCTTGCGTGTCTCAGAGAGCATAAGAGAGAAAGAGTAGATGAGCAGGACTGATGATAAGCACTGATCGACACTCCCACATGGACAAGAAGGAGTAGTCAGAGCAGATAATTGTGCTGAAATGGAGTATGGAGGTACTATAATCGGAGCGGTCATTTGGAGAAGTCTCCTACTCTCTCTCTTTCTATCTCTCTCCCTTACTACCACCCGGGGGGGACAGGTATCTCTAACTCCCGTCTCTTTCTCACTATGTCCCTCTCCTCTACTCTACTCCCTGTTGACCCATCTACTTTCTACCGCTATTACGGGAGAAGGAAGCCCTCTCCTCCTCCTCTTCTATTCTTCTCCCATCAGCGTTGATTTGATTGATTGTACTGTGTCGCCACCCTCTCTTTTCATAACGCGTTCACTCTGTGCACTAACACTTCCCATCGTAGGTTCACCTGGCCGTTTCGGGTTTTAACCCTGGTTTATTCCGGCCTGTCGCACAACGTATCATTGTCCATGATTCGACTCGTGTCCTCTCTTTCTCTGCCGCTCTCTTCGTAGTTCCCACTCTCTCACTCCTCTTTCGATCCTCTTGAAAAGGCGCGCCTCTTTTATGAGCAATGGTTGCTCTCATTAGGGAATGGAACACATTGGAGACAATTGGAACGAGGGATCGATAACCTTTCCATGCTCTACCTTTTTGTGTGATTGGAAGTTTGAAATGGTATCTCAATAGAGCGGTTGTTGTGCATTATGTTCGTGTCATCCGCTCGCAAATTTTTGAGATGCGATTTTCATAGGAACAATTGCTGAAGGTTGTTTCGTTGCAGTGCAAAGTGGTAATTTGATGAGTTAATGCTGTGAGAAGTGATAAAGAATGATGATGGAAGGGGGAATGACACTCGGACGAGGGCAGTCAACTCCCATTGACAACTACAAAAGAGGTGAGAGATACGGTTGATTACGGTAGACGAGTGGTAGCGATTGGATCGGGAGTAATGCTGTAATTCTATCGATTGAAGGCGCTCGAGTATGGCACAGACACGCGGAACTCGTGTGGATATCTGGAGAACTCCAGAGTGACGTCACTTTCTCCACCAACATAGTCAAGATCCTCTTGGATGATGGAGAGGTGAGGGATGGAAGATTACTGTAGGCCACGAGATCGATAATTGAATATATTATGATTCGATTGAACTCTTTTTTTTACTTTGCTCCAATATCCTGCCATTTTGGAAAGGCTAAAAATAGTCAGCTGCTCAACATAAACAATATATGTGTTCAGACGGTGGAGTACCCGATCCGCTCACTCGATCAGCTTCCATTCCTGAAGAATCCGGAGATTCTAATCGGAGCTGATGACCTCACCACCCTCTCATACCTCCACGAACCTGCAGGTTACTGTTTATCGATTATCGATTAGCGCATTGCAATTTGGATAGACATTCCTCGTACCGTAGAGTGATTGTATTCAGCTTTTTAAATTTCTGTCAATTACCTAATAATGACGTAACCTCTTGTCAGTACTGCACAATGTCGCCTATCGATTCGTGGAGAAGGAATCAGTGTACACCTACTGCGGAATCGTACTGGTAGCTGTGAATCCGTACGCTGACTGCAGAGATCTCTACGGAGATGAGATGATACAGGTGAGGAGGAAGACGCAGATTGATCTTTGATCTCTGATTGAACCTGATCCACTTGCAGGTCTATCGTGGAGTGGGCAAGCAGGTGCGCGGCCTCGACCCGCATATCTACGCGGTCGCAGAGGAGGTACGGTAGCTTTCGAATTGTTTGAATCTCCCGCGTCCCAGAAATAAAATTTCACTATTTGTGCAGGCATTCTACGACATGGCCGAGTACGGCAAGAATCAATCTGTGATCGTCAGTGGAGAGTCCGGAGCAGGCAAAACCGTATCTGCCAAATATGTCATGAGGTACGGTAGAATGGAAATGGCGGATCGCGCGGATATTGATATTGTGAATCGCGATATTGTGTAATTGGTAGCCGAAATTTGAGTTTAGGTGCGATTTTAAGTTCATGAGATATGAAGCCAAGGCGAAATCATGTTTCAGCTAGGTAATTTGTCACTGATGATGGGCCTAGTGCCCGAAACGCGTCTGACCCGATAAAAATCTGATCCAACCCTTCATGTACTCGTATGGCTATGATTCAGCATTCTAACTAGTTTCAGCTACACTTGAATATCTTGAATGTTTGTGCACACTAGTGGGTCAGAGGATGGATCCGTACGACTCATAACTGTAATGTGTGTTGTTGTAGATACTTTGCCTCAGTAGCTGGATCGAGGAAGGGAGGACCGGGCATCGAACAGAGAGTGCTCGCATCAAATCCTATTATGGAGGCTATCGGAAATGCTAAGGTCAGAGGAATATGATGCGTATTATGAGTAATATTTGTAATGAATACGATGATTATTCTATGCATTGTTTTTTTCTAATCAGAAAAGGCAATGACTGTTGCTACGTTGATCGTTTGAACTTTTCTTTATCTGATTAATTTAATTTTTAAATACAGACGATCCGCAACGACAACTCATCCCGATTCGGAAAGTACATCCAACTCAACTTCGGAGATCGATATGCCATCTCTGGCGCCGAAATGAGGACGTATCTCCTCGAGAAGTCTCGACTCGTATTCCAGGTTTTGATTTCCAGCTAATAACTACTGTAGTAAAAACAGAGCTGGACACGGTATTAGCCCCAAATATTCGCAAACTGGAATTATTGCAGGCATCCAACGAGCGCAACTATCATATCTTCTACCAGATGTGTGCAGCTCGCAACCACGAACTGCTCAAGGGAATGCGACTGGGTGAGTATACGGTGGTTACTGTAACAAATTGGATAACGAGGGTGCAATAGGATCGGCCGACGATTACCACTACACTTCACAAGGACGGGCGAGTCTGCTGGAAGGAGTCAATGACGAAGAGGAATTCAGAGCGACAATTCAGGTGAGAGAAGAGAAGAAGAGTAGGGATGATGCAATCGGATGGACAGGGTAGTGGTGAAGAGTGATGACATTACTTTGGAGGATCAGATTAATTCCATCATGCCATGTATACTGTTAGCAGAATGTGTTATCTATCTGGTCTGCGAAAGTAGCAATTTTGGATGACACAAACACGATCGTGAGTATGCGATTCATTTCCATTCTTTCCATCTCAGGCACTGAGTGAAGTTGGTTTCTCATCGGACGCTCAACGAGATCTCATCAAAGTGCTATCCGGCATTCTTCTATTGGGAAACGTCCAGTTCTCAGCTGGTGGAGGAGACGACGCAACTGCTGTGCAGGTAAGAATTAAAGAAAACATTATATATTTTTTATCTTTGCACTCTCATCTCCACCTCTTTGCCCTGTGAGATTTTTTTAAATTCTAATTTTACCATCCCTCGGAATCGCAGTTTCAACGCCAGATTACTTAAAACTTTAAGAGCGTGCGGATAAGTGGAAATACTTGCTGAACTAGAACACTTATTGCGAAGATTGTTCCTTTTCGCGTATTCTTAGCCAATATCCGACGTGTAAACATATTTCATTAAAAAAAATTAGTGTAGATTGTGCATTATCAATTGTTTATATGCGTCATTTCCCCTCTCACCATCTTCTATATTGCAGCGAGATGCCTCTGCAGCCGTCCGTCAATTGTGTGAAGAGGTGTACGGTATCGACGAGGGCGAACTACGGTTGTGGCTGACGAACAGAGAGATTCGAGCAGTGACGGAGGTCGTGAGGAAGCCCCTGAACAGGGACGAGGTACGGTATCCTATCGATTGGTATCGAGGGAATAATAATTGCTCGTAATATTATGTTTAAATCGTAATGTTTTTTTCTCTGTTTACATTAACCTACTCTTAGCTCTCAACGCATTCAAATACCCCATTGTTTATTTTCTCTCGAACATAATAATTTAAGTGTAAAGAATTAAATTGAATAGCGGGGCAGATACTGTAACGATCGGTATGGCAGGCATCTCGTAATCGTGATGCTCTTGCGAAGATGATCTATGCACACACGTTCAATTGGGTCGTTGAGAAGGTTTGTGTGAAACATGTTTCATCTATAGTCTTTTGTGTTCTCTCTCTCTCTCTCTTTTGATCTATCGTATTACTAAAGTCGTGGCATGAAACAGCCCGGAATGAGAGAAGGAGAAGGATGACTGGTCCTTTCAGGTGAATGGTGCTCTCCGTGGTACATTCAATGGTTCTTCTCCCTCCAAAGGAGCCCCCAAGCCACAGAGATTCATCGGAGTACTCGATATCTATGGGTCTGTAATTGGATTGCGTATTTATCTGAATACAGAAACTGACGCTCATTCGAGACGTTATCGAGTACATAACTCTAGATAAATGTGTTCAGACAAACAAACTAACTAAAACAGTAGCTCCTGGAATACGGTACCCGATCGATTGTGTTGTACAGTATGTGTATTTGTAGATTCGAGACGTTCGAGGTGAACTCGTTCGAGCAGTTCTGCATCAATTACGCCAATGAGAAGCTGCAGCAGCAATTCAACCAACACGTATTCAAGTTGGAACAGGAGGAGTATGTGAGGTGAGAAGGGGGAGAAGATAGAAAGGGAGCTTATGATCGATGATGTAGAGAGAATTTTTGTAAGATCAAATAATGAATGACGAAGTGGAATATCGGTTCTACATATTTTGTACCTAATTTCTGACTCATGATGCTTCCGATTTGCGATTGAGTGATATCCAATCGATAATTCAATTGATTTGTGCAGGGAGGAGATTGCTTGGGTGCGAATCGACTTCTACGACAATCAACCATGCATTGACTTGATCGAAGCAAGACCAGGATTGATCAATTATCTCGATGAACAATGCAAGGTGAGGAGAAGTAGAGGAGAGATCGATAAAGGCTCTAGAATATGGAGATGGGGAGGGGGATAGATAGAGAGTCTATCATAGATTGTTCTGGTGTGAACGTAAGACAGAAAAAAATCGAAAAGGGCACATTTCTGGCCTCATTCTTCTCTCCTGAGAAAGGAGGTTATGATGAAGAGCCGACTCGTGATGTGTGTATATTTATTTAATACACTCGCAAAGAGTGTGATGGTAGTTAATGAAACGAGGAAGAACAAAAGATAATGTAAATGGATAAAATATAATCTAAATTGTATTGCAGGTAGTGAAGGGATCGGATCCGAGCTGGCTTGACCAGATCACAAACTGCCCCACACTCAAGAAGTCCGCCCAGCTACAACTACCCAAGATCAGAAGTGCATCGTTCATGGTGAGTGGAAGGCATAGGTCGAATGAACACTGAAAATGAACATGATGAAGTGTAGATCAAATCGGAAAGTGCGAGTTTTGTTGGGAAAATTACACCGAACAGAATAAATTTAGCGTGCTCAAAGTACTCTCAATCCAGAATAGACAAAAGGTTGTATGTGTCTAAGATTTTTTTCATTTAAAAAATGTGAAAAAATATATATCTGGATAGAGTTTCTAATAGTGATCAGTGGGTTTGAAGGAACGATCATTATCGTTCTCAATCCATTTTTATTTGCAGATCAAGCACTTCGCTGCTGATGTTTCTTATACGGTAGATGGATTCCTCGAGAAGAACAAAGATACCGTCAATGAACAGTTAATGCAAGTCGTCGCCAAGACCAAGGTGAGGAGAGACTATATATCGAAGTGTACTGTACTGCAGACTACTTTAGTACTGTAGCAGCGAGCACTGTAGACTACAGTTTGTGATTCATGTAAATGTTATGTAGTTTGATCATCGTAGAATGTAGTTTGATCTCTTCATCTCATTGTCAGTTCGGTCTTCTCCGTGCGATTCTGGAGCCATCGGTGGGCGATGTGGCACAGGCTGCGGCCGCGGGAGGAAAGAGAACGAAGAAGACGGTAGCCAGCCAGGTACGGTAGTTTAGTGATATGAATAGAGTACGGTAGAGTGAGATAATCAATACTACTGTAGCTGCATCCTAGTTATTGATTGCTGTTCAGTTCCGTGACTCCCTCAAGGATCTTATGACTGTACTGGAGAGCACTCGTCCTCACTACGTCCGCTGCATTAAGCCGAACGACGACAAGATGAGGTACGGTAGATGAATTGTAAACTACGGTAACACAATTATTGATTCTCAATTTTGATGACGGTTTTTACTCGGGTTGTTATCGTACTCTCTTTCTCTCGATTGCTGGATGGCTACCGTATCCCTCCTTGCAGGTTCACGTTCGAGCCGAAGCGTGCCATCCAGCAGCTGCGTGCGTGCGGAGTGCTGGAGACAGTGAGAATATCGGCAGCCGGTTATCCTTCGCGATGGAACTACGACGACTTTGGAAAGAGATACAGAGTTCTCTATCCCGAAGGTGAGTCGATGATTACGGTAGTCCCGTTCGGTTACGATATCCGATCAAAATTAGAAAAAAAAGGTATTTCCTCAAAGGAAAGCATTGTTAGGACACCTCTCTGTTGTATTACGAAAAATATGAAAACAATTCAATTTCACTAGCTTATACTGATCTCTCATTTACCTCCTATCGATGATCTTTGATCTATATTCTTCCTCTCTTTTTAGGTCGTGCGATGTGGAGAGATCATCCTCGCAAATTCGCGAGTGCGGCGTGTGCAAAGCACCTGGAAGAGGCCAAATTCGCACTCGGAAAGACTAAAATGTTCTTCCGGACGGGACAGGTCAGATTGGGGTTTCAGGAGTAAAACAAAGGGAGTTTTTCAAAATTGATTCCTTCACTGTTGTCAGTTTATCCATCCATTATTATATTTCACGCAAGAGCATGAAGTATTGTGTATTTGATCACGAAAGCCTTGATGAACTATGCTTTATCTTTATATATTTTGGTAGCCGAATGACGTGAGGGGTCTGGTATATCTTAATTACAGTATCCCTTATGTTCGCTCATTATCAGGTTGCTTTGCTCGAGAGAAAGAGGACGGAGACACTCAAAGCATCTGCTATCACGATCCAGAAGATCTGGAGGTTAGCCAGTTATCGATTGATTATTGGAATTGACGAGGATTACGGCAGTGGGATATTCTGATCGATTCCATTGTTCAGAGGCTTCGTGGCGCGCAAGAGATACGAGACGATTCGGAACAGCGTGCGAATCATGCAGGTGCGTACTATTGGTTATGTTATTTATCGATTGATTTATCGTGTTGATTAATGACGTTGAATCTATAAAATACCGTGTATTACTCCTCTTCCTCCATTCACTCATCTCTCATCCCCCTCTATCTCCTCTCATCACAGGCTGCCGGTCGTGCCTTCCTCGCCTTCCGTCTCACAAAGTATCTCCAGATGCATCGTGCGACGATCACCATTCAGACTGCGTGGAGGTACGACAATCCCTCGCCTACTTTTTGAAATTGCTCCTTTTAGCAAGCCGGCAAATATGAGTTCCAAAGGGATCTTCTGTGACAAGGGAAATTTAATTTTTTTTTAGTTCAAACGACGCCTGATTGTGAGATAGCTTATCCCAATTGTATTTTTTTTGCTACCCGGTGAATCTGCATTTCATGGAAGAGATGTATGAGCAGTGAAATTAAAGTTTTAATGTAGTCAAGTTTCACGCCCTCAAATAATAAATCAATGCTCATTACAGACGCCACCGTGAGGAGCGTCGATACCGTCAGCTGCGCCAATCGATAATCGCCATTCAATCTGCATTCAGAGGAGCGAGGGTGCGGCAGTGGGTGCTCAAGGTGGGCGACGATTGTTAATTCTATTCTTGTTCATTATCGACAAACCGACGTTTCCTAGTCTTTGCGCACCTAACACTTGTTATTACAGCTCCGATTCGAGAAGAGTGCGCTCACCATACAGAGATACTGGCGCGGATACATGGTGCGACGAGAGGAGATACAGTAAGTCACACACTCGATCGATCGATCGATATCTGATTATTGATTGATCTCATTCAGACGCAAGAAGAAGATCGTGAAGGTGCAATCGTGCGTGAGGAGATGGCTGGCGAAGAGACGACTGAAGGAGCTCAAGGTACGGTAGAGGGGGATACGGTAGTCGAGTATCACGAAGTGATCTCTTAGTAGAGAGTATACGATAGTGGTAGGCGTACACACTGTACCACCGGTGTATGCTGGCTGTTTACTGTTGTTTCTTGCCTGTTCTCCTAACCATTAGTTTACCTCTCTCTCTCACTGTCTACCCATTTTCCCTACTTTCATCCCATCACCACATAAGCCGATTAGGCCCCAGCTCTCTCTCTTCCCTCCGGTCTAACGAGAGCATTCCGGCTTTTCCTTGATTTTCGTCCCCTCACCACACCCTTTTGACGTCTGACCCACTTGCTAACGTTATCACGATGTTATCACTTGTGTTTTGATAGCGACTGGTTCGTGTTTAGTAGCGGTAGTCGATAGTGCTTAGGGTGGATATCAGCTGATCCCTGAACGGGGATGATTTGATGTTGAATAGTGTTCTCTCTCTCTCTCCCTCAATTGCTACAAGTTCGTGTCCCTCGAGTCTCTTCTCTCTGGGGTCGGGCGGGGCTCTGATATCCCCGGAAAAGAGTCATGGAAGGGAGTGGAATCCCTTCCCTTCTTCTTCCCATCAATCATTCTCCCCTATGTTCTAGTGATGGTGTGCAGACACGAGCAATGTTCACGCTGCACAACCCCCATTTTTTAACTATTATTTCTGAAATGAGTTTGTAATTGTCAGTTCTGTGACGCAGTGAGTCGTTGACGTCATAGTGTGATCTTTAATCTCTGTCAGATCGAGGCTCGCAGCGTGGGTCATCTCCAGAAGTTGAACAACGGACTGGAGAACAAGATCATAGAGTTGCAGCAGAAGCTGGATATGTCGGTTAGTATTATTTTTATTTAAAAAAACCGTAATTATTTTGCCCATGATAGTGAGGAACCTCGTGTGAAGTAAATTTTTAACATTTCTAGAATATTTTAAAGAGCAGTCGGTTTTGTGTTGCATGTTATCTTCTTTTTCACAAGGGATTGTTTTATTGTACGAGTTTAGTTGAATCAGATTGTAACACGGAACTGCCACAACCAACCACCGGAAAAGCTCGCCCGAGCAAAAGACCAACCTACCAACCCTTATTCCTTAATCCCTGCCCGCGAATGCGTTGGTGATAAAGTATAAGTATAAGTATAATCAGTGAAATAGTTGTTCTCGCACATTGGCCATCATTTACATTAAAATTTCGTTCATATTTTCCTTTGTAGAATGCGGAAGTTGGTCGGCTGAATGGAATGACGGTCGAGATGGATCATTTGAAGATGCAGATCATCGAGAGAGATCAGGAGAGGTGAGGAGTACTGTAGCGATTACTGTATTTTATCCATTTATTTCCATCTAATGGCCTTTCCGAGCACATATTGTTTATATTTTCTTGATCGTGGAACTCATTCAACGCTATTTAGAGTCTTGATAGTGAAGTGATAAATTGAGGGGAGCCTGGCAACCAAAGAATCCTTTTGTTGTTGCAGAGCGCACGCGTCGGCGCTGCAGATGAGATTGGATGAAATGGAGGGAGAAGTGGAGAGATTGCAGGTGATTACTGAGATACTGTCAGTTATCACTGAGTGAAGCGAGGAAAACTAAATATTGTATTTATTCGATGGTACACCAATACAAATAAATTACCTAAAAAAAGCTCACCGGATTAGCGTTTCATAAGATAGCAATAGCACAATGATTTAGCCAATATCTGATGATATGGATGTTGATAGTATTTGAATACTAGACACTCGAATTATTAGGTATTCATGCATCGCGCTTTGGAAAGTTGTGTTTTTGAGTGTCATCTTGATTGGGAATTCATTGGAGTGCGAGGGAGACAAATGGGGGGAGGGGTATCCTGAAGTGAGGAGAGGTTGACAGTGTGGGATGAGAGGCTCATTGTGATGTAGTAATCATCAACTGACTACTGTAGTTACTGATATCTTTTTACTGTTTTGCTGAATGTACGATATTAAAATTTTAAAATGTTACTGTCATGAAATGTAATACTGGTGTGTGTACTCTCTTTCTATAACTCGGCGTGCTCTTGCTTGTTCATGCTCTCTCGCCTACCATTTCTGCGATTAGCACGGATTAGCAACGGAACGTTTCATTATTTCATACGTTATTTTGTGAATTTGTGATAATCTCTCTCACTTTGAGATGGATTGTGTTATCAAAGACGAGGAACGAGAGGCGATTGTGAAGAAGATGGAATTGTTGCAGATTGAGGGAGAGAAGGTGAGGAGTTGTGACGTCATCTCATGTTCATCCTATGCAACCAGTTGATTTTGTGCTTCCTCGATGTATCTAGTAGAGATGGCTGCGAATGGGTGACGACCTTGTAGAAATTGTCTACCCTATTTTCATCAATCTTTGTTCTCTATTCGTTCTCTACCCTGTTTTCCTCATTGAATGGCTCATTCCAATTCTTATTCTGTCCGCCGAGAGAGTGTGCAAATGGGAGAGAGTCGAGTCAATTTCGAGAGGGGCCTCCGTCCTATGGGAGAATTGACGATGTGCGCCCACAAGTTCAGCGACTCATTTCCCCCTTCTTTTCCCTCCTCCTCCCTCTCCCCTCTCTCTATTTTCCTCTCCTCCACCGACTTCCTAATTAAAAAGAAGAAAGAGAAAGAAGGCATTCGAGGGTGCCTTTTTTTTCTGTGTGTACAATCGTACCGCGGTCAGCGTACAGAATGGTAAGCTTCTCGGGTGATGATGATAGGGGTGTCTTTATTTCTGAGCTACCGTATCAGTGTTCTCCCGCGAGCGCAGCTCGAAGATTGGAAGCACCTTTGCTTTTTTTCTACCGTAGCCACTACTCGATACCATATTCTTTACCACATTCTTGATTCTACCATATCTACCGTATCCTTCACTCTACCGTAATCTTTGCAGCGTGCAGCAGACATGGCTCGTGCCATCTCCGACGCGGACGGTCGTGCAGCCGAGGCGGCTGCAGCACTCGTGGAGGCAGAGAGGGAGAGGAGATCACTGGAGAAAGCATTGAACAGCGGTAGGGGAATGAGCACACTCAGACTCATTGTATATGCATATGAGAGACTCACGGCCGCATTCTGGGGCTGCGATGTCAATACGGTAGCCATACAGCACCAGTGATCGACCACTGACTTTATTCACCCCCACTGCTTGCCCCCATTGATTGTGAATACGGTAGCCAGCACCTGCAAGCGACGACTGACTTTGTTGAACCCTGTCCAGAGTCTATGAATAGAATAATAAATAGTATAGGATATTAGAGTAATTTAAGAGTAAGCGTTACTAGTTATTATTGAATTGAACCAGTGCTTTTAAATAATCGATTGCCTCAGGTAATATTTTCTTTCTTGACCTATTCCCGTGTATAGTATAACATACTCAGTGATATCCCTTACTTGTCTCAGTATTCTCGTTCTAGTGATCTTTGATCTTTTTGTTCTTCTTAGCCATTAAATGGATTGAATGATTGTGTCCCCCCGTGATTCTACGTGTGATTTGATTGTGTAGTAGTGACTTCTTTCCTTCGTTCATTTTGTGGTGTGATACTGAAATACAGTGATGTCGACTGACTTTGATTGAATTGATCTTTGATCTCTTGTGACTGGTCGATGACCACGTTTGTACCTTGTATGCTTTGTTGCACTATGTATTGATTCATCAATTTTTAATTTCTTTAATTATCAACATTGGTATACTCAACAGGACTTGTACACGCTTGTGATTAGTAGAACTGTAATAGCACACATCGGAAACCTAAAATAGCCGACAAATGGAGTATTGTTATTACGTAGTGATGACGCAATATTCTGTAATTGCAGAATGTTCTCATCGTGCATCAGCAGAGGCCGAGATGGGAGCGATGAGAGAACAACTACTGGCAAACGCCAATCTACTCGCAAGTCCCGCATTCTCAAGGGCAGGAAGTGTGAGAGGAGAAGTAGCCAGAGGTACGGTAGACGGGATACTGTAGAGGAAGGATGGTTACGGTAGAATAGGAAGAGGGGAAGGTGTGACCCTAGCAGAGTCTCTAGTCTCTTATCAACTGTATGTGTTTGCTCTAACAAATCAGTCACCACACTCAACTTGATCTAGCCATTCTTTCCGGAATTTGTCCCACTTCCAGCGTTCCTTACCAGTTCCGTATGCCATTTTCACTCGAAACCTTCCTAGTTTCTCACTTGAATATGAAAATATAACTTAAATATGAAAATACTTAAATATTAAATATAAATATTCAACTTTCTCATTTTCTCTTTATTTTTTCGAGTAATTCCTCATTGAAAGCGTGTATCTTCAGCTTCGATGGCCCTCGGTCTCTCTTCTTCTCCTCTCTCCGACTCTGCAGCGGCTGCAGCTGCGCGAGAGATGGCAGAGGGCAGTGGAAGTGTCGATGAGATGGCACTCATTATCAGGCAGCAATCGATAATCAACGAACTGAGAATACGGTCAGTGGCAAGGGGGAATCCCCCTGGGGGATTCGTGTTTCGAGAGCGTCTCGTAACCATACAATACCCGACAGCAATAGTGGATTTTGTCTTTACTGATTTAATATTTATTTTGGATCCTTTTTCTTCTTTTTATCGAACATTAGTACTCATTTGTAGATTGTTTCGTGATGTTGGGTGAAGCCAATTTTTTTTGTAATTTAAGAAAAATTGATAAATTGATTGAGCATTCAGATCCGATCAACACCAGCGTGAGAACGAGCGACTCAAGGCGATTTTGGATGCAAATGCACTCGTTGATTCACTCGACAAGCGAACTTCCCTCAGGGCATTTGAGACTCAGAGAGTACAGGTGAGATGAGAGACAGGGATGATGTGATGATGCAAAATGGAAATGAATGAGATGGAAAGGTCCTTCTAATCTTTGTCTGGACTTGCCAGTTCTATTCTTTTTTTTGGAAAGAGATTGAAATATGAATAGAACTACGGAGATTGCAGTTTCACCGATGAATTTTACCATTTGAAATTCGCTCCAAGCAATTGATTATTTATATATTACAATTATGCAGTTGTATATCTAATCTTTGTCAGGAATTGGAGTGCGCCCACGCAAAGTTGAAGGTGGAATTGGATCGACTGATGATTGAGAGATCGGAGAAGGGAGTGGAAGGAATGGATATTAAGGGATTGGTGGATAGGACTATGGAGGAGAATGACAGGTACGATAATCGGGGTTACGGTACAAATAATCGATCGATAATCAGACGTCGTGAGGAGTCGATCGAGTTGCGTGCCCTGCTGTCCAATCGATTCGAGCGACAGTCTGCACATGGAGGAGGAGGACAATCGGCCTCCCCTCGACCCGATTCTGGTATGAGGAGGGGGAGATGTCGATAACTTTAACCATCGAGCTGAATAAGATGTAGAATTGCGGAAACGAGAATTCACGGGGTGCCATTTTTTAATCTTAACTTATCTCTAATATATAGAAGCATGAGTTGAAGATAGATAGGTAAATCAATTGTGAAATAAGAAAGACTTTTGATGGGTAAATAAATGTGCCTATTAGCAGGTCACTGGTCGGCGACGCACTCAGAGGATGGCAGCAGTATGAGTGGAGATTTGGACGAGGAACTGTGTCTGGAGAGACAGTGCAGACAACTCAAGGCGCACATTGAGTGAGTTGACACGCGAGTGGTGTCCAGTGGAAACGATCGACGTTTGCTATTTTTTTTCAGATCGCTGACGCGCGACGTGAGCGACAGGAATGCGGAGATTGCGAGACTGGAGAGGAGACTGCTGGAGAGCGCCCCGAGCATGCCTCAGGTGGGGGAGAAGAGGAGGGTTGGGGATACGGTAGAAAATTACGGTAGGGTGAATTGGATGACACAATTAATAGAAGCATACGGTAGAGTGCTTGGAAAGGGTCAATTGGGAAACGTTGGACAGGTGTGACGGGAAATGAGATGCAAAATGGAATCGTGTGTGAAGTTGATAGAACACTCACGTGACCAGAGATTACTGTAAGGTGTGGAGGTACCGTATCTCTAGTCGTTTATGAAAATGATTCATTGCGAAAGAGTGCAATAGAAGCTGCCGAGTGGGAGCGACTTGGAGTTGAGTCATTACCTTGAATGGAGCACTGCTCTCTCTCTCCCGTCTTCTCTCTCTCTCTCTCTCTCTCTCTCTCTCTCTCTCTCTTCTCTACCTCTACCTGCTCTGTCTCTCTCTCTCCACTCTTCATTCAACACCGGCTGTCACCTATATTGATCTCTCTCCCTCGAGGGGAGGAGAGAGGAGAGAGTGCAGACAACGAGAGAAAGGGGGAAGCCACAAATGGAAGAGAGATGAAGAGAGAAAGAAAGAGAAGAGATGAAGAGTGAGAGGAACGAACGGTTATAGTCCTCCTTTTCTCCCCATTCAAACACGCTTATTCCATCTCTTCCTTCCCCCCATGATAAGCTATCGATATGGATTGCCTCCTTCCCATGCTTGTGATGATCTGAATGACCTGTGAATTTATTTTTTTTCGAAGCGCATCTTTATCTCCTTGTTCCTATCTCGCTTTGATGTCCTTTGTGCTTTCACAGGAGGGTGTGAAAAAGCGCCCCCAATCGGGTGATGAGAGGGGAGATAAGCCCCTGCTATCACCTCTCATTGAGTCATCAATGAAAATAGAAAGAGAGAGGGAGGTTTGAAGCAGCATCAGGTGTGTGTGACCGGATCTGTCTGTAAGCGGCGCGCACAGACAAACAATTTGCGTGAACTCTAGGCGATGGCACGTTTTGGAACTGCCGTTTAGGAACCCGAAAATATAATAGCGTTCAAATGTTCTGAAACGTATCCCAAAAACAGGTCATGGAAAAAATATGTTGAACAAATGCAGTTCCAAAATGTCCTATCATCGATCTCCTCGTTACAATACCCGCTAGCATGCGCGTATTGAGAAAGACTGTTGTTGTTGATTGTCTGTTCATCCATGGCTTCACCTTGTATATTATTTCCCTCATCCATTCTCCCATCCCGTCGGGTATTAGTCTGGTGACAGTGTGCTCTCTTCTCAGAAGAGCCGTTGACGTGGGGAAAGGAGAGGAAGAAAGTGAAGTTTCATGCATCGTAAAATAGACAAGACACTCGAGGAGTAGTTGAATTGATCACAATTCAATTTCTTTCCTTCCCAAGACCTATTTATCGATCGTTTTTATGTCAATTCTACTCCGTTTGACCTTTCCTGCGCGCCATGGCTCTGATTTATGATATGAATCTGCGTGCGTTTTGAATGGCGCAGCAAAAGGGAGGAAATGATTGATGCCCTGAGGGCGGATTTGAGAATAGAGAAGATGAGGGAGGGAGAGGAAGGACTCGGAAAGAGTCGCTCCTTTTTTGTTTTGCTTTTCTGTCGAGAGAAAGACGACAATAAGAAAGCAACAAGAGAGAGATTTAACTCTGAATGGAATCGGAATCGAGATTCCCCTATCTCTCTCTCTTTCTCTCTCTCTCTCTCTCTCTCTCTCTCTCTCTCTATCTCCTCACCATTCCATTGCTTCATTGCGGGGCTGTAAATGCGGCAGATTTATGCGCAGTCAATGGAGGGCGTGAGAGGAAATGAAGAAGAAGAGGAGAGTACAGGAAAAGGAAGATGGTATCCACCCTTCTCTCTCTCTCTCTCTCTCTCTCTCTCGCTTTTACTTGTCTCTTCTCCTTCACTACTGTCTTTCCTTCCTCCCCTTCCCCTTTCACCTCCTCCCCCTTTCCCCCTCTCTGACCAGTATTATGCCTATTATCCCCTCCCTCTTTTCTCCCCTTCTCTTCACAACACTCGATCAACAGACTATTCGTTTCCGTAGGGCAGATCTTTGTAGCTTTCCTCATGCGTTTTTTTTCTCGGAAAAGCAGTTTGATTTGAATTTCAGCAATTTCGTATCTCGATTCCCTTTAGAGATTCTAGTGTCGCTTTTATTCGGTGTTAGGGTACCGGAAAAGCTAGCACCGCATAACCATCTTGCCGAGTTTCAGTCAATTTATTGTGAAATGCATTGATATGCACTGGATACAGAGCGGTGACACGTTTCTCATTGTGAGGCGTCGTTTCACACGCTGAATCAGTTCTTTTTGTGTAGAGGTACGTTAGTCATGTCCGGGACCGTCGAGACTGTTTCCCATCCTCTCCCTTCCCTTCTTTCTCGCTTCTCTTCCGATTCCCTCTGTCCCTATCCTCCTCCTCTATCGTCTCATGTTTCCTTACAAACAAACTAACTTTTCGTCCGTCTCGACATCGATTTGATGATGATTTTATTCCTCGGATGATATAATCGCCCGTTCTCCTCTCCCTTCTCCATTGCTCTTTTCCTCATCTCCGCAAGAAGCTTAGATGCCCGACTAATTAGCATGAGCTAATTATGTTGATCTACCGCTTTATTCCGTGGCGTCTCTCTCTCTCTCTCTCTCTCTCTCTCTCTCTCTTTCCCCCACTCGACCACTCCCTTCCTATCGGGAAGGTGGTGGATGACAAATGGATGACTGGTCATTTCAATTGATGGGAGGTAGTTCATTTGTCTGTAGGTTCACGCAGGGGGTAGTTGTCATGGTGAGAGAAGAGTCACGGGGAGAAAGAAGGGAGTGGTTGGGTTGGGTCGAACACTGATCTGGATTTATAATGAATCTGAATCATTTTTCGTCGGTACCATGCTGGTCGGTGGTTAGAATGCATGCTGATGCCTCCGTGATGAGTAGTCCCTTTGTGAAGTTGACAACAAGTCGCTTCGAATTGATCGAATGATTTTTTTCTCTGAATTTATTGCTGACAGCGAACGAAGCAAGCTTGACCTACCATAGTTTCTCTAGTATTGACGCTTTATTGTAGGCCCCCGTAGGGCAACAGAAATAGCGCATGCGAATTGGTGTTTCCGTGACTTTTTTCTTATCGTATCCCTTTTACTTCACTTCATTCAATGGAACAATTCAACAAACTGAACGATCTCTTTCATACGCAAATTCACGCTGGGAACGATGGTTTCGCGTGATTTTATAGTCGTTTTTGTCTCTTTTCTCTCTTCCTCCTCTTCTTTTTTGTTGCCTGAGGCACATAACGAGGAGAGGGGGAGGAACTAGCACCAATTCGACTGAGGGTAATTAGAATGCTGTTATGGGTCTCTCTCTCTAGGGCAATTCGTGTTTCATGGCTGCATCTTCTCCTACAAGAGTTTCTTCCCGCACTGCGAAGTTGAAACCGAGCTGACATCTAATGTACTTGTTGCTTTTCCACAGTTGAGAGTGCTCCTCACTATATTCGTAAACTAGAGACATTCCGTGTGTTGTGTCCTTTTTCTCTTTCTCTGCTTCTCTCCATTTGCCACACTCTCTTCCTCCTCTCACTCCACACTTCTGGTCATTCCCCAATGTGGAGCAGTCAGAGCAATAGAGAGAGAGATATCTGGTTATGTGTGCCATCTCACTCCTCCTCTATTACCCCCCCCCCCCCCCTTTCTCCCTCCACATTTACACGCGTAACATGCAGAATGAAGCGCCGTTCGTATTGTATTACATTTATGTTATGATACGATCATACCCAAAAGTAAAAACACGGACTTCCGATGATTATCACACCGGCACGTTCGCTCTCTCACTTTTGTAAAAAAAGGAAGTAACATTTTGTGTGTTCGTATCATTTTATAAATGCAATACTATATTTTCACTTATTTCCGATTTTTTTTGCTGTCATTGATTTTTTGCGTGATTTCTACTCGATTAAATTTGTCCACTTCTCCAGCGCGCACTCTGATCACTGGACAAAGTCGGCGAGGAGTGATCACCGTGTCCCACCATCTGACCCACCGTACTCTCCTCTCCACTCTACCGTAGTCTCCTTCTCCTCTCCTCCATTCCTCTCTCTCTATGGTGGGAGTGAATGGTCGGACGTCGTCATCGCTCACGATGGATTCACAGGAGAAATACTACCAGATGACGGTGGTCGATGAAGAAGATCTCGAAGATGACGATGATGACAGACCTAAGGTCCAGTCGAATTTAGAAGAGAGATTGATCTTTGATCTTTGGCTTATTGATCACAATCATACGTGGGCACGGCCACCCGGGGGCACTCTGCATTTTCGACAATCCTGGAGGAAGGGCACCATGCAAATGTTCAAAATATGGGTTAGAGATTTGAGGAGTCGGTCAATGGTGGGGCACTATGTAATCGAGTAAAACCGGGATGGGAGCATTCTGCAAACAAAATCTATAATTTGCAGCCCACGTGTGATTAGAAGACCGACTGATCTCTGATCTCTTGATCTAGGCAGAAAGGGGTTCAGTGATGGGGTATGTTGAAATGAGGGACCAGGATGGACCAATTGGTGTAGTGAAACGACTGAAGTGATGGTGTGCTCAGCTGGAGTAACGGGGAAATGGGAGAAATACGGAGAGGGGCATGAGAGAGAGAGAGAGACTTGTACTATGGGATGATGACAGGTCGGAGGGCTTTCGAAAATAAATTTGATCAATGTTTAAATTATTGATTGTTTTTGCATTGCAGAAGTACTCGGAGACGTCGACGGAGGAGTCGATAAAATCCATCCATGGACAGCTGAACCATCTCGTGGCGGAGAATTTAGTGAGTTGATCTTTGATCTTTAGACTGAGTCACACGTGGACGGAAAATTGTTTATAGTTTTTGCATAGTGTTCCCGCCCCTGGTTTCACTTGATTGCACAGTGCCCCCAGCATCGTCAACCCTACGCAACTTCAAATTTTCCACATCTTGAACTTTTGCTTAGTGCCCGCCATCAGGTTTCCCTAAAATGCAGTGACCATGCCCACGTGTAGTCTGTTTATTGATTGATTGAAGAGGAATTTATTGAGACTGCTGACCGAACTGTTGTGTCTAGTTAGTTGATTAGAGGAGGGGGCAATTGAGGGAGAGGAAAGAGAGCGATAGAAAATGGCTGAGAATGAGAGAGTTGGCGTAGATTGATCGTGTCCCTTCTCTCTTTTTCTTTGTTGTTTCTCCTCGTGGTAGATCACCCGATTGTCTCAAACATGCTGAATGTGAGCACGAGTTCCGATTGTGATTGTAAGTGGTATAACCCCCCTCCTCTCCTCCTCTCCACATTCTGGGTCAATCCCTCTGCTCATCCCTCAATTTGTCCACTGTTCAACTGCCCTCTCCCTCTCCTTCTCAATCGGTCTCTCTATTCACTTCCTCTTCTCTCTCCCTCCACTCTCGGCCCTCCTCCTTCTCTCCTTCATCTCCTCGTCTTCCTCATCTCTACTCCATTTCGGCCGTTCTTCCGCTCCGTTTCCTCTTATTTTCTTCTGCTGTTCGCCACTCTCTCGCCCACTTTTGACGTGCATTAAAAAAGTCGTCTCACCTTTTGCATAGGCAAGAGATGGATGCAGCAGCAGGAGAATGAATATATTCAAAGTGCCATTGATACACCGCCCCTCTCCCCCCCTCTCCCCAGGATGTATTGCAGTTGTAGCATCGTATCGAGTGTCCACCTTCTGTGTTCTCCTTGCATTTCTCCACTTTGGGGAAATGACGGTGTCCAATTTCAGATTTTGTAGTGAGACGAGGAAGTCTGACCTTCCCCCCTTCTCCTCTATTTTTGCCCGTTGATCTAGATGTGCACTCTAGCATCCCCTTGTTGATTCAATTAGTGCTTCGATGAGCGATCGCTTCAGTACCATTGGGTTACGGTAGTTTTTTTTCTTTTCGATACCGTATCTCTTACAATTAATCGTTCGATTGCAGTCGCTGAACGAGAAGATTCTGCGGTCGGCGGAGGAGCTGACGGAGACGCGCGGCCAGCTGAGAGGATACACGGGCGGACTCGGATTCTCGCTAGGTGCGAATACATTTGAATTTCCCGCCTATTCTTTAGTAAAATATACACACTGGTTGAATTTTCGACAGAAGTAATATCGGAAACGAATTGCAACAAGTTTGTGGTTTTACTACTACTCATGTAGCCTAAAACCCGCTAGTACTTTGTTTGAAGTGTGATATGTTAAAGCGGTGAATGGGAGTATTAAACGGTTCCCCTTCAGATAATACTTCTGACTCTGAGATCATCCGATTGGAGACACTCAGCAAGGAGAGCACCGAACACTCCGCATTATTGGAGGTACAGTATTTTATTCGGAAAAAATCGATAACTTCTGAAAATTTTGAAAATTTGTGCCATCTGTCCGCTGTACGAGATGGAAAAAAATATAGCGCAGATGTGAATTCATGCAAGAGAGTGTCACAGATGCGACGTGCTATCACTGCCCCTCTCAAAACCCCCTCTAATTTCTCAATCTCTGTCTATATTTCTCATCACTAAATACCTCACTTCAGGTGTTCAACGTGCCGGAATTCGCCCGTATTCTCGTGTGTGATCTGAAGCCGAGACTGGCGAGACTCATCACCAAGTCATTCCCAGCCTACCTTCTCGTACTCGCATTCAGGTGAGACAAGACTGTTCTGATGATTATTCCTGCGTATTCGAGGTTTCTCAATGCATATTTACCGTACATACAGTTCATTCACTGCCTTGACTATAGACAGTGAAGATTGAAATCGTTGAAATATTATAAAAATAAATAGATATCCTAATGGACAAGGTGAATGGTTGCTACACGACTTTTACTCTCCTGGATTTGGTTCAGCAGTCTTGCCTGAAAGATGTTTTTTTTGTCTCATCGGTCCATCTCAGATATCATGACCATGCGAAAGACGAAGCATCGCTCACTGGCCTCTTCAATACAGTCCATGTTATGCTCAAGGATACGCTCACGGTCAGCACAGAGTCATTTGAATTTGGCGCCTGTCCTGATTTGAATTCTGGCGGGAAAGTTCATAATCGATTTTGTCTTGCAGAATTCGCGCGATCTTGACGTACTATCGTTATGGCTGGTGAACACGTGGCGACTGTTCAACCTGCTCCGACAGTACAGTGGAGAGACGGGCAATGCGGTGAGTGGCGAGGGTATGGCAGAGGGAAGGGAGGGGTACGGTGGAGCGAGTTATCGACAACTGACTGGATTGCTCTGTTCAGGAGTGGCACGTGAGCAACACGGAGCGACAGAATGCACAGAGAATGCAGTCGTTTGATGTCGAGCCGATTAGGAGACAACTTAATGTGAGTGGAGGAGAGAAAGACGAGTACTGTAGGAAAGAGGAGGAGTACGGTAGTTATCAGAGGATGAAGAGGAGTACGGTAGACAGAAAAAGGATGAAGGGAAGAGGAGTACTGTACGATAGAGGAAGGTGGGAGAGTAGAACGGTATAGAATGAAAAGGAGTACGGGAGTGGGGGATAGAGGGAGATTAACGAAATAGACCACGATAACGTAATGATGATGTAATCTCTGCAGTCTCGGGTGGACGACGCCTATCAAGCACTGATGAAACACGCAATCGAACCCGTGCTCAACAACAAGATTGGTACTGTACTTATTATTGATTTTTTTTTAAACTTGAAATATCATTGCTACAGTAGTAGCACATGGTAGTATGCTAGAATATTATGGCTACTTTGTGTTTTTAAAAAAAAGATATCTGAAATTCAGGAATAATGATGTACGTTTGCAGTTCCGGGTATTCTGCAGCACGAATCGGACTGGATGAATGCAGGATTGGGAGGAGGAGAGAAGAAAGAGACGGGAAAGGCACTCGACGACCTCATCGATCTACTCAACTTCATCCACGCTAAGCTCTCCGTCTATGGCGCCGATCCGGTGCTGCTCGGAACGGTGAGGCGCACTTGTGGTGTCGGATATGCGATACTTATCGATTTATCGCCATTTGAGCTCAGTTGAAACACAGTTTGAATGCATTTTCTCATGGATCCTGATAAGAAGGGCCCTTAAAATGCTTGGAATGAAATTGATGTCATACATTTTTGAAATGAAAGATCAGATCAGAGAATGAAAGATCAGAGATCAAAGATCAATCTCCTCGTCTCTTGCAGGTCTTCGGTCAGATCTCAGCGTGGATCTGCGCCCTCGCCCTCAATCATCTCATGTTCAGAAAGGAATTGTGTAACTTCGAGAAGGCCATTCAGATTAAGTGAGTGGAGTGTAGTGAAGACTAGGATGCAGTGTTCGAAAATGAATTGATAGTTGACACTCGTTTTAACCAACGTGCTTGTCATCACGCTTTTGTAGTTCTCTTACTGTATCGAAATGAGAGTGTAATCACGGACTGATCCATTCATTCCGTTCCCTCTCTGCAGACACAATGTGACGGAGGTTCAATCGTGGCTGCACTCCAAGGGACTCGGAGATCAGAGGAGAGAATTGGAACCACTCGTACAAGCCAGTCATCTACTGCAGAGCAAGAAGGTGAGAGAGAGAGAGTTGCGTCATCTATAGGCAATTATTGATAGGAATTCGGCATTTACACTGTTCTTGTGTGTTTGTTGGTAACTGCAAATCTCTTGAAGTTTTATAGTGAATTTTGATATTGATATCCGCAGGATGAGTCGAATATCGAGACGCTGTGCGGTGAGATGACGAGCAAACTCAAGCCGAGACAGGTACTGTAGATGGAGGATTACGGTAGATGAATAATACCTGAATTACGGTAGATAGGATTTATAAATGGATACGGTAGTTGAGAAGCCGAGACAGACACAGTAGACTGCGGATTACGGTAGATATTATTAGATGAACAGTATCAGAATTATGTTAATAGATTGGGGGTGTACGGTAATTGAGACACAGTTCAACGTCGTCGATTGTAGGTGATTGCAATCCTCCAACACTACACGCCGTCTGATGGATTCGAGGAGAGATGTCTGGATGCGGAGTTCCTTGTGAAAGTGCAGAAGAAACTGAATGAGAGGAATGAACCTGATCCGGTTCGTAGTTTGATCTCTGAGATACTGATTTGAACTCTGAAATGTGTAGTCTGTAGTTTGATCATCTCTTCCCAATTGCAGGACTCGTTGATCATGATGGGAACGTATCTGAAGCCATTCGACACGACTCCCTTTGTTTACTCTGACTTCCAATTGGAGACCCTCACACTCCCCTCGTGTCTCCATCTCCAGCAAGTTTCGAGATTACTGTAGACGACGGATTACGGTAGACTACTGTAGAATACGGTACTTCTTCCTCCCCGATCAATCCATACATTGTTTGACGTTGCACATTTCATTCGTTCATTATTGCCCATTGATTCGACGTTTACCTCAACACTAGAGGACTAAGTTATTGTCTCTTCTCTCCTTGTCAAATACGGTCTCAAATCTTCACGGGTGTATGTATGCATCAATTTAGCCTATATCCGCCCTTTCCCCATCCTATCTCTTCCCAGAATGAAACTAAAGATAGCTACGGATACATTAATGATTTGTAAATTTACCATTTTGTATGTTGTAAATCTAGTCGAATTTGTGCAGCTTGGTTATACTTTTGCTACTTTGTACGGCGGATTCGTATTCACTTTTGTTCAGTTCTGCCTCTTGATTCAACTATTGACCCATATCGGAGAATCGATAAAAGAGTTTATCATGAAAATGAGTACAGTGTCAAATAAAGCTGACTAGTATTGTATTGTATCTAGTAGTATTCACGACTTCCGCTGCTACTGTCTCCACTGATTTGCATCTCGTACCTGTAATTAGATTAAAGTATTGATCCGACCAAATGGACTACCGTACCACAACTCCTTCTTTCTTCTCTCAGCCTGATTCTCGTTGATACTCATATCGGTCTGGAGGCGCATGCGCTTCTCATAGAGATCTCCTACTCCTGCCATATTGGCCTTGTTTAGCTGAATATGGTAGGTCAATCGGAGCAGATTCATGATTGACTGACCCAAAATCTGTTCTTGCCTGCACGCATAGCTTCCTTCTGATTAATAATTCGAGCGTATAGACTCTGAAGGATTACTGTAGAGAGTCATATATTGATCTACAGTACCTGGGTCTGTGGGCTTTGTCTTGCTAAGACCTTATCCAATTGAACTTTCAGATCCGCTCTGAAAATCAATATCTGACTCTGGATTTTTGATGTGGTTGATCTACCTTGTTGTCCACTTATCGTCGTCCATTCTATCGAGAAGATATCGATCGTAGCCGCGGACTAGTTTCTGAGAGGATTGATTACGGTAGGAAAAGGAGTATTGTGATTAGAATACGGTAGCAAAGACGAATCGATAAGTGGAAGAGAGTTCACCTCAAGTTCCTCAATGTAGAGAGGTGAATCGGCTCGAGAAAGTGAGACGAAAGATAAGAGGAAAAGGAGGTAGATCATTATTGATCAGTGGATATAAGATTCTCACTATTGAAATCTCTTATGTACTGATCGCATTGCTAATCACTATAACGATATTATCTACTGTTCCTTATGGATCTGGTTTGATAGGTCGAAAGAGATTAGTAATCATTGCAAATGACTAACACTGATTGTCGCTAACTTTATTTTCCTTGGAGTCTAAAGCTTGGACTCTGCATATTTTCTGGGAGAATGGTTTTTCAAGCTTTCGCTTTTATAGAGATTGGTTTTCCAACCTGATTTTACCCACTCATTCGGTTGTGCGTGGAATGAAGATGTTGGATAACCGTTCTTTTAGTTGGATAACCGTTCTTTTAGTTGGATAACCGTTCTTTTAGAAAAAAAACCTTGGATAACCGTTCTCCTAGCAAATTTGTGCTAACAAGTGTTAGTGAGTGTTATGCCGCGCTAATTTAATGGGGTGCAAGGTGCACATCAGTTTTATGCACCCTTTCATAACTTTTTTCCTAGTGAATCTACAAC
Source organism: Pristionchus fissidentatus (assembly GCA_036245785.1). Lineage (NCBI taxonomy): Eukaryota > Metazoa > Nematoda > Chromadorea > Rhabditida > Neodiplogasteridae > Pristionchus > Pristionchus fissidentatus. The sequence goes on from BTSY01000001.1 coordinate 6,639,379, forward strand.
TTCCAAACTTGATAAAGGGCCCAATTAAAAGGAAAATGTTCCAAACGTGGCTTGCAATCCCTGTATCAAGTTTGGAAGTCGTAGCTTCACTAGGAAAAATGTTATGAAAAGGTGCATAAAACTGATGTGCACCCCATGAAATTAGCGCGGCATTAGTGTAGCACAACCTTGGCAAAGTTACGTCATCGCAAGGAAATTTGAATCAGACTTTGCTGAGAACTCAATGGACCACGAGAGTAACTTCGCTATTTTGATGTGTACAGAGTCCAATATTCTTGCAAGACCGAAATTCAACGTAGCATTAACCACCCGTGATTTCGATCCTTTCTTCCAATATTTAAATTCATAGGATTATGCATATTACTCGTGTTGTAAGTTTTGCCACAGATTAAAGGGGGGGGACTGCTCCAAGAAATTTAAACATTACAAGTGGAATTTGGGCATTGTTGAGTCAAACTGTTCAAATACTGCGGCTCTCCAATCTCACTTTCCGTGTTTTTAGAAAAAAAATTGTTGATCCAAGTTGTAGAAACGAAATGCATTAGGAATAATTACACTTTATTGTCTTGAAAAGGACGAAATAGCATTAATATCGATGGTGGTGTCTTCTGAATCTGCTGGTAGGGGGTACGGTAGTTTCGGATACGGTAGGGATGTCGACGTTAACCATATCTCCAGTTTCTTCAATTCTTCTATTATGAGGAACAATTCTGGGATTATTGACTCTTCTTCCAATGGGGGCTTGTCTATAGTAATATTCCTCGCTGCTATCACTTCCATGGCGAATGCCCATTTCGAACCTGCAATCAGATTACGGTATTCATCTGACACACAAAACTATCGTACCACAACTGATTCTCCCTTCTCTTGAAGTGATTCTGATTGATGCTCATGTCGGTCTGAAGGTGCATGAGCTTCTCGTAAAGATTTCCAACTCCAGCAGCTTCAGCCTCTGCTAGCTGAATATGGTAGGTGAGACAGAGCAGAGTCATGATTCACTTACCCAGTAATTGTTCTTTGCTTCACGTCGCCTCTCCTTATCCTTGACAATGCGTGCATACAAATCCTGAACGATTACTGTAGAGGACTATTTACTGATCTACCGTACCTGCGTTGCCGGACTTTGTCTGGCCAAGATCTCATCCAACTGCAGCTTCAGTTCGGATCTGCAAATCAATTTCTGAATCAATAATAATGTATCGTAGTATCTACCTGGTTGTCCATTTATCATCGTCCATAGTGTCGAGAAGATGATGATCGTACCCACGAACAATGTCCTGAAATGAAGATTACTGTAGAAAAGGATTACGGTAACATGGATATTATAAAGCACTCCAAGTGGAGATAATAAATAAACAGTGATGAGTGCAAAAGTTCTTACCTCAAGTTCCTCTATGTAGAGAGGTGAACCGGCTTGAGAGAATGAGACGAGAGACAAAAGGAAAAGGAGGTAGATCATTGTTGGATGGAAGGAACTAGATGAGTGGGATATGAGATTCTTCCTCAGACAACTCTTATATACTGTTAGCATTGCTAATCACCTGCTTTCTGTTAGTAAAGTGTGAGACATCTCTCGTGGGTACCTAGATCTTCCGATTGTTACTAATCATTCGAGATTACTCATTTCAATAAAATCTCAATTTGAATATATCGGTTTCTTTTCTCATTTATAAAACAGATTTGTTTGTGATGAAAGTTTTTTTTAACAGTTCGACATTTTTTTTGTTGGAAACACTGATCTATCTATCCATGGGGCTGTTTTGGAAATGTGATTCAGGGGTGTGCGGCAAGCAATTTCGGCAAGTACTGCAAATCAATTGCAACTTTATCAAATATGCTTTTTAAATCTCCATTATATTTTTATAAATTGAAGCACAGTTTTTCGAATCGTTTGATACCCTACTGTTCTCTTTTCCAGCGAAGACCTTCGAGATATGCTTATTTTTCGTCGTTGTCACTTGCCGAAAACGACAATCGGCAAGTTTCGGCAATTTTCGGCAAGTGGGAGCACAAAACAAATTAATATCTAGACACGCATTGGAGGAAACATGACTTTAGTGATATCAAACTATTCGTATAACTGTGCTCCAACTCATCAAACATATTGCGAGGTGAAAATAGTTCATTTGATAAAGTTATAATTGATTTACTACACTTGCCGAAATTGCTTGCCGCACACCCCTGATGTGATTTATTAAAAAAATATTTGACGATTCGCAGTGTGGCTGAGCGAGCTTTCACGGAGGTAAGAAAATAAGCACGCACGCGTTCGACACAACGCGTGTTTAAAAGCTTTTTCGCGTGTTTTTGTATTTTCCGCGTCATTTTTGTCATTTTAGTGATTCTCATATTGTCAGAGCGAATCTTACTGCAATGGACGAGAGAATGGACGAGGAATCTCCCGAAGATGCGCCCGATCCCGTCCAGGTTTGTTGTTTGACGTCATGACCTGTTCGGCGTCTCCCTTCTAGACCTTCGGTCGATTATTTACGCATTTTAGATCGACAGAATCGACGAAAATGACGATGTGCTGGACGAGGATGAAGAATTCCAAATGGTTGTGGATCGAAGCAGAGAGGACGAGGATCCATTCGTGAGTGGCCTCAATCCTTCTCCCGTTTATGGATTCTCGTTGTCTGTCATATTCCATTTCTTATCTATGTTCAGGTGCCTGCCAAGCGTGGATTCCGTCAGAGATTTCGCGTGGATGACGAGTATGGAGTGAATAGGAAGAAGGATGAGAGCAAGAGTAGGAAGACGCCCGAACTGAGACGTACGCATTCAATTTGTTTTTTTCCTCCATTTCCTGCTCCGAACTCATCCAATCTTTTGCCGCCTTTTGAGTACAGCTAATCTAAACTAGTTTGTCATGATAATAATAATTTGCCGTGACGACAGTAAACCCGGTAAATTCAGCTGCTACCAAGTCTCCCGTGGTGGCCGTCAAAGTGCACAATGGGGACGCCATTCGACTCGACAAGCTGAAGGGAGCCTACGAGGCCAACGCATTCATCAATAGACTCGAGGTTATAATTAATAATGGATTGAGTATTTATACCTGACAACAAATTCTTCCCCGCATGCGTTTAAAATCCAGTAAATTATAGAAGGATAATAATGTTTTTTGTGTTCAGTTCATCATGGAATCGTGCCCTCCTCTCGAGAAGGAGGCCTTCATCATGCTCGTAACATTCCTCAAGGAGGTCAGTCAAACTGATCATACATGGGCTGTGGTGTAGCCAGCAACAGTACCCTCCCGCTTTTACCACAAACCCACCCGTTCTCGGTTCGAGCCGTCAGGTTTTGAGTCATACCCTCTCGCTTTTTGCTAAAATTCACCAGATTTTGTCACCGACCCTCCCGCTTTTGACCTACCAGCAACAACCCTTGCCCATCTATGAAACTGATTCTTTGAAAATTGGTTCATTTTCCCGAAATTTCCCATCAATCAACTAGTAGTCATTAGTGTGACTACTTGATAGCGCTCGATCTGAATAACATCTTCTATTTGTAGACGAAGAGAAGTGCGATGAAGTACGGTCTGCTGTATGCGAAGGCGGAGACGAAGGGATGGTCGAAGGACCCCGATGTTCCCCCGGTGAGAATTACGTCAGCAATAGGCAATACATAAGATGGTGGAGAGTTACGTCTAGGCTATTGCATTGCTTGGAACACTCGGTTCCTGTTTATCTGTTTTCATGTCTTGCTAGTATAATTCATCAAACGATTATTTTGAGATGTTCAGTTTCTCAGCGTGTAGAGATTGTAAAGATGGGTTTGAGTGAAACTATTTTGTCTTACTTTATTTTTAAAATATTTACTTTTACTTTGTTCTCAACTAACTGTTCCTTCTTCCTTCAGATGGACAAGGACTGGCACGAGTCGATGCAGAGTACTGCTATGGCGAGGACGGATGCATTGCTGCACGAACTGAAGAAGCAGAAGGATGAAGGAGTCAAGGTGAGAAGTAGGGACGGGCGAGTGATTTTTTGAGTACGCGATTTAGCAGTACTACCTTCGACGCCGTTGGGTTGAAAATACCGTATACCACAGTTGTCAATTTCGCAATAACTTTTCCCGTATTTCGGCAGTCTATTTCGAAAACTTATCAATGTTATTGGATCGAGGATCATCAAAAGAATGGACAAAGCACGCGGTATTCACGGAACACTCTACAGAAACATAAATAATCGACTTCGAATATTGATGAATTTCAATTTATCGAGTTGAAAGCTAATTTCTTCAGGATCGGTAGAGTTCGCAGTGCAAAAAATGCAAATCAAATCAGAAAATCGATTGGAGCTGCCGATTTCGAGAAAGAGTTCGACAAAGTTTCGCATTTTATAACGGGAAATTAGCTTTTCTCGCATTTTCTCAAAGTCCGCGGCGTGTTCACTCGAATACTTTTATTATGATGTGAATTATCGAATGTTTGAGCAATGTCGAGAAAACAAGCAGTGAACACGCTGCGGATTTCGAGTAATCGATCTTCGAAAATAGCTAAATGGAGGGTTACTGTAGCCCAGTTCAATCAATTCTTTATTTATACGGTCTGCGACTTTTGATAGCGTACCTATTCTTTGCATAATTTATTTTCCATTTATTAAAACACACTGAATGCAGAAATAAGCAGATGAAACTGTTCATAACAAGTAAGCTGTTTTCCAGTTTGCGATAGACGTGATTAAAACGTGACACAGTCACTGCTCCACTTGAACCAATGACGTCGCGCAAGTAGTCACTCTTTTCAATCATTTTTCTTATTAATTAGACTTAATTAGCTAAAAATGAAGTTGATAAGTCGAAATGCGGTAGAATAAGCTATCGAATGATCATACTCTTGTAATTTATTTCATTCATCGATGTGCAACCCGCCCGTCCCTAGTGAGAAGGGGGAGAGATGGAAGGAGTGTGAAACACAAATCCACGTCCCTGCTCTTAGGTCGACCCGGTCGAGTATGCACTATTCGTATATGGACCGACTGTGGTGATGGAGTATATGAAGAAAGTACGATACAATGTTTGTATCCAAATGCTTTTAATTTGAGGAGTCGACTCGTCGTGCAATGGAGGAACTTCTGCTGCACTACTCGAAGACGGGCCAACTCAACGAGTCATTCAAGCAGTACAATAGAGGAATGAGAGAGTACTGCATGCAGATGAAACACATCATATCCGTCAGTTTTTATTTATTCCATCTTACCTTTCGGATTCTAGTTTCAATTTGCATTGAAAATCCCGTCGCCTCGAATGACATAAATTGCTTGGGGTATCCTCTTGAGAGAGAGAGCTCATGTTGATCTATTCTCTGTCAATCAATCAATAATCTTCTCCCTTCCTTAAGATGTACACAAACTGGTTGGAGACAGCAGTTCTTCTCCTCGAATGGCATCGTGTCTCTCCCCTCATCGCCCAGAGTGAACGGGCACTCCAGGAGGCTGACGATGCCGAGAATGTCAGTCTATTAGAAACTAATTCCGTAGTTAGCATGGCTAATTTAGCCATTATCAATTGAGATACATTTTAAATTTATTGAAAAGTATGTGATTTAATTGCTTGTAATTTGAGCAGGCGAATGCGCCGGGAGGTCGTGTCGGCCGCAATCAGTACGACCAAGTGGAGGCATCGAGGAAGACGAATCGACTGCTCATCGCTACCAGCAGGGTACGGTAGAGGAGTGAGAGGGGGGCAAGCGGGAACTGGTTTTTATCGAACTGAGGTCGAACTATCGACACTTCTATCGCTATCTCACATCACATCACATACCATGGTAAATAATTGATTTGCAGAGCAAGGTGAACGCAGTGGTCGGCCTCTCGTCGATGGAGGCGAAGAACTACAAGCAGGCCTGCGAGAAGTTCCTGCTGGTACGGTAGTTGGTTATCGGTTGACTTTAGATTACGATATACGGAACGTGTTTTTTTCTAATAACAAGTTACGGTAGTCTGTCAGTTTGCAATAGTATCCTTTCCTATCAGGTGGACGCGGATCATCTCTCGGATGAGTGGATTGTCGCTCCCTTCGACATTGCTCGCTATGGTTCTCTGTGTGCACTCGCGACACTCGAGAGATCCGAGATGAAGGCAAAGTGTCTCGACAGCAAGTTCAGGTACGGTATCGATCGAGTGATACAGTGCAGTATCCTCAACAGTCCAGCTTGCTCTAAAGTGTCCTCATTGCAGAAAGATGCTTGAGTCAGAGCCGATGTTGGTGGAAGCTCTCACTTGCTACACTCGATCTCAGTTCATTCGATTCTTCGAGCTCATCAATTCGATCCAAGATGCAGTCAGTTATTAGAACAACATTATCCGTTGTTGGCTATTTATGTGTAATCAGTGTGTTTGTGAGTCATTAGAGCATCGCAATATGCGATCCCGACTTGCCACTTTTACTTTTCGTTGCCTGAATATGTGCTATTCGTGAACAGAATGAATTAGGGTGTTTGAATGGGTCGTTGTCAGTACTCTAATTCCTTATTCCCTTTCTTCCAGTTGCTGCTCGATCCTTACTTCTCCTCTCACGTCACTCGAGTGTATGAGATGATCAAGAAGAGAGCACTCGCCCAATATCTCCAACCATTTGCTGTCGCCCATCTCGGAACCATGGCTGCTGTATTCGGAATGAAGGAGAAGGAGGTACGGTAGTAACTATCGATTGAAGTACGGTAATTGAGGTTACGGTAGGAGCATGAATCTTGTAGAAGAAAGACGACGTGTGTGTCATCATGACAATTACAGTTGATTCGTGAGATCATATCTCTGGTCGACAAGGGAGTGATCACGGGAAGATTGGATGAGAAGGAGGGAATAATGGAGATGAAGAGACCTGATGAGAGAATCAAGACACATCAACTGTTAGTTTACTTTTTCGTGTTTACATTATATGCAGTTAGATGGGTATTCTTCAATGGGACTGAAAATAGTGCGAATATTGCATATAAAAATTGCATACACGGATATGAGCGGTAGCTGTGATGGTGTATATTGATTTCTATCTCAGACTGGTCGACACGTGTGACAAGCTGTGTGCGCGTGCCGAGTGGACGATCATGAGGGCGCTCATACAGAATGGAAAGGTATGTCGGCTTTCTCAAGTAGTCCTCCTTAAACTTGAATGTTCCTGGATACTATCTTTTTGTAAATTAAAATCGATCAATAATATGTAAATGTGCCATTGCAGATTCTCGTGTACGCGGATGAGTCGAAGCAGGGCAGAGGAAAGAGAAGACCCAATGATGAAAGTACGTTTATTTTATTTTATTAATTACTTATTTAAGAGACGTGATCGGTAAGACTCGACCATATTAGACCCTGCCCGGACACGTTGAGCTAGCAATGAGAGCGAGGGGTCCATACTCGAGTATATGGAGTACCTCAAGCCCGCATTGCACAAAACGGCCCTTATTTCCTGGTACTATCTCTGGGCTAGGAGAAATATAAATTTTAGTGAAAAAATGACGAAAAATGAAAATTTCTCAACTTGTGAAGATAGACTCACATATTCATTTGCGTTATGTTTAGGGTGCCCAGATGTTGTAAACCCATTTTCAAATTGATTTTCGGCTGGTTCAGAATATGATTTTCTGATTCAATATTTCATGTTTTTGAAGGAAATCGGCACTTTTTGGAGTTTTTGCACAACATGTCCATATAGGTAATGCACCTCAACATAATATGTGTCCATATCACTCATTTCGGGGAAGTTCCCGAGATGACGTTTTTCAGAAAAAAAATTTCAAAGTTTGAGACTCGTGATGGCCATAACGAACTTTGACATAAGAGAGACTATCTGAGTGGATCGACATGTTTCTTCAGAGGCTTGGCACAGCAGGAAAAATGAGTTGATGAGATAAACATGCCACACTGTAGTATGGCCGAGGCAGAGTTGAGTCATGATATGGAGAAAGTGCAAAAACGTTTCTACGCCTCAGGGCATGACGTCACATGAATTTCCGGTTTTTCAAAAACTTCATCGAATGGCTTAATGAGTGGTACCAATCGATTCCTCATAAAATTCTAAGACATTTTCGACTCCATGAAGTTTTCGCTAATTTTTGATCTAAGCCTGAAAAATTGAAAAATTGATTTCAAATAAATATATTTTTTTAAATTAAATTATTTTTCTGTTGTTTGCCTGTGCAAGTGAAAAGATTTTATTTGTGATATTCAATGCTACAACACTGAAGGTTCAACTGTGTGAAGGATTGTTCATATGAGTTCCATCAAGCATGTTCAGTAGGCTGAAAATGTATGAGTTCTTGGAATTATGGTGTACTTACAGTGACAAGGTAAAAAGTCCCAATGCTATCGAAACGGCTCTGGAAGCTGCAACACCCAATGTAGGGTAACTACACAATAGTAGGTTACTAGGACTATCGTCGGCCTGACTCCCGAACCTGCCGGATAATGTTTGTAAATTACTCCGGGTTACTGTAAGTACACCATAATTCCAAGAACTCATGTATTTCAGCTTACTGCACATGCTTGATGGAACTCGTATGAACAACCCTTCACATAGTTGAACCTTCAGTGTTGTAGCATTGAATATCACAAATAAAATCTTCTCACTTGCACAGGCAAACAACAGAAAAATAATTTAATTTAAAAATATATTTATTTGAAATCAATTTTTCAATTTTTCAGGCTTAGATCAAAAATTAGCAAAAACTTCATGGAGTCGAAAATGTCTTAGAATTTTATGAGGAATCGATTGGTACCACTCATTAAGCCATTCGATGAAGTTTTTGAAAAACCGGAAATTCATGTGACGTCATGCCCTGAGGCGTAGAAACGTTTTTGCACTTTTTCCATATCATGACTCAACTCCACCTCGTCCATACTACAATGTGGCATGTTTATCTCATCAACTCATTTTTCCTGCTGTGCCAAGATGAATTCGACTGAGTCAGATAGTCTCTCATAAAATTTTAAATTTTCAGTCCCTATTTCACACTTTATGCACGGAATAATATTAGAAATATGTAAAAATATTTTTCTAAGCTGTTTACATGGCGTATTTTTAGGTTTTTGACTTCTTACTTTTTGAAAGTTCCACCACTGTTTCAACCCTTAGTTCTCCGGATTAATAATAATATTTATGCGAGTCACGAGGAAACGCGGTACAATAACATAAATTAAAAGAAAGGCACGAATCATTATTGGGCAACAACAACAAAAGTAAGAGGGTCACTCAGGAAAACTGCTCAATTTTCCGGATTTTGAGTATAGCCTTGCCGCTCTGAGAAAGAAACTATTATGCCTGTAGTTAGAGGTTGAAGAGGCGTTTGTGAAATTGATTCCATTCCTAGTAAAGTAATAGCAAAAGTGATGCGGTTTCTTTTTAGATATTTTGTATTTGCCTATGAGAAGATTTCTGGCCGACTTCAAATCAATTTCATCCCTGCGCTTCTCTAAGGAGAGAAGCCCTAGCTTCTTGTTCCTAGTGGTTGAGCTAGGCATTGTTTGCCAGCTTGAATTATAGCATCGTATGAACAGCCTTCTGGTGAAATAATTCTGAACCTTTTCAAGAACTTCCTTATCGCGTTTTAAGTAAGGATTAAAAACCATGGATGCGCTTTCTAGAATGGATCGAATGTAAATAGAGTAAGCTTTGATGAGAATTTCTACGTTATTTGTACGAAGAGCTCTAAGAATTATATGGCACGCGGTTGTGCCTTTCAGAGCTATTGCCTTACAATGTTTGGAGAATGTTAGAGACTTTTCAATTATGAAGCCAAGATCTTTGACAAGCTCTTTTTGCTCTAGTGTTGTGGATCCTATTTTGTATTTCTTCTTCAGGTTGGCCCTGCCTAGGTGTAACGAGTTACATTTATGTGCAGCTAATGGTAGCTGCCACTCTTCAGACCAACTAGCAATGGTATCAATAGCGCTCTGTAATGGGATAGTAGTGTCGGATCTTTTGAAAGGGCGATAGTTTTTGCACAACATGTCCATATAGGTAATGCACCTCAACATAATATGTGTCCATATCACTCATTTCGGGGAAGTTCCCGAGATGACGTTTTTCAGAAAAAAAATTTCAAAGTTTGAGACTCGTGATGGCCATAACGAACTTTGACATAAGAGAGACTATCTGAGTGGATCGACATGTTTCTTCAGAGGCTTGGCACAGCAGGAAAAATGAGTTGATGAGATAAACATGCCACACTGTAGTATGGCCGAGGCAGAGTTGAGTCATGATATGGAGAAAGTGCAAAAACGTTTCTACGCCTCAGGGCATGACGTCACATGAATTTCCGGTTTTTCAAAAACTTCATCGAATGGCTTAATGAGTGGTACCAATCGATTCCTCATAAAATTCTAAGACATTTTCGACTCCATGAAGTTTTCGCTAATTTTTGATCTAAGCCTGAAAAATTGAAAAATTGATTTCAAATAAATATATTTTTTTAAATTAAATTATTTTTCTGTTGTTTGCCTGTGCAAGTGAAAAGATTTTATTTGTGATATTCAATGCTACAACACTGAAGGTTCAACTGTGTGAAGGATTGTTCATATGAGTTCCATCAAGCATGTTCAGTAGGCTGAAAATGTATGAGTTCTTGGAATTATGGTGTACTTACAGTGACAAGGTAAAAAGTCCCAATGCTATCGAAACGGCTCTGGAAGCTGCAACACCCAATGTAGGGTAACTACACAATAGTAGGTTACTAGGACTATCGTCGGCCTGACTCCCGAACCTGCCGGATAATGTTTGTAAATTACTCCGGGTTACTGTAAGTACACCATAATTCCAAGAACTCATGTATTTCAGCTTACTGCACATGCTTGATGGAACTCGTATGAACAACCCTTCACATAGTTGAACCTTCAGTGTTGTAGCATTGAATATCACAAATAAAATCTTCTCACTTGCACAGGCAAACAACAGAAAAATAATTTAATTTAAAAATATATTTATTTGAAATCAATTTTTCAATTTTTCAGGCTTAGATCAAAAATTAGCAAAAACTTCATGGAGTCGAAAATGTCTTAGAATTTTATGAGGAATCGATTGGTACCACTCATTAAGCCATTCGATGAAGTTTTTGAAAAACCGGAAATTCATGTGACGTCATGCCCTGAGGCGTAGAAACGTTTTTGCACTTTTTCCATATCATGACTCAACTCCACCTCGTCCATACTACAATGTGGCATGTTTATCTCATCAACTCATTTTTCCTGCTGTGCCAAGATGAATTCGACTGAGTCAGATAGTCTCTCATAAAATTTTAAATTTTCAGTCCCTATTTCACACTTTATGCACGGAATAATATTAGAAATATGTAAAAATATTTTTCTAAGCTGTTTACATGGCGTATTTTTAGGTTTTTGACTTCTTACTTTTTGAAAGTTCCACCACTGTTTCAACCCTTAGTTCTCCGGATTAATAATAATATTTATGCGAGTCACGAGGAAACGCGGTACAATAACATAAATTAAAAGAAAGGCACGAATCATTATTGGGCAACAACAACAAAAGTAAGAGGGTCACTCAGGAAAACTGCTCAATTTTCCGGATTTTGAGTATAGCCTTGCCGCTCTGAGAAAGAAACTATTATGCCTGTAGTTAGAGGTTGAAGAGGCGTTTGTGAAATTGATTCCATTCCTAGTAAAGTAATAGCAAAAGTGATGCGGTTTCTTTTTAGATATTTTGTATTTGCCTATGAGAAGATTTCTGGCCGACTTCAAATCAATTTCATCCCTGCGCTTCTCTAAGGAGAGAAGCCCTAGCTTCTTGTTCCTAGTGGTTGAGCTAGGCATTGTTTGCCAGCTTGAATTATAGCATCGTATGAACAGCCTTCTGGTGAAATAATTCTGAACCTTTTCAAGAACTTCCTTATCGCGTTTTAAGTAAGGATTAAAAACCATGGATGCGCTTTCTAGAATGGATCGAATGTAAATAGAGTAAGCTTTGATGAGAATTTCTACGTTATTTGTACGAAGAGCTCTAAGAATTATATGGCACGCGGTTGTGCCTTTCAGAGCTATTGCCTTACAATGTTTGGAGAATGTTAGAGACTTTTCAATTATGAAGCCAAGATCTTTGACAAGCTCTTTTTGCTCTAGTGTTGTGGATCCTATTTTGTATTTCTTCTTCAGGTTGGCCCTGCCTAGGTGTAACGAGTTACATTTATGTGCAGCTAATGGTAGCTGCCACTCTTCAGACCAACTAGCAATGGTATCAATAGCGCTCTGTAATGGGATAGTAGTGTCGGATCTTTTGAAAGGGCGATAGATTTTGATGTCATCTGCGTACATTCGTGCGATGACTCCATCATTCTGGACAAGGGAAGGGATTTCAGAGGTGTAAATCAAAAATAAAAGTGGTCCTAATACTGATCCTTGTGGGACGCCGCTTGTAACAGGAAGCGAAAATGAAAGTTGTTTTCGTACTCTTACTTGGAACGTCCTATTAGACAGGTAATTTCCTATCCACCCAATTGTCTTTGTAGATAGGCCAATGGTTCCTAGTTTGTGATTCAGCTTGGGGTGCGATACTCTATCAAATGCTTTCGCAAAGTCGAAATAAATTACATCTATAGGTTGGCCTTCGCTAATGGAAGATGTCCAATGTTCAAGGGCGTCTATCATTTGGAGCTCACGCGAACGTTTCTTGCGGAATCCATATTGCTCGTCTGGGAAAATGTCTAGATTTTCGCAATGTGTAATTATTCATATCTCATCCATCTCAACATCCAGGTGTATTTCGTGATTGTGGATGAGCACACGTTGTTTAAAACTCATTAACAAATAATTTTTCTTTTGATGGGTTTATTAAATTTTGATAATTTGAACTCACAAAAAATCAAAAACTGAAAATTCATGAAAATTTCAACAAAAAACGAAAAATTATGGACGAAAAATTATGGACGCTCTGACAGCAAAATATTTCGTATTCTAGTTTTACTATAGCTATTGAAGAAATTGAAAAATATTTCATCGATTTCTGAAAAAAATATTTTTTGACCAAAAACCATGAACCCGGGGTCATGGTCGAAAAAGCTGCAAAATATTTTTCGCTTATCTCCTCTTCCGTTAGGACTCTGATATCCAATCATGGTTTGTGTTGTTCCAACATTGTCAATTGTCATGTAAGATAATCCAAATCTACAATTAATTCAAAAAAATTTCTTCATATTTGACCATGACCCCGGGTTCATGGTTTTTGGTCAAAAAATAATTTTTTTCAGAAATCGATGAAATATTTTTCAATTTCTTCAATAGCTATAGTAAAACTAGAATACGAAAGATTTTACTGTTAGAGCTACTGATACGTCCATAATTTTTCGTTTTTGTTGAAATTTTCATGAATTTTCAGTTTTTGATTTTTTGTGAGTTCAAATTATCAAAATTTAATAAACCTATCAAAAGAAAAATTATTTGTTAATGAGTTTTAAACAACGTGTACTCATCCACAATCACGAAATACACCTGGATGTTGAGATGGATGAGATATGAATGCGGAGAACTAAGGGTTGAAACAGTGGTGGAATTTTCAAAAAGTAAGAAGTCAAAAACCTAAAAATACGCCATGTAAACAGCTTAGAAAAGTATTTTTACATATTTCTAATATTATTCCGTGCATAAAGTGTGAAATAGGGACTAAAAATTTAAAATTTTATGTCAAAGTTCGTTATGGCCATCACGAGTCTCAAACTTTGAAATTTTTTTCTGATAAACTTCATCTCGGGAACTTCCCCGAAATGAGTGATATGGACACATATTATGTCGAGGTGCATTACCTATATGGACATGTTGTGCAAAAACTCCAAAAAGTGCCGATTTCCTTCAAAAACATGAAATATTGAATCAGAAAGTCATATTCTGAACCAGCCGAAAATCAATTTGAAAATGGGTTTTACAACATCTGGGCACCCTAAACATAACGCAAATGAATATGTGAGTCTATCTTCACAAGTTGAGAAATTTTCATTTTTCGTCATTTTTTCACTAAAATTTATATTTCTCCTAGCCCAGAGATAGTACCAGGAAATAAGGGCCGTTTTGTGCAATGCGGGCTTGAGGTACTCCATATACTCGAGTATGGACCCCTCGCTCTCATTGCTAGCTCAACGTGTCCGGTGGGTGGTCGAATCTTACCGATCCCCTCTCTTAATGTTAACAAGTTGTTACTATCTATTGATCGGTCGCTTAAATGTGCCAGCAATGGACCATTTAATGATGATCCTTCGTTATCACTCCATCCTCCTCTCCCCCTTTCTCATCATTCTCCCTTGTTCAGATCATCATCGTGACGAGTCTGCCGGATCGAGTGGAGCATTGAGAGAATTGGGATCGGGATTTAGAAATGTGAGATCGACCATGATGAGAATGGTCAGAGGAGGAGGAGGAGGGGGAGGACAGACGAACGAGGCCGACTCGTCTGCTGGTGAGTGCAGTTTATAATAAACTGTTTATTTAGTTATCGTACGCCACAAAGGTGCGAGAACTTGTACATAAATGTGCGAAAAAGACTGTTTGATGATTAGGGGAGGAGAAGCAGGGTTAGCAAGGAGGCGAACAAGAAAATGAGGAGAAACATGTTAGTCATGTGTTTATCGTCCTCATAAAATCGCCTTCAAAGCTCGATGGTTATTCATCACACTACACACATCGTACAACCGATGTGAAGTTTTGGATGATTCAATTTTTGAATTTCAAAAGGAGTGGTGTATTTCAAAATCTAGATGGAGTGATGTGTCATGGCCGAGTTGAGGGTCTGGATGTTACTATTTCATCACAGATACTCATATTCTACTTACAGCGAGTCTTCCTATTCCGATTCCGACGAGTACTGCAATGGAGGCCGAACCGAGCGAGCCCCATATGTGAATTGGAAGAGAGAGAACCGTCCCTTGATACCCACCCGACTACCGGTACCCCTCCCCCCACTCGTTCACTCGCTATCTTTATTCTTAATTGTATTCGTTCATTATTCCTGTCAATTTCTGCTCTTCTAGCACTGAAATATGTTGAAAGGACTCCCCTTATCCGGGTTATCCCATCCTCACTGTTATTACAATTATTGAACCATTCGAAGTCTGTTGGAGTGTATTTGTAAATTATCCCCATCCCCCGGAGTCCGAGTTTCAGTAATCCTAATGTAAATTGTCCGATTTCAAATTTGATAAAACGATGATTTATCAGATCTATCACGTGAAGAGACTGGAAATGTGGAATGTATGGCAACATGAGAGGTCGATAGTGTACAACAAATGAATCAGTGATGATCTACTGATATGTGTGACAACAAGTGTTGATAGATCGATTAATGCAAAGTTGGATTAGTCGATTTTAAAACACTAGTGACAAGTAAGTGTCTACTTCTTGAGAACTCCAAAGATTTGGAGGAGGAACATGAAGATGTAGACAACGTCAATGAAGATTTGGACGGCAGCGATGACGTATTCTTCGGGTGAGATTGAGTGGCGACGACCTCCCATGATGAGCTGATGAGAAGAAAATATTATAAATTATTTGTGAGGCAATCGAAACAAACGATTTAGGTAGATCTGTATATTCTACGGGGGAAGAATTTTTTTGGATCATTTGATCTTTGACATTCTTTCTCATTCTACATTGACCTACCTGAATATCGATTGCCAGATAGAGCATGAAGAGAGTACACGCGAGCACAGACCAGACAATGTTCAGCCAGTAGGGGTTGTACCACCTGCCAATTATCGATTGATTGAGAGAGAGAGTTCAGCTACCGTAATCTCTCACCAGAACATGTAGCCGCAAGAGAAGATGGCGATCCAGAACAGATACATTGACAGGAGAATCGCCATTCCCGCGCAGCTGAAATTATTGATTTTCGAAGGTGATTTATCGATTATTTGCTCACTTCATCATGTCGAATCTTGTCTGGCAGGAGAAAAGAGCGATGGAAGCAACGGAAGCTACGAGAAGGCCGACCTACAAGAGAATGCAATTTAATCAAGCGAATGAGATCTGCTCTCCATTATCTATCGAATTCTAGATGTTCCGTATTATTCGGTTGTACTGCACAGTACAACTATTGCATACTGTAATCCTACTGTACAAAGATGATTAATGCTTACACATAGAATGATGGAATCGAGCGTGAAGTAAGCGCAGAGTTGCGCAACGAGGAAACCAAGTGAGCCCGCCTGTAATTTTAAATTAAAATACGATTTTCAAAATTGTATTTTACAAAAATTTGGAGATTTCTGACAATGAGAAAGGCGAGAATGATGTTGATAGGGAAGGATTTGCGGGCAGGAGGAACACAGATGATGATGAAATAGAGAATGAAGAATACGGCACTGAAAGGAGAAACAATCTACGACTACTGTAACTGCCATCGATCAATCTCTGAGTTGTCCGACATACAAATTTCGAATGAGCAAGAACGAGATGCAAATCGATATTCTCAATGAGACCGTATCTACCGTACCAGGAGCATCCCATAGCGATGAGGCCGGAATTAGTCTTCAACCAATCGTTGACTGAATCGACGAAAACAGCCACTGAACATTCGGCAACGACAACGAGTAGCTTAAATGAATTTATTTAGTGAATTTATTTATTTATTTTTTAAAATTTATTTTTGAATTTATTTCTTTGTTTCCTCTCCTTTTTGCACCATTTCCCACCTCCACGAGAGTCGCAGCACAATTTACCTTTCTTCTTCACTCTTTTTCTCGAAAACGCAACATTTCTCAGACAGAGATGAGATGATGCTCCGATAATCTCTCAAATCGCCTATTTTCTCACTGTCAAACCACACAGAGCCCTATGGAAAGGGCTTTGGAGCGAGAGAGCGTGTAAAATAGAGAGAGACTCTCTCTCTCACTTGTTCACACTCTCTCGCCATGACTCTTTTCTGTAGCTTGGAATCATGTGAAACTTTTCGTTCCTGCTCTTACTCAAAAGTTTTCTCAAAAATGATGGAAAAGGCATGCAAATATTTACGAAACTGTCACCCAGTGAACTTCGCATATTCTTGTACGTACAATTATCTTTCCCACTATTTTCTACTGATAAGATGATGATTAAAATCTGATAAATGTAAATGTGACTCACCATAAGAGTGACGAGTCCGAATACTTTCCTAATAAAGGCCGCACGAATTGATCTCTCCGAGAAGGCAAGCGATTCTGAAATCATAAAATTCGTAATCTCCGGAAAGGGGTCAAGAGCGAAATAGTATTTGGAAAAAATGATACCCTATTGATTTTGCATGCACTCTCACCCCTGACCCCTTTCTGTCGAATTATGTGAAACGTATTAATTTCATTTTTTTGACATTTGCATTTTGCATTGTATCGTGTTGTGTGTCAGCGTGCAGCATGTTAGCGTTTTATAATAATGTTCAAAAAATAAATATAATATTGTATTTTTGTTTATAACTGACGTGGTTTCTGTGCTTCTGGATCTTCAGGAGGGGCAGCGGTGGGTGGGGAGTGATCTTGATACATGTGGGGAGGAGGGGGAGCGGATGGAGTATCCGCATACATCTGAAATGATTACTGTTCCACATCATTCCACAGACCGGTCAACCTTCCAGAAAGGCCTTTGGAGTGAGGGAGCGTGTGAAATCGAGAGGGACTCTCTCACTTTTGCGTGCTCTCTCGTCCCAACCCTGGTCTGTAGATTTGGAATCATGTGTGTTCCTTCCAGATTCAGCAATTTTTTTTAAAAATTAACTGCCGATTTTTTAAAACAACGAAGGCTTTTCAATGTTATCTTTGCGTTTCAAAAATCTAAAATAGTGACTAAGAGTTATCGATTCACTGCACCTTTCTTTGTTTTATGAGATAGAAAGGATACAGGCATAAACACCCAGAAAATAGGAGTGCCCACTCCGAAAGCCGGGAATTTTCCGATTTCAAAAATGAGTTACTTGCTTACATCATTGTGCATTCCTATTCCTCCAGCCTGCGGTGCCTGTTCGTTTAGTGGTGGGTCGGAGGGATTACTGTATGCATAGGTGTACTGTGTCTGGGAGGGATAGTAAGAGGACTGTCCCCCTCCTCCTCCCGAACTCCACGCCTCCTCCTCATGCTTTGCCATACTGCAATCGATAATTACTTTTAAAAAATGGATAGTTTAGAAATACTGTGAAGTAGAGTGCGAAATGTGAGACCACGGTCTCTTTATTTCGCACGCTCTCTAGATCGGTCGATGAACGAGAGAGTGTGCGAAATGAATAAACCGTGGATAAGATTTCACACTCTACTGTGAAGAGAATCGAAAGAGATTCTTCGTCGACCTGACCTAATCGGTGAATAGAGGGAGGGAGACGGAGATATTTTGGGAGCGGAAATTGAGGAAGAGGTTACAGATGTGAGTTGAATAGAAAAGGGAACGAAAACGAATAAGAATGAATCAGAATAATGTGCGATTTATTTGCTATTTCGATTCGGGACCTTCCAATTTATTAACAAATGACTGAATCCGTGAGCGTCAATAAAACGGGCATTGCGTAGAACGAAAAACGTGAAAATGAGAATATTGCGCAACGTCTGTCAGATGGAATCGAAAAGAAAAATGTGAGTCAACTGATAAAGAACTCAGCTTTTCCCCTCCTTTTCTCTACTTCGACTTATCTGCCACTCTCTCTTATCACTGACTGACTCAATTCTGCTGCTTTGAGTGAATTACTCATTGAATGACGTCATTTGCACTGAGGGGAAGTCGATAAACTATAAATTGACACCTCATCAAACAGTCCAAGTGCTTCTTGACTTCACAATAGCACACACACATGGCATCCACTTGGTCTCTCGTTGCATCTCTCATTGTCTGCCTCTCTCCTTTCGCGCACTCTCTCGATGATTCCCTCTTTCTCGAATCTTACTCTTTCTGATATCACACACAAACAATGAATTCACGCATGAAAGCAGACACTTTATCGACTGGCGAACACGTTCAAATTTACCAGAATCGGCTATCTAACTCGTCTAGGGGGAACACATTATTATGGCTTATTATTGATTATCAATGAACAAATAACATCTACTTTTCTCGCTTGGTTCCGAAAATTCGTAGTAAATACACGAAAATGTTGAGAACGTCTAGGAAAATCTGAACTGAAGCGAGTACGTATTCCTCTGGAGAGATACAGACCTCAGTGTCGTCCATTAACAACTGAAATTGATACTTACAGTATTCCCCCCGATTACGGTAGACTCACCTGAATATCGATTACCAGGTAGATCATTGCAAGGGTGCATCCGAGGATGGCGTAATAGAGATTCCACCAGGTGGCATGGGGCCATCTTTAAAAAAGATTTTCGATTTTATTGAAGATGATCTTTGATCTTACGTAAGCAGATAGAAAGTTGATATGAAAGCAGAGAGAAGCACGTAAACAGCGACCATTTTAGCGAGTCCCGCGGATCTGAAGAACACACATTTGTATTTTGAAACGACGAATGATGAAATGTACCGAACAATGTTGAAGTTGGGATCGCATGCGAGAAGTGATAGAGCAATGCAAGATTGAGTGAGAAGAACTACCTGAGGATGAGATTACGGTAGGAGGGTAGGTCGAACACTTGAAACTTGTTGATTCCCTGGTTCGGATGGCATACTAGACCCATCATGATTGAGTGAAAATGAAAGCAATAATTGCAGTGAGAGCCAAATGACACGAATTAGAAACACTTGAGATGGGTGTATAAGAAAAAATGCAGAAATAAGAAATCCAATTTGGGGTAACGTTCTCTAATTTTCAAACATACAAAAATTCCGAGTGATTGCAGGTCTTAAAATTGGCTTACACAGAGCAGAATGGAATCGATGGTGTAGGTAGTGCAGAGAAAAGCTATTGAATAACCGAGAGAGATCGACTGCAATACATTAGATCTTTCGATAAATACGAGTGATCTACCATGATAAAGACGATCAATAAATTGATGGGAGATGATCTGCGCAGCGTTTCCATAAGGGCAAGTGCTGTGAAAAGTATGAAGAAGATTCCTCTGAAATGTGAAATATGTTTTTGGTTATGTAAATTGATGTTTATTGCAAAATAAACGAAAAAGAGACATACCCGGAACAAGCCAGAACGATGAGTCCTTCATTGGATTGCATCCATAACGAAACTGTTTTGATGCCCAGTGCAATTCCGCATTCAATAGTGACGATGAGAACCTGAAGTGAAGAGCAAAATTGATGGGCATTGATGGAAGAAATCACTTAAACTTACTCTTTTTTCTTGAGAATATAGGGCTACTGGCAGGATGCAATGTGTTATCAATACAAACAAAGGAACGCACCATAATCGCCACCAGACCGAAAACTTTCCGCACGAAACCGGCCCTTATCGATTGGGAGGAGAAGGCCAGCGGTTCGGGAATATCTGATGAGTCTCACGGTAAGTGCTAATTAATGATCCGAAATTCATACCCTGCGGGCTTTCCGGGTCGGGATAGGGCGGGGGCGCGGGACGAGATTGAATCAACGAGTTTTGCGGAGGCTGTATTGATTACGGTAGGTGCGGTAGGTCAAACTCATGATCTACCGTATCTCGCCAATTGTCATTATTCTCTTCAAGAGGCGGAGCGGTTGGATTGACGTAGCCGGAGGGGCCTTCAGAAGGCAGAACGAACGACCAAGTGGCGTCACGAGTTGACATCAACTACTGTAGGTCAGGATAAAATGTCAATACTGATTAAAGTAATCGATAATACGCCCATCTGCAAACATAGTAAGGAAGTAGCAAGAGAGAGGGGGGAACATGCAATCCAGATGATAAGAAATTGCTTGCTCTCGTGCAATTTCACAGTGAAATCTGCTGAGAGCAGCAGGGTCTCTTGGAATTCGTCCCTTTTCAAATGTGTTGTTATTCAAATCGTTCTTTGTTCTATTGATTGCACCCTGGCGATATACATTTATATTTATTGCAATGCTCAAAATCATATTGTTTTATTCACAAACACGACTTCTTCGATATGTTTAGCAGAAATTTATCTCGAGGAAAGATAAATGAGAATTGATTATTTGCAATGGACAAGACTCTCGATAGAAATAATATTTCCCTTCATATTATGAAGGGACATATTTGCTGATCGGAACCATTTTAAGCCATGATTTGAATACGAATCCATCTCGGTCATTCTTCTCTTCTGAAGTATGAAAATTTGTTAATGGAAAAGAGTCTATTTGTTTTATGTGCTATCTGAATATAATATTAGAGAAATAGACAATTCATAATTAACATATTCGTCCTAATTTAATTCGCTCTTTCAGTTGTTAATTTACCTTCGATATCATAATTATCCATTTGCCATTTTCTCGTTGAATAAGATCGAGAGATTGGACAAAATGTAGCCATGAATCGAATATGATTTCCGTCTCTCGATGCTAATGTCTGCAACTCTTTTTTTCTCTTTTTCTTTATTCACAGAATTATTATGACAAATGTGGTAACATACTCACCTTAATGAGTTCGTGGCAACTTGATTGAGACAAGTATGAATCGTAATGGTCATTGACAACGCTCAGCAGTGTCAACTTTTTTTCAAACATTCCCAGAAATATTTCTTTCCACTCAACATTCATCACTCCAAAAAGGAAATGTGAATGGACAGGAATTGTCTCCACGACCTTCTGTACGATAGATATAGCAGAACATATATCAGCTAATTTCAGTAGAAATGCAACTGAAGTGGAACGTATTTAGGATTAATTAGCACGAAAATTTTTTATACCGGGATTGTTAATTAGTACATTCGCAATATGTATTTCCACACTCTTGACTCCTTTGGCCAATAGGAAATTTAGAAATCGATTACTTGAAAAGAAAAACAAATAAATCATTTCCCCCCACAAAATCACTTGCCTGTCAAAACTCTCAGTTAGATGAATTGAGAGTGTTTTTATTGACATGCCGTCGAATAATTGATGAATAGCTGCTGTCTCCAAATTGTCCAGCATCCAATAATTGAGAAGATTGAGTTCACATCCGAGATCATTCTTGATTTTTGCCAAGAATTCCGTATCATTCTCTGAGATTCCTTTGTATTCTTTCTTCGACGTGTGATGGCGTAGGCGATAGCTGTCTGGTGGTGATTCAACTAATTGATATCGTTCATCTGCTTCTCTCGAACGGTAAATGCGCAGAGAAATGCACGGCTCGTTGCGATTTGCGAGTGCAACATTCTGGAATACGTATTATTTTACAAGAGATTTATCGTTGCTGCATATTTTGCCCCTAAAGCTACTATTCGTTATTTTATATGACATCTGATTTTTTTTATTTCGTTACTTGTACAAGGATCGAGAAACAAAACAAGAGTATCTGATAGACGCGTATCTTGAATGAACTCACTTTAGAGATAGTAATGGACTGAACTGGAGGTCGATGGCTTGGGAAAGATCGGAATGAGTGCACACTTGCATTCAGTGTCTTGCTTGTCTAAGAATGTGTATTAATGAAGGGCGATGAAAAGGTGAATAGTCCTTCTACTCGTTTTAAAATGCATAATATATCTAGAAATGGGCATTATTTGTAAAAGGAACTCACAAGAAGAAGGGCTCCCAATGGCTGCGGTTTGAAATTCATAATTATGAAGAGAATGTCCACTGGAAGCAATTCAAAAATTGAAAGCTGATCTCCATTCTTCTTTTCCTCATTTGTTAACGTGGGTTTAGCGTCCATACGAAGTCGAGGTTTGCCCGAAAACACAATTTAAAAGAAATAAGAACGATAAAATTAGAAAGACATAAAGCAATAACGCGCATAATGTCTCGGTGGACCCCTATTAGAGTGGCCAACTCATTGAGGATATCGATAAGGATGGTCCATTACCAAGCGTCTGTCAATAAGGACCGAACTGCACGAACTCTCGGAACAGAAGGCCACGTATCCCCTTCCCCAGGTTTCTGGGGAACGTTACATTCCGCAATCAAAGTTGCTGCCAATTTTCCGCCACCGAGGGGGATGGAAGGCTTGGCGAACCTGGGCGGGGATCGAACTCGTGACCCTTCGTATGTATGGTAGGCGGCGCATTACATCGAGTAGTGCACTACTCGGTGTAAGGCGCCGCCTGCCATACTCCATCGTACCGGTCAAAATCTTACGATACCTCTGGTATTTTCTTCCCAGTGGTATCCCAGTTCCCTTCCCACTGGGGGGGAACCATCAAAGGTTCCGATGGTTTCCCCCACTGGGATCCCAGTGACATCAGTAGGATACCAGTTGGGGAAACCGTCGGAACCTTTGATGTTTTCCCAACTGGGATACCACTGGGAAGAAAATACCAGAGACAGTGGAGGGTTCATTTATTGGAGATTGCAACATATCCGAGCAATTTGCATTCGGACGAATTTGACCTATCATATCGGAAACAATCAATAACTATAGTTACTGAGATTTTTTATAATGGAGAAATATTTAACAATTCGAAAGACTGTTCATAATGAGAGATAGCTCTAATACATATCTCATATATTCTTTCTTTGCCCATCGATTGATGTCATGACCTTTTATATGTTTGTTTTCTCAACAGTTCGAATATAATTTTGAAACTTACACGATTTATAAAATTGAGAGCGCCTCTCTCGTGTCCATACAGTCTTTGGCTCTTATGGGCTTTGGAGGTTGGTGTCAACGGAAATGAAAAATGTCTCTAAACATATCGCTTGCAATCAGTGAAGTAGTCGAGAACGATCAAAAATGTCAGGACTTCCATCCAATAATCATTGGAGGTGTCAGAGATTTGTGGTGAGATCATTGCTTATTTACATTCTCTTTTTGCACTCCCTAAATGTGTGTTTCAAATTGCCCTTAATAATTCGCTGATTGTGTGTCGCCGTACGATGAATTCGTCATCCTAGCGGATCAAATTATTTTATCCTTTTTTTCAATCATAGACCATGTGAGATGCTTACAATAATTAAAAGTAAATAGGTGTTCCAAACATTTTATGGAAAGCTGTAGAAGTTGAACACAATAACAGTATATTTCGTGCCAATAAAATATTTGAAAAGCGATTGGACAATCTACATGAATGCATGTGAGAAAGTGACCAATGCTTCGGTGTCAGTAGACTTTTGTCAATTATTCGGACATCGTGCGAGTTAAGTGGAAATATGACATGTGCACTGATCCAAGGAGGGCATTGGTGACTTCTGAAAACATTTTGATGATTTTCGAAATGCATTTTAACCAATTAAATTATTTCTGTGATACCTTTTACATCGTAATCATTTTCAGTCCACTTTCTTGTTGTGTATGATGCTGAAACCGGGCGAAATGTAATAAAAAGCCGAATCTTTTTATTTTCTGTGAACGTCAACTTCTGAAAATCAAAATATCAACTCAAGTGATTAATAGTTTTTGGCTGCCAGAAATTAAAAAAAAAGTTTCCACAGGCCTGTCAACTTTGCAGACATGGATTTGAGGTGAGAGAGTGTGTGAAATCGAGAGGGGCTCTCTCACTTATGCACGCTCGCTCACGACGACTCCCGGTCTATCGGCTTGGAATCATGTGAAAAGTTTATTTAAGAAATATAAACCTGGATGAGCTCATGGCATGTTGATCTCGGAAAGTAGGAATCATAGTGCAGATTGGAAACGTAGAGGGACTCCAACTTTCTATTAAACATGGACAGAAATATATTCTTCCACTCCACATTTCTCATTCCAAAGAAGTAATTTGCGTGTTGAGGAATATCATCCGACTTGCTTTGGGTAATTCGAAGTTCGCAGCAAATTTCAGACAATCGAAGAAGGAGTCCAACTGAAAACAAAATGATTATTGAAATAGATAATTATGCATTCTAAAGAACATGGAACGAATTCATACCGGGATCGGGAATTGACAATGTAGTTAAGACACATTCAATTCTGTTCACTTTCTTGACCTTGATGAATCGCAGAAGTCGATCACTGGAATAAATATGGTTTCTTTAACTCAAAATAACCAACAAACCTGTCAAAGAATTGTGGAAGATGGATGAAAAGTGTGTATATTTCCATTCCATTTAATATCTTTTCGATAAACCTCATAATCACATCATCGATCTTCCAAATTAAGAAGTTTGACTTTGACGCCAAATTCTTTCTTGGCCTTACACACTTGCGGATCATTCTCGTCTGATACTCCGTCATGTACAGTCTCTCTTTTTACGCAATTTCCCATTTTATCGATATTTCCGAATAAATTGTACCGCCCGTCCGTCCATCTTTCTCGGAATACGCGCAGATACAATTTGCCAGCGAAAACTTTGCTCTGCAATTCACTAGTCGAACTTGCTCTTTCCCGGAGTTATCGTACGCCAATAACACTCTGTACAAAGGTGTGGCACTGTGTGGCACAGTGTGGCACTTTTTGGCACTTTTTAGCACTTTCTGATTTTCGCCTTGAAAGAAGCTAATTTTGTGGCATATCTTGTTATAAACCGTTTCCTATCTAACTTTCCTCTAACATAGCACAAAAAATTAAAATTAATTAATTAAAATAATTAATTTAGAAGGATTCAATTGCAAAGGTAGAAAAATAAAATCAGTTGTCAATCGCACCTGCTTCAAGCGTTGATTACGGTGTTTGACGCGATTGAGCGTGATTGACAACTGGTTTTATTTTTCGACCTTGACAGCTGAACCATTCTAAATTAATTATTTTAATTAATTAATTTTAATTTTTTTTAGATAGGAAACGGTTTATAACAAGGTATGCCACAAAATTCGCTTCTTTCGAGGTGAAAATCAGAAAGTGCTAAAAAGTGCCAAAAAGTGCCACACTGTGCCACACAGTGCCACACCTTTGTACAGAGTGTTATTGGCGTACGATACATAGGTATAGAAATAGAGAGAAAGGTTAAGAGATTCCAGAAGATGAGGGCTTATCTCACTCCAACGAATAAACGCCATTACTTACTTCAGCTATTTCTATGCATTGTATTGAAGGTCGATAGAGAGGAAATGATCGGAATTCGAGCACAATTCGCTTCATTGTCTTGCTTGTCTGAAATGCATGAAATGAAATACTGCGATATTCATTTTCATGAAGTTAATTGCAGAATACGAGTTTCAACAACGATTGCAATAGAAATGGGCATTATTTGTAAGAGGAACTCACAAGAAGAAGAGCTCCCAATGGCTGCGGTTTGTAATTCATAATTATGAAGAGAATGTCCACTGGAAGCATTTCAAACATTGAAAGCTGATCTCCATTCTTCGTTTCCTCTTTTGTTAGCGTGTGTTTAGTGTCCATATGAAAGTGAGGTTTACCTGAGACGAAAATTAGATCGAAATAGGATACTTTTGAGATTGAGAAAGAAAACAAAGAGATCAAATTTGCTACGAGCACGATTCTCCCTCTTTTCTTTCTTAGAGAAGTGAGAAAAATACTCTAATCTCATCATTCCAACACCCTCTCTCGTTTCAGCGATCAAACGAGAGAGCGTGTAGAATGAGGAGATGAAAAACGAGATGCGAAACCTTGGAGAACCGTTCTCCTAACAAATTTGCGATCAGCGTACAGTCGCATAATGTCTCGATGGTTCGCTATTAGAGTGGCCAACTCAATGACGCGAGAAATCGATATGGATAGTCATTCGAATACCAAGCGTCTGTCAATAACGACCGAACTGCAAGAACTTTCAGAACAGAAGGCCTCGGATATGGGCATACTGTGGAGGGGAGTGTATCTATTGGCCCTTTATAAAAGAGTATAGAATAAAACCTATACGAACATCGCGCGCTACTTGCACTCTTGACCTATCACATCAGCAGCAATCGATAAACGTGCTTTCTCAGAATCTTTAAAACGCAAAAAAATAATAATGAACGGTAAACAATTCGAGAATAATGTTCAGAATGAGAGAAAAAACTAATCCATTTCTCAAAAATATTCTTTCTTTATACAGAATTGCTCATCGATTGATGTGAAGAGCAATTAGTGTATTGTTGTTTTCTAAAAAATTTAACTGAAAATCCGCGCCCTGTAATACCTCCAGAAGGGGCCCGGATGGATGAGCATGTAAAAGGTAAAGGCCTTTTTTTACCTTTACCTTTTCGGATGAGCATGTAAAAGTGAAAATGTACCTCTCATTTTCGCACGTTTTTGTCTGCTTTCTGGAAGTTTGGAATCATTGGCCATGAAAGATGACTCTGAAAATCCTAACTTTAAATCAGTAAATTACTAGAGACCGATCACAATACATCATAAAATCATCATTTTCTGCGATATTTTCTTCCGGGTCGTCGGAACTACCACTAACTGTCTGATCCATTTAGCATAGACTCTCCAGATCGCAGTTTGGCAGACAATTTGAATCGACGTATGTACGGAGTTCTGGACAGCATTCCGAGATTGACTTTGTGGTGAGACCCATTCAAGTACAGAAACGGTATTTTGGCGAGTCCATACAAACTGAGGCAGACATTCAGAGAGTGCGAAAATGCTATGGAAATGAACGATGGTCTCGAATTCATTTTTGAAATTCTGCCCATAACGCCGTGACATACTATTACTTTCTCACACTCCAACTGTCTACTTTAATTTACATAGACTCGTCAGAATCACGTAAGCGGATTTACTTATCAAATAATTATCGAAACCAGTGAGAGTATCTTGATCTTGCATTGAGACACTTGCAAATGAAGTGATCAGATAGACTACAGTCGATTTGCACACGGGTTGATCGAATTAACATGAATGTCTTGCGAGAGACAGTATTGAAAAACTGCTGTCGACGTGGTATCCTTCTCTTTTTAGGAAACTATTCCGATCTTTAAAAAATCAATCGATAATGGAGTAATTACTGACCATTGCACGTGATCTCTGCCATCTCTCCAATCTTCCTCGTTTCTCTCATTGTTCCTATTGCCGTGTTTCTCTTTGCCCGTTCATTCGTACATTAATCTCTGTTTTTGTGTCAGTTTTCTCATCACAATGGAGATGGACTCGAGAGTGATCAACTCCGACGATCGTCCACGAAACGAACGTGAACCAGTTCACATCAAGTGGTCCAGGAATGGAAACACCGAAAAGGTTCGCCCCGCCCCTTTTGTTTTCTTCCCTGATCGAGTTATCCACGTGACGGTAGGATTACGATAGCGAAATCAGATTCGTAGCGGATGGAAGAGATACGGTATTTATTAATCGATCGATGGGTATTTACCGTAGTCCGCCAACATCAAGTCCCTGCTTTCAGAACGAAGTGATAATTGAGGTAGCAGGATTGGAGGCGGAATCCATTGAGAATAGTGAGCAAACATTAATACGTGTAAATACTTATCTGCTACGGTAGTGATTACGATCCAATTTGACACCATTCGTTCAATAATTGGCCTAGTTATATTTCATCGATCTTTAAAATTAAAAATTTAAAAAATTTAGAATACAAAGCAAAGTAAAAGAAGAAAAAGCATACAAAATAGCAAAAGTAGAGTGTTTCCTGAAAGAATTTTGTTGCAGGCAGTCACATATCTGACACGCTCACTACTCCAACTGGACTGTCTTCCGAGGAGTACGATCTTCTCAAAATTTGTTTTTATTTATTTTTATCTAAAAACTCTATTTTCTACTTATTTTTTCACGATTTATGATGTGCTATATGTCATAACAATGCATACCTCCATGTAGGTTACTCCCACCTTCGCCTTTCGCCACTGAATCGGCGCTAAACGCTAGTTTTCTTCCTCCGTTTCACTCTCGTTTTTAGTTGACCCTGCTGGCCTGTCCAGTAATTGATGAGTTGCGCCTTCGTTCTAGTCTATTCCCATGCAAGTTGACTCCTCCCTCTTCCCCAATGTCCATCTCCCCTCTTCATCTCTCACTCTTTCCACGCTCGTTATCAATTTGTGTGAGAGACTCTCTAGATGCCATTCTTCAGACGATTCTCACCCTCATTTCGCCACATTTCTCTGTTCCTCCCTCTCCGTCACTCTCCTCCCTTCTCTTTCTACCTTCTTGTTTGCGTCTTTTCGTCTCTCCAAAACTCTTTACTCACGATCGTTCTTACAGAGATACACTGACACCGACCAAACGTCTCTCAGCCATGGCCTATAACGCGGTTGGTTTGTCTGTCTTGTTATTTGCGAGTAAGCTGGTAACCTCGCCCTACTTGACATGACCATTCAAGTGAAGAGTTGGTGGTGAGAAGGAACTGGTCATGAGAAGGTTTTAGTAAGTGAAGATTATGGTTGGTTTGCAGTTGGTGTCGAAACAGCGCGAGTTCTTCCTATCGGGAGCAACGTCGTCGCTCGCAGGTGAGATACAAAAACAACGATTATGGTCATCTTGATGATCATAATGACGTCATTACTACTATTTACTGACTCTTTACTGGCCTACTCGACATGCAAAAAGTGCGGCAGCAGCCGATCGAAATCGATTAAACGGCCAAATAATGTTTAAATTAAATATTTTTAATGCCTTTTCAGCGAGAAAGGAGAACCTGAACAAGCTGAAGAAGCTCATCACGGAGAATGAGGAGCAGCTGTGTCTGGCGGTAGAGAAGGACCTCAGAAGAGTGAGTGACCTACCCAGATATCGATCGATAAACAACCGTAATATCCGCTCAGAACCCCAAGTCGACGGTGGCTCTCGAAATCAGCAATGCCGTCATGGAGATCGACTACATGCTGGCTAATCTGGCAGAGTGGATGAAACCCGAGAAAGTAAGGAGTTGCCTTTGTATATTTCTGTTTGATCTATAATCCTAGCTCAATAAATGCAGTAATCAATCGATAATGATTGCAGGTGCAGAAGACGATGCTGACTGCCCTGGACACTCCGATGGTTCACAAGGATCCGAAGGGAGTGTGCCTCATCATCGCTCCATGGAACTATCCCGTTGCCATGATTCTACTCCCTCTCATTCCTGCTATTGCAGCTGGTGAGAACAACGGGGAAAGAAGACTACGGATTACTAATCTTAACTTATTTTCATGTTTTACTCATTTTATTCACTGTTTTTGGGTGATATTTGAACGACGATGAAGCTTACCCACAATAGTTCTCGGTGAGGTGTGCACGGGGAGGGTGATGAAGAGTCCATGCTAAGAGAGTATGGGAGTCACTTGTTTTGTCATTTTTTTCCACTCTGAGCTTATTCATGGTGTTATTCAATAGTCCACTGCTAGCTGAACTGATGATGCACCGATTAGTGCACTGAATAGAGTAGTCAACGCAGTTTCGAACTGCTTGGATAGAGTGACTCGGTCGAACTAGGTTTCTCTCATACTTTCCCTCTCCATCTTCCCCCCCCTCTCCCGTGAAACTGCTCCATGCGGGGTTAACTTGGGGAAGAGTTCTGTGCATTCACCCGCATACTGTTCCTGTTCTGATAATCTGTGCTGTGCAGAGTTGTTAGTGGGAGCGGAAGATTGCGTGTGGAAAGGGGAGTAACGAGTACTGTTTAGAGGGGATGCATAGAGATAGAGAGAAAGGCGACTACGGATTTGGAACACGCATGTGACTCGTGGGGTAGAGAAAAACAGAGTTATTGATTGATGGCTGATATAAAGATCGATTAATTGATTCAGGCAACACGTGCATCCTCAAGCCGTCCGAGATCGCTGCAGCGACAGCGAAGGCATTCGAACTCATTGTTCCCAAGTATTTTGAGGAGGTGAGAGATGAATCTAACTATGAAATGATTGGAAGAAGAGCGACATTCCAGTATTGTGCTTGTTTTTGCTTCTCCGATACGAAATGATCGAGGTAGTGAATTTAATTAACGCGAGGAGATTGATATCGATTGAAATACTGTGCTACTTGCAGGAAGTGCTCGCGGTGGTCAATGGCGCGATTCCCGAGACGACGGCGCTGCTCGCTGAGAGGTACGGTAGCTTATTGGGTTATTGATTGATATGCGATAGCATAAACGTTGTCTTCAGATTCGACCACATTCTGTACACGGGCTGTCCTCCGGTTGCGAAGATTGTGATGGCTGCTGCATCGAAGCATCTCACTCCAGTCACACTCGAATTGGGAGGAAAGTGGTGAGTGGAGAGATGAGGACATAGGTCAAAAGGGTGCGTTAGGGAAAGTCGAAAATGTGGGTTGGGTTTTTTCAAGTATGGGCATGGAAAACTGAACATATGGGTTGGTTTTTCAATTTTTTTCTGGTTTGGGTTTTTCAAATATTGGTCCTGAAAATGCAAAAATGTGGGTTGGCTTCGTCGTTTTCCACATGCCTTTTGACGTATGGATGAGGAGACGACATTGGGTTCTTGTAGTTATTTGACATTTCCATCGTGGAAATATTGCAGATACAGATTTATTCATGCTTCAAGGTCTGAGAACGATGCAATTTCTCTGGAAATATTAATAGGCCAAAATACATTAACCTTGAAAACATTTGAATGTAATTGCTGATTTTATTTCGTAGTGAAGACGCAATTCTCCGCATCTTTTAATGATTCTGTTCTGCTTGCAGCCCCGTCGTGGTGGAGGACGACGTCGACGTGGACATCACTGCCAAGAGAATCTGCTGGGGCAAGTGGCTCAACAATGGACAGACTTGTCTCGCACCTGATTACGTCATGGTCTCGTCCAAGTGAGTATTGTATTGTAGTAACGATTTATTGTACTGTATTTATGTCATGGACTAAACATAATTATTGGTTGTACGGATCGCAGGGAATAGACTCCAATAGGTTCACGAGTATGTTTTCTAATTTCTCTGAAATGAAAAGTTTAGAAGAATAATAATAATGAGGTTGTTTAAATCTCAGGACGAAGCCGGCTCTTCTGGCCGCGATGAGAAAGGTTCTCGTTGAATTCTACTCGGAGGATCCAAAGGCGAGCAAGGACTACTCGAGAATCATCTCGGAGAGACACTTTGAGTGAGTGAAAGAGAGAAGGGAGAGAGGAGGGGGACTTGGTGGTCTTGAGTTTCACTTTCTCTATGTTTTCATCTGAAGCCAGGTCGAGTGATCGAGTTTTCGATTTGACATATTATGAGGAGCTATTTTCTTCGTTGTTATTTCCTCTTTTCAGTCGTCTGAAGACCCTTCTGGACAAGACGAATGGCACTCATGCAGTGGAGATGGGAGTGCCCGACAGGGATGATCTCTTCATCCCTCCCACTGTACTCGATGTGAATAGAGAAGATACGCTGATGGAGGATGAGGTGAGAGAAGTGCACGACACGGGGTTGGCATGGGCACAAATGGAGGAAATCAATTATGAAGTCATTCACATGTGTTTTCGCGTCGTTTCAGTAGCATACAGGGTACGTTTTGTGGAATGGCAAACAGAACGCGGCCTTGTATGGGAGAAAGAGGGAAGGAGAGAAGAATGGACTCTGTAGTGTAGTCGACTGTTGCCAATCTAATCACAATCACTGACAGAGATGATAATGTAGTCGAGAGAGTGGGGGGAGTGGAGAGAGAAGAGAGAAAGAGAAGATAAGGAATTGAGTGAGGGGTCACCACACAATGGAATAGATCGAAGCTGGCATTCAGAGAACAGTTTTGTACACGATCGTGAAGGGGGTTTGATGGTGAAAGGAGGGGAACAAGTAGTCTGATGCGGTAGTGATGAAATTGTGTATTGGTGTGATGAGGGATGAGGATACGTCGTGTAGTGTGATTGAGACAACACATTCACACGGGGTTGAAGAGGGACTGAGGAGAATAGTAGATATTCGAAGAATGCCAAGGTGATTATGGGTTTCGCTGTGCGCAGAAGAATAATGTTGTTAGTCTTACCCTCAAATCACAAGTTGTTTATCATCATAGCGCATACATTTTCGTGCGACCAGTAGTAACAAATTGTTTGAGTAAATAAAAGCAAAAGATTATGAAAACTCTGAGATGAAAATATATTTTTAAATGTTATCAACTTCAAAGAGGGAATGGAATAAGTTGCTGAATGCCGCAATTGCATTTTTTTTCTATTTCAGATCTTTGGTCCGATCCTTCCCATTCTCACAGTCTCCGGCCTGAACGATGCCATCGATTACATCAAGAAGGGAGAGAAACCACTGGCTGCATACATCTTCACGAGAAATGAGACCAAGGTGAGAGGGGTTGGAGGGAGCGATAGAGTATTCAACATTCGTATTCATCGTGAGAAATACCAGAAACAAGACAATTTGTTGTTTCACGTAGCGGACTTTGTGCGCAAACGCGTTCGTGAGCATTGCATGCTACTTTGTCTAGTAAAAAATTCACTTATTCTCTTCGCTGAGAAATTAAAATTGATTATACGTGCTACGATAATTTGAAGTAAGATAAATAGTATTATTATTCCTTGAAGCAGTTGAAGTTATGGGCCAGATTGACAAGGTGATTGATTGCAGATAAAGAAGTTCCTCGCTGAGACTTCATCTGGCGCCGTCACCGTCAATGACGTCATCATGCACCTCACAGTGGACACTCTGCCATTTGGAGGAGTCGGCAATTCGGGCATGGGAAGATACAGGTGAGGGAAGGGAAGTGATGGGAAGAGGGAGAGGGAAGGGGAGTATGGAATGATGAAGTGGGTTTCGAACAGGAGATATTGATACTGTTGTGAATAGAGAACAAAGGAAATAAAGGGATTAATGTGGTGTGACCACCTCAAAGTGAATAACTGAGTCATCTGACAATGAGTCGGGGAAGTAGCTGTGGCCTAGACATGAAATGGTACTCTTTGCAGAGGAAAGTACGGTTTCGACACGTTCACTCACGAGAAGGCAGTGCTCAAGCGACCCTTCTTCGGAGAATCACTCATGGCGTAAGTTGACCCGTCACTTTGGTGTTCCAACTTTGAAATATACTCCCGGGCAGGGCTGAGTCTCAGTTCAAGACCTTTTTTAGAAGTATAATCATTTTTTTAGAAGTATAATCAAGTATATTCAATGTTGGTACTGTAATCTATTGATATCCTTGCATCGTATTTTAGAAGTATCCAGCTTGAATTTTTAATGTCTCCCAACTCGATAAATCACGCGACATTTTCAGCAATCATTGCTTTGCAGTATTCGATATCCCCCGCAGACGGACGAGAAGGCTCGTCAGATGGCTCTTCTCACTGGAACTAGACGCGCCTTCCCCAAATGGCTCGTGAGGTGGCTGCCTACCGTACCCGTCGTCGTCCTCTCCGTCGTGCTGGGAGTCATCCTGCAGGTGGGTAATGTCCCGGATACGGTAGTTGACGGGGCAATTGATTAACTTTAGTTAGTCTAATTTTCCGACACTTTCCAATGTGTAGACTTGTTTATCCATTGCTTTCCGTAACCTTTCCCTGGAGTGAATGACTACCTTTGTAGATGTTTGTGCTGGGCGAGTCTGCGAGTAAGGCGCACTGTAAGTGGTTGTGGTTTGCGACAGTGTGATTATCGATTTAACGATTTTGTTTGTTCTCTCAATCGATCCATTCCACCGTGTCCTACAGTATGCAGGATCGTAGTTAATTGCACGCAGTCTGGCACAAACACTCGTAGAGTAGACAGAACCCCTATGTGCTTTGACGAATTATCGATTGAATTGATTTCATATCATTCAAAATTGCAGAAGTACCGTCCAATCGCGTAATCAACACGGAATTCCGCAATCTACACGACATCATTTTACTGTATTACTGTAACTCTACAGTATCCCCTCTAATCCGAATCCTCACATGTTGCTAGTCAGGAAGTAGCCAATAACGCGTATACAGTAATCACTTCTCGTGTAATCAAATAAGAATATATTCATATTGTACACAAGTATTTTGTTCGTATTCTTGTACTGCATGTAAGTTTGTACGATAGCAATTTACTCTGTGATATTTCAAGAGCTAATATTGATAGATAAAGCATTAACAGTTTGAGTTCCGATTGATGTGTGTGAAGAGGCTGTTGGAAATCGGTGGAGTAATATCTGTGTGGAGTGGAAAAGAAAGGAGTAATAAAGGCAAATTAGAAATTTGTTTGTTTGTTTTTGTTTTAAATGATTCTGAGAGAAATGGAAATGGTACCTGATTTATCGATTTTTGGCAGCAATATTACAAAAATCAGGATAGGGTTTCCTATTTTCTTCAGACGAAAACTGTGACTGACGAAAATCCACGAACCTTTCGAATTATAGGCGCGTAATTGTGCCTTGATTATTTTCCCAAAAATGCACTTGGAATGATCTGAAAGTGCTCTGGTTTGGCGGCAATCCAACACTCTGTGACACTGAGTGAGTGAGTGACCTTAGTGCCCGTTCGGAGCATGGCGCAATACTGCCCCCCCCCTCACCCAACACCATTTACCCCTCCTCCCTAGTCTGTCGCACACGTGGGTTGCTGATTATAGATATTTGTATAATGCTCCCATCCCGGTTTCACTCGATTACGTCGTGCCCACAGCATTGGCTAACCATCTCTAATATTTTGCTTATCATATTTTGAATGTTTGCATTGTGCCTCTCCACAAGGACTCTCGAAAATGCAGAGTGCCCATGTATGATCTGTCCAAAGCTTCTTCCGTTTCCCCTACCAGAGATAAGTGATGAAATCGGGGCTGAGAGCTGATAGCCCAATTGATAAGACTGGTCATGTGAGAGAACGCGCAATTGGAACGTATTGATGGGACTCGCAAGATGTAGAGTGAGATAAGCCCCTAAGGGGTGTGAATCAAGAATTTGAATTCCTCCCTCATCCTTGCGGACTCACTGCGGCATGCCCATTCAAAAAGACCATCATTGTGGCTCGATTCTGTCTCGCTACTCTCCTAATTTACCACACTATCTCGTGCCCTGTCTATGTACTCTCTCCACTCCACACACTCTCTCGTCGACTGTCTCTCTGTGTGCTCTCATCCGATCACATGGTCTCTGACCAGACGGAGCCCTGTTAGCTGCCCCTGTCCAAACCTCCCACCGTCTCTCTCCCTCTTTCCCCCCTCTCCCTTCCCCCTCCCTCTCTCCGTCTCCCCTCTCCCTATCTCTGGAGGAAAGCGCGCTCCACCAGCCAGCTTCAAGTGTGTCTCGCGCGCTCTCGTATCATTTGAATTTGTGCATTTCGCATTGTAAAAATGCGCCCAAAATTGGCACGATTTCAGTGCAATATTTAGTGATCTACGGGCAAGTTAAGAGTGAGATGCAGGCAAGACGCTGAGACTAGAGGAGGTTAGTAAGAGAGTGGGAGCGGTTGCATGGCCCGTTTCTGGATGTCCCCAGGCGATTTAATGTTTCATAACTGGCATTATATGTTTTGTATGTTGATGCTGTAAATAACACCGCTGTCAGTGACCCCATTTATTATTTATAACAATGCCTGGACTGTAATTTTATGAAGTATTTTTTATATTGAGCTGTCCCTGTTTTGGAACAAATTAAAATACATTTATCGTTGTGAATCAGAGGTAATTGTGAGAAGTTAGACTGTTGTCTATGCACGTGCTCGGTGCCCGAATTTGCACGTCTTTCGATGGTTTTCTAACTTCAATAATTATGTAATAACTCGTGTGAATTGAGGTGTGGTGGTGTGCAGTGGGCTCCGAGTACGTGCATTGACCTATCGATTGATTAGCTAACAGCTGATTGATCTTTGATCTCTGCTCTCTGCTTTCTCCCATTGTCTGGTATCATCGATGGTGGTTGACTTTAGTCCTCCATCTGATCTCTGCCACGGTACCGTACCCTCTGCTACCGTACTCGCCCGTCACTCATCGGTTGACGTTGAGAGCAGTCGAGTACCTCCAGCCTATTCATTCGCAATGGGCAAGAGAAAGGTGGGATGATTTTTATTATTTGGTTTTAGCGATGATTCCTTTTTTCTAAGATGTTATAGTGTTATTTTTTATTATTTCTTTGTTGTAAAATAAGTTTTAAAAATATTACCTTACTTATAGGTAGTCGATGGCTGCAGTAGCAGTGACGACAGCCCGGCGAGCTCGAGTGGTGTGCACTACAGTGATCAGGTGCGCCCATCCATTCTGTCCTTTGCCATAAGTCGGATCTGTGAGCAAATCAGGAAGTGAACGCATTCAGCCTATTTATATTAATTTATAATTGTTAACTGTGTTCTATTTATTGCAGGGATCGTCGCTCAACTCGATTACCGATTGGAGGAGTCTCTCATGGGCGTTGTGAGTGCACTTTCCATTAAGTATCGCTTTAATATCAATTTAAGAAAATATCTGTATCAATTTATTTTAGTTCCTTTGAGTGTGTACACTTTATGTTTACGTTTTTGGTACAATGGCAGAGGTATTATGTTCAAGGACAACTGAGGTGTTATGCGTGCTACGTGAAGCACGCAAGTGCCGGGAGCATTGGCCAAACTTTTGCGAAACTTCTCAGTCGTGCGCGAAATTGTGAGCTTGATCAACTGTAACCGACGTAGCCTAATGCAATCTTCACTGAGGATTAAGTAATAAACCAATCGATAATTTCTTTTTATCAATTAGTTCCATTATTCTAATTAGTTAATTAGTCTTTGCTCTCAGTGGTCTCTCTCCGACGTCTCGTCGTCGTGGTCGACGTCACAAGAAGACGACAGTGAAAGAAGAGGAGAGAAATGAGAGAGGAGGAGGACTTATGAAGGAACTACTCGATATTGTATTGTGGAATGATGAGAGGGAAATTGGTCAGTCACTTTTTTTAATTGTGGAAAGAGTTCCAAGAACGAGTTTAATATTGGTTGTCTTTAGCTAGTTTTATGCGTTATGAATTCCGAGTCTTTGGAATAACGACAAGGTGATAAGTTTAGGATGAGCGTATGATAAAGGCGTTTATTTTATGCAGACGAGTAATTATGAATAGAAAATATTGATAATCATTTATTTCTCTCAAACAATAACGAATTATTGTGCATTTTCTCTCTTTTAAGTATATTTTGCACTGACAAAATTAATGCGAAATTGGTAGATTGTACTACTGCTGTTCGACAAAAGACTGAAATTGCAGTATGCAGAAAACATTGTAGCTATTCTGAAGCGAGATTTCCATGGGCGCTCTTACACCATTCGTTTTTATATGGGACGATGTTTGGAATATAACTATTTATCGTCATTGACTTCCTATTTTGCAGACATAACGGAGGAATTGACGGACGAGGAGGAAGATGATGATGACGATGAGGAACTCGAGTGCATCAAGGTTTCTTGTTTCTTTATTTATTTATTCATTTAATTAATTAATATATTTCACTTGATATTCTTGAGTTAATTGCAGCATCAAATCAGTGATACTAGTATTTCGTTGATTCATAATTTCTGTAAAAAAAAATCCAATCAATTGAGAGCTAAAAAGATTGCCGTTGTTCAGCGTGCGTTCGCTCATGAGCAAACTCTGCGTCCCCTTCGACCGATCGTGAGGAACGTCGAGAGAGGGGAGAAGAGAGAAGAGAGCAGTGGAACGGTGAGATGGAGTACTGTAGAGAGCACGGTAGTCAGTAGAGTAGTATCGATTACTGAGTCCTGAATATTTAATAAACAAATGTATCCCAGTCGCGGATTTCACTCTGTTCTGAGTAGGGCCCCAGAAAGAGTCGTTGAAGTTAAATCCCCCGTCAATGTCAGAAGTTTGCGTGAACAGGCAGTTTGTCGTTTCACTAATTGTATACATTTAAAGTTTTCAGTGCAGATTCGATTCTGCGCGTGTTCTATTTCAAATAATAATAATATTATCTTTCAGTTATCAAATCGTCTCTCAGTCTCGACTCTTCGGTTCGATAGTCTACTCAAGATTGGATCGACGGCAGAATTGACCAGCAGGTTAGTTACTCAATTATCCTGCATTGCATTGTATGTGTTATTTGATATCATTTAAATTTCATGACAATGAATGACCGCATCGTCTTCTTTTCCTGACCTGAAACCGGATATTGGCTGATGCGATAAATATTTATTGATCATCTTCATTGTAGCCCATCCATCGCCCGTCTCGAGCAGCGCACGACCACCATGGACAGGGCATTCCAGGTACGGTAGAATATATGAGGTGGGAGGGGTACGGTAGATATCGACGGTCTAGCCATGAAATGATGTTCGATTGCTTGTGGTCACCATCTTCGTACAATAGTTATCTCAGCGTGAATAAGATGGCATTGCTACATTTTTCGTCTAGATATTATTGCGATGGTAATGAAAGTGGAATGATTAGTGTTTGTGTTGGCACAGGTTGAAAGTTCAGAAGAAGAAGAAAGAAAGAAATACAAAAATCTATAATTTGCAATGTATTCAGGGTGTTCTGGAGGATCGATACTTCTCGGAGGGTCAAAAGGCGAGTGGATCGTCCACGAAAAAGAATGAATCCAAGTCGACTGTGACTGCTCCGTCCGACGATTCGGAGAACTTTTGGGACGATGTCGTCTTCTGATTCCCCCTATCTCCCTTGTCCTATTCCATTCCGTCTCGAGGTTCACTGTAGATGTTCCCTCCCATCACGCACACATTTTTATGTTGTACCATGTACTCGTTTCCTGTCCCATTCCCGCATTCTTTTTTTTTATTCTAATCATCCTGTACGAGCTTAGCATCCACTTAATTAGAACTAGTACTATTTTACTGCAAGAATTACTACTGTACCCCTAGCATCGTAGATATTGATTTCATTTGTGGGATCTACAACTGTGTTGTTCATTTCTTCCACCTGCACTATACCCTACCGTGCCTTTCCCTCGCCAACTTGTGATCTGCTAGTATTATTGTAAAATTAGAAAATTTAAAATATTATTTCCATGGATATGTTCTCACTTTCCAAACTGGACTTGCGCCTAATCCCCCTTTCA
The DNA here is from genome assembly GCA_036245785.1 of Pristionchus fissidentatus. Taxonomy (NCBI): domain Eukaryota; kingdom Metazoa; phylum Nematoda; class Chromadorea; order Rhabditida; family Neodiplogasteridae; genus Pristionchus; species Pristionchus fissidentatus. The sequence goes on from BTSY01000001.1 coordinate 6,679,001, forward strand.
AATCGAACCATTCGTACTGTGAGTACAACACCCCCTCTCTTTTGATTACCCAAAGTCGCGTTGCTAAAGCTCGTTTCATTGTATTTCTAAGTATGTTTGATGTCTGTGACTGTGTTTGATCGTGGGATAAAGATGATTTCGGAGAGGAGAAGGCGCTTGAAAAGTGGTTGGATTCACTTGTTGCAATGACGAGCTGTGCTATCTGTAAGGGTGGGGAGTATTGAAATGGAGGAATCTGCTAATGTGTAAATGTAGGATCAGAAATGGGAGAGAAACGACGCAAAAGTGAGAAGGAAGACAGTGAAGGAGGAAAGAGAAAGAAGGTGAAGAAAGACCAGGAAGAGGTATGTTTATTGATTGATTTGAATTTAAAATACAGAATATAGATGAGTTAATGCTGTCTACATTGCATCTTCGTAATAATTTTCATTATTTTTATTCTGAAGCTTCAAAGAAAGTTTTGTTCGTTACTGGTAAAAGGTGTTCCAGGTCAAGCGATTTTACAGTAGCAAGCTACCCTGCTAGATGGGGCAAGCCGGTAAGCCAGCTGCATCAAAAAATGAAACAAATAAGACACCGACTTGGGTTCGGCACGTTTATATTTTTCTATAAAGTTGATCTTGCAGGCAGTAGCTGAAGTGGAGTCGAACAATGAGAGCGAAGAAGTTGCAATTGAGGTGAGGGGAAGGATGGAATCATACAGTTTTGGAAGATATTTAAGGATATTTAATTTAAAATTATTTTAATTCGAATTTAATTTATTTTTGCTTGCAGCCGGAAGTGAAGGAGAAGAAGAAGGACAAGAAAAAGAAGAGAAAGAGCGGAGTCGACGAAGAGGTAATTTAATATATTTTTTAAAATATTACAATTGTTTGGGCTCTTAGAAGTTTCTTATTGCGGTCATGCGAGATTTTCGTTTCACGAATATTATTTGAGTGTGAGATATCTTTGCATTGCAATTCAATCCTTTTCATTATCGGTCTTTCTTTACATCAATCGACTACTTCTTTTTCTCACTCTCTTCTCTTTCCAGTCTTCCTCCTCTTCCATCGATATCTTCGATGAAATCTCCTCTGCTTCGATTATCGACGATGCGATGATTGGAAGACTCAAGGGATATCTCAACGACAATAAGGATGACGTCAGTGCATCTGCAATCACTGATTTAGAGTTGTACCTTTAACAGGAAACCCACTTGTTTCCATTACTGCAGTAGTTGATTGTGTATTTGAGTTGTCAAATTTCTCTACCGTACTCCCATCTTTCCTCGCAGGAGTCCTCAGTGGCTGCCGTCCGTTCCCATGCCTCTTCTGTTCCCTTCCTCGCCGCTCTTCTCTGTGCCTACACAGCCTCTCGATCCGCCTACGATCGATCGATATTCGAGTGTCTCCAGACACTCGAACGACAGTATGCCGTCAATCTCAGGTACGGCATCGTATTGGAAATTTATAGTTATTGTACCAATAATAGACTACTTGGTTTTTGCACCATTGTCGATTGGAACAGTCTGTGAAGTGCTCAAAACTGAAATAGTTATTGCAGCTGGATATGGACAGTATTGTTTTGCGAATAGAATAGGGTATCTTATGATAGCAGTGAAACTATGATCAACCGAATTCTTAATAGAGTGTAAGTCGTATTCCCTTCAGCGCTCTTTCTCCTCTTGTCTTCGATGGTCGAGCGAAGGTGAATTACGAGAAGTTGAAGGAACTCGGACGATTTCTACACGTCAAACTCACACCTGATCAGGTTAGAAGATTTTTTAAAGAAAATAATTTAAATCCCCCATTAAAAATAGTAGATGTTGAGGTTTCAATCTTTTAATTATGCTCGAATCTGAGCAATCTCTGTACGTATGGATACAGTCAGCGATCGTCTTTTATTAATAGTATTCATGAAACTTGATAGCCGTGGAGTGTAGTAAGTGGAGCTTGAAACAGTCATACCTACAGTAGTTTTAACCGTATTTAACATGTAGTACACTTTAAATAGCAATCGATATTGTAACCAAATTCAATTAACTCAATCGTCATCCGCCCCCTCTGCAGGTTCTGGAGTGGTTGGACGGAACTCAACTGTGGACGACGGCGATGATGGCAGAGCATCCAAAGATGGCTGACAGAGGGGAAAAAGTGAGAGAAGAGAAGAGATGCAACTTGCAAAAAATAAACACTCATTCAAAAAAACGTTTAAAACGTTTGAGTTATAGAAAGAGTGCTCGCGCACCAGTAGTCGATTTCACGATCATATAAATTTAAAATTATAATTGTCGGCTTGCTACTCTGAACAAAATACTAGAGATCGAAGAAATAGGGAAAGAATTAATGCGTTTGGAAATATAATAATTTTTTTTTATTTTCAGTTGTACGACACTCAATTCGTGCTGCGTCTTCTGCTGAGCATCGTGCAGCCGGGAAGTGAGGTGAGAAAGGGGGCTGCAGATGCGGAAATAAGAGATTCAGGGGCTCTGAGTAGTAAAATAATATTAAAATTTAATGGCCAGCAATCACTAGCATTCGTTGTGAATATTTTGAGAGAAAAGTTAAGACTGTGTTTCACATAGACCTAAAAATGCAAAGACGTTGAGGCTAATCTTGGATAAGTATTCTAATTAGTTTTTACTTGCGGATTGACATGGAAATTGAGGATTTCTGACAACTTTAAATATAATACAATAACTTTCCTTTGTCAGTTGAACTGTCGTTCGTTCGTGGACCGCAACTGCCTCGCTCTCGCCTTCTCTTCGACCTCTTCTCCCGATGAGGAAACGAGAAGACTCGCATTGGTCCTGCTGCAGAGATTCCTCTCACTACTTATGGAATTGAAGGCAAGCTGAGAGAGAGAGAGATGGAAAATTGTGGAAGGAGTTGTTTGACCAGTGACGCTACTGCAGAAACGGGTAGAATAAGGCCGCTCAATTGGTGTTTCAACCTGGTATTAAAACGGGACTGTCTATGAGCATTGGATCATTTGCATGCACTAAGTGTTACTAAATAACAAGACCTGAAAAATGGGATACAAAAAAGATAATTAATCTCCTTGTTCAGACGGACGATTTCGCTGAGAAGAGCATGGTTGTTTATCTCATTCGACTCTTCAAGAACAGTCTCGAGACGGAGGCACCGCGGGTCAATCATGGTACGGTATTTTATCATATTTAAATAAAATGGAAATCAATTCGACAAAATTGCAACGGTTCACAGTGAAAATGTGGTAGAAATGGCCTCGTTCTGTAATTTTGCATGTATGAGTTGTAACCCTGTGATTTTGCGCTACTTCACTCTTTTAATTCAGACTGTCTTAGCGTATCAGCAATACGATCAATGCTAGTTCATAGTTACTCATTTCAGTAATCTCTCTTGTATGCTGATGGAATAAATAAATTTATAATAAAAAATCAATAATAATACGATCGATGATAGTTACAGTCATAGGTCGAAAGGGTGCGTTGCGACAAGTCGAAAATGCGGGTTGGGTTTGTCAAAAATCGGCATGAAAAACCGAAAACATGGGTTGGATTCGTCAAAAATGTGCATGAAAATTCGAAAATGCGGGTTGGGTTTCCATTTTTTTCACCAAAAATTCTCAAAATGCGGGTTGGCTTCGTCGTTTTTGACATGCCTTTCGACCTATGGTTACAGTATCACTCCATTGCAGTGATCTCCCACTTCTTCGCCCGTGTCTCCAAACTTCTCCTCAATCCGATCCATCCCGTCTACGCTCCAATCTGCGCCTTCCTCACACTCAAACCTGCCATTGAGATGCATCAGGTGAGAGGGAGGGGAAGAGAGAGAGAGAGAGATAGTGAATGATACCATGTAGTTTGGGGCTACAAGAATATTTCAGATTAGAGGGAGCTGAGGTTTGCCTAGACGGTTGATTTACTAGTTATGCGAAAGTCATAACTGGGTTGTTCAACGATTGCCGATTTGATTCCTGTTACTAGGCAGTTTAGAGTTGCGCCGCATCCACGAAAGGCAATGGAGCTCAGTGTGGATTCCTCGATGGATTCGTTTCTCATATTCGGAAATGCCAAAAAAGAGCTCATCTTGGTTTCAAACTACGTTCGTTTGTCAGGTGCCGGAGCTGTTCAAACTGCTCATCTCCTCTTCGACTGAACACTTCGAAGACGAGCAGAAGTGGCTGCTCAATCTGCTTGCTGCAGCTGTCGTCGATGCTGCAGATTACAGAGTGCTGCAGAATAGGTGAGAGAGGAGGGGAATTGCACGCAATCTCATGTTTCATTATGATACGACGAGGAAATCTCAATGAAGGCTCTGAAAGATGGTGGTTTTGTGCTCTAGGTGGGGCATGAAAACGGATACTTAGTTACGCAGTCAAATAATCCGAAGCGGCAGTGTGATTATCGAGAAAATGCGAGACGAATGGTCCCAGACATTTTCCCTCTCATTCAGATCGTCTCTCCGTCTGATCCAGTCTCTCTTCTCCTCGTGTCTCTCTCGAATGGGAACGAGACAGGCTTGTCTCGCTGTACTCAAGGTATTACAAATAACTGTTAAAACGTAATAAATTTTATGGAATTTCAAATTGGCCATGTTTTTTTAACGTGTTTTTACGTTTTAGCATTAACTCAACAGAAAACTGCATGTTCCTTTTATTTGTTCCCTTTTTAGGCCGTTGTCTCTCTTCCTTCTGCTGCCTACGACGTCCTCACGAAGCACAATCTGGCTGCGTGGATTGCTGCGACGATTCAGGTGAGAGACGAGAAGAGAGAGGGGGAGGAGACTGTGGAATTGGGGTTTCATAGTGGGGCTATCAGAGGGCGATCGATGCATAAGTAAGTTCACGTGTGTTTTCGTCGTATAGGCGCAAAATTAGCAGCTACCATTATGAGCATTAATTGTTCGTCTAATTAGCACTACTCATAAATGCTGATCACTTCTTCATTGCAGCGTCCATCTCTTACTCGATGGGAGGTCATCTACCTCGGAGAGATCTTCACTCTTCTGCTAGAGAATGCCAGAATCTACGGAAGGGGCAAACCGGGCGCTACCGTAGCACACGCACTCGCCAAGATTACTGTACACTCGGTGAGTATACGGTAGTTACTCATGGCATAAGGATACGGTAGATATTTAGTTGAAGAATGTAGCGTTATCCTTTGAATTTATTACCATAGTCACTCCTTCTGTGGACCTTAACGTGAGAAGTGGATGGGTAAAATGATATTCCGTATGCCGTATATTCCTGGATCGATTGTAGGTCACTCGTCGATTGGGCGCGGGCGGAATTACAGCGGCGGATACGGTAGCCTACGGTCACATAATGAAGGCAGAAAAGAGCATCAAGAGTGACTGGAAGGGAATGGAAGTGAAGATTGAAATGAATGAAGAGGATACTGTAGTAGTGAACTAATTATCGATTCGCTGTTGCGTTATCATTGTTGTTTGTCCCAATTTATTGTTATTTCCCGTTGAGTTTGAGATTCACGTCGATAAAAGACTGTCAGATGAAGTTCTGCATTTGCATGGTGCGAATTACAATACAAACAACACTTGTCTGGGAGTGAATTGTTCCTTTTTTCACTTCACTCCTCTTCATTATTGGCAGCGACGCGAGTCCACGGCGGTCGGAGACCATGGACAGTCAGTTTATCGATTTTTCGGGCATGATGAAATCGAAGCCCCGCCCACTTCCGGTTGAACATTTATCGATCGTTTTTCAGAAACGCCTCCGCGAAACGTGCGAACAGCGAAGACGCCTATTAGTTCGGATCCGAGTGATTACGAAGAGAAGCAATCGAGTGAGGAGATTTGAGATTAGAGTAGGAAGAGTGTAAATAAAATAGAGATAAAATAACTGAAAAATGATTTCCATTCGAGAGACACTTGAAACTACTCTGAAAGTCTTGATTCTTGTCCCTGTTTGGAATATGTTTCAACATCTTTTTGTTTCAGCCAAAAACAGCAGAACCTCGTTCCGGACGACTGTGAGGAAGCTGATGAAGGACAAGAAGAAGGGAAAGGGAAATACAACCAGTTCGAGGTGAGGGGCGGAGTCTAGAAAGGGGCGGAGTCTGACCATTACAGTACTACGAAATCGTCAAGATCATCGAGATCTTCTGGAAAAAGGGGACACCATCATAACCACCATCACACCACCACGATGAGATCGCCTGCGAGGGGAAAGAAAGTGAGGACATTTGGGTAATTACTGTAGGTCTGTTTACTCTCAATTTCGTCATTTGACCAGATCCACCCATTGAACACTTTGGAAATGGCTAAAATGATCGGAAGGGGGATTCGAAGAATGATTACGGTTCAATCTGGCTTTATTAGAACATGACATTCACTTCGAGAGTAAAATGATGCAATAAAACATGCAATTTTCAGGGTCGTTTTCAGATGACAGGAAGACTCGAGCATGGCCGGGACATAGAAATTTATGATTTTTAATTTGGCTGAAAACATAGTACAAGGTACTACAAACATCCCTCTATCGAATAGCGTTTTCAGAATTTTTTTTTAAAATTTCGTTTACGCGTGAAACACAAATCAACCTTGTGAGTCGGGAACTAATTCGAGAAATAGTAAAGTTTGGAAAATCATAAATCTCTTCAAAGTGAAGATAGATATCCACAGTTTGGTGTGTTAGATAGATAAATGACCTGGCTTGTTTACCAACCGCTCGATATCATTCCTGGTTCATGCGCCGGTGCGGGGTGGTCGCTTTTGCAAAAGTTGAGCTAGTTTTCTTAAAAGTCAAAACGGCTGGTTCACTCTAAGAGATGTTCTGGTGAACATTGTTAGTACTAACCATATTGTAAAAATGAGCGGAATCGGGCCATGCATTCTAAAGATACTCGTATTTTTGTCAGTTCGGTCAAATATAATTAATGGCCGCGAACATCAATTGTGGCCCATTTGTGGTGAAAACTATCGCAAACTATACAAAAACAATATTTATGTTCTTTGTCGTATTTTTTATTGATTGATTTTTCGAGTAAAAAAATAGAAAAAAATTAGCGTCGATTTTTGGATTAGCGGTATTTCGATTATTTCGAAGTCTGTATGTTTCTTATTACGTTTCATATTATTAGTTATAAACGCTGGTGCAAGATGTTTCTGTAATTCCTTCAGCAAATATATCTTGCCCATTTAATCTACACCTAAAATGCGAAATTTGTCTTCCACTATTAGAACAGGTTTAATTCCGTCCATACTTCATCATGGCATTCCTCATTATAGGTAGACAAATTTCTTTTTTGAAAGTGAACGGCTATCTGTTCGTAGAAAAGAGTTACAGAGCCTAGCAAATCGATTATAATGCGAAAAGCGCGTGCTCTAGCTTCTCTAGCACTCTCTCAATTCCCCACGCTCTCTCGCCTGGGTTCGGACCCCGAGCAAGGCAGAAATCTTTTGCAAAGACTTCTCTGATTCACCACAAATGTTTGTGGACTCAATTCACGCGATTTAGATAACACAGAAGGTTTGCAAAAGATTTCTGCCCTGCTCGGGGTCCGAACCCAGGCGAGAGAGCGTGGGGAATTTGACGCATTATAATCGATTTTCTAGGCTCTGTAACTCTTTTCTACGAACAGATAGCCGTTCACTTTCAAAAAGGAAACTGGTCTACCTATAATGAGGAATGCCATGATGAAGTATGGACGGAATTGAACCTGTTCTAATAGTGGAAGACAAATTTCGCATTTTAGGTGTAGATTAAGTGGGCAAAATATATTTGCTGAAGGAATTACAGAAACATCTTGCACCAGCGTTCATAACTAATAATATGAAACGTAATAAGAAACATAAAGACTTCGAAATAATCGAAATACCGCTAATCCAAAAATCGACGCTGATTTTTTTCTATTTTTTTTTACTCGAAAAATCAATCAATAAAAAATGCGACAAAGAATATAAATATTGTTTTTGTATTGTTTGCGATAGTTTTCACCACAAATGTGCCACAATTGATGTTCGCGGCCATTAATTATATTTGACCGAACTGACAAAAATACGAGTATCTTTAGAATGCATGGCCCGATTCCGCTCATTTTTACAATATGGTTAGTACTAACAATGTTCACCAGAACATCTCTTAGAGTGAACCAGCCGTTTTGACTTTTAAGAAAATTAGCTCAACTTTTGCAAAAGCGACCACCCCGCACCGGCGCATGAACCAGGAATGATATCGAGCGGTTGATAAACAAGCCAGGTCATTTATCTATCTAACACACCAAACTGTGGATTTCTATCTTCACTTTGAAGAGATTTATGATTTTCCAAACTTTACTATTTCTCGAATTAGTTCCCGACTCACCAGGTTGATTTGTGTTTCACGCGTAAACGAAATTTTTAAAAAAAAATTCTGAAAATGTGATTGCCGGGCAGAACTCCCGCTCGGACGCCGCTCAAGGAGTGACTCCGCCCACTCGAGGCCACGCCCATTTGAAGTCCCGCCCACTCCTCCCACTTATTCGATCACCTAATTTACGCCTTTTCATCAATGTGATAATTCACCGAGCCCAATCAGAACAATACAAACGCGATAAACGAGATTCTCATCTGCAATTATTGTGTTGTATGATTTTAGTATGAAACAGAGTGGTATGGACAAAGGTTACGATGAGCATTCAATAATGACTAGGGTTCTCTTATTGGAACTGATTCCGGAATTCCAATAAGGAGAACAAGGGCACTCAGACCGCGAGGGTAGTGAGAGATAACGCAGAATGAGAGAGCAAGGGAATTCCAACGGATTTCTAATGGAATTCTCTTCCAATAAGCGAACCCTAATAATGCGTGAACCGGCAATGAAAGAAGGGATAGCATCTGGATATTTGAGGCGCTGTTTGTCCATTAGTTCTCCGTCGCTTGCACTACATGTGGAACGAGAATGTGCCTGGTGTCTGAAAGTAATTATGGTTGTTTCGTCTACAATTCCTTGTCACCGACATTTCCATGGATATGGAGCTTCCTTTTCAGATGAAATTCGCTGTGCAATGGTGAATGCCGAATGATTCATTATTTAGTATTTAAAGAAGAGGGAGATAATTAAAAATCTCACCATCGAACCACTGTTTGCATTGAGAATCCGACAAGGATTCGTAAAGGAGAAAAATGGGAGGTATACTTTCTCTATAACTATAACTCTTATAGCTCTTATTGTTTTATATTTTCCATATTAAATACTTCATGGTACTCGAAAAAAATGTTGCATAGAGCGTCTTCTTCAAAGAATGACCTAATTCCTTCGTTTTCTTGGTCAATCAAAGTGCTGGTCGTAATAAAATCGTGGCATAATCGAGTGTCTTCTCACCTTTTGTGTTTCCATTGTGAGAGATAAGAGAGAGAGAGAGAATGGGGCCAACGATCACTCAGTCGTTGACTGGAAATGACCAACTTTCTTCTCGTATCCGTACTTCCCGTCCTTCTCACACTACTTCTCACATCCGGAGTATGGGTGGGGGTGAGTACTATCTCTAATAATTCCAACATTGATATTCCCTGAGGGAGATTTTAAACTCTAATGTGCGTGCGAAAATGATGGAGCTGATCTCTTGTTGCGGTGGACACTTTATGAAATTCGAGTTGTCAATGTTCGCTGAGGGATGCAGAGTTTCAAACGACTACATAGATACTTATCTATCAGAATTTTCCCCTTTGTACACTCCTATTTGCAAAACACATATCTTTCACAGCGAATACAAGTACGGGTTGATTATGTTTTGGTGAAACGAAAATGAGTAATCTCGAATTTGCAGGTCTATTTCATCTTCGACCTCGGCGGTCCAAAAGGAGGAGAAACCAATAACTACTATTGCGGTATGGTTTTCGAGCATTGATATCTAATAATCGTTCTGTAAAAGCTTTTTCAGACTGCATTGATTTCACTAAAATCATATTTTAACGGTATTGCAGGTGACTCAACGACCTCGTCTCCCATTTCTCCCACAGTCAATCCTGATCAATGTGCACTCGAGGGCAAATACAGTCCATGCACGGCTGATTGCGAGTTAGTATCTATTTATCACAGCATTGAATTGGCACCATGCCAAGAATTTCTTTCGTTTTCTGACTCTCTCGTTTCACGAACTGTGATTCTCTCTTTCTCTAACTTGATCTCGCCGAGACTCTAAACTCCCCTATCGAATCTTTAATCAATGCATGCGCAAGTTATGCGAGAGAAACAGTGTGTTTGAACATCTCATCTGGGCGAAAAAATGGCCTGGTAGCACGAATTGCTAATTGCAGATTCGTAATTTGCGAGACGCTCCAGGATGATTTGTATCCGGGACAGAACTACGGCACCACTTCATCTACTGATTGCTGGAAACGACTAATCAGTAATCCCCTTCCTCCCCTTCGATAATCTCTCTTGACATTAGTGATAACAGCTCAATCTCGCAATCAGACACCTTGCTCAGAAAACGCGCTGATTTTATGCGTTTTTCGGAAAGCTTTGAACTTTCTTTCAGGTTCTGCGAAAGAAGAGATCGTGATCGGCTCGTATTATTGGTCGTTGCTGATGAATGAAACGGATGATTGCACTGATGATTTGGGATACAGCAAGAATGTGAGACAAATAGGATATGTGAAAAGAAGGAAAATGATGCAAATTCGAGGAAAATACTAGAAACGTGATCAAATGACCAATGACAATCGTTATTTTCGTTCGAGATCTTTGAACAATTCTGACGTGGACTCTCATTGACGGTTGCGGGGATTTTTGTCAGAGACATTTGGGATCAGCACAGATAGTTGCTTCTCCATCGAATACTCATGCAAAGATGCGGTGTTCAGGGCCAGGAGATCTTCGATCTCTTGAAGGACGCAGCTAGTCGTGGAATCGCCATTCGAATCGCCATGAACGAACCATCGGGACAGTATTGTCAGTTTTCAATCCGAAGCAGTAAAGTTTACGAAAGTTTCCTCTTATCTGATGAAATCTTGGAATAGCGAATCACTTCCTCTATTTTAATAGAGACGTAGTAATTCTCACGGACATGCCTCATTTAGCCTTGATTATAATTGAAAGATATTTTTAGATCATTTTGACATCCACTAATTTTGATATTGAAAAAGCTTAATTGATCATTCTTGGTTGAGACATTTATCACATACATTTCTCCTTTATTCAGCATACAACGAGCCGTATGCCATTCGTGACGTCAATCCAGAGAAGGTTCAAGTGAGAGGACTCAACTTCTCCCATTGGTATAAGGGATACGGAATGCTGCACACAAAAGTAAGTTAATGGACAAGAACATTGAGCAGATAAAGCAGTAATTCTAATTCCGGCAGACATCTTTATAAAAGACATTTATCGATAGCTACGTAAATCACTCGTGAAAAGAAAATTGAATTTCAGTCTTGGGCAGTCGACGGCAAGCATTCGTACGTTGGATCTGTCAACTTTGACTGGAGATCACTCACACAAGTAAGCGATTTATATATTGTTTTTAATGTGCCATTTAGAAGCAAAAATAAGCATTATTTATTTGATTTCTGGACGAGCTTTGGCTCCGTTCGAGGAACAAATTCACTGTTTAGGTCAAAGAGATTGGAATTTCTGTTTTCAACTGCCCATGCATTGCCGAAGACGTGAAGAGGATGATTGACATCTACTGGGAAATGGGTGAGACGATTGCGTCATTGCTATGCAATCTTCATGCTTTTCATTTGCCATTTATCGTTATTTATTCTTTAGAGGGAAATTTGAAGACTCAATTTCAATATTTTAAATGGTAAAATAATCAGGCGCGGAGGGCGCTGTTCTTCCCACCCATTGGTCTAATGAATACTCCACGAATGCCAACCACGACATGCCATACAAAGTGCCCAGACAAGTCGGACCAGCGACTGCTGTTCATTTCTCGGTATAACATTCATAATTTGCTAGACTTCTCATCTAGAACTCTGACCTATGAAATAGTCCCCTCATTCTGCGGAGGTAGCAGGCAAATCGAAAACAACCGACTTAGTTTTTGAATTATTTCTTCATGAACTTACAAACTAGCAGGGTGTGTTGAGGTTAAACTACGTTATGGTAGGGTGCGCACTACGTTTTCAAAGCATGGTTCAGGGGGGCGTTCAGTTGCAGGGCACAGTTCAGTCCAGGGAGAGCTTTGCAGCCGACTCCAGGCTCGGTCCAGGGGAAGCTCGGTAGCAGGCTCCAAGTTCGGTCCAGGGGAAGCTTTACAGCCGGCTCCAAGTTCGGTCCAGGGGGAGCTCGATAGCCGGCTCCAGGTTACATTGAAGCTTGACTTATGTTGGGGAGTGTTAATCGCTACAAAGAGTACTGGCTTATTCCGTTGCAAAAGGCTCGTGAGGCTGAGAGTGATCGAAAAAAGTTGCCACTACGCCACTTCGTGGCTCCGTGGCAACTTTTTTCGATCGCTCTCAGCCTCACGAGCCTTTCTCAACGGAAACGCAAGATACAGTGCGTTCAGAACGTTTTCGAACACTTTCCCGATATCACAAAACGCTGTTCCTGTAATCCCCTACGCTCTCTGAATCACTTTGGAACTTTTCGAAAATTTCGATTTTCCACGTTAAAACGTGTTAGAACACGTTCTGACACGTTTCTGACATCGTAAAACACTTTTCCTGTGATCCCCTACGCTCTGTGAATCATTTTGGAACTTTTCGAAAATTTCGATTTTCCACGTTAAAACGTGTTAGAACACGTTCTGACACGTTTCTGACATCGCAAAACACTTTTCCTGTGATCCCCGACACTCGCTGGAGCGTTTGGAGAAAGTTCGAAAATTTCGGTTTTTCATGTTAAAACTCGGCAAAACAGGTGAAAACGTGTTTCACGGTACTCAAAAACGTGTTAGAACGGTTTCTGGCGCTTGCGAAAAATGCGGCAAAAGGTTTGCCCGCGGCGGGGGTCGAACCTGGGGGTCTCGGATTCAAAGTTTGGCTCGTAACCCACTTGGCTATGGATTTCGTTAATTAAATTTTGTAAAATTTAAAAGGTATTCTGGTCGGGAATCATATGCAAAAGGATTTGGGAAGATAGCGCGATTTTGAAGCGAAATAAATTTTTGGGAATTTTCGCTCATTGTAATATACACACACACACACGCGCGCACACACACACACACACACACACACACACACACACACACACACACACACACACACACACACACACACACACACACACACACACACACACACACACACACACACACACACACACACACACACACACACACACACACACACACACACACACACACACACACACACACACGCACACACGCACACACACACACACACACACACACACACACACACACACACACACACACACACACACACACACACACACACACACACACACACACACACACACACACACATTCTGAAATAATAGTCTTTAGTAATTTGATATTACAATGAGCGAAAATTCCCAAAAATTTATTTCGCTTCAAAATCGCGCTATCTTCCCAATTCCTTTTGCGTGCGATTCCCGACCAGAATACCTTTTAAATTTTACAAAATTTAATTAACGAAATCCATAGCCAAGTGGGTTACGAGCCAAACTTTGAATCCGAGACCCCCATGTTCGACCCCCGCCGCGGGCAAACCTTTTGCCGCATTTTTCGCAAGTGCCAGAAACCGTTCTAACACGTTTTTGAGTCCCGTGAAACACGTTTTCACCTGTTTTGCCGAGTTTTAACATGAAAAATCGAAATTTTCGAACTTTCTCCAAACGCTCCAGCGAGTGTCGGGAAAAAAATCACAGGAAAAGTGTTTTGCGATGTCAGAAACGTGTCAGAACGTGTTCTAACACGTTTTAACGTTGAAAATCGAAATTTTTCGAAAAGTTCCAAAATGATTCACAGAGCGTAGGGGATCACAGGAAAAGTGTTTTACGATGTCAGAAACGTGTCAGAACGTGTTCTAACACGTTTTAACGTGGAAAATCGAAATTTTCGAAAAGTTCCAAAGTGATTCAGAGAGCGTAGGGGATTACGGGAACAGCGTTTTGTGATATCGGGAAAGTGTTCGAAAACGTTCTGAACGCACTGTATCTTGCAACGGAATAAGCCAGTACTCTTTGTAGCGATTAACACTCCCCAACATAAGTCGAGCTTCAATGTAACCTGGAGCCGGCTATCGAGCTCCCCCTGGACCGAACTTGGAGCCGGCTGTAAAGCTTCCCCTGGACCGAACTTGGAGCCTGCTACCGAGCTTCCCCTGGACCGAGCCTGGAGTCGGCTGCAAAGCTCCCCCTGGACTGAACTGTGCCCTGCAACTGAACGCCCCCCTGAACCATGCTTTGAAAACGTAGTGCGCACCCTACCATAACGTAGTTTAACCTCAACACACCCTGCTAGTTCTTTCCTGAAATTTGATTATTGATTACTTCAGTCCTCTCCGATCGAGTTCAATTCGTGCAATCGTGACAATGACATCGATAATATGGTATGTTGGCTACTTGACCTACCGTACTCTATCGTATCCTCAATCATTCAGATTCGAATGATAGACGAGGCTCAGGAGTTTGTGTATCTGGCAGTGATGGACTACGCACCGGCTACAACTTATACAGCCAACCATGAGTGAGCACACGAATATTTATTTATTTTATCGTGCACATTTACAAAACAATTGTTAGAAGTATGGAGAAGGAATACATGGGTGAGAATAAAGACACCGCTTCTGCAATTCAATGTTGATTCGAATTTCATTTATTGATCTCTCACCGAAACAATAGATTTTTCATAAATGTTCAGAGTGCGAGTATCTTCCTTCTCTGCTTTTTCGATACCCTAAAATTCATGTTATGCTATTCAGATACTACTCAAGACTGCAAGACGCGCTTGTGAGAGCTGCGATGGAGCGATATGTTGATGTGGGAAGCATTTATTTTCCTCAGCAATACATTACAAAGTAACCATGCAATACACAAATCAATAAGATTTAAAAGTGCCAGTCAGTAATAATTGCAATGTATATACATTTTTTCTGACATCGCAATGAACCACAAAATGGTTGGAAACAAAATTCAGTCATTGTTTCAATTCGAAATCTCCAAATTGAATCGATTCATGACTTCTGAAAGACTTATCAAAAAGATTTATACATTTTAAGAGAGATGAACGAAAATTGATCACCGCGTTCAGGTTCGTTTCATGATGTCGAAATGGGATCACACCATTCCCAAACAGTTTCCGTATCTGCATGCTCTTGACAAATTCAACGATGGAATGCCCTGTCGGACACCACAATTTGATGGTTCGATTTCACATTGTTCCAAACCTCCGGAAGTGGACCGGAAGTTTCACGGTCAAAAATCACTTGCGTTTTATTCACGATGAGGTATTACTTTTTCGTTTACTAATTGAAAGAAAAAAAACATTCAGAAAAATATTCCAGGAGCAGAGTGCAAACCGGGTCAAAATGGGCAGATCAACGTGAAAGTATTTGAGGTGAGCTACATTTGTCTTGGTTAGAGAAAGAGGGAATCGTTGAGAGAGCGCACGAAACGAGAGGGTCAGATAACGAAAGACGTTCTTGGCATGGCGCCAACTCGACGCAGAGTAGAGCAATTGTCTAACAATAGGTAGGGGCCGCAACGTGATCTTCCAATTTCATGCTAATTGAAAAAAATGTGGTCAAATGAACCGCTAAGGTCTCAATAACATCATACTTTTTGCCGTTTGTCGATATCTTGTCTCTGAGCCGCGCTACGCCTCGAAAACCATGCGCGTCATTTGGCAGAAAGTGGTGAAAGAGAGAAGTGGGCGGAGCTAATCTACATCTCTAAATCCTGACTGATTTTGAGAGTGAAAGAGCACTCCTTACCCGTGTTCCCCCATGGCTCAGGCGGTTGAGCACGGTCTTTATAAACAGAAGGTCGCTGGTTCAAATCCAGCGGTTTGCAAAATTTTTTGCTGATTTTGCAAATATCTTTAAAATCAAATGACAATTCTGCGAATTAATAAAATTTTAATTTTTTTGTTTGTATAGATTCAGCATGCTATTGCACCTATACTGAGACTTGCGCAGCTGTGTCGGTGATTTGGAAGTGTTCTAAACACCTATTCTTGAGCCTTTCAGTCAATTTTTGATCTACTAAATGTTGTCAGAACAAGGTGCGCAACGCCTCATTCGTAGAGTAGATCGTGAGCTCTCGAATAAGCTTTTGAACGCGGGATTTGGTCGAAAATTAAGCTTGTCATTCGATTGGGACAATTGTTCCCTCTCGTCGAGAAAGGTAGGGGGCGGAGCTTGCGCCCCCTAACAATAGGATAACTTTGAAACTTGAGATTCCCAACGTTGGCTACGAGACTATTCCATACTCAAGAGTGCAGCACAACAAATACTTTGTGACGGAGAAATCCGCCTATATTGGTAACTTTTTTATTCCACTCCTTTTAAATATTTTTTTTTTGACTAGAGTGGGAAATCGGTTCAAAAGTAAGACAGAATCTTTCACTTCCGCAAACTCTGCCGTCCCTAACCCCTTCTTGGAGGCGAGAGTGTGCCATAGAATGTGACCAACCTCTCCAATGAAGTATAGGTTGAAACCCGTGTTACTTGATCTCATCATATTTGATCGTTAATTTCTACAGGAACTTCAAATTGGCTGGCTGACTACTGGATTTCAATGGCCGGCATTGGAATGAGCATCAAAAGCACCGATTCAAACTCGCAAAATGCACTTGTGAAGAAACTGAAGGAACTCTATCTCAGGTTTCAGAAATATTCCCGTTTTCTAGAATTTTTTGAAAAAAAAAATTTCAGAGACTGGGACTCCAACTACGCAACGGCCATCAGCAAGTTTGACAAGAGGGGAAAACTGTTGAAGAATTAGAATTTGATAATCGATAATTAACTTGTTTCTTGTTATGTGTGATGAAGTCAATGTCGTCACAAAGTCACTTTATTCCACAACTAAACGAGTATTCTCGGATTTCGACAATTCGTCGATTCTCTTCTCGTTTCTTGCCTTCTTTCTCTCATCGGAAGAACGATCCGAACCATCCCCTCTTCTTTCCTCCATCCTCACGACTCTTCGCTGAAATGAAATCAGTTATCGATTGTTTATTAGGATTACGGTAGTTTATTATCGATCGACACTCACATGTCTTGCTCCTCTTCTGCTCGATTCTCGCTCCTCCCCACTTGTTCGGACGCAGCTCCGGTCGATTGTACATCACTTGAATCATCGAATCGCGGGCCTCAAAGAGTCAGTTGACGATTCGAGGATATACCATATCGCTCGATCGATCGATTACCGTACCTCGTTTCTCTTGATGATGAATGCCTTGAGATCGCTTGCAATGTACGTGTCAAGATCCTCCGATCGGAAGAGAACCGTATCCAGCACGAATAACATTGCACGTTGAAGCAGAGCCAGAATCTGAGAGATCAAAGATCAACCAACGTCGACATTCGTTGGCCTCATGCCAAGTCCACGGTATCATTTGACACCGTACCAGCTCCCTTCTACCGTACCTCCTTGGGCGGCGGCTGGATTGCTCCGGTCTCGAAGTACTTCCGCAGAATCTCATTGTGCTCGAATTGAAGCGCGTTCTCGAGGTAATTGTTCCTGAAGTATACGGTAAGAATAACATATCGATTACACATCGTCAGAATACCGTACCTCTTGAGGATCTTCATCAGTTTTACAGCGAGCAGGTAGTTGGGAGTGGTGGGCTGAACAAACTGTCTTTGTGAGGAATTCTTAAACACTAATTCACCTCCTTAGATACTTAGAATCTTCTAAGTATCTTAGCAAGTATATAAGTAACCTCCTTCTCCTCTTTCTTCTTCACTACAACTCCACTCTGTTTCTTGTCTCTCTGCGTGATTTCTTCTCGTGTCGTCCCTTGTGTGTTCGAAGTCGGTTGCTGCGTGCGCTGCATCTGCAGCTGCTGCACCGGAGGTACCGGCTGCACGGGCTGCACCACCGCACGCTTGTGCGTGTCTCTGAAACACACAAGTATAGTAATCTACCGTATCCTACAGTATTCTACCGTATCCCAGAGTGATCTACCGTATCCTACAGTAATCGGCCGCACCGAGCCGAAGCCTTGATCTTCTCCTTTTCCTTCTTATCCTCCTTCTTTCCACTGCCCGACTCTCTCTTGGTAACTTCAGCCTTTGGCTTGGGAATCTCCCTGATTGTCGGGACAGGAGGAAGCACGACCTTCGGAGGAGTCACTTGCTGAATGAAAAAATCAATTATCGATTTCTACCGTATCCTTATCATCCATCTACCGTACCTTCCTAACGGTTGGTTCCTGTCGAATCTCCTTCGTGTCGGGTTCCTCCATCGTAAGCATCTCCTTCTTCACCTGAACACTCTAATCGTAATCATTGCATCATTCCTATGCAATACCTGATCTCTCATTCCATCATCTTCTTGAGTCCTCTCTAGATCTCGTAGTCGTGCTTCATCGATGCCTGTCGAGTCCAGCTCCTGTCGATACTGCAACGACACGGTAATCAATAATCACGATACGGTAGGTGATTTTTTTATCTTTGGGTCCTTGAGACACAATAGAGTAGTCTCATTATGAGCTCCAATCGTATTTTCAATGTACAGTGTGGTCAATTGGACCAAAAGATCAAGGGCCAAAGATCAAAGATCATGTTCCTCTTTTCTCACACTCTCCGCTGCATCAGTCGACTCCATTGTCGGTCCCTGATCCACTGTCTCCGTCGATTTCCACTGAAGCTCGCGCGTTTTCATCCTGCAAAACACGACTCCGTTTTCGCGACTCCGCCCCTTCCGAGCCCCGCCCACTAGCAACTCCGCCCACTCACTTGGCCACCGCCAACTGCGCGCATCCATCGTTCTCGAAGTTCTCAAAGTGCGTCGCCTCTCCGTCCGAAGCAGATGGAACGTGAGACCTGCAGTGAAAGAGGATTAGAATCCGCCCACGTTGACTCCGCCCTCTTCCCCTATAGACTCCGCCCACCATTTGGCCTTCTTCGGTTTGGGTTTCTTCTTGGGGGTTTTGTTGATGGGAGTGGTGGTGGGCGTGACGTCATTGCCTGTCGTCGTCGTTTCTGTTGATGGCTGCGACCTGAGATGGGGTACGGTAAGGTACGGTAGGGTTACTGTCAGGATACGGTAATCAATAGTTTTTGACTGGGATACGGTATTTCCAAATTCGAGGCAACGAAAGCCCACTCATTCCCCCCGCATCTGGTCGTTACTATTGGTCAATTGACTTTCCGAGAATTCGTGCGAATGATTCGATCTTTAGTCTTGACGTTGGGAAGAAGTTGTCGAGGTTACGGTACTGTTTATCGAGCCTTAACTATCGCTTTAAACTCACTGGGGAGGGACTTTTCGCGGCGCCCGATTGGCCACATCCGGATGCGGACTATGAGCTCTACAAATTAATATTTTGAGAAAGTGGGCGGAGCCTCAGAAAGAGGCGGAGTCACACTTACGCGTAGAGATCCTTGAAGCGTTCGTGATGCCGATTCGACTTTGACGATCGGGCATACTTATCTTGAATGATATTAATATGTGATTATCGTTAGAATACGGTAGTCTGGTCGTTAAGATGGAGATACTCAGAGCGGGAAGTCTCGCGGTTCCTGTTGTCTCCTGATGAGAGAGTAGGGGAGTAAGGGAGAGAGCACTTTGTGTACGGTATGTACCGTGACTCTAAATCGTCCTGGAATTCACATGAAAGTGGTTACCTTTGGGTGGCATCGCAGTGGTCGACCGTCCCGAGTGAGTGAGATGAGTAGAAATGAAGTGGACGAGAGGAGATCGAGAGGAATTGAGGGTAGTCAAATGCATCTCTTTGTTTTCCCTAACGAGATCAGTAGATTGCGGGGCGCGATTTTGGACAAAATGCAGAGATTGTCGAACTTCCGCATGGAACGTGCACTTGTTCTAGCCGTTTATATAAATTTATATAGATTTACCAAGGGGTAAAGCCAGTATTGTTCGACATAGCCATACGGGAGTCAGCGGCGAGAGAGCAAACAAAACGATATAATAAAGATAAGTGTCCCAAGTGATAATTGTCCCAAATGGTCCGATTGTCATGAGATTTGTCTTCAGAATTTCATGCGATTTATGTGCGTGTAATTCGCACAAATGGACCCTGCATATCTTTTTAAAAAATTATTATTTAAATTTGCATAGATAATTATTTTTTCTCACGCACGATTTTCGTGCGTACAGATAAAATAAATTGACACCGAACAGCCCTTTGCATACGCGAAAATCACGCGTACTTTAACACGAGAATTATACGGCCTTTTTTTGAAATCGGTCCATTTGGTACACTTATCACAACCCCGTCTTATATAGACTCTCACACTATATCTAGTTCTTTACCGCTTTCTGGGCAGTAAAATTAAGAAAGGAAACCTTACGAATAATGAATCATTAAGTTCGCAGGCTGCAATATAAAATATTAGGTACGTTTACGTTAATTGAGTAAACGTAAATTTATCAATAACAAACAATAAATATGTACAATCGATTGGTCTTCTAATCCGTGCTTTCATACTTTCGTGTTCCGTTGATGTAGAAATCGTAGATCGGTGTTGCATACTTGGACTTCCAGTCTCTGAAATCAGCTTGTACGTTCACTGTACACTTTCCCTGAACAAAATTAACTCGTGCATATTTTTGGCAAACATGAGAATGAAAGAAATAATTCAATTAACTAATTTCACCAATAAAGTCAAGAGTACAGCATCTATCTGAATATATCTACACAGGGCGCGAACTCTTTAACGTGTTCCTCTATGCAGAATTCGATCCTCTTATATTCAAGAGAGTTCGCTCTCCGCTCTCTTCAGTTCATACACTCTCTCGCCTATTATCATTATTGTTGCTTTCCCTGTAGAGATACATATTAGAGAGTGACGAACCTCAAGAAAAGTTCCTTGACATCATTGACAACCTTCTCCTTTCCTCCATCATCAGCTGATCTAATCGATATTCCGATGCCACCTGTGCTTATCCAATAGTCAGCAGACCAGTTGGACGTACCTGTGAACTTATTGATTGGTAGAGTTTTAAACATGCCCATAACACAAAAAGTAGGAATTTAAATAACATCGTACCAATATAAGTGGCCTTCTCTGAGACGAAGTACTTTGTGTGCTGGACTCTCGCGTAAGGAATTTTCTCGAATCTTTCTTGCGGCATCTGAATACAGCAGTTTAATTTTTTTTTTAAATCCAAAATAAGTTTAATGTATGTTATAAATACATGTGAGTAGAGCGCAAAATAATTTATATCAGATAATTCATTGTTCGAAGTGCAGATTTTTCACTAATACATAGAGAGAACAACACACCTCGTAGATTCGTGCTTCAATCTTACCCGACTTGCAAGCTGCAATGACAAAATTTATTCAGTTTTTTCATTGCTTTCCTCTCGGACCGGAACCATTTCAAAATTATTTACGTGCATCGGGTCAAAGGAATTCAAACTGACGGGATACTCCGGGTTTGCAGGGCAGATAGTATCCAAAGTCGTCGAAATCGAACATGTACGAGTAAGACTTCTTCTTTGTGCTCACCCACTTGGACATCATGAATTTGACCTAAACCGTTAATCGATAATCAATATTTATACCAAATTAATTACTACTTACCATTAAAAATGAAACTGCTTGAAATTAATAATTATATATATATATATATATATATATATATATATATATATTGTGCTGAGTATAGAATATAGATGTATAATTCGACTAACGTCAACGAATCGATCGAAAGCGGCTCTCCTAATCGCGGCGTCCAGCTTGTCGTAGTACCTAAAAATATAACTTTTATTATATTTAAATAATCGCATATGCTTTGTAAAATTGCTCCTTAGATCAATATCAAACCTGGTTGGTTTGTCGTAGAGAGTGGAGGGAGCATAGTCCATCACTGCCATGTAGAGATAGTCTTCAGCCTCGTCGATCAATTTGACCTACAATCACACAAAATTAACTCAATGTGTGTTTAGAAAATGGTTATGAAGTAGAGAAAAGTCGAAAGATAAAAAGATAGCTCAGCCGATAAAGTTTTTTTCTAGTTTCTGAATCAAAGTTTACCCACCATGTTGTCGATGTCACTGTCTCTTCCACATGAATCGAGCTGCGGGGGTGCCGACTGAGAGTATACACATCATTCCACCGACCGGTAAACCTTACAGAAAGGCCTTTCGAATGAGAGAGCGTGTGAAATCGAGAGGGACTCTCTCACTTTTGCACACTCTCTCGCTCCAACCCTGGTCTGTAGGTTTGGAATCATGTGTATAGATGTTACGCAGGCTTCGCGTTGTTTATAACGACAAATCATTGTCCGGTATCGGTTATTAAAAATTAAGTGATCATCTTTACTTACTGAGAAGTGAACAGCCTTATTCGGCCCATCCTTGCTGGGCACTAGATACGGATGGTCGTGGTTGGCATTCGTCGTGTACTGCGACGGCCAGTACTCGGGCAATTGAGAATCAGTGGCACCTGCAGTCAGTTTTTTGCAATCATTAACTTTTATGTCGCGCCCCTAAAATACACTATTGATCATAAAAAAAGACTGCGAGAGTGTACTACACCGTTCAATCACTCTCCATTGCTTTGCTATTGAAAAAAAGCACACAATTCTATCAGAAAAAAAGAACCGCAGTTCTTATCGCGGCACTGATTTTGCTAGAGCAGGTAATTGGTCTCACCCATCTCCCAGTAGATATCCAACATTCTCTGCACGTCTTCTGCGATGCACGGACAGTTGTACACTGCCACGCCGATCTCTTTCACCTCCAATTAAATGACTAATTTAATTTAATTCCAATATATCTGTACTATCCAATTCAACGCTTTTACGCACTATACATGGTAGTACAACATTTTGTGATAAAATGCATTTTCTATTTCATTAATTTACCTGCGTTAGAGATCTCCAGTCGAAATTGGCGGATCCCACATACGAATTCTTGCCGTCCACTGACCACGACTGCAATGATCGAATGTGTTTCACGCAAGTTTCAAATCTCTGAGTCGAGTCGATTCATTAATGCGTGCGTGAAAATTCCTCCAAAATCAAAATAAATGTTACATCTCATAATGAGTCGAGATTGTCTCACTTTTGTGTGTAGGATTCCGTTCCCGAGAAACCGGGGAAAGTCAACTTGACGAACGCTCACGTTGACAGGATTGACGTCGCGAATGGTGATGGGCTCGATGTCCGCTGAGTGGAGATACAATTAATATGCCATCTGGTTGTGTAGCACACTGTCCACGCTAATGCTACACATAAAATTTGCTAGGATAACGGTCCTCCAAGGTTTCGTCTCTTGGTACCACTCTCCTCCTTCCGCACGCTCTCTCGTTCGCTCACCGAAACGAGAGGGTGTGCGCCGTGAGGAGAGTGGAAAATCGTTTTCCAAGAAAAAAAACTTGGAAAACCGCTCTCCTATCAAGTTTGCGCTCTGTGTATCAGCCAATTTATGCATTCGTGTACAAGTTGCTCCAAACAACTGTGTGAGTGACCCATAGAAATGGACGTTCTTATCTAGTCAGTGCGTCAACTCTCTAACATGTACCTCTCTAGTGAATTAAACTCTCTTATATTCAAGAGAGTCCGCTATCTACTCTCCTCATTACGCGCACTATCTCGCCAACTATCTAAGAGAGTTGAGTTCACTAGATGTTAGAGAGTTCGCGCGCTGTGTAGTGACTCACTATATCCACTAGTGAGAGCATTCATTGCAATCTGTATCTTGATTCCTTTTGTAGCCGCGTCGATAAGAGCATCGTAGATCTTTTGACCCTGAACAAATTGAGTAAGTGACAATCTGAACATTGACTGAGTCCGCCCCAATTACAGAAGGTTGTTTTCGTACACTCAGAAAAAAATACTAGTATCAGGACACTAAGATACATGTTCACCTGTAAATGAAAGTCATTAGAAATAAATGGCATTCAAATAACAGGCAAGTGAATATGTTCACTTGTTGTAATGATCCTAGTGAGTTTTTCTCAGAGTCTAAATAAGAACCATCGGGCACTCACATCTTTGCTGTACTTCTTGCATACTTCTTCCTCTTCGCACTCTGCAGTTTCAGCCAGAAGAAGTGTCCAGTAGTAAGAACCGATCACAATCTTTTCCTTCGCTTCGTCTGCAATGAATGCACTTCGATAAACTCCCAAATAATTTGCATCCACGCATTCACAAAGTTAAAAGGCTTAAAGGAGGAGTGTCAGCAAAATATCCCACCACGATAACCCTGTCCAAACGAGGAAAGAATACTGTAAGGGCAATCGTCTGTAGTCTGGGATAGAGCACGCTGCCTATGCAAATTCGGGTATGCAGATGGGTAGAAATTAGCGAGTGTGCAAATCCTCCCTCCCCTCCCTCTTCCCCCAGCGGGGGAGAAAGCGCACGCAAATTCGACACGAGAGAGAAAGTTGACCGATAGATTTGCTTAATCGCGCACGCTCGCGCGACACTTGAACCTGATTTCCCTGAACCCTGTAGCTTCTTTGTGCGCGCGTATTTCAGTTCAGAGGAAAGATAGAGTTTCCAAATTTTGGATTTCTGTTTTCGTTCACATGAGTAAGCGATTAATATTATAAAATAAATATCCTATTTTTGCTGATACTCCTTCTTTAACCAGATTTTCTGTTTCTCAAATATTCTTATGGGAGACACCATAAAGCACATTACTTCATGCACGAAACTGCTTCACACTTTTCCAATTGAGGAAAAAAGATTTTAAAAAAATATAACTTAATAAACTATGTCTCACTAATCAATCGCAGCCAGCAGTCAGTTGTTGATGTCGTGCCAAAGTTCTGATTAGGATAGAGGTCATCCGGGAGACTCTCGCAGATCACAAAGCGGAAATAATTGATTTATCGATTATTCCAAGTTGTAGATACTGTTGTGGTTTTGCCCAATGGAGTCCCAAAGTTTTCCGTTTGGGATCCCAGCAAGGTCTTTGATGTTTCTCCCATTGGACGCAGAATTGGGATCCCAGTGGGGCAAAAACACAACAGTATTCGATCACTGTACAGCTGTTACAGTATGACTTACTCGCAGTCACTCGTGCATTGACTGTATTGTCCGGTTGCTTCACATTGATCAATTGGTATTGGAGTAACGGGTGGAGCAGGCGTGGTCGGAGCTTAATCAAGCATTAATTAGTCAAGTATTCCGTTCTCCCTTCAATAGCTTCAGAATCATTCAGCACTAAGGAATGAGTATTCATAAGATCGATCTCACCATAGTTGTAGTAATTATTCGTGCTGCCTTGATTGTTCAATCCGACGATGAAAAAGACCTGGAAGGTCACTATGTTTTATTGCACTTTTCCGCCCCTTCCTTGTCCCCGAATCTATTTGCACTTCATTGAATACCCGCAGATGTCAGAGAAGGTCCAGTCAGTGTAATAGGCAATAAAACGCCGCACGTGGTAATTAATCGATGCTATCGCCGAATGATTGCGACTGTCTGATAAGAGAGCGACGGCAAACATTCGCATCGGTCTTTTTCGCACATTCTTTGATGGCCACAATCTTCGGCAACAAGCGACAATAACCGATTGTGGTACAAAAAATGCACACTCCTTTTAGAATTCAACTTTTCTGAGAAAATACAATTTGGTATGGCATCAGCAATGCATCATAAGTTGAACCTGGAGACTCTTAACATTTAGCACAATGACTATTTTTAAGATTGGAAAATGTGAAACCTTGGCCTGAAATTGACTAAGTACTTACCCCGACCCATACTCCCGAAGTGACAAGAAAGGTGACGAGGGTCGGGAGGAGAGTGACCAACAGCATGTTGGTCGCCATCCCTCTGCAAAGGATCAGTGGTTAGTGGACACACTACATACAAAACACGGGGAACTAGAAACATGCACGTGAAAGGGATGATCCTAGTGCGAACACACCATCAGATTAAGCGGCAGTTGCTGAACAATTTCACCTTTGACGAGCATAGCGGCGCAAAAAAGTACGACGATCACCGTTAGCCGGACTATACGCTTTCCGCCAGTTTTATCCGTGCTTTCAGGTCATAATAAAGGGCAAATCTTCCAAAGCTCGTAGGTTAACGACCGACGGTAATCGTCTAGTATAATTCCCATGATGCCCCCCTTGCGACCAGCAAATGAGAGTAAATGAGTGTGATTTATGAACGATAACTGATTGGGCCCGATCATATTAGCCGCTGTTATCTCTTTCTCCTAAGGATGAGACACTACTAATCGGATCACATCATTCCACAGGCCGGTCAACCTTCCAGAAAGGCCTTTGGAGTGAGAGAGCGTGTGAAATCGAGAGAGACTCTCTCACTTTTGCATACTCTCTCGTCCTAACCCTTGTCTGTTGGTTTGGAATCATGTGGGATAAGGAGACTGTAAATGTGGTGACAACGATCAACAATGACGAGTTGATAATGAGAAATCGGACGATTCCTAGAAAGACACTGATAAAAAAGGACTCGATTGGGCTTCTTACGAAAACTATGCGACTCGGCCAAAGTCCGGGCCGCAATTGTACAAATGAACAAATAGGGAATTATCGCGTTCTTATCAGTCGATGAGCTCTCGTGTCGCCGCTATCACACGCCCCGTCACACGAAGCTGCGTAATTGAATGAATGTAGCGATTAGGGAGATTAGAGTGGCAGGTGATGCCTCTACGCAGTGTCAGGGACTAACATGATACCCCCTCCCCCGATTGCAGGTCAGCCTGCACCAGCAGTCATGCGGCTTAAGAGAATTCAGCAGCGTTCCGCCGTCCATAGACATCAACAGAGTGACGGCTCCGGAATCGGAGTTGGTCATTATGATGGCCTGATTGAACTCGGCACGGAAATTGATTGACGGTCAGCACCTCGAAGGTCGCGATTACAGTTTCGTTGCAGAGATTCCTGTTCATCTCAATCCAATACGGATTAGGAATTGCGGTGATAAGAAGTGTAGAGTGCCTATCAACGAAAATCGTACATTCGCACTGTGAACTGATTAGTCGGCGTGGATAGAAAACGTGGATCAAAAGATTTGTCGCGTTTTATTTCTTTGAAGGATACACATCAAAAATTTGAGATGAAAGTAAACAAATCACACAATCAACTACACTTTATTCACTACCCGAGGTGCACAACATTTTGGTAGCACGAAGCGTACGAATCATAATATGTCATAATACATCACATTACTATAATATAATATTATAGTATATTATAGTATATTATGTCACATTACTATAATATAATATTATAGTACGTCGCTTGAGATGGCCACGCACTGTGGGAAAAGCGCGCCCCGATGGATTTCGGTGTGATGCCATCACGAGGAGAAGCATGCAGACGCACAGTAAGACCGGTTGCTGCACAGGACTACGTATCCCCTGCTGTTCATGCTTCTGTGGCACTTTAACTTACGCAATCAATGTTGCTACAAATTTTACGGCCACCGAGGGGGATGGAAGGCTTGGTGAACCTGGGCGGGGATCGAACTTGTGACCCTTCGTTTGGCAAGCAGTGCCTTACACCATTCGGCATGCAATCCGGAGGGCCCAAAATGATTTACATTATAATCTAAATGATTTACAATATAATCTACAGCGAATGTGCGAGCCCGTGAATGATATTCCTTCATAATTGCTTTCTCAAACTTCCTGTCAAAGGATCTCAACATCTCTGTGGTGGTAAGAAATTATGAAAGAAAAGCTTCTTGGAACTGCTCTTTCTGACACATCATAATAAGAAAACAATGCGTTCCGCAGTAGCCGGGGGTACCTCTAGATCTCTAGCAATTCTCCCTCTCTTTTCAGATGATTGGTCTTGCTTCACTAGTGCAATTCGATCGCTCTCCTCTCAAGAAGTTCAAGCACTTCACATCCGATGTCTTCTCGTTTCACATGATTCTAAACCTACAGATCAGGATTAAAGCGAGAAAGTATGCTAAAGTGAGAGAGTCCCTCTCGATTTCACACGCTTTCTCACTCCAAAGGCCTTTCTGTAAGATAGACTGGCCTGTGGAAAGATGTGGTTGGGGCCAGCATAGAATTTATTCTGCTCTGAAATCTCTATTTTCAGCTACATTATTCCGCAGACGAGTATTCCTTATCATGCAGTCACTCATTCCATGTAGGAAGTGAGACATATCAAAGATCCAGCCTATTTCCTCTCAAGACAGATGAACTTTTGGATCGAGATAATGTAATGAATGAAAAAAACGGTGAACACACTCCGAACGTTCGTTGGAATTAAAAGGAAAAAATAATTCCGAATAAGAATGTGCTTCTTCATTCAGAATTCAGATTTTGTTCAATCCGATGCTTCAATGCTACAAAATGAAAAATGAACTATATGTGCAATGTTTAAAAGTGTAATGGCTGTATTGATGCTGTGAAAATATCAACTGAGTTGTATGTAATTGCATTACAATTAGTGCGTGATTCATCTATGTACATATTTGAACTACAGATACACAGAGAAAAATGTATGTCATATATGGCTCCTGAACTGCGTTTGTATGTCATATATAACATACAGTTTGTTATGTATAACAGACAAGCGCAGTTCAGGAGCCATATATGATATACATTTCTTTGAGCGTTTTTTGTAGTCACATGTAATTCTGGCAGGACGAACTACGCAGTATGCAAGGGTCACTAAAGATGCCTAGTGCCAGCCAGAAAGAAAGACATCCATTCTTGTTTTTGTAGCGCCTATAAAATTCCACGTTAGTCTTGTTGTTTATCGTCCACTTCACTTCTCGTCAGATGAACTTATTTCGCTACATTATACGACTTATAAGTGTGATTCCAATTATTTGAAGCGTTGTGATAGAGCCTTCCCTCGTCTTGTTGCGATGGATATACCACTTGAACGATGCTCACATGAGTAAAACGTCATATTCATAATAACATATCAAATGAAGGAGCTGGGCACCACTGTGTGTACGTGCTCCTCCGCCATACATAAATTTCCCATAAACGATATGATATACGATACCATATGATACGATATGATACTATTGCACCACATAACAAGTGGCATTCACCACTTTTTATTGGAACATTTTTGTTATGTGATCCTGCCAGTAAGCATTTTTCAAATCATTCATTTTCCAGCTCTATCTTCACAAATGCAACTTGTGAATCTGATCTATCTCATCTTCGGTGTTCCTTCTCTTTTCGGTTACGCACTGGTTGTGAAATCGATAACGAAACTGCGAAAAACCCTCAGTCCGTCGTTCTTTCATATATTCATAATGACTGCATGTTGTGTGAGTAATATTCAGACTTTGAACTTTTAACCTATTTAAAAACACAATTCATACTCAGAACATCGCAACCTATCTAAACACTTGATTCGCGTTACGATTGAGGAATGAGTCCTGGTTCTTTTTCTACTACGAATGGGTTAACGAATGTCACCTAATCAGGTATTTCTCACAATTTAAATCAAACAAAATATATTATTTGATTTCAGAAACATTCAGCAGTTGATTATTCCATATTTCTACTTTTCACAAAATCTGTGCGTTTTATTGCTCAGTTTTGATCGATTCATCGCGATTTTCGCATTGACTTTGAGAAGGGACATCAAAAAGGTGCGACATCGAGATTTTCAGCATTGACGATAATATTTTAGGCCTGGATAAAGTACTATTGGATTGTCGCCATTTCATCCCATTTCTTAATCGCCGCCTTGTTTCTCTGCACACGGTAAGAGTTGAGAAATTGTTTGAATAATAATTAAGAGACGGGATCGGTAAAACTCCAGCAATAAGCCGAAATTTGAGTCTGACCAGCAGTTTTACAGTGTTTGGGTACTCTAAACATAACGCAAATAATAAGTATCTATAGTCTATATTTTAAGTTTGAGAAATTTTGATTTTTCGAACATTTTTCACTTAAAACCATATTTCTCCAAGTCCAGAGCCAGCAAATGGAAATAAGTGGTGTTTTGTGCAATCCGGTGTGGACACATTCCAACCACCCTAGCCCCCCTACTCTCATTTTAGGCGGCCACGTCCGGAAAGGGTCGAATATGGTCGAATCTTACCGATCCCGTCTCTTAATATTCTAATTGAAGGCTGCCCTACGAATCGCGCTATTTCCTCAATGAAAATGGATTGTCTTATGAAACCTGGCGAAGTGAAGATGAGGTTCGTCTGTTTGTTGAGAACTGTAAGATACCGGGATAAAAGTTCCGCTAGAGGTTAGTCTTTACTTTGTGGAGCCGTCAAAAATATATGAAGAATGAGAAAAAGGAAACAGGCGTCTATAGATAAAGAGGCACCCGTTCACTTTTCCCGCATGGATTCGTCTCATTCTGATAATGAACTCATACACGACAAATCCATTCAGAATCTGGCAACAAACAGAAGCATTCAAGCCATATTTGGGGCATTTTTTTTTCTAACTTGCTCGTTTTTGAACGTGAGATCAACGTTTACATATATTATTCGTTACGAATTATTCCAGATCAAATCACTTATCCCATTACTCATCTACAGAACAGACCAAATAGTAATATTACGAATTGTCAAATACGAAAATAAAATAAATAAATAAGGGCGATTCTTCGAATATGCGATCCGCAGAACGTTCTTTCTTTTTCATTTCCTTCTCGATTTTCCTCGCGCAGACACTCAACTTCGTAGTCGTGGCGAGTTATCTCTTTTTTCTCACGAAAAATTAAAATTTTTCTCCTAACCGATGATTTTCCCAAATTCGTGGAAATGGAAAATCCTGCAATATTTCCATTTAGATGCTTGGCTGGACTTCCCTGTTGGACTTCGATCAATACCCTCTCAGAGTATTCATCTACTTCACGTCTGATATCTTCTCTCTAGGACCTGCGATGTTAGTTAATTACCATACTATTTTAAAATCGTAATATAGGCATTGCATATTTCAGATACACCTTGCTTCTCAAAGGCCCAATTCGATGTCAAGCTTTTAGAATATTGAGGTTCTTTTCCCCACGCAGGGATAAGGCAGTGGCGCCAGCAGATGCGGCTGTTTCCTAATGAATTACTCTTGATGATTTCAAGATTAATCACGTCCTGCAATCAATTCAGAAAAATGAAATTAATTTTCTGTATAACCTCTTGTTGGATATTTATAAAGTGACTTTTGCAGAGAATTCTAGCATGGCGATAGCTATTGTAATTTATGAGTGGCATTTCATCACCCTTTCTGTCTTCTCTCAATTCAACGGCTAGTCCGTAAATGCGATCATCGAACTACAGAATGAATATTTATCATGATCAAGTTTTCGTGGTTCGAACTCGTTCCGAGTCTTTTCCTCTCTTCTCTCTACGTCTTGGGAGCACTCGGAATGTCGGGGATCAGCTTACGAGCACGTTCCGACGATTCATCTACAAATGAAATGACGCACTCCCATCATCAATTTTTTGCGACAAAACGCCTTCAGATCCAAAAGGAAACTTTAAAACATTCTCTGGATTTTGTTCACATTTGAGTGTTGTGGTGGTACGATAAAGCGCCATATCTCACCAGGTCGATAGACTGTCGGGGGACTCTTCGCTTCTATTCTTTCCTTTAGCTGTTTTATTCTCGCCGCTTTCTCTGCTTCTGCCTGAAATAGTCATCGTTATGTATTAATCGAATACTTTTGGGGGGAAATTCTTGAAAGACGATAAAAGTGTGAAGATGGGTTTCCGGCTTTGTCCCATTGAGAAATAAAGTGACTGTTTTGAGAGGAAAAGTGTCGAACCTTCTCGTCCACTTTCGATTCTCCTGCAGTATTCTCTCCATTTTTCACCGTTCGATTCTTTGCTTTCGCTCCTTTGCACATCGAGACTCTGCATTTTTAAACATAGAGTCAGGAACATCGAACATCGATTGAACCTCAAGCCGTAATAGGCAAGGAGTTCCCAGAAGAAGAGAATAGAAACCGACCAGTTGGAATACCGACCTCCCGCCAACACACGAAATGCTCAGAATGAATGGACAAGATGAGAAAT
This sequence comes from Pristionchus fissidentatus, assembly GCA_036245785.1. Lineage (NCBI taxonomy): Eukaryota > Metazoa > Nematoda > Chromadorea > Rhabditida > Neodiplogasteridae > Pristionchus > Pristionchus fissidentatus. The sequence continues at coordinate 6,710,929 of BTSY01000001.1, forward strand.
GGAGCGCAAATTATTGAAGCAACTCTGCAATATAGAGGCAAATCGGGCATTAGTTTTTTTTTGCAAATATCGTGAACTTCCAATAAAACTGTTTAAAGAGAAAAGTCTTCCCCAATTTAAAAAAAAAATCTTCAATGGTGCATGTGTAATACCCCGATTGAATTTTCTGGATTAGATAAAGAAAGAAAGAAATGATGCCAAAACAACAGACCAGGGTTAGCGTAAGAGAGTGTGCGAAAGTGAGAGAGTCTCTCTCGTTTTCACACGCTCTCTCACTCCAAACCCCTTTCGGTAAGGTTTACCGGCCTGTTGAATGATCGCTCATTCAGGCTTCCATACAATTTGATACTTCTTTCCTCTTCCGAGAGATTGTCGCACTAATTTCACAGTTTACATTTCACGTCATCTTGTCGCTAATCAACACTACGATTTGTAACAAGTGACTCCACTGATTGCTCGTAACAAATTCTGTAACAAAGTTATACGTAATCAGCAAAGTAAGAAAATGAATAAAATTTGCAATTAGTGCAGTTTACTAGATACTACTGAGAGACTGATGAAAGGACTTCATCAGTGTGAGAGGAAGAATGTACGCATCTAAAAGTCATCCAGAGACAGAAAGAGTGCATTCGAGACTGCGAGACGCGCGTTGATTTGTCCATTTCAGAATTTGACTTTGATTTCTTGACTCTACTGAACTCTTTTCAATTCCGCATGTCAATGCACATTTCACTCGTATCATTTCGTCTCACAGACTGCACGCACTTCATTACACTGCGAGTCAAACATCCAGAACGGGATCAGGAGAGACTCTCTTTCCTGACCCCTTTCTGGAGATTTGGAATAAAGACGGTCATTATTCAGTTCGCGATGCAAGTTCTCAATCTGATCTTCATTATCTATGGAATTCCTGCGCTGCTCGGTTACGTTTTGGTGCTCACATCCATGGCTATTTTACGGAAAACTCTCAGTCAATCCTTCAGGAATATTTTCCTCATAACTGCTTGTTTTGTAAGTGAGACATTTGACAAATAGAGCAAGCAGTTACAAACGACAGAATGTTGCAACCTACATCAATACTTGGTTCACTATGAGACTCGGCTCTGAGGAATAATTTTTCTTTTTCTATGAATGGATCAATGGAGTAGATTTTGTGAGGTAAGATCAGTGTTTACATCACATACTAGCAAGAACTATTCCAGAAATGCTCAGCAACTGTGCATCAGTTATTTCTATTTCGCGCAGAATTTGTGCGTACTTTTACTCACAATCGATCGGTTCATTGCTGTTTTCTCGGTTTCTGTAGAAATGGAAATCAATGAAGTATATTTTAAAAATTTAAATTATTTACAAATGGCCGTAATGCATGTCTACAAATAGATCTGGACAAGGTGCTACTGGCCTGTTCTTGCTTCGACTCACTTCTCAATCGCAGCGGTATTTCTTTATACACGGTTCGAATTGCAAATCTTCAGATATATCTACAAAAAATATTTTCACTTCAGACTCCCAATGAATTCCAAATTCGTTCTGAATGAAAGCGGGACGTTCTATAACACAATGATATTTTATGAGGAGAACCCAGTACGTTTAACTAAGCACAACAAAGTTCTGTTCAGAAAATCGCAATCAACCGATACCTGCAAATCGGATTCGGAGCTACTGTATTACTCTCTTGTTCTATTATGAATGTCAGTTTACTTCCTCCAAATTTTCGTTGTGTTGACAATCTTCTTCAGGTATCTTCGCTCGTTCAGATACATAAATTTCGAAGAGGCCTGAATGCAAAATCTGCAAATTGTCCGGTGCGGCAGACATTTGGAATAGTGATAGCTATAAAAATTCACAGAAAAGACGAGTTTTGCTCAACGACCACTCGCTCTTTCTCGTTTCCCTGTCCGTATTTTTGACGCAGATTCTTAATTTCTGCGTAATTGTGAGTTCGTCATTGTCATCTTACATAATACATTTACAGAGTCACATTCAAAGAAATTGAAAACAAAATTATTCTTCCCAGGTAGCACTGACAGCATTAGGCGGAGAACTCGATCGATATCATCCTCTATCTACCGTAATGTTCTTTACATCGGATCTTTTCTCGCTGGGACCAGCAATGTGAATTAGAGTCGGGCAATCAATAATCGAGAGATGTTTTCAGCTACACCCTTTTCGCCAGAGGGCCTATTCGCAGTCAAGTATTGAAAATATTCCGTCGGAATGTTGTTACCAATCGACCAGCTTTCAGTGAAATTTCATAAATGGTCTGAGAAAAATGTTACAAGCTACAAAAAATAGTTCATATTATAACCTTTGATGTTCTCTGGAAAATTTGATTTGTCCTTTTCTCTTTCCATTTCCATCGGCCACAAATCTATCCTTTTGCTCTTTGTTTTTTCTTTGAAATTTGAATAGAAAACTTTTCAGTTCCAAGTTACTGGTTTTATGTTTCGCACAATTTAATTGGTTGCGATAAATATATAGAAATAGCAAGTCGATTGCAATGGAAGATGGTCGATTGGACACCAAGCGGGAGGGAAGCGGTAGCAAGAAGGCACAGCATTCGAAGCAGAGTCGGCGAGAACGAGTTAGAGAAAGAGAGAGATGGCGAGAGAGCGTGCCAAATTAGAGGGTCAGACAACGAGAGACGTTCTTGGCATGGTGCCAACTCGATGCTGTGGAAGGATTGGCGAAGAGGTAGACATATGACTTCGGCGAATGTGCTATCCCTCAGGTCATTTAAATTGCAAGACACGATCGTCTTATTCTCTCATTTCGTGCGCTCATTCAGAGAGAATCCCGAATCAGGTCTTGTGATGGTTGTAGAATTGTTACAATGTGAATATTCCGAATAATTACGCTGACTCAGACACCAGACGCATCTTGTGTGTCTACCGCTCGATTCCCTCATTAGTATATACTCAGTAAAGCCCTTATATCTAGAGCGCACTTGACCAATGATCGCTTCATCCGCCGCATTGGAGCCTAGAAAGATTCCTCTCCATTTCCGACACTTGTACCGAATTACAGACGAATTCTAGTAGAGTTGGCAATTTCCTCTTCCTACTTTCGTATTTATTTGAATTACTGCGTCATTTTGTATTTATTTATTTTTTAGTGTGCACGTGATGCAACTTCTCAATCTGATCTTCTTTCTCTATGGAATTCCTTCATTGCTCGTCTATGTTGTTGTACTCGTATTGATCTCAAAACTGCCAAAAACACTCAGCTCTTCGTTCAGGAATATTTTCATAATGACTGTATGCTTTGTGAGTTTTTTTTGTAGTTATTGCTAGATGAGGTAACAGGCCTTGATAGATTTCGATCGCCAGCTTTTGTTCCTACGCTAATTGTGAACAGATTTGCTTAGAATATCGCAACGTACGTCAACGCGTGGTTTACATTAAAACTTCGTTCCGAGGAATTCTTCTTTTTCTACTATGAATGGATCAATAAAGTTGACTTGTTGAGGTATTCATCGACGCTTGAAAAAAATCTAACGATTTTTTAAGAAACACTCAAGAACTGTGTGTCAGCTATTTCTATTTTGCACAAAATTTGTGTGTGTTGTTCCTCACAATCGATCGATTTATCGCAGTGTTCTCCCTTTCCGTAAACTTGGAAATCAAAAAGGTTTTAATCATTCCTGAGACGAGGCTGCGGCAAATATAATACGCATTTCCAGTTCTGGGCAAAGTATTACTGGATTACAATCACTTCAGCTCACCTTTCAGTAGCCGCTGTATTTTTCTATACACGGTTTGCACATTTGCTATACGATTTCGATTTCGCTATTTTCAGACTACCCATGAATTGTCGATATTTACTGGATAAAAGCGGAAAGTTCTATTTCACAATAAGATCATACGACGAAAAGGTGTACATAATGAATCCAATTGACCTAATTAATTTCTCTTCAGAATATTGCAATCAGCAGATTCATTCAAGTCGGATTCGGAGTTTTCCTCTTGTTCGCTTGTTCTGTGATGAATGTACGTGATTTCAATGATTGCTACGATTTTGATCTTTTAAGATATCTGCGCTCATACAATTGTACGCATTTCGAAGAGACCGAATTTCAATGCATCGAACAAATTGTGCGGTGGGTAATACACATTTAGAAACTTTATAATCTATAAAATAATCGCAGAAAAACGTCTCGTACTATGACCATTCACTTTTCCTCGTCTCTTTAGCCGTTTTTATAACGCAGATTCTAAACTTCGCTGTAATGGTAGCTTTATCGATTATTATGAAAGGCATAATTACAGTTGGAACTTAAAGACCAGAAAGGTTCCTTTTCCAGATCGCCCTGATTTTATTCGGGGGTGGACTGGATAGCTCTCATCCTCTTCCAATTGCAATGTTCTTTACTTCGGACCTTTTCTCGCTAGGACCAGCTATGTGAGTCCAATTTTTAGCATATACCTGAACATCTCTTTCAGTTATACTCTGCTTGTCAAAGGCCCAATTCGAAGTCGAGCAGTTCAAATATTCCGTCGAAATATTGTCAATGCACGAATTGAATTCACGCATATCTCATGATTGTGTTGTTCCACATTTACGAATCGAGACTTTAGTGAATTTGTGATTGCGTAAAAATATAATTTTTTTTAAATCGTTCCAGTCAGGCGGTTGAAACAGCTACAAAAATCGTAAACTGAAGTGCAGTTCACTGATGCATCATGGAGGAGGAAAAGTCCGTATTGAAGGCAGTTGTGGGGCGCAGTAAAAATCTTTCGTTCAACGAAGGTCAGGGCCTATGTACTGATTTCGGAACTTTCGACAACTGTTGGACTTTCTAATTATGCTTATGATTAATAGAGACGAAGGAAGTGGTAGTTCAGAGAGATTAAGAGTAATCGCGTAGTGCATATCACAATCAGAGACACACTGACATTGATGAAGGGTCGATAGACTGTGCCGAAGAAGTGAAAGAGTCCAGATAGCTCAATTCCAAACGTTCCCATATCCTCGTTGTTATTAAATGCTTTCGTCTTTTCCTCATTTCCTCTTTTGAAATGGTCCACATTTGTGACCTAGCATGAAGTAGACTAATCGTTCGACAGAGAGTCAATCGTGCAATCTACACCAAGAATTCTGAAAGGGCATCATTAGTTTCCACTGAGTGCATCTATCAAGATTAAATTAGTTCTCTCCACTTCGTAGTGAGACAGTGAGATTGTCAAAGTTTAAAATCCCCGGTGATTTCTCATAGTTGGTATAGAAACTGACATTTATTTATTGCAATCCGAACTTCACTATTTTAGTGTGGAATCCAATCTGCGTGACGTGTCACATCATTCCACAGACCGGTCAACCATCCAGAAAGGCCTTTGGAGTGAGAGAGCGTGTGAAATCGAGAGGGACTCTCTCACTTTTGTACACTCTCTCACTCTAACCCTGGTCTGTAGGTTTTGAATCATGTGGTGTGTACTATCCACATTGTGGATAGTACACACGTCACGCAGACTCGATTTGTTGTGTTCCTGCCATTAATTGAATCTGAGTTAGTTCGACACTCGCTTGAACGAGCCATCAACAATTTGATCAGTTCGCGATGCAACTTCTCAATCTCATCTTCGTTCTCTATGGAATTCCTTCACTGCTCGCCTACGTTGTTGTACTAATTTCAATACGAAAACTTCGAAAAACACTCAGTCATACGTTCCGCAACATTTTCATAACAGCTGCCTGCTATGTAAGTTGAGTTCTTGTTGTATTTGTTGGAATATTGATTTACCAAATCATAGAATGTCGCGACATACATTAACACTTGGTTCACTATGAGACTCGAGTCTGAAGAATCGTTCTTCTTCTATTACGAATGGATCAATAAAGTAGCGTTTCTGAGGTATCAATTGGTGCTCGAATTAAAAAAAACTTATTTAATATTTCAGAAATGCACAAGAAATATGCATAACCTATTTCTACGTTGCTCAAAATATATGCGTATTTTTCCTCTCTGTCGATCGGTTTATTGCTATTGTTGCGGTCTCGGTTAAGATGGAAATTAAAGAAGTATGTCATCCATCCAGGAAAAAATGTATGTCTAGCAATATCATAGATATGGTCGAAATACTGCTGGATAGTCTTGGCATCCACCCATTTTTCGGTAGCAGCCACATTTATCTATACACGGTACTTCTTATATGTCCACGAGGAATATTTTGTCTCCATATTTTCAGACTTCCTGTGAATTCTCACTATGAGATGGATAACAGCGGCGCATTTTATAAAAGAGTGAGATCATTCAATGAAACTCCGGTTTGTGCGATTTAGTCCGACTGTTCAAATTGCCTTTCTCCGCAGAACATCACAATTAACAGATATATTCAAATTGGATCAGGAGCTTTTGTATTTATATTTTGCTCCATTATGAATGTCAGTGAATTTAATATGAGAAATTTTTGATTTGTATTCTTTTAGATTGTTTCTCTCAATATGTTATACAAATTTCGGAGAAGCCTAGTGGCTCCCAAGCCAACTCACAGCCCAGTTAGTCTAATTTATTAGTAAACTAATTGTTAGTACAGAAACAAATAAAATTATAACAGAAACGACGAGTTTGCTACTACGATTTATCACTCTTCCTAATTTCCCTATCCGTATTTCTCACGCAAATACTTAATTTTTGTGTAATGGTAATTTTCATTTTCCGAATTATTAAATTGAAATAACTCTACCAGACCGCAACAATCTCATTAGGAGACGAATTCGATCGATTTCACACTCTCTCCACTGTGATGTTCTTCACGTCCGACCTTTTCTCACTGGGACCGGCTATGTGAGTTGCATGCACTGAGATGATATTTGTCAGGACGACACTCTCCAAGGTTTCCTTTCCTAGAGAACGGTTTCCTTCCCTCTCCCTTCCGCGCACTCTCGTTCCACGCGTCAATACAGAGCGTAGAATGAGAATGTAGACCCGTTCTCTAAGAAAGGAAACACTGGAGAATTCTCCTAGCAAATATGCACTCGGATTGAGAGCAGAACATAGAAAACCACATGATTCCAAACCTACAGACCAGGGTTAGGACGAGAGAGTATGCAAAAGTGAGAGAGTCCCTCTCGATTTCACACGCTCTCTCACTCCAAAGGCCTTTCTGGAAGATTGACCGGCCTGTGGAATGATGTGAAACTATCTATCGCTTCAGTTACACTCTATTCGTAAGAGGACCCATTCGTAGTGAAACAGTACAAATATTTCGTCGTAATATAATCTCCAATCACGTCGCATTCACTGACATTTCATAACCTTCCGTAATCTTCATTTCGATAAAAATCTGCACTTCGTTTTGTAGGACGTACAGTATCAATTCAACTTGCAACTATGATGAATAAACAAGTTCAGTGTCATGCCATAAAGACTAACCTTTTTGTGGTTTCAATATTCTTCTTCTGAAGTGTAACCTCCTGAAAATAACTTCCCATTAGAAATACTCGAAAAGTGGAATATCCGAAATATTCAGAAGCTGTCACCGAACAAATTTCAAGAAACTTAAAAGAATCCGAAATTCACACAGAATGCCTCAGTCGGAATGTCTTGATAATTTGTGAGATTGAATTTCTGAATAAACTTCATTAGCATTGATTGCATGACTTCCTGAGATAGTGAAATACCCATAAGTAATACCTTGATTCATTCAATTCATGTTCAGACGAATTTCTTTCTCACTTCAAAGACTTCCGCAAAATTTTACTTAAAATTTGTACCATTCCAATGTAGTTGAGATTGTGTGCTTTTGGGGGTTTCATAATTTCGTTCAAATGCTCAGATGCGAGTTATCAATCTGATCTCAGTAATCTATGGAATCCCATTGTTGATTGGTTATGCCTTAGTTCTAATATCAGTAGCAAAACTTCGGAAAACTCTCAGTCATTCATTCAGGAGAATTTTCATCATTACTGCATGTTTTGTGAGTTCAGTTTACAAGTTAAAGGGACCAGGCAGTCAAAAAGTAAGTTATTTTTAAATAAAAGAAAATCCTGTTCCCGGAGGGATGCTAAAAACCGCATATTTTTGCGATTTTTTTTGAAATTAGTTATGAATTTTCAAAGTTTCGCTTTTTCACAACAGCGGGTTACGGTAGTGACTACACAACAATTAATATCTCCAAAACCAGCTATTTTAAGGGAATGTGATTGTGTTCATTCAGTCCGGGAGTGGTCAAAACTTTTACAATCCTGATTTTGCAATAATATGAAATCATCAGAGCGAATTAAACAGCTTTCTGTCTTTTTGGAAATAGGCGACGCACCGTTCCAGAGTCTAATTTCAAATTAAAATAACTAATTGTAAAAAAAATGCTAAAAATGTATTTTTTTTCAGCATTCTCCATTAGATAATAGTGAGAAAAGTTGAATAAAAAATTATGAAAATGAAAAATCTGTTTTTGGAGGCTGCCTAGTCCCTTTAAAGTTTTTCGATAACGAATGTGTCAATTGAAGAATGTTGCAACGTACATCAACACTTGGCTCATAATGAGACTACGAACAGAAGAATCTTTCTTTTTCTACTACGAATGGGTGAATGGACTACATTTTCTGAGGTACTTAGCAGTTCGCTAACGATTTTAAGACTCTCTGTTCTCAGAAATGCCCAACAACTGTGTATCGGATATTTCTATTACGCTCAGAATTTGTGCGTGTTTTTACTCACCGTCGATCGATTCATTGCAATTTTCTCGCTGGCCGTTGAATTGGAGATCAAAGAGGAACGGTTCTCCAACAATTCGTTTCTTTGAAAACTGTTCTCCAAGCTCCTCATTACACGCGCTCTCTCACACGAAAGGCACTCTCTGGCTCAGAAATCCTACTAGGATTCTACTGTAGAATCCTACTAGGAAAATGAGTAGGATTCCACTAGGATCCTACTAGGAAGCCACTATGAAAATGCACAAAGACGCAAACACACACACACACACCTTGTTGTTGACAAACAAGGAGCGTAAATCTTTTCCTAGTACGATTCTACAGTAGAATCCTACTAGGATTTCTGAACCAGAGCCGAAACGAGGGAGAGTGTGGAACCAGGAGGTTGGAGAACCGAAATGAAACCCTCAAGTACTCCTAGCAAATTGTTCTCTGTACAGAGACCATTCGAGCATTTTAGTATGAATGTTCAGATGTGGACAAAGTACTACACGATCGTTCTCGTCGTCACTCATATTTCAATCGCAACTGTCTTTATATCCACACGGTTTGATACGAAATATCTCACAGGGAAATAAGCCTACGAATGTATGCTTCTCGCCTACCGAGGGACGACTTTATAAATCTACTCGTTTCGATCAGAGGAAGGTGAGCGGCGCTTTTAGACTACAACAAGTTGACTGAAGTCGTAGACTTATTTCCCTCTGAGATTTGTCATTTGAGATTTGAGAGAGATTTGACAGAGATTAAACTATTAGTCAATCAGACTTCCGATGAATGTTCTCTACCGATTAGATGAAAGTGGAACCTTCTACAATACAATCAGATTGCACGAAGACAATCCGGTTTGTGTGATTTACTCAGATTTTACTTAGTTAATTACAATTCTTTTCAGAATATGCCCATAAACAGATACGTTCAAGCCAGTTTCGGAGTTTCCATACTATTTCTTTGCTCACTCTTGAACGTCAGTTATTTTTTCGGCATTCATGTACATACGCTATTCGTTTCAGGTGTCTTCGCTTGTTCAACTCTACATATTTCGAAGAGATCGATTGACCTGTAAATCAGTTAACATTCCAGTACGTTTAGCTCCAATTACTGTCAAAAAGAGGCTAACTGAAAATATAACCTTTGAAACTATAAGATTTTTTTAAAATCGTTTGACTTGTTAAATTTAATCAAATTAAATAATACCAGAATCGGCTCGCTTCCTCTAACGAACACTCGTTTTTCCTCATCTCACTCTGCATATTTCTAGCGCAGATTCTCAACTTTGCAATTGTGGTTAGAAATTTACTACAAAATACGAAAGAAAGGCGAAACACGATTCCAGATGATTATGATAACATTTGGAGAAGAGTTCGATAAATTAAACACTCTTTCCACTGTCACATTCTTTACCTCGGATCTGTTCTCACTGGGACCTGCAATGTGAGTTCCCATTCGAAAATCAATAATGGACCAACTTGTTCTACCAGCTACACTCTATTCGTCAGAGGCCCTATTCGTAGTCACGCAATGCAAGTATTCCGTCGGAACGTCGTCCAACTCGCCAGATATTTCATAACATTTTTCAAGTTGATAAAAAAATTGTAATTTTTTAATCAATCAGTAATATTGGAGGAGGGGGGGTGTCAGAGTCACTATATAAAACCTTGAAATGCCGCCCACACTATCTCCATTGCAATTTTACAGAGAAATTTCTGAATGGACTTCATCGCTCGAACATTCAATTATTCATAACATACTACAAGAAAACGATAGAGCATTCCGCGGTTTTCGAGGAAATATGAAAACAGTGTTTTTCCCGTTATAAAATGCGAAACTTTGATAGAGTGTTTCTCAATAACGGAAGCTCCAATCGATTTTCTGATTGATATCCATGATTTGCACTACGAATTCTACCGATGATGAAGAAATTAGCCTTTAAGTCAAAAAATTGAAATTCGCTAATATTCGAAGTCGTTTATTTCTGTTTCTTTAGGGCGTTCTGTGAATATCGCGTGCTTTGTACACTATTTTGATGTTTCTCAGTCCAACAGCAGTGATAAGTTTTCAAAATAAACAGCGGAAATACCAGAAAAGTAGTTGTGAAATTTACAACAGAGGTATACGGTATTTCGAGCCCAACGGCGTCGCAGGTAGTACTGCATTATCGCGTACTCATAAATTTACACGCCCGTCAACATTATGTTTCGTCAAAATGTTTGGAAAATCAGTTTGATTTGAATTCCCGCAATATCTCGATTCCCAGAATTGTTAGAGGCTGGACAATTGCTTCATAATGTTTTGCGACCATCTGAACCGTAAAAAAGAAGTTCCAAATTTCCAGCTCCACTAATTATTGTCTTCCTCGATCAAATCAATCACATTTCACAGCAGTGACGCCCTGTATTCAGCAAGGGGCGAGACATGAAGGAAGATCGATGAGATCATTTGATCGAATTGATCTCTCGCTTTTCGATCTTAAGAGGACATCATGACTCCCTAGATTTGTAAGTAGGGTACTTCCTGCTTTGTTCACTGGCTTCGTTGCCTTCTCTCATAAATTTTGTTTGCAATTAAAAAAGTGTTCATCTATTCTAGTTTTAGTTACCGTTTATTTAACAATCACCTCTTATTCGTATTACTATTTTAAAATGATACGTTCCTGAAATGGACTACTGGTGGTGTACTCTCTTTCTATACCTCGACGTGTCTCTCACTTTGCCATGCTCTCTCGCAGCCGTATCTGTTGTTTAGCACGGATTACCAACGGAACGTTTTATTATTTCGGACGAGTGTTTGTGAATTCGTAATATTCGCTCTGCCAAAGTTGGCCTTGAATCCTATCAGACACATTTCCATTGAAAAGGACATTACAATCGAAATGCGAAATCCGGTAGATGCACCAATTTATCGGTGTGCTTTGTCTCTTATCGGTATAATGCGAAGGAAGGACACCGTATCCGTTTATTAGACAGATAAGTACGTAACTAGACACTTTAAAAAGTAAAGGCAAATGGCACAGGGTCTCTACTATCAAATGATTTATCTGAACAGAAAATAGTTTTTAGTCGCCTCGAGATCCCTAACTTTGTTAGAACACTCTGTAAAATATTCTTCCTACTCTTCCTTCCTCTTCATTCGCTTGAGCGAACACAACGAACAAATCTTCCTAATAACAATAGTAACGATAATTAATGGAAGCAGAGAAATTACAATTAGAAATGAAAATACATCAATGAGATAATATTGGATGAAATTGAGTTGTGATCCATAGTGATCTAGTTGTCGAAGTGGACCAAATTCAGCTAGGAATTCCATGTTCCGCACGAATATCTGATAAAATTTACTCTCATTTCATTGTCAATACCACATCATTCCACAGGCCGGTCAACCTTCCAGAAAGGCCTTTGGAGTGAGAGAACGTGTGAAATCGAGAGGGACTCTCTCACTTTCGTACACTCTCTCGCTATAACCCTGGTCTGTTGGTTTGGAATCATGTGATAAGGCTTCGTTGCCCGTTTCACTCTTGTAATGAACGAATGAATGAATGTGTCACGCGTGAAAAGTAAAAATCCTCCCAGAAAAAAAAGCTTTTCTACTAAAGTAATGAATGAATATGCACGATAAACCGATAATTGACTAGAGTATGTAATTGAAATCGAGTTTGAAGGCGATACTGATGTATCGCCACATAAAAAAAACAATGGCAATAAAAAAATACCTCTCTTGCAGCAAAAGGTTTCTTGGCGAGCATCCGAGCCGTCTTGCGAGCTTTTTCGACGTATCTGATTTTTTTTTAAATTTATACAATGGAAAAAGAGAATAATGGCTTTTCATCCTACTGACAAACGTATAATCTCAGATTGAAACATATTTGGGTTTATCAAAGAAATTTTCAGAAAATTCAACACATAAGAAACTGACTTGGTATCATTGAGAATGTCTTGAATCGCCTTCACTAATGCATTAGGAGTCTCGAGTTCCGCTTTATCCACCACTATTCCAAGCCCGTTTCTCTTGACTTGATTCGCATTTCGAATTTGGTCAGTGACCACGGGAATCACAATTAGTGGAACGCCTAAATATTTTATGTAGCTTTAAACATTGATAATAAGATTTGGTGTCATCATGGAGGTGATTTGCTTTCAGCGTCATATTTTAAATAATAATTATTGCTAACCTGCAGTATTCGCTTCAGTGACGCTTCCCTGACCTCCGTGAGTGATGAAAACACTGAGACGGGGATCATCTCAATAAATTAGTTATTTTTAATTATTAACTATTTTTATTTGACGTTTTTCAGAGAAAAAATAAACACTTTGATGCTACTATACTTCCGGAGGTTCTCCAAGGTTTCGTTTTCGAACACATTCTCTGTGGCACTTTTTCCCCTACTGCATCCAATAGGGGCAACAATAATTTCTTTCAGATCAACCTAATTTAAGCACTTACTTAGCATATCGTGTTGCGGTACCCACGTCGACTCGATCACATTTTCAACGCCCTCGGAGATTCGATCCTCTGGTTTCTGAAATTTATCTTATTTCGCTTCTATTCTTTTCCGGTTTTGTTATCTTCAAACTGATCTAACCTCATATTTCCAGATGAAAGTGACATCGGGAAATTTCCGAAATGCCTCTATGATGCTTCTTTTGTATTGAATGGGCATAGCATGAGATTGGACGAATGTTCCGAAAGAGAGAAGAATTGTTTGGGAACGGAGTGAGAGAATCGATGACCATGTCTGTAGAGGGGAATTATCGAACTGATAGATGTGTGACGAAAAACCAAAGGCGAATATCTATTGCTTATTCACTGCATGTTTCGAATTTGCGAATGCTATGAAACACATTTCGACCTGGTTGAGCGGTGAATGTCCGAATGAGACGCTTATTCCCCCGATGTCGATAATTCTGGAAGATCGAGGAGCGGGAAAGTCAAGTAGAGGATCGGAGTTCATGAAAACCAGAGAATTCTTCGCGATTGCTTCCTAAAATTTACTTTTTAACATGAAATTCTCTGAAAACAAATTCTTTCATGCATTGTTTGGTATATCTGATAACTTTATCAACGGTTAACTTTTTTTCTATTGCATTTCCGTGATCATCAATCAATAATCGTGTATCAACAATTACCGGTAGTGAGGGGTAATCTCGTTTTGCCTCCTTGAATACTGGCTCAAATCGTCGAAGAGTGTTCGCATTGTGGATCACCATGAGCAAGTGACTAATCGTGTTCCAAACTCGCTCGATAAACGACATTTTCTCGCCCGATGGAGCGACCATCAAAGCTGCAATACACAATAGTTCTTCAAAAAAAAATAGTGAATACATTGCAATGCAATTAGATAATGTAGCAATTCCTCAATCAACTGGCTATTATCTGCGGTTAAGCATCGTTGTGTTACTTTGGAAGCTTTTTGTATGACTAAGAGAATGATTACCATACTTGGAACGTAGGCAGTGTTTGCAGGCGTTTGAGTAAAGTAGAAAGTTCCATCGACGATTGCCATCGTTTGAGTAACGGCACGATTCTCAATTCCCAGCAGCTCAAAGATACCTCCAATTATTATTATAATTAGAATAATTCGAAATATTTTTATTGTTCCATTTATAGTGATGTGCTGTAGGTAAAATTGAATATAGGCACAAATTTAGAAAATAACTCTACTGCACTGACCAAGTCCACATGGTTCCAGCGATTCCGCAAATGCAGCATCGAATTTCTCTGCTCGAAGAGAATCCATCAATCCGGGATGGTGAATGGTAACTGCAATCGTCAGCGAAGTTTAGGTATATCACACAATTCTTTTTAATAATTTTTTTTAAGGGGAAAAGAATAAATCCCCCGACCTCTCGTTTCGTTATCACACATTCTTCTCTCATTTTATCGTTTTCCTCTTTCTATTTGTATCCGCGTTTTCTATGAACATGCATAAATATATATAAATCTCATGTTCTCACCATTGCACTGGTCAATCCAACTTGTCATCATGTACGTGAATTGCTGCAAAATGTGTATCTTCCATCGGTCTAGAGTGGTGAAGCGCAAAAGTTTACAAATTCAATTTAACAATATTTAAAATTTAAGAAAAACTCTCAAATGCGGATAATAACTAACGATAATCATGGAGAGCGGATCGTTTGCCAGCCACAGATTAGTGACAATGTCATTGAGAAGTTGCTCGTCAGCTCGAGCAGATCCATTCTGAGGCACCTGCAATAAATAGTAATAATGTTTATCATGAATGTAAGGTAAGGATATCGCATAATCGGTAGCTAAACGAGGCATGACTTATTGCTATGTCACAACAAGGCAACATAGAGAGGAAGTGGCACAATTAGAAAAACGCTTTTTAATCGATGAGCACCGCAAGATCAGAGAAATCACCAGTTAAAAAGATTTTGTAAAAACATCTGAACCGATTTGTCTTCCGCTTTCAAGTTCACTGCTATATTTCACTGTGTTCAACATTTTGCGAGACTGTTAATATCTATTAAGAACACAATAGGCGTTCAACGCTTTGTAATTCTGAGAGCTTTGAAACATCTGTTCATTGAAATGAATTGATGCAAAAAAATCAGCAAAAAGGAAGCTTCCCATGCCGGGAATCGAACCCGGGCCGCCTGGGTGAAAACCAGAAATCCTAACCACTAGACCACATGGGAGGTCGTGTCACTTCTACTCCCCTTCACCTTTGTCAGCTGACAATCAAGGTGAATAGAATTAAACCAAGATCATGGGCGAATATAATTTTGTTTCAACACTCACATGAATTACTCTCGCTCTCGTCTTTCCTATTTGTATCGCGTCATCCGTCTGTGGGGCAAGCATTATCTGCAATTATGCAATCGAAACAACGAATTAATCAGAAACCAACTTACTCCGATTATGAGTCAGAATTCAGATTTTGAAAAGAAAAGATGAAAGACTATGCAAATTGATTTCGTATTTCCGAATGCATGAACTAAAATGTTGGAGATTAATCAATCTTAATTCGATTGTACATATATGATGGATGATTAAGAGAATGCAAATCAACTCACGACTTCATGTCCAGCTTCCACCAATGCATCGGAGATTTTGTTGATGAAATTTACATGACTACTTCCAAATAACGGGTTGTAAGCGAGGAATTTGAAGGATGAAACGAGAGGAAAAATGAGTGCCAACCAGACAAACTTCATCTTTCGAATGAATTGTGAGAGTGCGGAAAACTCTTATCTCTCCTGTTATCAATGTGACCACGACGCCTTTTTCATCCCTCAATTGATAAGATTCATCTCGTCTAATGCCTGTTATCTATATCGCTACTACTACGAATTAGGGTACTCTCTGACTCAATGTTGATGAATCTTTATCAGTCAGCGCAGGTAACACAGAAAGTATCGACCACCTGATACCTCTTCATGCAGATGGCATGGGTCGACTTCATCTAATTCAAGCCTCGAAAATCGAGAACGACCAGGCAAAATTACGTCATGAGTTCCCATTTTGGACAAGTCAGACGCTAATAACAACGTCGGAATAGAGATAGGAAGAACAATAAGAACTATATTTTTGAAAATTGGAGATGTAATCAATAAAAAGAAAAGAAGAATAATAAATAATTCCAAAAAATAGTGACTAGCGACAGTAATAGCTTTAAAAGTATACACCTTCTGCCCCTTGCCCTCTCCTCACAATATGATACACCGGAAAACTCATTGAATAGCACAATCGAATCGCACAATTTGAATCTTTATCGACTTGTTAGGGCAAGTCTGCGAGTAGGTCAAGGCCTTTTTCCGTCTCATTTTATGTGCATCACTGGGATGAAAATGCGATGGACGGTAGTCGCTCTGTTTATCTGCCGTTCCACGTCAAACCCGCCGTCCTCATTGAAGTAGGCCCACTCAACGGTGATCTCATCCGAGTCATCACACTGCCACACAAAATAGTTCGAATAATACTGTGAAGTAACAAATGGTGTAACATGAATGAAAATAGAAAAGGGAGAGACAGGTTCATTATATGACCATTCAATCACTAATCCAAACCCTTGCAGTCGGGTTCGGGCGGGCGACAAGCCTTCGCCAACTTCGCTGCTGCCCATGGTAATGCAGTGAACAGTGTAACCGACTAGTCTGAAATGATCCTGTCATTTCGCACTCAATCTCACTCATCGACCGGTCGAGAGAATGTGCGAAACCATTTCAGACTAGTCGGGTACACTTTTCACTGCATTACGGTAGGTCGTGTGGGTACGGTAAGTCGAGTACAAGGCACAACATTGCTATGATAAACAGTGGGTGTGCCTTGGATACGGTGGGTCGTGGTTACGGTATGCTTGATACTACCGTACCTCTTCTCCGTCCTTCAGTGCATTGATGCAGATCTCAACGAATTCTTCAACTTCAGGATGGAGGATACCGCTGGTACCCGTAAGCACAATACGGTTCGTGTTGGCCCTCAACCGCCAACAGATTGGGCGCCGCGACGCTCTGCGCATCTGTAGATTACGGTATTTGTGGGAACTATCGATCGAATACCGTAACCTACAACACTACAGTATCCCGAGCTCACCGTGAGTGGGATGATCTGTCGAACGGTGGAGCTGTTCGATCCGATCGCGGAAGACGGAGCCACGGTGAAGGGAGGCGGCCTGAGAGCATACGGTATCGTCAGCTACCATATACCCTTTCCTCTCGGCTACCGTATCGCCAATCGATTAAACTCACGGGCGCTCGGCCTCCGGACTCTTGACGGGCTTATCGTCGGAGGCTGAGAGCGAACTGGAATTACCGTATGCTCACTACCGTCATCCAATACAGCGCTCCGGAATACTGACAGGTATGCTCAGGCAAATGTGCTCTCGTCGCTACTGCAACTAGAATGTAATCGCTTAAAATTCGTTATGGGTGCAATTACGGTGCGATTGAAAAAAAGTATTTAATCTACCGTAACCTTCTACTTGAAATAATCTACCGTAATCTACCGAATTCTTCAAGAAATATTTCACCTGTCAATGTCGTCGATCCTTTTCGTGGTGCTCAGACTTGTGCGGGGGAGAGTGGAGGAATGGTTATCTCTTCTCCTGAGAGAGATACTTTGAATATGTCCAGAAAACTACCGTAACCTGACACTACAGTATACCATGAGCAGGAAATGTTATGGTCTCACTTCGAGGGAGTCGGAGAAGAGCTTGAAAACGGCCATGGATAAATAAAAACACCTTAATGGAATCGATTATTTTAGAGGATCCTCACTATCGTAACCCCGGATGTATTAGACTCGGAAGATCACCCCTCAACTCACTTTCGGGACATTGCGAGTAGAGGGAGAGGAAAGAACCGAGTATAGGGAAAGATCATCGAGAGGGATGAAGGATATTTTATGGGCAGTGAAAATTGAGCAACAAAGAGACATTGTAACTCATTGATAAGTATTGCGATTGGATAATTGAGGAGACAACTTTTGAAAATGCAACTTTTTGTAGAGAAAATTGCAAGTATGTTAATTTGCTCAGATCAGATCAGAATAACGAGATGATGCCAAATCTGCAATTTGAAAAGATATCATCATCAAATGTGCGAAACGGTATCATATGTAAAGAACAAAAAAGATTATATGGCAAAAAAACCCATCGACAATGGAGTTATAGATTCATCTGAAGAGTTGGTTGATTTCGCCCATCTTCCTTGCGAATTTCCATTTCCATAATAAAAAAACGGGAACGACTTAATCTTCCATCCACTTACTACGTTCGAACACTTTATCAACAGGAAATATCAACGCCATTCACTTTTTACTATCCAAGCGTATCTATCTCATTCCCTCTCATTAATAAGTTGTGTTTGTTCGGACGTCACACTTCATCGCTTTATCGATGTTTTCATTCACTCTTGATCTTCGTGAGAACAACAAAATCCGAGAGTTTGGCAACAAGGAATCGGATTACGTATACAGCCAACACTGCACTGACAATTCCACAAACAGCGAGAAAGCCGAATACATCAATGAGATAGTACTGGACGAAATTCAATTGAGCCCCGTAGTGATCGAATCGACGATGAGGTCCATACTTGACTAGATATTCCATGTTGCGAACGAATACCTGAATTGATGATGTAAAAAAAATTTTTAAAAAAAATTAATACCGTAAAAATTGGACCGAAAAAACTGCGTTTTATGACAACAATTCCGTAAAAAGGCGCACATTTTCGTCCTATTTTCAGTGAACTTTCCATATAATTCCTTACGAATGGGGAAAAAAGATAACTCACATCTTTCATGCTGAATGGCCTCTCATCAATCATCTCTGCGATCAGTCGAGCAGTCGATCGATAACTGAATATTTTAACTTTGATTTGTTAATTAAGAGTTAATTGTTAATTGAGAGCTACCTTTCGTCACTTAATATTCTTCTAATTGCATCTTCGAGTGGTTCCATTCGTGCGAGTTCCTCCTTGTGTACCATAATTCCGAGGCCATTACGAACCACCTGTTAATTTTAGTTCCGTTCTTGAAATGACCAAATAATTTGATTCGGTCTAGTAACTTTCAGTGCATATGATTTTAATGGCCATTTCCCGGTAAGGGAGATACTGATTAAAATAGAAAAGGAAATGAAGTAACAAAGTGCAGTCAAACCAGTTGGGCGTTGCGTAGTTGATCAGCTGTGACGGGGATGCAAATGAGCGGAATTCCTGAATTTAATTCATGCGAAAAGTGTGCAACGAAAGTTCGGTGAATACGGCAAAAGAGTGCAAGTTAGAACACCAGACTCCTTTCAGTAGAAAGGAGAGACAGCGAGATTCTGACAAAAATAGAAGGAGCTGTCGCAATACTGACCCCTTCTTGGAGGTTTTGTCAGCATGTGAAATAGTGTACATTGTTTCGGAAATATTTCGTGGTGTAATATGCGTCATCAAAATCAAAACCTAACCTGCTCCAGCAGATTCCGTGATGCTACCCTGTCCACCGTGAGTGATAAATGCAGTTAGACGAGGATCATCTAGACAGTTTTGCGTTTTAGAGGCGATCAAATTAAGAAAATCTTCTAACGACAGCATTAGTGTTTTAGTAAACTAACTGACGTAATAAATCGTGCTGAGGACCCCAGGTGGTCTCCACCAAATTGTCAATGCCCTCCGAGATTTGATGCTCAGGTTTCTGGAAGGTCCTTTTTTATTTAAAAATTTAAACAAAAACTGGCCTCGTACTTCCACACAAAGGTCACATTTGGGAATTTCTTGATTGTTTCTCGAATAGTCCTCTTGTACAAATCCGGCATTAGATGTGACTTTACAAAAGTTCCAAAAGATATGAAGATGGTTTCGTTGCGTAGATTGAGAATGTCCGACCACTCCTGAATTATTTCCTCTTTTTGTAATATTAATTTAGTTTTCTTACTGTGTTTAGTGGATTGTGTCCTGCATGCACGCTAATTCCACCGATATCGATCACCTTAGATGACGTCAATTTCGGAAAATCGATTATTGGGTCGGAATTCATGAATACCAGAGAGGAATTGCTCATTAGCTCCTGAAAAGAATTGAAGTGGGCTCAATTTGAAATGCCAGTCTAGCAGTTCTCAAAACTATTCCTGCTGCCATTCATAAACAGATGAGCAGACTGTATGAAAGGAAGAACACTTGAAAATCTATTTCTCACTTTGAGTCGAGGGGCATCATCGATGTTCTTATCGAATACTGATTGAAAAATATCGACATTGTCATCGAGGAATGAGTCCATATTGAGATAAGTCAATGTGTTTAGAAGTCTCTCGAAGAAAGTCATTCGATCTCCGTACTTTCCGCCCATCATTGCTACAATTTATAAAGTTGACACTTTTGAAATTAGAATATTTGCGGCACCATAATCACACTAAAACACAAAATTCAGCCACAATAGAAAAATTGACTTCAAAAATAGAGAATGAATATTTAATTGCATAGCCACCGTGTGAAATCCGAGAACTTACTGGGAACGTAAGCAGTATTTACAGGCACTTGAGTCATACTGTATTGTCCGTCCATGACGGCAAGAGTGTTTACGGTAGCATATTTATCGATTGCGAGCAGATGAAACAGACCTAAGCAATAGTTTGTGAAGCTACACAACCTGATTGGACAGATACCGTATCCGCAGCTGTCAAAGTTCTCGGTGAGACCCGCATCGAAGTGTTCCTCTTGCAGCTGATCGATTAGTCCGCGTTCGCTCAGAGTAACTGTGAGCGAAAATCGATTGAATATTTTAAAATAAATATTATTTAAAATAAACGCACAATTGCACTGCTGCGCCCACGAAGCGATCATGGGTCGATATTGCTGAAATAACGTTAATCGATACCGTATTCCGTTTCCGAAAATCGATACCGTACCCTGATTTGCGCGAAAACATCGGCAGTCTGCCACACAGTCGCTAGCCCGCCAGACTTGGAATTCATCATGTGCTGAAAGGCTTCGGACTCTCGGCATTGATGAATCTGAATGATAAATTGTAGAGAAAACGTGAGTTGAACGGTGCAGTAAATGAAAAATTCTTCTCGTCGGTTGAATGACCTACCTCGATGACCCGTGCTTTCGTCTTTGGTGATCCAACGAGAGTGTCGATACGTGGTGACACCATTACCTGCAAATGAAAAGGTTTGAATTGGAACGTGAACGTGTTTTACAATCTTCTCATATCCATGATAAATTTTGTGATTTTTTTCTTCTGTTATATTCTTGAACTAGCTAAATATCAATAGCTCCCAATCACAACATTCAACCGCCACTGCTGATACATTAGACAGGATGAAGTGGATTTTGACGTCCAAAAGAATATGTTTCAAATCATTTTCATAACCTAAACAGTATGTTTTCGTGGTTTTTTCGCCCATTTTCTTATGGTAGAATAAAATATAATATAAAAATACCAACCACTTCGTGTCCTTCTTCAATCAGCGCATCACTAATTCTCGACATGAAATTCACATGCGAACTTCCAAATTGCGGGTTGTAAACGAAGAATTTATAGGAACTGACGACATTTACGAATAGAAGAATGAATTTCATCTGGGAATAAAAATAATTAAACATTCATATAAAACTATGTAAGAAAATCATGGCTCGGTATCACGCAATTACCGCTCAACTGATAATGAATTCTGCTATTTATGAAGGAAGTGTCAGTAGACCATGACAAAAAGGAGCGTAAAGGGTAAGACAATGTTATTCGGAAGAGTGGGTATTCGAGTTCTCGTGATCGTAACAAGAGAATTAGAGAGCAGAGAGGTAACTCCGAGGCACTTAGTGGAGGTTAGTTGACACTCCATGTTTTGTGCGTTCGGACACTTGTAAAGAACTCATTTCAGTAGGTGAAATGGGGCTGTAGACGAGTGTAAACTATCAGCTCGAACTCTTCTTTTCTTTTCACATCACCCTGCCACAATAACAATCGTATGACCACAATAACAATCGTCAGACATCTGCCGACTCCTATATCGACAATCTACAACGAGTTAACAGGAAGTCCTGGTGGAATGAATAATTGTAAATTGCAAAATTGTTTTCTCATTCGGACACCACATATTTCAACCGTTCTTTATCGTCATTCGGGTTTTCGTTTGATCGTAATCACTTTTGAGAGCATCGACAACGTTTCTTTCAACACAAAGCGTGCAATAATTGCGGCAATTACAAGTACTACAAATGATGAAAGAACGAGGAAAGCGAGAACATCCAATAGATAATATTGAGCGAAATTGAGATGTCTTCCATAGTGATCGAGTTGACGAAGAGGGCCATGGGCAGCGAGGAATTCCATGTTACGAATGAAGATCTATAAGTTAAAAAATATATAATTTTGAAAAAAAAATCGCGTGCGAAATGCTCAATTCAACTTCATAGAACATTTAGAAATATTTGAATAGCTTCACCTCTTTCATAGGGAAAGGCCGTTCGCTGATCATTTTCCGCACCTCCAAAGCCCGCTTTCGATATCTACAACATGTTTACAATAATAACAACAACAATGAAGCGGAAATGAGTTTTCCGTGAAACTCAGCCATCAATCACATCATTCCACAGGCCGGTCAACCTTCCAGAAAGGCCTTTGGAGTGAGAGAGCGTGTGAAATCGAGAGGGACTCTCTCACTTTTGCACACTCTCTCGCAATGTTTAGTGACTTCACTCACCCATCATTCTTCAGAATTTCATTCACGGCCTTTTCCAGTGCATCAGGAGTCGTCAATTCCGACTTTTCCACCATAATTCCGAATCCGTTTCGCACGATTTGATGGGCATTTCGATATTGGTCGGCCAAGACAGGGATTACGATGAGGGGAAGGGCTGAATTCACTGCGATATTAGACAATTCTTTTGTCTGTGTTCAAGTCTTGTTCTCTCTGGGCAAGTTACTATTTTATTATTAGAAAAAAATCATTCACCTAACGAGAATAAGTGTGTTGAAAGATTACGTGTAAGAAGAGCACACATTTAAAAAAGGTAAAGGTGTTCCATATCAAATGATTTTACAGTAGCAATCTACCAAGCTGGATGGGCCGGAAAGCCAGCTGCAACGTGGGAACATTTCAGATTCAACTTGTTTCTGAGTAAACTCTAGTCATTGCCGAGTAGGCTCAAAGAAAATGATCATTTTAAGACAGAAAAGATTACGTAGCTTTCCCAAGGCATCTAGGCATTCCTTCTCAATGTTCTCACCTGCATCGATTGCCTCTGTAGTGCTTCCCTGTCCACAATGAGTGATGAAGGCAGTCAAGCGAGAATCGTCTGCAGTTTACGTGTACTCACAAAGAAAAAACTCTAATCTTGATATGCCCAGAGCGAGAGTTTGAAACTCTAATCGTTAGAGAGCGTGCGAAAATGAGAGGGCGCGTCTCTCGGATTCATGCACTCTCGAAAATTAGAGTTTAAAACTCTCGCTCTAGGCATATGGAGTTTCAAACTCCTAGGGTTTTTTCTTTGTGAGTATTTTCATGAGCGGTATTTGTGTTGTGCATGGGTATATCATCGTTCCCCGCTCATCAGCAACTACTCCCTTCTTGTTGACCAACGTAATTCACGGGAAATACCCAGAAAGTCGCAACTCGCACTCTACTGTCATCTTTCTAGTAGAAATTTCTACTGTGGAGAGGGAAAATAGTGCAGAAGGACGTTAATTACGTAGAAATTACTTACGTAGAATGTCCCGTTGAGGCACCCAAGTGGACTCGATCAGATTCGACACGCCGTGTGAAATGTTGTGAGAGAGTTTCTGAGAATGACCGATTGACTAAATAATTCCAAATATGTTTGACAACCTTCTTTTCTGATTCTTTTCAAACGATGTTTCAATTTGTACCAGGAATTTTCTTTACATAAAGAAAACGAAAGGTTTTGAATTCTCAATGATTGCATGTGTGTAGCTCACTTCATACTTCCATATGAATGTCACATCGGGAAATCGCTTGATCACTTCAATTATGCTTTTCTTGTACTCTTCAGGCATCAAATGGGCTTTGGCCACAGTTCCAAATGAGAGGAAAATCGTTTGTGGACGTAGGTTGAGAAGTGCCGACCATGTCTGTAATGGGTGATACATTATTCATTCTAAAGAATAGGTTTGAAAATAGACATAAAGCTGCTCAGTTGTGTGTGATTCGGTTTAACTATAAGGAATCGGGCGAGGATAATTTCTGAATCACTATTGATCTCTCCCACTTGCTTCTTTATCATCACTTGGAACTTTCATGTACGATATTTTTCTCACGATTCCTATTCGACATAGTAAGGCAATTAGTCGCTTTGATGGTAATTGAAAACAAAAACGTTTCGAAATGTGTTATTCGTCAATTTGTGTGTCGTGATCATTTTGAAAGCGGTAATTCGAATTACGCGTACATTCTTCTTCTTCTCCCACCCCCACTCGAAAACACACTCAATACGATTACTATGAGTGAACGATCGAAGAAAGAAATTAAGACATCGCTCTTAAAATTGATCTGCGATTGTCGAGTTAGAGAAGATTGTTCGAAATTGGAAGAATATAATTAATAATTGACCTCATTGAGTGGATCGTGCTGTGAGGAAACAACGATTCCGCCGATGTCGATGATTCTGAAGAAAAAAAACATGATTTTCAGATAAATTCGCTGACAAAAAAAGGTAAAATATTAGATGATATTTTCTTATTTTTTCACAATCAACTAAAAAATGATCTCACGGAAAGGGAAGGAAGTGGTCTAGTGTGAAAAGTGAGAGAGGGGATTTTACCACCTTCTGGCACTTTTTCGATCCTAATATCGTCCTGAAATGTGCAAAGACTACCTGGAAGAGGAAGGACGGGGAAAGTCGACGAGTGGTTCAGAATTAGTGAACACAAGCGAATTGCGTTGAACGAGATCCTGAATTTCAAAGTTGGTTATGGAAATTACATAAGAGTTTAAATATGTGTAGATTACTATTCGTCAAAACAGCGAATGTTTTATTTCAACAGAGGATTTCAGATATTCTTTAATTGCTTTTTTTAAATACCTCTAAAGGAGGGAAGTCGGGGTAGACTGCACGCAAGAGTCTCTCAAATCGCGGCACGTTCTTCCTTCTGAAGTACTCAGTCACTGCGTAGACGTACGTATTGTGAACTCGTTGAAAGAACGTCATCTTCTCTCCTCCGAGACTGCTCATGATGCCTGGCAAAATTCATCTCAGAGAGCGCAAAATATCCAGATCAACTAATCATGTTCATTTTTTTACTTTCTTTGTCACTACTGTCTTTGTCACTGTCACGACATCGTATCTCATGTATGCTGTTATTCTCACTTAGTCTCAAATTTATATTACAATTTGCTATGTAAATTGCATGATAAACATTATTATTAATTTATATCCATAAAAACGTCTTCAATTCAGTCAAATAACCGCTATTCCAGTTCAAACTTACTAGGTACGTAAGCCGGATTTGAGGGTGTTTGGGTGTAGTGAAACCACGCATCTGTTGCAGAAAGAGACTCGGTGACGGCGAATTTATCGATCCCAAGATGATGGAATAATACTGAAAACAAAGGAATTTCCATTTGTGTGAGGAATCTCTGTCGAGATGCGCGACAATTTTTTAAAGTATATTTTTAAAAAATTCATTGGAAATACTAAAATACTCACTTGGCGCGCATAAATGAAAGGATTCGACGAATGCAACATCGAATTTCTCTGCTCTCATTTTATCCATTAGTCCCGGTGTTGTGATCATGTCTGAATGTGTGTGTAAAGATCGATTTTTGTTCGTAATATATTGCAAAAAATATGAGAAATTGGCGTTGGAAAAGGAAAGGTCGACCACTCACTAATGCACGTGTCTGCATAGATGTCGATCATGTCGCTCCATGACTGAAAAAGAGTCATTCCTCGATCGCACAGTTTATCTCACCTCGAAGAACGAGTAGACGGATTTGTCCGCCCACACATCCAGCGCAATGTCGTTGTTCATCCATTCTTCCACCTCTTTGGCTCGTTCCGATTGTGGAATCTGGCAATAATTATGATATATAGA
Organism: Pristionchus fissidentatus; assembly: GCA_036245785.1. Classification (NCBI taxonomy): domain Eukaryota; kingdom Metazoa; phylum Nematoda; class Chromadorea; order Rhabditida; family Neodiplogasteridae; genus Pristionchus; species Pristionchus fissidentatus. The sequence continues at coordinate 6,737,083 of BTSY01000001.1, forward strand.
TTTTTCAGCCTGGAATCATATAGGCATCCTGCTTGGATGCGTTTCCTGATTGGATTGCAATAGAATTCCAGCTAGGGATTCGGCAGAGATCCAGCTAGGAAAAAAATCAAGAGGTCGTGACTGGAATTTGTGTGGAAATGTGAGTGTTCCAATAGGAAGCAACACAATTTCTGTAGAGAATGTATTTATACAATTCCTTCCAACGCAAACATGACAGTCGGACCTCGATTACTCTGGCCTTGTCAGTTCCCACGCCGCCCAGCCCTTTGTCGTAGACTTCCGACAGAATTACCTGCAACGCAATGGAAAGCATTCAGGCTACGAAATTAACGAACATTTGTGCCAGTTAAGAACTGGTAAACTTTTCCGCAAATGCGAAATGGGCGCTCGAAGTGAACTTACAACTTCGTGCCCCGCTTCTACCAGAACGTCCGATATCTTCGCCATAAAGTTCACGTGAGATTTTGCGAATTGCGGAGAGTAAACGAGGAATTTGTAGCTGGTTGCGGGTAGAATTATAGAGAAGAATAAGGATAGGATCATCGTATCGAATAACATCTGGAATGGAGTTTGGTGAAATATTATAATAACTTTTTTTTAAAAGGGGAAACAAATAAAAGGAGAACAAATGGGAGATTCTTTCTGAGATTCGTTTTGAATCTTGGAGATCTTCAAAGTTAATGGTAAATCCTTTGTTCAGGGAACGATTGCAGGATAGGAAAGTGTTCTGCAGTTTGGTATACGATCGAGCTGTTATATGGAATCCCGCACATCGAAAAAGTGAACCCTATACGCATTCTAGTATCCGTTCAAGAAGAGGACTATTCGTTTTGAAATTTCTAAGTAATAAAGCTAACATAAGATACAACATGAGACAATTCTGTGGTCGCTCTCTGTTTCTACAGTAGATCAACGATAAAACATGGCGGCGGTATTTGTTCTACTGTAAAATTCGTCGGCGATCATAGAATCGTCTGATTTTGGAGAGGTTCTGAAGGGACACCTACTCTATCACTTGCCAGGGGATTGTGGTCCCATGAAGGATTAGAGCATCATCGATCGCACAAATACACTGTTCACATTAACGAACATGCTAAAAAATATATTCGCGATTTCTGACGATGAAAAGAGTAAAGGGTGCAATAGGAATGATCACTTTGATCATTTCCTACATTACTTCCCTTGTCAGGATCTGGTTTTCAATGTGATTAGTACTCATTGTGCCGGTGCCTGGAAAGTGTGTGTGATGAGCGATTATGTGAAGGAATTGTAGTCAGGAAGAATCGACTGGAAAACGACACTTTTCACTACAGAAATAACCGGATTTAGAGCAAAGTAAGACGAGTTCTTTATCGGCTGAGGCTGATTTAATTAACTCAGCGATTAGCGTTTGATATTTCCACCCAGATCGTCTTTTATAATTTCGATAATGGAATTGTAGATGATTGAAGCCGCGTCGAGACCCCAGATGAAATCGAGATGAGAGAATCCAGTGAGATGCGAATTCACCTGGTGATTTCGAGTTATATCGAAGCAATAAATAAACGACTCGACAACCTTCACATATTCACGATTGAGCATGGGAAGGAGAAGTTCGGTGAAGTCTTGAGGATCCGCGAGAAAATCATCGTCTGACCTTCAGTTGCACTTTTTTTCAAAGCATGTTATTTTTTATTGTTTTCGTGAAACGCTGATTTTTTTATCCCTCGATCTGCTTTATGAAATCCGTTGTCAAAAAAATGTGAAATGAATACATTTGCACTTTTAACTGCCTTTCAAACGGAAATGTACACATCATTTCTCATCTCATTGCTTTGCGTACCAGTACAAATACATATCAGTCGCTACGGTTGTGAAGTTGTACGACGGTGGAATAGCCTGAAATAAATTCCTTATTAGCGAATCAAATGAGAATCCAATTTTCTTGGTTCACCACAATGTTTCAAGCCGTATGATAATGAGAGATTCCCATACTCATCTACCCCCTTTTTCCATGTCCCATTTCTGGGGGGTTGCGAATTGCGATACACACTTTTTCATCTACAGATGGAATAGACTTTCAGCATTAGCACTAGGGGTTCAAACATGTTATAATCTTGAATTGCTACTCACAGTTCCGTAGTGTTGTGTGTTCTTTCGTGCACTCCCATAATCGAATCGAGTTACTGTACCGGCCACAAACTGAAAAAAATAAACCTTTTTTTTGAAATTGGGATGAAAAGTTTTGATTGAATCTTGTAATCACGTCACCGTCAGATTGTTTTACTTTTAAAAGTGCTTTTAAAATAACTTTGAATATTTATAACAAAAAAAATTCCGCTACCATTTGCATCCAGTGCAGCATATTCTGTGACGAAGTGCCGGCCGGGTCGTGCGCAATGTATACTTCCGTCCGAGTCTCAAAGCGAAATTCGGTTTATCGATTGATGCAGCGAGTGAGGCAGGGGCAGCAGCTGCTGCAGACCGACACTACACGTTGCTTACCGCATTGAACTGGCTAGTTGTTTCCGGACCGGAGATGAGGAAGATCATACTGTCACAGATTTTATCTCAATGAATTTTAACTATCGATCGGAACAAGAATCAAAAAGTAAGACGAAATGTACATCAAAGTGGAAAACAAAAGGTTCAAAACGTATGTTACATGTGTATTGATTTAGAGTCTTGATTCCAAGTCTCCAGATGATAGGTCAGGAGCGAAAGAGTTTGAAAGCGATTGAATTCCTCTCTAGTTTATTGGATTTCTCACTCCGGACCCCTTCCTGGAGGTTTCGCCGGTCTGTTCGATAATGTGAATACTCACCACCCTCGATGTCATCGCACAGCCACTTTGCAATCAGACTAACAATTCCGTCATTTCCAAGAAATTCGCCCGACCCAAAGAGATCCTCGAAGAGCTCAATAGAAAAGATTCTAAATGTTTCATAAATTATTTTCCGGATTAGAAATAGATACCGTTATCGCATCATTTTGCAGTCCAATACTGATTCCAGGAGTGGGTTAAGAGAGAGAGAGTTTTAGTTTTAGTTTAGTTTAGAAGTCGTTTATCAAGAGGCTATTCGGGTTCACGGGGAATCGTATGGGAGCTCTGACGACGTTGAAAAGGCTCAGTATCTTCGGTTGATTTTCATCTGAAGAACGAGTCATCTTGAATGGTTTTCGAAGTGAGGATCGGTCTCTCATCGGTGGATGAGTGGAAATGAGAGACGATCTCGATAGTCGAATAGGCAATGGCGAAGGGTCCATCCGTTAGAATCTCGTGCGAAACAGGGATCTTGGATTGGAGCTTGAGCCAGAGTCCTCCAAACTCGAGTCATCGATCTTAGAGAGAATCAACGAGTATACTGATACTGAGGATCAATTCAACTTGTAGGTCATACCCATTACACGGCGACCACTCCGGCTTGTATGGGGATTCAAGTCTTCTGTAGTCGATAGTAGAGACGAGGGGTACTAGGGAGCCTGGGGCTGAACAGGGGAAAGTCCACCTCTCCATCGGACGAAATGGAGAGGCGACAGCTCGTGACGACTGACAAAATCGAGAATGTCAATCGAGAGAGAGTGCGCGCGTAAAAGTGATAGAGTATTCTCTAGTGCCTCTTGCTTACTAGCACTATTTCGTCTCTGACCCTTTACTGAATCATGTGTTATACCTCGAGTTCGTTGATGAAATTTTGTGAGAAGAGTGGTAGAAACCCCTTGCTGTACTTTACTGTACCAATAGGAGCAAGGGCGAAGAACTTGCGAATCTAAAAATCAAGTGATCATTTGAATCAATCACGAGTACTTCACCTTGCTCCCAAATTGAGGATCAAGCGAGAGGCGGGAGAACATTGTTAGAGTGCCCTGGAGTTATTCATCGATACGGAATATGAACGCCAGATATGGCTTACCTGTGAATGGCCGATGTAATAGAGACTCGTCTGATTGGTAGCGGCATGTACGTAATCGATCATTGCTGGTAGGTCAAATAGCTGCATTTCATCCCAACTGAAGCACAGTATTCAATTGTCGCCGTACGAAAATGTCTCTAGCTATCTGACCCCCTCTGTTCGCTCACTATTCCTTCCTTTCTCTAACGTATTCTCGCAGACTGTCAGCAATTCATATTGATCTCAAGTTCTGTCAAATGACTACATTTACCTGAATTCCCAAAACTTTTCATCGTTGACAGTGAAATTGGTGTGATTCTGAGAATGAATGATTATTTCATGGTAGATCCACTGACGTTTTAGTCGCCACTAACCTTAGAGTAAGTATTTCCACGCATATTTCCCAACCAAACGTCGAATCCCGCATCGGCAAAGAGGAATCCTGCATGAAAAGATGTAGAAATGTTAATTGTTTAAGTCTCACCGGCTGATTCGTCGGGTAGATTTGCGATCCAATTGATTGAATCACTTTCCAGTCCGTGCTGCATGAAAACTACGGGACGACATGAGTTCTCCATCGAATCTGGCAAGTAATTTTAACTTTTTATTGAAATCACAACTCGTTCAACACTCCAGAAAGGGGTACGAGGCAGACAGCGAGTGTGTGAACATAATACAATCTCTTATTTTCAGGCACTCTCTCGCTTCTGACCCTTTCTGGAAGTTTGGCATAATGTGCTTGAGATCATTTGCCTCTTCGGTTGAGAATATCCGTGCGAACTTGTTCAACGTAATTTATGATCGTCCTGAGGTGTCTACAGTAGTTCTGATCAATCCATAACCTGTTCTTCCTCGCGGGATCCGATGCAATCCCAGTATGTATCCATCTTGAGTGGTGGCAAAGTGCTCCTCTGATGGATAACCCCAGTATCGAATGATCTCCGGCTGAAAACACACATTCGACAACGGTGCAATATATTAAATTTTTTTCATTTTGCTTATTTTATAGGACAGGAATTTTCAATTTTGTGGGAAAATATTCAAATTTCGTACTTACAGCAGTCATGTTGACTTCCGGATCGTCGATTCTTGCAGAAACAATAGAGAAAAGAGCGATGAGAGAAAGAAGAATCATGATCGAAGCAGAATGGAATAGGGCGAAGATGAGAATTTGTTATTGACACTTTCTTATCGCCAACTTTATTGCCGTAATGAGTGTCCAGTTCAGGATAAAGCTAGATTCTAACGGAATGGTTTGGCATTATCAGCAATCTTAGAATTATACTTCTGAAAAACAAAGATGGGAATTATGGTCGTATCTCCAACTCTTCTGCTGATTATAGCAGCTCCTCTAACAATCAATCAGGTTTGATCTACCTAAATCTGCTTTCCTTTTGAAGTAAGGTATAAAAAATCAGGTTCTCCCCAGCAAGAAGATGAATTGCTCACTGATTCAAAATACTTTTCAATTAAATCTATTGGATCACAAAGGGCGAAATCTATAACTTTTCCATGCAAGAATTTGCTCCCGAACTTCTTTTCTTCGAATCAATATCCGTGGGATGAGAGGATAAATCGATTAGGGGGTAGGACAGGATACGGTAGATTGACGCCATCAACGAATACGTGAACTTGAATTGTATGGAGGACTCACAGTGACTTAATATTTAGATGGGAACTAGAAGCTCGAAGATGTTTGTGCGTCCAGTGAAGTACAGCACGATTTCACTAGACAGTTGTATTATCGATATTCCCTTCCCAATACCAACTACCGTAATCGTCTACGTGCACTGAATCTCGAAACATTAGAAAGGCGTAGATTTATAACAGATATCGTATTCCTGCATTCGACCGTACATAGGAAGTATGAACTTGATTATTCCTCTCTTTCTTACTCTCTCTCCTCTCACTCGCTTTATACATAACTCCCATCCTTTCCGCATTTCCCTTCCCTTCCTCCTTCACAATTTCCATTCCACATTTGCTCTCTCTAGAACTAAAACAATCTCGCACTCCCTCTCTTATAAATCAGTTTTCACCTCACATGATACTTTCCGCATATTAATTCGCTCTCAACCCATCTCATTCTCCCTGAATCTATTATTAGAAATTAGTTCTGATCTTCTTCCCCCCTCCCCATACCCTTGCTGAAAAAGCAAACCACCGATTCGACTATGTTGACGGACATCCGTCTCTTGTCTCCAATTAACAGTTATAACTATTGCTCATTACCCTGACGGAATAAAGAATGAATGAATGAGTTGCCTAGTCAAAAGCCCAACGAGGGGTCAGGATCGACGGTGTGGAAAGTGAGATCCTAGATGCTTTCACTCATGACCCTTTCCTGGAAACATGCGATCTTTCCACGGTAGACAATTGGATGTTTCAGACGATTCGAAAATGGGGGCAAGTTAGTGTATGAAGAACAACGAGCGATGCATAATCTCAAAGTACCCTTCAGTGTGAGCGAATTACCGTACCCTAGACTTTATCGTATTGATTGATGGTAATTCAAGAGTTCGCTAGGAAAACAGTGTCTTGGAGAAATAACGTGGGTTTTATAAACGACGCCTTGTCTATGTGCTTTGTTTAAGTAAATAAGGCGGTCCTTATGTGTGGATGTGAGATGCCATATGAAGTTCACAAGATAACGCCGCTATACTGATTTGTGGGAAATCTACACGCACTTTAACATTATCTGGCATTTTGGCAAATATTTATTAATGGAATTATTTAATTTTTTATTAAATATAAATAAATAATTTCATTTTAATATCTTACAGTAACTATTTTTAAAATATTTGAAGTAGAGAGACTCCCACCACGAATAACACGTTTACGGTAGTCATTTTTCAACTAATTCATTTATCGAATTTTTCTTATTTTCCTACTACTTGTTCACGTTTTAATGTTACTTATGGAAATTTCTAATCTCCTTTTATCAGTCCCCTCGATCGCAGGGTACGGCACCGAACTAACAAGCCGATAACACAGTTTAACACAAGATCAACGAAGAGAAAATTCGTCGAGACAGGTATTTTGCATGTTCTCATTGAAATAATGAGTTATTTCTGCAGAATCACTTTCGCTAAACAGTCTCGGAGGGGAGCCAGCTATCCTTCGACCCCAACTAGACCGATGAAGGTTGGTTCGATCTGATTATTATTTGCCTTATATTTTTTTACTTTCAGCGTGTGGAGCGAGAATTCCGCGCTGTAAAGGATGAAGCCACGCACGAGGACATTCCGCCACGCACAACAGCGGATTTTCAGGTATTTTTTTTCATTTGAACCCCGTTTAAACCGATCACTGCGCAGATCGAATCGGAGCTCGGAGCTCCCGTCCAAGGCCACTCGATTCTCCGAGCAGAACAGAATTCTGTCGAAGTGGCAGTCCGAGACGAAGAGAATCTGGATAAAGCAATGCTTCACGAAGAACATATGACCGATGAAGTGAGCATTGATGATATTTATTCATTTCCTATCAGCATACGCGTTTTATGAATGCATTATCGGTTAACACAGCATTCATCTGTCCTGTTCAGGTACCCACTGGAGTTTCTCGTAGACGTTTGTCGTGGGTGGACCAGAAGACTTCGGCGAAATTGGAGTCTGTTCGAGTGTTCAAGTGCGAAGCTGCTGTCGACGATGACGATGGTATGCAACTTATGCGAATCGTAAACCCCTACGAACGGGTCTTATGCTCGTATGAAACATGCGCAGCAATTACAAGTCAAATATTAAACCGCTTTTAATATAGATTCGGATGAAGAACTGGCAGAAGTTAGAGAAGACGATGAAAATCCGGAAAAGAAGTTCCTCATTCTCCCGGAGGAAGAAACATTGAACGGTAAACGCTCAGCGACCTTAATTTGATGTAATTTAAAACAAAATGTTGCAGATGTATTTGACGACTACGAATCGGAAGAGGACGAAGAAGACGAGCAATCTCCTAAAAGGACGTATGAAAGGAAGAGAAAAGCGGAAGGTATTACATATAGAGAAGTGCATTCGATCAAGAGAGATGGTAATTGTACAGATATTTCTGCCGCCAAGAAGGAAGAATCTGATGAAGATGTGACTGAGAACTGGGATGAATACGACGAGGAGAGTGAGTTATCGTGATTTTATAGCAGTGGTTCGGAACATATACCAAAACATATGTTCCCAAAAGTCCCAAATGCTGTCTGATTTTACCGTTTTAGGATGAAAACCTGAAATTGGCCTCTAATTTTTCGAAATTCCTCAAAAAAGTCAAAATTATGTCTGATTTTCTAAATTTCATCTCAACAAAGTCAAAATTATGTATGGGTTTGTTCCGTTGTAAGAAAGGAAAAAAATTCTAAGGTTCGGAATGAACCTCATTCAGATCTGTTGATTGACGATGGCGAGGACGAAGAAGTGGAAGTGAAGAAGAAGAAGCAAAGGAGAAGTGCGGTGGAGATTAAAAGAGAGAAGATGGAGATTGAGATGGTAAGGGGAAATGTGCATCGCTGGAAGAGATATTTCCGTTGAACGATGCAGCTACAATCTCACGACTCATTTAGGCAAAAATGGAAGAGTATGAAAGGCTGAGCAAGTTGCTCGACGAGACTGATGATGTGCATGAGCAATATGCCATTCTCATGAAGATGACGTTGGGAGACAAAGCACCACCAAAGGTACGACATAGGTGGGCACAGGGTTCCTCTTACCGCCTGCACTGGGGATTCTTTCCCGGATACCGGCTGCAAACTCTAAATAGTTGAGAGACAAGGGAATGTTTTCTTTTATTTGTGAAAGGAAATATGTGATCCGAATTGAAACAATTTTTTCGGACCCATTTCTAACATTGCAAGCTACCAGATCGATAGTTCCTATACAAGAATGGTCGCGGGTTCCGCCCATATGTGGGCAGCACTTATTCGAGCCCTTTTTTGCACAGTGCCCCCAAACCAGTATAGTTCATTGCGGGGTGCCCCGAAAATGCGAATAGTGTTCTTCCTTCTCGATTTTTTACTATTCTGAGTTTTGCACGGTGCCCCCGGAAGCCCCGACCTTCATTTGCACAGTGCCCCTGTACCCCCGTGCCCACGTATGGTTCCGCCTTCATTCTGAATCTCAGTGACGCCGCCTCAATGCACACTTGCATTTTAGCGACCCATTTATGGTTTTAGACGCGCGTGGAGTTGTAGTGACCATTTTGTATTAGATTGCATAGTTCTCCTTTTCTATTACGTCCTTGCAGTTCGAGGTGGAGCCTACGAATATGGAAGAGTTCGCGAAGGAGCTCGAGTTAGACCTCGGTTCGTTCTACAACATTACATAATTATATATTAATTTAATTGCAGAGAAGAATGCTGAATTTTACGAAGAGCGACAGAGAAAGTCGTTCGCTTTGATCGACGGTAACCGTTTTTCTGGCGAGAGAAGGACAAAGAAAGACATTGACAGGGAATTTGCGAAAATTCTGGGATTGGTGAGTGGGGATCTCATCACTGTCTTATCAGGGTTCTCTCTCACAGTGGCATAAATGAACAATTACATTTTAGTGTGAGGATGAAGATGATGCTGAAGATAAGAACGCGAAGAAGGGAGAAATGGAGACCTTTGAGGATATACCTGATGTCGATGATGTAAGAATTGAAGAGTTTGATAGAGTTTATTCGGCAGCTAAATTTAAATATGTGTTGGTATTTTGGAGCTCCGTTAAGCGTTCTAAATAATAAGTGATGCTTTAAAGCTACCGGAAATACGCATTTTGAGGTCTGATTTTAGGACGAAATCCAACATGCAAGTGCCTAAATAGAAAATATGTTATTACAAAAAAAAATCAAAAATCGATAATAGTCGTGCCCCAGCTCCAAATGTCAGGAAATAGAGCACTGATAATCAGAAACATTCTAAATTATTCAGTGGATTTCGGTGACTTAAATGTTTTTATTTCAGCTCATCCACGAAGACCCAAAATCTCTCTCGCATATCGCCGGCCAAATTGAAAAGAAAAGACTAGTAGAAGTGCCATTGGAGGGGGACAAAAAAGAGGAAAGGAAGAAGAAGAAGAATAGTAAGAGAGGCTATACAAAAGGAGCACCCAAAAAGGATGAGTGAGTTACTCCTCGACTTATCGTTGTACGAATACACTTTATCATCAGGGGAGTGGCACGGACTGAAGAGGAAGTGATTGCTGAGATTGGAAAGAAGAAGGCAGAATCATTGGAGAAGGCAACTAGAATGAAGGAGATGAAGAGAGAAGAGAAGGAGAGGAAAAGAGTTGAGAAGGAGAAGAAGAAGAAGAAGGCAGAGGAGAGAGTGAAGGAAGAGAAGAAAAGGGAGAAAAAGGAAGATTGGATGAATCTGGTTAGTTGTTCTATACTTCTGGCAGAGCAGTCAATTGTAATACATTTATTCCATTGTGTAATTACAGGTTGAGAGGGCTCCGCGGACTCGTGCTGAAGCATCCAGAAGAACCAAGGCACTACTCAAACTGGGGTGTGTAGAATGAGGAATTTGAATATCTCTCTGATTGTGGGGTAATATTACTGCAAGTAGTAGGGTAAGTTGTTATCAGTTCTCAAGTAAATTACCTTACCGCTGCAGTAATATTACTTTTAACTTACTTCACATTTGTTACTAACTAGAAGCTTGCTTTGTTTTTGCTCTCAAAATTAATATTATTTCAACTTTTGCTACAATTTGATAGGCGGGCAGCTAAAATCGAAATCTTTGGCCGGCGGAAGGTGGACCAGATTTTCGAATGCAGGTGGTATGCCCGACGCCTCCTAGAAGCTTTGTTACCTTGTTATTTCACTATAATGCGTGATAAATTATATTTGGAGTGAGTTTTGTCGCCCACTTTGACCGCCTTGCGTGTAGAAGAGCTAGCACAGTTACCCTCCCCTTCCTTGTTTTCCATTACACCTCGAGATATAGAAAGTTGACTTTGTTGAAGTCTTTACTAATTTTGGCTTTCATGCGGTAGGACGGAACTGTTCGCCCATCTATGTACAATATTAAGTTTGCTTACTTCTATTCGCCTCTGCAGCAAGCACAAAGTAAGTTGCTGTGATAGTGCTAGTGCTGTAGAAAAAAGGTAATTTACTTTGTAACTGCTGGTAACTTTCATTTCGGCCAGGATACTTGCAGTAATATTATGCTACAATCTCAGTGCTGTTTAAAACCGTCACCCTACTAGAAGGTTCACAAGTTTTAGTATAATGCATTTGTATTTGCAGGAAACGAGTGATGTTGGAGGTGATGAATGAAGATGGATATGAAGACGAGGGAAGAAAGAAAATGAAGAAAGGAGAATATGAGGATGAGGAGGAAGATGAAGAAGAATCGGAAGAGAAAGAAGAGAGTGAAATTGAGGAAGAAGAGGAGAAACCAAAGCAGAGGAGAAGAACAAGGAGAACGAGAACCAATCCAGTTGCATACCACAGGAGAGTCAAGGTGAGAGAGTGAAGTGAGGGGAGGGGGGGCTGGTGTATCCAATAGGAATGCAGGTTCGGTATTGTGCATACCCTCTGGTGATCTGTTTTTTTCGCTGACTCTTCAGCTTGTCAACCGTATTATCGATCTCTCTCAAAAGGACTACCGAACTTGCATCTCTATTATCCCATACTTGAGTTGTGTGTTAAGTGCTTCTCTTTTTTAAATTTAATCTTCAGGAAATGATAAGTGTTCATGTGATGTATTTGAGAAAGATGAAGTGGATGACGAGGAGGACGACGCTGATTGTGGCAATTACGTCGACAATCCCAATGATATCCGTGGAACGGTTTGTAAATATTCAATTCTAAGATCAGAGATCAGACAGACAGAGTTGAAAAATAATAATAATAATATTATTATTTTTCAACTCTGCCTGTCTGATCTCTGCATTCCTTCTACGTTTAAAGTTTTTGAGAGATGGCGAACATCTTTTTAATATTCCTCTTTTTCTCAGAAATACTGCCAATCGGAGTGGGACAGTGAGCTTGAGGACGAGGAAGACGATGAAGATGCATGCTCTGCTCCCTTCCTGTGGAGAAGTGACAAGGAGAACGAGATGATGATTGTACGTATGAGAGCCTATGCGGTAGTGACGGTAGATCGAATAACCCTTTTCCCGAATAACAACGGTTGTTCGAAAATAATACATTGTTATTCGTGAATAAGACAATTCGATCGAACAGCACTATTCTGTACACTATTAACTGTGCATCATTTGCAGGACGGCGCCATGGGACCGGCCAACTTCGATCCCGATGAGATCATGAAGAGACGTCTCAATCATGTGACGGAGGTATGCAATATTTTACCAGTTATCGATTGATGATGTCGTATTATATTATAGTTCTCGGAGGGAATAACGGCTGAGTATCAAGCAATGATCAAGCAGTTGGATGGAATGCAGCTCAATCTCTTTGCCGATTCGACTGTCAGAAGATTGTGAGAGATTTATTTGGAGTGCATATTGATTGTTTGTTTTCTCAGTGACCCGGGAGTGGTGCACACTATCGATTCCTCCATTACCGTATGCATGTGGCCAGTGAACGCGCTCCCCAAACCTGAAGATACGCGTCCGATGCAGGATCTTCATGTGTGGCCGAAGGAGGGAGCTACTCCTTTCGGAAGGTATGATCTTCTGTTTTTAAATGCGACTAAATATTAATATAATAAAATTAAATAAATGCAGGCGTGGTCCATCTGATAAAGTGACTCCTTTCGTTCGCATTCGCCCTCAATCCATCATGAGAGACAAGAAAGCATCAATGGAAATTGACAAAATGGCTGCAGGAGGAGTCGTGACCGTGACCAAAGATGGTACGTTTTTTTTGTTCAAAATATTTATCACTGATACTGTTCTAGATATCATGAGGAATCTGGAAGAACTGTTGCAGTCGAAGCTGGACGGTACGAAGAAGTAAGTGACTTAGTGGACTGCCTTATTCGATCTTCCTCTTCAGATGGACTCCCCTGCCGAGCGCTCGCAATCCATTCGACGTACCGGAGATCTCTACTCGAAAGTGAGTTCTTTGATGGAAAAATACACCTTTCTTCCAGCATTTCATACGCATTTCTTACACTTGATTGATATATTTGTGTTGAGGTTGTCGACGGAGCCGAGAGAGGACACGCCTGTTTCTTCTTATATCCAGAAGGTTGATCTGATCAGTCTACCACCTGATAATGTGAACAAGAAAAGGATGAAGAAGAAGACCATAAAAGAAGCTCTCATGGAGTTTGTGAAGAACCCCGAAACTGCCACGGATGTACCAGAGGTGAGAGGATAAGGCATCTTTTTTTTAAATGATGCAGCTTGCTTCATACTTCACAACCACTTCATACAAATATTTTGCGATGTTATCCGATGGATCTAAGACTGCAAGTAAAAAAGTTTAAGCCCTGGTCGATCACTTTGAATGATACTAGAGCTGAATATCTAGCCTTACTAAAAATACCAGATTCTGAGGATGAGATAATCGATTTTCGCTCCTAGTGGTCCAATCCTTCTGAAAATATAGGATTATATATAACTTTTGACGCTCTTTCGAATGGTATACAATTGATTTAGGTTCAAAGCCTGGAAAATGTTTTCCACACACTTATTGGTTGAATCTTACCTAAGATTGGGGTCGGTCTGGTAAAGACTGGAGTACTTTCACGCACGAAATTTCTAATGAGATGTTGATAGTTCGATACTACAATGAAAAATACATAACATATGTCGGAACCACGACCTACAAATCATGGGAACAATTTTAGCCAAAAATAAGTTTCATGAAAACGTCAAAGTTCGGTGGATACGCTCATCGATTTTCGCCCCTAGTGGTTCAATTCTTCTGAACGTATGGAATTAAACATAACCTTTGATGCTCTTTCGAATGATATATAACACGACAGCAAAATAAAGAAATTGAAAAAAAATTAAACTATTAAAATTTACTTTGTACCTAAGACGCATTGTGAAAAAAGTTTGAGCCCGGATGGATCACTTTGACGGAGTTGTACTGCCCTCTCCTACGGTCTTACAGAGAATGCGTTTTAATATCGTGCGACTTGTGAAGTTGTCTTTGAGAGATATGAGATGTTACCATTCTATTCCGATTTATCGATTAATTGAATTGCAGGACATCTACAAAGATGACAAGGAAGAAGATGGAGATGACGACGATGGATATAAGTTCGAGTGGAATGAGATGGGAGAGATTATGGATAATCCCATGAGAGACAATCTCGTTGGAGAAGATCCATTCGGAGCCCATTCTTATGAGGAGTACGCGCCATTATTCTTTCTATATTGTATATTGTTTTGAAATGTTAAATACCTTTGGTGGGTAGCATTTCACAACAAGTGGGTTGATGGAAACCTACGGTCGAAAAAGATAGTTTTTAGGGTTGGATACGGGGCCCTACTGTAGCGTTTGTGACCAGCCAGCCTCGAGTGATGATGATTTCTGCACTTCCCATCCTTTTCATTTCTGGTCTACTCACTCACTCTTTGCTGCCAGGTGTTGGCTGGTCCCAAACACTGTAGTGCCGCATACTGATTATACCAAAATATCTGCTTTCATTTATTGATTGCAGAATGGATTTCGGTGTGGTCGAGGAGGTTGTGGATGAAGATGAGAGTGCAATGATGGGATCGACAATGATGGACATCGAGACCGAGGAGGAGACTCACATTGGAGAGGCATTCTCATTCATGGCCAACCATCTCGATATATAGTCAGTCCGATTGAATTAATCGATATTTTATCCCCCGACAGTATTTGATACTCAACTATCAATAATGTATTACCACTGTTTTAGCCCCCCCCCCCATTTCAAGTAACGCAATTTTAACGGTATCTGACAGAAGAATTTAGAAACCAGAAGTTGTTGTCGCTCCCCGGTTGTTTTTTTACTCAAAAATGTTTACGAAGTCTAAGTCCCTCATGTTTCTCTGTAGAGTAACGCTAATTTGTTTGTGTTTTTGATTGTGTTTTATTTGTTTAAAACATCCCGTAGTTAATAAAAATATTTTCCTTTTAAGAGTGTTCTACATAGCAAGTGGACACATAATTCGAGTTTATTTCTCTCTTTATTGTATGCTTTCTATTAGTATCTCTCGCATGGTACAATAGACATGTGTGATTGTGAGTGGTAGATCAGAGGAATCGACATCCATGAACCATTGGATCTATCGAAGTCGACCCAGCCTCTGGTAGAAGTAGACAGTTCTGATTGCATACATCCGCCGACATGGCATCCTGTCTCTGAATGGAATTATTAGTGAGGAGAAGAGAGTCGCCTCACCTTTGTGTGCTTGTGGCTGTGTTCTTGTTTAGAGGAACCGAACAGATTGAAGTCCAGTAGTAATCGATACGTCCATTCCACCGTGAAGAAAGTTGCTGCATTCGAAGGGAAGGCTCTGAAATGGATCGATAATCGAGAAAGCAGCTACCGTATACCTGAGAAGAGTCGAGTTGAGACCGACGAAGAAGGATCGGAATCCATTCTCTGCATACGTCTTTGTGATCACTTCCCAGTACGTTTTGTACGTGGAGCACGACTGAAAAGTGGGCAGGTCATGGGATTCGAATAATCGTAACCCTGCCAATTCTACCCACCTGGAATCGAGTTTTGATGACGTCAGTTGGGTAGTTGAACAACCACGACAGCATTCCCGCCCCACCTCAAGAGTATTATTGATTACTCCTATGTGATCTACGCATTATCGATTACCTCCCGCAGTCAACAATTGCATGGCAGTGAGACTCTCCATCTTTCCATCGTGACTCATCTTCCGCGCCATCCAATCATACGACGCGAAGTAGATGCCGAATGCAGGACAATCACGGAGTACGGTCGCCCAGTAGCCTCTGGATGGCAATTGATAAGTGACTTTATTGTGACTGACTTCACCTGGTGATTCCCTTGACTCCCTCTCTTCCACAGTGATCTGGCTGCATGGACAGGCGACTTGTATAGTGTGCGCAGCATCATTCTGGATCTGGATTAATAATTTGACTCGCTCCGAGGGAGTCGCGATTATCGATTGGCAGAAACCCGCTGCGAAACCAGCCCAGAAGTGAGCCTGAATTGAAGAAGAGAGATCAAAGATCAATTCAATCTGATCTTACCGCAATGGAGTCGGGATTCTGGAACTGTCGTGAGATTGACCACTGCACCCCGAATACGGTAGCATTGATCATGCAGAGAGAAGCGAGAGGAGGAGTTATCCCTGAATATCAAGCAGGGGAGATACAGTAACCCACTACCGTACCCTGGCCTATCGGATGAAGTAACCCACTATCGTTCTCTTGACTATAGAGAGAAATATTAACCCACTACCGTATCCTTCACTCTCGGGAGATACAGTAATCCACAGCACTAGTTTAGTTTACCGGACCAAGTAAACCGGGCTAAACTGGGGTGGAACCCTCTTGCATCGTCTCACTGTTCGAATATAGCGCTCACCTCTCTTGGTCCGGTAAAGTAAAATAGTACCATAATTCACTACCGTAACCTTCTCTATCGAGAGAAACATTATACAACTACAGTATCCCTAACTCTTATGACATAGGGAAACCCACTACCGTACCCTTGACACTTGGGAGATACGGCAACTACCGTACCTTTGTAGAGACCGGAGATCTTTTCTTTTTGTAGAATGGTCGAGAAGCAGTGCCATGTCCCTCTGTATAGTTTCGACGCTGCTTCCTGTGTCTGCAGTCGCACCTGATGAATACGGTAGTGAGTGTACTGTAGTTGGATCAGAATATCGATCGATTGTCATTCTGACCTTGACGGTGTCCAGTGGGTGGCCGGCGAGCACTCCCGCAGCGCCTGAGATGCGTTAATCAATACCGGATACGGTAGATCCCGGTGGGACCAATTTGAGATGTACACTGCTCACCCGAGATGGTCCCAGCACTGAGATGGACGAAACTCTCATACACGGGAGAATTCGTTTGTTCCTCTTCTGGATTTGCATAGGAGACTGAGATTTCGTCTTCTACAGGCTGCTTTTCTTTCTTCTACAATCGATAAGATACAGTAGTCGATGGGGAGTACGGTAGTGAGGAGTACTGTAGTTTAACAAATTCGGAATAAAAATACCTGATGTTTGATCTCTGCAAGGGCTCCACCGATTTTGCCCATCGGAGCAGATCTGAGAGCTGATCTTTGATCTATGAAAGGAGAAAGGAGAGGCGACAGACCATTCACTCGTCGTCCCTTTGTGGCGGAGCAACCGTCTCGTGGGAGGGAAAAGAGAGAGAATGAGGGAGGAATGAAAATGAGAATGAAGGCGATTATGGAGATGCATACACAAAATACCCAATGGTAATCAGACACATCTCCCTATCTCTCTTTTTTCGTGGCAAGGAGCAATTCAAATACTAAGAATTAAGAATTGGGAAGTAGCTTTGATTGGAAAAAGATGATTCCGCACCTCCCGCAGTCAACAATTGCATGAGTGAGACTCTCAATCTTGTCATCGTGACTCATCTGTCATCTGTCATACGACGCGAAGTAGATTCCGAATGCGAGACAGTCACGGAGTACGGTAGCCGAGTAGCCTCTGGAAAGCAATCGATAAGTGATAAGCTCATCTTCCTATTTGAGAAGTATACTTGGGGGGGGGGGTGGGAGTCACCGTATCCGCCCCTTGCTTCCTTCCTTCTCTCTCCTGCACTCCCCCTACAGAAAAGGGTCTGGCCGAGAGAGTGTGTAAAAGTGAGAGAGTCGAGTTCACATACTCTCTCACTCCCAACCCCTTACTGGAAGGGTGGCCGGCCCGTGGATTTTGTGATAGAGTGTGAGTAGTTTCTCCATTTAAACTCTTAGAACACCATTTCTGCTTGTCGTTCGTTATCTACAGTAATTCCGATGAATCGATAAACTGTTCTTTCCTCGCGGGATCCGATGAAGGCTCGGAATGTAGACATCTCCAGTGGTGGCAAAGTGTTCCTCCACTGGATAGCCCCAGTATCTAATGATCTCCGACTGAAACAAAACACACATAACGCCGCTCTACTGATTTGTTAAAAGCAACACACAATTTTGCATTATTTGGCATTTCTGTAAATATTTATAACCGGAATTATTCAACTTATGATGAAAAACAAATAAATAACTTCTTTTATAAATGTTTTTATATCGTACAGTAATTATAAAAAAATATTTGAAATAGAGAAACTCCCACCACGAATTAACATACGAATACGGTAGTAAAATTTCCGTTAATCACTTATCGATTTTTTTCCTATTTTCCTGCGACTTGTTGATATTTTATTATTTCTTATTGGAATTTCTAATGTTCTTGACCACTACCTTCGATTGCAGGGCTCGACACCGAACTATCAGTCCGATAACACAGGTTAACACAAGATCAACGAAGAGAAAATTCGTCGAGACAGGTATTTTGAATGTTCTCCACGGGGGCTCAAAAATTCAGATGATCTACAAGAGAAATGAACAGATAATGGTCACGAGCGCAATGCGTAAATTTCCATTGCTTACTGGTATTGCGATGAAAATTGCGTATTGCGGTGGCTACATCAAGCATTATACCGTAGTAAGTGCAGCTTATTCGCGGACCGCTTTTTTATCCGCCTTTGAGCCCCCGTGTTCTCATTGAAATAACGAGTTGCTTCTGCAGAATCGTTTTCGCTTAACAGTATCGGAAGGAAGCCAGCTATCCTTCAACACCAAATATGTCGACGGGGGTTAGTTTGATCTCATAATTATTTGCTATATTTGTTAACTTTCAGAGCGAGGATAAGCGGACATTGGGCATGCACGACGACGTTCCGCCCTACACGACAGCTGATTTTAAGGTATTGTTTCTTCTTCTGAACTACGTGTAAATCGATTACTGCTCAGTTCGATCTGGAGCTCGGAGCTCGCGCCCAATGCCACTCTATTCTCCGAGCAGAACAGAATTCTGTCGAAGTGGCAGTCCGAGGCGAAGAGAATCTGGACAAAGAAGTAAGAATTGATGATATTTATTCGTTTTCTATCGGCATACGCGTTTTTTTGTATGTGTTATCGGATGACACCTTTTATTTTTCTGTTCAGGTACCCACTGGAGTTTCTCGTAGACGTGTTTCGTGGGTGGACCAGAAGACTTATCCCCTGCAAGCAAAATTCCAAAAAAAATCCCTGTGTTTTTCGTTTTATCACTAGAAAAACAACTTAAATGAGGTACTGAAAGAGTCGTTGGGCCGGCCCACTGCAGTGGAAATTTGGGTTGGACCCCTCCGCCTGCACAAAAGTTGGATTTTGGCTGCTCATCTATAATTCATTTTCCTTTTCAGGTACTCAATGCAGTTTCTCATAGACGTTTGTCGTGGGTGGACCAGGAGACTTCGGCGAAACTGGAGTCTATTCGAGTGTTCGAGTACGAAGATGCTGTCGACGATGACGATGGTATGCAACTTATGCCAACCGTAAATTCCTATAAATTGGTCTCATACTTTGATCGCTCTTTAAGCATGCATAGTAACTATAAATCAAGTGCTAAGCTACTCTTAATTTAGATTCGGATGAAGAGCTGGAAGAGGTGGGGGAAGACGTTGATATGCCGGAAAAGGAGTTTCTCATTCATCCGGAGGAAGAGACATTAATCGGTACACACTCATCGACCTAAATTTGATGTGATTTTTTATAAATGCTGCAGATATTGATTATGATGATGCCGAAGTGGAAGAGGAGGAAGAGGGCGAGCAACCTAAAAGGGAGAATGAAAGGAAGAGGAAGTTGGAAGGTATTACAAATAGAAAATGTTTGCAATCAAGAAACGGTAATTATGCAGAGATTCCTGCTGCCGAGAAGGAAAAGTCTGATGAAGATGCCACTAACAACTGGGATGAGAACGATGAGGAAAGTGAGTTGTGGTGACTTCATTGCAGTTGGAGACCTCAAAAACTATGGAAATGATTGAAATATATATTGGAAGTGGGAATAAATCATTGATGAATCAATGATTGACCGATCAATCATTGATCGATTGAAAAAAGTAGATGATTGGATATACGATTAAAATGTGCGATTGAGCAAAACTATAGTTTTATTCCATTGTTCACCTTCTAATTAGTGGCTCCGCCGGTCATTGTCAGTATGGGCCATTGAAATAAATTGAAGACATTTTCAATAGTATAGATTTGAGAACAAACGTCAATCGATGGACCATTCGATTGACTAATTTAAATATAGTTTTCATCAATGAGTGGCCGGTCTCTAATTGCAGTGTTTCTGAATTCGCCCCATTCAGATCTGTTGATTGACGATGGTGAGGACGAAGAAGTGGAAGTGAAGAAGAAGATGAAGAAAGAAGTGAAGAAGAAAAGGAAGCAAAGGAGAAAGGCGGTGTGTGGAGAGTGCAGCAAGATCATGAACAAGTGAGTCAATCGATCACCGGCCTCATTTACTCCCTGAACGGTGCCACTTGACTGTACAACTGTGAGTGGGACTCTCTCCCACTTCTTTAGAAACCTAAAGCCTGCCCAGACATCACTGAATAAATACCTATCCCTAGCTATTTTTAAAACACATGGTGGGGCGCTACAAGCAATTGGAAACCATGTGGTAGGCTACTTTTGTTACTACTTCGGGCCAAAAAATACATGGTAGACCACTTTTTCGCTCTATAAAAAACAAGATAGGAGATATTGTACCGTGATTTTACGGTACTATTTAATCTGTGCTAGACGTTTGGCGATAGGTGAAAAGCTGCGCACTTCTTCGTGCCAAGCAAACCGGCCAAAGACCGGGGTGGGTCCGGGCGAGCCCTGGGAGAGGGCATTCTGCAGGGGACAAAGCACCCCGCATTCTTCCTCGGAGGAAGAAGGCTAGACTAAACCGGTGGGGGGGGGAATCCAGATCTTTTATTAACAATGTGGGGATGCAAATTTAACCGATAGTGAACGGAAAATGAAGATACACTAATCCTATTAATTTGATTCAAACCACTTCTTCCTCTCTCATTTCTAGGAAGGGAGGGAGTAACTGATAGAAGGGGAAAAGTGAAATGAGGAATGAGGGGTCCTACCCCGGGTTAGACCGGTTTGCATGGCCCGGTAAAGTGAAGTTGTGCCAAAAGATGCAAGGTGGTATGTTAAGCACGTCGGTTCAGGCCAGTTCAAAACTGACAATAGAGGGGAAGCCAGAGCCGTTGAATTGTTTTTAAACACTATCCGAGAATTACTACATTTGATGCAAATACTTACAGTACCCCGTCATTAGCATACTTTGCATGAGAAGTAAGACTCTCGTCTCTTGAGGAAGTCACATTGCCTACCAAGCAACTATCACCTCTAGTGAAGTGGCTAATGAGATAGGCCATGAAGCAAAGCGCCGGAAGTTCGATTCCCCCGCTCGGCAAACCTATTGCTCAATTTTCGATCGCTCTGTTCTGTCTAATGTACCCCTTGAACCGACGTGTAAGTAGCCCTGTTTTTCCAAGTTTAAAGATGCTATCTGTGCCACAATTTTTCGTTTAATTTTTGACAATTATTGCTAATTTCAAAAATAATATATGAATTTATTCACTAATTAGTGTAGCAACAGCCTTCAACTTCCATCTTATTAATCCCGTTTCCCACCAATACACGAAGTCAGAGGCGAGAGAGTAGGTGTAAGTGCCATCCTCTCTCGTTTAAATACACATTCTCTTTTCCACTCTTCCTTCTGTTCCCGTTTTGCATAGAAAATCTACCGCAACTGCGCTAAAATGCTGGAAAATCGGCGCAATATGTTTTTGTATACGGAAAAAAAATATAATTATCTTATTTGTGGTTAGATTGCTAAAGTTATTTTGTCCTTGCGCATATATAAAGTGAGTGCTGGGTGTGCTTGCAGTAATGTTCCCTGCATATTGCACATCCATTGCGGCAAATTTGCTGAAGATTCTCTTTGTGGAGGACCATGTATGTATCGTTCCTTGGTAATCTTCCAAATATTTCCTCTGCAGGAAGAAGCGAGTGGAGGAGTTGAAGAGACTCAAGGTCGATCGATTCGTCGTGTGCGACGGCTGTGAATCGGATCATCACGAGACGTTCGTTCATTATTATTATTATTATTATTATTATTATTATTATTATTATTATTGTCATTATCATTATTATACATTGGCCTACGTCTCGATTAATTGAAGACTTCGCCAGCCATAGTTGTGTTGTGTGTGTGTGTCATTCAGGCCGTAGATGGACAAGGGTTGTTGCCAGAAGGCCAAACGGGAGGGTCGGAGATAAACCTGGCCTTTATTCGCAAAAACCGGGAGGCACTGATCCAAAACCGTGACGGGTTGAACCCAAATGGGGCGAGTTTGTGTGAATAAGTGGGAGGGTGCTGTCGCAGGGCCTAGCCCATGTACAAATTCAATCGATTGATGACTGGTGCGTAATCATCTATTTTTGGTTACAACCGCAAAGCATCGCGCCAAAGGACTCAAAGAACATACACGAGATACTCTCTCCATTCGCTCATATCATATTCACCAGCAGTGCTCACGTTTTCCCTTGAGTAGGTCAAGAGTGAGAAAAATCGTGAAAAAAATTGAAAAAATATGGCCAGATTTACTGTTTTTTGTGGACTCTTTTGGCTTGGCTCTTAAATAGGGTATACAGACTTGGTATGAGTGATCAATATTATTGGACTTGATCACTATCGACACATTCGCTTTCTGGCATTGATTAGCAATCTGCGCCCCCTCTGTCCATGTTTCATAATGCCTCAGACGTCTTATTACACTCATTGCTTGCAGGTGCATGGACATTCAACCGATCGAGTTGATCCACCTCGACAAAGTGTACTGCTGAGAGTGCCGTAGTCGCGACGACGATCTGAAGAACACATGTGAGATATATCCCCCCCCCTATTCATAGATCTTTACATAGGTCAAATTGGGTTCTCGTAGGTATTTCGTGCAGAAAGGCCTAAAGTCACGTGCCGAAGAGCATATTGCCCAATTTTCGATCAATATGTCAAAAAGTGGTGATACATTCATGAAACATTCAATATTTTCGTTTGCCTAGATTGTTTGGGCGCCATGCAGATGTGGGTATCCTCGCTAGCGGGGACCTATTTGACCTGTGGGTCTTTACCACTCAGAGTACGATAATTCGTAATTCAATAGCTTTTGTTTGCATTTGATTACGCGTTGTCAATGCAATAAGTTATCAATTGATGTTGCAGGGAAAGCCGAAGTGGTCGCCCATCGCACAGATCCCTACGACCCGGAAGGAGAGGAACAACCAACGGAGATTGGAACTAAAAAATGGATTCAGGACCGAATGGAGATCTTCTTCAACATGTTCGAGATCCCGTGAGTGATCATTTACTTTTTTTAAATTACTAAATAATCGGGCACTACTGCTACAGCTCGGAACAGGCCAATAAATAGTCAAGGTGCTCTTGAAATGATAATTTCAAATGACATTGTTCGTAAATTCCTTTATTGATGATTCCGAACTTCAGCAGTGGTGCCAATAATCGACTAATGAAAAGTTAAGAGGTATAGGAGGTAGAGGTTAACTGCTCTACTACATACTGTCATGCAAATGCGCATAATAGAGCTCATCGACTATGGATACTTCAATCAACCACGTTCTCATTTCAGTCCTGATACTCTCTTCGAAGTGTGTCGAAATGGAATGGAATTCAAGAAGAAGTGGAATAAGGATGAGAAGTGGAAAAAGGTACGGTAGCTTGTGGGATACATGTGACCGAATACGGTAGAAAGGCAGGGTTTATTGATTGGCGAGGAGAGTGATGACAACGAGGAGAGAGAAGGGTGAATGCACTTGCTTAGGACGTGCTTAAATCAAACCTGATCTATGAATCTGTACGTGCTTAAATCAACTGTGATGCAGTTTTAGTTATCGAATTGCACTCTTTGCAGATGTTCCTCGTGAAGAACTCGGATGGATTCGGATTGGATATCGAGAAGCCCATAGATTTGGAATGGATCATCAATGGAATGGGTGAGTGGAAAGGAAGAGACATTCTCTGCTATTTCCCCCTACTAATCCCCTTGCTCCTCTCTTAAGAGGGGCAATATCAAAGGTATCTACTGTTTCCCCTACTAGTCCCCATCCATTTCAGTGGGGGACTAGGAAACCGTCGGTACCTTTGACGCTGCCCCTATTAGGAGAGGACCTACGGGACTAGTAGGGGGAAATACCAGAGCTTGAATCGATGTGATAAGTATGGAGCAGTGACTTGACTTGTAGTTAGTGGTGGTCGAAGGTTTGAGAGAATCCCTCCTTATAACAGGCGCCTACCAACTAGTTGTCTCTAATTCTACCGTGGTGATATAGTCTAGTGTCGGCTTGATTATGTGTTTTCAGGCAAGGACAATCTGATGGTAAAGGTTGTGGACGTCTACAGACAGGAGCCGAGCAGAATGTCCCTAGAATACTTCCGGTGAGGGATACGGTAGTCACATCCAATCACAAACTGTATAAACTATTCGATTCATTCGTCGCCAGACATACTGTTGCTAATCTTTGAAATGGAATGGAGTAATGCTGGATATTTATTGCTGTTCATATTGAAAGCTCGCAAAATTACAAATGTTCCAAATAATTTTCTCGAAATCTTCGTGTATAAATTATACGTTACTACGGTCAGGAAGACTGGTGTATGCAAAACGCGCCTTACTATTTTGCATAGGATAATATTTAAATATTTTGCAGCAAATTGTGGGAGGATACGGAGAGTCGAACTCGTCCCCTCAACATGCTCGCCTTAGAAGTCTCCGACACTACGTATGTTTATTGTATTTCCTTGTCCCTTTCCAGTATTCTATTCTGCTCTGTATATTATGCCTACGCAAGAAGAACCCGAGGGTTGACTATGTGGAGATAATGTAGTCTCTCCTTGACCTACCGTCTCATGGTTGACCTTCTCTGATACATATTTCCAGGCTGGATCGCGGTACATTTCCAGCCTGGAATCAGACATTGAACCAGCCTAGAAATTATACCGGGATCCAGGTATCAATACCTGGAAAGCGAGCGCTATATCGGGATCCAGCCTGAAATAATTTTTTTTTTGAAATAATTTGTCCAGTCTGGTCGGAAACGTCAAGATGCCGACCTCCACATGATGCATGGATGGGCAGCACTTGTTGAGAGAGAGGAGGAGAAGAGGGAGGAAGGTCAGTAATAATAATAATAATATTTAGCATGTCCCTGCAATAATTCATCGAAAAGATCTTCGATTTTAGAATTTTTAATTGGTGACTTGCTTACATGTATCACTTGAAAATAATATCACAATTTAAATATTAAATAACTGTTCCGAAGTAGACTTAGATAATAACGACAAATGACTAAAACTGGATGCGAAAACTTTTAACAAAATCTCATTCTGCCATAGAACAGTTTATGGTCTGGCAACTAGTTGTTTATTTAACGGTTCTCATTTTACAACTAATTGTTTAGCAAGCACAGGTTGTTTGAGTTTTTTGTGATGATTTTTATCGAACTTTCGATATTAATTAAGGCAACGAAGAAACGATTTTTTAACAACTAATTGCTTCATTCGCCACTAGTTTCCGACCGGTAACTAATTGGAAATGAGATGGTATGAATCAACCAGTTGTTTATTAGAGTTTGAAATTCGGTTAAATAATTGGATTAGTTATCTTCATTTCGTACACTCTGTCACCAGTCGACCGGCGTAGATAGTGCACGAAATGAAGAGAGCTAATCCAATTATTTACCCGAATTTCAAACTCTATTGTTTATTAATCGAAGTCTATTCAGAAGTGAAGAGAGAACGAAAGGAGAGGAGTGAGAAGGAGATGAAGAAGGAGAAGAAAGTGAAGGTCCATCCTCAAAGAGATCTCTACTTCCTCTTCGGAATGGAAGGTACGGTTTACACACGACTAGTACTGTAACTGTGGTTATTCAATGCTTATGGGTAATTTTTATCGAATTTCCTTCTTCCCTGTAAATGCGTGGTAATTTTTTATTTATCGTACACCACAAAGGTGCCAATCATGACACTTGATTTGGTGACCCTATGCAATCTAGTGACACCTGGGTGGTAGCACTCAGCAAAAATATATAATTTGCTGTCCACTTGTGGCTGTTGCAGCTGGCTTACCGGCTTGCCCCATCTAGCGTGGTAGCTTGCTACTGTAAAATCGCTTGACATGGAACAACTTTACCTTTTACCACTTGTGGCACTTCTCTCACTCGCACATGGTCTTTGTCACCTAGTCGTGACATCGTAATTTTCATGTTGCTTCAAATACTACACATTACTTTAATTCAATCAAGTTTTTTGGCATGATAAATGATTGAGATTGAGATTGTGGCCTGTGTATTCTATCGTATGCTTGCAGGATCGTTCACAAATTTCCATATTGATCTGAGCGGAAGCAGTGTGTGGAACTACCTTGTGTCGGTATGTTTTACAGGAAACTGCGACGAACTTAATTTTCCCCCTCTAATTTCAACGATATGCTTGTATTTGAGGGACGCAAGTTCTTCTACTTCGCTCCGCCCACACAGAAGAATCTCGACATCCTCAAGGTCATTTATTTTATTCTTTCATTCATCAATCGTACACCACATGCATGTTTCAACTTGTGCAAAAATAGGCTAAAAAAGTAATTGCATTGCAAATTCTGAATTTGCAGAACTACGGCAACGACGATCTGAGAAAGGAGAGATGGCTGGGAGATGAATTGGAGGGAATTCACCGAGTGAGTCAATTATATGAGAGGAACTTTATTTTGCACGGGTTTAGGTGTAGTATGATCGATACAATTTCGATCCAAAGTGTCGTTCACATGTATTGACTCTCTTTGTACATTTGTGATAGATTTTCTGAAAGAACGCGCAGAAGAAATCATACATATGCAGCCCCATTCCGTTTTTTGCCATTCGCTTCTATAAGGGTGTCCCGAAAGTTTTTGCACTTTCAGTTTTTCGAAAATTTTAGAAAAAATACACTTCCTGGCCACGAATTGTCACATGTCTTATCAATACAAAAAATTAACGAAATTAATTATGCTGTTGGCTTGTTGGAATGTTACCTAGTAGTGATGCAATATGCAATTAAATGATTTCCGAAACATACCTTTCAGACTCTAAATCTTTATGAATATTGAAGCTAATCAAATACGACTTTACGTGTGTAATTAGAGTGAATTTTAGCATTTCCAGGTCTAACTCTTGATAATTTCTTCGTCATTAATGAAAACTCGAAAATCGTCAGAAATATTTTTTTCGACATTTTCAAATTTCCTACTTCTTCAGCCCCAATTCCCCCCAAAAATGGCTTATACACACTTATAGGCGAATAGGAATTCATAGCCACCGATTTTGCGTAGAAAATTTCAGCGGTTCAAAAAACACGTTGAAATTTCATTATTACGTAGTGATGACGAAATTGTTCAGAAATTGTCGGCAAACACCCGTTGACTCATTTGGCACTTTGTACTAACTTTTTCCACTCCTACTCGAGATAAAATTTCAAAACTAGTGAAGTTCAGGTCTGTGTATGGTAAGTTTGCAGTTCTACAGAAGGCACCGTGTGCCTCACATCTCCCTAGTCAACACTCGAAAAGTAGTGAGAGCTGGCCCTCATACTAACATACTACAACAATGTCCCATACGGGTGAGGCGAAACGAGAGAGAAGCAAAAACGTTAAAAAGTGCAAAGACTTTCGGGACACCCTTATAGATCCTATTTTACAACCACGTAGCCTATTACTGTCCGAATTTTAACAAAAATATTACGATATGCATCTTTATACCTTGAACCCTTGTAAAGCAGGGGCACCTCCACCCATATGTCCATATATAATTTGACGTTATACGCATTATTAGGTGATGCATCGACTATGAAATTTGTTTACTGAAATCGTCCATTTGTTTGCCCGAAGTCCGTATCCTCATCCTTTTCTTCTCTCTTCGCAGGTCGAGTTCCAAGCTGGCGAGACTCTCGTGATGCCGGGTGGAATGCTTCACGCAGGTATGTAGCTATCGAGACGGGTTTGATATCAATAGCTGTAATCGGAATTAAAATTAAGTCGTATATTGTACAAAAAAAACTTAGCATTAGATCTTCCCATTCAGCATTGATTACTGTAATTGATTGCTGGACTACGGTACATCTTCTTTTTTCAGTGTTCACACCCGAGGATTCGGTGATGATTGGAGGAAACTTCCTCTGTGACCAGGCCATCGATCAGCAATACATGTCAGTTATTACGGTATAAATAATCGAATAAAGTACTGTAGCCGGTCACTCATTAATTCGGACTTTTCAAAACAAAACTATACTGCTTTGATAGACTGGCCTATCAGAACAAATATTGTGCTTTAATTTTTGATATCCGATAGATGACCACGGGTTGCGGCTCTTTTTTACGGAAGGAGCCTTAAGCCGATTGATAGAATTACGTTGCTTAATCCACCTTAACGCTAAGCTGACCCCTAACTACGCCCGTTTCCTACGATGATTGAATTAAAATTCAATATTGCAGCGCCCATGCGACGGAAGTGGAGCTGCAGAACGATACTGAGTATCTCTTCCCGAATTTCGAGAAGATCAATTATGGAAGAGCGGAGTTGATGGGACAAGATTTGAATGGTGAGCACATACTTTTTTATGCACTGTTGTTTGAGGGACACTGCTTAAATAGTCGAAAATTATGATCTATTGCTTAATACTTCTTTCACAATTCGAAGAGAGCAAGTTTACAATGCGAGAATGTGTAAGCGATACGAAAATGTATACCTTTATCGTTGTATTATTGTTAAATTTCAATTATTTCTATTTGTTTGATGAAGCAAATTCATTGATCCAGCGCACTTTAATTACGTGATTCAGAGAAAGAGACGAGAGCGCCTCTCTTCACATTGGACACTGCGATTAAGATGGCCGAGAATCTGAGAAGGATCAGGAGCGTTGAGAAGGTGAGTGGGCGATTAGAAATACTCGAGACGGGTCTGAGAGACACTGAACTCGGCTTGGATTGCGGTACCTTTGTTCTTCTCGGATTGTGGTGATAAAGCTGTTCTCTTAGCTTTGACACATTTGTTCCGGTCTATCCATCTCTTAATGTATGATATTAGAAAGATATTTGAGATTGATTACGAGGAGAAAGAGAAGCCGATCGGCTTCGGTAAAATGAAGGACGTCATCGTCAGAGATCTGGACAGCATCCTCTACGAGCACACGGTACGGTAGATGGAGTCAGATGCCAGGTTACGGTAGCAGTGGTCTAGGAGCACGTTGTACGGTAGATGGAATATTAGATTACGGTAGTAGTGATCTGGAAGATCATGGTACTGATGGAGCACGGTAAATGGAGTCAGATAGAAGGTTACGGTGGCTATACAGTGCTCCAAAGCTTGATTGATGCACGCTATATTTAGTACTGTATGATTAATAGTGATTGTACTTTTCGAAATTCCGTTTAGGAACACGATGATATAATTTTCCAGATGCTATGAAAAGTATCACAAACAAATCGTTCATTAACCCGTATTCCTAAAGTAGGTACATATTCAGAAAAAAAATATTAACTACTATATTTGGATATATAGTATAAATGTTTACAGCTCCTCCGTGCGGGAGAGACTCGTGAAGTCCACGCGAATTGGGAGTCCGTTGATGAAATCGATAACAAGATTGGTGAGTGGAGAGGAGTACTGTAGGGGGGGGGGTGGAGGATTACGGTCGGCGGAAGGAAAATATTGATTACTACTCTAGAAGTTCGAACGGTTCAACGACCGATGCGGTTCAACGATTTTGTTTGTTGGAGTGTTTTAATAGGAGAGGAGATTAATGTGTGCACTTGTGCTTGCACTTCAAAAGGGCTTTCAAAGTGTGTAATCTATGTATTTTGTGATGTGCAATGAGAAGTATCGCAATGGGAGCTGATGAGATGGCGGCACTCTTCAAGGAGAAGAAGAAGAATGAGAAAGTGTTCTCAAGTGAGTAATTAGGCTAATTAATAGACTATTCTGACAACACAACTTCTTAATTCATAGATACTTTAATTATATGGAAGCTTGGTTGATCAATTGTCTCTCTTCAGTTGACATGAAGTCGAAGATGATGAGAAAGAGTGGAGGAGAGGATAAGAAGGAGAAAACGAGAGGAAAGAAGAGAAATGTGGAGGGAGGAAATGAGGACGGTCAGTGAGGGGGGCACAATAAGAGTGTTACTTTGACTACAAAGGCTTTTCAAACCAGGTACCACCTGGTAAACCAGGTCCTGGTTTGATTTATTATGTCGTCTTTAACAACTAGCCAAACATCGTTCCCCGTTCTAGTTTAGTATTCCGGGGAAATACATCAGAAGTTGCTCATAGACTCCGTGCTCCTGACTCTTAACAGGACGATTTGTAATATGTTATTACATTTTTTGATAGTGATATAAGGGTATTGTACGTGCTGCTCAGTGAAAGTAAGGCAGGCATGATTCAGGTGCGAGGCAGGCATGAATCAAGTAGAAATAGCTGAATCATGCCTGCCCTCCACCTTCCGCGTCGAGTCTAACCATCATCCAGTAATATGAATAGAAACGATCACACACGTCATTCCGATAATTATAAAAATCAAGACAAAACATCAAGATAGCTGAAACAGGCCTGCCCTATACTTTCCTTCTACCTTCTGTCTCTCCCTTGCCAGCCAGCATGCCTGCCTCCAACCTGCTCCATGCATGAAGCGCAGTAATTGGCTGAATCATGCCTGCCTCGGTCTGTCGACCTGTTTCATGCCAACCTCACTTTCACTGAGTGTACGTGTAGGGAGGGTACTGTACGTAAGAGTACTGTACTGTAAGGGTATAGTACTGTCGTGCTTTTTCGTAGTTTCTTGGCGAGATCAGATTGAGGGAGTCAAAAAAACAATGATTTCAGTGGATGTAATCGCACCGAAGAGACGCTGCACGAATCTGCTAGCTCCGAAGATGGAGTAAATCGATAAAAGAAGACTGCCGTCCCGATTCGTTGAGATTACGGGAAGTTCAACTAGTTATCCCAGCCCCTTTCCTCACTTGAAGATACGTAATATCTTCGCATTAATTGTCAGGTTGTTAGTCCCCATACCTGTTGAGACCTCTTTCTCAGGAATACTGTAGACCTCACCAACCGATTTTTCTATTATTTGCTCCTTCTCCCGATGAATCTTCAATGAGTTTCATTTTGTTATTAGTTTAGGATTGAGACTATATCATACAGTATACTTCTCCGTTGATTTTTCTAGTGGCTAACTTCCATGTCTCCATTCTCTACAGCTGTATCTGTTAATATTCCCGAATTAGTGATGCTAATGAGTTGATTACGTTGAAGCTCAATGATTTATGTGTGTTTCTCAACTATCTTCAAACCGGACCCCCCAATAATCCCCGATTTCCTCGTTTTCGTTCCGTTGTTGTTGTTGTTTTCGTTCGAATTGTGTTGAATTCCGCAGTTTAGATGTTGTTTAATAAAGAAACCGTCGGATTCTGAGCCCAGTCTGGACTTATCCGTTCATTCAGAGCAAAGAACAGTTTTGTTCTGATCGTTCGAACATATTCCTGCATTGGAATTGTGCTGGGTAGAACCGTGTTGAAGCGTCTTACTTTTCTCAAGATTTAAAACTAATGGGTAACACATCATTCCACAGGCCGGACAATTTCACAGAAAATGCTTTGGGTTGAGGGACCGTGTGAAATCGAGAGGCACTCTCTCACTTTTCCACACCCTCTCGCTCTAACCCTGGTCTGTAGATTTGTAATCATGTGGTGATGAACGCTCCTCTCTTACTAGTAATACCCAGTTGCAGTACCCTTTTGTACTGTAGCTGGATACGGTTGTATCTGTTTTTCTGCTTATTTTGCTCACCTCGGGGGGCTTTTCTCCTCTATCTCTCGATGGCTCGCGGAGGAACACACTCTGTTATTGAATGGAAGAGAGAGTCGCCGAATCTCACCGGAAATTGGATGAAGAGGAGAGAAGAAGAGACACTTTGATATAGACACACAGACACACATATCTAGAGAGGCTGAAACGAGAAATCAGCATGGCATCTCACCATGTTTTGTTCTCTTCATTTGTCTGATCATATCTCCAGAAAGGGGTCAGGGGCGAGTGAATGTGTGCGTATAATCGAGGCTCCCCTACTTTCGCACACTATCTCATCGCTGGCCGCTTTCTGGAAGTTTAGAACGTTATGTGCTCTAACATTGGTCGCATTTTGCTGTCTTCCTCTTCTATTTCTACTTGCGTTTCGCTTGAAACAGCAAAATTATTTGCATCTAAATCAGAATGGGCGCACCATTTGATCTTCTCTCGAGTGTGGGCGACAATGCAGAAGAATCTGCGGCGTCCCGAGGTGAGCAGCGTCTTTCTTGTTTCACCATTCTCTCATTATTTGTTCACGTGGTTTATGTACCAGTTGTCCATTCGCCACTGAACATCACACGACAGCTCAGAGAAAATTTTAGGCTAAATTCTCTCACGTTGCTAACTCGCTAGTGTTAATAGAAGACTCCTCGACATTTGTGCTCGCCATTTTCCTATTGGTGTTCTTTGCTCCTCTCTGCACCACAATTTGAGCACGTTCAGAATATGTTTCAACGATGTAATAGAACACACATGGAGCAAAAACATCAATGCTTACGGGTAGTTCCAATAACATCAAGAGTAGCGAAATAAAATAGCTTTAACACATTTCCAGTGTGAAATGAATTTGTAACGCGAAAGGGTTATATTCTAATTCTCATTTTGAGCCTCTTCCGACTCAATTTTCTGGTCTTCGACAGCCTTCGAATCAGTTCCTTCTATTCTCGAATCTCAACTTCACCCAATCTGGCTGAACTCTCGACCACTCCAATCCTATTATGAATACGATGGAAATGCAAGCATTCTGGTCAGAGAAACCATCTAATATTTACAGCGAAAATTCCGGAAATGACTTAAATTTGGATTTTTTTCTCGAAAAAAAAACAGTCTCATATTTGCCACCTGTTTGCCCATTTTACCGAGAGTTGTGGAAACGAAAAGGGTATAAGTTCACATCATAACGCGGGCCGATCATCCCTACAGATACGGGTTTGGAGTACACAGAGAATGAATACACTGAGATAGGACACCCAGTGTATGATACACTCAATATTAAGTGTATTCGCGCGTCGAGAGAACGTGGGAAAACGAGAGATTTTTAAGTGTATCATACACTTGGTGTCCTATCTCAGTGTATCATACACTCAATAGTAAGTGTATTCATTCTGGGTGTAGGAGAGTGTGTGAAATCGAAAGGAACTCTCTCACTTGTGCACACTCTCTCTCCTTTCTTCAGGTTTGGAATCCTGTGAGATGCGTGGAAAAAGGCTTCCTGGGCCAACCCATCCTGACTGATTGCAGGCGCGAACCTGTCAGATGCGGGTTTCAGCGACGGATATCAACGGTCGCTCCTCTCACTCATTCCACACTCAATCAATCGATATTCTCTTCTTCTGCGCCCGATGGTGCTGCCAACCAGACTGTTGCCAGGTGAGATATAAAAAAAATTTGCAAGCCCACTTGTGGCACATCACAAGTGGGCTTGCAAATTATCGGCTATGATGAACTGTGACGGCTATGATGAGCATGTCAACATAATTTTCCAGTCATTATGGGAAATATGCGATAAATGTCGTGGTTAGCCTCATTCCACGGTCCCTAATAATTTGTCTGCAATTTCCGTCAGATTCCTCACTTTATTGATTTCGATTCCATTTCAGATCAATTCGTCCGTTTGGCTTCTCATTTTCTTCTCCATTTTCTTCCTCTTCGTCTATCTCATTTATTTCTGTGCTAATGACTACAGAAGGAGAGATCTCATGAGGAGAATATTCAAAGTGAGTTATCATCTGAATTTTTTTCAGCAAAATCACTTTTTTAAATGTATGTATAGCTATGCGTAGGGGCCACAACGTGGTCAGCGGAAGTGACTGACTGGGGTAGAATGTAGTGTCAAAGTGTACACGCGTGAAGTGGGCGTACGTTGTGGACCCTGGCTATGCGGAAAAAGTACCTGTGCTAATAGCCGTTTTAGTCTCTGAATAGATCCATTCACTGCTATTTCGAATGCATGTTTCGCTCACAATGCTCACGATTCCAAATCTTCAGAAAAAAATCTCCAGGGTGTGAGAAATATTGAGACCTCACACACTCTAGCACTCATTCCCCCTTTCTGGAGGTGTTACTGTGAATTGATTTTATTTGTCTTCATTCACAGAATTATCGTCCCGTTCGTCGTTCTAATGCTGTGCGAGAGAAGAAAGTGAGCACGAACCAACAGCGATGGAAGGATGCCCCCAGGGTATATTGATTGAATTTAACAAATACCAATCGATAATCACAGATCTCGATCGATCCTCCGACACCCTCGATTACCGTAATCACCGAGCGAGAGGGCGAAACTACGTTCAACTTCGCCGATAGCGATATCGTATTGTGATAAAATTGGTGTGA
The DNA here is from genome assembly GCA_036245785.1 of Pristionchus fissidentatus. Classification (NCBI taxonomy): domain Eukaryota; kingdom Metazoa; phylum Nematoda; class Chromadorea; order Rhabditida; family Neodiplogasteridae; genus Pristionchus; species Pristionchus fissidentatus. Next base: position 6,771,378 of record BTSY01000001.1, read on the forward strand.
TTTCCAGTTAAATTTGGATTTATATGAGGAACAGAATAAAATTAACGAATGGTCAATACAACATGATATTGCGAAAATTATGATTCAATGAAAAAGGAATAGAAAATGTGCTTGTTCCGCACGATAACATTGCAATTTATGAATTCGGCTTATCGACAATCTCGATGTCATCGTCTCCATCAGAATCAATCGATTTCTTCGCTCCATTCTCATTCTGCAGCATGCTGCAGTGATTGGTGGTTGCTGCAGCCTCCGTATCTTTCTTCTCTCCCTTCACTCCTTCCTTCTTAGTAGCGTCTCCGCCCTTTCTCAAGACGAAGGATCCCTCGGCGTCTGAATTGCAACTTGTCAATTGTCGCGTTTAAAACAAATAAAATAACGAATTAAATATCAGAAATGCATCACCGGCAAATCCCTATTTAGAATTCTATTTAAAACATCCCGTGAAGGTCTGGAACAATGCACTTTTTATTGACGACAACCTTTGAAGTTACTCACAATGACTCCAAACCAACACACGAGAATAAAAGTTCGAGAGTCTCTATAAATTTCACACGCTCTCTCTTCTAACCCTTCTCTGTGGCGTTACATGTAAAATGAAGCGAACTCACAAGGCGCATCGTCCAGAATTCCTCTCACAATCGATCCATCTCCAGTGGAGAGAGGAATTATCGTGTCCTTGTAGTAGAGACGGAGGAGAGTGTGATTCGGATGACGACCCTGATAATCATTTGATCATTTCACCCTTCAGAGCAGGAGAAAAACGTGATCTCGGCGTATGGCTCATTTTCCATATTATTTTTGTGAGGCGATCCAGGTGAACCACATAATACAATCAATCTATCATAACAAACCTTGAGCACACATTCCGTGCAGAGATCGTAATCTTCACAAATAGTGCACTGAAATCGTCCGCCAGTCGAGGGAGCCAGCACCGCCGGACACTCATTACAAGTGCAGACACCTCCGAATTCCTCTCGACTTTCCTTCTCCAAACTCTTCTTCGCATCTCTCTTCTCTTCTCTCTTCTTCGCCCAAGGAAGCCAATCTCTCTGCAACTATCCAATGAAATGTAGGCAACACGAATGTCTGCTCTGGTATTTTTGTCCTAGCTGGATCCCTGTCTGATTCCAGGCTGGAAATATACCGTGATCCAGGCTGGAGATCATGCTATACCGGGATCCAGGCTGGAAACGCTCCCAGGCTGGATCCCTGTCTGATTTCAGCCTGGAAATGAAGATTATACCGGGATCCAGCCTGGAAATAAATACCAAAGTGATTCAGTCTGGGTCCATTAGATACAGTCTATGCGTTTGAAGCTATAATTAGTCTCTATCTACCAACCCAAGTAGTCTCCTCCTCTTCCTCTTCCTCTTCCTCCTCCCCCTCCTCCTCTTCTTCTTCATCTTCACAATCCTCCTCATTATCCACCTTCACGGCGAAGGTCAAATCGCCCATCTCTGAATAGGTTGGACATTTAAGAATGATGTTACTTACTCTCCCTTTCGGAAACAAAAAAATGCAATCCATGTATACCATTTAAATGCAATCCATGTATTCAATTGTTTATTCAAGGTGCATTCATGCATCTTTTCAATTGTTTACGCAATATTCTGGCGTCTGATAAACATAAACTCACTCGTAGCTTCTGATAGAGAGACGAGGGAAGTAGTTCCATGCTCAGTTGTGAGGGGAATGAGAGATGAATGAGTGATGCGAAGGAGTGAATGGCAGCAGTGAACAGCCTTTAATTATTTATTGATTTATATCTGTCAATTAAAGATAGAAAACAAACTTCCATACAGATGCAATAATGGGAAGTACTCACATCTTCCATGCATTTCTTACAGATGGAGTAGTTGGAACAGACGGCACATTTGAATTGAACTCCTTCGAGCGAAGAAGAACACTCATCACAATTGAGAGATTCTCGATGGAAAGAAGCACCGCACTCCTTCTCTGATCTCTGAATAAATATTGTCATTAGATGACCACCCTTAATGACGCAACGAAACGACAAGCTAGAAAAGGACATCAATGTCGGGTTGCGTTTTGGGTACCTTTTCTCTGGCGACAGAGGTAAGTTCCATCTCGAGATCAATGCAGGGCAGTGCGTTCGATCTAAATCGAATTCATTGATCTATATTAAAATGCAATCAGTGCCTGCTAATCAGCCTAACAAATTCCGTTGTCTCATCTCAAGCAAGCGAACTTTGCGGGCGAGCTCATTTTGCAGAGACAGTACAAATGCACAAAACTAATTAGTAGTAGTATAATAATTACAGTATAATTAGAACAAACGTACACATAATACTTCATTTCCATGTAGTCGATAGCCTCCTCGAGATCAAACGAATTCTCCAATCGGACTTTCGAAGCCCCATCTGCATTTAGTAATTACGTCATCATTCAATTTCCACTACATATCGTACACAGAGCGCAAATTTGCAAGGACAGCGGTTCTATAAGGCTCCCTTTCTTAGAGAACGGATCCCCAACTCATTCCACGCGTTCTCTCGTTTGCTCAACGACTCCAGAGACTGTGTGGAAGGAGGAGAGTTGTTGAAACGTTCTCTAAGAAAGGAAACATTGGCGAACCGCTCGCCTGGTATATTTTGTCTCAGTGTTCTATCGAATAGATAGTTGATAGTTATCTATTCGAGAAATCAATAACTAGTAAGGGTGTTCACCTTTCCAAAAGAGTCTCACAAGATCCGCCCCCACTACTCCGTGAGCTTCCTGGCGAATATAAGTGAACATATCGACTGGGTCTTCCTTGTCAAGAGAGAATCTGAATTGGAGAAATCATGATGGAATAATAAAAGAGAATTTAAAAGGTGGTACGCAAAACGGTATGTTGGCTAGGCACATCATAATGGTCAGGAGCGCGAAAGTGTGCGAATGTGATAGGGATTTGAGCACACTTTCTCGCTTCTGACTCCATCTTGATGAATATTGTAAAAAAACTAACCTTGTGGCGACGCCGTTGTGCTCCAACTTGAAGAAGATCGTCTTAACCATCTTGGAGAGAAAGGAGCGAAGCGATAGACGAGATGAAGATGAAGATGAAGTGAGGAGTGAGAACAGATCACGCAAAAATAGCAAGCAACGCCGATCGATGCCTGATTCAGGGTGGCCTTACCCAGTGGCAGTGATTTGAATAAGCACATTTCGAGACATCATGCGAAAGGGAGAGAGTGAGACGATGAGAGGTAATTGGCATTGCGCCAAAAGTTAGCGTCGATTAACAACTGACACGTAGGGCGGACCCGCTGGCAGATGTGATGACCTCGTAAAATATCGATTATCACGTCGACTACAGAGTGAGACGAGAGTACTCATCCCCAGAAGGAACAACAATTTATTTCACAGAACTTTTCCCGGTTCTTAGCAACGTTCCTCACTTTTATCGTACTTAAAAAAACTTCTGAAACCCGATCTCACCATGTGATTTCACTCCTACAGCCATGATTAAAGACTTGACTCAATGAGAACATCAAGGTGAATATTATAATGGGATTAGATTGTGAGGCAATAATCGTTTGGACTATTAATTAACCGCGTTTTTTATCTATGAAAGTAGGCAAGTTACCATGAATAATTTTCATCTGCGACAGTAGACGTTTCTCTTTTTAGTAAACCGTATCAGAAACATTGTAAGATCAACTAGCTTTGATTATGCAGCGTAGTTTGCACACGACGTAATGAGATAGACTAGCCACTTTTGTCATTGCCAATACACACATCATGTTGTTCAACTTTTATTAAGCAAAAACAGAATAAACAAAATGATCAATGGTGGAGAAAGTGAAGACATGTTGTGGAATCTCTGAGGTGGCAATGATCAAAAACTCTCTAAAACGTAGGATTCGTGTTCAAAATATCAGAGACGTTCATGAGATCCTGGGCAGTACATTAAATTTCCTCTTCCGATTGTTCACTTCCTCCAGCAATTTTTCGCATTCTCGTAGACTGAAATGGAGAATTATACGAAATTGTTCGACAACAACGAACTCAGGATTTATACTGAAAAATCAATTTCGTCCTGGAATACAAGATATTTTCAACTTTTTTTCATTCGTATTCTAAGTATAATCTACTGACTGGAAGTAAAGCAAAGAATAATTAATACCTCAATCGATCGAATAAATGACTCCGTTCTCTCACATAATACGCCTGTCTCTTCCACATGAGATAGTGTACTTTGCTCTGCAATTCATCTGCTTTTCGATTGAAATTTTAGCACGCTCAGCATACAGACCATCATGAGGAACAAGAGAAAAAAATCTCTCTACAATGGATAATTACACAGCATCCGAAAGAGTAATAGCGAGATCAAGTTGGAGAAAGAGGGAATGACCGAGAGAGTGTGCGAAACGAGAGAGCCAACTCGATGCTATGAGTTACCTTCATAACTTCCTCATTGACATTTCCTCTATCCGAGGCGAATCCAATCAATTGTAGGGCACCGTTTGTGTCGATGTGATGACTTCCCCGTGTTACCGAGTGAACCTCCGAGAGTAATCAGTCGTAATTTATTAAACGATGTTGTAGAAACAAAATAGGGGCTGTTTTCCAGGCACAAAAAAAATTAATGCCGTCCCAATCCCATTTTGCTCTCAGCCGAAATTGGATCACACCAACTGGTTCATCAACTGAGATTGTAAAAGCATTGGCCTCACGTCTAATCATCACTTAGTGAAACCTAGCGTTCAATAAAAGATCAGATTTTTTCTTACAATTAGATATGCCAGGCCTCGGAAATAGTCTCGAAATAGGTATTTTATGATCATCTAATCTATGTCTCATAATAGGAAAGTGGAAAATGAATTCACGTGGTGACTTTTTTATCGTCTCGAATCGTTTTCTCACCCGTCCATCAACGACTTTCTTCAATCCTTCCAACAACAGCAATTCAGTGTATCTCGACACCAACGCTTCCACGTCTTCGCTACTGTAAATTTTAAAGAATTTAGGCAGTTCTCGATTGAAAATAATGTTGCTTTACAGTATTCTTCAAGCAGTCGTAATTGTGTGATACCCGTGTCCCATGTGCATTACAAGCGCGATTGAACAAAGTCACATTATCGATCGAAATAACAACATCAACAAATCGGGGTGTTCACACTATAGCAATCTGGTGCAAGCTCTCATCGGGGATACAGTGAGCACAATTCACCACAGAATAGGAACGCGAACAAACTGATGCGAATTGGTATGACCTATAGATGGGATATCGATTGGGGGACAAACGAAGGGAGATAGGCAACAATCGTGATATACAAACCAGGCAAAATCAGTGGATCGACAAAAAGGGGGATTGCATTTCCTTGAATTAAAGGAAACTATATCAATCACAAACTGAAGCAATCGAGTAAAAAAAGAGTTCACGATGTCGAATCAAAGGGGAAAAAGAACGGGGGAGGAATTGTATCAATCGCGGAAACGAACAACCAAACAATAACAACAATAATTAGAGGGTAGATCAAACTCAGTCATGGAAACAGTGATTTACCATACGGAAAACACCTTTTCAACGCGAATTTGTATGCGTAACAAAGCAATTTCCGGAAGACAATTTGGGAATGAGCGAACTATGAAGGGAAGAAGCAGAAACACAGTCAACTCTGAACAATACACGCACAGCAAGGGTCTTTCGCACAATCTCTCATCTTCTGATAATATTTGATTATTTTGAATCCATCATTGGATGAGAGAGTGTATGAAATGGAGAGAGCGTGATCTACTACTGAACTGACGTCATCTTCTCAACCGCTTCCTTGAGTGCTGCGTCGTCTTTGAGAGGTGGAAGATTGGTGAGAGTTGAGGGGAGACGAGAGAGAGAAGATGAAGAAAGGAGAGGAAGGGTGTTCTCCTTACCTTCTTGACTGAAATGCGAGAGGATGAGTAAATATTACATCGACATATTTCTAAAATTCACAGATTGAGTAAGGGTTGACCAAACACAGACGAGATCACAAGTTCTGGGCTAGTCGAGACACCAAATTGCGGGCTGTCAACCTATTAATTTAACAATAGTTCAAAAACAAAACAAAAACATTTAAATAATACTCACACTTGAACTTTTCCATCAGTAATTTCATTCTCCGTCTTCTCATTCATTCTCAATTCATACCATTCTGCACAACTTTTCGTCCTCTGACGAGCCGATGAACGAACGGATGGAAGAGAATCTGGATTATGTTTAATTAAATAATCAATTTAAATGAAAATATATAATTTACTTCGTCATAACTTCGGATGAAAATACGCACGAATTGTCAGTCAAACAATTGCTTAGACTTGGGTCCTATCCAATAGACATAATAATAATAATAATAACTAACTAACCTCTGTACACTTCTCCCTCCTTCGTGATTCTCTCCGCGTATTCTCCTGCTGCAGAATACGAAGATTGCAGGAGAGAAGCGACTTCTGGAGAGAGATCGGAGAAGGAAGGATACTGTAACGGAGAAGGAGTATTGATCGACGAATGAAAACAAACGGCGATTGCAGTAAGCATGCAATGTACAGTATCGAATCATTCCATGACATAACGTTCTACAACGATTTTGAGGCGTATGTCACTTGAAAGGTTCCTTTCCCCCTTCTAGGACGAATATACCGCTACCGTATCCCTGTCTGTGACTACCGTACCGTCTTCGTATCGATTAGTTCGTTGTGCAGTCTCGCCACGAGATCTGTCTCCACAGCCTTCTCATCGGGGAAGAGAACCTCCGTGACACGCGCATCCCACTTCTCCGATCCCACATCTTCCATTAGGGGACTGCAAATGCGAGAGTTGAGGGTACGGTAGATGAATGGAGGTCGAATACTGTAGACGGCTAACAGAGCTAGAGTTCGGCAACACCAGAAAATATGTTATCATCACTTATTGCATCCAAAAACCACCGTGTTTCTCAGATATCCGCATTTAAATATTCTGATAGTCACTTTAATAATAAAAAAAAGAAAGCGTACCCATAGATGCTCATCGAATTCTCTCTCGGGAATATCCTCAGGAAATCTCCTCTTCTTCCATCTTCCATCTCAATCTTTCGAGTGAACGCTCGTACACTCGCCCATTTCCTCTTGACAGGAGCGATTTTAGAGTCGACACGCTGAAATTAGAAATCGATTCAAACAGACAATGCGATAACAGCCACTCTGTCTAGTGAAAGACAATAATAATGTTTATCATGAATGTAAGGTTAGGATATCGCATAATCGGTAGCTAAACGAGGCATGACTTATTACTATGTCACAACAAGGCAACATAGGGAGGAAGTGGCACAATTAGAAAAATGAAGTCTGCACCCATCTCTGATCAACACAGTGATGAGCGCTCCACCTCGGATCGGGGTGCCGCTAATGTGAAATATGCTAATGTGCATTTCCTACGAGCTTCATTCGTAATATTTTTCGACCATCTTTTCTTGCATAGTGTAGTGTTCGTCGAGAAAGGGAATTGCGAGACCGCGAAATTTTCAATTTGGCAAAATTTGAGCAGCTACGGGCACTTTATTTTTCTGGAATCGGGGTACCCCCTCGGATCCGAGGGGGTCGCTCACCACTGGATCAACACAAATCAAATTCTCTGTTGGTACAATAAATGTAGTTAGTCTTCCTCTTTTTCTCGCCCACTACTTCAGGCCTGTCTTCCCATTTTCACAAGAGTTGGAAAGGGAGAAAGTTGGCAGGGTTGTTTTCGACTCGGCATTGTATCTGCCTTATACTTATTTAGTGGATTGAGGCAGAGGCTATTTAAGCTACGTACGTGATGAGTGGACTGCAGTGAATACTGTAATGGAAATGGTACCGAGTTTCCTTATCGGGCTGGCGAGAACAATCATCTCAAAATATCAAAGACGTGCACCAAGGATCACATTATGAAGTATTTTGCGATTTTTAGAATCACCCAATGGAATTGAATTCCACTATTCCTCTGGTTTATAAAGATATATATTATGATTATAATATAACCACCCACTTTGAACTCGGTGATCTCAATAATGAATTGAAGGAGAACACACATAGGGACACAAATTTGAGATCGAAAATGAGCATTAATAAAGTGTCACAATTTTATTCATCATCGTTTCAATTCGTTAGACCGCTCATTCGAAAGTAAACGTCCCACAGTAATACGCCTTATTCGGGCTTTAGTTGATTTTCGTTCACTTCGAGAGGACACTTCATCCAATAAGGTACCCAAAACTGCGATTTTACTGAAAATTAGAGAATTTCGAATTTTTCGATTTTTCCGTTTCTGGAAAAGTGCGGAAGCACACAGTTTAAACCATCGGTAGTAAAAGAAAGGTATATTGCCAGCGAATAAATCACGCACTATCAGATCTCGACAGCTTCACATACACGATCGTGATTTGAAATCATTTCGACCTATTTTTTCGGACCAACCGAATCTGGGGAACCACATCTTATTAAATGAATATCGCAGCGGCTCATACTCCGCACAATATGAAAGAGGAATGTTGATACTGTAATTGCTTCCAAGCTGCGGACCTAAAAAAATTTCCAGCATTCAGGAGAACGAAATATTTTTTTGTTCAATTTTCCATTGATTTTAGAATTGATAAACTGTGCTACATCAAGGAGTACAAGGAAGAGTGGAAAAATACCAAAGATGAAAGTTGTTCATTAGAAGTCCACCAATAACATACCATGAGTGCAAGACATTCTAATTTGAACTGGCAGAAAAGCGAAACCCCAAAGTTCAAATCCCAAAACGTTCATTACTTTCTTACCAACCCTATATATTGCATATCAGTGCGTTCGCGTAAGAATCGCAACCATAGTCGTACAGCAAAAAGTGACAACTTGAGTTTTTCACAGATTCTGATAGCCCTTGGTGTGCTCTATCGATTTCTGTTTTATTCTTGACTTCAAGTTTCGAATTTGCATAATTATGAGTGTTCAAAGTTCGAATAGATTCAAGGTATTTCAAGTATATCTCTTCAGGGAGAAGAGCTAGAAGTTTTGTCTAAAGATCAAAAATGACCGCCATGATGGGCTGCATTTACCTATGTCATTTGTTTATTCAAATTTTATATTTTGAAAAATACCTAAAAATTTGACGACGATTTTCTCGAAAACCAGGCCGAGTCCAGTCACCAGTTTTCGATATGTTGTTGCCCTGGATATAATCTATCGAATACACACAATTACATGATGTATCGAGGGCGGGATAAGGTTGATATTTTCAATACAAAATTATAAAAAAGCACGAAAGCCCCTCATTTCACCCTTATTTCACCATCATTCTCATCATTTGACGCGAACTGCGCGGGGTGAAATGAGAATTACGCGAATTTTAGACCGCTCACTTCGTGTCCAACATTTGAAATAAAGGTGAAATGAGGGGCTTTCGTGCGTTTTATATAATTTTGTATTGAAAATATCAACCTTATCCCGCCCTCGATACATCATGTAATTGTGTGTATTCGATAGATTATATCCAGGGCAACAACATATCGAAAACTGGTGACTGGACTCGGCCTGGTTTTCGAGAAAATCGTCATCAAAATTTTAGGTATTTTTCAAAATATAAAATTTGAATAGACAAATGACATAGGTAGATGCAGCTCATCATGGCGGTCATTTTTGATGTTTAGACAAAACTTCTAGCTCTTCTCCCTGAAGAGATATACTTGAAATACCTTGAATCTATTCGAACTTTAAACACTCATAATTATGCAAATTCGAAAGTTGAAGTCATGAATAAAACAGAAATCGATAGAGCACACCAAGGGCTATCAGAATATGTGAAAAACTCAACTTGTCACTTTTTGCTGTACGGATTTGTCAACGTTTTTTGCAGTTCTTACGCGAACGCACTGATATCCGAACGTTAGTCCAATTAATGGTAGCAGCAATGCTCATACTTTCACTCCGCAACTCAAAACTCGCAGTTCCGTGATACATTGAATATCAGTGCAATACAAATTTCCAAAGTGCATACCCTCGTGAGAATTCTCTTGGTTCGAGGGCCAGTGGAAGGAGAAGAGGAAGAAACTCCAGATGAAGAATTGTCTTTCCGATCCCAGTCTGAAATACAGTAAATAAAAGTGGTCCAATTAGATTAACAGGGAAGATTAGATATTTTCGCTAAAATATGTATTGTGGAAAGAAATGTGCGAAAGCAAACAAAAATCCCCACAGTAGATGTTTAAAAATGGAACATCGATGTTTGAAAAAATAAGATTTATTGCCTCACCTCCTTCTTTTTCTCCCTTCGCAATTCCATTGATTGCATTAATCGTCTTCTTGCTAATCAATTGAACTCCCGTCAGATTGAACAGATCACAGATCAATTTCGTCTTCACCAGAGAATCCAGAGGAGCGTCGCTGAAATTTAAAAAAAAGTGTTTATCATTTAAATTATATATTACCAAGCCCAACTGAATTAATATGCTGATTTCTATAACTATAACTATGAGTACCATAACTAATAGTGCTTCTCCTATAGGAATGGCTGTTTCAATTCATGAATACTAAACAATCGGGAAAAAAACTCGTTCGTTTCTCCCCTTCATCAATCGTCTGCAACCCGAACTCACCATGTGAGAGAAGGCGACAGATTCACTTCCAGCAGCCACGGTTTGAGATGATCGTCAACGAGAATGTCGAAACCGAAGAGTTCGAAGAGCACCTGAGGTGAGTTGTCGATTTATTGGAACAGGGGAAATAAACATTTTTGGAAATAAACAATACTACTGACCGATGGATGCATCACAGTGGATCGACAGGCGGCCGATACCGTACTCTGCACTGACAGTAGACTCTTCGTGATGAGATCCTCGATACGAAGCATCAACACTGCAAGAGGAATTCTATCAATCGGCTGGATTCTTAAAGCAAATTCTAACAAAATTTTGATAATAACGAAAATCATTTGCCATTTGCAGCACCGAATCAGCTGGAGACCACATAACAAAAACAGCATCTCACATCTCGAGTCGATATTTCTCTCTTCGAGATTCCTCAGCAGTGCTCCGAGTGTCCATTTGTGACCGTAGTCCTCGCTGTGCAGCGTTTCATTCCTATAATTTTTTATTTGAAAATATATTGTGTGGTTTCAGTTGAGGGCCTGGGTACACCGGAATGGAAGTGATTGCGATAACTGCGTAACTTTGAAAAATAAGCTATAATTCGCTGCTCACCTCACAAAGTTTTTGCTGTTCTTGTTGACAGAGTAGTTTGTGAGATGGACGAATTCGTCGTCCTCCTTCGCACTTCGAGAATACTTCTCAGAGGCAAGTCTGTAGTGATCTTTTTCATAAAAAAACAGAAACCAACAAAACATACGGAACGTTTGTTTTAGAAAGATAAATAAACAATGAGCATAAGTCAGTTAATTTTCCCAAAGAAGAATTCGTGGTCCATTAACAACCAAAAACGGACATCGATGAACAGGGGTTTCCCGCTTTCGACCCACAAGCAATAACCCTTGTCCTTCTACAGTATGCTCACCTCGTCAATCCCTCCGTGTACACATACGCGACCAGCGGGTAGAAGGAAGTGACTGCGACGTAGACTCGCAGATCGAATTTGTGCTCGTTCACTGTGAGAGGGGAGGAGAGATAGCGAGAGACGAGGAGGGGAGAGCACAGGGGTATGTCGTCGGGCTGAAACAATCATTATTGATTAGTTATCGTTATATTAACTACATTAATTGTTTTAAAAAGCAGGGAGAAAACGGAAGTAAGTATTGGTTTCATGCTGATTTTTGTAGAAAAAAAAATTAAAATAAAATCGTATTTATGACCACCTTATTGGCGAAGAATATTCCCCGTCCTCTGCTGCCCATCACTGGCTTCACAATATACGCTGCTGCTGTTGAACCGGATCCCGAAGGACGAGATCTGCAAGGGGAGAGAAGGAAGTGACGAAACCAGCGGAATCGATGTTTCGCCGTTTGGATGAAAGCGAAGGGCGAATAATCTTTTCGATCTCACAATACGTCTCAGTTTAGCATCCGACAATAATCACATTTATTATTACATATTATTATTATTACGAAACCAGACGAATAAGAGGTTCGCCTTTTGCATGAAAAGGGGAAATTACCAAAGCATTCGATTGTAGGATTTGAGCAGTGTCATCGGATAATAATCATAATAATAATAATAATAATAATAATATAATCTTCCTCACCTCCTGTCCTCCATCGCTTTCGTCAATCTGTCCATGTCGCGAGGCGTCACGTAGAATTCGGGGATCTGACAAATGAACACATCAAAGAGGCATTTGGAATATACATTTTAAAACATGGAAAATGTACCAAAAAATATTCAAAAAAGTAGTTTTATTGTTTCAAGGAGTATTCTAATTAGTGATTCAAAACACGATAAAAATATCTCCCCGCTTTCACTCGTAATCAGAATCGATGAATCTATCTACAAAAGTTACAGTAATAACTCACAAAAGAGAAAGGACCACCGGGCGACGCTCCGAATATCGCTTTCGACCTGGAGATGTTCTCGTACAATCGATCTTTCCGCGTCAATTCGCCCGATCGAGGAAAGTGATTCACTCGTTGCCTCAAATTTTACAAAATTAATTATGCAATATTTTTGAAATTAAAAAATGTGTCCCGACTAGAAGCGCGTGATCAACAATAACCACAAGCTTCATCGTCAGACCAATTTCTGTTCCTCTGGGAATAACCTCAAGGTCGACAGCGAGCAACAAGGAAATATGCAGAGGGTGGGCGTTGAACCCGGGTGCCTCCGGCCAGAAGCCAAGCACACTACCACTACGCTAGCATCGTCGGAAGTTAGTCCAACTAAAAGGCACCCACCACGACTTGAGGCTTCGGAGGCAGGCCGCCTTCAGATGCGTCGACGTCCAGACGAGGTTGAAGTTGGGATTGCGCGCCGAGACCTGCGGGAATTACGGTATCGAATATCGATTGGTAAATAAAATTAGAATATTATGTACCTGAGTGAATCCGTAGGAGTAGAGGAGGGTCTTGACCAGTCTCGATTCACTCCTGACCATCTTGAAGGAGAGATCGTACTGACGACCAATCTGCAACCCCAATATTGATTCCTCAAAAATATCAAAATAAATGTTACAATAAAATCCACTCTTGGATCACTCGCATGTTTTGCACACAATGCGACGAGAACGCAAGAGTTAAAAAGGAGAGAAAAAAAATCGATAATTGCCGTGACCTACCTGTATGTACTTGTCCCTGCCTCTCGACGTCACTTTCTTGCCGACGAAATTGAGACTGTCGGGCGTGAAATCAAGCATCTGAATGAGGGATCTCAGTGGTGTTTTAGGAGATTCATATGCAGTTCGCGGAAACTGATAGTCGGTGATTCTCCGTTTCACGCCGAGCGTAACAACAGAAAAGTTGCCATCGAAATTTATTATTATATGGATATCAAGTCAAAGAAAGCAAATAAAGGCTATCTCACACTCTGACATCTTTTGAGTATAATAATAACCTGAAGTAGTCGGGGTGACTCATTCGTCATTGCATCTTCTCCATTCTCCATCTCATCTAATGACGATCCAGTTGAGTCCGTCGACATGCGACGAGATGAACTACTGTAAGAGTACGGTCGATCGATACACACAATAGCTACGGTATGATTTCCCCTCTCATTTGTCCTGTTTCCAATGCTGCACAGAAATGCACCAATTTAGAGCAATCATAGATATTGGTTGATTTGTTATGCCTTCTCTCTTTAGTGAAGTCACCAATGAAGTAACTATACATATTATTTTAATTTAATCGTGAAACGTGAAATCACCAGGTGCATAGACAAGTAGCAAATACTAGCTCAACAAGTACATTTATGCACCGTCCTACTGATGTTCAATACCAACAGCTCATTTCCACAGTAATAAATATCTACCGTACCTTACTGTATCATCGATTGTCATTCTCTCAAATCTCGGCAGAATCGTCGTTCCCCTCTTAAATCTCTGCTGCTCCTGCTCCCTTCCTATCGTCTCTGCTCTCGAGTCTCGCCTGATATGGAGGGTGGTCTCGCCGCGATTCGCTACCGTACCCGGCCCGCCTATCGATTGGCGTATCGGGGGAAGTGACGTCATCGTCGGTCGGTTGGATGGGGGACTGGGGGCGGAAGTGGGAGGGGCTACGGTCACTTTAGCAAGGAATCGTGAGAAGATGTCCATCTTTGGAGATGGGAGATGGAAAAGTAGTCGTGCGGTCACTATGGTTGGGGGCAGGAGGCAAAAGGAAAGAAAGAAGGACAGAGACAGAGACTATACTAGGCAAGCGAGGGGAGGGGGAATCACTAAGGGCAACAGTAGACATGCCAATGAATAGGCGAAAAGCGACTACTGCAAAAGGGAGGAATGAGCCATTCTGAATGACACTGGGTGTGGTCATCTACCGATCAATAAATAGCGACACAGCCTGACAAAGTGGACAGGAAAATATCGAAAATGTAGGTAGCGGTTTTAAAAATTGGCTATTAAAATGTCAAAATGTGGGCTAAGTTTTCAATATTTTTCTCAAAATTCATAAATGTGGGCTTTTCAAAATTGGACCTGCAGGTGCAACGAAATGTGGGTAGGCGTCGTCTTTTTAGCGTGCCTATGAATAGCCACATGATTCCAAACCTACAGACCAGGGTTAGGACGAGAGAGTATGCAAAAGTGAGAGAGTCCCTCTCGCTTTCGCACGCTCTCTCACTCCAAAGGTCTTTCTGGAAGGTTGACCGGCCTGTGGAATGATGTGTAGCGGTAGGTCAATCATAATCACTCACTTTTTCCGCCACTTCAATTTGCGAGAGATAGACATTCGGGTACACAACCGATAGCACCTTACATAATGGGCGAGAGAGAAGAAGGGGTACAAATGACCTTTATCCAATTAGAAGAGAGGAATGCAAGAGGGGAAGTGTATGACACACGATATTTACAACTTGGCAATTATCACAAAATATATTATTACCTATAATACTCCATTCAGTCTAAATCTGTCCTTCTGTACAACAAAATGTGGCAATCAATAAGCTACAGTTGTGCAATGCTACCGTACCTATGCAGTAACCGATGGCACTAGATGAAAAATGGTGGGGAAGAGGGATACGATATGCGAGTAAATATCGATCGATATGTCCCTGGGTAGCACGAAATTGATGTTGTAGTGCGGCGCTCGTGAGAGGGACGCACCGCCAAGTGAGACCGATGACCAGCCAGTCGAGCAGATCTGGAGGTATGGGTATACTGTAGGAGGGGAAGGGATTACAGTAGGTGCTAATCGGTTACGGTGTGTCAGTTCCCGATAGGATACTGTAGAATAGAGGGCTACCGTACCTCCATCAAGTATCCCTTGACGCATTTGAAGACCAGCTCGGCTCTCTTGGATGTCCATTGCAATGTCATCGACTGCAAGAGTTGAACGATCAAAGATCAACATTCGTGCGATTACTGTATTGGGGTCCGACAAAATCAATCGATAATCGCACCTCGTGTACCGTATCCGTGAAGAGCATAGGCAGACTGAGTGTGGTCACTCCGAATCTCGACGCCATTCGCACGATGTTACGGAGTGCGTTGAGGTACGGGTGTCTGGGAATTAGAAATATGCAGTCCCACTTGATTGCCTCGTCGCCCACTAACAGGAGATATGCCAAGTGTGAACCTCCAAAGTGACCGGCGGCTACTAGGTGAATGAATCAAACGCTCATTTCCTAGATATTTTTTTCTATTTTCGCGTAGCGGAGAAATAATTAAGGGGAATATTTGATAGATTCAGTTGGGTGGAGCAATCGCTCATGAACCAATTAATATTACGGTAATAATACTATTACCGACCACGATTCCCAACGCATATGTTCAAAACTTGCAGTGCTTGTCCAAAATATTTGTAAAATGTATTCTTTGTAAAGTAAATCAATAAAGTCGAAAATTAGTACCGACTGTTGATGTCCTTGTAGTCGTCTGCCTCGTCCGCCACCAGGTGATACACGATCTGAAGAAAAACAATTGTTTTTAATATGGCGAGGAAATCCATCACCATCTCATCGATTTTTTTGCTCACTATTTTCACGTTTACAACTCCGCTAGTACCATATTTTCGAAAGCATAATGAGGAATTGCACATCTATGTGTGAGCATCAATGGGGGTAAATGGGATAGATGTACATTGCCTCACATGCACATTGCCCAGATTCGAGTGTCTCGTTGTGTACACATCTCCCACAGACAGAGAATCGTCGCCCCGAGCGATACTGCAATTTATGAGATTGAATAATGAATCACGGGACAAACAACAATCGGATGGCACCTCATAGTAGCAAAAATTGGCAAAACTCTTAAAATCCGAAACTTCCAGGTACTGACAGCAATTAGTTGTTTTCATGCTACACTGAATCTACATAATTAACTTGAGACTGTTCGAAGTCATCTCTTCTCTCCTCACCTCTCCTTCCTTCCTCCTTCTCTTCTCCTCATCGTCTCTCTCACTTCCTCCAATTGTCTCTCCAATGGCTCAAAGTGCAATTCAGTCGATCGCTCACACAGACGAGAAAAGTCTGAATATTCATGACATACATGGGCTAGGGTGTAGCCAGCAAGCAACTGTATCCTCTCACTATTTGCCGTAAACCCACCCGATTTCCGTTCAAACCGCCTTCCAGTAACAATTCTTGCCCTTCTATTATTCATTAATACATTATCCACAGAATTTCACACCATTTCAATGGAGTTACACCCACAATCACAACAAACATTAGAGATTCTGCGAGGATTACTCGAACTTGCACAATTAATAAATCCTTCACTGCGTCCGAAACATTTTTAAAAGTATTATTACTAATTTTTGATTAATTTTTATAATATAGAGTGCACTGACCACTTCTTCTCTGTAGATGCCACTTGGGATCTCTTCCCACCAGCAGCACTACTGCACTCAAATCACGACGATAGAGAGACATCGAGGCCTGAAATCAGATTATGTATCTTTCCATCTTTCCGATCATAATCCCCCACAGTCCAATACAAATTGACGCTATTTAGGCTAACAAATTCATAAAAACTAGTAAGAAAAATCAAAACCCCACATCCGCCGCACTCTTCAACACAAATTTGTAGTAATTTAATTTCGTGATCAATCGAAAATAATCAAGTTATTATTCATAAATCAATACCACCGATCTACCGTACCTGCAGTCTAACATGGGGCGCGTTCCAGTCCCTCTCCTCTCCCAGTTCGTTGCCCACTACGACACGCGCGTTGTGCATCGTTTTCAGCTGCGCGCCTGCAAGCAATCGATAAATCGATAATTGCACGCACAATACATTCCGAACTCAAGTAAATGTTGATGCGTAAGAATACAAATATCTGTTCGTTTTGTTTACAGGGATTGAGGTGGGTTTATTTAGTATCCAGAAGACTAGATCGAAGTTGCAACATCGCGATTCCTTTACGATCACTGTGCAACCTAACATCACCATGGCAATATAAATTCTAAATCACTCGTTGTCTCTTTCAATTAGTAATATTTTCTATTCAGCAATGATATTACAAATAATATTATTTAAAAAAATAAAGAGACTGCTCACCAAGATAGATGGTGAAGCTCTCCTCCAGCTTCCTTCCCTCGTGTAGCGAGCCGGCTGCGCCATTGTGGCTGCAAATTGAAGATTAAAATAACAGTTTTAAATAATACTCTTTTCACACTAGCAACGCGTCCACTAAACGATAAAGACACTTCGCTAAATGAGGCGGTTCGTATTCGTATTTCAGAGCAGGCTCTAAGTAACCACTCTTTCCTCACAAACCTCCTGACTCATCATCCCAACAATCGTTAGTAGTACCTATCCAGTTATTCTCACTCATGTCATGCTCCATAAGTAACTACTGTGAGAGTTGCGCTGGTTACTCTATTTACATTTTCACTAGTTGGAGGGCGCGGGGGGGAGCTCACTCTCCGAGGGTGAAAAGAATCCATGTAATCATTGCACTTGACTCGCAAATAACATGGAGAGGGCGGGAAGAGAGAGAGAGAGAGAGAGAGAGAGAGAGAGAGAGAGACGGCGGGTGATAGCCTGAGGCGATGAAGAGAGGAGAGGAGAGATTCACGCACAGTTTGCACAGTCTCAGTACACGTGAGAACACGCCTTCTGGGAGGGCGGAGTGGTGGCAAGACAGTATGGAGTTAGTGGAGAGGGTAGACAATGAGAGGGCGAGAGATCACAGCGACTTGAGAGTGCGGGGCATGAAAGTATCGCGATCTCAGTCAAAAACGACGGTATCAGGTCGTTGAACAGTCTGAGGGAGGCGTCAAGGAGGCGAGAGGGGGAGTATATAAGCATCCCAATTCCCTCTATTCATCATCTTCTCCCACATCTTCAACAATGATCGGCAAGCTGTGAGTTCGGTCTTCGTATTCCCTCCACCCGGTGGTCTCACGTTTCATGCTCATCGTAAACCTCATTCGAAACATCGCATTTGATCCCTCCTTGATACTGTAGCATAAAACACAATACCATTGCATACTTAACATGCTAACTAAAACATGCCAACTAGGTCCTCTTCCACTCCCTTACCATCCCCCTTTCCTTCATTGCATCATCCCTACTCAATCTCTTCCCTCTTTCAGTATCCATCTCTTCCTCCTCGCTGTTGCTCTCTTCGCCCTGGCCGACGCCCAGATCGGACAGTACTTCTACGGTGGACCCCGCGTCGTGAGTTGACTACCGTACTCTCTTCATTTCCTTTCTACAGTAATCAATCGGTCATTGATCCCACCAAAAATTGATTTAATTGCATAAAACATTCCGGAGAGGCATGATATTTACGATGTCACATTATTTATGTTACCGTACTCCTTTGAGTTGACTGCCAACTCGTTCTACCAGTACTACCGTCCGTACCCGTCCGTTCTCGCTTACCCCGGAATGGCTGCTCCCGTGGTCGCCGCCTCTCCTGTCATCGGCAAATAAGGAGCAGCAATGACCCATTACATTTATAAAATGAGATACGATCATACCAACAAGCCAAAACACGAACTTCGTTGTTTACCAACCCTCTCACTTTCGTGTGCTCTCTCATCTTCAGCAAACACAGCAAGTGACATTTTGAAATTTCGTTTGATCATATCATTTCATAAATGTAATATCCGACCACCCCCTCAGACTATTCAATAGTCAAATTCTCTCTCGCCCTCTCTACCGGTGCTGCCTTTCTCAACGATGCTTTCGAACGCCCTTCCCTTCCCCACTCTATCGTGTATATAAAAGCGAAATGCTAATAAACGATTATTACCCGCCATTTCTGTGTTTCTTGAGAGTGTTATCTTCTCACCTCTGCTCGTCCTCCTCATTCCCCGCATTCTGCAGCTGCGGAATGTACGAAGGATCCTTCGTCAGCCTTCGAATCTGCAAAAATAGCACAATGTATTTTTAAAATGATATACCAACACTCTTTAGCTACTTCGCACGACTTACAGAATAATGAAAAGATCAGTTTGTGATACTTCTTCTCCCAAACTACAGTAGTTCACGTACCATCTCCTTGAATTCGCTCCGCTGCCTCACTCCGATCATTCGCAGCTCGGCCACGTACGAGTCCTGGATGTACTGCAAGGATAAATGATAAGCTAAATATCAGGATCAGCCCACTATCGATTTTTCCACGATACTTATGTCCTTATGGAATGTCTATGAATAGGGGGTGAACACTTAGAGTGAATCGCGTTTAGAAATTACTTCGATATACGGAACTACAGTATCATGCAACTGCCCAACAGACTCTTTATTCCATTTTCACACTCGAATTCAATAAGCTCTTCCCTAATTCAAAATTTGAATTTCAAATCCTTCGTTGTTCCGTTCAACTCTCCCACCATCTCTCACATCGTTCGCGTATCTCATTTGCGAATCTCTATTGTCGTTCATGTTCTTCTTCTACTATTTCAGATTCACTTCTCCCCCTTCCTCATCCTCCCATCCGCCAAACAAACCGCACCGTTTTTTCTCACATCTCACACCTCATCCACATACAACCCGGCGGTTTCTAGTCTCATCTCATCTTTATCTTGTCACTTGCATAGTAAACACCACTAGTAAATATCTAGTTTGATGCCGACAAAAAACTTGAGCAATACGCATGCACTCTGATCACAAGCACTTTTTTCGGCGCCAAATAGCCTCCCGAAATTCCTAGAGTCGGAAGTGTTTCTTATCACATTCTTCTTCATCTTCTTTCTCTTGTGCCCCTTGAGCTTGGATCATCTTGAACACGGGGCAAAACCTCGTCTCGAAGGGACAAAGAACACGTGAAGAAGTGGTGTGAGAAGCGACAAATAACCCGATCTCTCTCTCTCTCTCTCTCTCTCTCTCTCTCTCTCCTCATGTTCTGTGTGCTCATCAGCTAAAAGCAGGCGCCAAGTGATCCGCTTAGTCGCCACAATTACCCGGTCAGGAAATAAGCCAAATGAGCGTGTCTCAATTGCAATTCCTGGTCACTCAAAGAAACACAGAAGGCCGCAACATCTAATAGGCTCTTATCTCAAGGAAGAAGCGTACACAAAACGGGACACTATTGGAGGGGGCCGATGGGTCAGAGGATCGACCTATCAAAATATTTATTTAAACGTAAATTATCATTATCATAACTACCCAGCTTTTTTATATTAAAAAATAACATTTTACAAATCAACTGACCCTCATCTCCTCATTGAATGCACTCAATTCCTTCAACTCTTCCGTTCCGAGATTCTTCCTCTCCATCATCATCTCTGCCTTCCGCCGCACTCCATCCAATTCCGAGTCCCGCAGAGAAATCAGACGACTCACCTGGAGAGTACGGTAGATTACAGTGATACTTACGATGCACCTGATTGCGAGTCAACTAAGACGAATGAACGCCACGATGATAAGTGTTTCAATGTTAGTATCTACTTCATGTTCTGGGTGAGAATCAGTCGTACACACATTGAGTGGAGAGAAGAAGAAAAATATACCGCAACATCCCATCAGAATTTGTCATTGAAAACACGTTGGTTCTTATTCCAGGGATAATATCCCCGTCTCAGGATTTTTTTTAATTTCACGAGGTCAGGAAGATTTATTTCGATTCTATGGTGCCTAATTGTTGTCATCGCTCACTTAGATTAAAAGCTAATTCAAAAATATATCACAAATGATTATTTATTTTCTTCGCGTCCACTGTATGAACAATGTGTGCCCTCGGATAAAAACAATTTGGCCCTTTCATGCTTCATTCATTACATAACATCGGCTCGTGGAGATTTCAAATGATTCTCCCATGAATTCTATATGCATACCCTCCCCCCAATCAACTAATCTCCTCACCTCGGTAGCCATTTCGCTCTCTCTCCTCATAAGTGCTTCCATCCTCACAGCATCGCAATCCCTCATCACCTCTCCAAATTTGTCCGCCAGTCTCACAGCTTCCTCCAGAGAGTCCAGCGAACTCTGCAGAACCATCAATAATTTGTAGCATGGGTCAAATAGGTTTCAGCTAGCGAAGATATGCACTTCTGCATGGCGACAAGACCATATCGGCAAGCGAAAAATTTTCAACGTTTCATCCATTTCTGACCTCTTTTTTTGACAAATTTATCGAAAATTACGCAAAATGCACTTCGGCGCGCGATTTTAGGCATTTCTGCACGAAATACCTGCGAGAATTTCTCCGCCGAGAAACCCATTTGACCTATGATTTGTAGTTCGTAAAACAAAAGAATCCGAACACATGCATTTTCAAGCTACAAAATCATCTACAATATAAGACATTATCCTAACATTATGACCAGTTTGCCGACGCAAAAAAAAGAGATATCAGCTTTTCAATACCCAGAAATTCATAAATTACTAATTTTTGGAAGAAAAAAAATCTCTACAGTGTGAGATGCAGACAATAGCTCATTGATGAAATCGCTTTTAAGAGAATGCAATAAATAAGTTCCGTCAAAACCCGGGATCTCAAATGTTTTTATTGATACCGTAGCACACTTACTAATTAGGGACCACCAAACCAGGTTTTTGACCGGCATTTAGACAAGGATGGTGTGTTCCTTTCCTACATTTATTTTTTGCGGCAATTCAAATAGTGAAAATCATGTTTTTCGCGAACAACTTTTTTTTCCCGCATATGGGACAACCCATATTTTTGTGATTTCATGATCACCTAGAACACGCGCATCGCTCTATAGGTATTTTGAGAATGCCATCAAGTTCAATTTTTTGCTATGCGCTTCCAAAGATCGGATACTGTTACTATTCAATCGGTAATTTGCGTATAACTTTTTAACTAGCATATGGGACAACCCTTATTTTTGTGGTTTCATGATCACCTACAGCTACCGCATTGCCCTATAGGTAGTTTGAGAATGCCGTCAAGTTCAAATTTTTACTATTCGCTTCGAAAGGCTGGGCATTCTTACTTGCTCTACAACATATCGTAAAAATAGCGTTCTTCGCTCCTCCTTTGACATGCTGCAACGAAAACAAGACAGGACATTCAGTAATTCCTCGCTTACCCTTACTGATCGTGGTTCAAACTGAAAATATAGAAATATCTGTGGCTGATGCAGTGTAGAAGGCTACTAGGTATCAAAAACAAATCTAGTGATTATACTAAATGAAAAATGAGCTAAAAACGACGGATCTGACTCAGCGAAGTCTAGTTGACCCAGCGTACAGCACGTTGCGGTCGCGCTAAAAGAGCTTCGCGTACGTCATAAAAGGAGTCTAATTGCAACGCAATTTGTTAAGTGATAATAGAAATTGCGTGAATTTAACTATGAAAACAATGATTCTCTATACCGTCAGCAGCCAACAATGCTAAAACTGGAATTTTAGAGTCAGTTTCATTGCGCCTTTGGGGGTCCCTACTTACTAATCTGCCCATTTTCAAATTTTACGAACCGCCGTTCTATATCGAGTATCCAGCCCACTGCTGACTTGATTCCGGTAGTTACTTTATCTTCATCACCCCGTAATACACTCACCTTCTCATATGCGTTCGTCCATCTCTCGATATCGATACTCTTCCCTTCTCTCAATGCTTCTTCCAACACTGCTTCGTCCCTCTCCTCTTCCATTTCTTCCTCCTCACGACGAATGAACGAGTCCAGCGTCGACAACAGTTCTACAATCAAAAATCTTATTTTCAAAATATTATAGCTAGTCAATCATTATTCCTTTACAGTTAACTAAATATTATAGCTGGATCCTTCTACAACTAATGTTCTGTATTTCTACAAGTATCTTCAATATGAAATCCTATTCAGCCAAGTTTTGGCATGCTAAATTATTGAAATGCAAGATAGTCATAGTTGTCTTTACCTCATTCTGTTGAAACAGCCAAATCAAAATCCTCCCTAGCGTTGCCCACTCGAAATAGCTTTTGCTCGATAACAAAGAAAAATTAACAGCGAAACAGAGAACTGTTCCAAAACTGAGTCGAAACACTTTTTTTTCTGTTCGACTTTTCGATAGGTCATCTCTAGTTCTCACCATCATGGAACATTGGATGGACATCGTGAGTAGCGATGATGTGGGAGAAATACTCAGCCGAATCGGAGTGGGAAGGAAGAGGGATCGGAATCTCGCATGAGACCTTCAAAGGATTGGTGTTGCCAACCCGGCACTAGCGAGATTCACGGTCAAAATAAGGCCATGACAATCATTGTCGTGACTGATTATACACCGCTATACTTCTCTAAATATATTATAAGCGACCGTCACAACATTTAACGCCTACTAATTTATATAATAAACAATTTCGATACCTCCTTAGTGACACTTCCCTTCGAGAGAAGAGTCCGGAAGGAGCCTATGCGGACCTCATCCATTGGAGAGACGTGATCTACAATTACCTTTATCGATTATTTGCACAATATAAATACAGACAGATAAATCACGCAAGCGATACGCATGAGAGCAATGTACGAGGTAGTGTTGAAAATGACAATGAAATCAAGTGAATATACAGTGAATACGCCTTATTGCCCCTTCCACTCCGGTTTTCTCTGTTCTACATGGGCAACCATTCCCTCCCTTCTATCCTCTGTCGCAAAGGTTGACTCAAAGAGTCTTCCCTCTAGGAGTAATCCTTCTCTCAGAGAGGTCTCGAATGCGTGGGAGACGGCCTCTTTGGCCATTGGTTGGATGAGAGACGACTTCTCTCCCGCACGATCACCCAGTCGAATTCCTTCCTTGAGCAGACGATGCACTGGCAGCACCTGCACGACTACTGTAGTCGACAGGATACTGTAGCGGGATATGAACCCACTAAAGGGAACTACGGTAGCAGGGTGTGAGACATTAATCTACAGTACCTTGGAGATCGTTCACCGATGGAAACTACGGTAGTGGGGGTAGCGTGAGACACTAGTCTACAGTACTCTACCGTACCTTAGAAATCAATCCGGCCTGCATAGCATCGGATGCGGAAATGGGTGCTCCAGACAGGATCATCTCCATAGCGAGACTCTTTCCTACCGCACGAGGCAATCTTTGGGTACCGCCTGAGCCCGGCATCGAACCGAGAAGGATCTGATTGTGAGACAGTCATCTCTACAGTAACCATGGATATTCGAACCTGATTCAGGGCAAAAGTAGATCGATCGGAGGCGTAGATAATGTCACAACTGAACGAAATCTATTCGTACTGGAGCACTGGGCGGCTACAGTATACCTCATGGCGAGTTCGGTGGCTACACCACTGATATCCCCGTCCACCAGAACAATCGTTGGTTTCGTGCATTGTGCGATCTGAGAAGATCAGAGCTTGACACTCGGGTAAGAGAAGGGGGGAGCACCTTGTGGAAAGATCCGTAAGATCTCTTCGGCTGAGTATCAAACGACGATGTGAGAGCGATGATAGTGGAACGAATGGAGGAAATTGCATCGTGGGATGACAGAATTTCAGAGATCTATAGATGACAGGAATAAGATTGGAAATAGAGGCAGCGTGCAAACCTCATGGGGACAATCTACCGGTGGATATACCGTAGACGGGAGAGGCATCGAGACAAGCGCCACATCGCCTCTTTTGCCCACCATCTCCACCACTATAGCCTTACTAGAGGACGATGAAGATCGAGCGAAGAAAAGATGGGTGAACGAACGAATCAGCATCTCTAAACAAATGATCTACCTAGCGTAAACATTACCACCGTGGATTCTGGATGAATGGCGACAATTTAAACAAAATGAGAGCAATAATACTATGAGATAGAATGGTTGCGCAAGCAGGATCAAGGAGGTAAGGGATTTAAGATACGCAACGAAAAAGAAAAGTCAAAAATAAAGAAAATTTCAGAAAAAAAAAGTTTCAGAGCCGGATTCAGAGCCGTGAAAAAGAAACTTGATTTCAAAAAGTCCTAGCCAGATTCGCCTTAAGAAATCAAGAATTACTGTAATTTTAAAAGCGTCTCTTTAAACTCGGCCACCGCGCTTTCGAAATGGATTTTGTTAATTTATTATGTTTTATTTAGTTGCATTTAGAGTTTATTTTTGTCCGCGTACCTGTCTAATCTTTCTGCTTGTGATGGTTGTTTATTTCAGGGTTCTGAACCTCCGTTTCCCCTCGAGATGTCGATGAAACTTTCTGAGTGAGTTCTTTCTTTCAACTCGCCGTTATGTGCATTCATGTTTGTTTCTAGTCTTCTGCCTGCTCCATCGGCAGTCACCGATGAGTACTCGGCAGTTCGTCGTGATCCGTGGTTCAAGGGAAAGGAGGATGCGGTCGGTCTCGCCGTCGCAGTCAAAGAGCCACCGCGCTACCGCCACAGAGACGGCTACAAACCCAAGACTCCCGAGGTAATGCTTGCACAGTGCACGTATGATATATCTACTTCTGACGGGCGGCATAGCTACTTTAACTTGAAGACATAAATCAGCTAGGAAGTTAAAAAAGAAAGAGAAAGTAGCACTACTTCAGCTCTATACTGCTAAATTTGCTTTGTCTTCTAGCTGAAGTAGCTATACCCCACGATCATCGAGCACGATAGATAATGATAGGAAATAAAAGCTCGTATATATTAACACTTGTATTTCTGAAAAAAAATCTTTAATCGTGAAAATGTCGATGCTACTACAGGATTTCGGTGACGGTGGAGCGTTCCCCGAGATTCTCGTGGCGCAGTTTCCGCTGGGAATGGGATTGGAGAGGAAGGGCAAGAACGAGAAGACGATCGCACTCCAATTTGATGGAGAGGGAAAACTGAGACACGATGCAATTGCGAGAATCGGACACGGAAAGGACAAGGTTCGATTAAGTCTCGTGTTAGATGTATTCGTAAGCTGCTACAAATGGATATGTAGAACAATATCATAATCTCTTTTTAGCATGCCTTATATTGCAGATTGTCTACTCCAAACTGGCAGATATGAAGGCAAAGATTATCGACGAGGACGATGAGAGCTTCCAGAGGTGAGCCTAAATCAAGTGCAGCTCGCCCCGTTGTTCCTAATTGTCTTTTTAATAAAAACATTTATTTTTTCACATATCAGACCCGACGAGGAGCAAGTGAGGGACATCACCGAGGCGACTCGACTGGCGCTGGAGAAGATCACCAGGGGCAAGGTACGCGACCGCTTTACAATTTGCTATAAAACGTTTCAAATTTCTTATTCGTTGGAGGACGGATGCAGTGAATTGAATGCTTCGTTGAGACCAGATAATATTCACCGCTTTGAATGTTCATGCGATATTCTAGAATATTTACATAATAATTAATTTAATTATTTAAATAATTGAACTAAATGTGCAGGTGGAATCGGCGCTGCCCGTTCGTCACGCGGAGAAGCAGGCGCCTGCTCAATTCGTCCGTTACACGCCCAGTCAGCAGTCGGGCGCTGCAGGATCACAGCAGAGAATTATTCGAATGGTGGAGGAGCAGAAGGATCCGATGGAACCACCCAAGTTCAAGTGAGGAAAGAAAACATACATGGGCTAAGGCGTAACCAGCAACAGAACCCTCCCTCCGTTGGCCGAAAACCCACCCGGTTTCGGTTGAAGCCTCCACGATTTAGGACCGGACCCTAACGCTTTTTGTTCAAATTCACGGGGTTTTATGGCAACTGTCTACCCATTTTTTACCTGCGAGCAGCAATCCAGAACATCTATGGGGTATTGATGTGAGTATTGATACAGTGAAATATGAATTGAGATGCTGCATTGCAGGATCAACTCGAAGATTCCGATGGCGCCTCCCTCCCCTCCCGCACCTGTCATGCACTCCCCGCCCAGAAAGGTTCATCTAGATTCTATTTGTTCAATTATTAAATTAAAAAAAAGTATTCATTTACGAAATTTACGTATGGTATTTGTTTTGATGTGGGTTGTATTGAACACTATGATTATCCAGCTTTTAGTAGCTCTTTGCAGACTACTGTGAAGGATCAGAACGACTGGAAAATCCCACCCTGCATATCCAACTGGAAGAATCCGAAAGGTGAGACTCACACGCACACATTTTCGTTGCTTTTTGTCCGGATTTTTTTATTTGTACATAAATTGGTCTTCAACTTGCATTCTTTCATCAACTGATCCGATAAGTTCGTGTCAGTGTGGTTTCTCATTGCAGGTTTCACCGTCGCCCTCGACAAGAGACTCGCCGCTGACGGAAGAGGACTGCAGCAGGTTAATAATTTATTATTACATTTTATATTTTAAAGAATTTTTGGGAGGAGACACCGAGTAGAAAGGTTCTTGATACTCGCTTAAATAAGTTATTCTATTTTCTTCAGCAACACATCAACGAGAACTTTGCGCGTCTCTCGGAGTCGCTGTACATCGCTGATCGACAGGCGAGAGATGCCGTCGAGCAGAGGAGTATGCTGGAGAGGAAGATTGCACAGAATAAGAAGGTACGGTCGAGATGGTTACTGTAAGGGGAAGTACGGTAACTGAGAAGAGTTGAAAATAATGCACTTCTTAATTTTAAAAATTAACATGGTTGATGTTTGCACTGTATGGAACAGTATGTTTTTTTAACCAAATTAGTTACTTCGAATCGATTTCGGGAATTATATCTTTTTTATTACTGTTGCCTATTTTTACGAGCCGTGAGCAAATCTAAATGTATATTATAATTAATTTAAATTGAACCTCCTAATTGGCCCTCGTGTTGCAGTCGGAGCAGGAGGAGAAGATGCGTGCGATGGCAGCGAAGGCAAGAGCAGAGAGAGCAGCCGCCCCCAGGATTAAGGAAGACGATGAGGGAGCTAAGGAGAGAGAGGAAATTCGGTGAGAGAGGGGATACGGTAGAACAAAATGGTCCATAGAAAACTGATTTTAATTTGATTAGCTGAATATGGAATTCGATGAAAAATTGTCTAGGTGGTTCTATGTTTGGATAATTTTCAAATGGACTGAACAATGTCCACCTCCTCATCCCTTCCTTCTTTTCAGCCGCGACCGACAGGACGACGCGAGAAAGGAGAGGAACATTGCCAGAAACAGACCGGATAAGGCTGATCGACTCAGAAGAGAGAGGGTACGTTGACATTGCAAGCATGAACAAAGAATGACAGTGTAAAAATTCAGAATATATTTTGTATATTGTCTAATAAATGAATAGTTTACCTCCACTTCCCTTACAGTAGTGTCTGATTGCAGGAGCGTGATATCTCGGAGAAGATCGTGCTCGGTCTGCCTGACACCAAGGCGAGAACGGGCGAGACCCAATTCGACCAGAGATTGTTCGACCAATCCAAGGTGAGACTGATGGGAGGGGTACTTTTAGACGGCCTATTTACGTTACATTTTATTTTCTAAATGCATGCCTAAAATTGTACGTAGGCTTGTGCACATCAATTTTGCTTCAACAAATTTCGACAAATGAGCATGAGAGATTCATGTTTCAGAATTATTAAGTTAGGAAGATGGAAAATACATAGATAGGAGAAACATTTTTGCAATAATATGCCAGAAGGTATGTGAAAATCACCTGGTCAGACTTTTTGGAAATTGCGTGCCAGTAAAACACGAAACCTTAATCAAATTTTGACTCGCAAAAGTGGAAACAAGGCTTCATTTTGATAATTTCTGGTCGGAATCTCATAAACCAAACCGCAGTTTGGTATTTCATGTGTCGGATGATTTTAACTTATGTGTGTAATCTATTACATCGTTATTCGTGAGCCGGTCGATGATCCCTCTTCCTTCTCCTCTCTCCACCCTTCTCTCCTTGCAGGGTCTTGACTCGGGTGCGATGGACGAGGACACGTACAATCCATATGACAAGGCATGGAAGACGACCGAATCCATCCAGCAGCACATCTACAGACCCGGTAATTGCAATATTTCCATTTATTAATTTTGTTCAATTTTAAAAAAAAATGTTGCCCCTCATGTCGGTGGACGCCATTAGCCAAACGAACCATGTAAATACTAAATAGTGGATATCCTCGCCAAGCGAGAACCTATTTGACTTCTGCCGGGCGCACGTATTTCATGCGATCAGACGTTCAAGTGACATCATATCTTCTCCTTTTCTCCTTTAGAAAAGAATTTCGATCATCACTCATTAGGAGAGACTATCTGACTCAGTCGAATTAATCTTGGCACAGGTCGAAAAGTGAGAAGATGAGATAAACATGCCACATTGTACTATGGCCGAGGCGGAGTTGATTCATGATATTGAGAAAGTGCAAAAACATTTCTACGCCTCAGGGCATGACGTCATCGAAATTTCCGTTTTTTTCGAAAACTTCATCAAGTGGCCTAATGAGTGGTACCAATCGATTCCTCATAAAATTCTAAGACTTTTGTGACTCCATGAGTTTTTCGCTAATCTTTGATCTAAGCCTGAAAAATTGGTTTTAAAATAATTGATTTAAAGAATTTAAATATTTTCTGTAGTTTCCCCGAGGAGATGGCAAAATTTTATTCGCGCAATACAATGATATAACAATGATAGTTCAACTTTGTGAAGGGTTGTTTGTATGAGGGGCATTAAGCTTGTTCAGTAAGCTGAAATTGAGTGGGTCCTTGGAATTATGGTGTACTACAGTAACCCGGAGTAATTTCCAATTATTATCCGGCAGGTTCGGCGGCAAGGCCGATGAAAGCCCTGGTCACCTACTATTGAGTAGTTGTGCTAAAATGGATATCGTGTCTCCCAGAGCCGCTTTAATAACATTGCGACTTTTCTCCTTTTGACTGTAGGTACACCATAATTCCAAGGACCCACTTAATTTCAGCTTACTGGACAAGCTTAATGCCCCTCATACAAACAACCCTTCACACAGTTGAACTATCATTGTTATAGCATTGTATTGCGCAAATAAAATTTCGCCATCTCAGGGAAACTACAGGAAATATTTAAATTTTTAAAATCAATTATTTTAAAACCAATTTTTCAAGCTTAGATCAAAGATTAGCGAAAAACTCATGGAGTCACAAAAGTCTTAGAATTTCATGAGGAATCGATTGGTACCACTCATTAGGCCATTTGATGAAGTTTTCGAAAAAACGGAAATTTCGATGACGTCATGCCCTGAGGCGTAGAAATGTTTTTGCACTTTCTCAATATCATGAATCAACTCCGCCTCGGCCATAGTACAATGTGGCATGTTTATCTCATATTCTCACTTTTCGACCTGTGCCAATCTTCTTCAGAAACATGTTGATCCACTCAGATAGTCTCTCTTAGTCGTCTAAGAAGGGAGAAAGTCGAGTGATAAACGCTTGAAACGAAGGATGAATAATGGGGGAGAATGCGAATTGGAAGTTTCGTCATTTGGGTTTTTGATCGTTTTCTCCGAATATTCGGCCCTTCTTTTACCTCTGGATGAGCGAAGCGTCGCGCCCAATAGTGACGTGCGTCGAATAATGACATTGATGGGTGTTTCCGAACCTCGCGCGACCCGGTTATGACGCGAAAGAAGGGTGTGAAGATTAGTGATAGGATGGGGGAAGATAATATCAACTCTAAACAACACGAAAACGACGACGAATTGTGTGCAAGAGAGAGACTGATAATAGTCTGATAAGGAGACGTGCTGATGACGTTTGTCGCGCACGATTCAGAGACGACGACCAAGGGGGTACCGAGAAAGCAACTCTCTCTCTCTCATCTCAGTGGAGCGATGAGAGACACTAATTCTTTTGTGATTCAGAATTTGGTGCTGATTTCTTTTGTTCGTTGCGCATAATCTAGTGAGCGTGTGACTGATAACGGGAAAAGTTCATACGACCAACACACACAGATGATATTGTACGCACTTTACGGGCAACAAAATAGAATTCCGAACAGGCCAAACCATGATTTTTTGTTGATCCCTCGTAGAATCGGAACGATATCATCTTTTTGCCTCTTGACTATGACACTTGTCTTATCATTCTCTGAAATAGAAAGAAGAGAAATAGATGTTGTCGGTGATTCATTGGAAGAGAAAGATTCCGGGAAAGTGTCTTGGATGATTCGGATGGCAATGATAAAAGTGCGAAAGAATGCGATGATTAATGCGGATTCACCCCCCGGTCTTCTGAAATTGGATTGGAAATCGAAAATGTCGAAGTGATGGCGCTACGAAATGAGACAGTGATGAAAGCTGCAATAGCTCTAGTGTATTCAAATCTGATAAGGATAATTAATTCAGAAATAATTATATTTTATATTTTATATACGTCCTAGGAGCAAAAAGATTTGAAATTTGGCAAGAAATCAAGGAAAAATGTTGGAAATATAACAATAAATAAATCAAATTATATAATTACAATTGCAGGCAAGAATCTGGACAAGGACGTGTACGGTGACGATCTCGACAAGGTGCTGTCCACCAATCGATTCGTGCCTGACAAGGGATTCTCTGGCGCGGACCAGGCTGCTGCACGATCTGGACCCGTCCAGGTACCGTACTCACGCATTATTGATTTTTCTTCTAATTTCGAAAATCTGGAGACAAACTGATATACGATACGATAGATGCACATTGATAAGCGCACATACTATTTCGGAAACGGAATGCGCACGTATTTCGTCACATGGTGTTTTTCTTATAGGATACGGTAATGAGTGTAGCAGTGAGTCTTTATTTTGTGTGAGTGGGGGGGAGAACGGTTGCGATGTTGGAATGACTCAGAAGACTGAATAAGGCAAGCATGACTAAGTCTAAATATAGACTGGCGTCTCACACACTTGATCATTCTATTTGTTTTTGATAAGATTTATTGACTTGTATGTATGCATTCATTCAATCTGACGAATACTTCCGGTCGCGGGACCTTCTAGAATACCCCGCTTACGCAACACTTGTTATTAGGTTATTGCTCGGTTATGGTTGGTGTCCTGGTTCTTCGACCGGAAGTGTGGAGGTGCCCGCTTCGTAATAGCTTATCGGCTTCGATCAGAGTTTATCACTGATAGGACACAGTCTAGCGCGCGCTCTATGAAGCATACGTGATAAGCACTCTTTTGTTGAGCACACGAGTTCAATTTGATGATGCCGATCAAGTGACACAGTTGATTGGATGAAAGGGAAAAAAACTTGTGAAATTGATGAGATGATTAGTAACTAATTTTGACAGATGATTAATTAGTGTTAATTCCAGTTCGAGAAGGAGGCTGACGTGTTCGGTCTGGGAGATCTCTTCCAGAAGGTGACAAAGAAGAGAGATGGAGGAAAGGACGATAGAGATGATTCCAAGAGGAGAAGGGACTAGACACCACATCATTCCTGAGTAGACAAAGTAAAGATGCAACTAGTTGCTTTCCCCCACACTCATCATTTTTCGTACTATTTATCGCGAAATCGGTTAATTTCGTTATAATGCAACTAGTTTAATCGTTACTGTTCAAAGTCTGTTCCTGACACTTGATTCTATCCCTTTTTGTTCCCATTTTTTTTATCGATTGTTGCGTTTTGATCCCTCGTTCAACACACATTCATCTCACAAAAACACACACTTTTAAACTTCTTAATTTATAACTATGGTTGTTAGTGCGAAACTCGAAATCTGTCTGTGTGCACGTCTTGTTTCTATTTCTGGAAAGACTTGAAATTCATTTGAAATTGAAAATCACAAATTGTTTATTAGAGCTGCAGCAGCGAGAATAAAACAGTAACGGACAAATATCTCGGATATTCGTTATGTACAACAATTAAAGCTCGTAGAGAGGGAATGGAGAGGTTAAAGAGAGATTGAATGAAAGGAAGGACAAATATGGTGGAAATGGAGGAAGACAGAGAGATGACCATGTGAGAGACCCACGCGATTCGAATAGACCCTAATGAGAGGAGATGAAATGGGGTTAGCTAAGATTTGAGGGAAGAGTGGATACGGTAGTGGTGGGAATGGATACGGTAGGCAGCGCATTGAGAGGGAGAGTAGACATAATGAATTGAGATAGAACGGATGTGAGGGCGGCCTCACGTTGACTGGCCTCGTTGAGAAGTCTTTCCAACTGGAGTGATTTCATCTCTTGCTCGACTCTTCTCGCTTCAGAAAGAGCTCGTTCTCGTTGAAGGAGATCGACAGACTGACGAAGTACTTCCACCTCATCTACCTTCTTGCGCATCTGAAAAAGGGAACAAATCAATAATTGCTACCGTATGATTCGTACAATCGATAAGTGCGGTGGATCTACAGTATGCCATCTATATTATACCCACCTGTGCGCGGTACTCGCGGGCATAGAGTCGGCGGTGCTTGCGACGTTGCGACCCGGCATCGCCTGAGTCTTCGATTTCCTGCTGCGGGCGACCCCTGAAGAGAGCATACGGTAATGGGGTTACGGTAGCAATGATTAAGAGCGTTGGGAATACGGTAAAATCAGGAAATGACATCAGAGTTACGGTAGGATACGGTACTCACCTCTTGAGTGGTCGTGGGGAGCTTGAAGGACTCGTACAGGGACTTGATTGGGTAGTATTCGATTGAGTCTCAGCCATCATGAGGGACGACGTTTCCTCCGTCTTCACGAACAGATTAGCCGGCAGTGACCAGGCAGTCATGGGGAAGAGCGAGGAGGGCAGAAGGGATGCGGATACTGTATTCATAGACCGGAAGTGGCGATCGACAACTGACTGGAGAGAGAAGGGAGACAGGGGGAGAATTGAGACGAAGAGTGAGGTGTCACCCGCTCCTTATACCCTCTCTTCTTATCTAGAAGACACGTCAGAGGGAGGAGAACAATGCCTGGGCGACATACGAAATGCGATTGAAACTCCGCCCACTTTGATACGCCCCAACAGGAAATCGTCTCGATATATTCTGAATCTTTCATCCAAACACAACAAATCAACAATGTGAGTCAACGAGGAAACATGGAAAAAGAATGAGGAAGGAGAGGAGAGAGAAAAGAAACGACAAAAAATAACAAGTGTGTCTCTGTGTTTCTGAGTCAGAATCTGCGGTTGATTCATCAAGGGAAACAAGGATTCCAAGAAGGGGAGAGGGAGGGGGGACTCTGGTAGGTCACTCTTCCATGTCTTCCTCCTTGACGTCGTCCTCGTTGTGCGACTCGTTCAGCCAGTCCTCCACCTCCTCCTGCAACGAACGGAGCGGATTACGGTAGTTCTCAATCGATCAACCACCTACAGTACCATCCACCATCCGTATGGCCATTTGATCTCCCACAGTGTGTGGTAGCCACGCTGCTAATCATCGGTGTGTTACCTATTCTCTCTCGCCCCCTTCCAACTCATAATTCGCATTCCCGTCACAATCATCATTGTAGACGACATCAACACACACAGTCAGGCTGTCCCTTGTGTCATATTTGGAATGTGAGGAATGCAGGGGAGGAGGAGGAAGGACCATTTGTCAAATTGGTTCTCGCTATCGATGATGCGCACTTCTGCATGCCTTCGGAGCTATGATCGGAACCATACCGGCAAACGGAATTTAAAAAAAAAATGTTTCACGCATTTTTAACCACTTTTTTTCGCTATTTTTTAGAAAATTGGGCGATTTGCACTTCGGCTTTAGGCATTTCTGTACAAATGCTTTCGAGACAACCATTTGACCAATGAGAAGGAGGACCATCAGAAATGCAACGAGACCCACGACGTCGTCTTATCAGATGGCCCCACGACATGCTGACCTGCTCTACGTAATAATTGGTGATAACGACGTGAGATCCGCGCCCCGTCGAGGAATCTCAATCACTTCCCCCTACTCATACCGATATCGTCACTTTCTGGCATTTACTACTAGTGTTGTTAGATCAAAAAAATCTATTCGCAGATAGCAACGGTTATTCGCGAATGATGCATTGTTATTCGGGAATAGGATTATTCGCTCTAACAAAACTACTGCCTACAGTTCTCGAACCATCTTCTCCTCTCATTTCACTGATTCATTCATCCATTTCCACTCGTAAAACACCTCACTCCCAATTGCGAAAGGGCGCCCCTCAAATTCCCCCCTTTCCTCCTCTTGTGCACATCAAATGAGTATCGCGTGTCAATGTGTTCCTCATTCGTGAGCTGACCATCATATCACTCTCCCCTCCATTCATTCAATTTAATACGGGGGTGTGTAGTCCTCAGACACTGGCACATTCGCGTCGACACACTCATAATCATCATAATCATAATATCAACTTCTTGCCAATTATCGTGTCGTGTGCTCACGAATGCATTGAAATGCAAAGGTCTCACGTACGCGACGCTTCGACACTCTCTCCCCCTCTATTCATAAGACATTCTTAGCCCCCTTTTGTCGACTTCACCCGAATCATCGAAACCGAAAGCTCAACTAGAACCTCTCCCCTTCCTCCCACAAACGTTTCAATACAGTATACGGTATACGCGTACTGTAACGCGAATAGAAATTGCACACACGATTTCTAAATCTTCGTTACAATACGAAAATAGCCATGTCCTCTCAGTATTTCGTTATCCCCTGGTTCGTTATCAATTGAGAAACGGATTCGAAAGAGGACGACTCATAGCACTCTCAAAAGATCAGCGGCAGCAAAATGAGCGGGGTGATGCGCTTATTATTTCCGATTAATCACATGGAGAACTATTGTTTCGATGTCTTATCAGGTCACAGAGAGGGGGGGGGCGGCTAATAATAATGATGGTTCCCACGCGTCTGAGAAGCACACAATCACTGATAGCAGCCACTCCATGACATGGTGATCGTTAGAGGGGAGGGGGGGGTGCACGTCAATATCGTCATATCCCCCTCTCCCATCACTTCCTATCGGTCGGCCATGAAGCCATTTCGACGATGATGACGTCGAGTAGGGTCATGAATGTGTGGTTGTGATGCGCTATTATCAATCACTCATTTCCGACCGGATACTATCTACTCTCTTTCATTCCATTCCACGCGACACAATACAGTCAACACCCACGCCCGCTGGCTCAGATATTTAGAGATATTTCGAGATGGAAGAGTGAGTGTAATATCATTTCGTCTATCAATTGGCGCTCCTTCAGAAGTTTACGATTGGTCAAACGGACGAATACGAAACACAAAGAGATAGCAAAGATGGAATTGGATTGAGCCCGCATCTTATTCACACCGCAAGACTACAGTTCCTTGTACCTTTTCTAGTTCAACAACAACTAGTCCACAGAAGACTAAATAATGTAGACTGGCTAATGTAGTACATTTTCGCGTCTTGGTCGGTGTGGAACAAATTATTGATTATAATTTTATTATATATTTTTAAAAAAAAGTAAAATATTAACCTTTTTGGGTCTGGCGACTGCGGGAGGACCGAAGTTGAGTGTGGTCGACAGCTTCTCCTTCTTCACTTTGCCCTGAACAATCAATTAATCAATATTTATCACTATTTATCGTCTAGTAATATTATTGTAAATTTCTGACCAGTTTTTTGTAGAAAGAGAAAGTTGTGACTTTCGAAAATTAACCAGGAATACGCTGAGATTAGTTCAAAAAATCAATTGGGACTCCTACTATCGTTCTGACCAGTGTTAAGCGAAATCAGACCAGTTTATAGATTGGAATGGGTCACATTTCACGTGGGAGAAAATCATACATTTTAATACACAGACAATGTGCGTGAACACAATTTTGAAGGAGGGCAGTGTTGACACTCGAAGACTATCTAGACATAGGTCAAAAGGATGCGTTGAGGAAAGTCAAAAATGTGGGTTGGCTTCGTGGCTTTTAACGCACCTTTTGACCTATGTATCTATACATACGCAGAACAATGAGATTAGTAAGAACCAGTTTGAAATATGGCCAGATTATGGGAATTTAACTATATTTCTGACCAGTTTTAAGCGAAATCTGGCAGGTTTATAAGTATCGAAATATGCCGTACTGTGCGTGGGAGAAATGCATGCATGTATCATTATTCACATCTTGACCACTGAACTTCGACGCTTCAGATGGGGATAAACAGTAATTCAAATTTGATGCAAAGAACACTACCCTTCTTACTAATATCTGCAAGCAATTAGTAACTGCAGACTGTTCGTTGATCTCATTAGTCGATTTCCTCTAATTGAGCAGCGATCACCATTCGTCGCGTGTCTTGATTATAGAGCGATCACTAACATTCCACTATCGAAATATTTGAGCAATTCAAAATTTAATTCATAGATTAAAAGTCTGTGTACATGAAACACCTAAATACAGCTTGGGTTATGAGCTAACTGTTATTGTGCTTCGGTTAAATGCCTATAAGCTAGGAAACGCCAAAATAATGAGTTTTTTTGGCTAGGTAAGTTTTTTTCCAGCTACATTTTAGGTAATGATTTTATTGATATACCGAAGCTCAAGTCAGATCCACGCTATCCGTCCATAGATGCAAAGAAATCTAAATGATAAATGAGCAAAGCATCTTTTTTCTTTATTGATTGACATTCTTTCTTAGTCGTTGACTGTTTTCATGCAGATCTTGGCACTTTTTGCATAATCAGATCTGGGCTTTCCAATGAGCATATACTACATATATAAAAAATTGGCATGCATTTTGTTACTTAACTAATTTAATAATAAACATATCTGCTGCAATCTAGTTTTGTGCCCCATACATCCGTACATTTATAAAATCAATCATCCCACACTTTATTGACCACACGAACATATTAAGGTTTTCATGAAACGCTAATATAAGTCAGAAGTGGGTGAGCCCTTGAGTGTGTATCATACATTTTCGTTCCATGGACGTACGGCTTATTGCAAAATGTATAAAACGGTAACGTTTCGCACAAAATAGGTCGGAACTACAGTGTAAGTCCCATAAAACTGGTTAGATATCAGTTGACTCTTGCTAATCTCACCCTCTCGGGTATTCCTAGATAGGTTTTTCAGTGTCAAAACTGCATCCTTCAAAAAGGTGTTAACGGACATTGTCCGTGTTTTGAAAATATATGTTGTGTATACCTTGTGCTTTAGAATTTCGGTGTCGAGTGTCTTCTGTCGCTCAGTGACTGCATTGAAGAGCTGCGCCACACCGCTGCAATCGGAAATGAATGACAAGTTCAATTTTGTTATTTATTTTATTATTTGTAAACTGTAATTTTGTTTCCCAATGCACTTGTATTTATTTTTCACAGTAACTAATACATTAATTAAATTATTACTAAAGACTATTATTTCAGAACGTCTGTCTGTCTGTCTGTGTGTGTGTCCGGCGGTCACGTTTTTCGCATTTTCATTATATTTCGCTTCAAAATCGCGCTATCCTCCCAGATCTTTTTGCATATGATAACCGACCAGAATACCTTTCAAATTTTACAAAATTTAATTAACGAAATCCATAGCCAAGTGGGTTACGAGCCAAACTTTGAATCCGAGACCCCCAGGTTCGATCCCCGCCGCGGGCAATTCTTTTGCCGCATTTTTCGCAAGTGCCAGAAACTGTTCTAACACGGTTTTGAGTACCGTGAAACACTTTTTCACCTGTTTTGCCGAGTTTTAACATGAAAAATCGAAATTTTCGAACTTTCTCCAAACGCACCGGTGAGTGTCGGGGATCACAGGAAAAGTGTTTTGCGATGTCAGAAACGTGTCAGAACGTGTTCTAACACGTTTTAACGTGGAAAATCGAAATTTTCGAAAAGTTCCAAAATGATTCACAGAGCGTAGGGGATCACAGGAAAAGTGTTTTGCGATGTCAGAACGTGTTCTAACACGTTTTAAAGTGAAAAAAAGCGAAAATTTCGAAAAGTTCCAGAATGATTCAGAGAGCGTAGGGAATCATAGGAAAAGTATTTTTTTTGCGATGTCAGAAACGTGTTTGAACGTGTTCTAGCACGTTTTAAAGTGAAAAAAGCGAAAATTTCGAATAGTTCCAGAATGATTCAGAGAGCGTAGGGGATCACAGGAAAAGTATTTTGCGATGTCAGAAACGTGTTTGAACGTGTTCTAACACGTTTTAAAGTGAAAAATCGAAAATTTCAAAAAGTTCCAAAATGATTCAGAGAGCGTAGGGGATTACAGGAAAATCGTTTTGTGATGTCGGATCGACTACATATGTATATGTAATATATGATGTCGGAAACGTGTCCGAACGTGTTCGAAAACGTTCTGAACGCACTGTATCTTTCGTTTCCGTTGTGAAAGGCTCGTGAGGCTAAGAGCGATCGAAAAAAGTTGCCACGGAGCCACGAAGTGGCGTAGTAGAGCCTGCTAAAAAGCCCCTGGACCGAACTTGGAGCCTGCTACCGAGATTCCCTGGACCGATCCTGGAGTCGGCTGCAAAGCTCCCCCTGGGCCGAACTGTGCCCTGCAACTGAACGCCCCCCTGAACCATACTTTGAAAACGTAGTGCGCACCCTACCATAACGTAGTTTAACCTCAACACACCCTGCTAGTTATATTTATTTAATTTCGAATATTATTCTACATAGTTATGCAGAACTGAAGGGTTGAACATTTCTCCCCCAATTCTTGGCAGGGTTTGATAATTTCCAACTGTGCATAATTTTCTACCCGAAAGTAACCATGCAAAACAACACGTAACAAAAAATCAAAGTGCATTTAGTTTTGAAGTGTCGGGTGTCTTTTCTTTTAGCGTTTGTTATAGTTTTTGCCCTTGTGCAAGTAGGAAACAAAACTTATGCGTACTTGCTGTGGTACTCAATGCATATTGCACAAGGTCCTTTCGGAAAATTTACAGATTTTCCGTGTAACTCACGAGGTAGCGATCTTTCTCAACGTCCTCTCCTTCACTTTGTCACGGACGACGTCGGGTTTGGTGAGACCCAGTCTGGAAAACGATTTGAGGTTTTTACGAATTAAAAATACAATTACAGTCATGAATGCATCCGCGTCTAATTAAATTACATTTATTCCAGAATATAAATATATTTTTGAATATTCGTGTATTGTCGTTGTGTGATGTTCGATAAGTAAAATAATTTCGCACGCGGAAATGGTTTTATAAGAATACACAACGAATCGTTGTCTACGACATAAACTCAAATGCACTATGTTATACACAGCGCAGTTAATAATGAGTTCTCCAGACATTCTCAAATAGATTCTCGCTAGCGAGGATAGAAAATTCTACAAGGCGTCCAGACACATACCTGTGCGAGATGGCCAGTTGACAAAACTTATTTCAAAAGCTCAATTTTGGTAAATATTTCTACGTGTTCCCTTTATTTATGAGGGGTTACATGGAAAATTCAGGGTGAAACGTACGGGTAGCCGCATTATCAATATATGGAACATGGTATAATATTCACGCCGGTTAGCGATTTTAAGCGCAGGAGAATTATATTTTACCTTTTAGAGCAGCAAAAAAATAAGCCGGAAGACTCACTTCATCGCATTCTGTTTCTGCACGAGCTTCGTCGACGCTTCCTTCTTAGTTACTCGCTTTACGAGCTTCTTCTTCTATAAAAAAAGAGTTGATAAAATACGTGCTTTTACACTGTTTGCACGCTTTTCATTAATTAAACGCAATGTTTGGAACACACGAGCGCATTGAGGAATCGCAGTTCATTAAGGAGTCATGGGCCCGATTTTCAAGTTGCCACTACTCGTCCTCGTACTCACTCGCAATAGCGCCTTCTTGTGGTTCTGGAAGGTGGTCGTTTGGCACTTGAGCGGCCTCGTGATCACGATGCCCTTGCGCTCCACGTTTTCCATCTCGACAGAGCTGGTTGAGGCGGCATCGCTCTCGTCCGAACTCTCCTCTCTGATCTCGATCTTCCCACTGCCTCTGGTCGCCATTCTGACAAGAAATTGATAAACGACAAACAATATTAACGAAATTATTCGCGAAATAAGCGAAATTTCAAAGCAGTACGAAATGGTATACTGTAAGAAATTGTCAAACTTTTCTTTATTGATAACTGATTTTATTTCCCAACTACCGTAATCCGAATCGCGGGGTTTTTCTTTTTGGCTATTATTTATGATATTATATTGTTATATTCATGTGAAAGTTATTGTATACTCGAGAATGAACGATTCTATGAGAAAACGAGTGTCTACAGCTGTATAGTATTTGGTGCTGCCTCTTAACGGATGCCTTCTCTCTGCCTTCTCGAATTCTTCTCTTTATGGACCTCCACGGGGGCTCAAAGGCGGATAAAAAAGCGGTCCGAGAATAAGCTGCATTTACTACGGTATAATGCTTGATGTAGTCCACATTTTGCATCGCAATACCGTAGTAAGCAATGTACACTTTGCGCTCGTGACCATTCTCTGTTCATTTCTCTTGTAGAGGATCTGAATTTTTGAGCCCCCGTGACCTCAAACAATTCTCTGATTATAATTACACGTGAATTTCTCCGTTGTACTACTGCTTGTATAATATCGAGGGAAAAATATTCATTCAATTCATCTGTTAGATGAGTACCGGCAGAAATCGCTTGCGAGAAAGAGAAAGAATGGAAGTGAATGGGCAATGATTACGGTAGATCAATCGATATAAGTGACAGCTGAACAGGACAATGCAGTGTTGGGATCAGACCCGTTCAGGAAAAAAAGAGGAGCGAAGAGAGCGATAAAGAAGTAATCATAATTACATGAGGATTCCCTGTTTCGAGACGACTATGAAGGGTCTGCAATACTAAACACAATTACGAATACCGAGTAGAAGGTGGTCATGGGGGAAGAGGCGGGGTAGGTCATTATCGACTTTGCTAATTATCGATTAGAATACTTTGCGAGTGAGGGAGGCGACTCGCTCTCCGAAACCTTGCAATCGCTGCTTCATTTTGGACGCGGACGTTGATGATTTCATCTTACGAGGACCTTGGAGACCGGCGAGAATCGCACAGTCGAATACCTCAATGGAAATAGATCATAAAACACATCCAGAAAAGGGTGAGGGCCGAGAGAGTGTGTGGAAGTGAGAGACATATCCCATAGCCCATGCCTCTTTTCCGGAGGTTTTAAATTATGTGACAGAGGGCTGAGAATGAGACATTCGATGAACACTCCATCCAAAGATCGAATCGATACACTCTCTCAAGGATGGCCCCATTCTGGGGGTTTCAGCCACATGAAACATACAGGTCAGGGTTAGAGCGAGAGAGTGTGCGAGGTTGAGAGAGGCCCTCTCGATTTCACACGCTCTCTCACTCCAAAGGCCTTTCTGTAAGGTTGACCGGTGTGTGGAATGATGTGCAGCGGCCTCTGGACAAGCATACGATTGTTTCGTTCAAAACAATCGATTGTTTCAATTTCTCAGTTGGAAAGAGAACGCTTCGAATGTATTCCCCCAATGTTTCAATTTTCCCCAATTTCATCATCACCATGCAATCTCACCTGCTTCAGATTCTGCTGTGTCAGACTGGAGCACTCGAAGAAATCAGCGCCGATCGATGCCGCGACTCTCCTGAAATCAGTCAAGCGATAATAATACGGTAATCGAGTACGGTACTCGGATGCCCT
This sequence comes from Pristionchus fissidentatus, assembly GCA_036245785.1. NCBI lineage: Eukaryota > Metazoa > Nematoda > Chromadorea > Rhabditida > Neodiplogasteridae > Pristionchus > Pristionchus fissidentatus. Next base: position 6,814,159 of record BTSY01000001.1, read on the forward strand.
ACTCAAAGCTTTTTTGGCATCCAGCCAACTGAAAATGAGAGTAGTGGATACCTTCCATGTTCCGCAGGGACACTGCAGTCGCTGTGTCCTCCCCATCCTGCCTGATCCGATTTCGTGCCAACGATAATCACTGAAAATCGGTTGCGTCGTCACTACGTAATGAAATGTTTATTGCACCATGGCTGTGCAATTCCAACTCGAGTACATTACGACTACGTAACTCTAATTCGGTTGCATCATGACTACGTAATTTAAATTGATTACGATTACATCATGAGTAAGCACTTCCAACTCGATTTCATGATCCCTATGAAACTCACTCTCGATTACATCCCCACTAAGAAATCTCAATCGATTTCATCATCCCTACGCAACTCTAATTCGGCTACACAATTTAAACTGATTACATTATGACTAGTCAATTCCAACTCGATTTCATCATCCCTACGCAACTCTAATTCGGCTACACAATTTAAACTGATTACATTATGACTAGTCAATTCCAACTCGATTTCATCATGCCTACGCAACTCACGAGGAGTATCCGGGGCGACCTTGGATATCTCTGGCAGCCAATTGCGTGCAATCGAAGTGAGAGAAGAAGGATCAACAATGGAGTATACGAGAATGAACACATTTGCATCGGTGTATGAGAGAGGACGAAGGGTGGTGAACGACTCCTGAACAGGTTACGTCATCATTATGTAACCAGTAAACTGTCTTTAATCAATCGATATGTCTGCTCCGTCAGTTTTTTAATCGCATGATTACTATGCAATAACACTTTTTGTCCCATCGACAGTTGCGCCATCGCAAGTAATATAAAATTGGAATTGATTTCAATCAATTAAAATTTGAACTAGCCGGGATGTGTTGATGTTAAATACACTACGCTCTATGCACAGTTCTGGGTGTAGGTTGGGTCCACGGGAGATCGGTAGCTGGCTCCAGGTTCGGTCCAGGGGGAAATCGGACTCGGTAGCCGGCTCAAAGTACGGTCCAGGGGGAGTTTAGTATCTTGGGGAATGTTAATCTCTAGAAAGAGTACTGGCTTATTCCGTTGCAAAAGGCACTTCGTGGCGTAGTGGCAACTTTTTTTGATCGCTCTCAGCCTCACGAGCCTTTCTCAACGGAAACGCAGGATACAGTGTGTTGATTTCAATGGCGTGTTCGAACACGTTTGTGGCATCGCAAAACACTTTTCCAATGATTCCCTACGCTCGCCGGATCATTTGGAAACTTTACGAAATTTTCAATTTTTCACGTTAAAACGTGTAAGAACACGTCCAGGCACGTTTCCGACATCGCAAAACACTTTTCCTGTGATCCCCCACGCTCTGCAAATCAATTGGAAACTTTTCCAAATTTTCGATTTTTCATGTTAAAACGTGTTAGAAAACGTTCGGACACGTTTCCGACATCGTAAAACACTTTTCCAGTGATCCCCCACGCCCTGTGAACAAATTGGGAACTTTTCGAAATTTTCGATTTTCCATGTTAAAACTCTGCAAAACAGGTGAAAACGTGTTTCACCTTACTGAAGAACGTGCTAGAAGGGCATTTGACACTTGCGAAAAATGCGGCAAACGTTTTGCCCGCGGCGGGGTTCGAACCCGGGGTCGGATTGTAAGTCAAGCGCGTAACCCACTTTGCTATGGATTTGGTCAATTAAATATTGCAAAATTTTAAAGGGATTTTGGTCTGTTGTCGTATGCAAAAGGATCCGAGAAGATATAGCGATTTTGAGGCGATTTATTAGGAAGCTTCCGGATGCATGATTCCGGCCTCCAGAAAGGGGTCAGGGGCGAGAGAGTGTGCCAAAGTGAGAGAGTCACTCTCTATTTCCCTTACACTCTCGTTCTAACTCCATTCCTGCGAGATTGCCTGCATGAGGGATGATTTGGAACGATATGTGCGAAAATTTCATGAAATCGCGTGAAATCAATCGATAATTCACTTTGAAACTCGGCAAAAGATGCTCAAATATGTTTCTCGTTACTCAAAAATGGGTTTCGACCACTTGTTACACTTGCAAAAAATGCGGCAAAAGACTATGCACCGGCGGGGATCGAACCTGAGACCCTCGGATTTGAATTCGAGCTCGCTACCGACTTGGCCATGAAATTATCGATTTTTCAAATATAAAGTTCGATGTGTTTCGTGATGGGCTATCATTGCAAAAGGATCTGGGAAGATAGCGCGATTTTGAAGCGATTTATAAGGAAAATGCGGAAAAAAATGTCCGTCACGCGACGGAAAAAAAACCAACACACAGACAAACAGACAGACATTTTGATTTCCTATAAGTGGAGGAATGCGCTACGTAATCGCCTCTTTAGATAGACATACACTAATCTCGTCATATTCCGACGAATCTCTAACTACATACTCAGTTCATGGGATTCTTCATAACCACGATTCTCCCTGATTCATCCTCCCTATTTGTCTTGATTCGCTTCGTGTCTCAGCGTCCCTCCACTTCAGAGGAACTAGCGTATTTGATGGATGACAGGCCCGTGACAGCTCTCTCTCTCTCTCTCTCTCTCTCTCTCTCTCTCTCTCTCTCTCCATTCATGGTCAGACTCGAGTCTTACTTTGTCTATTCCAAGTGGGAATCATGATGGATGACTCTTTGTGCACGCAATGTTTAGATGTCTACAGTACCAATATCACATAAAGAAAAAAATTACTAGTTACTGAAATGCGGGCTCTAGTTAATCTATTCGAAGAGTTGCATTTTACCTATTGCTTCACTATCTGGGGCATCTCATTTCATACAGTTCGCGCCGTTGTCCGAAATGATGAGGTAATAAGACCAAAGATCAACTCACTGATCCCGCAGTGTCGCAGAGCTGGAGTCGAATAGGCTGCTTGTCCACGCGCACGATTACTGTAATGATCGTTGATCGGAAATTATAAACTTGTAAATTTTTAATCGACATCTGAGATTGGAATACGTTTCAGAGACTATTTATTTGTGTAGGAGAAGGAGATATCGTCGGTGCCATAATCATTATTCGGCTACAAATAATATGTATATATGATCGAGTCGTCCTAATACCGACGTAACACTCATCTCTGCATGTCTGACCCTCCCACTTCTCCCACTCTCTCGCTTCGAAACGCCGTCAATCATTCAGACCTTACAGAAACAGCTTTGGAGTGAGAGAGCGTGTGAAAGTGACAGGGACTCTCTCACTTTTACGCACTCTCTCACCCTGGCGCCTTTCTGGCTCACCGGAGTAGTTGTCGTAGGCGGTGGGCGTGTACTGCGAGGGGAATTTGTTGGTGGAGTAAACGACAGCCAGAGCCGTCTTTCCCACCGCCGCATCTCCCGCCAGCACACACTTGAGCACACGCGTCTCCTCCTCCATCTGCAGCAAATCGGCACTAACCACAGGAAGTCCGCGCGACCGCAATCGGAATGCCACGGACTAATCAAATACAATGGCGCTGCGGAAAGCAATAAAATCGAAGCGATACACCCGATTGATGATGATAAGGATGGTCATGATACGATTGCGTCATCACTAGGCAATCGTGTGCGTAATAGTGAGAAAAAGATGGGGAATCAGTGCAGTGGCGGGTGGTGATAAATTAGGTTGAAACGAGATAAGAAAGAGATAAGGTTGCACACACAGGGAAGGAAGGGAGGAGGGGGGAAAGTAGAGTGACCCCTAGGGGGTGAGAGAGAGAGAGAGAGAGAGAGAGAGAGAGAGAAGTGATCAAGCTGAAATGTCCTTATGCATCATCATAATCAGCACTGAGCGATACGAGAAAAGAGAGAAGGCGCCAGCTTCTAACCCGTTTAGACTTTAGGGCAGAAGGAGAGAGAGAGAGAGAGAGAGAGAGAGAGAGAGAGAACAGTGGCAAAGAGAGTGAGAAAAGAGGCATAGAAGGGGCTTATGAATGATGGAATAATGAATCATGCGGGACTCTATCCTTATCTCCAATGCCCTGCCGTATTTTCATAGGTCGAAAGGGTGCGTTGCGGCAAGTCGAAAATGCGGGTTGGGTCTGTCATAAATGGGAACGAAAAACTGAAAATGCGGGTTGGGTTTTCATTTTTTTACCGAAAATTCTCAAAATGCGGGTTGGCTTCGTCATTTTTTTACGTACCTTTCGACCTGTGCGTATTTTCGATAATTCCTACCGTAATTATGCAGGAATTTTCGGATCTCTCCATTCGTTCCACAATCAACCCTAGAGAATTCTGGGAGTTTGAAGTGAGAGAGCGTGTGAAATCGAGAGGGGCTCTCTCGCCTTTGCACACTCTCTCGTCCCGGACCCCCTTTTTGAAGGTTTGGAGCCATGTGAAATGACTGAGTGCGCGCGAAAGCATTGATGGGGGAGGGAACGGGAGCTCCTCTGCTCCCCCTCATCTCCATTTCCCTCCGTCTCTCTCTCTCTCTCTCTCTCTCTCTCTCTCCCTATACGACAGATGGTCGGAGATTGAGAGGTTGAGACCACGGTCACAAGCCTGGTCAAGTAGGCCCCCCTCCAAACCTCCAGAATGGGGCTGGGGGCGAAATATTGCGGGAGATTGGGAAAGGTTTAACTCTCTTGCTTCTGGCCCCTTTCTGGAAAACTGGCCTCCAGAAAGGGGTCAGGAGTATGGGAGCGGGGGCAGGTCTGCTCTCCCGGCCGGTAAGCGTATCATGAGAACAGTTTGATCTACCGCCCGGATTACACGGCAGATTATGTGAATGCGAACAACGGGGCAGAGAATAGAGAGAGAGAGAGAGAGAGAGAGAGAGAGAGTGAGAGAGAGAGACTGGATTGTTACTTCTTCCTTCTCTTCTTCTTCTCCTCTTCATGAGAAGGGCGATTAGATCGAATGAGTAGTAATTACAATACAGCCGCGGCCAGATGTTACACGAAAAATATCTTCTCAGGGTCATGAATTAGTGCACGGAGAGAAAAACAGATAAGAATTTCGAATTCGTAAGAGTGTTGAATCATAGTCATGAAGGGTTGGATGTATACCTGAGCGTTTCCAAAAATTATAAAGATACCCACGTTTTCCCTTTTCGATTTCTAATAATACTAAATTTGAACGAATTTGCAAGACAATTTCGCAAACTCGCAAGACTACTTAAAGGGCCGGGTGGATTGGTGCTTCATCGGGAGACTAAAAGAGAATGGCCCGAATCGGGGGAGCTCTCTCGAGGGCCCGAATTGCGCGCATGCGGCAGTGAGTGCGTGAATCATAAGGAGAAGTGGGTGGGGGGGGGGGTAACCCTCCCCCTCCTTCTTCCACTGCTCAAAGGGGATACCGATAGTGGAGACTATGCATGGAGTGGAGTTGAGAAGAGGGAGAAGTGTATCGAAACGGAGAGGGAACTGAGGAATCAGGAGGGCAGAATGAGAATGACTTTGTCTGGTTTTGTGTTGCCTTCGAAGAACGATAGATGACTCAATATCGCTCAGTAAATTGACAATGACAATCGATAAAAATGTATTTAAAATGAGCCTTCGGCGGAGTCCATGAACTGTTTGCAAAAAAATTTTTTTGAAAAGAAAACTAGAGAAATTATCCCTTTTAAAGTATTGTCCAGCATCTCTCTTTTCAACCTTCATGGACATCTGAGCAACCCCATTAAATACATAATAATAGCACGGCAAGTGCACTACACTCCCATTCAGACTCCCCCCCCCACTAGTCATTTTCTTCCATTGTCGAGTCAGTATACTCTAAAAGTTGGAGTACGATTATTTCCAACATCAAGGGGTCACGCGTGAGATTGTGTCAACCGAGAGCCCCTCTATATTGTGCATGTTCACTGACCCCTTTCTGGAGTTCCGAACTGGAATTGTGTGTCTCCACACGTCGAACAAGGCACACCGATTAGGGGATCTGCTATACATCTTCATCCAGCATCTCTCGATTACGACTCGTATCTCCGAATTAGTGCTCCCACCACTCCTCCCATCCCCATGACAACCATAGCAACCCAGTCCCTACGCATGGAACAGGCAGACATCCAACCACTTTCCTGCCAATATCCCCCTCTCCCAACCTTCCTTAGCCAATAATTGCTCCTGAATATCATCTTTCCCGTCATAATTGTACTTTCACAAACTAACCAGAAACATGGACGAAATGTTTGGTTGCTCATTAATTTGCCTGTTAACTTTTCATGCTGATGACGTCACTCACTTTGCAGAGTCGCCCGTTCCCTTTGAGGGAATGTCCTATTCTCCTCATGGTCGAATGAGTTCCTCTGATTCAGTCGCCCAGTCACTCTCGGCCACTCATGCTCTACTGGCACAAATCGAGCAGGTACACCACGACTTCCGCCCGATTTTTGACCAATTCACACTAGAAGCCGCATGTTTTCGCATGCATTTAGCTCAAAATACAAGTGTACTAGCCAACTTCAAAAGTCCATCTGCTTCGTCGCAAACCCCGCGTATTTGTGTTTCATCACCCCGTCTTCTTGCACATTTTCCCGTGAAAATCAATGTATCATCGTAATCGCCATCTCAAGGCATTTTCTTGATGATAGATCTGTTCGCCCTTACTATTTCCTTATTAATCGGACAGGACACCACTTTCTTGAGTCATCACTATGCAATCTCAGGACAGTCGACTGCTGTCCGACCCTTCCTTCATGTCCAAACTCTCCTTTCTCCGTCAGCAACATCGACAGACGGCGTCGGAATTGGGACGGATGAGAAGTTTCCCCGTCTGTCCCTCACTCACTCTCACTGGTATTTTTTTTAACCAGCTTATTTTTAAAATAAGGAAAAAACATTAAAATACTAAAATCAAACCAAACTGAAGATGAACTGCAGTCCTGTATAAAAAAAACTTGATCTGCCCTCGTCCCTATACTCGTTCATAGAAACTTATTATTCACTTATTATTGGTCGACTTATTAGTTTAATTAGTATACCTATAATAATTGGTATTTCATTGTAAAATGGATAGGCACGCATAAAATGTGTTTAAAAATCGTTCGCCGGAGCCTGCGTTCACTTTAGAAATCTGGTTGAATGAAATGAGTTTCATCGAAAACTCTTCTTCCTTTGCTTCGTACAATATTAATTCGAGATGAACTATTTTTAGAATAAAATGGACTGTAAATGGCGTTTGCCTAACAACTAATCATTGCCCATTCAGTCTCGCCTGTAAGAGTTTCACATAGCTAACTACAGTACTTCTATTATCGATCCATTTCAGGGGAAGCTCTCCTCCCTCCCTCCTCTCTTCCCCCCGCCAATCGGGTCGGTCTCCTACTCTACGACCAGCTGCAAGCCGTGCCGGGCATTCCCGACTCCGCCTCCTCGCTGCGACCCGACGACCTCTATCGATCAATGCTGCAGCTGCAGCACCGCAGACCACGCAGCCAATACGACCAACCAGCTCGATACGCATCCCACGAGTCATTGAGACCCTATCGAGCGCCCTCCTCAAGACCAGCAGTGCGCATACTTGACTATAGAAGATTCCCCGCAACAAGAACGATTATCGATCGGTCGAATGAGGAGCAGCGTCCTTCCACGCTAGCAGGCGTCTCGAGGGAATACGGTAGGGAGGAGCATCGACAAATTCCCCGAGAATATGGAAAAGATGAAAATCGAACGCTGACCCGGGACTACGGTAGGGAGGAAAATCGATCGATTGGTGAGCGTGAAAGGGAGTGGGAACAAGAAGAGGAGGAAGAAGCGGATGAATCTCCACAGCGCCATCTAACGAGGAAAGAGAGTTTGAGTGCCGAAAGTGAGTGTGATTTTGGTTGCTTTTTTAAATTTAAACCTACCGGTTTAAAAGTGCTAAATACTGTATAATAATTCCTCTCAGTTTCACACAGTATCTCGTTCCTGACCCCTTTCAGGAGGTTTGAGTGGGAGGTTGAATGGTACACTTCCCTGTTCCATTCCTGATCAGTTACACTTGGTGATAGCTTGTTTTGCTATCACTAAACAGTAGTGTGTTGACTCAGAGTGTTTGCTCAGCGCAAACACAGAAGGAAAACACGAATCAGCGCAATTTCGATCACAAAAGAGGCGAAATTCATCGAAAAGTGATAATTCGTTGACAAACCCCTCGAATTTGAGGAGAAAAAGTGTCAAAATGAGACAGACTCATGAAAATCAATCGATAATTCGCAGGGGAACGAGCGCGGAGATGGAAATCGGCATCGGATTTAAGAGAAGTGAAGAAGAAGAAGAAAGAGGAAGAGGAGGAAAGAGTGAAAAGAGGGAGGAAACAAGAGTGGATTCCGGCCGTGACTGAACCGAGACCGTTCACGATGAGCACTCGGTGAGTAGTGATTGATTTTGAAGTCAAAATAATTAATAAAAAGCAAGCAGGTCACACCATTTCGCAGGCCGGACGGGTTACAGGAAGGGATTTTAAATGAGAGAGTGAAATTGAGAGGAGCTCTCTCGCATTTGCACACTCTCTCGATTTGATCCCTGTCTGTAGGTTTAGAATCATGCGAAATGCTGGCAGCAATCTATGGTTAGACGTAGAGAAATGTAGCAATTTTAGTGTAGTGAATGCAACAAAAAAACTATTAGAGAGCGACATGCAGAGAGAGAGAGAGAGAGAGAGAGAGAGAGAGACAACAACAACATCCATTCCGAAAGTGATCCAGACAGTGTGAGAAGGAATGTCGGCATGTAAACATTGAAAAAAAACAAAGGAATCGGTCGGCCGACAGAATTTTTACTCATTGCGGAAATTTGGAAAACACTAAATAGGGCCATCCAATCAAGCCTCCAGAAAGCACTCAGAAAAATGATAGTAGTTTTTAACTATCATGATAGTCATGGTGGTCACATGATAGTTAAATATTACTAGCAATGTGCTCACCATAACTATCATGGTAGTTTAAAACTACTATCATTTTTCTGAGTGAGGAGTCAGCGACGCGAAAGTGTACTGAATATTACACGAACTTACGCCTGACCCCTTTATGGAAAATTGATCGGATTGTGGGATATAATAAAATTTGGACGTCCTCTCTGGGCAGGAAGTTAGAGCGCTCGCCATATTTCACGTGCCCGATTGTGATTGAGAATGGCGTCAGTTTGTGATTGCAGAGAGCCAATAAGGGCGCGGTACAGCGAGAAATTCGTGGAGAGAATGATAGAGAAGCGAAGGAGGGAAGAAGAGGAGAGGAAGAAGGAAGAGGAGAAACAGATGAAATACAGGTAGCGATTGTGAGCAAAGCGTTGACACGTAGGGGTAGATGATTCTTTCGACAAAATGGAGGAAATCAATGGGAAGTTATTCTTGCCTATAGATTTGGTACGAAAGTCCGTAGATCGATATCAAAAGTACGCTTTCTGACAGAAAAGAACAGGGGCGGACGATTGTGTTTCACGCTCTGACCCCTTTCTGGAGGCTGAACTGGACCGTGACATGACTCATCCATTCCCAGATTCCACGCCGGCGCGGTGCCCGAGTCGACTTACCAGACGACGAATCCATTAGTGAAAAGGGAGGAATATGTCGAGGTCCGTTTACTGATTTCTCTCTCTCTCTCTCTCGCTCTCTCTCTCTCGCTCTCTCTCTCTCTCTCTCTCTCTCTCTCTCGCAGAGAAGATAATCAAAACTATCCCTAGCACAAACAGGCGTGAAACAGAAGGGGACAATTGGGAGAGAGAGGGGACAATAGATTTAATTTGTGCGAAATTCGTCCAATTTGAGGCGGTGCGTACGCGAAATCAGCAGAGAATGGCGAGATGGAAGAGTAAATCGAGCGAGGAGCTGTATGGTGAGCAATCCAAATAGGGGTCAGAGCGAGAGAGTGTGCAGAAACAAGTGAGTTACCCTCTCTTATCACACACTCTCGACACTAGTGTCCAGAACTCTGCATTTTGGCATAGCTAAACTAACTTTCTACTGTTTTTTTCTTTGTGAGTACGAGGTCAGAGTGAGATAGTGGGCAAAAAGAAAAAAAGAGTGAGATAGTGGGCAAAAAAAACAAATAGGACCATTCGATCTAACAGCACTAATGTCCTTTGATCACTTTCGGCATTGTGGGGGGGGGGGACATGTGGAAAGGTTCTTGAACGGGGAAAATGGAGTGGCAATACAGGAAGAATGGACTAGTTCCATCCCCTCCTTCATGTCAATCTCACAAGAACAACCCGCGCAAATACAGAGAAATGATCTGTGTGGAGAGAGAGAAGGGAAAGACACCGATTAGAACAACGAATACCACACCCTCCGCAAGTTGCGGTCAAGCTCGAGACGGAGAGCGCATGTTTCTGAGCCAAAATCGTGGTCGAACTAATCGATAAACATATCTACCGTAATAAAAAATCGATATTACAGTACCTCGCTTCCGTCCGGTGCCTCTCTCTACGTACATTCCACCCAAATCCTACTCTGCGAGTAGGTCAAAGAGTGCTCATGAGAGGGCATTGAGAATGTTAACGGAGGCATCGACACCGCCCGGATTGAAGGTAGTTTCTTTATTTATTTTTTGGTGCAAAATTGTCTCTATTTTTCGCAATATTTTTATTTATTTTACCATTTTCGAGTACAAATCGCACACGAAATAGCGCAAACAATGGCACATGATTCCAAACCTACAGACCAGGGTTATAGCGAGAGAGTGTACAAAAGTGAGAGAGTCCCTCTCGATTTCACACGCTCTCTCACTCCATAGGCCTTTCTGGATGGTTGACCGGCCTGTGGAATGATGTGATGAGTGAGGTAGGAAGAAATCAGCGAGAAAAAATGAATCTGTCGGTCACCATGACCCAGTCTTGCAACGTACAGTGAAGTCATCACTAACCAAGCAGCAAAAAGAAATTGATTTGCGCGACCGCAAGGATGACACGAAAAAGGGAGAGTTTGCTGTAACGGATGGATGGATAATATCCTCCCTTCCTCCTCTAACCAACTAACAGTGAAAAGTGACACTCTACGATGGTGTGCATTTCTCTTATCCCGTGAGCAATAAATGAAGGTCGCCGCATCCCGGTGGGAGGTCTGATCATTATCGATCCACGAGACACCGTAAATCATAAATACACAAGATACCGTAATCATATCGTAGATACTTATCGATTTCCAGGAGCACGAAGCGCGGTCACACGTGCGCAGCTCACTGCGGCACCGACCATGTACAGGAGATTTCGTCGGGCATACCGTACCCGCGAGGTGGGTTTACGGTAGTCTCACAGCAATCGTGAACTGATTCTATTTGAGTGTGCCCAACTTCAAGGAGCTGCATAGGAAGATGGAGGAAAAGTTGGGGGATGCTGTATATCGACCACCCACCGTCCCCGTTCCATTCCATCTCACAACGGGAAACAGCCGGAAAACACATGACAAGGCGAGTGGATACCGTAAGATACCGTAATAGAATGGATACCGTAAGATACCGTAATAGAGTGGATACCGTAAGATACCGTAATAGAGTGGATACCGTAAGATACCGTAATAGAGTGGATACCGTAAGATACCGTAATAGAGTGGATACCGTAAGATACCGTAATAGAGTGGATACCGTAAGATACCATAATCATAAACGGGTAGTTTCGCTCCGAAAAGAGCCGAAATCACAGCTGAAATGGATAGGGGGCGGAAAAAGAGAAAGAAAGAGATGGGAGAAAGGGGGAGTGATAATCACCTTGAGAGATGGTCCATTCTCGAGATTCCGCAGGGAGAGGGGAAAAGCGCAGTTTTCGATCCCCTATTGATATCAATTTCTAAGCGGGAGAGAAGATATCAAAATGCTTCTCAGGTTGGATGGGAGGAGCGGTGGGTTGGAAGCATTGATGATTCATGACAAGGTTGGGTTTTTTACCGCAAAAAAAGAAATGGGAAAATCCGGAATGACGCTTAAAAAACTTAGAGGAGCACTACTGTATATAGTTGAAATCGTGGAATGATTTTTTTTTGTTAATTTCATTGTGCAGTGTTTGGAAGAGGACTTGAAGGAGAAGAAGGAAGAGAAGCCGGCTCAGCATCGAATAAACTTCAAGACTTCGCCTTCTCCCGTGAGGAAAACGCAAGCCAGCGATATGAGGGAACGCGCGATACGGTAAGGTTGATTATTGAAAAATAGCACAACTCGTTTAATGTGGTATCGTCACTTTCGCACAGTGGACCAAAAATAAGGAGGGACGTAGGAAACATTATCGTACGCACACATACATTGGCGAAATATGTGAAAGAGTGCGTGCGCTTTGTCAGAGCATGGTACGTCGAGTTAAATTGAAATCGTGGAATGGAAATTGGCCAGATCGAAAAAGTGACTATCCCTTCAATTGTCCTCCAAGGTGAGAGGTCGGCTTCTTATGAGGGGGGCGAAGCACCGGTGGTGATTGAATGATAATGAGATGAGATGGGGGAGGAAAGTTGTGAATTAGCCGCCTCAGGGCAGGGAGTAATCCGTGAATGTGAATAGGGGAGGGGGACATTTGATGGGTTGAATGGGGGGGAGGGAGGAGAGAACTCTCAACATTCGAGAGAGAGATATCTAACAAACAATGGGTTCACACGGCATCTTCACTCATTCTCTTCAGGGAAAAACTCGAGTTGAGAACGTCAGAGGTGCTGAGAACGGAGGAGAGAAAGAGGTGGGTATTTTGAATCATCATTTATTTTATTTTTCAAAATCACATTAGTGTTAAAAATATTTTGTCCAAATTTGAGTAAATGTTAGTTGCAAATTTGAAATTTAATGACTTTAAAAATTAAAACATAATCAGGGAGGAGCGAGATCGATTTCTTCGCAATGCCCACCGTCTCAAAGCACTGGTTGGCGAGAGGCGAAATGTCGAGGACGAGATACGCATCAAGGCAGAGCAGAAAAGGTCAGTGCTCGCCTGCTTCCGTGGCGCAATCGGCAGCGCGTTCGGCTGTTAACCGAAAGGTCGGTGGTTCGAACCCACCCGGGAGCGTATCTTTTGCTCCAGTTTAAGATGTCCAGCAGTTTTGTTTTGATCTCTCTGCAAGTTACGATGTGGACATAAACGTTGATTGCTCGGCGATAGAGTGATCTGGTCAAGGGTTGATATTCCCCCTTAACAACCGTGCATCGTAAACCTGTGACTATCGTCTTATTTAGTCAGATCGGGAAGTTGATCTTTCCATGGGGAGGGGTAAAATGTTGCTACCGGAATAAAGAGTACTTTACGTCGACAAGCGACCACTCTATCGGGGCCTATCGGTAAGGCCGGTTGCTGCACAGGACTACGTGTGCTGTCCAGGCTTCTGGGGCACGATCTGGGGGAAGGATATAATCAATAAATAATTATTCCAGGAGAGATTTGGTAGAGCGCGAGCGGGATTACGAGCGGTCGTTGAGAGAGATGAGAGATCGAGTGGAAGATCGGCCTCTAGTTGTTGAGCGACAGACTATTATCAGCTCCCAACAAGCATTGCAAAAGAGGTACACACATTGGTAGTTGTTCTGCAAATTCCACACATCAATGTACTTTTTGATAATCAATTTGTGCTTGTAGCGCCTACAAGCCCGCAGTTGGAGTAACGGTCTGACTCTCTCAATTCCGCATGCTCTCTCGCGCTGTTTGATCGATGAGAGAACATGTGGAATTAGGAGAGTAAGATCATTACTCCGCAGTTGAGAAAACAATATATATTTTTACGCCAGGAACTATCATATCAATCTTGTTCTTAGATGAAGAAATGAAAAGGAATCGGTGAAACTCATTTCATCTTGTCTCTGAAATGCTGAAACTTTTGAAGATTCGATCAAGTGATGAAGAGTGTGGAACAGCCGACGATTGTCGTCGACCCGATTGAGAAGAGAGATTCGGAGGAATCCGGAGGTACTTTCGAAGTGAGACGAGAGGAGGAACTCAATGAGAAGGTGAGTGAAAGCCAGCTTCCACTTATCAAATCTGTTTGAATCGTTTTCGTTGCTTTCAGCGCCGAAAATATTTTTGATAGGCTTTAGAGCGCTTGAGACAGAGTCCGGAATGCTTGGGTGCGCTTCAAATGCATGTATACATACCGGAACATCATTAAACTACTTTTTAAAATTGTCTGGATTCGACAAAAAGTGAAAAATAAAGGTATTGTAAAAAGTAAAATGATTGACTGATTGCAGCACGACTACGCGGAGGACTTCGAAGCGGAATCGACGTCATCCTCTTCTTCTTCTTCTTCATCCAGAAGGAACGAAGTCGTCGCAACCGTAGCTTCCTCCTCTTCCTCCTCTTCCTCAGTTTCTTCAGCTTCCTCTTCTTCCTCCTCCTCAACACCGAAAAGATCTCCATCGAAACTGTCCAATATCACAGAGAGAACGGAGTACAGTGAACACTAATGAATGTTGTATTCTTAATTCATAAATTATCAAAATTCTAGTTCAAATCCGTCAATGTCTGAGTCCCCAGTGCCATCTTCGTATCATTGCCGCAAGCTTTCTCGCTGTTCACTTCTGTTTGGATAAAAGAATGATTAGTAATCGATTTAGATTGTTTGTCCACACTTAAAACGGCGTGAAAGAATCGAAAAATAAAGGGAAATGTGCACCACGTGCGTGCGCAACAACTCGTTCGTCTCAATTCCGTTCTCCGCTCTCTTTTCTCCCTCTCTATGTTCTATCTTTCAAGGTTTCTCCCCAATCAGATCCTATCGCATATCGTCGTATATCACACACGTGCTGCTATTTACAGCCCCCACCTTCTCAGATCCGCCCACTTCCTTGCAGGGCAGATAGCTCGTTTCTTGCGAACGCAGCGTTCGGTAAGAATGGCAGACATTCCGAGACTTAGTACGAAGTAGTTACTTATTTAATGCAATGCGACGCGCGCAAAACTTTCAATTGATGTATAGGATACGTACAGAAGAATACTCTTCGAAATTATGAAGCCGTTCTCATCACCTTTCCCATGTCGTCGCTTGCCCTTTCTTATCGCCTAACCAATTATGAATATTTGCTCTCTTTGATTTCGTGGACTGATAAGCCCCAGACGGTTCATTGCTCGGAGCATTCATTCACTATTGCTGCTTTCATAGTCCATCATCCCTCATTTTGCGGAGTCGATAAAACACTATTCATACACACAGAAAAAAAGGTCTTACATACGGCCCATAAGATATGGGGATTCTTAACAAAATGTCTTATATATAAGACCTTTTGTTAAGAACCCCCGTATCTTATGGCCGTATGTAAGACCTTTTTTTCTGTGTGTAGTTTAAAAAAAGTAGAATTCACACTCGCAAATTGACCCCTCCAAATGGAGAACGATGGACTGTGAATGTGCGAACGACTATTTTGGGTGAGAGAGCAAGAGGAACAAGGATACGATCAATTGTATCGAAAGTGATTGAACTTGTCCTTTTTCTCAACCCCCCCTCCATTCCATCACAATGTTCGGCCACCCCAATGTGACTTCCATCGCTCATGGATAGAAGTGATATTGATTTACAATAGAACACATTCGACCACATCTTTATAACGCGCCACAGATGTTAGACAGTGATTAGAGGCAGTAATATACTTGTGTGTGCGTTGATCGAGGTTATTCGACGTATCTAACGTGGCCTGATCGTGATCTCTTCTTATTTCCACTACTCCATTCGGTACCGTTCCCACTCTTTCGTTGACAAGAAAAGAAACACGCAGCGCTATTTCGTTCTTCTTCTGCTTGCATCTCATTGCGACCGCTGCTATTCACCTTTGCAAGTAGGAGATCGAACGATAAAAGTGTACAGCGTTCATTGATTTATGTCGGAATGATGTACCCATTGTTCCACCGTTCCCTTTCGACATCTAAGATGAATAAAATTATGCAGTGAACAGTCTAGTCTGAAATGATCTCGTGATTACGCACACTCTCGGCCAGCTGATTGGTGAGAGAGTGCACTCTGCACATGCGCCAAATTACGAGACCATTTCAGACTAGTCGGGTACACTGTTCACTACATTAATTAGCACATTCCAGAATGCCTAAAGTGATCATCGCTGGGGCGGGTCTCGTGGGAGCTCTCAATGCCTGCTTCTTCGCCAAACGAGGATGGGACGTGGAGGTGTACGAGTTCAGAAGAGGTAAATAGCATGTCATAAAGAGTGTGAATTATCTAACTTCTGCATCTCTACTGAGCCAAACTCTCTCAGATAATTGGCCAGCGCGTAATGAAAACAGTTGGCTCTCTGCAGTATACGAGAGTCATGTTCACTAGAGAGACACATACTAAAGTTCGCGCTCTAAGTAAAGAGACGCAAGTTTAAGGGAGAGTTACCCCATGTTTGAATTCGCGCGAATTCCTATGGTCTCGCCACGAAACGACAAACACACCACCCCGTTTCCGGACTAGTGTGATTCCCTGGATGCGAGGTCACCTCTCCTCTCTCGCACCCTCTTTGATCTACTCAGTATCTCTCCTCCTCTCGCATCTCTCGCCCCTCCTCGATTCCCCAATCTCTCTTTTATGATCACTTCCCTGTCTGGTGCTCTCTCCAAGAGAGACAGCGGAAGAGAGGTCAATCTCTAGGTTTCTAGGAGTATTTCTCCCTTTAAGCGATGTGATGAATTTTACTCTAAGAAAGTATAAACTCATCGCAGACATTCGCACAATGGAACACGTACCCGGTCGCTCTATCAATCTCGCCCTCTCATGCCGGTAATCTTTCTAAAGATTTCCCTTTCTAAAGATTTGACTCTGACTGTCACACAATCTTCCGAAATCAGAAATTTACATTGTTTCTAATGAACCTCCTCCAGGAGTAGAGAAACATTTTCTAACACAACCAAATTGTTTCGTGCAGCTGTAAATCACTTTACCCAGTGTTAATCGAACCTTATCTATTCAGTGGCAAAACAGCGCTCGAAGCCGTCGGTCTCAGAGAATACATTGTGGATCAGGGTTAGTTTTTTAAAAAAATTATTTATTGAAATTAATAAAATTTACTACTTTTTCACCAACACATTTTTTTGAGGAGTGGAAATGTTCTCTCGTTTGGTGCACGAATCAGACGGCATTCACACTAACAGGCAGCCGTACGGACAACCGGGAGAGGTGAGCAGAGTTTGATTGGTAGTTTCATTCAAAATGGATACTTTGTGAGCACTTTTTTCATTCAAAATGGATACTTTGTGAGCACTTTTTTCATTCAAAATAGATATTTTGTGAACACTTTTAGTTGAGGGATGTGAGTTTCGAAAATTGTAGATTATTCTAAAGAGCAGTTGAATGATGCGTCATAATGCCATTTAGCAGAACATGAGGATCCGAAGTGACAAATCGGACATATAAGACAAGTGCATCTAAAAAAAGTACCAATTTTCAACTCCAGAACATATTCCTGTAAAAATGTGTCATTTTCATGATTAAATGCTACAGAGACGTATTCTGATACATTTAAGCGATCATATGTGCCACATCGTGTTTGAAAACGTACACTGCCAATCCACCGCATTAAACTTTATTGATTTATTCACAACTTTTCGTCAATCATAATTGAGTAACCACACCGTTGATATTGGCAGATACAAACTACAATTGCCATTTTCGAGCGCTCGAAATTGGCAGCTCCTGTATTTCCCAGACCTTGATTTTCCAGAAGCTGCCAATTTCGAGCGCTCGAAATTGGCAGATACAAACTACAATTGCCATTTTCGAGCGCTCGAAATTGGCAGCTCCTGTATTTCCCAGACCTTGATTTTCCAGAAGCTGCCAATTTCGAGCGCTCGAAAATGGCAGATACAAACTACAATTGCCATTTTCGAGCGCTAGAAAATTGTAAGTAGCGGTAATGTGTGTTGACAAATAGAGAAGAAATATGATTTTTTAAACAAATATATTGTGGAATAATGGAATTCTTGCGTGTTTTGCCGGTCATTTTACAATTCCACTAAATTTTCGCCTGATTAGTCTCATTTGATTTACATTTAGACATTTCCGAATCCAACAAACTGACAGGTAAAACACGCAAGACACAAAAGCAAAGGGATGGGAAACATATTTCAAAATCTGGGAATTTGGGTTGTTCGGAATAGTCTTCAACCCCACTCTTCTTCCTTCAACGTGATCTCCAATTATTTGATGGCGCCTGAAAATATTGGGAATTTATCAGATTTCAGATTTGGGTATGAGAGGGGAACGGGGACGGGACGAGTACGGCATACAGGTTGTACGAGACGGGATCTTGGGAGGT
The DNA here is from genome assembly GCA_036245785.1 of Pristionchus fissidentatus. Taxonomy (NCBI): domain Eukaryota; kingdom Metazoa; phylum Nematoda; class Chromadorea; order Rhabditida; family Neodiplogasteridae; genus Pristionchus; species Pristionchus fissidentatus. The sequence goes on from BTSY01000001.1 coordinate 6,832,260, forward strand.
GGGGAGACCTCGCTTGAGCAGACTTTCTCCACATTACGACGGTAGACAAACGACGATGGCAATTAGCCGAGATGGCAAGACTGGTCGGTGCGGGGCTTGGTAACTTCGGGTGCAATGTTGCACAATCCTCCGGATCAGACTCCACCGCTGGTTCCTCCTGAAGAAGATCCTCACCGAGCGTAATCATCCTTGGCGTATCCAGGTCCGCCTCCTCCGGTTCCAGAATGGGGGTGGGCTCCATCGTACGCAGAAATGCCCAGAGCCGAGTCTGAAGTACATGACACCGTTATAGATACATAGTACAAAAGATAAACGCTTTGAAACTCACGGAGATAAGAAATTCCTCCAGCGATAGTCCTCTCCGCTCCCGTGGCCAGTCGTAATCGATCGAAGTTGTAATCAGGTTAATTAATAATCAGTCGTGAAGTAGCAAAACGAACCAATAGATGCCAGACGAGAACGGACGAGGCGAAGTAGAGAACAGTCGACCGACCAGAGCGAACGCGAGTATTCAATGTGAGAGGGATAATGAAAATGGTCGAGTCAAATTCGATAATTGGCTTATGCAGATTGGTCATTTTCATTATTCATAGACACGTTTTTCATTATCCCTCTCACATTGAATACTCGCGTTCGCTCTGGTCGGTCGACTGTTCTCTACTTCGCCTCGTCCGTTCTCGTCTGGCATCTATTGGTTCGTTTTGCTACTTCACGACTGATTATTAATTAACCTGATTACAACTTCGATCGATTACGACTGGCCACGGGAGCGGAGAGGACTATCGCTGGAGGAATTTCTTATCTCCGTGAGTTTCAAAGCGTTTATCTTTTGTACTATGTATCTATAACGGTGTCATGTACTTCAGACTCGGCTCTGGGCATTTCTGCGTACGATGGAGCCCACCCCCATTCTGGAACCGGAGGAGGCGGACCTGGATACGCCAAGGATGATTACGCTCGGTGAGGATCTTCTTCAGGAGGAACCAGCGGTGGAGTCTGATCCGGAGGATTGTGCAACATTGCACCCGAAGTTACCAAGCCCCGCACCGACCAGTCTTGCCATCTCGGCTAATTGCCATCGTCGTTTGTCTACCGTCGTAATGTGGAGAAAGTCTGCTCAAGCGAGGTCTCCCCACCTCCCAAGATCCCGTCTCGTACAACCTGTATGCCGTACTCGTCCCGTCCCCGTTCCCCTCTCATACCCAAATCTGAAATCTGATAAATTCCCAATATTTTCAGGCGCCATCAAATAATTGGAGATCACGTTGAAGGAAGAAGAGTGGGGTTGAAGACTATTCCGAACAACCCAAATTCCCAGATTTTGAAATATGTTTCCCATCCCTTTGCTTTTGTGTCTTGCGTGTTTTACCTGTCAGTTTGTTGGATTCGGAAATGTCTAAATGTAAATCAAATGAGACTAATCAGGCGAAAATTTAGTGGAATTGTAAAATGACCGGCAAAACACGCAAGAATTCCATTATTCCACAATATATTTGTTTAAAAAATCATATTTCTTCTCTATTTGTCAACACACATTACCGCTACTTACAATTTTCTAGCGCTCGAAAATGGCAATTGTAGTTTGTATCTGCCATTTTCGAGCGCTCGAAATTGGCAGCTTCTGGAAAATCAAGGTCTGGAAAATACAGGAGCTGCCAATTTCGAGCGCTCGAAAATGGCAATTGTAGTTTGTATCTGCCAATTTCGAGCGCTCGAAAATGGCAATTGTAGTTTGTATCTGCCAATTTCAAGGCAATAGAATCGGTTATGGCAAACAATGCGAATTTCCAAAAATAAAATAATTATTACATCAGTGTCATTGCAGCCCCTTCATTTGTTTTAGAAATATAATAGTTTGTTGAATTATGTCAATGCATGTCTCTATTTGGAGGACCGCATTCGAATTTCAAGTGGTTCACCCAATATTGGAAAAATTGCAAAAGTAACGAAATCGGTACTTTCTTTAGATGCACTAGTCTTATATCGTACGCCAAGAAGTTTTTGAAAAAGTATTTGAATAAATATTGAATTAAAGAAAAATAATGTAATTGCAGCACATCGTGTCGATCAATCGTCGTCATCTGAATGAGGTGATGATCACTCAAGCTGAGCTCTCTCACAATGTCCGATTCTTCTTCCAACACAAAGTGAAGAAAGTCGATCTGGAGAAGAATGAACTCGTCGTCGAACAGTCACTTTTTTCATATTTCTTTGCGCTAATTGAGTCACCAAAATGGACGGAAGATAGTGCTTGAAAATAATATCAGAATGGCATATATGCATATTTTTTTCCTGAAAACATAAACAGAGAAAAATGTATGTCATATATGGCTCCTGAACTGCGTTTGTATGTCATATATAACATACAGTCTGTTATATATAACAGACAAGCGCAGTTCAGGAGCCATATATGACATACATTTCTATGAGTGTACTGCTTTTTCAGGTGTCTCCGATATCGTTAGATTCATTTCAGTGACGGCATTGAAGTGATCGTGGAAGGAGATCTCATCGTTGCCTCTGATGGCGCGTATTCTGCTGTGAGAAGATCGTTGATGACCCAGCCGAGATTCGACTACCAACAGGTATCTCACGTTATCTCATGCCATTTAAGTTGACTTAATCGATTGATAACTTGACTCCGAATAGTTAATTTTATGTATTCAAATTCCTTTCGTTCGATCTCATTCCCGGAAAAAAATTGATATCTGCTTGAATGCAGCACGAATTACTGTAGGCTATTATCGATTGTTTGAACGATTAATCGATTGAAGGAATACATCGAACACGGCTACATCGAGTTCTCCATGCTCCCTCGCAATAATGACGTGAGTTGATTCTCCATTCCGAAAATGAGAATATCGATTGGATTTCCAGTTCGTAATCGAGCCGAATGTCTTCCATCTATGGCCACGAGGACAGTTCACACTCATCGCGCTGGCTAACAAGGTTAGTCAAAAATACAAAACTGCATTTCACTTAATTAATTTTAGAAGTAAATAAGCATTGAGAAAAGATTTCTCTAATTGTGACCAGGCATACGAGTTGGTGAATGATCGTGTTGGTAGGAGGGTACATATATGACTACGAATTGTGAATTCAAACTAGCTGTGAATACGCTCTTCAATTTCCAAGTCAAGTTCTTCGTTGCAGGACCACACTTTCACCGTCACTCTCTTTGCTCCTTTCCACATCTTCGAACAGGAATTGGACACGAAGGAGCACGTGCGAAATCGGAAATTGATTTTAAAACAATAAATCGATAATTGCAGCAACTCGCCTTCTTCGAGAAGCACTTTCCCGATGCTCTCAAAGCCATCGAACCGTGTGTTTTTGTTGATTACTTTTTAAAAAAACTTATGATATGATGTGAAAAAATGCAAAAAAAGTCAATTGTCGGTTGCAGCGAACGTATGCTCGCTCGTTTCGCAGAGATCGGCGCGCAGTCTCTCATTTCTCTCAAATGCGCCCCTCATCATTTCGGAAAGGGGCTCGTGCTAACTGGAGATGCAGCACATGCTATGGTGCCATTCTATGGACAGGGAATGAACTGCGTGAGTCGTGGGGATACTGTATGATGAATTGTCAATTGGGTGAATTGTCTGAGTGGGAGGGTAATGCATGGTATGGACAAGGAAAGGGTATCTGTCGATCATGGACTGTATGGAACTGTATAGAAAGAAGGGAAATAACATCTTTAAATCACCTAAAAAAAGGTTCTCCCTTTGAACTAGATATTGGTTCGCATGCCAGAGTGAGATGAAGAAAAATTTCGAAGAATATATTCGCATGAAATCGACACATTTTATATCAGGGATTCGAGGATTGTCTCGTTCTATCTGAGGCTCTCGACCAGGCGAAGGAAAACATTCGTTAGTTATATATATATATTTTTAAAATATTTTACATTTGCATTTTTCGGGTCGCCTTTCACATGAATTATGTTTCACCGCTCGAATGAGAGCTTCACAGATTTAGAATTAACCAGTGTCTGTAAAGATCGAGAAAAAAATCAATAACACTTTACAGCCGAAGCGATCGCACAATATTCCTCGACGAGAGTGAAGGACGCTCACACAATCAACGATCTCGCAATGTACAACTATCAGGAGGTACATCGGATGATTAGATACTTTATGCACTTTTATAATTAATTTCAGCTGCGCGATCTCGTTAATCACACCAGTTACAAACTGAGGAAGAAGCTGGATTTGACTCTTAACAGGTAAAAATCAAACTATGAGATGATCAGAAATTTGCCTTCTTCTTTGAAGAATTTTTTCAATTTTTTTTTGCGTAATTTCGATTGTAATGATCAGTGATAATCAAGCATTTCACGACCTTTTCAATTTATTGATTGATTTTAGATGGTTTCCCCAATCCTGGATCCCGCTCTACTCAATGGTCACTTTTACTCGCATTCCCTACTCGGAAGTTGTCAAGAATAGGCAATGGCAAGACAAGGCAAGAATATTGATTGATAATTCATCGATTATCGTAATTTCCAGGTCCTGGCGCGAATTCGCTGTCTGTCTACCGTATCTCTGCTGGCTCTGGCAATCCCTGCAGCATTCAAACTCGCCAAGCACTATCGCCAGTAGACTTGTGTCGTGTGTATAACTGCGAGTTGTTTATAAGTGACACTTCCGAAGTTCTAATATCTATAAAGAAGATATGATGAATGATTGAAACAGTGTATCTATGCTCAGTCAATCCAAAGTAAGGGGGGTTAAGGGGCAGCGAGTTGCTGTGCAGCTCCGAATGATTGTGTTTGTGCACATCATTCGAAACACAGTCGACGAGAAAGAGATAGAGAAAGAGAGAGATGTCGAGAGAGCGCGCCAAACGAGAGAGTCAGACAACGAGAGACGTTCTTGGCATGGGGCTAACTGAATGCTGTGCGAGAGTAAGTGGCTGGGCAATGGAAGGAGGGAGAGCAGCAGAGTGAGGGATGTTTCTGAAAGCGACGCAGAATCAACTAGGAAAGAATCTACTCCATTTGTGGCTATCAGTCCTACCAGAGCAGACAAGGAAGCACTGACATTACATCAATCCGAGTAAAGTCAACTAAATACCGGAAGCAAAGTAAACTACAGTCGAAAAATATACTCTCATACTCCGGTTTAGAGATCACCTATCCAGGGCTATCTAATAACGTGATAAAAATGCGGTTAAAAATTGATGTGAAAGGAGATCTTCTAATCTCCGATGTAAAGCGTGATATAACCGGTTATTTATAATGAAGATGGTGTTGATTGGATACCTTATTGAATACTTGAGTACGACACCTCTCAGGTCACTTTGACTACTATTAGGGTGGCCGGAAAATCGTACATGATTTAGATTTTTTTTAATTCGGTAAAAGTGAAGATTTAATAGCATAAGAAATTCCAGCCAACCGGATTCGAACCAGTGACCTAAGGATCTACAGTCCTCCGCTCTACCAACTGAGCTATGGCTGGAGATGCTCTCTTCGAAATCTTTCGTTCATTCAATGACAATCGAAGTATTCCAAGCCAAAGCCAGCATGCTTCCGAACATAGTTGTGGCTGGCTGTGAGCGCGCATTTTACAATGTACATAATACTCGCAAATATATCAGTGCGTTCGCGTAAGGATTTTGTCCCCTCCGTACAGCAAGAAATGACCACTCCAGTATTTCACATATCCTCATAGCCCTGGGTGTGCTCTATCGATTTATGTTTGTCTCATGGCCTCGTCTATCTAATTCGCATAATTCTGAACAAAGGGATGGAAAGTGGGGTAGGGAGGAGACGCACCTCATTCCCTCCTTCCACGCATCCTCTAACAGTACCGTCCTCTGATTTCCTTCCCCCTTTTCCCCGTTTTTTTTCTGTTTCTGTGAGCGATTGCTTTGAGACTCAAATTGAGAGTCAGTCCTGTCTACTATTTATCAGAACGGAGTCAGGAGCGGAGTGTATCTGAGCGTGCAAAAGTGACTCAGAATCTCCCTCACTGTCACATACTCTCTCAATTCAGAATCTGTTCCAGAGTTTGAAATGATGTGGCAAATATATATAATTATTTCCAGATTCGATCAATCGATGAATTTGTTTCCGTGTTTGTCGTTTGTACCTTGATCACCACGTTCCTCTCGCTCCCTCGCGCTCTCCTCGACCCGCACACACTCTCACCCGCACTCTCGCTGTCTGCACTCTCTCCTCCCCCTCACCTAATGACTCCGCCCCTTTTCCTGTTGTTGTTTCCGTTCTTCTCACGAACTGCCGCTTTTCGTTGTTTTTCCTGCATGCCCCGCCTGTTTCGCGTTTCAACTCGATTACATTTATTGATTGCCGCCTATTTGCAGTGGTGTGGAGGGTTTGATGCGCACGCGCACGCCCGAGACTCGAGAGTGATTATCGTCCGACCTCTCCTCTTCAATCGATAATTCGTCCCGTTGATCGAAGCGCTCAATATTCTCCGTGTCGGTGAGTTTTATTTGCCTGCATTTATCGAATTAAGCGCTCGAAACACTGTCTACGGATCGGCATTTCGTCATCATACGTCATTATTATTGATTGATATCCAGATGGATCAATTCGGCGCGCCGATGACCGATCCTGGCAGCTACCCGCCGAACGCGGCCACACGCTCCGCAAGCGTGAGCGCGCGCTTCGCGTCTCTCTTCCTCAATGGCGGCGACCAATCGATGCTCGACCAGAGTACTATAAGGCAAGTATTTTTCTTGTAGAAGACTTTTTGCCATTATAGGCACGTGCTGTGGTTAAATACCCACCCGTTGCGGGTGTTTAACCACAGCAAGCATCGCCGGAATTCAGACCTTTATCTTGATCAGATCACTTAAAAAGTCCAGCTAACCAGCGCTGGAATTACCCATAATTACTCGGTATGCTCTGCTTCATCTATACGCATCGTATCCTTTCAAGTGTTCTTCTTAACTAATCAAATCCGAAGAAGACATTGGGCTCTCGGGATTGAACTGGCTTATTCTGCGCTGGCCTTAGCAGTTACTCCCTCAGTTCAAGGTCTTAGCAGTTACTCCCTCAGTTTTAATTCTATTCCATGTATTCCCATCTCCTTCCAGTGTGCTCTCCTCATCTGCCACCCACTCTCCAATGAGTCCCGCCTGGTCTACCGTATCCGATCGATCGCCGATGGATCTATTCTCGCCCGCCTACCCCAAACTATACGCGATGAACGAGGTAAGACCACAGGTACTACTGCAGGTTTCATCATTCTACCGCAGTTAGCACCAAATTAATATAGTTCAGCAATATTCTATAGTTACCGTAGTTTGCACCGTGCTACCGTAGTATCATGCTAACGTAATTGGCACCAAAATACTGTAGTTCGAACCATGTTGGAATAGAATAAAATAGACCTGGTAATTGTGTGAAGAGCTCATTTATAATTTTTTTTCCCATTTTAAGATCACGAATTCTTCGATGGATACTAATGAAATCTCGATTGTTACGAGTCTTCAGTCGCCTGGACAGTTTGGCAGCGATGCCGATTGGACGCCGCGCCACCCGGCGCCCACTGCACGCCCGGAAAGCGAGAGGTACGGTAGCTGTCATGTGTGGAGATACTATACAATATAAGTATTCATTGAAAAGGGTACAGTATCAGTCGAATACTTGGAGAAACACTACTTTTCGTAGTGTGTTTATTCAAGTAATCAATTGTTTGAGCGCCGCAATTTAAATCCGACATTACTCCCTTACCCGATGGAGAGATGACCTGAAACGAGCAATCGGGCCCCAATGGTGGAATGCAACTAACGAAGAATTCCGGCCCATCCTCATCTGAGCACTATTGCCTGACATGATAAATAATTGAATTGAATTGAATTACTCCCTTACAGGCACAGCGAGAGCTTTGAGTTTCCGCCCATTCTGCCTCTGTCGTTTCCCGGCGCGGGTCGGGCGCCGGCGCCAATCGGGCTCTCGCGCAGCGCCTCATTTGGAGGACATTCCGCGCGGGCGCCCAAGCAACTGTTGAGTCTGCGCCTCGATGACCCATTTGTTATGGGTGGCCAGCGTGTGGACATCTCGGAGGGCTTTCTCACGCGTCCCATGCTGGTCGCGCTTGCCGCGACTAAAGCGGACGCAGTTCTGCGCAAGCAGAATCATGTGAGTACGATGTGATTGTGTGTTAAGCGTTGGCTACACTGTATAGGAGGCCGTTTGCGAGAGAATCAAACAATGCGACAACAGAGATCGGACAGGTGAAAATACGAATTCTCAGTTGAAGACGGTTTCCTACACATTCGAGGGTACAGATCACGAAGGCGAGTATGTCATATTATGCAAATCCGTCTCCGACCTGTTATTCAAATTACAAAATTCGGCTGAATTCACTTGTTTTTGTTCTTCCAAAAGAAAGAGTCCGCAAACCATGTCGTGCAAATACTCAACTAGGGTGAAATTACATGGAGAATCTTATGGAAGTTTCAGAAATGAAAATTTCTGTGTATTTCACGTAGCACTTGTCCATTTCCCCATGATAAACTCAAAAGAGAGGTCTGGGATTAACACAATATGTGGAGAGTACACACATCGTACCGCCTCTTAAATTTGTACGCTGTTGACCTCCGGCAAATCAAGTTATGAATTTTTAAATCAACAGATCTGGGTGGGAAAGCACCGATCTGACAAGAGAAAGCGCAATTAGCATGTGATCACCATCTCATTTCGCACTCTCAGACGCCGCGCGAGCAGGCAAATGAGAAGTGAGAGAGTGATAGGATGCAAATTGATGACTTCTCTCGTCTGATCGGTGCGTTTCCACCAATATGTGTTTATTTAAAAATTCATAACTTGATTTGCCGGAGGTCAACAGCGTACAAATTTAAGAGGCGGTACGATGTGTGTACTCTCCACATTTTGTGTTAATCCCAGACCTCTCTTTTGAGTTTATCATGGGGAAATGGACAAGTGGTACGTGAAATACACAGAAATTTGCATTTCTGAAACTTCCATAAGATTCTCCATGTAATTTCACCCTAGTTGAGTATTTGCACGACATGGTTTGCGGACTCTTTCTTTTGGAAGAACAAAAACAAGTGAATTCAGCTGAATTTTGTAATTTGAATAACAGGTCGGAGATCGATTTGCATAATATGACATACTTGCCATCGTAATCAGCACCCTGGAGAGTATCTAAAATAATGTTATCCTTCGACTTCGGTTTTTCTACTGTCCGAGATTTGCTCGATTCTCTCGCAAACGGCCTCATAGACGTCAAGAAGCAATGAATTGTGTGAGAGGACAATGATTATTGCCTTTTTTCAGGAACTTCGTCCATGCCGCATCTGTGGAGCATCTGGAAAGGACAATCACATTGAGTACGTTTTGGGTTACTGTAGGGTGTACTAATCGGTGCCTTTGGATATACGTCGCCCGATTGTGTTTATATGCTCATTTTCTCTCAATTCTCAGTCCAATTTGCAGGCAGTGTCCTACCGAGGAGAAGGTCTACCTCGAGTTCATTCCGTGTAATAGACGCAGAAGCGTTTGAGCGACCATTGAGAGGAGGTGGCTAACGTACTGTCACCCACTCTCCACCCCACATCACCAATACTCACAAATCAATACTCTTCGCCTACAGTATGTCCCACTTACCGTACTAGAAGTAGTTTTGCCAGTAGATTTCACTGTACACCGCACACTCACAGTAGTCAACCTTAATTTGTTAGAAGTAGACAATGCAAGATTCATCTGAAATGTTGTAGAGTTTCCTAGTTGATAGAGTTCCATAGTTACCGTACCACGAAATCATGATGCTTCGCATCGCCAATTTGTTGTTGTTGTTATGCTACAGTACACTATACTACTTTCTTGTTCCATCCGATTTAGAAGCGACTCTGGGATGCATAATTGTCTCCTTTGTATCCAGTTTCCTCGCCAGTCCCATGTATAGTGCACTCGCCGACTACTGTAGATTACATATGACAAGACGGCATCGTGCCGGCGCGAAAACCGCGTGGATTCTATCCCGCTGCCTGCATGTTTTCGCCTTGCCATACTGTAAAAGAGACGTTCGCTTGCTGCTGCTCGTAGATTAGCTTGCATTGATCACAGTAGACTCACCAGAATTCATGAATACTGTAGTTTCTGGCCAGAATACTGTAGTTTTGTTGTTCTTTTTTTCGATTTGATTTGTCTTGTTGTTCCAGAAGGAGAATCTCCATCCATCTCTGACCTCTTGTGTTATTCATATTCAGTTAATGTTATTCTAACGACTTTTTTTGCTTTCATTGATCACTTTGTACATATCCTAATAAAGTATTTTTTTTTATTATAAAGAGTGCAGAGAAATTGCTTTGAAAAAAAAACTTCCGTTTAGGAATCCGTTGAAAAATTTCCAAGAGTTTAAAAAAAGAAAGAAAAAAAGACAGTTCCAATACATATAGCATCACCCTGAGACCGCTCAAAATTGAGAGGCATTGTCAAACTGTAAGAAATGTGGAATTGTGTTTCAGTGTCTCTTCAAGTTCTAGTTTCTCTTTTGTATATCTTGTGTGGGCGCGAGAAATTCGCCTTGTAGTTGTGTCCTCCTGTGCTATCAGTACAGAAGTTGAGACACTCCCTCGCCGATTAGACAGCGAGAGAGCGGGAGAACAGGAGAGAGCGCAGGCAGAGAGGGATTTCAAAACTCCAGAAAGAGGTCAACAACGGAAGTGAGCCTCTTACTTGTGCACATACACAATCGCACTTCTGACCCCTCTCTGGAATAAACCGTAGACTCTCCGGAAGTTCGCACGGTATTCATAATTTTCCAATCAATTTTTTTTTTTTTTTTTTCCAAATCTACGCGTTTGTGTATGACAGAAAGACACACTAAAAAATTTCACTCTAATAATTTTTTCTTTGTACTGATGGCCGGCCTGCGGAATGATGCTATCCGTAAGAACCCTGAAATGCTATAATTGAAAATGTGAGGTTTTTTAGTTTAGTTTAGTCTATAAGTCGTTTATCAAGAGGCTATTCGGGTTTACGGGGAATCGAATGGGAGCTCTGACGACGTTGAAAAGGCTCATGTGAGGATTTTCGTTTAATTGCAAAAAAATTGCCCATGGGTGGAATCGAACCACCGTCGCCACGGCCACAACGTGGAGTACTAACCACTATACTACATGGGCCAATGGCGAGAGCTCAGAAACCAGCTCATGAGCCTGAGCCATCGTATTTACCACAGTCGCTAACACACAATCAGTTTCACACTGTAATGTAATCACAGACTAGATACCGTGAGACCGTACCGAAAATGTGGTGAGATAATAAATTATTCATGTATTTTTTTTAAAAGTAATGTTTTCCTTCGGTCGGAACATTTTCTTCACATTAATATTAAATATTTGATTAAACTACTTTGTAACAATCTCACATTCCACTAGCCACAACTCTGTCCGGAAGAGTGGTACCTTGCTACTACACTGATCGTATTGAATGAATGAACGATTCGACAGGAAGCATCACCAGCCATAGCTCAGTTGGTAGAGCGGAGGACTGTAGATCCTTAGGTCACTGGTTCGAATCCGGTTTGCTGGAATTCCTTTTGCTATTAGATCTTCACTTTTACCGAATTAAAAAAAATCTAAATCATGTACGATTTTCCGGCCACCCTAATAGTAGTCAAAGTGACCTGAGAGGTGTCGTACTCAAGTATTCTTCTTCACATTTTTTAAAATATTTTTTACTGGTAATTACTTTCCGTCGACAACAGGGGATTTCTGAGAGTCGTTCCACCATCGATGGCAATTATTTTGTCAAAGATGAATGCGGATTGAGAAAGATCAGAATGGAAGACGATTAACTGAGATCGATCTTTGATCTTTCATCTATGATTTAATCAGAAGACAGAAGAAGACCACAAAACAATTTTACTCAAATTAAATTAGCGGTGACCTAGCAAGGAATTGCTAGAAAAAACAAGTGTTTTTGCTCTCTACACAGAGTGCAAATTAGCTAGGAGAATGGTTTTCCAAGTTTTCATTTGTTAGAACAAATATAACTTTGGAGAACCGTTCTCCTGGCAAATTTGTTTTCAGTGTATTTGACAACACTGAAAATATCATCGAATAGCAGAATTTCTATGGTAAGTATGCATCAATTTCCACTTACTCACTCCTCATTCAACCCTCTTCTCGTCGAGAGCCGCAATCTCCTTTATTATAATTCATTCGACAAGAGAATATCAGGAAAATGAATGACTTTGGAGAAGAAGAGATAATACATGCACTCCCTTCATCTCTTCCCTCTCCTCTTATCGATCACACTCACGCCCAGTCTCTCGGAACCCTATAGCACAAGTATTCCGAGACGTCGTAGGAACACTGGTAGCAAAAATAGATCGATGTCACCGATTCCGATGCAACTTAATATGGTGATGATAGCAAATATAAGAGTTTTTTTATGATCTTCATTTTTTGAAATTTGCAATTTTTCTATTTTGTTATCTACCACTTTGAAGAATCACATTTCAGCAATGATAATTCCTGTCGAAACTCGCCAAGCCCCACCGGCAGTAGACTTCTGTCTTCACATGATTCCAATCCTACAGACTAGGGTGAGAGCGAGAGAGTATGCTAAAGTGAGAGAGTCCCTCTCCATTTCGCACGCTCTCTCACTCCAAAGGCCTTTCTGTAAGGTTGACCGGCAGTAGACTTCTGTCTTATGTGTAACACAAAGTTGTTTTTCAGCACTACTTCCCAGGGTCTAACACAAGCGATTACGGTAAATCAAAAAAGAGAAGAATATCGATCGATACAGTAGCTGAGACATTATCGATTCATCCAAAGTAGAGGGAGTTGGGGGCGGCGAGTGACTGAGTAGCTCCGAATGATTGGGGCTGAGCTGTAGTCACTGGCTGGGCAATGGAAGGAGGAAGATCAGCAGAAGGGGAGGGGGATTTCTGAAGAGAAGAGATGGTAAGGAGAATCATCAAAAATATTTAGAGTCGTGAATGAAATTGTCATAGGATCCATGCAAAAGCCATTATCTCTATACTCTTTTTCGCTTCTTTCTCTTTTCCGGAGTTCTGGTTTATTGAACGTCCATGACAGATCTTTTTTATTGATTAATAATCGATTTGTGGGAATGATCATTGTCTCTAACCTGGTTCGGCCACTGATCTCCATTGGGATTCTGGTATGGATTGACTGCAGATGAGGGCGTCCCCTTCATCATTGAAGTGACGCCAAAGAAGATCTTAATGAAAAGTTCAGCTCTCGAGACTCTCCTCATTTCGCACGCTCTCTCCCTTCGCTATAGAATTTGTTTTCGGAGATCTTTGCACAGTAAATTTTTGGTTTTGTTTTTGGCTTCAGTTTGATCATACATATAAATGATATCACTCTGATTTGCGCACCTTGAAATAAATAAAAGAAAAAAGAAACAAAAATAAAAGAATAAAAATGAAATAAAAGAAACTTTGTACCATTCCGAGTGCGCCGATTCCGATGAGAATAGTGGCTATGATAATAACGGGAATGATCCAACCGGGAGTATCGTCGCCTCAAATATGCATATCATTATGATATCACATTTTCTATCACCGCTCTTTATAAAATTATTTATTGATCGCCTTAGGTTATGGCAAATGCCCCTGCTCTTTATCTGATACCACAGTCAACTCCTTGAAATGACCTACCACTGCTGCCAGAACCTGTGGAACTTTCGGACGAGGGCGGCTGAAATTATTGATTGGAATAAATATAATTTTGTTTTTATTTCTTTTATTTAATAAAGAAATTCCTTACATAGACGACAGTTCCATTGGGGTAGACGGTGCTGCCGTCGGGATTGTGTACAGTACCATCAGCATCAGTCTAAGAAATACATTTATTTACTAAATTCAAATGCTTTAAATAATAAATGTTCATCTTTCTGAAATTCACAAATGTTGCATCTGAAATGCTCACCTTCTTTCCATTCTCGATTACACTTCCATCCGCATTCTTCACTGTTCCATTGGGATAGATCATATCTCCGTTCGGTCTCACAATCGTCCCATTCTCCAGCTTCTGATCTCCCGGTCCGTACGTTCCCTAGTTATTGATTTCTTCTGATAATTAACAATTGTAAACTCAAACTACCACGAACACCTATTTGATCAAAAATTGTCGGAAAATTTAAATTAATGCTGCGACTATTTTTTTTTAATTTGCCACTTGAAACTAATCATCAAAACTGGGGTCAGATTAATTTTACTCACCGAAGTGTCGGTAGTTGCCGAGTACACATAGGGAGAGGTGGTGGTGGACGGTTTCGGAGTCGTTGTTGAAGATCCAGTCGAATTCGAAGGACCAATGGTTGAAGTGGTCGAGAGACTAACCGTCGTCGAAAGTCCTGTACATTTCTACTCGTTTTCATCAATATCAAAAATGTGCACCAAATCCACCAATAGGGTGTACCTGTGTAAGCCGTAGTCGATGGCCCGCTAGTGGTGGACTTGGACGGATCAAAGGTGGTTGAAGGTCCTGAATATATTTGTATTCTGGTCTATCACTATTTCGAAGTTCCCTGTTCTCTTTTATGTTATATTTCACACCTGTGTAAGCCGTAGTCGATGGTCCGCTAGTGGTGGTCTTGAATGGATCGGCGGTTGTCGAGGGACCTATACGGCGTATCATTATTTTGAAGTTATTATTTTCTTAAATATCATAAATACTCGTTTATTTTTGAACATGTTGTCGCACCCTTGAGGTGTAAGACAAAAACATTAAAAAAATCTAAAATGAAACACAACAATCCCCAGATTAAAAAAATTGTCTTGCCCGCTAACTCATGTTGCTACCCCATCTTTTCTCCCTTTATTATAACTCCATGTCACATCATGTTTCATGTTTGCCGTTTCTGCCTCAAACGCCTATGATCATTCGATCTGCAAATTATCATTGCGTCGAAGGAAAATGTCCAACCAATTCCAGTCCTTTTTTTCTTTTGTATTTCACACCTGTGTAAGCCGTAGTCTGAGGTCCGCTAGTGGTGGTCTTGTATGGATCGGCGGTGGTCGAGGGACCTACACGCTAGCATTAGTATTTATCTCAAATACAAAGGACGCCCTACTAGAAGTCGTACCGGTGTAAACAATCGGCGGTCTGTAGGTGGTCGATACCGAGGGATCTGAGGTGGTAGAGGGGCCTAAAATAATTTATTTATTAGAAAACTAGAGCGATTGTGTTTTAGAATTAACCCATGCAATTTTAATCTACCGAAACGGTTTATCCCAATTGAGCCTACATGAAAACAAGAACGACGTTGTGACCTACCAGTGTAGTATGTGGTCGTAGTAGTCGACATCGAATACAAAGGAGATGTGGTCGATGAACTGCAAAGGAGTAAGCTGAATGTGATTCGATATCTGCCAGAAATCAAACTTCCCCTGACCCGATATGTTTCAGGGTTGCTTTGAAACTAGGCGGAAATGTGTGTAATTAATTAGATTGTGCACGATTCAAAGTTTTAAAAAATCAGAATAATTCGATATCTTAATAATAAAATCTACCTTCCTGCTCCAGTCGTCGATGACAAACTCGATACAGTAGTTGAAGAAACCTGAAATTATACTGTAATTATGACCATTCAATCGCCACTAACACTATTCAGCAGAATTTAGAACGAGATGATTTACCTTGCCGCTAGCAGTATTCTTTAATATAATTGGATTGGTACCTGTGGTTGGATTGCTGTTCATTGTCTCTTGTCTAGCTCGAACTGCTCGGTCGACTTGCAGGTATCCTGGTCGATTTCGTGCCGTTTCCATTGTTACCGTATTCCGTTGACATTCCATTGATTGCTCTACTTGGCCCAGTGCTTGCTTCTCGCATGAGATCGGTGGAAGGATGAGAATAGTCTTCTCCAGTCAAATCGTGACTGCTTCCATTCATTCCTCCTTCAGATCTGGTCGATCTAGCGAAATCTTTCGTGATTGAGTCAGGAGAAGTCATTCTTCCCTCCTTCACTTCTCCATCCGATCGTGTCTCCCCACTTCCCAGTCCTCTCGTCACATCATCTCCATTCCACTCCACACTCGTTTGTCTCTCCTCCTCCGTACTCCTTCCTCCATTCTCCGTCTTCCCTTGACCAGTAACTCCTCCAGTGCCCATCCATGCTCCGGTCGAACGATCGAATGAAGTCAAAGGTAGAGACGTCGATCTGATCGAATGGTCTCCATCTTCATCCTTTCCATTCTCTTCGAGTAGAGGTATTTGAATGCTCAGTCTGGTCCCATTCACCCTCACTCCACTCTCTTTCATCATTGCATCTACTTCCGATTCACTGATATTCTCAGGAAGCGAGAGCGTCGCAACCATCTTCAACCCGTCTTCTCCATTCTCGGTATGGAATGATGAAGTATCGTTCAATGTCAGATTTAGTCTTTCCAGAATCGTTTCCAGTTGGTCGAGGGTGCCGTTGTCAAGCGATTCCTTCAGGGAGGATGCATTGCGTCCACTATCACGGGGAGTATTGTGTTCAGGGAGTCTAGTCGATAGGGAAGGGCCTTCCGACAAGTGGTATTCCGCTCCTTTTCCACGGGGAGTCGTAGAGTGGAATGGTGTCTTGGAGGGGCTGTATCGTGGATGCTTGGTGGTCGGGCTTCTGCCGACTCCCTTTCCTCCGAAGGGAGACTCCGAGACGTGGTGATTGATTGAATTCAGACGAGTCTCGTTTAATGCTTGGATCAATTTGTCCGCTAAAGTATCTATCCATTTCTTTTTCTCTCCCATTGCCGATTCGTTCTCCATTCCTTCGAGTAGATCAGAGAGTGAGAAATTGGAAGGAATATCAATTCCAAGTGACTTTAGAGCATCGTTGACCAGACCGGACTGCGAAAGGATTATTATTTATTGTATTTTTATCACTTCTGCCAATTATTCACTAGTATCCGAATCCAAAACTAGATCCGACAATTGATGCTCTGTGTCAATGGGTTTCTGATAATTTTTTAATCGGTCATTACCGAGTACTTCCACATTTTGCAAAAACTCAGAATCTTTATTCCTGAGAAATATTAAAAAAAACAACAAACCTGTACGGCATCCTCAATATTTATCTCTCCCTTTGCTTTCTTTATTTCTTCTAGCATTTCGTCCACTTCTTCCACTGTCACATTGACTGGCAACTTTATTCCGAGATGTTTGAGATTCTTTTCGATTGATTCTTTCGGGATTGTGTCAAAGAGAGCTCCGATTGTCTGATTTCCATCCAATTGAGAGACCAAATCATTCAGAGACACATTGGAAGGCAGCGAGTCTTTAAGGTCCTTGAGATTCTCAACGACTTTTCCTCCGAGAGACGATAACACGTTAGACTTCAGGTTCAATCCTCCTAGAGATCCGGCCAAATTCATTCTTTGCTGGTTCTTTGCTTTCTTCTTCTCTTCTTCTTTATCCTTCTCTTCACTTTCGGCCGAAATCCCATTCCCGTTGCCACCGGCGACCGATCCTGATGTTCCTTTGCTTACGTGTCCCTGAGGGAAAGAGGGGAGTACGGTAGACAGGGTGTATCGATTGCGGGGTGAATTGGATTCCTTGCGCGAATAACGAGTCGGCCGCGTGGTCGGATCGGGCTCGACGTCAGTTGTGCCGTTCTCAGACAAGTTCGATGTCTTCATCAGATTCGGTCCAAAAAGAGATCCTTCGGTCTTGTTGAAATTAGGAACGCGAGATCGATTGGCGAATCTGCCGAAATCGGGGTTCAATCCCATTCGGTCTCCGGAATCACTCCAATTTCCATTGGTAGACTGCGTCGGACGAATTTTGCCCGAATTGAGTGACACTCCTTTCATTTGTTTCTCAGTGTTCTTTTGTGTTTCGACAGTTCTGTTTCCGCCGTTGACTCTATTAGTTCTGTTGGATTGGGACGATGAATTCTAAACAAAAATGATATTTGTAATAAAGCGTTGCGAAACTCACGGAGTAAGTAGATGTTGAGGTCCTGGAAAGAAATCTGTTTTAATCCGTTTTACAATATTTAAGATCAAAGACTAAAGATCAAAGTTCACTCACGTCGTGGTCACAGGCGGGAAGAGATAGCAGATCGGCCGTCCCTGGTTGGCCAACTGCGCGCCCTCATCGTCGTTTTCATCACTCAATCCACGCACTTGATAGTCTGCAATCTTTGATCTCTGATCTCTGATTTTCCCCCATTTTCCTTTCCATAACTCACCCTGTCAAAGGCTATTATTGATTTTAACACCATCCACTAACCGTCTGTTCTCGAGTTGTAGTAGAGATAGAGAGGGATCGAAGCACCGCACGTCTGTACCAATGAAGAGCAGTAGAAGTACTCCTGAAAGAGTGCCGGAAGCGATAAATGTGGCGAGAGAGTGGGCTAAATGAAGAGACGAACCCCGGGCACTACCGTAGTCGTGTAGGCGCTGTAGAGGATGTTCGTGCCGGGAGGCGACTGACCTTCGTCCGCCACCATTACGATAGAATCTGCGATCGATATATGGATTATTTCAGGGAGGTTAATTCTCAAATAATGAGGTAAGGTGGTTTGCTATTGTTGTTTCTTTCTGTACAGAGAGAAAGACATGGTTACGCAAAAATCGGTGACTAGACGATTTAAAATAACAAATTAATGACTAACTTATATCTTCTCCCTTCCCCTTTCCCATGGCTCTGAGACGAATGAGACACGACTGTGGACATTGAGTGGACGGCTGCAATCGATAGTTGAGTTATCTCTGTACCCACAGGAGGAGCGATCGACAACTGACTCATTCATCTACCGTATCCAGGAGGGAGTGATGACCTACCGCTTTGAGGAAGGATCCGGATGTGATTGGGTAGGTTAGACAGTACGTGGAGGTCGAGGGATTCGAGTAAGAGAGGAGATGGGCGGAGGGAGCTGGAGAGGAATGATTTTTTGATACATTAATTTATCTATTTATCCTTCTCTAATATACGATTGCCAACGGATGTGCTATGATTGATAATTAGAGATATCTGATTGACTTGATGTTTTGTTCTAATGCAACAGAGGGAAGCAGTGCATCCTAGATGGAGCTAGAGGAGCTAGATGGAGCTTGCAATGAACGACTCGTGAAACACAATTCTCATTTAACTGCCTAAAACATACTACCTGTTCCGTTGGTTCCGCTATGGTATTGATTGGGAGACGTGAAGATGGCATCGGTCGCTTGAAAATAATAAAATGTCAATCTAACTTTGCACAAAATAGTTTGCATAAATCTGAAATACTTACGCAGGGCAGTGGGACAGGCAGCTTCGGATAACGGAATGAAGAGAAGAAGAATGAGTGAGGGGAACTTGCCCATCGCTGCAAAGTACTGTACTTTAGATGGGGTACTGTAGCTTCTAATGATTATTGATTTTTGTGAATTCACGGAAAGGGAGAAGACGGGAGAAGTGGGGGAAGAAGAATAGGAAAGAAGGGGGAAACTTCCAGTCAGGGGGGGGGGGCTCGTCTTCTTTCCTCTCAAGTGTCATGGCTACAGATGGGCCTCAATTCGAGAAGAGACGACTGTCACGAAGAGAAAGACAACAACGAAACGAATCCTTTATTCCATCTTTTTTTCGAAAATCGATAATTTAGAGAATTCAAAGTGAATTAGGAATAGGGCGGAGGCGCGGCAGAGGCGGGATCGATCACGCGTGGAGGCACCATGTCCGAGCCCCGATCGTACTGCAAAGATCAAACATCAATCGAGCATAGCAAATTCTTGGCAAAGACAACAATGAAATATAAAAAAATTGCTATGTTTGTTTCAAATATAGTGTGGAGATGAAAGATCAAAGTTCCTCCGAATTTATCAAGCTGTAATTTTTAAGGCTGTAGTCTTTAAAAAGACAATTGGAATATTCGCTGCTATTTTACAACGACAGTTTCATTTATAGCCTGTAGATCAAAGATCAAAGAACACTCGCCTGCTCCTTGCTGTAGTAGTCGGGTGAGACTGCTGCATGCGAGCCCGACTTGATGAAAGCGATGGTCAGGCCGTAGATCTTAATGGAAGCATGATCTACTCCCCTTTGACCTACCCTCTTTCGGGCTCAGACCACCCAAATAACATTCCACCGAGGTTTCGCATATAGTAGTATGCTTTACGATTCATTGGGAACAAAGTAGTCGATTACCGATTGTATGTTTTGACCTACCACTCCGATGGCCAGCCCGGCGCCCACAATGACACCCAAGATGATGAGCGGCCAGCCGAGACTGAATCCGCCTGATACGGCAGTCATTATCGATTTGTCTCTTGTTTGCACCACAATTGTTTGCTACCGAACATTATCTCGACAAGTTACCGTAGTTATAATCGATTGCTACAGTAAACATGTACAGTACCTCCACTCGTCTCGCCCTTGGGAGGGTACACGACAGTCCCATTTGGATAAGTGGTCGATCCGTCAGAGTTGAGTGTGGTCCCGTTGGGATAAGTCGTGCTTCCATTCGGATTATATACTGTACCGTCGGGACCGATCTGGTATTATTGATTATTTATTGATTTAATTCTAGCTACAAATATTAGAGTCATTGTCGCTGAGACAGTCCACTTTTATCTTTTTTTAAATGTTTTTTAGAGAGAGAGAATTAACATATTAATATAAAACCTACTATCCAATTCCCCTTACATTGCTGCTGAAACACATACAACAGTGCAATTATGTTATTGTTTTTTCTCTAGATTTTTCCTTTTCCATTGTCGAAATATTAGCTCCCACGATTAACAAGGAGAGACGATTACAATCAATAATTTGTCTCCGACTTCACACGGTCGATAATTTCTCCTCTTTTTCACAATATCTTGTATCACAATGTTTGCGTGCCTGGATTGCCAGGAAAGCGGTCATGTAGTGTCTTTTCCCAATTAGGAAAAGGAATCCAAGAGGCGCCTTTTCCCAATTGGGAAAAGACACTACATGACCGCTTTCCTGGCAATCCTACCACTATGGTACACGAAAACTCGCCTTCTTTCCATCCACGATGATGTATCCATCCGAAGTGCGAACTGTTCCATTGGGGTAGATCATATCTCCGTTCGGTCTCACAATCGTCCCATTATCCAACTTCTGATCACCCGGACCGTACGTGCCCTGATCAGAATCAATCAATACTTCATGTCCTAGTGATGACGTTATTTAGCATCTGTTAAATCCCTCAGCAAGATAGCCACATACCAAATTGTCCGTAGTCGCAGTGTACACGTAAGGAGAGGTTGTTGTGGTTACTGTAGTAGTCGTGGTGGGAACCCCAGTCGTACTTGTCGTAGAGCCTGAATATCGATTACATTAAGAAAATATAACTCAAAATTCTACTAGATACCAGGTGTGGATAGCTGCTCAGAAAGATCAAAGATCACCTGTAGAGGTCGTCGATGTGGACGCTGTACTTCCCGTGGTTGTAGCAGAGGTCGAACCTGAAACCCGCAGTTTTTTTTGTTTCCGAGAAAAACAATTTGCTCCATCTGACAGCCTTGTTTGACAGACAAACGGAGTGTGTGAAAGTGAGAAAGACTGTCTCGCTTTCGCTCTTGTGACCCCTTTCTGGAGCAGATATACCACGGTGTTCTGCATTTTCACACTATCTAAATATATGTATGCCAAATTTGCACAGTCCTGCCAGAATACCGTGAAACTAATCGATATGGTCACCGGAAGTAGTCGATGACGTGGTTGACGTGGTGGGAAGAGTTGTAGTCGTAGTTGAGCCTGGGTTTTTGCTTTTTCTGATCAAGTGTTTTTCATTCTTCCATATGCTGGAATATGGAGTTTCAGAAAGCAATGGAATGAAGCTCCTCCATGGAAGGATAGTGTTGGGGATTTTAAAAATGTAGGATATTGTTTAGGATTTAAAAAAAAGATACCAGTTATCGTAGACGTTGATGAGCCCGTGGCTGTCGTTGTTGAGGTGCCTAAACAAGCTCAAGTGCATCCATAAATTCACAATTCAGCCAAGTGTGGAGCTCCCCAAATTTCAGACATGGTTCCAAAATTCCAAACAGGAATCATGGACGAGAGTGTGTGTATGTGTGTGAGAGATAGAGATTCTCGATTTTACACCATCTCTCACTCCTGACCCCTTTCTGGAGAGCCTTGAAATTTTTGAGAGTGAGCAGCGATTGAGCGGTAAACATCGATAGTTCAACATATCTCACCAGAGGTCGTAGTAGTAGACGGGATGGTTGTAGTTGTAGTTATGGTACTCGTAGTGGGAAGAATCGACGTCGCCGTCGTTGAGCCTGTCAGGCACACGTCCAGAAAGGGATTAGAGGTGAGAGAGCGTGCAAAATTGAGAGTTCCTCTCGATTTTTCACGTTCTCTCACGCCTAGCCCCTCTCTGTAGATTTGATCAACTTGCGGATTGACGTGACAAAAGAGTTTTATTTTGCAAGTATTTCCACCTTCTCTCAACAGACCTTCTCGCAATGAAATAGGCCTCAGAAAAATAGTGAAAAGTAAATTTTTCCTCATTCGATAGTGGCTCATGATCATTGCGCACAGAGAACAAAATCACATACCAGAAGTAGTGGGAGTGGACGATCCGGTGGCAGTGGTTGAGATACCTACAACGTGTATTCATCTAATTCGCAAATAAGTCCGTTTCCCAGGCAAATCTCCATGAAGGGGTAATGAACGATAGGTGCAAGTGAGGTAGACTCTCTCGATTTTATACAATCTCGCATACTGAGCTCTTTCTGGAGGATTGGATTATTGACTATTTCTTGCCAGTGCTTCAACGAGATCAGCAAAATGCGTGAGTAGAGTTTGAAATTCGGGTAAATAATTAGATTAGCTCTCTTCATTTCACACACTCTCTCGGCCGGTCGATAGGTGAGAGAGTGTGTGAAATGAAGAGAGCTAATCTAATTATTTACCCGAATTTCAAACTCTATGCGTGAGTGAAACTCTCACCAGTACTCGTTGTAGAAGATGAACTGGCCGTAGTCGAGATCGGGAGAACTGAAACCATATTCCCCAAATCAGCGTACTGTATTCCCAATTCATTAATCGATTTTTCGAAGTCTTGTTAGAATTCTAGCCAGACAACTCTCCTTCTGTGAATCATCTCTCCTCTCCCACTTACCTATCGGCGGCATGGTTACGGTAGTCGTGGTAGTGGAAGGACCTGATGTTACTCTGAACTCAATTCTATCTCACACCAATCGATACCAACCAGAGGTGGTGGATACGGTAGTCGATGTCGTTGTGGGAGGCTGGAACAGGTAGCACCACGGCTCGCCGCCATTGGCGATCCACGAGTCCGGGTCCTCCTCGGTACCGTTGGGTACGGTAGCTCCACGCGCCACATAATCTACAGTATCCCAGTCAGATCACTAGACGAGAATACAGTCCTACCGTTAGTGACGTTGTTGTAGTAGAGGTATATGGGCGTCACCGCGCCACAGTATCCCGCCTGTCGAGCACAGTAGAATGGATTCTAGAGTATGGTAATCAATCAATGAACAACCTGCGATCTTACCATTTCCTGAGCCATTGAACTGACGGTATCGTATTCAGTATATAACCCGTTGGGATCATGCACAGTCTTCAGCAAAGCATCGATTTGTTTCATCACAGTTCGTGCTGAAGGACTACCGTATACCACCGAAGATCAATCGATAAACTCACTATATGTGCCGTTATATTGCTTACTGTAGCCAACCAGTTGATACATGCATTCGGCCGGGCAAAATATCGTCTGAAGAAATTACGGTATCAAAACTATCTGCGGATCGATAACTGACGTTGGCTTGGAAAGCACCGTAAGTGATAGTGTACTCTAGTGTCCAGTTATCTCCGGAAGAACTTCCGCTTGACAGAATATGCTCAGCCCCAGTTTCTGGAACATTCAGTGGGTGGCATACGATAGTCACCGTAAATTGACTAATCGAGGCATCTTACCATCACTGTAGTTTCCTCGAATATATTGCTCGGCATACGAGAATCCTTCTGCTGCTAAACATTCGAAATAATGGTGAGCAGTTCGACAATAAATAAATCAATCAATAAAAAAGGATCTCACGTGGTACGACTGAAATGCATGGAGATGTTATAGATGATACCGTCGATGCAAGAACTGACACAATGAGAAAAAGGACCTTCATGAGTCGCTTTCTCGAATAGATAGAGGCTTTTCCCTCTTTTTCCTTTACTCAGAACCAACCCCCGACCGTATCCGTGGATACCAAAACATCCCATTGTCTTACTGTGTGCGGACTTTTCTCTTTGAAATATTTCACAATTAATATTTATCGGCAATAAAAGTAGTAATAACTACAAAATAAGGAACGGGTGCTCAGTCGAGAGACGATACAAGAGTGTGGTCTAACAAATATTGAAATGTGCAGAGCAATGATGGGTCACAGGAAACGCTTCTCACTACACGGTCTCAGGGATACGGTAATGATCGAGTAACGGCATCACAAATTACGGTGGGGACACGATGGGTTCAATATAATATCTCTAATATACTTGACAACTTTCTATGATCTGGGCCGAATCTATTTGACTAGCGGGGATAACAGAGAGGAGCAGATAGATGAGCAAGAGGAACCAGTGAGGCACTACAGGCAATGGTAGGGTCTCGTTTGGAAAACAGCAGGGATAAGTCTGATAGCAGAGATAGACTATTAACAGATACTCAAACAATAGCACAAATCTATGAAAACGTTTAACACAAATATACTTTCATACTCTTTGGGGACTGAATGGGGAAGGGTGTATGGGTGGGTATGCAAAGGGTAGATCAATGATAGCAGGTGTATGGAAGGGATCATAGTAAGTATTGCAATTACCATTCGGCTTCGCCGGTACACTTCTGGAAGCAGAAATCCTTGCCGTTTATGTGCATGATGCCGTCCTTAAGGGCGAACTTCCACTTGGAACGAGCACGAGACACCTGAGAACACAAAAAAATATTTGCTGTTAACAATAGTATCCTACCTACTCGGTTCATTCGGAAACACGCGGGAACTCATTAATAGATTTAGTCACTACGTCGTATGAGAACCGAGTGGATGAGTTTTTTTTTAATTCTAGAAATGTTTCGCTCAATAAGAATCAGCCTTTGAGGTGGCAAATTATTCGCGTAGACATTTGATAGGCGCTTATGAACTGAGTTTAAGAACGATTATTTGCTTCTCCCACCTTCTCGAACTGGCACATGACCACGTCCTCAGAGTCGAACAACGTAACCAGATCCTCGTCGTCAGACTGGTCGTCCTGAGCAACCACACATTAGTCATCCCATTTGTAGTGGCAAGGACTACATAATTTACACGAAACAACTACATGTACCACTCTTTTTTTAAAATGTGCTGGCACACAAATGGCACACCACTTTGTAACAGAACAAAATTTATTTGCAATCGGTGAACGAAAAGAGGACTCACATCCGAATTGAGAGGATCCTCATGTGCTCCGTCTCCATCCAAATCCTCTCCCTCATCTCCGATTCTATCGGCGATGCGACGGAGGGGATCGTCTTCTTCCTAAAGATAAAGCATGTCAAATATCCTTTAAAGTAAGTCATGAAACGAAGTTATAATCTTTGAGATACATTTGATAGAAAAAGTTGTCATTTAGCGATTGACGGATGATAATACTAACCTCTTCCTCCTCCTCAGATGATGAATCACTCATACCTCCTCCTCCTCCGGCTCTTCCACCGTCCAGTTGGAGAATGCCCAGCTTACGGGCCACCTTCTCCGCCTTCAGAGAATAGTTTAGCATCAATTTTTACTAAATAACAACCGCAAAGAAAGTTGACGTAAATCGTCGCACCTCCTTTCTCGATGGCTTTCTCATCTTCTTCTTGCCGACCTTTAGATCCTTCAGCGACACGGATGAGCAGGGTACATCGTCCTAAACAATCAGATAGTTTATTTTTAATACACCTTTGGGTTTCCCTTCCTACACTGTTCATTGACCATAACCCAAAATATTCGAGTATTTAGATCGGAATATGACTAACCCTAAGCACTCCATTTCCGTCCAATTGATGCACGTGATCCTGAGCATTCTGCAGTTGCTGCTGCTGTAAAACCATCGTCTGCTGCTGCAGCGCGCTGATAGGCATGCTGATTCGCTGGCCTGAACAAATAATATTAGTAATTATATTGCTCATGCTTTGCTTGACTATCTTTTTTGTGATGTTACACTACGTGGATAAGATGCAATGACTCGGAACATACCTCCGCTGAGGACCATAATGTTCTGGGGCATGTTGATGCTGTGAGGCTGGACGAGTCCAGCGTACTGAGGGACGGGCAAGACTCGTGCTTGCTGCATGTATTGTTGCATGTTGGGCATCTGCATCTGCAATACATGTATTTCTCTCATGATAAGTTGGACAACGTACGTTTAAGCAAAAAAAGAATGCATTCTTTTTCTTTTTACCAGCAAGCGAATTTGAGCCATACCTGAAGAGGAAGTGGGTGGATGGACTGGAACTGCGGCTGGTGCTGTTGCTGCTGAACCTGGACTGCCTGAGCTTGAGCTTGCAGTAGCTGCTGCTGACGAGCTGCTGCGACTTGAGCTTGCTGAAATAAAACAATAATAATAACAATAATATGCCCATGATTTACATGCATAAATGGGGAAGAAGAATAACTAAAATACATATTGAATAAGAAAGGACACGAGCCTGCTGTGCCAGTTGTTGTTGTTGTCCGAGTTGCTGCTGCTGTATCATCCTCTGTTGTTGAGCTAACAACTGCAAAGTAAGCATTTACATTAGCAATGTCACGGTGGCATTATGACACCGATTAAAATAAAGAGTGCACTGTAAAGGGCCATTAAATAGAAGTACCTGTTGAGTGGTGGGCTGGATCTGAATGTGCTGGGGCGCAGGCTGGGGCTGTGGACGGTGAACCATCACCGGCTGCTGTTGCACGCCAGCGCTCGCGTTTACCGCTCGCATCGAGTTGGTAGGCGCCATCGGCTTCGGGTCCATGTCGACACAGCCGGACTGTGCGATCTTCTCCTCCCATTCCTGGACGAATCAAGTAAATCAGAGTTTGCGAATCACGTTTTGTACCAGTCCTAACATCAATACATTATGCGGCATAACTTACAACAACAAAACATCACAAACGAACCCGCTTGAGCTGGTTGAGCACATCGATGTCGATGTTCTCATCTAAGAAGGCCTCCTTCACTTGCGCAATCACATCATTGATCACGCTCCGGTATATATCATTCTGCAAATCAATAGTTTTCTATCAGGTTCGCTCTCCGTATACGAAATCTTCCTTTCCCCTGCTCAATTCGGTCACCCAATGCGCGAGAACAAGTTTCTCCTCTCGCTCTAATGCAAACAGTAACGGCAGGATCGTCATGTGACTATATTGAAACAAGACAAAATATACTCACCACGGCATGACCAGAGTTGTTGTGCGCCATTTTGCAGCGCCTGATAATAATTAATTTAAAAAGCATTTCAGAGTATTTTGCACTTTTTTATTGTTTTTATTTATTAATAATAACCAAAAAAATAATTTTGAGCAGGTTTTTCGTGCCATCAGTAGCTCTGACCTTCGTAAACGCAATTGTGAGCGTGAGGAAGAGAAAATTGCATCGTTTTAGCTCACAGATTCGTTAATTAACAGGGAGAAAGATCGCTCACCCTTCAGCAGACTAGCGACGCGGCTGACTATTTATACGGAGAGAGCGGGTGACGTCACAACCTCTCGCGATCGCTGAAAATTTCGTAAAACTCTCGTGCGGAACATACCAGCTACGGTAGTTTTGGGCATTTTCACAGTGTGATCAGAACTCATTTTGCGATTGCCCTACAGTATATCTTGTGGGCGCGCGTTTAAATATTTTATGACTAGTGTGATACCGTATGCTAAAACATATTGATCAGACTAAATATTTTATTCATTTATGTTTCTATTCATATTGCAATTTAATTTACATCAATATCATGCAAAATGTTCATTGGGTAAATTGATGTAATTTAGTTAGGAACCACTTTCCGCTTGAACCGAATTGACAAGTCAGACATGAAACAATGTCATCCTGATATTCTAAGTTACTTTTCTGAAGAGAAAACGTCTCATAACTGTGGATTTTTAAAAATGAAAATCACACATAATAAATAACAATCACAAATATTTCACGTACATAAAAAAAATGTGAAGCTACGAGATTAGATGCGCTCTAATATCTACCCGTTGTAGAAAAGGTCCACTTCTTTTTTTGAAAGTTTTAAGTGCTAGAGTAGGTATACCCTCACAACATATCTTAAAAGAAGAAATCCTGTTACTGCCCGAGTTTATATAGTAGATCAAATATCAGACATAACCGTGGAATTTGACCTGCTATAGAAACCGGGGACATTTTACCAAGTTGTCTGAGTTTTGGATATGTTAGAGTATACTTAATTTATCAGACGAAACTCTCTATCGTTGCGGCCCTCTCATAAAAAGGATTCTGAAGCTCTTCAGATGTAAGAGTAGCCCGATTAATACGCACTTATGATCTCCCACTTAATCTAACAAGCACAAAAATATTTCTCCAATTTTTAAAATATGAGACGGCCCAAATAGTGCAATAATTGATCGTCAAATCGGAAGACGCAGCGCTCTCTCATCTCTTGAGTTATGAGCTTTCTAAATGACCAAATGTTGTTCTCAGGTGATGGTGTTCCCTATAATTGTAGCCTAAATATAATGTGATCACTCATCAGTCAACTGATGAAGCCGGTTTCAACGCACGTGTTTGCCATCACAAGGTCACACCAGCTGCCTGGACTAATTATATTTCTTCCATGGAGTAATTATCAGACTCTCCTCATTCAGCTTGTTCTCTGCTCGATCAGACAGTGCGAGAGAGCATGCAGAATTGAGAGGGTCGGATTGTTACTCCCTCCATGCCTCCCTTCAATCTTCACTCGATCATCAATCGTGCAAAGTGCATTGTCTCCCTCATTATCACTCATTATCTTCTTATTATCAGCAGCTCTCAGCCATCAGAGTCGTTTTCTCGCAGGAATCCTCTAGGGTATTCGTTGACAGATGCAAGCTGGACAATGCCTTTTATCAGTTTCCTCTTATCAACGGGGGAACACACCACTGTGTCTCCAGACACTCAGGGGGTATAAAGAGTCGACCGAATAGGCGGATTCTCTTTCCCCTGTCTTCGCCACACCTTCTTATCGGGTGATAGGAAGAACATCAGTCCTCGATTCGTCCTTTGCCCCTCCTACAGACCCCTTCAAATAGTCGTCCGATCGCCGGAATCCTCTTTTCACCATGGTCACTGCCCGCCTGCTCCTGTTCACTCTAACTCAAGCGGCGCTGGGAGGATTCGGAGATATTCTCGCGAATACTCTCAATTTGATGAACCCTCCCCTGAGGGCATTCTTCAATGAGAGCATCGTCCAGCACTATGGAGTAGGCGCGTCAGAGAGGTGAGAGAGTACTGTAGGGACTACGGTATACTGCAGCAACCTGCAATCAGTAATTTTAATTAGCATAATTATCCTTTCTTAATTACAGTTTCGACACGATCTACGCCATCTCCGCTGCTTTCATGTTCATCGGTCTGCTCATCGGATTCTCTTTCATGGGAAATCTGATGGATTATCTGGGCAGGAAGGAATCTGCCGTCATCCTACGGTGAGACATACATTACTGTAGTTTACTGTAGTTCTGTAGTTTAGGCCTCAAAGAAAAGTATAATTGCAAAGGCACGTTTTGATCTCCAACGCACGCTTCTGAGCTTCCAGAAAGGGGTTTGAGATCATAGAGCGTGTGAAAGTCAGAGAATCTATCTCGTTTTTACACCATTATGGAGGTTTGACCAGACTGTGGTATGATGTGCGAACACTATCAATTTTCAACTATCAATTTTCTAACATCACACATTATTTTGAAGGCTGTGAAAATCTACAATAACTTTGCAGATCGATCTTCGGTCTTCTCTCTGGAATGTCGATGGTCATCGGTAAATGGACGGGTCGATTCGAGTTCTTCGTTCTCGGTCATCTCTTCGCTGGAATCGTCCTCGCTTTCAAGGTGAGTAACCTCCAGAAAGGGGTTGAGGAGCGAGAGAGTGTGTGAAAGCGAGAGGTTTAAACGACTTCCGACCGGGGCAGTAAAATGATGTGCACCCTGCCAGTCTTGACGTGCACTGTTTCTGTGGTGCGAACTACACCCAATCATGCCTATCGTCATCTCGCGAGTATATGACGACTGATACAGTCATCTCTCGCAATGGGAGTGACCGTGATCTGGGCGATTACACGACGATTAGACGAGTTTAGTGGTCCCACCACGAATTCCTGGTACCGTACTAAGCCCATTATCGATTGCAGGTGCTGTTGGTCATCTTCGTCGCCGAATGCTGTCCTGACCAGCACAGAGGTGGGCAGTTGACTAACGTTTTGACTCATGACCAACTGATATGTAGAGATATACTCTGATTCATAACAATACGCAAACGCAGCGAAAATTGTGAAAGGGCCATGAAATCGCGCCAAAACATGTCCATCCCCTTTCATCTTTGCGTCATGCGCGTTTCCATCCACATCAATAACTGATAATGAAAACTTCGTAAAATGGCCTGATCTTGGAAACATGAGATCCCCCACGCGGCCAAATTAGTCAAACTATTCCTCTCACGAATTTATCATTACGTCCAGACTTGGATTCTCATGAATATATTGATGAATCTACTCCGAACTCACACACACACTCGTGTTTACCACCCACTCACATCATTTTCTGGATAAAACCAGCCCCCGTGATCTACCCTTCCAACAGACAACATTTGGTTGGAATGTGCTGCTGTTCTTCCTGTTGTTCACATGAATGAGAGGAATGGGGTCGTGAAATATTGATGATGGGAACGTGCCGAACGCCTATTGTCCGGGTGCATTCATGCTTCACAAGTCCTGAAAATGCGTATTGCTGAAATGTACCCAGCGCATTAAATATGTTAGAGTCTACCAAAATGTGTCTGTGAAAGATAATGAGATGTCACGAATTCAATTTTGCGGCGATACCATGTATTTAATCTCCCCTTCACATGCGCTCATTTTGGACTGTTCATCTGATAAGGGAGTGTAAAGTGCTGTCTTCTTTCTTTCCTGGAGAGACTCACCATCTGATAAGACCCTGTCACACGATTCTTTGAAATAATCTGGCACGCAATGGACACTTTAAGGATGTTACGAGTACCCTTGAAGGTGCAAGTGTGTCCACGTTTTTTCGTGATTAATTACTGACAACATCAATAATTTAAAATCAATTGATATTGATGATGAACAGTATACAAAAACAGAATAGGAAAACACTGGAAACAACAAAATTGTCCTTTGATAACCGTATTCAGTTCCAATACACGTTTTCTCTCTCCAGGAATGGGTACGATGCTGGTCAACTCTGGTGCTTCCCTTGCCGTTTGCCTCGTCACTCCTCTCTGTCTTCCATCTCTATTCGGATCGGGCTCGGGATGGACCGTCCTCCCTCTAGTCGCGGTACTGTTTATTGATTAGAGAGAAAGTGTCAATCTCAACCGTAGTCTGACCCTGCTGCAGATGCTGCAAGCCGTGCTGCATCTTCTGTCCGGCCTCTACTTCCCCCAGTCGCCCAAGCAGTTGTACATCCAACATGGAGATCGAGCGGCGGCCGAGAAGGCTGTGGTCTTCTACCATGGAGATGACGTCAATCCTAGTGAGTTTACCACCACAAATAGATTAGAAGTGTAGAAAGAGCGTTTGGATTTCAAATAATGCTGATCTATTTCTTCAAACTCGGGGAGCCTTCCTTAGAATCATGTGAAATAGCATCTAAAAATCGATAATTCAGCCCTGGTTCTGCGTGAATTCGAGGCAGAGAGACAGCAGGAGACCCATGGGCACGTTTCCCTCGGAGAAGTGTTCAAGAATAAGACATTCAGGTGAGGAAAACAGTCTGTTTGTGTGAAGAAATGCATGATAGCAATCGGTAATTCGTGGAAGAATTGGCTACATTTTGCTGATATTAAAGAGAGTCTGCACAAACATCTGAATGATCAGCGAAAAGTTTTCTTTTGTAGAACCCATGATTTCTGGCAGACACTGTAATGTTGTAGCGCACGAAGGAATATTTGTGCGTGAGTAGGCAGTTGCACCACGACATTTTTTGCGAATAGACAGTAAAACGAGGAAGAAGACGAATGTTATCAGGAAATTGCTTTCTTTCGTATTATTGTTGAAGCAATATGAGACAGTTTCTGGAAACTGTCAAGCAAACTTTTATAGAATGTGCTTGAAATTAGATTCTCTGGTGCATGACATTCTTTGAAAGTTATTTAAACGCGAGGCCAAAGAGAATTTGAGGAAAAGTGTTTTTTATGATATTACCACGAATTCAGTTCTGAAAACACGAAGTTCTCAAAACAAAAAAAAACACGCCTGTTCATGAGCATATTGGGTTTCTTAAAGAGAAACTTGATTCGAGATCAGTTTGACGACATTGTGAGATGCGACTGAAAAGAGAGCGGTGAAACATACGTCATTCTCTCCCTTTCAGATGGTCTCTCTGGCTGGTTCTTCTCCTCTCTTTCGTCCCTCCAGTATCTGCACTCAACATCAAGTCACAGTATCTCAATCAGCTTCTGCTTTCCTTCGGACTTGATCAAGCAGGGGTAATTAATCCATAATAGATAATTACCAATTATGCATATATTATTTTTTGAGAGAGCGCAAAAGCAATTTCCCTTTCTGTGAGGATTCCGCTCGGTGTTATGAGTTTCAAGTTGTATTTATGAGGCATGGCATTCTGTGCACCCCAATTCCACATCATTCCACAGGCCGGTCGACCTTACAGAAAGGTCTTTAGAGTGAGAGAGCGTGTGAAATCGAGAGGGACTCTCTCACTTTTGCACACTCTCTCGCTCTAACCCTGGTCTGTAGGTTTGAAATCATGTGATTCGAGATGGCTAGGGAATTCTAGTATCATAATGTAAAGTATTAAACAATAGTCTTGTTCTTGGCGGAATTGAGTTGTTCCCCACAATCAAACTGATCACTTCTTTGTATGCATTGCAGGCTACTCTTACAATGCTTCTCATGTCTCTCTTCCTTCTGCCTCTTCTCTTCCTCTCTCCACTCATCATCGATAAGTGAGTCGTCTGGGTGACCTACCTCAATCAATTTTTCCATTTGCAATGGCAGCACATTATAGATGAAGTGTGCTTGTTGTATATGCCCGTGTTGTCTAAGACCCGCTGTTTCTCGGTTTCATAATGCTCTTTTCCTTCAAGATTCGGTCGTCGTCCTCTCTTCATCGCCGTGTGTCTTCTCTGTTCACTCGAATGGATCGGACTCGCTATCGCTCAATTCTTCGTCGATCACCATGTGACGGTACGAGATTTACATCACTCCAGAAAGGGGTCGGGCTAGAGAGAGAGTGTGTGAAAGTGAGAGAGAGAGCTTATACTTTCTTGCTCCCTACCCTACATTGATTAGCCAAGGCGCTTGATGTGGCATATTACGAACCATTAAAGTTATTTCGACCCATGGAAAACATCCCAGCTGACGTCAACACTAAATCAAACCGCAGACGCAGTTCCCTCAAAATTACGCTCGTGGTTTATTATGAAAACAATGCGAACTGCGCACAGACTTGTATACTTTTCTACTGTAAATACAACCGTAGTTTGTGCTAATAAAAGTGCAACGACGTAAGGAAATACACAAGGTGCGAGTCAGGTGCAAGGTTGGAAGAAAATAGTGAAAATCACGTCTCCCGATTTTCCTTGCTAGTAATCATCTGCGTGCAGAATTGGCACGGAAGTTGAAAATCAGTTGGCGATTCGCTGATACCGTAGTCGATTAATCGACCCATACTTTACAGTCCTTCCCTGGGGCGGTTATCGGCATCGGAGCCTCGTGTCTCGGCCAGGCAGCACAGAACCTCGGGCTGCTAGTGATGGCGCCCATTCTCCTGTCAGAGATCTGTCCCCACAACACACGCGCCGCCATCACTCAGGTACGGTACATTTATCGACTACTGCAGATTTATCTAGTACTGGCCATTTATCGATTGTAAAGTACTGTAAATACGGCCTCGAGCACTCTTATGTGGTGTTAGTTTTCGGAAAAAGGAAATGGAAAAAGGCCAAGATTTGAATTCCCGCAATTTCTTATCTCAGTTCTCCGTGGAGCAATCGACTCAAAACTTCGTTTATAGGTGGAAAAGGGTCGAAGAATGCCATATTCGAAGTTTTGAGTCGATTGCTCCACGGAGAACTGAGATATGAAATTGCGGGAATTCAAATCTTGGCCTTTTTCCATTTCCTTTTTCCGAAAACTAACACCACATAACGCACGCCGGCTCAAATGCTTTCGCATTGCAAAAAATGACAGCGCTTTGCAAAGTGCGGAATGAGTTTCACCAAATTGAGATATTCAGTGACCGTTCGAAAGCAACAATTACTTCGCGCGTTCTCCTGTTCAAAAACAATAAATTAAATTGTTTTCTAAGATAAATCAACGAATGTTTTTCTTACTTTCAGTTGAGGGCGCCTTGAAAATTGCAGAATGAGAATCACCACATAGGGATATTTTTAGATCATTCGAAAGCCACTAATGGTTCTTCCTTTCATTCAAGCAAATACTTTAAAAAATCTAAGAATATTTTCCTTATTTTAATTGTTCAGTTTACTCAAGTCGTCCCGATGGTTCTGGCCATCATTCAAGTCACAGTATTTCCCTCTCTTCTCTCTTTAATGGGATTCATGTTCTTCTTCTCCTTTGGTCTTCTCTCTTCAACGCTGACGACTCTCGTGTGGCTGCAACTGCCGGAGACGAGGACGTTGCCCGTCGATCGGTGCGATTATCGATTTTCACTTATCAAAAGTTAAAATTTTTTATGACTTTTTAAAAAAAATATGACTCGCCTGATTGTGCATAGAATTTCTGTTTTTGAAGCACAATACTGTTTTTGAAGTACTGTACTGTTGAAGGCTATCCTTAGACAAATAGGAACAGTACTAAATTTTAGCAGAGAATTAAAAAAAAGCTTCTCTGAAGGATAATTGGCTTGAATCAATCAATAACTGTTCTTTTTTCAGTCTTGTTCATCGCGTGGCTCGATCTCGATCTCGTACTCAATCCAACACTTCTGCCTTCCTCCATCCAAACTACGGCAGCACTTCGAACTCCTCAGCATCGGACTTTGAAGACCTCAAGAAGAATTTGGTCGACAAGAACCAGATCTACTAATTACTCAATGACAATTATCGATTATCGATTTTCTGCTTCGTCATTTTCCAGTCTTTTCTTATTGCGGTGCTCATAGCTTTTCTGTCTTGGCCACGGGTCGAAAACGCGGGTTTATAGCCATATCATACACTTTCGTCCGAAATTGTACATTTTCACATGTCTGGATGAATTGATTTTCTAACTGAGTGAGTTGGAGCAGTGTACGATAAGTTGAAGCAATAATTAAGCCGAGATCGATATTATTCAACCCATCGCGGTGATGATTAATTATTCTCAAACATAGGAGATTAAACTTTTTCGAATCCTTCGTTCTTGGTAATTTTTCGCTGGATTTCGAATAGAAGAGAAGATTGAGAAGTACTGGAGATACTCGAAACGCAATCTCTCCCCGCCCATCCCTCTGACAAGTTGTTATTTATTCGGAAAATAATTAATTGCCTTGAAAAATATTAGAGATGATTAATATTAATTTAAAAGGGGCAGTAGCAGTTTATACACCACAATGCAAAAAAAAACAAAACGATTGTGGGTCGAGAGTCTATTGTGCGGGCTACTCAGGTCGATCTACTCGCAGACGCTATCCGGCCACTGTCAACGCGCGCAACCTTTTGCCTGCTCCCTTTCGGGCCTGAGCCATACGGTTGTCCTTATAAGGGAACCGCAAAAGTAACCGGAGCGGAATCCGAAATCTGTCGATGCTAGTCGATGGGGACCCCCAAGAGATACTGGAATCAGTTGTAAAACGTCGAACCTTTTACCCGCTAAGGACTGAAAAATACGGTACAAGGATTTCCACTCGAATACTGGCCGGGTTGAGTGGATGCTCCCCCATCAGCCGTTGTGGCGCAGGTAGTAAGGCATCCGGCTTATACGCAATGCCTTTTAGACACCGAGAGTTCGATTCCCTCATTCTCCATCTCCCTTTTGCTGATTTTTCGCAATAGTATTTTTTTGCAGCAAACTTCATCTGACGCCAAAAAAAGGATGGCACACAAAATTAGAAATTACGTAAATTAAAATCCACAACGGTTCAGCTTCTGCCAGTAGTAAGAGAAGCACAATGACTTTTGAACTGACAGAGGATGTCTACCACCCTTTCCACTACGAGCCCGAAAATTTTTCCTACAGCCAAGATTGCGGAGGTATTCTTCTCCGAGTGTTTCCAAACTCCAGTCTAGTCTCGGTGCCGATCAACTGAATTCGCTAATCGCATAATATCTTCCGCGCAGTTTATGTTCGGCTAGGTACCCTGTAGCTGCTCCGCTGCCGAAAGCACACTCTGCCCTCGCTGCCAAAAGTCATTGTGCTTCTCTTACTACTGGCAGAAGCTGAACCGTTGTGGATTTTGTCGAGAGTAATTTCGACTTTTATCACTGGACCGCTCATGAGCCATCCTTTTTTGGCGTCAGATGAAGTTTGCTGCAAAAAAATACTATTGCGAAAAATCAGCAAAAGGGAGATGGTGAATGAGGGAATCGAACTCTCGGTGTCTAAAAGGCATTGCGTAGAAGCCGGACGCCTTACCACCTGCGCCACAACGGCTGATGGGGGAGAATCTACTCAACCCGGCCAGTATTCGAGTGGAAAACCTTTTGCCGCATTTTTCAGTCCTTAGCAGGCACAAGGTTCGACGTTTTACAACTGATTCCAGTATCTCTTAGGGGTCCCCATCGACTAGCATCGACAGATTTCGAATTCCGCTCCGGTTACTTTTGCGGTTCCCTTATTATCCACCCGGCTGTTCAACTCTTCCGAGTCGGACACCCTAGTGACGCGTCGCTTGGCACGGACGCCCGGTCGTCGTAGACCGAACACCGATCAGGGATCCCTCCCTCACTCTCTCCACCACAATCTACGGCCTGGAAACTGGCTCACAAGCGGCCGCCACGACGTGGTGTTGCAAAAGACTAGAGGGGTACATAGGGTGATGGGATCGGAGAGATCCTTTCCCGAATAATTCAACTTCTATGAAAGCGCGGTAAAACATGATCATTACATGTCATCTTTTCGTCATGTATGTTTCCCTATCATTAATTGCTTATCATCAAAATTTCGTAAAGTAGTCTTATTTTGGAACATGAAACCCCCCCACTCCGCCGAATCGCTCAAACTACTCACGAATTTATCATCACATCCAAACATAGATTCTCATGAATGTATGCATCTATTTAGAACTTACACATACATTCTTGTTTACTACCCACTCACAAGATTTTCGAGATGGCACCAACAACCGTGATCACATCATTCCACAGGCCGGCCAGCCTTACAGAAAGGCCTTTGGAGTGAGAGAGCGTGTGAATTCGAGAGGGACTCTCTCACTTTTGCGTGCTCTCTCGTCCCAACCCTGGTCTATAGGTTTGGAATCATGTGTGATCTGCTCATCCGACAGAAAACATTTTCTGGAAATCCATGCTGTTCTTCCTATTGTTCTCCTGAAAGAGAGGGATGTGATCGTGAAATATTCACAGTCGGGACATGAACGCCCATTGTCCCGGCTCATTCATGCTTCACCGAGTCCTGAAAGTGCAAATCTCTGAAATGTACCCAATATGTTTGCTATTTTGTTTTTTTTCTCGGCCCATATTTTTTTTTCAGGATCAAAGAGATGTGCTCTCGATCAGCATTCGTGATGCCCATTCCAAGAAAAAAGTTGAAGGGAAGGTTGTATATTCGGCCGTCCGAGACCCCTAACACAGTTGTTACGTTCTCTCGTGGAGGGTCTCTTAACAACAAACAAAGAACTGTTCCGGAACGGAGTCGAAACGCATTGTTTCGACTTTTCGAGTGGTCAACTCTAACCTCTATACAAGAGTCCGGAACAGGTTAACCCCGTCTTCGTGTATTATAAATTCAGAAACTGTCGTCCACGATAAACAAGTTACGCTGCTAAACATCAAATTCGGATGCGAGAGAGAGCATGAATAAGTCAAGAGTCACGCCGAGGTTTAGAAAGAGAGTACACGCAGCAGTAGTCCATGCAATCATTTTAAAATTGTAAAAATCATTTTTCCATGTTGCTTTGTACATTAATTTCGGACTGCCTTTGATAGTGAGCGCACCCAGAATGAATACACTTACTATTGAGTGTATCCTACACTGAGATAGGACACCGAGTGTATGATACACTTACAAATCTCTCGTTTTCTTGAAAAGAAGTATTGGCACACACAACAAATCGCAAAATGTCATTTTGATATCCGTGTTCATCGTCAATCACTTTTCTCTTCAGGAAAATCAATTCCGGTGCTTCCCTTGCCGTTTGCCTCGTAACTCCTCTCTGTCTCCCTTCTCTATTCGGATCGGGCTCGGGATGGACCGTCCTCCCTCTAGTCGCGGTACTGTCTATTGTCTAGATGGAAGGCGTCATTCTCGGTCGTACCCTGCTGCAGATAGTTTTCAAGAGTAAGACATGTAAGGATCACAGACAGTTTGTATGAAGAAATGCATGAAAACAATCGGGAGTTCCTGGAAGAAATGAATACATTTTTGACTGAAGAGAGTCTGCACATACATCCGAATGATCAGCGGAAATTGTGCGAGAAGTTAGCTTTTGTTGTGCTCATGATTACTGTAATGTTGTAGTGTTGTATAATATTGTACTAGGAACATTTGTGCGAGAGTAGGCAACCAACAACTATTTTTTGTGCGAATAGACAGGAAAAAAGGAAGAAAGAATGTTTTAAAAATGTTAGCAAAAAAATCCTCTTTCCATCGCCGTTTGTCTTCTCTGTTCACTCGAATGGATCGGACTTGCAATCGCTCAATTCCTCGTTGATCATCATGTGACGGTACTAAAAATGACAATACTCCGGAAAGGGGACAAGAGAGTGTGCGTGAAACTGAGAGAGTTGTGTATGTTTCTACGAGAGGCTTGGCAGTACTGAGAAATGACGTCGTTTACTGCCAACAATCAAAGTTATTGTCCACAATTTCTTCCTCAATCCCACCTGAAGTCAGTCTTAAATTATCCCGTAGACGCAATTCCCACAAGATTTACGTTCCTGGACTATTATGAAAACAGTGGGAATTGTGTACAGACTTGTAACATAGACATGTCTACCGTAACTGATAGTGTAGTCTGGCGAAAGTGCATTGCGTAGAAAGTGCAACGTTGCGCGACGACGTAAGGGACGACGTTGCAAAAGGCTCGTCAGGCTGAGAGCGATCGAAAAAAGTTGCCACTACGCCACTTCGTGGCTCCGTGGCAACTTTTTTTTCGATCACTCTCAGCCTGACGAGCCTTTCTCAACGGAAACGCAGGATACCGTATGTTGATTTCCTTGGCGTGTTCGAACACGTTTCTGACATCGCAAAACACTTTTCCTGCGATTCTCCACGCTCCCCGGTTCATTTGGGAATTTTTTGAAATTTTCGATTTTTCACGTTAAAACATGTTAGAACACGTACAGACACGTTTCTGACATCGCAAAACACTTTTCCTGTGATCCCCTACGCTCTGCGCATCAATTGGACACTTTTCGAAATTTTCGATTTTTCACGTTAAAACATGTTAGAACACGTTCAGACACGTTTCTGACATCGCAAAACACTTTTCCTGTGATCCCCTACGCTCTGCGCATCAATTGGACACTTTTCGAAATTTTCGATTTTTCAAGTTAAAACATGTTAGAACACGTACAGACACGTTTCTGACATCGCAAAACACTTTTCCTGTGATCCCCTACGCTCTGCGCATCAATTGGACACTTTTCGAAATTTTCGATTTTTCACGTTAAAACATGTTAGAACACGTTCAGACACGTTTCTGACATCGCAAAACACTTTTCCTGTGATCCCCTACGCTCTGCGCATCAATTGGACACTTTTCGAAATTTTCGATTTTTCAAGTTAAAACATGTTAGAACACGTTCAGACACGTTTCTGACATCGCAAAACACTTTTCCTGTGATCCCCTACGCTCTGCGCATCAATTGGACACTTTTCGAAATTTTCGATTTTTCAAGTTAAAACTCGGCAAAACAGGTGAAAACGTGTTTCACGTTGTTCAAAAACATGTTAGGACCACTTCTGGCACTTGCGAAAAATGCGGCAAAAGGTTTGCCCGCGGCGGGGCGTCGAACCTGGGGGTCTCGGTTTCGAAGTCTGGCGCCTTATCCACTTGGCTATGAAATTAGCGGATTTTTATATTAAAATTTTGAAATGTTTTCTGGTCAGTTATCATATGCAAAAGGTTCTGGGAAGATTGCGCGAATTTGAAGCGATTTATGGCGAAAATGAAAAAATGTCTGTCACGCTGCAACAAAAAAAAACATACAGACAGACAGACAGACAGACAGACACAATCATTTCCTATAAGTGGAGGAACGGGGATCTCTGGGCTTCCGCTAGTGTAGGATGACGTTTATTGTATTCTTGCAAAATGCGTTCGTGTGGAACGAAAACGTGTAGCGACTCTCGATTCTGAAAAAAAGCGGCGAGCATTTCGTAGCCGTGCTTTTTCCGAGTCGTTTGAGTGTGCAAGGAATAGTGGCTGCAATTGCAGCGTGACATTCTATAGACTAGAGAACTCACTGCAAAATCTATAGTCTAGTTGGTTCTTGCAAAGTCTATAGTCTAGTTGGTTCTTGAGAAGAAAAAGGCTGAAATAGAGAAATAAGTGCTCTTTCATGGCGAAAAAGGCTAAAATCAATCAATAACTGCTCTTTTCAGTCTTGTTTATCGTGTACGGCAGTACTTCGAATTCATCTGGATCGGACTTTGAAGACCTCAAGAAGAATCTGGTCGGCAAGAACCAATTTATTAATTGAACTATGCCAATTATCATCATTAAAACATTTAAAATGACAATATTCTGTTTGGTCATTCCACTTCGTTATTTCCCAGTCATTTTTTTGCTGTGATCATCAATGCCTTTTCTGTCTTTGTTTCCGGATTCCGGTTTTGTAGCTATAGTATTTTATAAAAGTCCGTCCGAAATTGTTCATCTCCACATGTATTAATTCTTCCTTTAATTGAGTTGTTGCGCACCGTGCGATGAGATGAAGCAGAGAATTCATTCACATGAAAGCAGGCAACAAGATTAAAAAGAGCGCCTCGACGACGAAATTCAGGGAAGCTGTATTGTAGTAGATACCTTTTTCCTGTGTCTTACTCTCGTGCTCCTTACTTTTTCATCCCACATCATTGCACTTTCGCATTCAAATGGAAGCAACACATAGAGTCCATCTTCGGCTAATTTACTTCCACGAAGCCCTTTCTTCGTTATTCTGCCTTCCAACATCATCTGTCAGTTCGTCGAAACAACTCGGAGTCTCCTCCGGTAATCAGCACCAATTCATCCAAGGCAGTTGCGAGAAATAGCTATTCCTAGCGACCGTCGATTAGCAATGCAGCAGCCAGCTTACTTAGCAGTACACTGATGTTATTTGATTCAAATTCGCATCTCGTCAGTGAAATTTCACTCTGCACGTTTAGGCAACTGGTGAATCTGGTAGAGTTAGTGTACAAGTTATGATTCATGAGAGTATGCTATTCGCTTCCAGGAGCGTTTATATGAAGAGGAGGAAATTGCGAAGCATCATGTTAAAACGAAAACAAATGGAGTAGCCCCCCCTATGCATGGCTGTGTTGAGCGGATAACTCTAAATTCTATTCATGTACTGGCGCATTACCGTGAAGACTTCTTGATTTCGTGATTCCATGATCAAATGGCCTTCTGAATCGCACGATTTATTATATTTATGCGAGGAAACGCGGTTCAATAACAAACATTAAAATGACACAGAATGGCAGAATGGCTTTAATGGAAAAAGAAAAGCATTAAGGTCACTCAGGGTAACTGTTCAATTTTTCAGATTTTAGGAATAGTCCTGCCGTTCTTGGAACGAACCTTTGATATCTGTAGTTACAGTTTGAATATTCGTCTGTGAAATTTGTTCCATTCCTAGAGAAGTAATGGCAAAGTAGTTTCTTTTTTTAGATATATTTATATATTGCATTATGATTTCCTTAACGATTTGATCCGTTGTGGTCTCGAGACGCCTCGAGACCATTCGCTCTTTAA
Source organism: Pristionchus fissidentatus (assembly GCA_036245785.1). NCBI lineage: Eukaryota > Metazoa > Nematoda > Chromadorea > Rhabditida > Neodiplogasteridae > Pristionchus > Pristionchus fissidentatus. The sequence continues at coordinate 6,874,463 of BTSY01000001.1, forward strand.
CAATCCCTCATCGTCACTCTAATCCGCAGAAACATTCAATCATTTTCTAATCCGCACCGTTTGGGCCCGGCACGAAATCACAGGATCTCACCAATTCCCCCGTGCTATAGCACAAGTCAACAGACTCGTCTTCGTATATATGACGAGCAGACTAGCCGGCAAATAATCCACCCATGTTCTCACGACATCACAAAAAACGACGGCGCGCGCTTCTAGCGTAGTGAATTCGTTCAAGATACGTGATACTCTCACACTTTTCGAGCGCGAAAAGGCGACACAAAACGTAGGCAGTGGGAAATATAAGGAAACCGGAGCACCCCGGCGCGCATTTCCGGAGAATCTCTGCCTCCGGTGTACACGAAAGGCACACAGTGAAAATGCGTTCGGAGTGTGCGTCTAGGCTGCGAAATTAGGTCACTACCAAAATTGGAGTCATTTTGCAAGAAGAATGAAACTCGAGAAGGTCGTTTTGGGAATGCGCCCCACCTAGCTTTCATTTTCTCTATCATTTCGCAAAAAAAATCTGGGAAATGCTCTGAAAGTATATCACAATAGATCTATTTCTAGTTTGTTTCGTCATACTTCCATAGTTCCAAAAATATACCTATGAATGATTCCACTTTCAAGATGACTCGTGAGCTATCGCAACATTAAAGTAGCGAATACACATTTTGTTGGTACCTCGGAACCACGTACAAAAACGTACAATACACGTATAAAACGAAAGGAGTTGTAGAGTTGGCCGAAAAAATATTTCAAAAACATGTCTATGAATGATTCCCCTTTCAATATGATTCGTGGCCAGCTCGTGTCATCGAACCAGAAACACCCACTTCACGTGTAAACGTTCTCCACCCACGCGAAACAAACAGCTACTCGAAACCCCCCCCCCCTCTCCCTCTCCCTCTCCCCATTTCCCCCACTCTCTACGCCGGTCATCTCCCTCCTCCTCTTCCAGCTTCCGACTGACTCCGCCCCTTTGGTCGAGTCCCGCCTTCCCATCCCCCCATACATAACCAGTGTATCTGCCCAGCTTGAGATTAGCGGGCGAAAGCCTTGTTGTCTGGTCTTTTCGAATTCCGAATCCACCTCATTCTCTTCTCCCATCTATCCATTGCCCCTTTGTGTACTCCCGCCCTCAGTCAAACACATTGTTCTTGAACATTCCACGTAATAGCCCTCTGCGTCAGGTGCAACTGCAATTTTCTTATTTTTTCCTGAACGTTGTCATACAGTTTTCGTCTCACTGTTGACGTGCCACCCACGGCGTGCTCAATTTCCGTAGTAATCTTGAGAAGGGAAGCGGGTTCTCCTTCCCCCACGACCATTCCATGCGGCACTTCAAGCCGGAATCTCACCCGAGATTCAACTCCCTCCCTGACATCATTCCGCATACCGGTCAACCCTACACAATAGGGTTTGGAGCGAGAGAGCGGGTCAAATCGAGGGGGGTCTCTCTCTCTCACTTTTACACTTTCTCTCATCCTGATGCCCTTCTGCAAGTTTGGAATCATGTGCCCTTTTCCTAATGCTACCACTGGGAAGTGCCCCGACCCTCTCTGCGGCACCGCGTGCGCAACAAAATCACCTGTCTATCGTGTGCGTACGTGCGTGTTCTACTGATTCCCAATTAGTCATCAGCACCTAATCAACATCGTTAGCCAGAATCTATATTAGATTCTCATCCTATAATAAGGCTCTACCACTGGATATGTTTGCCTGGTGGTACGGGATGTCAGACTACGGTTTTGTACATTTGTTCAACAATTTAACGCGTTGTTCCTTGTCCGGCGTATTTCAGGAATAATAGAATAATCTGATCAATATATAATTGCAGCTTGTTATAATGCTGCTCTACACGGTCCTCGCCCTCTCTCTTCTCTCAGCAGCAACCCACGCCCGAGTACTAGACTGTAAGTATTATTCACCTTATTAACTAATCAATTACTTAATCAATTAATATTATAAACTACTTAATCAATTATTGATTTTCTTATTTCGTCAGCACCACGCATCGGGTGACGCACTCCTATAGATATAATCATCGTTTGCTTCTTCTGTCACATCTCAGAAAGCCACGCTAACTAGCGATGCGCGTTCAAATCTCATTCTGATTACTGCCCTAGACTGTCTGTGATCTTGACGCGCACACCCACTACAGTAGTATGCACAATCGGCGCACAGTTCCGGGAACATTATGTGCAAACAAGAGGCATCGTTAGTGAGGAGTGCAGAGTATGACCGAGAACAACACCTACAGTATCCCCCGTTTTGCAGCCACCGTCGACTGCACTATTCTCCTCTCGTGCATGGAAGTCGATGAGTGTCTTCGTTTCTACGTCAAGCGGTTCGGCCTCGAGTACTGCCTCGACAGTGGTGAGCACTCTCAATATCCCCCCACTTCTCTCAAGATGCCTTTCTGAAAACACTTTTCCCCTTTCCCTGCTCACCCAAATATCCTCTTCAGAAATTTCCTCCGGACTCGAGAAGCGTACAAACTCCCTGAAGAAGATCCTCCAAAACAGCATGGCTAATCGACTCGCGGGCGGAAAGTGACCGTATCCTACCGTATCCCCCGCCCACTCCTACCGTAGCCAGCGAGCTTGTTATTGATCAGTTGTCATATCACCGATATCGGTCGCAGATAAACCTGGCCACCCCCGTGTGAGTGTGTGTCAGGTACTGTGGAGAGATAAATGTTCACGGGTTCACCCATCGTCTAGACTCGACTCGCACTTCATTATTATTTCTCACTCACAAAACAAAATTAATTCACGTCATCTCCCAATCTTCGAGCTCTTGGCCGCTTTTCTTTCGATAATAGTCATCATAGAGTCTTCTTCGTTTTCATTTTCCATTTCCATCTGTTTTCGCAAGGTCCTTCTAGTGACGATTGGTTTGTTCTAATACCTAGGCATTATCAAGTTCGCCAAAATCCACGTATCCTCTTTGTTCCTAGTAAAGGACCTCACCTTGTCAAGATTTTTCATTATTAAGTACCTCACTTGTTTTCAAAACCTCCAGGAAGGGGTCATCATCTTCAAGTCTCTCCTTTGGTCTTCTTCGTCCTCATTACTTATACCAGTCTATGAGTTTTCGATAATATTGCTCCAATATCGTGAGAATCTGAAAAAATATAGACAATATTGTTCTAATATCGTGAGAATCCGAAGTTCAAGTTAAAGTACTATGTATGTTTTATTGATAAGTGTCACGTTCTCAAATGTATCACTTCATTCAAAACACAACTCAACAAATACAAACTTACGTGTAAAGTATGAGAAGAACAACAAGAAGTGAATAACTAAACAGGATCTGCTCTATGATGCTGAGATCCCTCCGGACTCTCTCTTTGCCTCTCCTTCCACTACCAGGAGCCGCGTAAGCTGATACCAGCACGATACTATGAGGGGGGGGGGAGAGGTGGAACTAACAAAACGACTCTACTCGTTTCACATACTCTCTTGATGGGCCGACAGAGAGAACTGCTTGCAAATTGATAGCAGGGAGCCACTCCACACTAGCAATCAACAATTAAAGGGTTGGACTGCAGATCAGAATAGAGACAAAAAAGATATAAAGGATACTCTACTCGATATAAAGGAAAAAGATATATAGGATACGAAAAAAGTCACAAAAAAAACGCGAACCCTTCGGGTGGATGAATAGGAGACTAGAGAAAGTCGTGAAATGTTAGCGAAAAACGTTTGTCATGGGATCATTCTACACAGGGGAATATGGAGAGCGAAGGTAGATCATCTACTCCTTCTTGGGCACAACGTGCGAGAGGTCGATACTGGTGGACAGGGGCTCGACGCCTGCCAGCGCCAGCTCGCTATACCTCGCGGCGAGCGTCACGCGTCCAACACGGCACCGCGCCGTCCGCAAGCAGGCGGTGTGCATCACCTGCAGATGATAGATTTCAATTGTCTCTATACAATAAAGAGAATTGTGTCATTCGCAATTCTGACATCAGGTTTACATGTAGGAGGAGAAGCGGATAAGAACCGGGTCGAAATCCAGAACCAACTATCTAGATCATTTCCTCCCCTTCACCCAGACTGCCAGGCTTCTCTGTCGCGTCTCAACGTCATTTCAACCACCAAATTCATTCCCAATCCGGAAGTATTTCAACTTCATGAGGAACACAATCATGATTTTGCTCCTAAGGATTCCATTCGATGGCCGATTTCTACGAATAATCTCTGATGGCACGTTTGTTTCTGCAGTTTCCGGTTGCTACGGCGATTGACTGAGACACCAAAGTATAGGGGTGCAGTGGGAATACGAAACATACACCCGCAATTAGCCGCCGGGTGCGGAGCAAAATAGATACATTGGTGCTTCAATTCCGATCAAAGTACCCATACATCATAATGCAGTTTCCTTCTACCGTTCAGTTGCGCAACTCAATTACCTATCAAGTGTGATTCAATACGTCTTTGAGAGCTCTCGGACGTCAAAATACACACGGTAAGTGAAATAAATAAACACCCTCTTGTGGTTTCGGAATGGCTGTTTTCTCCGATTAGCGTAAAATGGGGCGGGCTGCAAACATAAATAAACAATTTAAGAAAAGCTTATTTTATTCGTTTTTTTTGTTATTAAAAAAGTTCAAAAACAAATTGTTAATATCGAAAGTCACGTTCGGCTTCTTCTTCTTCCAACTTCCGTCTATTGTCCCTAACTTCCCTATTATTACTCATCTACAGTGAACTATTCGAGTGGAAGCCCACTCCTCCTCCTCTTTTCTCCTTCTTCCTGTCATCCCGGGGGGATAGAGGAATTGTCTGGATCTCTCCCATTCACATGCTCTCTCTTTCACCGTCTGATCGAAGAGAGAGCGTGTAGAATGGAGAGGGTCTGATCATTACTCGGAAAATGGAAGAAACGCGTGCTATTGACGTCGCGTTTCATCATCCTCTCTTCCCATTCTATAAAAGTCTCGGTCGTACTTTACAATCATGACCTGTGTAAGCAGGAACTCCCCCATCTCATTAAATTAACTCAAAAGCGAGCCAATCAACATTTATTTGAACTGAAAGATACACGAAAAAATAGAGAACAACAAATAGGTAGTCTTGTCCGATTCGGGCGTGAGATAAAATAAGGGAAAAAAATGAGAAATAGACAATCTCAATATTTCCTTCTTCATTTCTCATATTTGATTGATTGTTGATTTCCCGAAAACCTCTGCAATATTCTCATACAAAAAATACACACGGCTACCAGAATAGCGGGAGGATACGGTAGTGGGGTGGGTGGGCAATTTCCGAGAAGTTACTTCAGCCCGTGAGAGTAAAACACCGCTTTGTCTAGTCTGCGGTTGCTAGATAATTCCCTATCCCACCGATTTCTTGCGTTGGAAAGCAACGACCACTATCAGATCGAACACCTATCGCCGGCGGAAATAGTAAAGCGAACTAAATTCAATCCTTGCTTTCCCACCGTTCCTTTCTTTCGCCCTTCCCACACTCTTCATTATTCTGCGTGCAGACAACACACACGCTCTTACACTATCCGAACATTAATTAGTCATCAGCTTTAATTAGCAATTACTCCCATCGAGAAACGAGATTTAAGGTGGAGAGGAAGGAGGAAGAGATTAGATACTAGAGTGGATTAAAGAGACCCAGACCTTCACGATATCACACATTTCCAATTTGGTCCTGAGTCTTTAGATAATTGCAAGAGCAGGGGATTCGGTGCCAGAATAGCCCGTCGGCAACTAATACTATAAGCTCGTTAGCATTTCATTTCACACACATCTTCGTGCACCAAACGATGAAAAGGATAAAGTCCAAAGGGAGGAAACGAAATACGTTGAGGTTCAGCACTAGGGTTCTCTTATTGGAACTGATTCCGGAATTCCAATAAGGAGAACAAAGGAACTTAGACCGCGAGGGTGGTGAGAGATAACGGAGAATGAGAGGGCAATGGAATTCCAATGGATTTCTAATGGAATTATCTTCCAATAAGCGAACCCTATTCAGCACTATTTTTACGTCCCTTAGTTCTGCAATGCAACAATATAGAAAAAACTCCGATTGTCCGCGAAAAAATAAATAACATAGCAGGAAGTTGCCTCAGCGAACACACGTGAATTTCGGTCGGCAATTTATTTCACTGTCCAGCCTAAACATGCATTTCTTATTGTTGCCGCTGTTTTTTCTATACCTACAGTTTAATGTTAATTAGCATAGCTTTGCAAACCTTGGGTTTTCTCAGCGGGTATCTGCCCTCTCCGTCGTCCAGATTTAGTCTGCAATTATGTTTTTTTTATTTATTATTCTATTATTTCTGCAATTATTTTAAATATTATAAAAATCGTTGTCAAGATGCTACTAGACGAGGATGGGTGAAATATGAGCAGTCCTTTCCCCGTTATTAGCGCTGCAGCAAAACAGTGAACACTGACCATCTAACGCGCGTGCAAATATGACGTAAAGATTTATCCATGTTCCCGCAATTTTCATGATTTTAACATTATATTTGCGATTTAACAGACACTTTCTGACAGGATTGAGATTCTGCCTGAAGGGTCCGTACTAGCGAAAAATACACCAATGCTGAAAAGTTGCCCTAAGGGTAAACTTGATGCGTAGAGTCCGAAAATGCACCTTAAAATTGTCTCAGGTCAAACCCGGCTGAGATATGTTTCAGATCCGAAACAAAGTCAATTTTTCGATTTCGATAACGGATCACCGAAACTCCTACATAGTTATATTTTCTGAAAGCTCACCACGGGAGGAGTATTTTTCTCGTTTAAACTTTTCTTCCAACTTCTCGTTGAAAAAAGTTACTGTAAGTCAAAAAATTAAAACTTTTTTTGAAAATTTAGTTTTTTCCAATCCAGATTTTTTATTTTATTTTTAGAATCTACGTAAAAAACTACTACAAAGACTATTTTTGCTAGGAAAATTCTTCCCTTGAAAGTGGTCATTTGAGGCGAAAAAGTGAAAAAAAATCAATAAAAATTATTTTTTGACAATGTCCGAAACAGTAACAGTCAAATATTGTATGCATTAATTTTTGTACTTAACGAGAAGTAATTTAAAAAATGTCCCACCAAATTTCCAAACATTTTTTTTCTCGACAAAACCATGAACCCGGGGTCATGGTCTCAAAAGCCTAAAAAAAATTTCACCATATCTTGGATTTACTTGTAGTCAGCTTTCCCTCGATACTATTGGCGATGAATATATTATGCTACCGAAGCATACACCAAATGGGGACGAAGACAGATGAAAAATATTTTTCGATAATTTGGACCATGACCCGGGGTTCATGGTTTTGTCGAAAAAAAAATGTTTGGAAATTTGGTGGGAAATTTTTTTTATAACTTCTCGTTAAGTACAAAAATTAATGCGTACAATATTTGACTGTTACTGTTTCGGACATTGTCAAAAAAAAGAGTTTTTATTGATTTTTTTCCATTTTTCGTCTCAAATGACCACTTTCAAGGGAAGAATTTTCCTAGCAAAAATAGTCTTTGTAGTAGTTTTTTACGTAGATTCTAAAAATAAAATAAAAAATCTGGATTGGAAAAAACTAAATTTTCAAAAAAAGTTTTAATTTTTTGACTTACAGTAACTTTTTTCAACGAGAAGTTGGAAGAAAAGTTTAAACGAGAAAAATACTCCTCCCGTGGTGAGCTTTCAGAAAATATAACTATGTAGGAGTTTCGGTGATCCGTTATCGAAATCGAAAATTGACCTTTTATCGCATATGAAACATATCTCAGCCGGGTTTGACCTGAGACAATTTTAAGGTGCATTTTCGGACTCTATGCATCAAGTTTACCATCTATGGGCAACTTTTCAGCATAGTCAAATTTTCGCTAGTACGGACCTATTTCGATCCTGTCAGATAGTGTCTGTTAAAGTAAAAATTGAGCCGTACTGCATGTGTCCTATACTAAAAACTTGCACAGAAATATTCTTCACCCTGCGTCAATTCTGTCGTATTATGTGGATAAGTGGTCCGGGATTTGCGAGCGTGCGACAAAGAGAAACTTGATATTGCTCTACGAAAGATGGAACGTAAGATGGGAATCTCATTGAGGGATGGCAGAACGAAAATCTACGCGAAAATCACGAGAATCAAAGATTGGAATAAAGAAGAGATGCGGCGCAAAGCGAAATGGACACCCAAATTAAGAAGTAAAGATATTGAAAACTGGAGCAGAATAACTACCCTATGGACGCCACGAAATGATCATCAACCGAAACGATCACGAGGGAGATATGACCTACGAAGAGCAATTTGTCTCCAGTGGTGGAATGCAGCAAACGAAGAATACCAGCATATCCTCACCAGATAGCGTTATCGCCTGATGTGATGAATACTTACTTGATTACACAATGTCCATCTAACACTCATCGAGTCTTGATCCTACGCCTAAAACCCAGATTTTTTCTTCTCCATGTCCCAATCTTTCTCCCCTGCCTTCACTCACATCAATAGACAGCAGTTCGTCTTCCGTCTTCAGTCCAGTCCCAATTGGAGAGGCGATCTTTTCGGGAAGGAAATGACGAGATGGAGGCATCTCCACCACATGCAGACCCTGAGAACAGAATAAATGGGATATTAGATTAACAGAAAAAAAACAGCTTTTTATCAAATCAAAATATCCCAAAAAAATGTCATTCCTTTCATGAGTCACGTACCCACAAGAGAGTTATCCATGAAACCATACAAGCGCCAGACAATTTATCTAACAGCAATTCATCACTTTTCCTTCATTCCTTTGCACTGTACATTTTTCGTAAGCTGTCCGTGATATCAGCCCTTTTCTCAGTGTCTACGACTAAAAATACACTGATACGTCAAAAATAAAATGTCCAGTCCACGCTACCTTCACTGCACCTGCCGTTTCTTGCTAGAACACTCACTAACAGCACAAATTCAGTATGGGGTTTGACCTCTCGTCGCTTACGTAAGCGGCAAAAAGTTGCTTCGGCGCAAAGAAAACATGATTCCCGCTGAGCAAAGCATGAGTAAAACGACGTGTAAATTGAAGTGTCCAGACTCCGCTCTGAGAAGAGCATAGAAAACCACATGTGAAAAAAATTACCAAGTATACCAGACATTAAGATTAGAATGCAGACTATTAGAAACGGAAGCAGATCTATCAACCGAAGTGTACAAGCCAATAGTTACGTACCCGGTCAAATTTTATTCGAGAAAAACAAACAAGCATGATCATGACCTGAGCGCTCAAATAAGAGATGATGACATTACAATAAGCCAAAATCTCCATGTTTTCCTACTACAAAAAGGTTTACAAATAAAAAAAAATAAAAATCGAGCGAAATTAATGTTTGATCTATGTTGCATGCCCTTTCCCCATTCGCATCACTTTCAGATCATATTGATAATTACACGGCAGAGGCAGTTAGTTTTATGTTGTTTTCCATTAAACCCTCTAGCACCCATAGTTTAATGTTGCCCATTACGGTCAATAATCGACTCAATCTCAAACACCGAGACAACAAACTACAATTTCCTCAGTGATCGCCGTGATATTCCAGAGAAATCCTCTTCCCATATTCTCCCGCGCATTCTACTATTCCATGCTGTGAAGCACATTCCCATACGCTACATATTCGCACGCTACGAAACACAAGCAGCCTCTCTCGGCAATACGAATTTCGTTGAGTGATATATGGCAAATAAACAACAAGCGCATTAGCATGCACTCAGAGAAATGTCTGTCATATATATATATATATATATATATATATATATATATATATATATATGGCTCCTGAACTGCGCGTGTATGTTTTATATATATATATATATATATATATATATATATACTAGTGCAATTAGCATTCTCATCATCGAATGGTGCAAATTTGTTTGTGTGTACGCAATAGATTGCACGCCGATTCTTTTTGGGTGTCAACTAATTTGTGCCCCCACACTCAGAGAAATGTCTGTCATATATGGCTCCTTAACTGCGCGTGTATGTTATATATGACATACAAACGCAGTTCAGGAGCCATATATGACAGACATTTTTCTCTGTGTGGTCATTGATCGGAACACGAACATGCCACATCTTATTTTTTGATACACCCGCGAACGGTGTGACGGAAATTAAAGAAACGAGGAAAAATAAGGGATAATCTAAATTGAGGTATGAAGGCTAGACGACCAAACACGATTTACCACTTATTCGGATACGGTAGATGAAGCAGCAGAACGGGAAGAGAACCGTTCTGATCAATATAAATCTAACGGATCTTGTGCGATAAATTGCATGTTTGACAACTAGAAGGATCATTTTGAGATAAAATGCAGTACTCATGTACAGTTCTGGTACAGATACAGCTCAGGATGAGCTCGGTAGCCGGCTCCAGTTTCGGCTCTAGGGGAGCTCTGTGGCCGGGTACATCTTCGGTCAAGGGGAGCACAGTATCCTGATCTGGTTACGGTCCGAGTCAACCGACTCAAGGTTCGGTTCAGGAGAACTTGTTGCCAGGATCGGTTCACGGGAGCTATTTCGTGGCCCAGTGGAAATATTTTTTCTCGATCTCGAGCCTTTCATCACGGAAAGAAGATACAAAAAATCGAGCGTTTAATTTTTGCACGCATCACACTTTTTTGAACACATGTGAACGTTTCAGACATGACAGGATTCCATATGGTCCTCGGTAAAAAAATCAAACAGTGAGACAGATAGACAGACAATTCCATTTCCTATTACTGCAGGAATCAGATTCTGTATACGCAGGAACCAACAACTATTTTGCTCGTTTCATTATCGGAAATCAACAATCAAATCCCTGCAACCCCTTACTACCGTAATCCTCTCACCTTTCTCTCTGCAACCTGCTGGAATGTTTCCTGATTGAGTGGTCCAGCGGTGAATGCATGAGTATAAGGGCGTAGCTCTAAAAGAGCGTCTAAACCCACTCAGAGTAGAAGACGGCAACCTAGAACCTAATTATCGAGCAAAGTTATTTGTTGAGCTATGGATAAGGGGCAGAATAGAGATCAGACAAGCGAGTCACGCTGCGTATTTACTATACCAACGAAACACTAAATCATCGCGAAAAGTACTCTCAAAAGTGGCAGCTGTAAGCTGTATAATTTGTCATAGATTTGAAAACAAGTGAAATCCTCTAACTACCCGTTTCGCAAACATATTATATGTAGACGTGATTAAATATATTTTTGTCTTCAACCAGGTAAAACGAAGTCGTGCATCTCTAAAAAAAAACAATTTAGGTAGATGCCTTCTCTTTTTTTTATTTCTTTAAAATTGTTTTATTTTTTTGGTAGATTCTTTCTCAGTGAAGCAAGGAACAGCGAATGGAATGCCATGCACATCAGAGCTCTCAATTAACCTTTCACAACCCTCAAAGAGGGCGAAGACTCCACTTGAACTCTAGAAAAATGTGTACAAACTGTAAACTGTAACTGTAACTGCCTTCTTGGCTGCTTACCTTAACATAAATATCCTTGATTCCGATCGGCTGCAGATCTTCTGCAGACGGGGATGGCATGTGAGACCTGCAGATGGGAGACCAATTTAATTTTTGTCATCGCCAGAAATTGATTTAAAAAAACAGGGCCTAACGCATGTTTGCAAGAAACCGAACAAAGTATGTGATAGATGAGGCATCAAAGTGTGATGATTAGAGACCTCCAAAACTATATCCGTTATAATTTTTTGATCGTAATCCCATAGTCCTGAGACTAATTAACTTTACTTGGAAACAAGATCGACCCTTAGTAGGCATCACTATCATTCCGTTCACAAAAAGAGACCGCTCAATTTGCTCCCAAAATGATGTAAATGACCGATATATGATTGGCCAATCCTATATTTAAATGAGCTCAATCCTATATCTATACGTATATCTATAGGAATGATATAGGTTTGGCGGTCTCTAGTGATGATCATTCAAAATATGCATAGTGAGGTATGAAGTCCAGAATAGTTGCAGGCAAAACATATGGCCACTCTAATATACGTTGTAACATAACAGTGCTCGTACCTCTCCTCTCTCATTTCATCCCACCTTCCACAATTACTTATCTTTTAAAATACACACCCACCAAATCCAGCCGGTCTTCTCTGCGCGAACACGCGAGTGTTTCTGCACTCCGCGTAGAAGCCCTCAAATGAATAATAGAATAGAATGCAATATAAATAATGCATTTCCCGTCTTTCAACTTTCTACTTTGCTACATAGATATGACAACGCTATCTAGAAGCGCCAAAGCCGCCGGTGATAATTAACCCATATACTGTCCTATTACAGTAATCTACCATAACTATTTTTTTCTCCGTCTCATCTCACCTGGTAGATGGTTCTATCCTCATGCAGTTGGACGTAGAACAATTTCTTCAATGCAGTTTCATCACGTTCACAAGCGCTGAACAATTCGCCAAATAAGATTTTAAAATAAGTAATTTTTAGATTCTAAAACAAATTCAATGCCCTTTTCATTCGTTCGCGAGCTTTAAAAATACGAACAGATTCAACAATATGACGCAAATAATTGTTTTTTTCTACCCGTTTATCGAAGGGTAATGGAAACTAGCAAGCACCCGGGCAAGCCTCGAAAACACATGAATTTGACCACTCCACTACAAGCGTTTATGTTATTCACATATCGTCATTATTCTAGTGCAATTAGCATTCTCATCATCGAATGGTGCTAATTTGTTTGTGTGCACGCACTATCGTACGTACTGAAAATATCGGAACGTTTACCGCAATGTGATCAAAATGTTCAGAATTTGCATCTTTGCGAGTACACATTATCATGACTTGTGTTTATGCTAATTCGATTAATCCGCATCGATTTGCCGGAATTTACCCGGTGATGCCCGGTGAAATGTGTAACAGAAAGCGACAAATTCGATTGCAAAAAAGGAACAGAACCGGCAATTACTGGCATTTCCCGGCTGTATACGGTAATGATGACAATTCGCTAACTTAGTCGGTTATCGCATCGAATTTTCTCCTTTGTTTTAGACATTTCACCGGGCATGTCCGGGTAGTTTCCGGTAAATCGAGGTGGACAAAAAATATGAACCTACTCACGAGTCGCAAATAATTTTCATCGCAAAGTTACAAAAATTGAACATTTTGATCACGTTCCGGTAAACGTTCCAATATTTTCAGTACGTACGATAGATTGCACGCCGATTCTTTTTGCGTGTCGACTAATTTGCGCCCCCAACTCGACCTCACGAAATACGTACAACTGTTGTTAATTCGAGCGCGAAAACGTAATCCAATGAAGGTGGCGGAAATAGACGAACACAATTGGCTATTACGAGCCCCTCACTCAAATTGATCGCACTTTACACCGCTACACTCGTCACTCAGATAAAAGTTCACCCAGGAAAAGATACAAGGGTGGTAGCTTTTTGGAGATATTGTGCAAAAGTGCTGAGTACGAACACAAAAAAACATACATCCTTGTTCAATAGCCAGAAGAGAAAAAAATAGAATTTTAATCTCATTCTGTTTTTTTTTCGCACACAAAAGCACAGGATAAGGAAGAAGAAAAAATATTTCAGCAGGATGCGCGTATCTCTTGACAAACAAACGAACACTCGTTAAAAATATATATCCGTTTTTTTTTCATTTTGAAGCTGTGTATGCCATGTCAGCCTGCAGCAACGTAGCACAGTATACAAACTTATCAAAGTCTTCATTATTGGGGATCTGTGGAAAGGTGGCTGAGTTGTTGGGAGGAGGAGGACCCAGCTTCTGACCCAGCTTCTGACCCAACTTATGACCCAGCTTCTGACCCAGCTGCTGACCCAGCTTTTGGGTGCACGAGAATCCACGCTCGAGTGAGTGCAACTTCTCACGATTCGCACTCTTCTTGCTATAATTAAATATTTACTCTCCGGTTCGCTCATGGCTTGCGCATTTCGATCCCTTGCAGGCTACCAGTCTCAATTTCCACTTGTGCAAGTCGATCTATAACGCTCTGGAATAACCTCCCCTTCCGCATAGTAACCGCCCCCAAAACCCCCTTCTCAGTAGGACTCCGAAAAAAACCCAAATTAGGTACGACCACTTCCCGAATCCGTAAGTTGTGATTGTGACACGAAAACTGCCTGATTCTCCACACAAAACAGCTCAATCCTGAGCCGAAGAATCCATCATCACGTCGAGATAACTGTCCTCACCCACATTCCCGATGGAGAATAAAGTATTAAGTATTAAGTATTAAGTATTAAATATTAAGTATTACATTTGCGTAGGGGACAGATATTAAAGAATGCACTACAACGTTTACGAAGTAGATACTATATTCTGTCTGATTTTTCAAAAAAATAAAAAAAACTAATAAATGAAAAAAACTGCACTTTTGAGGCCGCATCCATCGTGGATTTCGTTTTTTTAAAATTTCCATTTATGTTTCGCAAGATCCTTCAAGGGAAGAACGGGTATGTTATACTACCTCGACTCTGAAGTTCAGTCCAACTATCCCACTGTTCCTGGTGTAAAGAAGGACCGCATCAAGAATGGTGAAAGGGAGAAATACCCCTAGAAAAGACCTAGATATTGACCTCTCCTCCTCTGTCTCTCTTGGAGAGAGAACAGATATTGGGGAATCGGGGAAACGAGAGATTGGGGAATCGAGGAGGGGCGAGAGATGCGAGAGGAGAAGAGAGACTGAGTAGATCAAAGAGAGTGCGAGAGAGGAGAGGTGACCTCGCATCCAGGGAATCACACTAGTCCGGAAAAGAGATGGAAAGTTTGTTGTTTCGTGGCGAGACCATCCAAATTCGCGCGAATTCAAACATGGGGTAACTCTCCCTTTAAGTGCCTTGTTATATAACTCACGTGTTAAAAAACCTCCCGCAATGGGTGTGGGACGGGTGAGTGTTCGCACGCTCTATCGCATGACTTCCGAACTAGGCGAGGAAATGATGTGGCCGCATTCAAAACACAACACATGTGTGAGCCATGGAAGAACAACAAGTAGTGAATAGCAAAGCAGTGTCACCTCAGGACTCTCGTTGCCCCTCAGGCATAGGGGTGGTCGAGACCGCCTTGCGTGTAGAAGACCTAACACCTTTACCTTTACCTTTTTGCTGGGATCACTTTCTGACTCTCTTTTCGCTATAGTATACTCTGACAGCGGTCTCCAGCTTTCCTTACTCTGGAGTGTTCACATCTCCAGTTATTAGAAGAAGTGATGTCTCCATCTCTCGATTTCCCATGCTCTCTCAGCAGGAGACAACATCTCCAGAGTAAGGAAAGCTGGAGACTTCGCGCTCTGAGTACCAGGAGCGGCGTAAGGTGATACCAACTATGGAGGAAGGAAGAGGGGGATTACTCTCCTTGCTTCACTCTCTCTCTCTCTCGACGTGCCAGCACTGAACGCTGCTTGCAAATTTATAATAGAGAGAGAGAGCTGTTCCACAGTAGCAATCAACAATTAAAAGTAGACGAAAGTAGAGACAAAAAAGAAGTGAATCCATCGTGCACATCTAATGCACTAATATTAATTAATAAATATTAATTAATAATGTTTATCATGCAATTTACATAGCAAATTGTAATATAAATTTGAGACGAAGTGAAAGTAACGGCATACATGAGATACGATGTCACATATAGTGACTAAGAAAGTGTTCTCAGAAAAGCATATATCACAGATATTCTGAGACGGCGTAGGAACACTGGTAGCAAAAACAAATTTTTGTCATCGATTTCTATGAAACTTATTATAGTGATGAAAGTAAATATGAGAAATTTTTTTATGAACTTCATTTTTCGAAATTTGCATATTATCGATTTTTTGATCTACCACTTTGAAGAGTCATATCTCGGTCATTTCAATATATTTTTCCTGAATATTTTTTTCCAAACTGTAGCGCGAGACGAGATCTCAATTTTTCTCAATTAGCACCCTTGTCTATCTTTAATGGTTCCGGAGATACGCGCCGAAAACCGAATTTGCACATACTTAATCATCTTTTCCTTGAAATAATTAGTCAAACTACCTCCGTTTTATTTCCGAATTGGATTCTACGTGTGAATTTACCTATGGTAGCATATTTATGTGTCTCATATCTGGGAATATTTTTCTGTGCCCTTGCTGAGTGCTCGGACTTTACATTTTTGCGCTCCGAAACACGTTTTTGATCATAACTTGGCTCAAAATGGTCGTCATGGGCCCAAACAGTGTTCAATCGAAAGATTGTTCCGAGCGTGATAAATCATTCCATGACGTTCTAGACCAAAAAGTCAACGGTTTTTGTGTTACAGCAAAAATACTACAACAAGCCTCCACAGCGGCGCGGCGCCACAGCGGCGCCCACAGGCGTCTTATTGCGAAATCGATGTCGCCAGCGTGTTTAGCTTCGAAAGTTGTCCCTAGGACCAATTTTTGAGCGATTTTGATTTTTGACCTGTTCCAGCCATGTTTTGATCGTAATGCAAACATCGTCAAATGCGTCATGTGTATAGCGCTCACTGTACTATTCTGGCTGTAACACAAAAACCGTTGACTTTTTGGTCTAGAACGTCATGGAATGATTTATCACGCTCGGAACAATCTTTCGATTGAACACTGTTTGGGCCCATGACGACCATTTTGAGCCAAGTTATGATCAAAAACGTGTTTCGGAGCGCAAAAATGTAAAGTCCGAGCACTCAGCAAGGGCACAGAAAAATATTCCCAGATATGAGATACATAAAATATGCTACCATAGGTAAATTCACACGTAGAATCCAATTCGGAAATAAAACGGAGGTAGTTTGACTAATTATTTCAAGGAAAAGATGATTAAGTATGTGCAAATTCGGTTTTCGGCGCGTATCTCCGGAACCATTAAAGATAGACAAGGGTGCTAATTGAGAAAAATTTAGATCTCGTCTCGCGCTACAGTTTGGAAAAAAAATATTCATATATATTGAAATGACCGAGATATGACTCTTCAAAGTGGTAGATCAAAAAATCGATAATATGCAAATTTCGAAAAATGAAGTTCATAAAAAAATTTCTCATATTTACTTTCATCACTATAATAAGTTTCATAGAAATCGGTGACGAAAATTTATTTTTGCTGCCAAACGCTCAATTTTTCCTACACCTTCTCGGAATATCTGTGATAAGCTATTAAGAATTAACGGACGTCGATATAAACATAACAAACTGAATGTAAATATCTTCGTTTTTTTTCCTACTTTAGTTTCCTACTTGGCCTCTAGAAACGCGTATAACAGACCAGAATGCAATATTTCTAATTCATTAAACAACTACATTTATTAATTTATTGTTTTACATCGATCACTTGCACCCACTCACTTTTCCTATTCCACTTCCTCCTTTTTCCACTAGTATTCCCTTCTAACTTCTATTATTACTCATCTACAGTGAACTATTCGACTGGAAGTCTACCTCATCCTCCTCCTCCTGTCATCCAAAAAGAGAGAAGAGAGAGGGGCTATTGGCGTCGCTTTTCCTCCTACTTTCTTCAATGCAAATGCAATTCCGGATTGTACTGACACATCAAACAATCAGATAGTCGGATCGCGAACTCTTCATGGTATGCAACTTTAGATCAAATTCACATGACAATGAGAAATGACTTCTTTAGAGAGGCATTTCCGAGAGATTCTCACATCACCTTTATCCGCACTATGCATAACACGAGTAATTCACGCCATTGATTCATTCTCAAGGCGGATTCGAGTCTCAGAGGTATTATATTACGAAAACAATAAATCGTCCGATGGTCGCTTTCACTTCCCACGTTTGATTTATAGACCGTTCTCCCAAACCTATATTTTTCTCGCACTGAAATAGACGCGCTACAGCCACCAGAATATCTTGAGGATACTGTAGATGAGCTGATAATACTTTCCAAGAAGTCACACCATCTGTAAAATAAAGCTCGTCTGAGCTCTTGAGATGATCAAGATAATTTGATATCTCTTAGCGTTGGAGGATAAACACCATTACAAGACCGAACACCTATCACTAAAATAACACACGAAGTCAAGCGAGACGATTCAAAATAGTATTTCCCACTGTTCCTTTCTCTTCTTTCGCACAATCGTCATTATATAGTTCATGCGAACAGATACCTTTTCCGCTATTCAAGGATAAAATAATAATCGCCCATCGCGAAACGAGAATGTAGGGAAAGAAGAAGAGATTAGAAGAATGGTAGGCAGAACCCACGGCTATCCAGCAATCCTCAAAATATCACACATTTCCAATTTAGTCGTGAGTATTCATAATTGAAATGCGGGGATTCAGCGCCGGAATAGCCAGCCGGCCACTAATAATATAAGCTCATTAGCATTTCATTGCAAAGGGATCGCATACCAAATGAAGAGAAGGACGAAGTCCAAGGGAGGGAACGAATTCTGCTGAGATTACTGTGCAGTTTTATTATTCTAGAAGCGAGGAGATATTCCAATTATTCGCTGAAGAAAAAAAAGAGAGAAGAGTGATGAGAGGGAATGCATGTTGCATTTGAGAATTACACACGAGAAAGATTCGCCGTAATCTAATTTTTTTCTAATCCAACAAACACATATTTTGTACCACCCCTTAATTTACATAAAATAGACACATTTACAATATTTTTCAACGAATATGACGCCGTTTGCGTTAGGATCAACAAGGTCTCAACAGAGGTCTGGAACAGGTAAAAAATCGAAATTGCTCTAAACTTGCTCCTAGGGGTAACTTTCCGTGCTGAAGACGCTGGTGCGGTCGATTTCGCAATAGGACCCTTCCGGGCGCCGGTACGGCGCCGCGCCATTTCTGCGGAAAACGTGTTTTTCGAGTAAAAGTCTTCGGAAACTCGTCTAAATGGCCCGAAACCTAAAGTTCTAAATCAGAATTTGACGCTCTATCAAATGGCACTAGTTTCACATCGTGTTTGTTTTTCATTTTCACCAAAAAGTCGATTTTTGATACAGGCCGCATTGCGGAAAAAGCCAGTCAAAGATTATAGAGAATTGTTTTCTGATCATTTTGATATATCGGATGATGTATTTGACCTCGTGGAAAGTAGTTTTTCTTTGTACCGCACGAATTTCAAATTTTTCATTTCACCCCCTAACAATATTGGCACTTTTTCTGAAATCTTGAAAAAGTGATTTTTCGACGAAAAAAATCCGGCAAAAAACTTTGGCAACCGATAGGAATCGAACCAATGACCTTCGGATTGAAGTTCTAGGCCACTACCACATCGCCCATGCGGATGCCGCGTGTTTACACGCGTTCCGCGCGCGTGAACTTCGTGCGGTACAAAGAAAAACTACTTTCCACGAGGTCAAATACATCATCCGATATATCAAAATGATCAGAAAACAATTCTCTATAATCTGTGACTGGCTTTTTCCGCAATGCGGCCTGTATCAAAAATCGACTTTTTGGTGAAAATGAAAAACAAACACGATGTGAAACTAGTGCCATTTGATAGAGCGTCAAATTCTGATCTAAAACTTTAGGTTTCGGGCCATTTAGAGTTTCCGAAGACTTTTACTCGAAAAACACGTTTACCACAGAAATGGCGCGGCGCCATACCGGCGCCCGGAAGGGTCCTATTGCGAAATCGACCGCACCAGCGTCTTCAGCGCGGAAAGTTACCCCAGGAGCAAGTTTTGAGCAATTTCGATTTTTTACCTGTTCCATCGCCTTGTTGATCCTAACGCAAACGGCGTCATATATGTTCTTTCGGATGAAATATTCAATATTCACTGTTTTCAATGAAATTTGCAACGATCCTTCGATGTAAGAAGAGACGAATGAAATATGAGAATACCCATGCTATTAGCCAGGTTTTACGGAGCAGCGTCGAAATAGAGCATCTAATGAGCAACTAAAAATGACGTCGCGCATCCCCATTTTAAAATGGCAAATTTTCATGTTTGCTCAACACTGTGTATCACCCATGAATTTCGAAATAATATATTCTTTAGAAATGTATCGGCTGCTATACTTATATCTGTTGGACAAAATTATCGATAAAGCAGATGATTCCAAGCTGCTGGAAGGGGTTAGAGGCGAGAAAGTGTGCGAAAGTGAAAGAGCCTTTTCACAAACTGTCTAGCATCATCGAAAATCGCTCCATGCTACCAATGTCACCACAGAGAGGCGATCTTTCGGGGACCAAACTAGAGAGCGCGTGAAATGAGAGGGTTGGAGAACCGTTTTCAAGGAAAGAAAACCTCCGTTCTCCTGTCAAATTAACGATCTGAATAACGAAGAAGAAAATGATTAGAAATAAATAAATTGTTCCACAACATGAAGACCCAGCTCGTAATGTTCCAGCGAATCATTCTGTTGAATCAATATTGCTGTCCCGCGACATTTTTCAGAATCGAGAACTAAAAATAAATATACACGTCAAAATAATGAGTCCAGTCCACGCCACCTTCATTCCACCTGCAGGATATATAAGTTATCTTGCTAGAATGCTCACTAAAACATGCATAAATTCTGTTTGGGGATTGATCTCTCGCCGCTTACGTAAGCTCAAAATGCAGCTTCTGTGCAACGAATATGTTTTCCTCTTAGAAAAAAGTGTAAAACGCCGTTTAAATTACTAACCTCTCCAGACTTCTGAGAAGAGCGTTCTATAGAAAAAACACACTAAAGATAAAATAAACTAGGGCGTACTTATTTTACACAACTCGACCTGCTTTTGCTGTCTCACTCTTTCAATTTGAATTTAATTTTTTCCTTGCTTAACTCGTATTGTATTGTTTTAAAATATTTGATTAGATCCAAAAATTTTGAGGCCGTCACTAACGAGGTCCAAATAATGAGGTCACAACCACAATAATTTCGACCACTATTTATTTTAGAAAAAGAATTTGTAAACTCTTTCCAAAAAGACTGTGAGAACCTAATGTAGATCTTTCAACTCATTAGCAGTATTTAAGGGTGCCTGCACTCGTTAGATTCGCATAACCTCCAGATCATGTTGATATCTATTTACGCGAAAGGGGAGAGCATTATGTTGTTTTCCGTTAAATCCCATAGAACATTCAGATTAATGTTGCCAATGCTGGTCAATAATCGACTCTATAGTTCACTGCTGAATCATACGTGACTTTCCTTGATGTAATTGTACTTCGAACCAAAGTTCTCCCATTTGTTTAGGCGCATTCTTTCTTCTATTTCATTCTTTGGAGCACATTCCAATATAATACTCATTCACGAGCTACGAAACATGCACACAAACACACATACTTAGTTGGGTATTGCAGATCAACAACATGCACATACTCATAATCGTTGATCGGAACACAGAATCTTGACAACACCGATCTTTTTGTTGAATCTTCATATTCGTGATAATATGAAGAGAACAATGAATCATATTGAATAGGCAGCTAACACTGCACTAAATTGAAAAAGTGAGAAGCCACGAAGTGCCGTTGCACCAATTTTTCTTATCGATCGCTTTCAATCTCGGAAGCTTTTGCAACGAAATAAGCGAATACTTTTTGTAGCGATTAACATTCCTCACAATAAATTGTGCTTCAGTGGAACATGGATTAGCTGGCTACCGAGCTCCCCCTGGGCCGAACCTGAAACCGCTCCCGAATTTCCCCTGAACCGAACCTGGAGCCGGCTACCGAGCACCTCCTGTGCCGATCCTGTACCCGGAACTATACATGGCTATTTTTAAATAACCAGACTCTCGAATCATCATTTTTGCCAAAGTGCAGAAGTGCCTATCTTCGCACGGGAAGACCTATTTGACCTATGTTTTTAGGCAGCTGTCGAGTCGGTTGCGGTGATCAGTCGTGCTGCAGATACGATTGCGGCAACAGCGACCGATGCAGCTGCGACTTCTGGAGATAAAGTCAGTGTACTCAGTGAGGCACTATTGATAAAAGTTGTGAAACCCGGGAAGAACTAAACGCGATTATGACAAAATTTTTGAGAGAATTTTTATGTATCAAAAGTGCAGTAAATCTATGCAGTAAAATCTGACTCCGCCTCCTTTGCAGCAGCTGCACGTTTCTCACGCCGGAGGTGCGATTGAGCCCAACATCAAGAAAGAGGAGATTCAAGTGAAGGAAGAGCATTAAAACGAAGAATTATGCTCCTTCTCCTAAAATCCCGCCCCTTTTAGTGTACTCTCAATGCTGGGGGACTGAGAGTTTATAGTAAAATGTTAGTAAAAATCGGTTGCAATGTTATACAATCGTGAATCTACAAGTGATATGAAATATCTGTAATCCAAGAATTGGCAATGAGTATTTTTTCCGCATTTTTGTTTAATTTTCATTTTCTTTCCGCTGTCTTGACCCGGCCGCTAGGATAGATAATTAGGTACGAAACTAAATAACATGTGAAACTAATTGTGGTTGTTAAATTAATCATTGCTCCGGCTCAAAGTCGGTACAGCGGAAGTTCGTTAGCCGGATTGATGATCGCTTTGCAGAACCCATGTTGCGGAAAGCGGAAAGCTGATTCTTTTGAGCGGTGAGATCTAATATGAGAAAGAAGTGAAAATATAAATATTTTTGCTCATGCCTTGTGCACATTAATATTTATTTTGCCGACGCTTGGTCTTCGGTTCAGTATCAAAATACGATAGTTTGCCGACAATGAATTGAATTGAGGAGATCGGGAGAAGGAGTCTTTGCTCATTCTCCGATCCCCTCACCCTATGTTACCCTCTAGTCTTTTGCAATATCACGGAGCGTCGTGGCGGGCGCTTGTGAGCCAGTTTCCAGGCCGTAGATTGTGGTGGAGAGAGTGAGGGAGGGATCCCTGGTCGGTGCTCGGTCTACGACGACCGGACGTCCGTGCCAAGCGACGCGTCACTAGGGTGTGCGACTCGGAAGAGTTGAACAGCCGGGTGGATAAGGACAACCGTATGGCTCAGGCTCCGAAAGGGAGCAGGAAAAAGGTTGCGCGCGTTGACAGTGGCCGGATAGCGTCTGCGAGTAGATCGACCTGAGTAGCCCGCACAATAGACTCTCGACCCACAATCGTTTTTTTTGGAAATTCTTTTATAAATACATTTCATTTTTCAATTTTAATGACCCCTCACCTTTTGACTGCGTTTTTTGGTGTGATCAGGCGATTCCGAAAAAAAACACACACCGAAATACACCATGGATCTGACATAAAGGTAAAGGTGTTAGGTTTTCTACAGGCAAGGCGGTCTCGACCACCCCTATGCCTGGGACCCCTTTCGAGGCATGTTTGGATCGTGATTTACCAATCACTACCAACATTTCTTAACCCCCTTGGTTGGGTGTATCTGCAGGCACGGGGGTCGAACTTGTGACCATTCGATTCGCATTCTAGCACACAACCACTGCGCTACCCGGCCTGCATAATCCTAACAATTGTAGACAATATTTCCGTGCTTCCAGTACAAACTCATTAACAATCACAAATTTATCAGAGATTTGGAATGGTAACGGAAGTCACTCGTATTGTAAGAAAAACAACGTACCGTGTGAATTTGGCGGACTAGGCATGAACAAACAATAGTGTACGGTAACAAAAGTGAGATCTGGAGAGTTGCACAACATTCTTTTGAAATACCCGGAAACAGTTGGTGATGACGAAAATTACTGACTATACTGTGGATATTATTATGTTACTTGAATGTTGCGATGCTGTTTCAGAGTCTCAATAACAGTCTGAACAATATCAATGCTGTAAAATTAGTCTGCTGCCCTACTAAACTGTTAATCTAAAAAGTGGTTAGATTACGACAAACGCCACATCCAAGGGCGAATTCCTCTCCAGTGGGGGCATGGTCCACCCTAAGGGGACACGGTCCCTCCTCCATTTGGACACATTTGGAACCAACGGGACATTGGGGAAGCAATTGACGGGGAAGGGTCATGAGACGTTGGAAATCATCATGACACGCTGTGCAGAAATGGGTTGTACCGAAGCTGAAAGAGTTTAAAGATAAGCCGAGTTAATTGTAATGTTATTTGTTTGGAAAAAAAAGAAATATTGTTGCCGATGGCGAGAAGATCAGTAGATTTCAATTGAACCCACCAGAAATATACAGCGATCGAGCAGCAAAATCGACATTTGTATTCGAGAAATTCGACTCCGTGACGTCCACACATCTGAACATTGAAATAGACCAACTGCTTTTTTTCCGAACCTCTACGTTCCATCAATTCATAAATGATTATGCTCAGGGCAGATTTCCTCTCAGTGAAACTTTTCTATGTATTCATGTGCACTAGTACTAAAATTAATATGGTAAACGAAGTTAAGCGAATATCTTACCTGTACTCCCTTCACATCGCAGCAACCTCCACATATTAACTCCTCCGGATTGTATTGAGAAGTGTCATTGCCAACGAGTTGACAACGGCTCTCCCCACCGAAATATGCCTGAATTCATTAATTGACTTAGTTATTAAATATGTAAGTAACTAATGAATTGTATTTGACTTACCTTATCGCACTTGTAGCAGAGAACGTAAACGTATCGATCCATCGCATAATCTACAGGACGATTGAAGAATTCACTTAATAGAGCGAATGATATGGGAAAGGAAAACAATATTTTATTATGTTAGCTTTCCTATCCAGCCGTGTTGAAACAAAATATCGCTTCTGATGCTCAATACATTATTGTAGTTGATTTTTTCCCTTCTCATACTTGTTTTTTACATTCTCATGCTAGTTTTGTTTTTGTTTGGAGTTATGTTCCAGTAATAGCAGCTCTCATTCTTTTCTTTTCTTCGATTGATTCCCCATCTTATTTATCTTCTCACCTCTCTTGTTTTATCACAGCTGCACAAGTCAACAATCCATCATATTCCAATCTCATTCTCGCCTTTTTCTCTACATCTTCCTTAAGGGAGAGAAGAGGTTCAATCAATTGGGAGAGGGAAGGATGGGCGATCTGAATGTGTTTCTCTCATTCTCAGTTTAATTCAAATAATACGATTAAAATTAGGATATAAATGAGACGTAAAATCACCTGGCAGTTGCAGAGTGGACAGTTCATAAATCGGAAGAGGATTCGAGGTCCATTCCATCGTCGCTCAAGAATGGTTTTGAGGCAATTGTAATGGAAGACGTGGCCGCATCTGAAACTCCCACGATTTACTCAGAGATGTTACGAGGATTTTCGCTTGTGTTGTAACCTATTTAATTCTTAGAGAATTACGAAAGTTATTGGATCTTATCTCATTCTACAGAATAACAAAAATAACGCATTGATTTTTGTATGTCTCATGCAAAGTTTCGCGTGACTGACATAACTATCAAAATGTATTTTAGAAAATAATAATATATTAAATTACTCTAGCATGAGCGAAGGCTGTGCTCCGATTCGATCAATCAGACAAATTACACAAACGTCGTCTCCGTCCTGTCGATTTTCTGAAAGGAAACGAGTCTGATCCAACAAAACTTTACATTTCGCACACTCCAACTGAAATTAGCTCGTAAGTCAGCTAACTGTTTCGTGTAGCTCAACAGAAAATAGGTTAGTTAACATTGATAGAATCCATGTCGTTCTTAAAGTAGAGACTATTTTGACCTACCGTCAGAGGGGCATTTCATGCAGGGTAAACATGCCGCTTCTCCTTTCACTCCACCACAGAGGTGACCGCAATCTTTTGATTTGTCGCACGCAATCTCCTGAAAATTATTATTATTGATTATTTTATTTTGGTTTCCCGAAATAATGAGCGATCCATTGAAAATTATTATTATTGATTATTTTATTTTGGTTTCCCGAAATATTATGAGCGATCCATTATTAACCAGACCGTGGAATGTATGGGTTGAACATGACATAAATGCAGAAAACAATAACTAGTCCATTCATGTTAAAACTTCTGACAACGTCTAATGTTCTGCTTGAATATGTAGATATCAGGTTGTAAATTTTATCATTTAAATTTTAATGGTCTTACCTGCATCGCTAAACACTCCTCCTCCGCACAAATTCCCACTAGTTGACGTTCCGAGGGAAGTTGAGAAGAGCAGAATCTGAAAATAATCGATTATTTTTGAATCATGATTCTTCTAGTTGGGTGTTGCATTATGATCTTTTATCAATATTTCTGGGCTTTCTCTAATTTCCCACCTGCATCGGCTCTTTTGCGTAACAGCGAGACAATTCGCAGATTGCATTCGTCCAATGGAAGATGATGAAGATGAAGGAAATAGACCAAAATCAGCAGTGACCTCGAATAAATAAGTAGAATCGATCACATAATTCATTAGAGTAGTTGAGTCTCTGCTCTCGTGAGCTAGAAAATAAAGTTGTCATACGGTACCTCGACCATTCCAGTTAATGCAGTTGAATGGAGTAGGATAAGGAGTGAATGAAGCCGCAGACGAGAGCAGCCAGAGTGAATATCCACATGGGGAACGGAGGAGGAACCTGCGATGATTTATCATTCCCTCCATTATCATGAAGTCATTCAACACAAAATTTCGAAGGAGAGACTCTTTTTGTATTGTTCACTCAGACCTCAACGTGCAATGTCTTTGTTTGAAGATCAGTTTATGTATATCAAAAGGTTGAACCTCCAATGAGATGAGCTTCATGGGCGCGATTTCTCTTGTTGAGATGTAGAATACGGAAACAATCGCGGCAGAGTGAAGAGGAACACACGTCACAGTGAACCTGAGAAAGAGTCATTGGAAAGAATAACAGTGATTGATCCTTTGAACGACAGAAGGCCTCATTTTGTTTCAATATTAATCCGCATGTAGGTTTTCCGCATATTGCACATTTGTCAGTTTCAATGGGTTTGAAAATTATGATCCTGTAATATAGCTGATATTAAAATGAAATTGTTAAAATAAAGAATAGTTCAAATAAAAAACATATATTATTTCGTAAATAATAGATCGCTAATCCAATAGATTCCAAGAGGATTCTGGTTTACCTGTGCAAGTGTCCTTCCGTCATCATGGTTCTCACACAAAAGTTCGGGTTCTTCTTCTCTCGCTTGCTGCAAATTCCGCCATCCTTCAGCCAAATCCAGCCATTTCTTGTCTTTTAGCACGGAAAGAGCCGCGACTGCCAACCAGAATCTGAATGAACAGTTTGCTGCATTGATGCTGTGTATTTGCGTAGTACACCTATTCTGCATTTTCAGAAAAGAGTTCCAAGTTACTCGCAATAGCAGCACTATTGCGTACTACTCGGACGTTAGAGGTTTCCCCCATTTTTAAGAAAGAAAAGGAATTACTAATCAAAGGAGAGCTAATAGTAAGTTGGATTGTTTCAAGTGTACTGGAAGAGCAATCTGCGGTAGGAAAAATCGATTGACAGAATTTACCTTCTCGCTCTCAATGCAATCTGCAGTGGATCGATATTCACTCCACTCGTCGAGGGAATTGAAGAAGAAGAAACGGAAAAATCAGTGGAGAGATGAACGATTGAAGCAAGATTCGCAGCCAACTCTCGTTTGACACAATCGGACCATTCGGACGAATATCGATCGGAACTGAAGAGAATACCGTATTGATCGGTCTATGGTTCGCAATTGTTTCACGTTTCATCAGTCGTTTTTGCAACTTAGTTTTATCGATTGCAATGTAAAACTGACGAAAAAAGAATGATGGCAGTCTCTTGATTCTTTCAAATAACCTTCAAATCAATATAAAAGTCTTTCTTTGAACATACGTGATATCATCCATTAGTTGCAGTACAAGTCTTCCAACTTCGGGTGAAATGCTTTTGTCCATTCTCCAGTGTAGTGGAGCAGAGTGCAAACATGACGACTGACAAGTATTAATTACTAAGTTTTCATGTGAGTTTCAGAAGAGGTCGAAAACGGACTTGTTGATTGTTTGAATGTTCTCTTCATCCTTTCTCAATTAAAAAAATTATTTATTCCCAGCCTAGATCTCGATATTGTTTTAATTACTGTATATACAATAGTCATAGAATTTTCAATCGAACATGTGATAAATATGTAAATTAAACGTACGACAAAGTGTACGGTAGTGACAGTCTTGGTTACTTTGTCCTTGGCTTGCAATGAGATCACTTTGGCTATAGTGACGAGAAGATTGGACACGAAGATCGACGTGTTCACCTAAAAATACCTTTTTTTAAATAAAAAAAACCATTTCAATGAGTTTTCATATGAGTTTCACAAGACGGTCGAAGTTTCACAAGACGGTTCTCTTAATCCTTTCTCAATTAAAAAAAATCTATTATTTATTTCCAGCAAAGATCTCGATATTTTTGCGTTGTAGTAAAATACAATTCAGTAAAAAGTACCAGAGTTCAAGCGAGGAAAGAATACCAAAGTAACTTTCAAAATGGGATTATCACTGAGTATCTGTGGAACACCTTCCCACACAGTCTCGTGTTTGGTCCCTTGATGGAAGACTAATGGTGCGCAAATTTCATGGGGTGCAAGGTGCACATCAGTTTTATGCATCCTTTCATAACTTTCTTGCTAGTGAAGCTACCACTTCCAAACTTGATACAGATATTGCAAGCCACGTTTGGAACATTTTCCTTTTTGATTGGAGAGATTTCGTTCAGTTTGAGCTGAGTTACACTCGTTTTCCACCCTTTGATGGGGAAATATCCCCGAAGAAATTAGCGCAGCATCAGAATTTATACATAATCTTACCTGTGTTGGTTGGAAGACGGCAAATAGTCTCTCTATGGTCTCGATTACTTGGCACTGCACTACTTGAGGGGCAAATAGAAGCAATTCGGAGAGATTTATGAGAAGGTGATCACGGGCTGCGAATACTTCTGTGCCCTTTCTGAAATAGGAAACGAATTGGATAAACGCTTTTATACGAACATTATCTACACCTAAAGGTACGTTCCTTATCCCGTGATCAATCATTTAGTGAATGCGAGCTGCCAAATATGGGCAAAGATCAAAGATCACCTCGATCCGACCACTCTGACGAGCATAGCCATCAATCCGCATGCATACGAGTAATTTCGCTTCGATCGATCGCGAAGGAGAGCAACTTCCCTGCAATTTAAATATTATACTAAAGTATTTTTTAATTCGAATAAAATAATAATGATACAAACTGTTTTGAGTTCAATAAGTCAATCATGTGATGTGCATATTTTCAACAAATATTTCTTCTCTAGTACTCATTTATCTACTTGTATTATTGGATAATGTTCAAAAATAATAGCTTCTGTGGTCGTTTGACTGACCTCTCAAGCGCATTGACCATTTGGGAGCAGACATAAGTCTGCAGTGGTTGCAGATGAACGCGAGAGAAGAGAAGATCGAGAACTCGCTCACGAAGAGACGTGTGCTGATCCTCTGAGAGCTCATCCGAAAATGCCTGATACAAGAATCCAATGATAATGAGAAGCGAAGAATAGTATGATTACTGGTAGTAACGGAAGAAATTACGGAATCTACGACTTTCAACACCCAAACTTTATACTTTTATATGCACTGTCATTAAAAGTTTCATGCAATGATGATTCACCTGGCTGGAAATGGCTTGGAACAGGGCGAATGCATCTCTCTGAGGTCCGTTGAATACTAGTAGATGGGTGGAAGGAGCGAGGGAGGGAGAAGAAGGAGGAGAAGGGAGAAGACCGAATACGAGTAATTGACGGATTCTAACGGAAGGAGCAGGGCCTTTGAGGATGATTTGGACTGAGGCAAGACCAGCCACGCATATCTTGAGCCAACCACAAAATTGCTGAAAAAGGATGAGAATTTATATTGAATCGATACAAACTTAATATTGTTTTTCTCAACACATTTTTGTAGTCCAGGAAACCTTTTCTACATTGAACACATTTGCAGATACTACTTTAGTCGATTTTCATTAGTTGTCGTTTGTCCACCGTTTGTCTTATCTAGCCACCTCTGTTCTCACCTGTTCAACATGTTGATCGTGTATATTATTCCTCGTTCCATCTCCATTCAATGCCTTCGCAGATACATTCGACACTCTCCACTGATCATCTCTCACATTATCGATGTAGAGACAGAGAAGAACGGCAGTCGAATGCTCGCATCGAACAACCAGACTACGGTAGCGAGCCTTGTCCTGCAACGATCGACAAATCAATATCCTGCAACGACCAATTGACCGTCAATCGATACAACGCACAGTTACCAGTAACACAAATTACTTTGGTGGTATCTATAAAGATGCATGCTAAGACATACTTCACACATAAACATAAACTGCATAAACTTCGCAATTTATAACCTACAGTAGTAATTAACAACGGATCTTATTACAGTACCTCATCGCCGCTCTCCCAGAATGTTTCGGGACTTCCATCAGTGAGACAGACGACCATTGCTTGTCTCGAACTCGCTTCGACCCGACAAGAAGAAGTGATATCACTCATTCTTTTGACGTCGACTCCGGAAGGAGAAGAAGTGTCCCTGAATAGATTATAGTGATTGAAAGCACACGTGAAATGAGTCTGAACTACTTCATTTAGTCCGCATTTTCCTTAACAACTCTTGTCACTAAGTAATTTCCGTTGAGCAATAATACCGACGCCTTCTATACAAGTCAAAAACGATACTTACATTTTTATTGCGTTATAGTGTAGAGGATATTTGAATTGTATTATAGTATGTCGAACGACTCACAGACTGATCGACATACTCATTTCAGTTGTATAAAATGGCGATGAAACGTACATCATTCCAGTCGATTCTACACAGAGCGCATCGGAGGACGGCTCTGAGAGAACGCCGCCTACTGTAGCGAGGATATTGCAGGTGAGGATGAGTAGGTCCTGAACGGATTGGAATCTTGCCAAGAAAAGAGAGGGCCTGAATTGTCATTGTTCCAGGAAACTACGGTAACACTCTATTCTTAATTATAAATAGTGGAGAGAAAAAAATTAATAGACTTAAGCGCGGACGTGTTATGTTAATTTAGAATTAACAAATCTTTATTTTCAGCACAACCTGTTTGCGTGCTCTCTAGTGTCTGAACTCGCTTCTAATCCTTTCTGTAGGTTCGGGAACATGATCTGACCTGTTCGTGGGCGGAGAGTTGAATTGTCCATGCTTTGAAGCAAAGTGATCGAAGTCTCGTGTCGAGAGAAGAAGATTGGAGAATTACTGCGACTGTGTAGAGAAATGAGTGCATCTGAGAGATAAATATTGATTACTTATCAGAAGTCTCATATAAGCTACTTGCAAGATTGTCATTTCGAGATATTAAAATAATTTAATGTTTTATCACCGGCTATTGATAGCGGAAAAATTCGCCAATCTTAAGAATTATAAATGAGGTAGCCGGACGGTTTCTGATTGCTACTAAGCTGAAAATCAATAACTGCTCTCACTTGCTGCACCATCCAGGTGCTGAGTGGTCCTGCGAGGAAGCAAAGTCTCCATGGATGAGGGAGAAGACGAACTGGTGAACGAGAAGAAGAGAGAGAGAAGAGAGGAGAGTAGGAAGAGAGAGACCAGATGTATCTGATGTATAATGGTCACATAGAGCTCAATGATAATATCTCTCTGTTATCACAATATTATTCGGAAATTCATCTATCGATTTCTGCCTTTCTAAAATGGCGAAGAATATGCTCCGAAATTATTCGCTGTACTACATCACAGCATCCAGTTGGCACCATGCCAAGAGTGTCTCTAGTTGTCTGACCCTCTCGTTTGGTGCGCTCTCTCACCATCTCTCTCTTTCTCTAACTCGTTCTCGCCGACTCTGTTTCGAATGCTGTGTACATGCGTGTCATACACTCCTCATTTTCATGTGGGGGTAACATTTAAAAGTTTCTTTAGAATATGTTTTTGTATGAAACAAAAAAAATCAGCCACTGATCGCTGGGCATTCGATGGTATAATTTTTAAAAAATGAATTACAGTGTTCAAATACTCCCGAATGATACTGTAATTTCGCTTACTGTAATATGACATCGGATATTGAAGTCTCCGAAGAAACGAGTCTCAACAGCCAATTCCAAACTCGGAATGCGTGAGCGAAGGCGACGGCTCGATAAACGGAAGTGGAAGAAGACTCGCGGACTCTGAAAATGATAGACTTAGTTAATCTTTAATCTTTAATCTTTATTCTCCAAGGGGCGATTTTGGGAGGGATTTGGATTTATCTTGACGTTATTATGGATTCTTCGGCTCTGGATCGAGCACTTTTTGTGGTGGCGGAATCAGACAGTTTTCGTGTCACAATCACAACTTACGGATTCGCGAGGTGGTCATGACTAATTTTGGGGTCTTTCGAAGACCTACGGAGAAGGGGATTTTGGGGGCAGTTACTGGGCGGGAGGGGAGGTTATTCCAGAACGTTATGGATCGACTTGCACAAGTGGAAATAGAGCCTGTTCTGTAAGGAATCGAGATGCGTAAGCCATGAGAAAATCTGAGAGAACGTGCTAAAGGAGCAAGCGTGTATAGATTGGTGGTACTTCCCGGAGGTCATTCAAAGAAATGAATGTGTAGCATTACTTGGCATTATACCTATGTAGCAACATCAAAAGGCCATCGCTTATTTTTAGAACAACAATTACTCAAATTCCATTGAGAATTCTGCTAAGTTTTTAACAATATTTGAAAATTTATCACATACCGCTTGAGGTCGTGATGTTCCAGAACAAAGGCTAAAACTGGTCTTCTTAGCATTGCTGAGGGCGCAGAGGCAGTGGAAGATGTGAGAGAAACCAATGATTTGAGGGCTATCGATGGAGATTGCAGCACCTGCAGCAATGGAATGGGTCGTCAGTTTACTTGTTTGCAACCCGGATTTAGGACTGGCGTGAGAAGTACGCAATAAGTATCATCAACCGATACTCACCTCTCCATCGGGTAGTAATCCTCTCTCCTCCTTCTCCCTTCCTTTCGGACCAGGATCCGATGCGTGAACAGTGCCAACTCTCAACAGCGACGTTTCCGAATCCCTTCTAAGTACTGCTTGAGATGACGCGAGTTTGTTCATTCTCTGTGAAACGGCTGATCCCTCTCCGACCATGGATCGATTAAAGGAAGAAGGAGTTACAGCAGCAGTGGGAAAGAGATTGATCGTCCAACCAGAAGTGTTTGTGGACGAGTTCTGAAAGCGTTAGTCACGTCTGATAGGATATTTGGGAATATTTTTTATTTTTTTTTATTTTTTACCCGTTTAACCAGTATTTTTGCAAGCATCTTCCTTACTCTTTCTGTTGCCATTATTGCAAAACACGACGGAAGGAGTAAAATGTCTAGAAGCTCTGCTTACCTTGGAATCTCCCCCATCAGCAGACGCATTCAATTCCAACAGGAAGAGTGCATTCTGTTTCATCACAGTTTCCGGTCGAGATGAGAGAGCGGCCGAAGAGAGACGAAA
Source organism: Pristionchus fissidentatus (assembly GCA_036245785.1). NCBI lineage: Eukaryota > Metazoa > Nematoda > Chromadorea > Rhabditida > Neodiplogasteridae > Pristionchus > Pristionchus fissidentatus. The sequence goes on from BTSY01000001.1 coordinate 6,907,733, forward strand.
CTCGCGCCATCGACGCTTCCGCTCCTGCATTTATATATTTTGATTTTGTGAATATAATAAAAAAATATCCGTTATTTAGTCCAGCCAAATCTGTCGTTTCGGCTTTGCAGTTGGACAAAGAGTATGAAGCAAAAACATATTACGAATCAATACAACTATATTTCTTAATTTAATTTTTCAAATACGAAGAATTGAAAAGACTATAGCAGGACGAAGAACAGAGTTAGTAAATAGGGCTTGAAACTCATTTGGATTAGAAGAAAAGTATTTATTCTAAATGGTCAATATCATCAATGTGGGGGGAGCATGGGAGTTAGCAAATGAATTACTTACTTTTTAGCATAGAGAGCATGGGCAATGAGGAGAGCCTAAGTATAATAATTTATTTACTAACTCGCATGCATGGCGAAGTATTTTTTTGTCTGAGTGTATGCCCACCTGATTGTGTCCTGCGGCAGTCATTCTCATGTATTTCTGTCTGCATGGGGGACAGAGTAGATACCACATGGCCTTCGCTCGCCCTCCCTCTCCACATGTTCCACTCCATCCAGTCGTGTATCGAGCTGTCGAATTGTATCCGTGACCCTGAGATATAGCTTGTGGATCCATCGACAGCTGTTCTACATCATTGCACAGGCAAGCAAACTATTTTTTAAACCCAGGCTCAGTGGTTGAGAGATACTCATTATTTTGCCCCTGATCCCTTTCTGACAGTTTGGAATCATATGAGGCCCTTCAACATTTCTTATAGGAGAATCTAGTCGTGAATAATTACATTAATTCGCTCCCTCATCACTATCATTACAAAACCCATTCCTGCTAGGCTCAGTTATCGATAGATCTCGAGATATACAGTATACCTGTGAAGGTCCTCCACAACCAGGATGCGCGCTTCTCATGTGCACAGTGACTGGCGCTCTCACTGGTTCGTCACACAACTCGCAGTCAGAGGAGGAAGATTTCTGAATGACAAGGCGCATAAATTGAAAGGAATTATTCCCTTTTGATCCGATCGCTTTTTAAAGTAAATTAAATGAATTTTCGATAGTGAATCAAGTATATAGAATCTCATAAGAAAAACTATCTATTTATGAGGTCTCACATTTTCGAAAATTGTTTTCGGAAAAAACCATTATGTATAGAAAGGTGATATTGAGAGTGAATTAGGGATTTATACTTTTATAGTTAGTTTATATATTTTCTACAATCGTCTCGTTGTTTCCTTACGTGGGGCGATGGTGTTACTTCATTCTTAGCACATCTCACGGCAGGAGGAGAGGGAAGAATGAGATGTTGATCGATACTCGTTCGAACTGAATGGGAGAGATCTCTCCACAGTCGAATGAGAGGAAGAAGTGGAGGAGGAACGAGAGAGAGCGACGAGAGAGAACCGTCGCCCGTTGCGAAGATCTGACATGAGAAAAAAATGAAATAATAAATTGTGAATAAAACTATAATAACAAGGAATCAGGAATGAACTATTGATGAACTTACTAGCCTAACATCCTTCCAATTTAGAAAACTCAAGCAAATGTATGTTTATTTTCTCTTATTCTTGTTTCTCATGTTCTCCTGCTCATGCGTTGTTCTTTTTTCTCTTCAGAATCGTGTGAAAGTCATTGGATGAACTCATAAATGTGACTTACATTCTGGAGATTGGGATGGAATTTTAGATAAGTCGCCGCTGCCATAGCATCTTTCACGAGATGTTCATGCCAGAGGAAAGCGCCGAAGACGGATCGAATACAGTCGACAATCGAGGGACGAAGAGAAAAACCATCGGAGGATCTGAGAAAGGAAGTGAATTGAGTTAGGATTGAGGTAACTTTATGTGTTTACTACGCTAATTATTCAGTATACGAAACCAAATAAAGCCAATCGCTTTTGAATATCACTCTGTTTACCTTGGCCTCAACCTCGCATGAACAGTCTCTTCCTCCTCTTCATTTCCATTGAAAGATGCCAATTGAGAGTGGACGCTGCTGTGACCTACCGCGTCCTGAACAGAATTTATGCATTTTGATCAACCTTCTCTCTCTCTCGAAAAGTCACTGTTCTTCAAACTCCTTTATAATAGCATTCAATTCGAAAACATGTTATCCGTTCATAATTTTAGTTTTTTTTAAAGAGCATTATATTCATCCGCATCCATAGATAGATGCATAGAGAATTCGCATTAATTTTTATCTATAGAAAATGAATCGATAATTCACTCACCTCGGCCAGGATGTATTTCTGCAGTGCAGCACATCTAATCCACACTCCTTGACTATTGTGAATCCATCCATCCGTGAGAATTTCTCTTCTTCCTTCTAGATATTCATCCTTGCAAAGTCCAGCAAGAGAGGGAGTTGAATAGAGAGCAACTCGATCTCCCTCGGCTAAGATGTACATCTGAACGATCACAAATTTGCCTTCCATTGTTAAACAGTACTGGTAACCTAGAAATTTTCTTAATTTTTGTGCTCTTTTTCACGACTATTGAATAATACAAAGAAGAAGTTGCGTCATCGATTAACATTCTACGCTTTTCACATGTTTTTTTCAATTACAGTAAATGAAGTTCAATAGTGAAAAGAAATGCGCTTTGTCTCAAAAAGAAGTAATGAAACATCATAGTAGTCATCAAATAAGCTGCTCTCACCTCATTTGCTTCTATGAGCACACTTTGCTCACTAGGCCTTCTCTTCTCATTATCTTCCACCGTCTCTCCCGCCTTTGAAGACTGAAAGCATCTTTTTTTTAAATTTCAGGAATAATAAAAAGTTGTAATTGCACTCGTGAAAAGATCAAAATTCTAGAAGCGAAGAATCAGAAAACTCTAACACTCGTAAACGATAAAGTCTCACAGTTGGATGGTCGCTCTTCATTCCATTTCCAATATCGATCAGTACTCGATCGAGTGCCCGATGGTACTGTAGACACCATGCTTGACTGGGAGTGGCAGTCTTAGTGTGGACGAGCACACTTTCTTCAGTAAGACGCACCCATCGACCTAAAATAAATCAATCAATAGTTGGTTTATTTTACACGGATGACCCCGATTTTTTTACAAGCTACGTGTTTTTTTCACAATAAAAAATACATATTTGTAAGAATGTTGTTTTGTGCCTTATAATTAAAAAGAAGTAATTATCAATGGAATATATACATATGGTAGATTCATTAGTAGGGTTCTCTTATTGGAACTTATTGGAATTGAACTCATCGTTCCTCTCTCGATTTCACTCACTCTCTAGCACGAATTGCGGCCTGCATTCCTTTGTTCTCCAAATTTCACAATTCCATTTGATTCCAATAAGAGAACCCTATTCATTAGTTAACTTCCTTAGTACGGTTAAAGGGGCCAGGCAGCCTCCAAATATAGATTTTTCATTTTCATAATTTTTCATACAGCTTTTCTCACTATAATCTAATGGAGAATGAAGAAAAAATTACATTTTTAGCATTTTTTTACAATTAGTTATTTTAATTTGAAATTCGACTCTGGAACGGTGCGTCGCCTATTTCCGAAAAGACAGAAAGCTGTTTAATTTGCTGTGATGATTTGATATTATTGGAAAAAAACAGGATTGTCGAGGGTTTGACCACTCCCGGACTGAATGAACACAATCACATTCCATCAAAGTTGCTGCTTTCGGAGATACCAATTGTGGTGTAGTCGCTACCGTAACCCGCTGTGGTGAAAAAGCGAAACTTTGAAAATTCATAACTATTTTTTAAAAATCGCCCTAATATGCGGTTTTAGCATTCTTCCGTGAACAGGATTTTCTTTTATTTAAAAATAACTTATTTTTTGACTGCCTGGTCCCTTTAAGCGAATCAACCGACCTTCTCCATTCTCGAGTTCTTCTATGTAGGAAACGGTGGATCCGCGAGGGACGACGCCCATTTCACTGCGAAAGGAACATTTGTTGGTTTAGGTTTCACTAGCAGATAAAGTAAACTCTATCATCTCTGCTTTGATAATCGCTGCGCATTCACTAGGAAATATATTAGGCAAAAAAGAAAAAAAACATTAGGAACTTTCAATTTGCGAACTTGCACTACAGAGTAGCGAAATCATAAGGCTTCATTATCTTTCTCACCTCGCAATCAATGAGGGTGACGTTCGAATTCTGACAGAATTGAAAACGACTGTGGGAGGAATGGAAGCAAGTCTTGCTTTACTCAATTGAGCCATTCGAGTCGATGATTTACGAGATGCACGCTCTCCCCGATCGATAACTTCGACCGTGAAGGTATGAGGAACCTGAGGAGAATCTCGTGAAACAGCATGGATGGGGGGGGGTGTCATGCCTAATACCTTTCTCATTGTCCTACAATATTTCCGAACAATTCGAGCAACATGTGTACAATAACGAGAGGAGGTGTGATCTCGCACTCTTTGGATTTTACATCTCCAGTACGAGCCCCGCATTGCGGATCATTGCGGACTAATGACTTGGTCAAGTTGAGAGAGAAGATGAAGTGTCCGAACCCGAACTACTATCGTAATCAAATAAATATAACTCAACGACCAAGAGAGAGAGAAAACTAACTTGAAATCCGTCGACTCGACACTCGATTCGGAAAGTTCCAGGGAGTCGAGGGAACCACGTGCCGCAATGTCTGCAACGAATTATTGCATCTTCATTAGCAGTTGAATCGCCCGAATAGGGCTAAATCACAATTATAATACCGTACGCTAATCTGAAGAAAGGTGTGGCGCAGTGTGGTACAGTGCGGCACTTTTTCGTTTTCATTGAAATTCACAACGAAAGAAGCGCATTTTATTATCATGTGAATCAATGCAATCGTTTCTCACATCATTCCACAGGCCGGTAAACCTTCCAGAAAGGCCTTTGGAGTGAGAGAGCGTGTGAAATCGAGAGGGACTCTCTCACTTTTGCACACTCTCTCGCTCTAACCCTGGTTTGGAATCATGTGTTTTCGAAGATCACTCACGTCGTGCTGTTCTTCTGTGTCATGCCCACAGTATCTCTCTGCATTCCCTCAGCGGCAAACGCGAGTCGAAGTTCTTCGTAGTTGTAATTAGAGAAGGCCGGCATCATTCCGATCGACATATACCTGATAACGAATAATGCAATTAATTAACTTAATATCAGACACTTTAATCCCCTAATTTCCCAATCCCAACAAGGGAATTTGGATGAAAATGCAAGAATGCGTCTAAGCGCGTTAATTTTCTTTTTATTGCCATTAGGTCGGCCAATCCATTAGTCCTTGTCCATGCCTACAAGGTGTATGTTCGGTCTATCCTAGAATATTGTTCTATCGTCTACTCTCCCCACTTACTTAAGGAGCGCAAACTCCTCGAGAAGGTGCAGTTTAATTTCTTGCGTAAACTTCACTATCGTTGTAAAGTTCCTTTCATTAATTACCCGTCCTCTTGTAAAAGATTCGCACTCGAACCTCTTGATTTCCGTAGACAATTATCTTCATTCAAGTTCATTCATTCCATTTTCTCACCCAAGTCCAATGTATCCCCCTCCCTTCTATTTACATTCAGATCTTCGTGTACTAGAGGTGCAACCTGTAAACTCTTCTCCATTTTTAGAGCAACAAACAATTCATCTAAAAACTTCCTTTCTCATCGCACATTCTCTCTTATCAACACCTTGCCCGATGATATTTTCTCCCTTTCCTCTCCCTTGTTCTTAAAATCGCTATCTCCTTATCTTTCTATTGAATATCTCTTGTGATCTTCCTCTCTCTCTCTCCTCTTTTTCTTTTCTCCTTAGCTCCGTTCGGGTCGCCTCGGAGGCGCCGCTTCTTCTACTTCGCTGCTCCCCGATCATCGTTGAATTCTCCATGTCGGTTCCGAGCTACCGGCTAGTGTGTACTCGCGCATTTATTGTTGCGATAAAGATATATAGAATAGTAATCACGTCCATTCAATCAATATTGTATTGTATTGTACCACTCCTCACCTCGCTTTGTTCATGTACACGGGAACGTATGGATTCTGCTGGAATACGGAGAGTTTAGGGAGCGTTCCCTCAGCACACCACGATTCCACCCGATTTCCACTACGAGAATCATCCAGACCACGGTGGATTATGACCTGCGCGTAATTGTAAATTAGATAATATTCAAATTTTCGTTTCGAAAAAAGTGTTTCTCAAGGATTTCGAATAAGAGAACTCACTTCGACCGCTACAGAATTACATTGAGCGAGTCGCCCATTCTGATCTCTCGTGATTAATTTGAGTTGTGCCGGCTGATCAACTGTGAATTCCTCCTGGGGCAGAAGGAGTTGGCAATGAACAGGGTCGATTACTGATCTGAAATGCATAAAATCGATCATTTGAATCAAAATCTCCATGCAAATCTTACCATATGATCATTGGGCAAGCACAAACTGATCCTTAAAGATCGAACGTCACTAACCCGAGGGGCAGCCAGCGAGCTAGAGATCCTGCCAGAGAAGAGCAACCAGCGATGAACTCACGGATGAATTTTAGTTCTGCAAATAAAATCATTTTCAATGTATTGCATACGCTATCGCTCACAGATAATGAGGCACCGTTTAATTTTACACAGGGAAATTCAAAAATATGTCATCATTCGAAAGACACACGAAAATAAATACAATGACAACAATACCAATTGTTTAAAAAAATGTATTTAACAAACCAGGCGAGAGTGGAGGTGGAGGGACACTTCTCGTGTGCAGTTCGTGCAGTGTTGGGATATGGCTCATATTGAGCCCTTTTCTCAACAAACTACCGTGCTTTTCCAACAGATCTTTCGTCTCCTCTTCGGCGATTGACAGTTTAGTGAGTTCGTCACCGTCCGAGGGCAGCTAAAATCAATATAACCATAATAATTATGATAATAATAATCATATTTGCGGTTTGCTAGAAAATTCAGGCCTAGCTTATGTTCTTTAAATGTACGATTTTAACGCAGTAATGTTTCGAGCATTTGCAACTTGTGTGCGAGATCGTAAATAATTCCAAGTTAATTATTCCACCAGCACCAATAAGCAGTGTACGTCTCGCTGACCTGCACCAATAATCTGCAAGCACTGGCTGACAACCATGCCAATTCCTGTTCCAGTCGTAGATTCGAATTGGCGCCCAGCGAGGAATATCCATAAACCGAACAGCGGAACCCGTACATCTGAGAAGGATGAATCAAAAACGAAAGCTTGGGAAAACTTTTTTCAGATTAATGAAATGTATTAGGTGTAATGAAAAACACGGTGTGAATGATGACTGAATTTGATAAAATATTTCCTTCGTTTCCGACTATGAATGAGTTGCGCATTTGGACGCGGCAAAATGAAAATATGTTTCAATCTATCCATGTAAGGCACTCGTGTGATTCAACAATAGAGTCGGTCCATATATTGATATACTAACTAAACAATCATACATCACTCTCTGCTGCTCCTTCCACTGCATTTGAACTCTCGAGAATGAACCAGATTGAATTGCCAGGAAGAGTCAATTGACGATTGCGCCAGAGCGAAGAACCAGAGTATCTAAAAATTGTCAACAAACTCTTAGTCATTCCTGTTCTATTTTTCTGATTGTGCCACTTCCTCCCTATGTTGCCTTGTTGTGACATAGATAGTAATAAGTCATGCCTTGTTTAGCTACCGATTATTCGATAAGCTAGCCTTACATTCATGGCAAACATTATTATCTGAAACATTTAGAAAGACTACACTATTCGTTTGCTCAACTCCAAGTATCCGACACACTCTGCAGGTTCCTGTGCTAGAAAGTGATCGTATCTCTAATCATGATATGAGTTGTGACTTTTGTTTCGATATCGCATTGTGATACAAACTCTGAGCTAATCGAACTGTCTTGCATACCTCGCAACGGGCACATAACATTCTCTATCCACTCCGACGTATATCCACAGTACATCATCCGCAGAAACCGTACGAGAGACGTCGTCCACGTCGAGAAACATCAATTCAACCTGAAAGAATATGCTCAAGACTATATTAATACAAAACATACTAGACTAAACATCGTAGGAACATTCATTCCTGAGGCAAGCACGTATGCATCCAAATATGATTCCTTATTTTAGACGGTCTGTAAAATACCAGCCGAAAACAGTTTGGTAGAGAAGTTGCATAAACAATTATTTCACCCTCACTCACATCTTTATCGAACCCGCAAACGATGCTTTGCACTGTGGAAGGCGCGTAAGGATGAGAAGATTCGACGATTGAATGATGGACGGGACGAGAACTGTCAGAGTACCTAAACATATCCAACCATTCTCTCTCTCTCTTTCTCTCTCTCTCTCTCTCTCTCTCTCTCTCTCTCTCTTTCGCACAATCTCCCGTCGCCTTTTCCTATCGTCATCAAAACCATTTGTTAATGTTATTCGGTAAATAGTTTACAACGGTCTCCAAAAACTGATTTAGCTGGGGCGGGTACTATGACCATGCGGTACCTTGAAACGCTGTTATTCGATGTTTCGTGTTTGGAGATTCCATTGAGATTGCTGACCATTGGAAGGAGTTGATCCACGATTGCAACAACCTGGATCATCTTTTAACGTGGAGCGAAAAGGAATAGAGAGAAGATTGTTGAATTGCCTCACAAAATCTATGGCTATTTCTATGTGTAATGCACGTATCTAAAATTGGGTTAAACTGTTATACTGGGAGGCCTGATTGTAACTTAAAATGTTTAATAAAATAACAATCAATACCTCGAGCGCTCTTCGAGGCATGGCCTCCATAAAAACCATCGAGAAACCAGCGATTGCACTTACGAGATCCCTTAAATTACATTTATTGTTTTATTACATTCATAATTATACTGTTCTATGCCCGACGTGACTGTCTTCTTTTACAATGGAAGCAAGCATCAAAGCGCTAACGATCCACGGCGTTTTTTCGGCAAAATGCCAAAAGAGCATATACCTTCGCACATTTGCATGGTATTTTCGCACTCTCTAACTGTCTGCCTCAATTTGCATAGACTAGCCAGAACGCCGTGCGATTACCTGGCCGCCGCTGTGAGTGTCCCAGCAGCAATCGATTCTCCCACTTTGGCAGTCATCAATCGCAGCAACTGGCAGAAACTTCTATTCAATCTTTCTTCATCACTCGATTTTTGTCCTTTCGGAGGTTCGTCCACGAGAGAATATAGAAGATGAGGGATTTGACCACGGGCGAGACACGTTCCATTTTGAGAGAAATCACTGTTGGAGTAAACAAGACGGGCGCCATTGAGAAGACGAACTGATGAAGCGCCGTCTGAAATGGACGATAATATTTCATTTATCGATTAATTAATATATTCTGTAGCTACACGTAAGTAAACAAGAAATAACCGTTATTAACTTATTATTTGTAATGGCGTACTCACTTTCTCCAGCAAAAGTTTTTCCTCCATCCAGACAGGATATCTTGATGACGTAAGTCTTTGCTGGATCAAGAGGCACAACTCGATTGAACTTGAGATTGGTCGTTTCTCTCCCTTCATTGGCAGACACGAGATGTGTCACTTTCTCCACTAATTCCCACTTGTCGTCATTGTTTGTCTCCGAATCAGCCTTGTACACCTGAAATGGAATATAATGTACAATGTCACCCAAGATTTAAAAAAAAGTGATTCTGTTGTATCTACACATTGTGCACGTTGTCTGAACCGGTGCAACACGTCCAAGACGTAGCCTATTCTCACATTGATTTTCCCCATTTATACCGTACCTCCAAAGTGTGTGTGGCGGTGTACTCTGTCCCACTAGAGTAAACTCCAATCCCAGCCAGTTGCACTCCACTTTTGTCCACTCGAAGACAAATTGCATCCGCTGCTCCAGTTGACATGTCCCAGCACGCGCCCCCCGAGCGACGACGGAAGCTGAGAAAGGTGTGGAATAGTCATATCGGATTTGGTTCTGAAGAAAAAAATATAGTTGAAGAATCAATGATAGTTGATCAATCACAGTAGAGATATTTTCAAAAAGAAATTCAGGTTTGGCAAGTTCAAGTAGAGATTCATTATTGATCGATGTCTGAAATATGGGAGGTCAGAGTTCAATCGTCTCACCGGCAGGGAGTGTTCATCAGCGCTGGTGTGTCTGTATGAGCAAAGTCAGCCTTCACGAGTTCCTTCGCTATCGATCGAATGAGAACGAGGGAGATTCGCTCAAGACTATAGGAAGATGTCGCCTGATGATGATATTTGTTTTATGAAAATTGCGAAACTGCACCCATTAATTTCATTATTCATAAATATATTGTTGTTAAATAATATTATTCTCACAATATGGCTTGTTCCGGTTCTTGCGAAAGCGACATCGAACAGAAATGAGAGAATACTCTGTAGGGAAGTCATGGATCGAGAGCGATCAGACCTGAAATTATATCTCTTCTTCAACTTCTCATGATTCAATAATAGCTGTAGAACTATTCAATATCTCACAAAGTTGAGTCGACATAGCTAAGGGTGTGACCGTTGCGCGTAGGCCGATAAATGTGTCCCAAACAATTTCAGTTTTGAAGTGAACTAGGAAAAAAAGGTTCGTACATGGGCGTCATCTTCTTAGACATTCTCTCTGCCAGATGTGGAAAGAGAGTAGGCCGTGGTTTGGGAGCGACGACATCAGGGAAGAACGACAACATCTGCAAGAGCGTGATGTCAGTGAGCATCGTTGAAAAATCAATTCAAGTTTGGCTTTCTTGCCAAAATCTGTACATTCCAGAAGAGTAAATCATGCGTTCCAGTACCGTTCCATTTCAAGAACCGACTGCACCGGATGCATGCCCCAGTTAAGTTCAAGTTGCATTGCATGGTTACATTCAGATTTTCTTACTTTCTCCTGCTCTCTAGCCGCTATTTCTATTGCAAATCTACCGAATGTTTTAATATTTCGAAATTCCATTTTATTAAATTTGCAATAAAAACGCCTATTTCGCTGTTTTCTTTTTTCCCACCTCTTCAGTATTTCCAATTGCATACAACAAAGCAGTTAATCTCCATTCGTTTCTTGGTGTGCTCATGTATTGAGACAATTGAGACGCGACGATGGAAGGAGAGGAAAGAAGAAGATGAGAAGAGGAAATGAATGAGGAGATGCACTCCTCCACTAGAAGAAGACGGGACGAATCCATCTGAAACTGGATAGTTTAGTTAATTTATATTTTAATTACAGTAAACCCATTATTTCTACAAATAGGCTAGCAAAAGTCTTTCCTCCATGTACTGTGCGGGCTGCACCCACTCTACCAATGCAATAGAAATATCGATACCTCCGAACTTTCAAAGTTCATGGCTGCTTCGAATATTGCATGGATTGCATCCAACATCGTCATTATTGGCTCAGCCATTTCATTCGATTCGTCCACTCGCTGATCACTTGGATACAACGTTTCAGAGTAGAATCTAAAGAATTTATTAAATTTTTCTCAATTTTGTCTCAACTCAAAAGGGCGCGTTTGATATGGAAAATCGCATATTCTCGGCAATAGAATCAAATCAGTTTTTCGTCGTTATAATTTTTTTAAATCAACTCTATTTACCGCAGCGTCTTTAGGACGAGAACAGCTATGAGTGTCGCCCTTTCCTGAGCCCATTGAGAATCCTCTGAAGGCGCGGTCTGAAGTAGATCAATTATCAAAACGACGAAAATTTGACAAAACACTACATATGCACCATAAAATGCACACGATTGATTTAATTCAATAAGAGTTAATGAACGAAATTCTTGAAAAGATATTTCGAAGATAATCGTCTGAAATAATATTTTTTCAATTTATCGATTATTCCCCAAAAATATACGATTAGTACATGTTTCGAGTCGATCATTCTCATGTATAACTTTGCATTTCTATTTTCCCTTTGCTATTGCTCAATATCTTTAAAATATCGTTGAATATAACAATATTCCTGATGAGAAATATTCTGTCTAATCCGTAGACTTGTTTAAATGTGAAATCTTACTTGTCTAAAGACGATGGTGGTCGCCCATCTGAGTATTCTTAGAAGAGAAGAGTAGACGGAGGGAGCAGGGCGAATAAGAGAAGAACGACTTATCGATTGGAGATCGGTGCTGAAATGGGAGACGTTATTAGGCCAAGGGTATCAGACGATGTGATGATGTTTCATTATAAATATTGAGAGGCATCATTACGATATAGTGAGATGAGAACGAATGAAATAGAGACAAGAAAGAACTCAGCAAACTCACTACATCTTCAGATCGATCGACTTTTCCTCAACAATTTTCTCCTCGCTTTCTTCCGTTGCTTTTGAGAGATTCTGTGAAAAAAACAACCATTACTCTGATAACATTTATATAACATATTAATATTTCAAAAGAGTGAGGACGTGAATCTCATAGTTTTACATTGACTTTCACCACTGATGGTGAGGATTGGAGTGTTTTACCTGGAAGTACATCTCCGGTATCTGTCCGACTGTGACGTCAGTTCCGTTGTTCGACAGCGTGGAATTGCGGAAGTTGAAAACGACGCCGTCTGCCTCCATTCGATTCTGACCATTGGAACCACAGTCGGATGAGGGGCCGCTGCAAAATCACAAGTATCTTTAATATTTTGTTATTGTCATGTATATCTATTTTATAACTCATTCATATAACTTGAACTTGGCGATGAAATGACTGAGTACAGTAAAATTAGGCAATTGAGCATCTATTATTTAGTTCGTGCAACACTTTGCAAAGGACAGGAATGGTGTTTTCCATTTAGTACTTAATGACATTGAAGAAGACTATTTATATTTAGTATGTATGAACCTGATCTTGGCAGAGATTACATGCCAGATATTCGCCCGGATAAGAATGGATTTGGAGAAGAGAATGGGTGCGATGTCGTTAGGAGGACACTCAAACAGCACCTGAAATTGAGGTAATTGAGCAAAATTTTAGGAATCCTTATGAAATTTTCTTCAGATCACATGGTAGTCTACAGAGGATGAGATAGGGAGGTGGATCAGTGAGAGCATCGTCAGACCTAATTGAAAGAGCTCGGAGCAGGAAATATGATAGAGTGATAGAGTGATAAAGGTGATAGAGTTTGTATGATGGCACTAGAACGGCTAGAGTTTCAATAATATTTTAAATGAATTTTTGAAAAGACCTCATCAGTAGTCGCCACTTCCTCCACATACAATTCGTCCCCGTCAACTCCTTGCAAGCGGAACATTTTAACTCTGAAACAGTAATCGAAGGTTCTGGTGGAATCAAACGAAGCCATTCTATCTATCGATCAGAAACAGGGAATATAGATTGGACTCGACAAGCAATGTTTTTGTTCGATCGGTGTTGAATATAGATACAATACTATGATTTTGTGAAATCTCACTCTTTGAATTGTTCGTGGAACTCACCTCGCATTGTACTCGCCCCGCCCTCCATAGAGACCAATTCCAAGCAGTCGAATGTCACACGACGTCTTGAACTGAACACAAATCAATGTATCGTGAGCTTCCTATTCCATCGAGAAACGAAATTAACTACGGCCGAGTCAGTCAAGCATGATCTTTATCTGATTTCCATAACTTCCATGCTTTATTCTCATATTCTGATATACTCACAGTTCGCAAATTCTATTAATTTGAAATTCCTTTTGATGTCTCACCTGTACGGCGTCAACCGAGTGGGCTGAGTATCCCCATCCACCTCCATTCGACTCGAATCGATTAATCACCGATCGATTCTCAGTCAGGCTGTTCGATTCCGATCGATATAACGGTGAAAGATCTTGCTGCAATAAGGATGCATTGTGATACGCGTTGCCAAATGCCATTCCAGTCCGCAAATAAAGTGCTTGGGTCATACATTGCTTTCAACAGTCACTGAGATCAAATTTTCCAGGAGAACGTTCAGAACATTCTCTAATATTTCTTTGTTGAAGAACGATTCTCCATCCATCATCGTTCCACACACACTCTCTCCACATGATTCCAAACATACAGATCAGGGTTGGAGCGAGAGAGTGTACAAAAGTGAGAGAGACCCTCTCGATTTCACACGCTCTCTCACTCCAAAGGCCTTTCTGGATGGTTGACCGGCCTGTGGAATGATGTGTCTCGTTTCGGCGTGCAAACGAGCGAGCGCCAGGAATCTGGGGATTGGAGAACCGTTTTCCTAGCAAATTTGCGCTCTCTGTGACGCAGGCAACCGTTCAGCTGATCTACCTTTCCAATCTGCGCAGGCATCACAGCGATGAGAGTGAGTGCGTAGGTACAGGAGAGAAGATTGACGGCGATGGCGAAGTTGGAAGTGCAGTTATCGGCTTCCACGGGCATCATCAACTCAGGCGTACGAAGGAAGCGGAGGAGGTGCTTCAATGAAAATGGTTGTGATAGAGTAAGGAAGATTTGAATGAGAATACGGTAGCTTCGAAATCTACACTAGTTTCAGAAATTACTCGGTATAATATTTGGAGCGCACAATGTATCACTCCGCATCCAACCGTATCTTATGCTGCGCAAATTTCTTGGGGTGCAAGGTGCAAAACAGTTTTATGCACCCTTTCATAACTTTTTTTCAAGTGAAGCTACCACTTCCAAACTTGATACAGGGATTGCAAGGCACGATCGGAACATTTTCCTTTTTGACTGGAGAGATTTCGTTCAGTTTGAGCTGAGTTACACGAGTTTTCCACCCTCAGAGGGTGGAATTCCACCCATGAAATTTGCGCCGCATAACACTGCAGTCGAAACAGAGTCGGCGAGAACGAGTTAGAGAAAGAGAGTGATGGCGAGAGTGCGCGCCAAACGAGAGAGTCAGACAACGAGAAATGTTCTTGGCATGGTGCCCAACTGTATGCTATGTTTAACCGTATCCAAAACATGAAGACAACCTCGTATGCCCTCGTTAATAGACTATGCTTTACATGAATCATCCTGCCCTCGTAACGTTATATATACAAAAAAAATGGATTTTAATGCTGCGCAAATTTCTTCGGGGAAATTTCCCCATCAAAGGGTGGAAAACGAGTGTAACTCAGCTCAAACTGAACGAAATCTCTCCAATCAAAAAGGAAAATGTTCCGATCGTGCCTTGCAATCCCTGTATCAAGTTTAGAAGTGGTAGCTTCACTTGGAAGAAAGTTATGAAAGGGTGCATAAAACTGTTTTGCACCTTGCACCCCAAGAAATTTGCGCAGCATAAGTCACCGTAAGAGTGGGTTCATTGTTCCTCGGCGCATCTCCTGCGATTGCCTCTGACAGCGAGACAATTCGCATCTCCGCTGCAGAGTAACTCCACATCACGTTGTACGTAGGATCCAACCAATAACTGCAAAACAAGCAATGTGTTTTACAAGTGTTTAAAAAGATGCACAGAGAAATCGTTCACCGGAAAAGAGCGATAGAAACATCTAAGCATTTTTCCGCTCCCTACTTAATCAATCAATTTTTTTTCATTTTCCTAGTGCTACACTCACGGGTATGCAATAGTTACTAATCATCTCACCTCGTATACAATCCTGCCGGTCCCAGTTGATGTTCGGCGAAAGAGTTCTGTTTCCGCTTCACAACAACGTAATCCTTGCCAATTTGACGAGGAAAAATGAAGATCGCGCTCTAAATTAGCTTTCTTCATTTGGATTACTAATTGGATTATTATGAATTATTCCAATATTAAATGGAAAAAATAAGTAAATTGAATGAACCGTAAACTCGTTTCACGGCAATTGTTCTATCAAGAAAAAAATTGTGAGATCTAAAGTAGAACAAGTCGAATTGAATGAGTTTGTCTTGTTTCATGATATTCTGAAGAATCATTGAATAAGAATAAAGTGCCTTATTGGCGACGATTTGGGCGTCGCTGATCGCTTCCTCTTCCAGTAGTGTCGAATGAGCGTGGACGAAAGTGACGTCACCCGAGGCTCCGATCCAACCTGACGTTTCCTCTTTCACACCCCCCAAGTTATCAGATTTCCAGCAATTTCCTTTGGAAAAAGAAGAAAAATGAATTTGCATTTTAACAGAAAGAAAGATATTCCAAACGCGACATCATATGTTTCACAGTAGCTAGATAGACAGTTTTTTCGTTGTTCCGATAGTAAGATGGTACTTGTGTAGCGATTAAAAAATAAATATTCTAGAGCCGTACCTGCCATGGTGCCGGTTCCGGGCCCGAGATCGGGCACCCGTGCAGGCACACAATGCCAGTCTTCGGGGCCACTGTCGCGACCGAGTTGACCCGACTGAAATGTATGCATTCTAACAATATATTCTGATAGAAGTGAGATAGAACCACCTCACTTCACAAAGAACTTGAGGTATTGCGTCCATGCAATGGGTATCACATGAGAGAAATAAAATGCTTTTCTAAATTGGGTAATGTAGTATCTGCTCTGCACTGCATTCACGTCGCAAAAGACATCGATTGTCACACAGCATACGAAAGAGCAACGGCGAAAATAAGTTAGAGAAAGAGGGAATCAGTGGGAGAGTGCGTGAAACGAGAGAGTCAGACAACGAAAGACGTTGTTGGCATGGCGCCAACTCGATGCTGTGTGTCAGTCATTCCAATACAAAACACTGCTGACAAAAGTGCCGACCATTCTTAATTTCTTCCATAGAGGGGTACGGTATCTAACCTTGTATGCTCCGAAAGTGAATACAGATCCGTCTGCAGCCCGCACGACGCAGTGGTTGCAGCCTGCAGCAACCTGCACCGGCTGCACGCCCGCAGGAAAAGACAACTGAAGGGATACGGTAGTCAATTGACAATCAATTGTCGCTTGGACTATTTCACAAAAGAGCTTCTACATCTGAGCATTTCCGTTTTCTATATTTCCTACCGTATCTATCTACTGAAAAATTCTATTTGAGAATGTAAAGTATACGAGAGAATATCGATTGCATTTACGGTAACAATTGGGACCGGTTTCACCTTCTGTGGTCCAGTATGCTTGAGCGTGTCTCCGACTCCCAATTGACCGTGACAATTCGACCCGAATGTGTACACTTGTCTGTTCGCCGTGAGTACTATCGTGTGGAAGTTACCGCAACTGACGGAAGCGATCTGGAGAAGTAGCAAAGTTATCAGTATTATTTATTCTCTATACAAGGAGTTTTCATAATAAGGACGAAACAATAAATGTCCGGGAATGAGCGCATTTTGTTTTTTTATCCCCGCAATTCAAAAGAAATATCTCTCAACCTTGATATCGGGCGAGTTAGGAGTCAACTGCAGTGCTGAGGGAGCGAGAGAAATTTTGTGAGTGACCGGAAGTACATCTGCGCCGAGTGATGGAGAATCGGACTTCGGTGGCCCACTTGGCAAAGTTGCCTCGACACACGACCGACAGATACCACATCTTCAAGTTTTGCGCATTAAAAATTATTGAAAATAAGTTGTTTTTTAAATCAACAAATAAATATAGTGCACTTTACTGTAATTTAAAAGTTAATCAATACATTCTTTTATCGTTCCGCAAGTACGGTAGATCTGGCAACTTCCGAAGTTTAGTGGACTTAATTTTGCAGCTTTTCAATTTTCAATTTTTTCATAGTTTTTATTATTTTATTCGCTATCCTATTCATTTATTGATTATATTCGTGTACCTGAGACAGGCGGTCTCTCCCGGTCCACACGGGCAGAGTCCGCCCGGTCGTAGCTGGCCGTGCTTGTCGCACGCGGCGCCGCGCGACGAGCACTTGCCGCACTGCACGCACATCGATGCCACGTCGTGTATCCACAGGTGTTCGGCGGGCGGACACGCGGCTGCGCGGAGTGACGACGCGTGACGCGGCGACGAAGTCAACGACGGCGACTGACACGTGGGTTTTACATTTTTCTTCCTTACTTTACAATAATTTCTTAAAATGGCATTTTTCGAGTGTGACTACTGATTTATTGCTATTGAGTTACGGTTTTATGGATGATTTAGCACCTCTTTCCTGCCGCACTGGCCCATGTTGTTCACTCCCCACGTGTACAGAGTGCCGCTGCGAGAGATAGCGACCGCGTGCACTTTTCCCATTGCAATCGCCGCGATGTGCACTCCGTCCAGTCCGAGCACCAGACCTGCCAAGTATTGTATCGAGATGTGATAGAGAGAGAATTTTAATGCGTACTGATATATTTAGGAACGCTTTATTTCGTCGTCACTTTTAGCGCACTATCACGTGAACGGAAGCCTTTCTCCAATAGAATAATTTTAGTCCTCACCGGTCTCCGGGTTGACTCTCCACGGGTGCTTTCCCATAGCGTAGACCTTGCCGTTCTCTGTGACGTACATGAAGCAGCCGGAGGAAGCGGCGATGCTGATCACTTTCTTCCTGAAAATGAGGAGGATCAAAAATTGTTGTATTTTCTCCCAACACGCGGAAACGATTACGCGTATTGGTATAATCCCTTTTCGCTTGATTCATTCACATTCGGAATATCTTTATCTCGGAACCTTGTTCCTAGCAATCCCTCTTGCTCACCTCCCCGCAGTGTGCAGTCTCCTCAGTTTGCCCACTTTCTTCTTCTCCTCATAACCGGCGATCCAGACGTGTCCTGAACCAGAACGGAACAGGATCGTCTCCGATCCAACCGAGATCTGCACGATAGTCTCGGGCAACACCAGCTCCATCCACGTCGAGCCGGTGTCCTGAACGAAAAGTGTAGAGACTTTGTGTTTAGTTCAACATAACAAATTGTGCTGATGAAACTTCTATTCCAATAATTGTTCTGATTTTTTGCCTTTGTACTCCAAAATTTAGAGTCGCGGTTTCTGTTCAATTTTACCTGCAGTCCCAGCTTGTTGGCGTTCCCCGCGTAGTAAACCTTGCCCGTTCTTGCAAGTAGCAGAGCTATTTCCTTGCTCACATGCAGATCCGATACTTGACCTGAGAGGATTGGGTTATCTTGGCAAGTTTCAGTTGAATAGTCTTGTATGGTTTCACGATACCATCATGTCTTTCGGAGCTTTTGATACACTCGTTTTTCGGTTATGTTTTGAGTTTTCATGACAGCGTCATGCTCGGGGCCATAATTTTAAAACTAAGTACCATGTAGCGAACTCGGCATTGTATTGATGAGTGCGTGGGGGACTGGTTGAGAATCGCCGAAGATGGAATAAGCGAGCTTGGTCAATCGCAGTTTCTGCTTCACTTTTGAATCGGAGACCGGTTGGAACGAGTCATTGAGCCGCGTTACCTGAAACTATTATTTACGGTTCTGTTTATGCACTCTTACTACTACTGAGAGTGAGGTTTTTTTCATCTTCATCGATTCTCATTTTGGACAATCCAGGTTGATTGAGGTGTCAACCATTATCCTTTAGTCATTTCCCGACTCACAACTAGGGTAGAGTTAGCGTCGAGATGTGCCTGGTAGAAGGCGGTGGCGTCGCAGAATATGGTTGAGTTTGCGGGAGTGGAGGGAAGGATGATCTCCCCCCTCTCACGGAGAGAATCCTCGTCCAGCACCCACACTCGAGATGATTGACCACGACGGAGATAGAGGGAACCAGAGCAGAAGGAGAGGACACAGTTGCGACTGAAGAGGAGACAGATTGATTTGGATAGCGAGGAGAAGAGTGATGTTACAGTATCACTTTCACACTGGCGAATTCAGAGAGGCGGTACATGCGATAAACATGGACTACTAGATACGGAGATAATACCGTATCCCCTATCTTCCCGACCCCTTTTCCACTTGCCATAAACATGACGACTGATTGCCTCTATACTACGTGGAACATGCAATTGCAACAAAACGTCTACCTGGCCTTGAGCATGACATTGCTGGCGTAGATCTTTCCTCCTACGGTCTCTGAGAATCCCGTTCCGATCTTGTACAGCCCGATGTAGTTGAGTACGTAGACGTACGCCCCTGCAATGCGTGTGATGTCTGCAGTAATGTCCATCTTATTTACAGTAATCACAATATGTGTCTCGATTAATCATCAAACGTTCTATTCATGCTGAATATCGTTTGCCATTAATGCACATCGTTAGATCAGCATTATTAACTTATTAGATTTTGATCTTTAACGGCCCGTTATTATATTCTTCGATGTTCGAGTGTTGATGAGTAATGCGTGAAACATGAAACTGACCATCGCTGGCGACGGCACTGTACAGTCGTCGATCGTCATCCGGTGTGTCGGGAGAGGAGTCGGACGGAATCGAGGAGAGGTCGAACGAGGAGAGAATGCTGTGCTCGGCCAGCGAGTAGCTCCACCAGTCGGATCTGAGATTCACGATGGGCATGAAGGCGTGCGAGTGTGGCGGTAGCCAATGAGCAGTCCCTTTTAAGTTGGCATTCGAAAAGTAGGCTCTACCATATGAGAATGCACATTTATGTACGGTGTCCAAACAAAGGTTTTCATGCATTTCGAGTTCTCGTCTTATAATTTTATCGAATATACTTGGGACGAAGTGCTAGCGAGAATCCCATTTAGCCTAAGCTTGTCGGTCGGTAGTGAGTGCAATGAAATGAGATCGACTCACGATGCGCCCGCTACAGCAAATGCTCGTTGCTGCACGAATAGGGACAGTCGATGAAGGTTGTCGGGGATGAGTATGGAGGAATTGGAAGAGGAGGAGGGAGAGGGAGAGGGAGCGGTGTCTGAGAAATACTGTCGGTAATATCATAATCCCACATTATGGTCCCCCCGCGAAAGTTATTGATATTAAACCGATGGCGAATCGCTGTTATAGTACAACGCGGTTACAATATACGATTAATGTAGGTGGGTAATCCATGTGAGACCCACCTTCACTAGTCGTGGCACAGCATAGGAATGAAGCGGCAGTAGCGAATAGAATGTCGGGATCGAAGGAGGAGATGGAGAGGGCGGTGAGACATGAGGCAGCAAGGGAGGATATCTCACCTCGACCTGTAGGTGATCGATTATTGGCGACCATCGATTTATCGTACTACGAGTGTCGTTACAGTTTACTCTACAGTTGTCTGATTAATTCGTTTATCTGAGCATGGGGACGCGGTAGCTCACCTTCGTGGTACAGCGTGAGTAGCGTCTGCTGGGTGTTCCTCAACAATGCTGACTCGTGTGGTCGAATCTTGAGTATCTGAAGGGAGGAGAGAAGGGCGGTGAGGGCTTGGACACACAGTTCCGAATCACGTCGAGCGAGTTGGAGAAGAACGGAGAGCATGCATTCGATGGATGTGGAAGCGAGTGAGGAGGACTGAAAGGGAGAATTGAATGGGAGACCGGTGATTGGTGTTTCACTTCAATAGTTTATGTA
This sequence comes from Pristionchus fissidentatus, assembly GCA_036245785.1. Classification (NCBI taxonomy): domain Eukaryota; kingdom Metazoa; phylum Nematoda; class Chromadorea; order Rhabditida; family Neodiplogasteridae; genus Pristionchus; species Pristionchus fissidentatus. The sequence continues at coordinate 6,928,900 of BTSY01000001.1, forward strand.
GATGAACCAGAGTTATTCGTGCATCAAATTAGATAGGCATAACTAGTAAGCAACTTCGTTAACGAGATGCCGGTCGGAGTTGAAATCTATAGTGCCCTGTTTTTTTTAAACCAAAATTAGGGTATATATTGTTCCCGGTGTTGGGCGAATGTTTATTGAGTCGTCGGTGAACCACTAATGTCAAGCATGGGCTAGAATGTATCCAGCAACAGGACCCTCCCGCTTTTTGCCTTTCGGTTCAAGCCATTACGATTTTGGATCAGACCCTATCGCTTGTTGCACAAAATCACCAGGTTTTGTCACTACTCTCCCGCTTTTTACCTACCAGCAACAACCCTTGCCCATGTTTGACTAATGTGCAGAGGTATAACTAACCTCGTGTTCAATCTCCTCTGCGCCCGGCTTCTCCGCATTCTTTTCTCTGCTCTCGTCCTCGGGGAATACGGTATCAACCGAGAGGGACTCACTTCGGAGATATGCACCGTATCTGGAAGGGAAAAGAGACGGTTGTGTGGATGGTATACTGTAGTGTTGATTATTTTTATTGATTTTATATTATATTAATCAAAATATCCAATGATCTTCTGTCCACTAGCCAGTGTTTTTCACAGTCCCGAAATTCGGGAACCCCCTCGCGCGCGAGGGGGTCGCGTAGGGTTGGGAGTAAAAATTACACTGTTTTCGATAGATTACATCGAAAATAATGTGATGACTGACGTTCCCGTGCCCTGTACTAACGATTCCTCCGCACGACTAGTCGATGCGATGGGGTCAATATTTCGGTGTCGGAAAATTTCGGGAATCGTGCAAATCACTGCCACTAGCTTACATTTTGTAATATCTCTTCGCAATCTGCATTAATAATGATGGTACAATTGAAAGGAAGGCTCACTTGAGTACGATATTCCTTGCAATAGCATGTAATCCGAATGGTGATGGGGCGGAGACAAGTGATAGGAGTGAGTCTAGAGGAACTGGTAGACAGGGACGATCTGAAATTGGGAATTGGATATGCATGTAATCATACTCTATTCATCGTGTTACACTACAATCTTTTCGTTCGTGGGCGTTATCACTGGTCTTATCAATGTCAACAATCGGATCTTTGACTAATGCCGCTTGGGTGTGAAACTAAATTATAGTAAAGAAAGGCAAATCATGTTTGTTGCTAGTGCTTCCTGTTTTGGGCTATTTAAAAAAATAGTAAATTAGATGTTCTTACCAGTCTCGGGGTCATGCTTGGGTTCGTGTGAGGGGAGGTGTAGGAGGTGTCCCTTGAGAGGGAGGGCGGCAGATCGATGGATGAGTCGTGCAAGGGAGGCGCAGTGGTCGGAGTGGTCGCCACTCTGTCCCTTCCGTCGACCGATAGATACAGGGGAGATGGAGAGGGAAGGGTCGGCTGACGACGCCTCGACGGTGTCCCCACGGACGAGATTGCGCAGGTGGTACGACATTAGCGAAGATTAATAAAGATTGGTAGAGGAGGAAACATTCTGCAATAGGATTGAGTGGGAACAAGACTGGCAGTTCACGGTTTCAAGCGTAATTTATGTGAGAGCAACGGCGCGGCGCTTGGGAATCGTATAAACAATGATCGGGAGTCGATTGGGGTAGGAAAGGTTCTAACCGTGGGGTGAACAGTGTGTGCAAATGTGACCAAGAAGCGAGAAGATGGAAGATGGGGAAGAGTGGCGCGCAACGTGCTTGCCCTTCCTTCTATGGTCTCTCTTCCATTCTCGTAGCCTGCGGCTATCTGTCACTGTCCCTCTCTCTTTCTCTACCCGTCTCGTCTCTCTCCTCTTTTCACCCACTCTCTCCTCTCCCCCCTCTTTCACTCCATCCATGCCCTCCTGCCCCCACTCGCTGTCTCTCTAATATGAACACGGAGCACCAGCCGGCCCTCCTCCCCTCTCCTCTCTTCTTTCGTTTCCTCCTTTCCCCTTGAATGGAGAGAGATCCAAACCCACACCCTCTCACCCCCTGTCCCTCCAATCTCTACCCACATGGAATCGATGCATGCAAGTGGCCACCGGAGATTACTCATTAGGTTTTGTCAAATTATGAAACACGGGGTGGACGAAATGTTGCGCGGACTGTTAGGGAAAAAACACGCACGTGGTGGCGCATGATGGAATGAAGAGTCAATGGGGGGAAGGGAGAGGAGGGAGGGATACGGGTGTGTACAGAGAGAAATGATAGAGTAGAAGATGGAGAAAAGAAGTGAGAGAATCTATAGAGTGGAGAATGGAGGAGATGAAAGACGAAGGGCCATATGGAATGGATGGAGAGAAAGAGATGGAATTCATTCAAGATGAGTGAGATGATGATGATCGGATGGAAGGAGAGGGGGAGAGAAGATGAAAAGAGTAAATGACTTCAAATCAAAATTTCAGTAATTTTATTTGAAATTTTTTTTCGTTTACATGATGAAAACATTAGAGAATTATTTCCCCCATGGTTAAATCCGGATTTATGTTTCTCAATTAGCAAATCATGAACATGACCCAGTCACTACTGGGCTTGCGCGAGTCGTCAAGTGCGTCAATGAAAGAGTTGCTGGCGCGGTTGCGGTGGCAGACGTATGCTAAAGTGGGGCAGGATCTAGGCGACACCCTGTTTTCCGGTTTCCTATTACTTTGCACTTTTATATTTTATTACTTATTGGGTTTGCAGATGATGGCTGCTCGTCGGGGGTGGCTTCCCCTCGTGTTGCTGCTGCTGGCGACTGTCGGATGGGTTGGAGCAGCGAAGAAAGTGACGACAACCAAGGATGTCGAGGCAGCCGAGAGGAACAAGAAGGCATTCCGTACGATTGCTTTTTTTCTTTATTCAACCCGGCCCTGCCGAATCATCGCTCAAAACGATGTTCTTTAGCAGATGACACTAGTAATAAACAGATAGCTCGTGGTGCCAAAATATGATGTTGTTATGAATTCATTTGTGTGATGGTTTTTGATTGCAGAGAGTCTGGGCATCTCCGACTCGGATCTGACTCGAGTGGGAGGAGGAAGTGAACCGTCGAAGGAGCAGATGCTCAATCCAGGAGAGGAGTATATAACGGAGATTGAGAGCGAGGTACGATTCATACTTATTACTACTAATATTCGTGTTCGTAACTGTTTTACCATTTGAACGCTTGACAAACTCGAAGCAAAGCGAAATAATTGTGATTCATGCGAAATCGTTGACCCGTCATCTTTGAGTTTCAGGGATTTGTAATACAGGTGATTGAGAGTCTGTCCATTCAAGAGTCTAGCGTGATGTACTTATTAGCCGTATTCTTATTGCCGTGTTTTGCAGTCTCTGGCTCCCGAGGCGCACGATATGTACGCGCAGGCACTGCGATTCCTCGAGAGGGGACGACCACAGGTACTTTTGCAATCTAAAAATATTATTTATTCGCTCGATCAATTTCTATCGTGACGATAAGATATCGACCTATGTTGCACCTTGTCCATTTCATTCGAAGAACTTGACATGCGAAATTACAGTTTCAATTAAAATATTTTATGGAAATATCCCTATAATTTTTCGTTGAGGGAGTGGAGGCCCGTGAGGCAGCCTTCCGACTTCTCGCAGAGGCTGCGGAGAAGGGACACAAGAGCGCCATGAAGATTATGGGTAAGATTTGCAAAAAAAATTGTAACATTAATAGACTATAATTTATACGTAACTATATTGGTTAGATGAGCTTATCTGTAATCTATTGGGTTTCATAGAGATTGATGGAGGATGTGGAGACAGTGAAACATGAGTTCACGGCCTATTCTAGCCATGATTAATAAGTCATACCTCGTCTAGCTACCGATTATTCAATAACCTTTCATCAATGATAAGCATTATTATTATTAATTGTGTTCAGCGTACGCACATTTGTTTGGTGACGACGCGCGATCGTCGACGGAGGAGTCGAGGACACTCTTCACTCAATTGTCAAAGGTGAACCACAATTTGAGCTCTGCTTCTAGCAAAAATCGTTTTATCAACTTTTCCAGCGGTTAGTGGCCTATGGAGGGCTATGTTGGGTTTATAATGGTTATCACTAAAGTTATTATAATTATTGTGTTGCAGGAGGGTTCGCCGGACGCTTTCCTCGGACTGGGATTCATGCACGCGACGGGCGTCGGAGTGGCGAGAAGCAGTCAGGTGAGGGGAGCAATACCATAGGCCAAAATATTCGTTCTAGAGAACAAACCCAGACAGCTTTTGGACTTTTTTTGAGGGAAAATTTCGAAAAATCAGACAAAAAAATTCAGTAAGGTCATTCGAAATTGAAAATGTTCAGACATCATTTTCGATTTTTCACCCTAACTCCCTAAAAACCTGACATCATTTGAGACTTTCGGGAAAAAAAACCATTTTGGTCTAGGAACAGTACAGTACTTACTATGATTAGGGAGTTATGGGCGAACGGGCATCATAACACAATGTTATAGGAACTTTTTTTTCAAAATATCCCCTCTAACACGTAATCTGCGGAATACCCATAAGTTGCGCATCGCTCTTCCCTTCGCTGTGCCTAAGTCTCATTCTACGTTTGCCACTAGAACCGTACAACGATGGAACGCACTTCCGGGAGAAATTATGAATAGTTCGCCAAATGTCTTCCGATCTCATATCTTGAACTTGCCGTCTATCTCTTTCACGTCAGAGTCTCTCTTACGACTCTGATTTGCCCTGCCCCGCTGCACCCCCCTAAATCCTGCCCCCCTCTCCCAAAACAACCGAATTGTCTGGAGACGACGGACCTCTGCCAACTACTATAACGACACATAAACGAAGCTAATAGCCCTCTGGCGGAATAAATAATTGTAATTGTAATTGAATATGTTAATTCAATCGAATAGCTGTCGTGAATTAGTTATGACAGTTCGCGCTAACTAATATGAATAGTATGAAACCCCGAGTTCACTGGATGGAAAAAAATCGAATCTTCTCTATTCGAGTTGTACTTATTTATCCTTGTGTGTCTTTGCAGGCCAAAGCTCTCGTCTACTACTCATTCGCTGCGCAGGGAGGAAATCCACTCGCCCAGATGGCCATGGTATAAATTGTTTCGTTGCAGTTGCTCATTCTAGTTTCCATTTCAAAGATTATGAATATGGAATGTGATGATTCCATTAGTTTATTCAAAATTCCCTTGATTAAAATGTCTGAGCTCTTTTTTTTTGCTAATTTCGCGCTATTAAATCTATTGATCAATACATCAGGGCTACCGTTACTACGCGGGTGTGGGAGTTCCATCGTCATGTGAGGAGGCGCTCAGCTATTATCAGAAGGTACGGGATACTGTAGTATTCAGAGATAAATTATCATCGCAGAGTGCATACGATATGAGCCGTTTGTTCGTGATTCCGTCTGCGGTACAATACTAAATTATCTCTAATTGAAACCTATTGTTCGTGATTCCGTCTGCGGTACAATACTAAATTATCACTAATTGAAACCTATTGTTCGTGATTCCGTCTGCGGTACAATACTAAATTATCTCTAATTGAAACCTATTTTTACGCCGCTCAGGTTGCTGAACTCGTTGCCAACTCTGTCAAGTTCTCCACTGGTCTCTCCATTCAACGACTGCGATTGACGGATGAACTGGTGAGATTTCACTGTTTAAAAAAACACAACTTTAAAGATCTTATGAAACTCGGGCGTGCTAGCCGAAGGGCGTCAATGAAGTACGCTTTCCTCTTTCCCTGTTTTTATTTTCGTTGTAATAAATTTATAGTAATTTAAAATTGGTTTATCAGGAGCCCACGTCGTCCTCCTCTTCCTCTTCTTCTCCTATGGACAACAATCTGCTAGAGTACTATCGATTCCTGGCCGATAAGGGAGATGTGGCTGCGCAGGTGTGTCTTTGTACGAACCTTGATGATTATAATTCTAGTTTCTACATATTTACCAGTTCGTAATAGTCTTTTCAATTCCTGCACTAGCGCCTACTCTACTTTAGGAAACTTGAGCCGCTGATGTTGGTGCAATATCTAAAATATTTTCCAATCAGCGAGTTATCATAAATGCAATCTTCATGGTCAAAGGTCTACAAATCTTTGTCGATCTCATATTGATCACTATGTTTGCACTCTCTCAGCTCGGTCTGGGTCAACTCTTCCTCTCGGGCGGTCGTGGAATCGAGCAGAACTTTGACGAGGCTAATCGATATCTGACGAGCGCTGCGGAGAGCGGAAATTCTGCAGCGTACGCATACCTCGGGAAGATGTACCTGGGTGAGTGCGGTACTTGAACGTAATGAAAAAAGTGGTGGAGGATAGTGAGGAATACTGAAGTATGCTCACTCTTATTGCGGTTCAGAAAGTTATTGTCGCACTGGTGTAATGTGGTTTTGTCGACTCTACTTTATCGGTATGCCGCGAAATCCTAATAATATATTGTTCTAACTGTAGATGGAACGGGGGCGACTCCGCAAGACAATGTGACTGCCTTCCACTTCTTCCTCAAGAGCGCCGAGAAGGTACATTTTTTTAAAATATTGCAACTTCGCTTTGCACTGCAAATTTTGTTAGAAAACAAAATAAATATACTTCCTTTTGTAATTTTCATTGCAATCGAAGTTGTTGCTGTTGTCGGTTGCTAGATAAGCTTGATAAGTGGAAATGTATTGATAATGGGAACAATCGCTCCGATTGCTATTATTGAGTGCTACAACTAAATGGCTAAGCCTGGTTATTTCAGTCGAACCAGATCGGACAGGCGGGACTCGGTATCATGTTCCTGCAAGGAAGAGGAGTGAAGCAGGACTATGCAAAGGCGTATCGTCTCTTCTCACTCGCAGCTGAACAGGGATGGGTGGATGGACAACTCTATCTGGGAGTCATGCACTATCGTCAGTTTTTTTTTATTTTACAAAAAGAAGGATGGGTATGACGTTTCTTCGAAAAGACATTAAGTACATTTACTGAGTGGATTCGTTGATGGGTTGATCGTTTATTTTATTTATCATTGCCGCTATTCATTTCAATATTTTGAAGAAAATTTTTAAAAATAACAATTGAAAATATAATGCAAGAAAAAGCAGCTTTCGAGTAAACATGTTAGCAGACCATGCACTATTTTTGTGGTTATCACGACTTGATCATCATATTCTCCTCTTCTCTTACAGAAGGTCTCGGCGTGGCGCGTGACATGAAGGCGGCCCTCAAGCAGTTCCAGTTGGCATCTCAGAATGGACACGTACTCGCGTACTACAATCTCGCCCATATGCACGCCAATGGTGGGTGGAGAAAATGATGGCGTGAGATTGCGGCAGCTTTTATTTGGGAGATTAGCATTACTGCAACATTTGAGTTTCAAGGGCCGGCCATGTTGAGTTGCACAACCCATTTGCAATCTGATCTTGACAGTCGATTTATATCTTAGTTACAGTAAGTGTGGAACACTGTAGAGGAAGTGGAAATAAATGTATTGACGGCATCGTGGCGCGATTATCGTGGTTTCTTTAGCATGCCAAAAACTTGATGGCAGCGCGGAAAATATAATATTATAGAGCAAAGTAACATTTACGATTACGGCTAGGTGGCAAACAAACTGTGCGAGTGAGAGACTGTGAGAGTGCGACAAAACTGTGAAGTCAACAATGTGCGTTCAGGAGTTGGCGTCGTCCGATCGTGCACGACTGCTGTCGAATTCTACAAGAATGTGGCGGAGAGAGGGCGATGGACGGAGAGAATGATGTCCGCCTATGCTGCATACAAGGAGAAGAGGTACGGTAGACCACAGGGGGATACGGTAGATGGAGAAGGGAAATTATGGGGAGAAGTTGAGTCCAATCTGCAATGAATTTGCAAGGATTAGGATGGGATTTAGCTTGAGCATGTGCTATTTGGAAGCTAAATTTTGCTTTTTTTATTGAGGGGTGATGATCATTAGTAGACGACGTGCGACCCGAATCCACCGGGTCCAACGATGAAATTTATTGTTATGTATATTTAAGAATTTGTTAATAAACATTTATTTGCAGACCGAACGAGGCGGCGATGAAGTATCTCTTCATGGCAGAGCTCGGCTACGAACAGGCGCAGACCAACTTTGCCTACATTCTTGACAAGGGTTGGTTTTGGACCCGGTATTTGCGTGATTCAATGGACAGATAGACAGATGTTAGTGCGGAGTATCACTATTAGCATTCCATAGTGGTAGTATTCGTTTATTTTGAAATTGGAAAAAAGTTGTGTTCCGAAGGTTGCGAATTTAAAATTTGTCTGAACTTTCACATTCACTTCCCACTGCAAACAAAAGTTTAAAATCCTCCCCTCATTCCCTCTATCTTTCTGACGAGGCTCGCTCTCTCTTCCCCGAACTCCGATCGGAGGTCCTTTCACGTGCATTGCACGCATGGAAGAGAGCTGCCGGACAGGAATATCCCATGGCGCGAGTGAAATTGGGAGACTACTACTATTATGGACTCGGAACGGAGCCAGATTACGCTGAGGTACGGCAACCATTATTGATCAATATTTACTTAGTTTGAGAATTGCAAGCTAATGATCTAGTTTGTACATATTACGGCTGCAGGATCATTGTATTTTCTGAAGACTCGCACCCCGTGATCATAGGTCAAATGGGTTTTTCGCAAGTTCGCAATTAGCATAGGGCGGGGGATGTAGACAGAGGCCTCAATGTGTCTGCCCTGCACTCTCTCGCTACGTTAATCCGGTTTATATGGAAAGTGCAGAAGTGCCTATCTTCGCACGCGAAGACCTATTTGACATATGCCCGTGATTTCATACTTAGTAGCTTCATTATATATCATTTCGCATCAGGGCTGTGCGGAAAATGATTTTCGGAAAATTTCGGAAAACGGAAATTTTCCGAATTTCATTTTCGGAAAAATCGGTAAATTCGGAAAATTTCGGAATAAGTAATTTACGATTTTTTCTCAATATTTTTAGTTTTTTTTTCACTTTTCGATTTTCCGATTTCCAACAATCCCCCGATTTTCACTAATTTAATTATTTTTCTAAATATTTTTTAAAATATTATCTATAATAATTTAGAAACTAGCAGGGTGTGTTGAGGTTAAACTACGTTATGGTAGGGTGTGCACTACGTTTTCAAAGAATGGTTCAGGGGGGCGTTCAGTTGCAGGGCACAGTTAGGTCCAGGGGGAGCTTTGCAGCCGACTCCAGGCTCGGTCCAGGGGGAGCTCTGTAGCCGGCTCCAAATTCGGTTCAGAGGAAGCTTTACAGCCGGCTCCAAGTTCAGTCCAGGGGGAGCTCGATAGCCGGCTCCAGATTACATTGAAGCTCGACTTATGTTGGGGAGTGTTAATCGCTACAAAGAGTACTGGCTTATTCCGTTGCAAAAGGCTCGTGAGACTGAGAGCGATCGAAAAAAGTTGCCACTACGCCACTTCGTGGCTCCGTGGCAACTTTTTTCGATCGCTCTCAGTCTCACGAGCATTTCTCAACGGAAAAAAAAACGCAGGATACAGTGCGTTCAGAACGTTTTCGAACACTTTCCCGACATCACAAAACGCTTTTCCTGTAATCCCCTACGCTCTCTGAATCGTTTTGGAACTTTTCGAAAATTTCGATTTTCCACGTTAAAACGTGTTAGAACACGTTCTGACACGTTTCTGACATCACAAAACGCTTTTCCTGTAATCCCCTACGCTCTCTGAATCGTTTTGGAACTTTTCGAAAATTTCGATTTTCCACGTTAAAACGTGTTAGAACACGTTCTGACACGTTTCTGACATCGCAAAACACTTTTCCTGTGATCCCCGACACTCACCGGTGCGTTTGGAGGAAGTTCGAAAATTTCGATATTTCACGTTAAAACTCGGCAAAACAGGTGAAAACGTGTTTCACGGTACTCAAAACCGTGTTAGAACAGTTTCTGGCACTTGCGAAAAATGCGGCAAAAGGTTTGCCCGCGGCGGGTCTCGGATTCAAAGTTTGGCTCGTAACCCACTTGGCTATGGATTTCGTTAATTAAATTTTGTAAAATTTGAAAGGTATTCTGGTCGGGAATCATATGCAAAAGGATTTGGGAAGATAGCGCGATTTTGAAGCGAAATATAAGGAAAATGCGAAAAACGTGACTGCCGGACACACAGACAGACACACACACACACACACACACACAGACAGACGTTCTGAAATAATAGTCTTTAGTAATTTTATGATAAATTAATATTTTTTTCTGAATTACAAGCAATTTCGGAAAATATTCGGAAAAAGTTTTCCGACTTTTAAAATCGGAAAATTTTCCGACGTGATTTTTTTCCGAAAAAAGTCGGAAAATCGGAAAACGGAAAATGCACAGCCCTGTTTCGCATATCTTTCTTCTCTCCAGGCTGCTCATCACTACAAAATTGCTGCGGATCGTCATTTGACAGCGCAGGCAATGTTCAATCTCGGATATATGCACGAGAATGGAGAGGGAATTGCACAGGTGAGAAGGAATAGTATTCGAGTGCGAATCCTCTTGGCACAAGGGCCACCATATTCTAGCCTCTCTCGTAATATCACCGAATCACCATTCTGCCGGGTGCATGAAATGCCTTCTGATCAACTTACCGTACCCCCTTCTCCACTCGTTCGTTGCAGGACCTCTACCTCGCCAAGCGGTACTACGATAGTGCAATCGAGCACTCTCCTGACGCAGTCGTCCCTGCCTCGCTGGCTCTCGCAAAGCTGGCAGTGGTATTTGTGCTGTCGAAGATGAAAGAGTCGCCGCTGTACGAATTCGCCATTGGAGCGCAGCATTGGGATCTGATAGTGATGGCTGCCGCATCTGGTAGGTCACTGTAGATGTTTATTGATTATTATGTATTCATGGATATCCGGATAGTGGTGGCTGTGTATTTAAGTGTAGTGTAGCTATTGGATGATACATTCCATCGGATTCGCTAGTCGAATTATGAATCAGCATAGCTGAAATCAGCATATGTGAGATGTCATGGCGTATTCTTGCAGCAGTTAATCAAGAAGTTAGAAATTGCCATTCCATTTGCAGGTCTGATCGTCGCCCTACTGGTCGTTCTATTACGAAGACAGCCAGCTGCAAACCGACATGAGCATCAAGATTAGAAGGAGTACGGTCGATTGTCGACGGCTTACGGTAGAACCGATCGATAGATAATCAGTCAATCATTATCATTTGCAAAGTATGTTCCCCTCCTCCTCCTCCTCCTCCTCGTACCCCTCTCCCACTCCACTAATTTGTGCCAGAAACGCGTAGTTCGATAGCTAATAATTTAATTCACGTGGAATTCGTTGTGAATTTGTGTACAGTGTTGTCTCTCTCCGCTATCTTGTCTTTGGGATTTATGGCAAGGGAGATTTGTTTTAAATAATCGATAATTATCCTGTATCGTATTGTAATTATGGGTAAACTAGCCACCATTTTTCCTCTATTCTCAATCGATTTCTGTGATTGTCTCCCCATTTTCTCCTATAGTCTGTAGATTGAATTTCTCATCTTTGTATTCGCTTGCTATAATTCTGCTCAGCAGATTGTACTATCGATCGTTGCCAAAGATTTTTATAAATATTATTTATTTATTAATAATATTATAAAGAGTGAATGAAGAAGCGTTCAGAGACGCTGTGTCATACTTTCGAGATCGCATGTTACCTTTATGTGGTCGACTTTTTTTCAGGTTACAAGATGGCGAGTTTGATTCCGTGGAATCAAATCCGTATGAATACGGTCAACTTCTTCCAGAGAAGTGAGTTTTTAGTCTTTCAGCATTGCTCTTTTCGGGAGTGGTTATCTGTGATAATTCATCAATTTTTTACTTTATGTATGTTAATTCTCTGCTCCTATGCATGCCTTCCCTACTTCCTTAGTCTAAATTGTGTTATCGCACTTTATTTGACTTTTTTCTTCTTTCAGGAACTCAGGGAGAATTGTGGAAGACGCTGACGTCCGTGTCTAAGTCGGGAATGAAGAAGGGAAGAAAGAACACCCGTCAGCCCATTAGGAACCTCAATCGATTCTACCGTATCGGAGCCAGTCAGTTATTGATTATGTTGAAGCAACATAGAGCAACGAATTGTTCATGAAAGGTTTTACCGCAAAAACGCCCGGTGGTACGTTGAATCCCTCATGTAAAGCTTGTGAACTCGTCTCAAATTCGTTTGCCCGATGCAATCGAATTAAACTCATTCAGAGAGGCTATCTGAGTGGATCAACATATTTGTTCAGATGCTTGGCACAGTGCGAAAAGTGAGAGATTGAGTGAAACATGGCATGATGCTCAGTGGCCCAGGAGGAGTTGCCACGGGATGTGAAAAGTTGCGAAATCGCTTCTACGCCTCAGGGCATCACGTCACCGAAACTTCCGGTTTTCAAAAACTTCATCATTCGGCTTCATTAGTGGTACCAATCGATTCCTCATAAAATTCTAAGACTTTTTCGACTCTAGACATTTTTCGATATTTATCGATCCAAGGCCAGAAAAACGGAAAATGTATTATCATTTTCAAATTTTAATTTATTCTATCTATTTCCCACCGCCAACTACAAAATTTTATTTTCGTAAAACATTTCAATAACAATGAGTGACATGTCGTATTAATATTGACAATTTTAATTACGACGAAAAATGTAAACTTTACGATTACATAGTGCCGGACCATTTATTGTGTGCCTACTGTAAGTCGGCCGAGATTTGTATTTCTGTTAAACGGCGTCAGGGCAGATATTTTCGTGAGCATTATTGACTTGCCTGATGTAATAAGACTCGGTCATATGTAATAATTGGATTACCGTAATTGTAAAGTGAAAATGTGAATCTCGGCCGGCATACTGTAGGCACACCATAAATGGTTCGGCACTATGTTATCGTAAAGTTTACATTTTTCGTCTCAATTAAAATTTTCAATATTAATAAGACACGTCACTCATTGTTATTGAAATGTTTTACGAAAATAAAATTTTGTAGTTGGCGGTGGGAAATAGATGGAATAGATTAAAATTTGAAAATGATAATACATTTTCCGTTTTTCTGGCCTTGGATCGATAAATATCGAAAAATGTCCAGAGTCGAAAAAGTCTTAGAATTTTATGAGGAATCGATTGGTACCACTAATGAAGCCGAATGATGAAGTTTTTGAAAACCGGAAGTTTCGGTGACGTGATGCCCTGAGGCGTAGAAGCGATTTCGCAACTTTTAACATCCCGTGGCAACTCCTCCTGGGCCACTGAGCATCATGCCACGTTTCACACAATTTCTCACTTTTCGTACTGTACCAAGAATAATTCGACTGAGTCAGATAGTCTCTCTTCATTGCTTTGCAGGTCCGATGAAGGTGCAATTCCCCGGTCTGAATGCGCCTCTCGCATTGGAGGAGAGAGACGCGTCGAGTGCGATGAATATAGTGGAACAGACGGAAGAAGAGATGAAGGGAACACAGATGGCTATGAGGACGGAGTTGGAACAGAAGAAAACGTGAGTACTGTAGATGCAGTTAGTGATTAGGCTTTAACAGTACTGTATTTTTGCTGAGGGAAACAAGATTCGAGTAATGTGAATATATTGCGTGTAAAACAGAAGTGATATTTCTATCCTCTTTGTAATTATTGTTCCCTTACAGTAAGAAGCGTGCGAATCGTGAGAAGCTGCACCCACTCGAGCGTGGATTCTCGGGCACTCAAATCGTGGGTCAGAAGCTGGGTCCTCCTCCTCCCAACGACTCAGCCACCTTCGACGACTTCGAGACATACTGTCTGGAGGTAATGTAGGCCAATTGATACTTGGTATAAGAATAACTCGTTATTGTACTGCTACATAAAGTGCTAACGGTAATATCTGATGCTGAATGGATTACATATTTGGAACGTACTCTCTAACATGCACGTGATAAAAGCATATAATCAGTTTCTTTATGTGAAAGCCCCTTATTTTCCACACAGCTATCCCTTTCCTCCCGTAATCCTGCGCTCTTTTCAGGTGAAGCGCACCTCCAACATGACTCGTGTGTTCGGTCGCGTCCATACCATGAGCACGCTGGTCTTCACTGGAAATGGCAAGGGGCTGGCGGGATATGCTGTGGGAAAGGCGCCCCTCCACAGGTACTGCTGAATTACGTAAATTCATCAGTATCTAATTCTATAGTATTACAATCAGAAGGAATGCAGCATTAATGTCATTGTAGGGTAACAATTGAGAAGTAATAGGTTGGGAATAATACAACAACAAAAATAGGTTGGAAGATTACTGTTGCACACTGTGCTAGTAAAATAAAAATGGGTCGGAAGGTAGTTTCCTGTCAGCTTCATGGTGCTTAATTCACCTTTACTTGAGAACGAGTACTGCAATAGTGAACGCGATGAAGACGGCATCGAGGAAGTTGTTCTACGTCCAACTGCATGAGGATAGAACCATCTACCAGGTGAGATGAGAGATGAATCAAGTCTGGCACGAGATCTGAGGCCAGAGAGCAAATTGAGTTGATTAGAGCACGAGTATATTTCTTAAACTATTTAAAATATTCGTTAGAATATTTATTCATTATTAAAAATCGTTGCAGGACTTCTACGCGGAGTGCAGGAACACTCGTGTGTTCGCGCAGAGAAGACCGGCTGGATTTGGTGAGTGAGAGGAAAAGAAATGGCGGTAGAGAGGAAGCATGATGTGCAGTTTTGTGCTTCACCGTGCGCTCTATTTGCTAGTTTTTTTGCGATGTATCGATTCTGGATCGTTTCATTCTTCACTCTGCAGGTCTCACATGTCATCCTCGTCTGCAGAAGATCTGCGAGGCCATTGGAATCAAGGATATCTATGTCAAGGTATGAATACTTTATTGATTGATCATCATATACTTGGGGGCGTGTTTAATGTACATCGATGCCAAAGTATAAACGTTTTGTATGACTGTAAGCAATGTGTCAATTTTAAGTAATCAATGGTTATTGCGCACGGCACACTATTCCATTTTATTAATTTCACCAAACCTTCAGTACCTCATTCATTCATTATTTATTCCGTCAGAGGATCGCGTACAAGAAAATGAACTGTGAATGGGGCAAAAAACGGATGTCCGTCGACGAGGTCTAATCGGTTTTACCTCATGCGTATTATGAATAAATGACTCTTCGCGATGATCTTAGTAGCCCTTCCTCTCCCGTACTCAATTGTCATCTGCTTTTCTCAGGTTGAGGGATCCACGAAGAACTATCTCGCCCTAACTCATGCATTCATCACTGGACTACTCAATCAGGAGACATTCCAGCAGATTGCAGAGAGAAAGGTGAGGAGATTACGGTACGATGAGCAACCTTGAATGGTTACGGTGGGCGAGGGGATTACGGTAGAAAACGGAGCACACGACTGATTTTCTCGTTCGTTATTCCAATCATTATCGATAGTTTTCAACAGAATGCAATCACGATTCTACAAAATGCTTTATCCTAATAATATAATATTCTATTTGGTCTCAGGGTCTGCACGTGGTGGAAATGTCTCCATCTCGTCATTTCCTACCCGAGAAGATCGCCTCTCCAATTGTCACTGGACTGAAGACGGAAGACGAACTGCTGCCTATTGATGTGAGTGAAGGCAGGGGGAGAAATAGGGATGATTGGGAGATGAATGAAGGATGAGAGTAAGATGATGATTAATAATAGTTGTGTTGAGAAAGGACATAATGAACTCATGAAAACGTAGAGAAGCTGTTAATAAAAAAACAATTGCAGAGACTGAATCTGGACGACTTCTACGGAGAGGGCAGATACCCGCTGAGAAAGCCCAAGGTGTTTAGAACTTATTTATTTAAATTTATTATGCCTGGAAAGGAGGGATAGACGAAAAATATGTGTTCTTGGCTTCGTTTAAATAAGCATCGAATTGCAAAGAATTGATATTACGGGCAACTCGTTTCTTGATTTCGCTGCATTCATTCATTCATTCATTATTTATTCCGCCAGAGTATCGCATACAAGAAAAATAACTGTGAATGGGGGCAAGAAACGGATGTCCGTCGACGTAGTCGAATCGGTTTTGTGCATGGCAGCAAGGGTATGGGGATGAAGGGTATGGGGAAGCATTTTAAACGTTCCTACCATATGATCATTCCTGTCGACTCTGGAATAGTTGGGATATCTTCTCTGGTTCTGAAGCGCAGAGCACGCGGCTAACAATTCAATGATAATAATGTATATTTAGATAATGAAAGGCTGTTCCTTTTTTTTCATTAAAAACTTGTTTACTTTAAAATACGATTTAATTTGAAGCCTGCTCCATTCTACGCGAATCTTCCATCGCATCTTGAGGCCGAGTGGAGGAAACAGCCATTCAGAAACCACGAGAAGGTGCGTATTTATTTGTATTAATCAATTATTTAATTAATTCTCTCTCTGCGATTGGTACTTTTAAAATTAAAATTCTCAGGCTTTGCGTCTAAATATTTCATTTAGAGGGATAAATCTGAGTTCACAAGGGGGGGGGCATTAGTGATGGAATAGTCATGCTTTTTAGACCCGGTGATTCACTGCTTCGATACCTAGCTATAAACTGGCTTGAGCGTTTCTGAGTAATTGATAGTTTCGTGCACCGTCCCATAGATACACAACATAATATCTTCAGGTGATGCACCGCCTGCTCGCGGACGGCGTGGTGCCGCGTTGGACGCGTGACGCTCGCCGCGAGTGGGGCGCGAGGAAGAGCGAGTTGGCGCTTGCAGGCGTCGAGCCTCTGTCGACGGGAATCGGCCTTTCCCATGTTGTGCCCAAGAAGGAATAGATGAGAAATAGGGGCCTCCCCCATTTGCTCTTCTCTCCTAGTAGATCTCAAAGTATAGAATAGATTTTTCGTTGTTTCTATTTTCTGTTTTCTTTGCTACGCGCGATTGTTGTATGTTTGTTCTGATTGGTATTCAATAAATAGCATGAATGTTCGAGATCTTGTAAATGAATATCTGGATTTCGATTTGTGCACCGAAATCATGGGCGATTTTTTGATAAATCTTCAGCGCATCTATCCCAATAAATCTAAAGATATTAATTATTTCACCATTATTTATTAATTTAAAAGTTAATTATATGGTATTCTATACGGGAAAGGTTGCTGCACTTCAATATACACAACCCTCATCTCGAGTGCTTACAGTGTTCCGTTATATTGTTGACAATTCGATTAGGCTCCGTCCATTTTTGTCTCTCTCACATTCAGATGAAAAAAATACGATTCGACTAATATAAGAAAGTTCGGAAAGTTTACTTTTTCACTTTTGTGGGTCTTCCTCTTTATATCTGTGCATGTTAGTTTGAGGATATAACTATCGTACATCTCCAATTTAGTTGTAGCACTGAGCAATATCACTCGGGGAGAGTGTTATCATTATCAATATGTAGCGATCTGTGACATTCAGATAAAGAACGAATCGTGACAGGATACTAGACGATTTTGAGACCGGTAGGGTTTTTTATCAGATTTACAGTTTGAAATGGCGTATTTCATGTTTTTAGCCAAAGTAAAAATCAAAACGTCCCTGGAGTTCTCGATCTACTCTCTCCTATAAATAGTAGTTCTTTTTCCGTTACCCTGAGACGACATCTGTACAGGAATTAAGAGAAAATTGCACCAGCTGCTTTATCGATTGAGGGGGGATGCGATCTTTGTTATACTAATCGATTGTTTTCGTCTCAACGGATGAGATGAATCTTGTCGATAGTGTTGATGGCGGCATAGTTGAATGCTCCTCTCACACGGATTCCATTGACAGAGATTAATCGGAAGAGGAATTCAATCAAAGTGTTACAACTATTTTAGTGGCCCTTTTCTCATTTTAAATGTATAACATGTATAAATTAACCTTACCTATAGTTCTCGTGTACTTTCTCTTCAATGAATTGAATCCAGAATCTCTTATCGAGACTAAAGAGGTGGATGGGGAGGATTCTATACCATATATCTATATAAAATTCGCTTTATCTTCCTTCACCGTACACTGGAAAAGCGATTGTGGTTGAAATTCATCGTGCCCAATTCTATATTTTTATTTTTGAAGTACGGAGAATAATTATCTAATTCAAATTGTATAAACTTTACACATTTAGTGGTTCATTTTTTGTCAAGAGAACTTTATCATACACCGTTGCAACCTCATCACCACAATCTACCATTGGGAGTGCATCTCAGGGGGCGGAGATTCGAATGGGCGGGGTTTCCAGAGTGGGCGGAGTCTTCTACTTTCTTCTTTTCTTTCTCCTCCTTCCCCTCTTCCACGTCCGGTTCCTCTTTCTTTATCTTTCCATCGGTCTTCTGGTCGGAAGGAGGAGCAACACCGAGCAGCTGCTGCAAAGTGGGCGGAGTCAGATGCAGGAGTCGCGCATTATTCTCACCCGTTCGTGACCGCCTCCGAGAGCGGATGCCTGTGGGGACTCATCGAAATCGAGAGGCTCTTCTGTAAAAAGGGGGTGGAGTTGGCGCGTTCCACGCGCGATTGACTCACCTTTGATTTCTCTTTTGATGAGAGGAACATCGTCGGAAGTAGGAGTAGAGACTTCACGCTGAAAGAAAAGGCGACATGAAAGGTATCAGAGATCAAAGTTCAAGTTTCGTACCTTTAAGACTCTTCTGAGAGAAGATGTTCCCTCCTCAATCAGATTGTTCACAGAAGAACTTGACTCGGGCTGAAATGAGTACGGTAGAAAAAAATATCGATTGGTGCGCTGTCAGAGATCGTCTACCGTACCTCTTCCGGCGCAGTAGCCGCATTATTGATGGCCCAGGTGACGGAGAACACACAAACTCCCGCATTTCGTGTGTACTGAAAAGATTACGGTAGACTGGGTACGGTAGTAATCAACTACCGTAATCACAACGATAACGTTCTCTGACAATTTGCTTAATGAAAACTACTAGAAACAATGATAGAATCTTACCCAGTCCTCTCGTTGAGGGAAGAAGCCGGATTGGTGTCTTCGCGCTCGCTTTTTAGGACGAGCAGTGGGGAGAGCCAGGGAGTCGCTAATCTGGGAAAGATCAAAGATCACCAAGCGTGTCTTGTGATATATCATCTGACCTATTATGAGGCCGTTTGCGAGAGAATCAAACAATGTCACAACATAGATCGGACAGGTGAAAATACAAAATCTCAGTTAAAGACGGTTTCCTAGAGATTTGAGGGTAGCGATCACGATGGTCAGTATGCCATGTTATGCAAATCGATCTCCGACCTGATATTTAAATTACAAAATTCGGCTGATTTCGCGTGTTTTTGTGCTTTCAAAAGATAGAGTCTTCAAACCACGTCGTGTAAATATTCAATTAGGATGAAATTGCATGGAGAATCTCATGGAACTCTCAGTATTGCAAATTTCCGTGAATTTCACTTACCCTTTGTCTATTTCTCTACGTTAAACTCAAAAAAGGAGTCTGGGATTAACACAGTAGGTGGAGAGCATACACACCGTACTGCCTCTTTAATTTGTACGCTGTTGACTTCCGGGAAATAGAGTTATGAAAAATTAACTGAGTGAAAAAGCACTGATCTGACGAGAAAAATGGCCAATTTGCATCTAATCACCCTCTCACTTCTCATTTGCCCGCTCGCGCGGTGTCTGAGAGGGCGAAATGAGAGGGTGATCGCATGCTAATTGAGTAGTTCTCTCATCAGGTCAGGTTTTCCGCTCAGACTCACTCAGTTAAAAATTCATAACTCTATTTTCCGGAGGTCAACAGCGTACAAATTAAAGAGACAGTACGGTGTGTATGCTCTCCACCTACTGTGTTAATCCCAGACTCCTTTTTTTGAGTTTAACATAGATAAATAGACAAAAGGTAAGTGAAATTCACGGAAATTTGCGATACTGAGAGTTCCATGAGATTCTCCATGCAATTTCATCCTAATTGAATATTTACACGACGTGGTTTGAAGCCTCTATCTTTTGAAAGCACAAAAACACGCGAAATCAGCCGAATTTTGTAATTTGAATAACAGATCGGAGATTGATTTGCATAACATGACATATTCGCCATCGTAATCAGCACCCTTGAGAGTACCTAAAACAATGTTCTCCTCTGAAAATGATTTTTCTACTGTCCGCGCTTTGCTCGATTCTATGGCAAACGGCCTCTTATAGAGACAGACCTGGACAGATTATTAGAAGGACTGACGATAAAAGTGATCTACTCCTCACCGTTTCATCTCCATTGTTCCCAATTTTGTTCGGCGGCGGGGGCGGAGGAGTAAGGGGGCGGAGGAGCAGAGGTCGGAAGTCTCCCCGCACAACAGGCAACGAGTTCATTCCTGTGAATTACGGTATACTTCAGTTAGGTATCTGCAATGATACGTACAGTACGTGAAAGGAGCGAAGTTATGGGGTGGGAGAGTGAGAAAATATGGAAACTGACCGCTTCGAATGAAGCGTGAGATGAGAATGAACAGATCCTAACTAATTCAATGTAAATTGACACAGGCGGTGAGAAAAGAATCACACTACCGATTCAATTTGGCAAATTGCCAGAACAATGCAAAAAAATATGCATGGAAAGCATAAATACGGCTTTTTTTAGTTTCTGATTCTGTGTTTATCTTAGAGAGAAGAAAATCAAGGGAAGGAAATATTTTGTTATTTATGAAACCAAATGTCATTAGTTTCATTACTCATCAGATTCTTCCCTCGATGTTCCTCCATTTTCTCAGTTTTGTATCATATTACATTGCTGTTAGTACAATTTTATTGCCGATTGACTACTTTCATCTAATTGTGGGAGGAATTGAAGAGATTCTTCAATTGTCTCTTCTGCTCTGCCAATTTGTTAATTCTTCTCACGGTCTCACGCATTACTTTCTTCTCCACACTCATCTTTTCATCGATTCTCTCAAGCAGACGAACGATCATGTTCTGAAAAGTGTACGGTATTTAAGTAGATATTGTAGATATGGGGTACGGTATCAGAGGGTGCGGTAGGCAGGTTGAATGGTGTCAGAAGGTACGCTACGCAAGGGGTACGGTATGAGAAGGTACGATAGGTAAGGGATACTGTACGCAGGTTGTACGATGTGTGAAGGTACGGTAGGCAAGGGATACTGTATGAGAAGGTACGGTAGGTTAAGGGTACGGAATGGACTGGATACGGTAGCGGGGCTAGCGGATACGGCTTCAGTCGCGAAGCTGCCAGCGGGGGGGGGAGGTGGAGTACGGTAGGTACAGTGCCTTGGTGTTCCTGTCGCGTGCCTCAGCCTCGTCATCTGCAATGTGGTACAATCGATTGATACGGGAAGTACAGTATGCCCAGTACAGTAACTCACCCGAAGCGATGCTGGTCTGGTCAGAGTCGGAGGTCAAATCCGATTCCGACGTAGTCAGGTAAGAGGAGGAAGATGACGTATCACTATCACAATCTGAAAAAATCAATAATTCGATACAATCCACCGTAACCCTACATTACTCACCGACGACCCATGAGTCGATGGGGCTGGAGATGGGATTGGGCGATCGCGCAGAGATAGGATCCGAGTGGTCACCAGGTCTAGTGATGAGATCAGAAGAGAATTGATCCGAATTGAGAGAATGAGAAGAAGAGGAACGAATAGAACGGTGGTGGGGAGAATATCGAACGATTAGATTGGAAAGAGAAGGGACAGGGACAAGGGGATTAGGGAGACGATGAGAGGGAGCCATGAATAGAGAATCCATTGAAGACGACGATGACACCTCAGATGCGTCAACTGAGACGATTGACGTCGATGAGGTGACGGGTCGGACACCATCTTCGGAGCGGATGGATCCAGGCGAGACGGCGTCCCCAATGGAATGAAGGGATACGGTAGGGACGGGAGAGTTGGGATGGTCCTGCAGTAGTGTTGGTTACGGTAGTTACATCGGGGGGTAGATACCGTATCCTTGGTTACGGTATTCTCACCATCTCAATGGCGTCGAGTGCTGGCATCAAATTGGGAGAATCGAGAATGGAGGACAGATTGTGTGTCTCGATGAGGAGAAAGGTATCTGAAAGGTATACGGTAGGTTTCGGTAGGAAATGGTTGCTACCATACCTGATTGCACTGGTTGGTGATCATCGGTGCAGGGAGTAGTAGCCTCCATCAAACTGTCGTTTATCTCTGAAAGATACGGTAGTGTTGAGAGTTCAAATGGATACTGTAGGCATACGGTACCTTGTTCGCAAGAGCCGAACTTGGTCCACTGATTGAAGAGCGTCATGCCTGAAGGAGTATACTGTAAGTGGGAGATACGGTATGTGCTCAGATAACGGTAGCTCGAGCTCACATTCGCCAAGGTCGTGGGTGTCCTCTGATTCAGGAGCACTGCAGAATCCGATAGCCATCTGGTTGGTGGAGATTGGAGGCTGGAAGGGTACGGTAGATGGATTCGGAGGGGTATCTTCACTCCTCCCAGATCTTAAGATCCAGGGGGTATCGAAGGATCTCACCATTTATCGAGTAGAGGTGAGAGTGGAGGGAGAAGATGACCGCTCGTAACGAGAGGAGACGATTCGAATAAACCGGAGGAGGGGAAATCGGCCTTTTATCGACTCGGTAACTTCATTTGCAAAGTAATTTAGTGAATGAATAGGCTTAGAAAATGAACGCAACAAATGCAATAAATGCCATGGCATGCCATTGTGCGAAAGAACTGTAAAGCCACATCTGTTTTTAATACAAATTGAATTATTGTGTGCAAGAAAGAGCGTCTGGTATACTGTACCTAACGCGTTTCGCAATGCGCCGTGTTTGCACGTGACTCGCCTGTTATCCCCCATTCGCCCTATTTTGTCGATTATCGCAGTGTAAATTTGGCTTTTATTCTATTAGTAATGTTCGCAAACGTCGCAGGACTAGTCACTCTCAGTTTGGGAATACTTTATCGCGCGGAAAATCTGCCTATTTCCCTTCTTGTCTCGCAGACCCTTGGTGTGACGTGATTATATAATTTTTACTTTCCAGAATGTATCGCAACAAGAACAACCGAGGTGGGGGCGGCCGCCAGAATGCCAAGCAGATGAGTATGAACCGATTCAAAGTGAGTACAATCGACTCGCCACGTTTTATTTTCATGTTAATTACATCATAACAGGAAATCGACGCTGATCTCGGTTCCCGATTCGATGACCTCTATGAAGAAGAGGAAGAGGAGAGCCGCAACAATGTCGCCAGTAAGTATACTCGCATTTTCGCACTGCAGCATAGGTTACTTGCTCATTTAGGTTGGCACGGTGTCTATGTATCTCTTATTCCAGGCCGTTACATGAACCGTGGACAACCTCGCCCTCCTCCGAAGAATCAAGGGAGCTACGAGCAGAAGAAGAATATCCAGGTGAAAATAATTTGGTAAAAGTTTAAGATGCGATCTATTCAGGTAGTAATAAGCCGATCGATTGTTTTTTAACCGAGTTGCGATATCGATTGGGGTACAATCAATTTGCTATTTCTAAGTTATTGCAGATGGTGAAGGGCGCGGCCGGCAGTGCTCTCAAGGATTTTGTCAGCAGAGTCAGGGTGAGTTGGATCTTTTCTCAACCACTTGCAGTCGACAATTCGTGTTCAGTGGACCATCTTGCCCCTGTTTGCTGTAATATCGAATATGATTCAGGTTACAAATGGTGGCAAGTTCGGACAGCGTTTCATCCTCAAGACACTCGTCGGTCAAGTGGAGGACCTCAAGCCAATCATGCCCCGTATTACTGAGCAAGGCGACTTCGAATTCTTCGTCAGAGTAAGGATCTTTTTAGTTGTTAATTTTATATATTTACACGGTGCTGTGTACAAACATGCGCCTATTTGGAAAGCTATTGGAAAGAAATAAAAAAACGAACGCCTAAAATGCGTAAAAGCACACATTGGTTCTAATTTTGATGTTTTTTATTTCAACTGTCATTTCAGGATAATGACACAGCTCAAGCGGTTCGCATCTGCTCCCGCCGAATCAGACATGCTGCATCGGGTGTGTTTTTTTGTGGTTTATGACAAATTTTGATTATGAATAAAAAATGAACAATTCGGAATTTTTGTAGGAGAGCGCCTCAACTTCGTTGTTAATAATGTCGTCGCCCCATGGGCAAGGCTGAGACCGGAAGAGAAGAATGCGATCATGGTCGGTATTTTAACAAATATATACACTAGTCCACCGAAACATGGAATAATTTAATGCCTAATTTGGCTTTCTGAATTGTAGTTCTTTTATCATATTTTATTCGAATTAATAATCTAGCTGAAACAATAAAGGGCTCATTATATACGTTTTCCCCTGTGCACTCTTCAATCGATTCTTAGTGAAGATAAATTGGCCGGGCGTTAACCTTGACACATGAATCAATGATGAATCACTAGTCGATGTGGTGTGTGAAAATAAGAGTAATGAGGGAGTCTCTCGGTAAGTTCATATCAATAGTAAAGAAGTAACGAATATTTAATTGGCAATGTATTTAAGCCATTATTGCAGGAAGTGGTTAGTAATCGTGCCGATGTGCAGAATCGAGCACTCGATCTGAGCGGATTCGCCATGCATGAAGGTGCACTAATTTAAATATTCAATTATAAATATAATTATATTTCATACTAAACATAATACTAGTACTGCTGCTAATAATATTATTATTATCATTATTATTATTCCTATTTTGTAGTGTTCACCAGTCGCGATCTCATGATGAACATGACGAAGAACAATGTGTTCCTTGCGGTAGTCGAACTCATCGAAAGCAAGTACTCGGACATCATCGCTCTCTCACTCAAGGTATCGCCCCTTCTTTCACCCTTTGCTCCTCGAGTTGGTCTCCCGATGAAGTAGTATTACAAATTCGCAACCACTCGTCCAAAATAAGCCAATGTTCCGATCCTAATAGGTGCTAAACGCAGAAATGATAAGTGAAAGTGCATGGCAAAACAAAAGACATGCCGAGGTATAATGAGAGAGTGCAGACACCAGTAGTCCATTTTATGAGCGTTTCGTTATAATTTGTAATACCACTGTTGAATACTCGGCCAATCTGGCTACTCGAATCGGTCTCCCTGGTCAAGTGGTGCGCATGACTGCAGGACAATCTGACCTTGCACGATTCATCTTTGCCCCTCTTCATTTATAATTAATTAAATATGTGGAATATTTTGATAATTTTAGAGTAACCGTGTCAAATACCTCGAGATGGCCTCCATGCTGCCATACTTTGCCAAGAACCTCAAAGTGCTCGACCTCTCCGACAATCAGGTGCAGTTTGTGGGAGAGCAATCTATGTTGCTGCTGTATGGATTTGGACATGTCAACCAATCAATAATTGTTGTCTCATTCAGATAGAGTCGATTTCTGAGTTGGAGAAGCTGAAGGGCCTCCGACTGACGACCCTCTTCCTCGAGAGCAATCCCGTCCAGGAGCAGTACTCGAAGGCCTCCGACTACCTCAGGTTTCCGGCGGTATCGGGAGTGTCCCGAGCGGACGCCCACAGTAACCCGCTCGACCATTCCTTTATCGATCTTTATCATTATTGTTTTTTGTATGTAATCATGTTGAAATGCTCTTGTCCGTTTGCCTCTTTCGCATCTCTTTTGTTTGTCCGTACGTAGCGGTAGGATAATGGAAGTAATGCAACTTTCAGTGCCGTGCAAGCCATCTTCCCGAGGATCACGTGTTTGGTCAGTGTTTTGTCTATTTATTGAGAGCACTATTTCCGTCGATCCTCTTTCTGATAAATCAGCCAAACAAATTCATTGCCAGCATACAATTGTAGAGTGTACATAAATGCGTGTAGATCATCATTTGACTTTGTAATAATAATAATAATAATAATAACATATACGTGTGATTTCAGGACGGAAATCAGTGCACTCCCCTTCCTGGAGCCTTCGACGATGAAACGGAGAACGTGGAGCCCGTAGCCAGGGTATTCATTTACACTTATTTATTATTATTTTAATTTCACTACACACACTTTGCACTTTTACTGCACTTTTAGATTTACACATTTTTAAATTTAGTTTGAATTGTCTCCATTTGCAGCCCGGTTTCTACGGCGATGCTGATATTCGCGCTATAACGGAGACGTTCATCATCGAGTATTTCAAGTCGTATGATGGCGATGAGCCGAGTGTGAGCAGGAAGAACCTCATAGCGGCCTACGATGACAACAATGTTTGTAGTTTGTAGTTATAATATTCATTTAATTAAAAAAACGATTGATTGAATTAATTAGAATGATAAATTTCAGGCGCAATTCACTTTGAGCATAGAGAATCTGTACGAGGAGGGACAGGGCAAGACGCGCTGGCCCAATGAGTGAGTTTGGACGATATTTTAACGGTAGATATAATTTCGTTTAATCTTAGTGTCGATCAATATTTTAATTTTGCAGCAACTTCCAATTCCATATTCGCATGTCGCACAACATCAAGCAGATTGACAAGTGGGCCAAGCATCGGTAAGCAATACTGCCACTCTTGAACAATAAATGGACTTAATGTGCATTAATTATTCACGCGAGCACATTTATTTTCTTCGCGAAGGGAGATATATTATTCATCACACTCTAATATATTATTCATCACACTTTCCCTCATTCACTCTTTTTCCTTTTTTTCCAGTGGCAGTCGTCTCTTCCACGGTGCCATGGACGTGGCGGCTCAACTGTGCAAGATGCCGGCCACTCGCCATCTCACTGAGTCGTTCATCGTCGACGTCGTCATGTCATCGGTCAGTCTTCAATTCAATTATTCATCACGTCCGGAAATAGTGCACAGATGTGGAAATCAGTCTGTGGGGGGATAAGAGGTTGTTGTATACGAATAATCAATAATATTCTCGGGAATGCTCTAGTTTTGTGGAAATAATTCCTATTGGCAATGTTGTTTTACCTGCTGCACATATCTTTCGGTTGTAGGGAAACATACGATGTGCGTATGAGTTTTAATACCAAGTGGTTCCTCTCTTCAGCAGTCTCTTCTCATCTTCACTGTGCAAGGTCTCTTCGAGGAGGCTCCCTTCGCTGTCGCCCCGAATACTCCCCAACTCAACTTCTTCTCTCGCACCTTTGCAGTCACTCCCAAGCAGGGCGGGTGAGTATCGAGACAATGCTATCGTTTCTATACTTTTATTATTATTTGACTACGTGTATTGATTTATTTCACATTTCAGTACATTTCAGTTCGGTGTGCGTCGTCTCGGACGAGTTGTACCTGTCTGCCATGACTAACGCACGCATCGAGCGATACCGTATCCAGCTGGCAAAGGCGAATTCGGCGCCGGTCGTGGCTCCGCCCCCTGCGGTCGCCGCAGCCGACCCTGCTGCTGCAGGTGTAGAAAATGGTGAGTAGATTGCAGGGGAAGGGGGGATGACGGCTGTGCTGTTTTACGTGTGTGAATCGTTAGTCGAAGATGGTTGGATGATTCATTCAGATCTTAAATTATTTTAACTGCCTTTTGCTGCATAGTTAGTGTGATTAGAATTGCTTGCTAATTTATAATGTTGCTCCAACATTCAGTAATATTAATATTAATTAATATTCCTAGCTGCAGTGCCTGACGAAGCGACGAAGCAACAGATGGTGGACGCATTCTGTCGAGACTCGGGAATGCTGCCAGAGTGGAGTCTGAAATGCCTCACGGACGCCAACTGGAACTACGAAGTGAGTACGGTAGTGGTTGGATGAAGTACTGTAGTATTGTATGCGGTAGCTGCAGTAATGAGATTGATTGTGTGGTAATGACACTACTCATGTAAAGATATTTTTATTTTTTTTGTATTTTGTTGTTAAATGGCGGACGTAATTAATTGATTTTTTTCTCAGGCCGCAGGACAAGCATTCCTCGAGAATCGATCACGTATTCCTCCCGAGGCATTCGCTGCGAAGTGATCCACCACTCTCCCCCTTACTCCAATCTTGAAATAGGAGACTAGACCTAAATACCTAAATATGCACGATCATCTTACCACATTACCTCAATAGATACCCCCCTCCCCCACCACCCCTTATCTCTCAATCCTACTCCCCTCTCTTTAGATTCAATTTTTTTTGCATCCATAAGTAGCCCGTTTCATTGTTTATTGATTGAGCTGATTTCGTGTCTCAGAATCGTAATTATTCTAGCTTGAAATATTGACTCTATGAAATTTCAATTAGTTATTTTCTGATATTTGCATTGTATCCGAACTGTATGATGACTTGTCCTCGTTAATCCATTATATTGTTCTCAATTTAGTTTCCTCTTCTTATTTCTCTCTAGTATCTGTCTGCACTCATTCCATTAGTCTCGTATCAATGCACTCTATTTTATCCCTCTCACTTCTCGATTGATACTCGTTCGCCTACCGTACTTTGTCTGCCTGAATCAGGGACATGACTGTAGACTAGAGTCTCGGGACTCGAATCCTACCGTACCCATTGATCCATCCTCGTCCGGACTCAGTTCGCGATTCGCGACAGTCCGCGATGGTACTTCTCATTTCGAGAATCCATCACTTGCTCTTTGTGACGAGCGACTTGGATTGAGTAAGTGGTACTACGGGAGGTCTTTGTCGTGTACTGATTTATGGTTGAAGAGAGTACGATGGCGATGTGAGTAGAGGGAAGATGAAGTGAGAAGGGCCTCAATGGAGATGAGATGTTGATGAGGGACTTTGATTGTAAACTGAGTGCACAGATGGTAGGTTACTGTATCCTTCACTCCACTCCCCACTCCCAATTCTCCTCCTTCCTCCGGACCTAGGACTCCCCGTACCATCAGTACACACCATAACCTTGCAAATGATTATCGATCGTTCCCTGAGTTGTCACCAGTTTCCCCTCCGTTTATTGATCGCGAACACAATTCTCCAACTTCATTTTTTCTCGATTTTGTTAATGTACTCACGTATTTGTGTAGTAGTAGAAGCACCACCAATGCAATTGTAAGCGTTAGGCAGATGTATTGTTAACAAACCGATGAATAATTAATGAAATGAAGCAAATACTTGTACAAATAAACACATGGAATCATCAAAATAGCAATGTAATGTCTGTCTATTGAGTTTTGCATTGCATTAAAATTCCTACGAATGTCAGCAATTTCATATCATCGATGAGCAAGACAGTAGTGAGTAGTTCTTTCATCTCCTCTAGACTTTCTTTCCTCTAGCTCGAATATGAATATGTTTGAATATCATTTCCATAACGGATCAATTCGATTCCCTTTCACTTCCACTTCATTCTTCTCTTCAGTTTGGTCGTCTCTTCTGAAAGTTACGGCACTACAGTAGTACGTTTACTTACAGTATCTTGGTAGATCACAAACTGGAAAATAGAAAGTTTGTTCAGAGTAATCACGGGGGCTCAAAGGCGGATTAAAAAGCGGTCCGAGAATAAGCTGCCCTTACTACGGTATAATGCTTGATGTAGTCCACAATTTTCATCGCAATACCGTAGTAAGCAATGTAAATTTTACGCATTGCGCTCGTGACGGTTTCTCTTCATTTCTCGTGTAGAGGATCTGAATTTTTGAGCCACCGTGGTAATGGCGAATAACGTCGGAGTGTGGAGCGATGGTTCGACTCGTCCCTCCTCGCAGTTCCTTGCTGCTTACAGTATCTTATATCCATCCCGTATATTGAGACACCGAGTTCGACAAGGTCGGTGCAACAGCTGCATCAGCTGCAGAATCGGAAGGAGTCGTTCAAAGAACAGATGAAGAGGGAAGGATTCAAGTATCTGCCGTCGGCCAATGGCAAGAAATCTAAACGTGGATATCGCAAGAACAACAGATCCAAGAACATCAAGGGATTCTTTCCCCAGCCGGAACAGTGGGTTAGTGCTCATACAGTAATACAGAGTCTACCGTAATCTCGACAAAACGTACTTATCCTCTGGATCCTGAACTGCTACGAGTTCGCGGTTTAATCTGAATTACTGTAAGAAGTCCATGTCTACCACAATCTCTTTACAGTATAAGGTGTACAAGTTTCGAAATTTGCGAGTGCCACCTCTCCCTGTTATTGACGGTACTATGGAAGAGGGAAACAAGGTACGGTAATTAAACTTTGAACTCTGATGCTTCAGCGATCAGCAATATTTTCCTACCGTATTCCTTTCAGTCCGAAGAGAAGCCAGTGCCGAACCACGCGAGATTTTCAGCAGGTACGACATCTGATTTATTTATTTTCTCTTCAGAGTTCAAATGTGGTGCAGGATCCTGCACAGATAGGACGGAAGAAGTGCAGAACGATGTTTTATTCCCTTCTCTCGTCTGCTACTGTATTTCTCATCATAGTGTAGATTAGGAGTGAAATCAAAGAGAGGATGAATGAGGTGCATGTAGGAGGGAAATTCAAAAAATGCGAAAAAAGTCATATGCCACACATGAATTTGCTACCACACAGAGTTGTACATAGATACGATAAGATCAGTTTTTGATGATTGCACTAAAATTGAAGCAAAATGACATGTTTCTTTCAATTGTTCCACTTTTATTCTCCTTCTATTATCTCTTCCAGTATCTCTCTGCACCGTGCAAATCTGCACATTCATTCAAAGTGACTCTCTTCTCTCTCGCCTCCCTTCTCCTCTCCTTCTCCCCCACTTCTCCATTTCATTCACTCGCCTGCTCCTCTCTCGTGCGGCCGACCACTCTCTACATTCGCCAAAGATGAGCTTCCGCTCCTCGGTATCCAATACCGTATCTCCTGAGGATCTCCGAGATCCTCAGAGGGTACGGTATTTGATACCCAGGGTCTAAGGAGATCTTAAGTACCGTATACCTTTCTATTGTAAGAGTGATGTTCATTGCATGGCGACTACAGTGCACCTACACAGAGATGAGCAATCTGCACAGGGGAGCAGGCTACGGTAAAACTAATTCCAGATCATATGTGATCTTTGAACTCTATATCGAACTGGTTTAAAAAACTTTTCAGGTTAGATGTGCCTCCGTCATGAGCTCATTCGAATCGTACCGTAACCTCGTGCAGCTCAATGGACCACCACTCGAGTGCCTACCGCACATCCAAGACCTACCGTATCTCGTGTTCTCCACAGTATACTCAGGCACTCCGTGATAGGTTTCACAGTGCCGGACAGCACTGTGGCTTACGGTAGAATTGGATTCTTTCGCCTCCTTCGGTGGCCTGTTGTCGCGGAAGATTCTACCGTACCATCCAATTCCGGAATTCCCAGTATGCATGTACTGTATTCCGAAGCAGAGTACTGTCGCAATCGAGCTACGGTCGGTATCTCATGTACGCGTTGCAGTTATTGACGAAGATGTTATGAATTCAATTCTTTATACAAGCAAGAGATCAAAGATCAATTCAAGATAAGTTGTATATCCCAACTGAGTGCATAACTATCATTCAAAAGCACACGTATTGCAGGCCTAATCAATTCGTGTCTCGACTATCGAATGTTACAAGAATACCGTTCATTCACGCCCTGAAGATTACCTACCGTATCCGAGAGATCGCTGCCATCTACCGTATATCAACCAGTTGTGTATAATCGAATCAAGAATTGGGAACTACTGTACAGAACATTACCGCAAGCGATAAACACTAGTTGAGGAATCACTGAAAGAGATCAAAGAACAAATTCAAGTAAGTTGCTTTTATCAATTGCTCGCCAAGTTCAAGCACAATTCGATGCGTTGTAGGCCGCATCAACGTATTTCATGTTTCTCACATCTAATGTTTCTTATCAACAGTACTTTCACGTCCTGGAGATATCGTACCGTATCCGAGTGGCCGCACTATTCTACCGTCAGTTGTGCATTATCGAATCGAGAATTGGAACCCCCAAATGTACACTACAGTACTCCATCTGCACGTGAACTTTAAAAAAATATTATTGCGGGAGCACAGAAGTGATCAAAAATTAATTTAAGATAAGTTGTATTTTTAAAATGCGCCTCAATCTTCATTCAAATGTAAACTAGATGAATTGCAGGCCGTTATATGTACGTACTCCATGCATACTTAAATGAATAGTTTCATACTGCGGGGAGCGTAGAAGATCAAAGATCAATTCAAGATATGTTTTTTCTTCTCAATTGCCACTCTATAGTTCAAGTACAACTCGATGAATTGCAGATCATACTTACGTATTTTATGTTACGCGCCTTGAATGTCATCTCGAAGCGAATATTCCCGGGATATGCGTTGGTAAGAGACTAGTATTCATCGAAAAGTGAATTTCCGTTAAAATAAAACAACGGCTTTCCGTGAAGGCCATTTTTTTCTACAGTAATTTTCAGTTTACGAAATTCACTGTATCCAAACATTTGTATTTCGGTTTCATCATCACACTCAGAGAAGGTTATTTTCAGTATTCCGAACATGGTTGTCTATTTTTCTCTGCTTGATAGCAAAAACAATTGCTTTCAACAATAGAAAAAAATTTTTTTCTTCGATTTTTCCTTTTTTTTTTTATTTTTTTATCCGGAAAACTTCCGTTTTCCGGAGTTTTTCCCTCGAAAATTTTCCGCACAACCCTGATGTGGAGTGCGTTTTCACTCAATTATGTTAAGGAGAGCTAAAATTCATGTTGCTCTCTGCCACACACGCAATTTTTACAGCGCTCTTGCTCTTTTTTTACTATTTTTAAACTTGGAATATTATCCGTAAGCACTTGATGACATTCGGTAATGGACCGACATTCTTGATAGCAACCTTCGCAACTTTGAACTCTCAATTACGTAATTACTCAGTATTTTTATTTTACTCATTGATTTCGTCTAGGCAGCTCCGATTCTGTCCGTTCTCTACCACTAATTCCATATGACAACGGTGAATCGCTCTTACAACAGCTCCATGATATGAAAGTATCAATAGATGCAAGCACCACCCGATAGTGCTTAATCCTCTATCATTGTGGTTTACTAGCTGTCTCTCCGAGCTGTCTCGGCTGTCTTTACTAGCTTTACGGCTGTCTTTACTAGCTGTCTCGGCTCCGAGACTAGACATCGACAAACGGGAAAACGTTTGATGTTATTGAGACCTCTGTGGATCATTTGGACACACTTTCTACAACTAGGCACGAAATCGGCAGATTACATTTCGGTCCCTACTTATAATCTCCAATTTGTGAAAGACTTTAGTCAAGGGGGTGATACCTCGGCAACAGAATTTGACCGGAAATAGCATCTTTCAATGGTCGACGATCACAATTATTGAAATATAGAGTTGAACCGTAAGTTTTGCACGAATTAGAATATGAAAATTGATAGTCATTGAATGGACAAGAACTCAATTTCGAGCTGCGAAGCCTGGGTTTGGCACTGATCAACATTTTTTTGCGTTTCCGAATGCTCCTGCTCTTGGGATCTTGTCCATTCATTGTATATTGCTTCGATGATTATGAATCATGTCTTCTGGCCAACTGGCTAATTGTGATTGGGGAGGTTCATCCAATCTGAGTTTCCTGCTCTTGGGATCTTGTCCATTCATTGTATATTGCTTCGATGACTATGAATCCTGTCTTCTGGCCAACTGGCTAATTGTGATTGGGGAGGTTCATCCAATCTGAGTTTCCTGCTCTTGGGATCTTGTCCATTCATTGTATATTGCTTCGATGATTATGAATCCTGTCTTCTGGCCAACTGGCTAATTGTGATTGGGGAGGTTCATCCAATCTGAGTTTCCTGCTCTTGGGATCTTGTCCATTCATTGTATATTGCTTCGATGATTATGAATCCTGTCTTCTGGCCAACTGGCTAATTGTGATTGGGGAGGTTCATCCAATCTGAGTTTCCTGCTCTTGGGATCTTGTCCATTCATTGTATATTGCTTCGATGACTATGAATCCTGTCTTCTGGCCAACTGGCTAATTGTGATTGGGGAGGTTCATCCAATCTGAGTTTCCTGCTCTTGGGATCTTGTCCATTCATTGTATATTGCTTCGATGATTATGAATCCTGTCTTCTGGCCAACTGGCTAATTGTGATTGGGGAGGTTCATCCAGTCTGAGTTTCCTGCTCTTGGGATCTTGTCCATTCATTGTATATTGCTTCGATGATTATGAATCCTGTCTTCTGGCCAACTGGCTAATTGTGATTGGGGAGGTTCATCCAATCTGAGTTTCCTGCTCTTGGGATCTTGTCCATTCATTGTATATTGCTTCGATGACTATGAATCCTGTCTTCTGGCCAACTGGCTAATTGTGATTGGGGAGGTTCATCCAATCTGAGTTTCCTGCTCTTGGGATCTTGTCCATTCATTGTATATTGCTTCGATGATTATGAATCCTGTCTTCTGGCCAACTGGCTAATTGTGATTGGGAGGTTCATCCAATCTGAGTTTCCTGCTCTTGGGATCTTGTCCATTCATTGTATATTGCTTCGATGATTATGAATCATGTCTTCTGGCCAACTGGCTAATTGTGATTGGGGAGGTTCATCCAATCTGAGTTTCCTGCTCTTGGGATCTTGCCCATTCATTGTATATTGCTTCGATGATTATGAATCATGTCTTCTGGCCAACTGGCTAATTGTGATTGGGGAGGTTCATCCAATCTGAGTTTCCTGCTCTTGGGATCTTGTCCATTCATTGTATATTGCTTCGATGATTATGAATCATGTCTTCTGGCCAACTGGCTAATTGTGATTGGGGAGGTTCATCCAATCTGAGTTTCCTGCTCTTGGGATCTTGTCCATTCATTGTATGTATATTGCTTCGATGATTATGAATCCTGTCTTCTGGCCAACTGGCTAATTGTGATTGGGGAGGTTCATCCAATCTGAGTTTCCTGCTCTTGGGATCTTGTCCATTCATTGTATATTGCTTCGATGATTATGAATCATGTCTTCTGGCCAACTGGCTAATTGTGATTGGGGAGGTTCATCCAATCTGAGTTTCCTGCTCTTGGGATCTTGTCCATTCATTGTATATTGCTTCGATGACTATGAATCCTGTCTTCTGGCCAACTGGCTAATTGTGATTGGGGAGGTTCATCCAATCTGAGTTTCCTGCTCTTGGGATCTTGTCCATTCATTGTATATTGCTTCGATGATTATGAATCCTGTCTTCTGGCCAACTGGCTAATTGTGATTGGGAGGTTCATCCAATCTGAGTTTCCTGCTCTTGGGATCTTGTCCATTCATTGTATATTGCTTCGATGATTATGAATCATGTCTTCTGGCCAACTGGCTAATTGTGATTGGGGAGGTTCATCCAATCTGAGTTTCCTGCTCTTGGGATCTTGCCCATTCATTGTATATTGCTTCGATGATTATGAATCATGTCTTCTGGCCAACTGGCTAATTGTGATTGGGGAGGTTCATCCAATCTGAGTTTCCTGCTCTTGGGATCTTGTCCATTCATTGTATATTGCTTCGATGATTATGAATCATGTCTTCTGGCCAACTGGCTAATTGTGATTGGGGAGGTTCATCCAATCTGAGTTTCCTGCTCTTGGGATCTTGTCCATTCATTGTATGTATATTGCTTCGATGATTATGAATCCTGTCTTCTGGCCAACTGGCTAATTGTGATTGGGGAGGTTCATCCAATCTGAGTTTCCTGCTCTTGGGATCTTGTCCATTCATTGTATATTGCTTCGATGATTATGAATCATGTCTTCTGGCCAACTGGCTAATTGTGATTGGGGAGGTTCATCCAATCTGAGTTTCCTGCTCTTGGGATCTTGTCCATTCATTGTATATTGCTTCGATGATTATGAATCATGTCTTCTGGCCAACTGGCTAATTGTGATTGGGGAGGTTCATCCAATCTGAGTTTCCTGCTCTTGGGATCTTGTCCA
The DNA here is from genome assembly GCA_036245785.1 of Pristionchus fissidentatus. Lineage (NCBI taxonomy): Eukaryota > Metazoa > Nematoda > Chromadorea > Rhabditida > Neodiplogasteridae > Pristionchus > Pristionchus fissidentatus. The sequence continues at coordinate 6,964,545 of BTSY01000001.1, forward strand.
TTCATTGTATATTGCTTCGATGATTATGAATCCTGTCTTCTGGCCAACTGGCTAATTGTGATTGGGGAGGTTCATCCAATCTGAGTTTCCTGCTCTTGGGATCTTGTCCATTCATTGTATATTGCTTCGATGATTATGAATCATGTCTTCTGGCCAACTGGCTAATTGTGATTGGGGAGGTTCATCCAATCTGAGTTTCCTGCTCTTGGGATCTTGTCCATTCATTGTATATTGATTCGATGATTATGAATCCTGTCTTCTGGCCAACTGGCTAATTGTGATTTGGGAGGTTCATCCAATCTGAGTTTCCTGCTCTTGGGATCTTGTCCATTCATTGTATATTGCTTCGATGATTATGAATCATGTCTTCTGGCCAACTGGCTAATTGTGATTGGGGAGGTTCATCCAATCTGAGTTTCCTGCTCTTGGGATCTTGTCCATTCATTGTATGTATATTGCTTCGATGATTATGAATCCTGTCTTCTGGCCAACTGGCTAATTGTGATTGGGGAGGTTCATCCAATCTGAGTTTCCTGCTCTTGGGATCTTGTCCATTCATTGTATATTGCTTCGATGATTATGAATCATGTCTTCTGGCCAACTGGCTAATTGTGATTGGGGAGGTTCATCCAATCTGAGTTTCCTGCTCTTGGGATCTTGTCCATTCATTGTATATTGCTTCGATGATTATGAATCATGTCTTCTGGCCAACTGGCTAATTGTGATTGGGGAGGTTCATCCAATCTGAGTTTCCTGCTCTTGGGATCTTGTCCATTCATTGTATATTGCTTCGATGATTATGAATCCTGTCTTCTGGCCAACTGGCTAATTGTGATTGGGGAGGTTCATCCAATCTGAGTTTCCTGCTCTTGGGATCTTGTCCATTCATTGTATATTGCTTCGATGATTATGAATCATGTCTTCTGGCCAACTGGCTAATTGTGATTGGGGAGGTTCATCCAATCTGAGTTTCCTGCTCTTGGGATCTTGTCCATTCATTGTATATTGATTCGATGATTATGAATCCTGTCTTCTGGCCAACTGGCTAATTGTGATTTGGGAGGTTCATCCAATCTGAGTTTCCTGCTCTTGGGATCTTGTCCATTCATTGTATATTGCTTCGATGATTATGAATCATGTCTTCTGGCCAACTGGCTAATTGTGATTGGGGAGGTTCATCCAATCTGAGTTTCCTGCTCTTGGGATCTTGTCCATTCATTGTATATTGCTTCGATGATTATGAATCATGTCTTCTGGCCAACTGGCTAATTGTGATTGGGGAGGTTCATCCAATCTGAGTTTCATGCTCTTGGGATCTTGTCCATTCATTGTATATTGCTTCGATGATTATGAATCCTGTCTTCTGGCCAACTGGCTAATTGTGATTGGGGAGGTTCATCCAATCTGAGTTTCCTGCTCTTGGGATCTTGTCCATTCATTGTATATTGCTTCGATGATTATGAATCCTGTCTTCTGACCAACTGGCTAATTGTGATTGGGGAGGTTCATCCAATCTGATTTTCCTGCTCTTGGGATCTTGTCCATTCATTGTATATTGCTTCGATGACTATGAATCCTGTCTTCTGGCCAACTGGCTAATTGTGATTGGGGAGGTTCATCCAATCTGAGTTTCCTGCTCTTGGGATCTTGTCCATTCATTGTATATTGCTTCGATGACTATGAATCCTGTCTTCTGGCCAACTGGCTAATTGTGATTGGGGAGGTTCATCCAATCTGAGTTTCCTGCTCTTGGGATCTTGTCCATTCATTGTATATTGCTTCGATGATTATGAATCCTGTCTTCTGGCCAACTGGCTAATTGTGATTGGGGAGGTTCATCAAATCTGAGTTTCCTGCTCTTGGGATCTTGTCCATTCATTGTATATTGCTTCGATGATTATGAATCATGTCTTCTGGCCAACTGGCTAATTGTGATTGGGGAGGTTCATCCAATCTGAGTTTCCTGCTCTTGGGATCTTGTCCATTCATTGTATGTATATTGCTTCGATGATTATGAATCCTGTCTTCTGACCAACTGGCTAATTGTGATTGGGGAGGTTCATCCAATCTGAGTTTCCTGCTCTTGGGATCTTGTCCATTCATTGTATATTGCTTCGATGATTATGAATCATGTCTTCTGGCCAACTGGCTAATTGTGATTGGGGAGGTTCATCCAATCTGAGTTTCCTGCTCTTGGGATCTTGTCCATTCATTGTATATTGATTCGATGATTATGAATCCTGTCTTCTGGCCAACTGGCTAATTGTGATTTGGGAGGTTCATCCAATCTGAGTTTCCTGCTCTTGGGATCTTGTCCATTCATTGTATATTGCTTCGATGATTATGAATCATGTCTTCTGGCCAACTGGCTAATTGTGATTGGGGAGGTTCATCCAATCTGAGTTTCCTGCTCTTGGGATCTTGTCCATTCATTGTATGTATATTGCTTCGATGATTATGAATCCTGTCTTCTGGCCAACTGGCTAATTGTGATTGGGGAGGTTCATCCAATCTGAGTTTCCTGCTCTTGGGATCTTGTCCATTCATTGTATATTGCTTCGATGATTATGAATCATGTCTTCTGGCCAACTGGCTAATTGTGATTGGGGAGGTTCATCCAATCTGAGTTTCCTGCTCTTGGGATCTTGTCCATTCATTGTATATTGCTTCGATGATTATGAATCATGTCTTCTGGCCAACTGGCTAATTGTGATTGGGGAGGTTCATCCAATCTGAGTTTCCTGCTCTTGGGATCTTGTCCATTCATTGTATATTGCTTCGATGATTATGAATCCTGTCTTCTGGCCAACTGGCTAATTGTGATTGGGGAGGTTCATCCAATCTGAGTTTCCTGCTCTTGGGATCTTGTCCATTCATTGTATATTGCTTCGATGATTATGAATCATGTCTTCTGGCCAACTGGCTAATTGTGATTGGGGAGGTTCATCCAATCTGAGTTTCCTGCTCTTGGGATCTTGTCCATTCATTGTATATTGATTCGATGATTATGAATCCTGTCTTCTGGCCAACTGGCTAATTGTGATTTGGGAGGTTCATCCAATCTGAGTTTCCTGCTCTTGGGATCTTGTCCATTCATTGTATATTGCTTCGATGATTATGAATCATGTCTTCTGGCCAACTGGCTAATTGTGATTGGGGAGGTTCATCCAATCTGAGTTTCCTGCTCTTGGGATCTTGTCCATTCATTGTATATTGCTTCGATGATTATGAATCATGTCTTCTGGCCAACTGGCTAATTGTGATTGGGGAGGTTCATCCAATCTGAGTTTCATGCTCTTGGGATCTTGTCCATTCATTGTATATTGCTTCGATGATTATGAATCCTGTCTTCTGGCCAACTGGCTAATTGTGATTGGGGAGGTTCATCCAATCTGAGTTTCCTGCTCTTGGGATCTTGTCCATTCATTGTATATTGCTTCGATGATTATGAATCCTGTCTTCTGACCAACTGGCTAATTGTGATTGGGGAGGTTCATCCAATCTGATTTTCCTGCTCTTGGGATCTTGTCCATTCATTGTATATTGCTTCGATGACTATGAATCCTGTCTTCTGGCCAACTGGCTAATTGTGATTGGGGAGGTTCATCCAATCTGAGTTTCCTGCTCTTGGGATCTTGTCCATTCATTGTATATTGCTTCGATGACTATGAATCCTGTCTTCTGGCCAACTGGCTAATTGTGATTGGGGAGGTTCATCCAATCTGAGTTTCCTGCTCTTGGGATCTTGTCCATTCATTGTATATTGCTTCGATGATTATGAATCCTGTCTTCTGGCCAACTGGCTAATTGTGATTGGGGAGGTTCATCAAATCTGAGTTTCCTGCTCTTGGGATCTTGTCCATTCATTGTATATTGCTTCGATGATTATGAATCATGTCTTCTGGCCAACTGGCTAATTGTGATTGGGGAGGTTCATCCAATCTGAGTTTCCTGCTCTTGGGATCTTGTCCATTCATTGTATGTATATTGCTTCGATGATTATGAATCCTGTCTTCTGACCAACTGGCTAATTGTGATTGGGGAGGTTCATCCAATCTGAGTTTCCTGCTCTTGGGATCTTGTCCATTCATTGTATATTGCTTCGATGACTATGAATCCTGTCTTCTGGCCAACTGGCTAATTGTGATTGGGGAGGTTCATCCAATCTGAGTTTCCTGCTCTTGGGATCTTGTCCATTCATTGTATATTGCTTCGATGATTATGAATCCTGTCTTCTGGCCAACTGGCTATTTGTGATTGGGGAGGTTCATCCAATCTGAGTTTCCTGCTCTTGGGATCTTGTCCATTCATTGTATATTGCTTCGATGATTATGAATCCTGTCTTCTGGCCAACTGGCTAATTGTGATTGGGGAGGTTCATCCAATCTGAGTTTCCTGCTCTTGGGATCTTGTCCATTCATTGTATATTGCTTCGATGATTATGAATCCTGTCTTCTGGCCAACTGGCCAATTGTGATTGGGGAGGTTCATCCAATCTGAGTTTCCTGCTCTTGGGATCTTGTCCATTCATTGTATATTGATTCGATGATTATGAATCCTGTCTTCTGGCCAACTGGCTAATTGTGATTGGGGAGGTTCATCCAATCTGAGTTTCCTGCTCTTGGGATCTTGTCCATTCATTGTATATTGCTTCGATGATTATGAATCCTGTCTTCTGGCCAACTGGCTAATTGTGATTGGGGAGGTTCATCCAATCTGAGTTTCCTGCTCTTGGGATCTTGTCCATTCATTGTATATTGCTTCGATGATTATGAATCATGTCTTCTGGCCAACTGGCTAATTGTGATTGGGGAGGTTCATCCAATCTGAGTTTCCTGCTCTTGGGATCTTGTCCATTCATTGTATATTGCTTCGATGATTATGAATCATGTCTTCTGGCCAACTGGCTAATTGTGATTGGGGAGGTTCATCCAATCTGAGTTTCATGCTCTTGGGATCTTGTCCATTCATTGTATATTGCTTCGATGATTATGAATCATGTCTTCTGGCCAACTGGCTAATTGTGATTGGGGAGGTTCATCCAATCTGAGTTTCATGCTCTTGGGATCTTGTCCATTCATTGTATATTGCTTCGATGATTATGAATCCTGTCTTCTGGCCAACTGGCTAATTGTGATTGGGGAGGTTCATCCAATCTGAGTTTCCTGCTCTTGGGATCTTGTCCATTCATTGTATATTGCTTCGATGATTATGAATCCTGTCTTCTGACCAACTGGCTAATTGTGATTGGGGAGGTTCATCCAATCTGATTTTCCTGCTCTTGGGATCTTGTCCATTCATTGTATATTGCTTCGATGACTATGAATCCTGTCTTCTGGCCAACTGGCTAATTGTGATTGGGGAGGTTCATCCAATCTGAGTTTCCTGCTCTTGGGATCTTGTCCATTCATTGTATATTGCTTCGATGACTATGAATCCTGTCTTCTGGCCAACTGGCTAATTGTGATTGGGGAGGTTCATCCAATCTGAGTTTCCTGCTCTTGGGATCTTGTCCATTCATTGTATATTGCTTCGATGATTATGAATCCTGTCTTCTGGCCAACTGGCTAATTGTGATTGGGGAGGTTCATCAAATCTGAGTTTCCTGCTCTTGGGATCTTGTCCATTCATTGTATATTGCTTCGATGATTATGAATCATGTCTTCTGGCCAACTGGCTAATTGTGATTGGGGAGGTTCATCCAATCTGAGTTTCCTGCTCTTGGGATCTTGTCCATTCATTGTATGTATATTGCTTCGATGATTATGAATCCTGTCTTCTGACCAACTGGCTAATTGTGATTGGGGAGGTTCATCCAATCTGAGTTTCCTGCTCTTGGGATCTTGTCCATTCATTGTATATTGCTTCGATGACTATGAATCCTGTCTTCTGGCCAACTGGCTAATTGTGATTGGGGAGGTTCATCCAATCTGAGTTTCCTGCTCTTGGGATCTTGTCCATTCATTGTATATTGCTTCGATGATTATGAATCCTGTCTTCTGGCCAACTGGCTATTTGTGATTGGGGAGGTTCATCCAATCTGAGTTTCCTGCTCTTGGGATCTTGTCCATTCATTGTATATTGCTTCGATGATTATGAATCCTGTCTTCTGGCCAACTGGCTAATTGTGATTGGGGAGGTTCATCCAATCTGAGTTTCCTGCTCTTGGGATCTTGTCCATTCATTGTATATTGCTTCGATGATTATGAATCCTGTCTTCTGGCCAACTGGCCAATTGTGATTGGGGAGGTTCATCCAATCTGAGTTTCCTGCTCTTGGGATCTTGTCCATTCATTGTATATTGATTCGATGATTATGAATCCTGTCTTCTGGCCAACTGGCTAATTGTGATTGGGGAGGTTCATCCAATCTGAGTTTCCTGCTCTTGGGATCTTGTCCATTCATTGTATATTGCTTCGATGATTATGAATCCTGTCTTCTGGCCAACTGGCTAATTGTGATTGGGGAGGTTCATCCAATCTGAGTTTCCTGCTCTTGGGATCTTGTCCATTCATTGTATATTGCTTCGATGATTATGAATCATGTCTTCTGGCCAACTGGCTAATTGTGATTGGGGAGGTTCATCCAATCTGAGTTTCCTGCTCTTGGGATCTTGTCCATTCATTGTATGTATATTGCTTCGATGATTATGAATCCTGTCTTCTGGCCAACTGGCTAATTGTGATTGGGGAGGTTCATCCAATCTGAGTTTCCTGCTCTTGGGATCTTGTCCATTCATTGTATATTGCTTCGATGATTATGAATCATGTCTTCTGGCCAACTGGCTAATTGTGATTGGGGAGGTTCATCCAATCTGAGTTTCCTGCTCTTGGGATCTTGTCCATTCATTGTATATTGATTCGATGATTATGAATCCTGTCTTCTGGCCAACTGGCTAATTGTGATTTGGGAGGTTCATCCAATCTGAGTTTCCTGCTCTTGGGATCTTGTCCATTCATTGTATATTGCTTCGATGATTATGAATCATGTCTTCTGGCCAACTGGCTAATTGTGATTGGGGAGGTTCATCCAATCTGAGTTTCCTGCTCTTGGGATCTTGTCCATTCATTGTATATTGCTTCGATGATTATGAATCATGTCTTCTGGCCAACTGGCTAATTGTGATTGGGGAGGTTCATCCAATCTGAGTTTCATGCTCTTGGGATCTTGTCCATTCATTGTATATTTCTTCGATGATTATGAATCCTGTCTTCTGGCCAACTGGCTAATTGTGATTGGGGAGGTTCATCCAATCTGAGTTTCCTGCTCTTGGGATCTTGTCCATTCATTGTATATTGCTTCGATGATTATGAATCATGTCTTCTGGCCAACTGGCTATTTGTGATTGGGGAGGTTCATCCAATCTGAGTTTCCTGCTCTTGGGATCTTGTCCATTCATTGTATATTGCTTCGATGATTATGAATCCTGTCTTCTGGCCAACTGGCTAATTGTGATTGGGGAGGTTCATCCAATCTGAGTTTCCTGCTCTTGGGATCTTGTCCATTCATTGTATATTGCTTCGATGATTATGAATCCTGTCTTCTGGCCAACTGGCCAATTGTGATTGGGGAGGTTCATCCAATCTGAGTTTCCTGCTCTTGGGATCTTGTCCATTCATTGTATATTGATTCGATGATTATGAATCCTGTCTTCTGGCCAACTGGCTAATTGTGATTGGGGAGGTTCATCCAATCTGAGTTTCCTGCTCTTGGGATCTTGTCCATTCATTGTATATTGCTTCGATGATTATGAATCCTGTCTTCTGGCCAACTGGCTAATTGTGATTGGGGAGGTTCATCCAATCTGAGTTTCCTGCTCTTGGGATCTTGTCCATTCATTGTATATTGCTTCGATGATTATGAATCATGTCTTCTGGCCAACTGGCTAATTGTGATTGGGGAGGTTCATCCAATCTGAGTTTCCTGCTCTTGGGATCTTGTCCATTCATTGTATATTGCTTCGATGATTATGAATCCTGTCTTCTGGCCAACTGGCTAATTGTGATTGGGGAGGTTCATCAAATCTGAGTTTCCTGCTCTTGGGATCTTGTCCATTCATTGTATATTGCTTCGATGATTATGAATCATGTCTTCTGGCCAACTGGCTAATTGTGATTGGGGAGGTTCATCCAATCTGAGTTTCCTGCTCTTGGGATCTTGTCCATTCATTGTATGTATATTGCTTCGATGATTATGAATCCTGTCTTCTGACCAACTGGCTAATTGTGATTGGGGAGGTTCATCCAATCTGAGTTTCCTGCTCTTGGGATCTTGTCCATTCATTGTATATTGCTTCGATGACTATGAATCCTGTCTTCTGGCCAACTGGCTAATTGTGATTGGGGAGGTTCATCCAATCTGAGTTTCCTGCTCTTGGGATCTTGTCCATTCATTGTATATTGCTTCGATGATTATGAATCCTGTCTTCTGGCCAACTGGCTATTTGTGATTGGGGAGGTTCATCCAATCTGAGTTTCCTGCTCTTGGGATCTTGTCCATTCATTGTATATTGCTTCGATGATTATGAATCCTGTCTTCTGGCCAACTGGCTAATTGTGATTGGGGAGGTTCATCCAATCTGAGTTTCCTGCTCTTGGGATCTTGTCCATTCATTGTATATTGCTTCGATGATTATGAATCCTGTCTTCTGGCCAACTGGCCAATTGTGATTGGGGAGGTTCATCCAATCTGAGTTTCCTGCTCTTGGGATCTTGTCCATTCATTGTATATTGATTCGATGATTATGAATCCTGTCTTCTGGCCAACTGGCTAATTGTGATTGGGGAGGTTCATCCAATCTGAGTTTCCTGCTCTTGGGATCTTGTCCATTCATTGTATATTGCTTCGATGATTATGAATCCTGTCTTCTGGCCAACTGGCTAATTGTGATTGGGGAGGTTCATCCAATCTGAGTTTCCTGCTCTTGGGATCTTGTCCATTCATTGTATATTGCTTCGATGATTATGAATCATGTCTTCTGGCCAACTGGCTAATTGTGATTGGGGAGGTTCATCCAATCTGAGTTTCCTGCTCTTGGGATCTTGTCCATTCATTGTATGTATATTGCTTCGATGATTATGAATCCTGTCTTCTGGCCAACTGGCTAATTGTGATTGGGGAGGTTCATCCAATCTGAGTTTCCTGCTCTTGGGATCTTGTCCATTCATTGTATATTGCTTCGATGATTATGAATCATGTCTTCTGGCCAACTGGCTAATTGTGATTGGGGAGGTTCATCCAATCTGAGTTTCCTGCTCTTGGGATCTTGTCCATTCATTGTATATTGATTCGATGATTATGAATCCTGTCTTCTGGCCAACTGGCTAATTGTGATTTGGGAGGTTCATCCAATCTGAGTTTCCTGCTCTTGGGATCTTGTCCATTCATTGTATATTGCTTCGATGATTATGAATCATGTCTTCTGGCCAACTGGCTAATTGTGATTGGGGAGGTTCATCCAATCTGAGTTTCCTGCTCTTGGGATCTTGTCCATTCATTGTATGTATATTGCTTCGATGATTATGAATCCTGTCTTCTGGCCAACTGGCTAATTGTGATTGGGGAGGTTCATCCAATCTGAGTTTCCTGCTCTTGGGATCTTGTCCATTCATTGTATATTGCTTCGATGATTATGAATCATGTCTTCTGGCCAACTGGCTAATTGTGATTGGGGAGGTTCATCCAATCTGAGTTTCCTGCTCTTGGGATCTTGTCCATTCATTGTATATTGATTCGATGATTATGAATCCTGTCTTCTGGCCAACTGGCTAATTGTGATTTGGGAGGTTCATCCAATCTGAGTTTCCTGCTCTTGGGATCTTGTCCATTCATTGTATATTGCTTCGATGATTATGAATCATGTCTTCTGGCCAACTGGCTAATTGTGATTGGGGAGGTTCATCCAATCTGAGTTTCCTGCTCTTGGGATCTTGTCCATTCATTGTATATTGCTTCGATGATTATGAATCATGTCTTCTGGCCAACTGGCTAATTGTGATTGGGGAGGTTCATCCAATCTGAGTTTCCTGCTCTTGGGATCTTGTCCATTCATTGTATATTGCTTCGATGATTATGAATCATGTCTTCTGGCCAACTGGCTAATTGTGATTGGGGAGGTTCATCCAATCTGAGTTTCCTGCTCTTGGGATCTTGTCCATTCATTGTATATTGCTTCGATGACTATGAATCCTGTCTTCTGGCCAACTGGCTAATTGTGATTGGGGAGGTTCATCCAATCTGAGTTTCCTGCTCTTGGGATCTTGTCCATTCATTGTATATTGCTTCGATGATTATGAATCCTGTCTTCTGGCCAACTGGCTAATTGTGATTGGGGAGGTTCATCAAATCTGAGTTTCCTGCTCTTGGGATCTTGTCCATTCATTGTATATTGCTTCGATGATTATGAATCATGTCTTCTGGCCAACTGGCTAATTGTGATTGGGGAGGTTCATCCAATCTGAGTTTCCTGCTCTTGGGATCTTGTCCATTCATTGTATGTATATTGCTTCGATGATTATGAATCCTGTCTTCTGACCAACTGGCTAATTGTGATTGGGGAGGTTCATCCAATCTGAGTTTCCTGCTCTTGGGATCTTGTCCATTCATTGTATATTGCTTCGATGACTATGAATCCTGTCTTCTGGCCAACTGGCTAATTGTGATTGGGGAGGTTCATCCAATCTGAGTTTCCTGCTCTTGGGATCTTGTCCATTCATTGTATATTGCTTCGATGATTATGAATCCTGTCTTCTGGCCAACTGGCTATTTGTGATTGGGGAGGTTCATCCAATCTGAGTTTCCTGCTCTTGGGATCTTGTCCATTCATTGTATATTGCTTCGATGATTATGAATCCTGTCTTCTGGCCAACTGGCTAATTGTGATTGGGGAGGTTCATCCAATCTGAGTTTCCTGCTCTTGGGATCTTGTCCATTCATTGTATATTGCTTCGATGATTATGAATCCTGTCTTCTGGCCAACTGGCCAATTGTGATTGGGGAGGTTCATCCAATCTGAGTTTCCTGCTCTTGGGATCTTGTCCATTCATTGTATATTGATTCGATGATTATGAATCCTGTCTTCTGGCCAACTGGCTAATTGTGATTGGGGAGGTTCATCCAATCTGAGTTTCCTGCTCTTGGGATCTTGTCCATTCATTGTATATTGCTTCGATGATTATGAATCCTGTCTTCTGGCCAACTGGCTAATTGTGATTGGGGAGGTTCATCCAATCTGAGTTTCCTGCTCTTGGGATCTTGTCCATTCATTGTATATTGCTTCGATGATTATGAATCATGTCTTCTGGCCAACTGGCTAATTGTGATTGGGGAGGTTCATCCAATCTGAGTTTCCTGCTCTTGGGATCTTGTCCATTCATTGTATGTATATTGCTTCGATGATTATGAATCCTGTCTTCTGGCCAACTGGCTAATTGTGATTGGGGAGGTTCATCCAATCTGAGTTTCCTGCTCTTGGGATCTTGTCCATTCATTGTATATTGCTTCGATGATTATGAATCATGTCTTCTGGCCAACTGGCTAATTGTGATTGGGGAGGTTCATCCAATCTGAGTTTCCTGCTCTTGGGATCTTGTCCATTCATTGTATATTGATTCGATGATTATGAATCCTGTCTTCTGGCCAACTGGCTAATTGTGATTTGGGAGGTTCATCCAATCTGAGTTTCCTGCTCTTGGGATCTTGTCCATTCATTGTATATTGCTTCGATGATTATGAATCATGTCTTCTGGCCAACTGGCTAATTGTGATTGGGGAGGTTCATCCAATCTGAGTTTCCTGCTCTTGGGATCTTGTCCATTCATTGTATGTATATTGCTTCGATGATTATGAATCCTGTCTTCTGGCCAACTGGCTAATTGTGATTGGGGAGGTTCATCCAATCTGAGTTTCCTGCTCTTGGGATCTTGTCCATTCATTGTATATTGCTTCGATGATTATGAATCATGTCTTCTGGCCAACTGGCTAATTGTGATTGGGGAGGTTCATCCAATCTGAGTTTCCTGCTCTTGGGATCTTGTCCATTCATTGTATATTGATTCGATGATTATGAATCCTGTCTTCTGGCCAACTGGCTAATTGTGATTTGGGAGGTTCATCCAATCTGAGTTTCCTGCTCTTGGGATCTTGTCCATTCATTGTATATTGCTTCGATGATTATGAATCATGTCTTCTGGCCAACTGGCTAATTGTGATTGGGGAGGTTCATCCAATCTGAGTTTCCTGCTCTTGGGATCTTGTCCATTCATTGTATATTGCTTCGATGATTATGAATCATGTCTTCTGGCCAACTGGCTAATTGTGATTGGGGAGGTTCATCCAATCTGAGTTTCCTGCTCTTGGGATCTTGTCCATTCATTGTATATTGCTTCGATGATTATGAATCATGTCTTCTGGCCAACTGGCTAATTGTGATTGGGGAGGTTCATCCAATCTGAGTTTCCTGCTCTTGGGATCTTGTCCATTCATTGTATATTGCTTCGATGACTATGAATCCTGTCTTCTGGCCAACTGGCTAATTGTGATTGGGGAGGTTCATCCAATCTGAGTTTCCTGCTCTTGGGATCTTGTCCATTCATTGTATATTGCTTCGATGATTATGAATCCTGTCTTCTGGCCAACTGGCTAATTGTGATTGGGGAGGTTCATCAAATCTGAGTTTCCTGCTCTTGGGATCTTGTCCATTCATTGTATATTGCTTCGATGATTATGAATCATGTCTTCTGGCCAACTGGCTAATTGTGATTGGGGAGGTTCATCCAATCTGAGTTTCCTGCTCTTGGGATCTTGTCCATTCATTGTATGTATATTGCTTCGATGATTATGAATCCTGTCTTCTGACCAACTGGCTAATTGTGATTGGGGAGGTTCATCCAATCTGAGTTTCCTGCTCTTGGGATCTTGTCCATTCATTGTATATTGCTTCGATGACTATGAATCCTGTCTTCTGGCCAACTGGCTAATTGTGATTGGGGAGGTTCATCCAATCTGAGTTTCCTGCTCTTGGGATCTTGTCCATTCATTGTATATTGCTTCGATGATTATGAATCCTGTCTTCTGGCCAACTGGCTATTTGTGATTGGGGAGGTTCATCCAATCTGAGTTTCCTGCTCTTGGGATCTTGTCCATTCATTGTATATTGCTTCGATGATTATGAATCCTGTCTTCTGGCCAACTGGCTAATTGTGATTGGGGAGGTTCATCCAATCTGAGTTTCCTGCTCTTGGGATCTTGTCCATTCATTGTATATTGCTTCGATGATTATGAATCCTGTCTTCTGGCCAACTGGCCAATTGTGATTGGGGAGGTTCATCCAATCTGAGTTTCCTGCTCTTGGGATCTTGTCCATTCATTGTATATTGATTCGATGATTATGAATCCTGTCTTCTGGCCAACTGGCTAATTGTGATTGGGGAGGTTCATCCAATCTGAGTTTCCTGCTCTTGGGATCTTGTCCATTCATTGTATATTGCTTCGATGATTATGAATCCTGTCTTCTGGCCAACTGGCTAATTGTGATTGGGGAGGTTCATCCAATCTGAGTTTCCTGCTCTTGGGATCTTGTCCATTCATTGTATATTGCTTCGATGATTATGAATCATGTCTTCTGGCCAACTGGCTAATTGTGATTGGGGAGGTTCATCCAATCTGAGTTTCCTGCTCTTGGGATCTTGTCCATTCATTGTATGTATATTGCTTCGATGATTATGAATCCTGTCTTCTGGCCAACTGGCTAATTGTGATTGGGGAGGTTCATCCAATCTGAGTTTCCTGCTCTTGGGATCTTGTCCATTCATTGTATATTGCTTCGATGATTATGAATCATGTCTTCTGGCCAACTGGCTAATTGTGATTGGGGAGGTTCATCCAATCTGAGTTTCCTGCTCTTGGGATCTTGTCCATTCATTGTATATTGATTCGATGATTATGAATCCTGTCTTCTGGCCAACTGGCTAATTGTGATTTGGGAGGTTCATCCAATCTGAGTTTCCTGCTCTTGGGATCTTGTCCATTCATTGTATATTGCTTCGATGATTATGAATCATGTCTTCTGGCCAACTGGCTAATTGTGATTGGGGAGGTTCATCCAATCTGAGTTTCCTGCTCTTGGGATCTTGTCCATTCATTGTATGTATATTGCTTCGATGATTATGAATCCTGTCTTCTGGCCAACTGGCTAATTGTGATTGGGGAGGTTCATCCAATCTGAGTTTCCTGCTCTTGGGATCTTGTCCATTCATTGTATATTGCTTCGATGATTATGAATCATGTCTTCTGGCCAACTGGCTAATTGTGATTGGGGAGGTTCATCCAATCTGAGTTTCCTGCTCTTGGGATCTTGTCCATTCATTGTATATTGATTCGATGATTATGAATCCTGTCTTCTGGCCAACTGGCTAATTGTGATTTGGGAGGTTCATCCAATCTGAGTTTCCTGCTCTTGGGATCTTGTCCATTCATTGTATATTGCTTCGATGATTATGAATCATGTCTTCTGGCCAACTGGCTAATTGTGATTGGGGAGGTTCATCCAATCTGAGTTTCCTGCTCTTGGGATCTTGTCCATTCATTGTATATTGCTTCGATGATTATGAATCATGTCTTCTGGCCAACTGGCTAATTGTGATTGGGGAGGTTCATCCAATCTGAGTTTCATGCTCTTGGGATCTTGTCCATTCATTGTATATTTCTTCGATGATTATGAATCCTGTCTTCTGGCCAACTGGCTAATTGTGATTGGGGAGGTTCATCCAATCTGAGTTTCCTGCTCTTGGGATCTTGTCCATTCATTGTATATTGCTTCGATGATTATGAATCATGTCTTCTGGCCAACTGGCTAATTGTGATTGGGGAGGTTCATCCAATCTGAGTTTCCTGCTCTTGGGATCTTGTCCATTCATTATATATTGCTTCGATGATTATGAATCATGTCTTCTGGCCAACTGGCTAATTGTGATTGGGGAGGTTCATCCAATCTGAGTTTCATGCTCTTGGGATCTTGTCCATTCATTGTATATTGCTTCGATGATTATGAATCCTGTCTTCTGGCCAACTGGCTAATTGTGATTGGGGAGGTTCATCCAATCTGAGTTTCCTGCTCTTGGGATCTTGTCCATTCATTGTATATTGCTTCGATGATTATGAATCCTGTCTTCTGACCAACTGGCTAATTGTGATTGGGGAGGTTCATCCAATCTGAGTTTCCTGCTCTTGGGATCTTGTCCATTCATTGTATATTGCTTCGATGACTATGAATCCTGTCTTCTGGCCAACTGGCTAATTGTGATTGGGGAGGTTCATCCAATCTGAGTTTCCTGCTCTTGGGATCTTGTCCATTCATTGTATATTGCTTCGATGACTATGAATCCTGTCTTCTGGCCAACTGGCTAATTGTGATTGGGGAGGTTCATCCAATCTGAGTTTCCTGCTCTTGGGATCTTGTCCATTCATTGTATATTGCTTCGATGATTATGAATCCTGTCTTCTGGCCAACTGGCTAATTGTGATTGGGGAGGTTCATCAAATCTGAGTTTCCTGCTCTTGGGATCTTGTCCATTCATTGTATATTGCTTCGATGATTATGAATCATGTCTTCTGGCCAACTGGCTAATTGTGATTGGGGAGGTTCATCCAATCTGAGTTTCCTGCTCTTGGGATCTTGTCCATTCATTGTATGTATATTGCTTCGATGATTATGAATCCTGTCTTCTGACCAACTGGCTAATTGTGATTGGGGAGGTTCATCCAATCTGAGTTTCCTGCTCTTGGGATCTTGTCCATTCATTGTATATTGCTTCGATGACTATGAATCCTGTCTTCTGGCCAACTGGCTAATTGTGATTGGGGAGGTTCATCCAATCTGAGTTTCCTGCTCTTGGGATCTTGTCCATTCATTGTATATTGCTTCGATGATTATGAATCCTGTCTTCTGGCCAACTGGCTATTTGTGATTGGGGAGGTTCATCCAATCTGAGTTTCCTGCTCTTGGGATCTTGTCCATTCATTGTATATTGCTTCGATGATTATGAATCCTGTCTTCTGGCCAACTGGCTAATTGTGATTGGGGAGGTTCATCCAATCTGAGTTTCCTGCTCTTGGGATCTTGTCCATTCATTGTATATTGCTTCGATGATTATGAATCCTGTCTTCTGGCCAACTGGCCAATTGTGATTGGGGAGGTTCATCCAATCTGAGTTTCCTGCTCTTGGGATCTTGTCCATTCATTGTATATTGATTCGATGATTATGAATCCTGTCTTCTGGCCAACTGGCTAATTGTGATTGGGGAGGTTCATCCAATCTGAGTTTCCTGCTCTTGGGATCTTGTCCATTCATTGTATATTGCTTCGATGATTATGAATCCTGTCTTCTGGCCAACTGGCTAATTGTGATTGGGGAGGTTCATCCAATCTGAGTTTCCTGCTCTTGGGATCTTGTCCATTCATTGTATATTGCTTCGATGATTATGAATCATGTCTTCTGGCCAACTGGCTAATTGTGATTGGGGAGGTTCATCCAATCTGAGTTTCCTGCTCTTGGGATCTTGTCCATTCATTGTATGTATATTGCTTCGATGATTATGAATCCTGTCTTCTGGCCAACTGGCTAATTGTGATTGGGGAGGTTCATCCAATCTGAGTTTCCTGCTCTTGGGATCTTGTCCATTCATTGTATATTGCTTCGATGATTATGAATCATGTCTTCTGGCCAACTGGCTAATTGTGATTGGGGAGGTTCATCCAATCTGAGTTTCCTGCTCTTGGGATCTTGTCCATTCATTGTATATTGATTCGATGATTATGAATCCTGTCTTCTGGCCAACTGGCTAATTGTGATTTGGGAGGTTCATCCAATCTGAGTTTCCTGCTCTTGGGATCTTGTCCATTCATTGTATATTGCTTCGATGATTATGAATCATGTCTTCTGGCCAACTGGCTAATTGTGATTGGGGAGGTTCATCCAATCTGAGTTTCCTGCTCTTGGGATCTTGTCCATTCATTGTATATTGCTTCGATGATTATGAATCATGTCTTCTGGCCAACTGGCTAATTGTGATTGGGGAGGTTCATCCAATCTGAGTTTCATGCTCTTGGGATCTTGTCCATTCATTGTATATTTCTTCGATGATTATGAATCCTGTCTTCTGGCCAACTGGCTAATTGTGATTGGGGAGGTTCATCCAATCTGAGTTTCCTGCTCTTGGGATCTTGTCCATTCATTGTATATTGCTTCGATGATTATGAATCCTGTCTTCTGGCCAACTGGCTAATTGTGATTGGGGAGGTTCATCCAATCTGAGTTTCCTGCTCTTGGGATCTTGTCCATTCATTGTATATTGCTTCGATGATTATGAATCCTGTCTTCTGGCCAACTGGCTAATTGTGATTGGGGAGGTTCATCAAATCTGAGTTTCCTGCTCTTGGGATCTTGTCCATTCATTGTATATTGCTTCGATGATTATGAATCATGTCTTCTGGCCAACTGGCTAATTGTGATTGGGGAGGTTCATCCAATCTGAGTTTCCTGCTCTTGGGATCTTGTCCATTCATTGTATGTATATTGCTTCGATGATTATGAATCCTGTCTTCTGACCAACTGGCTAATTGTGATTGGGGAGGTTCATCCAATCTGAGTTTCCTGCTCTTGGGATCTTGTCCATTCATTGTATATTGCTTCGATGACTATGAATCCTGTCTTCTGGCCAACTGGCTAATTGTGATTGGGGAGGTTCATCCAATCTGAGTTTCCTGCTCTTGGGATCTTGTCCATTCATTGTATATTGCTTCGATGATTATGAATCCTGTCTTCTGGCCAACTGGCTATTTGTGATTGGGGAGGTTCATCCAATCTGAGTTTCCTGCTCTTGGGATCTTGTCCATTCATTGTATATTGCTTCGATGATTATGAATCCTGTCTTCTGGCCAACTGGCTAATTGTGATAGGGGAGGTTCATCCAATCTGAGTTTCCTGCTCTTGGGATCTTGTCCATTCATTGTATATTGCTTCGATGATTATGAATCCTGTCTTCTGGCCAACTGGCCAATTGTGATTGGGGAGGTTCATCCAATCTGAGTTTCCTGCTCTTGGGATCTTGTCCATTCATTGTATATTGATTCGATGATTATGAATCCTGTCTTCTGGCCAACTGGCTAATTGTGATTGGGGAGGTTCATCCAATCTGAGTTTCCTGCTCTTGGGATCTTGTCCATTCATTGTATATTGCTTCGATGATTATGAATCCTGTCTTCTGGCCAACTGGCTAATTGTGATTGGGGAGGTTCATCCAATCTGAGTTTCCTGCTCTTGGGATCTTGTCCATTCATTGTATATTGCTTCGATGATTATGAATCATGTCTTCTGGCCAACTGGCTAATTGTGATTGGGGAGGTTCATCCAATCTGAGTTTCCTGCTCTTGGGATCTTGTCCATTCATTGTATGTATATTGCTTCGATGATTATGAATCCTGTCTTCTGGCCAACTGGCTAATTGTGATTGGGGAGGTTCATCCAATCTGAGTTTCCTGCTCTTGGGATCTTGTCAATTCATTGTATGTATATTGCTTTGATGATTATGAATCCTGTCTTCTGGCCAACTGGCTAATTGTGATTGGGGAGGTTCATCCAATCTGAGTTTCCTGCTCTTGGGATCTTGTCCATTCATTGCATATTGCTTCGATGATTATGAATCCTGTCTTCTGGCCAACTGGCTAATTGTGATTGGGGAGGTTCATCCAATCTGAGTTTCCTGCTCATGGGATCTTGTCCATTCATTGTATATTGCTTCGATGATTATGAATCCTGTCTTCTGGCCAACTGGCTAATTGTGATTGGGGAGGTTCATCCAATCTGAGTTTCCTGCTCTTGGGATCTTGTCCATTCATTGTATATTGCTTCGATGATTATGAATCCTGTCTTCTGGCCAACTGGCTAATTGTGATTGGGGAGGTTCATCCAATCTGAGTTTCCTGCTCTTGGGATCTTGTCCATTCATTGTATATTGCTTCGATGATTATGAATCCTGTCTTCTGGCCAACTGGCTAATTATGATTGGGGAGGTTCATCCAATAAGAGTTTCCTGCTCTTGGGATCTTGTCCATTCATTGTATATTGCTTCGATGATTATGAATCCTGTCTTCTGGCCAACTGGCTAATTGTGATTGGGGAGGTTCATCCAATCTGAGTTTCCTGCTCTTGGGATCTTGTCCATTCATTGTATGTATATTGCTTCGATGATTATGAATCCTGTCTTCTGACGAACTGGCTAATTGTGATTGGGGAGGTTCATCCAATCTGAGTTTCCTGCTCTTGGGATCTTGTCCATTCATTGTATATTGCTTCGATGACTATGAATCCTGTCTTCTGGCCAACTGGCTAATTGTGATTGGGGAGGTTCATCCAATCTGAGTTTCCTGCTCTTGGGATCTTGTCCATTCATTGTATATTGCTTCGATGATTATGAATCCTGTCTTCTGGCCAACTGGCTATTTGTGATTGGGGAGGTTCATCCAATCTGAGTTTCCTGCTCTTGGGATCTTGTCCATTCATTGTATATTGCTTCGATGATTATGAATCCTGTCTTCTGGCCAACTGGCTAATTGTGATAGGGGAGGTTCATCCAATCTGAGTTTCCTGCTCTTGGGATCTTGTCCATTCATTGTATATTGCTTCGATGATTATGAATCCTGTCTTCTGGCCAACTGGCCAATTGTGATTGGGGAGGTTCATCCAATCTGAGTTTCCTGCTCTTGGGATCTTGTCCATTCATTGTATATTGATTCGATGATTATGAATCCTGTCTTCTGGCCAACTGGCTAATTGTGATTGGGGAGGTTCATCCAATCTGAGTTTCCTGCTCTTGGGATCTTGTCCATTCATTGTATATTGCTTCGATGATTATGAATCCTGTCTTCTGGCCAACTGGCTAATTGTGATTGGGGAGGTTCATCCAATCTGAGTTTCCTGCTCTTGGGATCTTGTCCATTCATTGTATATTGCTTCGATGATTATGAATCATGTCTTCTGGCCAACTGGCTAATTGTGATTGGGGAGGTTCATCCAATCTGAGTTTCCTGCTCTTGGGATCTTGTCCATTCATTGTATGTATATTGCTTCGATGATTATGAATCCTGTCTTCTGGCCAACTGGCTAATTGTGATTGGGGAGGTTCATCCAATCTGAGTTTCCTGCTCTTGGGATCTTGTCCATTCATTGTATGTATATTGCTTTGATGATTATGAATCCTGTCTTCTGGCCAACTGGCTAATTGTGATTGGGGAGGTTCATCCAATCTGAGTTTCCTGCTCTTGGGATCTTGTCCATTCATTGTATATTGCTTCGATGATTATGAATCCTGTCTTCTGGCCAACTGGCTAATTGTGATTGGGGAGGTTCATCCAATAAGAGTTTCCTGCTCTTGGGATCTTGTCCATTCATTGTATATTGCTTCGATGATTATGAATCCTGTCTTCTGGCCAACTGGCTAATTGTGATTGGGGAGGTTTTCAAAGTGAAGATAAAAATTCACGGTTTGGTGCGTTAGATAGACAAATGACTCGACTTGTTTACCAACCGCTCGAAGTCATTCTTGGTTGATCCGCCGATGCGGGGTGGCCGCTTTTGCAAAAGTCAAGATAATTTTTTTAAAAGTCAAAACTGCTGGTTCACTCTAAGAGATGTTCTGGTGAACATTGTTGGTACTAACTATATTGTAAAAATGGGACGAATCGGGCCATGCGTTGTAATGTTGGGACGAATTGTGTGACGTCATCAAAATGTAACTATTATTCACGAATCATAATTATGGATCTATTTCAGTGCGGAAAAGTGCGATACTCTACAAATTGCGGACAGATCTCCCTCCAGCGAGTATGTATAATAATATGAAGATGTTTAAGATTCATATCGACTTCGGAATATATACATTCAGCAAATCCAAAACTCGAAGTTCAAAATTTTTCAATTTTTTTTCCTCAAAAAAGTTGTTAATAAAAAACTTCACAAACAACCTGAATATTGTTTTCTGTTAGTTGTACATTGTTTTCACTGAAATAGATCCATAATTATGATTCGTGAATAATAGTTACATTTTGATGACGTCACACAATTCGTCCCAACATTACAACGCATGGCCCGATTCGTCCCATTTTTACAATATAGTTAGTACCAACAATGTTCACCAGAACATCTCTTAGAGTGAACCAGCAGTTTTGACTTTTAAAAAAATTATCTTGACTATTGCAAAAGCGACCACCCCACATCGGCGGATCAACCAAGAATGACTTCGAGCGGTTGGTAAACAAGTCGAGTCATTTGTCTATCTAACGCACCAAAAAGTGAATTTTTATCTTCACTTTGAAAACCTCCCCAATCACAATTAGCCAGTTGGCCAGAAGACAGGATTCATAATCATCGAAGCAATATACAATGAATGGACAAGATCCCAAGAGCAGGAAACTCAGATTGGATGAACCTCTCCAATCACAATTAGCCAGTTGGCCAGAAGACAGGATTCATAATCATCGAAGCAATATACAATGAATGGACAAGATCCCAAGAGCAGGAAACTCAGATTGGAAGAACCTCCCCAATCACAATTAGCCAGTTGGCCAGAAGACAGGATTCATAATCATCGAAGCAATATACAATGAATGGACAAGATCCCAAGAGCAGGAAACTCTTATTGGATGAACCTCCCCAATCACAATTACCCAGTTGGCCAGAAGACAGGATTCATAATCATCGAAGCAATATACAATGAATGGACAAGATCCCAAGAGCAGGAAACTCAGATTGGATGAACCTCCCCAATCACAATTAGCCAGTTGGCCAGAAGACAGGATTCATAATCATCGAAGCAATATACAATGAATGGACAAGATCCCAAGAGCAGGAAACTCTTATTGGATGAACCTCCCCAATCACAATTAGCCAGTTGGCCAGAAGACAGGATTCATAATCATCGAAGCAATATACAATGAATGGACAAGATCCCAAGAGCAGGAAACTCAGATTGGATGAACCTCCCCAATCACAATTAGCCAGTTGGCCAGAAGACAGGATTCATAATCATCGAAGCAATATACAATGAATGGACAAGATCCAAAGAGCAGGAAACTCAGATTGGATGAACCTCCCCAATCACAATTAGCCAGTTGGCCAGAAGACAGGATTCATAATCATCGAAGCAATATACAATGAATGGACAAGATCCCAAGAGCAGGAAACTCAGATTGGATGAACCTCCCCAATCACAATTAGCCAGTTGGCCAGAAGACAGGATTCATAATCATCGAAGCAATATGCAATGAATGGACAAGATCCCAAGAGCAGGAAACTCTTATTGGATGAACCTCCCCAATCACAATTAGCCAGTTGGCCAGAAGACAGGATTCATAATCATCGAAGCAATATACAATGAATGGACAAGATCCCAAGAGCAGGAAACTCAGATTGGATGAACCTCCCCAATCACAATTAGCCAGTTGGCCAGAAGACAGGATTCATAATCATCGAAGCAATATACAATGAATGGACAAGATCCCAAGAGCAGGAAACTCAGATTGGATGAACCTCCCCAATCACAATTAGCCAGTTGGCCAGAAGACAGGATTCATAATCATCGAAGCAATATACAATGAATGGACAAGATCCAAAGAGCAGGAAAATCAGATTGGATGAACCTCCCCAATCACAATTAGCCAGTTGGCCAGAAGACAGGATTCATAATCATCGAAGCAATATACAATGAATGGACAAGATCCCAAGAGCAGGAAACTCAGATTGGATGAACCTCCCCAATCACAATTAGCCAGTTGGCCAGAAGACAGGATTCATAATCATCGAAGCAATATACAATGAATGGACAAGATCCCAAGAGCAGGAAACTCTTATTGGATGAACCTCCCCAATCACAATTAGCCAGTTGGCCAGAAGACAGGATTCATAATCATCGAAGCAATATACAATGAATGGACAAGATCCCAAGAGCAGGAAACTCAGATTGGATGAACCTCCCCAATCACAATTAGCCAGTTGGCCAGAAGACAGGATTCATAATCATCGAAGCAATATACAATGAATGGACAAGATCCCAAGAGCAGGAAACTCAGATTGGATGAACCTCCCCAATCACAATTAGCCAGTTGGCCAGAAGACAGGATTCATAATCATCGAAGCAATATACATACAATGAATGGACAAGATCCCAAGAGCAGGAAACTCAGATTGGATGAACCTCCCCAATCACAATTAGCCAGTTGGCCAGAAGACAGGATTCATAATCATCGAAGCAATATACAATGAATGGACAAGATCCCAAGAGCAGGAAACTCAGATTGGATGAACCTCCCCAATCACAATTAGCCAGTTGGCCAGAAGACAGGATTCATAATCATCGAAGCAATATACAATGAATGGACAAGATCCCATGAGCAGGAAACTCAGATTGGATGAACCTCCCCAATCACAATTAGCCAGTTGGCCAGAAGACAGGATTCATAATCATCGAAGCAATATGCAATGAATGGACAAGATCCCAAGAGCAGGAAACTCAGATTGGATGAACCTCCCCAATCACAATTAGCCAGTTGGCCAGAAGACAGGATTCATAATCATCGAAGCAATATACATACAATGAATGGACAAGATCCCAAGAGCAGGAAACTCAGATTGGATGAACCTCCCCAATCACAATTAGCCAGTTGGCCAGAAGACAGGATTCATAATCATCGAAGCAATATACAATGAATGGACAAGATCCCATGAGCAGGAAACTCAGATTGGATGAACCTCCCCAATCACAATTAGCCAGTTGGCCAGAAGACAGGATTCATAATCATCGAAGCAATATGCAATGAATGGACAAGATCCCAAGAGCAGGAAACTCTTATTGGATGAACCTCCCCAATCACAATTAGCCAGTTGGCCAGAAGACAGGATTCATAATCATCGAAGCAATATACAATGAATGGACAAGATCCCAAGAGCAGGAAACTCAGATTGGATGAACCTCCCCAATCACAATTAGCCAGTTGGCCAGAAGACAGGATTCATAATCATCGAAGCAATATACAATGAATGGACAAGATCCCAAGAGCAGGAAACTCAGATTGGATGAACCTCCCCAATCACAATTAGCCAGTTGGCCAGAAGACAGGATTCATAATCATCGAAGCAATATACATACAATGAATGGACAAGATCCCAAGAGCAGGAAACTCAGATTGGATGAACCTCCCCAATCACAATTAGCCAGTTGGCCAGAAGACAGGATTCATAATCATCGAAGCAATATACAATGAATGGACAAGATCCCAAGAGCAGGAAACTCTTATTGGATGAACCTCCCCAATCACAATTAGCCAGTTGGCCAGAAGACAGGATTCATAATCATCGAAGCAATATACAATGAATGGACAAGATCCCAAGAGCAGGAAACTCAGATTGGATGAACCTCCCCAATCACAATTAGCCAGTTGGCCAGAAGACAGGATTCATAATCATCGAAGCAATATACAATGAATGGACAAGATCCAAAGAGCAGGAAACTCAGATTGGATGAACCTCCCCAATCACAATTAGCCAGTTGGCCAGAAGACAGGATTCATAATCATCGAAGCAATATACAATGAATGGACAAGATCCCAAGAGCAGGAAACTCAGATTGGATGAACCTCCCCAATCACAATTAGCCAGTTGGCCAGAAGACAGGATTCATAATCATAGAAGCAATATACAATGAATGGACAAGATCCCAAGAGCAGGAAACTCTTATTGGATGAACCTCCCCAATCACAATTAGCCAGTTGGCCAGAAGACAGGATTCATAATCATCGAAGCAATATACAATGAATGGACAAGATCCCAAGAGCAGGAAACTCAGATTGGATGAACCTCCCCAATCACAATTAGCCAGTTGGCCAGAAGACAGGATTCATAATCATCGAAGCAATATACAATGAATGGACAAGATCCAAAGAGCAGGAAACTCAGATTGGATGAACCTCCCCAATCACAATTAGCCAGTTGGCCAGAAGACAGGATTCATAATCATCGAAGCAATATACAATGAATGGACAAGATCCCAAGAGCAGGAAACTCAGATTGGATGAACCTCCCCAATCACAATTAGCCAGTTGGCCAGAAGACAGGATTCATAATCATCGAAGCAATATACAATGAATGGACAAGATCCCATGAGCAGGAAACTCAGATTGGATGAACCTCCCCAATCACAATTAGCCAGTTGGCCAGAAGACAGGATTCATAATCATCGAAGCAATATGCAATGAATGGACAAGATCCCAAGAGCAGGAAACTCTTATTGGATGAACCTCCCCAATCACAATTAGCCAGTTGGCCAGAAGACAGGATTCATAATCATCGAAGCAATATACAATGAATGGACAAGATCCCAAGAGCAGGAAACTCAGATTGGATGAACCTCCCCAATCACAATTAGCCAGTTGGCCAGAAGACAGGATTCATAATCATCGAAGCAATATACAATGAATGGACAAGATCCCAAGAGCAGGAAACTCAGATTGGATGAACCTCCCCAATCACAATTAGCCAGTTGGCCAGAAGACAGGATTCATAATCATCGAAGCAATATACAATGAATGGACAAGATCCCATGAGCAGGAAACTCAGATTGGATGAACCTCCCCAATCACAATTAGCCAGTTGGCCAGAAGACAGGATTCATAATCATCGAAGCAATATGCAATGAATGGACAAGATCCCAAGAGCAGGAAACTCAGATTGGATGAACCTCCCCAATCACAATTAGCCAGTTGGCCAGAAGACAGGATTCATAATCATCGAAGCAATATACAATGAATGGACAAGATCCCAAGAGCAGGAAACTCAGATTGGATGAACCTCCCCAATCACAATTAGCCAGTTGGCCAGAAGACAGGATTCATAGTCATCGAAGCAATATACAATGAATGGACAAGATCCCAAGAGCAGGAAACTCAGATTGGATGAACCTCCCCAATCACAATTAGCCAGTTGGCCAGAAGACAGGATTCATAATCATCGAAGCAATATACATACAATGAATGGACAAGATCCCAAGAGCAGGAAACTCAGATTGGATGAACCTCCCCAATCACAATTAGCCAGTTGGCCAGAAGACATGATTCATAATCATCGAAGCAATATACAATGAATGGACAAGATCCCAAGAGCAGGAAACTCAGATTGGATGAACCTCCCCAATCACAATTAGCCAGTTGGCCAGAAGACAGGATTCATAATCATCGAAGCAATATACAATGAATGGACAAGATCCCAAGAGCAGGAAACTCTTATTGGATGAACCTCCCCAATCACAATTAGCCAGTTGGCCAGAAGACAGGATTCATAATCATCGAAGCAAGATACAATGAATGGACAAGATCCCAAGAGCAGGAAACTCAGATTGGATGAACCTCCCCAATCACAATTAGCCAGTTGGCCAGAAGACAGGATTCATAATCATCGAAGCAATATACAATGAATGGACAAGATCCCAAGAGCAGGAAACTCAGATTGGATGAACCTCCCCAATCACAATTAGCCAGTTGGCCAGAAGACAGGATTCATAATCATCGAAGCAATATACAATGAATGGACAAGATCCAAAGAGCAGGAAACTCAGATTGGATGAACCTCCCCAATCACAATTAGCCAGTTGGCCAGAAGACAGGATTCATAATCATCGAAGCAATATACAATGAATGGACAAGATCCCAAGAGCAGGAAACTCATATTGGATGAACCTCCCCAATCACAATTAGCCAGTTGGCCAGAAGACAGGATTCATAATCATCGAAGCAATATACAATGAATGGACATTATCCAAAGAGCAGGAAACTCAGATTGGATGAACCTCCCCAATCACAATTAGCCAGTTGGCCAGAAGACAGGATTCATAATCATCGAAGCAATATACAATGAATGGACAAGATCCCAAGAGCAGGAAACTCAGATTGGATGAACCTCCCCAATCACAATTAGCCAGTTGGCCAGAAGACAGGATTCATAATCATCGAAGCAATATACAATGAATGGACAAGATCCCATGAGCAGGAAACTCAGATTGGATGAACCTCCCCAATCACAATTAGCCAGTTGGCCAGAAGACAGGATTCATAATCATCGAAGCAATATGCAATGAATGGACAAGATCCCAAGAGCAGGAAACTCAGATTGGATGAACCTCCCCAATCACAATTAGCCAGTTGGCCAGAAGACAGGATTCATAATCATCGAAGCAATATACAATGAATGGACAAGATCCCAAGAGCAGGAAACTCAGATTGGATGAACCTCCCCAATCACAATTAGCCAATTGGCCAGAAGACAGGATTCATAGTCATCGAAGCAATATACAATGAATGGACAAGATCCCAAGAGCAGGAAACTCAGATTGGATGAACCTCCCCAATCACAATTAGCCAGTTGGCCAGAAGACAGGATTCATAATCATCGAAGCAATATACAATGAATGGACAAGATCCCAAGAGCAGGAAACTCATATTGGATGAACCTCCCCAATCACAATTAGCCAGTTGGCCAGAAGACAGGATTCATAATCATCGAAGCAATATACAATGAATGGACATTATCCAAAGAGCAGGAAACTCAGATTGGATGAACCTCCCCAATCACAATTAGCCAGTTGGCCAGAAGACAGGATTCATAATCATCGAAGCAATATACAATGAATGGACAAGATCCCAAGAGCAGGAAACTCAGATTGGATGAACCTCCCCAATCACAATTAGCCAATTGGCCAGAAGACAGGATTCATAGTCATCGAAGCAATATACAATGAATGGACAAGATCCCAAGAGCAGGAAACTCAGATTGGATGAACCTCCCCAATCACAATTAGCCAGTTGGCCAGAAGACAGGATTCATAATCATCGAAGCAATATACATACAATGAATGGACAAGATCCCAAGAGCAGGAAACTCAGATTGGATGAACCTCCCCAATCACAATTAGCCAGTTGGCCAGAAGACATGATTCATAATCATCGAAGCAATATACAATGAATGGACAAGATCCCAAGAGCAGGAAACTCAGATTGGATGAACCTCCCCAATCACAATTAGCCAGTTGGCCAGAAGACCGGATTCATAATCATCGAAGCAATATACAATGAATGGACATTATCCAAAGAGCAGGAAACTCAGATTGGATGAACCTCCCCAATCACAATTAGCCAGTTGGCCAGAAGACAGGATTCATAATCATCGAAGCAATATACAATGAATGGACAAGATCCCAAGAGCAGGAAACTCAGATTGGATGAACCTCCCCAATCACAATTAGCCAGTTGGCCAGAAGACAGGATTCATAATCATCGAAGCAATATACAATGAATGGACAAGATCCCATGAGCAGGAAACTCAGATTGGATGAACCTCCCCAATCACAATTAGCCAGTTGGCCAGAAGACAGGATTCATAATCATCGAAGCAATATGCAATGAATGGACAAGATCCCAAGAGCAGGAAACTCAGATTGGATGAACCTCCCCAATCACAATTAGCCAGTTGGCCAGAAGACAGGATTCATAATCATCGAAGCAATATACAATGAATGGACAAGATCCCAAGAGCAGGAAACTCAGATTGGATGAACCTCCCCAATCACAATTAGCCAATTGGCCAGAAGACAGGATTCATAGTCATCGAAGCAATATACAATGAATGGACAAGATCCCAAGAGCAGGAAACTCATATTGGATGAACCTCCCCAATCACAATTAGCCAGTTGGCCAGAAGACAGGATTCATAATCATCGAAGCAATATACAATGAATGGACAAGATCCCAAGAGCAGGAAACTCAGATTGGATGAACCTCCCCAATCACAATTAGCCAGTTGGCCAGAAGACAGGATTCATAATCATCGAAGCAATATACAATGAATGGACAAGATCCCAAGAGCAGGAAACTCATATTGGATGAACCTCCCCAATCACAATTAGCCAGTTGGCCAGAAGACAGGATTCATAATCATCGAAGCAATATACAATGAATGGACATTATCCAAAGAGCAGGAAACTCAGATTGGATGAACCTCCCCAATCACAATTAGCCAGTTGGCCAGAAGACAGGATTCATAATCATCGAAGCAATATACAATGAATGGACAAGATCCCAAGAGCAGGAAACTCAGATTGGATGAACCTCCCCAATCACAATTAGCCAATTGGCCAGAAGACAGGATTCATAGTCATCGAAGCAATATACAATGAATGGACAAGATCCCAAGAGCAGGAAACTCAGATTGGATGAACCTCCCCAATCACAATTAGCCAGTTGGCCAGAAGACAGGATTCATAATCATCGAAGCAATATACATACAATGAATGGACAAGATCCCAAGAGCAGGAAACTCAGATTGGATGAACCTCCCCAATCACAATTAGCCAGTTGGCCAGAAGACATGATTCATAATCATCGAAGCAATATACAATGAATGGACAAGATCCCAAGAGCAGGAAACTCAGATTGGATGAACCTCCCCAATCACAATTAGCCAGTTGGCCAGAAGACCGGATTCATAATCATCGAAGCAATATACAATGAATGGACATTATCCAAAGAGCAGGAAACTCAGATTGGATGAACCTCCCCAATCACAATTAGCCAGTTGGCCAGAAGACAGGATTCATAATCATCGAAGCAATATACAATGAATGGACAAGATCCCAAGAGCAGGAAACTCAGATTGGATGAACCTCCCCAATCACAATTAGCCAGTTGGCCAGAAGACAGGATTCATAATCATCGAAGCAATATACAATGAATGGACAAGATCCCATGAGCAGGAAACTCAGATTGGATGAACCTCCCCAATCACAATTAGCCAGTTGGCCAGAAGACAGGATTCATAATCATCGAAGCAATATGCAATGAATGGACAAGATCCCAAGAGCAGGAAACTCAGATTGGATGAACCTCCCCAATCACAATTAGCCAGTTGGCCAGAAGACAGGATTCATAATCATCGAAGCAATATACAATGAATGGACAAGATCCCAAGAGCAGGAAACTCAGATTGGATGAACCTCCCCAATCACAATTAGCCAATTGGCCAGAAGACAGGATTCATAGTCATCGAAGCAATATACAATGAATGGACAAGATCCCAAGAGCAGGAAACTCAGATTGGATGAACCTCCCCAATCACAATTAGCCAGTTGGCCAGAAGACAGGATTCCTAATCATCGAAGCAATATACATACAATGAATGGACAAGATCCCAAGAGCAGGAAACTCAGATTGGATGAACCTCCCCAATCACAATTAGCTAGTTGGCCAGAAGACAGGATTCATAATCATCGAAGCAATATACAATGAATGGATAAGATCCCAAGAGCAGGAAACTCAGATTGGATGAACCTCCCCAATCACAATTAGCCAGTTGGCCAGAAGACAGGATTCATAATCATCGAAGCAATATACAATGAATGGACAAGATCCCATGAGCAGGAAACTCAGATTGGATGAACCTCCCCAATCACAATTAGCCAGTTGGCCAGAAGACAGGATTCATAATCATCGAAGCAATATGCAATGAATGGACAAGATCCCAAGAGCAGGAAACTCAGATTGGATGAACCTCCCCAATCACAATTAGCCAGTTGGCCAGAAGACAGGATTCATAATCATCGAAGCAATATACAATGAATGGACAAGATCCCAAGAGCAGGAAACTCAGATTGGATGAACCTCCCCAATCACAATTAGCCAGTTGGCCAGAAGACAGGATTCATAGTCATCGAAGCAATATACAATGAATGGACAAGATCCCAAGAGCAGGAAACTCAGATTGGATGAACCTCCCCAATCACAATTAGCCAGTTGGCCAGAAGACAGGATTAATAATCATCGAAGCAATATACATACAATGAATGGACAAGATCCCAAGAGCAGGAAACTCAGATTGGATGAACCTCCCCAATCACAATTAGCCAGTTGGCCAGAAGACATGATTCATAATCATCGAAGCAATATACAATGAATGGACAAGATCCCAAGAGCAGGAAACTCTTATTGGATGAACCTCCCCAATCACAATTAGCCAGTTGGCCAGAAGACAGGATTCATAATCATCGAAGCAATATACAATGAATGGACAAGATCCCAAGAGCAGGAAACTCAGATTGGATGAACCTCCCCAATCACAATTAGCCAGTTGGCCAGAAGACAGGATTCATAATCATCGAAGCAATATACAATGAATGGACAAGATCCCAAGAGCAGGAAACTCTTATTGGATGAACCTCCCCAATCACAATTAGCCAGTTGGCCAGAAGACAGGATTCATAATCATCGAAGCAAGATACAATGAATGGACAAGATCCCAAGAGCAGGAAACTCAGATTGGATGAACCTCCCCAATCACAATTAGCCAGTTGGCCAGAAGACAGGATTCATAATCATCGAAGCAATATACAATGAATGGACAAGATCCCAAGAGCAGGAAACTCAGATTGGATGAACCTCCCCAATCACAATTAGCCAGTTGGCCAGAAGACAGGATTCATAATCATCGAAGCAATATACAATGAATGGACAAGATCCCATGAGCAGGAAACTCAGATTGGATGAACCTCCCCAATCACAATTAGCCAGTTGGCCAGAAGACAGGATTCATAATCATCGAAGCAATATGCAATGAATGGACAAGATCCCAAGAGCAGGAAACTCAGATTGGATGAACCTCCCCAATCACAATTAGCCAGTTGGCCAGAAGACAGGATTCATAATCATCGAAGCAATATACAATGAATGGACAAGATCCCAAGAGCAGGAAACTCAGATTGGATGAACCTCCCCAATCACAATTAGCCAGTTGGCCAGAAGACAGGATTCATAATCATCGAAGCAATATACAATGAATGGACAAGATCCCATGAGCAGGAAACTCAGATTGGATGAACCTCCCCAATCACAATTAGCCAGTTGGCCAGAAGACAGGATTCATAATCATCGAAGCAATATGCAATGAATGGACAAGATCCCAAGAGCAGGAAACTCAGATTGGATGAACCTCTCCAATCACAATTAGCCAGTTGGCCAGAAGACAGGATTCATAATCATCGAAGCAATATACAATGAATGGACAAGATCCCAAGAGCAGGAAACTCAGATTGGATGAACCTCCCCAATCACAATTAGCCAGTTGGCCAGAAGACAGGATTCATAATCATCGAAGCAATATACAATGAATGGACAAGATCCCAAGAGCAGGAAACTCTTATTGGATGAACCTCCCCAATCACAATTAGCCAGTTGGCCAGAAGACAGGATTCATAATCATCGGAGCAATATACAATGAATGGACAAGATCCCAAGAGCAGGAAACTCAGATTGGATGAACCTCCCCAATCACAATTAGCCAGTTGGCCAGAAGACAGGATTCATAATCATCGAAGCAATATACAATGAATGGACAAGATCCCAAGAGCAGGAAACTCAGATTGGATGAACCTCCCCAATCACAATTAGCCAGTTGGCCAGAAGACAGGATTCATAATCATCGAAGCAATATACAATGAATGGACAAGATCCCAAGAGCAGGAATCTCAGATTGGATGAACCTCCCCAATCACAATTAGCCAGTTGGCCAGAAGACAGGATTCATAATCATCGAAGCAATATACAATGAATGGACAAGATCCCATGAGCAGGAAACTCAGATTGGATGAACCTCCCCAATCACAATTAGCCAGTTGGCCAGAAGACAGGATTCATAATCATCGAAGCAATATGCAATGAATGGACAAGATCCCAAGAGCAGGAAACTCAGATTGGATGAACCTCCCCAATCACAATTAGCCAGTTGGCCAGAAGACAGGATTCATAATCATCGAAGCAATATACAATGAATGGACAAGATCCCAAGAGCAGGAAACTCAGATTGGATGAACCTCCCCAATCACAATTAGCCAGTTGGCCAGAAGACAGGATTCATAATCATCGAAGCAATATACAATGAATGGACAAGATCCCATGAGCAGGAAACTCAGATTGGATGAACCTCCCCAATCACAATTAGCCAGTTGGCCAGAAGACAGGATTCATAATCATCGAAGCAATATGCAATGAATGGACAAGATCCCAAGAGCAGGAAACTCAGATTGGATGAACCTCTCCAATCACAATTAGCCAGTTGGCCAGAAGACAGGATTCATAATCATCGAAGCAATATACAATGAATGGACAAGATCCCAAGAGCAGGAAACTCAGATTGGATGAACCTCCCCAATCACAATTAGCCAGTTGGCCAGAAGACAGGATTCATAATCATCGAAGCAATATACAATGAATGGACAAGATCCCAAGAGCAGGAAACTCTTATTGGATGAACCTCCCCAATCACAATTAGCCAGTTGGCCAGAAGACAGGATTCATAATCATCGGAGCAATATACAATGAATGGACAAGATCCCAAGAGCAGGAAACTCAGATTGGATGAACCTCCCCAATCACAATTAGCCAGTTGGCCAGAAGACAGGATTCATAATCATCGAAGCAATATACAATGAATGGACAAGATCCCAAGAGCAGGAAACTCAGATTGGATGAACCTCCCCAATCACAATTAGCCAGTTGGCCAGAAGACAGGATTCATAATCATCGAAGCAATATACAATGAATGGACAAGATCCCATGAGCAGGAAACTCAGATTGGATGAACCTCCCCAATCACAATTAGCCAGTTGGCCAGAAGACAGGATTCATAATCATCGAAGCAATATGCAATGAATGGACAAGATCCCAAGAGCAGGAAACTCAGATTGGATGAACCTCCCCAATCACAATTAGCCAGTTGGCCAGAAGACAGGATTCATAATCATCGAAGCAATATACAATGAATGGACAAGATCCCAAGAGCAGGAAACTCAGATTGGATGAACCTCCCCAATCACAATTAGCCAGTTGGCCAGAAGACAGGATTCATAATCATCGAAGCAATATACAATGAATGGACAAGATCCCATGAGCAGGAAACTCAGATTGGATGAACCTCCCCAATCACAATTAGCCAGTTGGCCAGAAGACAGGATTCATAATCATCGAAGCAATATGCAATGAATGGACAAGATCCCAAGAGCAGGAAACTCAGATTGGATGAACCTCTCCAATCACAATTAGCCAGTTGGCCAGAAGACAGGATTCATAATCATCGAAGCAATATACAATGAATGGACAAGATCCCAAGAGCAGGAAACTCAGATTGGATGAACCTCCCCAATCACAATTAGCCAGTTGGCCAGAAGACAGGATTCATAATCATCGAAGCAATATACAATGAATGGACAAGATCCCAAGAGCAGGAAACTCTTATTGGATGAACCTCCCCAATCACAATTAGCCAGTTGGCCAGAAGACAGGATTCATAATCATCGAAGCAATATACAATGAATGGACAAGATCCCATGAGCAGGAAACTCAGATTGGATGAACCTCCCCAATCACAATTAGCCAGTTGGCCAGAAGACAGGATTCATAATCATCGAAGCAATATACAATGAATGGACAAGATCCCAAGAGCAGGAAACTCAGATTGGATGAACCTCCCCAATCACAATTAGCCAGTTGGCCAGAAGACAGGATTCATAGTCATCGAAGCAATATACAATGAATGGACAAGATCCCAAGAGCAGGAAACTCAGATTGGATGAACCTCCCCAATCACAATTAGCCAGTTGGCCAGAAGACAGGATTCATAATCATCGAAGCAATATACATACAATGAATGGACAAGATCCCAAGAGCAGGAAACTCAGATTGGATGAACCTCCCCAATCACAATTAGCCAGTTGGCCAGAAGACATGATTCATAATCATCGAAGCAATATACAATGAATGGACAAGATCCCAAGAGCAGGAAACTCAGATTGGATGAACCTCCCCAATCACAATTAGCCAGTTGGCCAGAAGACAGGATTCATAATCATCGAAGCAATATACAATGAATGGACAAGATCCCAAGAGCAGGAAACTCTTATTGGATGAACCTCCCCAATCACAATTAGCCAGTTGGCCAGAAGACAGGATTCATAATCATCGAAGCAATATACAATGAATGGACAAGATCCCAAGAGCAGGAAACTCAGATTGGATGAACCTCCCCAATCACAATTAGCCAGTTGGCCAGAAGACAGGATTCATAATCATCGAAGCAATATACAATGAATGGACAAGATCCCAAGAGCAGGAAACTCTTATTGGATGAACCTCCCCAATCACAATTAGCCAGTTGGCCAGAAGACAGGATTCATAATCATCGAAGCAAGATACAATGAATGGACAAGATCCCAAGAGCAGGAAACTCAGATTGGATGAACCTCCCCAATCACAATTAGCCAGTTGGCCAGAAGACAGGATTCATAATCATCGAAGCAATATACAATGAATGGACAAGATCCCAAGAGCAGGAAACTCAGATTAGATGAACCTCCCCAATCACAATTAGCCAGTTGGCCAGAAGACAGGATTCATAATCATCGAAGCAATATACAATGAATGGACAAGATCCCAAGAGCAGGAAACTCTTATTGGATGAACCTCCCCAATCACAATTAGCCAGTTGGCCAGAAGACAGGATTCATAATCATCGAAGCAATATACAATGAATGGACAAGATCCCAAGAGCAGGAAACTCAGATTGGATGAACCTCCCCAATCACAATTAGCCAGTTGGCCAGAAGACAGGATTCATAATCATCGAAGCAATATACAATGAATGGACAAGATCCAAAGAGCAGGAAACTCAGATTGGATGAACCTCCCCAATCACAATTAGCCAGTTGGCCAGAAGACAGGATTCATAATCATCGAAGCAATATACAATGAATGGACAAGATCCCAAGAGCAGGAAACTCAGATTGGATGAACCTCCCCAATCACAATTAGCCAGTTGGCCAGAAGACAGGATTCATAATCATCGAAGCAATATACAATGAATGGACAAGATCCCAAGAGCAGGAAACTCAGATTGGATGAACCTCCCCAATCACAATTAGCCAGTTGGCCAGAAGACAGGATTCATAATCATCGAAGCAATATACAATGAATGGACA
Organism: Pristionchus fissidentatus; assembly: GCA_036245785.1. Lineage (NCBI taxonomy): Eukaryota > Metazoa > Nematoda > Chromadorea > Rhabditida > Neodiplogasteridae > Pristionchus > Pristionchus fissidentatus. Next base: position 7,000,659 of record BTSY01000001.1, read on the forward strand.
AGATCCCAAGAGCAGGAAACTCAGATTGGATGAACCTCCCCAATCACAATTAGCCAGTTGGCCAGAAGACAGGATTCATAATCATCGAAGCAATATACAATGAATGGACAAGATCCCAAGAGCAGGAAACTCTTATTGGATGAACCTCCCCAATCACAATTAGCCAGTTGGCCAGAAGACAGGATTCATAATCATCGAAGCAAGATACAATGAATGGACAAGATCCCAAGAGCAGGAAACTCAGATTGGATGAACCTCCCCAATCACAATTAGCCAGTTGGCCAGAAGACAGGATTCATAATCATCGAAGCAATATACAATGAATGGACAAGATCCCAAGAGCAGGAAACTCAGATTGGATGAACCTCCCCAATCACAATTAGCCAGTTGGCCAGAAGACAGGATTCATAATCATCGAAGCAATATACAATGAATGGACAAGATCCCAAGAGCAGGAAACTCTTATTGGATGAACCTCCCCAATCACAATTAGCCAGTTGGCCAGAAGACAGGATTCATAATCATCGAAGCAATATACAATGAATGGACAAGATCCCAAGAGCAGGAAACTCAGATTGGATGAACCTCCCCAATCACAATTAGCCAGTTGGCCAGAAGACAGGATTCATAATCATCGAAGCAATATACAATGAATGGACAAGATCCAAAGAGCAGGAAACTCAGATTGGATGAACCTCCCCAATCACAATTAGCCAGTTGGCCAGAAGACAGGATTCATAATCATCGAAGCAATATACAATGAATGGACAAGATCCCAAGAGCAGGAAACTCTTATTGGATGAACCTCCCCAATCACAATTAGCCAGTTGGCCAGAAGACAGGATTCATAATCATCGAAGCAATATACAATGAATGGACAAGATCCCAAGAGCAGGAAACTCAGATTGGATGAACCTCCCCAATCACAATTAGCCAGTTGGCCAGAAGACAGGATTCATAATCATCGAAGCAATATACAATGAATGGACAAGATCCAAAGAGCAGGAAACTCAGATTGGATGAACCTCCCCAATCACAATTAGCCAGTTGGCCAGAAGACAGGATTCATAATCATCGAAGCAATATACAATGAATGGACAAGATCCCAAGAGCAGGAAACTCTTATTGGATGAACCTCCCCAATCACAATTAGCCAGTTGGCCAGAAGACAGGATTCATAATCATCGAAGCAAGATACAATGAATGGACAAGATCCCAAGAGCAGGAAACTCAGATTGGATGAACCTCCCCAATCACAATTAGCCAGTTGGCCAGAAGACAGGATTCATAATCATCGAAGCAATATACAATGAATGGACAAGATCCCAAGAGCAGGAAACTCAGATTAGATGAACCTCCCCAATCACAATTAGCCAGTTGGCCAGAAGACAGGATTCATAATCATCGAAGCAATATACAATGAATGGACAAGATCCCAAGAGCAGGAAACTCTTATTGGATGAACCTCCCCAATCACAATTAGCCAGTTGGCCAGAAGACAGGATTCATAATCATCGAAGCAATATACAATGAATGGACAAGATCCCAAGAGCAGGAAACTCAGATTGGATGAACCTCCCCAATCACAATTAGCCAGTTGGCCAGAAGACAGGATTCATAATCATCGAAGCAATATACAATGAATGGACAAGATCCAAAGAGCAGGAAACTCAGATTGGATGAACCTCCCCAATCACAATTAGCCAGTTGGCCAGAAGACAGGATTCATAATCATCGAAGCAATATACAATGAATGGACAAGATCCCAAGAGCAGGAAACTCTTATTGGATGAACCTCCCCAATCACAATTAGCCAGTTGGCCAGAAGACAGGATTCATAATCATCGAAGCAAGATACAATGAATGGACAAGATCCCAAGAGCAGGAAACTCAGATTGGATGAACCTCCCCAATCACAATTAGCCAGTTGGCCAGAAGACAGGATTCATAATCATCGAAGCAATATACAATGAATGGACAAGATCCCAAGAGCAGGAAACTCAGATTGGATGAACCTCCCCAATCACAATTAGCCAGTTGGCCAGAAGACAGGATTCATAATCATCGAAGCAATATACAATGAATGGACAAGATCCCAAGAGCAGGAAACTCTTATTGGATGAACCTCCCCAATCACAATTAGCCAGTTGGCCAGAAGACAGGATTCATAATCATCGAAGCAATATACAATGAATGGACAAGATCCCAAGAGCAGGAAACTCAGATTGGATGAACCTCCCCAATCACAATTAGCCAGTTGGCCAGAAGACAGGATTCATAATCATCGAAGCAATATACAATGAATGGACAAGATCCAAAGAGCAGGAAACTCAGATTGGATGAACCTCCCCAATCACAATTAGCCAGTTGGCCAGAAGACAGGATTCATAATCATCGAAGCAATATACAATGAATGGACAAGATCCCAAGAGCAGGAAACTCTTATTGGATGAACCTCCCCAATCACAATTAGCCAGTTGGCCAGAAGACAGGATTCATAATCATCGAAGCAATATACAATGAATGGACAAGATCCCAAGAGCAGGAAACTCAGATTGGATGAACCTCCCCAATCACAATTAGCCAGTTGGCCAGAAGACAGGATTCATAATCATCGAAGCAATATACAATGAATGGACAAGATCCCAAGAGCAGGAAACTCTTATTGGATGAACCTCCCCAATCACAATTAGCCAGTTGGCCAGGAGACAGGATTCATAATCATCGAAGCAATATACAATGAATGGACAAGATCCAAAGAGCAGGAAACTCAGATTGGATGAACCTCCCCAATCACAATTAGCCAGTTGGCCAGAAGACAGGATTCATAATCATCGAAGCAATATACAATGAATGGACAAGATCCCAAGAGCAGGAAACTCAGATTGGATGAACCTCCCCAATCACAATTAGCCAGTTGGCCAGAAGACAGGATTCATAATCATCGAAGCAATATACAATGAATGGACAAGATCCCAAGAGCAGGAAACTCTTATTGGATGAACCTCCCCAATCACAATTAGCCAGTTGGCCAGAAGACAGGATTCATAATCATCGAAGCAATATGCAATGAATGGACAAGATCCCAAGAGCAGGAAACTCAGATTGGATGAACCTCCCCAATCACAATTAGCCAGTTGGCCAGAAGACAGGATTCATAATCATCGAAGCAATATACAATGAATGGACAAGATCCCAAGAGCAGGAAACTCAGATTGGATGAACCTCCCCAATCACAATTAGCCAATTGGCCAGAAGACAGGATTCATAGTCATCGAAGCAATATACAATGAATGGACAAGATCCCAAGAGCAGGAAACTCAGATTGGATGAACCTCCCCAATCACAATTAGCCAGTTGGCCAGAAGACAGGATTCATAATCATCGAAGCAATATACATACAATGAATGGACAAGATCCCAAGAGCAGGAAACTCAGATTGGATGAACCTCCCCAATCACAATTAGCCAGTTGGCCAGAAGACAGGATTCATAATCATCGAAGCAATATACAATGAATGGACAAGATCCCAAGAGCAGGAAACTCTTATTGGATGAACCTCCCCAATCACAATTAGCCAGTTGGCCAGAAGACAGGATTCATAATCATCGAAGCAATATACAATGAATGGACAAGATCCCAAGAGCAGGAAACTCAGATTGGATGAACCTCCCCAATCACAATTAGCCAGTTGGCCAGAAGACAGGATTCATAATCATCGAAGCAATATACAATGAATGGACAAGATCCCAAGAGCAGGAAACTCTTATTGGATGAACCTCCCCAATCACAATTAGCCAGTTGGCCAGGAGACAGGATTCATAATCATCGAAGCAATATACAATGAATGGACAAGATCCAAAGAGCAGGAAACTCAGATTGGATGAACCTCCCCAATCACAATTAGCCAGTTGGCCAGAAGACAGGATTCATAATCATCGAAGCAATATACAATGAATGGACAAGATCCCAAGAGCAGGAAACTCAGATTGGATGAACCTCCCCAATCACAATTAGCCAGTTGGCCAGAAGACAGGATTCATAATCATCGAAGCAATATACAATGAATGGACAAGATCCCAAGAGCAGGAAACTCTTATTGGATGAACCTCCCCAATCACAATTAGCCAGTTGGCCAGAAGACAGGATTCATAATCATCGAAGCAATATGCAATGAATGGACAAGATCCCAAGAGCAGGAAACTCAGATTGGATGAACCTCCCCAATCACAATTAGCCAGTTGGCCAGAAGACAGGATTCATAATCATCGAAGCAATATACAATGAATGGACAAGATCCCAAGAGCAGGAAACTCAGATTGGATGAACCTCCCCAATCACAATTAGCCAATTGGCCAGAAGACAGGATTCATAGTCATCGAAGCAATATACAATGAATGGACAAGATCCCAAGAGCAGGAAACTCAGATTGGATGAACCTCCCCAATCACAATTAGCCAGTTGGCCAGAAGACAGGATTCATAATCATCGAAGCAATATACATACAATGAATGGACAAGATCCCAAGAGCAGGAAACTCAGATTGGATGAACCTCCCCAATCACAATTAGCCAGTTGGCCAGAAGACAGGATTCATAATCATCGAAGCAATATACAATGAATGGACAAGATCCCAAGAGCAGGAAACTCAGATTGGATGAACCTCCCCAATCACAATTAGCCAATTGGCCAGAAGACAGGATTCATAGTCATCGAAGCAATATACAATGAATGGACAAGATCCCAAGAGCAGGAAACTCAGATTGGATGAACCTCCCCAATCACAATTAGCCAGTTGGCCAGAAGACAGGATTCATAATCATCGAAGCAATATACATACAATGAATGGACAAGATCCCAAGAGCAGGAAACTCAGATTGGATGAACCTCCCCAATCACAATTAGCCAGTTGGCCAGAAGACAGGATTCATAATCATCGAAGCAATATACAATGAATGGACAAGATCCCAAGAGCAGGAAACTCTTATTGGATGAACCTCCCCAATCACAATTAGCCAGTTGGCCAGAAGACAGGATTCATAATCATCGAAGCAAGATACAATGAATGGACAAGATCCCAAGAGCAGGAAACTCAGATTGGATGAACCTCCCCAATCACAATTAGCCAGTTGGCCAGAAGACAGGATTCATAATCATCGAAGCAATATACAATGAATGGACAAGATCCCAAGAGCAGGAAACTCAGATTGGATGAACCTCCCCAATCACAATTAGCCAGTTGGCCAGAAGACAGGATTCATAATCATCGAAGCAATATACAATGAATGGACAAGATCCCAAGAGCAGGAAACTCTTATTGGATGAACCTCCCCAATCACAATTAGCCAGTTGGCCAGAAGACAGGATTCATAATCATCGAAGCAATATACAATGAATGGACAAGATCCCAAGAGCAGGAAACTCAGATTGGATGAACCTCCCCAATCACAATTAGCCAATTGGCCAGAAGACAGGATTCATAGTCATCGAAGCAATATACAATGAATGGACAAGATCCCAAGAGCAGGAAACTCAGATTGGATGAACCTCCCCAATCACAATTAGCCAGTTGGCCAGAAGACAGGATTCATAATCATCGAAGCAATATACATACAATGAATGGACAAGATCCCAAGAGCAGGAAACTCAGATTGGATGAACCTCCCCAATCACAATTAGCCAGTTGGCCAGAAGACAGGATTCATAATCATCGAAGCAATATACAATGAATGGACAAGATCCCAAGAGCAGGAAACTCTTATTGGATGAACCTCCCCAATCACAATTAGCCAGTTGGCCAGAAGACAGGATTCATAATCATCGAAGCAAGATACAATGAATGGACAAGATCCCAAGAGCAGGAAACTCAGATTGGATGAACCTCCCCAATCACAATTAGCCAGTTGGCCAGAAGACAGGATTCATAATCATCGAAGCAATATACAATGAATGGACAAGATCCCAAGAGCAGGAAACTCAGATTGGATGAACCTCCCCAATCACAATTAGCCAGTTGGCCAGAAGACAGGATTCATAATCATCGAAGCAATATACAATGAATGGACAAGATCCCAAGAGCAGGAAACTCTTATTGGATGAACCTCCCCAATCACAATTAGCCAGTTGGCCAGAAGACAGGATTCATAATCATCGAAGCAATATACAATGAATGGACAAGATCCCAAGAGCAGGAAACTCAGATTGGATGAACCTCCCCAATCACAATTAGCCAGTTGGCCAGAAGACAGGATTCATAATCATCGAAGCAATATACAATGAATGGACAAGATCCAAAGAGCAGGAAACTCAGACTGGATGAACCTCCCCAATCACAATTAGCCAGTTGGCCAGAAGACAGGATTCATAATCATCGAAGCAATATACAATGAATGGACAAGATCCCAAGAGCAGGAAACTCAGATTGGATGAACCTCCCCAATCACAATTAGCCAGTTGGCCAGAAGACAGGATTCATAATCATCGAAGCAATATACAATGAATGGACAAGATCCCATGAGCAGGAAACTCAGACTGGATGAACCTCCCCAATCACAATTAGCCAGTTGGCCAGAAGACAGGATTCATAATCATCGAAGCAATATGCAATGAATGGACAAGATCCCAAGAGCAGGAAACTCAGATTGGATGAACCTCCCCAATCACAATTAGCCAGTTGGCCAGAAGACAGGATTCATAATCATCGAAGCAATATACAATGAATGGACAAGATCCCAAGAGCAGGAAACTCAGATTGGATGAACCTCCCCAATCACAATTAGCCAGTTGGCCAGAAGACAGGATTCATAATCATCGAAGCAATATACAATGAATGGACAAGATCCCAAGAGCAGGAAACTCTTATTGGATGAACCTCCCCAATCACAATTAGCCAGTTGGCCAGAAGACAGGATTCATAATCATCGAAGCAATATACAATGAATGGACAAGATCCAAAGAGCAGGAAACTCAGATTGGATGAACCTCCCCAATCACAATTAGCCAGTTGGCCAGAAGACAGGATTCATAATCATCGAAGCAATATACAATGAATGGACAAGATCCCAAGAGCAGGAAACTCAGATTGGATGAACCTCCCCAATCACAATTAGCCAGTTGGCCAGAAGACAGGATTCATAATCATCGAAGCAATATACAATGAATGGACAAGATCCCATGAGCAGGAAACTCTTATTGGATGAACCTCCCCAATCACAATTAGCCAGTTGGCCAGAAGACAGGATTCATAATCATCGAAGCAATATACAATGAATGGACAAGATCCCAAGAGCAGGAAACTCTTATTGGATGAACCTCCCCAATCACAATTAGCCAGTTGGCCAGAAGACAGGATTCATAATCATCGAAGCAATATACAATGAATGGACAAGATCCCATGAGCAGGAAACTCAGATTGGATGAACCTCCCCAATCACAATTAGCCAGTTGGCCAGAAGACAGGATTCATAATCATCGAAGCAATATGCAATGAATGGACAAGATCCCAAGAGCAGGAAACTCAGATTGGATGAACCTCCCCAATCACAATTAGCCAGTTGGCCAGAAGACAGGATTCATAATCATCGAAGCAATATACAATGAATGGACAAGATCCCAAGAGCAGGAAACTCTTATTGGATGAACCTCCCCAATCACAATTAGCCAGTTGGCCAGAAGACAGGATTCATAATCATCGAAGCAATATACAATGAATGGACAAGATCCCAAGAGCAGGAAACTCAGATTGGATGAACCTCCCCAATCACAATTAGCCAGTTGGCCAGAAGACAGGATTCATAATCATCGAAGCAATATACAATGAATGGACAAGATCCAAAGAGCAGGAAACTCAGATTGGATGAACCTCCCCAATCACAATTAGCCAGTTGGCCAGAAGACAGGATTCATAATCATCGAAGCAATATACAATGAATGGACAAGATCCCAAGAGCAGGAAACTCAGATTGGATGAACCTCCCCAATCACAATTAGCCAGTTGGCCAGAAGACAGGATTCATAATCATCGAAGCAATATACAATGAATGGACAAGATCCCATGAGCAGGAAACTCAGATTGGATGAACCTCCCCAATCACAATTAGCCAGTTGGCCAGAAGACAGGATTCATAATCATCGAAGCAATATGCAATGAATGGACAAGATCCCAAGAGCAGGAAACTCAGATTGGATGAACCTCCCTAATCACAATTAGCCAGTTGGCCAGAAGACAGGATTCATAATCATCGAAGCAATATACAATGAATGGACAAGATCCCAAGAGCAGGAAACTCAGATTGGATGAACCTCCCCAATCACAATTAGCCAGTTGGCCAGAAGACAGGATTCATAATCATCGAAGCAATATACAATGAATGGACAAGATCCCAAGAGCAGGAAACTCTTATTGGATGAACCTCCCCAATCACAATTAGCCAGTTGGCCAGAAGACAGGATTCATAATCATCGAAGCAATATACAATGAATGGACAAGATCCAAAGAGCAGGAAACTCAGATTGGATGAACCTCCCCAATCACAATTAGCCAGTTGGCCAGAAGACAGGATTCATAATCATCGAAGCAATATACAATGAATGGACAAGATCCCAAGAGCAGGAAACTCAGATTGGATGAACCTCCCCAATCACAATTAGCCAGTTGGCCAGAAGACAGGATTCATAATCATCGAAGCAATATACAATGAATGGACAAGATCCCATGAGCAGGAAACTCAGATTGGATGAACCTCCCCAATCACAATTAGCCAGTTGGCCAGAAGACAGGATTCATAATCATCGAAGCAATATGCAATGAATGGACAAGATCCAAAGAGCAGGAAACTCAGATTGGATGAACCTCCCCAATCACAATTAGCCAGTTGGCCAGAAGACAGGATTCATAATCATCGAAGCAATATACAATGAATGGACAAGATCCCAAGAGCAGGAAACTCAGATTGGATGAACCTCCCCAATCACAATTAGCCAGTTGGCCAGAAGACAGGATTCATAATCATCGAAGCAATATACAATGAATGGACAAGATCCCATGAGCAGGAAACTCAGATTGGATGAACCTCCCCAATCACAATTAGCCAGTTGGCCAGAAGACAGGATTCATAATCATCGAAGCAATATACAATGAATGGACAAGATCCCAAGAGCAGGAAACTCAGATTGGATGAACCTCCCCAATCACAATTAGCCAGTTGGCCAGAAGACAGGATTCATAATCATCGAAGCAATATACAATGAATGGACAAGATCCCAAGAGCAGGAAACTCTTATTGGATGAACCTCCCCAATCACAATTAGCCAGTTGGCCAGAAGACAGGATTCATAATCATCGAAGCAATATACAATGAATGGACAAGATCCAAAGAGCAGGAAACTCAGATTGGATGAACCTCCCCAATCACAATTAGCCAGTTGGCCAGAAGACAGGATTCATAATCATCGAAGCAATATACAATGAATGGACAAGATCCCAAGAGCAGGAAACTCAGATTGGATGAACCTCCCCAATCACAATTAGCCAGTTGGCCAGAAGACAGGATTCATAATCATCGAAGCAATATACAATGAATGGACAAGATCCCATGAGCAGGAAACTCAGATTGGATGAACCTCCCCAATCACAATTAGCCAGTTGGCCAGAAGACAGGATTCATAATCATCGAAGCAATATGCAATGAATGGACAAGATCCAAAGAGCAGGAAACTCAGATTGGATGAACCTCCCCAATCACAATTAGCCAGTTGGCCAGAAGACAGGATTCATAATCATCGAAGCAATATACAATGAATGGACAAGATCCCAAGAGCAGGAAACTCAGATTGAATGAACCTCCCCAATCACAATTAGCCAGTTGGCCAGAAGACAGGATTCATAATCATCGAAGCAATATACAATGAATGGACAAGATCCCATGAGCAGGAAACTCAGATTGGATGAACCTCCCCAATCACAATTAGCCAGTTGGCCAGAAGACAGGATTCATAATCATCGAAGCAATATACAATGAATGGACAAGATCCCAAGAGCAGGAAACTCAGATTGGATGAACCTCCCCAATCACAATTAGCCAGTTGGCCAGAAGACAGGATTCATAATCATCGAAGCAATATACAATGAATGGACAAGATCCCATGAGCAGGAAACTCAGATTGGATGAACCTCCCCAATCACAATTAGCCAGTTGGCCAGAAGACAGGATTCATAATCATCGAAGCAATATGCAATGAATGGACAAGATCCCAAGAGCAGGAAACTCAGATTGGATGAACCTCCCCAATCACAATTAGCCAGTTGGCCAGAAGACAGGATTCATAATCATCGAAGCAATATACAATGAATGGACAAGATCCCAAGAGCAGGAAACTCAGATTGGATGAACCTCCCCAATCACAATTAGCCAATTGGCCAGAAGACAGGATTCATAGTCATCGAAGCAATATACAATGAATGGACAAGATCCCAAGAGCAGGAAACTCAGATTGGATGAACCTCCCCAATCACAATTAGCCAGTTGGCCAGAAGACAGGATTCATAATCATCGAAGCAATATACAATGAATGGACAAGATCCCATGAGCAGGAAACTCAGATTGGATGAACCTCCCCAATCACAATTAGCCAGTTGGCCAGAAGACAGGATTCATAATCATCGAAGCAATATGCAATGAATGGACAAGATCCAAAGAGCAGGAAACTCAGATTGGATGAACCTCCCCAATCACAATTAGCCAGTTGGCCAGAAGACAGGATTCATAATCATCGAAGCAATATACAATGAATGGACAAGATCCCAAGAGCAGGAAACTCAGATTGGATGAACCTCCCCAATCACAATTAGCCAGTTGGCCAGAAGACAGGATTCATAATCATCGAAGCAATATACAATGAATGGACAAGATCCCATGAGCAGGAAACTCAGATTGGATGAACCTCCCCAATCACAATTAGCCAGTTGGCCAGAAGACAGGATTCATAATCATCGAAGCAATATACAATGAATGGACAAGATCCCAAGAGCAGGAAACTCAGATTGGATGAACCTCCCCAATCACAATTAGCCAGTTGGCCAGAAGACAGGATTCATAATCATCGAAGCAATATACAATGAATGGACAAGATCCCATGAGCAGGAAACTCAGATTGGATGAACCTCCCCAATCACAATTAGCCAGTTGGCCAGAAGACAGGATTCATAATCATCGAAGCAATATGCAATGAATGGACAAGATCCCAAGAGCAGGAAACTCAGATTGGATGAACCTCCCCAATCACAATTAGCCAGTTGGCCAGAAGACAGGATTCATAATCATCGAAGCAATATACAATGAATGGACAAGATCCCAAGAGCAGGAAACTCAGATTGGATGAACCTCCCCAATCACAATTAGCCAATTGGCCAGAAGACAGGATTCATAGTCATCGAAGCAATATACAATGAATGGACAAGATCCCAAGAGCAGGAAACTCAGATTGGATGAACCTCCCCAATCACAATTAGCCAGTTGGCCAGAAGACAGGATTCATAATCATCGAAGCAATATACATACAATGAATGGACAAGATCCCAAGAGCAGGAAACTCAGATTGGATGAACCTCCCCAATCACAATTAGCCAGTTGGCCAGAAGACAGGATTCATAATCATCGAAGCAATATACAATGAATGGACAAGATCCCAAGAGCAGGAAACTCAGATTGGATGAACCTCCCCAATCACAATTAGCCAGTTGGCCAGAAGACAGGATTCATAATCATCGAAGCAATATACAATGAATGGACAAGATCCCAAGAGCAGGAAACTCAGATTGGATGAACCTCCCCAATCACAATTAGCCAGTTGGCCAGAAGACAGGATTCATAATCATCGAAGCAATATACAATGAATGGACAAGATCCCATGAGCAGGAAACTCAGATTGGATGAACCTCCCCAATCACAATTAGCCAGTTGGCCAGAAGACAGGATTCATAATCATCGAAGCAATATACAATGAATGGACAAGATCCCAAGAGCAGGAAACTCAGATTGGATGAACCTCCCCAATCACAATTAGCCAGTTGGCCAGAAGACAGGATTCATAATCATCGAAGCAATATACAATGAATGGACAAGATCCCATGAGCAGGAAACTCAGATTGGATGAACCTCCCCAATCACAATTAGCCAGTTGGCCAGAAGACAGGATTCATAATCATCGAAGCAATATGCAATGAATGGACAAGATCCCAAGAGCAGGAAACTCAGATTGGATGAACCTCCCCAATCACAATTAGCCAGTTGGCCAGAAGACAGGATTCATAATCATCGAAGCAATATACAATGAATGGACAAGATCCCAAGAGCAGGAAACTCAGATTGGATGAACCTCCCCAATCACAATTAGCCAATTGGCCAGAAGACAGGATTCATAGTCATCGAAGCAATATACAATGAATGGACAAGATCCCAAGAGCAGGAAACTCAGATTGGATGAACCTCCCCAATCACAATTAGCCAGTTGGCCAGAAGACAGGATTCATAATCATCGAAGCAATATACATACAATGAATGGACAAGATCCCAAGAGCAGGAAACTCAGATTGGATGAACCTCCCCAATCACAATTAGCCAGTTGGCCAGAAGACAGGATTCATAATCATCGAAGCAATATACAATGAATGGACAAGATCCCAAGAGCAGGAAACTCAGATTGGATGAACCTCCCCAATCACAATTAGCCAATTGGCCAGAAGACAGGATTCATAGTCATCGAAGCAATATACAATGAATGGACAAGATCCCAAGAGCAGGAAACTCAGATTGGATGAACCTCCCCAATCACAATTAGCCAGTTGGCCAGAAGACAGGATTCATAATCATCGAAGCAATATACAATGAATGGACAAGATCCCATGAGCAGGAAACTCAGATTGGATGAACCTCCCCAATCACAATTAGCCAGTTGGCCAGAAGACAGGATTCATAATCATCGAAGCAATATGCAATGAATGGACAAGATCCCAAGAGCAGGAAACTCAGATTGGATGAACCTCCCCAATCACAATTAGCCAGTTGGCCAGAAGACAGGATTCATAATCATCGAAGCAATATACAATGAATGGACAAGATCCCAAGAGCAGGAAACTCAGATTGGATGAACCTCCCCAATCACAATTAGCCAATTGGCCAGAAGACAGGATTCATAGTCATCGAAGCAATATACAATGAATGGACAAGATCCCAAGAGCAGGAAACTCAGATTGGATGAACCTCCCCAATCACAATTAGCCAGTTGGCCAGAAGACAGGATTCATAATCATCGAAGCAATATACATACAATGAATGGACAAGATCCCAAGAGCAGGAAACTCAGATTGGATGAACCTCCCCAATCACAATTAGCCAGTTGGCCAGAAGACAGGATTCATAATCATCGAAGCAATATACAATGAATGGACAAGATCCCAAGAGCAGGAAACTCAGATTGGATGAACCTCCCCAATCACAATTAGCCAATTGGCCAGAAGACAGGATTCATAGTCATCGAAGCAATATACAATGAATGGACAAGATCCCAAGAGCAGGAAACTCAGATTGGATGAACCTCCCTAATCACAATTAGCCAGTTGGCCAGAAGACAGGATTCATAATCATCGAAGCAATATACAATGAATGGACAAGATCCCAAGAGCAGGAAACTCAGATTGGATGAACCTCCCCAATCACAATTAGCCAGTTGGCCAGAAGACAGGATTCATAATCATCGAAGCAATATGCAATGAATGGACAAGATCCAAAGAGCAGGAAACTCAGATTGGATGAACCTCCCCAATCACAATTAGCCAGTTGGCCAGAAGACAGGATTCATAATCATCGAAGCAATATACAATGAATGGACAAGATCCCAAGAGCAGGAAACTCAGATTGGATGAACCTCCCCAATCACAATTAGCCAGTTGGCCAGAAGACAGGATTCATAATCATCGAAGCAATATACATACAATGAATGGACAAGATCCCAAGAGCAGGAAACTCAGATTGGATGAACCTCCCCAATCACAATTAGCCAGTTGGCCAGAAGACAGGATTCATAATCATCGAAGCAATATACAATGAATGGACAAGATCCCAAGAGCAGGAAACTCAGATTGGATGAACCTCCCCAATCACAATTAGCCAATTGGCCAGAAGACAGGATTCATAGTCATCGAAGCAATATACAATGAATGGACAAGATCCCAAGAGCAGGAAACTCAGATTGGATGAACCTCCCCAATCACAATTAGCCAGTTGGCCAGAAGACAGGATTCATAATCATCGAAGCAATATACAATGAATGGACAAGATCCCATGAGCAGGAAACTCAGATTGGATGAACCTCCCCAATCACAATTAGCCAGTTGGCCAGAAGACAGGATTCATAATCATCGAAGCAATATGCAATGAATGGACAAGATCCCAAGAGCAGGAAACTCAGATTGGATGAACCTCCCCAATCACAATTAGCCAGTTGGCCAGAAGACAGGATTCATAATCATCGAAGCAATATACAATGAATGGACAAGATCCCAAGAGCAGGAAACTCAGATTGGATGAACCTCCCCAATCACAATTAGCCAATTGGCCAGAAGACAGGATTCATAGTCATCGAAGCAATATACAATGAATGGACAAGATCCCAAGAGCAGGAAACTCAGATTGGATGAACCTCCCCAATCACAATTAGCCAGTTGGCCAGAAGACAGGATTCATAATCATCGAAGCAATATACATACAATGAATGGACAAGATCCCAAGAGCAGGAAACTCAGATTGGATGAACCTCCCCAATCACAATTAGCCAGTTGGCCAGAAGACAGGATTCATAATCATCGAAGCAATATACAATGAATGGACAAGATCCCAAGAGCAGGAAACTCAGATTGGATGAACCTCCCCAATCACAATTAGCCAATTGGCCAGAAGACAGGATTCATAGTCATCGAAGCAATATACAATGAATGGACAAGATCCCAAGAGCAGGAAACTCAGATTGGATGAACCTCCCTAATCACAATTAGCCAGTTGGCCAGAAGACAGGATTCATAATCATCGAAGCAATATACATACAATGAATGGACAAGATCCCAAGAGCAGGAAACTCAGATTGGATGAACCTCCCCAATCACAATTAGCCAGTTGGCCAGAAGACAGGATTCATAATCATCGAAGCAATATACAATGAATGGACAAGATCCCAAGAGCAGGAAACTCAGATTGGATGAACCTCCCCAATCACAATTAGCCAGTTGGCCAGAAGACAGGATTCATAATCATCGAAGCAATATACAATGAATGGACAAGATCCAAAGAGCAGGAAACTCAGATTGGATGAACCTCCCCAATCACAATTAGCCAGTTGGCCAGAAGACAGGATTCATAATCATCGAAGCAATATACAATGAATGGACAAGATCCCAAGAGCAGGAAACTCAGATTGGATGAACCTCCCCAATCACAATTAGCCAGTTGGCCAGAAGACAGGATTCATAATCATCGAAGCAATATACAATGAATGGACAAGATCCCATGAGCAGGAAACTCAGATTGGATGAACCTCCCCAATCACAATTAGCCAGTTGGCCAGAAGACAGGATTCATAATCATCGAAGCAATATGCAATGAATGGACAAGATCCAAAGAGCAGGAAACTCAGATTGGATGAACCTCCCCAATCACAATTAGCCAGTTGGCCAGAAGACAGGATTCATAATCATCGAAGCAATATACAATGAATGGACAAGATCCCAAGAGCAGGAAACTCAGATTGGATGAACCTCCCCAATCACAATTAGCCAGTTGGCCAGAAGACAGGATTCATAATCATCGAAGCAATATACAATGAATGGACAAGATCCCAAGAGCAGGAAACTCTTATTGGATGAACCTCCCCAATCACAATTAGCCAGTTGGCCAGAAGACAGGATTCATAATCATCGAAGCAAGATACAATGAATGGACAAGATCCCAAGAGCAGGAAACTCAGATTGGATGAACCTCCCCAATCACAATTAGCCAGTTGGCCAGAAGACAGGATTCATAATCATCGAAGCAATATACAATGAATGGACAAGATCCGAAGAGCAGGAAACTCAGATTGGATGAACCTCCCCAATCACAATTAGCCAGTTGGCCAGAAGACAGGATTCATAATCATCGAAGCAATATACAATGAATGGACAAGATCCCAAGAGCAGGAAACTCTTATTGGATGAACCTCCCCAATCACAATTAGCCAGTTGGCCAGAAGACAGGATTCATAATCATCGAAGCAATATACAATGAATGGACAAGATCCCAAGAGCAGGAAACTCAGATTGGATGAACCTCCCCAATCACAATTAGCCAGTTGGCCAGAAGACAGGATTCATAATCATCGAAGCAATATACAATGAATGGACAAGATCCAAAGAGCAGGAAACTCAGATTGGATGAACCTCCCCAATCACAATTAGCCAGTTGGCCAGAAGACAGGATTCATAATCATCGAAGCAATATACAATGAATGGACAAGATCCCAAGAGCAGGAAACTCAGATTGGATGAACCTCCCCAATCACAATTAGCCAGTTGGCCAGAAGACAGGATTCATAATCCTCGAAGCAATATACAATGAATGGACAAGATCCCATGAGCAGGAAACTCAGATTGGATGAACCTCCCCAATCACAATTAGCCAGTTGGCCAGAAGACAGGATTCATAATCATCGAAGCAATATGCAATGAATGGACAAGATCCCAAGAGCAGGAAACTCAGATTGGATGAACCTCCCTAATCACAATTAGCCAGTTGGCCAGAAGACAGGATTCATAATCATCGAAGCAATATACAATGAATGGACAAGATCCCAAGAGCAGGAAACTCAGATTGGATGAACCTCCCCAATCACAATTAGCCAGTTGGCCAGAAGACAGGATTCATAATCATCGAAGCAATATACAATGAATGGACAAGATCCCAAGAGCAGGAAACTCTTATTGGATGAACCTCCCCAATCACAATTAGCCAGTTGGCCAGAAGACAGGATTCATAATCATCGAAGCAATATACAATGAATGGACAAGATCCAAAGAGCAGGAAACTCAGATTGGATGAACCTCCCCAATCACAATTAGCCAGTTGGCCAGAAGACAGGATTCATAATCATCGAAGCAATATACAATGAATGGACAAGATCCCAAGAGCAGGAAACTCAGATTGGATGAACCTCCCCAATCACAATTAGCCAGTTGGCCAGAAGACAGGATTCATAATCATCGAAGCAATATACAATGAATGGACAAGATCCCATGAGCAGGAAACTCAGATTGGATGAACCTCCCCAATCACAATTAGCCAGTTGGCCAGAAGACAGGATTCATAATCATCGAAGCAATATGCAATGAATGGACAAGATCCAAAGAGCAGGAAACTCAGATTGGATGAACCTCCCCAATCACAATTAGCCAGTTGGCCAGAAGACAGGATTCATAATCATCGAAGCAATATACAATGAATGGACAAGATCCCAAGAGCAGGAAACTCAGATTGGATGAACCTCCCCAATCACAATTAGCCAGTTGGCCAGAAGACAGGATTCATAATCATCGAAGCAATATACAATGAATGGACAAGATCCCATGAGCAGGAAACTCAGATTGGATGAACCTCCCCAATCACAATTAGCCAGTTGGCCAGAAGACAGGATTCATAATCATCGAAGCAATATACAATGAATGGACAAGATCCCAAGAGCAGGAAACTCAGATTGGATGAACCTCCCCAATCACAATTAGCCAGTTGGCCAGAAGACAGGATTCATAATCATCGAAGCAATATACAATGAATGGACAAGATCCCAAGAGCAGGAAACTCTTATTGGATGAACCTCCCCAATCACAATTAGCCAGTTGGCCAGAAGACAGGATTCATAATCATCGAAGCAATATACAATGAATGGACAAGATCCAAAGAGCAGGAAACTCAGATTGGATGAACCTCCCCAATCACAATTAGCCAGTTGGCCAGAAGACAGGATTCATAATCATCGAAGCAATATACAATGAATGGACAAGATCCCAAGAGCAGGAAACTCAGATTGGATGAACCTCCCCAATCACAATTAGCCAGTTGGCCAGAAGACAGGATTCATAATCATCGAAGCAATATACAATGAATGGACAAGATCCCATGAGCAGGAAACTCAGATTGGATGAACCTCCCCAATCACAATTAGCCAGTTGGCCAGAAGACAGGATTCATAATCATCGAAGCAATATGCAATGAATGGACAAGATCCAAAGAGCAGGAAACTCAGATTGGATGAACCTCCCCAATCACAATTAGCCAGTTGGCCAGAAGACAGGATTCATAATCATCGAAGCAATATACAATGAATGGACAAGATCCCAAGAGCAGGAAACTCAGATTGAATGAACCTCCCCAATCACAATTAGCCAGTTGGCCAGAAGACAGGATTCATAATCATCGAAGCAATATACAATGAATGGACAAGATCCCATGAGCAGGAAACTCAGATTGGATGAACCTCCCCAATCACAATTAGCCAGTTGGCCAGAAGACAGGATTCATAATCATCGAAGCAATATACAATGAATGGACAAGATCCCAAGAGCAGGAAACTCAGATTGGATGAACCTCCCCAATCACAATTAGCCAGTTGGCCAGAAGACAGGATTCATAATCATCGAAGCAATATACAATGAATGGACAAGATCCCATGAGCAGGAAACTCAGATTGGATGAACCTCCCCAATCACAATTAGCCAGTTGGCCAGAAGACAGGATTCATAATCATCGAAGCAATATGCAATGAATGGACAAGATCCCAAGAGCAGGAAACTCAGATTGGATGAACCTCCCCAATCACAATTAGCCAGTTGGCCAGAAGACAGGATTCATAATCATCGAAGCAATATACAATGAATGGACAAGATCCCAAGAGCAGGAAACTCAGATTGGATGAACCTCCCCAATCACAATTAGCCAATTGGCCAGAAGACAGGATTCATAGTCATCGAAGCAATATACAATGAATGGACAAGATCCCAAGAGCAGGAAACTCAGATTGGATGAACCTCCCCAATCACAATTAGCCAGTTGGCCAGAAGACAGGATTCATAATCATCGAAGCAATATACAATGAATGGACAAGATCCCATGAGCAGGAAACTCAGATTGGATGAACCTCCCCAATCACAATTAGCCAGTTGGCCAGAAGACAGGATTCATAATCATCGAAGCAATATGCAATGAATGGACAAGATCCAAAGAGCAGGAAACTCAGATTGGATGAACCTCCCCAATCACAATTAGCCAGTTGGCCAGAAGACAGGATTCATAATCATCGAAGCAATATACAATGAATGGACAAGATCCCAAGAGCAGGAAACTCAGATTGGATGAACCTCCCCAATCACAATTAGCCAGTTGGCCAGAAGACAGGATTCATAATCATCGAAGCAATATACAATGAATGGACAAGATCCCATGAGCAGGAAACTCAGATTGGATGAACCTCCCCAATCACAATTAGCCAGTTGGCCAGAAGACAGGATTCATAATCATCGAAGCAATATACAATGAATGGACAAGATCCCAAGAGCAGGAAACTCAGATTGGATGAACCTCCCCAATCACAATTAGCCAGTTGGCCAGAAGACAGGATTCATAATCATCGAAGCAATATACAATGAATGGACAAGATCCCATGAGCAGGAAACTCAGATTGGATGAACCTCCCCAATCACAATTAGCCAGTTGGCCAGAAGACAGGATTCATAATCATCGAAGCAATATGCAATGAATGGACAAGATCCCAAGAGCAGGAAACTCAGATTGGATGAACCTCCCCAATCACAATTAGCCAGTTGGCCAGAAGACAGGATTCATAATCATCGAAGCAATATACAATGAATGGACAAGATCCCAAGAGCAGGAAACTCAGATTGGATGAACCTCCCCAATCACAATTAGCCAATTGGCCAGAAGACAGGATTCATAGTCATCGAAGCAATATACAATGAATGGACAAGATCCCAAGAGCAGGAAACTCAGATTGGATGAACCTCCCCAATCACAATTAGCCAGTTGGCCAGAAGACAGGATTCATAATCATCGAAGCAATATACATACAATGAATGGACAAGATCCCAAGAGCAGGAAACTCAGATTGGATGAACCTCCCCAATCACAATTAGCCAGTTGGCCAGAAGACAGGATTCATAATCATCGAAGCAATATACAATGAATGGACAAGATCCCAAGAGCAGGAAACTCAGATTGGATGAACCTCCCCAATCACAATTAGCCAGTTGGCCAGAAGACAGGATTCATAATCATCGAAGCAATATACAATGAATGGACAAGATCCCAAGAGCAGGAAACTCAGATTGGATGAACCTCCCCAATCACAATTAGCCAGTTGGCCAGAAGACAGGATTCATAATCATCGAAGCAATATACAATGAATGGACAAGATCCCATGAGCAGGAAACTCAGATTGGATGAACCTCCCCAATCACAATTAGCCAGTTGGCCAGAAGACAGGATTCATAATCATCGAAGCAATATACAATGAATGGACAAGATCCCAAGAGCAGGAAACTCAGATTGGATGAACCTCCCCAATCACAATTAGCCAATTGGCCAGAAGACAGGATTCATAGTCATCGAAGCAATATACAATGAATGGACAAGATCCCAAGAGCAGGAAACTCAGATTGGATGAACCTCCCCAATCACAATTAGCCAGTTGGCCAGAAGACAGGATTCATAATCATCGAAGCAATATACATACAATGAATGGACAAGATCCCAAGAGCAGGAAACTCAGATTGGATGAACCTCCCCAATCACAATTAGCCAGTTGGCCAGAAGACAGGATTCATAATCATCGAAGCAATATACAATGAATGGACAAGATCCCAAGAGCAGGAAACTCAGATTGGATGAACCTCCCCAATCACAATTAGCCAATTGGCCAGAAGACAGGATTCATAGTCATCGAAGCAATATACAATGAATGGACAAGATCCCAAGAGCAGGAAACTCAGATTGGATGAACCTCCCTAATCACAATTAGCCAGTTGGCCAGAAGACAGGATTCATAATCATCGAAGCAATATACAATGAATGGACAAGATCCCAAGAGCAGGAAACTCAGATTGGATGAACCTCCCCAATCACAATTAGCCAGTTGGCCAGAAGACAGGATTCATAATCATCGAAGCAATATGCAATGAATGGACAAGATCCAAAGAGCAGGAAACTCAGATTGGATGAACCTCCCCAATCACAATTAGCCAGTTGGCCAGAAGACAGGATTCATAATCATCGAAGCAATATACAATGAATGGACAAGATCCCAAGAGCAGGAAACTCAGATTGGATGAACCTCCCCAATCACAATTAGCCAGTTGGCCAGAAGACAGGATTCATAATCATCGAAGCAATATACAATGAATGGACAAGATCCCATGAGCAGGAAACTCAGATTGGATGAACCTCCCCAATCACAATTAGCCAGTTGGCCAGAAGACAGGATTCATAATCATCGAAGCAATATACAATGAATGGACAAGATCCCAAGAGCAGGAAACTCAGATTGGATGAACCTCCCCAATCACAATTAGCCAGTTGGCCAGAAGACAGGATTCATAATCATCGAAGCAATATACAATGAATGGACAAGATCCCATGAGCAGGAAACTCAGATTGGATGAACCTCCCCAATCACAATTAGCCAGTTGGCCAGAAGACAGGATTCATAATCATCGAAGCAATATGCAATGAATGGACAAGATCCCAAGAGCAGGAAACTCAGATTGGATGAACCTCCCCAATCACAATTAGCCAGTTGGCCAGAAGACAGGATTCATAATCATCGAAGCAATATACAATGAATGGACAAGATCCCAAGAGCAGGAAACTCAGATTGGATGAACCTCCCCAATCACAATTAGCCAATTGGCCAGAAGACAGGATTCATAGTCATCGAAGCAATATACAATGAATGGACAAGATCCCAAGAGCAGGAAACTCAGATTGGATGAACCTCCCCAATCACAATTAGCCAGTTGGCCAGAAGACAGGATTCATAATCATCGAAGCAATATACATACAATGAATGGACAAGATCCCAAGAGCAGGAAACTCAGATTGGATGAACCTCCCCAATCACAATTAGCCAGTTGGCCAGAAGACAGGATTCATAATCATCGAAGCAATATACAATGAATGGACAAGATCCCAAGAGCAGGAAACTCAGATTGGATGAACCTCCCCAATCACAATTAGCCAATTGGCCAGAAGACAGGATTCATAGTCATCGAAGCAATATACAATGAATGGACAAGATCCCAAGAGCAGGAAACTCAGATTGGATGAACCTCCCCAATCACAATTAGCCAGTTGGCCAGAAGACAGGATTCATAATCATCGAAGCAATATACAATGAATGGACAAGATCCCATGAGCAGGAAACTCAGATTGGATGAACCTCCCCAATCACAATTAGCCAGTTGGCCAGAAGACAGGATTCATAATCATCGAAGCAATATGCAATGAATGGACAAGATCCCAAGAGCAGGAAACTCAGATTGGATGAACCTCCCCAATCACAATTAGCCAGTTGGCCAGAAGACAGGATTCATAATCATCGAAGCAATATACAATGAATGGACAAGATCCCAAGAGCAGGAAACTCAGATTGGATGAACCTCCCCAATCACAATTAGCCAATTGGCCAGAAGACAGGATTCATAGTCATCGAAGCAATATACAATGAATGGACAAGATCCCAAGAGCAGGAAACTCAGATTGGATGAACCTCCCCAATCACAATTAGCCAGTTGGCCAGAAGACAGGATTCATAATCATCGAAGCAATATACATACAATGAATGGACAAGATCCCAAGAGCAGGAAACTCAGATTGGATGAACCTCCCCAATCACAATTAGCCAGTTGGCCAGAAGACAGGATTCATAATCATCGAAGCAATATACAATGAATGGACAAGATCCCAAGAGCAGGAAACTCAGATTGGATGAACCTCCCCAATCACAATTAGCCAATTGGCCAGAAGACAGGATTCATAGTCATCGAAGCAATATACAATGAATGGACAAGATCCCAAGAGCAGGAAACTCAGATTGGATGAACCTCCCTAATCACAATTAGCCAGTTGGCCAGAAGACAGGATTCATAATCATCGAAGCAATATACATACAATGAATGGACAAGATCCCAAGAGCAGGAAACTCAGATTGGATGAACCTCCCCAATCACAATTAGCCAGTTGGCCAGAAGACAGGATTCATAATCATCGAAGCAATATACAATGAATGGACAAGATCCCAAGAGCAGGAAACTCAGATTGGATGAACCTCCCCAATCACAATTAGCCAGTTGGCCAGAAGACAGGATTCATAATCATCGAAGCAATATACAATGAATGGACAAGATCCAAAGAGCAGGAAACTCAGATTGGATGAACCTCCCCAATCACAATTAGCCAGTTGGCCAGAAGACAGGATTCATAATCATCGAAGCAATATACAATGAATGGACAAGATCCCAAGAGCAGGAAACTCAGATTGGATGAACCTCCCCAATCACAATTAGCCAGTTGGCCAGAAGACAGGATTCATAATCATCGAAGCAATATACAATGAATGGACAAGATCCCATGAGCAGGAAACTCAGATTGGATGAACCTCCCCAATCACAATTAGCCAGTTGGCCAGAAGACAGGATTCATAATCATCGAAGCAATATGCAATGAATGGACAAGATCCAAAGAGCAGGAAACTCAGATTGGATGAACCTCCCCAATCACAATTAGCCAGTTGGCCAGAAGACAGGATTCATAATCATCGAAGCAATATACAATGAATGGACAAGATCCCAAGAGCAGGAAACTCAGATTGGATGAACCTCCCCAATCACAATTAGCCAGTTGGCCAGAAGACAGGATTCATAATCATCGAAGCAATATACAATGAATGGACAAGATCCCAAGAGCAGGAAACTCAGATTGGATGAACCTCCCCAATCACAATTAGCCAGTTGGCCAGAAGACAGGATTCATAATCATCGAAGCAATATACAATGAATGGACAAGATCCCATGAGCAGGAAACTCAGATTGGATGAACCTCCCCAATCACAATTAGCCAGTTGGCCAGAAGACAGGATTCATAATCATCGAAGCAATATGCAATGAATGGACAAGATCCCAAGAGCAGGAAACTCAGATTGGATGAACCTCCCCAATCACAATTAGCCAGTTGGCCAGAAGACAGGATTCATAATCATCGAAGCAATATACAATGAATGGACAAGATCCCAAGAGCAGGAAACTCAGATTGGATGAACCTCCCCAATCACAATTAGCCAATTGGCCAGAAGACAGGATTCATAGTCATCGAAGCAATATACAATGAATGGACAAGATCCCAAGAGCAGGAAACTCAGATTGGATGAACCTCCCCAATCACAATTAGCCAATTGGCCAGAAGACAGGATTCATAGTCATCGAAGCAATATACAATGAATGGACAAGATCCCAAGAGCAGGAAACTCAGATTGGATGAACCTCCCCAATCACAATTAGCCAGTTGGCCAGAAGACAGGATTCATAATCATCGAAGCAATATACATACAATGAATGGACAAGATCCCAAGAGCAGGAAACTCAGATTGGATGAACCTCCCCAATCACAATTAGCCAGTTGGCCAGAAGACAGGATTCATAATCATCGAAGCAATATACAATGAATGGACAAGATCCCAAGAGCAGGAAACTCAGATTGGATGAACCTCCCCAATCACAATTAGCCAGTTGGCCAGAAGACAGGATTCATAATCATCGAAGCAATATACAATGAATGGACAAGATCCCAAGAGCAGGAAATTCAGATTGGATGAACCTCCCCAATCACAATTAGCCAGTTGGCCAGAAGATAGGATTCATAATCATCGAAGCAATATACAATGAATGGGCAAGATCCCAAGAGCAGGAAACTCAGATTGGATGAACCTCCCCAATCACAATTAGCCAGTTGGCCAAAAGACAGGATTCATAATAATCGATGCAATATACAATGAATGGACAAGATCCCAAAGATTTGGTGACCGGTCTAGGAGCAAATGGTCGCGGCTAATGAGTTGCCACTAGCCGACCACCTTTTTTGCTACTGCTCCGACCATCGGCGATTCTCGCCATAACAAGGATTGTGGGTGGAATTGGAATGGGATGAATGACCTCTTCACGCTCTTCTTCTCCTCCACCATCGTCGTTGCGCGTGGAATCCTGTAATTAATATTGATTTTCAAAAGCCCGGAGGTTTCGATTCGTGTAGTTTGATCGTCAAGACGATCTCGACATTATTAGATCTCGATTGAAAAAAAAGTTCAACTGACATTTGATGTTCCGCCGCCGCTAGCCGGTGTTAGATTCTGAAAAAAAAATCAATTGCTCTCAGTCCATTTTCGATTATTCCCCACCATTACCGATTGGCCTCCAGCCGTCGCTTCTCCCATTCCACTTTCGACCATTTTCTGCTCCGTAGAGTCGATTGTTGCCTGCGCAAAAGCAATCATCATTAGGCAATGCATTTCCCACAGTAATGACGTCACTCTGACGTCATCTCTAATCCACCATCTAAACAACAACTCCGGTTGTGATTTCGATTGTGGCTTTGGGTAGAGATGACCTTCAGAGTATCATTGCTCTCGGAAGAATTTGGTTGTAATGATGTGTTGATCAACATAGAGGTGAGGTGGGAATCAAAGTGTCTGCCCATTATGGCAATACGAATAAATGATTGAACTGTCCTCACCGTATCATTGTTATCAGGCAACGTATGTGTATTTGGTTTTCTTCACGTGCGAGGTTTTCTATATCCTCGATTTCTTGTCATTTTGTGACCCTGAATAGTGATTGAATGAGATACTTAGTTTGGAATTAGCGTTTTAGGTTAAGTTAGTAATATGTTCAACTAGCGGGGTGCGTGGAGGTTAAGCGCACTACGCTTTCAAAGTATGGTCCAGGGGAACTTCGTTTGCCGGGCACAGTTTGGTCCAGGGGGACTTCGGGCGCCGAGTACAATTCGGTCCAGGGGGGACTTCGGTCGCCGGGTAAAGTTTGGTCCAGGGGGTGCAAAAGTCTCGTGAGGCTGAGAGCGATCGAAAAAAGTTGCCACTTCGCCACTTCGTGGCTCCGTGGCAACTTTTTTCTCTTTCTTTTCCCCCTAACGTGTTCGAACACGTTTGTGATATTGCAAAACACTCGCCCCCTGATTCCCTGTGCTCCCCGGTTTGTTTGGTAGAATTTCGAAAACTTTGTCAAAACGTGTTCTGACACGTTAGAACACGTTTGTGACATCGCAAAGCACATTTCCAGTGATTCCCTACATTCCCACGGAGGTTTGCGGTACAAATCATGAATCTGACCTGCGGTCTAACCCACCGAACTCATCGGAAGGTACTGTAGGTTACGGTAGTACTTATTGATTAATCGATTTTCATGTTTTTGAGAAAAATCATGAATCTGACCTGCGGTCTGACCCACCGAACTCATCGGGGGAACTGTAGGTTACGGTAGTATTTATTGATTTATTCATTTTCATGCTTTTGAGAAAAATCATGAATCTGACCTGCGGTCTGACCCGCCGAACTCATCGGGGAGTACTGTAGGTTACGGTAGTATTTATTGATTTATCAATTTTCATGTTTTTTTAGAAAAATCATGAATCTGACCTGCGGTCTGACCCACCGAACTCATCGGGGGTACTGTAGGTTACGGTAGTATTTATTGATTTATTCATTTTCATGCTTTTGAGAAAAATCATGAATCTGACCTGCTGTCTGACCCGCCGAACTCATCGGGGAGTACTGTATGTTACGGTAGTATTTATTGATTTATCGATTTTCATGTTTTTGAGAAAAATCATGAGTCTGACCTGCGGTCTGACCCACCGAACTCATCGGAGAGTACTGTAGGTTACGGAAGTATTTATTGATTTATTCATTTTCATGCTTTTGAGAAAAATCATGAATCTGACCTGCTGTCTGACCCGCCGAACTCATCGGGGAGTACTGTATGTTACGGTAGTATTTATTGATTTATCGATTTTCATGTTTTTGAGAAAAATCATGAGTCTGACCTGCGGTCTGACCCACCGAACCCATCGGAGAGTACTGTAGGTTACGGTAGTATTTATTGATTTATTCATTTTCATGCTTTTGAGAAAAATCATGAATCTGACCTGCTGTCTGACCCGCCGAACTCATCGGGGAGTACTGTATGTTACGGTAGTATTTATTGATTTATCGATTTTCATGTTTTTGAGAAAAATCATGAGTCTGACCTGCGGTCTGACCCACCGAACTCATCGGAGAGTACTGTAGGTTACGGTAGTATTTATTGATTCATCGATTTTCATGTTTTGAGAAAAATCATGAATCTGACCTGCGGTCTGACCCACCGAACTCATCGGAGGGTACTGTAGGTTACGGTAGTTTTGATTGATTTATTGATTATTGATTTATTGATTTTTGAGTTTTTGACAAATATCATGTATCTGACCCATTCAAGTGTGGTTGCTCCAGCGAACTTGTTACCGTAGTTTCGGACGGGACGGACTCACAGACTCACTCAGAGACAGACACGGCTTGTCGTTTTAGGTTAAGTAGTAATATTTTACTACGAAAATAGGCAGGTCTAAATGACTAGAGGAGTTAAAGGCCTACCATTTGTTGCGGGGATATCATAGCACGATTTGATATAAGTTAGCAGTTTCAAGACACATGAATTTCGCGAACTTTTTGAATCTCTCTCATTACTTATTAGTGTGTGCGCAGGGAAATCTTAGGTATGCGGCACAACTAGGGTTGCCCGTTCGGCGTCGGTTTCGGTAATACGGACCCCCTGGCGTCTCTTTTTCTCTCACCCCTTTATCAGCCGATCTCTCGTTTACAGGGCCGTAATACGAAAACCGAACTTGCATCCCTAGGAACAGCTCCTTCAAAGTGACCGATTCGGACTCAAACATTTGTTCACAAACTGTATTAGGTGTAGAGTAAATTTTTAAAAAAAACTAAGAAAATTTAAAAGGTTACGCTCGTGTCTCTAAGCCGGTGAGGGAAGATCGAGATAAATAAGAGAAAAAAATGATCGAAAATACCATCGCAAAAATGGCACTCTCAGAATATCATTCGATGTGTTTTGACGTGCTCCTGACCGAAGTGTGATTTGCTAGTTGGGCCCGAAATGGTAATTTAAAATAATTGATTTAATTAGTTAGGCTCTCTCCCCCTCATTTCAGCCCTCCTATGTCTCAAATGCGCGGTCATTTTCTCCTCTTTCCCCCTTTCCCGTGTCCTCTTTTGTAAAAATTTCTGCGCGTCAGGGTCAGTTTGGCGCAGAGCCAAACTGACCTTTACTCAGATAAGTTTTCTCAAACTTATCGGTTCGACGTGTGGTTTTCGGGGGTCTCTTACTGGACAACCGATTCCTAATGCCCCACAGGAGGAGATTTGGCAGATTCTGCCATTCTCACACGGAGGAGATTTGGCAGATTCTGCCATTCTCACACGGAGGAGATTTGGCAGATTCTGCCATTCTCACACGGAGGAGATTTGGCAGATTATTACTTGACACGTCATTATCAGTATATTTGTGACGTATAAATGAGAAACTGTCATTCTTTGAATGTTTTCACGAGAAAAGTGATTAGTCTCGGGATGATTTTCGCATAAACGAGGAAATAGGTGTACTTTTCATGTTTATCCAAGTTCGGCGATCTTCAGTGGGAGACAGCTGAAGAACGACTGGAGAAGAACTGGCATGGCCGAAGAACCCTCCTTTGATAGTCTTCCCTATCATCGCTTTAGACGAACCCTTCAAGTATTTTCCGATAGGCTGTAACCTTTTCTATATAATTGATTTTTACGCGGTAGGAAAAATTCTGACCAAATTTAGTCGATTCTTTTCGTAGAAATGTAGGACACAATATCCCTGAAACATTCATAGTTTCATGTCTGTTTTGCCCCCAATTTGCCCAATCGTTATCAATTTTACAAAGATATTGATGAAATAAATGTTGTTGTTTGAACATATCTTACTACCAAATCTCGCCTGTGTGAGAATGGCAGAATCTGCCAAATCTCCTCCGTGTGAGAATGGCAGAATCTGCCAAATCTCCTCCGTGTGAGAATGGCAGAATCTGCCAAATCTCCTCCGTGTGAGAATGGCAGAATCTGCCAAATCTCCTCCGTGTGAGAATGGCAGAATCTGCCAAATCTCCTCCGTGTGAGAATGGCAGAATCTCCTATTCGTGATAATGACAAAATTAGAATGAACTAAGATGTGTACTGAGTGGCATGTTGCGACGAAATTGTCAGAGTACGTATATATTTGGTTGAGTAAGTTTAACAATCATAGTAGCAAGCGAAAATGGAGAAACACGCTGAATGACTATTTTTGGTACTTTTTTTAGATGCACTAGTCTTATATGTACCGGCCTTGTAAACATCCCACCATCATCTATTTTTTACTTCGCACCCAACATTCGTATTCTAAGAGGTCATCGTTACCGTATGCAGAACCCTCGCGTTCATTTGTCCCATTTTAAATCATCGCTAGGTTA
This sequence comes from Pristionchus fissidentatus, assembly GCA_036245785.1. Lineage (NCBI taxonomy): Eukaryota > Metazoa > Nematoda > Chromadorea > Rhabditida > Neodiplogasteridae > Pristionchus > Pristionchus fissidentatus. The sequence continues at coordinate 7,030,340 of BTSY01000001.1, forward strand.
TCGCATCATATCTGACTGGAATATACTTCCCGATAGAGTATTCGACCTTTCCGTTAAAAGTTTCTCGTCATATATAACTTACCACTCTTGACATCTCATGACCCCCCTCCACACTTGCTAGTATTTGAACATCGAGCTGCACAATTAGCTCCCTTACCTCATTACACAGTAAACAACCGTGCACTCCCACAAAGTTCCTATTATGTGTTGCTGAGATAAATGAATTGAATTGAATTGAATTGCCCGTCTTGAAAACGTATTACAGCGCATTTCTAAAATCGTCTTCCGCAGATGTGGCCTACCCCCGACCTCATGCCCAAACAGACTGGAGTCTCTCAAGATGTCAACCCTCTATGATAGACGCACTCGTGTTGATCTTATTGTTTGTTACAAAATTATTTTCGGATACTTCGATATTACTCCTAGATCGATGTGTAATTTTTCAAATCGCATTGGTATAACACGTGGTCATAGGCTGAAACTTTGTAAATTTCCTAGTAACTCCGAAAGATATAATCGTTTTCTCGCTAACAGAATTGTCTTTCTTTGGAATTGGCTAGATGATGATATCATTATCAATAGAAGTGTCGCCGTTGTATCAAACTATATTAAATCTATTGACTCTTCACTATTCCTGTAAAGCTCTGTGGCGCTCTATCGTATTTCGTGTTTGCAGTAGTTTCTTTTAGCCTAACATCATTGCACTTATTATTGATTAGGAGACCATCCACGAGAAGCCGGACATACCCCACGGATGCCTTTTTTGCAACATATCCCAATAACTTGTTGGTGAAGTCAGTATCACGAGTGCTGATATTAGGCCAAGTAACTAAGGTTCTGGGTCCCGCCCCGAAAAGTTACAGTACCCGGTTTCCGATACCGATTTTTTTACTATTTTAAAAAGCGTGTTTATAAAGGTTATCTAGGTGTATTTTGCGAAAAAAATCCGAATGAAATTACTCCGGAAGCGATCAGACATCGATAAAGGGTCGAAAAATCAAATTTTCGAAGTATTTTGAACTTCCTGAAAAAAATGCCCAGGTGACACAAACCATTGTGCAATTTTTGGAATCCTCATCAAAAACTACATCGGATAGTCTACTTTATGGACTCCGAGCTGTGGTTGCGATGTCCGTAAATGAGGTCTGAATGTTCAGATATTAGCGGACCTCGTCGAGTGTTTGTCGATATTTCTTATCCGAATTGCGAGATATCGCGAAAAAATGTTGAAATTTTTTCCACTGGCGATGAAATAATTGTGTAATTCATGTTCACCGCATTGTAGGCAAATATTATATCACTTGATACACGCGATATCTCGCAATTAGGATAAGAAATATCGACAAACACTCGACGAGGTCCGCTAATATCTGAACATTCAGACCTCATTTACGGACATCGCAACCACAGCTCGGAGTCCATAAAGTAGACTATCCGATGTAGTTTTTGATGAGGATTCCAAAAATTGCACAATGGTTTGTGTCACCTGGGCATTTTTTTCAGGAAGTTCAAAATACTTCGAAAATTTGATTTTTCGACCCTTTATCGATGTCTGATCGCTTCCGGAGTAATTTCATTCGGATTTTTTTCGCAAAATACACCTAGATAACCTTTATAAACACGCTTTTTAAAATAGTAAAAAAATCGGTATCGGAAACCGGGTACTGTAACTTTTCGGGGCGGGACCCAGAACCTTAGTTACTTGGCCTAATATCAGCACTCGTGATACTGACTTCACCAACAAGTTATTGGGATATGTTGCAAAAAAGGCATCCGTGGGGTATGTCCGGCTTCTCGTGGATGGTCTCCTAATCAATAATAAGTGCAATGATGTTAGGCTAAAAGAAACTACTGCAAACACGAAATACGATAGAGCGACACAGAGCTTTACAGGAATAGTGAAGAGTCAATAGATTTAATATAGTTTGATACAACGGCGATACTTCTATTGATAATGATATCATCATCTAGCCAATTCCAAAGAAAGACAATTCTGTTAGCGAGAAAACGATTATATCTTTCGGAGTTACTAGGAAATTTACAAAGTTTCAGCCTATGACCACGTGTTATACCAATGCGATTTGAAAAATTACACATCGATCTAGGAGTAATATCGAAGTATCCGAAAATAATTTTGTAACAAACAATAAGATCAACACGAGTGCGTCTATCATAGAGGGTTGACATCTTGAGAGACTCCAGTCTGTTTGGGTATGAGGTCGGGGGTAGGCCACATCTGCGGAAGACGATTTTAGAAATGCGCTGTAATACGTTTTCAAGACGGGCAATTCAATTCAATTCAATTCATTTATCTCAGCAACACATAATAGGAACTTTGTGGGAGTGCACGGTTGTTTACTGTGTAATGAGGTAAGGGAGCTAATTGTGCAGCTCGATGTTCAAATACTAGCAAGTGTGGAGGGGGGTCATGAGATGTCAAGAGTGGTAAGTTATATATGACGAGAAACTTTTAACGGAAAGGTCGAATACTCTATCGGGAAGTATATTCCAGTCAGATATGATGCGATAACCTAGCGATGATTTAAAATGGGACAAATGAACGCGAGGGTTCTGCATACGGTAACGATGACCTCTTAGAATACGAATGTTGGGTGCGAAGTAAAAAATAGATGATGGTGGGATGTTTACAAGGCCGGTACATATAAGACTAGTGCATCTAAAAAAAGTACCAAAAATAGTCATTCAGCGTGTTTCTCCATTTTCGCTTGCTACTATGATTGTTAAACTTACTCAACCAAATATATACGTACTCTGACAATTTCGTCGCAACATGCCACTCAGTACACATCTTAGTTCATTCTAATTTTGTCATTATCACGAATAGGAGATTCTGCCATTCTCACACGGAGGAGATTTGGCAGATTCTGCCATTCTCACACGGAGGAGATTTGGCTGATTCTGCCATTCTCACACGGAGGAGATTTGGCTGATTCTGCCATTCTCACACGGAGGAGATTTGGCAGATTCTGCCATTCTCACACGGAGGAGATTTGGCAGATTCTGCCATTCTCACACAGGCAAGATTTGGTAGTAAGATATGTACAAACAACAACATTTATTTCATCAATATCTTTGTAAAATTGATAACGATTGGGCAAATTGGGGGCAAAACAGACATGAAACTATGAATATTTCAGGGATATTGTGTCCTACATTTCTACGAAAAGAATCGACTAAATTTGGTCAGAATTTTTCCTACCGCGTAAAAATCAATTATATAGAAAAGGTTACAGCCTATCGGAAAATACTTGAAGGGTTCGTCTAAAGCGATGATAGGGAAGACTATCAAAGGAGGGTTCTTCGGCCATGCCAGTTCTTCTCCAGTCGTTCTTCAGCTGTCTCCCACTGAAGATCGCCGAACTTGGATAAACATGAAAAGTACACCTATTTCCTCGTTTATGCGAAAATCATCCCGAGACTAATCACTTTTCTCGTGAAAACATTCAAAGAATGACAGTTTCTCATTTATACGTCACAAATATACTGATAATGACGTGTCAAGTAATAATCTGCCAAATCTCCTCCGTGTGAGAATGGCAGAATCTGCCAAATCTCCTCCGTGTGAGAATGGCAGAATCTGCCAAATCTCCTCCGTGTGAGAATGGCAGAATCTGCCAAATCTCCTCCTGTGGGGCATTAGGAATCGGTTGTCCAGTAAGAGACCCCCGAAAACCACACGTCGAACCGATAAGTTTGAGAAAACTTATCTGAGTAAAGGTCAGTTTGGCTCTGCGCCAAACTGACCCTGACGCGCAGAAATTTTTACAAAAGAGGACACGGGAAAGGGGGAAAGAGGAGAAAATGACCGCGCATTTGAGACATAGGAGGGCTGAAATGAGGGGGAGAGAGCCTAACTAATTAAATCAATTATTTTAAATTACCATTTCGGGCCCAACTAGCAAATCACACTTCGGTCAGGAGCACGTCAAAACACATCGAATGATATTCTGAGAGTGCCATTTTTGCGATGGTATTTTCGATCATTTTTTTCTCTTATTTATCTCGATCTTCCCTCACCGGCTTAGAGACACGAGCGTAACCTTTTAAATTTTCTTAGTTTTTTTTAAAAATTTACTCTACACCTAATACAGTTTGTGAACAAATGTTTGAGTCCGAATCGGTCACTTTGAAGGAGCTGTTCCTAGGGATGCAAGTTCGGTTTTCGTATTACGGCCCTGTAAACGAGAGATCGGCTGATAAAGGGGTGAGAGCGAGAGAAAAAGAGACGCCAGGGGGTCCGTATTACCGAAACCGACGCCGAACGGGCAACCCTAGTTGTGCCGCATACCTAAGATTTCCCTGCGCACACACTAATAAGTAATGAGAGAGATTCAAAAAGTTCGCGAAATTCATGTGTCTTGAAACTGCTAACTTTTATCAAATCGTGCTATGATATCCCCGCAACAAATGGTAGGCCTTTAACTCCTCTAGTCATTTAGACCTGCCTATTTTCGTAGTAAAATATTACTACTTAACCTAAAACGACAAGCCGTGTCTGTCTCTGAGTGAGTCTGTGAGTCCGTCCCGTCCGAAACTACGGTAACAAGTTCGCTGGAGCAACCACACTTGAATGGGTCAGATACATGATATTTGTCAAAAACTCAAAAATCAATAAATCAATAATCAATAAATCAATCAAAACTACCGTAACCTACAGTACCCTCCGATGAGTTCGGTGGGTCAGACCGCAGGTCAGATTCATGATTTTTCTCAAAACATGAAAATCGATGAATCAATAAATACTACCGTAACCTACAGTACTCTCCGATGAGTTCGGTGGGTCAGACCGCAGGTCAGACTCATGATTTTTCTCAAAAACATGAAAATCGATAAATCAATAAATACTACCGTAACATACAGTACTCCCCGATGAGTTCGGCGGGTCAGACAGCAGGTCAGATTCATGATTTTTCTCAAAAGCATGAAAATGAATAAATCAATAAATACTACCGTAACCTACAGTACTCTCCGATGAGTTCGGTGGGTCAGACCGCAGGTCAGACTCATGATTTTTCTCAAAAACATGAAAATCGATAAATCAATAAATACTACCGTAACATACAGTACTCCCCGATGAGTTCGGCGGGTCAGACAGCAGGTCAGATTCATGATTTTTCTCAAAAGCATGAAAATGAATAAATCAATAAATACTACCGTAACCTACAGTACTCTCCGATGAGTTCGGTGGGTCAGACCGCAGGTCAGACTCATGATTTTTCTCAAAAACATGAAAATCGATAAATCAATAAATACTACCGTAACATACAGTACTCCCCGATGAGTTCGGCGGGTCAGACAGCAGGTCAGATTCATGATTTTTCTCAAAAGCATGAAAATGAATAAATCAATAAATACTACCGTAACCTACAGTACCCCCGATGAGTTCGGTGGGTCAGACCGCAGGTCAGATTCATGATTTTTCTAAAAAAACATGAAAATTGATAAATCAATAAATACTACCGTAACCTACAGTACTCCCCGATGAGTTCGGCGGGTCAGACCGCAGGTCAGATTCATGATTTTTCTCAAAAGCATGAAAATGAATAAATCAATAAATACTACCGTAACCTACAGTTCCCCCGATGAGTTCGGTGGGTCAGACCGCAGGTCAGATTCATGATTTTTCTCAAAAACATGAAAATCGATTAATCAATAAGTACTACCGTAACCTACAGTACCTTCCGATGAGTTCGGTGGGTTAGACCGCAGGTCAGATTCATGATTTGTACCGCAAACCTCCGTGGGAATGTAGGGAATCACTGGAAATGTGCTTTGCGATGTCACAAACGTGTTCTAACGTGTCAGAACACGTTTTGACAAAGTTTTCGAAATTCTACCAAACAAACCGGGGAGCACAGGGAATCAGGGGGCGAGTGTTTTGCAATATCACAAACGTGTTCGAACACGTTAGGGGGAAAAGAAAGAGAAAAAAGTTGCCACGGAGCCACGAAGTGGCGAAGTGGCAACTTTTTTCGATCGCTCTCAGCCTCACGAGACTTTTGCACCCCCTGGACCAAACTTTACCCGGCGACCGAAGTCCCCCCTGGACCGAATTGTACTCGGCGCCCGAAGTCCCCCTGGACCAAACTGTGCCCGGCAAACGAAGTTCCCCTGGACCATACTTTGAAAGCGTAGTGCGCTTAACCTCCACGCACCCCGCTAGTTGAACATATTACTAACTTAACCTAAAACTCTAATTCCAAACTAAGTATCTCATTCAATCACTATTCAGGGTCACAAAATGACAAGAAATCGAGGATATAGAAAACCTCGCACGTGAAGAAAACCAAATACACATACGTTGCCTGATAACAATGATACGGTGAGGACAGTTCAATCATTTATTCGTATTGCCATAATGGGCAGACACTTTGATTCCCACCTCACCTCTATGTTGATCAACACATCATTACAACCAAATTCTTCCGAGAGCAATGATACTCTGAAGGTCATCTCTACCCAAAGCCACAATCGAAATCACAACCGGAGTTGTTGTTTAGATGGTGGATTAGAGATGACGTCAGAGTGACGTCATTACTGTGGGAAATGCATTGCCTAATGATGATTGCTTTTGCGCAGGCAACAATCGACTCTACGGAGCAGAAAATGGTCGAAAGTGGAATGGGAGAAGCGACGGCTGGAGGCCAATCGGTAATGGTGGGGAATAATCGAAAATGGACTGAGAGCAATTGATTTTTTTTTCAGAATCTAACACCGGCTAGCGGCGGCGGAACATCAAATGTCAGTTGAACTTTTTTTCAATCGAGATCTAATAATGTCGAGATCGTCTTGACGATCAAACTACACGAATCGAAACCTCCGGGCTTTTGAAAATCAATATTAATTACAGGATTCCACGCGCAACGACGATGGTGGAGGAGAAGAAGAGCGTGAAGAGGTCATTCATCCCATTCCAATTCCACCCACAATCCTTGTTATGGCGAGAATCGCCGATGGTCGGAGCAGTAGCAAAAAAGGTGGTCGGCTAGTGGCAACTCATTAGCCGCGACCATTTGCTCCTAGACCGGTCACCAAATCTATGGTTAGACCATTCGTCTACTAGTCCGGCAATCGGCGCGATTCTAGAGATTCATTTCACTAATTATAGCGGTGATTTTGTAAAATAGATGCACTGTAGGGGAGAGTAGATTCGTCGCATTCCGTACTGCGCATACAGCTTCAAAAAAATAAAGAAATAACGCGGAGTGGTCGATTCGGAACTCGGCACGAACATATTCGCTTCACTCCTTATATTTTTTTTGAAGTTTTGTCGGTACTCCGTGTCTGAAGGTCGAAACTATAAAGAATAATCGAAAGGAAACGCTGAATATTTCGAGAGAGAGAGAGAGAAGCAAATTATCAGAAAGAAATTTTGAGCTGTTGTCTTGTGCTCATCGTAGCTGCAATGCGGAAACTTCTTCCGATTGGAATATTTTCCCAAATATTTCGGAAAACCAGGAGAAAAGTGTCTAATTTGCTTGCGTATTGCGTATCATTTATATTCTTTGAATTTTCGATAATTTGTCAATAATTTCGCCCCTCACGTCTTCTCCAAAAATGTACATATATGCACTGCTCATATATGAATGTTTTTGACGATGTAATACGAATTTCATGGTATTTATCTACAGGAACGTGAGAAAGAAGCTGAATCAAATGATCAGAAGAAAACGTCAGATGAGTCCATGGGAACCACGAAGACAGCGCCTGTGAGTTATTGGAGACACTTCACTTTGTTCCATCGACAATTAGGAATCGGAGAAATTTGTTTATCGGATTGAATATAATTGAATATTTAAGGCGATGGAGATCGATGCAACATGCGAATCAAGTAACTCGTATACTGGTGTCCCATCGATGGAAGCAGATTCAAATGGCAATCTGGATTTGGATGACGACATTTCGATGGGAGATGAAGTAAGTAACAAAGATAAGATGGAAATCGATCACCCGTGCAATGATGACGTTATTTTTTATTGCAGTGCGGTGATGAAAGGAGTGGAAGGGAGGACGAGAAGGATCGTGAAGAGACCAGGAGCATGGCAGTTGGTTTCATCGATATTGCATAGGCTATACGCAATGGCCGAAGAGATAATAGGTTTGAACAATCGCTGAAACATATCCCATTTCAGGATGTGGCGGCGACGGAGAATTCGAGTGAACACACTACCGAGGCAGGGAATTTGCCCGTTACATTACCGCCACCCAACAAATCCAACTCATTCTAAGTATGAAACATATCGGTTTCAGCTGGCGATTACAGCATCGGACGAGAGTACGCCCAATGACAGAATGGATGACGGCTCGGGCAAGAAGGTGAGTAAATGAGTGTGATGAATTTCATTAATTTGGTTGTGATTGCAGGAGGCAGGTCGGCAGGGAGAGGAGAAGGCGGGCGACGAAAAAGTTCCCACTCTCATCCTATCGTAACCTAACTCTTTTTTTCCAGTTGACTGAGAGAGCCGTGCGATACGAAGGCTATCAGAAACGACAGAAGACTCGAGAAGAGGCGGTGAGATCTTAATATAGGAAAAATCGATCGGTAAAAGGTAATACTCGCATTCCCCATTGCATGCTTAGCAGAAGACGACAATTATTTTTAAATTAAAAATCTTTTAAAATGATCGAAAATCCAAAGTGGGAAGCCAGGAGGCATTTTGATACCTCGAAAAAGTCGTGTAGTGTTTCTAATTTCTTCCTTTGTCCTTTAACTTGTCTGTGGACGTTCAGTGTCTGCATATTTTGCAGAGAGGGAACGGATGAAATTTTTAAAAAAAAATTTAAAAAGATCAACAGTTCTTGCAGATGAATACGAATGAAGGCGATAGTGAGAAGGGTCGAGTGAACGAGTCCCGAAAGAGAGGAGTCGGTAGTCCTTCCAGAGATCACACGAAGAGACGCCGTGACGAGATGGTGAGCCGGCTTGACAGTGCTCCTATCTTCTTCCGCCTCCCAATTACATCGTTAATTCTAATTTATTTTGGAAAAGCTGAAGCCCGGAACAGATCAATAAACAGTCTAGGCGCTCGTGAAATGCGCATCTCAAATGACATTGTTCGTAGATTCCTTTATTGATGATTCCGGACTTGCGCAGTAGTGCCCATTCTCTGCCTCATGTCAAGTGTGTTTCACTCGTGATTCAAATGTGCAATTGCAGACTGACAATTCCACGGACTCCACTTACAGCGACTGGGTCAGTGCTTAGCGTGCACATCATTACAGTATGGAAAGATGAGAGAAAGATCTCCCAATGACTCCCTTTCCCGGGCGGACATTGTCATGCAATGGTTGAATTGCAGAGTTTATATTCAACTTACGTGCTGACAGAAGGAGAGAAGATTCTCACAGAGGTAGCACATAACCTCGAGAAGAAAACGGACGACAAGAAGGCCCACGAAAACGAAGGGGTAAGAAACCCGCTTCTAATTGGACTATGGCTGAGGAGACCCGGCCCTTCGCTCCGGGGCTTCAAAGGTGGAATGACCGGGGGGAAACGCAGATTAATCATTGCAGAAGGACGGAGAGGATCGGGCGAGGAAGTACAATGTCGACAGGGGATTGGTCACTCCGCGGTCGCGGCACGATCCTGCTGTAAGCAATCGGACAAATTAGAGGGACGCGAAAATAGAAGAGGGGAGAGAGTCAAGGCTGATTTTGCAGGAAATCAACTGGGATGAAGGGGATCGTGCCAAATACTGCCTTGTGAAACCAGCGTTCTCAAGGATCTTCGGTACACGCCCGCCGCCCAGCAAGGAACCCGCCCCTCCCTCGATATTCCCTGCGGTGAGTGTGTGTGTGTGTGTGTGCAATCGCAGTGCCATAATCTACAGGGGCACTGATTGCTTGAAACTGTGTCCTATCGATTCGGTCTCCTTGAAATTGTCTAAATTTGCGACGGCTTGCAGTTGGCGCGACTTCAAGGAGAAAATGATGAAGAGTATTCTTCGCGCCGATACATCTGGGCGAAGAAAGTTGAGACTGAGAAGAAGGTGAAACACTTGCGTTGAATGACTATTCCATTTGGCACAGCGCCGAGTAAGACTCGTGCCAGAGGATCGAAGGAGAAAATAACCCTATTCATTTCGCATTTGCAGGGCGAAAAGGATGGATTGCCCCGGACTCCGATCGAGGTGAGTGAGCCGATTGATCTCTCATCCACCCACCGGTAGGATGAGAGTCGGCTGCAACGAAAACTTCTACAATATTCAATATGACTTCTTTTGAGGAAGAGATGTCGAGCAGATCGCTCTCGTCGCCTATGTCTCCCCCTCACTCCATTCTATCGGCGGTGAGTGGTAGGGATGCAAATTCGGTTTTCGTATTATGACCCTCACAGCGAGATATCGGTAATACGGCTGATAAAAAGGAGAGAACGAGGGAAAAAGAGACGCCAGGGGGGTCGGTCATACCGAAACCGACGCTGAACGGGCAACCCTAGTGAGTCCCCTCACAGCAACTCTTGCACACCATTCCCTTACCGGGACACCTTCCAAGAAAGGGATTGCGAGTGTGACAGCGGGCAAAATCGCGCGGCACTCTATAACTTTTACACTCTCTCTCACCCCGACCCCTTTCTGGAAATTTTGGAATGAATCCTCTTGCACGTTAATTGGGGTTCGATCAGTTCACAATGTGCATGAAAGTCAGCACTAGACACTTGAATTGGCATCACTGGGGAGAACGACGGAATAGGGTAAAGTGATAAGAAAAAGGCGGAGTTGAAATGCTAATATCGCTTATAAATGTAGTTTCCAATGTATTGTCCAATTGCAGGGCGCGCCTTTCGCGACTTCTCCTACAAGTGTTACTGTGAACTCGAGTCCCTCCTACTCCACTACGTCAATGCATCAAAACGACTGGACGGTCGACGAAAAGGCCGAGGTACATTGTGACAATGGAAAAAGGAATGGTCAAATATGTGGAAGGAGGAAAACGAGAGGGAACTGGCGAAAAAATGTTTTAAATTGAAAACACCCCCCAAGGGTGCTGGGAGCGATAGAAAGCGTGCTAAAGCGACTTTCTCACTTTCATTTACTCACTTTTACGAAAGAGAGATCTCTCTTTCGCAGTCGACTCCTTTCTAGAGGTTTGTAAAGGGCGTTGGAATGAGATGGGAGGCGAAGGCCTAGAAATACCTGGAATTCCAGGAATACCTGAACTACTGGGAAGAGGTGGACGTGGCGACACGAGTGACGGATACAACATTGACGGATGATGAGGTGAGAATCGGATCAAAGAGCGTCACAATTACCACGCAAAAGTGCTGAAGAACACTATTTTTTTTCTCGAATTTAAAATAATTTTATCGTATTTTTGCAATATTTTTTTCATGCGAATTGATGCTCATCAAATCAAATGAAAATAGTCTAGTAAATGATTCGCTTCAACTCCGCATACTACGTTTTACCGCATACTTTCGCTGAAAATGTCCAGAAATCGACCATACTTAGAATGAGTTGGATTTGTTGGGTGGCGGTAATGTAACGGGCAAATTCCCTGCCTCGGTAGTGTGTTCACTCGAATTCTCCGTCGCCGCCACATCCTGAAATGGGATATGTTTCAGCGATTGTTCAAACCTATTATCTCTTCGGCCATTGCGTATAGCCTATGCAATATCGATGAAACCAACTGCCATGCTCCTGGTCTCTTCACGATCCTTCTCGTCCTCCCTTCCACTCCTTTCATCACCGCACTGCAATAAAAAATAACGTCATCATTGCACGGGTGATCGATTTCCATCTTATCTTTGTTACTTACTTCATCTCCCATCGAAATGTCGTCATCCAAATCCAGATTGCCATTTGAATCTGCTTCCATCGATGGGACACCAGTATACGAGTTACTTGATTCGCATGTTGCATCGATCTCCATCGCCTTAAATATTCAATTATATTCAATCCGATAAACAAATTTCTCCGATTCCTAATTGTCGGTGGAACAAAGTGAAGTGTCTCCAATAACTCACAGGCGCTGTCTTCGTGGTTCCCATGGACTCATCTGACGTTTTCTTCTGATCATTTGATTCAGCTTCTTTCTCACGTTCCTGTAGATAAATACCATGAAATTCGTATTACATCGTCAAAAACATTCATATATGAGCAGTGCATATATGTACATTTTTGGAGAAGACGTGAGGGGCGAAATTATTGACAAATTATCGAAAATTCAAAGAATATAAATGATACGCAATACGCAAGCAAATTAGACACTTTTCTCCTGGTTTTCCGAAATATTTGGGAAAATATTCCAATCGGAAGAAGTTTCCGCATTGCAGCTACGATGAGCACAAGACAACAGCTCAAAATTTCTTTCTGATAATTTGCTTCTCTCTCTCTCTCGAAATATTCAGCGTTTCCTTTCGATTATTCTTTATAGTTTCGACCTTCAGACACGGAGTACCGACAAAACTTCAAAAAAAATATAAGGAGTGAAGCGAATATGTTCGTGCCGAGTTCCGAATCGACCACTCCGCGTTATTTCTTTATTTTTTTGAAGCTGTATGTGAAAAGAGGATGTCTTGTTTTTTTACAGGTGTACGTCACCCAGACTAGATAAGCGGTATCGTGCTTATCAATAATGCATATTTTGCCTCTACAAGTGCATGTCATTTTTTGAGTGAGTTTCTAATTGATAAATTTCTAATTGATAAATATCTCCTCGTCTCACACGCTAATTCATCTATTTCGACCGTTTTGTGGAACGAGGAAAGTTGCGTTTGAACACGTTGTGTGAACTGATTGACTAAAAGTGTTCACCATTTACAGCCGGTTATTGTTCGTCAACAACGGCACTGCATTTCAATCTACTCGATCGTAGTAAAATTGTAGGCGAGCTTTTTTTCTCTTGTTTCTTTTTATTGCTATCCAAATCTTAATGAAAAGTTTAATCAATACATTCCTACTATTCTATTCGCCTCTCCAACGAGAGAATGTGTAGAATTGAAGTGTCGTGTCATTTTTGTTCGATATTTGTCTCGAAATCATCACTCCCATTTCAGACTCGCTTCTCTCTGCCCCTGCCCAGCTGAAGAATCACCAACGTAGTTTCCCCTACCATTCCCTATTGTATGTATCGTATGTATGACCCATCTTTTATACTGTACACCCCACTCCCAGTAGGACACTTATCGAATGATCTCCCTTTTATACTGTACAAGCGCACTCCCAGTAGAACTACTTATCTAGTGATCAGATAGAAAAATTCGAGAATATTCTGCAATCGCCGTCTCCCTCTCACACTGATAACGTCAATCACGCACATTCTAAATGCAACATCAATTAGATAGTAGAGATCTCACGTGTGTCGTAGATTGCAAATCGGCTGAATAAAGATTTTAAAAAAAGAGAACTCGGGATTTTATAGCTCCTTACATTTTCTTTTTCGCCATGCAATGACTTGGGTATCACTCGCAGGAAAAGGATATTCCGAAGAATTTGATTCTTTTCTCAGTACTCTACCACGATAGACAGATAGTCGATATCACATATCACCTTATCGTTGGTTACTGAAGATATTGTTGTAGAATTTACGTGAAAACGGCAATGTGTAGGAAAGATATTACATTTATAAAATGATACGATCACACCAAAAAGTCAAATGACGAACTTCCGTTGTTTACCACACAGGCACGTACGCGACCCTCTCACTTTTGCCCGCTCTCTCGCTTTGGTAAACACAGGAAGTACCATTTTGACTTTTTGTGTTTTCGTATCATTTTATAAATGTAATAAGTAGTACTGTGTTTCCTTAAGTGAAAAGAGAAGTGAGGATTGGACATAATTATACAGAGCGGAATTTAATATACGGATAAGCAGTCGAGTAAATAATAAGTTTTCGGTACTGTAACTCGTTTCAATGTAATTTTGAGAAAAAAATACATTAAGAAGGAATAATAAAGAAATCGACGAGAGGAAGAGGTGACCTGAAATAATTTAGATCAGAGCGCATACAAAAATAGTTCATCTATTTCGCAAGAAAATATATTTTGTTTTGATCCAATGAATAAAAAATAATTCACCGTTGTGAAATTATTGCAATTGGTTCATCATTAGTGTATAAATTTGGCCACGCACCATGGTTGTTCATTAACTGCAAATTAGATACGAGATGGTACGGTAGTTTGGCGGGTAAGATTTTCAATTTCACGGGTCAACTGTAGATGTAGACTCTAAGTATGCCGTTGCTAAGAGGTCGAAGTGGTGTTTGTTATCTTTCTGGCCTGCGTCCATGTAAGATCTATAAACGAACTAGTACTGGAATGCAGTAGATTGATGTACGGTAGGAGATACGATCAATCGAATTACGGTTGGCAAGATCACACAAAATAGAAGATAGTCCCTGGGAATTGTTCTGAATTGGCCGAATTCCGGTGCAGCCACCAGGCGCACTCTCACCGTTTTATTTTAGCGAAATTGTGAGATGATTTATTTAATCAGAGAAGTCGGAAATTACAATAGATTACTGTAAGTCACGACATTACAGTAGCTAAAATAAAGACCTCGGGTGGGAGAATCGAAGATATGAAGTGGAATAGAACTGAGCGCACAGCATCCAGTTGGCACCATGCCAAGAACGTCTCTAGTTGTCTGACCCTCTCATTTGGTGTGCTCTCTCGTCATCTCTCTCTTTCTCTAGCTCGTTCTCGCCGACTCTGTTTCGAATGCTGTGGAGCGTACCTACGATTCCGAAAGAAAAGAATTAGATTAATTGAAAGAAGAGCGAACTGCCGATCGAATAATGTGAGAAATACGAGAAACATCGAATAAAGACTCCAATGTAAAGTTCCAGAATGGCTCGACAATGCCCCTCATTTTGCATTTCCCTATGAAATGTATCAATTGATATTTTCCTTCCCATTCCTCGTTTCTTTTGAGTTCACACTCGGTCGGAATAGGTTTGTTCCCTTCATTTCCTTGGTATTCTTTACTGTTTCAGACTAATCATGAACGATGATTCAATAGAAGGCGGATGGGAAAAGAATCAGTATTTCCCGAATTCGGATGATGTCGTTTGGGTTGACACGTCAAGTTCAACGGAGCGTGTTATTCAGGTAGTCTATTTTTTATATTTTTTAAGTAATTCTAAACAGAATCGTTGTCATTCCCGTATTCCTTATAGAATTACATCGAACGCACTTCTCGGAGGGCACGCGCTCACGCAGCCAGGATGGTTCGTTAGTTGCTCTCTGATCTGATACATGATAGATACATTGTCAAAAAGGCATAAGGGTCAGACTGTTCACGCTGCACAATCCCCGGCAAATTGACCGGTCGAGATAGTGTGTGAATTGGATAGAGTTTTGATATCTCAAAATTATAAGTTATGGATAAAGAATGTATCATCTCACCAATCAACCATTATTTTGTTCAGCGCATTCGTGAGGAGTTCATTTCTTTCCCTCCCAATTCTGATTCCGATTCAGATGTTCCAGCCAAGAGAGAAATGAGAAGTGAGTGAATCGTAAACTGACTGATTAGAAAATCAGAATCTTTCCCTTTTTCAGATGAAGAGAATCTCGACGACAATTTCAATACAAATGGTCGTAATCAATCTGAAGGGGGAGGGGCGGAGTCTGGTGTGAATGAGGTGAATTAGCTCAGGAATGTAGGCATTCCGATGCATTTTCAGGCAATTCTGGTCAATTTTCGCAATGTTCGCTTACAGATTCACTATCGCTAACTGATCAAATACTGTCGTATGCATTTTCAGGCGCAGCTTGTCCCTGCAGCTGCAGCAACCGAGCGTGCGACCACTGCAGCTGCTGCAGCAGTGGCTACGACCGTCCCGCCATCTGCTGCAATTGGATCGAAGGAAGATGCAACTACGCAAACTGAGGTAATAACTGTCACGATCAGTTTGCTCAGCGAATAGCAATTGAAATTGCGCTGAAATGACGACAGGGAAGATTTGTCGTGTCAACTTCGATCACGATTGCATTTTTACCCAGCGTAAGACATTCTTTCAGGTTGCTGGCGTCTATCGACTACTTCGGGAGCTGCTCACATCTACTGTGAGTGCAAAATAGCACAGATCGGTAATTTGAAAGTCGTCATTTCAGGAGAGAGGGGACGAATGGAAGAAGAATGTGGATGATGTGATCGACCTGTGGATTTGCATCGTTCGTTTACACCATTTTCAAGCATAGTTGTTTTTGCTCACCCATATTTAAACACATGGCAATGTCTATGAACGATCTTTACCGTAAAGTGAATCGATTCAGGTGAAAGGAGAGAAGCATGTACGAATCGTACCTAATGCAAACTGGCAGATTGAGGGTACGTTTGATTCCAGATTCACAAGGCTTTCACAAGGCCCAGTGAAACGACCAAAAATGAAATCCCTTCAATTCACATATCATTTTACCCCGTACCGTCGCACATCATTCCACAGGCCGGTCAACCTCACAGAAAGGGCTTTGGAGTGAGAGAGCGTGTGATATCGAGAAGGACTCTCTCACTTTTGCACACTCTCTCACCCTGATCCCTGTCTATCAGTTTGGAATCATGTGCTCGGCATCAAACAGTTAGAGCGAAAGGCGTTCTTTCAGGAGGTACAGTACTCATCACATGTGACGACAAGGAAGCTTCCTCTATCCTCATGAAACTTCGAGGTCGTGGAATTGTCAAAGGGCATAGCTACTTTGCCAACTTCCTAATTCTTCAGCTAACGTCCACGGAGGTGAGCGATTGGAATATTAAGTATTCAAAATGCGATCCAACAATTTTATTCTCTTTTTTCGCACATTTTCCGTCGATTGAATTCCGGCAAATAGCAATATCGAAGGGTAAATAATTGCAGGAAGCGGAGGAGCTGGTGCGAGAATCATGGGGCAATCGATACACCTTCCCTGAATACAGTAAGTATTGACAACATAGACCGTAATAGCAGGAATTGAATTATTGATTTTTGGAGAAATAACGATGATTTAGACTTGCCACTTTACAACTGGGCGTATGCCGACTGCACATCAATGAAGATGTCTCATCTTTCCCCTGGAATCGATCGTAAGCTCCAGATTTTGTTTTTTTTAATCTCCTTTTCCTTAGGAAGTTTGCATTTTCAAATAATCAATTTAATTTTTTAAAACATTTTTTATTCCATTAAACCAATATATTTGCTTGTAGACGATGACTGGGCTGCCCTGTTCAAGAATGCGTTCTCCGCACAAGTTACATTCAAGGTAAGAAAAAAGAGAGGGCAATTTGTTCAATGGCGGTATCCCAGTAGGCATACACGCCCTTTCCGGTTAGCCCGGCAGACGTAAAGTCCTCGCTTGTCGACGTAAAGTCCTCTTGATTCCGGTTCAACTTTACCTTTACCTTTATCCCAGGCAAAAACATACCTATGTACTTTGAAATGAACCCCTTTGCAGGATATGGGCACAACGATTCTTCTCACTTTCCGTGACAAAAGAATGGCCGCTGCCACTGGTCTCATCTTCTCCTCTTCTGTGATCTTTGGATTGCAGCCAACTGTGAGCCCCGTGAGTCAATTCTCTACAGTGCAATAAGCGATCCTTCGAGTGTCTTACAGATCTACTGCTAAGTCGATAAAGTGTCAACACTGTCAACCGCAATATTCACAATTCGTCATATGAGCTTCTCCTTTCTTCCCACTGCTAAGTGAGTGGTCGAGCGATGACTACTCTATCGGGCCTTTCTAGCGAGAGATTGTGTAGAATTGAGAGATAATATTTATCTCTACGGAATCACGTGCATTGAAAACTTAGCAGTAGATCTGTAAGCTCGACTTCTTTCTTTGATTACTCGAAATAACGAAGAATCGACATGCATATCCCACCCTTTTCCCAACTGTAAAGTAGAGTTTTTTCCCCATTTTTGATTCATTTGATGACTTGCAGAAAAACAATACTTTTAGTTATGGGCTGCTTATATTAAGCCAGATGTAGTTCGGATCCCTTGATAATGAGGATACAATCATGCGGTGTTGTGACCCGACCACTATCCAATAACAGTCAACTATTTAGTGGGCACAAGGTCCGAGTAGGGAACGGATAAAGGCTTATGAAAATTCATAAATCTGAAGCTCCCTACATTTTCTTCTTCTAATGTTTCATACTGCAGCCCTTTCGGGTGAACTGCTATGGGAAGTGACACAAACAAACAAATAAATCGAGAATTTCAATATATAGAAGATTGCTCATAATCAGCTTCTATGCATAATTCATTAAGCTGACCTCGCATGAATTTATTCATGATTAGCACAATGATAAGTTACAAATATGTTAGGTCAAGTAAATCGAGCAATCAAAGTTAATTTGTGAACGGGAAAGATATACGAAACAATTAGATTTCCAAGCTCGAAGAATCGTTGTTCATTTTCTACAGTAGGTTACAGCAGCTTTTCAAGTGAGATCACGAATTTGATTAAAGATCAAAGATCACACAAATTAAATTAGATCTGCATCAAAGCTCGAACCGACATAGACATGAGTTTGACGGCGTTGAGAAATCAATGAGAGTACGGTAATAGCATGGGATTCAGAATCGGGAAATCATAAATAGAGAGATCAATGTACAAGTTTGAGAGTAACCTGATAGGTATTATGCAATAATTGCTGGATGAGTAATAGAGGAGAATATAAGAAGCAAAATGAGTGATCGATAGTTCAATAAACGGGGGTACGGTAAGGAGTTCGGTGGGTCAGATTCAATCCGATGAATCTCCAGACTCTTCGATGGTTTCCATACGAGTTGGCCTCTTCCGTGTGAGATGTGCACGAGTCGAAGTACGAGGAGTCATCTCAAATAATGAAGATAAAACATTTTTTAAAATATATTGTCGTCTAGCAACGTAAACGTTTACTACAGGAAATGAGTAAGACATCCCATTCGCATTCTTTCAGAATCCAAATATTTGAGAGAATCCCGCCCTTGTTATATTAAATTCAATTTTATTAGTTATAAACGATAAATGCATGATTTGTATTACAAACCTGTGTGGTCGACGAGCTTGACGCGGCTGCAGCCTCTTTTCTCTCTGCTGCTGCAGCTGCTGCATACGACTTGGATCGAGCGGGCTGCAATAATGGAATTGCATCGTGACTAGGTAATGTAAATGAGCATCATAGCCTCTTAATAAAACTCCTTCGCCTTAAATGACATCACTAAATCTGTAGCTTTTCAACGTTCGTTACAGTAAAGTTGCTAGGAATTACGAAAATCCCTCGATTGCTTAGTGATGACGCAACGAACCTCTTTTTTCATCAATCCAGTCTTCCTCTCACTCTCAAATCCTCTTGCACCAGGTCTCTTCTTGGTAGTTATTGGCGTTCCTCTCATGGCGGATCCGGGTAATCGAGAAGAAGGACGACCGTCTTTGATGGGAGAGGCCTAAAAATATCATATTTAAATATTCTTTTTTTAATCACGGGAAAGCATTTCTATTCCTCAATCTCGCTGACTAACTTTATTCTTCCGCTCATGATTTTCTTCCTTTACCAACCGTCTAAAACCTGCGGAATTTATCACACATTCAGAGTTCGGTGGGTCATACTCATGATTCCCTCTCCCCCCTTTTCACTCACCGCATTCAGATCCATTCCCTTCTCATCGGCCTTCTTTCTCAGTTCATCAAATACTTTACTCTCCTCATCCTCGAAGGGAAGTCTCACTTCCATGTCGGTGAGATTGACGCCCAGAGCCTCAAACAAGAAGATGTTACATAAGGGTGATGAAAGATGAGAAATAGTATGTGGTTGAAGCGTGTGAAGTTCCACTTATTGCACGCACTAAGTAATTTGTAAGTATTTCGTCTCAATCATATCAGTAAACTGCAACTTCAATTCACCTTGTTCTGGCGAATAATCTCATTGACAGTATCGAGTCCCTTCTCAACAACTTTCACCATTCGCACCGCCTTTTTCCTCGCCTCTCCCGCTTTGTCCGAATGAGCGACCAGCTGCAAAAAAAGATATTCAAAAAAAAAGTCAGACATAGACAAAAAAATATTATCCGTTTCTAAACAAATGTTTCACCAGTATTTCTGAAGCAATCGCCTTACACACGAGTGCCACGCTTCTCCTAATCATAATACAGTATGAGCATTTCAAAAAAAAAGATAGAAATAGTAGCCACTGACATCCATATTTGTAAAGAGCACATCATAGATCGATCTGAGACCACTCGCTGTCTGGCCAGACAATTCGATACCAGCGACGGCATCCAACAGGGCCTGTAACTTTGAATAATGTTATTTAAATATTTCAGGCCGAGTGTAAGATGATTTTTAGTTAGTCCTCCTTAAATGAGTACCAATCTTCTGTACCAAGTTATAGTAGCTTCACCTCGTCCATCTACCTCAGTACCGTAACCCCCTCACCTTATAATACTCAATATCAATGGTGACGTCACTCCTCGCTTCTTCACCGCAGGTCTCCATATTCTGGCCAAGTTTACGCAGAAGAACTCCATGTGCAGTCTGAAATTGAGGAGAATGGAATGGATTGAGTCATCACTAGGCAATCCAACACGAAACAGAAATATGAGGAGCTAACAAGAACCCTATAGTGCTGTGAACAAATCTATGACTCGCACAAAAAAATCCTTGTTTTATTGTTATACGCAATATGTTATTATTCTATGAAAAGTGTTATTATTCTATGAAACGTACATTCTGTGCCCGAATTCCGGTCGCCGGCAACTTGAGAGAAGAGGGCGCGCAACTCCAGACTACGTGAGAAATGGCACGAGAAGCGTTGCCCTGATCGATTAGCACATTTTTAATCAATATAAAACAGTCGAGATGATGCTAAAATGGACAAAGGAATACAAAGTTCGAGATTAGCTCTTCCACATATTGTACTAATATACAGTAACAGTAATACTACAATATAATAATTACCCCTCGATCGATAAGATTTCTGTACTCAATCGCAGTGTCTTTGAGCATCGACAACATCGTGATCACAACTTCAGTGAGTGCCATCTGATTCGTCCTGAAGAGCAATTATTGATTTATGTAAACATGATTAATAAATAAAAATAAATATAGTTACACATAATGGCTTCAATGGACATGGATACAATTCACAAACGAGTATGTCTCCGGTTTTAACAAGGAAAGACAATTTTTTTGACGATTTTCATGTTTTTAAACTGAGTAAAATGTGAAAACTTACACGCTCTTGGATCCGAAGAGGGGCGTAAATCCGAGAGCACACGCTCTAAAGTGAGAGTGAGAGAAGGAAGTGGGATGGAAGGCCCTGTAACGACGAGAATTAATAGGATTGAAAATGCCCCAGCAGTAATCTTCAATGGGTCAGGTTTTTTGGACGAACAGATTGCGCATCTTCATAGAATCGTAATCCGCCCTACCATATTCCCCCTCCCTCATCTACCGTATCCCTATCGGATGCACACTACCGTATACAATTCCTCACCTAAACTGCAACTGAGCCATCGTCTTGTTCATGTACTTCATCAATTCCTTGTCGTGCAGTGCCAATTTACACGTCGAGTGGAGAACTTTGAAGACGAGTTCGAAATCCTGAAGGAGGAAATATAGAGTCGTCAGGTTTGCATGCTGTCGAATAATTTTTTTTCGAATACCTTTCCAGCTGCGAATTTTTGTTGACAAAACAAAAATACAAAAAAATCAAATAAACAAACAATAATAGCCATACATACCGCTTCCTGGCTGAGGGCCTCGAGATAGGTGAAGAATGCGAGGACAGAGTAGTGCTCTTCGCATTTGGACAACCATTGCTCCACCTGTAAATTGTATTATATTGCTCCATTTTCATTTTACTTTCTCTACATTGGTTTCTAACTGGCTAAATAATGGTTGGACAATTTGCATTACGTGGCGAACTAACCAGTTCATTCATCTAATTTTGACCAAACTTAGTTTGCAATGCACAAAAATATTGATA
The DNA here is from genome assembly GCA_036245785.1 of Pristionchus fissidentatus. Classification (NCBI taxonomy): domain Eukaryota; kingdom Metazoa; phylum Nematoda; class Chromadorea; order Rhabditida; family Neodiplogasteridae; genus Pristionchus; species Pristionchus fissidentatus. The sequence continues at coordinate 7,052,253 of BTSY01000001.1, forward strand.
AATAAAGTAAAACCTTGTCGAATGAATGGGCGACGATGAAATCAGTGATTACGATCAGTGCCAAACCCTGAAAACGACGACCAATAGAATGAATATTGTGAAGGAACTTGGGAACACTGCATTGTACTAGTGATGAGCTAGGAAGCACGAAGAGTTTCGAGTTCCAGACCTCCAAAGTCTATGCAAAGTTTTTAGACTTTTATTCGAAATGCATGTACGCCGTTGTGGAATTGTATGTCCCTGTTGCGTTTGATATTGAACATCTATCCCTACTTTACACCATACCCTGCAATTGTCCTTTCCTCCCCTTCTTCTTCTCCTCTCAGCTTCTCTTCTCTGTCTATCTTCCTTCTCCCTCCTCTCATAGTCCTTTTCCAACTCATCGGGGTTTATTATCTTCATCTTTCTGAAAAATTTCACTTGTAGCTTTTGAGTTTCAATGCATAATTGATTTTTTTTGGATAGGGCGTCAATCCACCAATGAATACTGTATAATTACATAAACCTTAATATGAATTTCCAGAGTTCCCTAAAGAGGTAACAAGTATGACTGATGTATCTCTTATACCTGTTTCTCCTCTTCTTCCTCTCCTCCTCTTCATCTCTCCGTCCTCTTGCAACATCATTCTCGCCATCTTGCATATCATCGAGAGCATATTCGGGCGTCTTCTATAAAAGAGGTAGGCAATAAATGCGCACGCAGTACCATCATGATTGTTCATAACTACACAGGCTATATCAAATTAAACAAACATTACTCCATTCTTGACATTCTAAAAAAACACACTAACTGTGTAGGTTCGCCCTAATTACCTTAATAACGCTTTCCATAACCAATCCAATATATCGATCGGCCACCTCCTCCGAGTATATTCCTGCAAATCAAGAATGTTTTCACGATATACTGGTGAATTTGAGTTTCACCGATGCGTCAAAACAAGGAAACACAAGTTTTAAAGGAGATCGTACCCAGCATGCCGATGCACTCCAGAAGCGTCGCACGCACTCTCGGGTCGACAATTGAACGGAACGCTTCCACCTAAAATTCATTGTTATTATTATTATTATTATTATTATTATTTATAAGAACCATTGATGTTCAGCTCATGCAGAACATAGGCCTCGTAAAACAAGTAGTTCCAAGTACAAGTATCCAAAGGACAATCCAAAACCAGAGAATCCATAGGTCAAATGGGTTTTTCGCAAATTCGCAATTAGCATAGGGCAGGGCATGTAAATGGAGGCCTTCATGTGTCTGCCCTGCACTCTCTCGCTAGGTTAATCAGGTTTACATGCAAAGTGCAGAAGTGCCTTTCTTCGCAAGGGAAGACCTATTTGACGTATGAGAGAATCACTATAGCTACGGTACACCATTTACCGTACCTCAGATCTGAACACGATATCGATCGATTCGGTAGCTTCCTTGAAGAAGGCAGTCTTGAGAGCGCCGTGCACCATTCCTGAAAAGGGATGAATTTCAGAAATTATTCACTTATCATACAATCGCCTGAAACAGACAAGTGAAACTAGCAATACCCTCGTCCCACCTACAAACTTTTTCATCTTCGTTTATTACACGCATTATGTGTATGGTTAGTTTCCGTAAACTATATTTCCGGCGGTTCGGACTAAATGTGTGATCGGTGGCGCCTTCGCTTTAATCCGCCGAATCGTGTCTCCAGTCCGTCATATTTGCCCATTTCTGCTCCACTCACCGAGACAGGGCGGTCGTGAGAGCACGAATTTCCTCTCCTCCATCTTCTTTTCCTCCTCCTCACGTTTCTTCACATCTTCAGTAGAGGATGCGGGCGTAGCAGCGTCGTCATTTGCTGTAATTTACATAAAATTTAATTTTTTTAAATAAAAGAACTGCTTAGAATTCCGGCACTAGCTTACATTACTCGATCACTGGGTTATCCCGGTTTGCTTGGTCTGGTAAAATAAACAAGTGCGGTCAACCCCTCGAAAGCATACATTGTAGAACTGTAGAACTAACACGTACAAATTTGTATAAAATTATGTATATATATTTTTTAAATAGTCCAAACAATAACCAACCCATGGAGGTCGACTTCGTCGGAGTTCTCGGTCTCTTCGATGGCGAAGTCTTTCGCGGGGATTTCTCACCTGAACAAAAATAGTTTTGAACCAGCTGATTTCCAGATTCACGCCTAACAATACATTCTCGAGTCGGTGCAAAGGGAGATAAATACCTACGAATTTCATGCTACGAGAGTTCCACACGTACTAACCGAATTTTCATTCTTCTCATTCATAAATATCCTTTATTCCTTCCTTTCTAAATCTCACCTCCCTTCTCCCTCGCTCTCTTCCCTTCTCCCGTCTCTTTTCCTCTTCTGATGGCATCGTCAAAGTTGAATCCCATACCAACTGCCACCTCGTAGATCAGATCCTGTAAAATGTTGATTGTTGATTGACTATTGAAAGCAATCGAGATTCCAGAAGCAACACGTCTCTTATTCCCCGCCCTGTGGTGTGCGTCATTAATTATGTTATCGACAAGATGCATTTATCTGCTAATTCAACCGGTTCGTGAGACAGCCATTATTCTGATTCTCGTGATTGCCTAATGTGGCGTTAGTTTTACGGAAAAGCTCTTGGAAAAACGATCGAGAGTGTTAGTTTTTCCGCTAGCTTTTCCGGAAAAGTAGTTAGATTTGAATTCCCGCATTTTCCGTATCTCGGCTCTTATTGAAGCTAGCGATTAGAAAATTTTAGGGTTACTTTTCGCATTTAGACTTCATTCTCCAACTTTGGTAAGCCTAGCTGCACTGGGAGCCGAGTTATGGCCGAAAATCAATAATTGCAGGAATTCAAATATTTAGCTTTACCGAGCCCGCCGTGAGAAATGAAGTAAAAACTAACACTCCTTTTATTTTTTCCAAGAGCTTTTCCGGAAAACTAACACCGCATAAGAATGACGCAACAACTCACATCTCTCTGCTCGGGTGTGCAGTGGAATTCGAGTAAATCGTGCATGATCACTTCCCAGAGGGCGGGCGAAACATCGATTAGATGACCGTGAGTGAGGTCAACGAGGAGACCACGCCATTCACGCCTGATTAGAGAGGAGATGAGAGAAAAGAGGAGAGATCAAAGATCACGGCAGATGAAACAGCCGATATGCAATAGTGGGATCATCTTCACCGTTTCTTTCAATTTAGCGATGGAAAAAAACGAAAACTCTTCCAAAAATAAGTGCCGGTATCACAAAACAATCTCCGTTGTTCTCGGTTTCATCGTCCTCATATCCATCACACATTCACGTTTACTAATATTTGCCACACTCGTGGGATAACTAATTCACTGCTAATTAACTAATTCACTGCTAATTAACTAATTGGCTGCTCTCACATTCCATCCGTGTCGCCGTGTCGCAGAAAGCGGAACGCCGTGAGCAGATTGGTCACGATTGACAGCAGCTTGTCGGAAGAGCGTAAGAACCTGTAAAATAGTAGAGATCAAACTAAATCGGGTTATTCAAAATTAAGACCAGACTACAAACTACAACGATAATTTAAACGAACGCTGGATGGGTGGGATCGACGTCTCCGTTATCCACCATCTCCTTTCGCGGCGCGAGTCGCTCCCTCTCGTCGTCTAGAAGTCTGCAATTGTTGCAAGATTTAGGGAAATGAATCAATAACTAATTGTCATACTAGCTTTCAGAAATTTGAAAAATCTCTACTTGAATTGCAATTTTTCTCAGTTTAACAATAAGTGATTGTCAATAACTCTGAGGTTTAGTCTCAAATCCGGCTAAATAAACCCACTTTGTGATCAACTCCCGCAGATCTCCCATACTAGGCGATAGCTTTGTCACCGCTTCCAACTCCTCCGCCTGCAGAGATCAAAGATCAACGATCAAATTACGGCGAGCAAAGAACGCAAACTACAAACTACAAACCTCGTTCCTCGCCTTCTCCTTGATGAACTGCAGCGAGTGCAGCCAGAAGGTGACGATGAGCGCGCGAGCCTCGTCCGACACACTAAAATAATAGTAATAATAATAATAATAATAATAATAATAATAATAATAATAATAATAATAATAATAATGCTTCGGCACAAAAGTGTAAAATGGATAGAACGACGTACTCTCTGTCCAGAAGATGATTGTAGTCGCCCATTGTGATCATACTCAGATCTTCCCGAACACACGCTTCGATCACATGATTGATGAAGGAGGCAATCTGCAATACAAGTATATCAATCAAAAACGACTATGACACGATTCACTGGACCAATCGATTATGTATTCTTGAGACTATTTTATTTCACCACTGGATAATTTTATTTGATTTATTAGCATATCAAGAGCTCTTTAAACCAGAAATACACATTTTCAAAAATCTGGGCTATTTTCTCCGCATGTGCGACATGTTTCCTTTCATCTTTTTTCTAAAAGAGAGATGGTTGAAACCGAAATCTCGCAAGCACTCACCGAACTGGTCTTCATTCCGCTCTCTTTTCTAGCAATCGCCGATCCGACTCTGAAAAGAAAATAATTTAAATACTCGAGGCAATCAACGTGGACAATACTTAATACAGCTAATTATAAATAATAATTAAGATAATAACAAAAAAGCGCCTACCTCAGCACTTCCAACACGTCATCACTGTAATTGACGCAGTCGAGATATCGAAGAAGTTGCAGAGGAGACGCCATCCACTTCTCTTTCAGCTTAAATTATATAAAGTTTATTAAATTTGATCCATTTCTCGTGAATTCCCCCAGATCCGCGAACTTCCAGCAAGAGCCTGTTGCACCGATTCTACGGCTACTGTCACTATCATTTCGCAGGGATTCTATTTTTAAAAAAATGCACAGTGCAAATTGAACTGCTGATTACAATTACACTGTTGCAATTTAAATCAGTAATGTGTAGGTAAATGAACTCACGTCATCGTCATTCATTCTCTCCTTCCTCTTCGTTCTCTCTCCCTTCACACCGTCTTTCACCTCAGGTACTATGATCGGCCGGGGATTCTCGCCTGGAATGAAGATTACGGTACTCAATTGCCCTACTTGTGAATAAAGGAATTCACTATTAAATATGCTCACCTGTCACCATCTCGAACAGCCAGGAGCGCAGAATGCAATTCTCTACCGTAAGCCCGAGTCGGTCTGGAATACGGTGCTTAGCGACTACAGTAAGTAAACACATTGATTCATGGCAAATACAAGTAGATTCTCGCACTTCTGAAACTCTGTCCCGGTAGAGCTGTGTTTCAGGCACAACTCAACTACTAATGAATCTCATTCAAGCGGTAATCATTCCACTTACTGTCTCTGATCATTGCAAGCAGCAAATGGCGCTGCTCGAGGTTGAATCGGCCAACGGGCAATCGACCCAACTGAGTGAAGGCGAGGATTCGCTCCTGAACGGAAATAAGCAGGGTTACGGTAGCCACACGTCTACTACTGTAGTTGACTACTCTTGAGAAAACCATAGAATACAGTGGTTTCCGATACGGAAATCAATAATTCAAATATTTTTCCCAACCTTCTCGTGTTTCTCGTTGCGGGCAGCGTGGAGCAGAATCTCGATCTGCTGATCAGTACTCGGTCTGCAAAGAATAAAATATAGTAAAAAAATAATTACAATAACAATATTTAAAAAATAATAATAAATTACCTCAGCTCCTCCATTGCCGCTCGTCGCACGTTGATATGAATGTCGAGCAGCTGCTTCATAATCACTGCAACGCCAATCGATAATCGTCGTTGACGACAAACTACCGTAGCCCCAAATACTTGCTGGAACCTGGTACCTCATACCCACCTATAATTCACAATACTACTGCTCTCACCATCACAAACTGAGTACCGTAATCCTGTTCACTCACAATCTTTGGGCGATTGCTTCATAGCTTCGATGTGATTGGGTGGAATGGGATCGTCTTGGATAATCGACAGGGCGCGAATAGCGGAGATGCGAACATCGATTTCCTGAAGCAATTTACGATAATCACCCATTTATTGGTTGTACTATTACAATTTTCAAACGATGCATTCATAACAATGGGCTACTGCTCTCACCATCATTAGTTTCTACGTATTAGTTTCTACAGCAGGCACAAGCGCATTCCTCTCCATGTAACTTTGCTCTTTTCCAGTGAGTCTATCACACAGTAAGACTCAGTAAGACACAGTACACAGTAAGTAAGTATACAAAAATGAACAAGAGGGGCGGAGTTCATAAATGCGTTCGTGTACAGATGATTCAGCTCGGGAATATGTGCGAGCCCTCAATCATGTCTTACATCCTGCTTGAGTGAGGTGTACAGTACTCCATACAGCTGTCGTCGCGCTTGCAATTTGAACACGTGACCATCGATGAGACGACGGTCCTGCAAGAAACTAATCAAGCTTATTTATCGTTTTTAAAAATTTCTTTACGAGGATCTTCTGTTTGATTTCGACCAAAATAATACAATCACAGTAGATAATATTCAAAAATACAACTGAAAAACGCATATGTTCTGAAATCAAAATATTACTCACCTCATCAATATCATCATAGTCTTCCAAGTCTTTTCTTCTCCTCTCATGCATCTTCTCCAATTGCGCCCTTGAATGTGTGGCATATCTCTGCAAATGACAATCGATAATCACAGATTACAGTTTCCCGGACTCTTCTTTCTCCTAGAATCGACCAAATCTAAAATAACTCAATCGGTATATATCACCTACCGTACTCCAATCAATCTAACTTACCTCATAATGCACTTCCTTGCTGTAAGTCTGCAGTGCTCCTATCCAATAGCAGAAGAACGACCGAATGTGAGGGTCCTCGGCGCAAGCAAACTGAATTGGATTTGTAGCAATAAACAACGTCATTGAAAACCACTTGTTTCGTATTACAATCAAATCGGTACTACCGTACATGCCTAGCTCATTATATTCAATTCAAATTCAAATTCAAAAAAAAATTCAAGATTTAAAAAATTCAAATTCAAAAAAATCAAAATTCAAAAGTTCAAAAAAATTCAAAAGAAAAAAAATTCAAGACAAATTCAAATTCAAGCTATTCAACCGTACCTTGTTCATTAGATAATTAATTTGTCCCCAATGAGCGTCGTGCTCTCCAGGTTCCGCGAGAAACTCCAACGCGAACGATCTGGAAATGTAAATATTACCATGTTTATATCACAATTTTATATTCAGTGCTGCACTTCTGGAGAATTCCACATTTCCCTTATATTAAATTGCCCCTAAAGGGTGGGCAATCTGCGACTGCTAGAATAGCATGAGTAATCCTACGGAAATATAGATTAACAAACAAAATTTGCATAGTGAATATTATCAACTCACTTCGCGATAGCTCGCAAGACCCCCTGCTTGCTCTCAATCTCGGCTTTCGTCTCTTTATCCTCCTTGATCATCATGTTCGTCAGCTAAATTAAGAATAATTAGTTAATTAATTATTAATTAACCTCTTTGCTCAGCCATTAGCTAGTCAATCGATAACCGATTAATACCGTACCTGGTTCTCGATCTCATCATAGAAACATGTTGCAGTCGGCTCGTAGTCCTTTCTGTCGTACGCCTAAGTATGTACCAATTAGTAACGTAACTCGGTAAAGTTCTAATGCGTCTCTCGAATATCCAGCACGGCGACGTTTTCAATTCGTCGTCGTGCGCCATACACACACCACCACACCACGCACCTTCTCCTTCGTTTTGCAGATCATATGGACGGTTCTGTCGAATGCTCGCGGATCCTTGCTAGCGTAGGTGGCGGAGAGGGCTTCCCGGATGTTCACCTCAAATACTTCGCAGTAATTTCAATTAGAAATTTATCTTCAAAGAAGTCATCATCAGTTATTATAATAATTTTTTTTTTAAAAACTCACACAGATGGAGCGCTTCGCATCGTGCAACTTCTCCTCGTCAAGAGATCCGGCCTGAATATACTGAATATGTGTCAAAGGTACTTACGATGCCCGAGAAGCACGGATTGTTTGATATTTTTGACGAAGAAGAAAGAAATCCGTAAGAGCCGTGCCCATATGAGTCTTATAATATGCCATCATGTAGTATAATACAAAACATTTGCTATGATATAAATACTTCCAAAATAAATATATTACTTACCTTATCTCCCTTGGTTCCCTCAACGACACTCGATTCTCCCGATTCATCACTACTGTCATCACTGCTATCAGAGGAAGAAATGGAAGAGGAAGGGGGACCACCATGGTCACTACTCCGACCACTCATACCGTTCTTCGCCGGCTTATTGAGGTCGTTGACGACCGACGGCTGAAAGGGAGCACTACGGTAGGGTATGGTAACAACGAATACAGTACATTATGGAAGTCACGAATCAGTTATCGATCGCTATCTGCATCTACAGTATCCTTGCTCACCTTGGACTTCATCAACGACTTCACTTCCTCCTCTTCTTCATCGTCGTAGACTGAAGACATCGGTTCATCCGATTCCTAAATTGAATCCATTATTTCTATTCGAAAATGGAATAAAAAACATTTAAAATCATAAATTAGTGTCATTTTTATCGTAGTTTTCACAAATTTGCATTGTGAATTCGGACCACGATAAGTTAACTGATTATTGATTTGTCCAGGTCATGCAACAGTACCTCTCCTCCTCTTCTCTCATCATCAGATCTTCTCGATTGCTCCCTCATATTCTTCTTCTTCTTCGAGTTATCGACCTTGCGGAGCTCCTGCAGAAAAATGTTCAATTCTGTATTCCAACTTAGCGGAGCTCATGAATCTTGTATTCGCCGGGTTGGTGGAGGAAGTAATTACAAATAGAAATGTGCTATATCTACAATAAAGCATCTCTTGTTATCTTTTTTTACATAATCGAAACCCCATCTTGATCATAGGGAATTGCTGAAACTCCTATTCACCTTCTCTCCTCCCTTCTTCTTCCTTTCCTCCTCTCCTCTCTTCGATGATTCTCCTTCCTTCTCTCCATCATAATCCAGTCTTCGACGCGCACGCGAGTGGGAAGAGCCTAAAAAAATTGAATATATTTAAATGCACAATATGCAAGTCCGACTCAGTCGCACTCCCTCCGAACAACAGTAATCACAGTCTGTTAATTGCGTACGACCGACAATCAATCGATAATTACCGTACCCTCTTGCTCCTTCTTCTCAGGAGCCGCGTCGGCTATTCTCGCCTTCTTCCTGGGTGATTCTCTCTTCTCTTCTTCTTCTCGCTCCACATCAACTTTCCGCCCTTTACGAGTCGACAGAGCTGCGGCTCTGAATAAAATAGTAATTAAACCGATTTTTAATTTAAAAAAGGAATAAAATCAAACCGCACTTCTTTGCCTTCTCCTCCTCTTCCACTCTCCTCTTCTCCGTTCGCGTCATACGAATAACGGGTCTGCAAGTAGTACACTCTCACACCCGGTACACTCCCGTTTCATCCATTCTATGAACATTAAGCACGTTTAATGGCCTTTCATCAGGATAACAACAGCAAGAAAACATAGGTGGTTACTAGATAATAATAATAATAATATTACAATAATAATTAATTACCTGCTATCATCATCATCATCATCACCCTCCTCATCGATGTGTTCGACCACTTTCTTCTTGTCTTTTCTTGTAGTACGAGCTGCGGGTCTGCAAGAAAATTTTTCGAACTCATACTTTCGTTTGGTGCAAAGCATGGCACACTTCCGAGACGATTACTTACAATAGATAAAGCAAATATTGTTAATCTCCGATTCGTTATATCAATGTAAATAAATGTGAATTCGGGCGAGAAAATACGAAATATCCACCTCTCGTCCTCGTCCTCATCAGAGTCGACAGCAATCTTCTTGTCCTTTCTCTTCTTGAAAATGGAAGGTCTGAAAACACAGGATACTACAAATCTACGAGCACTCATCCGAAATAATCAAAAAGTTCCGTTGATAATCCGTGCTAAAGAACGGATTATATTCTCTTTTGCACATGCACCATACTTCCCATTCACATAACGGATTGCAAGCCCATAATACGAGAGGATGTGCAATAAACCAGAGTCATGCTCGCATATTTTAACCGCCTATGTATTACGCCACAAGGTTTATCAATCTAAATTTGAGCGTTAAAATAAGAGAACAAATATACCCACATTCCATCATCTTCCTCATCAGAGGCAACAACTGTCTTCTTGTCTTTTCTCGTTTTGCGAGCGGTGGGTCTGCAAGGATTAAAATTTTAAAAGAACCTGCCACATTCCGGTTTCATTTTTTTTCAATAGTTCAAGATTTTCGCAAGTAACCAGTTCATTACTTTCAATAGTACCATGTCAAGCAAGGGGAATGAGAACAAAGGACTAGAGTAACCACCTCTCATCCTCTTCTTCTTCATCATCAGAATCGACAACCTTCTTCTTGTTCTTGTCCTTTTTCGTGCTTCGAGCAGCGGGTCTACAATGATCATGATTATTTTTAATATTACAGTAATCAACTCGGATATCAATTATTCAGCTAACCTTATGATTAATTGCGTATAGCTACGTGGTTGAACCGTGTTTCATCAACATCACAAGTGTACCGCTATGCATCATTTTTCATTGTTATGGCTACGCTATCATCTCTCACCTCTCTTCTTCTCCCTCCTCATCACTCTCCTCTGTCGTTACAACCTTTTGTCCCTTCTTCGCACCACGACCTCTGAACACATTTTATTTGTTTTTTTCCTCTCCATAGATCAAATGGGGTTTTCGCAGCTATTTCATGCAGAAATGCCTAAAATCGCGTGCCGAAGTGCATATTGCCCATTTTTCGATAAATTTGTCAAAAAAGTGGTCAGAAGCGCATGAAACATTCAACACTTTCTTTTGCCGACTATCGAGAACTTATTTGACCTACGTTTCTCTCCTTCAAAATAAACAATAAATCCACAAAACTGAGCAGATCTCTATTTCCCCGATATCCAAAACATTTATTTCAATCGATTACTTCTAAATGCATTCAAAACTTATAATAAGGCATTGAAATACTTTTCGTTGCATTTGTCAATGTTTGGTAAGTACAGTAATCCTACAGTAACCCCTTCTCTCTCACCTCTTCTCCTTATTGGCCGATTCATCTCTACCAGCTGCAGCCTCCTTGTCTCCGCCTCCTGCTGCACGACGGACGCGAGTCGGCTGCAAATAAATCATTTTGAACAAATCAATCAATATCGTTGGCTAAGCCAACTTATTACATGTACAGATGATGTGCACATATCGAATTAAATTGATGCGCCGCCGCGAGAACACGGCATCAAATTAGAGTCATGAAACAGAAAATCAACAAGGCGCAATTTCTCGTGTTTTTGTTGAAAATTACAACAACAAAAATATAGTTAGCTTTTCGACAAAATTGTTCACAGCCCGGTGAATCACAGGTTCCAAAATTGTCAATATTGCAGCTATAGCCGGCTATTCTCGGTTAAATTTTACCAAATTATGCACCTTGCTGCTCGAAACTGCCGCTGCAGCCTTCGCCTTCACTGTCGACTTGGATGGGGTCCTGATATTTAAAATTTAATAAGGTTAATAAATTAATGTTTTAATAGGTCAAAATCAATCGATAACTCACTTGGACGAGGTCGGCGCGTCGTCTTCCTTGTCAGAATCGTCCGAACCCGATACGTTCGCCTCTTCATTCTCCTCGACCTGCGATAATCAATCGATAAATATTTGGGAGGTGAAGATGATGTTGTTAGCTGGACTGACAAATATGGATTGGACGCAGTTTAGCAAGCCGCATCGAATCCCAAGGATTTAAAATGTATTATTTTCGTAAATCTAAGCAATATCTCACCTCCTCTTTCACTTGCACCACGGGCGCCGTGCCGCGCTGTAATTATGATTGTGAGCATTTGTTCGGATAGCGACAAACTACCCTAACCAATAACCGATCGATAATTCACCAACCCTTGGCTTGACCGTCTTCACAATTTCCACTTCCTCGCTATCAGACTTCTCCAGAGATTTGGCGAGTTCTGCGATATGTGTAATTTAATATATTTTGTTGTCGCTGCCATCAAAAATGCAGCCACTTTTATGTGAAGATCATTTCTTTTTCGATTTACCTTTCTCTTCCTCTTCCTGTTTCTTTTTGTCCCTCTTGCTCAGCGCCTTCTCTGGCTGCTTCTTGGCTGCTCTGCCTGAATAAAATCATCTATCGATCTATCGCCAAATGGTATTTCAAACGAATGGAGATGATCGAAAGCTCACAAACCTTTTGGGGCCGTCTCTTCCTGATCCGATTCGAGCATTGCCGAGGACGTTTCTGAACAGGACGATTAACGTTTCATTGTGGGAAGAAAAGAAAATGAGTAGGGAAGGAAGATTCGATATGCGTTACTATGGAGATCCACGCAACGAAGTGCACGAGTCCCTTTATACGAGGCGAAATCAGAAGTTCACCAGGCCCAGAAATAGATGCTATCACGCGGCTACGACATACCAATTGGTAAATTGTTAAGTATTTTTTAGCTGAAGCTTAGTTATTCGTCTCAGCAGCACTCACCTCCCTGCTCGTTCCTCTTTCTTTTGTCAGTCGTGGCGGGTGTATCGGGTATCTTTTTCGCCGCACGTCCGCGCGGAGTCCCCGATGCCCTGCGAATACACGCTATTTGAAATTATATAATGAATATTACCATCAAAAACAAAATAACAGCGCGTATGATGTCGAATCCTAGAGTATTTTGTGGCTCTAGCGTGCGACTATTTCTTTCTTTTTTTTTCAAATTTGTTCTTTCCACAAACGAGCTAATCACTCACTTCTCCTCTGGCGCCTTTGCAGCCGCCGGCCGTCTGCGTCGCTTCGTGCGAGGCGTTGATTCCTCGTCCGACATGGTTTACTCACTGAAAACGACTGAATAGTCATCGAAACACGAATGAAACGGGATGCAAAGAGTGCGCTAGTTGAAGTTTCGCATCGTGGACATCAAAGGCAGGTGCATAAACAACCCAATTCGGAAAACAACGTGTAAATTTCGACAAAACAAGAGACCTTAAGGAAGTACCCCAAGAGAAAATTCAAAACCCAATCTGCTTTTCGCCGGCTCCGGCACTACGAGATACGGATTCACTTACAGTAAGCAAGTATCGCGAAATGTCTTTATTTTTGTAAGTTTCAAGATAAGTTAGATCAAGCGCGCTTCTCTCCCTTCTCTCTTGAACTAATCAATCGATATTTGTATAGAGACGTCCCTGTGATCTACCTCTCCCTTCCTTCGCTTCCCTCCTCTTCCAGTTCGCCCTCATTCTCTCGTGGCTGGTCTCCTTACCTAGCGCTCCACAGCGTTTCAACTCCCACGCAAAAGGGACCTGCGCGTTTGAATTCTGTAGCGTGTGTTGATGTGCAGCGAGGGCTTTGAATTGGCTACAAACTACAAATTCTAGCGCGCGTCGCGTGCCGCGTCGCGGTTTTGTTGAAAGTGCCGCGCCACGCAAAGTTTCGAATTTTTGAATCTTTTACATGTTTTATTGATTAATTTCATTCTTTCTGTGGTTACACGGGTCCCCTGTCGCAGGTGGAATACCCCTGTGTCCATAGGAAGGTGGGATTCGTGATGTTTGGCCAGCCTCCGTCCTTGCGAATTTCGGTTCCGTTTTTTCACCCATTTCTTGCTCTTCATTATTATTTTCATTATTATTATTGCTTATCTTCGTGAAAAACGATCACCCGAAATTGCAGGAAGCGCTGCCCGCTCGTGCTCGTCGATAATCCCAAGTGATAAGGACCACGTTGAGCCGATTCGCGTGAGTGAAATATCAGGGTTTTATCGATTGATTCTGCTCTCTCTCATTATTATTGTTGATTATCTTCGTGTAAAACGATCACCCGACATTGCAGGAAGCGCTGCCCGCTCGTGCTCGTCGAGAATCCCAAGCGATAAGGACCACGTTGAGCCGATTCGCGTGAGTGAAATATCAGGGTTTTATCGATTGATTCTGCTCTCTCTCATTATTATTGTTGATTATCTTCGTGTAAAACGATCACCCGACATTGCAGGAAGCGCTGCCCGCTCGTGCTCGTCGAGAATCCCAAGTGATAAGGACCACGTTGAGCCGATTCGCGTGAGTGAAATATCAGGGTTTTATCGATTGATTCTGCTCTCTCTCATTATTATTGTTGATTATCTTCGTGTAAAACGATCACCCGACATTGCAGGAAGCGCTGCCCGCTCGTGCTCGTCGAGAATCCCAAGTGATAAGGAGCACGTTGAGCCCATTCGCGTGAGTGAAACGCTAGGGATCCAGCTCTGCTGCTCAATTGATTTGAGATTGTACGGGTTTTTTTCTTCAAATTTCACTCCTTCACATACCGTAGACACGAAGGCAATATCGAGCATAACATGCGGTTGCTTTTCACAGATAGATAGGTCCGAAAGTTTGATTGTGTTCTCGACCGATATTTTCATGGTCAAAACGATATTTTCGATTATCGATTAGTCTACCCATTAGTGGGATGACACAGTATGATCTACAGTAACCTCAAATCGATATTTAGGGTTACTGTAGTTTTCGTGCCGATTGCCAGCTCATGTAAGCAATTCCGACTCGTTTGGCGCAACTTTGAAAAATAGTGGTCCCGCAGTGAAAGGTACTGTAGCCTGTAGGAACGGTGTACCTTTCGAGCAAAGTCGTATCGATTGCCAACTCATGCAAGTAATCCGACTCGTTTGGCGCAACCTTGAAAAATAGCGATCCCGCAGCGAAAGCTACAGTAATCCTGATCATCGATTCGGAGTTACTGTAGATCATACGGTGTCATATCACAATTGGGTAGACAAATCGATAATCGAATTTTTTTTTATTTTAAGCATGATCCCCGGGTCATGGTAGCGGTGTGCCTACAAAAACTTTGGTAAAAACGACGCAATTTGACGACCGTGCAATCGTTTGTCACACATAGTTTCCGGTATTCTCGACACGGCTATATTGATTTATTTTACGAAATCCGAATCTTTGAATTTGAAAATGTTAAATAAAGAATCCATTTCCTTTAATTCAAACAATTTAAACTGTTAGGAAAGCGGAAAGACATTTGTTTCCTCTTTATCAATGAATGATTTGTTGCAGGCTCGAGTCGCCGCCCGCCAAGCGCCTCCGAATATGGAAGAGCGAAAGAGAAGACTGACTGAGGAACTCCTCCGGTTCGCTGTAGACGGACTCCTGCCGCATCCCAAGCAAGTTAATAAGGGCGAGAAAAAGAGGAAGAAGGAGTGAAGAGATGGGATTACTGTAACTACGGTGTAGATAGTACTGTATGTAGACTAATGAATATTACGAGAAGTGAAATCACGCTAATATTCCACGATTAGGTTTCGCTGATTTGACGTATGCGATTCAGAATGTCTTTCGTGGCTGTAAATTCATGTTGAGCAATGTTCTTATTTTTTTGTTGTGACTTGGAGAGACCCGGACCAGCTCTGATTTCGACCCCCGATTTCGTCGTGTTCGATATTTCGGAAGATGCTATTGATGATATTTCGTGTCCCACTATCTTCCATTTCATCTTACGTTTGTACATCTCTCTCAATTCTCCTTCTTTGTTTCGCATCGAAGATGCACTCTAGTAGATATTTAATATTTCATGCACACGTTTGCAGTTACCATGATTGTTGCTAGTTATCGATTTTCGTTGATCCACCAGTTTTCATTTTTTCTCAATGTTCAGATAGTTGCATTTGTTGTTGGGGGCCAAATCTATTACTGAAGCGTCTCCTAAAAATGTATCCCCAGAGTATTCTCATTCCATCATTCCCCTCACTGTGTCCGAGAGTGCATTACTTCGGAAAGGTCAGTGTCAGTGTCGAGTGAGTGATCTAGATCGAGCACACTCAGGAAAATAATTGCTAGGATCAGGATGAAAAGTAGCATGGTTCACTAGCTTGTAACGAAAGATCACTTACTTCAAGCGAATTGCGCTTACATGTATGTGAAAATGCTCACTTTCTGTCCTCATCCTAGTGACTATTTTCTAAGTTACATTGAGTCAAACATTATAGTCGAATATGAGAGACTATCTGAGTGGATCAACTTATTTGTTCAGATGCTTGGCACAGTGCGAAAAGTGAGAGATTGAGTGAAACATGGCATGATGCTCAGTGGCCCAGGAGGAGTTGCCACGGGATGTGAAAAGTTGCGAAATCGCTTCTACGCCTCAGGGCATCACGTCACCGAAACTTCCGGTTTTCAAAAACTTCATCATTCGGCTTCATTAGTGGTACCAATCGATTCCTCATAAAATTCTAAGACTTTTTCGACTCTAGACATTTTTCGATATTTATCGATCCAAGGCCAGAAAAACGGAAAATGTATTATCATTTTCAAATTTTAATTTATTCTATCTATTTCCCACCGCCAACTACAAAATTTTATTTTCGTAAAACATTTCAATAACAATGAGTGACATGTCGTATTAATATTGACAATTTTAATTACGACGAAAAATGTAAACTTTACGATTACATAGTGCCGGACCATTTATTGTGTGCCTACTGTAAGTCGGCCGAGATTTGTATTTCTGTTAAACGGCGTCAGGGCAGATATTTTCGTGAGCATTATTGACTTGCCTGATGTAATAAGACTCGGTCATATGTAATAATTGGATTACCGTAATTGTAAAGTGAAAATGTGAATCTCGGCCGGCATACTGTAGGCACACCATAAATGGTTCGGCACTATGTTATCGTAAAGTTTCCTTTTTCGTCTCAATTAAAATTTTCAATATTAATAAGACACGTCACTCATTGTTATTGAAATGTTTTACGAAAATAAAATTTTGTAGTTGGCGGTGGGAAATAGATGGAATAGATTAAAATTTGAAAATGATAATACATTTTCCGTTTTTCTGGCCTTGGATCGATAAATATCGAAAAATGTCTAGAGTCGAAAAAGTCTTAGAATTTTATGAGGAATCGATTGGTACCACTAATGAAGCCGAATGATGAAGTTTTTGAAAACCGGAAGTTTCGGTGACGTAATGCCCTGAGGCGTAGAAGCGATTTCGCAACTTTTCACATCACGTGGCAACTCCTCCTGGGCCACTGAGCATCATGCCACGTTTCACTCAATTTCTCACTTTTCGTACTGTGCCAAGAATAATTCGACTGAGTCAGATAGTCTCTCATATTTGACTCAATACTTTAATGTGCGGGGGGAAAATCAATCTGCGCACTGCATTCGGCAATGCATATACTCTGCGAGAATTGTCTGTCCTCTAATCGACGCTTCAGTAATTGATATTGGTCGAGATTCCTCGAAAATCATAAAAAATTGCCTATTCGAATTGTACAAATGATTGTATTTTAGACCTGTTGCGAAGTTCTCCCGCTCTTTAATTGGGTTTCACTCGAGTGCTAATTTTTTACGTGTTAGATTCATGATTCCTTGCCGATTTGAAGTGTGCAAAAATAACAATAAAGTTCATTTTAATTAATTATTACAACAAACAACTCAAACGAACACTGCAAAAAATTAGTGCAGAGGAGCGGCATCGAACCCGAGATGTGCGACGTTACCAATACACCACGAGAAGGGGGTTCAGATAGAAGAAATAAGCTAGAAGGAAGCTAGACTGCGCTACTTCACCTTATAGAGCTGAAGCAGCCTTACTTTCTAGCTGCATTCTGCTTCTAGATGAAGTAGCTATGCTTTCCTTTAGAAGTAGCTATACCCCACGAGCACTCGAGTATGCTATGTCGTTTCTTCTTGAGACGTAGCCTTTCCCCTATTACCCTATCACTTGTCTTTCCTTCTCCCCTTCTGACCATTAACATCTCACAACTCCCTCGAATCCGCGCCGATGGGAACTGGGCTATCCATCAAGCGTCCCTCTCACGGCATTTTACAGGGGGTGTAGGAGAGAGGTAGATCAAAAGAGAGCAATGGGAAGGGGTCAGCGAGAGAGGGAAGAAAGTGAGAGAGACTGCGTACTGGCATTTTGCCAATCCCCTGATTCTCCATTGGATCTCGAACGGAATTCACGAGAGCCGTTCAAAATTGTTCCCGCCAAAACGCCGTGCCTCTCGTCTCGCTTACTCCACACATCTAAGTCACCCTCGTGGTACTATAAGCATGATTACTAAGTGCTCGTGGAGTATAGCTACTCTGGCGGAAAGCATAGCTACTTCAGCTAGAAGATAGAAATCAGCTAGGAAGCAGAGCTACTTCAGCTCTGTACAGCTTGAGTAGCTCTATCTGATTTCTGTCCTCTAACTGTAGTAACTATGCTTTCCGCCAGAGTAGATATACCCCACAAGACCTTTGTTTGACTTCTTCTAACATTTTCGATTTCAGACGTTCCATCGACTCTTATCGATTCTATCCAGAACTATCTTTATTTCCCCTCTAGATAAGTTCAGAACGGCTGTCATTTTTTTGGAAAAAAAATAAAAAATTAACCAAAAAAGTTTTACTTTTTTTTAATTTCAAAAAAATCGTCTATACTCAGTGCTTCTGGGGCATAGTTACTTCAGCTAGAAGACAGAAATCAGCTAGGAAGTAGCTAGAACGTAGCGCTACTTCAGCTCTACATAAAGTAGCGCTGCCTTCTAGCTTCTTCCTAGCTGATTTCTGTCTTCTAGCTGAAGTTGCTATGACCCCTGCCTACAGTAGCTATACCCCAGAAGCACTGATGGTATCGGACAGGGTCTTATAGGAATATCAAAAATGGATGATCTGAATTGGTCCAATCGAAAAGAACTATTTCCAGACAGTTGCTAAAATCGACGTGTTCAGTATTCATTTCGGCAAAATAGCAATTAGAAATTAGAAAAGCAAAAAAAATTAGCAATCGATTTCCGCCTCATTGTCAGTCAATTCTTTTGGAATCTAATCCGAGTTTGCTAGAATGTAGAACCTAATCATACAGTTTTTAGAGTCACCGTTGAATCTATTTGGATTCTAAATTGTTTCTGGATTTTTGGATCTAAACTGAATCTAATTAGGTACTCTACATAATATTTTCAATGTGATTCAGGGCGAGACGTCAAATCGGTCGATCTCCGAAGTTAAAGAAGTAACAATTGGAGGGTGAGAAGGGTTACGATATCTAAGTAGATGATATTTTTCTCTAATGAGAAATGTGATTCCGCAAATAATAGTATGCTTTTCAGGTTTCTCAATCTCTTTACTATTATCCTATGTGTACCTCGCTGAATGTTGTACCATTCTGCTCTCACTGATGGGTGGACAGAGGGTACTGTAACCCCAGCTACTGTACTCTCTATGACGAATAGTCAGATCTACATTAAACATTTTCACTCGATTGGCCAGCTAGCCACTCCATTCACTTGGCATTAAGTCATTGTGTGGTTTTCTTGTTTCGAATATATTACACGTGGTCGAAAGACCCAATGAGGTGTGGTTTAGGGGCAGATCGCAATATCAATTTCATCGATTGCTAGTTCTACTTTCCGTAGCAATAAAGTTTCACAACAATTACTGTTATTATGTTGCTTTGTTCAATTTTTCTTTGTTGTTTTGTCGGCGTCGTAAAAGTACGCTAGAGGGAAGAGGGACATCGAATCTGTGAGCACGGGGGCTCAAACATTCAGATCCTCTACAAGAGAAATGAACAGAGAATGGTCACGAGCGCAATGCGTAAAATTTACATTGCTTACAAAAAAAAAAGTATTGCGATGAAAATTGTGGACTACATCACGCATTATACCGTAGTAAGTGCAGCTTATTCTCGGACCGCTTTTTTATCCGCCTTTGAGCCCCCGTGGTGAGGAACAATCGGAGAGAGTTATGATTGAATTTGTCAAGCTCTAATGGACAATAGTGAACACACGCACAAAGACTTGAACTGTCACGTACTTTTATCATACTACCTTCATTAGCAGAGCCGCGCGAACGCAGCCCCTCACGCAAAAATGTAGCTGTTGGCCAATCCCAACTCGGAACTGCCATACAGGTCAGCGTACCCGAAAGTGCAATGGGTACGCCTCACCGTAGGGTTCCCGTCTTTGTGATCACGAGAGACCCCCAGCCAGGTAAGTTTATGAGACATCGCAGATTAGACTTTATGCGTAGCGGGAGTGTTACTCGAGACGGGGATGAAACCAGCGAGAGAGAGATAGGAAAGGGGGCGGAGTTAGTGGAAGGAGAGAGAAGAGAAGAAGAGACGCGTATTCTCCCCCCCCCATCGCAAGAGAGGGAGACGAGATGCTTGGAAAAAAGACTGCTCGAAAACGCGGGAAAAGCCACTTTATTATGCATGCAGTTCACTGAATACAGTTAAGATCCATTTTCATTCCCCTGAGATGAAAAAGGGGAATTTAAAAAGTTCTGAAAACTTTTTAAAAATAACATTAAAAAAACTAAGGCAGTTCCAAATTGGGATTGGCCAACAGCTGCACAGCGTCCAGTTGGCACCATCCTAAGATCGTTGTCTGACTCTCTCGTTTAGCGCGCTCTCTCGTTATCTCTCTCTTTCTCTAACTCGTTCTCGCCGACTATGTTTCGAATGCTGTGAGCTGCATTTTTGCATGAGTGGCAGCGTTCGGTCGGCCCTGTCGAACAGAACTTTGTGATGATTATCGTTGCATTTATCACAAATCATACTGCGACTAAAATCTGCCAAAGATACATGAAATATTGCGATATTAGTGTTTTCCATAATTTAGATACAAGAAGCCTTTGTTCCCCTATATTCCAAATGAGTCCTCCCCTCTCATTCCCTCATTCATTCTCCCCATTTCTCTCCACGACGGGCGGTCTCTTCGTCGTTTGGAGACAGCAATGGTTCGTTTCTACGACTTTCTTCGCCTCCCATGACTCTCTGATTCAAACATGTCCGAACCTAAAGTCTTCATTATCAAAACTTGATAATATCGAGAGAAATCTTCATCAAACTGACTGATTTGGTGAGATTTTTCATGAAAATTGCCATTTTCAGTCTCATTATGAGACCCTGGACAATATGAACAAGGCAGAAACGGCGCCCAAAGACGACGCGAAGACCAAAGATAAGACTAAGGAGAAAACGGAGGTGACCAAGGTACAGTAACCTACCGTATCTCCCAGTTGGCACAGTGCCAAGGTACGCCTACCGTAACCCACGTTTCACTTCAGGACTCGAAGAAAGAGAAGAAAACCACGAAGAGTGAGAAGGGAAACAAGACGGAAGGAGAGCCGACGAAGGAAACGACCGCCGGATCCGCAAGTGGGTACCGTAATCTCTGCGGGTACGGTAGCCATGGTGGTACGGGATCCACCTACCGTACCCCGACAATCTAGCGATTTCGAATCTTGCTATTCACCTGGAAAAGCATCGATCGATTGCCAACTACCGTATATCCAGAGTTGTTCAGTTCTCGATCGCCGCGACATACAGTATCCTTGCAGAGTCGAAACGCCCGGCAAATGGCCCACAAAGATCAAATAACGAGTGTTTGGAGATCAAAGATCACTTTCAGGTTCACAGCCGGAGCCGCCGAAGGAAGAGCCACCGAAGAACTGGCAGGATGCAAAAGTGCCTGAGGAAAAGAGTGCGAAGCCCGTGGCTCCCGATGGTGAGAAGATACCGTAACCCCCCAGCAGTTACAGTACTCTTGTTTCTATACCCACTCTGCAATACACTATCGCAATACAGTATCCTTTCCCGATTTTCTAATCAATACTTTGCAGAACCGGAGCAAAACTCGAAGACGGACGCTGGTAAGCAACTTTCATGGATTATTTCGTGAAAATTTAAATTTCGTTATAAAAAAATGTAACATTGTAGACGGCAAGACGGAGGTCACCAAGGAAGGTTCGTGTTGGGACCCGCGCCTACCGTATCCGCACAGGGAAGATACAGTAGCATCGTATCGATCGATAATTAGCTTTCCTTTGCAGAAAAGAAGGAAGAACCGAAGCCGGCTCCTCCCCTTCCTCCTCCTCCTCCTCCCCCGCCTCCCCCTCCGCCTCCCCGTCAGTTTTCAATCGATATCTTCCGGATACGGTAGATTACGGTGGATACGGTACATTTCGAAATATCGATTTTTTTTAAATTGCAGCTCCACAGCCGATTATTGTGAAGATTGAGCAGCCTCTTCCAGCTCCTCCTCCTCCCAAAGTAGAGGAACCAAAGAAGAAGAAGAAGTGCTGCCCGCGTTCGTTTTTTCTCTTATTATTTTCGAAAATAATAATAATCAAAGATTACAAAAATACAAAAATGCACAAATTGCAGTGTGCTGCTGCTAGTCGCACCCCCACCGACTTCGAATGGTCGTAAAAGAGAAGAGAAATCCGTCCCATGAAATCTTTGCCGCATCTACTATAAACTCCCCTAACCCAACTTCCCCCCGAGGGGCGTAACCAGACCCATGGTAGTCTAGTTGCCCCTCTGCTTCCCCAAATTCCCCCAATTCGTCTACTTTCACGGTCCACACACTTGCAATCAATGTACAACTCGGTCATTGAAATTTCGATAAATACTTCGCAGAAGTAAATACGGGCCCTGTTGTTGTATACACAGCATTATTGTAACAGATAAAGTAAAAATTCCCAATACAAGACACAACTGAACAAAGGAGACGAACGATGACATAGTTTGTGCCGATTCAATCCAAATCACTCAAAGAAAATGTCAGATTGCTTCGAAAGTGCTACAATTATAGCACATGCGACCAATTAAACTGCTTCCGAATTAACGAAAAAAGGCAGAAAAGGATTAGAATTCAAAGATAAATCTATACGGTTAACAACAGGAAACAGGGACGATTTATCGGATGTTGCCTGATTTATGATTTGAGAAAATGAGATAATGAGAATTATCACTTGAAAATATGAAATGAGGGATTAGATAGAGATTGCGTAGGGATGATGAGAGTACGAGAGGATTTGAATAGGTCGCATGGAATAATGAGATGAGTCGTCAGGGTAAACCACGAAATCTTCACACCGTAAAGACTTCCATTCATGTGCACAACTCATGAATCAGACTGGGTATTGATGTTTGGCTGTATCTGCGTCATCGGAAGGAGTTGAATGGATGAAACATCTTTGAGTGCTTGGTTATCATCCTTATCTGAGGTCGATCCACACTATAAATATCGTCAGTTTCAGTGCAGTACTACATTCGACCTCCCTTTCCCCTTCTCCTCTGGTATTTTCCCCTTGGATCCCTAGTTGATAGACTAATTGGGAAAGCTTAAAAGTGCCGACTCAAGGGGGGGGATTTGTGGGATCCCACTGGGAAAATCTCCCCCCACAGGGGACCAATGTTTCCCCCATTGTTCTATCAACTAGAGATACATTGGGACAAAAATACCAGTCAATTTCTCCTCTTCAGATGTCTTCTCTTCGTCTTTTCTTCTCTCTTTTCCTCGTTGTTCTCGCCCTCTCAATGGTCTCAGCTGCTCCCGACTGTAGAGGAATGGCTGCCATCATCGGTTTGTTTCCACCTCCCTGACCCCTTTCTGGAGATTTCATTGGATCCTAGAGACGTCTCTCCATAGCGCCCTCCACGGTTGAAGGGCAATTGATAGTTTTGACTAGATCACGCAGGTAAATAGGTCTGGCACAAGGTGGGCATTCCGGCTTGAATCTGCCTTTTCTAACACCGGCCTATCAGTGTCCTCCCGCGGTTCCAGCTCGAAGACGGAACGTGTACCTTTACCATGCTTAGACATGTGTCATAGCTGGAAGTGTCATCGATTGAATCCTACCGTAATCTCATTTCCCAATTGCAGGATGCTCTTCCAACGACGATTGCACCAAGCTCGGTCCCAATTCGGAGTGTGATGGATTCGATCAAAGTGGTCGCGGATGCTGCACCGCCCCGCACTTTTAATTAGTGTTGTCATATCGAATAATTCTCTTCGCGAATGACCCCTTGTTCTGGCGAATAGAATTATTCGATTTAACAACACTAATTTTTATGAACGATTTACATCTCCGTTCTCTGTTTTACTTTCAATTTTCACTGCGAAACTTTGAATGTAATCTATGATAAACACGCCCTTACTATTTTGAAAGCGACTTTTAAAAAATCCCATGCGAGAATTTGTCAATTTCAAGAGAAACTACTGGGAAATTCCGACAGCATCGCTGGAGAGGATGCTAACAATAAGGGAACTGGCGGAAGCAGGAGACTTGATCGGGTTAATGATCAACAGGGATAAGACACAACTTATGAACAATGCATTGTGTCTAGGATATCGCTCTTCACGGAGAAATACTTAGGAGAGATTATCTGAGTGGGTCGACATATTTCTTCAGGAAGCTGGCAGTTGACGAAATTTCCGATTGAAGACTGACAACGCTATGTTGTAGTGCATTTGGTGAGAGTTACGCCATTCCGGAAGTTCAAAAATGCTTTAATGCCTCAGGGCAAAAATATTGGTACTTGTGACGTCACAAGTCGTTTTCTTCAAATCGAATGGAATCTTTTCGATTCTTAGTGCAATCGATAGCCCATCGGAATACTATTTTTCACTTTCGCAACTTTTTTGATCAGAGTTCACGCAGCCCAGTTATTCATCAAATACAGTTTCTCACTTATTTTTTAATTAATTTTTAACCAAAGGAATCTTTGTGTGATAAGCGTCTCAAACAAAATATTTTGATGCGATTTTTGAAAGGTGCTTGTACATGTATATAGGAAAACATTGCCATGCTTAATTCCTAAAGACTATTATTTCAGAACGTCTGTCTGTCTGTCTGTGTGTGTGTCCGTCCGTCACGCTAAATATCTCGCCAACGTATAGAGCTATCGACTCAGTTCCTTCGCCATCACATGCATCTCCACGAGAGTAACTTGTTCAATAAAAAAAATTTGAACAAAATCCATGGCCAAGTGGGTTACGCGCTTGACTAGCAATCCGAGCGACGCAGGTTCGACCCCCGCCGCGGGCAAACCTTTTGCCGCATTTTTCGCAAGCGCGAGAAATCGTTCCAACACGTTTTTGAGTACCGTGAAACATGTTTTCACCTGTTTTGCCGAGTTTTAACATGAAAAATCGAAAATTTCGAAAAGTTCCCAATTGGTTCGCAGAGCGTAGGGGATCACAGGAAATGTGTTTTGCGATGTCAGAAACGTGTCTGAACGTGTTCTAACACGTTTTAACGTGAAAAATCGAAAATTTCGAAAAGTTTCAAAATGATTCAGAGAGCGTAGGGGATCACAGGAAAAGTGTTTTGCGATGTCAGAAACGTGTCAGAACGTATTCCAACACGTTTTAACGTGGAAAATCGAATTTTAGAAAAGTTCCAAAATGATTCAGAGAGCGTAGGGGATTACAGGAAAAGCGTTTTGTGATGTCGGGAACGTTCTGAACGCACTGGATCTTGCGTTTCCGTTGTGAAAGGCTCGTGAGGCTGAGAGCGATCGAAAAAAGTTGCCACGGAGCCACGAAGTGGCGTAGTGGAGTAGTTTTTTTGATCGCTCTCAGCCTCACGAGCCTTTTGCAACGGAATAAGCCAGTACTCTTTGTAGCGATTAACACTCTCCAACATAATGTAACATGGATCCAACTCCCGAGCTCCCCCTGGACCGAACTTTGAGCAAGCTGCCGAGCGTCCCCTGGACCGAACTTGGAGCCGGCTATCTTGCTCCCCCTGGTCCGAACTTGGAGCCGGCTGCCGAAGTCCCCCTGGACCAAACTTTGAGCCGGCTGCAAAGTTCCCCCTGGGCCGAAATGTGCCCGGCAACTGAATCCCCCTGAACCATACTTTGAAAACGTAGTGCGCACCCTACTATAACGTAGTTTAACCTCAACACACACTGCTAGTTAATCAAATATCTCCAAAAAATATTTTCATGATCTTATTGGTTGAGACTTATCAACTCAACTTTTGGTTTGCTTCTTATTTAAATACGATGTTTTGCCAACAAATTTATTTTGGAATGCATTCATGCCACACAAAGTGTTTGACAGGGCATTTCAACAGCTATTATCAAGCTCACTAGAGTTTCCGATTCAGATATGCAAATAGAAATAAAGGACCACGAAATGGTGGTATCATGATTCCTATGAGGATCCTTTTTTAATATGAGCCAAATATTATTGAAATTTATACGTTACTATATATTAGAAAATGCTAACGTCTGTCTATCTGTCTGTCTGTCTGTTTTTTTGTGATTCCTTACGTTCGCAAAATGTTCGTATTTTCGCTATAAATCGCTTCAAAATTATGCTATCTTCTCAGAACCTTTTGCATATGATAATAGACCAGAATTACTTCAAAATTTTACAAAATTTTAATCACCAAATCCATGGTCAAGTGGGTTACGCGCTGGACTAGCAATCCGACCGACGCAGGTTCGACCCCCGCCGCGGGCAAACCTTTTGCCGCATTTTTCGCGAGTGTCAGAAACCGTTCTAACACGTTTTTGAGTTCCGTGAAACACGTTTTCACCTGTTTTGCCGAGTTTTAACGTGAAAAATCGAAAAATTCGAAAAGTTCCAAAATGATTCAGAAAGCGTATGGGATCACTACAAAAGTGTTTTGCGATGTCGGAAACGTGTCCGAACGTGTTCTAACGCGTTTTAACGTGAAAAATCGAAAATTTCAAAAAGTTTCCAAATGATTCGGAGAGCGTAGGAGTTCGCAGGAAAAGTGTTTTACGATGTTCGAAACGTGTTTGAACGTGAAAAATCGAAAATTTTGAAAAGTTCCATAAAGATTCAGAGAGCGTAGGGAATCACAGGAAACATTTCTGAAAGTGTTCTAAAAATTCTGAACGCACTGTATCCTGCGTTTCCGTTGTGAAAGGCTCGTGAGGCAGAGAGCGATCGAAAAAAGTTGCCACGGAGCCACGAAGTGTCGTAGACACGTTCGGACACGTTTCCGACATCGCAAAACACTTTTGTAGTGATCCCATACGCTTTGCTCTCTGCCTCACTAGCCTTTTCCACCGGAATAAGCCAGTACTCTTGGTAGCGATTATCATTCCCCAGAATACTCACTACGTTCTGCCAAAAATAATTTTAAAAACCCGCCAGAAAAAAGCTCGTTGCAAGACCATTGAAATTTGAATCTTTTGAATCTTGGCACTTTGCCAACTTGACCAGTGTGATTTGGCCAGGGTGATTTCTCTGTTTTATTTTTCTTCATTTATCGATTTGTTAGTTCTTTACTCGATGAATGTGTTGTTTACATTGCTCAAGGTGAAGTGCAGGCCAGTTCTCGCGATTACGACGTGTACAATAGGGGCAGTTCGTGTTTTGTTATCGCCTAATTCCCTTTTGTCACTGTCGTTTAAATTCCTTAAGTTCTCGTTCAGTTTTGGAGGGATCGAGGCAAAGACGAGGCCTCCGAGTCGGCTCGTACCACCGCGTTCATGGGATTAAAGGCTGGCGCGAACTACATCGCCCATCAGGTAAGTATTTCACGGACTCGACGAATATATTTCCGTCGATTATATTTTTTGACGTTGCCAAACGACATTTATTCTTTTCATTTTTCAGCAGAAGCTCCTCAAGCACCGCAACAAGAAGGCCCACGTCATGGATGGCCAGCTTAGCTGATGCGCCATCGCCGACAACGTCGAATGTGCTCCAGAGCGCCTTGAGAAGCAGGTAAAGACAGGATCCTGTGTTTTTAGTTCACGTTGGCGATTATCGAATGACTGGTTGCTTGTCCGATATGATTTTCCACGCTGCCTTCTTTTTGAGCCACATTAAATAGTGTTTTGCCATGTTAATATTAAGTATCGATAGCGTATTATATCGAGCGTATTATATTATAATATCGATAGCGAATTGAAGCTTTACTTTTTCAGGTCCTCATTGACCACTCCTTCGCCCAGGATGAGATGGTCGACACCATCGGTGTTACCAAGAAGCTCCCTCGCAAGACCCACAAGGATCTCCGCAAGGTAATTGCTGTATTTTTAAGTGATAATAATATCGAAGCTGTAATATTTAAGCAACTGAAAATTGCCAAAATAATGATATATTATTCTAAATAAATACAGTTTGTTGACGTATAATATTTATAAAATTATGACGTTGCTATTGGGTCAGAGTCCCCGTGAATTTATGGGAGCTCTGACCGAGCATAACCATGTGATTGATTGAGCAGTGAAGTATAATGCTGCCGGTTGATAGAATAACCGGTGCTCAGCTCACGCGGGTAAATGCTGGTAAAGCTTATACTTATATGTAGTTTTCCTTTTATAGGTCGCCTGTATCGGAGCTTGGCATTCGCCTCGCTTCCAGTCCACGATTGCCTGAGCTGGTCAGAAGGGATACCACCACCATACCGAGATGAACAAGAAGATCCACCGTATACGCAGAACTTCCTTCTCCAGTGACTGCAAGGCTAACGAAGCCACGGATTTTAATCTTTCGGATAGTTCAATGTTGCCCACAAATAGTTATTAAACGCCAAATCAATGTTATAAAAATCGATAAATATCTTGTTCTCGCGGAGTTATGTGACAGGGAAAATGGAATCAGGGGAATCTGTGTTAAAATTTTCAAAAAATTTGGCAAAATGCCAGGATTACGGTACTTGCAGTTCTCTCTCTTTCTCCGTACCCTCTTTTTCTCGCATACCCCCTGTAGAACGTAGTGATACTGCGAGCTTTAAAGTAGCCTGGAGCCACCAACCGAGCTCCCCCTGGACCGAACACCCAGAACTATGCATAGAGCGTAGTATACGCATAGAGCTTAGTGCATTTAACCTCAATACAACCCCGCTAGTTTAAATACTTATTGATACACAAATATTCCTTTAGAATCTTCCTCTGGAATCCAAAGATTCCCAGGGAATCTTTGGATTTTGGTCATTTCTCATTTCTAGATTCATTCCACTCTTGATTGGCCGCGCCCGAGCGGTCGATAAAGATTCCTTTTGCCATCCCTAGGCCAAAGCTTCTCATTTGTGCTCAGTTCGTTTTTTTTCCGTTCCAGTTCTATTGCCTTTCTCATCTTCTTGTCTCCATTCTTGGAGACGTCAATGGGGAGGTCGACATCGCCTTGGCAATCGGTTCTGCCCCAGTTCCATCTCATTCTCTTCCATTGCTCCCTCTGGTCTTCTCATCGTTCACACGTCAATGCGCACCCTCTTCCTCCTCTTCTTCTCGTCTTGTGTTAGTTAATCAATGATTTTATAATATGCATCACGTTGACACTAGCATGATAGTTCCGCGATATTTTACTTGTTCAGAGTTTCGGTAGCGCAGTGCAGTATGTCAGACAGCAGTCGAGAGGCGAAATAGATCTCGATTCGCTGCCAGTCAATCTAACGGCCTGTGCTGCCTTGTGAACAGGTACTAAATGCAATTTTTTTCGAGTTGAATTGTCTCTTCTGAATAACTATTGGTATACGCACCATACCTTCGTCATTCATTCTTGTAGTCGCCAATTTTAATCATCATCATAATTCTTCATTTTTGTTAAATAAATTGCAGAGCATTGACTGCGTTGGATTCTCAGTCTCTTTGTTGGACGGATGTTACAATATCCACAGAAAAAGTGAACAATCGAACTATGACCTGACCTTCCTTCGATCAGACTCGGACTCTCCTCAATGCCCTGTCGGATCGCATATTCACAAAAGAGCAACTCTAACTCAGTCAACACAAGAACCTGGTAGAACAACGACTATGACATCATTTGAGACAACAACATCGACCGAACTACTAACATCTACAAATCAGGCATCGTCATTGGCTAGCTTAACAACGGAAGTAGAGCCCACAATCACTTCAACAGATTCGAAAACGACGGAGAATATTTCAATGACGCCCTCAAGCATGACTCCAAGAACAGATGCAACGGAGACTTTTAGAGCAACCACAATTCAACCGACGACAATGAATTCCACAACCGTCCCGGACACATTCCCTTCGACATCAGTTACATCGAGTATGCCTTCTACCACGGAGCGAGATACCACAACACTGACTTCTTCGCTTCTGGACGAACCAACATCGACCATTCCGGCAACTACTTCAATCACTCCGACAATGTCATCAACGTCCGCGACTTCTTCCGTACTTCCCCTGACAACAGCATATGCTGGGACCTCTACCATTGAATCGCAAACATCTACAGGCTCTCCCACGCCGGTAGTTATGCCAACCTCCGAGATGAATCCAACTACTACACAAATTACGAATGCTACAGAAACCATGACAACCCCAACTAATACAGATGCGGAAACTACTGTAGACATGACAACTCCGACTACAACAGAAATCATAACTTTGGAAACTAAAATAACCACAAATCCGGTTACTATAGTAAAAACAATTCCGATAATAGCAGTACCTACTACTCCGAGCACTATTATTATCACAACTACTCCTACCACTACAGTAACGGAAACTTCGACTACTACGGTATCCACAACTCCGGTTACAACAGTAATTACTACTCCAACCACTATTATCACAACCACTCCGACTTCTGCATTAACTGAAACTTCGGAAGCTACAGTATTCACAAGTCCAACAACTGATTTTTTCACTACTCCGACTGAGCCAACAATCACGAATCCGGCTAGTACTGAAACGACGACTCCAACAACTTTTGTTACTACGACTACGCTACCACCCACTACTACCACACCGAATGTACTTCAGAACTGTGAGTGTCTTTAGTGACATCGTTAATTCGATTCTTTTAGTCACTATGGTCTCAGTGCCCAACTCCACTGTTCCTTGTTACTACGAGATTCGTTCGCTTGGTCGCTTTTCAACCAACGGACTGTGCCCAATGGCAGGTGAATTCAACAATTGATTAAAACTTTCTTAACTAAAAAAACTCAGAAACTTGAAACTATTTTTCCCTCCCAATCAATATTTAAAACTCAGGATCTGATCCCTGCGCCGTGAGCGGATTGATATCAGTATTTGGAAATTGTGTCGGACGAAAGGCGCTGAATGTAACAGTTAACTTAAAGGGACCATGCATAGATAGTGAAACACACTTATTTGGCATTATTTTGGTCGAGTAATAAAGGGAAAAATAAGAAAAAATTGTTCGGACCCTTTGGGAGTGGTTTACGGCACACGCTCTGGGATTCGACGTTTCCTTATTTCTTTTCAAAAGTGTCTCAGCTCCAAATATTTGTGGTGGATGAATGCCTACGATGTCCTGAATGACTACTAAGAATAATTCAGGGCATGACATGTTCATTCCTCGAAGTTATGACCACATTAGGAAACGTCGAATTCGTACACCACGACAGTTCAATTGCGCATATCTCGAAACACAAAGTTCCGAGAATTTTTTCACTATTTTTCCCGTTATTAGCATGCCATATTTGACTAATAGAGATCAAGTTGTCAATCTCTGCCGGGTCCCTTATCCGGTTATCGGTTCCGGTATCCATTATTTTAATTAATGACTATGTCAGATTGTGGATCCGTCTACGTGCGCATCTACTCTGCAGTACACGAACACACAATGCGTCCCGTGGGTTAGTGCGGACTGTTGATTAGTAAACATGCGTAGAATAAAATATTATTACTTTTCTGTTTTTAACCAATTGCTGATCTTCTATGAAAAGGGAATAGGATTTTAAAGTATGAATGTTTCTTTTCAGGAAGCAATGATCGAAGACAAAGTCAACCCTACAGCGGATGGAACAGCCGTCACGAATGAGTATGTCTCGTCTCTGTATTTTTTTCTCATTAAAATGAATATTTTTATATGATAAAATATTAATGTAATTCATTTTTCATTGCTCGCTCTACTGGTCTTTCATCGAATGGCGTTTGTCTACCCAACGAACTCGGAGTGAGAATGATGACAGGACGAGTTACGGATAATGTGAGCAGTTTTTTAATAAAAAATAATCAAATATCTTTATTCATGCGAGATTGAAATTTAACTCGAGTTCACTTTGCAATTAAAAAACAAGTATTATCAAATAATGACATATGTGTTGGATGGGTGTGTTCTCAAATAATGTCATAAGTATTGTAGGTCTTAGCATTCCGAACCTCCGACCAGGCGGGACTAATGGTTGGCACGTGTTATGCAAGCGCTGGTTTCGTAAGTAGCCCTTTCATCTCCTTATTGCATCCTGCACACGATTTTAAACGTCCACAAAGGGCTTAGGGGAGTGATAGCATTGTGGCCAATATTATATGTGATTCTTCTTTTTCGCTGCAATTGCTATCTTGCGACCTTGGTCGTACGACCACTACACAGAGTCTCTGGAGACATTGTCTCCAGCTGAGAGAGCATGCAAATCGAGAGATCACCTCTCACTATCTCTAGCCCGCTCTCCCCATTTTGCATGCTCTCTCAGCTGAAGACAATGTCTCCAGAGTAAGGAAAATTGGAGACTTCCCGCTCTGAGTAGCTGAGAAGTCTTTTGCTCTCCACTTTTGCGATCTGCTAAATTTTGAATGACAAGAGATACCCACAACAGAGTTTGCCTGTGCGACTGCTAAAGTTTTACCACCTTTAAGAAAGGTGATATAATATTGGCCACTACTGTATCTTAGAAGGACGGGCATTACAAAGATCGTGAACTCTTCAAGATGCACCTCTCTTTTACATTCCCTTAGAAAGTCGGCGAGTTAACTCGTGTAATAAAAAAAATGTGGACAATGAATTCGTATGAATATAGGATAGCAAAGTGGAATAGAGAGGAACATGTTAGATAGCTCGCGCTGTATAATCGGTTCTTTCAGGTCTCATTCTGCGCCGTCTACCCAATCTTCACGTCCAGCAATTGCCCGCATGTACGAGATTTATGCTGCGTTTCTATTCAAACTTGAAATTAATCAATAAATCTTCGTTAGGCGGGCGGTAACATTGGCTGGACCCAGACGCACGTCATTGGATGTGTGCCGAACGACTACTTCCAGAAGTACGTTTCCATATCATCTGGAAGTCACTTGGAAGTATAGCCACTAGCAAATTATTCACCACGAAAGTAGCAGCAACGGACATCCTCTCTTGACCTCCATTCACATTCTTGTGCCGCTTCATGTGCGCTGGCAAACGTTTTGTTCAGTGTGGCAGCGGGGGGCTGCGGTATTCACTCTTTGCTCATATCTGGCAGTGGAGGATCGCGTTGTTTCGGATTCGACAATGGATCCGTCGCATCCCCTTTCGATTCCAGCCTCACGCTGTACGATTTTTGATAAAATCTACCTAGGTTGCCTATTAAAACTCACTTTTACCCCTGTGGTATCTCGTAATTTATACCTAGAGTAATATTCTATAAAAAATGTAACTTATATTTTTTTCAGGTCCAAATGGTTCGTTTGGAACGGTGAGAGTGACTTCAGAAGCGGGCCTCTCCTTGCCTACGAAGACTACATGGTCCTTCCGAGAGTTCTTATCACCCCACTCTGAGACTAAGTGGATTATTGGCTGGAGCAGATGATAAATATTTTTTCACATTTTCATTACTTGTCTTTTCGAAGGTGGAATCGGATCTGCATGCACTCAGAGAAAAATTACTTGGTCGCATGCATGAAGTAATTAATTACTTCTGTGGAAACACGCTAGAACAGCAATCGAAGTAATTGATTACTTCAAACACAGTTATAATGTATTTCCACAGAAGTAATTAATTACTTCATGTATGCGACGAAGTAATTTTTCTCTGAGTGTGGGCATCGACCATAGGCCAATTATTTTACCTTCGCACGACGTGCGTCATAGTTTCAGACCCATACTGGAGGTTTGGTACAATTTGGACAATTCGGAATTTTTCTCTTCTGTTATAATGTCTCTGCTGTATCTTGTTGTAATGTGCACAAATAAGCAAATTCCGTATTTACTTCGGAGAAGTATTTATCGAAATTTCAACGAACGAGTTGAACATTGCTTGCAAGTGTTGGTACCGTATTGGGGGAGTGGGGGCAAGGGGGGGGGGGAGGGGGGATGTAACGGGGCGGAGCCGTCGGAGGAGTTTATAGTTAGATGCAAATGAATTTCTATTCTCTTTATCGACCATTCGAAGTCGGCGAGGTTAGCAGCACCACACTGAAAATGTTGTATTTTTTACCGAGAATGCACAATTGGGCAATACTAATTTCGAAGACTTTTCCAAGGTTGTACGGGAAAAATATTGGAAAGTTCTTTGAAAGCAGTGTTCTGCAATCGTGCTACTCACAGGGGCAGCACTTCTCCTTTTTCTTCGGAGCTTCCTCTGATTTGGGAGGATCCGAAGTGGTAGGCTGTGTCTTCGGCTGCTCAATCTTCACCACGATCTGCTGCGGCGCTGCAAGTGCATCAAAAATCGATATTTCGCTAATCTCCGGAAGTATTATTGATCGATAACTGACGAGGAGGAGGGGGAGGCGGAGGAGGAGGGGGCGGCGCCGGCTTCGGCTCATCATGCGACTTTTCTGCAATTAGCCAATTCACGATCTTGGCAAGATACGGTATCTCGCTTGGGCGGATACGGTATGTTTTCCGGTCGGGACCCAAGACGAACCTTCCTTGGGCGGCTTCATCGACTTGGGAACCGTCACTTCCGTCCTGCCGTCTGCCATTTTATAATATATTTAAAGAATTTGTTATTTTAAATATTGACGAAACGGCGATTCACCAGCATCCGTCTTCGAGTTGGGATCCGGTTCTGCAAAGAATACATATTAGAGAATAATACGGTAACAGCGGAGGACGGTAGCCGGAATACTGTATCAGGGATACGGTAGCTTCTTACCCTCCTTGTCAGGCGTAGCACTCTTCTCCGACAGCCTTGCCTGCTGCCAGTTCTTCGGTGGCTCTTCTTTCGGCGGCTCCGGCTGTTGACCTGAATGTGATCTTTGATCTTTGATCTTTCACCGTGGGTGGGCAATTTTTAATCTTTGGTCTCGAATCTCCACTTCGATCTTTGAAATTTCTCACCAGGGAAGATCATCACGATCTGGTCGACTTGCGGGCCATTCTGTGGACGATTCGACTCTGCAAGATTACTGTATCTCAAAGCGATCGAGAACTGACAACTCCAGGATACGGTAATTGGCAATCTATTGATCGTTTTCGGGTTCTCAGCAAGATTCCATGTCGCTCGATCGTCGCGTTACGGTATGTGATTCTTAGCACGATGGCTACCGTACCCGGAGAGACTACGGTACCCAATTGCGAATCCAGCGGTTAACTCCAGGAAACGGTAGTTAAAAAAGCGTCGCTGAATTGAATAGAACTGTAGCAAAATGAGTAGTGGAGCGATTGCCAATTGACTACCGTATCCGTGAGATTACTGTACCCACTTCCGGTGGGTTCACAAGATCCGGCAGTCGTCTCTCTAGTCTGATCAGCCTCTGTCTTCCCTCCCTTCTCGCTCCTCTTCTCCTTCTTGGTGCCCGTCTTCTCTACCATCGACTCCTGAAACGAAGATTGAGTTACGGTAGGTGTTTGTTGGAACCGTGCCAAGACTTCACATTGGGTGGTTTACAGCAGTACCTTGGAGACCTCCGTGGCCGAGTGTTCCTTTGGAAGTTCATCATTGGGTTCCGGCTGAAATTGGGCTGTTTCGAGTGAATTCAGTGGGTGAATTTATCATGATCACATTAGACTACTCCAATTTATCATGATCACATTAGACTACTTTATTTAGAAATATCGTAGAAAAACTAACCATTACTCTCTCCAATTGACGAAAAGACCGCCCGTCGTGGAGAGAAATGAGGCGAATGAATGAGGAAATGAGAGGAGTAGAGCAATTTGGAATAAAGAGGAACAAAGATAATTGTTCCAAAATTTTCGTATTTTTGCAGTTATTAATAATTCTTTGCCACTTCAAAGAAGAAGAGAAAAGAAAAAGTTTCTAATTCGCTTTGAACCTCTATTCTGAGATGACTTTCTGTACGCGTGAGCCAGTTAAATCGCGTATTCCATCTCTCTGCGTGCGACAGAGCGGTGAACGGAAATTGTTGGGCGGATCATACAAATGGGAATCGTATTGTAAGAGGAAGATGAGTTGTCCAATATTTAGCAAAGTCCAATAAAACGTGATAAATACGTTTATGTCGCATTTGTACAATTAAATTGTCGTTCTAAAAACAAAAAAAGTTCATCTTCTGATTTCTTCTCTTCCGGGTGTGATCTTAACGATATCCTTGCCAAGGAGAGCTTTGAGTTCACCAGTAAAGGACAATCCTTCTGAAAATATAATTAAAATTAGGATAATTAATCATCTTCAAAGTATGAGTAATATTCGGAAATTTCGGTATATTCAGTCACTCAGTTGCCAGCCGGCGACCGCCGTAACTTACTCCGGGTTTCAACACCAGTACCAACTAGTACCAGTACTTTTTAGAAAAGAGATATCAAAACTGACGAGCGCAGAATTTCTTGGGAATGCAGTTATTATTGGCGTCTCTCACGTATCCCGGAAAGCACACACAACGAGAA
Organism: Pristionchus fissidentatus; assembly: GCA_036245785.1. Lineage (NCBI taxonomy): Eukaryota > Metazoa > Nematoda > Chromadorea > Rhabditida > Neodiplogasteridae > Pristionchus > Pristionchus fissidentatus. Next base: position 7,088,537 of record BTSY01000001.1, read on the forward strand.
GTGCCGCAACCGTGCTTCTTACATGCCTGCAAATGTACGTATGGCGTCATCACTAGGTAATCATGAAATGTTGGAAATTGGCGGCTAACGAGTGTGTCGATAGTGTCGTCAGCATTAGCACATCCGATGTCCGCGCATTTTCCAGGACATGGCTCCCACACTTCGAACAGAGGGCACTCTGAAACAATAAATACTCGATTTCAATATTCAACTAGCAGGGTGTGTTGAGGTTAAACTACGTTATGGTAGGGTGCGCACTACGTTTTCAAAGTATGGTTCAGGGGGCATTCAGTTTCCGGGCACATTTCGGCCCGGGGGGAGCTTTGCAGCCGGCTCAAAGTTCGGTCCAGGGGGAGTTCGGCAGCCGGCTCAAAGTTCGCCAGGGGGAGTTCGGCAGCCGGCTCCAAGTTCGGCACAGGGGAAGCTCGGTAGCTCGCTCCAAGTTCGGTCCAGGGGAAGCAAGATAGCCGGCTCCAAGTTCGGTCCAGGGGGAGCAAGTTAGGCGGCTCCAAGTTCGGACCAGGGGGAGCAAGATAGCCGGTTCCAAGTTCGTTCCAGGGGGAGCTCGGTAGCCGTCTCCAAGTTCGGTCCAGGGGAGCTCGATAGCCGGCTCCAAGTTCTGCCCAGGGGGAGCTCGGGAGTCGGCTCCATGTTACATTATGTTGGAGAGTGTTAATCGCTACAAAGAGTACTGGGTTATTCCGTTGCAAAAGGCTCGTGAGGCTGAGAGCGATCGAAAAAATATGCCACTACGCTCTCAGCCTCACGAGCCTTTCACAACGGAAACGCAAGATACAGTGCGTTCAGAACGTGTGCGAACACGTTCCGACACGTTTCTGACATCGCAAAACACATTTCCTGTGATCCCCGACACTCATCGGTGCGTTTGGAGAAAGTTCGAAAATTTCGATTTTCAAGTTAAAACTCGGCAAAACAGGTGAAAACGTGTTTCACGGTACTCAAAAACGTGTTAGAACGGTTTCTGGCACTTGCGAAAAATGCGACAAAAGGATTGCCCGCGGCGGGGGTCGAACCTGGGGGTCTCGGATTCAAAGTTTGGCTCGTAATCCACTTGGCTATGGATTTCGTTAATTAAATTTTGTAAAATTTGAAAGGTATTCTGGTCGGGAATCATTTGCAAAAGGATTTGGGAAGATTTGTGAAGAGGATTTGGGACCCAGCCCTTTAGTAACAATAACATTCCTAAAGACTATTATTTCAGAACGTCTGTCTGTCTGTCTGTCTGTTTGTCCGTCCGGCGGTCACGTTTTTCGCATTTTCCTTATATTTCTTCCCAGATCCTTTTGCATATGATAACCGACCAGAATAACTTTCAAATTTTACAAAATTTAATTAACGAAATCCATAGCCAAGTGGGTTACGAGCCAAACTTTGAATCCGAGACCCCCCAGGTTCGACTCCCGCCGCGTGCAAACCTTTTGCCGCATTTTTCGCAAGTGCCAGAAACCGTTCTAACACGTTTTTGAGTACCGTGAAACAAGTTTTCACCTGTTTTGCCGAGTGTTATCTTGAAAAATCGAAATTTTCGAACTTTCTCCAAACGCACCTGTGAGTGTCGGCGATCACAGGAAAAGTGTTTCGCGATGTCAGAAACGTGTCTGAACGTGTTCTAACACGTTTTAACTTGGAAAATCGGAATTTTCGAAAGTTTCAAAATGATTCAGAGAGCGTAGGGGATCACAGGAAAAGTGTTTTGCGATGTCAGAAACGTGTCTGAACGTGTTCTAACACGTTTTAACGTGAAAAATCAAAAATTTCGAAAACTTCCAAAATTATTCAGAGAGCGTAGGGGATCACAGGAAAAGCGTTTTGTGATGTCGGGGACGTGTTCGAACACGTTCTGAACGCACTGTATCTTGCGTTTCCGTTGTGAAAGGCTCGTGAGGCTGAGAGCGATCGAAAAAAGTTGCCATGGAGCCACGAAGTGGCGTAGTGGCAACTTTTTTCGATCGCTCTCAGTCTCACGAGCCTTTTGCAACGGAATAAGCCAGTACTCTTTGTAGCGATTAACACTCCCCAAGGTCGAGCTTCAATGTAATCTGGAGCCGGCTATCGAGCTCCCCCTGGACTGAACTTGGAGCCGGCTGTAAAGCTCCCCCTGGGCTGAAATGTGCTCGGCAACTGAATGCCCCCCTGAAACATACTTTGAAAACGTAGTGCGCACCCTACCAAAACGTAGTTTAACCTCAACACACCCTGCTAGTTTATTTATGTAGACATCGATAAAAAATCATTATGGGTTCTTCTCACCGGGTTTGGGGCAGTTCTCTGGGGCGATGCATCTTCCCTCGTGTCGCACCAATCCCTGGTCGCACACGCAGCCGCCCATGCCGCAACCAGTAGTGCACAGCTGCAAGAGATGCTGCAGCATTTACAACGGTAGTTTTGAATGCTCGAGTTGATGGCAATCGGGTACATTTGCTTGAAAATTGATGCCAAAACAAGTTTCGAAAAGAACGGACGACGACATTTCCGAAATCATTGCTGCGAAATTGAATAAATCAATCGATAATCAAACCTCCTTCTGCTCACAGGTCTCCTCGCAATTGACGCCATTGCACTCACGGTACGCCTCGTTCGGTGGGCACTGACAGCAAATTAATTAATTCGAAATTACAGTATTTGTAATTACCAATATAAATAATTTACAATATCACTATTCAAAATGTACTACAAGATGTAATAGTGGTTCATACTGGTATAGGTATTCTTTCCTCCCTTAGCTTCAATAACATTTGTGTTCAAATAGATATTTCCTAAGCGACCCGAGAACTGTCTGTCTAGTGTGTGTCATTATTACACTTGCCCGGCGACATAAGATAGCCATCTTCGCGGTCGCAAAAGTGCACTGAGTGACATCACTTGTCGCAAATAAATAACTTGCAGTTTCGGAGTAGTGCGAAGCGACAATGAACCATTACAATGGTATGACGTGACATCACTGTCGAAACAATGCGCACCCACGAAACCCGAACCCACTTTGGGGTACTCCTTGACGCAGGTGGGAACGTGGGCGCACTTGGGCAGCACCTTGATCTCCGGTTCCATGCGGGCGCAGAATTTGCGCTGCAATAACAAACAGATATTCGAAAAGAATTGAAGGCGAAAGTTCGTGTTTTTCATCCAATCGAATTCGAAATATACTCCTTACCTTCACAACGCACTGCTCTCCGGCGTCACAGCGAGTAGAGAGACACGAATTTTCTGAAATGAAATAGGATTACATTCGTTTTTTAAAATTGAAATAAAATCAAGAACCGTGTGTACTTCTTCTAATCACGCATTCATTATTTCGTGTAATCCCTAAGAACGAACGGCAATCACTAATCTTGACGACCCGCTGCACAAGGTTTCACGCGCAGACATTGGCGGGCAAGAGAGTGGAGAGCGGCAGAGGAACTAGTAAACACGAGAGAGGATTTCTGTGTGCAACGTTGCGAATAACCGTCTCTCACCTCGCGGAACGCACTCCAACTGCGGCGGGCACGGTGCGGTCGAGCAGTGGTAGACGACTTGTGTGCAGAGGGAGTCGAAGGGACAGTTGAGCGCGGAGCATGCATCTGAAAGGCGCACGATGCGTCACCACTTCAGGAATGATTTCATGACTCTGACACATTGAATGCCATTGTCGTTTTGGTGCGTTTACAGGTAATTTACATCACCCACCTTTTGCCAGTGCCAAACTTACTGTTGATGCGAGTAGGAAAACCTGAAATATCTTTAGAAGTATTTCAACAAGGAAACAATACACTCAAAAATAGGTTTGCATCATGAAGACGAAAAATATAATTTAACGTCTATTTTTTAACAAAATAAATCAACTGACCAACATGGCTGCTGCTTCGGTTGCTTACTGATCGACTGAATGAGGGGGTGACCTTGTGAGATCTTCTCTCTCGCCGCGGTTTCCCCCCTTTTTCGTCACACTAAGCGAGACAATGTGTTGAAAGAATGCGAGAGGAGTGAGAAACTTTGTCTAATTGCTACGGCTACGTCATTTTGCAAAAAGGTGTTCATAGTTGCATCGTGCACAACTGATTGTGGTGGTTGTGACAAACAGCATCGAACGAAGATCAGAAGCCCCGAAGCTTTCCATCAAATCTCTCCGGAAATTTCTGCGAATCGTCTCGGTATTTGTTCGGCCATGCATCCACAATTCCATTTATTATCTTCAAAGAATACTTTATCATTCACAGATTATATAGAATGAATGAAGAATAATGAACGCCCCCAAAAATATTTTCCGCCCCAGTTGCATTTCTGGTTGCTTCCAGCAGGTTTTCTTTGGATTCTAGTTCTGAGGACACTGGTATTCGGGCAGGCAGAATCCTTGATCTCTCACGAAGCCAGGCTTGCACTGGCATTTGGGCGGACCGCACATCTTATTGCATGCCTGGAAAGATCATTAAAAAAAATTGGATCACATTTAAATTGGATCACTTATAATTTAAAACAATAGACAACTAATGTTATTTTGCACATTTTTTTTGCTTTCTGCTATTCCTAATTCGAGAATACGAAACCGAATAGCTGATGTTTGGCGACTAGATCAGATAAAAAGAAAAGGAGAAAAATATAGATCTCATGACAGTTCCGCTTTACGCTATTGGTCAAGCGCAACAGCTAGTGAATGTGAGTGTGACCAAGTAGTGACCGAATGAGAGGAAGGAGGCAAAGATAAGTGATCAATGATTACAACAAAATGGATGTTTATGAGTAAGCACTTACATTGGACAAAGATGGTTCACTCAAAGATGATCATGATAATACAATATTGCAATAAGAGAATGTGAATACATTCTAAAAATGGAATATCTAAAATTTAAAAAAATTACCGGATTTCTATCTTCACATGTTGGCTCGCATGTCGAGCACTGTTTCTTCACCTCATGGGGAGATTCACAGTCGAATTTCTCTGAAAATGTCACAGTTAAACTCAGTTAAACGAAAGAGATCCGGGAAAGAGTGTGCATGTGCAAAAATATGACGGTTTTTGCACATGAGTCACCACTCAGAGTGCGCAATTTCTTTGGAGAACGGTTCTCCAAGTTTATATTTCGAGGAATGGTTCTCTCATGTATTTGGCGTTGCGACCAATTTGATGGTGTCATAACTCACTGGGACAATTCTCCTTCTTAATGCATATATCATTATCGTCTCTCACGAATCCCTGTTTGCACACGCACTGAGCGAAGCCGCAGCCCTCGAGGCATGTCGGAAAATCAATAAATACACATTTTCTTAAAGCAAGAACCAATAATATTTTTTTCCGTAATTTCTACAATATTTCTTCTCTGCAAGAAACGATGAATCAATTGAACTTTGTTAAATCTCTATTAACTGAGAGCTGAATCGTTTTTCAATAGCTTGCTTGCGCGACGTCAAATCGAAAATAATTTAATAAATCATGACTCGTGAAATCAATTTCACGGAGTGCTAACTATGAGTGCAACAAGAGACAGTAACATCTTCTCAAGTACCTCCTTCTCCTTTGACAGAATCGAGCGGCAACTGGGCAGCTGGCAGTTGCCCGGACACTTATTCCACACCTGGTTCGCGGGGCAATCTGAATCATACCCAGAGCGGGAAGTCTCCAAGTTTCCTTACTCTGGAGACAATGTCTCTTTTCTTTGAAAGTTGGAGACTTCCCGTTCTGTGTAAAAACAGTTCAGTGCTGCTAGTTGGATTGCTCACGTTACCCTTTTGCCCATTGATATTACTAATTGATTCTCGGGAAACGCTTTTTCGATGTTGATTTTTTTGTTGAAAATTTTGACAAGTTATTTTCATCGCATATCTAATGTGGTTCTTCTCCCACACTCTTCAGCAAACGAACCAATTCATCTTTTCCGGTGCTTCCCTGATCCTGTCAGAATTGCTTTCAATTTTGAGTAACTGCATTCTGGTCCTATCACATGCAAGCGCGTGCATTCATGGTCAAGTAGCATCACATAAATCTTGCTGCAAACTACTGACGCATGAATGTCTAACTGCTTCTGCTGAACATCGGTGAGCAAACGCACACATTTTTACTAAGAAGTTTTTACCGCTTATAAGTTTAATGGACATATAAATTAATCTAAAAAAGTCGAATTTTCTGACCTGGATCTGGACACTGCTCCTGCTTGAAGCACTTTCCCTTGTGTCTCACCAGGCCGTGCAAACACACGCACCCGCCTTTACCGCAACCAGAGCAGTTCTGCAAAATACAATAGTTTACACAGTGTGCGCTAGAAGTGCGAAGTTCACATTCTACATGGCCTCAAGTTTCGAATACTATATTTCGTCGATGCTGAAGGGCGTAGAAAAGACTCTTTTGCTTCCTTTTTTCTCGCGACAGCTATCTTTTTTGTCTCCTGATGAAATAATTGGGAGGAGTGCTCGCTCACCGGCCAGTGGTTCTCGCATGTCGCATCGCACGGTGTGTCTCCGTTGCACTCCCTGTACTCCTCATTGGCCGGACACTGCAAATGCATTCTCATACAAACTGAAAAGCCGGCTGGCCTCAAGAAACACTGATAATACTCAGTCGTACTCGATACTCGGAGGGACTCAATGTTCAGGTAATGATGCGTGACCAGTCACTAAACTGATAATCAATATGAGAACCCTACTGTCTCGAGCCAGCGCCAGAAATCACTGGAGGAACTGTGATCCCCATGATGGATTTACCATGTAACTGAGTGAGTAAGTAAGTAAGTAAGTGAGAAAATAAGAAAGTAACTATTTAAGTAAATATGTAGCTATGGAAGGAAGTGAGTAATGCTGCGCAAATTTCATGGGGTGCAAAGGTGTAAAACAGGTTTATGCACCCTTTCATAACTTTTTTCCTAGTGAAGCTACAACTTCCAAACTTGATACAGGGATTGCAAGCCACGTTTGGATTTTGTTCAGTATGAGCTGAGTTACACGAGTTTTACACTCTCAGAGGGTGGAATTCCACCCATGAAATTTGCGCAGCATAAGATAATTGACCTTGGGAAAGCTGACACAGTTCGGTCGATGTTTGCACTCCGGATCGTCCGGCTGACAGAAGGCGCGCTGCAATGCATGGACTGAATAGAAGGAGATCGGTTATTTTATACGTCACTTCAACTATATAATACAATTGGTCAATAGGGGCTATTATGGTATAAAAAGAAGTCTCCAACCAGCTCAATCAGTATTCACTGACTCTAACGATGCACTGCATACCAGGTCCGCATTTCTTCGATCCACACGAGTTTTCTGCAGAGATGTTTTTTTGTGTTACTGGACATAAATGTTATTTAAAATACTACAATAATACTCACGCTTGGGTACACATTCAGCGGTTGGAGGGCAGGGAGCCGTGATACAGTCGGATATTACCATCTGCATGCAGCTTCATTTCATTGCATCCTATTTTTCTAATTCACTTGGTTTAATATAAATGAACTGTCGCGTGCAGTTTTTTTTGTGCAGTTTCATGAGTGATATACGTTATTCAGATCCTCCAGAAAGGGATTCGCTTCCCGATCTGCGAAAAGTGGGAGAACCCCTTTCCGGAGATTCGTGCTTATTGAGGAGTAACTTAAAACGTGACTGACCTGACACACAGTCCCGGGACGATCATTGCACTTGAGTTCGTTGCAGTCATTTCCCTCTAAATTTTAATAAATCTTTTTTTAATAAAATTTATTTTTTAAAAAGTTCATTAATTCACGTTTGAAATCGGCAAGAACCAGCCGAAAAGTGAGGAGAAGAAGAATCTGAAGAGAAGAACTCTAATATCGTCTCAAAATGAAGATTTCACTCACCATTGCAAAAAGGTTGAGAGTTGAATGCCGACTCGTTCGATACCAAATTATCCGCTTTCAAGCACGACAAGCCAATTTTTGTTTATCCTCTAAACACTGATCACTCCTTACAATCGCTTGGAATCGACAGACACACAAATAAATGAACAGGGACGCGCGCTCGGCGTTCGCTGAGCTATCGGGAATTTTCTCCCCCAATAAAAAGGGGTAAACAGACGTCCTTGAACCAATGCGATGGCTATCTGCAAAATGGAGTGGAACCGAGCAGCATTTCAACAGTCGGAATGTGATTCAAAGCAAAAACATCGCCTCCACACATAGATTGCAGACTGGAATCAGAGTTATTATACTGTTCATAGGTACTATTTCTTTGTCAAATATAGATATGGAATAATGCACCACCTGTAGATGTTGTTGAAGTGCCTTTATGTGCACTAATAATTTTTGAAAGTCCGATGCTCTTGAAAAAAGTTGCATTTGTGCCCTTTCTGTGGTCTCTCCCAAATTCCAACGCAGCAACCCTCAATAATTCCGTGACTTCAATCTGAATGAGCTAGTGCAATCGAGGAGTGGGATCTTCTCTCTCTAGCGTGTTTCAGCAAGGAGTGACGTCGAGATGTACGATTGACGGAGAAGGAACAAACAGGAAATGAGGGCATGAGAGATACACCCACTCAGGGAACGAAATTTCCAGCCTTCCAAGGACTGTTCATGACTATTATGAGATATAACCCGATTTTACAATTTCTCTCAGACGCTGGGTAAGAAGAGTTGGAAATTTCGCGCTCAGGATTGAGGATTGCGTCAGGGCATGTAAGTGTGTTGATGTTCCGAATCCTTGTCTATAGAGGCCGAACTGTCTGGGATACAGCCAATCAGTCAACTGATGTTAGAAGGAAAAGGGCGCCAGCTATTTACTCGAGTACTTTCTCTCGTTCGAGTCCCAACGAAAACAGTTATTCATCATACGTATTTCCCCCCTCTTTATAAACAAACCAACGGACAACACCTAGTGACAAGGAAGTGTACATACCGTATGTCAGAATATCGTAAAATAGCAAAAGCATGATGTTCCTGAGCCCTCAAAGGTTCGTTTTAACACACTTCCTACCACTTGTCATGATACCGGCTGACAACCTAGTGGTCCCGATACATACGGTCCATAAATACTCATATTCTCCCTTTTCTCATCTGGATGTCCACTACGGCGCGGAACGCAATGAAATCTTCATTTTGAGGCAGCTCTTTTTTGGATACACAAAAACGGCAATATAAATAGCTGCGGAAAGCGTGGGTATGACGCTATATATTGCAGCAGATCTCTGTAGCGAGGGAAGAAGACAACAATCAAAAGAGTGCTGGTCGCAACTGAAGTTGCAGCATACAGAGTGCGAACTCTCTAGCATGTGCCTTTCTACAGTGAAGCGGACTCATATTCTAAAGAGTCCACAATCTGTTCTCCTCATTGTGAGCAGTATCTCGCCAACTATCTAAGAGAGTTGAGTTCACGGCACATGTTAGAGAGTTCGCGCTCTGTGCACTGCCCACCCTCTCGTGCAGCCGATTTGTTTTCTCTCCTCAACAGCTCACGGGGAAATAAGTCTACGACTTCGAAAGTCTAAGCTGGACAGCGACGACTTCAAAGTCCAATAGGCGCAGGGGAGCGGGGTGGTTAGACTTCTAGACTTATTTCCCTCTGAGAAGACCGTCTTTCCCTATCACATCATTCCACAGGCCGGTCAACATTACAGAAAGGCCTTTGGAGTGAGAGAGCGTGTGAAATCGAGAGGGACTCTCTCACTTTTGTACACTCTCTCGCTCTAACCCTGGTCTGTAGGTTTGGAACCATGTGCTATCAACCATTTGTTGTCACCTAATTGTAATTGTATCCATGAGATAAATACATACATTTATGCATAAACACCTTTAGTGGAGCTATTTAAAGCCGCAAAGTAGAGAGGAGTGACAAGTCATTATCTCTTCTGGGTAAAGAGAAGGAAGTGCGCCCTTTGCCAGGCGGACGTTCATACAACCAACTAATTATAGTTCAAAGGCTCCAGAAAGAAGTGCACACTTCTAGATACTTTTCTTCGCTACTGAACCCTTTATGCGAATTTGAGTGGGCTGTGACAAGTGCCCCGCACGGCTTCCTGTTTATGAAAATTGATTCCTTTGGCAATTAGAGAAGGCCACACTTGACGTGATGTTTCCATGTTTTCTTGACTTCTACGCTATAAAAATACCTCTGCCCTCAATTCCAGAGCATGAGAGTATTGTTTTTCTTGATCTGAACATAAAACCAGCGTGAGTGAGTGTTCTTTCCGAATTGCCTGTCCTTCCTGCTCGCTAATAGCTCCTTGCGGGGCAATTAATTACTCCAACTACGCCGTTTCCGAGATTAGTTCATTTCCTCTTTCTCTTTCTCTCTTTCTGACCTTTTTGCTCTGCCGGCGGGCTTGCGCATCACATTACTTTCGTGCTTTTTCAGCGCGCGTCACTGAATACCCGGATTGCTAATTTCCGGATCCGTGCAATTATTTTATGTATTCATCCGAGTGTGTAAACCGCCCAACCGCACGTTTCCCACAAATGCGAAATTGAGTGTGTACATTGTGGTTCAAATCGGAAGTTTTTCGAGATGACAGTGAGCGCTGGGGCCTATAGTCTAGTGTTTGAAAGTATGAACGATGCGGGGGTAAGCAAATTGGATAACACCTGGGAACACCGGAAACGGAGTGTCTGATTCAATTTTTTCTCTATTATTGGGCCGATAAACATCCATCGATACGACAAATAGTGTTTTAAAGTGGTAATGTTGTTCGTCTGTGGCTGATATGCTAGAGAGTTAGAGAAGTACGATAACTGAGTTTTGCCACATCTCGTCATCCAACAAAGCGAATTTCATTGCTGTTTTGCTCACGAGTTTCAGGAAATGCGATAAAGAGCTCGTCTCTGCTCATTCTAGTGCGAGTTTCGCACCCTTTCAACGCTCCGAACTCCCACCGGGATTCCGATTTTCCAAACGCTGAAACTTTGATGCGCACGCTCGTGGGTGGCACACGAATGAGATTAGAGATGAAAAGGAGTTCGTTTCTTTCCATATCCGATTTTTTTCTTGCATTTGCATCAATACAACCCACTTTGAGAACTCCTAACTGCGAATTGGTTCGGGAACCCCGGAAATCCGGGAGACTGACTTGCGAAATTAAATATTGATGCCGCAGGGGCCCTTTACTTCCTCATGTTTTCGTGCAATTGAAACGGATACCCAATAATTAATTATTTCTGATATTTCGTCAGAGTGCAAATAAATTCAGAAAGATAGACTTGATTAAACAACGAGCGTCAAATCGCAGAGTTTTTAAAATTTCGTTTACCTACTAAGACCAAGAATTTGCGATTAGGTGAAATGGAGAAGGTTCCCACGTGGTCGGTGCTGGGATCTCAATGTCCAATTGTCCCATGTTTTCCCTCCCTTCTCAACTTTCTCTCGCCCCCATCAGAATGCATTTGATGCACTCTTTGTTCTTCTCCCACTGTGCATGCATACATACGTAACGCAATTTCCTCTTGCGCGCTTCTGCAGAATGTCTCCATATTTCTTCTGCGCCCGATACATCCAGATCTAGCTCGTACCGAGAATTGGGTAATTTAACACGCCTCCTAAGCTCCAGAATAGACATTCAACAGTGACGGTTCAATTATTTTATACGGAGATAGAAATTCGTGGAAAAGTGTGAGAAGAGAAAATGGTCGGAAAGAACAACTAGTTGCATCGATATTTTTAAAAGAATACTGAGAGAAAGCGAACGATTCCATTTCAAACATTACCGCTACTGACCCCTTTCTGGAAGAGGATTGACCAGTCAATTTAGTGATTTCCCTACTTCGTTAGTATCTTATTCAATCTCTCGTTGATTATCACATATTGAATTGAGGGGGCGTTAGACGTAGTAGGTAATGTACTGTATTCGAGCTTTATCAGTACCATACTGATACCGTCTGGAAACCGGCAAATAGCATCTGCTCTGTAACCTTATCCCACGCGTGACAATACTTCCTTAGTCATAGATCCGCCCCAGTACCCCACTGGTCATGGAAGAACTCAGAGACCAACCACTTCTTTCTTTCTCGACCCGATATCGCGTGATGCCCGTTGAAATGTTGCCCCGGGGCCCGGATGAACACTCCTAGTCCTCATCTTTCCCCACCCCATCCTCTTTAGGGCTTCAACCCGATCGATCAAACGGGGCGCTGAATCGCTAAATAGGATGCTATACCTCACTTCACGGTTGTCCGCGCGCGTGGCGAAGCGCGTCTGACGCGCGGTCGTGGTTGACGGATCCGCGAGCGCGCGCGGATAAACAGCGTCTCTCGAGTTGGCGCGCTCCCTAGCGCGTCGTGAGCCGAAAAGAGTGAGCGATATAGAGAAGCAGATGGAAACGAACCAATAATAAGATATATCGTCATTACTCTCATGGTTTAATCGTCGCTTTTTGGACGACTAAATGATAGGGACACCGACATATAATAGGACCATCGAGCAGGGGATACTTCCCCCTCACTCAACGATTTCTTTATGCAAGCCTCTTCTTAACTAGGGGTATTTAGGTGTTCCTGGATCGGAGATAAAACTCAAGAATGGGGGCGCAGATTACCTTTCTGTAGGGTACACTTAGGGGCACTAAGTGTTTCCTCTACGACAAAAGTCAAGAAAGTAGGAGGAAAATGCCGAGAAAGTCGTGCAGTGCACCGTGTAATGATTGGGATTGTTTGTTGCAATGCTGAATTAGTAAGTGAAATCTGCATTTTGAAATCGTGAATTTTCGATTGAGTCAAGGGCGAAGAGTGGAGAGAGCGTGCGGCAACTTTCCCAGGACCATTCCGAATTCTCGCAGAAAGATTTTGAGCCCACGCGACTTCGCGGAATGCGTGAGACTCGGGGAGCGCCGAAACACTCTCTGAACCCGCTTCTCCCACATCATATCACGAGGAGCAAGCCTCCAGAAAGGGGTCAGACAGCGCAAATTTCACAAGGGGAAAGCTTGGAATTCCCGCAATCTCGGCTCCCAGCGAAGACGGAAATTTGAATTCTTTTCGTGGCGTGTAAAAACTGTTTTCAAACCAGCAAAAATATCAAGTCTCTAACCTCCCCCCCCTGTGAAATTTGCACTGCATTAGAGAGCGGTTGCGAAAATAAGAGCCTGACCCCTTTGTGGAGGCCTGGAATGATGTGCTCTTTCAATTAATCCTGCTTGATTCGAATTTTGTCGCTCTGAGGAGCAGGAAACTTCTTACCCCGCGCGCCAATTTGTGCATCAAAAGAGCTTCCGATCGAATTAGAGAAGACACAACCCAATCGTCATCTACGTGCTAATTTTCACATTCAGATTTCCTCAGAGAATGTATATGCTGAAATTGAGGCATAGCTCGACCCAAGGCATCACTGAACCTTCGCCCTTACATTTAGGATTCATAAGTACCCCCCTTTTTAAAGTTTCGCTCAAAATACCTTCGAATCTTCGCACGAAATCTCGTTCTCACGCTTTTCTCATTTCAAAATCTGTCGTCACTCTTCGCAAAACACAACTATCGAGATGATTCCTACTACGATTCCGTGATGTATCCCCCCCTCTCTCTCTCTCTCTCTCCTCTCCTCCTCTTGTCGGTCCATGAATTATGATCACGAACTCTGAGCGCGATATCGCAGCCGTCGGCAATTCATCTATATCGCTCGCTCTCTAAACCCCGGAGACTCCGCCCCCTCCAGGTCCCCCCCTACAGTAGAGAGATCCTCCTCATTTCATAGTACGGAGCAACCGCGGAGAGGCAGTTTCCCCCCTTCCTACAGCTCCCCCGCCCCCCTTCAGTGAGTACTTTTCAGCATTCGATTCATAGCTCCTCTCCAGAAAGGGGTCAGAAGCGAGAGACAATGAGTGATAGTGTGAGAGAGAGATTCCCCGCCCCCTTGAGCAAGTTAGTCTTCCCCTTGTTGTTCGAATGCTTATCTCGTTTGCCTCTTCTGATTGCAGCAATTTTACTCGGAAAAGCGGGGCACATCACTTCATAGACCGGTCAGGCATTAGGAAAGGGGAGTCCCTCTCTATTTCCCATCCTATCCCTCTCCTGACCACTTTTTGGAGGCTTTAGCCGCTGGTTAGTCGTTGGTTGCAGCTTGCAATTTTCTTGCAATCTCGCATTATTCCTCTCCAGAAAGGGGGTAAGACGGATCCTCCCACTCTGACATACTTTCTCATCGTTTGCACCTTTCTTGACGTCAGGAATGACGTCTTTTGTTCGAGTGACCCGCTTGCTAGTCTTTAGTTGCAGAGTAATTTTGGGGTTGCGTGTGCACAAACAAAATGCCACACTTCCCATGCATTCGATGACGAATCGCGTGCTTCTCAGTTTCCGAAATTGCACCGCTCATGAGTTGTTTATCTGCCTTTGAAAGACGAGTCGCCACGAGTCGAAAGAGTTGCTGCGGGAGCACGCAATCTTGCTTCTGCTTCCTATAGTTAGAGGATTTTGCTTTTATTCCCGCAGCTTTAATTTGTTTCAAGGAGAAAACTCTTCAAAACCACAAGTTTTCATGGCGAGCGCACGCAGTGGAGCAATATTCTTCCAACCCATCCCTTTTATTCAAATAGCATGCCCAACATGTAAATGTCTAGATGTAACTATGTAGTAATATATAAGAAATTTATCACGTTATTTGTTTTTTTTATTAAAAAAACTTACAATTCTTCAATTTGTCTCTCAGGAATGCGCGTGTCCTTCTCATCTCTTCTCGCTTTTCTCGCAGTTCTCATTGGTCTCTCGATGGCCATTCCCCCCAGTGACACCGAGGCAGCCATGAGATTCAGTAAGTTTATTTATTTTATTTATTATTTTATTTAAAAAAAATTTTTTATTGTATCTACTACTATCCAGGATAGTATAGAAAGTCGTTTCGTCGGGCCCTGTGCGAGCATGGGGTTGAGGTAATTTGGTGCATAATTTTATCGCTTTCTTTAGTTTTAGTCAATTTTAGTGGACAAGCCGATATCCCAAATAGTATTGAGAATAGAAATTCGAGTTATTTTGCCAGTCTGATGTAGAATTGTATGAGAAACCCATCGACAGGAATGACTCAATGTATGCGACTATCACTGGCGTTTGGAAGATATAATTGTTGATTGTTATTTTATTTCTGTTGCTCTCGAGGGAATTTTCGACAGCACTTGCATCGTTGATACGCAATATTCACGAGATTCATGAATAGCGTTTTTTTATGACAATTGCTGCAAATTGCGTGGGGTTTTGATGTAATTGTTGTGAGATTTGGAACAAATCTTTGAATGCAATCTGAAAGCGAAACAGGTCTACGAATTCAGCAGCATAGGCACCAAGCGAAAACTCTAAAGGTGCCACTCCTCTTCATCTAGTCCAAGCCACATGATTCCAGACATACAGATCAGGGTTAGAGCGAGAGAGTGTGCAAAAGTGAGAGAGTCCCTTTCGATTGCACACGCTCTCTCACTCCAATGGCCTTTCTGTAAGGTTGACCGGTCTGTGGAATGATGTGAAGCGATTAGACGTTCAAAGACATCGCTTCATAGCATATAGTTCTGATTTCGTAGACTCATTCCCTATGAAATCATAGCAATGATGAATTCTTCAGCATAGCATACGAGATGAAAAAAGTTATTATAGAAAAAAGTGTTTGCCAAGCGATATAGAACATTTTCGGAATGAGTAGAGAAGGGGCCATTGGTAATTTCACCTAATTTCCACCCTTACCTTTTTTTTAGAAAACGGGGACATTAGATCATATGGGTTGGTTGCCTAATCGTATTCCCTGACATCAACAACCACGAGGCACATACATAGGCATAGGGTTGGAATTTTCACCTGCTTTGTATAGAATAGAGACAATATTGTCGTACAGCCACATAGGATTGAATTAGTGTGGCGCGTGGTAGACAAAGCACAAAGCTCAGCTGCTTGAATATTCACTAGAGGGGGCATATCGGTGACAAGTTGTGAGCGCTCTCTGTGTACACAATACCGCGATTGCATTCGTAATCCTCTGTTTTGACCAGTTGCGCTTACTGAAAATGCACGATTATCACGTTCCACTTTTAACTCGATTGCCGAACTCATCATCCTCGAAGTTTAATCTCACTTTTTAAAAATTCTCCAATATTACACGTGCGACGTCCTCTTTTGAACCAAAATCTCGAATTCACTTTTCCCGAGTCCCGTCTGCTGTGCCCTCGCGTGTCTAAATACACTATCAATTCATGAGTTGTCCCTGCTTTTTCACTAGGAATTCTTTGAAAATCGTATATTTTCCCACAGCTACAACGATGAAATCTTGTTCGTCTCTGTGAGACGGGGTATTCATAAAGTCCCTTTCCCCAGTGAAGCCGAGGCGGAATGTCCCTCGGACCAACGACCAAGTAGACATGAATTTTCGATGAATTGTCTCCTCTTTTTCAGTGCGAAGCCTGAATCGATACAGCCAGTTGCTCGACGACCTGGACATGTACAACGACAGGTACGGTAACGATTATCGATCGATCGATCTGAATAATTATTGATTTTTTCCAGCCCGATCAAGCGCGCGTCGTTGGCGGGCCCGCGACCGCTGCGATTCGGATAAGTCGACCGTGCCACCGCACCCGCCGCACCATCGCGACTACACCACGACCGTAGTAGATCACTGTTGTGTTTCTCCTTCCCATCCTCCAGTCCCATTGTTTAATCTCGCACGGCCCTTTCCTCCTCTTCCCCTTTCCCTCTCTCTTCTCTTTTGGTTATCAAATTGTAAGAAAATAAATAAATGTACTGCGATTGGAATAAAGAGACTGTTACGATGTTGAAAGACCTGCGCATAGTCGAATGTTGGAATACATGAAATAGAGATGTGCTGATCTTTAAAAAAGAATTTACTAATAACAATCATATTGATAGTCGCGGAATAGTAATCAGTTGTCGACGTAAGTCCTCTTGATTCCAGTGATTTCTCTTGATTCCAACTTATCTTTTTACCTTTTGAGCATGTATTTCATCATAGTAACGGAAGTATGAGACAGCATTTATGTGTTGGAGATAATAGTGAGATGAGATATTCAAAAGGTTCATCGATGTTCTGTTGACTGCTGCGTAGGGTTAACTTCGCAAGGAATGAGTAAGGGAGAGAACACAGAGTTTTTACTTGCTGGGCCCGAAATCAAAGTGGAAATGAAAAGAATTCTTACTGATTTGTGGGTCCTACAATTCTGCACAAATATTTCCAAAATGTTCGCAAATTGCGAATTCTCATAATTTGGATGCAGTGAGTAACTCTCACAGGATGTACTACCCTCAACGCATCGGAAAGAGTTTCAGCGAGATCAAGTTAGAGAATGAGAAAATCACCGAGAGATTATGCGAAACGAGAGAGTCAGACAACGAAAGACGTTCTTGGCATGGTGCCAACTCAATGGCGTGCCATCCTGAAAAGTTCCGACTGCTCTTTACTCCGACGATGACGAATATTCAAAATTTTGCTAAAAAATTAAACCGAACATTTTGCTAAATTTTCGATGAAATCCACCTATTATCCGGATGAAATTAACACGAAAGTGAAGAATTAATAACGCCCACCGTGGTGAGTAAGATGATCTTACACATTTTCGTTGAGTAAAAACTGTTTTCATTTTTGTGTGCTTCCATTCGAAATGTGTCCATAAATTTATATCAGTATCGTGAAACGTAAATGCAACGCTGTCAAGCTCAATTTCACCTCTCTCTAAAAGAATTCCACTCCTCGGAAATATGTTTTTATTTATTTTTATACCTAATAATTTTAGTTCTCTATTACATTAAAAAGGTATTAATCACATGCACATATTGTTGATTATCAAGTGCAGAAAAGGCAATCCATGATCGACTATAAAACACGTGAGTTTGGTGTGTTTTGCAGATCATTTCCATTGTGATCACGCAATTCAATTAGTTTTCACATTTCCATCTCATTCCATCCATCCCTTGTCTCTTCTTTCTCCTCCTCCCTTCATTCCCTCCTTTTCTTCTCGTTACGAGTGGTCGCCCGAGCTCTCTTCACCATGGCCACCTCCTCCTCCTCTTACTACTCGGGGTAAGGTACCCTCCCCCGTTCTTCGACCGTACCCTCCCCCTTTCTCGTCTACCGTACCCTCCTCCTTGCTCAACTACAGCTCCGTTCTCTCCTTGTTCAGCTATCGTACCCTCCTCCCCTTGCTCATCTACTATACCCTCCCCGGATCATCTACCGTACCCTCCTCCCAATGCACATCTACCGTACCCTCCCTCTTGATCATCTACCATACCCTCCCCGGATCATCTACCGTACCCACCTCCCCTTGCTCATCTACCGTACCCTCCCCCTTGTTCATCTACCGTACCTCGCTCGTCTACAGTACCCTCCTCTGCTCATCTACCGTAACCATTCTACCATATCCTTCCAGCTCATCGACCACTTCTAATGCTGCGGCGATGCCCAAGAACGCCGACTACTACCTGCCGCCCATCGTCAGATCACTCGGCGCAGATGTGAGATCGATTACCGTACTCCCCTTGGTTACCGTAACCCATCTACCGTATCCCAGGTGCGCGTCGACAAGGTGCGCCTGCAGTGCAAGACACTCGACGACGGACGGTACGGTATCTTCTGATATACTGTAGCTCCAGCTCTATCGCAAACTGATTCCGTTCTATTCAGGTTCCTCTACACGTACACTATGGATCTCGCGCAGGACAAGCCCACGCTGCGCACCGACTCGGGTGAGATCAAATATCAAGCTAGAAATATCATAGACCAGAGTTCAAAGATCAAAGATCATCCCACTTATTCAGAAGTCTCTGGCTCGTCGCGCGCTTCTCGATCGAGCACGAGCAAGAAGGCGGCAAAGTATGATTGCGTAATGATGACGCAGCCAATCGATAATCAAAGATATCTACAGTAATCTCTCTCAGGTCCGAATCGGAAACTGACTACTCGGTTAAATCGTTTCACGTCCGTCGACAGAAGCACCCGCCCGTCAAGTCGACGCCGAGTGAGTTGTGCAGATGCCCAGCCCACTCTCAAGCTCTGCCCCCCTCCCAAGTCCCGCCCATTCTAATCTATGACGTCATCAGCTGATCGTCCGATCGACCGCGCGCTGTCGACGAGAAGCATCCACGGCTTGACCGAGATGACGATGAGATCGGATGAGGAAGAACTGTCGTCTGCTGTCAGTTGATCTTTGTAGTTTGATCTCTGATCTCTGGTCTTTGCTCTTCCATATCGGGTTTGTCACATGTGAACTCTGATCTTTCCAGATCCGCCAGGAGGTCGACGTCACCTTCTACATCTTCGCGAAGACGGCGCGCGGCGACTTGTGAGTCGGAGTCGGGCTCCGCCCACCGCAAAACCCCGCCCTCTTCTAAGTCCCGCCCCTTTTCAGCTACCGCCGCCGCATCACGGACGCCTTCCTCGGCCACACGACGCTGCGCCGCGTGCTGCGTTCGCTCGCCCAGTACTGTGGACAGGCCTTCAAGTGAGTGCAAGCCACGCCCCCTTCCAGACTCCGCCCACATGGGAGTCCACCCCATCAGCCAATTTCAGGAACTGGCTCCGGGACCTCTATATCCTGCCCGGCGACGGCGCGCTTCTCAAGGACTCCACCAAGTGGCAGCAGGTGAGGACTCCGCCCCTCACGAGGCCCCGCCCACTTCTGCATCAACCCCCCTCACGAGGCCCCGCCCACTCCCGACTCCACCCCTCGATTGCAGGTGCCTCGCAGCAACATCTCTCTGACTCTCGGCGACCTGCGCTACCCCGGACACGATCTCACTAGCGGAATGGCGAGTTTTGGTGTGAAAATCAATAATTAAAAAAAAACAAATTACCCAAATACGGTAAATTTGTAGTAAAAAAAGTGAAAATTCTTTCTAAATTAATTAAGTTATTTTAAGGTGATCATCGTCGATCTCCTCGGCGTGCGCAACCTCTCCGATCTGAGAAGGAAGAAGTAACGAGGCTCCGCCCCCTTCGATATCCCGCCCCTTTTCTTATAAGCCCCGCTTACTCGCTGGCGCTACGCCCAGTTGATGCCTCGCCCCCTTTGATCACCGCCCTCCATTCACGTCAACTCATATGTCTAGAAAGCAGTAAATGCGATAAACGATATGAGACAATTTGTTGTTTAGTTCGACAGAAGAGACAAAACCTTGGTATCTAGGAATTGAACAGAAGCTGAGCGTTTAGATTTTTTTGTGATCTTTTTTGTGATCTTTTATTCCGTGTCATATTAGAAGACATAGACTGTTTCATAAAGAATTGTATAATAAATTATAATTTATATTCGCCCCTCCCAACTGGATTTGAAATTTGACAAGAAAAAAAGGGAAGATATGGGTAGGGGCCACAACGTGGATAGCCGATTTTCGACGTTAGGGTGGAAATCATATAGAATAGATGCATCATGGTCTCATTAAGACAATACTTTTTGCCGTTTGTCAATATCTTGCCTCTGAGCCGAGATACACCTCGAAATCTGCACGCGAATCGCTAGTGGGAGAAGCATCAAACTGGGGAGAGGAGAGAAAGGGGCGGAGTCTTCTTTCACCCCTCTGGTCAGGCCCTCTCCATTCCCCACGCTCTCTCATCGGTCAGACGGTGAGGGAGAGAGTATATGAAATGGAGAGAGCGCTCCCCTCTCCTCTCCCTCGATAGGGAGGGATTTGCGAGTTCAAACGTTCATGTCTACACTCTCAAAACTGCACACTCTCTCGCCTCTCTCTAGCCTGTCTCGCCCCCCGCGTCCGAGACGGCGCTCTAGCACGGCCCCCGGAGCGCCGACACACGGCCCCCGGAGCTCCGACATTAGACTAGCCGAAATGTCGCGGCAAAAAAAAACGGAACAGTAAAACAATGTATTTCAATCGTCTCGCTAAACAACGGAAAGACGTTCGAAATTCAAATTTCATTGACAATCAGGGAGAGAACGTGCTTCATCATTTGAAAAATCACACGGGTCCGAAAAAATGTGTACTTTTTGACGGCTCGAATCGCAAACTGATCTCGATAATCACAAATCGTTGTGAGACAATTCGAAAATACTCAACACGATTCAGGGAACGTGATTCAGGGACTACGTTTTACTGTAGGTTTTTGAAATCGCGGGAAAACCCTGAGATTTTTACTGATCCTTTGCGACATTTTTCAATGGCCTATGTCGGCGCTCCGGGGGCCGTGCTCTAGCTCCAGTGCCGCTAACCAGCACAAGTCGTCATTCTACAGTCATTTCCGTACTGAAATATTTCAAAAGAGTAGCACAATTCACGATTCTATAATTACGTCCTAATTTCTGTTTAGATGTCACGGATAACATCATGAGAATCAAAATCTTCTTGGGCAAAACATGGAGCATCACTGGAAGCATAAAAACAAGCACTTTTATTTTTTGTAACTGCATTTTAGCCACATTGCCGTGGACGGACTAACTTTGCCCAGGGCGCATTCGATAGAGCAAACCACTAGCTACAAGACAAGACCTAACTCAATTCAAACGGTTTAGAACTATGCTTGTGCTACTCCATGGCGTTTCTTGCTTTCCCCTTTCAAGGAAAAGTGGGCGGAGACTGCGGATGCTAGATATGGGAAGAACTTTCCGAATTTCACTTGAGATGACGGAGATCTTTGACGACTATTGTAAATTATTTCGTATTTTTTTCTAGTACGACCAAGTTAGAATTTTCTCCAATTTGAAAAAAAATAGACAGCGGACTCATTGATACCGCGTTGGCGCGTTCTGCCATTAAAATCATCAGAACAGCTTCTCTCGACTCCTCCATTTTTCTTTTTTTATCTTCTAGCAATTCAGTTTACAGAGTTCTTTGAACTTCCAGAAAGGGCTAAGGTAAAATATGATTTGGTTTTCGCTCAACCTTTAGTGAAAATTGTAGGAACGGCGACTAGCCAGTCAAACAACGTTCGACATTGATAAACGAAACATTGACCACTTTTCAGACTCCGCCCACCGATTCGCACCTCATCCGCGCTTGCCACGGGAACTATGGTGATGATTGGTTATTGACGTGGCGTAATCATGGCAACCTGTTATTAGATGGATGGCGAGATATCAAATTATGCTCGATCTCCTTATACTTTGTCGGGCAAATATTTCACTCACCTGTGCTATTCGAAATACCTACTAGGACAAAGTTTTATTCAATAGCATATATTTATGGATACGACTATGATTTAATAATGCGTATAAGAATTCGTTACACATTTATCGAAAATTTCTTTTCGAGAATCTTTTAAAACCTAGAGTACAACGATATGGTAGGACGAATGAGAAGTACTTTCACATTGATGATGTTGAGTGAAAGAGATTGTGTGAGAGTCGGCGGAGGAACTTGCACTGCTGAAAATATTCGACTCTTATAAAAGTTCGCCAACTTTTCTCGCATCTAGAACAAAAAAGAGTGCATACGTTGGTGAACGAGCAACACTTCTTCAGTCGTTTTGGTAGGCACTTATTTAGTGAGGAGAAGATCGTATGGCGATAACTGCAATCAATTATTCTATATTTCCAGAAAGGGGTCAGTGGCGAGTTTTTGAACTACTTATATTGTGACGAACTTTATACATTCTAGGGGTTCTCCAAATTTTTTAATTCCATGAAATTAAACGGTGCGCGTCAATTAAATGGACAGAATAGCTTGCCTTTTTACACAAAACAGGAACAAGAGCGGGTCGATTGCAGGGTAGATGGTAGCTAGTGACATCAAATACATTCCGACTGCGCCGAAATTACGCCCTGTACAACATTTAACTATTTAATTTTTGTTTTTTCTAAAATAAAAAAAAGCGTCGAAATAAATTTACCTGTGAGTGGCAGTATTATCAAGCATCCTACGGGCGTGAACGATATTGTGAGGGGAACGACGGTCTGAAATGCTGTTTTAGCAGTGCCTAACTTTTTTTTGTAATTTAAATGGTGCTAAAATTAAAATGAAAAATAGTGCTAAAATCTTAGTGAAGTTTTGGATTTGCTACATTGTTTGTGTGCCTATCCTAAGCTTCATGAACTAAACCTGACCTGTACGATAAGTGCGCGAAAGAACTGTCGATGAGTACCAGCTCGTATGTTTGACTCTAAAATTTTTTCGAAATACAATTGTATAAAACAATCTTTGCAACCTTTCGACAACTCTCGCATCATGCGCACTATTGCACTGGCGCAGATGAGCATAACCACTGTAAAACTTCGAATTTCCGATATTCATTATTTCTACCTACCGCCCAGCATAAAAATCACTCCGAAAATGCACAGCGTGCACGCAACGATTGCCCAATTCCACGTCATACCATTCTTATCCGATTCCTGAAATACTTTAAATTTTAATCAAATACAGTTTTCTATCTTTGAAAAAATAAAATTTCCACTGATATTCGACCAATCCTTTGTAGCCGATCAATAAATTAACACAAATTCATCAATAATTAATAATCAATTAATTAGTCACTGCATATACAACATGGAAGTGACCAAACGGTCGTGACATGTTGATTCCATAATAAATGAACATGTCAGTGACCAATTGTGCTTCCGGTTTCCAGTTCTGAAAAAAAATCAATTTTCAGAGTTGAACCTAATCAAATTCCCACTTCACTTGGCTCGAAATGCGAAATGAGAAATGCCATTATTGCGTTGAAAATGATCTCAAATACGACTCCTAAGATCGTCCAGTGAATTATTGTGAAATCGACCAGAAACGATGATGTTCTGAATCAAACACCTGTGTAAAAATTATTTTTCCACAGTGAAAATACATAAAAGCACTGACTGCTCACTTCGACAAGACCATGTAGCGGTAGATGAAATGGTAAGAAAGGAGGACGAATGTTTGATAGAAGAGTAGATTGAATGTGTAAATAGAAGCAGCTCCTGAGAGAATAGTTAATAATTTTCACTGATTAAAATATAATACTCTACTTTATGATTTTTAAAAGGTACTCGCGTACCGAGCATTACTGTGCTAAACACCGTAGCGCCCTGAACATCAACACAAATTCGGAACTTTGAAAAATCATAACTCCTTTCAAAAAATCGTAATAATATGCGATTTTTTGCATTCTAATTAGAAAAGAATTTTTTTTAAATACAAATTTCTTATTTTGCAGTGCCAGGTCCCTTTAACTAATTATTCACCAATTAAAAGCGGCCACTTCTCTGTATCCATTCCAAAAACAACAAACGAGTACTTTCCCATATGAATGTTCTGAAAAAAAGGAAATGCGATTTTAAAAAAAATCGCCATTTACAGGCGCCACAATAGCGTTCGATAGTGCGATGATGACGTCAATCCCAGCCGTGATGTAGATGAGAATAGAGTAGCTGAAATGTATTTCGAAATCTGATCAAAACACCATTTTCGCATGTCAGAGAGGCAATATAAAAGTAAAAGCAATAGCAAGCAATATAAAAGTAGCTTCCTTTAATGAAACCTGCGTACTCACCTTCCCAGTGCGATAACTTTCACCTTCTTCACTAGTACGACAAGCAACAGATTCGAGAAGAAAGCAAATACGGCAACGATCCATGTGAAAATCATGTACACAATGGCGCTGGACATTGGTTTTTGCCTCACTTCAATCCCATAAAGTGTCCATGAATTGCAACCAAACGGACCCCGCCCACTTATTCGCTTTCCGATTCTATAGTTAAAGACACACGTGCACCCGCGTTGATTTCCGACCACGAGGCCAAGTTGCATTGAGAGAGACGTATGATTATGTTAGAGAAGGTGGCGATATATTGACGATTGGGGTCGAGAGATTGCAAGTGTTTCCTTGACTCTTTCGAGTTGCGGGCATAATTAGATACGTTAGGAGGCCCGCTGTACACTTTCTTCTTAATCTGTCATCTCAATTTGCATGGAATTGTGCGAACTCTTTTGCGGAAAAGAAGAGATATCAGCTGCATAACACATTGAAAGCACATCTTCACGTGAACACGCACCTCATAACCTATGTTTAGACACGTGTTTTTGTCTTCATACATTTTTGATGTATAGAGTACGATAGATTTCATAGATTTTTATCTTTATATTATATATTTTTATCTGCTAAACAAAACTTCGCGACGTACTAATCTCGTATGTCAGCTGGTTTTTTCGCCGTGGTTGTGAACACACTCGTGGACTTCTTTCGAACGGTCTGAGTAACCTGAAATTCAATTTACCTGTATGATTGCCCAATATTGGTTCAGCCCTACCTGACTCACTCCAGTAACCGTCTGAGATCTCCTGAACTTTGGTGGAAGACAACACTCTATCATCGAGTAAATTTTGCGGCGATAACTGAAAATGGCGATCGTTCAAACTATATTCAGAATTGATAATACAAAAAACTCTTTCGGGGAATGTGTTTTTTGTTAAGTTCTGAAAGCTGTGATGGAATAGTAGTGGGAAAACAAACAAATAAAGATAATCATTATTTTTTAAATTTATTTGTAAACTAACCGCTGAACGCACAAAATGAGCAGCAGTGGGTCCACTGCAGGATAGACCGTGCTTAGTGACATTAAATAGTTGCCAAGAGCACCGAAAGTATTTCCTAGAATCGTACTTTGCATGTAACGGTCAATAAAAATATTACCTGTTAGTGGGAGCAGCACCAAACATCCTACCGGTGTGAAAGATAGTGCTAGCGGGAAAACAGTCTGAACGAGGTAGAATTGAAATATTTGATAAACAAGAAACTGCGAAACCTGTATAACCAGCGCTCGAAAGAATTGCTGGTGGGTACTCGCACGCACATTGGACTCTCAAGTATATTTTTGGGTGTCAAAAAGGCTAGATATTTTGAGATCCAGATCATTACGGTAGATGAAATAGAACTCGAAAAAATAACGAATGAGAGGGAATTGAATTGCTCTATTACATTGTTACAACGACTACAAAATGATGAAGGACAAATCGGAAGGTGTGAATCAGGCAAATTGTAATAAATTAGTACCTCTGTGATTAGTACATTACTGATTAATGAGCATCGATTACGAACCTGATGCGAGCACCTTCATCATTCTCATCACTTCGTGGGCGCAAGCGAGCATAACCACTGAAATTTTGAGGAATAACAACTTTATGTTTAGTTTAGTAGTTGTAAGTTATAACCTCCGAGTAGCGAAATTGCTCCCAGAATCGATAATGTGTAGATTACAATAGGCCAATTCCATGTCAAGGATTCGTTAGATTCAACTTCCTGAACGCACGATTGCTTTTCAGGGGATACGAGAAAAAAACGTTTAAGGAATCAAATTATGATTCGTTGAAATGCGATTTGCCATGAGCTTTGCTTGTTTCGTAGCCATTAATGTATTGATCAAAATCATCTCAGACAGAATTGTTATACATTATCTCCGATACATTCACGGGCAGGGATCAAGGAATAGCATCTACAGACTGGCTGGTCTCTAGCTCGGACGAGCTTTTTTCCTGGCGGTCTTTTGTAGCAGTCTTACCGCATAAACGACGTGAAAGTGTCCGAATGGCCGCGACATGTTGATTCCATAGTAAGTGAACATATCAGAAACTAGTTGAGCATCCGGTTGCCAATCCTTTAAAGGGACCTGGTACTGCAAATGAAGTTAATTTCAGATTAAAGAGAATTTTCTTCCGATTCGAATGCAAAAAACCGCATATTTTAACGATTTTTTTGAAATTAGTTATGATTTTTCAAAGGTCTCATTTTTGGCTGGAATGACCCGGCGCTACTGTGTTTAGCGGCTAAACACAGTAGTGCCGGGTCATTCCAGCCAAAAATGAGACCTTTGAAAAATCATAACTAATTTCAAAAAAATCGTAAAAATATGCGGTTTTTTGCATTCGAATCGGAAGAAAATTATCTTTAATCTGAAATTAACTTCATTTGCAGTACCAGGTCCCTTTAAAGCATCATATTATATATATATATAATATAATGAATATATTCAGACTGGACGTATATTAACTGTTGTTTCCAAAGTAACGAAGATTGCTAATTAACTTTAAACGTAAATACGCACCGTTCTAGGTTCGTAGTGCGATATGAA
This sequence comes from Pristionchus fissidentatus, assembly GCA_036245785.1. Lineage (NCBI taxonomy): Eukaryota > Metazoa > Nematoda > Chromadorea > Rhabditida > Neodiplogasteridae > Pristionchus > Pristionchus fissidentatus. Next base: position 7,115,430 of record BTSY01000001.1, read on the forward strand.
GAAGGCCATGACAGCATTGAATATCACTTCGAAGATAACTCCAACCAAAATCCATTGGAAAACTGTCCAATTTCCCACGAAGGAAGATCCGCGGGAACTGGAAATCACATATTCCCCATTAATTCTGTGCAAATTGAATTCCTCTTTTTTCTAATTGCTTTTATGTTGTACGACTTGCTTTTTGCCGTTCGCGTCAGTCGTTTTTCTGGCCTGAAAGATTGAAAAATGTCAAACCTCAACAGAACCACGTATCGATAGAAAAAATGGGAGCAGAGAAGGGCGAAAGTCTGGTAGAATAGGAGATCGAAGACATAGATGGAGATGATACCTGTACGTATATCACGATCAGATGCTCGTGTGTGTAGCTACTCTCTCGGAACTGGCATATATTCATTATTTATATATTTTAAAAAATTATTTTTTTTATCTCCTTTTCGATAGCCTCAAAATCAGGACAATTTAGAGAATGTTTGACCAACCCGAAATAGATGGGGATAGGACCTGTTTGCAATATCAATAGTGACCAGCCATGCACATCAGTCTTCACAAATGTGTAAAAATATAAATTTTTTTTAGAGAATGTTTGACCAACCCGAAATAGATGGGGATAGGACCTGTTTGCAATATCAATAGTGACCAGCCATGCACATCAGTCTTCACAAATGTGTAAAAATATAAATTTTTTTTAGAGAATGTTTGACCAACCCGAAATAGATGGGGATAGGACCTGTTTGCAATATCAATAGTGACCAGCCATGCACATCAGTCTTCACAAATGTGTAAAAATATAAATTTTTTTAGAGAATGTTTGACCAACCCGAAATAGATGGGGATAGGACCTGTTTGCAATATCAATAGTGACCAGCCATGCACGTCAGTCTTCACAAATGTGTTAAAATATAAATGTAATTACCCGAGAGTGCCGGCCAATCGAATGTGCCCACTCCGAATAAGATAAATGAATACTTGCCCATGTGGATATTCTAGAACATAGTTTTTGTTGGGAAAAACTAATCCAAATGGTTGTAAATGCTCACTGGCACAACGATGGCATTCGTCGTCGCTATGATTACATCCGTCACAGCTGTTATGTAGATCAGAATCATGTAGCTGCAATATAAAAATATATTATTGCATTACTTATTAAAAGAAACGAGTTAAAACAACCTTCCCATAGCGACGACGCTCACTTTCTTCACTAAATACACGAGAAGGAGATTGGAAGTAAGAGAAAGAGCAGCCATGAACCAATTGAAGAACATGTGAGAAGTGGCATCGATGGCGGTCTCACTGCTGCTAATATCCTGCATCCCTTCGAGACTCCGCCTCCCAATTCGCAGCAATTACTGGAACAAAATGAAGTTGAATTCAGGGTTGTAGACTGATTGCGGAATTCAAAGGGACCCAAATAGAGAGACACGTGTTAATCAATCGGCGAAAATTAGGACGCAAACAGCATTAACCATGGGTCAAAACCAAGAGGTAAAGTGCGAGAGTGTTTGGTGTTTAAAGTGATAGCCTTTCTTGATAGTACACAATATCCCACTCTTGACCCCTCGCTGGAGGTTTCACTTGGCTGTAGAATAATGTGCGCGTAGACCGACGGGCAGGTTTTATATTACGCAATTTTTATGAACTAATTATAAGCTGATCGATCCTCCTATGCCTACTCACTTGTTTTGGGCTATAATAAAATAGCACTCACTTGTAAAACTCACTTGTTTTGGGCTATAGTAAAATAGCACAAAACAAGCGAGAAAAATGCTGGAAACGTCTCAAAAAAACACAAATCAAGCGGCAAACATGCTGGAAACGTTCTCGAACTGAAAAGTTTTAACAGTGTTTCACTTGTAGTACACTTGACATAGCAATCGATATTGTAACCAAATTCAATTGGTCGGCTTTTTGCTTATCTGATTAGTAACTGCACAAGTAAGACACGCTGACTTGCACGAAACTAGACGAAAAGGGATAAAGAAAAAGAAGTGAATGAATGACAGGAGGCAGCCTATCAGAATTAGAATTGGTTTCAAGTCTGTCACAAAACAGAAAGGACGAGAGAACGGAGTGAAAAAGGGAAAGAATCAAACTCCGGCCAAACAACTGTTCTCAATGTAATTCTGTGTTCATTCGAAATATAATTAATAAAATGCGAAACGGATGCGAAATGGGAGTCTAACGACTATTATTTGAAGACTGCAGGAAAGCGAAATTGATAAGTTTTTGCAAAAGTTGTTGGAGCAATGGAGAAAAAGCGTGTTCCATGTGTTCCCACTTGAATTGCGAATATGTAGCGCAAACTATTAATGACTTCTCGCTTCAGAAATAATCTTGCGCTTCTTCGTTGCATACCCTTGATCAAAGCCCATTTATTTTTTTTTAAAATATTTATTATCAACTTGCGAAATATCAAACAATGCATATCAATTCAATCATGCAAGCGACAAAATTTGAAGAGACGTCGTCATCGAAGAATTCATGCGTGCAAAACATGATTTTCTTTGTTATATAGACAATCACAATGCAAACCAAAAGTTCATAACACATGTGCACTTAAAATTAGAGAAGGTGGACGATTGCAATATAAAAACTGTTTTCCTTGACTTTTCCGAATTGCGGATTTGATTGGATTCACGACATTTTCATTCGGTTTATCTGTCTCTATATGTCGCTCATTGAATTGTCCGGACTCTGATGAATTCTTTGAAAATAAAAAAAATCTCAGTATCAGGCACTTTTTTCTATGCCTATCATTGCGTTATAACCGGTAGAGTGTACCGCACTTTATTGTATTGTCTATCAACAGATTGAGAAAGAATGTACAAGCAATGTTTCGATTTCGATATGATGATGATGTTTCACCTCACAAATATCCTCTTTATTGAATGTCTTGTGACAAATTGAGAAAACTAGCGGGGTTGTATTGAGTTTAAATGCACTACGCTCTATGCGCACGCTACGCTCTATGCATAGATCTGGGTGCGGGTTCGGTCCAGGGGGAGCTCGGTAGGTGGCTCCAGTTTCGGTTCAGGGGGACTCGGTGGCCGGCTCAATGTTCAGTCCAGGGGGACTCGGTGGTCGGTTCCAGGTTCGGTCCAGGGGGAGCTCGGTAACTGGCCCCAGGTTTGGTCCAGGGGAAGCTCGGTAACTGGCCCCAGATTCGGTCCAGGGGGAGCTCTGTAACGGGTCCCAGGTTCGGTCCAGGGGACCGAACCTGGAGCCTTCTTTTTTATTGCGAAATATTATTTCCTGTGACCCCCGAGACGCCCCGATTTGTTTGGCAAACATTCGAACATTTAGATTTTTCAAGTTAAACTCGAACATGTTCAGACACGTTTCCGACATCACAAAGCACTTTTGTAGTGATCCCCTACGCTTTCTGAATCATTTTGGAACTTTTCAAAATTTTCGATTTTTCACGTTGAAACTCGCAAAACAGGTGAAAACGTGTTTCACGGTACTCAAAAACGTGTTAGAACAGTTTCTGGCACTTGCGAAAAATGCGGCAAAAGGTTTGCCCGCGGCGGGGGTCGAACCTGGTGGTCTCGGATTTACAGTCTGGCGCGCTACCGACTTGGCCATGAATTTTGCGCATTTTTCTTTTTAAATTTTGAAAGGTTTCTGGTCAGTTATCATATGCAAAAGGTTCTGAGAGGATTGCGTGATTTTGAAGCGAAATATAAAGAAAATGAGAAAAAAATCTGGACGGACATCTGGACAAAAAAAACGAACAGACAGACAGACAGACAGACAGACGTTAGCATTTTCTAATATATAGTAATGTTAGGTAAACTCAGAAACAACAAACAAATCATCGATTGGATGAAAATCAACTGAATTGTCTCTAGACGGCAGATGTAAACACAGTCGTTCGAGCTGTCTGAGGAGCCTTCAAATTTCTTACTAATAACTTTTAATTAAATAATTTTTATAGATGAAATATTCGATTCTGCATTACCTGACTCACTCCCGCTGAAACCTGAGCTCTCCGGAACTTTTGCGGAAGACAACACACGATCATCGAGTAAATTTTACGGCGATAACTGCAAGTTCCGCGCGTTCAAAGTATATTCTAAGTTGAGCTCGAACAACTCCCGGGAATGAGGGAATTTTTCCAAGTTTTGTTTGGGAAAATTTAGGTAGTTACGACAATAAAAACAACTATTCTCACTATTTATTAAATAGCAACAAACTCATTCCCGTTGAAATCTGACCGATCCGGAACTTTTGCGGAAGACAACATACTATCATCGAGTGGATTTTGCGGCGATAACTGAAAATCCCACTCGTTGAAAGTATATTCAGAGGTGAGCTCCAACAACTTCCCGGATAAGGGGGAATTTTTTCAATTTTGGTTGGAAAACATTTTGGGAGCTAAAACACGAAAAAATGATTAATATCGTTATTATATTAATAATAACCGCTGAATGCAGAAAATGAGCAGCAATGGGTCCACTGCAGGATAAACCGTACTCATCGACATTAAATAGTTGCCCAGAGCGCCGAAAGTACTTCCTAGAATAGTTGTTTGTATAAAGTGTCAGCAAAACTATTACCTGTTAGTGGTAGTAGCACCAAACATCCAACAGGAGTGAAGGAGAGCGCTAGCGGGAAAACAGTCTGAACGAAGTTGAATTAACTTTTTCTGCTGAACATGCAACTGCGAAACCTGTATAACCAGCGCTCGAAAGAATTGCTTATGAGTACTCGCACGCACATTTGACTCTGAAGTATATCTCTTCAATTGAGGCCTAATTTGGATTAAATATTTTAAAAATTTACAAACCTGAAGAGAGAGTTTTCATCATCCTCATCACTTTGTGGGCGCAAACGAGCATTACAACTGAAATTGCCATGGATCTATCATATTTTTATTTTATTTATTTGATACACCCGCGAAGGGTGTGACGGCAATAACAGAAACGATGAAGAAAAAAGAAATATCTAAATATGAATGAATACGGATGGGGAAGGTGAGGGGAGGAATGCAGGATAGACAGGGAAACATAATTGGTATTCTTTTTTTTTCTCTCCGAGGTCAGAGGTATAGTTTCGTAGCAGTGGGGAGTATGGTGCACACCTCCAAGTAGTGCAATTACTCCCAGTATTGATAAAGTATAAATGACGATAGGCCAATTCCAAGTCATGGATTCGTAGGAGTTGCTCATTTCCTGAATTCAATAAAATTTTTTAAAGAAAATTCGTTGTAAGGTGTATTATTCAAGATATTTACAAAGATTTGTTGATATGCTTTTTTTTGTTCTGGAAAACTGTTCAACAAGCACCTAACCGCATAAACTACGTGAAAGTGTCCGAATGGCCTCGACATGTTGATTCCATAGTAAGTGAACATATCAGAGACAAGTTGTGCGTCCGGTTTCCAATCCTGTACTAGTTAGTTATCTATATTACATTTTCATTAAATTGTTCTGCTTGAAGAAAAAAAGTAAATAAAAAAAATATTTATTTATTATTTAAAATACTCACTGTTCTCGGTTCGTAATGTGATATGAAGAAGCCCATAGTTGCATTGAATATCGATTGAAAGACGATTCCAACCAACGTCCAGTGTAAAATGGTCATATTGGTCACAAATGAAGAGCCTCTAGAACTGGAAAATAAGATGCTCCCTAGGTTCACAACAAAAGGAATTCCTCTTTAACTTTTTTATGAAAAAAGAGAGCGACAGTAATGTGTGCGTTTGACACATATTGCGTTATGCATTTTTTTCGCCGCTATCCTGTCTCGCAAGAAAAGTTAACGCTCAAACCTCAACAAAGCCACGTATCGATAGACAAAATGGGCGCAGAGAAGGGCAAAAGTTTGGTAGAATAAGAGATCGAAGACATAGATGGAGATGAGACCTGTATAGCATTCCAAATTATTTCTACTGTCGCTTTGCTGATTACGGTAGATTCAGTGGCTCGTTTTCGCCTTCTAAGCGAAAAAAGTTGAAATACACTATTTTATTGGATTTCTGTAAAATTTAATCGGTACCCACCCGAAAATGCCGGCCAATTACAGGTCCCTTGTCCAAATACGATGAACGAATACTTGCCCATATGAATATTCTAAAATTTTGAATTGCGATCTTTAAATCATTTTTTTAATTATAAAAAAGCTAACTGGCACAGCGATAGCATTCGACGTCGCGATGATTACATCAGCCACGGTTGTTATATAGATCAAAATTGTGTAGCTGAAATGTTTAAATATTTACAAAATGGATATTATAATAAAAAAATATTTTTAAAAACTAGCCTTCCCATGGCAGCGACTCTCACTTTCTTCACTAAATACACGAGAAGGAGATTGGATATGAGAGAAAGAGCAGCCATGAACCAATTGAAGAACATGCGAACAGATAGATGCCTCTATGACGCTTAGCTCCCACTAATATATTTCACTCCCACTTGACTCCGCCTCTTGATTCGCACAAACTTATAGAATAATATGGATTATGAGTGCAGCTTTAAACTGCTTACTAAATGCTGATTCACTCAACTAGTCTGCGTGATATATATATTGCAATTTCAGGTACACGCCGTTCCCAGTAGCGTGTGTGGAGATGATACTTTGAGCATATGGATTAAGAGATTAGTAGAGTGTATCTTCTGATCCCTATATTTTTACTAGAGAGATCAAAAGATTAGCTAGACGATCATTCTTTGCACAAAGGAGACACACACTCGAGCAGGAAACGTGACGATGAGAAACAAATGAAGAGAAGTAAGAACTTGGCAGTGAAAAGAACAGGTTTAGACACAAGTTCAACGTAATTTCTCTGTACGTTATACACATACTGCTTTCCGTATCGTTACCGAGAGAGTCTAGCTTCCCAATCTCGAACGATTAGAATATCGCCGCAGTTTGATAGAATTGTCCATCATCGATTGAATTATTCACAATGATGTTAACGTTGGCTTGCACTGCTGTTTTTAATTCATTTCCTGTGATGTACGTAAAACTATGGTTAGGCTCAACAAATATAGTTCAACTTCTACCCGTTATCACTATTTTCTAGTGAATCGCTTATTGTTAGTATCCTTGTAGAATCCCATCGTCAATCATATCGTATCGCATTGTCATGAATTATATATATATATATATATATATATATATATATATATATATTTATGCGTGTTCAAAGAAAACGCGGTTACAAATAGAAAGAGGAAAACGATAAAATGAGAGAAGAATGTACGATAACGTAGTGAGATCATGAGAGGTCGGGTGACTTGTTTATGAGGATTAGTTTCCCCCCGATAGATTACTAACAATATTATTGAGCCATTATTGCACATTTTTTATCTTACTACACTCTCAGTCGCATAGTGTCTTTCTGAAAAAAGACGTGACATAAAAATATTATCTTCCATAAAAATGTGGCGGGAAAAATGATGAACTGTAGGTATGCGTGTTATTATTTGGCAAAATAATCTTTCAAACGGGAGTCCGACGACGACATTCTCATTATTAATTTTACCGGTAAGACGCGGAATGCAAGAATGTGAGAGAAAAATATGTCGCTTTTGTAGAATTTATATGACGCTCTTTGCGTTAGGATCAACAAACCGCTGGAACAGGGCAGAAATCGAAACCGCTTAAAACTTGCACATACCGAATGAACCACGCGGATGCAGCGCGGTGCCGCGTGTAAATGCGTTTCGCGCTTGAAAAATATTGGAAGATATGGGAAACAACCATCCTCCGACTCTATTGCTTAGCCTAATATATTAAAATGATCAGAAAAAATGTGGTATCGGGATTGCTCTTTAATGTGGTATCGGGATTTCCCATAATGCGCCCTGGATCAAAAATCATTTTTTTTTCTCAAAAACACGAAATCGGAATTACGGGACACAAGTGCCATTTTATTGAGCGTCAAATTCTGACTCTAATGTGATCTTTTCCGGCCATTTTATCTCGTTTCCGCGAAGCTATAACCGAAAACACGTATTCCGCCGAAAGTGCGCTGCGCCATACAGGGAGAGGTATTGCGAAATCAATGGGACCACCGTTGGGGTAGAAATTTAAAACCCTATTGGGAAGATTTTGATCTCTTGTAGACCCCCCACCCCTAAAGTAAAGGGCCCCCTTGATGTGGAAGGGAGCGGAATTACGTCGAGTGACCCATGGGATCCCAATGGGGCAGAAAAAAACATGCAACTCGTATGTTCTTGGCCAGATAGAAGCATGAGCGAAAAAGTTGATTCCTCTTCCCAAGTGGAGTCTACACACGTAATGGTTAAACAACACCTTTCGATTGGTTGTTATATATAACATATAAATTTCTAAAGTCATTTCTCACCAGGCAAATTCCACTCACCTTTCCCATAGTACGATATGTTGGTGGCACGCAAAACTCGATGACTAAGTTCAGCTTACAACGACTTCTAAAGTGTTTACCTGGACGGGAATTAATAATGTAACATCAAACAAAAAACCCAACATCCAACGAAAAAAAACATAGCATGCACGAAAGAATCGACATTTCTTTCGAAAATTCCGCGCAGAATTTATTTATAGGGTATGTGCACGTCACGCGGATATTATGATTAGATTTATTTAAAAAATATATATATTTCTATACCATTTACTGGTAGAATGTTGTTTCGTTGGAAATAGTTCTATATAGCATTTGTATGTCAAGAGGATATGTGCTCGGTTTGTGTTTAGGAGTTGTACCCAATAACTACATCGTCCCACGTGAGAGAGGAGTACCAGAAATCCGACAGGCGTACAGGGAAACGCGAGTGGGTGAAAACAGTCTGAAACAATAACTAAATTCAATTTAATTAGAGTAGCATTCGCTTTGCAAGGCATTTCAAAGCACAGGTCAGCATGATGTCCGGTATACATTACTGCAGTTTAGGGGATAGTGTCGCTCGAATTTGATTAATTAATATTTGAATTCACGTTATAAAATTGAGGTCTGTATAGTTCATGCCATTAAAACTATCGCACGTTGATTACACCATTTATTTTCTCTGTGGAAATCCCCGCCGTGTTCAACGCTCTCATGCGATCCGAGATCGACTCCATACCAACTACAAATTCTTCGAGAAACGCGTTCGCATCCCCATCAGCAAACGAGAACAGCAAGGAGACACTTTTTTTTGCCGAAGCCATGCACTGCAGCGCTTGAAGACTCATGAAGGAAATCGACTGGGAGAAGAATGTAGTCCTCATCGACGAGAAACATCTCTTCCATCTCTGTTTCGCTGACGATATTGTTCTCATCGTTACCGACACGACTTCCTTCCAGACGATGCTCACTGAGCTAGCCGCTGCCGGAGATCGAATAGGGGTAAGTGCCAACAGGAAGAAAACACAGCCGATGAAGAACACCTGGTGCACTGCACCAATTCACCCAACGGCGTCGAACTCGACGTGACAGACGCATGCATCTACCTCGCTCGAGAGCTGCGATGCGACGGAAATATCCATTCGGAGCTACTACTAAGAAAGCGCGCTGCATGGGATGCCTCCAACATTCGCCAGGTCGCCTCCCAGCTACAAGAATCAAAGCTGCGCGCTTCTCTCTTCGATTCACACGTGCTGCCCGCATTCTGTTACACCACCGAGACATGGCCACTAACGAACGCATCCGTGACCTTCATCCAGAGGAGCCACCGAGCTGCGCTGATCGGAACGACATTCGTGCAGCAAAAGAAGAACCAGTCTTGTGTCGATCTCCGACGCTCTTCCATCATCTCTCTTCCATCAGACCCATATCAAGAGAATAAAACAGCGATGGGCCAGCCATGTGCTGCGAAGAGAAGAACAGATGGTCGACTCATATTACACAGCGTTCCCCCCCCCGCCGAATCCGACTCGCCCACAAGGACGACCACCCACTAGATGGAGGGATTTGATAGAGGAGTACGTCAAGATGCAGTACAGGACGATCTACCCGATTGTCACCTCTACGAGAGCCCTATTGCCACTGCACGACGCGCGCTCGAGAAAGAAGCAATTTTAGGAAGTGCGATCTCGGCTTCGCCGCTGAGGATGGATCTAATACTAAGTAAGAAAAGCTTCCGCATCGCTCTAAAATATTTTTTCCTCTTCAAAGAATGATCGGTGATGACCAAACTATGCCACCGTAAGTAGAAACTCTGCCCAAAATATCGTGCGAGGAGATACTTTGAGCACATGGTCTACGATATTAATAGAGAATAGAGATCTTCCGTTCTCTGAACAGAAAAATTAAAAACCACCTCTGCCCCCGAATGATACCTCCTGCAGGCCTTTGCCTTGATGTCAGGATAAATAATGTCTTAATAAGATATACTCGCACAAAATAAGAGAGAAAAAAATAATGGAACCGACCGGTTGATTCTTTTCTAATTTGTAACTTGCATAGACTTGTATGAAACAAGAAGAAAAGGAAGATTGCAGTAATGCGAAATTGACGCGTTTCTGCAAAAGTTTTTTCAGCACGAATTTGCAGCACTGTAAAATAATGATTTCCCGTTTTATAAAATATCGTGCAATGCTCTACCTCAATTCGATTTTCTAGGTAAATCTTCTAGTTCATACGAACACCCGCGTTGATTCCTCGCGTTAATTCATGAGGCCACTTTACATTCAGAAGCGTGTGATTATAGTAGAGAAGGTGGCGATCTATTGACGATTGCGATAAAGATCTTTCCATGACTCTTTCGAGATGCGGATTGGATTAGTGAAACTTCTTTATGTTTACCTGCCTCTATCTGCGCGCACTGAATGGTCCGGACTCCGGAAGTCTTCTAGGAAAACTAGAAATACACAAGAGCATTAGGATACTATTTCTATGTCTTTGAATACATAAAATCCAGTCTTAAAATCCAGTAGAGTGTACCGCACTTTCCTGTGAGGACTTTGGAAAGAATGAGAACTATTTAATCCGCGATGAATTTTTCGTTGGCGAAATGCTGATGATGCTAGGTTCGCTGGCAATGACGACGTTGTACTTCACACATAGTTTTTTTTTATTGACGAATTTCTTGTGACAAAGTGAGAAAATGTCAGGTAAAATGAGAAAAAATATCAGCGATGGGGAGAAAGTCGACTCTAGCCGGCAGATGTATAGACGGTCGTGGACTTCCTTCGAGCTGTCTGAGGAGCCTACATTTTTGTTGATTATAATTGTTAAAAACATATGTTACAAATGGGATATTCGACTTTGCTTCACCTGACTCATTCCCGTTGTTATCTGAGCGATCCGGAACTTTTGCGGAAGACAACATACTATCATCGAGTGGATTTTGCGGCGATAACTGAAAATCCCACTCGTTGAAAGCATCTATTTTCAGAAGTGAGCTCGAACAAATTCCCGGATAAGGGGGAATTTTTTTCAATTTTGTTTGGAAAACATTTTGGGAGCTAAAACACGAAAAATAATTATTATCATTATTATATTAATAATAACCGCTGAATGCAGAATATGAGCAGCAATGGATCCACTGCAGGATAAACCGTGCTCAGCGACATTAAATAGTTGCCCAGAGCGCCGAAAGTATTTCCTAGAATCGTACTTTGCATGTAACGGTCAATAAAAATATTACCTGTTAGTGGGAGCAGCACCAAACATCCTACCGGAGTGAAAGAGAGAGCGAGCGGGAAAACAGTCTGTCCAAGAAAGAATTGATTTGTTTATGCTTAACATGAAATTGCAAAACCTGAATAACCAGAGCTCGAAAGAATTGCTGATGAGTACTCGCACGCAAATTCGACTCTGAAAGACATTTCATCCATTAATTGCCTATCAATTGGCCAATTATTGATAATAATATTTTTCAAAATTACAAACCTGAAGCGAGAACCTTCATCATCCTCATAACTTTGTGGGCGCACACGATCATGACCACTGAAATTTCCATGAATCAATGCTATCCGATGCCCAATGTATGATAATTTCTCAACATTGAGGACGTTTTCCTCCAAGTAGTGCAATCGCGCCTAGTATTGACAGAGTATAAATGACGATTTACCAGTTCCATGTCATTGATCCCCTGGTGTCGTTCATTTCCTGAATTCACAAATTAAAAAAAATATGTTTAAAGAAGAAATATTACTCGATTCGTTGAAATTCGATGCTCGATGATCTGTAATACTTCATAACATTTTGATTAAAATTGTTTTGCATGTGAAAGTTTTGTTTAGATAATTAGTAAATATTATATTTTAAAATTGAGCACTCATCTTTCTGGGTTCGTAATGTGATATGAAGAAGCCCATAGTTGCATTGAATATCAATTCAAAGATGATTCCAACCAAAGTCCAGTGTAAAATGGTCATATTGGTCACAAATGAAGAGCCTCTAGAACTGGAAAATAAGATACTCTTTAGGTTTACAATAAATAACATACAAATTAGGACTATTGAGAACCACGCAAATTTGTTTTGACAATTTGCTTTTTGCAGTTTTCGCCACTAGTGTGTCTCGCAAAAAAAAACAAAGCGATTAAACCTCAACAGAACCACGTATCGATAGACAAAATGGGCGCAGAGAAGGGCGAAAGTTTGGTAGAATAAGAGATCGAAGACATAGATGGAGATGAGACCTGTAAACAGCATTCCAAATTATTACTACTGTCGCTTTGCTGATTACGGTAGATTCAGTGGCTCGTTTTCGCCTTCTAAGCGAAAAAAGTTTAAATATACTATTTTATTGGGATTCTGTAAAATTTAATCGGTACCCACCCGAAAATGTCGGCCAATTGTAGGTCCCTTCTCCAAATACAATGAACGAATACTTGCCCATGTGGATATTCTAGAATTGTGAATTTCGTTTTTGAAATCAAAATTTAAAAAAATATTTTTAAAAAAACACTAACTGGTACAACGATAGCATTCGACGTCGCGATGATTACATCAGCTACAGCTGTTATGTAGATCAAAATCGTGTAGCTGAAATGTTAAATAATTTCCGAAATAGATTTTAAAATATATACAAAAAATATTTTTAAAAACTAGCCTTCCCATAGCAGCAACTCTCACTTTCTTCACTAAATACACGAGAAGGAGATTGAATATGAGAGAAAGAGCAGCCATGAACCAGTTGAAGTACATTTGTAAAGGAGTCTCGATGATCGCCATATTTTCACTAATATATTTCACCATCTCTTGACTCCGCCTCCCGGTTCGCACAAGCTATTGGAATGTGAAAGATGAGTGCAGATTTAGACTGATTACTAAATGCAGATGCACCCAGGTCGACTACGTGATATTCGTATCGAAATTTCAGTGCTCTCAATAGATGAGACATTGAGCACATGGATTAAGAGAATAGTAGAGAATAGAGATCTTCTGATCTCTTTTTGAACAGAAAAATCAAAAGAGTAAATAGCAAATCTTCTTTTGTTCAAACGAGACAGAATGTCGTGCATGATACGTGACAACGAGAAAGAATGGAGAGGAGTGAGTAAGAACGTGAAATTGAGCACAGTTTGAACAGGATTCTATTGAACGCAGCAGCACAGCAGAACATTCAGAGTGCAAAGTACAATGAAACAATGCTAGGAATAAAACTTCAGCAAAACAATTATTTTGAATTGTTGACCTGCATACAGTCATAGTACCTTTCAGCAAAATAGAGACTTACAACTTGTATCAGAAAACTCACTATTCATTGTATTGGCAAGACGCTGACTGCAAGAATGTAAGAAAAATATTTTGCTTTTTGCCAAAGTTTTTTTTGGAAAATCAGCAAAACTATATCAATTGCTGGTAGAAGGACGATGAAAGCTGGGAAAAATAATTCGTCAAAGACATGAAGAGATCAGGAATGAGAGAGGGAATGAAAATATGAGCCACACATTAGCATACAAGCTTCCCCTGATTTATTTTTATCTTTGTAATTTCAATTACACGCTGCCGACTATCACATATATACGAAAACATCGTACAATTTTTGTAAAGATGAAGGTGTTCCGTGTCAATCGATTTCACAGTAGCAGTTCACTACCCTAAATGGGGCGAGCTAGTAAGACGCAGCTGAAACCAGGGATTACGTAAACCAAGCGTTCCCAGGGCATCTAGGGCTCGTTGCCTTCAGCAATCATTGTCACTACCTATTTACCGCCAACGGAAGGTTGGCCTCGGCGGGAATCGAACTCATAGCCCTTCGTATGACTATCGATTACTTAGTCTCTCGAAGGGTCAATGTGCATGCTCCTTTAAATACATAGTGGATCTATTTTTCTCGATCTCTTTTTTATAGTCGTTCCAAGCACCGCACGGTTGAACTCAAAAAGCGCGCGAAAAGCCAAAGCCATGGCCTGCTGCAGTCTGTGATACATGTTCGCTGCTTTTAACGAGCCGTGCCGTATAATGTAATTGTTTCTCAATACAATCAATGGGCTGATCAAATTCAAAGAAAAGTGTTCACAGAGGAATTCAAGCGTGAAAAAATTAATTTATTCGTTAATTATTTATATTTTGATTATCACACACAACAAAAAGAACTTTGAATGGGAGCAAAAGAAGATGTCCGTTGACGTGGTTCAATAGTTATAATAGAAATGATCAGTTATCATTTCAAGTTGTTGGACCGGAACTCATCGAAGGCTTGTTCGTCACAGTGAACTGAAATAATAGATATACCAAATACTAGTCACGAAACAGAGATCAAGTGCACTCCACACAATTTCTCATCTTGATCACATCTCTGATAGTGAGTGCACCAATTACACTGTTCCAATAAATCCCCTAATAACATTCGATGGTTCGTGGTTCACTTAATTATTAACGAAAATACGCCTTAGAAGTGCACGATTTATGTTTCGCCATTGAGGAAAGTTGCGTCCCATAAGGACTGAATTTAATTGTAACTCAATTGGGGAGATTTTGATCTCACTCAACCCCCCACATGCAGGGTAAGCAGAATGCCGACAACTGTCCCATCGGATCCCCATGGGACAGAAACAACACGAGTTTCCTATGATCTACGCGCCATTGAAGCAATGGTGAAAAAAAAAGTTTATGTTACCCAAATGAACACAAGCAATAGTATAAATACCGTAACAAAATAATAATAACACGTGTTAAATTGAAATTACAAGATTATTTTCCCACCATGCTAATTCCGCTGACTTGAACCATAGTTCGATATTTTGGTGGAATACAAACTTCGACGATTGAGTACAGCTTACGCCGATATCTGTATCGCATGTTAATAATTGAATTTTAGAAGTGTTTCGGTTTACAAATTCAATAAATTGAGCTCGCTTGTTACTCACAAAAATGGGCACTTCCAAAGACTAAAGATTGGAAAAGAATGGATGGAAAACTTGGAACTCACCGCTGAACGCACATTATGACGAGAAGAGGATCTACAGCTGGATAAACCGTACTCAGCGACATCAAATAGTTGCCCAAAGCTCCGAACGTTCGACCTGAATAGGAATTACTAATACAGCTTCTAAACAAAAACTACATAGACCACCCGGAAATACCGTGCAAAAGTAATAAATAGGATTCGTGCATGTCACGCGAATTTTGAGCTTTTTTTAAAATTTTTAATTACATGTCTGGATCATTTTCGCTTCGAGCGTTGTTTTGTTGGAAATATACTTATACAACATTCACATTTCAAGAAGATTTGTGTTTGCTTTGTGTACAAGATTTGTGCCGACTAATTCCTCGTCTCACCTGTTAGAGGGAGAATGACGAGAAAGCCAACTGGTGTGAAGGAAAGCACGATGGGAAACACAGTCTGAAATGGACCAACATTGACTTTCGAAATTAGAGAAAATCGGGTTTACAAGACATTTCAACGAATTAAGGTAGATTAGAGGAGTCCAGGTAGCGCTGCTGTTTTGATTAGTGGGCGGAGCCTTGTATTATGTATAACTGGAATACCGTGTTTACCTGTACTACCAGCGCCCTGAAGAATTGCTGATGAGTTGAGTTCGCTTTCGAGCTGGAATCCGAGACTGAAAATATAGATTTATAAAATGGCTCCCAAACATTCATTATATTCTACGTTTATTACCTGATGCCAGCTGCTTCATCAATTTTACCACAGCGAAAGCACAAGCGAGCATCACTACTGCAAAAAAAGAATTTTAAATATAAAATAGATTATACACACCTCCGAGCGCTGAAATGAGGCCCAGAATGGACAATGTATAAATGACGATAGGCCAATTCCAACTCATCGTATGACTCGATCCCTTCATCTCCTGAACTTGCGAATGCATTCTAGTATAAACATTTTCATAGAATAGGTAGTGAGTAGAATTTGTAAAATTCTTTTTTTGTATATAAAATTAAAGGCTCCCAATCCCCAGGTGCTATGGCCTGCACAGGCAAGTCAAAGCCAGAGGACCCAATCTCTTTTTCGGATTTTTTTGTTGATATTTTTTGTTACACCGCTACCAATCTTTGCCCATTCGGGCTCATTGGTGAGACGGTGGCGCTACGCGCACACATTGAAGAGAAAAGCCCAACGAACCGCGTAAACGACGTGAAAGTGTCCGAAGGGACGACTCATATTTATGCCGTAGAATTTCCACATGTCAGAAACCAGTTCTCGATCCGGTTTCCAATCCTTAAATGGAATCGCACTTTTAAAAAGTCTTTAAAAATTAGTGTAAACACCTTTCTCGGTTCATAATGTGAGATGAAAAAGGCCATAGTTGCATTGAAGAAAATTTGAAAGACGATTCCGGCAGATGCCCAGTACCAAACTTTGAGATTCGTTAGAAACTCCGATGTCCTTAAAACATTTCATAATTAACTCATAATTTACTGTAGAAAACTTATTGTTCTTGTTGAAATAAATGATGTAAATCTACGTAACTTCAAACATGTACAGCACGTTTTTTTCTATTTATTTTGCCCTTTCTAAATTCAAATTTGAGAATTGCGAGTGAAATCAGCAACATTCCAGTGACTCACTTTTGCAAAACAACGTAGCGATAGAGAAAATGGCAGGAGAGGAGAGCAAAGGTTTGATAGAAGAGAAGATCAAAAACGTAGATCGAAACGAGACCTGTTGAATCCTACACATTCTCTCCTTATTTTTTTATTTAGTAGTTCACTTTCAAAACAATTTAAATTGTTGACTACAGTAAATAACGGCTCATACGAAATGACCTAATTTTAAAGCAGCTTTGAATGAAATATTCGATGAAAGTTTCACACCGAAATGCAAAAAGCTGAGTTTTATTAACGTTAAGTTGCACGTAATGCTCAAGTGAGGGGAATTTTGGTGCTGTCAGATCCTCGTAGGAAAAGATTTCTAAAATTTAGTTAAAAAATAATAATAATTTGCTTACCAGGTACCGCTGGCCAGTGACAGGTTCCCACTCCGAATACGACAAAAGAGTACTTGCCCATGTGAATGTTCTGAAATTAATATAAAGTTTTATTATAAAAAAACGTTTTTTTTTCTTTTCGTTGGTCTGCATTTCTTGCAGTCTTCTTTTTCTGCTATGTTCAGTGAGTTTCATATGAGTTATAATAGAGAAATTTAAATTTCTTTTAAAGCCATGTTCCTGCATTTATTACAACTTACCGGGACGACAATTGCATTGGAAATGGCGATAGTTACGTCCATTACGGCCGTTATGTAGATGAGAATCATGTAACTGGAAGCATATATTCTAACCGCATTCAAGTGTGAAAAGAGTTTTGAGTAAGCTAGTTTTGACTGAGGAAATAATATTCTACTTGATGTTATCTCAATTAAATAACACTTTAGTGTTTGGTTTAATGATGCCCTTTCACGTTTTTCGACGATAAACAAATTAAATAAAAGTCGCCCTTATCGCCGGACACACCGAAACTAATTCCCAGTGTGACATTTTTTCTTCTTCAAAAAGTGATCGATGATGCCTAAACTGTGCCACTAGAAGCAAACACTCAACCACCGTACCTTCCCATTGCGACGACGCTCACTTTCTTCACTAAATACACGAGCAGAAGATTGGATGCAATCGATAGTCCTGCCATGAACCAATTGAAGAACATGTGAGAAGAGGCATCGATGGCCCCTCCATGGACTGAGTTTGTCTCCACTTTCATGACTCCGCCCACCAGTTCGCAGTCTGAAAAGCGACGAAGATGGAGGAAACACGCGCTGACAGCTGATTGCTCAATTCATGGAGCGAAAGTGGTCAACTAGTGGAAGTCAAACGGACAAGGTGTAGTTTGATAGAGAGCATGGAAACAAATTAAAGATTGGCAGTGCCGATTTCAGAGAAATAGGCACAGTACAAAGGATATGCTAGACAATAGGCACTCTAGCAGCCTCTATCTATAACTTGCCACTGGAGCATACGATATGGGAATTTGATTGGACTTTAACTATACAAGTGACACGAGAAATGGTAAACATCCAGTCATGCATTTGAAACTAATCCGTCTTTTTTGGAACGAGTTCATTATAATTTCCGTACTATGTATCCAAAGAATATTATTTTAAAATTGTTTTAAAAATAAACTACTTTCACAGATGTATTAATCGCCTAGACAAATTAAGATGCGCATTCAGTCTGCATAGCTCATATTTCTCTCTTGTGTGTGCCGTCGTAAGTCACCGATGGTTGGAATATGTCTTACATAAACCATCGACATTTCCAGAAATACCCCGACCGTGAGGTAAACAAACTGCTAACTATGCACAGCGTATCTCCGCAGGAGATCATTTACTGATCAAACGTGTCCGATGTGTTACAAGGTTACGCGGGTGTGGGCTGTGAACCCGGGACGGGAAGTGAGGGAACACGGTAATGAGGGAGAAACGCGCCATAGCTCGATGAAAACCATTGCAAAACATGGGGTCACGGTGTCACCTATAAAACAGCTACTGCAACCTTCACACACAAACAGTGTTCTTTTGATCTAGGAATGCCGTGACAGTAAAAATATTCATTTGTGTTTGTAATTTCCCCTTTTTTCATTGCAGCAATGCGCCAATCAGCGCTTCTGCTCTTGCCAGTGGCGATTGTTCAATCGCAACGGACATCTAAGAAAGTACAGGACCAGGCGAGTTGCAGTCTTATCGTATCGAGGAATATATAACATTTATTTATTTGGATATCTATACATATGAAAATAAATAAATATTATTAATATTGCAGCAAAGCGTGGGCGAGGTCGTCGATTTGGTCGCACAATTGGGTATGTTTTGTATACACGTCTGTTTTATTTCTATGAACTGCTGACGATTATTTAAAATTGCAATATAATTAAAGTGTGTTAGCAGGATACCTTATGTTTATTTGATACTTGTTCGGATGGAAACTTTCGAATGAGAGCTTTCCTGTATGCAGGTATTACTTGCTGTTGAAAAACATATTGAAGCCTAAAGAGCCGTCTTCAAAGCAGGAATAGTACTGCTTCTTATCAAAAAACTTTGCTCATATCCATACGTCTAAGCATATAAATCAGTTTGCATTCGTCGCGACCCAAATACCATATGGACCATCTGCCCCACGTGCGAGGGAACTTGCACCAACCCGAATCCGGTGAGACTTTATCTAGATCAAGCCGTGGGCATTCTTGGGCTTAACGTAACACATATTTTTCGTAAGTGGAACATCACAGTACACGACGCAAATCCGAAATCGTCTCTGGGTATTATGAATTTGGCCTACGGTGTCAAAATCTACAGTGTGCCGGATCGATTTTGATATTTTTAATCACTTTCAGTCACCCAACTGCCGACAAGACCCTCGATGCATGTGCAAGCCTCCAAACGTGCGAGACGCTGGAAGGAGGTGCATACGACGAGAGGACTGCCCGCAGCCGAGTAAGTTTTTAGAGAACCTCAACACATGCTCCCACACATAATGGGGGCAAGAGAGCGTGCAAAAGTGAGAGAGTCTCTCTCGATTTCACGCGCACTCTCAGTAAACACACTACCAATTTCGAGCAGGCTTGGTAGAGCTATTCAGATGGTCTAAATTTTCGCCCAAGGCGGCGGCGTTAGTTTCTCTCACCGCATTTGGTATTTCATGAATTATCTATGTTCCAAGAAGCTAAGAATATAAGACTAGTGCATCTAAAAAAAGTACCAAAAATAGTCATTTAGCGTGTTTCTCCATTTTCGCTTGCTACTATGATTGTTAAACTTACTCAACCAAATATATACGTACTCTGACAATTTCGTCGCAACATGCCACTCAGTACACATCTTAGTTCATTCTAATTTTGTCATTATCACGAATAGGAGATTCTGCTATTCTCACACGGAGGAGATTTGGCAGATTCTGCCATTCTCACACGGAGGAGATTTGGCAGATTCTGCCATTCTCACACGGAGGAGATTTGGCAGATTCTGCCATTCTCACACGGAGGAGATTTGGCAGATTCTGCCATTCTCACACGGAGGAGATTTGGCAGATTCTGCCATTCTCACACAGGCAAGATTTGGTAGTAAGATATGTACAAACAACAACATTTATTTCATCAATATCTTTGTAAAATTGATAACGATTGGGCAAATTGGGGGCAAAACAGACATGAAACTATGAATGTTTCAGGGATATTGTGTCCTACATTTCTACGAAAACAATCGACTAAATTTGGTGAGAATTTTTCCTACCGCGTAAAAATAAATTATATAGAAAAGGTTACAGCCTATCGGAAAATACTTGAAGGGTTCGTCTAAAGCGATGATAGGGAAGACTATCAAAGGAGGGTTCTTCGGCCATGCCAGTTCTTCTCCAGTCGTTCTTCAGCTGTCTCCCACTGAAGATCGCCGAACTTGGATAAACCTGAAAAGTACACCTATTTCCTCGTTTATGCGAAAATCATCCCGAGACTAATAACTTTTCTCGTGAAAACATTCAAAGAATGACAGTTTCTCATTTATACGTCACAAATATACTGATAATGACGTGTCAAGTAATTACGTTTGATAAATCGTTTCAAATGGATCAAACTAACCAGTGGAGTCCTATTTGAAACGGAGTAATTGAAGAAACATAGAAGAGCAGAAGAGGTGTCGACCGCTCAGAATGAGCGAAGAGAGTCAGTGTGAAGAGGGCAATCACAATTGTTCCAGGCAAATTTGGTAATTGGACTATGCAAAATCATCAATTACACCCATAGTTCCATTATCCTCTTCACACTGACTCCCTTCGCTCATTCTGGGCGGTCGATACCTCTTCTGCTCTTCTATCTTCCTTCAAGAACTCCTTTTCAAATAGGACTTAACTGGTTAGTTTGATCCATTTGCGACGAATAATCAAACGTATTTACACGTCATTATCACTATATTTGTGACGCATAAATGAGAAACTGTCATGCTTTGAATGTTTTCACGAGAAAAGTGATTAGTCTCGGGATGCCTTTCGCACATATAAAACGAGGAAATATGTGTACTTTTCAGGTTATCCAAGTTCGGCGATCTTCAGTGGGAGATAGCTGAAGAACGACTGGAGAAGATGAGATAAACGGAGGAACTGGCATGGCCGAAGAACCCTCCTTTGATAGTCTTCCCTATCATCGCTTTAGACGAACCCTTCAAGTATTTTCCGATAGGCTGTAACCTTTACTATATAATTGATTTTTACGCGGTAGGAAAAATTCTGACCAAATTTAGTCGATTGTTTTCGTAGAAATGTAGGACACAATATCCCTGAAATATTCATAGTTTCATGTCTGTTTTGCCCCCAATTTGCCCAATCGTTATCAATTTTACAAAGATATTGATGAAATAAATGTTGTTGTTTGAACATATCTTACTACCAAATCTCGCCTGTGTGAGAATGGCAGAATCTGCCAAATCTCCTCCGTGTGAGAATGGCAGAATCTGCCAAATCTCCTCCGTGTGAGAATGGCAGAATCTGCCAAATCTCCTCCGTGTGAGAATGGCAGAATCTGCCAAATCTCCTCCGTGTGAGAATGGCAGAATCTGCCAAATCTTGCCTGTGTGAGAATGGCAGAATCTGCCAAATCTTGCCTGTGTGAGAATGGCAGAATCTATCAGATATGGTTAAATGAAATTGTCATTACTGATAACTGCTAAACTTTAATCCAAATCATGGCATCTGTCATTCTCGAAGTAACTGTGCCAATTTAATTCCCAACTTCGTGGTAAACGTGATAAATTTGTATACAAAAAAAATAAAAGCCAATTTCAGCAAAAAATTAGAAAAAATGAATGAATTTGGTACTATTTTTAGATGCACTAGTCTTATATGGCTTTTCTTTGTTTTCTATTTTTTGGATTAATGATAGACGCGTATTAGATGTGTGTGGCATGCGCAGCGCTAATTGCAAGACTATCTACTTAGGTGACTTTGACAGTTAATCGACAGTAAATCGTGACATTTAATCATTGCAGCATGCCCTGGGGTCAACGAAGAGTACGTGACGTGTGGCGGCTGCGAACCGAAGTGTACCGACCAACCGCCAGTGGTACGTTTTCATGCCATTTTGTTTGAAATTTGGACACTTTTCGTACATTATTTGGAAAATTTAAGCATTAGAATGTCGATGAAAAAAAATATTCAAGAAACGGAGAAATTGAGGCGAGATTGATGCCTCTTTCAGTTCTGCACTCTTCAATGTCGCAATGGCTGTCAATGCAAGAGAGGCTACGTACGGGATACGGTGACGAATCAGTGTGTGATACCCTCGTCGTGCCCCCGGCGTAAGAAGGCATTACTTATCTTTTTATGCGACACACCAACACTCACGTGTATAAGTGTGGATGCAAAACAACCCGGACTCGATAGTGCTAAGACAATATGCGTTGCATGCACTTTCTCATTGTAGTCTGCATGGGGAACAACGAAGTGCCCAGTGATTGTATTTGCGAAGGGATTTTTTTCTGGATAACTTCTCTGTCTTGAATTCGTTAATATATTTAAAAAGTTGAGTGCCAGTACTACATGCGCTGTGTCCAGTGACTTGTTACAGCCTGCACGGGGAACAATGAAGTGCCCAGTGGCAACAATTGTATTTGCGAAGGAACTTGCGCCAATAACAATGTGGTAAGATTTTGTTTGCTTTCTTTATTCATGCTATTATTATTATATTGAACAATATTGATGAGCATAGTAGGAATTCGTCTACTAGGGTAAATTTGAACAACGTTAATTACGTTTTGCTCTGCGCCAAACTGACCCTGTCACACTGAGATACATAAGTTTGGGCGAGAGGAGGCGGAAAGTGCAATGACAATTTGTTTAGGTCTGCGCTTTTCCATGCCGATCTGGCTGTCAGTGCGCGAATGGATTCGTGCGCAACACAATGGGACAATGCGTCGCGCCCTCTACTTGCCCCCGAAGTGAGACCGACATTTTGATTAGAAATCTTCATAAGGAGACTTTAAAAGTAATCGGAGCGGAATCAGAAATATGTCAATGCATTCGATGGGGGAGCCCCAAGAAGGACTCGGATCAGTTAAAAAAATCAAACAGTTGGCATGCTAAGGAGTTCAAATGTGGAAACATTTGCGGGATTGGTTCCCCCACTCTCCATTTCTATTTTGCTGATTTTGTGATAGCCCTTTTTCTAACAAATTCCCTGTCACACTACAACAATGATTGGCACACAAGTACTGATGATAAAAATGAGTAGGTTGTACTCCGTAATTCTCGTCATTGTTGAATTAACGTGATTCTTCTAAGTATAGCCAAGAGAGGGACGAGAGGGAGAGAACATCAACTGTTGATGTTCTCTCCCTTTCCTCCCTCTCTTGGCTATACATAGAAGAATCAAGTTGATGATAAAAATCAATAAAAATCCCTCTTGTTGCTCCAAAGCGTACTACATTATATGCCCTAGCTGTCAGAAGTCACTCTTCTTCTCATGCGACTTTTCTTTATTTTGTCTATTTTTATGTCCATTATTATCATTACACTGTGCTTGTGTTTCATAATTGTTTATGGAATCAATTTTTTTTTCAAAAAAGGGATAGCATAGTAGTTCTTCAAATAAGACAATGTGATTTTATCCGTGAAGGGCAACACTCGGGTGCATAAATAAAGAACCAAGGCATATTGGACTTGTCAATGTAATTTGCCTTGTGTTCAGTGACTTGTTACAGCCTGCACGGGGAACAATGAAGTGTCCAGTGGCAACAATTGTATTTGCGAAGGAACTTGCGCAAATAACAATCCGGTAAGATTTTTGTTTTCTTTATTCATGCTATTATTATTATTATAATTATTATTATTATTATTATTATTCATGTATGTTAGTAATATTTGGAAAACTATCATGCATTGAGGTAAGAGTATCAACAATATTGCATATAGTAGAAATTCGCCTACTAGGGTAAATTTGAACAACGTTAATTTTTAAAACAAAAAAAACTGACCCTGTCACACTGAGATACATAAGTTTGGGCGAGTGGAGTCGGAAAGTGCAATGACAATTTGTTTAGGTCTGCGCTTTTCCATGCCGATCTGGCTGTCAGTGCGCGAATGGATTCGTGCGCAACACAATGGGACAATGCGTCACGCCCTCTACTTGCCCCCGAAGTGAGACCGACATTTTGATTACGAATCTTCATAAGGGAACTTAAAGGTAAAGGTCAAAGGTAAACTGAGCGGAATCAGAAATTAATTCATTTATTCAAATGTTTCTGAAATGTCGACGGGGACCCAAGAGGTGCTCGGATCAGATATTAAATATCGAACCTTTGACCTGTCGCGTCCGCTGCACACAGAATGAATACACTGAGATAGGGCATCGAGTGTATGATACACTCAATATTGAGTTTATTCGCGCGTCGAGAGAGCGTGCGAAAACGAGAGATTTGTAAGTGTATCATACACTAGATGCAGTGTAGGATCTCAGTGTAGGATACACTCAATATTGAGTTTATTCGCGCGTCGAGAGAGCGTGCGAAAACGAGAGATTTGTAAGTGTATCATACACTAGATGCAGTGTAGGATACACTCAATAGTAAGTGTATTCATTCTGGGTGTGCCTGCCACCGACGTGAGGCCTCAATAATTGAGTGCAATTCCCTTGTTCAGCGATTGATTTTTGCGTTTTCCTGCGATTATGTATCGAATGCAATGGAAATGATTACAATCAATGTAAATGCTCATATTACAGTATGCGACGACCCCCAAACTCAGCAATTCAATCAGTGTTCGACGAGGTGCGAACCGTCCTGCAGAGACGCTCAGCCGGTTAGTTTCGATAATAGTATTAGTTCTAATAATAATAAGAATACTAATATTAATAATTGCAGGCCAAGTCATCAGTCTAGATAACCGTTAATATAAAAAAACACAGAAAACATTGAGATTTATGAAGATTTATAACTAGAAAAAGATCGCGATGATGTATAAGGGCCCAATTTTTTTTCTCAGACATGCGACATGCGGTGCGCCGACCGGTCCCAGTGTCAATGCCGACCCGGCTTCTATCGGTAAATTTTAGTACCTGGAAGTGTCCATTTCCCTTTGAACTCCTATATGCACATTTACAGTGAGTCCACGCCTACATCTCGATGCGTTCCTCCACGGTGGTGCAGAAGGTAGTTTATTTTATGTTAGAAGAAATTGTTGTAAGACTTCACTGTACATCTTGACACATCTTGTTTATCTAAACATAATTTGGAAAAGTGGCAGGCTAGAAATAATTTTAAATTGTAGCTGAACCTTTTTTCTAAAACGTTGTGCATTGTCTACATTGACCTTCTTGCTTTGGTGATTGCCTAGTGATGATGCAATTTCTTCTAGAGGCCCCTTTCCTCCTTGGTTTCCTCGAGGTGGAGGAGGAGGCGGTCGACCATGGCATTGGTGGGGAAGAAAGGCGACTGCCTCGGCAGCACGCGCCAAAACATCGCCCAAGTCCAAATCGGGATGAGCAATCAGTACAATGGACTACAGTGCTTGACAACCGCACAAAATACTGTGCTAGCCCCAGTGCCTCCCTGTCTACAGGCCCCTTTTATGTATCCAATGGTTCCCATTACTGCATATGATATCTACCTCATTGCCGTCTCGCTTTTTATGTTTTTCGTCCATCGATATTACTATAAATATTGTGCAGAAATACACGCAACATTAGGAGAGGAAATAGAGGCAAACGCGAATGAATAGCGGTAAATTCTCGAACAGAATCGAGAGCGATACTGTTATCTATAATGCCGAACACTGGGCGGTCCCATGCATATGGCAGATTCTCATGTTTTTTTGGAATATCAAGATATAAAAAGGGGTATCATATGCGTGGTGTCGGAGTGTCATTTGGGAAAGGGCGCTTTCGCGGTAATGATGGCTATTGTCGAGTTACTGCATGTCGTCAAGCTGCGATTATAAGACATAATGACATTATCCGATAATAAAAAAAACATAAATTATTACATTTATCGGAGCTGTAATACAAGTGAACCGGGTAGTCTCGATAGGTACAGACATGGGCGTTTGGTTGTGAGGTCTTGCGGTTGGATCATACATCAACTCTGAATGTCTCCCGACGACCACCCGATTTCTGTTCTTCTGGAGCGTACGACTGAAAGTATAATTTTTTTTTCATTTATATTTTCAATCAATTTGACTAGTGTTATTTAACGCAGATTTTTAAATTATTCTCCACTAGTGGATTACTTTAAACTTTAGACTTTAGTGATAGAGCTAAAGGAATCTAGCTAGAAGCTGGAGGAAGATGCTGAAGGAATAATTGTATATACTGTTGATGTGAGAAATGGAGTTTAAACTAAAAACTAAAAAAAACTATTGCGAATGAATGGAAACTTTTAAAAAACTTGAAATGAATGGAAAAAAAACTGTTTACGATATGAAAATTTACTTGCAATTAGTTAAAAAGTGAGATATAACAATGGCGTTTGACAGTTTCTTTGTAAAATAGAAATGTCGACTTTCGACTGTAAATGAGCACTTACTCTAACAGCGTCGTCGCTTCTCGCTCTTCTCACTTTGATCTCATCAGTAGAATCCATTTTGAGCACCAGCTGAACATCGATCTCTCAGAGGGAAATAAGTCTACTACTCTAGACGCGTGGGCTGTCCAGCGACGACATCCGACGCACAATGTTCTGGTGCCTCAAGGAATGTAAGGCAAACGAGCAACGAGTGTCTTTTCCTAATTGGGAAAAGGCGCCAAAGAGCCGCTGTTCGGCGCCTTTTCCCAATTACGGAAACACACTACGTGGACGCTTCCCTGACAATCCGAGCATTGTGGACGACTCTATTACAGTTTTAAGTCGTCCTTGGCCAGCGTAGACTTATGAAGTCGCAGACAAATTTCCCGAGATCTCCCTCTACGCAGAGCGGGAAGTCTCCAGCTTTCCTTACTCTGGAGACATTGTCTCCAGCTGAGAGAGCATGCAAAATGGGGAGAGCGGGCTAGAGATAGTGAGAGGTGATCTCTCGATTTTGCATGCTCTCTCAGCTGGAGACAATGTCTCCAGAGTAAGGAAAGCTGGAGACTTCCCGCTCTGTGTATTTGTCACCATTCCCAACATCAAATCCACGCGTAGCAATCTACGTACAATCTGGCATTTTCATTACATTGGATAGCATTACGTAATAATGATTATGTATATTGTATTCTTTACAAAGGGTAAATAACCCACATCGTCTCCGTCAATTTCCAACTCAGCAAGCGCGAAAGTGAGAGAAAAGACGAGGAAGAAGACGAGAAGAGAGCGCATCTGAATATTATAATTAAATTAAATAATTTTAAAAATAAATTCAATTAATCGTGAGCAGCAGCGTTATCAACACATGCAGCTATCGCGTTTCATCCATATACAAAACGAAATGTGAACGTCGAGTGAAGAAGGCATCTACACAGAGCGCGAATTTGATATGAAAACGGTTCTGCATGCGTTGTTTCTTTGATAACGGTTTTCCACCCTTCTCATTCCGCATTCTCTCTCGTCTGCTTAAAGGAGGAGGAACAGGAAAAATAGAGTTTGTACCTAATGCCATTACTCAATTTCTTCTGTGAACGATAATACAAATCCAAAATTTGACACCCCCATCTTTCTTCTGAATCGAGAAACCCGCGCGCAAAGAAGCTACAGGGCTCAGGGAAATCAGGATCAAGTGCGACGCGCGCGTGCGCGACTAAACAAATCTCTCACAACGTTTGAATTTACACCGTGGTGTCACACCACATCGCAAGACTACGGTAGAAAAGCGGAATTTCCAAAATTCTTTCACTTTTTCCCCATTCTAGGTGTTTTTACGTTTGATTAGATCGCATTTATTCTCGGTAATTTTATATCTCGATTACAGACTTTTTTTATACCTCCCCACCCCCAACTGCTGAATGGCCAACGGAGACGGCGAGACCAATGCGAACGGGACTTCCGATACCAATGTGGAACTGGACCCCGTCGCAATCGCCGAGCTGCTCAAGCCAGAGCTCGCCAGGTTGATGCAGGCCTCAAAACCCACCTACACACCCCCATCCAGCAGCCACATCGGGCACCGGAGACAAATCTCTTTCAACTCCTCCATCATCGCAATGCTCGACCACCTGGAGGACCCGACCGTCAAGAAGGCAGTGAAGAAGTTGAAGGAGAGGTCGGAGTTTCTGGTCCAACTGGAGAAAAACCCCGGCCTGGGAGAGATGGCCGACAAGCTGGAAGCACTGAAGGCAATGTCGAGTGGAGACGAGAAAGATCACTCTATGTCCCTCGCTCTTCTCGCCTCCCTTTCCTCCCATTCCCAACCAAAGAGAAGAAAACTGGAGGAGCCCGGCCCTTCCCGGCCCTTTCAGAGTGGGGGGTATGCTGGAGGAGTTGGCATGCCCCCGACCCATCATTTCGGGTACTCAAACCCCTATCCCTCCTCTCACATCCCCCAGTACATCTCTCCTCCGTCTCTCTTGCACCAGAACTATGGCAACTACGCGCGTAATCCGAGCAACTCGAATTGCAACAACTGCGGCCAGCCCGGTCACTGGGCCGTCCGCTGCCCCAATCAGAGGAGGTAATCAAGCCCCATTCAAAGGAGTGAAAGAGAAACTTGCGTTTTGGGAAGCTATCGGAACTCCAGATTTTGTTTTATCAGTTATATCCCAAGGCTATATCCTGAATCCGATTAAAGATCTCGACTCAGTAATAATCCCATACGCAGGCAATAATCGTTCCGCCGACTCGCATTCTACCTTCGTCGATGACGAGATTCAACGACTGTGCAGTACCAAAGCTGTGAATATCTCCCCTTCCACTCCCCATGCCGTATCTCCTCTTTCAGTTGCCGTTAATGGTGAGAAATTAAGACTTATTCTCGATTTATCCCTCCTTAACCGAATCCTGTACAAACCCGTTTTCCGTTTCGAAGATTTATCAACGGCTTGGCCGTTGCTCCCTCTCAACGGTTACTTGGCCACTTTCGACCTCAAAAGCGGTTACCACCACTTTAGCATTCACGAATCCCACCAACCATATCTCGGCTTCCAATGGAAAGGCCTCCACTACACTTTCGCAGCCCTCCCCTTTGGCCTATCCCCCGCCCCATTTGTATTCACAAAATGCATGAGGCCACTAGTAAAAAAGTGGAGATCCGAAGGCATACTCGTTTTCATGTATCTAGACGACGGATTGATCCTTGGAAGCACAAAAGATAAGTGCGAGAGAGCAGTGAGAGTAACCAGACTCGATCTGCAGAGGGCAGGCCTCTTGATAGCGGAAGAAAAATCCCATTGGGAACCTAGTCAAAAGGGAACTTGGCTCGGATACTCGATCGATTTGGCGCAGGGCCACGTTACCCCTTCTCCCAAGAGAATCAATAATGCAAGAGAGAAACTTACCAATCTGGTAGAAAATCCATTCCCCTCTATCCACGACAGAATGATAACACTCGGTCACCTCTCTAGCTTCCACCTCGTTCTAGGTCCATCTGCCCCATTCCACCTTCGATTCGTGTCACAATCGGTCGCATCATGCTCGAGTAAGGGACGCAAGGTCCCCCTATCCAACCAGGAGAGAGAGGAGATCCAAGGTTGGTTGAGGGAATTGGAAGCGAGAACGTCCAGGTCATTCACCGAGGAAACTTTCGTTCCGAACATTAGCCTAGCAACGGACGCCTCTAGTTGCGCCCTCGGAGCAGTGCTCGATTTTAACGGTACAAAAATCTCCACCTCCCGAAACCTATCTCCTAACGAAAGGGCAGAGAGCAGCACCGCCAGAGAGTTATTGGGAGTGTCGTTCGGCGTGCATTCATTCAAACCTTTCCTACGGGGGAAGAACGTACTCATCCAAAACGATAATCAGTCATCAGTTCGAATCCTCACCCGAGGTAGCATGAAACCGCGCTTACATTCCATAGCGGCAGAAGTGAACCAGCTCGAGAGTTTCCTGACCGCAAAATTCGCTTACAATTGGATACCACGAGAGCAAAACGAGGAAGCAGACGCCGCCAGTAGAGTAATCGATAAGGATGACTGGGGAATCAAGAAGGAAGTGTTTCAAATTTGCGCTCGCAAGTGGGGCACACCCAAATGGGACATGTATGCGAACTATCTGAATACCAAGTGTTCCAGCTTCGTCTCGAAAACTGAGGATCCCGCTTCATCTCGTGTCGATGCCCAAAGACAGCCCCAGATATGGAAGAAGGGTGATCTTCTATGGTGCGTTCCTCCCCCATCTCTGATCTCCGACACCTTGACCATGGCAAGGATAGCAGGGAGTCGTATCATTCTAGGTCTCCCTCTATGGCCTAGCCTTCCCGCCTACCCCATTCTGTTTCCTGGAGGTAGAAGGGCCCATTTCATAAAAGACGCGTTGGAATACGGAGTAGGAGCTAAAATACTTATCCCGTCTCATTACAGCCAAGGTCCTTTCGCTCACGAATCATTATCCTCCTCTCTCGCCTTCCTTCTTATCCAATTCTAAAGACATCCCTACTTTACACTTTTCTAATCAGCAATAAACCCCTGTCCCTGTGAAACACGGTGTACAATTCAAACAAAAGTTTTATCGGAAGGAACAGTAGATAAAACGGTCAACTTTCTCTCTCGTGTCGAGTTTACGTGCACTAGAGGGAGGAAAAGGGGAAGAGAGAAGGCCAGGGAAGGGGTAGATCATAAACTCAACCTCTAAACACTCTACTCGACTCTCCCGGTAGATCAGTCTCTCGTCTCGCTTGACCCCTATCTCTCGCCATACCGTTTCCCAAGCGAAGTTCAGGGTTATCGTGGTGGGATATTCTGCTGTTCGTCCTCCTTTAAAGGTGGTGTCCCACGAACTTTTGGTCAACTGAGTTCTCCCTGACGGGTTATGGTAATCGGTTTCCAGATAAGAGCCCCGCAAACCGCATGTTCAGCCGATAAATTTGAACAAAGTTATTCGCGTTTGGCTCTGTGCCAAACTGACCCTGAATGCAGGAATTCAAAAAATGATAGGGAGGGATTAGGGTGGACGAGGAGAAAACGACCGCGTCATTGAAACATATGAGATGAGGAATGATGGAGCAGGAGATTCGTGACACTCCTTCTTTAACGAAAAAAAGAAAGTACAATTAGGAGGTAGCCAAAGCTTTCTCTAAGAAACTAAACGCTGGAAAACGTTCTATCATCAAATTTACGTTTAGCGCAAAGAAAGCGAAAAATGGTCTGGTAGAACGGGGGCGCAATCGGGGCAATTGACCAGCAAATCCGGGATAGGGATTAGTGAGGTCGCTCGTTTCTCTTATCTTGAGAGGAGGTACTCTCACTTCCCCCGCTGTCTCTTTAATTTTCCCCAATCTCTATCGTCTCTCTCACCGTCTGCATTCTCTCGAATCATCGTACTCTCTAATTCCCTTCTTTCTTGTCTATTCTCGTCCTTTCTTGGGATCCTTGAGCGTCTGACCCAAATCCGGGCAATGGGCGGGCGAGCGCCCGTTCATTAGGAGGATCTGGGAGATTTATGAGCGGCGGAAAAAAGGCTGGCGTTAAAAAAAGGGCCGCAATGGAGCTGCGAAAAGCATGTAAATAAGAACACAGCATTATCTCTTGATCTCAAACATTGAGGAAGGAGACATTGAGGCCATCTCGATTTTTTGGCGATTTCTCAGGCAAAAGCTTCTTCTGTACAGATAACCGGCACGTGGAATGATGAATTTTTTTTCAGCTGTACAAATGTTTATTTCGCAGGAGAAGAGGTTTACAGCGTCAGATGCATAGCCATCGAAACGTCCGATTGCTGATAAAATACGATCAATAGTTGGGAATTCAATTTCATTAAACGGGCTTGGTATCACAGCACGGAGGTCAAATGCATCGCATAGTTAGCTAACTATGCTGTAATGACCACACTCTGTTCACATACAAATTACAAGGTTATCTGTTCAGGTTGCGGAACGCTGCAAGAAAACGTGGGGAAGTGAGAGATTTTATCGGTTTGGACACTGAGTAAACAGCACAAACATCTAACGGGGTCAGGGGGTCACGTATAAAACTGTAGTGATTATGCACAACATACAATGCGATCTGCAGATTTGAACGCGCGTGTACCTACCAAGTAGTGTGTATATATAATCCTATGCGCGAATAACAAAGTTTATTCGCGAATAGGATTATTCGAAATAACAACACTAATACCCGGTGTTCCTTTCCCTATAAATAAATCTTGCTATTATATTTGTCTTATCGTTACATTTTCAGGATGCTCGTTACTCTTATCATCGTGGCTTTGACAGTCTTCGTGACCGCGCAGCCTCCCGATGCGGTAAACAGGCATGACTCTAGAATCGTCAGGGGGGTGACATTTGAGCAACGGGCCATAACTCAGCTAGGAGTGAACCTAGCACTATGGGAGTGGTACCATTGTGATCAGCATCAGATAATAGAGATTTAATTAATTAATTAATTAATTAACATAATTAATGAGATAGGTGTTAATTAATTAATTAATTATAATATCTCAATTACTGAGGCTGATCACAATGGTACCACTCCCATAGCGCTAGGCTCACTCCTAGCTGAGTTATGGTCCGTTGCTCAAATGTCGGTTGCTCAAGTGTCGGTTGCTCAAATGTCGGTTGCTCAAATGTCACCCCCCCCCCCCCCGAATCGTCGGTGGGAGGCCCGACTATGTTCGACTACACTATGGTGGTCGATTGGTCGGGCCAGTAGTCAATGGTACTATTTGTTTTATTGGCTACTAGTCCGTCAACCGACCACTTGATTCTAGAGTTGCAATGCTTATTTAGTTATAGTTCGCATGTGTCAAGACGTGCCAAATGTATAATAAAAATATGGAAGGTTGTAATAAGTACCTTTTCAATGCATTCACATGCTCTTAATCAACACAAAAAATAATAATGATAAAATGATTGCAGTCTCCAATAATTGGCATCATTCGTCCCCCCTTCCCTCCTATTCGTCGTGAGTTCGTTGCAATTCGTATTGCATGGACACTGTCTATTGTGCAGGGACAAGGCGTTTTCTGACTGTGTGAAGACATGACAATTTTTATCAAAATAAATGTTAATAAACATTTAAATTTTAATGCAGTGTGCACCAACAAGTTCGAGCAGTGGAATCCGTGCCCGAAAACCGCCTGCGACCGACAGTGTCCCCGTATTATCTTTATCTCTATCCCTAGCTTTGTGAGTTTACTACAAGTGGAAAAAACACTTAAGTTGTGGAAAAATCGACAAACCGTTCGAATCCTTGTGACTGTCAGTAGGCTTTTTCCAGTGCCACTCTGAGCCGAACCGGCGCGTTATACATTTAATGAAAATGTAATGACACTAAAAATCTCTAGAAATAGAGCTGTAATACTCTAGTTTTCGAAGAAGAAAACATTTTACTGGACCATTTCAGTCTGAAGCACGGGAAGATTCAACTTAGAAAAGGCTGTATCAAATGCATTTATTTAGCAAATTAATTTATTTTAATTTATTTCAGCAGTGCATTGGTCCTCCTCCTCCTCGCACCTGTCCTCGTCCTCTTCCCTGTCCTCTTCTTCGACCTTGTCCCCCTCCTCGCCCGTGTCCTTGTCCCTATCCTGGTCGCTGTGAATGCATCCCTAACTACTGTCGAAACAACATAGGACGATGCATTCCGTAAGGAATAATCTTAGATGGTAAAACCAAAATAATCATTAATATTACAGCTGTGCCTCCTGCCCAAGAAGATTCCCACCGTTCACTGCCCAAACCCATCGCGAGTCGCCTAAAGTGCAGAATCGGGGCCGCTGAGAAGAGAACGACGACACTCAACATCGATGCTTATTCCATATCGATGTCTGACCGATTTAATTTTTTTCTTGGTATTCATGAGCGTTCGTTACGGGGATAAATTATGTGGTTATGATCGAACCCAACAACCAGTGGATACAAGGTTATATCTGCGTCGAATCGGAAAGTAGGACGTAGTATCTAAAGATGCGAGATTGGTTATTACAAATTCACAGACACTCATCCAAAATAATAAAACGTTCCGTTGATAATGCGTGCTGAACAACAGATACGGCTGCGAGAGAGCATGAGAAAGCGAGAGACGCGCCGAGGTATAGAAAGAGAGTACACCACCAGTAGTCCATTTCATGAACGTATCATTTTAAAATTGTAATATTGGTTGAGGCATCGATCGAACATTAACACATCTTTATTTTCCTATATTAGACGTACATCATGTTGGTTTTTGCCGACTATCGATCTATTACGAATTCACAAACACTCAAATTCATAAACGTTCCTCTACTAAACAACAGATCTGGCTGCGCGAGAGCATAACAAAGCGAGAGACAAGCCGACGTATAGAAAGTACACACACTAGTTGTCCATTTCATGAAAGTATCATTTTAAAATTCTAATACCTAGCAAGCTCGAGCGCTGTATGTGTGGTCTGAAGGTAGGAGACGACGAGTTTGAGAGGAGTCATAACTCGGCAGCGTAATTGCAAAAATCCCTTTTTTATAGACGCTATGCATTCATTTTTAAGAATTACATTGAACATAAATTACAAAATTTGTATCCTTTTATGAGATTCCGGTACGATTACGCAAAGTGGGCGGGGCAATGGGAAAGAGACGCCCACATTCTACATAAGAGTGCTGCCAACGAGCCGTGGTTTCGATATTAGAATACAAACAGTGAAAGGCAAAATCGTTGTTCTTTTGGTAAATTATAATGTCTCGACCATATTCCGTTCAAATGAAATTAACAAGGTTATCGGTTAAGGTTGCACAGCGCTGTGGTATGTGAGAAAACGTGGAGAGGTGGAGTTTTTTTTTCGGTTTGGACACTGAGTAAACAGCACAAACATCACAGCTCGGACAGTCGCACGTAGGTCAAATGCATCGCACAGTTAGCTAACTATGCTGTCACGACCACACTCTGTTCACAGACAAATTACAAGGTCATCGGTTCAGGTTGCGAAACGCTGCGAGCGGTGAGAAATCGTGGAGATGTGAGAGGTTTTTATCGGTTTGCACACTGAGTAGGCGACTAAACAACTACCGGGGTCATGAGGTCACGTATAAAACTGTTGTGATAATGCAGAACAGACAATACGATCCGCAGATTTGAACGCTTCTTATCATACCCAGTCTCCCCCCTCCCTACTCCATTTATTCCCCTTGCTATTATATTTGTATTCATCATTACTTTTTCAGGATGCTCGTATCTCTTATCATCGTGGCTTTGACAGTCTTCGTGACCGCGCAGCCTCCCGATACGGTAAAATAGGCATGACTCTAGAATCGCCGGTGGTAGGCGGTGGTAGGCGGTAGTCAATGGTACTGGTAGCATTTGGAGGATTGACTACTAGTCCGTCAACCGACAACTAGCAAGGCCACCGGCGATTCTAGAGATGGAATACTTATTTAGTTATAGTTCACATGTGTCAACACGTACAAAATATATAATAGAAGAAAGATTATCTGTTCATTTTCATGGAATTCTCAGGGCTCTTAGTTCGTAAAAAATGTTTGCAGTCCCCAATTATTGGCGTCATTCGTCCCGCCCCTCCTCCTCCTCCTCCTCGTCCTCGTAAGTGTTCATTGCGATTCTTAGTGCGGCTCCTCATAGGCACTGCCCATTGTAGACCAATGCAGAGACGTTGCCGGAATACATGACAATTTAATAACTTACATTATAATAAACATGTTAACATTAATGCAGGATGCCCCAACAAGTTCGAGAGGTGGAATCGGTGCCCGCAAATGTGCGAACGAAGATGTCCCCCTATCACGTTTGTGCGTTTTTTTACAAATAAAAAAAAATCACGCCTCTCAAGAATGACTCAGAATGCGGAAAATGGCCATAGATAATACCTTTTGAAAGATATGTTGTACCATCTCATGAGGAAATGAGTAGCATATTTGCGACTCACAGGAGGTTTTTGTCAATCCGAGCCGACCTTCTCGTGTTTGTACCGCGTTTCTTGTGATCGCATAAATATATATATATAGAGGCGTGTTATACATTTGATGTATGTAATGACGCTAGCACATGCAGCACTCTAAAAATAGGACTTTAACTCACGTTTTTTCGAAGAAGAGAAAAGATTTAACTGGAGATAGTTTTATAAGAATTTATTTAGGAAATTAATTTAATAGTAATTCATTTCAGTTGTGCATTCGCCCTCGTCCTCCTCCTTGTCCCTATCCTCCTCGCTGCGATTGTATCCGTAACTACTGTCGATACAATGGAAAATGTATTCCGTAAGGAATGATCTTAGCTGGTTAAAATCAAAATAATCATATATTACAGCTGTCGCTCCTGCCCAAGAAGATTCCCACCGATCACTGCCCAAACCCATCGCTAATCGTCTAAAGTGCAGAATCGCGGCCGCTGAGAAGGAAACGACTACACTCAACATTGATGTTCATTCCATATCGTTATCTAACCCATTTTATCTTTTTTTCTGAGTGCTCATGAACGTTACGGGGATAAAATATGTGGTTATGATCGACCCCTACAACCAGTGCATACAAGATTGTATTTCCGTGCTTTCGGAAAGTGGAACGTAGTATCTAAAGATGCGAGATTGGTTATTGGTAAAGGCATCTATCGAACATTAAAACATCCTTGTTTTCTGATATTAGATACTTCATCTCCCACGTCGAAGTACACACCCGTCCCAACGATGTTTCAATCGCCTGATGTGGATGGGTAAAGAGCGACTGCTTGCGGTGCTTCTTGTCATAAATCGTGTGCTCGTTCGTGCCGACTAGTATCTCTCGAACTCTCTATACTCCGGTTTTTCAGCGCAGCTTGTGCGCGCGATTTGTGTAGGGTTCGACGCAGCATGCGCCGCACCTTACACCAATCGGGCGCACATCGCGCGTTCTGTTGAAAGGTCCCGAACGGAAAAGCCAGGTTCGGCAAAAAGTCCGGCGCGCGTCTTGTAGAATCCCGCGCGCAGCTTGTGGAATTGGAATCGCGCGCACAAGCTGCGCTGAAAAACCGGAGTATGTGGTCTGATGGTAGGCGACGACGGAGTTGGAGAGAGACATAGGCGGAATAACATGAGCAGGGAGGACGTGAGAGTCGAAGTGTGATGAACGTAACTTGGAGTTCCTCACCATAGATGAGACCTCACCACTAATGCGACCTTAAGCAGCCCGGACTTATTTCTTCGTTCTTCTTCTTATGCTGAAAAATTCATGGGTGGAATTCCATCCTGTGAGGGTGGAAAACTAGTGTAACTCAGCTCATACTGAACGAAATCTCTCCGACCAAAAAGGAAAATGTTCCAAACGTGGCTTGCCATTCCTGTATCAAGTTTAAAAGTTGTAACTTTACTAGGACACAAGCCATGAAAGGGTGCATAAAACAGATGTGCACCTTGCACCCCATGAAATTTGCGCAGCATTAGGTCATTCTGAATTTTAGCATCGCTTTCTAGTTCACTTCCGAGATGGACAGGCATATGACTCCACGAGTATCTCGCCGCGCAGAGAGATGTTATGTTCTGGGCACAATGCGTTCTTCATAAGCAGCGTCTTCTTCAGGCAGATCGCTGGCCCGATTGAATCTCTTGCGCCCAGTATTGTCAGCGCATTCTTAAGTGATGTTTTTCCAGAGCCGAACAGAACAATCGTAGGCAGGAAGTGTGCAATGTCCTTTAATATAAATTCGGCCATAAAGATATAATTATATTCATTATATCGTTCGGTGATCTAAAAATGACAAATGTAGATAATTATGGGAATCTGAAAAAGCTAAATACCAAGTAAGTTTGCAGCACAGTAGAAATTTCAAATCTGTTTACATTGTTCGACAAGTGTGTAAAGGTTTAACTTCGTTATGTCTAATGAGTATTGGCGATTTCCGTAATCGAACGAATCCAAAATTTATCGAATTATTGAGACGCTCTACGTTAATGTTCAA
The DNA here is from genome assembly GCA_036245785.1 of Pristionchus fissidentatus. Taxonomy (NCBI): domain Eukaryota; kingdom Metazoa; phylum Nematoda; class Chromadorea; order Rhabditida; family Neodiplogasteridae; genus Pristionchus; species Pristionchus fissidentatus. The sequence goes on from BTSY01000001.1 coordinate 7,153,643, forward strand.
ACATTTAATTGATAATAAATAAGAAAATCAACATCCATTTAAAATTTTTCGCAAAATTTATGAAGAGATGATTAATCATGGTATCTCTACCACACTCTGTTCACATACAAATTACAAGGTTATCTTCTCAGATTGCGGAACACAGCAAGATGCGAGAAAACGTGGAGAAGTGAGAGAGATTTTATTGGTTTGGACACTGAGTAAACAGCACAAACATCCACGGGGGTCAGGGGGTCGCGTATAAAACTGTTGTGATAAGCACAGCAGACAATGTGATCTGCAGATCTTAAAGCGTGTGTTCATATCCAGTGTCCCGTTCTCTGCTCTGGTTTTTGTCCACCACTAGTGTGGCTCTCTCAAAACACTCTCTCATTTACCACAAGTTGCTCACCAATAGGGTAGTCTACTGGTGGAAAGCGAGAGAGAGTAAGAGGAATTGAGCGAGCTACTGGTGGCACTAGTTCTAGACGATAACCAGAGTATACCATATATTCCCCTTGCTATTGTATATTTGCTTTCATCAATACTTGTTCAGGATGCTCTTAGTTCTCATCGCAATGTCGTTGACTGTCTTTGTGGTTGCGCAGCCTCCCGATACGGTAAAACAGGCATGACTCAAGAATTTGGGGCCCGACTAGTGGTCGGTTGGTCGGACAAGTAGTCAATGGAACTAGTAACATTAGGTGGATTGTCTACTAGTCCGTCAACCGACCACTGGTCAGGCCACCGTTGATTCTAGAATTGGAATACATATTTAGTCATAATTCGTATGTGTCAACACGTGCAAAATATATAATAGTAAAAGTGGGCCATCGGCTCATTTTCATGGAATTCACAGGACACTCAGTACATGCAAATAATAAATTGATTGCAGTCTGCGGTAATTCGTCCCTTCCCTCCTCGTCCTCCTCCTCGTCCCCGTGAGTGTTCGTTGTAATTCGGAGTGCGACTCCTCATGGACACTGTCTATTGTGCAGGGACGAGGCGTTTTTCTCACTGTGTCCGGATTACATGACAATTTTTTCAACATACATTTTAATAAACATTTAAGAGACGTGATCGGCAAGAGTCGACCATATTCGACCCTGCCCGGACACGTTGAGCTAGCAATGAGAACTGGAGGTCCATACTCGAGTGGGTGGAAGGTCTTATGCCCGCATTGCACAAAACACCACTTATTTCTTATTGCCGGCTCCGGCCTAGGAGAAATATGGATTTGAGTGAAAAATGATCGAAAAATCAAAATTTCTTAACTTGTAAAGATAGGCTCAAATATTTATTTGCTTTAAGTTAGGGGTGCCCAGACATTGTAAAACTGCTATTCAGATCGAAATCTGGCCCATTCCGAAATGCCTTTTTTGACTCAAAATTTTCATTTTTTAATGAAAAGTAACCATTTTTGGAATTTTTCATTAAAATGACTATGCACACATAGCACCACAATTGATTATGTATGCCATCCGCCTATAATTGGAAAGTTCCTGAAATGAATATTTGAGAAATAATTTTTCAAAGTTCAGTACCCCACAATTGGAAAACGAGTTTTGCCTGATTCTTTGTAGAAAATTGTCCTTTTCCTAAATTTCTCAGAGAGATATCTATGTACACACTTTACTACACTGTTTTGTGTATCTAAATCGGCAAAAGACGGAAACTTCCTGCAATCAATATTTTGAAGACATTTTTTTCAAATTGAATGACTCAACAGGCCGAAATCGAGTATTTCTGACCCTTTTATGAAAATATAAGAATTTTATAATTTTTCATCAAAATGTATATGCAGATATTTTAACTCAAATCATTAGTTATCCAAAGCGTCTATAGCTGGGAAGTTCCTGAGATGAATATTCTAGAAAAATTTTTTAAAATTTCAGTAATTTCTAGAGTGCAATATTTTCAGATTCTTTTCTTGAAATCGGTGCCTTTTCGGGTTTCTCGTTAAAAAGCGTAGTCATACAATGTACCTTTATACATTATGAATCTGAATAACCGTTAGCCAGGGACTTCATGAAACGATCTTTTCGAGAAAAATTCTTCAAACTGCTTCTCTTCAACTACACCAAACTAGTATATCTCACGAATTGAATCTCGCTTTGCTCGGCTCCATCATGGCTTAATGAGGTAGGAAGCATACCCAAACTGTCTGAAACTTGTTTTAAAAGAACACTGCTCTAGACAATCGACGAATTTTCAGAAGTTTGGAAATCGAAAATGAGGAAACTGAAAATCGTCAAAAATCTGTTTGGAAAACAATTATTCCAGAAACTATAAGCGACTTTCACACTAAAATATTGCACCAACTCGTTTTCTAATATATGTTGAAGAAATAAAAAATTGGTTTCAAGGCATTTGAACAAATTTCATTTTTGAACAAAAAATTTTTCGAACCCGTGGTCATGGTAAACTCCTGAGAAAATGCATTATCTTATAATTGCATGCTGGTGATGCCCTGAGCTACTCTCAAGCCAGTATGTAAAAATATATCACAGTATGATTGCGTATTGGTCATATGAGCGCGGGAAAACAGAAATTTATTGTTGAGTTTTTCGACCATGACCCCGGGTTCACTGTTTTTCATGAAAAATGAAATTTGTTCAAATGCCTTGAAACCAATTTTTAATTTCTTCAACATATATTAGAAAACGAGTGGGTGCAATATTTTAGTGTGAAAGTCGCTTATAGTTTCTGGTATAATTGTTTTCCAAACAGATTTTTGACGATTTTCAGTTTCCTCATTTTCGATTTCCAAACTTCTGAAAATTCGTCGATTGTCTAGAGCAGTGTTCTTTCAAAACAAGTTTCAGACAGTTTGGGTATGCTTCCTACCTCATTAAGCCATGATGGAGCCGAGCAAAGCGAGATTCAATTCGTGAGATATACTAGTTTGGTGTAGTTGAAGAGAAGCAGTTTGAAGAATTTTTCTCGAAAAGATCGTTTCATGAAGTCCCTGGCTAACGGTTATTCAGATTCATAATGTATAAAGGTACATTGTATGACTACGCTTTTTAACGAGAAACCCGAAAAGGCACCGATTTCAAGAAAAGAATCTGAAAATATTGCACTCTAGAAATTACTGAAATTTTAAAAAATTTTTCTAGAATATTCATCTCAGGAACTTCCCAGCTATAGACGCTTTGGATAACTAATGGTTTGAGTTAAAATATCTGCATATACATTTTGATGAAAAATTATAAAATTCTTATATTTTCATAAAAGGGTCAGAAATACTCGATTTCGGCCTGTTGAGTCATTCAATTTGAAAAAAAATGTCTCCAAAATATTCATTGCAGTAAGTTTCCGTCTTTTGCCGATTTAGATACACAAAGCAGTGTAGTAAAGTGTGTACATAGATATCTCTCTGAGAAATTTAGGAAAAGGTCAATTTTCTACAAAGAATCAGGCAAAACTCGTTTTCCATTTGTGGGGTACTGAACTTTGAAAAATTATTTCTCAAATATTCATTTCAGGAACTTTCCAATTATAGGCGGATGGCATACATAATCAATTGTGGTGCTATGTGTGCATAGTCATTTTAATGAAAAATTCCAAAAATGGTTACTTTTCATTAAAAAATGAAAATTTTGAGTCAAAAAAGGCATTTCGGAATGGGCCAGATTTCGATCTGAATAGCAGTTTTACAATGTCTGGGCACCCCTAACTTAAAGCAAATAAATATTTGAGCCTATCTTTACAAGTTAAGAAATTTTGATTTTTCGATAATTTTTCACTCAAATCCATATTTCTCCTAGGCCGGAGCCGGCAATAAGAAATAAGTGGTGTTTTGTGCAATGCGGGCATAAGACCTTCCACCCACTCGAGTATGGACCTCCAGTTCTCATTGCTAGCTCAACGTGTCCGGGGAGTGGTCGAATCTTACCGATCCCTCTCTTAAATATTAATGCAGCATGCAACCGCCAGTCCGAGATGTGGGTGCCGTGCCCGCAAACTCCCTGCGACCGACAATGTCCACGTTTCTTCCCTATCGTTGTGAGTTTACTACAAGTGAAAAATCCTTTACGCCTCACAAGAAAGGCCCAAAGTGAGGCCAAAGACAACACCTTTTGAAAAAAACATGTTTGACTCTCACCTAATAGGCTGTATCTTGTGAATTTATTTAGCAAATTCATTGAACTTTAAATTATTTCAGCGTTGCGATACTACTCGTATCTGTCCTCCTCCACGTCCCTGTCCTCTTCCTCCTCGTTTCTGTCCTCTTCCTCGCCCGTGTCCGTGTCCCTATCCTGCTCGCTGTGCATGCAAACCTGGCTACTGTCGAATCAGCAGAAATCGCTGCATTCCGTAAGGAATAATCTGAAAAACTAATATAATCAATAATATTACAGCTGTAACTCGTGCCCTAGAAGATTCCCCCCGTTTCCGGTGGGCCGCTGAGAAGTGAATGACTACATTCAAAATCGATGCTTCCATACATCTAACCCATTCTATATTTTCTTCTTGGTATTCATGAGCGTTCGTTATGGGGATAAAATATGTGGTTATGATCGAACCCAACAACCAGTGTATACAAGGTTATATCTGTGTCGGAAAGTGGTGCATAGCGAAAACGGTTAATTAATAAAGCACCGATCAAGCATCATAGGATTCTGATATGAGTTATTTATTATCGTCGTCCCAACGATGTATCGCCCATCCGATATATAGTATTGGATCAGTGAGGAGCGTCTGATTGCGGACGTCAGAGCTGCGACGTTTCTCGGCACAAAACTTGGCGTCCTAAAGGGGGGGGGTGACAATTCCGCAACGCGACATTTCCGCAACGAGGTTTTTAACTGCTCTAAACGTAACTGCATATCTCCACCAAAGTACTATCATGATCAGAATCACGAGGGCTTTCAAATCCACAAATTACCTAATTAACTAATTAAAATTTGGCTAATTAGCAGAAAATTCAAAATGGTCAGAAAAATACATCAACAAGCCGAATGGATGGAGGTGAGCAAATAACTAACAGGGGATAAAAGTTCATACAGATTCCTCGAGTTTGAGAAAAGTTATAAGCCGTTGCGGAAATGTCGGTTGCGGAGTTGTCACCCCCCCCCCCCTAAAGCATAGACGTGGCCTCTCGAATGCGACCATAAGCTGTGCAAGCTGATTTCATAATTCTCCATCTTAGTTCTTGTGAATTTGACTATCACTTCGTAGTTCACTTTCGAAATAGACAGACATCAGTCTCTTCCAGTATCTCGCCGCGCAGAGAGGTGCTCTATCGCGCCATGCGTTTTTGAGTTAAGAGTGGCGAAGCGAGAGTTTTTATCGGTTTCGACACTAGGTGAACGACTAAACAACTGCAGGGGTCAGGGTTACACGTATAAAACAGTTGTGATAACAGACAATACAATCTGCACATTTGAACGCATGTGTGCATTACCACTCTTCCCTTCCCTATACCATTTATTCCCATATTATTGTCATAACTTTTTCAGGATGCTCGTTGCTCTTATCGTCGTTTCTTTGACAGCCTTAGTGGTCGCGCAGCCTCCCGATACCGTAAAACAGGTATTCTTCTCGGACCGCCTGTGTTCTGGTCGGTAGCATATCGGACTAGTGTTGGCCACTCGAAATAACCTTTGTTCGAGAACAAAGGAAGATTAGCAACGAAACGAAGAAGTGTTCCGAAACGGAGTCGAAACGCTTTGTTCTTTTTTGTTTCGACGTTTCGAGTGGGTAACACTATATCGGACCTTCGCTAGCTGGTCCGGCAAACAAAAAATATCCTGATGTATTGACTACTAGTTCTAAAAGTGGAAACCATATTTCTTTAAAGTTCGAATGCGTCAACAAGTCCAAAATGAATTATAGAAAAAGTGGAAGGTTGTGATCTGTTGATTTTCATGGCATTCACAGGGCATATATTGCATATAAATAATAAAACAATTTCAGTCTCCAATAATTGGCGTCATTCATCTCCCCATCCCTCCTATTGATCTAAGTTCGTTGTTAATTCCCCCACGGTATTGTATTCAAATGCAGGGAGGATGCGTTTTACAAAATTGTCGGAACACTTGTCAATTTAAAAAAAAACAATTAAATATTTATGCAGAATGCCGTTCGAGTTTCGAGATGTGGAATGAGTGTCCGACAACGTGCGAACGAAGATGCGGCCCTCCAATATCTGTGCGTTTTTTTGAAAAACACTTCCTCTCAAGAATGGCTCACTATGAGGAAAATGGCCAGAGATATCATAATACCTTTTGTTGTCGGTGGAGCATCGTCAAATCAGTCACATTATGGTCAACAAGAGGCTTTTTTGATGTAACTCTGAGCCGAACCTCTGGCGAAAGGCGTGTTATACTGATAAAGAATATAACGGCACTCAAACATGATACACTCGAAATGTTGGTCGTTAATAAGCGATTTTTAGAAGAAAAAAGAAGAAAAAAAGGTTCTGCGTCATCCAATCTGAAGATCTGGTGTAGCCTGTATTAGAAGAATTTAATGAATAAATTAATTAAATCGATAAAGAATTTAATTAGTAAATCAACTTAATTTAAATTATTTAAGTGCAACCGTCCTCTTCCTCTTCTTATTCCTCGCCCTCGCCCTCCTCCTTGTCCTCCTCCTCGCTGCGAATGCAAGCCTACCTTCTGTCGAAACAGCAGAAACCGATGCATTGCGTAAGGAATAATTTGAAAATACAAATAATCATTAATATTGCAGTATAAGAATCCCACCGATTATTGCGCAAATTCATCGCGAGTCGCCTAAAGTGCAGAATCAGGTTACCACCTATCATTCACAATGTTGAATAATCAATTCAAATCTTGATAGAAACAAGGGTGGCCTAATCCGGGATCGATTTTCGCAGTCCCGGGACCGACTCGAAAAGCGAGAGTGCGGTCCCGTTTGGTCCCGGGACCCGCGGTACCGTTTTGGTCCCGCGGGTCCACTGCCGGTCCCGCGGGACCGGACCCGCGGGACCACTCTAACATCACTTAAATTGGGGATTATTTGAGCCCGGATGAGTGTTTTTATGAAAGTATGATAGTGTTTCGGGGACAAATGATGTCTGAGAACATATTTCGAAAAAAATTTTGAAAAAAATTTGTTTCCGAAAAAATTGAAAAATAAAATTTTCATTCAAAAGGTATAAATTATAGTTTCACAACAGTTGCTGGTCAAATTTAAGATAAATACAAATGATAAAACTTCTATTCCTGATACATTTTTATGTTTTTTTTCCCTCTCCGGTCCCGCGGGTCCGAAATGGTCCCGTGGGACCAAACTGGACCGAAATGGATTTTTGGACCCGTGCGGGACCGGGACCGAAAACGGGACCGGTACCGTTTTCGGTCCCGGTCCCGGGCTGGCCTGGTTTAGGCCACCCTAACAGAAACCGATAGAAGCGGATAATCGCAAGAACTACAATGAAATTCGCATCTAATGAAAATATTACATTTTAGGCGCCGATCAGACCTATCGACACTGGAGATGTAAGCAGACGTGAGTTGGCGCTGTTGCGATTCTGATTTGATAGTTTTAATTGTTTGGCTGAAAATGTTAACTTTAGTCTAAAGTCTTTAGAGTAAATGTTGCTTTAGCATTAGCTTCAGCGTAACTTTAGAGACTTTAGACAAATTGCGCTATATCTTATCTATAAAATTTTCAGCTTGTCCACCCCACGCCCACTGGGAAGGATGCTTTCGATGTGAAGGAACGTGCAGCACGGGAGTGAAGCCGGTGAGTATCACTTGTGTATACGATGATTTTACATGGAAAAATAGGAAAAAAAAGTCATTTCTCTTTCCTTCACTTCCCTTTCTATGCACGTTACAAATGTATACAATATTTCCCAGAATTGGGCTTTAAAACATACTTTTCTAAGAGTTTAGCGCGATAAAGTTTGAACGTTTCTTCGCATTTCCGATTGAGACCTCTAAATTGTCTTCTAACTCGCATTCAGAAATGTTCCGAAAGGTGCCAGAAGGGTCGTTGCGTGTGCGATAAAGGATATGTTATGTTCGGCTCTCGTTGCATCCCGTGTCGTTAGTTTAACCTTATATTGATCCTTATTTATCGATTCACTCATTGACTCACTTACATTTCTAAAAAAGCGAATTTCAGCCTGCCCTATTAATCAGGAAAGGAAGAGGTGCTGGGCAAACTGTGAGGAAACGTGCATCCCTGGAGTGGTGCGCTGTTTTCAATTTATCGTTCCTAGCACAATTGTTTGCCTTTCCGACAATAAGATTTATTTTTTAATGTTAGTTTATGGCATCTTGGTAATTGCTAACTTAATAATTTACTTCACAAACAATCTTTTTTAGAGATGTCAATCCATCGCATGCGGCCCGTCGCCCCCTTGTCGGTGCAAGTCCGGCTTCGTCCGGTAACTTTCTTACCTACTTTCCGGATGCGTGCAATTCAAATTACAGTCGAACTTCGGCTCCGAACGCGCCGTGTGTCGCAGAGTCCACATGCATCATGTAAGGATAATTATGTACTTATGCGCTTTGTATTGTTATCTTAAACATTATCCAATATTGGTATAGCTGTTGCACCCCTTAGCGCCGATAAGTATCGGTCGCATCTTTTAAGTACTTTTACTGTACCCCTTAAAAGATGACACTGGTTGCCTAATGATGATGTAATCGCAGTCGCTTCCCACCTCGTCCGATGAGCAACGACAGCTGATAAGAGAAAGACAACACTCAACAATAATTTTTTTCGCTTATCGTTATCCGACCCATTATATCGTTTCTTCTTGGTGATTATGAGCGTTCGTTACGGGAGATAAAATATGTGGCTATGATCCAAACCAACAACCAGTCTATACAAGTTAATGCCTGCGTCATATCGGGAATCATAGTGGAGAAGCCATAACGGATAGTGATTAAAGGTAAAGGTGTTCCATGTCAAGCGATATTACAGTAGCAAGCTACCACGCTAGATGGGACAAGCCGGTAAGCCAGCTACGTGAAGCGATTAAAGCACCGATCAAACATCATATCATTTTCTAATATGAGTTATTTCTTCTCGTCATCCCGTCGAAGTACGTAATCTGCCCAACGATGTTTCGTCCATCCGAATCAACGTATTGTATCGGCGAGGAGTGACTGCTTGCGGTCTGTTGACGTCAGCGCTCAGAGGGAAAGACTTATGGGCTGCCCAACTTAGACTCCCAAAGTCTAAACGCCTCGCTCCCCTGCCCCTCTTAGACTTCGAAGTCGTCGCTGGCCAGCTTAGACTTATGAAGTCGTAGACATATTTCCCTCTGAGTGCTGCGGTGTTGCTTTTCGATCATCGTATACATGTTCGTGCTGACTAACATTTCTCGAGCATTCTGTTTTCGCCTGCACGTAGGAGACGACAGAATTGGAGAGAGACCATGACTCGGCAGCATAACATTAGGGAGGATGTTGGAGTCGAAGAGAGAGAGAGAGAGAGAGAAGAACTTGGAATCCTTCAGCATAGAACTGACCTCTCGAATGCTATCGTAAGCTGTCAAGACTGCTCTCTTCCTTCTTCTTGTTGTTAAATTTGACCATCGCTTCGTAGTTCACTTTCGAGATGGGAAGGCATCAGTCTCTTCCAGGAGACGTCCTGTCCTGGGCACCATGCGTTCCTCATAAGCCGCGTCGTTTTCTGTAGATCGTTAGCCAGATCAACTCTTTTGCGCCCAGTTCTGTCAGCATCTTCTTGAGCGATGCTACGACAAAGAGCCAAGCTGCACGATGTCGTCAATGTGGGGAAGCATAAAATATCATTTATTAATAATCTAAAAGGATTGATAATGTTATCTTGACCACACTCCGTTTACATGAAACTGACAAGGTTATCGGTTAAGGTAGCGAACACGGCGGGGAGTGAGACAATGAAGAGAAGTGAGAGGTTTTATCGGTTTGGACACTAGGTAAACAGCACAAACATCCACGGGGGTCAGGGTCTGACGTATAAAACAGTTACAAGAGACACAGCAATCTGCAGATTTTACTGTTGATGTTCACCAGAGTAATTGCTTTTAGACCATTCCTCATTTTTTAAAAAAAAATACTTATATCGCGAACTTTTTTGATGCTGATCTAGACATTTCAAGTTCATGTTTATCTCGTCTCAATGTAAACAATGAGTGTTTGTGTTTGCGTCTATGTGCATTTTCCTAGTGGTTTCTTAGTAGGATCCGAGTGGAATCCTACTCATTTTCCTAGTAGAATTCTACAGTAGAGTCATATTAGGATTTCAGAACCAGAGTATTGTCCAGATGTCAACATCTAAGAGAGTTTTCGCTTTCTAGATATGTGAAAGATAACTCAAATGCATTATTTCAAACCCCTAGAGCACGATAGTTTGTGACAAGAACCTTTCGATTCTATGCTCTCGATAATTTTTCTCTCTTTTCTGGAGGTTTCAACGGCTTGTAAGATAATGTTTGTTGATTAAGATAGTTATTTCTGTATTCATCGGCTTAGTTTCAGCATGATTCACGCTATTCTGTTCATTTCTTTGTCGTTCTTCGTTGATGCTCAGGCACCCGATGTCGTGAAACAGGTTTTTTTTAAAGTTTAATTCATTTTTTTTATTTAGTTGCGTGTTTCAAAATGTACACAACAAAGAGACTGACAAGGGAAGGTTGTAAAGCTTCCACTCAAAGCGAAGTAGCAGGCTAATTTTTGACTCCCCGTTGTTGTAAAGTACGTCAAAATATGAGTTTGAATTTCGAGTAAATAATAGGATTAGATCTCTATATTTTGCACACTCTCTAACCCGTCGACCGGCGTATTGAGTGTGCGAAGAGATCCAATCCAATTATATAACCGAATTTCAAACTCTAGTCACAATTTGAAAATGATAAAAGTATTTGAGTCTCCAATCATTGGCGTCATTCGTCCATTGCCTCCTCGTCATCGTGAGTTCTTTGCTATTAGAATCTTTTAACAACAAAAATGTTTAAATTTTCCTATGCACCAACAAAGGTGTGCGGATAACTGTAAAAAAGATAAGGACATTAGAATTATACGGATCCCCTTGTAACAACTATATTCAGAGAGTGGATATCGATTGATGTTGTGAAGCATTATTGCATGAAAATAGAGGAGACTTGAAGCTTGATAAATTAAATCATAGGAAAATGATGTTGCAGGGTGCAGAAAAAACGAGGAGTGGAAGTGGTGCGCGTACCCATGCGAGCCCACCTGTCACCCCATCAACTTTGTACATTCGCATTATGTCTCTTTAAAGATCGATATAAGATATTGTATTGGAAATCGATAGAGAAACTCATAATCTATTTAAACCTTAGGAGTAAAAGGGTATTGGCTGATTATTTGATTAATTATTTTAATTAAATATAATAATTGCAGCTCTGCGTTAACCGTTGTGCCCCGTCTACCTGCCAATGCAAAGCCGGTTACGTTCGACACGAGGAAAAATGCATTCGGTGAGACGACGTTCTCAATTATCAATTAATAATTAACACCCAATTAACACTAATTGTTCCAGTCGTAAGTCCTGCCCAAAGAATCTCCCACCGATAATCGCCCTTCCAACAACAAAGGCCCAGCGCGAATCTCCCAAAGTACAGAATCAGGTGATCTAACTCTCAATTTCGAACAAAAACCTTAAACACATGGAAAATTATCAATTCCATTTTGAAAATTTGATCTGACCTAAATAATGATTGTAGGCGCCAATCGGAGGCTCTATCATCCGTGTAGACAAACGTGAGTTAAGCTGAACTTAATTATTAAACCTTTTTTTAAAAATATTCACAATATTGTAGCCTTTAAAATTGCAGCGTGTCCGCGCAACTCCCACATGGAAAAGTGCGGATGCGATGGAACATGCGCCACCGGCCCGAACCCGGTGAGTAATACAACGAAAGGAAAAATAATAAGAACGGACGCATTGACAACAGTACTGAAAAGTTGTGCTTCACAGTATTCCACACAATCCTAGTCTCAAATAGGCTTGATCACATCCACCTTTTATCTACGGATGACATACTTCACTAATTGCAAGATTTATCCAATAGTACATTTTTATGAATGATAAAGTTGCAGATCTGTCCGAAAAGACCCTGCTTAATTAACCAGAAGAGCAGTTGTGTGTGCAACAAAGGATTCGTTCGGTCGGGCAAACGTTGCATCCCCTATTCGAGATGTCCCAAACGTTAGTTTTATTTAATATTGTTAATTGCCTAATCATGAGTTATGGAAGACATCACGAGCTTGGGTGCATACAAAATTGCAGCCTGTCCCATCAACCAAGAGATGAAGAAGTGCTGGGCTGCTTGTGAACGAACGTGCGAAAACAGACCGGTACGTATATGTTCATTTGCATAATCTGCCAGACATGTCATGCCATAAGTTAGAGTGTGCATGCATAATACTTAGCTAGGGTTTAAATCTTTAACTAACACGTTCACTTTTTAGATCTGTTTTGCGATCGTTTGCAGTCCGCCCAACAAGTGTCAGTGCAAGTCCGACTTCGTTCGGTAATTAGCTGTATTCCGCCTTTTTATATTCCCAAAGATACTTGTGTATGAGTCCTCCTAAGCGATCAGATGGGATGTATGGCTTATTTACACTTGTCCTTCCTTTTCACAAGGCTTTAGTAATGCCAAAATCTATCTTCGAAATTGCAGCCAAACAAGCGCTGCGAATTCGCCGTGCGTACCCAGGTCTACGTGTCCCGTGATGTAAGCGCATTATTTTTCCCTTTTCTCTCATCACAAGTCATGGACAGTTAACTAACTATGATGCAATTGAAGTGGAATCATCAATCGTCCTTCGAGAGGCTCTGAGGTTGAATGAGACCGGATGTAGAGCCAATTCCCCGAGATTCATTACGACTTACGTCATTTTCTTTTTGACACTCTTTGTATGCACATTCGTTATGGATTATGTAATCTGTGGTTCTAATCGAACAACACAACCAGATACAAGGTTTTACCTTCGTCATATTTGATAAAAATTAATTTGTATTATTTTTCTTCTTCTTCACAGTTTGATATGTAAAAGATAAATAGGTATCAATGAAGGTTAAAATATTTGATTAACACTCGAAGAAACGGCCTCAGGCAATTTAATGTGAGTGGAATCATAATGCGTTCGGAAATACTCTGTGTACACCGCCCAACGGAAACGAGGTTGTATGGGTGTGACGTGAAGTAGGACACTGAGCAAAAGCGAGATCTGTTATCGGTTGCTGCATCGAGCAGACACCAAAACATCTCCCGGGGTCAACGGTTCGCGTATAAAAACGGGGGAGTTCGAGTTTTTGATGAAAATCACGAACTGTTTTGCTTACTGCTCACCACCTACAAAATTCTTTGATATTCAGCCGTTATATACAACAAAAATATACGCCATTCATTATTCGTTCATAGTTAAATATATGTGTGATCATAATTTTTTTCAAAGATGCTGCGTCGGGCACTTCTCTTTCTTTCGTTGTGCATTCTCGTGGAGGCCCAATTCTGCAGTAGAAGACGCAACATGGAATGGCACTTCTGCTCGACGCAGTGCGAGCCCTCCTGTCTCGATTGGTATCCGGTAAGTCGTTGATTCAGATTCAGAATGCTTCAATTAGAGGCAAGCTATCGAAGGCAACACTAGGGTCTGTATTGATGGTAAAACACTATCCTAGTAATAGAAAGCAAGAGTTGTATCATATATATATGGAGCAGTTCGTGTTAGGATCAACCAGTTTCTGGAACTGGCCAAACATCGAAATGGCTCAAAACTTGCTTCTAGGGGTTACATTTCGCCCATATTTCTTTGAATATTTACTATTCTTTTCAATTTCAGTCGTGTTCAACTGCATGCGGCCCCCCTATTTGCCAGTGCAAACAGGGATTTTATCGGTATTTCCCCCGGTTGTATTGACTTGTAATCAAAGCATAATTGCAGTCAGAGCAATGCCCGCAACGCGCCTTGCATTGAGTGGTGGAACTGCTGGCGTTGGGGGTGAGACCATTTGTGTTATTCGATAAACCAGACTACCGCATAGAAAGCTTTCAGGGGAGAGAGAACGGGATAGGAGAAGGTTGAAGAATGCATGTTCCTTTTGCTCTCTCCCTCACTCTCTCTCTCGCTAAAAAAGATATCCCACACAAATAACATACAAAATAAAAATAAAAATTACATTTCCATATTTTTCTTTATATTTAAATTGCCTAATAATGATATAATCATAGCGGCACTCGCACCCGTCCCCGCAATTGGAATTGGTGGATCCGTCCCAGATGGAGAGGATAACGGCACCTTCCCAAAGCCCCCGCCCACTTTGAACCCCCTTCTTATTAATTTTCTCTTTTACTCGCACATTTATGTACATGTTGTCGCACCCTTGTGGTGTACGATAAATAAATAAATAAATAATATCAATTAAGCTGTTTGTCAGATATTTCATTTTGTGCAATGCCACCTTATCCCAAGTCCAATAAACAGTTTGGTTGTTTTACCAATTGAGAAAATGCCCATGTGTCAATGAGGAATGAAACATAGACCACAAATCACAAAGAAGAGCGTGGGCTCACGAGACGTATGACTCGACGTGTTCACACGACAGAACAATTGAAAAGTTCACTAAGATCTTTTACTTCCGCACACGATTAGCGTGCCTTTCGCACTTACAAATCTCCCTGCAAAACAGCGTGTTGACCATTTGGGTGATAAAGTTCCGTGTTGCACATTCCCACTTTGTTTTAAAAAAATCATTTTATGATTCCTTCAATTCACATATACAGCCGTGCAACTGTCCGGTAGATCAAAGCCCCATCCTCTCGATTGATTAGCCCCTGCCATACATATCCTATATACCACACCATGTCAAGCGGGGGAAGAATGCTCATTTGCGTGGCGCGAGATTTCCTCTGCGTCTCTGCCCTAATCCGATTAGGATGACTGGGGCGGCGGGAGGGGAGTTCAGAAAACAGAGAGAGATTCTTTGAAACATAAATGCACGTTTTGTGAGAATGATTAGGTTTCAAACGTACACATTTCAACCGGATGTATCTTTTCAACCAGAAAAGCTATTTAGATGAAATTTTGAGGTGATTTCGAAAATCCATCTACGAATATGTTAATGATATTTTGGTTTTGTTGATTAGCTGTTTTGTTACGTAGGGATGACGCAATCGCACCATAATTATTCGGAATACCATAATGGTTTCATCTATTTTTCCAGCTGTTGGAAATTTTAGAACGTAGAGAATAGTTCAATGATGGAACACTGGAAAGAAAATAAAGTTGCGCCTTCGCATCTTGGCCGGTCGCAAACAGATTTCTCGGCTTCTAGGCAAGCTTCTCAGGACCAAAGTTATGCTCACGAAGATTGCTGATGATTCAGATAACGCGGGAATAAATGGAATTGTCAGAAGTCGATTTTTCATGATTTAGAAGTGATGATGCGACATTCCAATGGTAGTATTTCAGAGTCGATTATTATCCGTGGGGAAAATTGTAATGGCGGTCATAGCACTTCGAATGATGATAATTGACATAGTATGAAACTCTATGCTAGAGAATCGTGCTCTCCATAACGTCTAGAAACAAATAATGTTCCGGCTTTGACTTTGACAAACGGTACTGATCCGGAATGAAATAGTTTCCTTTTGTACTATCTATATCGATTGTTCGACTATATATCTATATCGATCGACTCGTTACTCGAGTCAACGATTGGATCCAAGAGGCACTTAAACGTAAGGCTCAGACTCAAGATGAAGGATGTGAATGAATGGAGTCGTGCGACTACTCTATGTATCCCATACAATCGCGCCCGTAACCAAGGACATCCAAGAACTCGATGGAGGGATGATCTGAGAAGAGAAATCAGTCCACATTGGTGGAAAACGTGTATCTTTCCTAAAATTAATCGGCATCGGAACCATCAGAAATCCTCGAGAGCATCACGTTGGTCTTGAGAACGAGTCTATGGCTTGTCTAAGAGCGGAGGAACGTCTATGCCACCTCGAAGTTGCAGCCTCACCCTCACCCTCGCCTCACCGAGGCGCCCACCCATTGGGAAAGGGGAATTGGTAGTCGTGACTAGAGGTTAATAGGTCTGGCACAACGTGGGCGCTCCGGACCGAATCTGTAACACTGTAACTCTCCCGTGAGCCCAGCTCGAGGACGGGACGTACCTTTTCATCCAAGATGCGAAGGCGCATCTATCATCGTGTCACTTAGAATAATATTCTGACAAACTATTATTCTAAATTTTGATTTATTGACTTCGACCTAAATATTTTGGCAAAAAAATAAAATAATCATCAATAACCCCGTGAAAACATTCATAATCCTCTTTTTCCGCACGCGGGAGCTATCAACTAAGTGGAGGATGAAGATATGGAGATGGCAAAATAACAAGTAGTTAGAAAAAGCATTTCCCCACAAAATGCTCAGGGCCGATTTTTCGATTTCAATCTAATTATTTTATTAAAAAATCAGAAAGGCTGGAAACCTCGCGAAAACAGCTAAAAACGGCTGTTTTCCGCACGCTGGAGCTATTAACTCCATGGAGTTGGAAGATATGGAAATGAGAATTTTACTAGCAGTTAGAGAAAGCATTTCCCCACAAAATGCTCAGGGCCGATTTTTCGATTTCGTTCTTATTTTCATGCAATAATTAGAATAGTAACATACATTCTTGGTATCATTCTTCTAACTAAGTCATTTAACGTAGTTTTCGGATATGACACGGGGAAACACATTCTCTACCGAATACCGTTTTCACGCTGTGTCTAGCTGCTCTCATTTCTGAGTTATGAGCTTGCAACTGAATCTCAGAAATCCGACATGTAAATTAGCATCGATTTACTCTCGCCGCTCGCTAATCCCCCAGAGACTCGCGCCACGCAAATGAGCATTCTTCCCCCGCTTGACATGGTGTGTGTACCCTCTTCCCTTCCTTCCTCTCCCTTTTCTCTCCCTCTCTAATCGCCAGTGCTCTAATTCTTCACACACAACAGTCTGATAGGATTTCCACACATTTTATAATGTTGCTCTATGGCGCTTCTATAAACTCTATTTTGTTTTTGATATTGATGCTATTATCGTTGCACGTTCGTTTGCATTCTCTTTTTGCCTAGCAAGTTGCGCGCCCATTCCGCAAGACTGCTGATTAGGTGTTGTGGATTGCAATTCAGTTCCTCATGGATAATCACAATTCACGCGTATTAGGATTGATACAGCCTTGTCGTAATTTCATGAAAAATGATCTCATTGATCCCGCATTTATTTAGTCTCTTGAAGAGATTCCCGAGATGAACATTTCCGCGTAGCATGAAATCAAAAGAGTAATTCAGCCATGAGCCTCGATCTCTCCATTCAAGACCCCAATATCCAACTGCAATTTAACATATCGATATTCTACAGAGTTTCAGGTTAGTATCTTTTATCTAAACAATTTTTTAACGGGGAAACATCAGGGTCTATCTCTCTGTTCATTTCCCTCCCACTTCTCTGCGCGATTCTTTTCCATAGCGGGAAAACGAGCCGCGATTATAAAGCCTTTCTGATAGATGCCCAGGTTTTTTAAAAATATTTCTTTCAACACAACTAATTTGAATCATCAGGTACTCAACATTGCACACGATATCTGCTACAACTTCTCATTCGCTCCTATTATGGACGAGGTACTCATAAATTCATAATATATATATAATTCATAATAATAATTAATAAAAAAATCATAATAATAAATTCATAAACTCATAATGTTGTGTTGGTTGGCAATTTCGATAATTTCAGCAATTTCACGTAATATATTCTTCCGGAGGTGTTATGACCTTCCTCAACATCTCAGTATGTTGGCAATTTGTAAGGATATTTTTTAAAATATTTTTCATCTTATTTTTATATATTTTTCATTAATTAATTAATTGTAATTAATCTTCACCTTTCTTCTTGGAGACGCACTAAGGGCGTAGTAAATGTCACATTTTCAATAGAGCCGTCTATGTACTCGGCAATACGAAGAATGCATCAATGTAAGGGTATAACTTTTACAAAAACGTTTTCAGGCACTCGTTCTTTTCATTCGCATTCAATGCGCTTTCTGCAACTTCGCCGCACTCTTTTATCGACATCAAGTAATGCAATTAGCAGGATCCCGACTGTGAGTATCAACCTATACTTTACTATAGAGTGCGAAATGTGAGACCACACCCTCTTCATTTCGCACACTATCTAGACCGGTCGATTGATGAGAGAGTGCTCGAAATGAAGAGACCGTGGTCTCACTTTTCGCACTCTACTTTACTAGTCAAAAGATCAAACCGCAAAGCAATTCATTTGTTCAATGAACTTTGCCTACTTCCATTTTATGTAGACTAGCCCGTATTCTCACGATTCCGCTATCTAGCCGCAATATCGTGAGAACTTCCTAAAAATCAAGCGCCAACATCAAATTTAGGATCAGCAAATTCCCAAAATAAATGTTTCAGTAAATTCTCTAAATGGAAGTGCGTTATTCTGGCGGCAAGTTATAATATATTTATTGATTTAATATTAATACCGATGAATGTCATGTCGGCCTACCAAGGAAGTTGGGAGGAGGTCGTTAACCGCGTAAGTTGATCTTCGACCTACCGTAGACCCATCCAATTTGCAATGTATGCATGTGCCCTCTTATATTTTATGCTTTTAGAAAGTTTAATTTCCAGGAATTTCTTCCTCAAGGCGCTTGGCTGCTATCAAAGCATTCAATTCTCGTTGTTCCAAGATTGACCGACCAACTATTCTATGTCGTCGGAATCCTCTCCATAGTTATCTCCGTCCTATCAGCCATTCTCTTCACAGGGACAGCTAAATTGAGTGAGATTTACCCCTCCTTCTACTCTAATAAAAATAGTGACAATCAGCTTAATGTAAGATACAAGGATGCCGTTAATCGTATGCAGTTTAGGTTTGTCGAACTATTTGATGTGTTACAGTAACCTTGCACTGGAGTAAGCTGTTTAACGAATACGTTTGTATAACTAAACCAATTCAGTTGCCTACGTTCTCCTGCTCGCTCTGCCCTCCTTTCAGTCGATTGTTGCTGCCATTATCACCATTTATTTTCAGGTAAACTCACGATATTTGAAATTTTGGAACCGATTTTTCAGACGTCGTATCGACAGTTTTTCATGCGATTCTTCCGATGGCCTTTTGAATTGGGACGTCGATCGGTACTACCAGCAAATGTCACCTCGTCTTATTTTGTGGCGGATCCGAGATCTGAGTGAATGAGAAGTGCATACAGTACCTGTAAATCGCCCCCTTTTAATGCGATCGCCTCGAGTCGCGGCGATATGAGACGAGTCGCCTCGGATCGCCCCATGTCGCCTCGGCTTACTGTCGTTTCATTTTTGAGTTTATTGAAAATCTAAAGACAGCATCGTGTTCTCCGTTAAATTCTCTATCAGATAGAATATATAAAATAAATAAATAAATAAACTTTTAAAAATTGATTTGCAACTGCCGTAATAGTCTGACAGACTTGGACACGTCTGACACATTTGGACTACCGTACTTTATTTCAAATTATGGCAAAACTTGGCAAGTAGCCAAGTCCCCGTTTCCTTCACTTTTTTACGATTTTCATTAGTTTATATGTTTATTGTTGTTGATTGCATGTAATTTTGTGTTCATATCAGCCTCCGGACCTTCCCGCGACCACTCGTTATGGAGGATCGCCGCCGACGATCCGCCAAACCGTCAGATGAGCATCTTTCCTTTTTTCGCCTTTGTTTCGATCGGAGTGAAGCTTGTGAAGAGCTTTGCAATTCTCACATCGGATCCTCGGCCGACAAAGTGCGAAACCAGTTCGAGTCCGTGCTGATTGACGCCCAACGTTCCCATCAGGTAAGATGTCGTCGAGATTACAATCGTACTTATCGATTTTGCTTACTTTATCGACGGATATATGGACTGTGACTACGAGTGATATATAAACTATTGTGATTGCATAGTGTTTACGCGTGGTTGCTGAATCTTTCGACTGGAACCGTGTTGAAATACTTGTCTTTACCAAGTGACATTCGACAAAACTGAGGCGAAAGCATGTTTCCTTTAGTCTTTCTTCCGATTCAACGTGAAACAATTACGTAATTTAAATATATTTTTTATCATTTACGCACAGAAATCATGTTCAAAGTAGAAATATATAAATATCCGTAATTTCAGGTGCGCCCGGCATCCAATGTTCGCCTCTTCCAGGAGTTTGTTTGATTTTTGTTGTTACGGAACTGAGGTGATGAATTTTTTTTTATTTTTGACATGATTTAATATACAACGTATAATGCGAGATGAGAAATTATTAAAGTGTACTCGTATTCGGTAATCGACTTTTTCGGTTCTGTAAGAGACATCCATTACCGTTCTCTCCTTTCAGGTTTCATCGTTTCACTGTGCCCCCTCGATTTCATGCTGCTCTTCTACTATTAGATGAGTATTTTGCATTACGATTTTTAAACAGTTACAACGTTTTTGTGCTTGAGACCTTTACAGACTCCCCACCACCTGCTCTACGCGATCACCCGCTGCTCGACGATGCTACCGTAACCCGAAGACGTTCATGAATATAAGTCCACCGTATCCGCGCTTCATTAGCCGATAATTGAATATGATTACAATATCCGATTTTCGCAAGGCTACCGTATTCGATCATTATCCTTTCCCCATACATCACCGTCCTACCGTATCATCTCACTGTCAGTGTGCCGTACCTACTTATCACCAATCATAGGATTCTACCGAAGAGATAATCGATTTCGTTACCGTATTACATTTGAAAAAAATGCTTTTGTTATTTATTTACAATTGTGCATTAGTAAAATAATCATGTAAACACATTGGCACAAAAAACAATCATTAAAACGTCTTCGGGTTACGGTAGCATCGTCGAGCAGCGGGTGATCGCGTAGAGCAGGTGGTGGGGAGTCTGTAAAGGTAATCACAAGCACAAACACGTTGTAACTGTTTAAAAATCGTAATGCAAAATACTCATCTAATAGTAGAAGAGCAGCATGAAATCGAGGGGGGCACAGTGAAACGATGAAACCTGAAAGGAGAGAACGGTAATGGATGTCTCTTACAGAACCGAAAAAGTCGATTACCGAATACGAGTACACTTTAATAATTTCTCATCTCGCATTATACGTTGTATATTAAATCATGTCAAAAATAAAAAAAAATTCATCACCTCAGTTCCGTAACAACAAAAATCAAACAAACTCCTGGAAGAGGCGAACATTGGATGCCGGGCGCACCTGAAATTACGGATATTTATATATTTCTACTTTGAACATGATTTCTGTGCGTAAATGATAAACGATATATTTAAATTACGTAATTGTTTCACGTTGAATCGGAAGAAAGACTAAAGGAAACATGCTTTCGCCTCAGTTTTGTCGAATGTCACTTGGTAAAGACAAGTATTTCAACACGGTTCCAGTCGACAGGTTCAGCAACCACGCGTAAACACTATGCAATCACAATAGTTTATATATCACTCGTAGTCACAGTCCATATATCCGTCGATAAAGTAAGTAAAATCGATAAGTACGATTGTAATCTCGACGACATCTTACCTGATGGGAACGTTGGGCGTCAATCAGCACGGACTCGTGTCCAAGTGTGTCAGACAATTACGGCGGTTGCAAATCAATTTTTAAAAGTTTATTTATTTATTTATTTTATATATTCTATCTGATAGAGAATTTAACGGAGAACACGATGCTGTCTTTAGATTTTCAATAAACTCAAAAATGAAACGACAGTAAGCCGAGGCGACATGGGGCAATCCGAGGCGACTCGTTTCATATCGCCGCGACTCGAGGCGATCGCATTAAAAGGGGGCGATTTACAGGTACTGTAATAGATCTGTCATAGAATCATATCGACACGACCCTCCCCCCTCCAATTCTTGTCACCATCGAATAAAGCCAGAGATCGTTTTCCACAATATTGCATTGTTCCCAGGCAGGGCGAATAAAGGAGTTCATTCAGAATTGTATGTTACTCCTCGAACAATAATTGTTCGAAGAGTGCATTGAATTCTAAATTTTTACGTACCTACAAAAGAAGTATGTCTAGAGCAGCTTAATACCAACTAGCCGGGATGTGTTGAGGTTAAATACACTACGCTCTATGCGTACACTACGCTCTATGCATAGTTCTGGGTCCAGGTTCGGTCCAGGGGGAGGTCGGTCACTGGCTCCAGGTTCGGTCCAGGGGGAGGTCGGTCACTGGATCCAGAATCGGTCCAGGGGGAGCTCGGTAGCATGCTCCAGGTACGGTCCAGGGGGACCTCGGTAGTCTTCTTCAGGTACGGTTCAGGGGGAGCTCAGTAGCTTTCTTGAGGTTCGATCCAGAGAGGAGGACTCGGTAGCCGGCTCCAAATACGGTCCAGGGGGAATTTAGTATGTTGGGGAATGTTAATCTCTAGAAAGAGTACTGGCTTATTCGGTTGCAAAAGGCTCGTGAGGCTGAGAGCGATCGAAAAAAGTTGCCACTACACCACTTCGTGGCTCCGTGGCAACTTTTTTTGATCACTCTCATCCTCACGAGCCTTTCTCAACGGAAACGCAAGATTCAGTGCATTTAAATAGAAAACGTTCTGACACGTTTCCAACATCGCAAAATACTTTTCCTATGGTCCCCCACGCTCTGCGAATCAATTAGTAACTTTTCGAAATGTTCGATTTTTCACGTTAAAACGTGTTAGAAAACGTTCGGACACGTTGCCGACATCGCAAAACACTTTTCCTATGGTCCCCCACGCTCTGCGAATCAATTAGTAACTTTTCGAAATTTTCGATTTTTCATTTTAAAACTCAGCAAAACAGGTGAAAACGTGTTTCACGGTACTCAAAAACGTGTTAGAACGGTTTCTGGCACTTGCGAAAAATGCGGCAAACGTTTTGCCCGCGGCGGGGGTCGAACCTGCGTCCCTCGCATTGCTAGTGAAGCGCGAAACCCACTTGGCTATGATTTTGGCGAAATAAGGTTAGTAAAATTCGAAATATATTTTGGTCTGTTATCATATACAAAGGATCCAAGAAGATAGACTTATTTTGAAGCGATTTATGACAGGAATCGCGAGAGACTCGAGCTCATCGGCCATGGCCGGGACATCTAAAGATGCACGCGATTTTGTCAGGTCGGTCGAATATAATTAATGGCCGCGAACATCAATTCTGGCCCATTTGTCGTGAAAACTATCGCAAACTATTAAAAAACAATAATCATGTTCTTTGTGGCATTTTTTATTTTTTGATTTTTCGAGTAAAAAAATTGAAAAAAAATCAGAGTCGATTTTTGGATTTGCGGTATTTCGATTATTTTGAAGTCGATATGTTTCTTATAAGGTTTCATATTATTAGTTATGCACGCTAGTGGAAGATGTTTCTGCAATTCCTTCAGCAACTATATTTTAACCACTGAATCTACACCTAAAATGCGAAATTTGTCTTCCACTATTAGAACAGGTTCAATTCGTTCCATACTTCATCATGGAATTCCTCATTATAGGTAGACCAATTTCCTTCTTGGAAGTGAATGTCTATCTGTTCGTAAAAAAGAGTTACAGAGCCTAGAAAATCGATTATCATGCGAAAAGCGCGTGCTCTAGCTTCTCTAGCACTCTCTCAATTCCCCACGCTCTCTCGCCTGGGTTCGGACCCCGAGCTGGGCAGAAATCTTTTGCAAAGACTCCCCTGATTCACCACCAATGTTTATGGGCTGAATTCACGTGATTTCGATAACACATTAGCTTTGCAAAAGATTTCTGCCCAACTCGGGGTCCAAACCCAGGCGAGAGAGCGTGGGGAATTGAGAGAGTGCTAGAGAAGCTAGAGCACGCGCTTTTCGCATGATAATCGATTTTCTAGGCTCTGTAACTCTTTTTTTACGAACAGATAGACATTCACTTCCAAGAAGGAAATTGGTCTACCTATAATGAGGAATTCCATGATGAAGTATGGAACGAATTGAACCTGTTCTAATAGTGGAAGACAAATTTCGCATTTTAGGTGTAGATTCAGTGGTTAAAATATAGTTGCTGAAGGAATTGCAGAAACATCTTGCACCTGCGTTCATAACTAATAATATAAAACCTAATAAGAAACATATAGACTTCAAAATAATCGAAATACCGCAAATCCAAAAATCGACTCTGATTTTTTTTCAATTTTTTTACTCGAAAAATCAATCAATAAAAAATGCCACAAAGAACATGATTATTGTTTTTTTAATAGTTTGCGATAGTTTTCACGACAAATGGGCCAGAATTGATGTTCGCGGCCATTAATTATATTCGACCGACCTGACTAAAACGCGTGCATCTTTAGAATGCATGGCCCGATTCGGCCCATTTTAATGTTGCAGTGAGCGTCAACCATGCTCACCAGAGCGCGCATAGAGGGAACCAGTAGTTTTGACTTGTAAGAAAATTAGCTCAAATTTTGCAAAAGCGACAACCCCACATCTGCGCATCATCCAGGAATGACTTCGGGCGGTTGGTAAACAAGCCGAGTCATTTGTCTCTCTAACGCACCAAACCGCGGATATCTATCTACACGTTGAAGATATTTATGATTTTTCAAACTTTACTATTTCTCAAAAAAGTTCCCGACTCACCAGGTTGATTTGTGTTTCACGCGAAAACTAAATTTAAAAAAAAATATCTGAAAACGCTATTCGATAGAGGGAGGTTTGTAGTACCTTTGTAGTTTGTAGTAGGTTTGTAGAGGTTTGTAGTTTGTAGTATGTTTTCAGCCAAATCAAAAATCATAAATTTCTATGTCCCGGCCATGCTCGAGTCTATCGCGATTCCTGTCTTATAACGCTTCCCAATACACGATTCCGAGCCTCCAGAAAGGGGTCAAGGACGAGAGTGTGTTCCAAAGTGAGAGAGTTCCTCTCGATGTCCCTTGCTCTCTCGTTCCAAACCCCTTCCTATGAGGTTTGCCGATGTGGATTGATTTGCAACGAAATGTGCGAAAATTTTACGAAGTCGAGTGAAATAAAGTGAAATCAATCGATAATTCACTTTTAAACTCGGCAAAAGATGCTCAAATATGCTTCTCGTTACTCAGAAATGGGTTTAGGCCACTTGTTACACTTGCAAAAAATGCGGCAAAAGACTATGCACCGGCGGGGATCGAACCTGAGACGCTCGGATTTGAATTCGAGCTCGCTACCGACTTGGCCATGAAATTATCGATTTTTTGTAAATAAATTTTGAAATGTTTTCTGATGGGTTATCGTATGCAAAAGGATCTGAGAAGATTGCTTGAGTTTGAAGCGATTTATAGCGGAAAATGTGCGGAAAAAATGTCCGTCACGCGCACGGACAAAAACCAACACACAGACAAACAGACAGACATTTTGATTTCCTATAAGTGGAGGAACTATTTTTTGCATTACACATTTACCACTTGAGATGTTAACGTGTCTTCATGCGTATTAAACAACAGTATGTTTGTAGACATTCCAAGCGATTCCACGAGGAATGAAGTATACACACAATTCACGAAATGGAAAATAGTCAAGAATAGGCTCATATGAGAGATATCGTCGAGCGGATTCCTAATATATAGCTACTTTAGCTCTCCCATCGTGCTCTCTTGGCAGATTTCCAAAAATTTCTTTCTCTAACGCTACACGCACTTTAGCTGTAAGCTGGGATCCATTCTCGCTACTCTAACACACATCGCAGAGAAATGCATGGGCTCTCGAGACTCTATTTGAATTGACTTGTTCCCACGACATTACAATGGGAAATTACGATTTTTAGTCACTTCCGCACACAATTAGTGTACTTATTGTATCTATTAGGTGCATTGCTAAAAAACGTCTTGAACACATCTTCCACGTTTCGATCTTCGATCCCTCTTATTATCAACCTTTGATCGGCGAAGTAGCTGTGTAAACACATCTGCCCGGTATATCAAAGCCCCCTATCATCTTAATTGATTGACCCCTGGAATATCCATTCCTACCCTATTCCCATCCCTTTATCCTACCTTATATCTTTCCCTTCTTCTGCATTTCCCCTCTCATCTCCATTGTAAATGCGCAGATTTTCACACGCACCAATGGACTAAAATGATTTCTTGACTTTCTATACTTTAGCTCTGTAATTCTTCTCTATGCACTCCGATATAATTGTGATAATAGTGATATTATAGTCGACCGTTCGTTTACACTACTTTCCGCCTACAGAAAGCGCGCGCGCAATCCTAGACTCATACTTTGACTCTTCTCTATTGCTGATTAGTTGTTTTCAATTTTCAATGCAGTTTCTTGGGCAAATTTTTCATGTTTAACTGTTTACGCATATATGATTGATATCGCGATATTATTATTTCATTACATAGTAATCTCATTGGACCGACATTCTTTTCGTATCTTAATGAGATTCCCAAGAAAGATTCAATGTGTATTATTTCCGCGTTGAATGAAATCAACAGATCAGGTCAGATATGAGTGTCCATCTCTCCGTGCAAGACCCTAATAGCCAGCTGCAATTTAATATATCGATTTTCTACAGAGTTTCAGGTGAGTTCTTTTTTCAATATTCCTAATCTTTTTATCAGAAAAAGAACTTCAGGTTGTCTTTCCCTGGTAATTTCCTTACCGCTTCTCTACGCGATTCTTTTCCATAGCGGGAAAACGAGTCGTGACTATAAAGCCTTTCTGATAGCAGCACAGGTTTTCTATTTTATTTAACACCAAATCATTAACTTAATCAGGTTCTTAATATTGCACACGACATCTGCTACAATTTCTCGTTTGCGCCTATTATGGACGAGGTTCTTCAATTGTTGCCTTGATTTGACTTATGGCGAAATTTCAGCAATTTCACGTTATATATTCCGCCGGAGGACTAATGACATATCTCAACATCTCAATTTCATGGCAATTTGTGAGAATATTTCATTTAGTAAACTTGTTAAATCTTCTCAAAGGCAAAATTTTGTTCGGACAATAAGGTGTTTTCAGGCAATTACACTGTTCATTCGCATGCAATGCGGATGCTGCAACTTTGCAGCGCTCTTTTATCGGCATCAAATGGTGCAATTAGCCGGCTCAAAATTGTGAGTATGAGAGCGAAGCAAAAGTTGCTTGAGTAGTGTTAGGATCTCCATGTTATTATTCACCTCGCTGCATTAACAATGATTCGGTTCTATAAGGGTGTCCGGAAAGTTTTCGCACTTTTTCGAATTTTTTATATTTCACTTCGCAGCCAATCTCGATATGGCTTTATTATAGTTTATTCGTGAGAGTAACACCACTTTGTTATTTTCCAATATTGGCATGGAGTGTAGATCGCACCCTTCGAAATCGCTATTACTGTAAACATGCACCACTTTTACGTCAGCATCAAAGATTTGAGGTTTTTTGTGTCCAGAAAATTCCAATTTTCGCTGCAAATGACTTCTATCAAGGATCTGCATAAGTGTGCACAGTAACAGAAAATTTCGTCATCCCTACGCAATTTTGGGTTTTCCACGTAAATCTGAGAAAATTTTCGAAAATGACCTCACAATCGGTCATGAAAAAATTTAAATAATATTTAATGAATAATAAAACATATTATATCGCATGAGTCTCAACAAAACGGAAAATACATTAAAAAGTTGAAAATCCGAAATCAGTGACTTCACGAGTTTTCGATTTAAAAAATCATATTGCTTTAGTGAGTTTAAGGATTCTAAATTTTTGTGAGTGGGATAGTAGTCAAACATCGTAGCAACATCACCCAAAAATTCGGCATCTGTAGCTTTCACATTCATCTAGATTTTAGGTGTCGCATGTGGGGATATAATAGTTCGATTTGTTCACCTTCTACACTGTATTGCATCATTCATATGAAATAACGTAATGGCATAAATAGCATATCTTGGAGCACTGTGCATACTGATAACTGTGAGGTACAATGTTTATGGATAGCCGTAGTAGTTCGTCACAAATCTCGAAAAAAATAAAAGTGCGAAAACTTTCCGGACACCCTTATACTTTGTGTCTGCTTTCATATTTAGTGACACATGCCTTTTTCTCACGATTTTCTTCACATCCTACTTGAAATATCGTGCGAAGGTTAGAGAAATCCGCGAAGGTTTCACAAACATAAAGTACCTAGAGTACAATGTACCTAGATTTTATGCCTAGAGTTAAATGCATTCATGCTATTATAAAAAAAAGTTCACTAATTGTTTTCAGTAAATTCTCTCCATGGAAGTGCACTGTCCTGGCCGTTATCTACTATGTTTTCATTGATACAATCTTCATCCCCATGAATCTCTTGTCCGCCTTTCAAGGAAGTTGGAAAGACATCGTTAGGCGGGTGAGTTTTTTTGTTTTTTTTTCTCCTAAACACAAACAATAAATCGGCGACAATTGTCAGACAAAATCTATATTGCTGCGATGCATTCATTCTCAAATTGAATAACATTTTTTTTTAAATTAAACACACAATAACGTCAAGATAACAAAATATGTGCGTTGTATTTCATTTCCAGGAATTCCTTCCCCAAGGCGCTTGGCTGCTCTCTAAACACTCGATTCTCATTGTTCCGAGATCAAAAGACCGACTCTTCGATGTTGTTGGCATCTTGTCACTCACTATCTCAGTGCTGTCGGCAATTCTATTCACCACGACAGCGAAATTGAGTGAGATTCAGAAGTATTTATGTGTGCAGTGGTGCTCCTTTCCAAGTTTTAGGTGTGATACGATTTAAGGTGTGATACGATTTTTAGGTGTTATCTGCTCCGACATTTACTCCCATTTGCCGCTAAACAATGAAAAACTGATTTTTTTACAGTAACCAATACACTGAACGACAATCGATCGAAGCTGAGCAAATCGACTAAAGTGCATCATAAAAGAGCGATCGCGGCGCTACGTGCTCAGGTTACTAATCTCTGATCCATTATTATAAATTCACAAAGACTCATCCAAAATAATGAAAAGTTTCCCTCCTAAACGACAGATACGGCTGCGAGAGAGCATGGCAAAGTGAGAGACACGTCGAGGTATACAAAGAGAGTACACCACCAGTAGTCCATTTCACGAACTTATCATTTTAAAATAGTAATATTTAGAACGTAGGGCGAAGCGACAGTCACTTCGTCCTACTTTGTCGATCCGAAATCTGCAGCCCTAATTATCCTTTGTTTTCCAATTTTCATTCCACAATCAAAACATATTGCAAAGTAATAACAATCTAATCCAGAGTAAATTTCAGTCCTCAGCGCCTCTCATTTTCATCATTATTCCAGTAACCGTCATGATCTTTAGCAATTCTGTCATTCCGCCATTACATTGGAGTAAGTTGTCGATAAAAACAATTTTACAAAACTAAATTATCGTATTTCAGTAGTGTATGTGTTCCTCCTCGGTCTTCCCTCCTTTCAGTCCATCGTTGCGTCCATTATAACAATATATTTTCAAGTAAACATCAATTAATATATATTTCCTTTACTCACGATGGGTATCGTACTAGTGAGGTGCACCCATCGTGACTCAGAGGGAAATAAGTCTACGGCTCAAGACGTATGGGCTGGACAGCGACGACTTTCAAAGTCTAACCGCCTCGCTCCCCCTCGCCTATTAGACTTTGAAGTCGTCGCTGTCCAGCTTAGACATATGAAGTCGTAGACTTATTTCCCTGTGAGGAGGCTATTGGTTGTCTACGAATCCAAGGATCGAAACATCAATCGAGATACATTAGGAAGTCAACAATCTTAGTAGCAGCTTTCCGTTTAAGAAAATCTAAGCCAATAGTCAATTTAATTCTTGAAGAATCCCAATTTTCAGACATCATATCGACAGTTTTTTGCGCGATTCTTTCGATGTTGTTTTCGAATCGGACGTGGATCGGTTCCAGCGACTATCACATCTTCCCATTTAGTGGCGGATCCGAGATCTGAGAGATTGAGAAACGCCGAATAGATTCGGCCTTAAATAAACCACGATCATTTTTTTTATATATTCTTGTGGCCCTCGAATAAAGCCAGCGATCGCTTTCCAATATATACATATATTGTATGACACTCTAGAGTGGTTTTTGTCCCGTGGCAGGGCGAATAAAGGAGTTCACTCAGAATTGTGTGCACTTCTCGAACGATTTTTGTAACTTACGTACCTACAAAGCCTACTTCACAACAAAAGTTGACCATTGGTGTCTACGTCTTGTCTGGAGTGAAAAATTGTCGTTGTCCCGTAACTTTATGATAGAACTTTTATTTTTCACGCATTCGCTTCGTTTCTTTACGATATTCCTCGAGATTAATAAGAAGGCTTTGCATTGCATCAAAAACAAAGATTAGCTAAATCATGAGTCTCAATGCGTCCGTGGAAGAGCCCAATACCCAAATGCTCTTTTACATGGCGATATTCTACAGACTGTCAGGTGAGGATCTCTTGTTGTAGCAAGTTTACTCAACGCTCTACTATTATTAACAATACAACTTCAGGTTGTCTCTCCTTGCTAATTTCGCTGCCACTTCTTTTCGCGATTCTTTTCCACAGCGCGAAAACGAGTCGCGATTATAGAAGCTTTCTGATAGCGGCCCAGGTTTTTTCAAACACTTGATTAATTTATAATGAAATGATATTTAGGTTTTCAACATTGCACACGATATCTGCTACAATTTCTCTTTTGCGCCTATTATCGATGAGGTTCTGAAACTTTTACTTGCACTTTGAATTTTCACGAAAGTTTTAGCAATTTCACGTTATCTATTCCGCCGGAGGATTACTGACCTTCCTCGATGTCTCAATATGCTGGCAGTTTGTATGTCAATTTTTCAGTCTGTATTCGTCTCGGAAATTCCTTTATATAGGCTCTAACGTAAAACACCCAATAAAAAATAAATATATGATTTCAGGCAATCGTCGTTTTCATTCGACTTCAATGCGCCTTTTGCAATTTTGCCGCACTCTTCTATCGACATCAACTCGTACAAATATCCGGTTCCAGACTGTGAGTTTCAAGAACTTTTCAAAATACATATTTGAAAAAATAATAATTTTTTTACTTACTTAAATACATTTACTTCCATATTAATTATTTTTGCAGCAAATTCTCTCCATGGAAATGTGTTTTCTTGGCTGTCAGCTATGATTTTTTCCTAAATTCAATTTTCGTCCCGATAAAATTAATGTCGGACGATCAAGGAAGTTGGGAGGATGTTGTTGAAAGGGTGAGTTGGTCAAGATATTTCATGTTTAGCAAAGTCAAACACTGATACATTGAAAGACAACATTTCGGAGCAAATAGCTATTATTACTAATGAATTTATCCCTGACAATTGAGTTCTTACTGGCTAATTTGCCTCCTAACAAACGAATGTATATTTTTGTAGGAACTCCTTCCTCAAGGCGCTTGGCTGCTCACTAAACACTCGATTCTCGTCGTTCCGAGATCAAAAGACCGATTTTTCGATGTTGCTGGCATGTATTCTATCGTTGCATCAGTTATGACTGCCGTTCTCTTCACGACTACAGCAAAAATGAGTGAGAATTACGGCATACAAATATAGTCAAAAAAAGAATTTTTATTACAATGGTGTCAATGTCATCACCACTAAGTAAATAAAAATAGCATTATGATTAGATTAGAACTCTTAAAAATAGGTTTTAATGTTTTGCAGTATCCAAGACGCTCATCGACAATCGATTGATGCTTAGCAAATCGACGAAAGTGCAACATTCAAGAGCAATCGCGGCATTACGAGCACAGGTATTACAAATTCACAATCACCCGTCCTAAATATTTAAACGTTCTGCGGTTAAAGAGACGTTCCGATGGCGAGAGAGCATGAAAATGCAAGAGATACGCCCAGGTATAAAATACATACCTGTAGTTCATTTCATGAACGTATCATTTTACAACTGTAATATCTACTGTTCCTCTTGTTCAAACAATTTTAATTTTCAGTTCGTGAATTTCAGGCCTCCGCTCCTCTTATTTTTGTCACGATTCCGCTCAACATCTTGATCTTTAGCAACTCTATCATCCCACGTTTACATTGGGGTAAATTTTTTTAAAGTTAAGGAATAATTTTAGAAAACTCAATTATGCCAGTTGTCTACACGTTGCTGCTCGCTCTTCCTTCCTTTCAGTCTATCATTGCTGCCATTATCACTATTTCATTCCAAGTAAACTGTTAATTCGGTATCGTGTTTTATACTATATTGCAGGCGTCATATCGACGATTTTTCGAAAGTTTTTGGCCTTTTCGAAAGGAACGCGTATCGGTCGTGCTCGCTACTTCGGCCCATTTTGCGAGGGAGAAGAACTCAGAACGAATGAAAAGTGTACAATGGAAGTTGTGTGATAAGGTCGTCACAGCGGCGAATCGAAATGGTTATGCCAATATAATTCGTGTTAAGTCCCAGACTGAGTAAGACGTAGTCTAATTGTTCCTCAACGAAACAGAACTTCCTGTTCGATCATTCCTATTTAGGAGTAAGTAGTTCGTAGAAATTGCTTAGCGAAAACTCGCCCATTACAACGATACTTAGCATTAATTACAAAATATAACATTTTGTGGTTCTGCTAATATACCTCGTTCTCATTTGTATGTATAGAATCTTCTTCGAGTTCTATTCCATTCTTTTCCTGTTCGCATTGATCGATGGTATCCCTGTAGAAATTCTTGCGAGCCCCCCCCCGATCATCGGATAATCAAGAAACGATTGACAAATGTCAATTGAATGTCCCTCTCGCCATATCTTCCCATTATTAATTTTAAATTTCAAAACGTGAGCCTCGGGCGTGGATAAACTATTATTATCATGTTCATGTATTATCCGAATTTTGTATTAGTGTCTCTATTCGCTTTTGTGATGTCACCTCTCGTTCGTTAAATTGGCCTCATCTTTTTACCCGCGTGAGTTCCCTGTTACTCGTTTTCACTCAAAAACACATATTTCACACACGATTCGATCTCCGAAGTGACAAACTGTTCATCCAGAGCGCATTTTGCCCTTAGAGATCTGAAGCGACCACTTACCACTCGCCCTCTTGTATGATCGTGTTTGCCATGGTCGTTCATAAAACAGACCGAGAGATATTTCGATTTATCTTTATTCCTTGGCTATGAATTCTTCATTTTATCACAGTGCTCTTTGATTCACCAGTTTTTATTTTAATCAAAAAGAGAAAAAGAAAATATTTTTCTAGTGAATTGATCCCTTTTGTTATTTATTTTCAAAGATGTGTTCTATTGCACAATACTGAATTATTATCATTCACTAAATTTCGCCGCAGATCGGATAATTTATCGTCGACTAGATCTCGAACTTCTGATATTGTAGTAGTATCTACAAAAATATTCTTCGTTCTACTGGGGGGGGAATTGTAGGTTGAGATAACTATTAGGAATATTATTTCTTTCATAATTCTATTGGACTTGTGTAAAACATGCATTCTGCTTAACTCTTTATTGAAAAGGCGCTATAGATCATTGACAATAATCTGTTTTCAATTTCATTCGCGTACACAATACTATTCTGCCGAGTTTCACGTTCGCATTTTTTATTGAGTTAATTTCGTAGATTCTCACGTTTCAGCGATATTTTATACAGGGATGGCTCTGAACGAAACAAGTCCGAACGCGAATCTCGAGCGAAACGTAGCAATCTACTACACGACAGTTGGTACGGTATATTTGCTAAACTCCGGAATACCCTATCTACTCATTGGCATTCTCTTTTTTTCCGTTCGATCACGAATAGTAAGAGAGTACAGAATTCATCCGTTCGCTCAAAATATGATGACTATAATCAAGACACGCGTGACTGTGGCTTGCATAAGCATATCCGAGTGCCTTCACCACACGATCAGAGCACAAATTAGATTTCGTACCGTCCACTTGTTCAGGTCTCCTTTCCTGCATGCTTTCTGTTCCAGTAATATACGCAATCATCTTTCACAGTGGCAAAACCAACCGAGACTACCGTAATTTCGTCATGGTTGCACAGGTATTCGTTTAGTCTTCACAGACCGCGAAGTCCCCAGCTTTCCTTACTCTGGAGGTCTTGTATCCTGCTGAGAGAAATCGAGTGATGGAGACATCACTTCTCCTAATAATTGGAGATGTGAACACTCCAGAGTAAGAAAAGTTTGAGACTTCGCTCTGAGTGAAATATATATTCAATAACTCTTTTCCAGATTCTCAACATCTTGCACGACTTTGCTTACAACTTCTCCTTCGCACCTGTCCTTGACGAGGTCATTTAAAAAATATATTCAAAATAATATTTTTTACAGACTTTCATGGCACTGTACTCTGCCGGAGGTTTGTTGAGGTTGCTGAATGTGTCGGTCGGATGGCAGTTGGTATGTATAATTTATTTTTGCGCTTCTTTCCATAGGCTGGTGCTAACGCTGCATTGGGAGTAAGCGAGTGTGTAATAAGGGATTCTTTCACTTTCACTCTGTTGTCCTAACCCCCTTTCTGTACGTTTTATATCATGCGTGCATGATATATTCTGCAAAGAATACCGATTCACAGGTCTTTGCGTTGTTCATTCGACTTCAATGCGCGTGCTGCAACTTCTGCCAACTACTCTACCGCCATCAACTAATCGAACCGGCAGAGTCGGCATGGCATGTTTTTCTCCCTTGCATTTTCTAAGAATACATCCAATTGTCTTTTCGGTTGTATGCTCGATTCCAGAAGTTTAATGTGCAGCGCTCAAAACATTTGGAATTCATTGCGACGGCCGCAGGCTATTGGGACATTAAAAACTGGGGATTATTGATTCGATACTTGCGAATAATCGATAATTGCGTGCAGGCGATTACCACGTTGGAAGTGCGTGCTCATCGCTACTCTCTTCAATGCAACAATTTGCACAGTTCTCATTCCCCTGTCGATACTGGCTATGCAAGCGGAGAGATACAGAGAGATTGTAGAACAAGTAACACAAAATATTTCAATATTTTATGAAAAAATTATTGTTCAGGAAAAGCTGCCGAGTGGCGCATGGCTTCTGAAGTTGCACAGCGTTTTGATCATTCCCGGATTTAGCAACTCGGTAAAATATATATATATTTTATTTTGAATGCATCTGAAGAGTAAATCTGCTCCAGATATTTTCATTTATGAGCATTATCGAGAAAAAAAATTAAATTATCGCATATTTAAATCAGTTTATATTGAATTTCGCAGGTGTTCGTCGCTTTCGCAGTGCTTTCTGTGATCGCCTCGGCCATCACTGCACTTCTTTTCGTATTTACCTCCAAACGGAGTAAGTTTTAGTGAAGATCATGTAATTCTGAGTGGGCGGGAAATCATTTCATTAACAGTCTCGTCTAGACCAGTGACACTATTGCACTATTATATTTCTGTGCAGTTTGGAAAACAAGAATAGATGAAGTGGAATTAGATTGGATAAATGTGTAGTAGTCAGACAATTTGACAATCGGGAATCGCAGTTTTCGGCCATATTCCCGTGTTGAAACAGCCTTCGCTTGCTCACTGTTGGAAACAAAACGAGCAATTGGAGATGATTAGGTACAGTATCATTCCTGTTTACAGTAATCATGACGCTTTCCGACAGTCGAAGCCGCCTTAGCAAGACATCAAAGCGTATGCACACAAGGGCGATTGCAGCACTACGGGCACAGGTGATTTATGCACGCATTTTTTATTCAAAAAATATTATATTTTAATATTTTTCCGACAACAAAATACATTGAAGCGTTAAAAGTTGGCTCTATGTTCTGGAAACACGTAACACGTCATTATTACGACTTTGCTTGCTACGTAGGTCACCGTAGCGTGTTCAAGAATGGCTTTCATTACTAGTGGTAGTGAGGTTAATGGCCAACAATAATGGTAATGCTAGTGCGTCGAAAAAAGTTTCTATATTTAGAGCCGAAGAATACACCGTCAAGATAACCTCAGATCCTCCAATTCGCTCGTTGGATAATAAAGATAAATTAGTAAAGATTACGTTAATTGTGTGTTCAGTCGGTGGTTCCTCTCCTCATCGTCACTCTTCCTCTCAATCTTCTCATGCTGACGAATTCCGCGCTGCCGTCGCTTCCTTGGTGTGAGTTGACATAGGAAACTGACAATTTACTCAAGTTACGAAGTTACACATTTTCAAAACTAATTTGGAGGTTTACGGTGTACTTTAGTTAGAACACCGCAGAAGGTTTCCATAATTTTAAAGAACCCACTTTCTTGGTTTATGTTTTTTGGCGGGAAATGTGCTTTGCTCACAATCAGGGTTGGAATGATAGTCCAATTCTATTGCGGTCGCTAGCTATGCTCTTATTAGCACAGTTCTATGCGCGAAAACAAATCTGATCTAGGAGTTCGCTTAGTTGGAGTAGGAGTTGGAGTTGTTCGCTTCGGTTCATAATTTTTTTCTAATTTCAAATATGAGGTAAAACATCCGTACGAGGGCTTACTAACATTCTTACATCATTAATAAGAACATTTCTACAAATAATATCGATAGCATTATTTTGCAGTTTTCTACGTGATAATAACGGGCATGCCCGCACTGCAGTCAATATTCTCCTCACTTATCACTATTTACTTCCAGGTTTGCCTACACTAATCAATTTATTATCGATATATCGACTTTATAAACAAATTAGTAGTGCAAGATTGGTATTCGAAACCACAATTCTTTGGATTATTTCGAAACATTATATAATTGAATATGATTGAAAACCTCCCTTTCAGACATCCTACCGCTCCTTCTTCCTCTCCTTATTATCTCCGTGTCTACGCGCCCTTCCTATTCAGTACGTGATGTCCAGTCCAGCCAGCGTGCGTTACTTTCCATGATTCCGATCCTCCAGGAAGGGATTAGCGACGAGTATGTGAAATGGAGAATAGAGCTTGTCTGATCCTTCTTAAGCTCCCCATAGCGGGGGTTCCTCGTGGAACGATACGCCATACAAGAGTTCAAAGCGTAGAAAAAAAACCAAAACCGATTCAGGAGAAAACCCGAAATTCACTGTTCCTGAACAATCGGGCAAATCTTGTTTGAAAAGAATTATATAGATATTAACAATTTAATATATTAATTGATATTTTTCTTTACAGATTTCGACTCTTCAATCAACTTCGCTCACCGTCATCGAGAACTCACAACGCATTTTTCATCTGACTTGAAATATCATCTCGTTCTATATTTTCCGTGTTTTTCGCCCTGTTCACCGCTACTTCATACTTGTCAGTGTAGGTGATTATAATCGCTAAAGATTCCACAGGGTTGAACAAACGTCCGATCGACAAATGAATATATTCCACTCGCTTCTACCATCTGGGTATACGCAATACAATATCAATCGTTCATATTTCCTGACGATATTCTTCCT
Source organism: Pristionchus fissidentatus (assembly GCA_036245785.1). Taxonomy (NCBI): domain Eukaryota; kingdom Metazoa; phylum Nematoda; class Chromadorea; order Rhabditida; family Neodiplogasteridae; genus Pristionchus; species Pristionchus fissidentatus. The sequence goes on from BTSY01000001.1 coordinate 7,190,952, forward strand.
AAACGAATAAGCGTAATACAATATTTTGTTCCGACATGAGATCTCGTAACGGAGTGTAGCATGCATAAACACGTTCAAAGCCAGGCAACGACGGGTTCTCAGCACTATTTTATTTCATTGTTCGCTAGTGTCTAAGGCCAATCTCAGAGGCGGCATTTTTATTGAGTTGATTGATATTTGACGCCGTTACACTGTCACTCTGCGGTGGCTGATGTGCTATGCATCCCAAGCGATGAAACAGATAAAAAAACGTATCCGATTTGAGGCGGCTCGCGTGATCATAATAGATTCATATTCCAAGCACTTCCACATGATGAGCTTGATAGATACACTGAAAGCAAATTTGCTAGGAGAATGGTTCTCCAGGGTTTCATTTGTTAGAGAACGGTTCTCCAACCTCCGCGTTCCGCACACTCTCTCGGTTTCTCGCCGAGGCGAGAGAGTGTGCAGAACGCGGAGGTTGGAGAACCGTTCTCTAACAAATGAAACCCTGGAGAACCATTATCCTAGCAAATTTGCGCTCTGTGTATATTTCCTGAATTCGTAATCTCGCTGATGTCCTCTTCTTCAAGGTTTGGAAGTAGGCAAATGTCAGATACTTATGAATGAATTGTGGTGATCACAGTGTGAAAACTACCGCTTATCACAGCAATCTGCCCTGTTCGAGCTTCTTATTTTACTCCGCTCTGTTCTGTTGGTGAGCAAATTATACCGTACCGTCGCACGCACCAATTTATAAAGCACCTTTCTCTTAACTTTCCTATGACGTCCTTTGTGTCTTGTACTTTTTCTCTTTTCTCTACTCGTATTCTTCTTTTCGTCAAAATGGCTAGAATAAGTGAAATATAATTGTTTAGAGGCTTTTAAATTCGCAAAGCTAAGCCAAACTACGCACGCGGAAACGGAATTACGTGTTTATAATGAAAACGGATAAGGGAACTCTCTAGAGGGTATTGTTTAACTAATTTTGTGTTGATTGTTAGGAAAAGTTAGAACGAGTAAGATTCGTATTCACCACTACATTTTTGGTAGCGTATAATTGGTGAATAATCCTTAATCCTGCCCCCCCCTCTCCCCAAACAACCGAATCGTCTGGAGAGAGGACGGACATCTACAAACTACTATAACGACGATCAACGACACATAAACGAAGCTAATAACCCTCTGACGGAATAAATAATTGTAATTGTATTTGTAATTGAATAATTGTATGCAACGGCAGTTGTGGGCTGTCACAAATATTTGCAGACAGATATTATTGTGTTATCATTTACTTCCCGTGTTCTGTTACGTGGTCGAATAATCCCTTTCCGCGAAAATTATGAAATCCCCTCGGGACATAATTTATGAACAACAATAATAACCTGCCAAGAAAAAAAACTTTTCATTTCTGTTATTTAAGACGTCGTAAACCTGTGCATCATATATGAGGGCTGATATTTTAAAATCATATTTTATCGGAGAGTGAGAAAAAAATTAAATTTCGTCTCTATAGTGCTATAAATGTCGCTGGTTTTGATTACGCCCCCATATCCGTATTAAACGCGCAAATTTGGAATACATTCATTATACTTTAGCAATTTCGTCCAGACTAGTGACGCTGAATGCTCCAATACTGACTTTATCCAGATCTCAGATGAACTACACAAACCCAAACACTCGATTGGATCGTATACTCTCTATTTACTATCGCACTGCAGGTCTCAATTTGTTTTCACCTTTTAACCATGCAATTATAATTTCGCAGGAAGCTTTTCGCTCATTCTTGGTGGATTTCTTCTCTACGCCATTTTCTACCACAGCGGCAAAACAAATAAGCATTTTCGACACTTTGTTCTGAGCGCTCAGGTTTTGCACATTTTAATTTAAAATTTGAAATCAACCTTTAAAATTCAAGATTCTCAACATTCTCCATGACGTAATCTACAACTTTTGTTATGCACCGAATGTGAATGAGGTAAGTTAACGTGGTAAATGTCGTTTTTACTGTGCGAAGGAATGAAAATAAAGGGAAAAAATATCCTATTTGCAGACTTACCATGCACTGTACTCAACCGGAGGCATATTCACAATGCTTCATATTCCAGCGGGATTTCAGTTGGTAAATACCAGCCCTTTTCCGTAATTTCGAAAATAATATTGCAGTGTTGCGCGGTGTGGGTGCGTCTACAGTGCGCATGCTGGAACTTCTATCAGTCTTTCTTCCGATATCAATCAATTCTACCATCGAATTCAAAATGGTTATTCTTTTAATATATTACATGTTCTGACGATTGCATTCGTACACTTTTGATGCACTATAAGGGCATACAGAGAGTTACCCTAGAGACTACGCAATAATTTGTAAATGCTCGTCAAGTGAACAATGCAGTGACAATGTCAGTAGTGTGATATTACATTTATAAAATGATACGAACACACAAAAAGTCAAAATGGTACTTCCTATGTTTACCAAAGCAAGAAAGCGGGCAAAAATGAGGGGGTCGCGTACGTGCCTGTGTGGTAAACAACGGAAGTCCGTCATTTGACTTTTTTGTGTGATCGTATCATTTTATAAATGTAATAGTAATGATGGGTACATTGATAGTAAACATTGTTATCATGAGGTTAGATCATCTTTTCCAGAGTGTACTTGCAGGAAATTGCCCGTTCATGTCAGTGTAATCATCGGAATCGTCTTCAATCTCTTCCTTTGTTCAGTGCTTATTCCACTTACGATAACTACCATCCAGCAGTTTCCCCTCGACTCCTACGTTAGAGAGGTTCGCTGACCCAGATATTCGTGATACTATAATTTGTGTACCCGACGCGGTACTGTAAGTGGCTGGAACTTGGTAAAAGCTATTCCAAAAGAAGCGAAATTCTTGAGTATAATTCACGTCTCTATATGCGAGATACTGCTAAAAAAGAGAAACAGTAATTTCAGTTTCTGTTTTTTGCCACGTAAACTGAGTAGTATCAGTAAATACAGATATGGTTCTCAATAATCAAATTCTCAGAACATCCCAAGAAACGGTTTGTGGCTTCGAACTTTGCCCAGTTTCTTCATTATTCCAACATTTTCGAACACGGTAAACAATTATCAAAAAAAAAGTTTTATAGCTGCAATAAATTCCAGGCATTCGCTATATTCGGAGTAATATCTGTTATCGCTTCTATAATTTCTGCTTTATTGTTTACGATCTCTTGCAAATTGAGTGAGTTCCCAGTAAAATACATTGTGAAATAAATTAAAATACATTTAAAATAATTCTATTGGGATTCGTTACTTTGGGGGAACTAGATGGCATATTTTGTTATTGTTGCAATCACATGCAGAATATGAGAGAATATCTGAGTCGATCGAGATACGGCCGTACAAGCGAAAAGTAACCTATGCTAAAAAGGTGCTCCTAGGGTAAATATTGACCGTAGAGACCTAAAATGACCATAAGAAGTTTCATAGATCAAACCCGGCTGAGATATGTTTTAACAAACCTCGAAAAGTGAAATTTTCAACTTTGGTTAAACGAATCCAAACCCCTTACATAGCTATATTTTCTGAAAGCTCTCCTTCCAAGGAGTATTTCTTCTCTTACAACTAAGTTGATATCTTTTCTTAGAAAAAAGTTGTCGTCGTTTGAAAAGTCAAAATTAAAATTTCGGTATTCCATCGTTGTCTAGAGCACTTCTAATTATTTTCATTCGATTGCGCGTTGAAAATTACCCCCGTACGCTGAAAATAAGCAAAATTCATTAAGTGGTACGGATCGAAAATTCCCAGTGAAAACCGGATGTCTCACCGCAGCACGAGGCGCGTTTTCCGAAGAAGTAAACAACATTGCTGCAATAAGGCTCAAAATGACATAATTGATGCGTAAACATGATTTCCATCAAAATTATTCGGAATTTCACTATAAAGTACAATTTTCAACAATTTCGCAAAATTTCAGATTTAAATATTTTATGATCTGATATGGATACGAAAAGCACAGCAACAAAATTGCTGGTATAGATATCGATTCAGACATGCACCTGGTAAATATTTCAGTAAGTGGAAAATGCATGAATTTCTTTTTCCTGATTTTTCCCTTCGGTATCAAGAGCCCAGCCCGGTAAGAAATAGAGTTTTGAAATCTCATTGTTTCCCTCGCATACTATCCGATATCCAAGAGGTTAACGAGTGATTTACATAACCCTAATTGAACAACGTTATCATTTTCGCTTGAGAATCTCATGAGGAGCGGTTGGTTAATGATTTCAGATGATTTATGGAACTGTAAATTATTGTTAATGATATCTAAATACCTTGACCTAAATAACTTGACACACTTCGAAATTCTGAGGTAAAAGATATCGGATAATGATTTGTGCCCTGAGGCTCAATCCCGGCTCGCCGAGGCGAAACTGGCAGCAAATGGCGAAAAGTGATTTTTTTCAATCCGTGAGCTAGGATCAATTTTTGTTCGGCAACATTTTAGGCATGCACACTGAATGCAAAAATAAATTTCGTGCTACGAGTTGAAGTCGCTAAAGTTTCATTAGAGTGCGAATAGAGAACGTTTGTAAGAGCAAGATACCTGAGTCAATATGGGATTACTGATTTGTGAACATTTTATTTCTATATTCTGGCCCGTGACCCGGTCATGGGTTTTTTTGAAGAATATTTTTGATTTATCTGGATGGATAAATTTGATACTTTTCAGTAAATGTAGCACCATGAATGCAGAAAAATTCTATGAGATGAAATAATTTCAGAGTTCTATTTTTTCATGCTGAGGTTTTGAAATGAAAAAAAAATCGATTTGTCTCATGCAAAATTATGGTACGCAATATGTAATCCACCACCAATCCTTTTTTTGCTGAGCGAAATGTGCCTCATGAACAGATTGGGGGTCTTTCTATATTTGAGTAGTGATTTCAACTCATATCACGAAACGAAATATTTTTCTTTTTTTTTGGATTCAGTGTGCATGCCTAAAATGTTGCCGAACAAAAATTGATCCTAGCTCATGGATTGAAAAAAATCAATTTTCGCCAGTTGCGGCCAGTTTCGCCTCGGCGAGCCGGGATTGAGCCTCAGGGCACAAATTCGAATACTTTTGTGAATAGTGTTCATGGTCTGAGAATGATGGGGCTAATCGAAATTCCTGGCGCGGATGTCCGGCAGTGCTCAGTTCTTACCGGGCTGGGCTCTTGATACCGAAGGGAAAAATCAGGAAAAAGAAATTGCATGCATTTTCCACTTACTGAAATATTTACCAGGTGCATAACTATACCAGCAATTTTGTTGCTGTGCTTTTCGTATCCATATCAGATCATAAAATATTTAAATCTGAAATTTTGCGAAATTGTTGAAAATTGTACTTTATAGTGAAATTCCGAATAATTTTGATGGAAATCATGTTTACGCATCAATTATGTCATTTTGAGCCTTATTGCAGCAATGTTGTTTACTTCTTCGGAAAACGCGCCTCGTGCTGCGGTGAGACATCCGGTTTTCACTGGGAATTTTCGATCCGTACCACTTAATGAATTTTGCTTATTTTCAGCGTACGGGGGTAATTTTCCACGCGCAATCGAATGAAAATAATTAGAAGTGCTCTAGACAACGATGGAATACCGAAATTTTCATTTTGACTTTTCAAACGACGACAACTTTTTTCTAAGAAAAGATATAAACTTAGTTGTAAGAGAAGAAATACTCCTTGGAAGGAGAGCTTTCAGAAAATATAGCTATGTAAGGGGTTTGGAAGCGTTTAACCAAAGTTGAAAATTTCACTTTTCGAGGTATGGTGAAACATATCTCAGCCGGGTTTGATCTATGAAACTTCTTATGGTCATTTTCGGTCTCTACGGTCAATGTTTACCCTAGGAGCACCTTTTTAGCAAGAAATACTCCTAGGTTACTTTTCGCCTGTACGGTCACTGTTGAGAGAAACTCAATCGACTCAGATATTCTCTCATATACCCAGCAAGTCATAACGCAAGAATAATCCCGAAAACTGTTGGGGGTAATTTCTCAACGCATCATTTATGCGATTTGTCGGCAAAGATGCAAGCAACTGTTATCAGCTTACAGTAAACAGTAATTTCAAAAGTGTTTGCAGTAATCGGTCTTCTCAATGACAGTCGAAATCAACTCAGCAAGACCACTCGAGTACACCATGCAAGAGCCATTACAGCATTGAGATACCAGGTGCTCATTTGAAATAAAGACATTTGGCGTAATTGAGTGGTAGTAGGGTTGGCTAAACGATTGCGGCTTTGCGGAATGCGATTGGTTCCGCCCACAATTGCATTACGCAACACACCATGTCATTCGGAGGAGGAGGGGCGTCGGAGCGGTCAAAATGAGGCCATTTTAGGCATAAATAAATTCGTAACTAAATTCTAAGATCGAAATCGAAAAATCGGCTTCCTTAACTTTGTTTGGAACTGCCTTACCCAAATTCTCTGAAATTTGAATGATTATAGCTTTACTCCCCGAAGAGGAGATATCAAATGAAAATTTTAAATTGTATGTCCTCTTAGGGAAATCCTAATAATTATACGATTTATTTGCACAATATAAAGTGATCAATTCCAAACAAAGTTACGGAAGCCGATTTTTCGATTTCGATCTTAGAATTTAGTTATGAATTTATGTATACCTAAAATGGCCTCATTTTGGCCGCTCCGACGCCTCCTCTTCTCCCGAATGACATGGTGTGCGCAATTCTGAGGGAAATCTATTCGGCGCCGCAATTAATTGCATTACGCAATTCGGGGAAGGGGGGATCTATTCGGCGCGGAATAGATTCTATCCTAGAGAAAAAAAAAACTACCACTGTGGTATTTTTTTCTCTACGAATTTTTCTCTCTATTCAATGCTGGGATTAATTTCCAAAATTATTAAAAATCCAGTATAATTTCAGTCAGTGGTTCCTCTAATCAACGTCACTCTCCCACTCAACCTCCTCATGATCAGCCATTCCGCGTTTCCCAATATGAACTGGGGTGAGATTCACACATGATTCCAAACCTACAGATCAGGGTTAGAGCGAGAAAGTGTACGAAAGTGAGAGCGTACCTCTCGATTTCACACGCTCTCTCACTCCAAATGCCTTTCTGGAAGGTTGACCGGCCTGTGAAATGATGTGTTCAGAGAGGGGGTCAGGGGCAAGTGAAAGTGAGTGAGATCCTCCCACTTTTCAGATACTTTCTGAAGTATATACGTTTAGAACCCGGAAAATGTCTCAAAATGGACCACGATTGTGAATTTGTAATCTCCCAAAAAAATACTTCGTTATACATAGAAATATTGTTAATTTAAGTGGGCTTCACAATAATTCTTGGAGCGCCCGCAGTGCAATCAATTTACGCCTTTCTGATCACCGTGTGGTTTCAGGCAAGAAATAGTTTTCTGAAATGTATATTCAAACGATTTCGGTTCAGACTTCATACCGACAGTTCTTCCTGTCTCTCTTTTCTCCATGTCTCGGTCCAGCAGCTACAGTTCCAAAGTGAGCAATAGTAATGATCATACGAGGGTGCAAATTTGCCAGAAAACCAAATCTTTCAGAGTACTATTTCCAATATTCATGAAAAGTTTACTCTGATGTTCTCCCTAAAACGAACAATACCCCGAGTGTTCGAAATACGCGGTTCGTAGGTGTTCCGTTTACTGTTGAACGACTTTGCAATTTTTAATTTGTTTTTTATTTTAATAACATTTCAGGGCATCGATGATGAGTTTCCCCTCCACGACGAAACAACGCAAATCAACACAAAAAATGAAAACAAAAAATTCAAATGAATAAATATACTTGTGGTGAAAGTGAACTTTTTCAGACTATTTTGTTGTATACTAGTAATCATTTCGCCTCACTTTCGATAAATGCAATATTTCATGCTGCGCAAATTTCATGGGTGGAATTCCACCCCCTGAGGGTGGAAAACTCGTGTAACTCAGCTCAAACTGAACGAAATCTCTCCAATAAAAAAGGAAAATGTTCCAACCGTGGCTTGCAATCCATCTATCAAGTTTGTAAGTTGTAGCTTCACTAGGAAAAAATTATGAAAGGGTGCATGAAACTGGATTGCACCTTGCACCCCATGCAATTTGCGCAGCATAAGTGATCTGCATAGAAGAAACAACAGAGAAGAAACAAAAGATTTGTTTAAAAGAGCAACTGAGATTGCATCTCGAAGTCTATCAGATATTTGCATCCTGTTACTCTTCTCACTACCCAATTAGCATGCACTCCCTCTCCTCTCCCTTCTCCCCCCCCATTCCACCCCACTTGTTTTGACGCGGAGCGGTCTGCGCCATGGCCTCAGTCGACATTCTCAAGGATGAGGTCAGTTTAGCGCCCTTTTCGATCGATAATTAGTGCTAATTAACGCTAATTAGTCCGTTTCCAGCCGATGAAAGTCAATTTGGTGGACAAGGCGCGTGCACGGGCGCACATCTCCGACGAACTGGCGCGCGCCGTGTTGGCAGAGTTCTTCTGCACCGCCTTCCTGCTGGTGAGTGAGAGATTGCGTCATTACGAGGCAATCCTTTACCGTTAGATTCAACTATAACCACCTTTTTACCCATGAACTCTTTGTAAAATCAAATCCGAACACGTGAATTCAGTTCGTGTTGGTTTTGTGCGGGGTCACACTAATGACTACCGTATCCCTCAACCCCTTGTCTTCTTCCTTCCCCATCACCAATTGATTTATTTCAGTTCGGCGGCGGGTGCGTTAACGTGCAGTACGTCCTCGCCCCGAGGAAGTAAGCGCTAGCTTATCACTACTTATTTATGGTACTTAGTTAAGCCTTATTCCGCTTTAGATCGCCTTATTTATCGCTTTAAATCGCCTTATTTCCAGTGAGAAATCGATAAAGTGGATCGACGTAACGATCGGATGGGGCCTCTCGCTCTTCTTCGCTGTCTGCATTGGACACCGCATTTCGGGTACGGTTATTGATTTATTGATTTTTTAATAATATTAATTTCAGGCGCTCATCTGAACCCCGCCGTCTCCCTCTTCCAGCTGACACAGGTGGGAGTTGATCTTTGATCTGTCTTTTTTGCTTGGTGAACCACGTTTAATCCTTCATGATCTTTGATCGAACGATTTTTACACACCCTCTCGATTGATCTCTGATCTTTTCTTTGTTCAAAAAATTTATTTTTATATATCTTTGACACATCGATAGATCTTTGATATATCGAATGATTATTGATCTATTGGTTGGTCTTGATCTATTGATTGGTCTTTGATCTTTAGAATAATCTTTGATATATTGAGTTATCATAGACACAATGATTGACCTTTGATCTTTTGAATAATATTTGATCTATAATCGATCTTTGATCTATTCATTGATCTTTGACCTCTCGAATAATCGTTGATCTTCAGGGCAAGATCTCTCCCATCCGTTTCATCATCTTCGCTATGGCTCAGAATGTGGGCGCCTTCATCGGCTCCTTCATCTGCTTCCTCGTGTACTACGGTGAGAAACGTCGTCCTCCTGTCCTTGTCCAAATTTGCATTGCGTGCACTAGTGGTAAACGTCGCCCTGCACACCGCACCCATTCAGACGCCATCAATTTGTACGACGGCGGCATACGACAGGTGACGGGACCGAACGCCACTGCGGGAATCTTCGCCACCTACCCCTCGCCCAATCTCTCCATTCTCGGCGGTTGTGTCGATCAGGTCAGAGAAACGTCGCCCGTCAAAATTTGCATTTCGTGCGTCGGTAGTAAACGTCGGTGTGGCGGGAATTCAAATTTTCAAATTCCCAGGTCGTCGGCACCGCCGTCCTCTGCATCGGAATCGCGTCGATCGTAGACAAGCGCAATCGAATCCCGCCGTTCATGCAACCCGCATTCATCGGATGTAAGTTGACGTGACCATTAAAGCCTTGAAATCTGGTACCATGGTACCGCGGAACCCGAGGCAGCCCTGGTACCCGGACCCATTGCAGTGATTCTGGTGCTGATCGGCATGGCGCTGGGCAGCAACTGCGGCTACGCGGTGAATCCCGCCCGTGACTTTGGACCTCGACTCTTCACGCTAGCAGTGGGATACGGATGGGAGGTGTTCACGTGAGTGGGGCCGGGAACCGGTTCTGGTACCGAACGTCGGGTACCATTGCAGGTACGACGAGTACCGCTGGTTCTGGATTCCCATCATCTGCCCTATGTTCGGCGCCGTCGCAGGTACGAACTGAAATAAGGCAGTTGTCGATTAGCGAATGATACAGTAACCTCTCGTTTTCCGTGCAGGAGCCTGGATGTACGAGGCCTTCATCGGATTCCACATGCCCGACGAGCCGGAGACGATCGTAAGGGATTGATAATATATATTTACGATCTTGTAGATTTTATATTCTTTATTTATGGCTTATAAATATTAAAAACGTGTGAATAAATTTGTAATTTATTCAGAACGACAGTTCCAGCGAGGGCTACACCAATTCCCTCCGGTCGACAAATTCAAATACGCCAAGGAGACGAGCAAGGGACGCGAACTTCTCCGTGTAAAGGTGCGTGTATCGAGCGGCGTGAACTTTGCACATTGCCCATTTTCGGACTGGCTGATCCACACTGTAAAACCTCGTTTCAGGACACACCGACCCCGGCAGCCCGTCCCACTCGATATCTCAAGAGTGCACGGAGATAAACGCAAATGCATCCTGCTTTAGAATGAATAGTGAATGAATAAAGTGTGTTCTAAAACAGTAATCGCTGGTCGCATCTGTTCCAAATATCAAACCTGATAAGATACGAAAGTTGTAACAGAAGCACACATATTGCTTGGGCACAATTGGTCGCAAGATGTACCATTCACCTTCAGAGAATCGTAAATTGTCGGGAGAGCTCAGTATTAACTCTAACGTGTCATTATGTATTTTATGGCTGAGATGAATTCTCTCTTTGAATTGGCCTCATTTTTTTATGTGTTCCAAGCAATCCGAATAATATCACACTTTATTCATAAAGACTGTACGATCAAATGCGGGATTCGCTCTCTACTCGAAAACAGAGTCAAAACATTCCCGAATCAAGAAAGAGAATAATACCGTGAGAGTATTATTGCTGGTTCGTGTTACTATAAAGTCATTATGCGATCATCATTGTCATGACTAGAAATGGTACGGTAACTTTGGAGAAAGAATCTATGCCCACGTTGTACGGGTATTCGCCTACTGCTGGTAGTCTGGATGGTACTGCTGGTGCTCGGTGTAACTGCAAATTATCGATTATTTAAGTCAGTTATCGATAGGCAGTGAGCGGAAGATACCGTATCACTCACGGTCGCTTCTCGACGACCTGCACCTCGCGCAGATCACCGTGCACATCGCGGTCGTCGATGATACGGTGCACCTGACAAATTGTCAGTTTAATTGAGCAAATAGGAAACTACACACAAACAAATAGACAAGTGAAAAACGGGACATTAGGAGCTGTAAGTGGCAATGTGTAAAGCTCACTCTGCACGCGGCACGCACAATTAGAAGTTAGACATCCAAGTGCGGGTCTTTGTCTGTGCTTGTTCGTCTTCGAGGAGACTCGAACGACTCTTCGGTGGTGGGCGACCGAAGGGAATCCGAGTGGTGGTGAGTTTGAATTACCTGGAGATATGACACTTACACACCACGCACGCACACACCACACCATGTGGTTACGATACTCCAGATACTCCAGAAAGGGGTCTGGAGAGATAACGTCCGACAACTCCTCTCACTTTCTCATTCGCTCGCTATTCAACCTTTTTTTTGACAAATTGACTATCAAGTTTAAAACTATTTGTCAAATTTAAAGAAAATTCTAGTATACAAATGGAACAATTGTGCTCAAAATGTTGAAAATTCACACACACGCCAACACATCTCTCGTGAATCTACTTCTCAATCACTTACCAGAGTCGTCTCCGGGTCGTCGGGCATATGGAATCCGATGAAGGCCTCGTAGATCCAGGCTCCTGCACGGAAATCACGGGTTACTGTACCTTCTGTTTGATATTGATGCATTGTGTGCAACTGCACATCTCGCTCTCTCTTTTATCTCCCTAATCCCAAACCGACAACATTTCCAAAATTCTGCCCGAAATATTCTCGGATTATCGTGATATGTGTTTAGCGATAACAGTAAGCAAGCGTGCCTTTTTTCTTCGGTACACACAAATTCTTACCGAAGACAGCGCCGATCATGGGACAGATGATGGGGATCCAGAACCAGCGGTAGTCGCGGTAGCTGCAATGATTCCGGGTTAATTGGTTTCAGGTTCTGGTACCATATCTGGTTTCTGGTTCCACTCACTCGAACACTCTCCATCCATATCCGGCAACGAGGGAGAATAGACGGGGTCCGAAGTCGCGGGCGGGGTTGATGGCGTAGCCACAGTTCATGCCCAGAGTCATACCGATGAGCATGAGCAGTACTGAAATGAGACGGGTACTTAACCTGGTTCGGGTTCCGTGGTACTATGGTACCACGGGACGGCAAGGGTACCAGGGACCATCATCTTACATCCGATAAATGCGGGTTGGATGAATGGCGGGACGCGATTGCGCCTGTCAACGATCGATCCGATTCCAATGCAGAGAATGGCTGTGCCGACGACCTGAACATTTGAATTTTGAATTTCCCACCAAGACGCCTTTTACTACATGCGCACGCAGTACTAAATTTGACCGAGATTTGTTGTTTATTAGAAATCTCAATAGGGCATATGTTTTGATCGGATAAGTTGCACAGTTAACAGAAAAGCCACTGATCGGAATATGCTCTTGTCAAGATAGATAATTAATCCATAAAATTAGTTAATTAATTAGTAAATCAATAAATCGATACTTGCCTGGTCAAAGCAACCTCCAAGCATGGACAGATAAGGCGCCGGGTAGGTGGCGAATATTCCTGCCGTCGCTCTTGGTCCCGTCACCTGCCTCGTTCCGTCGTCGTACGAATTGATGGCATCTGAACAGTGCGGTGTGCAGGGCGACGTTTACTAACAATGCACGCAATGCAAATTTCGACAAGGGCGAGAGGGCGACGTTTCTCACCGTAGTACACGAGGAAGCAGAAGAGCGCGCCCACAAAGGCGCCCACGTTCTGAGCGACGACAAATAGGATGAAACGGATCGGAGAGATCTTGCCCTGAAGATTGCATAGGGATGACTCAATAGGCCCGAATATTCAATCAAATAATAATGCACTAAACATCAACGATTATTGAAGAGATCTAAGATCAATAAATATATAATGCAGAGTTGTCTAAAGAATGATCATTCATTACAACAAAATGTGATTGAAAGAAGGTAATTGAGAGATCAAAGATAACTCCCCCAGATACTGAAGAAAGTGGACATTGCATAGGGATGACGCAATAGCCATTCCTAATCAATAATTGCGCCAAAGATCAATCGATAAATCACCTGAGTGAGCTGGAAAAAGGAGACGGCGGGGTTCAAGTGGGCGCCTAAATTGAATTATTGATTTTTTTTCTCATAAAATCGATAAATCAATAATCGTACCGGAAATGCGGTGTCCCATGCATACTGCGATGAACAGAGCGAGTCCCCATCCAACCGACACGCCGATCCACTCATTGTACCTGTTAATTGCGCTAATTAGCTTAATTACGTTAGTCAAATATTAGAGTAATTAGATAGTAAATCCTACCGCGTCTTGGAGATGATGTACTGCGCGTTGACGCACCCACCGGCGAACTGAAACCAACTTGAGTTATTACGTTTCACCCCCATTTTCGCATATGCTTCACGCCAGAGTGAAAGCCGTGACCGGTGTATTCATCAGTGATTTCTTCATTCCTCCCTCACCAAATCGAAAAAAATGAATATTGACAAAGAGCTGATGATTACCTAGTAGAGCGTAAAATGTGAGTCCACAATCTGTTCATTTCGCCTACGGTCGGTGGTTGAGATAGTGTGTGAAATGAAGAGACTATGGTCTCACATTTCGCACTCTATTGCCTATAGGTGACGCAATCTCTCTGTCTCACCAATAGGAATGCGGTGCAGAAGAACTCTGCCAGCACCGCCCGATAGAGCTCGTTCGAGATATGCGCCCGCTGCCGGATCTTATCCACAAGATTGAAGCTCATGGCCTGAAAATTAGCTAATTGGGTACTAATTAGTGCTAATTAGCGCCTGATTATCGATTGATAACTCGGTCGGAAACCCACTCGATCCTGGAAGATCGCGCACGAAACCATGCTGCTGCGTCCACAGAAAACACGCAGAATGGACTCAGCTATGAGATCAGGGGAGAGAGAGATTAGGCTTATCGGAGAGAAAGAGAGAGAGAGAGAGAGAGAGAGAGAGAGAGAGAGAGAGAGAGGAGGTGGTATTGTCAGAAAGCTGTAGCACGTGGAGGGAGAAGGGTCTTAGGCGTGATAAGGCGGACAATTGACACGAATTTCCCGAATCGGTGCAAGGATCACAAAGATACACACACTTGTCAAGATGATGGGTTGAGAATTGGTTCGAATCGGGCGCAATTTGAGAGCGTTAAGAGATATCAGGAAAAGACGTAACATATGGGTCATGTGCACATTCTTAGGCATAGGGCGAATGAATTGTCCAGACGCGGCCAGTTTCTTTTTACGCAGTTGTTAATCGGTACTAATAAACGAGTGAATCGACACATTTTATAATCGGGTTTTTGTGCAAAATAGCCTGGCTCGGTACTGGAAAAGGAAGAGCGCTGTTTCTCAAAACGAGTGTTGATGGTGCAATCAATCTAGCAATAAATAAATGAATGCTCCCTGAAACGGAATTCAAAATACTTCGCGCACAACTAGTGCTTAAAGAGAATTCCTAACAAAAATGGCGAGGATATTGTCCTTTTTGGTACCTGGTTCCTGGTAATTCAACTGACGACATTCTGATGAGTCTATGAAAATTGTTGCAGCCAGTCAGATTGCACGAAAATAGCTTGTAAATGGGGACGGTTCCACCACGAAATCAATTTTGGCACTCTGACTAGAACACCGTACGGCCCCTGCACTGGTCTCGTGGTACCTGGTACCCGGTAGCCACCCCCCCCCCCCTGTCCCCGTGTACCTTATCCATCTGCTGCACCACAAGCAGTCGCTCCTTGAGAGTCTTCTTGTTTCGGGGCGGCGCCGTTTCCTCCATCGGGTTGCTGTGGACGTTCCCAAGTAGTGCCACACTCATCGGTGTCCGGGTTCGCTTGTGGTAGTCTGGTTCCGCGTCTCGGTAACGAAGCTGGGGCAAGTAGCGGGGTGGGTGGTGGGGAAGGTTGTTGTGCTACTAACGACTCTGATGTCTCTTCACTCGCTGATCGACTCACGTTCTTACTACGTGTTCTCTCTCCCTCTCTCTCTCTCTCTCTCTCTCTCTCTCTCTCTTCCATCTACCCCTATCACTCTTCTTCTTCTTTTCCTTCATTCTGCCATCATCAATTCGTTGTTGATCGCAGTAAGTTAGATGCAGAATGACACATCACGCGAATAATGCGCACAACAAGATGAACTCTCGATTAGGCTCAAGAACTCCATCATAAAACACCTAAAATTTCCCGGAAAAAATGCAACGCATCGTGCATTTCCTATTGTGTTCCAAGGCTAAATGCTATAATATGGGTGGTACCACAGGTGCGACTGAGAATGACCAGAAGGCTATTGAAGTTTACTTGTACTACACTTCCAAATAAATGTACGTAAACTATTTCGATTAAGCCCTTGCGGCCATTAGGCTGCTTTGGTGCTAAGCTTAGGGTTGGGGTTAAGATAGGGGGGAGCAGTTGTAATCATGTCGCATCTCTTATTTCTCTCATTGCCCCATCTATCCATCACGGGGAGAAGTAATGGACACTTGTTGCACTGATGATCGAATGTGACAGAAAAAGAGAGAGAGAGAGAGAGAGAGAGAGAGAGAGAGACGAAAGAGAGGTTTAACAGGGGGAAATGAGGGGGATGAGGAGCAGGAACAAATTTACAACACTAGCGACGGGCACCTTAACTGCCAGAAATCGTCAGAAGTGAGAGTAGTCAGGATCTCGAGAATTCTGCCGTTTGTGATACCGCAAATAGATTTGGGCACCACACGGAGATCCAATAAGACATACATTGGATAAGCGGCTCCTCCACCGCTTTTGAGGCTCCTCCCCTCACTCCTAATTCCCGTGCGGTGGCCCCGATCACTCCCTTCCCGCTCCCCACTCCCGCGAATGACCCATTATTAAATATCATTTTTTAACTCGTTCATTTTTGTACATGTTGTCGCACCCTTGTGGTGTACGATAAAAAAAATAAAATAGAAATAAATTAACTAAATTTAGTGCCAAACCAATGAATATCATTAAAAAAAGTAAATCTTAGAGGGAAATAAGGAAAATCTATTTTCCAACCTACCAAGACTGGCGCTAGTTTCGTCACCCTCAGTGCCAGACCGACGATCACTCTAACAGCACCACACAAATTGTTGGCGTTCCCTGGGTCGTGCACCATCAAACTCTTTCTGAACAAAATGCATACAAAACGATCTCATCAAAATGGTTACGATTATTTAACTAGGCAAACTTAGATAACATTGCCATGTAGAACTGTGGTCGTCGGTACCCGGCAACTTGCCAGACACTTTATATGCGGGGGTCGGTCACTTTCCCCAAGAGTATCCTTGGAAAACCGGATTTTGACCTTTTAAGAGGGAAGTTGTTTTGTCTGCCAAACTTTGCTCTGCGCAATTTGTAGGCGCGATAAGGGGCACTCTCTATAGACGTTCTTTCACTCTCTCAAATCCCTTCACTATCTCCTCTAACTAACACGTCTATCCGTAGAATGACCTGAAAACATCGGCACAACTACTGTGCAATTTCGCGCACCGACCTTTGAATTTGGCCGAGGTTCCTGGCCGATTTTGCGGTGATTTAGTGTGCACAACAACGAATCAGCGGTGATGTGAGAATTAAGAAGGAATCAAGGAAATAACTATTTTTGGGCTACCCCTTAATCAGATTGGAACAAGGAACTCCTAGAACGAACCTCCGAAAATGGTGACCCGCGACAAAGGCCTGCACACATTACCATTCCCAGTCAGTGAATTCGTTAGTTTTATACAGTAAAAGTAATTATAAATGTTTTATACAGTAAGAGTAATTATAAATGTTTTATACAGTAAAAGTAATTATAAATGTTTTATACAGTAAAAGTAATTATAATCCTATAGGCGGCAAAAACGGAATTATTCGGGCACATCTGCGTGCTTGATGCAACATCAAAACATTGGTTGATTAGTAAGGATATCAAGAGATAATTAAGTAGAGGATGATGCGGGAGCGGTATTTCACGACCGGAAAATAGTGCACAGGGAAAATTGATGAAGATGAACGACGCGAAATAACTATGAAATTCTGAGTAAAGTCGAGGGGAAAGGGGGGAAATCGGATGATGCAGGCGTCACTGCTGTTGATTTGTGTATGGATGAGGCAACTTACGGCGAGAGATCGGGCGAAAGCGCGAGACGCAGAGAAGTCAGAGGGCGGCTCGAACAACTGTTCACTTGCGACTTGCTATGACACTTGAGCGCGGTCGGGTGCGACGAGACAGAGGGGAGATCGGAGAGAGCGCAGACGACTAGAGTCGGCGAAGGAAGGGGTTTTGAGTGAGGAATGCGGATTGAGGTGTCGGTGCGGATAACAACTCTAGTGGGGAAGCGTCATTATATGCGACGATGCATCGTTTGTCTTCTGGAGACAAATAGTGACGAAAAAGAGGCGAAAACAATAGCAAGAACCTCTCACGAACCTCGATTTGAGAAGGAGAAAGGGTACGAAAACAATGGATAGACAGACTATATACTAAAGGATATGTGGTAAAGAGAGTCCGCAAACAAAAGGGCTCTGGGAGCAAATATGCCCGTATTTTGAACAAGTAAGTTATCACGTTCACGGGTTGTCTTTAGCCAAATCTATCTTCGTGGGGGGCATTATATTAATGTTCCATAATTTATTTAATTATTTGGCTTATAAGTGCGGGGTTGGTGTTCAGTGCGTACAAGATGCACGGAAAAAAGGCAGGGATGCAGAACGGCGATTTGTTAAGGCATGAAATAATGGAATGCGAACGCATGGTTAATAAAAGTATAGACTCACTTAGTATTGGCGTGTCTTCTGAAGATCGTGTAGAGAGAAAGGAGCTCGAATAAATCGAAATGCGACTCTAAATCGTGATGAAACTATTCCCCCCTCCTCTATAGGGTGCACGTCGGTGCTATCTGTCCCTTCCTCTCCTTCTCCCCTTTTCTATTCCCTCTGCCACACCCGCATCAGTACATTTGCATAATCGGTAATGCACCAGTGGTGAAAATCGACTGTGTCCCTTGCTGTCAGTTTGATCTATGCAATGCACGAGTTCCAGACCATTCGAAATGTTTGCAAGCGAGAGGGAAGAGAGACAACGAGAAAGGCAGGAAGAGATCACAAAGAACGAGAGGATCAGACTATAATTTGTTTAAAAAGTAGTCTTACATATCAAGAAATAGAACTAGGTCCAAAAAAGAGATTGGGCCTTTCGGATTGGCCTGGCATATTCTGCGCTTGCGTTAGCAGTGACTCGCTCAGAACTTGGAACATGGAGAAGGGGATGGAATTACTTCATTTTTTGGTGCGTTGTTGATGGAACACTGGTCAGACACTCTAATCCGAACCTCCACACGAATTTCGATCTGTCTCGAGCATGGCAGCTTCATGATTGAACAAATTGTAGGCCAGAATTTATGGCTAGTGGTGTCGCACGTCGAGTTGGCACCATGCCAAGGACTTGTTTCGTTGTCTGCCTCTCTTGTTTCGTGCACTCTCTCGATGAATCCCTCTTTCTCTAACATGATCTCGCTGTTACTCCTTCGGATGCTGTGATGATATTCGTGCAATTATTCGTGTTCTCTTCCCTTTTGTGGTAAAATCTCGCAAAACTCAATCTCAAATAATATTGTGGTCATGAGCTAGGTTTATCAGAGTTGGGAAATTCGCGGTGCACCGAATACGCAGGACACAGATTGTTTGGAAGCAGGATTAGAGTGTATGGATAAAAAAATCGAGGATACGGTAGCGCTCTCAATCGAGAACTGGCTTGTTGTTGAAGTAGCGGCCGCACGTCAGAGGAGGAATCAGATTGCGGCAGATTCTGTAAGAGATACTGTACTTGGATTACTGTGCTGCTGTATTCAGAGTTACGGTAGCTCCTCACCTGTATCGATAGGGCATGGTGGTGTTGGCACGCGCGATCGAAACCACAGCGCCGTACGGGAATCTGCAAGATCAGTGATTGATATTTGATCTTTCTCTGCAAGATCAGTGATTGATCTTTGATCTTTCTCCATTCCGTGCTCACTTTATTCCCAGGCTCAGCGTGTCTGGTGGTTCGTCGCTATTTTCGTTTGATTTCCTGAACAAATCACACATTTTAAATCCTTATTACCGATATTCGCCGCCCATTTGGCCATAATCCGTACAGTATCCGAACCATTTCCGGTTAGAAGGAAAGGATTAGAGAGGTGGAAACAGATTCGAAACTTGGAGCAGTGCCAAAATTATTCGTTGGCACTTTGCCAATTCTGCCTCACATCTCGGTGTTCTCATAACTCGTCATCTCGTTGTTCCAAGCGTTCGACGCCTTGTCAGACGGAGTCGTTGCTGCAATGGATACTGTAGGCAGGCTTGGGTAGGGATACGGTATCCAACTCAGTTGACGATCCGAAGAGTCATACTGCAATGATAGGATACGGTAGATCATCTCACCCATCTCTCCGGCCACTTGACACGTCAGCGCGTGTCCCACCACCAGCAGAGGACCCGATCGTTCCTCCGTTCCCAGATATCTGAGAGTACGGTAGGTTACTGTAGATACAGTATTGGCGGGTTACTGTACCTGAGCACGAAATCGATTCTCTCCTTTGTCTCCTTCTCCGTTTCGTGTTTCAGCTTGGATACAGTACCCAGATCGAAGACAGGAGAACTGAGGGAATTGATCTTTGATATTTTAAGTTGATGCCGAAATTCAGACAGCATTGCACGATGATCATGCTAAGTTAATACTTGATCTTTTATCTTTGATCTTTGTGATAATGCCGAAACTCAGACAGACCATTACATGATGGCTATACTGGAATAATGGAATTGTTATCGTTGATCTTTGATCTTTCTTATCTGGCTGTGTCTCTTAGTTTCATTCTTTTTACTCACTATCCAGGATCGATTGAATATCCGAGACTTGCGAATTGCTCTGGCGAAATGTAGTTTGGAGAGAGATTGTAGCAATCACCAGATGAGAACCACGAAGGAGGCTCGGCCAGACCGTACTCGATCTGAAGTGGGAGATCAAAGATCAAAGTACAAAGTACAAAGATCAAAGATCACGGACCCCACACTTGATGTTGAGCAGAGCAGCGATTGCAGATGCAGTCTGCACACAGCGAAGGGCGGGAGAACAGACAATCTGAGAGAGATCAAAGATCAATTGCTAAGGAGTTCAAAGATCACTCTCCACCTTCTTGGGCGACGCTCCTCGCTGTGTCATGGCGCGCGCCACCAGCTGAGAAGTGTACTTGCCTGTAATTCAGGGGTGAAGGTTACGGTATGTCCCGAATTTGGCACGATGCCAATTCTCACCCATAGTCGTGATGGGAGGGTCAAAGATGAAGTTTGTGTGTGGCAGAAGATGCTTGAGTGACGAGGGAATGTTCTGGTCCGTTGGTTGGAATTTGCCGAACGCCGATTCAGTTTCCATCCAATCGGGGCCGAAGACTCTGGAAGAAAGTCAGTTATCGATTCGGTGTCTCGATGGTTGCAGTAGCCACTTGGCAACGTGCCAACAACTCACCGATCGACTCTCTCCGCGTTTCTCATCACGAAAATAAGCCGATGGCGATCCTTCGAATCCGAGACACGCGGCCAAAACGCGTGAGTAACAGCGTTTCCGGGCATCTGGAACCAGGGTTGAGGACCGCAGATTATGGAGCCAGGATATGGAACCAGGAATTCGATTGGTACCATACCAGAGAGCCCGCAGACTCCACCTCGACGCTTCTCGATCCCTCTTGGGTTCGCTCCTTCTTGCGAGGCGCCCCATCGTTCCTCGATCTGAGAAATTACATAATATTTAGTGAAATTTAGTAGATTAACGTGCTGATGACGTCATAAATGATAAATAGTAAGTTACTCACACGTTAACGGCAGTTCTGGTGGAGGGCGGAGCCATTTGACCGCACGTGAAGGGAAAAGAGGGGAGAAATGGAAGAGTGATGAGGGAGAGTGCCATTCTCACTACGGATTTACATCTCGACAGTCAAATGCGCTGATGGGATTACGCAATTTGGTCTAGTCAAAAATAGTAAATTCTTCAAATTCAGGTCCTTTCAGGGTCTACATTGCTATCCACCAAAATGTATTGAGAACTGATATTACCTTGGATCTTCGCTTTTTACTGTACCGAAGCTGGTTTGGCTCTTACCGGCTTTGACCCCTGTTGATGCGAATCACCAGGTTATTGAAAATGAACTGTATCTGTGGTAGTTCCATGGAAGATCTTTCCCAGAACGTGCATTTCCACCCCCTTCACCTCTCGCTCAATCCCCCCCCCGATTGCTCCAATCCCCCTTATCAGCTCAGATTCCCCCTCTCCTGAAATCCGCCGGTGCGAATTGAGGGGCGGAGCTTGACTGTGTGGACACTGTCTAACAATCCCCTCCATCCCTTCTCCCTTCCTCTAGCCTCTCCCTCTCCTCTCCCCCTGTCCTTTCCCATCACTACTCATACTATTACTACTCTCTCATATCGGTCCCATCCCTCCTCCCCCTCTCCCCAATCTTTCTCCCCTTTCCCTTTCCGAACCATGCCCATTGGCGCCTATCACTGTCTGACTGTCTCAGATATCGAGCCGTTCGAATCCAAATGCCTGCTAAATCTTCCCTGTTGATCCACTTTTCCATTTGACTAGGCGCGCAATGTGCGCCGATGTTGCCCACATCAATCAACAGCTCCGCAAATCCTCCAGAAAGGGGTCTTGAAGAAGGCAGTGTTGCAAAAGTATTTCATCTCAGTCCCTTGTCTCTGACCCCTTTCTGGAGAATTGATTGGGTGGTAAAGCGGAATCATGTTCGTACGGGTGGCAATAATTGCGGGGTGATTTAGCCTGTGATTTATGCAGTGTGCGCAATTCCCGGATACACCACGTAGCGCGACAAAAAGTCACTAGGATCAGGTCACCAATTTGTAAAATTCACTTGCCTGTAATAAAAAGTCAGTAAACATAAGATACATTTAGGTAAGTGAGCTTTTTAACGTGTGTCTTGATCCGAGCGTCGTTTGTCTGATTGTATTACGACGAGACTTTTGTTGTGCGTGAGTGAGAGAGAAATGATTGACTGTGAGAGACGAGTCGTCTGTGATTTCTAATTGCATGCAAACACGCGTCAATTTTTGTGTATTGCACTGATTAGGTGTCAATCAACTTATCGATAACATAATCTGTACAATAACAACCGCGTAGCAAACAGGAAGTAATGCACGGGATGTGTCACAGAGGTCACGTCGCACCCCTCATTACTGCTTAAGAGTTTGAAAGTTAGTTGCTTCATGTTACGACCTGTGGCGATTGCCAATTATCAGAGCGTCGCTCTCGAAGGGTTATTACCAATCATTTTCTTTCGCACTTTCATTCGTTTTCTGGCCATTCTTCGCTCTTTAGCAACGCTTCACCCAGAGGCGGCAAACTTTCCTCTTCACCACCAGAAAGGGGTCTGAAGGGAGACAGTTATTTCCCTCCAGACCCCTGATATTAGACCGGGCGGAAATCATGCGCATCCAACCATCAGCTGATACTGTTTTGAAGCCCCTATTATTAGCCGCAGATAGTCAGACGTTATCATTTTTTTGTGTCGAAATTATGTACGGTTCCGCTCGGATTTCCTATTCTATTCAACGGGTCTTTCACGCCTCGATTGACTTCGAAGTGATCACTTTCAATCGCGTTTTTCGTGTCGTAAGCCACTGTAAGCCCCGATGATTAAGAAGCCGGTGAAACACTCTTTCACCTTGTTCAAAACCGTTAACATTTTTCAGGTGACTCCGGCATGTGAGGCATGCAAGTCAACGCACAGACAACGAGCGCAATATTACGGTATTTAATTTTACGGTATTTAAATTTAATAATGATTTTAATTTGTCTTTCGAATAAGCCCACCGAATTAAGCCTCAGTCGCATCCAAAAAATAGTTTCACTCGCTTCAATAAACGATTACAATTGGGTAGATCGCAAAATCAATCAATATTCTCAACTGATCTTCTCTATGCTTCCTTAGATCAACAGGCCAGTGCATATCTATTTACTCCGATATAGCACATGATTCCAAACCGACAGACAGGGGTGAGGGCGAGACAGTGTGCAAAAGTGAGAGAGTCCCTCTCGATTTCACACACTCTCTCACTCCAAAGCCCTTTCTGTAAGGTCGACCGGCCTGTGGAATGATGTGATAGTGTGCTGCTGAGAATCATGTTTTTTTCCGTTTTCGAAATATTCGGTAATTGTACACGTAAGAACTGGCACGCACAGATAAACAGACGGGTATTGCGTTTGAAATAATAGTAGGCAGTACTCTTTTCAGATATCTCGTGCTCCTCTTCTCCTCACTTTGTCCCTTAATTCTCGCAGGAATTACCGAATTGAGAGGCATGGATGTGTGGCAACTGTGCAATGTGTGCAGGTGGTCAGCTTGTTTCTGATGAAACCCTATTCATTGCCGAGTTGGCTCAAAGAGCACTACCCTATTCTTTCTTGCACATACCATGTCAAAGTAACATCGATTTCAAGCTTCGTGCGAAATTAACTTCCGGTTTTTGACGGGTGTAATTTCGAAATTGTAGCCATCATTGTCTGGCGCTCGACCATGGAACGACGAGAATTCACGCCCGAGGCAACATGTCCGATTCCGATTGCAGTAGTGAGTTTCCATAATTATAATTTAAGTCGTTCAAAATAATGTAATTTAAATTCTTAGCAGCAGATTTCGTGAAGAGTCTGAGCTTGCAGCCCAAGTTTTA
Organism: Pristionchus fissidentatus; assembly: GCA_036245785.1. Lineage (NCBI taxonomy): Eukaryota > Metazoa > Nematoda > Chromadorea > Rhabditida > Neodiplogasteridae > Pristionchus > Pristionchus fissidentatus. Next base: position 7,214,996 of record BTSY01000001.1, read on the forward strand.
TGCAGTTTTTCTCCAATTAGCCATCACTTCCCGCTGTAGGACAACCGTGTTCACTAATCGCACTCAGTTTCCGATTCAAACTCGTTGTCAGGCATCCGTAAATTCCCCCCCAAATCCTCTACTTTCCTGCCCTTGTTCTTCACTGATTTCGCAGCACAGTTCAAATCCGTCTCTCTTGGAGGTCGAAATCATTCATTCCCCTCTCTCCCCTCACTCTCAGGCTGATAGGGATCATTAATCGCCTCTTAGAACACTCATTCCATTCTGGAATTGTCTAATAACTCGCGTCGCGTCTATAGGATTAGTGAGACGACCATTTCACGGTTGGGCAAACTGAGACACCGAATGTCGGAACCCGATTCAACAGAACATTATCGATTACTTGCTTAATGATACAGTAGTATTCGCTGAGAATCGAATAGAAATACGGGTCACTCTGTTCTAATTGCTGGTACACGGTGGTCGGGATCCGGCAGTTCTTCTTACTCTTTTTTTCCGCCCAAATGACCCTTCTTGTTTGAATGAGACGAACGAGAGACGACATGAATAGCGGGAGTCTAACTTATGAGAGAGGAGAGGGTTTTGACGGTGTAGTGGGCAACCAGTTCTCACACACAGAGAATATTACTTTCACAATCAGGGACTGTGCGCTTCTTGATTAGTTTATGGATCTAAAGGGTCAGAAAGGTAGAAAAAGAAAAAGAAATAAAAAGATCCACTCAGATAAGTGCATGCACGAAAAATGTGCAGCTCATCATGCAGAAAATGTAACATTTGCATGATGGCGCTTCGGGAAAACATTATTTCTCACTAGAAATAATCATTAGTTATCCTTTTCCACCTAATGAAGCACCTCCACTACGCCCGCGAAATAAGCAAACATCGTGGGCCTCTTGACACCAGTTGATTGATAGGCGGTCGATTGCGCTAACTGTTTGTATTGAGAGGATTGACGCATTTCGAAACTAGAAGATAGGAGAAATCTCGTGGGTGAGGGAAAAAAGCGTGATCGAATGCACGTAAATAAGATTTCCAAATAACAAAATAGATTATTGTTTATTAAATAATTTCCTCTTTTCAGCCGATTTCAACGTGCTTTCCGTGGATTTTGGTGTGGTTCGATTGCAACACTCACTCACCAAGCGATATCTCTGCATGAGCTCCAAGAAGAGACTCACTACCAAGGTGAGAATGATCAATCGATAATCGTTATTGCGCCCTTTTCATCGAGGACCATCCTTCCTTGAAAGACTCGGAAAATACAAGTCTGTGTCCAACAGAAAGTGATTTTGAACTAGGGAGTTTGTCAAATCGATAGGTTCTCTATCACTGTTATAAATATTTATTTAAATTAAATATTTAATGAATATTATTATTATTATTATATCACTGTTCGACATTCCCTTACTCTGGCCCCTCTTCATAGGATTGGCATCATGAGCGCCTTTCGATCGATGCGAATCATATCCAATCCGCGTGTTTCAAGATGGTAGCGAGTGCTGGGATGGAGAGGAGAGAGAGAGGTGCAATAGCGGGTCTTCCACAAAGTGGGGGAGAAACAAACTCACACTCTCACACGCGCACTCATCAATCAAAGGAGCAAGCAAAAAAGGTGTCGCGACGCTTTTTTACCTGGCATAAAACGGCGAGCGCCGCTAGAGAAATGAATCAGCAATTATGGAAGAGAAGGGAGGGAAGGGAGGGGAGAGGTGTCAAGGGGGGATACCTTGTTGACATAGGAGAAATTTGGTGAAACTATTCTGGAATATTACATAGATAGACTATCACATAGTGGCAGATGCCTGCTTAAAATATTCAAAGTGCGGTATAAAAAGAAATGAGTTTGTTTGTTAACATCGATATTCGTGGCTCCTAGCATTCTTGAATGAGTCGTGTTCACACAAAAGGGTTGAGTGATCACGCCAAGTTTATAAAAGTAAAAAAGATAACTCATGTCAATATAAGCTGATATTGTGCAGCTTAACGGCGCCGGAGATCGATGCGCGTTCATTGAGCACATGGACGAAATGCACTACACGCGGTTAGAAAGCGTCCAATTCCCGGGAATTTATCTCGCATTCAATCGGTGAGTTCAGGTTATTTTCTATTTCATCACGCAGTCATAAGGCGTGCCACCATCAGCCCTTATGATGTCTATGATATCCTAATTCTTTTTTTATGATGTCATCCCTTATTACGTCATCCAGAAGATAAAAAATCTGAAATTGCAGGAAAGGCCGCTTTATGGCGAATTCGACTGCGCGCGCGGATCACTGGCGATGCGTGCAGTTTAATAAAGTAAATCATTTTTAAAGAAATAAATAATACAATATTTAATAAGTGTTTAATTTAAAATTCAGTACCAGCGACGCGTCTCCGATTCCGAGCGACGAAGTTGCTGCAAGAGGGAACAACGGTGAGTTCATTATTATAATTGTCACTCTATTTTTCAAAATAGTTGACTGAATGAGTAATGATCATTGGTAAGGAGTCACAATTATAACGAGAGCTGAGTTCCTTGCCTTCTCTGAGACAAACCACACTATGATAAGGATACAAAGTAAAGATTTTTTAACTGAAATATTGTCTTCATATAAAATCTGAGCTCTTCGTAAACGAAAACCAACTCACAAAATCAGAACGATCTATAATTCACACTGCAGATGTCGAGTTGATCGCGAAGCGGGTGTCGAGCCTCCGAAGAAAGAAAACGACATGCCCGACATGCAGGCGCATCTTACGAGAATCACCGATGAACTGTGCGTTTCACCATTCAACATTAGTTCTTAATTCGGAGAAAATGTGATAATTAGACAGTTATTACGAATTTCCTGAGCACAAATACACGAACTCTCGAGGATTTAGCAGGCATTGTATCCAATCTTATAGAATGATTTAGATCGTTGCCCCTCAGGCATAGGGGTGGTCCGGACCGCCTTGCGTGTAGGAGACCTTTACCTTTACCTTATTATTTCCAATGTTTTATATCAATTCGAGCAAACGCTATATTGATCGTCGCAATGCAGATTGTTCAGTGCTCAATTCAGACGAATGGAACACCTCAACTTTTTAATGCCTCCTTGTTATCGATTAGTTTTCAGCATTCTAAAAGAGCTTCTGGCCGATTCGAACGATCTTCTCGATCCAAACTGGACGACGTCAACGACGACGACAATGCGACCATTCGATCAACGAGCGTTTCTAGAGCATTTCTCGATTCGATCAGGGAGGATGAGAAGGAAACCACGAGTGTTCTAAGTACTCAGAAGGAAAGAAGCCTACGACTCAACACTTCTGGGCTGCCATGAGACGTATTTAATGGTCTAAACGACTCGCTCCCCTTCGTCTATTAGACTTTGAAGCCATCACTGGCCAGCGTAGCCTTATGGAGTCGTAGACTTATTTCTAGAGACCGCCCAAACCGATATACTCGAGTAGAAATGCGAGCGGATATGCGAGTATCCACTCGTTTGGCCAATCGAGTGACAATGATTTTGCATATTTCCAAGGCAAATAAAACTATGATACTTCGTCTCCAGCTTAATTATGATGTTTGTAGTGAACCTCAGTTGTCAAATTTTCAGAATGTATTAGCCTTGAACCAAGGGGCATGTCTCCATTGTTATCGATTTGGCGGTCTCTACTTATTTCCGTAAGAGTGCAAACAACGCGAATTCTTTGGATTAGCTGATATGAAAAGCAGCGTTATTTAGTCTCTGCTACATTTTATTAAGATTTTGAGTTCCTGATAGTGGATAATTCTCGTTCTAATCAGTCAATAGATGTATTGTGAGCATATTTCCGCAGCCTTCAAACGGGTCTTTGAGTGTAGTATGAATCTGTCTAGCTGCCGCACGGTTCTCCATGTATTTGTGCCCAATTTCTATTGTCAATTATGGATATTTTGATAAAACAATTCGAAGTTGTTTGAAGTAATTTGAAATTGCACTTCATGCAAAACATGCATTTCCATGATCGTTTTGCATGGAAAGTCTATTGTCATTTGCAACAGAATAGACATTAAAAGGATTGGCTCCATTATCATACTAATTTTCTCCTTTTTCAACCGAATAAAAGGGCGGGGTCGCCCTCTTCCCTTCACTCTCTCCTCTTCACTTCATTCCAATCGGTCGACTACTCTTATTCTACATGCTTCGACACTGAGGATCGACAATGGTGAGTCTTTGAGTGTGAAGGGTACCCTCCACCAGAAACTGAGGATCGACCACTGTCAAGCCTTGAATGAAGGGTACCCTCCATCAGAAAAGAAGAATGACCCATAGCCAATCTTTGTGAGCCAGAAACTTGAGATCGGCATTGGTGTCTTCGAGAGTGAAGGGTACCCTCCAGGAGAAATTGAGGATCGGTCATGTTTTTAAGAGTACCCAAATTGCACCCTCCAACATATAAGTGGTCGATTGAGTGATCCATACCGTATGCGTGAATGACCGTATGATATCTGGTAGGGTACAGTGGCTACCATAAGGCCAGCATTCAAAGAGCCCTTCACTTTAGACAAAACGAAACATCTGCCGTTGATGGCTAGCTAATAAATGCCGTGAGAATTTTAAGCTCACTCGGCAACATTTGAAAAGCGACCGATCCATTCATATGAAAAATGGAAGAATGAATCGTGAGAAAGACATCCAATAGGATAAATACGCGCACAAAGAATGATACTCGTGTGAAAATTGTCACATAAATTTTAATTGAGTTTCGATAATTGACAGAGTGAAAAGATATAGCGCAGTATCATGTATACAATGGCTAGGCATTCTACCAGATTATGTTGCAGATACTCTTTCTACTCCTGCTGGGTACGGTAGTACTACAGGCCGGATCGGATCGATCTATAGACTGGAAACGATGCGTGGATGATGCGGTAATTTTCAAATTTAATTCAACATAATAATACAGTTAAAACTACACGTGTTGCTCACCATTCTTTTTCAGAAATGTTTCATCGAAGGAAAGTGCATCAAAGGTGCTGCAACAGATGAAAGAAGATATTACCGGCTCCATTTAATCGATTCCGATGAATATATCATTGCCGGAAATTGTAGCAACGGTGTTCAAATTATGTGAGTTTCCGTCTTCACTGCCTATGTAACCTACGACATTGAAGACCACTCTCGAAAACTAAAATTCTCATCTACATGCAAGTTATCGGAGAGCAAATGAAGACGGAAACGATTGGATTATACCAAAACGACACGCCCATAGTCGGTTGTGATAATACAACCGGAAAAGTTGTTGTATACCATCACTCGCTTCTCAAAAAGAAATCAAAACCAGGTTAGCATGATTACACGAGCATATGATTCAGTTTCTTAAATTTCAGAATTGTTTGAGGACTTTTCTCGATTCAAGCCGGGATATGCTTTTTGTGCAGTCACTATCGATCGATTCATGACCGTACGTTTATAGCTTTCATTTTCAATTTTTAAATCTAACATTGCGCAGTGGAAGGAGATAATACTGGCCAATGAACATTTGCTGACGAGACTCGAGTTCGAGCCGGCCATTGTCCAGCCCCGGCCAGACGATGCTCCTAATGGCACGTTGGCCCACGGGAAGATACAGTATCTCGGCGACACTTCCATCTTCTTTGGAGCGACCGATAAATGTGCGTTTGCTCAGGCAGAAATTGAATTACCTAGCCACACCATGTCAAGTGGGGGAGGAATCCTCATTTGCGTGGCGCGAATATCTGGGGGATTAGCGGGCGGCGAGAGCGGCGAGAGTAAATCGATGCTAATTTACATGTCGGATTTCTGAGATTCGGTTGAAAGCTCATAACTCAGAGATGAGACAAGCTAGAGACAATGTACCACATTTTCGGTAGGGAATGTCAACGGTATTCGGTAGGGAATGTCAATCTCCATATCATATCTAAAAATGTCAATCCCCATATCATATCTAAAAATCAAGTTAAACGGACCAGTTACAGCTGAGTTATGGACAATTTTCAATTACTAGATTTCATTAAGTGCTCTACAATTCTAATCATAACGAGTAATTGAGATCAAAATCAAAAAAATCGGCTCTCGTAACTTTGTCGACAAGTGCTTTGCCTACCTTTCTATCAAGAAACCATATCCTAATCTTCACTCTCCGCGGAGGAGATATTAATGGAATGCGCGAAACAACGTTTTTTGCCCCTTTTCGCGGGGTTTTTGACCTTTCTGATTTTTTAATAAAATAATCAGAATGAAATCGAAAAATCGGCTCTCGTAACTTTATTGGAATGTGCTTTTTCTAGCATCTCTTCAAAACGCCATGTCCATATCTTCACTTTCCGCAGAGGAGATATCAATTGAATGTGATAAACAATGAAAATTTGCTTACAAAAAGCAAGAATGGGGGCCAGGGGTTATCGAAAAGGGGTTGTGGGCAAGGAATAGGTTGAATTGGTTGTTATGGTTCAAATATGGGTTGTAGGTTCAGTTGGCCAAAAGTCAAGTGATCTACTGTAGCACAACTGTGATGGTCCCGCAACGACAACAAAGTACCGTAGATAAGTCCGTAAGTGGGTTACGGTCCGGAACCATACCACGGAAAGGTGAAATTAAGAATTGGGACTGGGAGTATATCTCATGTGGTATATCTTGAAGGGTAATTGCGTAGAGGGTATACGGTAGTACAGATATCACAGGTACCCATTTTGATCATGATCTTTACCCTTGCCCATAGCCCCTTTCAGGCTTTCTTTCGTGGGCAAGGGACACTGCCTACTTTCTTTCAGGGCCCTACGTGTATTTCTGCACTTCAATCGTGCAATAGATAAACTTTTAATTGGTTGCAAAAGAAAAATCTTTCCCCGCTTGACACGGTGTGCTAGCAGTGGTACCGTGCCTCAGGCAAGAACACATTATGATTTTAACTGAGAGAGACGGCTTCAGCCTTGTCGGTTTCGCAGATAACCTCCAAATAATTCCAGTGAAATTGTGTGATCCGGACACGATTAAACCTGCAGCTCCTCGAGATTCATATCATGTGCTACCGGTTCGACTACGAAACTGCTAAATAACATTAACAAAGTGTGAAATTCAGGTTAAAGACCCGTCTCAATGGGTAATGGACTGTTCCAACTACAAGCGCGATCTCGATGTAGCTTACGATTACAGCCTACAGTAAGTGAATTGAGGAGCTTTATACTTATTTATGTAACATTCCAATTTAAACAGTTATAAATATTTCAGAATTCAACAAGGAGACAAGACTCCAACAAATGCGGAGAAATTTGTCTGCGAAAAGAAAGAATTTGATTCCATATTTAAGGGGACATGGAACGGAGGATTGAATGAGACTGTTATTGATCAATCCGACTTCTCGGCATATTGTTCAGTAGACAGTTAGTTAAAACATTAGCGGTAGTTCAAAATTACCATTTACAGTTTCGAAAACGTGCAAGAATCCTCTTAAATGCGCTTCTGACAATTGCCCGATATTCACTGCTGGAACAAAAACTGATAATGCGACGCTTACGGTACTCATTTTAACGAATCTTAGCTGATAAAATCTCGATGTTTTAGTGCAAAGGCGGAAAATGGCTAATCAATGAAGTGTACTATGAGGGAATTCAACCAGTGTGCAAAGATGACGATTCAATTCCGAACACTGCCTCATTCTACATGACCTACCCAGGAGAGACGGTTGAGAAGTTGGTTGAGGGACAATGCTATAACGATTGTATGTTACTAGTTACCCTTGAAACGTAAATTACCGTATTCTTCAGACGACTGTCGTATAATGAGTAAACTTGACATTCCGCCCGATGCTTCCGACTCTAACAATAAGCTTTCCTGTACTTCAGGCTCAATGAAGTAAGCCAAGTCACACAATAAGCTAGTTTCACAGTGAAATCTTCAGAGTAATTTATGGAAATATAACATATAATGAGACGGAATACAAATGCAACAGAAGCTCGGGGATCTGGAGCAATAATGATGTGCAGATAAGGGAAAATTCGCGAGTGATATGTGTGAAAGGTGAGATTTTAACAAATTTCATTCTGCGAATGTTCTAGGATTGAACATAATTGAATTAATCACTTTCAGAAGCCCCCGAGGAGACTGTTGCTGCCTTCACAAAAACGAATGTCATCATAATTTGCGTAGTCGTTGGTGTTGTTACAGTACCTTTAACAGTAGCAGGCTGCTTTCTGTTATTTTGGGTGGTAAGTTAATAAACAACATCACAAGTTAATTTTAAAAATATTCTTTGCGGCTTCATATCACACATCGTAGTCCTGGTTATTCCCCCTACTCTGAAGATGTTGCCTTCCCGGGCTGGCCCCTAGCGGTCCCTGGCAATTTGTAAATCGAGAAGAGACAAATTCGGGACAAACTCTTTTCAGTCACATAATCCAAACCATTCGCTACCGATTTACGTCAAAGAAATTTTTTATTCAAAACTTTTGTCGCGAATGACCTGGACTATATCACTAAAAATGTTTGTCACGTATTTCTCTCTCCTCGAGATACAAATTTCCAGGACCCTCTACACGGAACATTTTCCAAAAAAAGATTGCATTTCGATTCGTTTTGTACCAGATCGATTTGGTCGTTGATATCAGGCTGGCAAGAAAGTCTTGTCCGTTTTGAGGTGTTGACTTTGAACTTACGGTTTTCGGCCAGTTCAAATTAATACACCTTGTATGCATGGTATGTTGTAGGGACACTAGTGAATATCAACTTTCAACTTTGATGTTATTTGAGTCACCATGGAATCCTTAGATATGGTGGATTTCAAACTATTTGATGTAGTGATGAAAAAAATGGCAAGTAATAAAATAGGTTTCTTTTCGTCGAGAATTTTTCGAAGAAGCTATTCTTAGAGCCACTTGCATTGTCAACATTCCTCTTTCAAACTATGGTGAGAACTAGCCGCTGCTATATTTATTGTAGAAGTTATGGTCCTCCAGATGTGGCGCGCTCAGAAAAAGTAGTATGGTGATGATCTCAAACCACAGTGGCCAATGCGAAGCTATCGAGATGTAATGGTGCGCGATTTGTTTACTGGCAATGTTACTTACTGACACGATGGTTCTTTCAAACAATGCAAATCCCAACTTTTTGAACCACGAAAAATTCAAAAATGTCGAAACTCTATGAATTTTTGAAAAAATCCAGTTTTAGGAGCCTTATTCGATAATGTGCTCTGTCGAAGTAGGTATAAATCAGCCAATGTGCTACTAAACAATAATACTGATGGACTTTTTCTGCGTAATGAGCAGCCAAACGGATTGATCTGATCTTCCCTAAAAGTATGGCGATTTGTGAATCCTCATTTTCGATCTCTAATTTCGGTTCACATACGAACGCACTGCCAAATCACTGACTATGATACCCATCACAAAGTGAGTAATGATATTCTAACCCTCATAGGTGTTCTTCTAAATCAGAGGGAAATGGGAATTCAATTCATTCGGAGACTTAAGAAAATTGCAAAAAGGTTTTTTGTCGTAGTGTGTCGTTCGCAACACATATTTTTGAGACATCGTTTCTGACTAGCCCGATGAGGGAGATTGGTCCCATTATCCTTCCTGCATTCAGTGCAGGTCACCCTTCTAGTGGATAGCTTGCATGATATTCTGCCTCGATCCACTATAGAACAGCCCGCCAAAGAAAGTCTAGAGTCGAAATCGATCCGGCAACATTTCTACATTCCCAATTTTCAAAAGAATGACCAAGTAGTCATGAAGTAGTGAGCAACAAAAAGAGGAAGACTTCCTACATATAATGTTACTAGAGAGGGTTAGCCAGAGGACTTGTAAAGGAAACGCGGAAGAGTTTTCTGAAATTTCAAAATCGGACAAGACTTTCTTGCCAACCCTATATATGACGCTGTTCACTTTAGGATCAACAAGATTCGGCGCAGATTAAAATCGAAATTTCTCAAGAATTCGTCCTAGTGTTATATGTTGACGCTGTTCTATATTGGCATGAAATATCGCGCTTTGCAGCATAGTTTTACGCTCATCCAAATTGCGTTATATATTAATTGATTTTTTTTTTGAGCTCTCAAGAAAACGTAAATTTTTGATCGAGAAGGTCGCGTAAAATGAATTGCAGTACATTTGAAAAAGCGGGCCCGTTAACAACGATTTGTGAGAGGAATCGGGAGCGACTCGAGCTCGACCGGGACTAGACATGAATTTTGAATTGGCTGAAAACTAGCCGGGATGTGTTGAGGTTAAATACACTACGCTCTATGCATAGTTCTGGGTCCAGGATTGCTCCAGGGGAGGTCGGTCACTGGCTCCAGGTTCGTCCAGGGGGAGCTAAGTAACCTACTTAAGATTCGGTCCGCGGGGACCTCGGTAGCCTTCTTCAGGTAGGGTTCAGGGGGAGCTCGGTAGCTTTCTTGAGTTTCGGTCCAGGGACGAGGACTCGGTAGCCGGCTCCAAATACGGTCGAGGGGAATTTAGTATGTTCAATTATTTATCATGTCAGGCAATAGTGCTCAGATGAGGATGGGCCGGAATTCTTCGTTAGTTGCATTCCACCATTGGGGCCCGATTGCTCGTTTCAGGTCATCTCTCCATCGGGTATTGGGGTGGCCTTGGGGGCGTTTCCAGTTGTAGGGGGTCCACATCGTAGTTGCCCGCGTCCAATGGTTGATTTCCATTCGCCTTATCTTCAAGGCCCATTTCGCTTTCCGTTTAAGTGCCTCCTTATTCCAGTCTCGAATTTGGGTGATTTCTCGTAATCGTTCATTCCTCATTCGATCCAGAAGGGTGACTCCAATCATCCGACGTTCCATCTTCCTCAGGGTGACATCGAGGCGCTCTTTGTCACTCGATCTCAAAGCCCACACCTCGCTACCATAGAGTACGGTAGGCAAGATGCAGCTGTCGAAGAGCCTCCTCTTAGTCTTCATGGGAAGAATGCGTGACGCCAGCAGGTGGTGGAGTTTGCTCCAGGCAGCCCAACCCAGACGAATCCTGTATTCCACTTCTTCGGAGGGGTCCAGGGGAAGGGAAATTCTCCCGCCAAGATATGTGGTAAACTCAACGAGTCGTGCTACAGGACGTAAGGAGAACCGTTTTGGAGGCATTGACTTCGAGACCGACTCGTGCACACGCTTCCATGAGCTTTCGCAGCATCTTCTCCAGTTCCGGTCGAGACTTGGCGGCAAGGGCGACGTCGTCCGCGTACTCCAGATGACTAAGATGGCGTCCGTCGATCCGGATTCCGCAGGTCTCCCAATCGATGTCGTCCATCGCGCTTCTCAGTACCGCGTTGAAGAGACGGGGAGAAAGTGTGTCTCCCTGGTGGACTCCTCTCTTCACGCACACTGGGACCATGTCCTCGTTCACTCGGATTAGGGTGGAAGAGGACTCGTAGAGGCGACGTAAGAGATCGACGAGGGTGGGATGGACTCCAAACGTGCAGAGTGCTTGCCACACTGCATTCCATTCCACGCAGTCGAAGGCCTTCTTGAAGTCGACGCATCCGAGGTAGAGAGGCATACCATATTCGTGAGTCCTTTCAGCGAGCTGCTTAATGGCGTGCAGATTGTCGAGAGTACTGAACCCTTTCCTGAAACCGGTCTGGGTGAGTGACTCCGACTCATCGAGAGACGTCTCGACTCGCTTTAGGATGACACAGGTAATGCTCTTCAGGGTGACTGTCAGTAGTGAGATGGGGCGGAAGTTGCCAATGTTGGACGGATCGCCCTTCTTGTGAAGAAGGGAGACGACAGCTTCGACCAGAGCTCCAGGGACGGGGTCACCGGCAACAAGGTGGTTCAGTAGATCGGCTAGCGGTTGAGCGAGGTACTCCCTTGATAGATGGAGCATATCAGGGAGGACACCATCGGAGCCGGGGGAATGGGGAATTAGTATGTTGGGGAATGTTAATCTCTATAAAGAGTACTGGCTTATTCCGTTGCAAAAGGCTCGTGAGGCTGAGAGCGATCGAAAAAAATTGCCACTACGCCACTTCGTGGTTCCGTGGCAACTTTTTTTCGATCGCTCTAAGCTTCACGAGCCTTTCTCAACGGAAACGCAAGATGCAGTGCATTTAAATAGAAAACGTTCTGACACGTTTCCTACATCGCAAAACACTTTTCCTATGGCCCCATGCTCTGCGAATCAATTGAGAACTTTTCGAAATTTTCGATTTTTCATGTTAAAACTCGGCAAAACAGGTGAAAACGTGTTTCACACTGCTCAAGAACGTTCTAGAAGGGCATCGTTTTGCCCGCGGCGGGGTTCGAACCTGGGGGTCTCGGATTGAAAGTCAAGCGCGTAACCCACTTGGCTATGGATTTGGTCAAATAAATTTTGTAAAATTTGAAAGGGATTTTGAAAGGGATTGAAAGGGGCAAAAGGATCCGAGAAGATAGAGTGATTTTCAAGCGATTTATAAAGCTTCCCGATACACGATTCCGAGCCTCCAGTAAGGGGTCAGGGGCGAGAGAGTGTGCCAAAGTGAAAGAGTCCCTCTCGATTTTACTCGACCTCTCATTCCACACCCCTTCCTATGAGGTTTGCCGGCATGTGGAATGATTTGCAACGAAATGTGCGAAAATTTCACGAAGAGTGAAATCAAGTGAAATCAATCGATAATTCACTTTTAAACTCGGCAAAAGATGCTCAAATATGCTTCTCGTTACTTAAAAATGGGTTTAGGCCACTTGTTACACTTGCAAAAGATGCGGCAAAAGACTATGCACCGGCGGGGATCGAACCTGAGACCCTCTGATTTGAATTCGAGATCGCTACCGACTTGGCCATGAAATTATCGATTTTTTTGTAAATAAATTTTGAAATGTTTTCTGATGGGTATGCATGTATGGCATAGTATGCAAAAGGATCTGAGAAGATTGCTTGAGCTTGAAGCGATTTATAGCGGAAAATGCGAGAAAAAATGTCTGTCACTCGCGCGGAAAAAAAATCCAACACACAGACAAACAGACAGACATTTTGATTTCCTAGTAGTGGAGGAACATCGCACAAGGTACTGCAAACCTCCCTCTATCGAATAGCGCTTTCAGAATTAAAAAAAAAGTTTTCGCGTGAAACAAATCAACCTGGTGAGTCGGGAACTTTTTCGAGAAATATCGTACGCCGAAAACACTCTGAACAAAGGTGTGGCACAGTGTGACACAGTGTGGCACTTGTTGACACTTTTTGACACTGTCTGATTTTCACCTTTTTGAAGCGCGTATTACGGTATTAGGGGTGAATGATAACTGATTATATTTTTCGGCATTTTTTCGACCCCGCAGTTAAATCATTTAAAATTCGTTATTTTTATTCATTAATTTTATTTTTTGTGCAATCATGGAGGAAAATGAGATAGGAAACAGTTTGTAACAAGATATGCCACAAAATTAGCTTCTTTTGAGGTGAGAATCAGAAAGTGTCAAAAAGCGCCAAAAAGTGCCACACAGTGCCACACCTTTGTACAGAGTGTTATTGGCGTACGATAGTAAATTTTGAAAAATCATAAATATCTTCAAAGTGAAGATAAAAATCCACGGTTTGGTATGTTAGATAGTTAAATGAAAAGCGTGATTACCAACCGCTCGAAGTCATTCCTGGTTGATACGCTGATGTGGGGTGGTCGCTTTTGCAAAATTTGAGCTAATTTTCTAAAAAGTCAAAACTGCTGGTTCACTCTAAGAGATGCTCTGGTGAACATTGTTGGTACTAACTATATTGTAAAAAATGGGACGAATCGGCCCATGCATTCTAAGATACTCGCGATTATGTCAAGTCGGCCAAATATAATTAATGGCCGCGAACATCAATCGTGGCCCATTTGTGGTGAAAACTATCGCAAACTATTAAACAACAATATAAATGTTCTTTGTGGCATTTTTTATTGATCAATTTTTCAAGCAAAAAATAGAAAAAAATCAGCGTCGATTTTTGGATTTGCGGTATTTCGATTAAGAAAAAACTATTAAGAAAATTAGCTCAACTTTTGCAAAAGCGACCACCCCACATCGACGGATCAACCAGGAATGACTTCGAGCGGTTGATAAACAAGCTGAGCCATTTATCTATCTAACAAACCAAACCGTGAATTTTTATCTTCACTTTGAAGATATTTATGATTTTTCAAAATTTAATATCGTACGCCAATAACACTCTTTACAACGGTGTGGCACTGTGTGGCACAGTGTGGCACTTTTTTGGCACTTTTTAGCACTTTCTGATTTTCACCTCGAAAGAAGCGAATTTTGTGGCATATCTTCTTTTAAACCATTTCCTATCTAACTTTCCTCTAACATAGCACAAAAAATTAAAATTAATGAATAAAAATAATTAATTTAGAATGGCTCAGCTGCCAAGGTCGAAAAATAAAATCAGTTGTCAATCACGCTCAATCACGTCAAACACCGTAATCAGCGCTCTAAGCAGGTGCGATTGACAACTGATTTTATTTTTTGACCTTAGCAGTTGAACCATGCTAAATTAATTATTTTAATTCTTTAATTTTAATTTTTTGTGCTATGTTAGAGGAAAGTTAGATAGGAAACGGTTTATAACAAGATATGCCACAAAATTCGCTTCTTTCGAGGCGAAAATCAGAAAGTGCTAAAAAGTGCCAAAAAGTGCCACACTGTGCCACACAGTGCAACACCTTTGTACAGAGTGTTATTGGCGTACGATATTTCTCGAAAAAGTTCCCGACAGGTTGAATTCTGTTTCTCGCGAAAACGATTTTTTAATTCTGAAAGCGCTATTCGATAGAGGGAGGTGCTCGTGCCATGTTTTCAGCCAATTCAAAAATGATAAATTTCTATGTACCTGACATGGCCGATGAGCTCAAGTCTCTCGCGATTCCTGTCTTATAGATAGATGAATAAAACGTCGAAAGTGAGCACTAGTTTTCAGAATGTAATGCATACTCGGAATGAAATTATCTTGGTCTCACGTTTTTTTGGGTTCGGATCAGTATTCTAGGCAAAAATAAAAATTGATTTTCCATCATGTACTTTTTTCTCTCAAGCCTTAACGTTCTAGAACAGTATTTTCCGTGGTAGTCTTGATTCTCTCGAGATTCAAGTTATTTCTTTCTCTTTAGAGAGGGAGATAATATTGTTATTATAAATATCCATTCAAATTTATTCGCATTTGTTGAGAACAATAGTGTGGACCACTCTAATCGAGAATGATAGTGTAACGTGCAAAATGAGATAATTGAATTACAGATTAAATCTCGGAAAAATAAGAATTTTCAAAGTAAGATTAATGTAAGCTTTATTGTTTTTTACTAGAAATTATAATCCTTATTTGCAGGGGTGGAAGCTCTTAACTCGAAAAGAAAAAATAAAGACTGCCGCAAAAATTTTCGATGAGGTGCGTTCGTCACCTTGTTTAAACCAAAACAAACTATTCCTGCCTAACTAGGTGGATTGATATATAAATAGTAAAGGGTTATGGACTAAACAAAATTACGGTATTGATTTAAATTCACTAGTTTCCAAACTAGCGACGAGGAATGCGATCCAAGCTAGTTTAAAGGTGGTGTCCTCGAACTTTTGGCCAACTGAGTTTTCACTGTGGGACTGTGGTAGGAGGTTTCCCGAGAAGTGCCCCGCAAACCGCATTCTCAGCCGATAAGTTTGAACAGAGTTAGGAGGAATGATCGAGCGGAATATTCGTGAAACTCCTTCTTTGAACAATTTTCGGAAATTTTGTTTGGTGGGGAACTTTACATAGTTGCATCATTGAGAAATCGTAAGAATATACTATTATAAGAAAATGTTTTTAGAAATATCAAAACTTCTCTGTTTACCAAAGGCAAGGGTATCGTGCTTGTTGGTGCGCTTTGTATCCGGACAATTTGAAAAAAAAAATAAAAAAAATTTAAAATTTAATTTCCCTTTACAAATTTCCCTTTATGACCGATTTCGTTCAGACTTCTCGGGCTAGCTACGTATCAACTGTGAGTATAATCACAGGACTTAAATTGGTTCAGTGCTTGCTCAAGTCAGAAACGGAAGAACCGAAGATATGGGGTGATCCGTGGCATTTTTTATCTCGATAACTTAGATAAATCATTCAGAACTGGCTTGGCCCTTCCTCGATCGTTTGCATGGATCATCGAGAAGACGAGGAAAGGAGCTCTGTAATTTGATCGCTCAATATTTATTTATGGAGGCGAAGAAGATTATCGACAAGCATGGATGGATCAGTTCAACGAGAATAACAAAAAGTTCGTTGCTCATGTTTGAGCATCACTCATGAATTTGAACTTCAATATTCGCTCTCTGCACACTTTTTCACTTGTGTTTTGCACAATTTTTTATCTCCTCAAGCCACTTTTAGATATTCAAGCCATTGTTGAATTACTGAAAAACATTTTTTCGGGCGTACGGTAAATTTATATGAGAGGCTATCTGAGAGGATCGACATATTTCTTCAGTGCCTTGGCACAGGGCTAAATTTCCCACATGAGACTAGTAACGCCATGTTATAGTGCGTTGAGTGAGGGTACTGACTGTGCCATTCCGAAAGTTCAAAATGGCTTCTACGCCTCAGGGCAAACGAATCGGCATTTGTGACGTCATCAATTATTTTTGCAAAAACGTATCGAATCGTCTCCATTTCTAGTACAATCGATACATAATCGAAATGCAAGCATATTTTACTCTCGCAACTTTTTCGATCGGAGGTTATGCAGACCAGCTATTCGTCGATAACTCAACGATAACTCAGTCGATAACTCAACGCACTCTAACATGGCGTTACTAGTCTTGTATTGAAATTTTAGCCCTGTGCCTAGCCTATGTCGACCCACTCAGTTAGTCTCTCATATGGTTTTCAGAGAATCGTAAGGGATACATTCGAACCGTAGCGATCCAGCTACTTTTCTACTGCAGATTCAATGACTACAGCGATGACGTTTCGAAGGTATGACTGCCATTAATTTTCATACGTATATTGCTTATTAAAGTTTATCGGCGAGGGCTTCGAGAAACTTCGTTTCAACGCAGTTGAGCAATATCCCCACTGTGGTGCACTTTGGGCGCATGTGGCAACCAGCAGAAACAAGGCATATCAAAGACGATTTCTTAATGAAATGCACCGAATCTCAAAGGAAAAGGATAAAATGGAAGTGGGGATTCTTCAATTACATATATATATATATATATATATATATATATATATACATATATATATACATCCATACTCTAGTGTGAAGCAATAAAGCAATGCAATTATTGAAGATTCCCGAATCCGACCGATTTCCCGAGATTGGAAACGTTTGCGATCAAGCGTCCTATGCGGTCGGAGGATCAATCTTCTGGAATTTCAAATTCGATGATGATTTTGATGATGATGATGAGGTTCGGTTTTTGTACACTTAAACTGTTCGGTTAAGTAAATCCCAAGTTCTGAAATGAAGAATAATTTGCTAATGTAATCTAAAGAAGTTAGTGCAAGATTAAATTTTTCTTTTGAATCCTAAGTTCTGAAATGAAGAATAATTAGTTAAGAACAGCTAAAAAAATGCAAACGTAAATTTTAATGTTTCTGTCTCTGTTGATACGTTTAATGATCAGCTGTTATAGAATAATTCCTACACTAGTCTTACGATTAGTCACATCAAAGGAATCCTGCGATCCACGCATTACGACATGGGAGTTGTGCTGAGGTGCAAATTCACTGTATGAGTTTAAAGTTCAATATGCAGGTGGAACATGACTAATTATAGATGTCGCAAGGAAGTTTCGATCGGTTGGAACAATTGGTAACGAAGGAAAATATGGACAAATTCATGGAAAAGACGATGCGAATTTTAGCCAGTTATGGACAACAACATGATTCTGAGGTCGACAATAATTTAACATATGACTCGTTTTCTAAGAGATTGCAGGAATCCTACCCCCCCCCCCCCCCGCGCACAGTTTGCAAAAGATTGTCGAAAAAGAATAAGATAATTACCATAAAGGTTGTTGGGGATGCTGAAGTTGTTTAGAATAATATTCTGCAACTTTCAAGCCATACGCCATCATCCTAGCTCACATGGGAGCTGAGATACATCAAAACCGGGTCCGGAGCCGGCATTTCCTTAAAACCCGGTTTTGGTCCAAATGAACCATTTCATAATTTTCAGCATCCCCAACATCCTTCATGGTAGTTATCTTATTTTAATACGACAAACTAAGCAAACTGAGCGCAGGTGTCCTGCAGTCCTTCAGAAAACTTGTCGTATAAGAATATCATCATTCATATAATAAATTTAGTATATTATTCTAGAAACAGGCTTTGTTATTTCAGATCTTGGAGAATGCAATGTTACACAAAACAGTGGATACGGAAAAGTGGAAGGAGAAGGAACCCAGTGAACGATTTAAAATGGTTGAATTACATTTACTTTGACATATTGTACACATAAGTAGTCCACTTTCCATGAAAGTTTCCATTTCCTACCTCCTCAACGAAACAGTGAAACGGTTATAATCACATTTTCCCGTAAATTTTATGGTTTTTTTATCGAAATAAGAATCAAATAATAAAAAAAACCATTTTGAAGAAAAGACGATAGTTGCAATTTGCTTCCACTTTCCGCTCTTGAGAGTAGTTATCCTCACGGACTCGCCAACTTTTGGCATAGTGAATTAGAGTGAAACAGGATGTTCCAAAAGTGAAAGTGGAAGGTAAATGCGACTTTCTTATATTCTGCAAAGGGAATATTTCTTTTATTTCCTTTTTTCTATAATCGATTCAACAGTCCATAAATCCATTGTCACCATAAAAAATGGAAAAAGTGTTTCATTGGTGAAAAAGTGAAACAATTAATGGAAAGTGGACTTTGTGCACGATAGAACGTATCAATAAATGAGAATGGCCGACACACCGCCCACCTCTGATAGCGGAAAATACAGCCCATCATCAAACTTTGTTGTTGGAATTAGGACTAAGAGTGTTAATCGCCGGCATATACCCTTGAGCATCGAAAATATTTGTCAAGATTAGTATTTGATTCTTATTTATTTTCAAAAATTATATTTTTCTATTGATAGGGAGAATTTTGAGATCGTAAAAAAAGTTTTCAGAACATTTTCTCACGATTTTAACGAAGCTTTAAGGAATATGCCGAAGAAAATATTCCAATAAACATTTTTTTTCTAGATTGAAAGCGAGCAACTACTGTTCGAAAATGCCATGTACAGTGAGAAAGAGGCTATTCTGAAGTGGTTGAAATCCCAACTGGACAAGAGATCCGTAAACAATACTAAAACGACTCGAGCCACTTCGGAATCCAAGAAAGAAAGCGAAACCAGAAGCGCAACCAAATCCGGGAAGAGTAGCGTCTCGAATGTTGAAACTACAACAAAGGTTCCTTACAAATTTCATCAATATGTCAATTTGTGTACTTTTAACTTTCTACAATTACCTGAAGTCTCTGCCTAGAGGGAAGGAGCAACATAGGGTGTCCCAAAAGTTTGTTTTATCATTTTTTCACGTGCTTCTCATCACGTGTATCTATTGGTACAACAGTCAAAAAGTACGTTCAAAAGATCATATGAGCCAAGGGAAAATTACGGACACTGTAAATGTTTTACCAAATTTTTTCTTCCAAACATCGTTCCTAGATATATTCCATATTACATCAGTGTAATATTCCGAAAACACAATAAACTTCTTGCAATTGAATCGATCATACCTTTTTGCCCCTCGTACAACACGAGTATTGCGAAATTTATAAGCAGGCCAGACTTTGAATACTACTGGTCGAAACTGTAGTTCCCATAGACTGGTCAGAGTTCAAATTGATTCTTGCTAATCGCATCCTTCCGTTTATTTCTAGTTAGTTTTCGAGTAGCAAAACTGCCTCCTTCAAAAATATCTTCATGTATATTGTTCTTGTTTTAAAATGTATGGTATCGATTTATAATTCGTGGCCAAGAAGTATATTTTTTCAAAAATTTTAGAAAATCTTTTTTTGTTGTTTCGGGACACCTCAATATTTTTTTTGATTTAATCACTATTTCGGGACGTAAAAGTTCTCTTGATTCCGGTAGTAACTTTGCCTTTTACCTTTTTTTATTCCGGGAAATCGTCTCAAGATAACCGGCTATTACCCCTCCTTTTAAGGTGGAAAGCGCAACAGGCGATCCCTTCTACGCGGCTCTTTTGGATGACCCGGCCGTTATCCCGAGGATTACGAGCTGCCAAGCAACCGAGGCAGAACAGGCCAAATATCGAGCTATTCTGGATCAGATCTTCGCTGAGGATACCATAATCGCTATTCGAGTGAGACTCATAACAACCTCTCCTTTATGTTCACTAGTGTTGTTATTTGGAATAATTATATTCGCGAATAACCCTTTGTAATTCGCGAATAACTCTTTGTTATTCGCGAATAGGATCATTCCAAATAACAACACTAATGTTCACTATTTTCGGCATCAGAGACTATTTTCTTAACACAAATGTCTTTCTCACTATATAATGCCGTGATCAACACAACGAGTAAAACTTTAATCGTATTTCTTTGCATTGTAGATGCACTTCGCACCTGACGACGTAGTGGAAATCTTATCCAAAGTGAAGGAAATCATCAAGACCGAACCCATGCTGATTGAGGATATTCCTGGAGGGATTACTGTAGTCGCAGACATTCACGGACAGGTAATACTCACACTCAGCAATTAAGAGAAAGATATTACTGGAGATACTGATACTGATACTATACATGATACTGGAGATGAGAAATCATGTCTGTCTGTTAATATATTTTGAAGTTCCTTGTGAATTCTGGAAAAAAACGTGGTGTATTGTTACCTACATCCCGGCTGGTAGTTTACAGCTCTACGATCTCGATCGAGTTTTCAAGGCAGATTCAGTAGATGGAAAACCTGGCTATGAATGCACCAAGTACCTGTTTCTCGGTGACTACGTCGACAGGTTCGTTTGGGAATCTTTGTTGCACAGTCTTTCGCTGCATTGCAGAGGCGCGATGAGCTTGGAGGTTGTCATGTCACTCTTCATCCTCAAGATTCTGTACCCAGACAGGGCATGTTTTGTGTGTAATTTCTCCTCGCAACAATATCGTTCAGATCATCCTTCTGAGGGGAAATCATGAATTCGTCCGAATAAATATCCAGTATGGTTTCATGAAGGAAATGTTCGCTAGATACCTTAATGTAAAATCTGTGCTGGCCTTTCCATCGTACATTTAATTTTGAATATTTCAGTATGCTGAAGCACAGCATTTGTATGCAGCTATCAATGAATGCTTCTCCTATCTCTCCATCGCAGCAATCATTGGTACGACTATAGAAACATGAAAATAAGGAAACAATCGACACGAAAAATTGAAAGAACACATTGCAATTGTTGCTCTTATTTCAGGAGACAAGTTCTTCTGCGCTCATGGTGGAATCAGCATGGGAAGTTTCACTCGCCATGAATTCCGAAAGGTTGTCTTTCGTGCTCTTCGATTCGAGTTTCAGCAAAATAGCTAGAAATTAGAGTGCGGAAAGTGAGACGACCCGACACCTTTTTGACCCGCCTCCTCGGAATGACTGGGAGGCATTACCCGACACCTTTGCTCGATTACCCGACACCTTTTCTGCTCCGGCATATGCAAACAGTTCAGATCAAGCTTATTTGCATGGCATTATCGATATTGAATACGCCTCTCATAATAATTAGCCTACTCTCAATCATTTCGACCGCACATCGTCATTGAGGATGGTCTTTCCTCGCGTCAAGAGGTATGCCCCCCGAGCTAGTACGAGATGAGGCAAATGTGAATAAAGAAAATGTCCACCAAGATGTTATCGGCGTCATAATGTTTTCTGTTTAATGGTCGATATTTATTCCCCTCCTCCGCCTAGTTCGCTCGCCTCAGCCAGCCCCTCAAATTTTAATATCGAGAGTCCACTTCACTCAAATTTAAAAAAAAAAGATGGCTTTTTCTCTTTCATCGAATGAAATGCCTTTCCGTACCATTAAAATTTCGAAATGATAATTTCGATCTTTCCAGAGCCACTCAAACTTGTGGGTAAATCGTCAGGAGATTGTCGAAAAATATTCAGAAAGCAAACAAATTTGAACCTGCATCGAAACTTCTTCAAAACAAATCAATCTGCTTTTTAAACGAAACCGCACTTTTTTATATCATGTTGACTAACTCCTTAGAAAACTTAGATTATGCGCTCGCAAGCGCCTGTCTAGCTCTCGCAAGCACTAAACTTTCCAGATTGGCTGATTATCGCCGATTCTTTGCTGTTCTGAGAGATTTGCTATCGCCGGAGATAAAAAAGGTGTAAAAAAAAATTATCGAAGGTGTCGGGTCTTCTCATTTCGCGCTAAAAGGGGAAGGTACCGGTCATTTCCCAATTACCCGACCCGAATAACGCACTCTACTAGAAATGCGTGGAATAATAGACGCCACATTTCGACTCCCCTTATGTTCAATGAAAACACTTCGAAAAAAAAAAGAAATGACATCGAATACACATCAAAAATAATATTCCAATTATGCACAGCTGGAGAAGCCCTACCTCAGATGCACTGACGACCCTCTCGTAAACGATGTGATATGGTCTGATCCCGCCAACAAGGTCACCGGGTGAGTGATATTTGAGAATAAGAAGCAATTTCACCATTAAATTTATATTCTCATTTAGGCATTCTGTACACCGTATACCGTATACTGTATACCGTACAGAAATAAAATGTATTGATTCTGAAACACTAATACGGACGAGGGGAGGAACCGTGTACACATGGGGGATTAGATCCAATACACCCCGTATACCGTATACCGTATACTGTACACCGTACAGAAAAAAATGTATTGATTCTGAAACACTAATACGGACGAGGGGAGGAACCGTGTACACATGGGGGATTAGATCCAATACACCCCGGATGTATTAAAGAAGGCCTCCCACGAATATTTGATCACATAGACTGCCAACGTAGTGTTGTTGGGGGCACTCACCCGAGCACGTTGCAACGGATCCGAAATTTTACCGTACTCTATAAATCGATATATTGGCGCTCAAATGGCCGCAAAGGTACCAAGAATCGACAGGCAACGCGTGCTAGGACCAGAAGATAGGAAAATAAACGGAGGAAAATGAAGCTGCCAACGATATAATAATGTTTCCCCCTATGGATAATATCGGTTTTCATAAAAAAAATATTCGGGTGTCCCACAATTTTTGTCCCTAAATCTCGACTAACATATTTTTGCTCATAACTTTAACAGGTGCAAACGGTCAGTGATCGAGGTAGTCGTCACTTCTAATAATGACTTCCTTCCATCGATTGGGCAGAGCCATGATAGCCCTCCTCAGACGGGCTGAGTCCAGGCGTTAATCTAAGATTGATAGTCGGCGTCGAGATCGGTCCGATTGGCGAACTGATTTTCAAGGTGGAAGCCCGCAAAGAATTCAAAACAGCGACAATTATAATGGCTGTTATCGAGAGTATACAGCGGTATGTTTGCCTCTCTAACTTCAGATCGTGCAGCTTTTTCTGGAACATTTTCGAAAAATGGGGCCTTCACAAGTCGATAAAATTTTGAAATTTTGCATATCTCTGCAGACCAAGAGGGGTGATGGCGACCTGTTTATGTTGGACAGAGTAGTGGTCGTGGAAGTTGGTGGTCCCATCACTATGGATCTCTCTGTTGATGGGGTCGAGAAGGGAGAAGAAGCAGCTGAGAATTTTATTCTTTCCGTGGACTTTCTTGTTTGGAACGGTCTGGGGCCACTCTCCCGTATGCAATCAGCCAGTTTTCATGATGGTGTTGTCGTACGTGATCTACTTCATATCCATTTCGATTACCTTGCTGGTCCAGCTCAAGTCGGCCGGACAGTCGAAAAACTCCCAACACTCATTAGCTCGTTTCTTCTCAGTGAAAGCGAAAATACCTTGGTTTGCGACATTTTTCAGCATTTGACTCTTTCAGTTATGATGCATGATCTGAACTGCAATGGATATGGAAGTATAAGTGTATGGCCCCATGGGAATGGTATTGGTTTGGGGTTTGAATACGAACGCAGTGAGAACAGAGGTTTGGTTACGAAGAGGGGGCGGTCAGAGTAGTGAATGTCCCCTGAGCTGTGGTCTGCGGAAGCTAATCTGTGGAGCCCAAACTAACACGTTGGCTTACTAGGGTTCGCCTCTAGTATTGATTGCACTAGCTATTCATAAGTTTCCATGGTTGAGTTTCCGTAGAAAAATTTATGGAGCAATACAGACCGAAAATGGAAAGATGAGTCCTTCGGAAAAATTCGTGTAGAAACCAGCAGAGAGAAACAATGACCTAGTGCTGAGGGTTGTTTGAGCGGATTGTCTATCAAATATATTGTATCACATTGAGAATCGGCCGAAGATCAGTTCTTTACAACTATGAAAATGGCGGAAGGGACAGAAATTGTGGGACACCCTGATATGATAATTTTCGCAAGGGAATGCTTAGAAAATTGCCCCTAATGCTAGTGTGCGCGCTCCATTTTTGGTCGCATTTTCAGGTGTACTGTATTTGGCTTATCGAAAAAAATATGGAGCGCGCACACTAGCATTAGGGGCAATTTTCTAAGCATTCCCTTGCGAAAATTATTATATTTTTTTATGAAAACCGATATTATCGATAGGGGGGGAAACATTATTATATCGTTGGCAGCTTCATTTTCCTCCGTTTATTTTCCTATCTTCTGGTCCTAGCACGCGTTGCCTGTCGATTCTTGGTACCTTTGCGGCCATTTGAGCGCCAATATATCGATTTATAGATAACGGTAAAATTTCGGATCCGTTGCAACGTGCTCGGGTGAGTGCCCCCAACAACACTACGTTGTCAGTCTATGAAAAAAAACCAATTTGTTCTTATGTATTACGCAACTAATAGTTCAGGTAAAATAATATTGACGCGATTAAACTTCTCACTGAATAGTAAAAATGGCGAAATTGATCAAAAACTGAGAATTGGAGAATTTTAAATTTAAGATCTTGATTACCGAGGACTTTGCTCATTCTGGAGTTTATTTGGAGATACCAGTCGCATATTATGAAGCTGTGTTTAGGATCTTAAGTTGCTTTGTGTTACATATGGAAAATATTTTCTTCGATTTTCGCCCATTTTTGATATTTTCGCCATTTGTATTAGTCAGTAAGAAGTTTAAACGCGTCAATATTATTTTTTCTGAACAATTAGTTGCATAATACATAAGAATGAATTGTTTTCGGAAGATTTTGTGAATTTCCATTTTCACATTTTCACGATTTTCCAACATCAAAGTCGTTTTTCGACTTAAAGTGGACCCCATTTTATTTTTTCTTAAATTTTTTCCTGATAGTATTTGATGAGCAGTTTCATATTTCGAAGAGAAAAAGCGTGTTTTCTCGCACTTTTTGAGAGAAAAAGCGTGTTTTCTCGCACATTTTGAAGGGAGTTATGACGATTCCGGCACTAGAGCCGTCAATTTCCTAAAAGACGGCTCCGGAACCTGGAACCGGGAAATTTGTAATTCTCGTTCCCATAGCACTCTAATATTAAAGTTTGGTCGAAATCAAAAATATGTTAAATTGTTCCGAACCACCTGCAATCTCTGGTGATACCTCTCTTAAAACCCATTGAGCACAAAAAACATTATGAAGTGTTGTGTCGCATACTCATATTCAATACGAATTAATAATATACATTATCCATACAATTTTAAGCAAACATTGTTATTATTGCTATGTGCGAAACTTTGCAGCGTCTGCTTCGATTCCGGCCGCGGATTTTCGATGAATTACGGAGAAGGAGAGTTCATCCATGCATTGGAGAGGATTGGATGCAAAGCGATGATCAGAGGGCACCAGGTAATACAAATTCACGTCTCCGGGAAAAAAATTTATCATTTAAAAATTCTTATAAGAAAAATACTGTTGCGGGCGGAATGGTAGAGGATAATAAAATGAATAGAGATTCTTTAAAGAAAGATAGAAATATATTGCTTATAGATCGTTACAGCCGGCCACGCAGTGATGTGGGGGAGACTGATCTGCATATTCACACTCACGACTGATAATGATGAATGGGTAAATAATGCATGTTTAAATTATATTATCATTTATTATGATTTTGTGCTACATTTTGACTTTATTTTGAAACGGAATTGTCGAACGACTTGGTATCTCGTTTCCTTACATTCCGTTTAATATATTCTATATGAATTAATAAGAATTATTCACCAGAGATTGCATGAAGCTGGGAACAATTTTCAAAAAGATTTTTTTTTAATTTTGGTGGAAGTACTCGGGGGGAGGGGGGGATACTATAACGCGTAAGGATATTTTTTCTCGTGAGCAGAATCTGGCAATTTTAATCCCCTTGTGGCGAGGGCTGAAAAAAGTGAAAATGTGTAATTTAATTAGCGACTCATTTTGCGGGTGCCGGGGTGAGTGGGATGGTCGGCGCAGGGGGAATGGGGGGAGGAAAAGTGTGGGATACGGTAGGGACACTTAGGGATTACTGTATGAGCACTTAGTGATTACTGTAGGAGCACTTAGGGATTACTGTAGGGATACTAGAGGAATCTAGGGCCATTAATCTGAATCTCATATCCAAAATGAACTATGCCCGAATCTGCGGAGAAAGTACACATTTCGCGCCGTTTACCTCGATTTCTGCCACTAAATCCATCGTCGCTTTTTTTATTTTCTCCGTTCTTTCACGTGTATATAGGAATTAGTATAATTAATAATAATCATTTTTTTAAAGTAAATACTATTCGAGTTAGTTCATGAATCACAGTTGTGACCTAGCTCTAATTAGTATTCAAAGGCCCGCGCCTACAGTGCCCTGGAACCTGCTTATCTTAGAATCCTATTCACACCCTTTGATTTGCCTTCTGAGACAAGAGAAGAGTTCTCTACGTGATGTAGCCTATTTGATGTTAATTTGCCTTCGTAGATAAAGTAGTATTTATCCTACGAGTCGACGATCAATGGGGCGGAACCACATATGACGCTGTCCGCGATAGATTCAACAAATCTCCAACGGGGCTCCGCACAGCTAAAAAATGAAATGTCTCCCAAACATGCCCCTAGGGGTAGTTTTCGATGCTGAACAACGTGGCGTCATTCATTTTTCATGAATTTGACTTTTGGCGCCAAAACGGCGCCGCGCCAGAATACAGTGAAATCACTTTTTTCTAATATTTCTCCCTCAGCTTTGCAGATACAGCGCCGAAATCTCACGTGTACTACCAGAATTTGATGGCGAATCTCGCTATGTAATTCATTTGTTGCTAATTATATTAAAGGGAGTTTGCAGCAAAAGATCATAATTTTATATTCTTTTGATTTTATTTTTATGAGGCCGATTGCGTAATTGTCGAACAAAAGTCAACACAGCTCGGTACAGGAAAAAAAATCTGAGGAAAAAATCTGAGGAAAAAAATCTGAGGAAAAAATGGTTTTCGGCACTATTTGATATGCTGAACAAAGTGGTGAAGTTTCATGATATGCAAATTCATCTGGAGCTCGATCTTAAGCTCCTAAGATCCGGCCGATTCATTGTTTTTAGGCTATATCTGGATACCCGATCGAGCAGTCGAAAAAGTTTGAACACATACTCTAGCTAAATTTGCATAAAGAATCTAACGGATAACTTTTCAATGCGCTATCTTTGTTGGTTCGTCAGATTTGGAAAATTGAAAGCGTCTAAGGAAAAAGTGCGAGCGCATACCTTTACAGGAGATGTGCCAAACCCATACCGGCTTGTGTTTTAAATCAGGGGAAACATCGATGTCTGCGAACGGAGTTATGATTTTTCTACCGAGGCAGTTTGAGGCAAAAACAGCCGTCAGAAGGGAGAATTGCGCGATTTGCATGTAATTCCCCTCTCATTCTCGACCGCCCGGATCGGCTCGGCGTCTGGAAGTGCGAAATGAGAGGGGAATCATATGCAAATAGCGCAATTCTCCTCTCTGAGGGCTGTTTTTGCCTCAAATTGCCTCGGTAGAAAAATCATAACTCCGTTCGCAGACATCGGAGTTTCCCCTAATTTAAAACACAAGCCAGCACAGGGTTGGTACACCTCCTGTAAATGTATGCGCTCTCACTTTTTCCTTAGGCACTGGCAATTTTATAAATTTGACGAACCAAGAGAAATTGCGCATTGCCAACTTATCCACAAGATTTCTTATACAAATTGAGCTAGAGTCTCTGTTGAAACTTTTTCGACTGCTCGATCGGGTATCCAGATATAGCCTAAAAACTGTGATTTGGCCGGATCTTCGGAGCTTAAAATCGAGCTCCAGCTCAATTTGCATATCATGAGACTACACCACTTTGATCAGCATATCAAACTGTACCGGGAACCATTGTTTCCTCAGACATTGACTTTTTGGCTGTACCGAAGTTTGCCCGACTTTTAGGCAATCGGCCTCTTATTCAAAAGAGGTGAAAATTCTAAGAATAACTGTAAAAACCGCATATTTTTACGATTTTTTAAAAATTAATTATGAATTTTCAAAAAATCGAGTTTCAAAGGTACTGTAGCTCCTGCATCCTCAAAACTTACGCTGTTTATATATATATATATTTATGCGATCACAAGAAACGCGGTACGAAAAGAAGTTTAGCAGCTGCAAAAGTATCAAAAAGGCCTTAGTAAAGTGAAAATAAGTGTTTGTGCAATGGATTAGACAATGGCGAGTATCTGTGAGGAGAAAAGCAAAAATATTACGGCATCATCCCTTTTGAGATTCTACAGCCGCTAAACAGCGTAAGTCCGTGGATGCAAGAGCTACCGTATACCTAAATTTTACCATCTTTGAAAATTCGTAATTAATATATAAAAAATCGTAAAAATATGTCGTTTTTACAGTTATTCTTAGAATTTTCTTATTTTTAAAATACAAATAACTTATTTTTCGATGCCGTATCCCTTTAAGTAGCCCGTAATTAAGCTTTTTTGACGTTAAAGTGTGAACGTCGTGACATAGCACATTCGAACCGCCGTGAGACGCGATTCTAGGGATAAATTTATGTGGCGAACATACCTACGCAACTATGTTTTTAGTTCCATTTTTGGTCTGAAACAGTTGGAAAAAGGTGTTTTAGTGTATGATAAGGTGAAATAACATTTTAAAATGCTATTTATCACAAAATAACACCACACTACACTTTATCATTACAAATTTTCAGATTTTATTTTCTGGCAACATGGCCGTCACGTCACGGAGGGGATCCGAACCCACGTGAATCGGGTAATAGAAAAACGAAAACTTTATGTTGGAAATGCAAATACTAGTGTGGAAAAGTGGAAAACTAATTTTCCACAAACATATTCAAGTCATTACTTTTAAAACATATGTTATCCACTATTTTTCACTATAATGATCTCAAAAACATAGTTGCGTAGTAGGGTTGGTAAAATCGGTGAAGCTCGGCACTCGGTTAACCGTCCCTTTTTGCAACGATAAAGCCCGCGAAAAGCCCGTCACCGAGCCGGTTCACCGTGATCGAGAGAGAGCGCGCGGTCCGAGCCGCGAGCCCGAGGTTAACTGCTGGACCGCGGTCCTTCGCGGTCCAGCGGTGAACCCTCGTCTCGGATAAGGAACTTCCTGAGTTCTCTCCTTACCAGTGAAGCCAGTGCCACAGACGATATAGCACACTTAGTGAAGTGGTTGTCCTTTTGCATTCCACCCGCGCGTCGTTGGTTCGATCCCCCGACGACGCTTTCTCTTTGCTCTCTTTTTATTTTGATTGTTCTGTGTTTGTACTCGTTTTCATTGTCTCTTTTTTTAGATGTCTGTTGATTCTATTCCAGCCTCAGTCATTTGGGAACATTTTGTGCCCATTGTCGACTCCGATGGAGAAGAAAAGGCCAACCGGAACCACTGCCCTCGCAAGTACAGCAGAAAATCGAGTTCTACGGCGACGATGTGGCGTCATCTCGAGAAATAAAATGTTTCCAAATAACTGAGGCTGGACTAGGAACGACAGACATCTAAAAAAGAGACATTGAAAACGAGTATAAATACAAAACAATCAAAATAAAAGAGAGCGAAAAGGGAGCGTCGTGAGGGATTGAACCAACGACGCGCGGGTGGAAGGCAAAAAGCACAACCAGTTCACGAAGGATGCTACACAATCTGAAGCACTAGCTTCGTTGGTAAGGAGAGAACTCGGGCAGTTCTTTAGCCGAGACGGGGGTTCACCGCTGGACCGCGAAGGACCGCGGTCCAGCGGTTAACCTCGGGCTCGCGGCTCGGACCGCGCGCTCCCTCTCGATCACGGGCCGACCACGAGCCGAGGTTAACCTTCGGCTCGAACCGATTTAACCAACCCTATTGCGTAGGTACGTTTGCCACATAAATATAGCCCTAGAATCAGCGTCTCACGGCGGTTCGAATGAGCTATGTCACGACGTTCACACTTTAAAGGGTAAAAAAAGCTTAATCACGGGCTAATTAAGATAATTAGCGACAAATGAATTACATAGCGAGATTCGCCATCAAATTCTGATAGTACACATCAGATTTCGACGCTCTATCTGCAAAGCTGAGGGAGAAATATTAGAAAAAAGTGATTTCACTGTATTCTGGCGCGGCGCCGTTTTGGCGCCAAAAGTCAAATTCATGAAAAATGAAAGACGCCACGTTGTTCAGCATCGAAAACTACCCCTAGGGGCATCTTTGGGAACGTCATATATAACTATAATTACAATTAAATAATATAATGAAATAATTAAATAAAAATTAAATAATTAAATATAATTAAATCATAATTACATTCTCCGCAGGGAGTGGGAACGCTCAGTGTATCCAGAGTAAAAAAATCTTTCATTTGATGTTATTTTTGGCTTTGAACACGTTCATTCTCCTCTAGATATATTCAATAAAACGACAAAATGTGATAGTCTGATTTGTTTCGTCTAGATATATGTCTAGATATATTCATCCATATGCGATACTTTTCAAAAAAATCTATTTTTTGACAAATGTTTTCTCAAATTCGATTTTAAACTTTGGGCTTTCTTGCGACAACTATCAAGCTCCTGCGCCTATTAGACTTTGAAGTTGTCGCTGGCCAGCTCAGACTTAAGGAGTCGTAGGCATATATGCATATTTCCCCGTAAGAAACAGCCCAGAGCTTGTTTGGATTTGTTAATACTAAAACTATTTCCGTTGACAACATATGTGGAGCAAAGGCACAGCACATTTCGGCTGTAATAATTTAAAATACAGGTGAATACGGGTGCAGTGGCGATTGTGGACGAGCATCTGAACGTGCACTTCCGAATGTTCGAACCCGACACGGCAGGCCAGTTTTTATGCTTGAATATCATAATTGAATTTCCACAAATGACATGCAAAAAATGTGTGTTTATCACACAGGGAAATTAATATTCGTATGACACACCATGTCAAGCGGGGGAAGAATGCTCATTTGCGTGGCGCGAGTCTCTGGGGGATTAGCGAGCGGCGAGAGCGGCGAGAGTAAATCGATGCTAATTTACATATCGGATTTCTGAGATTCAGTTGCAAGCTCATAACTCAGAATTGAGAGCAGCTAGAAACAAGGTGAAAACGGTATTCGGTAGAGATTGTGTTTTCCCATGACATATCCGAAAAAAAGAAAGATAGAGAGAACTTTCTTATTCCTGACTTCAAGAATGTATGTTACTATTCAAATTATAGCTCTAAAATAAAAACGAAATCGAAAAATCGGCCTCGAGCATTTTGTGGGGAAATGTTTTTCTGACTGCTAGTAAAATTCCAAGTTCCACATCTTCAACCTCCAGCGAGTTAATAGCTCCCGCGTGCGGAAAACAGCCGTTTTTAGCTGTTTTCGCGGGGTTTCCAGCTTTTCTGTTTTTTTAATAAAATAATTAGGTTGAAATTCAAAAATCGGCCCTGACCAAGTTATGGGGAAACGCTTTCTCGAACTACTTGTTGCCATCTCCATATTTTAATCCTCCACTTAGTTGATAGCTCCCGCTTGCGGGAAAAAACGGATTTTGAATGTTTAAACGGGGTTATCGATGTTTATTTTATTTTTTGCAAAAATATTTAGGTCGAAGTCAATAAATCGGTTTCGAAAAAAATTTAGATAAGTACTTTGTCGGAATATTATTCTAAGTGACACGATGATAGATGCGCCTTCGCATCTTGGATGAAAAGGTACGTCCCGTCCTCGAGCTGGGCTCACGGGAGAGTTACAGTGTTACAGATTCGGTCCGGAGCGCCCACGTTGTGCCAGAACTATTTAGCTCTAGTCATGACTACCAATTCCCCTTTCCCAATGAGTTGGGCGCCTCGGTGAGGGCTGAAACATTGCTGCAACTTCGAGGTCACATGGACGTTCCTCGGCTGTTAGACAAGCCTTAGACTCGTTCTCGAGACGAACGTGATGCTCACGAGGATTTCTGATGATTCCGATGAGGATTAATTTTAATTGGAAACTGTTTCATTCCGAATCAGTACCGTTTGTCAAAGTCAAAGCCGGAACATTATTTTTTTCTCTAGACGTTATGAAGAGCACGATTATCATCATTCGAAATGCCACACCGGCCAAGATGCGAAGGCGCAACTTTATATTCTTTCCAGTGTTCCATGATTGAACTATTCTTTACGTTCTAAAACTTCCAAGAGCTGGAAAAAATATAAGAAACCATTACGAAATTCCGAAGAATAATGATGCGATTGCGTCATCGCTACGTAACAAAAGAGCATATTTACAAACCTAAATATCATTAACATATTCGATGGAGTTTCTACATCACCTCAAAATTTCATCTCAATACCGTTTCTGGTTGAAAAGATACATCCGGTTGAAATATGCACGGTTGAAATATGTATTTTCACACAACGTTCATTTATGTTTCAAAGAATCTCTCTGTTCTCTGATCACCCCTCCCGCCCCCTCCAGACATGTTAATCGGATTAGGGCAGAGACGCAGAGGAAATCTCGCGCTACGCAAATGAGCATTCTTCCCCCGCTTGACATGGTGTGCACGATTTCTTTGATCGTTTATTATATACGTCTCCTTTTAGGCTACGCGATCAGCAAGGAGCACAAAAAGAGGAGAATGGATAAACAGAAGGAGGCATATGAGAAAGGAGAAATTGGAGTCGATCAGCTGGAGCAAGAAGAGTCGGAATTGAAATTGTCAGATGTCGAGTGCATGGATCCGACCAAGACACATAAGGAACGTCGCAATCAATAAAAGGGCTACCATTTGACCATTTCACCTCCGACATTTCATGTCCACAATATTCAAATAAAATATTGTATTTAGTTTATTTCAATGTGCAAACCCTTGATTGTACACACACAGGTTTGCCGGTCTACATCTACAGTAGCGCCTGAAACTTATCTTTTTCCAACAAAGCCGCGTTTTATTTTATTTTTGTGGACCTTTGAAACGGAAAAGTCGACTGAATTGCACTAAACTTGAAACTTTTTGCCTACCGCAATGTTTCCATGCTCCGAAAAATGTGTAACCTCAATATTTTTGTCCAATTTTCAAGCAAGTGTTGTTCGGTCGCGTCATCGCTACGCAATTTTGCGGAACCTTCATGAAATATCGTGTTCCCTGACAGATTCCCTACTTGCAGTAAAATTATCAGCTAGATTCATCTAATAGTTCAAAAGTATCACCAATACGAAAAAACGCGCCAATACTTTCCGGCGCTACTGTATTTTCATTCAAAGTGAGCGGACATGGCTTTAACTCTTTTTAAACGTACAGTAGCGGACAAAAGTCTTCTGACACTTTTTATATTTGATACAACTTTTTAGCCCAAGGGTTCTTTGATATGATATGGTAGGTCCATATAGCAAATCTATTGGTTTTTTACGATGCAACTAGCGGGGTTGTATTGAGGTTAAATGCACTACGCTCTATGCGTACACTACGCTCTATGCATAGTTCTGGGTGCGGGTTCAGTTTATCATGGTGCCTCTCACATTTTGGCCTGTAACTTTTTCCAAAGGGCACCTCCCGAATGCATCATAAATTTATCTATGTACTACTTGACTTGTATATTCAGAATCCGTCTTTTATTTATGAAAAGGTACGGTCCAGGGGGCGCCCTGTAGCCGGCTCCAGGTTCGGTCCAGGGGGAGCTCGATAGGTGGCTCCAGGTACAGTCCAGGGGGCGTCCTGTAGCCGGCTCCAGGTTCGGTCCAGGTGGAGCTCGATAGGTGGCTCCGGGCTACATCAAAGCTCGCACTATGCTAGGGAATGTTAATCGCTACCAAGAGTACTGGCTTATTCCGGTGGAAAGGGCTCCGTGGCAACTTTTTTCGATCGCTCTCTGCCTCACGAGCCTTTCACAACGGAAACGCAGGATACAGTGCGTTCAGAACTTTTAGAAGAGATGTTTCCTGCGAACCCTTACGCTCTCTGAATCATTTGGGAACTTTTTGAAATTTTCAATTTTTCACGTTAAAACGCGTTAGAACACGTTCAGACACGGTTCCGGCATCGCAAAACACTTTTCTTGTGATCCCCTACGCTTTCTGAATCATTTTGGAACTTTTCGATTTTTTCGATTTTTCAAGTTAAAACTCGGCAAAACAGGTGAAAACGTGTTCCACGGAACTCAAAAACGTGTTAGAACGGTTTCTGACACTCGCGAAAAATGCGGCAAAAGGTTTGCCCGCGGCGAGGGTCGAACCTGCGTCGGTCGGATTGCTAGTCCAGCGCGTAACCCACTTGACCATGGATTTGTTGATTTAAATTTTGTAAAATTTTAAAGCAATTCGGGTCTATTATCATATGCAAAAGGTTCTGAGAAGATATTTGAAGCGAAATATAAGGAAAATGAGAAAAAGTGTGACCGGACGGAAGGAAAAAAACGGACAAACAAACAGACAGACAGACAGACAGACAGACGTTAGCATTTTCTAATATATAGTAACTATTGGGGGATTGCGAAATCGTTCAGTTATTACGTCGTGATGACGCAATCGATGCACACTTTTTTGAAGGGCCTTTATTCTAACACGGATTTTTTTCAAAACAGTCAGGGTGTTGAGACATGCCCAAGGCCTACCTGGAAATTTTTTTTCAAGTTGCTGCGGGGCTGCTCCTGCAATGTCGAGGTCTGAAAATGATATCTCGCCTTTTAAACATCGCACAGACCCGATATAAGCACCTACCAATGATCCAGAAAATATAGTCGCGGTGAGTCATCATTTGCCCTTAGGGCACTAAAAAATCAATTTTTCGCATTATTGTGGTCTGACGAAGGGGAAGTCTATAGGACGTGCTCTAAAGACCTGGTTTGGGCGTGGATTCGGTTTAGAATCTATGCGATAACCGATTCCTAGCTGTAATAAGCGTTTCAATTGGATTCCTGCCCGCGGTGATCGATTTGCGGAATGAATTGCGGATTGGTTTGGCCACGCCCTTTTTCTGTCCGTTGACAAGGTTCAGACTTTTGAGTGTATCTCGGTACTGAGTTAACGGAGTAGGCTGGCAGACCCATCAATAGAATCAGCGTGGCTGGCTCTATAATCTCGTTCACAAAGTTTCATCATCACTATGCAATATTGCATCATCCTTATGCAATATTCTTTTTTTTCGTTTTCTTAGCGGTTAGTCAAGGAATAATGGTGGAATAAATTCCAATCAAATAAATTTGATATTTTGATATTTCCGCCATTGTTCAGGGCGTTCAAAAAGTTCTAACGAAAGCTTCAAATCTAACGAAAGCTCATGAAACTAGGCGCGTTATTTACATGGGGACATACGGTCACAATAGAATGCTGTTTAGTATACCTGACCAGCATCGGTCTAGGTTACGTCAACGACTCGACCAATGACTCAGAGGGTGAAGCGCCGTTTGTATCTTGTGTCGATCTAATCCCATATTTTTACGAACGCCTTCTTGAGCGAGTCCTTATTTTGAGATATGGTAGAGCATGCCTCCTCCTACAATACTGACCATACGGGCAAGTTGTATGTACCGAGGTTCGAAAATTTGGAGGGAAATTCCGAAGTTGGGTTGAACTCGCAAAATGGGGCGGAAACCCGTTGATGGGCGACTTTTAAGTGTTGAATCTTGCAGGAGGGTCCATGTTTGTCTTTTGAAATTAAAATATGATCAGAAAAGAAGTACCTTATCTACAATCACCTTGATCAGATTCTTCTTACCATTTCGCACTAGGGGCTTTGCAAAAAAAAGAGAAGGATATTGGTGTTTACACACACCAGCAAAAACAATGAGCCACAGAGAACGGGAAACGAGGAACAGGGAAACTGCCATGATTATAGCTTACTGATGTTAGTGAGTACCGATTCTCAAATTGTGGGGATGGGATACCTCCTGTACAGAGAATTAAGTAGCATCGAAATGTGATAAAAGTTATGTCCTCTTCGAGAGTCCAAAGTTCAACTTTCGATAGGCGTGTACACTGTGTTCGCATCTGGAGTGCAGGAACCTAGCCAACCAGCTACGTGTGAACATCAAAGGACCTCCTACAACATAGTATACCAGAAATTGTTTGGATGTGATTTGACGGATAGTTTTTCAAATTTCAAAAACGAGCCCTTTTTGAACACCCTCTAGAGCACAAACTACGTCATTAATATGCAATAATGTATAATTCCGCAATTCATTCCGCAAATCGATCGCCGCGGGCAGGAATCCAATTGAAACGCTTATTACAGCTAGGAATCGGTTATCGCATAGATTCTCAACCGAATCCACGCCCAAACCAGGTCTTTAGAGAACGTTCTATAGACTTCCCCTTCGTCAGAACACAATAATGCGAAAAGGCTATTTTTAGTGCCCTAAGGGCAAATGATGACTCACCGCGACTATATTTTCTGGATCTTTGTTATTCATGATGGCGATCATGTTGGTGCTTATATCGGGTCTGTGAGATGTTTAAAAGGCGAGATATGATTTTCCGACCTCGACATTGCAGCTTGGCTACAGCCAAGGAGCAGCCCCGCAGCAACTTGAAAAAAAAATTCCAGCCCCCTGATAGTTTTGAAAAAAATTCGTGGTAGGATAAAGCCCCTTCAAAAAGTGTGCATCGATTGCGTCATCACGACGTAATAACTGAACGATTTCGCAATCCCCAAATAGTTGCATCGTAAAAAACCAATAGATTTGCTGTATGGACCTACCATATCATATCAAAGAACCCTTTGGCTAAAAAGTTGTATCAAAAATAAAAAGTGCCCGAAGACTTTTGTCCGCTACTGTATTTAACGTAAAATAAATTTTTATTGCGAACACAAGTTGAATTTCTATACAAATCTAGAAATCTCATTCGAAAGAGCTTGAAATGTGATGTACACATACGCACCTCCATCGTGATTGCGATTCAAGAAGCAGAAAAATGGTGATTGAACCCTAACAAATTATTAGTTTTTTTGGAAATAAATATTGATATTTTGTGCACGGTGTATTTCTCTTTTCTTAAATTTACTTTCTACCCAAGAAAAAAATTGAGTCGGGGCGTCGGGGGTTTGAATAAGCTGTGACACCCCATCAAACATTCTTACAGAGAACGTATTTTAATCCCTCAAATTGTCTGAAGAGAGTGGTTATGTGAATTGTTTATCGTGCGTTGTTCACTTTATCAAAGTGAAAACTATATACAAATGAAGCGAGATATGCTAATTCATTTGAAAGGATCTGATGCTGCTTTGCATGACTCAACTTTTTCCGTAAAATAACGTTTCACAATTTGCTGAATCAGCTCATTTCTCTCAATTTTGTATTTGACAAACTGAAAATATCTCATATTAGAACTATTAAAATATATAATTTAAAAAATATATTTTCAACATACAAAAAAATCGAAGAAAAATCAAACAAACTTTCTGCTCGCGTCCGAGTCTTATCCCCAAATTCTCCTCAATTTCCTTAGAAAGCTTATTTCTGTCACGATTGCGCACTGGGATCTATAAAGTTGGAAGATGAGGACAAGGAATGGATAATGCAATTAACCGTGTCGGGGAGTTGTGAAGATTGAACTTCATTCTAAAAAATATCGAGATGTTATTGTTCAAACACTTTTTTTTTAATTTTAATTTACTTACCTTTGCCTCCTTTCTCCTCATGTCCAGATATTTATTTTTCATAGACATTCGATCAATCATCTATGCAATTATTATTTATTAAAGCACGTCGCCCATTTACGTGTAACAATGTGCAAGTGTTAAAAAAATGCACTTCTTTACTTTACCGGACCAGTACCGGAATGAATGGAATGAATGAGGGGTGACCGCTAGATTCACACAGTGAGATGATAAATGAGAGTCCGACCTGGGGTCACTTGGTCCGGTAAATTGAAGAAGTGCCGTTAATAAATGTTTCGAAGGAAACATTCAGCTGCTTACTGTTGTTTTTTCGGCCTTGTTTATGTCATCGACTTCCTCGTCATATTTAGCTGCTTTTCTCTTCAGCGATATTTTTGTGCGCATTTTATTGCAAACAATACAAGTAATCGTTCCCAAGACGAACACTGCAATTAAATTCCTCAAACTGGCCTGTCAAACCTCAAGGAAGGGATAAGAATCGAGAAAGTGCGTAAATGCGATATCCTTATTTTACCACACGATATCAATCTGACCCATTTCTGAAGGTTTGAAATAATCGCTGCGTATGTTTAAGAGACCCTCCACCAGAGAGTGGGAAGAGTCTCGGATGGGCAAAAATTCAACCTACCCTAAAACTTTTTTCTTGCAATGAGGGTCACGAGTGTGATCGTACACTCGATAAATGTAGTAATTCATTCTATGATTTCATCACAGTACAGCACCAAAGCTCAAAATGACACCTCTGCAAGCGACATTGCTCGAAAAAAAATCTTCCGAGCAGAATAATCGCCTCTGCAATTTCACTGAAATATTTCTACGCATCATCACTACGATGAAAAAGTGGGAAATGACTTACTAAAAACTAAAAACTAAACTAAACTAAACTAAATCACTACGCAATTACGAATAATCGGCCTTCGATGTCAATAATCAATAACGAGTGCCAACAAAGTTATCCACATCCCCTGAAAAATTAGATCGATTGCTCGTCTGGTTCAAAAGATACGATAAAACGAAAAAGTGGGAAATGACTTATTACCGATTCTGTAGCACACGAAGATTTGTCTGTAAGATAATTGTTTATTCACCTCTCTCTTTAAAGTTTGGAATGTGTAGAGTGGAGATATTGTGCGAGGGACTATCACAAAGAAATGTAAAAGATATATGGAAGAGTAAAAAAAAAATATATTTTTTTTTCAGTTTATCATGGTGCCTTTCACATTTTGGCCTGTAACTTTTTTCAAAGGGCACCTCCCGAATGCATCATAAATTTATCTATGTACTACTTGACTTGTATATTCAGAATCCGTCTTTTATTTATGGAAAATTATTGGAAAATTTTTCAGGATGATTATATTTTCGAAAAAAAATCGATTTTTTGGTGTTTGAAAAAAATTTTCGACCTGAAAAACAAGAGATGCGATAAAATGTTCAACAGTAAAGTTGTTTAAAATATTTTTCTACGAATTTTAAGCCCAACCTGAGCGCTCTAGCACCATTTTGAGCAGAGATACGTTAGAGCCGGTTGTACAGCCGCAAATTTGCTAAAACCCGGTTCTGGGCCAAATGAACCATTTATTAATTATCTACGTCCGAAAGTGTATCCATGGTAATTATCTCATTGTTATCGAACAAACTTTTGGCATCTGTGCGCGGGAAGGGTCGGATTCCTGCAATCTCTCAGAAGACCTGTCGTAAGAGTCCTTGTAGATCGTTAAGCGAACGACTACATATATGTGTTTTTAAAATTCTAAAAAAATTATCATAATACCAACTTTTCACGTAGATTTTGAAAATCGTAGTGAAAACTCCGAGATTTTTTTGAGAATACGATATGTTTCATTTTATGCTTTAAAAAGTTACTTTTCGACTATATCTTTTTTGGGGTCACTTTTCATGAGTTCTAAATTGAAAATTCGAAACCAGCATGCAAAGTTACGCATTATTAACTACTTCTCACTAGTCAGGGCGAAACTTTATTTTTGGGTCAACAAAAGGGTCAAAATTTCGAAAAAAATTTTAACCCCCAAAATTTTTTTCCAGCTCAAAGCTATGTGCTCGCGATCAGCACTCGTGACCCTCATTGCATTAAAAAAAGTTTTAGGGTAGGTTGAATTTTCGCCCATCCGTGACCTCTACTGATTTCTCCCGTTCTCTCGTGGAGGGTCTCTTAAGTTAAATGATATTACAGAAAGGGAGTAAAACAATGAGCCCTATAGTAATATAGACTGTATTCATCATTGTTGCCGCATTTGCCTCATTTTGCTCTAATCCTTTGTCATTATCTGTAATTTGTAAACATGCATATATAACGTACATTCTTTCCGGGCCAACATGTACAACGATCAATCAATCAATCAGGAAAAACTTACAATAACACGAGAATATCGTTTGGGCACTGACAGGGTGCTTGTGGCTTCCTGTTACATCAACATAATTGTATAGGCCAGTATCACGGTCGCATTTTACAGAAACTACATCAACTTTTGCAGTATTTTTCTCCTTCACCCTGAAATATCCGCGTGCATTACTGCTCAATACCCTTTAAAAAGTGGGGCGAATGTACTGTAGTTTTCCTCGGTCTTGACACGTGGGAAGGAAATGTTCGTTCTGCAAAAAAAGGTTTTTTTTTAAATCACAAGAATGGGTTAAATAAATTCTTTGTCGGATAAAGATTGCCTGCAACTCACCAAGAAACTTCCTTTCAAATTGGATTTTGCGATTTTGTTCATGACGTGGCATTCCACTGAAGATTTATTGGGTTTTTTTGTATTATCGTATAACATCATAGAACTCACATTTATCGACACAGTGCACATCCGGACCAGTACTGCTCAGGATAGTTTCGTTGAATGTCCATCTCATCTTTCCAAAGTGGTTTTCGCATTTGATTTCTGCATTTCGAACCGGAAGCCGTCCTCTTATAACGAAGAATGGATGAGAATCAGGACACTTTAAAATGGGTTGTACGAGAAAGAAGGATCCGCTCACCTTTACACTGCCTTTGATAGGGATATTCGACTTGATATCAGGTTTATGCATGATCAACGCCGTATGATTTTTTGTATACTTCAGGTCGTAATCACAGAAGTATTCGGCTGCAAAATGCACGCTGTAATATTTGCGTTTTACTTTCAATAAAATCACCGTCAGCAACGCATCGAACGTCTATTTCGTCTTTCATAGTTTTATCAGATCCATTGATGTACAATTTGTAATTTCCCAACTTCTTATCGCAAAAGAATTTATCAAGCTGAACATAACTTTCGCTATTTTCCTCTCGGAATCTGCAAAAAAATTACATTTAGGATTTATAAAAATATTTGCTCACGAATTATTTTGTATTTTTGGTTACAAATGCCGATTAACGTCCGATATTGGTTTAACTCACTCTATGGTCTTGAAGATGTTTGGTTGATTACAGAAGACATCGCCAAAATTATAGCTCACCTGACATGTTTATTTTTAATAGAAGTATGAGAAATATGAGTATAGTTTTACTACCTTTTCATAATATTTATTTTGCTCGAAGTTGTCTCGAGGCACCATTAAAGCAGTAGGCAAGCAAAAATCTGCAAACGGCGAGCATGGAATGGAATATCGAAATCGAGGCTTACATTTCACTAAAATTTTATTAACATCCGTCTTGTTCTTGTGATTATCCGCACTTACAATACTCTGTACGTAATCATCAGAATCATCGAGATTAATTACCTGAATCGATTGATTTTTTTTTAATTTAAATTTTTTTCTGCTAGCACCTTTCCACTCTTTAGCCTAACGTCGAATTCGCATTTCAGTCTTTCAAATGGAGATGAAACGTTTATAATTTTTGGAATTTCTGCAAAACTCGTAACATTAAAAAAATCACTTTACGATTAGACTACCTTTGTTACCCTCATACGATACTGATGTTGTGTTGCCGACCCTACCGCATTCGAAAATAGGATTTTCAGTATTTTTCAATGCATTGTATTTGATCAATTCAATCTTGTTCACGCCCTCGATTGTCTCCATTATTACTCGATACCAGAATTCCGAATAGGGACTGAAATGGATTTTATAATAGCTACACTGTATTCACAAATCGTAGCAGTCACTGGAATTTGAAGGTCACATAGCAGTCGGGGAGTTCGGTAGTGACTTGTTCTAGGATATTTCCAACTGCACAATCCTTAGGTTGAAAACATCTCTTAAAAGACATCAAAATATGTTTTTTCGATGTATATCAGCCTAGAACGCACGTATTTTGTGCCGCAGTCGGTGTCCGTAGAGACTGGTCCCGCTTCCAGAAATAATAAAACGACAAAGACGTAGTTTTTCCACATTACTGAAATATTGAATGTACACAAGCAAAAGTGTTTTCCTAGGAATACGAATTATTCTCAGTATACATACAGTACTAATGATAAAAATGTAAAAACTCCTTTTTTTAGGCATATCCCCTGCTGACTGGGCTTCTGGGGCAGCAATCAAAGTTGCCACCAATTTTACCGCCACCGAGGGGGATGGAAGGCTTGGTGAACCTGGGCGGAGGTCGAACTCGTGACCCTTTATCTGGCAAGCAGATAAGAAGAAGGGAACTAACCCTAAGAGAGCCAAGTTATAATCCCAGACCTCATTGCTATTTGTCGTAACAATAAAAGTTTTCTGTGCTATCGTTTAAATAATCAGTTATAGATAGTCCGTTGTGGTTACGGTAGTTTCACCGCTTTATCGTGATATACGCCACGAAGAACTGCACGCACACCACTCCTGTTTTAAAACGCACGGTGAGCGCACGAAGTGCGCCCGTGAAACCCCCGGGCGCCTGTTTGAAGGTGCGTTTCACGTGCGTCGAACGTGCGCACAACGTGCGTTGTGCGCACATCCTGAATTCTGTAAGAAATTTCGTCGTTCGCACTGGGGGCGCTACTCCTGTTTTAAAACGCACGGTGAGCGCACGAAGTGCGCCCGTGAAACCCCTGGGCGCCGCAGATGCGCGGTGCGTGCATGCATGATGTGCAAAAGGTTCGTTTCACGTGCGTCGAACGTGCACACAACGTGCGTTGTGCGTACATCCTGAATTCTGTAAGAAATTTCGTCGTTTGCACTGGGGGCGCTAGTAGAGCGCACGCGTGCCTCTTGTGCGCCCGATGCAGAATTGACGATGTTTCTTACCGAAGTACACCACGCACGTTCGTCGCACGTTCTACGAACGTGCGTGCTATCGCAAACTGAAAAATCGTGCGCTCACCGTGCGTTTTAAAACAGGAGTAGTCGAGCGCACGCGTGCCTCTAGTGCGCCCGATGCACGATCGACGATGTTTCTAACCGATGTACACCACGCAAACTGAAAAATCGTCACCTTGCGTTTCAAAACAGGAGCAAGCAATTAGTTTTAGGCAACTTTTCGTTGTTTTTAGTAAAAATGCCTTTCGGAATTTGAATTATTCCCAGAAAACATATGGTACTAACACAGATTATCATAGTTTAAATTGGACACTTATGCAAGAGAGCCGCTGTCAATTCTCCTTCCCTGGATAAAATATTCTAATATATTCTCATGATAAGTTTCAAGAAAGGTCAGATTCGTCCCACCATAATACTGTACTCCAATCATGATTATTCTTTGAATCTATAACTCCCGAAGAAAACATAACCAGTTCTTTCAGCTAAGGGCCGTACAGGGTGCGTGAAAATTACTGGAACTCGACTACTTCAGATTGCACAATCGCTGCTAATCGATATTTCGCATTACCTGTTGCACAGTTAGGACACACCTTCCCTCTAAAACCGTTCGAGGTTTCAATCCGATTGGTCTAGTTAGTTAAGTATGGTAAAAGCAAACCCAATGATATATGCGATTTTGAATGTTCA
This sequence comes from Pristionchus fissidentatus, assembly GCA_036245785.1. Taxonomy (NCBI): domain Eukaryota; kingdom Metazoa; phylum Nematoda; class Chromadorea; order Rhabditida; family Neodiplogasteridae; genus Pristionchus; species Pristionchus fissidentatus. The sequence goes on from BTSY01000001.1 coordinate 7,258,855, forward strand.
TAGAGAGGGAATCCGACCCTCTGATATTTTCGTTCGTCTCAACGCCACCGAGAGAACCGTCTACCACTCCAGCCGACGCTACCAGGAACTCGGCACGGCAGACGACTGTCCGGGGAGGGGGAAACCGGTGACCGTAACTTCACCCCAGAAACGTGAAATGAGTTGACAAAAGATCTACCGTAACCCCAAGAGGAGCCTGCTCGAGACGATTTCAAGCTCGGTATTTCCGATGCCTCCATTCGCAAGGTCATCAAATCCGGCCTGGTGCAACACCAGCAAAAAGGTAAAGGTGTTCCATGTCAAGCGATTTTACAGTAGCAAGCTACCACGCTAGATGGGGCAAGCCGGTAAGCCAACAACACCAGTACAAGTACCACAAACTGCATGATTTGACCGATTGTCTGATCAATCTCCGCAGAATGGGATGCCCTCTCCTTCTCTACCGATGTCATTGACGCACATCAGGCCACTTTCTTTACGGATGAAAAGATCTTTACCCTCGAGGGTAAGATTGATACTAAAAACATCAGAATCACCCTGTACAGGCTCAATCTAGGAGGTTCTAGAGGTTTAAGGATCAATTAAGGAGACACGATGAAGGAAAAAGTCGTGGTGAATGGTATTAGGGCGAACTCACTCTAGACTTGACAGAAAAGCATGGAGACAGCCGCAAGAGAAGAGAAGGAGGAGTGGAAATGAAGAGGAGTCCAACCCGAGTTCCTTTTATGCGCGAAATGAACAATAGAATTGCAGGCAAATCTAAATGATTTTCAATTTTCCACAAAATTACATGCAAAATTGTTATTGTGTCATTTGATCCACGCTTTAATAGGATATTGGCAATTACCCCGGATACTATCATTGAGACGAGGTTCGAATATCAAAGATCAATTGCTCGCGTCTCTTCGGACGTGATTGATGTTCCGCTAGCGTGTCGGCGGAAATAAGATATCAAAGTTAAAATTAGCCATGTCAGAGATCGTAGGGAAGTTGCTTGATGAGTAAGTGGGAAAGGACGAACAGTGAAACTCGGAACTCGGCATTCTTGGCAAAGTGCCAAAATTGAATTTTCGTTCTGAGACCATCGCACTTTGCCGGCTATTTTCGCATTCTCCCCTCACAGCGTTCGAAACAGAGTCGGCGAGAACGAGTTAGAGAAAGAGAGAGATGACGAGAGAGCGCGCAAATGAGAGGGTCAGACAACGAGAGACGTTCTTGGCATGGTGCCAACTCGATGCTGTGCCCCTGTCTGCCTCAATTAGCTTCGTTCCCTACGTGATTCCTTCAACGTACTCCTCTTCCAGCGATACTTCCTCATCATTTGAAGGAGTTTTGCAGGAATTCGAAGAAGTTCACGTTCGTGATTCAATTGCCCACTTGAAGTAGCAGAAACTGGACAATGCAACGCTTTCCTCAAGGCTGCAAATGCCTATTGAATAAACGATGAATGACTTCTTTCCCTCCCTCCAGCACGATTAGCCGTTTCTTGTTTGCCGCTTTGTTCATGGCAAAATGGAAATTCAATATTTCCATGCATACTAATGCCGAAATGTACATGGGCCTCGTCTGAAGAAGTCATTTCCAGACAAACTTTTTATTACTCTCGTAGGGAGGGGATGATTCGTGCCGACAAAGAGCACCAATATGAGTAGTAATTAGGGTGGCGAAATCAGTGCAGTATCGATACACAGTGCATTCTCAGTACGTGCACTGAGTAGTACACATGTGTATCGATACACTTGAAAAGGCGAGAGTGATGTACTGAAATGCACTGTGCACTGCAGTACATGCGCCCCGTGCACTGCCAGTGCACTAGTGTACTGCTAGTACACTACTCGTTGTGGGAGAGCGTGTACTGCAGTACACAGTACATTTCAGTACATCACTCTCGCTTTTTCGAGTGTATCGATACATTTGACTTCAAAATCGAGTACTGCAGTGCACATGAGACTCAAGTGCACTGCAGTACTGTACTGCTATTATCCACCCTAGTAGTAATCCATAGAGGGAAATGTATGACTGCAAAAAGTCGTGGCTACCGAGCGACGACTTTACATGTCTAATAGTACCGCTTTCTGATCGAGGCGATTAGACGTTTAAAGTCGCCGCTCGCTAGCCAGGACTTTGGAGTCGTAGACTTTTCCTTGTGAGTTTCCTCCTCCGCTGCCCTTCACATCATTCCACAGGCCGGTCAACCATCCAGAAAGGCCTTTGGAGTGAGAGAGCGTGTGAAACCGAGAGGGACTCTCTCACTTTTGCACGCTCTCTCGCTCTAACCCTGGTCTGTAGGTTTGGAATCATGTGCCTTCAAATGCTCAATCTTCACTCGTTTGATGTCGCCCGAACGGGGAAATAAATCTACGACACCATAAATCTCTGTTGGACGTCGATTTTAGTTGGACGGTCTAATTTCTAATAGGCGCAGAGGAGCGAGACTTTGAAATCGTCGCTCGCCAGCTTATGGTTTCGTAGGCTAATTTCCTGTGAGCTCAGAGCGCGAACTCTCTAGCATGTTCCTCTCCAGTGAACTCAACTCTCTTAGATAGTTTACGAGATAGTACGCGTGATCAGATAACGGATCCTCTTGAATATTAGTGGTGTAACCACGAAGGTAACTAGATCCGAAGAAGAGATTGGGCCCTCCGGATTGAACTGGCCTATTATGCGCTGGCCTTAGCAGTGACTCCCTCAGGACTTGGAGCCTAGATAAGGGAATGCCTTTACCTTTTACCTTTTACTAGAAAGACACATGTTAGAGAGTCCAATTCACTAGAGAGACACATGTTAGAGAGTTCGCGCTCTGTGAGAGCGCGTTGCGCGTTGCGACCGCCTTTATAGAGCATAGTAGACCGGAAGCGAGGAATTACGAAGGAGCAGCGGAATTCTCTCTGGTGAGCCTCTATAGAGGCAGCGCTAAGTGTAGATTTTTCGCAACCAACTCACGGGGAACTAAGTCTACGACAAGTCTACGCAATTCAGCGGCGACTTCAAAGTAGCATACACCTAACTTTCAAGGGGCCATGATTGAATTGATTGAATTGATTCAATCTGTTCAATCAAGTTCTGTTTGTGCACTTAGAGCAAGGCACTTAGAGTACTGTAGACGCAAGGGGAGCGAGGCGTTTAGACTTTGAAAGTCGTAGTTCTCCACATCAGACTTATGGTTTCGTAGATTTACTTTTTTGTGGCAAGCCACATGATTCCAAACCTACAGACCAGGGTTAGAGCGAGAGAGTGTACAAAAGTGAGAGAGTCCCTCTCGATTTCACACGCTCTCTCACTCCAAAGGCCTTTCTGGAAGGTTGACCGGCCTGTGGAATGATGTGAAGCAGCGCTTTCAGGACACTTTGATTGGTTGAACAGAGCGTTGGACAGACTTGATATACATAGTAAAGACTTCTTTAGATCACAGAGATCGTTATCAACCAAAGCGTATCCTATTCATTTCATTGTTTGCGCCCTGGCAGACAAATCAGGCAAACGTACGTACGAAAATATCTCAATTTGTCTTTATCCTTTTCAATGTCTTAACCGGTCTTAAATAAATTATTTTATTGTATGCATAGTTGTCACTGCGAGACTGACGGGGAAATAAGACTACGACTTATAGTCTAATAGTCGCAGGGGAGCGAGGCGGTTAAACTTTGAAAGACATAGAGTCGTAGACTTATTTCCCTCTGAGAACCTAGTTAAGCACGTCGTCTCAGGTTCAATTTCGGGTTCTGAACTGGCTCGCTTGTTCCTGGAAATTCGATACTTCCAGCAGCAATAACCGGAACTGCATGAAAAGGAGGAGGAAATAGCTGAGATCCTCCTCTCCTCCAGGAATCTTCCCAAACTTTCCTTCTATTTACCGAGCGTCGAATGCCCCTCCCTCCTCTCCCCCCCTCTCTTCTCTTTTCTCACCTCTTCATTCTCCCATTCCTCCCCGACCCACATCATTGCAAACCTCCAGAAAGGGGTTAGTGAAGAGGGTGAATGGGAAACAGTGAGATCATGACTCCTTTCTGGAGATTTCAAAGGATGTCTTCATCCCCTCCTCCTTCAATTACTCTCATCCTCTTTTCCGACAACCCCCCAGAATTAGACCATGTCTCGAATTTCACGCGTGTTTGCCGTTCTTTACATTTTGCAAAGCCATTTCCGCCTACTGATTACGGTATTCGCATCGCATCATGTTCATAATTCGCCTACGTAAGATCGTCTCACGATTTTCGAAAAAAAAGGCTTTCAAAATCACTAGCAAAAACAGAGAACGGGAGTGAAAGCAGGCCAGCAACTCGCTCCTATTTCTCTCTCTCTCTCTCTCTCTCTCTCTCTCTCTCTTTCTCTCTTCCTCTCTCTCTCTCTCTCTCTCTCTCTCTCTTTCTCTCTTCCTCTCTCTCTCTCTCTCAGAATTACAAATTCTGCTTGAAAAAAGCGAGAAAAGAAGTGGCGTCGTTGTCGTCGCATCGCTTCTCGTCGCGGGACGAGGGCAATTACCATTAGTTAGCGTCGTTTTACCCCCCCCCCCTCTCTCTCTCCCCTCTCTCTCTCTCTCTCTCTCTCTCTCTCTCTCTCTCTTTCTCTCTCTCTCTCTCTCCCTTCTCAGAGACGCCTTCGTCGAAGGAGAGATTCGTTCCCTGATTCTTGAGGCTGCTCCTCACTGTAAAGACGCGTGTTCCTACTGTAGTTTCCTACTGTAGCAGGATCTTTTTTTCTCCCGAAAGACACCACATTAAAAATCCCCAGAAAGGGAGGAATTGCGTTAGCCTGTCGTTCTTCTGACCGCTCCTTTAATTCATTAGAACGGTTAAATTGTGGCGTTCTTGCCGATTATATCTACAATTTATAATTTGAATAGGACATTCAGTTGACTATGAGTTATTCTAATAGCATTAATTAGAAGACAATCAGAAAAGGTGGAATTTTGTCGGAATGCTGTTACCTGCCGGCCCGGTTGTTGCACCGTCTCTATTCGTTTTCCTTCTCCCCTCTTCGCGCCCTCCTTTATTCTTCTTCTCTTGGGGCAGCCAAACACCAAAATCTCGTCACTTCATCGTGCAGTTCGCAAAGTTCAATCCGTTTATGCCGCGAATTCGCCTCCCCCCTCCAATTACCTGCATTTCCCCCGACCCGCAAGCATGTGTGAAAATAGGCACATTTATGCGCATTCTTGAACCAAAGGTTTTCGAAAATATATATATATATATTTATGCGTGTTCAATGGAAACGCGGTTACAAATAGAAAGAGAAAAAAAATAGTTTTGCCATTTGCCCAAATTGTTTTACACACCGTTTTCATCTTCCATTTCTTCGCAGATTATTTAGTCCAAAAGTGTCAGAAAATTTGCAAATTTGATAATATATGCAATATTTTCCGGGCTTTGAGTGGGCTGCGGTACGAAATTGTAACATGGCACGACATTTAAAGTGTGACTCGTATTTTCAGCATTATTTGCAAAAGAGTGCAGGTAGGAAAGAGGACAACCATAACTTCCGAGTCACGTGCCCTTTGCAACAAACAATGATCATTCTCGCGCATTCTCCATTGCGCGGAGAGAAAAATGCTACCGATTGGGAAATGAAGAGGCGCGAGAAAACCTCTGTATTATTTTGTATATTAACAATAATTATAATGATAGTGTTTAATAATTTTATTGTATGTTCTCCACAACAATCGTGATTCCTAACATAATAATAATTGGACACCATTTTCATTCTGTTCTCCGCTCCTTCCCCACTCTTCTTCTCATCAATTTCTCGTGTGACCCCCCCCAATCAACGCTTTCAATCCCTTTTCCACTCCTTTTTCTGTCCCTCCTAATCTCCTAACGCTCCTAATGCCCCCCAGGTTACTATTCCTGAAATACGCTAATTAATGCTAATTAATGTGCGTATAATCCATTATTCAGTGCGCGCACAATATGAGTTCTGCAAAAGGGGGTGGGGAAACTGGTTTGGAACCTCTGCAAGAATTCAATCAGACGAACGAAATAAGCGGCATTTCTCGTTATGTTTCACGCTCTTTTCTTCCGTGTGGGGCGATGACAAATTCAGTTGCACTCCTAGTAATGTTTGAAAATACACAAAAAAAACAAAAATTACAAGTCTACAGTTACTGTCATTGTCGTCTATCACATGATTCCACAGATAGGGGTCAGTGCGAGAGAGTGTGCAAAAGTGAGAGAGCCGATTTTACACGCTCTCTCACGCCAAAGCCCTCTCTGCAAGGTTGGACTGCCTGTGGAATGATGTGCCATATAAGAGTAAGAGTATTTTCCGCTAAATTTCTCATTGCACTAGGTAAATAAGTTCTTTTCAATCATCATTTTATCGGATCGAATAAACCACCGTCTTATGCCAATGGTCGCCCATTTATCTTCGAGAATCATGCGCGATCCCCCTGTAATCCGAGGTGTGCATGCATTGGTTATGAGATACGACAATGTGCAGCAAACAAGTATAATAATCTCCACGACCGAGAAACAAATCGGGCCAATGTGGAGGGTCCAGTGTTTTTTTTTGCCTTCTAGACTACTTCATTCCGTATTCGTGTTAATTATCCAGAAAGAATTGAAGCTAAGAGAGTCTGTGCAAAAAGACTGAGTTTATGTTGTCCTCTCCCTTTCACACCGCTGACTCTATATTCACTTTTTTATATCTCATGCATCCCCTACCTGAATCCCCGTCTGATCCCAACCAAGGGCAACACCCCTTTTCATTCCGCCTTCTAAGTGTTGCGTGCCGAATGATATTATATCGGGCGATCAACCCGATAACCGGCATTTAGCTTCCGGCTAATCTTCGCCTTCCTAAATGCCGGACACTGAATGGCACAACGCAAGACGCTCCTGAATACGGTCTTCCAAGGCCTCTTGAAAGGCTCCCGAAATAGGCCATTATGTCATCGTCGTGTAAAAGGCAGTGGTGAATTTGTCTCCGTGGGTGTCACCACGATTCTCATCTATTCTCATTTGGTTGTGGAAGGAGAGAGAGAGAGAAAGAGAGAGAGAGAGAGAGAGAGAGAGAGAGAGGGAGAGGAAGACGGCCAATTGGTGTCTCTGCCCCTTGTCCCCTCTTGTCATGTCTCAATTCACGACGTCTCGCGAGTGTTTATTACCATCTACTCATTATGACGCCGTGTCTGTCTTATTCTGGGGGTAGAGGGGAGGTGGGAGGAGAGATTGGGGAGGAAAGAGGAGGGGAGGAGAGAGGAGGGGAGGTGGGAGGTGGGAGGAGAGAGAAGGGGAGGAGAGACGGGAGGAAGGTGAGCTGAGGTTCGCCGCACCCCCGGAAAAGACAACAGAAGCACTCTCCTACACGTGAGAGTGTATGTTTGAGGTTCGCACTACCAGTAATAACCTCTGCTCTTCTTGTTTTCCTATATATTATCGTTATTTTAAATCATCTTCTCGCAACGTAATTTCGTTGTTTTGTAAAAATTTAATTAGAATGCTACTATTCATTGCTATTTCTCTGAGATTTGTATGTGTCTAGTATTATTCGAAAAATCTAGCTCTAGGTTTGACTGTTTGGCTTCCTTAGCAACACATGATTCCAAACCTACAGACCAGGGTTAGCGCGAGAGAGTGTGCAAAAGTGAGAGAGTCCCTCTCGATGTGGCAATATGCTTGAGCATACTCTTTCAGCATACTCGTCCCGAATTCCACCCGCTAATTTCCACTCCGAGTTTTACCGGAAGTAGCGTCGTCACGCGCGTGTTTCAAATATAATTTCGATTCTCGAGTAGTTTCTCGTCATCATCGTCTTCCTCTTGCATGTGTACATTATTCAGTGCTCCCCTTCCTCTCCTTACTTCGTATCTAAGCCTCTCTCTCTCTGTTGCTACCAATAAATCCACTCGTAGTGAAGGGCGAGGGCAGATTTTAATGTGTTCTTCTTTTTCCTCCTCTTCCCCCATTTCGTAGTATATGTTTGCTCTCGGTCCGTTCGATTTTGGAGAGACGCAGAAATCGTTCTCCTCTGCCTCGTCATCCCACGCATTTCGCGACCAAAACCACCCTAAACGATGCTAATCCCGACTGCCGGTACTGAGGGACCCGCGTGGCAGTAAGGCATACGTCAACAATCAAAGTGGATCAGTGTAGAACTGGCCGTTACAGAACTCATTTTTTCAACGATTTTTTGAATACAATACCAGTTCAAAAAATACACATTCCTTCTGGAACTAGTCGCAAAAAGTAGTCGCTCAATGACGAAGTAGTATCTTAACAGCTGATAGATCCCGAACCGAGAACCAGGATTAGATTGCGCACTCAATAACACCTGATTTCTACTTCCTGTTTTCTGTCATGGATGTGACACCTGCGCTTCTACCTCATATAACTCGTACAAAAACGAATATATTTTATCGACACCGGTGGGTTTTATTCTAATTTGCTGTCCTTACCTCGCGATACACACATTCTCAATCGTTTATCATGCCAAAAATCGTTGATTGAAAATATATTATTTGTGAGCTAGTGTATGTGAACACGTTAGGTACGATGCCACAACAGGGTGAAAAAGTGAAACGTAATACGTAGTCAGGGATACGTAGTCCTCCTAGCAACAGACCTTAACGGATAGCTAGGCAAACCATATTCTATGTTTATTCATTATCTCGTTGCGCCCTCGGGCGTCACTACAAATATAACATATTTTGAGTGTCCCGACGACTTTTCTCGCTGTTTTCCACTGCTTTTTCTCATCTCTCTCGCAATTCGGCAGCAATTTGGCGACTAATTGGTGTTGAATTTCGGCCGACGACGAAAGAAAGAAAAGAAAGAAATGATCAAAGGAAAAGCGGCAGAATGCGTCCCAATTTACTCTGATTTTCGTGATTTCACGCCATTATTCCCCCCTTTTTGTGCCCCAGAGCAAAATAGGTAATTAGGAAAAGTGATCGCTACTTTGATTGCGCAAGCTAACATCCCCCAGAAGCCTAGATAGCAGGGGATAGAAAGTCCTCGCGAGCAGACGGCATTACCGGTGGCCTCACACATGATTCCAATCCTACAGACCAGGGTTAGAGCGAGAGAGTGTACAAAAGTGAGAGAGTCCCTCTCGATTTCACACGCTCTCTCACTCCAAAGGCCTTTCTGGATGGTTGACCGGCCTGTGGAATGATGTGCTCACCAACGGATTGTCGCCGGTAGAAAATTTTGTACCTTTATTGTATTCCTCTTTTTGACCAGTATTTCCTTGTTTGTTGCTATTTTCGGTTTGCGCAAGAACACTACAGGTTGCGTGTTGAGACAGCTGCAAGAGAGGAACAACACTCGAATCTGAATCTCTTTTATGCGCTTTTTTCAGTTTTCCATGATGTTTTTCGAACAGAAGGTGGTCATTGTGCATTGCGTTCCACATCCTTCCACATTCCGGTCACCCAACTTTCCAGAAAAGGGCCAGAAACGAGAGAATGTGCAAAACAAGGAGAATTCGGCCGTTTCCCCTTTTTCCCAGTCGTGATCCCTGTCTGGAGAAGGTAGTTTCCGTGCGTAATCGCAAAATGAGTCTTGGCACTTCGCCAAAACCCTTCCCATTTGCTGAATTCTCCATTGTCGTCAGTCGCTCGCCCGTCGACCCCACTTTCATTCATATTTGATAGTAGCAGACACTCTCAGAAAGAGGCGCACAAGTCTCAGCTATTCACGCGAATACACATGATTCCACTCCTCCAGAATGGGGTCAGGGACTAGAGAGTGTGCGAAAATGAGAGAGTCTCTCATGCCTGACCCCTTTCTGGAGGTCGAAAAGATAAGCAAATGCTTGCACGAGCGCGCCCATTCTTCCATATTTTCAAACTCGTCACTCATTTGTTGCAGTGCGAAGTTTCAATAGAGGTTCCGCAGAGTGAAACAATGGGATGTCTCAACCCCCTTTTCACTGGCGCTGCACTGCAAAACACATGATTTTGCAGTTCCAGAAAGGGTGGGGGGGGTCAGGGCGAGAGATTGTGGAAATTCTGAACCTTTAGCTTGGAACAAGGTGCCGAATCAAACAATAGGATCGTTCATTCAATTCATCAGTATTGTTGCATTCACTTCTTAGAATCCGCTTTACCACTGCCCATTTGGCGCGCGGCGCTGTCTCATGTTTTCATGCATTTTAGTCGCGGGTTCTGAGCTGCGCTGCTAACCGCCGTAAGTGTGTCAGCACCTGTCAAAAACACTGAGTGTACCCGCTAATTTGAGTCTTCCTTTTTAACGCACGTAGAAAAAAGTGACACTTTTTGCTTCGCAGTGAGCTATTTCCAAATTGCTCACTAGCTCGGCGGAGGTGATATTGTTTTCACTATTTCCCCTCGCCTTTGTCATGTTTTACACTTGTCACGTGGTAGACTACGAATAGGAACACTTGAGTAGGGGTAGATTTCGTGGGTTGTTTTCACGTGCTGATGATGTTTACACCCGAAAAATCCTCACGGTCGAGGGTTTTAAAAAAATATCTTTCATTAATTGTCCGGATATGTGATCGATCTTGTGACCTCTTGTGTTTGTAAATTGTACTGAGCCGCTACACTTCTTAGAGTCCGCTATTTCTGAGATATCAGAAAAACCTTTTCTGCACAGAGGTAGTAGTTCGCACGTCTACATTATGATATTGGTCGAGTAACGAAACACTCGAACTATTTTCTCCCTCGGATAAATGCGAAGATTGAATTCGCGGTGAGACCATCGCCTTTTCATGATTACTCGCTAACACTCCGTATCAAATTTGTAAAATTTGACATGATGCAGTGTCCAAACCAAAATCTGTGACTGTTTTTATCGATGGCAAAAGTTCCGGAATTTCTTGCTCACTTTCCCCATCCCCAAAACCCTGCTCCTCTGAATTCGAAGATTCTAACCACCTGTGACCACGAAGCAACCTTCCTGCAGGCCCACTTGCCTTGATGACAGGATAACGCTGTATCTGTTTCTCCCACTAGTTCGTGCCCGATCTCCGTTTGGTGGTTTGGATTGATGTGCAAGCTGTCTTCATATTTCCTCTTTTGAATGGCACATGTAACATTCGCAAGACGACTTTCTTTATTGCCTTTTCTCCTCTGGCAACAATGGACTTTCCCCTTCCTTTCTTCGATATTCATTCTATTGATTATGAAGAACGCGCCCGGATTTCTCCTCATTTCATAATAGACCTTCTAAAGTAGAAATGCAACTGGGCCACAACTTCTCATTTTCCTCCGGTTTTGAAACGCACGTTGTTTGCACGCACCGCGCCCGTGCAGTGCACTTCCATCTCATGTTCACTGCGCTGACTCTCTTACATTTCTTCCCTCTCTCGGCTGAGTATCGGCGTGGCGAGAGAGAGGGAAGAACTGTAAGAGAGACGTCCGCACAACGTGAATTCGAAAACAGGAGTCGCACTCTGTCTCGAGAAATCACTCGATTTTTAAGTTATGCGACACGTCAGATGAATACTTTTGAAAGTGTAATTCATTGTATTTTTAGATCTTGGTCAAGAAGCAGAAGTTAGGCACAAATAATCTATTTCCGCAAAGTACAAATAATATCAGAAATACGAAAAACCTATTTCTAGCTCACGCTCTCACCATATGTAATTATGGCGTAATCTAGCAGCAGCAACTACACATGCGATCAAAGCACAATCTTGGACTACATTCCTTCTTCATATTTATTTTCAGTGACATTGAGAGAAATCTTATTCAGCACAGGCATTCAAGTTGGCCCCCTGCTTATATGTAAAAAGCGCCTACTAATGAGATACTAATGAAAAAATGGGCTCGTGATTTGTTTTTAAAAAATCATAGTAGGATTTTTCACTCTGTACTTTCTTCAATCTCTACTTTATCGATCCCTATTACCATTCTCGGAACAACATCGATTTGCTTCCTTTCGCCTCTCTTCTCGACACCAACACGATTATCGCCTTAGCGGTGAGAAGAGAGAGAGAGAGAGAGAGAGAGAGAGAGAGAGAGAGAGAGGCGTCTCAGGAAAATTTCGTCGTCCCCTGATTCCTCCTCTCCCCTCCGGTTTTCCTCTCCATTCCTCCCCACTCCTCCTCTCTCGTCTATGATATTGCGGTGCGTGAGTGCTCACCAGTACCGCATCTCTCTCTCTCTCTTTCTCTCTCTCTCTCTCTCTCTCTCTCTCTCTCTCTTTCTCACTTTCTCTCTATCTCTCTCTCACTCATCTCCTCTCTCACATAACACTACTTTGCATAATCAAAGTAGTAATATATTGCGCAGTTTTTGCCCCCTAGCAAGCTCTCTGGTCGATCCTCGACCTTACAAAAGGAGTAATCTTTGAACACCAAACGCATACGCTAATTGTGACTTGATAATGCTATGAAATAATGTAGGCACGTAGAGTAGGAAATTCAGTTATCTCTTAATAAAAAAGTTTAAGTGCACCAGACCGTGAAAAATTATCGCCTGTTTATTGCTGACAATTCTTTCTCTACACTTTTCTTTCTTTTTTTCTCACTGGCACAGCATTGAACATTGTGCCCCCTATAAATGGCGATTATGCTTCTCCGTTCCCGAATTTATCACCTTATCGTACGTACTGAAAATATCGGAACGTTTACCGCAATGTGATCAAAATGATCAGAATTTGCATCTTTGCGAGTACACATTATCATGACTTGTGTTTATGCTAATTCGATTAATCCGCATCGATTTGCCGGAATCTACCCGGTGATGCCCGGTGAAATGTGTAACAGAAAGTGACAAATTCGATTGCAAAAAAGGAACAGAACCGGCAATTACTGGCATTTCCCGGCTGTATACGGTAATGATGACAATTCGCTAACTTAGCCGGTTATCGCATCGAATTTTCTCCTTTGTTTTAGACATTTCACCGGGCATGTCCGGATAGTTTCCGGTAAATCGAGGTGGACAAAAAATATGAACCTACTCACGAGTCGCAAATAATTTTCTTCGCAAAGTTACAAAAATTGAACATTTTGATCACGTTCCGGTAAACGTTCCAATATTTTCAGTACGTACGATATTTGAAGAAAACCCGATCTCTGATTTACCGAGAATTCTTATCGCTTATACACGTAGTTCCTCATCAACAACCCTGTCGTTCGTTTAGTTTTGCATTACTATCTGGTTCAATGGCTTACCCGAAGTTCCATCTAGACATTTTTGTAATACAAAAAAAACTTAACCTTCGATCAAATATAACAATTTTAACACCTAATGCTTGTATCCTCATGTCTCTTGATTATCACGCGCTCTCGTAGCCATATCTGCTGATCAAGAATGGAAGGTTGTATCATTTTAGACGAGTGTTTGTGCATTTGTAGTAGTATCCCGTATTCCGTACAATTTAATCCTCATACAACAAACTCTCCACTGTCCGTTCATTCCGCGAGCGTGAGAGCGATGGTCGATGTTTCCCACGATCGTGCAGTTTACAGTTTGCATTAGTGTTTCTCTCTCTCTCACTCTTCCTCCATTCTTCGTTCGTGTATCACATTCGTGTCTCTTCCCAGCCACTACCACACATTCTGCTCGCTATCCAAACACTCCTCTCACATATCCTGTGAGTATCTCCCAGACGCGAACTTCTGGAATTCCGGGGGAAGATACCAGTCGACTTTGAGGGTTGTTTCATTCACGATAAACGTCCAAGAAGGGATCAGGGGGCGATAGAGACATTTGTGTAGAAGCGAGAGGGGTCCTTTGACTTCAATGTATAGACTACCCCGCTCCCGACCCCTTTCTGGAGGTCGTTTGGCAGCGATGTGATCACAAAATTAACAGGGAGGACGAAGCAAAACCATCGACACATTGCCTATTTCCGCGTTTTCCGAATGGCGCTATCAATTTGATAAGGGCAATGAGATTCTAGAAATTTCAGAGCTATCAAATTTTCGAGCGCTTACTAAGATGATTTTACCTCCTGTCCACCCAGCACGCTTTTAGTCTCTTTCTCACACGTACTTCATGTGCCCCGTTTGTTTATTATAGACAATAATAAAATACTTATCTTTTAGAGTGATCTTTTAGAGTGTAGGAAGCCATTGTTCTTTTCCCCCAGCACGACCTTTCTCCTCCCGCCGATCTTCTGATTTTCTCGTCTAATCTACGTCGCCATCTTGTTTGTTATCCCCGTGTAAGCGAATCCCCTCACACTACTATGAGTACTCGGAAACATGCGTGTCGGTGTGCGTTCAATATCAATAGAATGGCTTCGCAGAATGAGTGAGGAATGTTTTGCGCCCCCTGTTTAATGTCAAAGAATATGTGCTCGATTGACACATGATTCGAAATATCGAAAGAGCGGGGGTCAGCAGGGGGTGTGACGTCACTGACGCGCGCTGTTAGGTGACGCGAAAAAGAATCATTGAAATGTCCAAAAGATGTCGATTTGTTTGTTGAAAACCTCCGACGAGACCGTTGATGAGATAAAGCTTTGAATTCCGGCAATTTTTTCCAATTTCCGCTAAAATCTCGGGCCCCATTGAAGTTAGTCAATTGGGAGAGTAGGGGTTAAACATATACAGTGAAAACTCTTTCGACCATTATCGATAGATTCAATGTCAAGTTAAAAACACCTTGAAATATATTTCCAACTCCCAGATAGATAGAAACTTCAAGTTTGTTTCTTTAGATTTCGATCATTTTTCAATCACTTTTACGTCTTGATCCCTTTCTGAAGAACTGCGGGAGTGGATCAATTTTTGGTCGCTTACTGTCCGAGGCGCATTTCGTTTGTCTAAATTTATTTCGTTGTTTTCGCGGAAGTACTTGAGTGAGACGATCACACTTTGTTCCCAATTCATTATAGACGAGCGTCATATTTCATGGAGTCAGTGGGTGCAATACGAGTATAATCTACGCACATTCACATTGTTCCAAACCACCGGGAAATTGAGCACGAACGAGAGAGTGGGAGAAAATAAGAGTTTAGAGAAACAAATATCTCACTCATACGCATTCTTTCTCTGGATAATTCTATTTGATAATATTCACATAGGTTTGAGTACCGGTGAAAGTCAGAGAATTTTTATAAATCAAACACTTTTGACCCCATTCCGGAGGCTTCCACCGCCCGGTCAACCTTACAGAAAGGCCTTTGGAGTGAGAGAGCGTGCGAAATCGAGAGAGACCCTCTCACTTTTGCACACTATCTCGCTATGATCCTGGTCTGTATGTTTGGAATCATGTGGCACGTTCTCAATGATCGCAGTAGTGGACTTTGACGCAAATCTCTGTGCTTTGGTGGAAATGCGGATGAATTAGAGCGTAATTTGGTGCTAATCTAGAAGTTCGCCGATCGTTTCTACACAAACAATTTCGATAAGCTTATATTTTCCGTGAATTTATCAACCGTTTCCTGAGTGAACAGAGCATTTTCGCACGTTGATTCTGAGCACCGCGTGAATTTGCTTTGTTTACCACTGATCTCGACCATTTCCCCCTCTCCATTACTCTTGCTTATTCATTTCTGTTATTGCCACACAGAACGCACTGATAGTAAAAATGATAGTACATGATAGTTATGGTGAGCACATTGCTAGTAATATTTTACTACCATGTGTCCACCATGACTTTCATGATAATTAAAAAAGGAGTGCAGTATTGAACATTCCAAGATTCTTTCTTCGAAAAAAATAATTAACAAAATAACGATCTGTTTCGAAACTGAGTCCAAAAGCTTTGCTATTTTTATTTTTGATTATTCGAGAGCTCATCTGTCGTTATTGAAACACGCTGATCGATTCTTGAACGTTCAGACATTTTCATTACAACTCTAATGCTACAACTGGTCTAATGTCGATAATTGTCGAAAGTCATCGGCGATTTTGTAGTTTATGTTTTTCGTCCCGCTTATTGCCTCAGACGTTATTTCTCATGAATATCAAGACTATGATTCGTTGCTCGCGCTAAGTTAATATATTTAATTCATTAACATAATTAATTAATATTATTTGTAGGATGCGTCCCCGCTCCGGCTGCGGCTAGTCCCCACTCCACGTATGTTTCACTTATTTAAAAAAACAATTTAAATCAGACGCAAACGATTTATTGCACGGTTTCATTTCACTTTTCATTTTTTTAAAAAAATACCAATTGAAAATTGGCATTGGTCCGCGGCACATAAAATATTAATATTGTAATTTATGACTGTCTCGGGAAAAGTGATGTAAAAACACAAAAGAGAGAAAAGGAAAAGAAAAAATAGAACAAAGAGAAATCGGCAGATAATTACAGTTAGATATTCAGTGTGGTCACGCAGAACGTATTACATTTATAATATTTTAATTAATTATTTTAGTTCACAGCATTCGAAACAAAGTCGGCGAGAGCGATTTAGAGAATAAGAGAGATGACAAGAGAGAGCGACAAAGGAGAGACGTTCTTGGCATGGTGCCAAGTTATTAATTACTTAATTAATTAAGATAGATAATGCTGAGTGTGGCGAGTGTGACTCTCTCCTCTCTCGTCATCGGATCGGCCGCAGTCGTCCTTCTCGTCGTGATTTGCACCATTTGTTACAGGTAATTTGCATAATTAAATTAATACTTTTGGTAAAATTTGGGCTCTGTTCCGGAATAGAGGTTCTTAGGAAATAGAAAGGTCCCAAAAAAATAGAAAGGTCCCATGGAAATAGAAAGGTCCCTATAAAATAGAAAGGTCCCATGGAAATAGAAAGGTCCCTAAAAAATAGAAAGGTCCCTTGGAAATAGAAAGGTCCCTATAAAATAGAAAGGTCCCTTGGAAATAGAAAGGTCCCAAGTTCGGGAAAGTGATCTCTCAAAAAATAGACAGGTCCCATAAAATAGAAAGGTCCCAAGAAAGTCTAAAAATTGTGCTGCAAAATAGAAAGGTCCCAAGATTGCTCAAAAATGATCCGAAAAAATAGAAAGGTCCCAAGAAAAACCAGACTTAAAAAATAGAAAGATCCCATCAAATAGAAAGGACCCAAGAAATAGAAAGGTACCAAGAAATACATGGTGAAATGGATTTCGAAAAATAGAAATGTCCCAAGAAAGTTTTTAAAAATAATATAAATAAAGATCCCAATACCGTTTAAAAATGTTCGCCAAAAGTAGAAAGGTCTCAATGAAAACCGAATGGCCACATAAATTTGAAAGGGTTCAAAATATAATTTTTTACCAATAATAAATAATTATTTTGCACGGAGGAGGGATTGCGGGCACTACTGTTCTGGAAAAATTATTGGCAAAAAATGATTCCGATTTTCTGAAGTAACCTGAAAACAACACGGAAGTTTGAAAAGTTCTCAAGAAACTTTATCTCTAATACATCCCGAATATAAGCGATTTGGTCGCGTAATCTATTGAGGTGCACTGTGTTGTTAGACATCTATGGCAAACATTAGAAAAGGATGTATTTTCATCGAAATATGCATAAAAATCTATTAAAAAACAGCTAAAAATGCGATCTTACTAGTCCTTTGACAAAGTCTGAGATAACGCCAATGATGGATAGCGTCAATTTCCCCAGGTTAAGACAATTTTTTTTCGATGTTTTTTGACCAAAACCAATGCAGTCACCCCTTTCACAATATATATCTGTTTCATTGGAGAATTGATCCGAAAAAGTCTGAATCATCTTATCTATGACATGAATATTTATCTCCGAGACTCACAATCAGTTACTCGTGAATCGGCCATTTCAGTGGCACCAGCTCAATCTATTATCCCCGTTCCTCCTGTTGTGCCAGTTCAACCGATTGCTCGTTCTTCAGTTGACCCCGACAAAACAGTAGTGCCCGCAATCCCTCCTCCCTCAGTCACCGTGCCAAATTATTATTTATTATTATTAAAAAATATTTAAGTATATTTTGAACCTTTTCAAATTTATGTGACCATTCGGTTTTCATTGAGACCTTTCTACTTTTGGCGATCATTTTTAAACGGTATTGTGATCTTTATTTATATTATTTTTTTAAAATTTTCTTGGGACATTTCTATTTTTTGAAATCCATTTCACCATGTAATGGGACCTTTCTATTTATTGGGACCTTTCTATTTGATGGGACTTTTCTATTTTTTAAGTCTGGTTTTTCTTGGGACCTTTCTATTTTTTCGGATCATTTTTGAGCAATCTTGGGACCTTTCTATTTTGCAGCACAACTTTTAGACTTTCTTGGGACCTTTCTATTTTATGGGACCTGTCAATTTTTTGAGAGATCACTTTCCCGAACTTGGGACCTTTCTATTTTCAAGGGACCTTTCTATTTTATAGGGACCTTTCTATTTCTAAGGGACCTTTTTTTTTTAGGGATCTTTCTATTTCCATGGGACCTTTCTATTTTTTGGGACCTTTCTATTTCCTAAGAACCTCTATTCCGGAACAGAGCCAAAATTTGCACCGAAAAAATGCGAATGGATTATTTGTTAGCCAAATATGACTAGTTACTATAGGAATGTGGCATAGGGAGAAATGATAATAATTAGAAACGGGGAGCTTGAAGTTAAGAGGAATTTGTTTTATCACAATAGGAGATGAGGAAAGGAAAATACTGATAAACAAACAAACTGCGAAATATAGTGCGTCAGAGCTGAGAGAGAAGATGTGTAATATTAGTAAAATATTATTACTTTAAAAAATTAAAATTCCAGATGCTACTCGCCGTGTCGCTACCAGCGCTCGAGTGTCATGTACAAAGGTATTTTTGTAAATTTTTATTTTTGTTATTATTATCATAATTGTGAAAGCGTTATACACGTCCAGAAAGGAGTATTTTTTGGAAATAGTATGAACACGCTGGATCATTCTCGTCCTTTTTCGCAGTTTGAGAGGATTATGCACAGCTTACAATATATTGGTATCGGGGAAACACGGTATGAAACATCTATTTTTTTTTTATAAATTTGAGACATCCTGACTGTTCTCTCTCATAGCCTTTGATTTTTTAACATTATCTCGTCGAGATATTACAATTTTAAAATGATACGTTCATGAAATGGACTACTGTTGTGTGTACTCTCTTTCTATACCTCGGCGTCTCTCTCGCCATTGGCCGCGAGTCGCCAATCATTTCTGCGTTTAGCGCGGAATAGTAACGGAACGGTTTATAATTTTGGACGAGTGTTCGTGAATTTGGTTCTCTCGACATCACAGTTCGCGTGGGGGGAATGACGTGCTGTGACTATCAAATTTTCTTGTAACTCCCATCTGGCGACAGTCCAAACAAGAAAGCGGATCTACAGAGTAAAAAGCAACGACGCGCCGAGAGTGACTTTCCATGACATAGTTAGAGAAGTCCCCCGAGAGAGAGAGAGAGAGAGAGAGAGAGAGAGAGAGAGAGCGGGAGGGTGGAGGGAACACCAGGCAGAACCGGGGCTTGTGGCCTGTATTTCTCCCACTTCCTTCTCCAATTTTAGTTCCGTAAACCTTACTTGTATCATAGATCCGTAATATAGTCTAGTGGTCCTAGGTTCAAGCGTATTTTTATACTACTTCGGCAGGTTCTTTAAATAATACCGAGTTCATGAGCACCGGTTGTAAAGATCATGGTCACACGTCGAACTTTTTTCCTGAAAAAGCACTATTAAGCCTTTCCTAGTACCCCTGAACGTCTCGGCTCAAGATCCCTTTCCACTCTCTCTCTCTCTTATAATTCGCCCTATATCTCTCACAGGTGTGTTATTCTCAGAAAATGCATCCTCCAGACGCTCCTAATGCCAAATTTCCAATGACATTCAGCGAACTTTCGGTGTTTAGCGACGAGAAAAGAGAGAGAGATGCTCAATCTCTCTCTCTCAACACATCACAAATTTGCTCGCTTCTCACCTATAATTTGCCCCTCTTTTCCTCAGAGAGAGAGAGAATCCTTCTTCTTCTTCTCCGCTTCGATTAGCCGCTCTCGCTCGTTAGTTACTAGTAGAGATACTTTCACGGTCTCTCTCTCTCTCATCTCATCGGCTCATCCCTCTCTCCTTAGTTATTGACCGCTCATTATTTCCGCGGTATGACCGTTGCCATGGAATATTCAGTAGCCGATTTTACTTTCACATAATTTTATTATCCTATTTTGTACATTTTTCTAAAATATTTACATCAGCCATGTACCAATTTCTAAAGCGATGCAATCAGACTCCATCTAGCGACTTTTAGGCCAATAAGTTTTCTAATTTTGAGCCCATTCTCTCCCTTTTCTAAGACTGCAACGGAAACTTGGGATGAATTAAAGACTAATTCTCATTCTAATCGTCTCTTTTTTCTGCCCAGTCACTCCCCGAAATTAGCGCGCATTGTTAGAAAACTCTATAGAAAACGGCTCGTTCGCCGGCTCATTTGAGTCTTTTGCCTTTCAGTAGCTCCTCTAGATTACTGTAGCCGTCTTTTTCTTTCGTCTTGTTGTTTATCATCGTTATCTTCGCGCGCCTAATTAGCGTAATTTAATTAATTAAACAATAATAATCAGTTGGTGATGACTTCAAAAATGGCGACGCGTCGGCAATCGATGCGAGACCATCTGCAAATGATGAGGAGAAAGTCCATCGGCGCATTGCAAAGTAACTTTATTTCATAAAAACAAATGTTGTCAAAGTCTCTACACACACTCTCCATTTCTTCCACTTTTTCTCGTGAAATCGGTGGATTTCCTAATTGAACTTTTCAAAGTCTATGCGAGAGATGAACCAATTTGGAGCTGATTATCCATTCTACAGAGGGAAATTAGTTATTATAAGAATCTTGGTTCATCTCTATGTGAGAGATGAACCAATTTGGAGCTGATTATCCATTCTACAGAGGGAAATTAGTTATTATAAGAATCCCAAAACTGTTTAGATATCGTTCATAATGGTCACAATTTAGTCTCTCACTGTCTGGAGTCTAATAGAATTTGTCTCTTTAATAGTAGTCTTTAATAGTTTAATAGTTTAATAGTTTAATAGTTTGATAATTTAATATTTAAATAATTTAATATTTTAATAGTTTAATAGTTTAATAATTTAATATTTTAACAACGAAATCATCAAAACTCTTTACACTAATTTCAGTGTACTTTGAGTGTTTCGCAAGCAGAATATGAGATCGACTACAATGAGTAACAGATGTTTTGCAGCGAGAACCAGCTGCTACCATAAAGTTGTTTTAAAGTACAAAACATCTTTAAAATGAGTTGCAAAGCAAAAAGGCCAAAAGAAGAGCCGATATTTTATTACGGGCAGAGTATACGCCATAATTAGCACACTGATATCATGTATCTGTGTGCCTGTGCAGTATTTGTGCTCCTTTAGCTACAGCTTGTTGAATATACAGCGTCATCAGAGAGCATGCCTGTCATTATCATCATTCTCCCTCGAAATTTGCACTATTCTCTAGAGGCATTCCCTGTTTTTTTCATCGTGGTTCTCATTGTTCCTCATTTGCGCCTGCTGGCATTATTTCATCTTGTCTAGTGCATGGGCCACGACGGGGAGAGAGAGAGAGAGAGAGAGCAGATAGATGCCAATAGAAAATTCATGGAAGTCACTCCGGTGTCTCATTTTCCTCGTCGTAGTGGAAGACGAACGAGAAGTAATGACACAGAGGCAGTCTGTCTTTCTTATCGATGCAGAGGGGGAATACGAGTCCCTCTTGTCCAGCAAGAATCTCATGACTCTAGACGCACTGTGATCAAATTTGCTAGGAAGTTCCTGGAGGAACCGCTGGAGGAAAGTGTTCTCATAGCAAAATTGCGCTGTGTTTGTATAGATTTCGAACTGATGTACTCGCGATTAGTGTTTTTAGAAAGTAATGGCTAACTGTTTTAAGAATGGCCGTTTCATATTGCTACGGCATTGTCAATGCATTTTCTTTATTTTAAAGAATGATTTGTATACGGATAGCCGGTGATTAGCGGATATTTCGAGTAAGAAACCTGACATTTGCCGGCTCTTGTGAGTCAGCAATAAAATTCATTTTGGCCTTGGTGCTTTTTCGGGAGTTGGATGAGTAATCCCTGAGCCAATTCAGAACCCAGCCCACTCTCCAGAAATAGATAGGCTGCAAGGGCGCAATTTCTCACTGTCTCCTCACCTCTTGACCTTATCCCACACGGGCTCGCGCTTCTGGGCGAGCCGCTTCTAAAAAGCGCGAGCCTGTTTTAAGAACAATAAAAAAGCGCGCTTCTAAAAACAATGGAATTGTTTTTTTAGAAGAAGTTTTTTTTGGAAGTTTTTTTTATCTACGCAATATATTTGGTGCTTAAACCACTTCAAACTACGTCAGTTCTCCAAAAAAAAGAGATAAACATCAAAGTGTGCTACAATTTTCCCATTTCCACCCTTTCTTGTCTGGAGCCCGGGCCAATTCGATGTGCTTCTATATTACAAATGCACAAACACTCGACCAAAATAATAAAAAGTTCCGCTGATAAACGGCCAAAATAAGGGCGAGAGAGCATGCGAAAACGAGAGAAGCAGACAGTACGCACACCACAGGTAGTACTTGAAGTGGAACGTAGTATTTTAAATTTGTAATATCAGAAGTGCACAAAAAAGTGGCAAACGTGATAGTGTACATCAAATGTCCCCATTTATTCAACTCTTTCTCGGCGGTCTGGAACTGGCTAATTCAATGGTATTCCAGAGGTTCCCAACGCGATTCCGGCCATTCACGTCTCCCTTCCGCTCTCCCATTCATCCAATGCAGCACGTATGTTGACGATTTGAACGAATTAGAGCACGTCAAGAGTTCAGACGATGTTTTGCCGTCATAGAATCATAATCAGATTAGTTTATCAGTAGGATAGATGGATAGAATGAGTGGCGATCAAATAATCCCGATAAGTTCGTGAAAATTTAAAATTAAAATGAAAAGAGCATGCAGGAAGGGGATGATCCCACCAGTGATTTTGGCATTTCCCAACACATGATTCCATGCCTCCAGACCAGGATTAGGACGAGAGAGTGTGCAAAAATGAGAGAGTCCCTCTCGATTTCACACGCTCTCTCACTCCAAAGGCCTTTCTGGAAGATTGACCGGCCTGTGGAATGATGTGCCAAGAAGGCGTGTTCGTGGTTAGACAAAATGGTACTACTCAGATGGACTTGGGTTATTTCTTCGTTGAGAACGTTCGATCTAATCGTGTCAATTCTTAGCTCTCCCTTTACTAAATGCACAGGGAAAAATGTGTGTCATATATGGCTCCTGAACTGCGTTTGTAGGTCATATATAACATACAGTATGTTATATATGACATACAAACGCAGTTCAGGAGCCATATATGACATACATTTCCCTGAGTGTGATATATATATTAAGCCTACTAGGATTTTGAATGTTTAATTTTTTTTGTTTCATATCTCTAAACTCCCCATCTCGACATATCAAGATCAGAATTATTATTTCTTTGAGATTATATTTTTTCCCATTTTTAGAACGTCTGTCTATTTTCAAAATATAAAGAAATATTTATAAGTCGTCCAATTAGCTCGGATCTCTCAAGGAGCGCGCCTGACTTTTCCCTAATGATCCTCGAGAGTTATCCTCATTCTCTCTGCGTCTCTCGTTTACATGTGCTCTCTCGCGAGGTCGATAGGCGAGATAGCGTGTGAAATAAAGAGAGCGGACAAAAATTGGCTGAAACCGGGCGGGAAATTGGCCTCGTTGCCAGTAAGTGTGAATGTGTGGGCAGATTGGGCAAATCTCTCTCATCTAAACGATAACACCTCTCTCTCTCTTTCTCTCTCTCTCTCTCTCTTTCTCTCTGTTTTCGAGAGTTTTGGCCAATTCGTGAAATTTGTATGCACGTTTTGGTTCTTGCAAATGGCGGAAAATCTGAGAAAATTGTCGCACCTGCTGTTGAAAGAGAGCTGTTATTTATCAGAGAGCGTCTGGACTACGATTTGTTTCAATAACACGACTGAGTGTCGCACAGCATCCTGTTGGCACCATGCCAAGAACGTCTCTCGTTGTCTGACCCTCTCGTTTGGCGCGCTCTCTCGCCATCTCTCTCTTTCTCTAACTCGTTCTCGCCGAATCTGTTTCGAATGCTGTGTGTCGTATCAGCCGCGCCTTGTTTGTAATTATGAGATAAATTGATAGTGTGTCGGGTTGGATACCCGCCATGGTTCAAGGGTTTCTTTGGGACACTCTTTTACATGGCGCTCTACAACGGAAGTTCCAAAACGCATCATCGTATGGAGCAAAAGAGAAATCGTCTCTTCTCTCACATCAAAAGTGACGACTGTCATCAAAAATTTTGTTGCGTCACCACTTCTTCGAATAAGATTCATGCTCTTCCGAGATCTACCGTATCCTTATCCCTGTTCTTCCCCCCATGACTACCGTACCCCCCGGGGCATCGTAAAAGCGGACGGCCCTCATGCATCATAAGCCCCGCCGAAACTACCTTTGTCTGTGTTTTCTCTGCGTCTCTCCATTTCGCCCGCTCTCTAGTCATCTCTGACCCCACAGTCTCCAGTCAGTGTGTATTCGCCCCAAGGGCGCGCCGCGTCTCGGGAACCACTTAATGTGCCCATAAATCCGGGGCAGAGGGAGAAGCGCCATTCTTACACAGAGGGAGGAGAGAGAGAGAGAGAGACCGATCAGAAAGGATGGGATGGCTCTAGAGAGATCGGGAGAGAGAGGGAATGGATAGAACTGAGAGAAGAAAGATCAGAACGGGCTCTATCTTATTTCAAAGAAGAGTGTGTGAGGGAACTGGCAGGCGGTGGTAGGCCTCACACTGAAGTTCGCCCAGGACACCCCCCCCCCCTAGAACTCCCCCGAACTTCGGCCTTCTTTGAGAAGAACAATGGAAGAAGTGATGTGTGAGGAGTACAGGCCCCGAGGTGAACAGCCTTTTCCTAATTTCCCCCTATTGTCAAGTTGTTTTCTCTATTCGGCGGTAGGTCAAGTGGCTCTAATCTGTTTTCCCAAGGGGCGTTCCACAATGCCGGGCCCTTTTACGGTCGGACAATTTACGGTTCTCTCCGTCCTGTTTCGATTCAGAGCCGCGAACTCTTTAACTTATCTACATCTAGTTCCTAATATTCAAGAAGCTTCACCCTCTGCTCTCTCAAATTCATGTGCTATCTCGTCAAGACACTGAGTAGATCTGTGTCCTTTGTCCCCGTCTATTCATTTCGCGCTGTGTTCTGTCGAGTCTCTGAGCATTGAGACGGCGGACAGCTCCATATATGTTTCACCACTAATCTTCAATATTGGCACTTCCTCAACAAAAAACGCAAATTTGTGTGTTCATTCTGTGTTCGCTGATCATTTGTTCTCTAAATTCGCACTTTTTCCGCGAGCGATCAACAAGTTTTTTTGTTCCACTCGTTTCTCGAACTACTTTCACTGCTTGTGTTTATCTTCACACAGTCCGCGCAAAAAAAACAGAAAGGGGTCAAGTGCGAGAGAGCGTTCAAATTGGAGAGGTACACTTAGATGCTGGTGACCCCTTTATGGAGGTTTGCGATCCCATGTGAATTTGGCGTATACAGGCAGGCAGATACCCAAATGAGTTTGGAAAAAAATTCAACTTAAATAAAATTCTTGGACGAGTTTTTTTTAATTTTTTAATATGCTATCACTGATAGCCACCGTCAATATCTCTGAGAAGATGGAGACGAACCCCTTTCTGGAGATTTCGTGAGGTACTCATAATGAACTCATGCATGCATTCATTTCTGTCATTCGCTGCTATAGATTTATTTGGAAATTTTTTAAAAACTTTCATTGATAGCCATCTTCAATATGCGCTCTGTGCTCGGCCCAATGACTTGATTGGGGGTCGAATCGGACTCGCTTTATGGCGGGATTTGCGGCGCATCGCAGATCATTTCACGGCTATTTCTGAACCGGCTTTGATATATCTCAATGAGGGAATAGCTGAAGCGGCGCTAATCAGCCCGTGCAAGATTTGGCACGAAAACAACGTCCGCTCACGATTTGCGAGCGTTGATAGCATCATTCTATCCGGGAGAGAGAGAGGGAGGGAGAGAGAGAGAGAGAAAGAGCTGATGTACTCACATAGACATCAATGACGCCATTGTGATCTCCAGGGATTAAGTGCATCTTTCAACTATTCATTACATGCTTTACGACAGAGCAATATGTATTGGGTGCAATGGCGCGATGGGAAATATGGCATCGTTGTTTTAACTACATTCACTGATTAGTAGAATGCACTTTAATCGTTTCCCGTCTCGGAATCTACCAATACATTTTTAAACATGTGTACTTTATGGAAACTTCTAGACTAATACAAATTGCATATAACTACAGATATCGCTAACCATTCTGCATAGCTAATGTGGCAACAAAGCTATAGGCATAACTAGAATGATTGTTTCGCTTTTTTGCGCCAAGTCCTTGCACATTGTCAGCTTGTTTTGAAATCATAACGGACTTCATTTCTCTCTTTGTTTTTGTCGTCTATAGCATCCTCCAGCTGGACGATCCTCCAAAACATATAGAAAACTATCTCTTCTTTATGCCTATTTTCTATCATAAATTTTACAAAAACGTCTTATAAATGAGTGCGGGAATCGCTTCTCTCTTTATATTTTGCCGTCCACAGTTTATTCCCTCGACGAGTTTTCCTCTCGCTCACTCATATTCTTCTTACTCTGCTCATATTTCGACCGGACGCGGTCAGATGTCAGTAGAACTGAGGAGAGAGAGAGAGAGAGAGAGAGAGAGAGCGGAGAGTGTTGGATAACAAGAAAACATGGGCCCTCGTTCCCCGGCTGCTTCAGTTTGAGTCGTCAAAGACTCGCCCAAGTGCTCCAGCTGCCACTAGTACTCTCACATGACGGCGTTTGGCGCCCTGTCCGCGCCCTTTGGCGGCCTTTCGGCGCCCAAAGGAATGATTCGGTCGAGTTCGGATCGATATTTGCGACCGATTTCTGTGGAAAGGAAGCGGAGTGCATCCAGACTGTCGTTGGTTGAGATGCCGAGAGACGAGTCGACCAATTCGTCACAGACTTCGAGTGGGTTGACAAAATATAAATAAAGAAGTAATGGTCTGATCCTCTCAATTCTGCATGCTCTCTCGCGATGTCTGATCGATGAGAGAGCATGTAAAATGAGGAGAGTTTTACTCAAATAAAGATAAATTAGTTTAGAAATCGTTCTGCCAAGAGTCGTGACACTTTTTTTTACTATCACCTACGGCGTTTTCTGCTAAATTTTAGTATAAAGCTTCTCTAAAATAGATATCGTGTGGGTGCAGAATAGTAGAAAAGTAAAATGACTATACGAGTTAATTTGCTTGAATAGTAAGCTGCTAAAATGACTCGGAGACTTCCTAAAGTATAGCGGTTGGATGTTTCGGTATTTGGGTTGGTAGACCAAATTAGGCGGACAGTCGAATACGCAACTTTCTGTGTTTTTAACTGGTGGGAGGTAGATATACAACGGAAGTCCGCGTTTTGTTGGGTTACTTTCGTTCGATCATATCGATAATCAATTAAAGAAAAGAGCATCCCGCACCAGCGCACATGTAGACACTTTTTACTGAGCATCGATTGGCAGGAATTTCATTTGGTGTTTTATTCCCTTGATGACATGTTCACACGATACATAGTGTGAAAACGATTATAGTTTAGTCATATCTAGTGAGTTTTGTGTGGGAGTGTGATAATTTGTGAATGTCGATGGTCGAGTGGGTGATGATTGATTACAATGAGACACTGCTACTATATATTGCAGCCAGGTCTGGATCATAGGGAAAACTTTTCGTTTGTCGTATCTTAGAGATCGTCTTTGCCGGTATTATCGATTGCGCTCTCTTTCATTGAAATATATCTACTCATTTCTAGATTACAAAGCGTGCGATTTATGATTAGCAACAAGTATATCCACCATACTTTTTCTCTGTTTTCTATTATCTCCTACAGGGAAGTCATTTACTGAAGTTTGTGATTCTCCCAGGCACCTTAGGCACTATATTCATGCAATCAGTGTCTATTATAACCATGACTGACAGAGAGAGAGAGAGAGAGAGAGAGAGAGACCACAGTATATATTGAGCATAATCCT
Organism: Pristionchus fissidentatus; assembly: GCA_036245785.1. Lineage (NCBI taxonomy): Eukaryota > Metazoa > Nematoda > Chromadorea > Rhabditida > Neodiplogasteridae > Pristionchus > Pristionchus fissidentatus. The sequence continues at coordinate 7,286,774 of BTSY01000001.1, forward strand.
AGGAGGAGATTGATAATATGGCTGTGCGAGGCTATCTCTCTCTGCGATAAGCTTGTGGAAGAGAGAGAGAGAGAGAGAGAGAGAGAGAGATGGGAGGGGAAGACCCACATCTCTCTCGTATCTCTCGTATCCTTATCATTCACTAACATCTCCCTCAGGGGGCAATTCCCATCATAACCGTTGTCATAAATTCATTAATTGATGTACGTAGAAATGACCGATGATGTCAAGCACTTTTTATCTCAGCTACTGCGTTTTTGGTCGTTTCTCTAGTATAAAACGCGCCGATTTAACGCTTGGTCAGAGTTAGCGAACAATATTTTGTCGTGCACTAAAAGCCGGTTTCCGGGCGCCGCGCACTAAGCAGTTGCCTCCTGCCCCCCTCACATGATTCCCAGCCTGCAGAAAGGGGTCAGGAGGGAGAGAGCGTGCAAAGCGAGAGAGTCCTTTGATAGGCTCTTTCCCATCTACACTCTTTTCTCTTTTTAGTCCTGTAGAATGAGGTGCCTTTCAATTGATGTTAAATCTCCCGAACGGTGTTGAAATATAATTTCTTTTGCGCAATACCTTACGGCTAACCCGTTTCTGGAGGGATATAATCGGGTCCTGCCATTAGAAACTATCGTCATTTCTGTACAAGTCATTAAAAGCAGCCCGTAATTAGATGACTCAGCCATCACGGAATAATCATTGGTTTGTTATTGACATCCACAGAGCGCAAATTTGCCAGGAGAACGGTTCTCCAAGGTTTCATTTGTTAGAGAACCGTTCTCCACCCTCCTCGTTACGCACACTCTCTCGTTTGCTCTCCGAGACGAGAGAGTGTGCGGAAAGAGGAGGGTGGAAAACGGTTCTCTAACAAATGAAACCTTGGAGAACCGTTCTCCTGGCAAATTTGCTTTCAGTGTCTAGTCATTCCCGCCACTCTTTCAGCCATTTTCTCATCTTGTTTCTCCGCAGTTATTGGTTATAAATTATTGAGGAAAGAGTTTGCATTGATCAAAATTTATCTGTGCATTATCATTTTCGTGAACTGTCTCACGTGATTATTCGCAGTTAAGCGGATAATTTGATACTACGAGTCATTAGTTACACGCCTAATCAATATTTCTGTACCATTCTCTCTCTTTTTTTCTCTCTTCGACCCCTTGCTGGAGACTCAGAATCATGTGAGATCCGTGTGTTCTCATTAGTGAATCACTCCCTGCTATCTCCCTTCTCCTCCTCGTTTTCCTTAGGGCACTGAAGACACGGGAATTAATTGGGACTCGGGTGTGTGTGTGTGAGAGAGAGAGAGAGAGAGAGAGAGAGAGAAAGAGAGACTGCAACAAAACCTCGGCTTTCGATTCTGGCGTGAGCGCGCGTTGAAATTATCCGGATTAGAATAGCGAGACGTGCGAATCGACTTCCTTGTTTTTGCGAGCTTCACATAATTCCTCCAGAATGGGGCCAAGGGACTGAAACAGCCACTCTCGCTATCTCCCCCTTTCTAGCTTTCACACACTCTTATCCCTATACCCTTTCTGGAAGATTGACTGGGAACTAAAATAATGTAATGAATAATGCCAACGCTCCTTTCTCTTATTTGTAATTTCACAAATTAAAGGTCACATGAACATCGGGAGTATCAAACGCTTTCCAAATAAAAACACATATTTTAATTATTTTTAATTAATTAATTGCAATTTGCAGTAATGGCGGCTGCCAATCTGCGTGACGCTTGTTCTCCCCCGTGGATGAATGGAAACGCGCATCGAATGATGAGCAGTGCACACTCCGTCGCTCCTTCACCGTGAGAATATTGATTTTTTAAAAAAAACATTTTAGATTTTTGAAACAATTAAATTATGAGAAAATATATACAGTAGGCCATTTCGTCATTTCTTATTTTTCCATTTCAGATTTTTGAAACATCTAAATAATGAGAAAATATATACAGTTGGTGATTCCGTCGCGCCCTCACCGTGAGATTATTGATTTAAAACAACGTTTCGGCTATTGAAATTGTTTACTAAAATATAACTTCTAATATCCACAAGTGGATGCTTTAAAACTGCAATAGTTATTCAGCTTAGTTTTCTTACGAATAGCTCCTCTGATGCGAAAAACGGAGAGAGAAAAAACTGCACAAAAATGGAAAAGAAAAAATTGTGAATTCAGGGTAGGAACTAGTTTATAAAATATTGATTTAAAAAAATATATTGCCGGGACTGAGCCTTGCAGACACTACATAAAAAATGCTGGCGAAACAAACTTTGCCGCTTCTCTCTCTCTCTCTCCCTCTCTCTCTCTCTCTCTCTTGATTTAAAGTATGCCTTCCCATTCTCAAAACACCTTTGATCTCGTCGGGAATTCATTTTACGAGCCTTACACAAGGGATGAGAGCGCGCGTATGGGAAAATCAACAGAGAGCACAGCTAAGAACCCGGAAGTAGAAGCATCTTTTCGCAGTTTAAGAAAGGAATGATATTAGAAAAAAAAGAAAATATTTTGTAAAATTGTATTACAAAAACATTGCCAAATTTATGAATAGGTCGGTTTTTATTTTTTTAAATGAATGCAATTTTAAAAATATCCTAATTTTTGCTCTGCTTGATCTCTGTTATTACTGATTTGGAAGTTCGAAGAGATCTGAGGACTTTTCGAATTTCCGGGAAGAAGCGTGCTTCCGTGAACCGATTATTGCTAAATTGATCCCAAGAAAGTGCTTTGCCAGCGTAAATAAGAAGTTCTCGTTGACATGGCTATACTTAGGGAGAGGATTTTTATTTAAAGATGTAATGTATTCGATGTGGCATGGAGTATTAACTGTTTTAAAAGGGTGGTATTTTGGCACTTTATAAAATATTGCTTAAAATACTATTAATTAAAATAATATTACAGAGACGGCAGTAACAGTCGGAGTCTCGTGGCCACAAATGGTCTCTCACAACACGCAGCCCTCTTTCTATTCGATGATGGAAGCGAATATGATGAGGTACGAGCGATGTTTCTATTTTTAAAATTAAAAATTAAAAGGTTTTCCGATCTTTTGAAGAGTAGCATAATTGAAAAGATTAGACTCATCACTCATCATTAATCTGTGAAATTTTAAGTATAAAATGAAACTGATCTAAACACGTATTTCATGCGATATTTGAAACAAGAATTAAATTGTCAGGACATCGACGACCGCTCGGTTCTGCACTACGAGCTGGGAATGTACGAGAAGACGAATGAGAGTTGCTTCAGGTACGTAGGTCACCATTACGGTATTATGTATAATATAACATGCGACGATTTGAGAAAAGAATGAATCTTAAAAATTGAAAGAGCGCGAGTTTTGCGAATTAAATTAAAGTGCTTATAACATGTTGTTCGTGTTCAAATCAAGATGAGACAAGTTGAGTGAAATGGGAAATTTAAATTTATTATTTAAATAGCCTAATGCACAAAATAACAACATATATCCTTCAGAGGAACGTTGACATTCGCCCTCCGATACGACTTCGTGCATCGCGTGCTCATGCTGCACATTGTCAGAGCGAATAATCTACCCGTCGAGGTATTTATTATTTATCTTAACATTTAAAAATAAAATTGTAATCTGGAATCTCAGTTATTCCCGACAAGATCAATACGGGAATGTTGAAACTCACGCGTGAAAATTTAAATGGGGGGGTTACAGTAGGCTGTTATGTGTTTCGTGAACGCGTTGAGATGAAGTAATTACGTGCTTTGTTGATTTTTCTTTCACATTTTAAATAATAAAATAATAAATTTCCTAACGAATTCATTGATGCATTGTCGACTTTCCAGAAAAATACAATATCTCTCCCTATATAAGTTCCATATTTTTTTGATTGAGCTGTAGATACTGATAAAAGATATCTTTTAATTTATCTTATTGTACCGCGTGTCCATGACTCACCAAAATACTATTATTATTGAAAGCATAAAAATCGAACAATGCATATTAGTATCCGACCAGTTAGAAAAACCGATCAGTTATCGAGAGATGATCAAATAAACTTGCAGGAAAAAGGCGCGACAGTCGATCCGTACGTCAAGATGCATCTGTTGCCGGAGCGAAAGAATCATAGCAAGACGAAGATCGCCCGGCAGACGAAAGATCCTGATTTTAATGAGGTACGGAAAAACATAATCCAGATCAGTACAGGATCAAGAATCATGTGACTTGAAATTCTCTAACAACAACCTATATGCTATTTGCATATTGTGTCACATGATTCCAAACCGCCAGACAGGGGCCGGGGTGAGAGAGTGTGCAAAAGTGAGAGAGTCCCTCTCGATTTTACACGCTCTCTCATTCCAAAGCCCTTTCTGAAAGGTTGACCTGCCTGTGGAATGATGTGGTGTGTTCTAATGATTTCCTCACAAAGTGATAGGAAGACGATACGAAACTATCGAATAAACTCATAATTCCATATATTTTCAAACGTTTTAAACAACAGCAAAAATGCAACAATGAAAATTTGAGGTTTTCTCATTCGATGTTTCCTTCAATGCTCTTCCCAGTCGAATGCTGCAATTGACTGTCTACGACTTTGAACGATTCACACGACATGGATTGATTGGGTGAGCACACCTCCAGAAAGGAATCAGTAGGGACACAGAGCGCAAATTTGCTAGGAGAACGGTTCTCCAAGGTTTCATTTGTTAGAAAACGATTCTCCACCCTCCTCCTTCCACACGCTCTCTCGTTTGCTGTCCGAGACGAGAGAGTGAGGGTGGAGAACCGTTTTCTAACAAATGAAACCTGGGAGAACCGTTCTCCTAGCAAATTTTCTTTCAGTAGGGAAAGAGTTTTAGAGAAGGATAAAATAAAATTGGTGCTAGGTCTTCTACACGCAAGGCGATCTCGACCATCCCGACACTTGAGTAGCAAGAATGAGAAGATTTTAGTGGAAATATCCACTTGAAACATCGCTGTGCTTAAATTAGAAATGCTCTTAAATTATCCTTCTCTATTTGGAAACTCCAAACGATCTCTTCCTCATCCAATAAAACGTCTTATCCGAAATAATCCATCCAAATATCTCATCCGAAAACGGGATAACACTTTTGCACGTCTAAAAGTTCAGATTGGTCTTCCCATCAGGAAGCTGTTCAGTGTTTTGGACGAGATTAGCCTATTTTGAACGAAAAAAAGCCACGTGCTTGCTTATCTGAAAGAATACGTGACATAAACAAATTTTGATCGAAACGCTTCGAACTTTTTAGTGATCTTTCTTTTTTTGTTCATGTGATTTTGTTCATGTCGATTGTATCTGGAAATCGGTAATTAATATAATTATTTTCAGCAATGTAATCATGCGCGATCTCTTCGAGCAATCCGATCTGTACACGTGGACGGAATATACGATGCAGATCATTGGAAGCCAGGCGAGTCTTTAAAAAAATATGTGGTTTTCGTCATACAATCTTTAAATGTTCAACAGTTTATAGACTATTGCCTGTTTGTGATTGGAAAAGTACGAAAAAAGTATTTAAAAAGGGAAATACTATTTTGATCAGGAGAAGAATGACTTCGGTGACTTACTCCTCTATCTCTCCTACTCTTATCAAGAGCAGAAGTTGACGATACAAGTCGCCAAGGCGTACAATCTGCGACCAATGGACATCACTGGCGCTAGCGGTCAGGATTACATCACTAGGCAATCAATAGACAATAATCACCTGTTTTAATATAATTGGAAAAGGAGCTACTCCTTAGTGATTGTATAATCGATAAGCAAGAAAATACCGCATGTGTATTTGGCAACTCTCAAGCTGAGCAAGTCTTGCGTCATTCTTATGCAATCGCCCTTTGCAGACCCGTACGTGAAGATCGAGCAGATCTACCGCGGGCGACGCGTCAAATTGCGAAAAACTAACACGAAAAAGGCCAATCTCAATCCGGTATTTATTATTTATTTATTTTTTAATTATTTATTTTTTTCATTTATATTTATATAATAAACGCTGCAATCAAACCGAGACTGCAATTACACTGCAGTGATATAAGCGGGAAGTGGAGCATAGTTGAACTGAACGAACAAGGTTTTTAGCATTAAAAAAATAATAGTCGCAAACGATTGATGTTCGTCTGAATCAACCGAACATACCGAAACCAAGGAGTAAATACAATTGTTTCTTTTTTTTCGTATTTCAAGTTTATAAAAAAATGTCATTTATTAACTATTCAAGGTCTACCACGAAACGATGGAATTCGATCTGCCCTCTGCTCATATTGACGACACGAATATACTGGTGCAAGTGATGGACTGGGATCGGTGAGTGGACATTATTCATCAATCACAGTTGGTCTGAATAGTAGCACATCACCGTCGGCTAGAAACAAACAAGCTTCTGGTCAGAACACCGGAAATTTTTAGAGAAGTATTTTCGTTTGCCCCCATCTGCCCATTCCTTCCAAACACACTGCTAGAATGTCGTCGGAGCTCATTGTTTTGTGAAAACATCTGTGAACATGCGGGGACCGAATGAACAAATCAGTGACCTACTTTATCAGAATCGGAAAGGATGATCTCCTTGGCTGCTGCATTCTGGGCAAGCGAAGCACGACTGCACAGGGCAGAAACCAGTGGGATCAGTGTTTCGCCCAACACGAAGTCGGATTGGGACAGGCCTTGGGGCAGACAACGACGGTTAGTGGTAAAAATATCTGGGCAAATGAGTAATGGTCTGACCCTCTCAATTGTGCATGCTCTCTCGCACTGTCTGATCGATGATAGAACATGTAGAATAAGGAGAGTCTAATCACTACTAGAGCAAATGGTGTAATCACGGACATTAAAGAAGATACAATATATCATATCCGGATGGGCCAGTGAACCTTATGTACACGAACGATGAAAACTAACTATTTTGGATCTTATTTATTTATAACTTTGATCATTTGCAGAAACCCAAGCCCGTCGGCCAATGGCACTCCATCCTCGAGGAAATTCCTGAAGAATTCAGGTAATAGAATATCTTCTATATATTTTTTATTTAGTCTCAACTGATTTAAAGTGGATTAAGATTATTGAGAAAAACAGTGATTTTTTGTTTTGAGGATATTAATTGAAATCATGATTATCGATTGCTTTTTGCAGGAACATCCCAAAAGCGAAGAAGGGTTCCTGACACGATGGGGTGCCTCAGGCGGACACGCCGACCCTCCCTTGCCAATTCGTCACAGGTTATTGATTGATTAGCTATTTTTTTTGAAAAAAAATATTGCTGCATTATCTTTTCAAAACTGAATAGAAATGTTCACATTTTGGTTTCTCAACAATGAAAAGATGATTGATTTCAGAACAACACTGACGACGTGAGCTCGTCCTCGTCAGCCTCGCCGCAGCTGCTGCAGCTGCGACCTCTCCGACCCGACCGACCGTCAGACGCGCGGTCGCGGTCGGAGGGGCCGCTCGAGACGCGGCGGCTGCACACGACGCGGACGACGCGCGCGGCAAAGGAGGAAGCGTCTGGGGCACGGGCACAGTCGGAGGATTTGACTGTGCGCGGCGTTGGGTATTTCCATGCGGGAACATGCAGAGATATGGGTGTTTTCGTGTAGGATCAGGACGATTTGCTTGTTACGGCGTTTGATAACTGAGAAGAACTGATGGACCAGGGTTGGAGCGAGAGAGTGTACAAAAGTGAGAGAGTCTCTCTCGATTTCACACACTCTCTCACTCCAAAGGCCTTTCTGTAGTGTTCACCAGTCTGTGGAATGAACTGTAATCGTATGCTTAGTGGTAGCCTTTCTGAGGGCAAGACCTCGTCATACACTTGATCAGTTCTTTCCGTTGTCAAACGCTGTGGAATCGCTGTAATCATCTGTGTAGACTATTGATGACGACCAAATCAGAAATTTACTGATAATTGACCAAATATTGATCGTTTCGCGACCATTCGCTATGTAAACCTGCTTTTTGTGTACTCGCGCGTATGTCAAATATAGCCGAATCGGGTGGAAATTGACTGAGAGTGTCGATGTCAATCAAACCAATTCATTGTTATCTCCGTTTACTTCACGCCAAAATTCGTCGAGCTTCAGTTTATCGTGCGATATTTTTGTTGTATTTTACAATGTCTCACTCAATTGAGCCTGGAATTGCAATCAATTTATGCTTCATGGTGGATAAATAAGTACTCGAATAATTTATATTTATCGATATTTGATAATTTAAGAATATTTTCAAATATTTAGAAATGTTATAACAAATCAACACATTCCATGCCCTCTGCATCGATTTTCTTCGCGGGTTCCTAAAACAATGATTTGTGGAATTTTTTTAAAAAAATCTAAAATAAATAATTAAATAGTAACCTCTTCCTCTTCTGATTTCACTTCGCCCTCCACGTCAACCAACTTGTCCATCTGATCGACAGTCCCCATTGAGAAAGCCTGTAGTGCACAGAGAATGAATACACTGAGATAGGACACCCAGTGTATGATACACTCAATATTGAGTGTATTCGCGTGTCGAGAGAGCGTGCGAGAACATGAGATTTGTAAGTGTATCATATACTTGGTGTCCTATCTCAGTGTAGGATACACTCAATGGTAATTATATTCATTCTGGGTATAATAGTGACATTATAATAATAGATATGCAATATATGTGATAGGGTAGTTACGCTGCAATTAACTCGGGCCAACGACAGCTGATGCTCATTCTGCATTGAGTAGAACAAAATTCTTGCACGCATAAAAATCGAAAAGTACCTTGTTCTCGAAAGAAACGAACTTCTTATTGCCACTTTCACACTCGGACGAGAGATCCTGCAATCTTTTTAATCCTTTTTTGTTGTTAAAACTCAATCTTTTACTATGTTATAATTTGCATGAGTGAGCAGTTGCCTACATAAACTATTACCCATGATCACCGAGACACTCCTCATTTCATAGCCAACGGCTCTAAAAGTTTCGTGCAGAACCGGAGCTGGAAATGTTGTTTCCCAAAAGGATAAAAATGTTTTTTTTTGCGTTTGGAAATTGCCATTTATAGTTGGGATAATTATGAGCTTACCCCAAATATATTTACTTATAATTATATAAGATAATTACGTACCCCAAATGAGACCATTTGCTCTCCTTCAATCAGACCACCGCTCATTTCGACCTCAGCTGGTGTTGTTTGCACACGAAGAGAGTCGATATAGAGACGAGAACGACGGTAGAGGAAACGACTGAACATTTTATTGATTTATCCGAAAGGAATGCTTATCCCACGAACAGTATCGATCTACATTGATACGGCGTACAGCGTGGTAGCTATTTCTTTTCGGAGAATGCATTCAATAATATTTTTTGTTGTAGCTCCGAAAGAAGGGGCTATCGAGATAAATAAATGCCGATGGCTTTTCGGCACAGACTCCAAGCTTTTTCAATTTTGATCGGAGATCAAACAAATTTCACAGATTGCAACTAGAATGCGAAATGTGAGACCTCGCTCTCTTCATTTCGCACACCGGTCGATAGACGAGAGAGTGTGCGAAATGAAGAGACCGTGGTTTCACATTTCGCACTTTTGTTGCAACTCACGCTTGGTTCCGTGCTTCCACACTGAAGTAGAAGGTGGCAGTGATGGCAGAGATCAAGAAGAAGAAGGTTCCCAGAACGATTGAGGCTTAAAGAGAGAGAGAGAGAGAGAGAGAGAGAGAGAGAGATTGTAGGAGGAAATCAGCATAATGTATTGAGACTTACACATCGCGAAACTGTGATCTCTGGAGGATTCCTTCATCTCGATCAACTGGAACTCAGCAGATGCTGAAATTTACTTCTTTTAAATGTAAAATATTTAAAATTTATTGTTAATTTCTGGTATAAAAGTGCTCGATGTTCGTCTAATTTATAAAGAAATACCACTTGACGACTGTGCTTAATCACAAAGAAAAGACTCTAGGTGTTTGAAACTCCATATGCCAAGAGCGGGGGTTTGAAACTCTAATTTTCGAGGGAGTGCATGAAATCCCTCGCTCTCGGCATATCAAGATTAGAGTTTTTTTTCTTTGTGAACACCACAATTGCAATTTACTATTTTATTTAGACAATCGAGGCTTTCATATCCTTCAATAGAAGTTCACCCTATTTACGCTTCGAAAAATATGCGTTATTTTCTCTGTGCTTGAGTGGTTTAAAGAATCTGTGCTGACGTTCCGTGAATAACCTCATAATACGCGCTGATTTATGCACTGAGACGCAGATAAAACGGAGAAAGATTAACGCTCTGAGAAACTTACCGAATGCTAAATTATTGCTGAATCTTCATTACTAATTTAGCTGATTTCGCTCAAACTTTTCTACGGTTCTTTGAAATTTCATCTGAAACGTCGCTAGTGCGCAAAAGCCCGCACTGATGAGCCATTCATAGTACCTTTTCACGGATCTACGTTAATTTGCTCGTGTGATCTCAACCAGAAATCACAAGTTGTCCGGAACTTGGAAACTCGGAAATGCTCAATTTCTCCTCAGCTTCTCTTTTACAATGCGCTGTTTTGTTCAAAACTCACCGACAAGCAATAAATCTCCTCTGTCCACCTGACTTTTCTGACTTTTTCAAACGCGCACGTTCTACAACGCACCCAAACTGACGCGAGTTTAATTAAGCGCCCAGTTTTCGTAAGCGAATTCCAAATTTAAGGGGCGGCTTCTCCTATTTACTATGTGAGTGGTCGCACATGTCTGACCTGTCACATCAAACGGGCCTCTCTCTATCTCTCTCTCTCCTTCTCTCTCTCCTCCCCGTCCTCACTACTTCCCACGTGGAAACGACCCCTCATCCATCTTGTATCGTCAATTTGTCCGCCCATCTCGTTTCAACGTCAACCCCATCAAAAACAGCTCGTATAGTCGCTTGATCCCCTCTTTTCCCCTTCCTCTTTCCATCATTATTGTAACGACGATGTGTCATTATCAAACCAAGTCAAGCGATGGAATTGGCTCCGATCTAATCACATTTTGCACAATACAGAGAAATACACACACAAAAGGATGTGTTACTTCCAACACATTCATGGACGAGGGGAGGGTCATGTTCCATAATAATGTATGCAATCTAATACATATTATTGTACATGGATCTTCTCGTCGTCCATGTATTAAAAGTAACACATTGTTTTCAGTGTGTATACACGGCTGAGAGTCTTCTTCCTCCTCTTCCCGTCTGACTATCCCCCCAAATTGATGTATTATAATGCCTCGCCTTCCTGTGAGAAGGCGGGGCAAGTGTTTTCCCTCCTTTCTCTCATTGTCGTGGTATACGCTCGGTCTTGGATCGCCTTCCTCTGTATCTCTGGTTTGCATGCGGAAAGCACCGAAAACCAGGAGCCGATCTCTGGCGGCTCAATGTTGTTGCCGAGTGGTTTTTTGTATCCTCCTGGGCGGCGAGAGAGCGTGCGGAAGTGAGAGAGTGCGGAGACAACTCTCTCACTTTTACACGCTCTCTCGCCTTTTTTTGCGTCGACGGGATACCTTTCACAGTCGGCTCACGAGTCGCCGCTCGTCCGGCTCTTTTGTCGACACTCGAAAAGCTTCCTTGTTGTCACGTGTGTGAACTGTGACTAGTAGACGAGAAGCAACAAATCGTGTCTACAGAGACATCTTCCCGACTATAGCCTATACAAAAGCGCCGAAAATCGTCAGTAAAGCGAACAGTCTTTACTTTAACAGTTCAGTGTTTGGGAGGAAAATGTACAGCATCTCTTCTAGAAGCTCCCTAAGCTCCGCGTTCGGCCTTTGACAGCATAGTATCTTAAACTCTTAAACAAATATATATTAATCTTATCTTAAACATATCTTAAACAAATCTTAAACAAACATCTTAAACAAATGTCACGTCATGCTCTTCCGCGTTGAAAGGCCATTCCTTTTTACGTCATGTACTCTGCTATGTCAGTGCCTTATCTTTATCAGAGACAGTTCCTTATTATCCGCAAAGGTTGTTAACGATACGTCAATAGTCCCTACAGCAGGAAGTCCGCTTTCAACGATTCGATAGCACTCAAAACCCTTGTTTTTCGAGTTCGAAACGATCAGTTCAGGCTCCCCATTCCCAGAACTAAAGAAAACCTCTGGCAGTTTGAGCTCGGACGGAAAGCGCTTGTTCGAGTGAGAGAGTAAGGCGCGCCCGTGATTTATCTCCCTTGGGCAGTCCGTTTTGAGCCCCTGCGTACGCCTACAATTGTTTTCTGTCGGTTTCGCTTCTGTTTTTAGATGTTCCCACACCCGAGAGTAGCGGAAGACATATTCATAAAGTCACGGACAATCCCCGCGAGACTTCGTTTGTATCTATGGTTTGCCTCGCTTGCGACCGATCCCTCTGTTCATTCTTCTTCTAACTGAGCGTGAAAACAATTGGTGCCGTCACGAACCAAATAAGTTTCAGGACAGTTGTTTAGATCTCTGCTAGCACTTGAATTCACTGTGATTTGGAGTGATATTTTAAAGTGTATCACAATTGGAATTTTCTCGATCCCTTCTCATAAGATGGTCTGAATGCATTTGTTGTGATGGGCTTTCATGCAATCCGATAGGTCCGGCTTCTTTAACCGCAGCAAAGATTCCATCAAACAAAGACTTCTTTGCATAAACTATTCGTAATATTTACATACTGTTTTGCCCATATATCGCCCAATTCGGGGAGATTCAACAACACGGCGTTCCGCTCAAAATGCCCAAAGTAAATTCGTGGTGAGACCATCACCCAGTTATGTGGTATTTTCGCACTCTCTAACTGTCTACCTCAATTCGCATCGACTCGCCAGAATGCCATGTAAAACAATGATACAAATGAACTAAGAGCAACTCACGATGCCAGTAATTGCCAATTGACGATAGGAAGAGCATCGTAGTCGCTTTCAATGTATCCTCGTCGAGTACGGTATCGTTGTCTCTCACGACGAACAGGACCTGATCAGAGATTCCTCTTGTAGAATGTTCTCGACTGTTGCACTCGTAGTTTCTCTCCACTCACGCAGCCCACTCAGAGTGATTACTTTGTAGATCGTTTCTCGTTTTCTCCCTACAACTCTCTCGATTTGCCACGCTCTCTCAGCTCTCAGCTTTCTCCACAGTAAAGGAAGCTGGAGACTTCCCGCGCAATTCGCTGATTGCTCTAAATCCCCATCCAAATCCATAGAACCCCATCTCTAACCAAGCTTTCTTGTTTTGGCTAGACTGTTGATCGTCAGATTTCCCAATTCGCAATATCGCGTGTCATACCTGATATCTAAACTCGTAATCCGAATCATCTAAACGCTCGATTGAGTAGTGGTACACCTGGAATATTTCTCAGATTGCGTGTCTGCAATGCGTGGTAAACCCTTGTTTTTTCTGATTTTCTAATCGGTTCTGAGTCTGCCCGTAAAGTGCATTGATCATTTTTAGAACTAAATCACTTTAGTAATCAATATTTGCTGACAACGTTATCCTAAGGTTGCAATAGAAGTATGGGCTCACATCACTCAGCTGTATTTTGTACGTAATTTGAAATGTCCGACGGAATTGGGCTAATATCATCTCCAGATCGTTCAGTGTCTTTCTGTACGTCTGCACCTCGAACATGCTGCCTGAAATGCAATAGTTTTACTAAAAAGTGGGTTTTCAAAATAATTCTCTTTGTTCAAATTCAAATTTGAGGCTCGTAATTTTCAGTGCGAATGGGTGCATGACGCCACTTCTTTGTTCACTAAACCACCTTTTTCAGTCGGTTTCCTCCTCTGCCATAAAGATCTCAAAGCGGTATCCCTCCCTCTCTCATCCTCACACAAAACAAAGGAGCGTAGCCCGGGGAGACTTATTTCCTTTCCTCTTTTTCCGTCTTCGCTTTCCCGGAAAATCTCGAATTTCCTCAGTGTGAAAAGCAAACTTTTCGCGCCTGGTTCACTTAATTTTCCAGTTTTGCGATATTTGTACTGTTGTCGAGTATGAAATCACGTTGAACTATGTGTATGATTACTTCCGCTAGTCCTTTTGCCGCACCGCCAACTAAGTGCATTGTAATAAACAAAATCGTTTCGATCATTGGTCATCGAAATGGGGCGAAGTGTAGGGTAAATCGCATAACCAAAGGGGCAAATAAAGGTTTTCCTTAACATATTCTGAGAAAAAATTCACTATGATCATGGCACAACATGAACACGAGTACGAAAAGTAATCAAAAGTAAGATGATTTTTAGGTACATACATACATACATACATATTTATCCGTATGTATGTAGGTATGTACCTAAAAAAAACTTTTGGTACCGGTAGACAACTGAACCATGTGATGTTTTCTTCGTGACCTGTTTGTCAGTGTAGAGACTTCACTCGTTTAGACCGTCACATAACCCCCATGACCGTGACATATCTATAATTACTTTAACTTCGCTCATAAGTTCTCACTACATATAATTAATATATTTTATTACGTTAATTGTATTTGTCTCACCACAAACGGGACAGCAGTGTCCCTTGGGTGTGAAAGTATCGATGCATCGAGGAGGCACTCTTTCCGTGTCAGTATCACAGTGAACATGCTGACAAATGTTAGTCATCGTCTGAAAGTGGTAGTTTACAAAAAATACTGTTGTGAAATGCAATAAGTTTTTTTGTTGCGTTTTACAACATTATATTCATTGTCGTTTCACAAATAAGGGTGTAATTAACCTTATTCTCCAAATTCGGATTCGCTGTTCCGTAGAAGTTTTGCCGATAAGATCCGGCAAATTCGCCAATTCGAATCGGCTCTCCTCTAGGGCGCATGAGAGCTAGGCGATCGTCGATATCCACCTGGAAATGTCGTGGTTTACTTACCCATTTTGAACATCATATTCTTGACAATCACATCATTCCACGGGCCGGTCAACCATTCGGGCCTTTGGAGTGAGAGAGCGTGTGAAATCGAGAGGGACTCTCTCACTTTTGTACACTCTCTCGCTCCAATCCTGATCTGTATGTTTGGAATCATGTGCAATGACTCAAAAAGATGTCGTCAGTTTCGAACAATACTACTCGTTTTTAATTGTTTTGTATTACTGTACTTGGACAGTATCGCCTTTCCCAGTACCAGCTCCTGGTGCGTCACACGCCCTATTTCCCTATGCAAACTTCTCCCGGGCCACTAGTAGCATTTAATAATTTATAGTGCGTACTATTCAACGATTTTCAATGAAAAAGAATTTCGAGAACCAGTTCGTAACTAGTCCATATGGACCGAACAAACCTATTGCACGCCGATGTCACTTTCGAACATTTCGGGCGCATTTTTATCACGTGTTTCGAGGGATATCCTACCTCTTGAGTCAGTTTTGTCCCCAGTTGAAACGCGATGTTTCCCTCGAGAGTGCGCAGTCTTCGCGTGAAATCGTCGGTTGTAAGTTGCTGCAATTTTCAAAAAATTGTACTTTTGAATTTTAAAATTTTCCATATTTTTTTCAGATTTAACAAACAAGGAGTCCAACCGCGCATAAATTCCTGAAGTGTTACTTTCGGATTAGGACTGAACAGTGGTCACTTCTTTCCGCACTCTTACTTTTCTCCCGACAAAAACAAGTCGTCGAATCGTCTTGACTGACACTTTCCATTACGCGGAGCAGTCTTTTCGTATTGAGGACTGTTCTCACAAACCACGTCAACTTTTCTAACAAGAATAGACCGTATAGAGGATATAAGACTAGTGAGAAATGGCGGGATCTGCCAAAATTCAGCGCTGAGAAATGGCGGGATCTGCCAAAATTCAGCGCTGAGAAATGGCGGGTCTGCCAGTATTCAACAATCCAAAAAAACGGTAGATATCGCAATAAATAATAAGTTGGATCTACTGTATTTGTCAATTGTCATGTTCATTGCAACATTGCCAAAATGAGTGTCTAAATATGATCCTTCCTGATATATTTGAGAAAAATGAAAGATTATGCCATAAATAGAAGTAGCTCTGTTCAGTTGACAGATTTTGGTACTTTTTTTAGATGCACTAGTCTTATATGGAGTTTCGGAATGAAACCTTGTGGGATCGATTACTATCTTAAAAGTAAGAAATATTCGGTGGTTCAAAACTGTTCAATAAGCCCCTATGATGTTATCTATTTTTACTTGATCTCTTAAACTGTATCTGCCCAAATTCAAATCGTTCGCTTCCGCATACGAAATCGCTACATTTTGCTCTATTCCTGTCAACTGTAGTTAGTAGTAATCCCCTCAAAGAGCTCGGTTTGTATCCGCCTTTTCATTTCAGTTACAAATCCATCCGTCGATCGAATTGTGACCAACACGAGAAACTACACTGACTTTGGTTGTTTGAGCACGTGCAAACAGTAATATTTGAGTCCCAATCACATTCGGCTTCATCATCGACATGCCCGGGCATACCCTTTTGTAGAAAACTCCTAGAAATATATTTATACGAGTGGAATTCACATGGATTTCCCGTGCATTCTCACGATGCTGTTACTCGATACCTCTCGTCTTCCACTACCTAGGTGTTAGGCAACACAGCAACGCTTCGCGAGATAGCTCATCAATTATTTCTTCTCATATCGGCTCTCCCAAGTCTTGGACCTCTGCTTCCCCTAGACTTTGCCCTCTGACTACTGTCCCTGATTCATTCGGTATTATTGTCGCATATCCTTGTGAGAATTCGCTTGTCGTGTTGTTGTTCAGATATTTGTCCGTGGGATAGTAGAAGGTACCAAATTCGTAGAAAACTCGCGCGATTTCCGCGCACTTTATCTTCTGCCCCTGACAGATTCGCCGCTATTTTCCTCTTTCTATCAAATCGAGTCGAGCTGAAACTTGCCCACGACTGGTGTTGACAGGCTCACTTGCCTCTGTAACATACATTTTCGTCCCGTGGACAATTTCATCCTTTAACTGGTCATATTTGGCCTAGAACTGGTTGGAGTTGTGCACCCAAAAAATAGCTGAAACAAATTTTACGCGGACATTGTCCACGTATATAGACCCTGTATTCTCCCCCATTTCCGCGCTATTCCTGCCATTTTTGCAACCTACGTGCAAGAAACACGATTTTGCGCTGCACCGTCTGTTTATCCTTCCCCGATGACACTTTTTCCTCGCATTTTCGAACGTTGCGGGTAAATTTCGACACGGCGTCGGAGCGTGGGAACTTTGGCATCTTCATCAACCACTCCACTGTGTCTAGAAAAGTCAGGAGGTCAACAATCATCGATGAAGAAAGCCAGTTTGCGATGATCAGTGAAGTTTGTGGCCGATTGGGTGCGACTTACAGTTCAGCGCACTACGGTGTGGTGCAAATACCGTAAACTTCCCAGGGAAATAACGTGGGATTCCCGTGGTTCGCGCGAGCAAAGTAACAAGCGCACTTGAATATATCTGGGAAGCACCACTTACTTTATTTTGCAATGAGTGACACTATAATTTAGTAACATTTTCAGTCGCAATTGTGTAGGAACCATTGAAACGATTCGTGCTTTGTACGACGTTCTGGGCAGAATGTGCAAACTGATTTCGAGCTGAGACCATCACTCATTTATATTTTGTTTTCGAAAAAATATCCGTTAAATAGACCAGAAAAATGTCAAAATGTCAAAAATTCGTGATGAGGTCCTCATTTACAGTCCTGGTTGTTTCCCCAATGAAAACTTTCCGGCCCGGCCGGCCCGGACGGGCCCAATTGGACCCATGCAATTTCTGGCGCGAATAGAGATAAATTCGAGACAAACTCTGTGCAGTCAACGAGCTCAAGTCATTGGTCATCGAATGTTATTGATTGAAAATTAAATTATTTGCTTTATTACGTTTCATTTCGTTGAAAGAAATGATTGCAAGGAAATGACTCTCGATAGAGATTGACGCAAAATATTACAGTATCTCTTGGACTTTTGCATTTACCACGAACTTATTTTTCATAGAACGAAATTTTCTAATGAATTTAAAATTACTAAAAAATAGTTATTTAAATTTCTGTTGACACTTACCGATGACGAATGACCTGAATTCGTTGACTGCGCAGAGTTTGTCTCGAATTTATCTCTATTCGCGCCAGAAATTGCGTGCGTCCACTTGGGCCCGGCCGGGCCGGAAAGTTTTCATTGGGGAAACAACCAGGACTGTATTTATTTTCGAACTCTCTAAATATCTGCCTCCATTTGCATAGACCAGAATGCCGTGCATTGGTCAGAGTGAGATCTAAGGGTAACACATTCGTTAGAAATCACAGTAAAATAAGTCTACGATTGTAGACTTCTCGGCTACCGAGCGACGACTTTATAAGTCTACTCGCTTCGATCAGAGGCAGGGGAGCGGCATTTTTTTAGACTTTTAAGTTGTCGCTCGGTAGCCAAGACTTCTGAAGTCGTAGACTTATTTCCCTCTGAGAACCACTCAATCATTGGCAATCTTCTCCTCTCCCACCTCTGACTCCTATTGCTTGACATGAGAAACTTCCTGCAGACATGAACAAGTTGCTGCTGTTCCTGAGCACCTAGCTGTTCACAAATCACCCTCCACTGATCCCTAAGAGCGAAATAGGATCATCGCTACCCCCATGACCCCATTCCCTCTCTGTCTTTTGCTCCTCTCTGTTGAGCTTCCGCTGTTTCCGATCCTCCTTTCCCGCCTCTCTCTCTCTCTCTCTCCGTCTCCCCTATGCAACTTCCCCCCTCCTTCCCACGAGCCAAAGGCCTATCGCATTACGGCTGCCATACCGCCTCTCAAGCCACTTACTCTTCACCTCTCGGGGTCTGTCGGATACGGTAGCGACAGTTATCGATCGAAAACTGATTGTTTGTTATCTCTTGCGAGGGTGTCGAGCATCTCTCGTTCGATCACTCTGTACCCGTCTGGAACCTCCCTTCTCTCTCTCTGTGATCCCGAGCAAAGACAGAGAGCGAGAGAGAGAGAGAGAGAGATTGACAACCTCTGATTTATCCTCTATCTCTCCTTGTCTTCTCCCCACGTGTTGTTAAACACTTCTGTGCGCGGGTTTCCCGTATCTTAGTCAGTATGTCGAGTGTCCCTCATGCTGTCAACCTTTTGTTCCCCGAGAGTCGCTAATTAACAACACTTTATCTCTCAATTGTATTCGTATCTTCTACGCCAACGTATCGAGCATTTTGAGCTCGATCTAATTCTGGCACTAGGTCGGATGACACATCATTCCACAGACCGGTCAACCTTACAGAAAGGGGTTTTGGAGTGAGAGATCGTGTGAAATGGAGAGGGGCTCTCTCACTTTTGCACACTCTCTCGCTCTAACCCTGATCTGTACGTTTGGAATCATGTGATGATCACCGACAGATGAGAACCGACTGGATGAGAACTAATTTTTTTCGAAAACAAAATTTGCTATCCAAAAACGTCTATTTCAATTAGAATCAGCCGTTGAAATGGCAAATTTTGTTTTCGAAAAAGAAATGTTCTCATCCGACGGTGATCATCCCACCTAGTGCCCTAATTCTAGGTTTCCTCATGAAGCATAGATCGCCCTTTGGGTGCACTCTGGCGTTGTTTTGCAGCCCATATCTTCCGTATTTTCGAGAGAGCGGTCATATTAATGACCCAAAATGCAAATGAGCCCGATAACTCGCCGAATATTGAGGGTGGGGTCATTTATTCGGTGATGAGTGCACTAGAAATTGACCTTCCGACGTTCCCCGAATCGAGCTCGCATACTTTTAATACTTTTTTCTCGTCCATGGAATAGCCTAATGATTCAGTTAGCATAATCGGCCGAGTTACATTAGAGCTCAGTAATCTACTCAAAGAGTTTATCCAGCTCTCATGTTGTGTTCTAACTTTGGAAGGTGCGATTTCTCACGCATATATTTTCAATGGTCACTCTTATCTAGCATGTCTTTTGAACATGGACACTAGACAACTTCACGCTCTGTCCTGCGTAAAGAAAAGTTAGGAAGTCCGTGCGCCACTTTGCATTGGGCCTCCATGTCACAGCTACTTATGTATTATTTCTTGTGTATTCCGACGATTCCGTCATATGTATAACTGCGTCACGCGCTGTCGTCCCCAATTGCTCCCATGAGGCGCAAACCGCTACAAAAGCACCGTAACCCGCGCAATGTGACTTGTCACTACGCCCAAAGTGGCTTCGTTTTCGCACTTATTTTGGATTTAAGCAGCCCGAAATTGAGTGTTTTCGCGCGGCGGCCGGCGAACCCGTGTTTTCGCCCATTTCGAGAGACTGTTTTGTGCACTAACTGGGCGAATCTCGAGGCACGACTTCCTGGTCAGTTGGGCAGACAATCAAGAGCGCAAAATGGGTAAATTGGCGCACTGTCTCGCCACTAACTCATTCTTGACAAAGTACTAGACTCGAGCAATGGTCTGGCCCTCTCAATTTTACATGCTCTCTCGCGCTGTCTGATCGATGAGAGAGCATGTATAATAAGGAGAGTCTGACTCCTATGCTCGCTGGTCTTCCCTGGGCAGATAGCTACGTTCTAGACGTGTCACTTGTCAGCGCGCTTTTCATAACCGCGAAACGTCGGCGACTTGTCACCTTTCAACTCATCATCGGACTCTCTCTCTCTCTCTCTCTCTCTCTCTTTCTCACTATTCACAGTTCTTGGTTCGACATTGTCTGTAGAAAGAAAAGATTTTGCTATGAAATTAGTTATGGGCCGAAAACATGGAGCCCTGTAGGAATGGATAAACCTTCATATCACGGCCACTGAATCCCCGCACGGTTCTCTGGTTGGATTTCGTCTTGAATCCGACAAGAACCGCAAAAAAAGCAGATTGATCATTGGCAGAAAGGTTCCGCCATTTTTCACAACAATCTCCCGAAATCCGAGAACCAATCCGCCCGCCTATGATTCAATAATCTCTTCCGCTCGTTTACCCGCGTTTCCGTTGCGCCGAAATCTCGCAGAAATCTGCCCTCCATAAAGCCTCAATCCGAGCAAGTGTCTGGCTCTCTCCATTTCACACGCTCTCTCTCACCGTCTGACCGAAGAAAGAGCGCGTCTAAAACGCCTCAATCTCTATTCTCTCTCTCTGCATTCTGGACAAGTACCAAGAAAACATGTCTGGACAGTCTGCTACCGAGACGATTGTACTGTATTTGTCAGTTTGCGATTGCTGTTTGCAACTGGCTATCGTATTCCACTACAACACTGCACGACAACACAAACTCTGTCCTGTTCTCTGTTATTGCTCTCGAAATGCAAATTGGCCGCCCCCAAATCTCCTCAATTTCTCACGCCGCAAAGTCTTCGCCGTGACCTAAGACCTTTCGCCGTTGGCCTCTCGACTCACTTAAACACAGCATCGAGTTGGCGCCGTGCCAAGAACATATTTCGTTGTCTGGCTCTCTTGTTTCACGCACTCTCTCACTGATTCCCTCTTTCTCTAACTTGTTCTCGCCGCTGCATGCTGTGTTAAATTGTCCCCGCTTTATTCTCCCCCCCCCTCTTTGGGGCTGAAAAAGGTGCGCCTTTCAGCCCTTTTTTTCTCAAAGGAAATTGTTGAGAAGTTTGAGCAAAGTTTCCCCCGACCAATTGTGAATTCAATTGAATCGGTGGCGAGGTGCAGAATTTGTGTGCAGAGAACTCATGACCATAATTCCCGGGGCCTACCCAAATTCTAGTGCGCCGCCAAGAACTTTCCTGTAGACTATAGTCTAGTAGGAGTTTGTCGGACTGGAATCTAGTCTGGTGAGTGTTTAGCATCGTCGGGTAGGAAATGGGGCAGTTCCGGCGGTGTTCGCGAGGTGCGAAAAGAACGATGGATCCATTCCACATACCAGCTAATCTTCCAGAGCACATGATTCCAAACCCACAGACCAGGGTTAGAGCGAGATAGTGTACAAAAGTGAGAGAGTCTCTCTCAATTTCACACGCTCTCTCACTCAAAAGGCCTTTCTGTAAGGCTGAGCGGTCAGTGGAATGATGTGAGAGAGGAGTCAGTGGTGAGAGAGTGTGTGAAAATGAGAGGGTATTGCCCGCTTTTCTGCAGTATATTGCCCATATTGTGTTAAAATTATTTCTGCACTCGAAAATCTCCAACAAATCTGGTGCCGCACGCGAATTTGCACCCATTTATCAACAGCGCGTCTGCTCCCCATTTTTGAGATGTATGCTCTTCCCCTTTCGCTATCGTTCAATCTTATTTCGAGGCATGCATATTCTCTCACGTTCCTCCAGGGAATACAGAGATGTGAGTGTTTTATATAAAAGCTGACTGTTGCAAAACGGCGTTTTACTTGCTCAAAGACGACAAAAAACGTGAAATGATCAGTATTCGCTGCAATAAGCAAATTTGCAATACATTGCGTTCAGGCAAAGTGCACAAATTAAATTAAATTATCACACTAACTCTAACTGTCTACCTGAATTCGCATAGATTCCCCAGAATGAGGTATTAACAAGTTTTTTTTAAAGCAAAGAAGGTTTGTGAACTTCTCGGAACTATCAGTAGCATTTCTACTTCCTCTTCTCGCATCCCCTATAACAAACGAACCAACACTGATGGACACTTCCGGAAACGGCACGTCTTTTGCCGCCTTTCCCTTGCTGCATTTGTAATCATCAACACTCTATCTCTCTCTCTCTCTCTCTCTCCCCGCCTCTCCCCTGCATTCCATTATTCTTGCAGCAAGCACATACTTATATCGCTCCGTATTCCATTATCCGTATTTTTACCCCTTGGTCTGTTGTTTCCCGCCAATCTTGGAACCTTCTAAGCCACGCAATCGTGGGCAGCCGCAAAACCCCTTCCCACATCATTTCGCAGAGCCGGCTTTCGGGTCATTACTTTGGTCCCTAGGCCGATCTCTAGATCTACGTTCCTCATTCCCTTCCTCCTCCTCTTCTTCTTCTTCTTCCAAAAATCCCCTCTCGATAGCTTCTCAAATTGAGATGGCTCATTGCCTCATAGCCTTGCCTCCGGCGTTCCCCATTTTTCGTCCATCCAATCTTTGCCTAGATCCTAGATTTTCACGGAGATTTCCCCCCCAAATCGCACGTAGAAATCCTTTGAAAGTGCGCCGCGCCGAAACCGCATCCGCCATGAGAAAAAGGCTGTGATTTTGTGATTTTCAGCGAACTTTAGAAGGTCTTCTCAATTTCAGTGGGTGGAAAGTGGGCACACGATTCACGCTTTAATCGAGCAGCGAAATTGGAGTAGCCCCACGAGGGAGAGAGAGAGAGAGAGAGAGAGAGAGAGAGAGAGGGAGGGAGGGAGAGAGAGAGACGCGTCTCGTGGTGCTGCAAAGATGACCTCTCACGACCAGGCAAACATTTGAACTTGCAAACTAGCCAACGACCAGAATGACGCTGGAAGTCACAAGTTAACTCACAACGTAGTGCAGTATGAAGTAAATTGCGGTATTTCGACTACACTTAATGCAACGATGTTGCAAGAAATTTAGCTACTAGCAAAATCAATTCAACAAAGCTGCTTCCGTGTTACCGTGTCACAAGTAAACTCGCAACTTATTGAAGCAATAAGTAGATTATGGTATTTCTATTAACCTTCTCGTACCGATAATCACTTTTAAAACCACCAAAGCAGTTCAGTCAAGCTTCTTCCTGGATACTCCCTCTCAATCACAGCTGTGCATCCGCATGCACTTTCCAAAATTGCCTTCCCGTATCCATTAACTTCTTTGCCGTTCTTTGAAGGCGCCCTGCATATACTCGGGATTGCCTTAGCAAGTCCTCAGAAGTGAGGGAAGAGATATCAGACTCTCCTCATTTTGCATGTTCTCTCATCGGTCAGACAGCGCGAGAGAGCATGCAGAAATGAGAGGGTCAGACCAGAAGAGGGAGAAGTAGGGGCTGAACCCCCTGCTGAGTCTCAACGAGTAGTGCAATCATGCGAGTCTTGACGAAAAGCCGCAATGTCGGACGGATTTCGTCGAACTTGTGACCCACTCGAGGGGCTATTTCCGGATTGAGAGGCGGGACAAATGCAAGCTGCATTAGTTATAGGTGTCATACCATTTTGAAGGCGCCAAAACTCTCCTCACTTTGCACGCTGTCTCGTGATTGGACTAATCAAGAGAGTTAGTAACGTGAGGAGAGTTTTGATCACGGCATGATCCGTTGCACGATCATCACCTGTCCCACTTTTTGCCGTATCCACTAGGAAAAACTAAGGATCTTTTGAGTTTCAAACTCTTGCACCAGCAATATGGAGTTTCGTCCTTTCGTTGTGATAGTTTCAAATTCGTAGAGTTTTGTGTTAGAGTATTATACAGCGTTTTGCAAGGAGATTACACCGCCTAGCCGTCTTTTCTGTCAGAGACATCGTCAGAGATCAGTGTTCTGAGGGGGAATGATTAATTGGCCACACAGCGGTGACTAATTAGACAGGATCTGAGCTAATTGGCAGTGTGAATCAGGGATGTGCTCATTTCCTTGGCACTGTCTGTTCTATGTTCTTCCGACCGTCTCCCAAGCGCGACCGTAGAGTTACCGGAAGAAGTTGTGAATGAGTTAGCGAATGACTATTCAGAAGTCTATCTTGAAAAACTTTTTGAAACTACTAGGCTATCTCCAAATCACTTCTAGCGTCACAGCGAACCCTGTGCCCTCTCCCTTACACACTGATCTCTCTGCGGACGTCTCTCTCTCTCTCTCTCTCTCCTCACTCTATCCATCTCTATTTCTCAACTCTTCCGAATCGTTTCTCCTCACCTATTCCCATCATAACTGCTCTATTTATCACACTTTCGCCAGGCAGACTTTGAAATAGTCAGTCGTTAGAGAGTCAGAGTCTATACGTTCCTAGAATCTCACAACATTCAAGTTTAGGTTAACCCTCAATTCGAGTACGGTATTTATCTTGACCCTTTTGCCTTGAGTTCGAAGATCCTCTGCAGGCGCATTTGCCTTGATGTAAGGGCAATCTGTGCCCGCATCTGCATTTGTCCTACTCACTATCACAAATTGGACTTTTTCCTGAACTTTCAACGACTCCTATTGAATTTCCTCTAAATTCGCTCCCGATCCCTCTCATCTTTATAAGGATTCCCACTTGGCTCCATAAGCACACGTCTGTTTGTTTCCTCCTTTTCTTTTTTTTTTGAAGCCACGACGGAGGTCCCATGATTTTCGTGGAAATACGATTCCACATGCGTTTGAATTCCCTATATCATTCAGCATTTGCAAAGGGCAGGAGTGCTTGTGACTCCAAAAGTGTTCGTAGAGTGAGAAAAACATCTCACAAGCGATATCATTACATCCTGGTTCAGCGAAGATTTCGTTGACTTTTGTGACTGTGATAAGACCGCCTTCAAAGATGGTTGTAATAGCATCACTTCGAATTAAATGCAATTCATTCGAGACCAAATCTCCAAAGACCGTAGTTGTTTTCCTCCCAAACAAGAGCTATGAATACAAAAAAATAGGCGCAGAGAGAAAGAAAAGGAATTATTATGATGATGTCTGGCAAATTCTCACACGAACAATCATTCCCTTCTTTTTCTTGGTTGTTTTCATCACCTCCGAGTAAACCAGACTCTCCTCATTCTACATGCTCTCTCATCGATCAGACAAGGTGAGAGAGCATGCAGAATGGAGAGGGTCAGACAATTACTCTCATTTCCCTATGGTCTTCTTGCTACGGTCTTCATGTGTCACTATATATCGGGTACACAACGAATTCTCACATCATCCGTCGTTGCCGCGCACTTTTCACACGACATACATTGTCGTCAGCCAGAAATGGATAAGGGCCGGGTATTTATACTACTCTATGTGCCGGTTATGGCTCTGGTTCCCGGAGCCGCAGCAACTTCGCACGTAGCGACAAATGCGGACTCGATTTAGCAGGAGATTTTTTTCGGGTTCCTGAGAGCGATTGGAAGACTTTTTGTGGATCTCTTTAGATTATTAGGCTTTGAAGTATTAACTAACTGGCATAGCGTTATGGGTTCGTAGACTTATAAGGCATTCTTTTGCGTGGTCGTCCCTATTAGGGTTTGAAGCCGTACCTAAACCAACTTAGACTTATGGGCTTATGGTCTATGCTGGTTAGGTGCGACGGTGTTAGACTTATGGGTTCGTAGACTTATTGTTGGACACAACTAGAGAGATTCGGGACGTTCCTTTAGTCGCCCCCTTGCTCTTATCCACACCATCCATCACTGATTTCTGTTTGCATCCTCTCCTTCTTCTTCTCCCCTTCACATGAACACTACTTGTCGCTGTTGAACATTCGAACACGAAGAACGGTTTATCGATCGGTTTCGCCCAATTCCCGCCCAAGTTACAAGTTTAAATCGGGCTTTCGCATCATCCAGTACTTAGTCGCGTTGATAGTCTCATAAACCCCCTTGGGGTCCTCCTATTTCGGCCCCCACTCCCTGCAGAATCAAATTAGCTCGTCTCTCTCTCTCTCTCTCTTTCTGGAATACGGGCACTCGTCCTTCGTATTTGTTCGTCGTTGACGGATTCGACCACCTTCTAAACAATTCGCCATAGTTCGTGTCTCCTGTCGCATGCAGAGACACAATCCATCTATCATCACTTGGTCCCTTATTTCCACCCCCGGGTACACCCCCAAATTCAGAAAATAACGAACCAATTTACCTATGACTGTAGCCATTTCTAACAGAACTACAGGGTAATTGTGCCATAGGTATACTGTTTCGCCCCCTAGCGCCTAAATTAGCGAAATAATTTGTATGGATGCCGCTTGCAGGCTATTAGTGCGAATTAGCCGAAAGTTGGGAGGAGCAGTAGAGACTAATGGACGTGTGGCTAGATTGGTCGGAGCGTTTGTACGTTGCAAATTGGTCTCTAATGGTCTCATGTTAAGCTAATATAAATGCCTGGCCTTCCACAAATCTAGATAAATTTTGGTCTAACCAAACTAATGGTTTAATTATTACTAACAAGATGCCAATTTGTAAGTAGATAATTTCCCGACCTTTTCCCTATTTCAATTTGTCTAACATTTCGACTGACTAGCGTCTGTCTATTCAATGTGAGACGTGGATACTCCACCATCCCTCAATGTGCGCGACGCGACTTGACATCTACTCCTTGAACTACGCGAGTCTCTTTTCTGTCGTAGTTTCTAGTGTAATCTACGTCACTTTCGAAACTCGTAGTCATGTGAGTACCGAGTTAACTAAGATAGCAGCACTAGAATAACCATAACAGCTAGATCTATTTCGAGCCAAGCTGTGAAATGCGCATTGTGCGTAGCTATCGTCATACGCAATCGCGCGCGGAAAAATTTCGCGCATTCATCGGAGCTCCGTCCTATTCCGAGCAGGAATATCATTCCTAATTCCTCCCCCACCCTCAACCCTGCGGGCCTTCCTATCATTAGCCCCGCGCTAACTAGCGAATCCCGACGTTGTTGCAATTTGTCGCAGATAGGATTTGCACTAATAAGTCGCTGCTCGTGGGCCAGATTTAGACACCGAGCTTTGAGGCTTCTTTGAGTTCGACTAGCTGTTTCAGGCGATATTCCGTGGCCGAAATGCGATTGTCCCTAACTGAAACCCACCAACAACACACGTTTCTCGGTCTCTCTCTCAAAGGGCTAAACCGAATTTGGCGCAGAACTTGTTGCGCCCCTCAGTAGGGTTAATAGCGGGGTTCAGTTTGTGTTTGCGTGTCCACAACCTGGTGGTTGTGTGTTTCCCCCTCCTCTCTTCAATGGTCTCTCGGTCCCTTGAGGGGCCGGCACTCTTCAACAAACTCCGCCCACTCGGCCGATTCGCACTTGTCGAGAAGTTGAGAAACCAGCGTTCCCAGACAATGTCGGACACTTTTCGACAGTTTATTTCTTTTTGTCTTACTGTACAACAAAGATTATTTGTTCGATAACAACTGTTTCGCTCCCTGCCTTCCCGCGGTCTCGCTCATTAATTTTCTCACTGATACTGTTGATATGGTTATCTTACGCAATGTTAACGAAAGAAATGACTCTCAATAGTGTTCGAACGCTCTTTTTTAAAGGAAATTCAGATGCTCGTCAAACTCTTTCCGCCCTTTTACTTCGTGTCTTGCTCTGTTTCTCGGTCACAAATCTCGCAATTTCGGCGCTCGGTCAATTTGATCCCCTTTTTTTCTTCTCTTCGTCTCTCTCTCTCCTTTATTCCACCATGTGACCGCTCTCCTTCGCTTCCTCATTTCATTTATCCAAGAGAGCCCGAGAGATTCGTGGCCCGTCTTTGAAACGAGGGACGGCTGCTGCCGCGTTTTTGCACAACTTTCTCAACTCATATCTCAAACGTTTAATGATGCCTATCATTCGTATAAATAATGCGCTGAAATATTTCACAGACTGAAAAATATCTATGATGCGCTTCTGCAAATAGCCGTATCATTCAGCCCAATTTCCGATTGCTCGTATGCACCTATCATATACATCATGTTGCGTGATTTTTTTAAAGAAAATGCCTAATTAATAAAAACGTAATTAACATTGTAGAGGGCGTGTCCACGCAGTCACATCTCACCTCTCTCTTCTCTCCCCTCCCCCCAGTCTGACACTGACAGACGAGACAGAAGAGAAGTGGATGGACTGCGCATTCGGTGAGGCAAATTTCACTCCAGAAAGGGGTCAAGGCGAGAGAGCATGGGAAAGAGAGAGAGACCACCTCGATTTTACACGCTCTCCCCCTTTCTATAGGGTTTGTCCGGCCTGTAGAATGATGTGGATAGATAAACATCACGATCGAATTACTCGTGCATCCTCGACATAAAAGTATTTTTTCAAACCGTCGTGATAGTATAGTGGGAGCATAATAGTGCACTCATATTAACAGTACACAGTTGTGTACTATCATTTTCATGCTCTTGACTGCTCATTTCGTGCTGCCTATCATCCCATTTTCAATTATCATCCTTATCCCATACGTCCAATTTGACACTTCTTCCTTATCTAGTCGTTTCCAGCATCAAAATCAGCCTCTCACAAGTGTTTACCACTCGAAAACAGCAGCATATTCAACGAAACGCCGCGAATATTATGCATTTTCCCATGCGCGTATTTTAGAGTCTGATGGATACATTCAAAATTCAATGTTCTTTAGTCTGCGAGACGTGCGTAACGCGAGGATTTCCGCATGGTATTGTGTAGTGTCTGACGCTCAACCGAGCCGGCTGAGATAATGCTTGAACGTGGGAGGGATCCTCTTATACACTCAGATGTCATATATGGCTCCTGAACTGCGTTTGCATGTCATATATAACATACTGTATGTAATATATGACATACAAACGCAGTTCAGGAGCCATATATGACATACATTTTTCTCTGTGTATTCACAATATCCAACGCCGCTGACCCCTTTCTGGAGCGTCGATTCACTGTTACGTTTGTGATCATTCGGGAATCTCACACCGTTAGATGAGAGATCTCCCAGCTGGTCGGGAGGGAAACACCATTATATCCAATCAGATGCGCGTTTTTGCTATGCGACGTTAATTTGCCTCCGTGATAATAGGAATGAATTTTTAGAGATTCCTTCTTTTACTTGCCATTACTGCTCTATACAAAGTTCAGTCTGGCCATTTCGAGTACTAGTAATCATCTAAGGGCACACTTTTGATCGAACAAATCTGTCATATTTTTTTCCGGAATACCTGTGTCTTTTCATGTTCTTAAAATTGTATCTGGCCGACAGTCCATTCGATAGCGAGTCGTAGATTTTTTAGTTGTTTTCGCGCGTAACTATCCCGAAATAGTCACTTTCTTCCCACGAACTTCCCTGGGGCCTGTGTCTTCCTCTTCCCCCCCCCGGCGAAAACAGTACATTTTCTCACGATTGTCCATGCTAATTGGCTAATTAATTAGTGCTAATTAATAAATTCAGAATAATCAAGAATGAGGACTGATCTCGTGCAGTGCAAGGCCGCCACGTACAATGTAACGGAGATTGGACTCGAAGAGGCTGCGTCAGTTAATTAATTACCTAATTACTACTTAATTACCTTATTATTATAGCTTATTATTATTGTTAAAGATAGTGGTCGATTACAAGCAAAACAACGACGCTCACTGAACACGCCTTTGTTCACTGTTCATCATTATCATGTCCAATAACCGTCGGAACCGCATCGAAACATCCAGAAAGGGGTCAACTTTTTTCTGAAATGAAACCGGAAGTCCTAGAGACACTTTCTGATCCTTTGTTGCCACTAACAGTATAGGGGGCCTTTGTCTCCCGTAACAACTGCCGCCTTTTTGGAAGCGAAAATGTTGAAAGGAGTGATGTGCACTGGCGTCCCGCAAAGACTGGGCGCCGGAGATCAGAGAATCAAAGGAGCCAAGGCACCTCAAGCGCGCCCACGTACGCTCTCGCACAATGGCCTTTCAGTCCAGAAGCAATTGTTAGTACTGCAACAGCTTAGGACATTTTGCAGGAATGTCAATCGATAATTCCGAGTTCTTAAGGAGAATAAAAATCGATAATTGCAGATTTCGCAGCTTCGAGAAGATTGTGACGGGGTACATGTCCGTGGCCTGCGTCATCCTAGGCACGATCGGCAATCTGTACGGCGTCCGCTCCGTGCACATCACCAATTTCGACAAGGTGAATCGAGGTTTCACTCTAATCATGAAAATGGGCCGTCGTGAGGCGGTAGGTGTAGGCAAACAAAGCGTCTCGAGCTCATTTCGAAGCAGTTCCTTGTTTTGAACAAAGGGCGTTCTAGCGCTCACTTTAATATTCACACTTTGTTCCATAATACACGCATAAAGCGCTCGGAAATTGCGTCGTGAGTACGTGGATTTCAACACTATTTCCTCCTTTCCCACAGTAACCTAGGCCATTAACGTTGGTGTGGAATATGTGACTTATTGCTAGAGTGACGATGTTATTCTCTATTCGGACACATCTCTTCTCTATCCCATTCCATCGTCACTAAAAGAGTCGGTGCTCACCAAAAGTCGGGTGTTTGCTGTGGGGGGGGAGCCTTCCTTCTCCCCTATGGGGAAACTTCCTCGTGGGACCGACCGCTATCACCTTGAGAAGAGGGGAAACTCCTCTCGCTCCCACACTGTGAAAGACGATACTCCTCTCCTGGTCTCTCATCGTCCGAGAGAGAGAGAGAGAGACGGCAGGAATTGTCTCCGAGGATCCGCTTACCCGTGAAACTCTCTGAGAATACTCGTGTAACACACACACACGCCGTCTCTTCATTGGCCATAGTTCCTCGTCATGCGAAAATATGATTAGATCCTTCTCTAAAAACAGAGAGAGAGAGAGAGAGAGAGAGAGAGAGAGAGATTCCTCGTGACAGAAATGGAGCAGCGTTCCTCTCCACATGAGGAACTGGACAGGCCGGATAACAACCATCTCCTACAGAAGTGACTCTTCTCAGCGAAAAAAATGGAAGGAGCGAGATTGCATGCCGTGATTTCCTGTATTTTTGCATAGGAGGGTTGTCTGCTGACGCGAATGTGATGCGAGACAGAACGGGACGTTAGTTATGAATTCAAAAACACAGTATAATAATAAAACGTTCCGCTCCTAAATAGATACGGCTGCGGGAGAATATGAAAGAGCAAGAGACACGCAGAGGTATAGGAAGAGAGTACACCCCCAGTAGTCCATTTCATGAAAGTAGCATTTAAAATTTGTAATAGTATTCCCCCGATTCGGGGGACGGTAAACACTCGATTGGTTCTTGTTAAGGAATAAGGTCGCGGTAATCAATTTACAGTAGCACGCAACTAGGCTTGATGAAGCAAACGGTTATGGTAGTTGAACGTTTCGTGATACGGTAATGCAATGCTCAACCTGCATTTTTATAATACGGAGTGTGTTTTGTGTTTCTTCAGTCCACATTGTTTCACAACTGGGCGCGTTTTGTGTGAGTAGCCCGCTTGTTTTGTTTGTTTTGCGACAAAGAGGCAGGAAGGCTTTTGAGAAAGCCGAGCACGAGGGGAAAGCGGTTAGAGAGGGGGATTAGAGTAAGGAACTTAGGCCTTATCTTAGAACTTAGTTAACTTAGAATGACTTCTTAAGGACCTTAGAGGCCACTCGATCTCCGTACCGTAAGTTCGTTGTGGCGAGTAACGTATTTTCGTCGTTCATTAGTGGGAAAATATGTTAGTTTTCCCAGGGGCGCCTGTCAACAATACAGTACGGCCACCTCAGGATACAATACTGTAGGATACAAATATCTGTAGTACACTCACAGTAGTCAAATTGATCAAAATACGCATGGTCTGTGAATTGCTGACGTCGGTTGACTTCAAAGAGGGAAGTCTGGAATAATCAGGGGGAAGAGTTGAAATACAAAGGAAAAACGCCGCCCTTATAATCTTGCACAGAAGCTTACTTATGCAGTTCAAGAACCATTTATGGGGGCAATATTAGCCTCGTGACATAATGCTCCTTCTGGTACAAAGAATTGTTGGTCTTTTAGCAAAATCATATTATTTTTATAAGTTTTAAATTTTATTAATCGTTCAGAATCGCGGTGTCGTTCTGGCAGTGTCCGTGCTCGCTCTCGCTTTCTGGGACACGGCCCTGCTGTGGTGCGCCTTCTTCTACTACGCCATCAAAGTGGTAAGGCATTTTCCCATTTTACGTAAATCATCAAAACTGATTCCACTAGGGACCTACATTTACGAATTGCATTTTTAACCGATTCTATCTGACTGTGACGTAATGAGTACCGTAACCATTCCAGGTGGATCCGATTCCGGGTCAGAGTCAGCATCTCAATCTCATCACGCCCTGCTTCCATGCCTTCAGTCAGATCGCAAACACGGCGTCGGTAAGAAATGTTCAGATTTCTCTAGATGATTTATTCTGCCACCCAGTAATGTCACCTCGAACGCTAATCTTCTTTGCGTGAACTCTTGAAGATGAAAGCTGTTAAATTTTACTAGGGGATAGTGCACGCCCACCTTACTGTCCAGGAGCACTATCTCAAAAGAGAGCAATATTTTCTAGGTTCGCCGAAATGCGCACGCACTTTGGACACAGGAATACGCGATTTCCCTCGCATTCTCGGTCAAATTTCCGCTAGAAGAATCGCATAATCAAATATTTACCCGATCTTTCTCCTCTATATTTTCATCCCCACCCTCTCTACATGAAATCGTCTTCTGCGCTGCCGGTTCATAATCGCATCAACCGCCAAATCTCAGGGCGAATTCAGTGTCTTCTGGGGAAAAAAGTACTCGAAACCAGGGAAACGGGTGCGGGCGTGTGGCGCGCTTATTCGGTTAAGTTGCGCGCGCTGCGCCCCCAATTTGGCCCATCTTTGGTGGCCTACAAAAGCAAGCAATCGAATCGAACAGAGGAAGGAGGAAGAAACATTTGAAATGCGCGAATTCAAAGTTGATTTAGGGACACTCCCGACGATTTCCCTACGCCTACTGGCGTTGAACCAAGTAGAGAAAGAAAACTTGCAGATCACAGGAACAAAATGTAAAATGTTATTTGGATAATTAAGTGAGTACTTTTAGGTGTGTGCGTGAAAAAAACTACGAAAGCGTTTAGTTTTTTTTAAAGATTCGTGGGAGAATAGGAAAGAAGAGATAATTAGCGGAGCATGCGAATGTGCGAACCAGGAACTAAACTAGAGTGGAGTCTGACGATTGCTGGAGACGACATAAAGATGATGGGATGAGAATAGAAGAAAGCACCTGAATGCTCCTAGAAAAAGCATGAAAACCTTTCCAGCAAAGCAGAGCAAACTACGGTACATTTGACAGATTGCTAACTGACTGTTTTCTCAGATCTGGTGCGTCGTCGCGATCACGTGGCAGCGCTTCATGGCCACTCGTGACCCCTTCCGCATACGGTAACTTGATCGACTCTATCAATCGCGAACTGACTTTTACCTAGATCCGCCGCGTTACTACAGTCGTTCCGCGAGCGGCGCACCTCGTCCATCTCATTCTACGCTTGCTATGCGAATCGACGACTGCTCGGGTACGGTAGTTACAGTATTTTTTGGGACATAAAGTCAGTCGTCGATGGAAAGCTATTGTGCGGTTACAGTATGCCGCTGACGATTTCGTGCCTAGCGATCATCGTGAATCTGCCGGCCTTCTTCGAGATTTCCGTCTCCTACTGTTGGCAGATAGTGGATGGTGTGCGTGTCGTAAACAACCAGGTATACTGCGGATGGCATACTGTAGAATGAGTACTGTATATCGATCAAAATAATTCTTAACTATAATTAGTTAATTAATCGATATTCAGCTGCGAGTCAACGAGCTACGCACGAATCAGACGTACACCCTACTGTACCGGACGATGTTTCGCATGCTCATCACCAATATTGGACCGAATACGCTCATTGTTGGTGAGTGATTTTTTCACCATATTCTGTGACATTCGGCAAAAAGAGAAAAAATTGGCAAAAAATATAGAATTCCATGAACATCATAAGGATAGGTAGAGATCCTGGGCATTCCACGAGCACATTATTATATTCGTTAAAAAAGACGAAACGAAGCTCATCTATGTAGAAAACGAGGCCATTTCGTAGTTCTTCCTGTTTTCTTTTCCTTCAGTCAAGTGACTTAGTTGTAAAATCGATGTTTAAGAAGAATATAATTGTGATTATAAAAAAAATTAACAATTACAGTGCTGACGGCGTGGATGATCATCATTCTCAAGGGAAGCAATCGATCGCGTGAAAAGTTGTTCCGAATGACTGACAGTCTACTGGACAGGTGAGTACTCCAGAAAGGGGTCGGGAGAGAGAGAGCGTGCGAGAGTTAGAGAGATACTCCCACTTGGGGAATCTTGTTGGCCGTTTTACCCACAAAACAAGAAAAGTTTAAACTACCTCTAAAATCAATAATTTGTCAGATATTCGTCGCGGGAGATGATGCAGACGATTGTATCGATTATTCTCGTCACCAAGTTCCTACTCTTCCGCAGTCCTTCATTCTTGGTAAGTGACCGGTTGTGTTTCATAAAGAATGCTAAAGAACGATTCTGTATGTGGCAACTGATCAATAGTAGTTCCGTATAAAAAATAACAAATCACTTTTCTAAAATTCAGAATATGCCGCCTCAAAATTAACGGGAAATTACATTCATTTCCAGCTGGACATTGCGGAGTTGACACTTACTGACGACATCAAGGACCATTACTACAAGGTAAGCTGATTTTCCACATTCTTCCACAATCCGGACAAACCTCTTTGAAGCGGAAAAAAGAGGGGATACGTACTCTCTTTCGTTCACATACTCTCTCGCTTAGACACCATTTCAGAAAAATATAAGTACAAAGTCCATTAAATGGTGCTAAAACACAACTCTAGCAGTTCATGGCCACAGTCTCCATCTCCAACTTCTTCATTCTGCTCAACTCGGCGACCAATTGCATCATCTTCCTCAAGGTGCGGTAGGCAACCGTAAATCTATCGATAACTGACCAATGATACCGTAATTCAGGCGTCCTCTTGGCTCAACGAGAAGATTAGTGAGAGGAAGACAATGAAGAGGAAGAAGACCGTCACCGATTCATCGTTAGTTAATTACTAATTAACTAATTACTTTTTTTTAAATCAGACGATTATGTGGTCTCTTGACAGTAATGTTATATTACCACGAGTCAATATTTAAATAATTAACATAAATATTTTATCAAATGTAGTCTTCATTTTCAGTCAAGCCTTCAGTCGCGACCGCTACACCGTACTCAACTCGACATGGGAATCGGCCAAGAAGCTGACCAACGACCAGATCGGATATACGGTAAGTGGAATACTATCGAGGACTGATAGTCTTTCGAAAACCATGCACGCAACCAATCCAAATGTGAAGAAAAGTACACGGAATTTATGCGAATCAAGAGGGATTGGAATTCAAATCAGGTGCTGTACTCGATGATTCGCAAGCAGCCCTCGCTGCTCGACCCAATGAGACCAGCGGCGTTCGCACCCGGTGAGTACGCGTTTCTGCGAGACCATGAAGGTCTGATATCACTTCTCTTGATGCAGTCAAAACTTGCACAAAAGGCGAAAAATACAGACAATAGGCGTTGCGTCCCGCGCCCTAATCAACAAGGCTCACTCTTACAATGGACTAGCAAAGATTGTTACTGATATAGAGTGTTCGAATCTGGGAAGGCTGTGTACACTGTTTCGCCTGAATTCGCAACGACAATGCTCATTTGCAGGGGGTGAAACACACATCGTCACTCTCATAGGCCTTCCTGTGAAACGCAGCTTCGACTTTATGGCCCAGGCCAAATACCAGGTGCGAATTGCCCACTTCCGGTTCAAACTTGGCCAGTTCCCGGTGCGATATGTTAACTTTCCAAACTTAACGTTTCCAGGAAATCGCTAATCGCATCACTTCGTTCATCGAGGAGCTCATCAAAATGATGATTGACGGAGCTCCGGATTCGGTTAGTGAGGGTGGTGTTTTCCTAGCTTGGTATCAAGTTATTATCATCTTGGTGAAAACTTGGAGAGCAATAGAGGCAATAATCAACATATTTTTACTGAGAATGAGTGTTTTTAGTGTCTCCAAGCGCGAATTCGTCGAGCGGGAGCCATTCACCACACTCATCGAGTCAAGATTTCGTCGACCGTTTGGAAGGAATTCAAGGCATCTCTGCTGCTAATCATTGGAGAACTGGACTATGACACACCCAAGGTTCGCACTTTGATGACTTGCAAGTTCGCAAAATCCCTCTCGCAATTTGGCAGGAACACCGTGAATACTGGCTAACAAGAATGTTGCAACAAATCGATTTTTAAATTTGAATTTAAATAGTATTTTCAGGAGCGCGACTACGCTCTCGAAACGTGGAGCAGTTTCATCTCTTTCATCATAAGAGAGATGAAATTGGGAGTCTTCGCTTGCGACTCCTTCGGCCCCGTGAGTGTTGGGTCCTGAGCGGATACACTCCGCCGTTCCCACACTCTCTCACTGCCAATCGATTCCCGTGACCTACCGTACCCGCTACCTCCCCGCATATTACTCCTATCTCTGATTATCCCTACGACGGGTGACCTCGTGGACTCCCCGGATCTCATCCTGTATCTAACCACTCGAACGACATTTTTTTTGTAAATCGTTTTAAAAATTATCTCCCAATATTTTATTCGTATTTGTGTGGTGCTACGGTGTACATATTGCATTGAAGAGTGGCAATTTTTGTAATTCTCACGCGGTTTTCGCAACCCCCCTACTAAAGTTCGGTGAGTCTATTTCGCAAGTACCGGTTGTTCGATGACGAGTTTCCACCCATTTTAATTGTTTTGTTGTTTGTCGTCCCTAATCTGATTCATATTTGGGAGAAAATCGCGTTGTGACGCGAGAAAATGTGGCAGCAGAAAATTATGGAAGAATAAAGATTCTTTGACATGTAGGCATTTGGGATTGCATGGGAGAATTAATAATTCAAAAAAACACTAACTATTAAACATCAATCTACTGCAGTAAAGACAGTTTTTGCCGTTTCCAGTAAGCTATAATCGTTAATTACACAGGTCCTTATAGTTTGCTAGAAGATCGCAAAGTATTACAACAGCCCCTCTCACGAGAGAAAACAAACGTGCGTAGAGGGGAAGTGGAAAATTAAACTGACCCTCCTGTAGTCCTTCCATTCCTTCACAGCGAAATCGTCGTACAGCTTGAAGTGGATGAGATTGCGCTCGAAGATTTCCACGGTGTCCTGAAACTAATATTAATCTACATTTTCATAAATATATTTTAATTTATTTTATAAAATATGATTACCGCTGCGCCGGGGACTTGATTCATGTGGAGCACGAAAGCGGGAGCGTTGTTCCTGCAAGAATTTTCTCTCATTCGACCAATTCTCCAGAAAGGGGTTAGAATCAACTAAATGGATCTATCCTACGTTAACTTAGTCTCTGTGGCTTTATCCCATTCTGGAGAAATATCTATGCTGTGGACATGCCATTATTAACAAAAATTTGAAACTGGAACTATTGACATTTTCCACCCCTCGGTTTTTGCATCTTACATTCATGTTCGAAAAATATTTAATCAACTAACACATTCATCTCATCCCACGTGTTGGGGTCGTATACGTCCTGGTCGGAAAAATACTCATCGAAGTAGATTTCTGCAAGGAATGACTTCGCTCCTCCAGAAAGGGGTAATAGACCAGAGATCATGAAAAAGCGAGAGATGCACTCTCTCACGCCCACGAACTTTTTTGGATTAGTTGTGAGAAATAATTAGTATTTGACATAGGCGTTCGTGAAATGCCTACCTCTTCCATATTCGTTTACGAATATTAACGAAACAAGAAATAACACTCTTTGTGTATTCTCTAAATTTCGAATGATTTTTTTTCCATTTCTAATTAAAACTACTCCAAAAATATATGTATACCATTGGCGTTTCCATTCTTGGCACACTGCCAATTTGCCTCGTCTACTCCTCCAATCTGCGTATCTCCATCGAGGTAGATCACTCCGAGCTCGGGCAGAATGATCTCACTCACCTATATAATTATAAGTATTAATTAACTAATTATCAACTGGTCATAGACTGTAGATTTTTCCTAATTAGTTTCCAAGTTCTTGTCCGTATTTCTAGGTTTATGGCGCTTCATGAAACTCATAGTGGTCGAAGTGGTGTAGTGGTCTGATGCTGCGCAAATTTCATGGGTGGAATTCCACCCTCTGAGGGTGGAAAACTCGTGTAACTCAGCTCAAACTGGACGAAATCTCTCCAATCAAAAAGGAAAATGTTCCAAACGTGGCTTGCAATCCCTATATCAAGTTTGGAAGTTGTAGCTTCACTAGGAAAAAAGTTATGAAAGGGTGCATAAAACTGTTTTGCACCTTGCACCCCATGAAATTTGCGCAGCATAAGGCGCCCTCCCAGTTTCATCCCGTTCCACACCGGGGTTCGATTCCCGGCTGTGCGTACAGCCACTGCCTCACCAAAGCGGCGCTCGAATGAGTACAGATTGGAAGTGGTGTAACCAACCCATAAGTTGTGAATTGAAGTGGAAATAGAATAACTGTATTACGAACATCGAGTGGTCGATCGAGTACTGCTAAGACAGGAGATGCACCGTTGGTGGAGAAGGAAAGAATGTCGTTGTGGCACGGAACTGCAACAATTATTCATGTTAGCCTTTTTTTAAATTTCATTGATATGAAAGCGCGCCTAGTAGCCCAGTAGTAGCCTAGTAGCTAGTAGTGCCTAGTAGCGCAGCCTGCACGGGTATTCTGCTCTGGAATTCGCATCATTTTAAATTAATCGTTTCGAATGCTATACTCTGTTGACATATTGAATTAATCGATTTGAACTTTTCAAATAATGATAAATATGATGACCTCAAAGGGGTAAAAATTAACCAACTCTGATCGTCGAGATAGTTCCTCTTATCGGACAGCTGCGCGTTTTCCCTCGGCATAAATCTTCTCGTCTCACTGAAGTCGACGAGAAAGAGAAGGAAAATAACGAAAAACTGTCTCATTCTAGAAAAGAAATTACCGAATTTCACTGATTTGTCGATCAAAATTCAAGAAGAAACGACAGCACATGAAAGAGCTGATAATGAAATACACACGAACCGAACTTATTACGCGACAAACTACAATTTATCTGTGATTTCAAAATAGGAATTAGGGGAAATATTGATTTTTCAGGAGTGAGGGAACGGCAGAGCTGGCAGAGAGTGGTAGTGAGGCCAGGTGAGCACGCAAGTCGATTGGAACGAAACATAAACAATTGACGCATGTTTAGACTTGCGCGCTGTGACGGTGCGAGGGTAGTTTAGGTTACCCAGGTGGTTACCCCTTCCCTCCTTCGATCGTTTCACTCTCTCCGTCACTACGGGGTAAACTATGTTTTGCGTTAAAATACCTTGAGGTGATTGGCTTTATCAGGGCGCTGAGCACCTACCAGACAAAATAAGTAACGAAGATGAGAGTAGTCAAAAACTTGTGTAAACTGACAATCACGAACGGGTAAGAAAAAGGGGGAAATTGGGGCTGGCGGGTACCGGAGGGGATGGAAGCCTAAGGAGCCTAAAAAGCCTTCTGATGTCCTTTCTCGTCGGCCCTGAGCGATTGCTGTCCTCGCGATCCTGTAACGTAAAGATAAATTAAGAACCATCATATTATCCCTCCCCTCGTTAAACCACCGAGTGTATCTAGGGGTGGTGGGTGTTGGGGACTTTTAGGTACCGCGAAAGCCAGAATGGCTTGAGCGAGAGAAACATCGGCCATTTGTGCACTGGCTGAGTATCGACTGCACAAATGACCGGCGCACAATTCAAAAGCCAATATTCACCTCAAGGTATTTACACGCAAAACTACACATTGGATAGTATCTCCCTATTCCAAACACAAAGTCGCTCAGAACCAAAGGGGTTTGTGGAAAGTTAAGAATGTTTCAGTACACACTGTCTCGCCCCTCACCCCACTCTTGATGCTTCACTGAGCTTTATGGAATCTTTCCTACACTTGCATTGTCACAAAATTATGCCTTATCTGCTTTAACTCACCATTCCACGCATTGATAAAGTGGCTCAGTAGAGAAGAAATAAGTGAAACTTTGTAAAGTCTACTTTTTTCAAACAATCCCTCTCGCTTCTAGCCACTTTTATCGTCCGTGACCCATTCTGGAGGGTTTACTCTGCTGTATGACATATTTCCTACTCTTTCGTTGTCATAAAACCATACTTTATCAGTGCCTATTTCCGTGTCAGGCTTGTAACAATTGAAGTGAGTGTGTACATTATTGAGAGAAAGCAGTCTGAGCGTCGCGGGAGAGATCAAACTACTCGAATTTGAGTCGATATTGATTAGAAATAATGAATTTGACAAGGACATATCGATCGATATTGCATCAAAATGGGGGCGAAATCACAGTTCAGTCAGTGGAGAAGTCACAATTAGTGAAGGAACATGAATTGTACATGCATATTGGGGTCCAACGTGAACAATATCGTTCGTGAGGGTAGTGGAGCAAGTTGTTTATCGTTTTGTGGTCATTCTCGGGTCATCTTCTAAGCTCGAATGGGACTTGAAATCGCCTGCTTCTCGTTGGGCTGAGGGGTGATCACCTGAAAATTGAGGGTTAATTAAATATTCATTATTAAATGTCGCTATAATCATGCACTCATTTACACATTTTAGTGATTTCAAAGCAGAATGGACACACAGTTAAGCTAAAAAGGGAAGAGTTGCGTTATAAAAACGGGGAATGGGAATGCTGAATACCTTGTATCTGCACTCGATTCCCATGTAGAGCAGTGCGATCTGAGCGAGCGAGAAGATTGACTGCATACCGAAGAGAACCTGAACACGACGAGGGAATTATCGATTCGTATTTTTTCAAACTTTAAATTTGTCCTCATTTTATCGTTTTGGAAGACGAATGGGTCAATATGAGACGGGGCGGAACTCCACAGATTCGTATCCAACTCACCGTGGTGGCTCTCAGTCGAACAAAGTACCAGAAGCTCGCGTCCTGGAACTTCTGCGGCACGCCATTGTATGCGTAGTAACTACAAGAAGTGATTTATCGATCGAGCATTTCCTCAAAATTGGATTGTTCACCGCGATTTCACTTTCACCTGCATTTGAATTGTCAGCCTAATTTTAATCACAAATATGATTTATCATAAGATCATACACTCAGAGAAAAATTACTTCGCCATGCATGCGAGTTAATGATAAAAATTACTTAAGCTCTCCACACTTCCCGTGCTCTCTCTGCAAAAACTAAGTAATTTAATCATTAACTCGCATGCATGGCGAAGTAATTTTTCTCTGTGCGTATATGAGA
This sequence comes from Pristionchus fissidentatus, assembly GCA_036245785.1. Classification (NCBI taxonomy): domain Eukaryota; kingdom Metazoa; phylum Nematoda; class Chromadorea; order Rhabditida; family Neodiplogasteridae; genus Pristionchus; species Pristionchus fissidentatus. The sequence continues at coordinate 7,328,428 of BTSY01000001.1, forward strand.
TCAAAGCCACTTTGTATTCAAACGTCGCATCAGATGAAAAAGGTGTCCGAAAACTTTTGACCTTTTGACTTCTGTTGGTCCCCATCTCGATATTCACGGAAAATGATGTTAGGCAAAAATCTAGCTATTTTCGCTCACTATCTTCTTTTGCATAAGTTGTTCAAATAACAGCGTGTGATGTTTGGGGGGAAACATATGGTTGTGAGTCATATGACGGATTCTCTACGAAAACAAGCTTATGCAAAGTTGGGACGTCGCAAAGGCAAAGAGCATGCGAGTAGGCGGCGGTCGGGTACCACGAGGTCACTCTTTGGCATTTTGCCAAAAGAAGCTAAAATATGCACGCGGTTTTTGCAGCTTTCAGGAGTTCGGCATTGGTAGTCAATTTCATTAATACTTTTGAGAAGTTGTAATGAAACTGAGGAAGTAGCGCTGTTTTAACGTCAGAGGAGCGCGCAAAAGAAGCTGGAGGAAGAAGGATTCGAACCAACGACCTTCCGCTATCTAGAGGAATGCTCTACCACTGAGCTATACCGCCGATGGTGCGCGTTCCTCTATCTCGTGATGTGTCTCGAGGGCGCGGGCAATGAGTACTCTTTACTCTTTACAAAGCAGTTAGATGCTTGCAAAGCGAGCTTCTCAACGGGGATTGCATATTTGAGGTGAAATCGTACCCGATATTGAGTGAGAGTTGAGCAGAGGTGAGTGAGCAGAAGGCGAAGGCTATCGAAGCGACGGTGAGAAGGGCGGCGTGCTGTAAATGTGAATATTATTGATTATTGAAATTTCATTAGCCACAAAATAAAGGAAAATCGATAATTGAAATTATAATAAATATCTTACCACGACGGCGATGAGGAAGGGATGGCGGGAGATGAAGTTCTGCAAGAATACAGTATGAATTACAGTGTATCAGTGAGATCGTTTCCATGTTTGGTACTTATTCCATTTGCCGGACCAGGCAACCCTGGTCATTCATCGCATCGCTGTGTGAATCTAGCGGTCACCTCTCATTCACCCCCCCCCCCCCCGATAGGTTGCTTAGTCCGATAAAGGGACGACGTGACCTATGCTCATCAAATGACCGATTTCAACGATAACATCTCCCACCTGGAATCCCCTCGGCATGTTCGGAATGGCTACGGTAAGCACGGCGATCGCAGCCGCCAGAAGTGGAGCCGTGAAGAAGATGACGGCGTGGTGCGGATCGATGAGAATCGTCTGCAATCGGGGTACTGTATCACACATAATAACGATCGATGACTACTACAATATACGCACATTGAATCATGACAAAGGATCACCAAGCCCTACTGTAGCTTTCCCCCAGTCGTCTGTAATCGAAGCACCAGGCTGCCAACCAATGGGGGCAAAGATCAAAGGACCCGCGAGGCCCTACCGGGGGATTCGTTGGGGCCCAGTGTGGCGCCCTTTTTGTTTGGAAAAACAAAGTACCTCGTCATGAGAAGTGTAGTACATCTTGTTGAGCACGATGAAGTCGAAGATGGACGAGGCGACGCACAATTGGGCAACCGAGATTATCTGAAGGAGTATAGATAAGTTAACGTCCTCCAGAAAGGGGTCAGGGCGAAAGACTGTGCGAAAATGAGTTTCCCTATCACGATCACACGTCGCTCTTCCTTTTCTGGAGCTTTTAGGGGCAATTTTTGAAAAACAATTTAAACTCTATAAACAGTTTTAGGACAATAGGAAAAACCACTGACAATCGAGAAGAAGTTGATGATGTACACGATGAGTGAGGTGTTCATGGCTACCGACGCCTGCAATCGATGAGTGAAAGGGAGGAAAGAGGGCAGCGACCGCGCAGAACGAAGACAAATCAGAGAAGTGAGAGATGCAAAAACAGGCGATGAGGACACAATGCAAAGTGCGGGCGAGAGAAAGGTCGTATTTGGCACGTCTGGAATATTCTAAGCTGGATAATCACATTTTGCCCAATCGCTAGGCACAAAGGGATGTGGACTTTGACGTGAAATATACTAAAGAGGGGGGGGGCGGATTCATGATAGAATTCGAAAGATTATTCTCTATGAAATCCACAAAAAGAGGGAATACTTAGTTATCTTCATGAGGAAATCAGTTAGAACCCTTCATGTACTCGTATGGCTATGATTCAGCATTCTAACTAACTGAAATCCACAAGGGGAAATAAAATGCGGCTCTCTGTGTATCTCTGGGAGTTTCTTTCCTCTCGCAACACTTGAAGGTTATGAGATTCCCGCGCCAGCCATAATATTTTATGCGAAAGAGTCGACAAGTAATCCGAGAGATTCAACTGATCCACTCAGCTCCTCTCACGAGACACGCACTTTTGTGAACAAAAAAAAGAGGACGGGGGTGGGATCATGTTTTGGCGTTTGCTTGGGTTTGTGTTTGTGTTTGTAGCTGACTGTTGCTATGTAGGGCAGACGCGAGTGCGAAAATTTCTTTCAGAATATGAGAGTAGATCACAATGGCCCGGTCAGAATGGGTGCACGTTTTCTCAAAAAGCACTGAACTTGTCCTACTTGCTTTGAGTCTTTATTGCTCAAACTCGATAAGTTATTTCGGACATCAAAAGAACCGCCTGACTTTGTACAACGGTCTTGTCTAGAGTGTAGTCGTGGTTCAGCGGTAGATTAGAGTATCACGTATTAAGCTTACACGCTCTAAACAAGGAGTCCCCGATTCGCGTGAACACAGCACGTGGATTGCCTCGCAGCAGACTGCTGATCATCTCACAACAGGTTCTCGTTGCTGCATATAGGTGTCGTAGAAGACCCCGCATCTTTACTTTACGTTACGTCTCCCCTCAGCAAGCCCAGATTGAAATTAGTCGCTCTGTCACTCATAGCAGACATCAGACACACAAATGGACGTGAAAGGTGGGAGATTGGAGAGATCTACACCAGAATTCCCCGAGGGGAAAGCCCCGGTTGGGAGATTGTTTATGATTACGAGGGAGGTATTGAAACAACCTGATCGGTACGCTTGAGCGCATGGTTGATGCACAGAGTGCAAATTTTCTAGGAAAGAGGTTCTCCATGCTTTCATTTATCAGTGAACGATTCTAACATCTCCTCTTTTTGCGCACAATATTCGCACACTAAAAGTGAGGAATGAGGAGGTTGGAAAACAGTTTTCCTACCACTTTTCAGTTCGGTGTGACGCTGAGTTGCTATCTGAGTAAACCCCCGCGGTAAAATAACCAGTATGAGAGATGTCCGAGAATGAATGGATAGAAGCCCCTAGCCATGATAGCTAAGGAAAAGAATGGAAGGAACGAATGAAAAAGAGAAAGGTAAGCACAATTCTATGCGTAAAAATCTTTGCGGTTTTCGTGGGTTTTATGGTAGTGGAGTAAGACAAGGAAATTTGCGCGGACGCCGGCATTATCATAATCACAAATTACCAGCGTCGAATAACACTATCACTAATTCGTTAGAACTGTATGGAGATATTCGAATGGTTTGAAAAATGAGGGGAAAGTCGCCTAAAAGTGCAGTGAACAAGAGGAAAGTGAGTTAGAGCGTCGTCCTTATCTCTTCATCTCCGTGTATATCGGCTCCGTTCTAATGACGAAAAAAGCACAGATGAGCATGAAATTAGCCGGAGAAAAAGTGAAAAGCCGGTGTAGAAAAGGAGCCTCAATGCGCTTTTCGAACGCACTTTTGTAGTTGGAGGAACAGAGCGTAGTCCGAATATACCGAGGGTTATGTATCCCCCGGTCCCAGCAAATACGAAAACAAACAATACACGAAATGTGTATGACTATCACTGTAAAGATCGGGTTTACTCTAGTCCTGAGAGAGCAATGTACCCCGATCGTCATAGAGATCGTGAGAGAGACCAAAAGGGTACCTGATGTTAGGAATCAAACGGGCTGTTTCGCCACACTATGATTGGGCGCAATGTGCTCGCTGCGAAAAGATAACAGATGTCATTGATAGCATCAGCCAAAGATTGGTCGTTTTGTCAATAAGAGAGCGGCCAATGAGGGGCTTTATCGCGATGCTTCTGATGGTCACATGATAGCAACATGTGTTCATCCTAATCAGCATGTGAATATCATGTGCACACGGTGTTCTGGGCAAAATGCCAAACGCGAATTCATACCATTGCGAGTCCATCTACATGTCTTTTTCGCCATCTCTAAATGTTTGTCTCAATTCGCATACACTCGCCAGAACGCCGAGCACTAGAGTGCGAAATGTGAGACCACGCCCTCTTCGTTTCGCACACTCTCTCGTCTATCGACCGGTCTAGAGAGTGTGCGAAATGAAGAGGGCGTGGTCTCACATTTCGCACTCTACCGAGCACGTACTGACATCGCACTAATATGTATTGTATTTACTATCGGAGTAGATTTTCTTGAATAGTGAATTGCTACTATGATAGGCAAAAACAACTAGAAGACTTCCTAAATGATCGCGGTTGGATGTTTCGGTCCTTGGGTTCGTAGACACCCAACCGCCTCACGATGGGTGGTGCCCATCGTGAGTAAAGAAATAGTGAAATAGAGAGGAAAAGATATTTATACACACAGAGAAATCCTACTAAGAACAGACACTCAAGTTCACTCGTCTACTAATATGTAAGTATGCGCAGCTTATATATAGTAGGCCCTACTTACATATTAGTAGGCGGGTCAACTTGTGTGCCTGTTCTTAGTAGGATTTCTCTCTGTGTACGTGAACAATATGATGTAGTGTTAATTTTCGGAAAAAGGAAATGGAAAAAGGCCAAGATTTGAATTCCCGCAATTTCTTATCTCCGTTCTCCGTGGAGCAATCGACTCAAAAATTCGTTTATAGGTGTAAAAGGGTCGAAAATGGTATATTCGATGTTTTGAGTCGATTGCTCCACTGAGAACAGAGATAAGAAATTGCGGGAATTCAAATGTTGTCCTTTTTCCATTTCCTTTTTCCGAAAACTAACACCACATGATACGTTCAGTTGGAAAACAAAGAGACACATGTGCAATAGGTACCGCCAGAAACAAATCCGCGAGATTTTAAATGGGAAAAGCAACACTTTAATCTGCAATTGTAGTGTCCCAAAGTTTCGAGAAGATAAATGAGAACGGGTGCAGATATAGGGATAGGAGAGACTTTCCGTCGCTCGGTTCTTTCGCCGTTTCTAGGGAAGAGAAGGATGTATGATGAAGCAAGGGATGACAACTTCCGAGTGGAAGAATCAAAAAGGGAAAATGAATGGGTGAAGGATTTGAATAGGGAGGACGACAGAGAGAAATCGCAGCTGTGCTTAAGACACAAAGGATAGCTTACAAAGCGATCGGAACTCATCTTACGAAACAGTGTCTACTACTCTGAGCAAAAATACACAACGATCAGGACACCAAGTGAACGTGGTCACCTACATCTATTGAAAATTACTAGAACTTTGCGTCCTGATCCTAGTGACGTTTTTCTGAGTGTAGAGAGAGAGGGGGGGGGGTTTGGTTGCGAACGTCAAGACAAAGAGGGTCGGCAAAAAAAAGAGATTTGTGGTGCCGGGCCAAGGTGGTCATTGTAAGTGACTCGAGACTGAGGGTCAGTTCCGGCTTGCTGGGAGAGGGCCAAAGCCGGCAGTTATCCCCTTGTCTCTCGTCTCCGTCGTGCCAGTCTCTCCCACAGGAGGTAAGGGGGCTGTCAGTAACTCCTCCCCCCTGCACCTACCGATATGCAAATATCGTGGAAAAATAGTGGGCGAAAGTGAGAGAGTAGGTGGTCGGGATGTTTGCTTCCCCATATGGACTGTCCTCCCCGTTCGAGAGGGGTTCACAGAGAGGGCAGGTAGATTGGAGGGGCAGTAAATATCATACATAAATTAATTAATAGCATGAATAGTGGTAGAAATGAATCAGAAATGGAGAATTTATAAGCATCCACTGTTTTCATAAGGCTTAAATATCGCACTGTTATCTGGTTCCAATGTCAGATAATCAACTTACCGTCTATCTCTGTCACGTCAAAGTCCCGCACCCCGCTGCACCCCATTTTATCCCCGCACCCCACCAACTGCCGAATCTTCTAGAGATGATGGACCTCTATCGACTACAATTTTGACAATCTACAATAACACTATAACTATCTATGCAATAACCCTTACCTTCTGGGGACAATAACTGTATGGCCGAATTAAGAATTGAATTTAGTACAACGGGGTGTAAAAGAGAGATTTAAAGAGGAGGCGATGGCTAAATTGATGAAATGAATAGAGTGTAAGGAATTAAGAAAGCCAGCAATGTTTTGAAAGGTACGATCTTTGATAGGAGACTATGGTTGAATTGTGAAGGGATGGAATGAAGAGGGTATCACGAGGAAGCGTTTAGGAGCGATAACGAAGGAAAAGCAATCTTGCTGTCAACGAATCGGACCATACCGTATCTGCTGGTCTATGCAGGGGAATGATGCAAAGCAAACTTTGATGTTGCTCTTTTCTCCCCCCCCCCGTATAAGCGTTATCTCACTGGTGACAAACTCTAAAGGTTTGCGTACGTGTGAGACCATAAGATCAACGCGATATGACATCGCTACGCAATTCGATAAGACTGTGCATGCATGCACGAGGGGCGAAAGAATCTTTAAAGATTGGAGGGACTCTGTCACTTTCACGCACTTTCTCAATGAAGTGCGTCATGCGAACAGTCGTTGATTAAATTTTAATTTTACAATATATCAGCAAAGGTATGTGAACAGAATTAATAAGACGCCACAACAACATGATGAAAAAAGAAATTAAATATGATTGTATTACTCAGAAAGCGAAGTCGCCAGCTTTCCTTACTCTAGAGTTTTCACATCTCCTATTATTAGGAAAAGTGATGTCTTCATCTCTTGACTTCTCATGCTTTCTAACCAGGAGACATCTCCAGAGTAAGTAAAGCTTCGCGCTAAGTTTATGCAAGCGATCTTAGAAATAAGGATAGTTGTCCATAGGAATATTTCTCTATTTCTCTGGATCTCATTGGAAAGATCTCTATGATGCCTCAACGAAAAAGATATCAAGGAAACACTTTCGACCCGTCAGACTACTGTTTCCGCACAAGTTGCATTACTCATTTCCTGGTTTGATGGCTCCCATTTGTAAACCGGATAAAGTAAGGGTGCAATATCTGACTCTGAGCCCAGATACGTGATATTTTGATCTCTTATATTTTGTAGTCTCTCGCTGAAACGAAGTTGTGATTATCTAATTTGGACTCTTGATCTGTCCCTTCTTGAAATGACGAATGTGTTTTGGCTTCTCATTCTTTATTGAGACAGAAATTGTGAGGGATATCTTCCCCCACATGTTATTTGTTTTAGATTCCTCGCGCAGCAAGAAATGTTGTGTTTACAGGGAAGGAGCGGTCGTTTTAGAAATAGTATTGCAATTCATGAATCATGAGAACCTACTGTTTCAGGAGTCACAATTTTCATTTGTGTTCATTGAAAAGGAAGAAATTCGTCCCCGTTCAGATAATGAGGGGACTCTCCCTCTTCCCTCTCTTGCAACTCTCCCTCAACGGATTGAACGGGAGTGGCAGTGCAAATAAACAACGAGATGGGTGCGGATAAAGCTGACGCGAGGGGGCAGGTAGTGAAGGGATCGGGTTACAATACTCGATGCTCATCCTGGTGATACTTCGAAGGGGAAATGCATTACATTCAAGAAAATAATATGTTTGGTGATACGCATGAACTCGATATTGTAGTTTATTTTTAGGAATGCGAAACACGGGGAATTATTTGATGGTTTTTCGAAAGTCGAAGTCGGGCGACAACGTTGAAAAGACGAAACGAGAAGCGTGCTCATTTTTCTCAAAGAGAAATATTCTAGATATATCATTTCCTTGAATGGTTCACTGTTATACGATAGAATTCCTGCACAACAATGTTGAATTGATAAAAGAGCCTCAATGAATTAGCATTGTTGAGCTAGATACACTCGTTGCTTGCATTGTTCAACCGTGTCGTCGAAAAAGAAACCAATAAAACCAATAAATAAATATAACGATGCGGAATGATCTGAATTTATCTCCGGCTCCGAACAGATATTGGCCGAATTACAATCGCTATTGTCGCTTTAAATAGGATTAATAATAATCTTTATCAGACTCATGCTTTGAGGTAAGGTCAAGGGGCATGCTGATCTTTTGAATTCCGTTGGTTCAATGGACCACCAATCTCTGAAGTTTAAAAACGACGATTTTTAAATTTCAGGTTTCGTTTTTTCATAGGTTTATTGTTGTTAGAAAATTGTAATAATAATGGTATTGGGTTGCGCGCCGAAATAAAACACGCTTGAATCGTAAGGAGGAAATGAGATGATATTCCAAATTTAAAAATTCGCCTGGTGTCTCACATTTTTCCCGTTGCAACGCATTACTCATATGGACGGGATGTTCACTTTGCTCCCACGTAATCTGCATTGTGATTAATATCCATTCGTGCACAGCTAGATCAACGAAATCAGCACAAACTCAGTGCTCGCAACACTGTCGACATTGAGAGTTCAACCAGATTATCGAACATAAACTCGTGCCACAGAGATTTAAAAGTTCGGGCACACAAGTTAGACCGATTCGTTGATGGAGGTGGAACCCTTCAATTGCTGGGGAAGTGCTGCTCATCCAGATATCGGCAGAATCTTCCTGCGATTAGGGAATGGAGAAATATACGGCCGTATTTTAGCATTTTTAGGTGTTCTTGTGTGGTCCCATGGCTCGTTCTCTCCGTGCGATGGAGATCGAGGAAAGGATCTCTAATAGATGTATGGACGGTATGGATGGACTCGACGGGGCGAGGAGAGGGTACTGTAGTCTCTGATAGTCTTGGTAAAATTCCTGAATTCGTTATTCGATGCCGGAACGGGTTCTGATCGGGATCCAGCTCGGTCGTGGACAACTTCCATGTGTGCTCGTCATTGGAGAGCTGCTGCTTGTCTTTCTTGATTGATCTCTTCTCTTCCATCGTAGGAAGAGGCGGACACGGTGCTCCTTGATATCTCTCTTCATCATCTTCCTGCAGGTCCGACATGATCATCGGAGTGCGATTGGGTTCTCTCATTCACTGTCCCCGGCGTGGCCCTTTAGTCAGCGGGGGAGTTCTTCAGCAGATGTCTCCGACTGCTTCGCGCATTGCTTGAGTCCGATGCAGAGATGGTCGTAATCAGTAGAAGGATCGGGATCGGGTCATGTGTATGTGGTGTGTGGATATGTGGTATCATGGAATATCATGGAAGAGAGTGGGATTGATTGAGGAAGGAGGAGGCGTTTCGAGTACCCCGAGCATCTTCTCGTCGATTTGAATTCGAGCCCCGACCAGGCGGTGGTCAGAGGGAACAGTTAATCCCTTCACATTACAAGTATTGACTCTACGAAATATTAGTATGGACGAAAGTGCGAAAATCCGACGGAAAGTTTGGAACCCCACAGAGCAAAAAATAATACGACCCGTGTATTCTGAAAACAATGTATGTTAGAATCAGTACACCCAATCCAATAGTTTATCACAGTGTGAAAATGGCTTTCGGAACACACGTCAATCGTCGAAAATAGTGAAAATTTAGAAATAAAAATTTATTCAGCCCCAAAACCCCCCAGATCGATACAAGATATCTATCTATAACAGCCCTGATGGTTCACTTCCGGCACAGTACACATTGGAGAACGATGAAACAGCTTTTGTCTAATGCTGATAAGAGTCGATGAGCTGCTCTTATCGCCAGTCTCCACCCGATAAATCATCCATTCCTCCTCTCGAATTCTCCTTGCCACGTCTCTTAATCATGCTCATTGCCGTCATTTTCGCCCTTGTTGGCGCAACTTCGGCAGTTTGCCCCGCGACGTACACTCAGATCAACGGCGGCGACTGCTTCAAGGCGAGTTATGGATTTTAGACCGACATGGTTATTATGAATAGCTTTATCGTCCACGAGACATTCGCCAAAGCGTCACAGTGTGACACATTCTCGAATTTTATTTGTATTTTTTCATTTTCACTACCAATTGATAATATTAAGTAAACGAGTTCGAAAGAAGTACAATGTTTCAGCTTTATACAACTCAGCAGACATTCGACAATGCAGAGGCAATTTGTGTGCAAGATCGCGGTCATCTCGCGTCGGTTCACAGTGCACAGGTGAGAGGCCGTAGCCGACTAATGCTGCGCTAATTTCTTCGGGGAAATTTCCCCATCAAAGCGTGGAAAACTCGTGTAACTTGTTCCGATCGTGCCTTGCAATCCCTGTATCAAGTTTGGAAGTGGTGGTTCACTTGGAAAAAAAGTTACGAAAGGGTGCATAAAACTGTTTTGCACCTTGCACCCCAAGAAATTTGCGCAGCATCAGAGCGCGAACTCTCTAACTTGTGGACATCTAGATAGTCCAACTCTCTAATATTCAAGGTACTTCACCCTCTACTCTCTCAAATTCATGTATTATCTCGTCAAGATACTGAGTATCTAGATGTCTACAAGTTAGAGAGTTCGCGTCCTGAGTATTGACACCACACCCATACTGCCAACGCGCGGATGTAGTACCCGTGAATTCTTTTATGGTCATGTGTTGTCAAGCTTTCTTGAAATCCAACCGAAGTACTCGCAAGGGAAAAGTTGAGAGGGTGACTCATACATCTGTTTATGAAATTTAGGAGTAATCATTGGCATTTCCAGGAGCAAACCGCCCTGACTGCCATAATGGGAGCGACTACTCCTCTGATCGGAATGAAATGTACTGATGCAGTTCCTAGCCATTGCACGTGGGCCGATGGAACGGCCGCGGACTACTCCAATTTCCCCGGAGGTAAGGAGGAATATAATATGATACACACACTACCGGATAGCTCCTACTATTTATCGATTAAGGTGTTCCATGTCAAGCGATTTTACAGTAGCAAGCTACCACGCTAGATGGGGCAAGCCGGTAAGCCAGCTGCAACGTGGGATTACGTAACCCAAGCTTTCTCAAGGCATCTAGGGCACGTTACCTTTCGCAATCAAAGTTGCTACCAATTTACCGCCCCGGGGTGGATGGAAGGCTTGGTTGGCCTGGGTGGGGATCGAATTCGTGACCCTTCGAATGACTAGCAGTTGCTTTCACCACTCGGCCATCCCGCCCTTTTTATCGATTAATTTATATCATTCATAGGTACACCCATCATCGTATATGGGAGTTGCGTGCACCTCGCGACGACGGATCAACTGTGGTGAGGCAATTGGAAGATTACGGTAGTCTTACTGTATTCATCACACCATACAGTCGGAAAATGTTTCTTCTTTATCGCGATAATGATGGTAAATGCAGTTGGTATCTAAATAGAATCAGCATTGCCACGATTTTCCTATCTTTAGTTATGTGATTGATGGGTAAATAACTATCAATAACACATCTTTTGTACTTCGAATTGTCGACATTTAAATATTATGCAGGTACTCGTGGAACTGTGCCTCTCCCATTGTAGGATTCCTCTGCAGAGTGCCATTCAACGCGCCTCCCGGTAATTTGTGGATCTCTTTTTTTTTTTTTATTTTCGAAAATGTTAAAATATTTTGAGTGGTTGCGTGCACCGGCGGCTACACGGCTTACAACGGAGGTTGCGCTGCGCTCAAGACCACTGTGAGGTAGGGAAGGATTTCTCCCCATTAGTAAAGTTTTGAATTAGAAAACATCATTACACAAAGAGTTCATTCAATGAGTGCACTGGACGCGCATCATACATTTCTCACAATTAGTGCAGTAGGTAAACACTCACTAGTACGTCTATTCGTACTGGGTGTAGCATCGTCAGCGGTAAAAAAATTGCGAGTTAGTTCAAATATCTTGATTTTTGCAGAACCCAGACCGACGCGGAGGCCGTTTGTGCGCTTGACGGGGGCCATCTTGCAAGCATCCACACGGACGCTGTTAGTTCACAGATTTATTTGGACCAAATTTCCAGAAAAATAAACCTCGGAGAAAAGATGCATTCAAGGAATCATTTTCTAATGAATGCTCAATTAACAGAAGAAACGATGTTTTGTCTCGTGGTATTAGGCGTCAACCGGGCTGACGTTAAAAGATTACAACCCGTCAGGAATAGATTGCTTGCAGGACAACGCTTTCTACCAGGGACTTGGAACAGCCGCTGGACTGTCGAATCTCTTCATTGGTCTCGCCTTCAATAGTGAGCGCACTCGCATTTTCCCACGTATCTGCTCCAGAAAGGGGTCATCGTCGAGGGAGTGCTCACGAGTGATTCCTCTCTCGCACGCTCCCATTTTCTTCTTGTGCTCTATGCCTTGAAAGGAAACCTTGATGAACTTTCGAGAAACTGCGGAGATTAATTTGTTCTCGGGGATTTATAAATGAGAACAAGAGTTTCACAAACGTTTAGCTGGTAGCTGCTCGAAAACAAAGAAAAAGAATGCATTGAAGAGTTATTTCAGCTGCGGCCAACAGCTACAAGTGGGTCGATGCGACGCCGTACACCTACAACAAATTCGCTAATCGTGAGGCATTTGATGTTTTAATATCTACGAAAAATCCATTTTCAAATAAAATTATAACATTTTCTTTCAAGACATTCATGAATCGTGCATTTCGTTGTTTCACTCATTTTTCCGCGTAGCAAAACACGGCTTTATAGTTCAAACCTTTAGACAGCATGTATTGTATGTGCACACAAATTTCTCTGCAATTTGTGAAGCTCACATTACTTGTTTCAGAGTTCCCGAACACAGTGTTCGGAGAGTGTGTCCAAATGATGCTGTCCACTGAATTCGGAACTCTCGGACAGTGGACGAATATTCCCTGCTCGACTCCAATGGCTTACGTGTGCTGGAAAGCCAGTGAGTACCTTTATGCTTAAATTTACTTACCTAGAACATTAGTAGATCCATCTTGCAAAGCCGCATTGACCAAAGTTCCTTCAACTACTTTAATCTCTTGCACGCGTCGTAATTCGCATTTATTGAAACGATAGTTTTGACATCATTGAAAGAATAAAACAGACAAGAATCTCTTCAAACATTTCAATACAAATATAAATACAAATTTATGAGTGTCGCTTTATGGGCGCTGATCAAGATCAGGGTTTCATATAGGTTTCAGACGTGGTCGATGGTCTTCTTTAGAATGATTCATTTTGTCCAGTATTAAGCGTCGGGATCGGTCTTCTTTCCATATCATAGACCCAGAATTATTGGCTGGAGAAAGAATAGTGATAGTGAAACAATATAAATATACTAATTATCAGGCGGCGAAACTCCAGTGAAAGCGCCCGCAGAATGTCCCGGCATTCAATTCCTCTACGATCAAGCGACTGTACGATTTTCCAGTGATTCCAAACCTCCAGAAAGGGGTCGTTAGCGAGAGAACATAATGAAAAAGAGGGGCATCTCTCAATCTCCCTCCTGGCAGCCTTCTGCAGAATATGTATTCTCAGAGACTTGGGAGACAAATCTTTAAAAATTCATTCTGACTAATTCAGTGAAATGAGTTTCAGCACGATCTCATATTGGTGTGAAACAGTTTGCGTAGATGTCTCGTTGTAATTCTCCGGAATATAAGAAATAACTTTACAGATTTACTCTCCCAATTTCCCCGTGTCTATCCCCGGCAGTCAGAGTTGTGAGTACGTGCTGGCTACTGCTGTTGGAACTAAGGCAAGACACTTCCCCCCCTCAACTATTCTATGTTTAGAACGATGGATCGATAAATATTGTTTTCCTGTAATCGATAAACCTCCTCAGGCAAGTGTTTCCTTCCCCGTGTTCGCAACTGACGCTACCTCGACGCTTTCGCTTTACTATGGATTGGACGAGACCGTTGCGAGGAGCACGTGAGTTTGGTGTTTCAAACTTTGATTATCAGTGCGTTCGCGTAAAAAGCGCCCCTTCACCGTACAGCAAATTTTGACTATGTCTGATTTCGACATGGATCGATAGCCCCTGGTCTCCTCTTCCAATCCCGCTTTTCAAAAAAAAAATCCGCAAAAAATTTGAATAGATAATGAGCTCGAAAGATTGCGCATTTTTCACTTTGATCGACAGTATCTCAGTTCCTTTTGAGAAAATGACATTACTTGCTGAACAAATGTGGTTTGGCCAAATGAATAGACGTACGTTTTTAGAATTTTAAAATTCGATGATTTTTGAAATATGCAAATTTTTGATGCTTCATATCTCGAATACCAGGAAGAAAGTATTCTTAGAAAATTGATATGTTATGTATTTTTGTATGTAGAATCCGATTCTGTAATAAAAATGGAATTTCCAGCCAGGTAAATCCATGAAAACTACTGTTTTCAAAACAGTACTTTCGTATTATTCTTCACAGTTTTCACTCGATGAGCGGTCGAAATCGCTCTAAAACATCACAATTCCTCATTTGCATCTCTCTCGTGCGGTCGATAACTCAATTATAGGTCTCATTTCGACCGCTCACATCCCAAAAAAACAGTGCAGAATAAGACGGTAGGACAGCCAGTAAACAGTAGTTTTCATGGATTTACCTGGCTAGAAATTCCATTTTTATTACAGAATCGGATTCTACATACAAAAATACATAACATATCAATTTTCTAAGAATACTTTTTTCCTGGTATTCGAGATATGAAGCTTCAAAAATTTGCATATTTCAAAAATCGTTGAATTTTAAAATTCTAAAAACGTAGGTCTATTCATTTGGCCAACCAAGCAACATTTGTTCAGCAAGTAATATCATTTTCTCAAAAGGAACTGGGATACTGTCGATCAAAGTGAAAAATGCGCAATCTTTTGAGCTCATTATCTATGCAAATTTTATGCGGAATTTTTTTTTGAAAAGCGGGATTGGAAGAGGAGACCAGGGGCTATCGATCCATGTCGAAATCAGACACGGTCAAAATTTGCTGTACGGATTCTTCCTTATTCGTGCGATTTTTACGCGAACGCACTGTTATGTAGTTCGTACTCTCGAGGTTGAAAAGGATCTCACAGCGATGAAATGAGAGGAATTGTTAATCAATTTCCAAAAAAAGTTAAATCTTGAACTGCAGACTCTCCGGCACCGTCAACCCCGATACAGTGTACGAAAGTACGACTAACGTTATGAAGGTTGGTAAATTCCTATCGTCTTGCATAAGTATTTTCAAGGTTTCAGAATCTCTTTAAAATTCGTATTTTTCAGACTTCAAATATCTATTTTCCCATATTCCAGATGGTCTTCAAATCGTCTGCTGCTCCCACTGGCGCTGGATGGGAGGCAAACTTCGTTGCTGTCGGCGGTAATTGGAGATAAATCGGCATTTTACATCAACAATCAATCGATAAATCGTCTACTTATTGTATCTTTATCATAGTGATAAACGTTTTTCTTCTTTAAACGCTGTGTCAAATCGATTTCAAGATCAGTGAAGAGTGGTGGAATCTAGACAATTTCAGGTATAGACGACGGGCACACTGAGCCTCCGTTCGACCCCGCGACTGGATGTCCCCAGCAACAGTACACCGCCGATACTTATGTGAGATATCATACAAAACAATCTTTATTTAGTCAGAGTAAGATACAATAGTATCTTTTTTGTTTCCTTGTTTTAATCGCAGATTTATTATGTGAACAGTTGGAAGAACAAAATTACGGTACGGGAAGGAAAATACCAGATTCCCGTTCAAAAATTTCCTTTTCGGAATTTCGATTGGATTCAGTTGTATTACTGCAATCAAATTATGAGTTTGGCTTTCATAAATAAATTTCCTTCTCCTTTCGCAAATTCGATTGGATTCAGTTGTACTCTCCAAATTGGCCGGAGAAATACGCGCCGCTGGCCGATTGTCTCTACTATATCCACTCACCCGACGAGCGGAAGATGACTATCCAATTCGGTGAGGAACGAGGCGATCAACAGATTTTGCACCCGGGCCAAACCTCCAGAAAGGGGTCAGGAGGGAATGTGCGAAAATGAAATAGGCTTGTGCTTGTAATTGACCTCTTCCTGGAGGTTAGAAATGATCCGAACTAATTTCACTGCGAAAATAGAAGTATCCTCTCAAAAGGAAACAAGACGTCAATTTTTTTTAAATAATAGAAATATATGCATATTCAGATTACGTCGATACTGAGAAAAACTTCGACGTGGTTGTAGTTTACGATGGACCCAACAACAGATCGCCCATACTCGCAACGTAGGTCATCGATGGAAACCTGATTTTAAGGATGTAAATAGTTAATGCGAGTCCTATTTCTAAAATATTGCAGCAATAGATTCCAACAAATAACATACGTAAGATAGTGTTGGCAATTTGATTCCTTCTCAACTGCTCAATAGCGCGCGGTTGAGAGCGGAATGAATCCTTCTCATTAAACGCGAAATGAGAGAAGGATCCAAATGAATCCCAGTTAGGAATAGAAGGAATCAAGTGGATCCTTCTAATTTAGGACATAAACAGACATAGAGAGGGAGTTGGGAGCTCGGAATGGTAAACATCAGCCGAGGAGATACAGAAGAAGGATCCATTTGAATCCTTCTCAGAATGAGAAGGATCCAAATGAATCTCAGATTCAACCGATTTCTTCTACGAGGAATCAAAATAATCTGAGATTCGCTGAAAGAATTAAATTCCCATCACTAATGCACCCACATCGAATCTCCTAAAAGGGGTCGGTGATGTAAGAGGTAGATAAGGCAAACTATCTCACTTGAATACACTCTCTCGTCCCTGGCCCCTTGGTGTGTCCTTTGCAGTGTCTCTGGTGAGAGCAACGGAGTTGTCCAGCAATTCCACTCATCCGGCACTTCTCTCACATTGGAATTCTTCTCCGACGCGAATAACGAGGGAAAGGGATGGATTGCGAATGTATTCAATCTGTGACCTGTCGAGAATAATCGATAAACAATTGTATTTACTGATATCAAGGTAGAAGAAATACGATCGAACTCCAGTTCGGAAGGTCTTTTGCGATCTACTTTAGTTGTTTTCCATTCGTGACAAGGGTTAAAAAGAAAATTTACACACAATGATTACATGATCACGTGAATTATGTAGAAATTGGTGAAATCACCGAGATCAAATGTAAATTGTTGAATAATCGACCTTGTTTCATTATAATCCTCATCTTTCCCTATGATTCCACATGGAAATGATAAAATTTCGTGGTATAAAAGACCTTGTGAGCGGTCTCTCCTCACAACCAAGTCATCGACATGGCTCAGTCCGTCCCTCCCGGAGATATCGCCACCCAGCCCGGCACCAAGATCGTCTTCAACGCCCCCTACGATGACAAGCACACCTACCACATCAAGGTACGAGACCCTCCACCCTCTGAAGATCCCCACTGGGGATCTTTGATCTCTCTTACCTTACCTACCGTACCTCTCTGATCTCTCCCCATTGCAGGTGACCAACTCCTCCGCTCGCCGTATCGGATGGGCTTTCAAGACCACCAACATGAAGAGACTCGGAGTCGACCCCGGATCCGGAGTGCTCGACCCCAAGGAGGCCGCCCTCATCGCCGTCTCTTGCGACGCCTTCGCCTACGGACAGGAGGTACGGTTTAGCCCGGACCCCTCCCCAACTAGTATCTTACAGTATCCCAGAAACCGTAACCTACCTTGTCACCATTGGCACCTCGATCCCCTTTATATTGCGTCCGTCGGGACGATACCCTCCACCGCTAGATCAATCTACAGTATCATATCCCGTACCCTTGCACCATACCCCCCCCCCATTGAACTACCATACTATAGTATTATAATGTTGTTCAATTCAGGACACCAACAACGACCGTGTGACCATCGAGTGGACCAACACCCCCGATGGAGCGGCCAAGCAGTTCCGCCGCGAGTGGTTCCAGGGAGACGGCATGGTCCGCAGAAAGAACCTCCCCATTGAGTACAACCCCTGATTATAAAGCGTGGAATCTTACTGTAATTGTGTTTGTGCATTGCATGGGGACATAGGGAGGAGGGACTGGAATCAACTGTTCCCTCTTAATTCTTGGCCTTTTCGTCGATAGTACAAAGAAGTTGGATGTTCTTAACTTTGGTATTTTGTCGTTCATTAAATCATATACCGTGAAAAGGCTAAGAGTTCCAGAGGATCTTTTATTGTTTATACAGTATACTCGGGTAAACGTTCTATTAAGAGAGGATCGACAAGACTTCATCAAAATTGACACTGTCCTCCGCTTGTTTCCGAAACCACTTTTTCGAATCGTATTTTCATATTTGAGAACGGCATTATTAAAAAAAACTGTATCGATTAATCTTAAATTAGTGAATGCATAGAACAACAACGAAACTTCGGGCGCAAAACAACAATTGAGATTCTTCTCGGCAACAAAAATACGAACGTAAACAACAAAGTAACAAGTAGTGATCAAATAGCAATGTTTTCATCATTATCGATCCATATTTAGGCTTCAATTCTTGACGATTTTGCAGAGCACGAAGGGCTCTCCCTGGACAGTGGACATGTGGATGTTCTTGTTCCACGCATTCGCAGCCTTAATTAATTAAGGCTAATTAATTAATTAAGAACTTAAGCTTTAGCTAATTGAGCCTAAGCCTTAAAGCAGTGACTTATGGGATGAAATCATAGAGCACAAGTATATCGATTTTCCCTTACGTCTTCTCTTCTCTGGAAGTTGACAGCAAACAGCTTCTTGTGGCCGAGTGCTCTGTAGTTCACTGAGACGACGACACCGTACTCCCTCAACGATTCAATGACTACTGTATTGATATCGATCGACCAATATCGATATCGAATGCTGACTACCTTATCAAAATCGATCGACCACTACAGTAACCCGCTTACTTGTTGAAGTAATGTGTGATCGAGGACGTGGTAGAGTAGATGGAGGCTCCCTCGACGATAATCGATCGAGGAATCTAAAATAATCGATTGAGAGAGAAGTACCGTATACCTCGAGATCTCACCCCCTTGTTGATATTCTTCCTTCCATGGGTGATGACGTCATTCTGGATCTTCCACCATTTCAATCGACCCTCGAACGGCTGCAATAATCAATACTTGATTACAGTAGTCCAATGCTTGTTTTCCAGATGTTTGGCACGCGACATATAAGATGGTGGAGACTCACTCAATATACCGAGCAACATTAAATCAATCGTTATCCTCCTCCCGACTACCGTACTCACCAATTGTCCCTGCACGAAGAGATGGATGAACTGACCCATCATCTTCACTTCGATCATCTCAGGCGGGCTGGAAGAAGAATAAATCAATCGATACTCACTTCTCTACGGTATTCATGTCTTCCCAAAGCGAAAAAAAACATAAATTTACTCACATATTCATAATTCTCCTTACAGTAATCTCCGCCATCTTCATAGGCATCGGACCGATCAATAGATGCTTCGTCTCACACATCTGTAAAAAAGGACTACCGTATCCGCCAATCGTTACGAAGAGTCAGTCATCGATAGCCCCCCCTACCGTAATCCCCCGTCTCACTCACCATTCCCACCATGCACTCCTTCGCGTCGTCTTCATCAGTGAGCGGGAATGCAGCCATACCGTATCCCTCCTCCCTTCTCACATCGGCGACTTCAGTCTGTGATCGAACTGCGACCAGGGCAGCCGGAGGTCGAATAGCCACACCGCGGGATACCGTAGGCACTAAAGATTGGTTGGATATGGTAGGGAGCAGCGATCGATTGGTTGAGGTGGGAACCAACGATTGTTTGGATACGGTAGGGACTGCCGATGCTCTGGGTATAGCAGGGATCGACGAAGCTTTGCGTACGGTAGCGACCGCAGATGGTTTGGATACGATAGGCACCACCGATCGATTGGTCGGTACGGTAGACATTGCAGATTGATTGATCGATACGGTAGGAATCGCTGATCGACTGGATGAGGTAGGAAGCACCCGTGCTTTGGTTACGGTAGACACCGCAGCTCGATTGGCCGGTACCTCAGACACTACCGTGGATACGGTAGGCGCACGGTTGGGAGGATTGTTGTGTGGGGAAGGATTGGCGGGCGAGTCGGCAATCGGTTGAGGGGATATGGTAGCGGCAATCGACTGAGTGGATACGGTAGAGGCAATCGGTTGAGAGGATACGGTAGCGGCAATCGACTGAGTGGATACGGTAGATGCAATCGGTTGAGGAGATACGGTAGATGCAATCGATATAGGGGATACGTTGGTGATGAGAGCTGTTGCTGTGGCATTGCCAGCACTGCAATGAAGGTAATCAGAAAATATAAATGCGCCAATCAATAGATAACTCGATCCGGTCACAGTATCGGCTACGGTACTCCGGCTACGGTACTAGGTGCATCAGCTCCGGTACTCACGTGGGCACAACTCCTCCTGGTGGGTAGATCAGATGGTACTTGACCGTGTAGCCACCGTTCACTTTCTCCATTCCCACACGTATAGCTTGCTTAGCCTGATAAAAGGTAAAAGGTAAAGGTAGTTCCGTCTTCAGCATACTTTCATGCGCGGAACAATGCGCTTTTCAGTGTGCACGCAAACTAGGCATATACGGCACAATCAGTCACTCAGTTGCCAGCCGGCGACCACCGCCCTTTACTCCTGGTTTTAACACCAGTACCAACTTGGACCAGGCTTGGTAGACCTGTTGGGGTGGTCTGATCTTTTGCGGGAGTCGAACCCGGGACCTTGCACCGCTCAGTCGAGCACACTACCGACTGAGCTATGCCCCCCCACATAGCTTAGCCTGATATCGATTGATTATCGAGTGTACCGTAACCTGACCCAGATCGATCGATGGTCCCATTGTCCACCGTGTGCCCTTACCTCTTTGAACTCGAGAAAGGTGGCCTTCCAGTTCAATCCGCCAACCGCCTCCAGTCCAATCAATTGGCCGTATCTGCGAATTAGATGCATAATAATAAAAATAATAAATACGATATTTTCATGGAAGAGAGGATGGAATGTTGCCTCAAACTTCCCGAATGTAGTCAGGAGCAAGGAAGTATGCGACAACGCTAAAGTCGATCTTATTCTCACACTACATCTCTCCATTCTGACCCCTTTCTGGAGACTTGACTGGGTATTTGATGTTTTCTGGGGGGGGGGCTAACCTTGACAGAATCAGCGAGAGATAATCAGCTACCATCTTTCGACTGACCTCCACCAAGATTGTGCCTGGACGCTGCAATTTAAAAAAAAAAATAAGATTAAAATCAATCATTTTTAAATGTAAATAGCACGGGGCATGAGTATGTGCACGTCGCATTGATCACACACTCATTAATCGTTCCACCCGAGGATAACATACAAAATAATGAAGGGGGGGCAAGAGGGCCACAGGTCGAATGGTACGTAAAAAACGACAAAGACAACCCGCATTTTGAGAATTATTGGTGAAAAAAAACCAACCCGCATTTTGGGGTTTTCATGCCCATTTTGCTAAACCCAACCCGCATTATCGACTTGCCGCAACGCACCCTTTCGACCTATGACGAGGGCCCAAAAATCACGATTCCCTACAAGTGAAGAGAACATGGGATGATCTGGACCGCAATGCGTGAATTCCATTTACCTATGTATTGCTATACAACTTGTGGGCTGCAAAAGTAATAATACCGCAGTATAGACATTTGATTCTTATGACCTTTTTTATCCGCCTTTGAGCCCCCGTGGGGGCAACACACGGATATCCGTCAACGTGGTCTAATCGATCGTTTAGTGTCATTAAATTAGTCAAATCTCACATAAATGGAGGCAGAGAAATTGCCGACTTGGAATGGCCGGAACTGCAGGAGCCTTGCCGCCTACAACAAATGGAGATGTATTATATGTATTTATTTATTTGAGTCACCCGCGAAGGGTGTGACGGCAATTTTAAAAAAAAAACGAGGAAAAAATACAATGATAAAAAACTCTCTCTAAAATCCAAGATAGGACAATTTGGACCGTCAGCTAATTATATCTTTTCATCTGTGATCTCACCTGCTCATAATTCACCGCTTTCAGCCACATGTACACATTTCCTTCGTATCTCGTGAAGACAAAGGGAGGAATGGGCAGGCTGCAACAGAGGTCAATGAGTAAAGTACCATGGAAAACTGGCCCGGCAGGATTTCGATTGTTTGATTGTCTACCGGGAAAGTATCTTCGTTTCGGGGTTTTTCCGGGACTCTTTGGTAGAGTGCGAAATGTGAGACCACGGTCTCTTCATTTCGCACACTCTCTCGCCTATCGACCGGTCTAGAGAGTGTGCGAAATGAAGAGACTGTGGTCTCACATTTCGCACTATACTCTTTGGGGCAGCTTTCGTTTTACGGGTCTAATTGACCAGGCATTTTTATGTCGAATTCCTACGACTTTTTGGCCTATGGGCTGCAAGAGGACACGTCGAGTGTATTTACCCTGACCACTCACTAAGATCGATCGATACGCCCCCCTCCCCTAGTCTACCGTATCCACTCTCGTCCTCGTCATTAGAGCAAATCAATCGATAATCGATGATACCTCGCAAACTGCGTCTTGATCTCAGCGGGCGACACTCGAATCGGTAGCGGGCCGCACACCAGGCGAGGGCGGACATCTCAAACAATAGATAATCAATAATCGATAATTATCTCCCTTGACCTACCGTAATCCGGCGGGTGCCGCACGAACTCCATCTTCATAGGCTTCTGAAAAAGAATGTACAGCAAGCTATCACCAAATTTCGCGCACAACTGCTCAGAAAGAAGTGAATTGTAATGGAACTTCAGTCTCTTTCGTCCCTTCCCCTCACCTTCTGCACTCTTCTCGGGTCGTAGCAGCCAGCAGCTGCTGCAGCAGTCGTGGAGGTCGCAGCTGCAGCTGCTGCAGGTTTCCTCTGTCGGGCATCTCCGAGAGGACGCAGCAGCGAGCTGGGCGTGGTCTGCTGCTGCAGCTGCAGCTGATGTGCTGCAGAAGTGGAGGGACGGGAGAGGACGTGCGAGGATTGGGCAAGGGGAGGAGAGGGAAGAGGAAGAGGAGGAGGGCGAGACGTATTAGGTCTAGCAGAGACAGAGACAATGGAGGGAAGAGCATCCGACGACTGAGAAGAATCTGAAGGAAAAATAAATCAATTTGTTACTTTCCTGCTAAACACAGTAATAAACAGTGTCGTCCAGTAGTCAATGTACTGTGCGAGTCACTGCTTAGCTTTCAACCACCGAACATGATGCATTGAAGACACAGATCGGGATAAGTAAAAGAAAATGTCAAAATATCGGATTGTTTTGTCGTTTTCTGAATTCTAACCATTGATTTCAGGACAAGTAAACCACTCACTCGTTGCTCTTCTCACTCTTCCACTCACTTCGCCCATCGGATCATCTGAAAACGATAAGCATTCGGATCTTGACCTACTATCTTCTGTCTTCAACCTCTAGAACCGCCGGTGGTCGGTCTGGTAGCAAGGAAACATTCTACTTGTCGTTATAAATTCGGGTGAATACTTTGCTTAGATCCCTTCATTTCGCGTCCTACGCAGGTGTGCGAAATGAAGAGAACAAATGCACTTACTTACCCATATTTGAAACGCTATTGTCCGACCAACCGGCGATTCTAGAGCCAGTGAATTGATTTGAATGCTCACGACAAATCTTCCTCTTCCTCGTGCTTCCGGCAGCCTCATCAGCGCCCGAAGTGACAGCCGGCTTGAGCACCTCAATTATTTGTATAAATAAAAGTATTATCTAATTGAGTTATCTCAAAATCAATGTTACCTATTACCTAAATATATTTTCTTTAATTTTTGTACACTCTCTCACATATATTTATTGCCCAGCACCGATTAGAAAATAACGACGTGGAAACCATCTAGTAAACCTAAATATCCACTACAATCACCGACCAAAAGACAGTATTTTCGTTTTTTTTAGGTGAAATTGCGAAAAAATCAGACAATACTTATAATATTTTTGGTCTATAACCATAACCTTATTCACCTTTTTGTTCTTGCTCTTCTCCGCTCCCTTCTGCGACTCTTTCGCACCTTTATTCGTCTTGTTCTTGTCTACCGTACTCCTCTTCTCCATCTTCTCTTCTTTCTTCATCATTCTTCTCATCACGCTCTTCTAAAGACAGTTCATTTGAGAACAATTAAAATCAGTCGTCGATCAAGTGCTACCGTATTCAGCGTGATACAGTAACTCACCCTCCTCACGTAATCGTAGAGCGTCATCACCGTACCCGCGTTCTGACGAGTGCTTACTGTGTTCATCTCAATCTGAACAAGTGCCGCTATTGCAAAGACTGTCCCAAATTTTTTGAGTTTTTGACATTTCGACCCATTGTTTCAACGAATTAATATGTATCCTATTCTTTACCAGGTGGTTTTAGCCTTCTCTGCACGAATTACCCCTTATCTTCCCCTCATTTCTTCTCAAATGTCAAATCCTGTTGTGTCTAGTCTGCATCTCCCCTCCTCCTTCCCATCGCTCGATAGATTATCGTATATTTTTCATCGTTCCTTTATTTACTGTCGCGCCCTTCGCGAGTGTATCAAATAAATAAAAGTTGTGCTCCGAACGTAGACACATTATTATTCTTATCATTTACTAATCACCTGATTGACAAAGTGGTCGAAGAATAGCTGTTCTTCATCCTCCTCCCCTTCTTCCATCGCCTCCACGTACTCAGGGTCCGTGACGATCTGCAGATATTACAAGTTCAGAAGAATTCGTCCAAATAATAAAACGTTCCGCTAGCGAGGTAGAACGACAAAGCAAGAAACCTACCTATGTATAGAAAGAAAAATGCAAACACCAGTAGTACATTTCACGAACGTATCATTTTAAAATTGTTCTTTCTTCTAGTCATAGATCAAATAGACCCTCTCTAGCGAGGAAAATCAGTTCTGAACGTCGTCCAAACCATGACAACAAAAGTTTTGAAGTATTTGATGAAATTTCGGCCAGTTATCGACAGATGGATCGAAAATAGTGCACTTCGGCACGCGATTTTAGGCATTTCTGCACAAAGTGCCTGCGAGAACCCCATTTGACCTATGCTTCCAATCCACCATGACTACGGCGATTTGATCAATAATCTTGTATTACGTCAATTACGTAATTAGAAAATACATAATAATAATAATAATAATATTTAAAACAACTGACATTGTGAATGATCTCCTCGGCCATCTCAATGCCCACTCCCGCGGTGTAGTCGCTCTGACAAGAAATTATTATGGTGCGAACCGTGTTGACGACTAGTCGGGTTTTCCAGTCAGAAAACCCGACTAGCCGGGTCGGTCTAGTGGAGAGTGTGCCACCAATCATTCTCGAACTGACCGACCTGTCAAGTAAGGTTTACACCAAAAAGTTCGTTCCAGGGAACAAACGCAGACAGCTTTTGGACTTTTTGAGGTGAAATTTCGAAAAATCAGGCATATTTTTCGTTTTTTTTTCATCTTAAAACCATAAAAACCAGACATCATTTGGGACATTCGGGAACAAACGTTTTTGCTGTATGGTTTACTGACTATAAATGACGACTAGTCCTCGACACTGTTCACACCGTTAGTATCACCCCACCTCCCTCCACTCATACTTGATAGAATACACCGACACTTTTTACAAATGACTTCTTCGGGACTGTCTAGCCTATCCACGAAGCTACCGTAACCCGTAAAATGTGAAAGAAAATAGCTTTTTTCCTACTTTTTTACAAGAACCATTGAAAATCTCAGGGCAAACTGCTCCCCTCACCATAAAGTCTCTCCAGAGCGCATCAATATTGACGGCCGCCCTCTCCTCCTCCTCTTCTTCAATCACCATAATCTCATCCTCCTCATCTTCTTCCTCCTCCATCTCATTCCTTTCGTTTCCCACATCGATGGGAGTCATCAAATCGACTCGCTTAGTTGCTGCAGCAGGTGCAGCAGAGAGAGATGCTGCAGGCTGAGAGGCGCTGCAGCAAAAAAACAAGTATTGTATAAATAATAATATTATTAATTACATTAATATTAACAATAATAATATTTATCGCTTTTCAACCCATGATGGTATATCAATGCCAACCCTTACCACTCCCAGTTCAACGCGTTACTCCAAATAGTATAATAGTACCTCATATCAAAAAAGAGCTACCGTCAATTTTCAATAAAAACTGCTCCTATTTCTTCATCACTACATAATCAATTTCGTGTTTGCAAAAGTTACTTTTAGCCTAACATCATTGCACGTATTATTGATCAGTACTTAACTCGATAAATATATTATTATTATTATTATTATTACTATCCAATGTATCTCACTTCTCCTCAATCTTGTAGTAGTTCAAGACGGAAGGATGGATTTGCATCGGAGGAGGGACCAGACCGTCGACATGAACCTCCTCCTCAAATAAATAAAAGATTTAAACAAAAGTTATACTTAATAATTAAATTAAACATAGTTTCGTGTGAATAGTTGGATGGGTTCTCTTAAGTGTATACTCTCTCCATCGGTCGATAGATCAGAGTGCACAGAACGGAGTGACCGAATCTAATTATTCACCCGAATTTTATGCGCTACTCTAGAATCGCCGGTGGTCGGTTTAGTAGCATGAATCGACAGGCCGATACATGCTATAGACCATTCGACCAGTAGTCCAACCACAAATATCTAATGGTCCGATTACAAAAAAAATGTCATGATGGTTTGGCAACTAGTCCGACCACAACTAGCTACTGGTCCGACCATTTGTCCACTGGTCGGACTACCGGCGAATCTAGAGTAGGTATTTACCATTTCATTTGCCTTCTCTGCCGCTACCATTTTCATTCCTCTCCTTCTCCTCTCTGTAATTTTCGTTCGACCGGGATCATACTCCATCTGAAACGAGATCTCTCTCGAATGATTCTAAATGTCATGAAAGGGGTCAGGAGCGAGAGATGGTGGGAGAGTGAGAGGTTCTAAAGATAGTTCTCTCTTATTTCATAATAATCTCGCCCGCCGGACTCCATGGGCCAACATTTTGGCCGAAGGGGCAAATGGGAAGTTGCGGCTGGTATTAGTTGGCGATACCCGCAATACCGTAATCGCCCTTGAGATACTCATCAGGCGATTTTAACGCCTCTAGAACAACAAAAAAACATTTAACGAAATGTACTTTATTCCTGTATTTAGCATAAACAATGTATAATAGAGTGCAAAGGTGATAACTGAAAATGTCTTCTAATGGACACTGGTTTACGTACCAGGCAGCTCGTGCTAATAGAGTGAGTCTCTCATTCATCAACTCACTGTGTGATTCTAGCGGTCACTCTACTAGCACGGAGTACCTGGTCCAGTAAAGTAAACCAGTGCCTTCTAATCTACTGCAAGTCTATGTACAAATTAGAGCATAGCAGTGCTCCTCTGATACATCGATTCCACTGTCATCCGACGAATTGAGAACGTCGACCAACACTGGACTGCAAAATTAACATATTGTTTTAAAACTTAATTTAATTTTACACTCCTGCTCCAGTTGGAGCCGAGATACCCAATTGCGGAAATCTAAATTAGAGCTTATTGTGTACAGGAAGAGGACTTTTTTCGCCGACTATCTCGCCTCTGACCCTTTTATGGCGATTTGGACTCAAAATAATCAATCAATGACCTCTCATTCTCTGGAAGGATGTAGTCAAAGTGGCCGACGATGACGCATTCCTCCACGATTTCGTCCACTTTCTCCTCCTCCTCTTCTTCATCATCTTCGGTCTCATCAGTCTTCTTCTTCCTCTTGCGGGACACTTCCTCTTCCTCTGGAGCGTTGTCCAGTCCCGCCTCTGAAATATGGATCTTTATAATAATAATAATAATAATAATAATAATATAATAGTTATCTTATTTCAAAATATGGTAGCATGTGTAGTACATTCTAAAGAGTGTTATAACTAACAACGAAGTGAGGTAATAGAGCTGAACGGTAGCTTATTGGTATTGTTTAAAGAACGATCGTGAGGGCTTTCGAGAAACCAAACTCGATGTACAGCTGCTTTGGACGTACAGACGTAAGCTTTAGGCGTAAAGCTGATTTGGGCGTCAATATCAATGTTATTGTCTTCAAGAAAACGAAAACCAACCGAGCAGCAGCCTCTTCGCGTAGTGCACGTACACTTGGTCGTTGAGATACTGAAACAAGCAGCATAAAATATTAATTTAAATTATTTTTGCCGTATTTTTATGAACAGTTTATTATTATTATTATTATTATTATTATTATTACAGTGGCTAGATGTGCTCACTATCAAGTACTTACTATTAGAAGGAAATAAGTCTACGATTCTAGACTTCCGGGCTGCCGTGCACCGACTTTCACCGTCTAAACTCCCCTGCACTTATTAGACTTTGCAGTCTCCGCTAGCCAGCTTAGACGTATGTAATCGTAGACTAATTTCCCCGTGAGTACACTCACTTTCTCCGATCGACTCCTTCCCAACATGACAACCGAGTAGAAATGTCCATCACCGTATTGCAGGTAAGACACCGAGTCCTTCTCGAAACTGCCGTCCGCCTCCTGCAAATGCCCGGTTAACGAAGGTCAACGATCGATCGCGAATCTTTGTCACCTAGCTGTGACATCGTAATTATCGCTTCACAATATTGCATTTAACTACAACTCATAGGTCAAAAAGTTGGTAAAATTCAACATAACGTGCCCACCGAAGGCGGGCGCAAAAATAAATGCCTGATCAAATAGACCCCTAAAAACGAAACCTGCCCGACAGAGTCTACAAAAACAGCTCCGAAATGTGGAAACCTGCCCGACAGACCATCAAAAATTCGAAAACCTGCCCGACCAGGTTTCCAAGCTACTTTACTTTTTGACCTCTGCTACAACTCAATCAAATTGTTGGAATGATAAATGAACGTTTGATTTTTTTAAATAATCTCACCGTGATCACCCACGCCGGCTCCAGCACGTACTCGCCCGAGCAGGGGAGATAGAGGCAGACATAGTCCTGAACAATCAAAAAAAACCCTACTCACTTTCAGTGCTCATGGGGTATAGCTACTTCAAATAGAAGGCAGAAATCAGCTAGAGCACAAAGCTACTTCAGCTTATTGAGCTGAAGTAGCTCTGCATTCTGCCAGAAGTAGCTATACCACACGAGCACTAAGTAGATCACGAAAAAAAACAATAACGGAATATCCGTCGACTTCTAGGAATGGCTTGGCTTGGCTACCTCTCGGAAGAAGCGAGTGCCCTCCTTCGCAGGCTGAAAGGGTGTGATTGGAGGAGAGATTGTGGGCACCGGTACCTAGTTTTCGTGGGGTACATCTACTTCTGGCGGAACGCAGAGCTACTTCAGCTAGAACACAGAACGTGGCTATAAAGATCTATAAGCTGAAGTAGCTCTGTTTTCAAGAAGATTTCGAGCTAATTTCTTCCGTCTATCTGAATAAGCTATACCCCACGAGCACTGAGTAATACCTTCTTGGCGTAGAAGTTCTTCCTCGGCCGCTTCCTTCGCTTTCCCTTTGTTGTGGCAGCTGGATTCTGAAGAATATATACAATTTCGACGATTCTCTCGGTCGCTAACCTGGACGTCGGCAGTATCGTCAGAGTTACACGCGTCAGCTTCAACAGCGGCTCGCGGACGGACCGCCTGACACGCCTTTGTTTCACCAGCGGCGCTCTGGCTGACCGCCTGACACGCGAATGCTTCACTTTCGGCGCTCGGATGGACCGCCTGACGCGCGTTTGCTGCGCCAGCGGCGCGTGGACGGACCGCCTGAGGCGAGATAATCAGTTTCATAATCAATTGAAAGTCAGACATACTTTGCGTTTCATTGGCGTGTGAGCGATGTCGCGGGAAGGCCACGAGGTTCTGCAACAAAATGGCAATGAAATGTGATTAAAAATACGACAAAAAACTTTATAAAAATCTTAAAAATACAGATAAACAAAATTTTGAATTAATTAAATTCACCGATCAATAGAATCTATGCCGCCCGAGAGTCCGTATTTTCAAAATTCACGTCATACTGTAGGTGTTTGAATACGATGTCGCCACTTTAAATTATTGATTTTTTGCAACAATAGCTATTTTTTTGTTTTCTGTTAATTTCTGATTTTATTTCGCATTTCAAGTGTATTTGCTGATGGAAAATACTATATTTCGGCGTACCTTGTATATCCAGATAATTACAATTCCGAAATGAGGTCAGCATTGATTGTACCTATCTGATCACTTGTGTACGTGCATGTGGCCTCATCGTTCCTTTTTAATCCTCCTCAAACTTTCTTCAAATCTACCGCATCTTTTCAGTTATTTGATCGGTTCCAATATGAAGTACCAGGAGGAGCACGGCATTCTGGCTTGCGTATTCAAATTGAGGTAGACAGTTAGATAGTGCGAAAATAGTGTGAAAATGGGCGATGGTCTCAACGCGCATTGAATTTTGGCATTTTGCCAAGAGGGGTGAGGGGAAGATTACCTTCCAGATGTCGCCTCTGTTACCGTATCCCTATTCTGCGGCCTTTCTGAAAAATACGAAGAGTGAATGAGCAATGGTCAGTTCTATCATAAGAGCTTCCAGAAAGGGGACGACAGTGAGATAGAGTGTTATAGTGAAAGAGTCTATTTCCCTCACTATCTCGTTCCTAACTCGTAAGTGGAAACTTTTTAAGACAGTGGAAAGGTGCCTTCTGTTCAATATATAACTGGCATTCTGTCCTTATGTCTACAGTAATATATCTCTACCGTACCCTCCTCTCTTTACCCCACCTCTGTAGAATACCGTATTCATATTCACATCACTGGTCAATCTGGACTACTTCATGAACACATAACCAGAGATCCAATACAGCCCGTCTCAGATGAATTACTTCCAACGCATTGGCTATCTTCTCTCCCAATGGATTTTAGCTCAGCTGATGTAGCTCTGCTTTCTAGTTTCTTTCTAGATGATTTCCGATCAAAGCTGAAGCGGCTATACTCCACGTTCAGTTTTTTTTTTCAGTTTGAACACATTTATCAAGAGTTCAATTGGGTCTTCATCCTCGATTGAGGATTTAAGGAAGTTCAGTTGAGAGCTCTGATGTGCATGGCGTTCCAGTTGCTGCTCCTTGCTTCACTCAGAAAGTCCGGTCCGATCGTTTTTCGAAATAAGTCGCTCCATCTTGTCGTTGGTCGTCCTCTTCGTCTTTTCCTTCGTGGGAACCATTCGATCACAGATCGGCTCCACTTCAAGCAATCATCATTAGCGATTTTGTGCACCCAAGACCATTTTCTCTTCATCGCAGTATCAACAAAGTCTCGCACCTTAGTAAGGTTACGTAGCCGATCATTCGAGACATGATCGAGCACAGTACAGCCAACAATCCACCTTTCCATTTTCCTTTGAGCCACCGATAATCGATTCATTTGTTTTTTGGTCAATGCCCATGTTTCACACCCATAAAGAACCGCCGGAAGAATGCATCCATTGAAAAGACGCCGTTTATGTGAAATTGGGATGCCCTTATTTACCAGAAAAGCCCTGTGTTTATGGAAGGCCCCGAATCCAGCTTGAATACGCCTGCTTATTTCACATGCGTCTTTCCCCGAGATTGCTATTGCGCTACCAAGGTAAACCGCCTTATCAACCAGTTTCACCTCCTTCCCACCAACTTTCACCACCCTTGGTGTTACCTTAGAACACATCCCGAAAGTTTTGTCCCCATTTAGCAATAATCCGACTTTCCTCAATACCCTCTCCAATTCCTTCGCCATTGCTTGAATTTGCCGTTCATCATGAGATATGAGAACGGCGTCGTCGGCAAAGAGAATATGCGAGAGGAATCTACCATTTACATTAATCCCTTTTTTGTCCCAGTTTAATTCCCGCATGGCCATCTCCAGAACTGCAGTGAACAGTCTCGGTGATAAACAATCGCCCTGTCTTACACCTCGACCTACTTTTATTTCCACTTCCTTCCCATTTACCACGACCACATTTTTACTACCCTGAGAGATTCCCGCCAGAAATGAAACAACCTCGGAAGGAATACCCTCATACTCAACAGCTTTGTACACTGCTGCTGTGTAAACACTGTCGAAAGCTTTACTGATATCTACAAAGAGTAAATATATTGGAAGCCTGTAATCGACACAGTAAGCAATGACTGACTTGAGAGTATGAATGGCGTCCACCGTGGAATGTCCCCGTCTAAAACCCATTTGTTCAAAACCCATACTCCACGAACACTGGTAATGGTGTGGTGGGATACGGTAGTTATACGGTAGGTCAAGCGAATACTCCGACCATGTGATCAGACTGAAAAAGGAATCGATCGAGATCTTCCGCATCCTCTATGGGATCCTCTCCGCTTCCCTCGATATCAACCGTTGATAGAGAAGGGGGCGATCCTAAAACGATCATTGGGTTACGGTAGCTCCAAATGAATACGGTTACCGATATCAACAAATTCTAGTTCGCCTCCTTGTTGGGGTACGAGTAGGTATTCGGCGTCTGTTGATAGGCTTGGCAGAAGCGAATTAAGATGAGAGAAGACATCAACCCTGCACAGAGATGATGAACGATAGTCAAATGACAAAGGTCGAGCGAGAGTGGAATGAAGCAAGAGAGAATCCAGAGGATCCTGACACTTTTGCACACTCTTTCTGCCCTTACCACCTTCCGGAGGTAAGAAGAGACAGGTAATGATAAACCAGAACACAGTCCAACTTTTGCAATTACAGTTATAAACAGTAAAATGAGCTATCGAATTCCCAGTCTCATTTCATTGTATTTTGCATTATTTATGTGCCCAACAACAAGATTACTATCATATCTCTTTATTTACCCAATTATAATCTCTTTAGGGGTTGTACTCGATGGGGAGGTTCTTTCTGCGGACCATGCCGTCTCCCTGGAACCACTCGCGGCGGAACTGCTTGGCCGCTCCATCGGGGGTGTTGGTCCACTCGATGGTCACACGGTCGTTGTTGGTGTCCTGAATCAAGAAATTTAGTACGGTAGTTCAATGGGGGTATGGTGCTAGGGTACGGGATATGATACTGTAGATCGATCTAGCGGTGAAGGGTATCGTACCCACGAGTCGCAATGCGACATGCATCTAGGGGTGTCTGGGGTACTGTAGGACAGTGAAGAGGAGGGGTCGGGGCTAAACCGAACCTCCTGTCCGTAGGCAAACGCGTCGCAAGAGACGGCGATGAGGGCGGCCTCCTTGGGGTCGAGCACTCCGGATCCGGGGTCGACGCCGAGTCTCTTCATGTTGGTGGTCTTGAAAGCCCATCCGATACGGCGAGCGGAGGAGTTGGTCACCTGCAATGGGGAGAGATCAGAGAGGTACGGTAGGTAAGCTAAGAGAGATCAAAGATCCCCAGTGGGGATCTTCAGAGGGTGGAGGGTCTCGTACCTTGATGTGGTAGGTGTGCTTGTCATCGTAGGGAGCGTTGAAGACGATCTTGGTGCCGGGCTGGGTAGCGATATCTCCGGGAGGGACGGACTGAGCCATGTCGATGACTTGGTTGTGAGGAGAGACCGCTCACGAGGTCTTTTATACCACAAAATGCAATCATTTCCATGTGGAATCATAGGGAAAGTGAGGAATTAAAATGAAACAAGGGCGATTATTCAACAATTTACATTTGATTTCGGTGATCTCACCAGTTTTCAGCAAAACACACGTGAACAATTTGATGGAAATATATTTTTATGCAGATACTTGGTAATGGAAAAAGAAAACGCTAAAACGGAATGGCTCTCGCCAAACCTTTGTCTACGACATGATCAATTGTTGATCATTCGAAAGATGAAAAATTTCGGGGAGAAAGCGTGCTTATGCCCATTTTATGCTCGAAATCTCAAAGTCACCAATATTCAGTTCACTATTCCATCTTCACTTTTCAAGTTATCTTCTCCCCCCCCCTTATCTCTTACTTTTCCCAAGAGAACTATTTATCTACCTTTTTTAAATAGATACATTCGGAATATCGTTTTCAAACTGTTTTCCATGTCTTTCTAAAGTGTCCGCCGAGTATATGGCAGTTGTTTGGAACAATAAAACAACTAGCTTTTTTACTACTCGTCGGAACCTGAAGCCGGATACCGAGCTCCCCCTGGACCGAACCTGGAGCCGGATACCGAGCTCCCCCTGGACAGAACTTGGCGCTGGCTACCAAGCTCCCCGCGGGGGCGGAATCTGAAGCCGGATACCGAGCTCCCCCTGGACCCAACGTGGCGCCGGCTACCGAGCTCCCCATGGAGGTAACCTGAAGCCGGATACCGAGGTCCTCCTAGACCGAACCTGGAGCCGGCTACCGAGCTCCCTCTGGAAAGAACTTGGCGCCGGCTTCCAAGCTCCCCCGGGCGGAAGCTGAAGTCGGATACCGAGCTCCCCCTGGAGGGAACCTGAAGCCGGATACCGAGCTTCCCATAGACCGAACCTGAAGCCAGCTATCGAGTTCCCCTAGACCGAACCTGCTCCAAGAACTACGCATAGAGCGTAGTGTATTTAATCTCAACACATCCCGGCTTGTTAATTCTATTTTAAACATTTGAAGCCAGTTGTGCAGCTTTTCTGATATATCTATTTTCGCCCCACTTGCACATTACCTACAGTTTTGCTCACACAGCACTTTGTAAAACGAAGAATTGGTAAGATTTGTACGGCTAAGTGAGGAAAAATAGAAAGAGTTGAATAACGACTTTTGAGGGGAACAAAGAAGAAAACAATCAGTAGCAGTGAAAGAACATTTGTCAGTGTAGAAGAATTGTCAGAAGAAAAAGAAAAAATATATCCTTTGCTATAAAAACCACTACATGACGTAGTGGTTGTTATCTATAATCGTCACCCCATATTGTTGTTACATCAGGTAAAATGTGAGTCTAAACTAACTTATTTACAACATCACCAAAGTATTTTTTTATTCTAAGGGAACTGCTGGGTGTCAGGCTCTTGTAAGAACATTCCGTCCATTTTTCCACGTCGAACGGACTCCGCTTTTTCGTCCCAACCATGTCTCTTCCCACTCTTCGATCCCCACTCCGAAACCCATTCAAGATGACTCGCTCTTCAGAAGACAATCAACCGAAGATACTGAGTCTTTTCAACGTCGTCAGAGCTCCCATTCGATTCCTCATGAACCCAAATAGCCTCTTGATAAACGACTTATAAACTCAAACTCATGTCTCTTTGTGGTCGCTCACATTAAAATAGACTTCTCGCCTCACGCCTTTATGTCGCGCTAAAGAATTATCCGTAATGGGGTGTATTGTTCTGAACGGAGGGAATATCCCTTATCAGATAATATTGCCGTTACAAACATTTCTCCTGCGGGCAGAATTGAAGCCGTCGCAACAAGCGAGTCGCAGCTATTGAGAAAATTAAACGGAATTGAAACATATCGCACAGCAAGACAAAACAAAGCAAATTGTACTAGTAATCTAATCTAAGATGCTTTGAAAGTAATCAATAATATTCCCATTTTTCCTCACGGTTTCTCAAGCAGTACTCTCAAGTAAGATCCCCCTCCCCCATGCAATAACGTGTTCTCTCCCTCTTATTCAATGTGACCAAATCATATCCAATAGATAAATCACACACATTTATACAATATTCACAATACACATTTATAATCATTATAATCAGTTATAATCAGGGGTTGTACTCGATAGGGAGGTTCTTTCTGCGGACCATGCCGTCTCCCTGGAACCACTCGCGGCGGAACTGCTTGGCCGCTCCATCGGGGGTGTTGGTCCACTCAATGGTCACACGGTCGTTGTTGGTGTCCTGAATCAAGAAATTTAGTACGGTAGTTCAATGGGGGTATGGTGCTAGGGTACGGGATATGATACTGTAGATCGATCTAGCGGTGAAGGGTATCGTACCCACGAGTCGCAATGCGACATGCATCTAGGGGTGTCTGGGGTACTGTAGGACAGTGAAGAGGAGGGGTCGGGGCTAAACCGAACCTCCTGTCCGTAGGCAAACGCGTCGCAAGAGACGGCGATGAGGGCGGCCTCCTTGGGGTCGAGCACTCCGGATCCGGGGTCGACGCCGAGTCTCTTCATGTTGGTGGTCTTGAAAGCCCATCCGATACGGCGAGCGGAGGAGTTGGTCACCTGAAGTGGGGAGATATCAGAGAGAGCCGGGAGGGACGGACTGAGCCATGTCTAAGAGAGATCAAAGATCCCCAGTGGGAATCTTCAGAGGGTGGAGGGTCTCGTACCTTGATGTGGTAGGTGTGCTTGTCATCGTAAGGGGCGTTGAAGACGATCTTGGTGCCGGGCTGGGTAGCGATATCTCCGGGAGGGACGGACTGAGCCATGTCGATGACTTGGTTGTGAGGAGAGACCGCTCACGAGGTCTTTTATACCACGAAATGAGCGATTTAAATTTCGAATCCACAGGGAAATTTTGGGATTAAATTGAAACAAGGCACTATGACCTCACTAATGCTAGTCATTTTTCAAAAATGATCACGTGATTTTTCACGATTGTGAAATCGCACGATTCCTAATTTACATAACGGGGTTATCAGCGAGATAGCGTGCGAAAATGAGAGCTCTTATTTGTCACACCGTCTCACGTCTGACCCCTTTCTGGAGACATTCAATCAATCGATTCTGATCATGCTCATCATGCGCTGATCACAGATATCTCGCTTCCGGTCGTAATCGTCGATGAAACAATCATAAGAGGTGATGATTAGAGACCTCTTATCACCCGTCTCACCCGATAAATCAGCTTTCTGCTCTCTCAAGGCCCCTCACTCGACTGCTACGTTTGTGGTTGAAGAGAAAGAGAGAGGAAATGATTACCCTAGTGCTATTCTCCCTGGTTTCGGCAGCTTTCGCCGTTTGTCCGGCGGGATATCAACAGATCAATGGAGGAGACTGCTTCAAGGTGAACAAATCTTGGCTTATTTGTGTTACAGCCTAGTAAATAAATGAAGTCCATCTTTTGTCATTTTGGCAAGATCCTTTATTTATGTAATAGTAATTACGGACTAGTAAACAATCGATTAGTTGTGAAATTACCGAAGACATGAAGTAAGATTGGACTGTGCGAAAGAAGTTTGACTAATTAGTCTTCCATTTTGTATCGCCTTTTTTCAATGAAATTTCATTCCGATAGTCGGATGCTATCTCAATTTTCCTGATCGGAAGAGTGTCAAATTGAGAAAATTTTCTCACGTATTTGCAAACTCTCTTGTTCCTGACCCCTTTCTGGAGGTTTAATGGGGGAATGGACTAATGTGTTTCTGCTTGCAGTTGTACACCACTCAGCAGACATTCGACAGCGCAGAAGCTCTTTGTGTGCAAGACCAAGGACATCTCGCGTCTGTTCACAGTGCACAGGTGAGATCTGCAACTCATCAGCAATAGACTTTGAAAAGTAACGGTTCAATTAGTTGCATAATAGAGAAATCAATCGATTTTGTGAAAAAGAGTGCAAGAAATTAGGAATGTTTGCGGAGAAAAGCAACTAGTCGCATCGTTACTTTTCAACGTCTAATCAGCACCGTCTCAAATTCTCAATAAACATAACACGCCAACACATCAGTTTTGCACAAACAGCTGAAACATAACGTCAACCAATTGAAAATTGTCTTTAGAGTGCCACGATTGTGTATTCTTAGGAGCAAACCGCCCTGACTGCCATAATGGGAGCGACGACTCCTCTGATAGGAATGAAGTGTACTGATGCAGTTCCTGGCCATTGCACGTGGGCTGATGGAACGGCCGTGGACTACTCCAATTTCCCTGGCGGTGAGAGTAGTATTCACGTGTATGCTTACAGATTTGCATGCCTTTGAAACATATTTAATTCATTTTAACATTTTGGTTTGATTTTATAAATATTTATATATCGATTTTATTGATTACATTTACTTTTTTTCAGGGGGTCCCATCCTCGCCTATGGAAGCTGCGTGCACCTCTCAACAAACGACCAGAGCTGGTTAGTGTATCAGGAAATAGGCAATCTTAAGCGCACTGCGCATCGTGTCTATTATGTATTTGGAGCGAAACAATGCGGACAAAATACTGCCAGGGGGACACAGGACACCGAACTTTTGTGTTTTCAGTGCATTGCTCAAATACTGTACTAACATGCGATCTTCTGCCGAAATATATTAATGAATGAGCAAAAAACAGGTACTCATGGAACTGTGCTGCACCGATTGCCGGATTCGTCTGCAGAATTCCCTTCAACCCGCCTCCCGGTACATATTTTCATGTATCTACATTCACGTAATGAATCAATACTAAATTCTCACAGCGACTACGTGCCCTGCCGGCTACAGTGCATACAAAGGAGGATGCGCTGCACTAAAGACTGTTGCAAAGTGGGAATCTTCTTTTTGTATTTGCAACTGAGTAACACAATGGACTTACAATTACAATATACACGAAAACGTTGCGCACGGTTTCCAATTCCTTCCAACCCCTTTATGGTGGGCAAACACTGATTCTTTAGGAATCAAGCGGACGCGGAGGCAAATTGTGTGCTGGATGGAGGTCATCTAGCAAGTATTCAATCCGAAGCAGTACGTTGTTTTGAGTTCGTCCTCAAAAAGTATATTTGTTATAACTCATATTCTGTATTATAAATTCACAAACACCGTTCAAAATAATAAAACGTTCCGCTCCTAAACAACAGATACGTTTGACGAGAGTGCATGCAAAAAGAGGCGCACCGAGGTATAGTAGCAGAGCACACCACCAGCTTTCCACTTCAAGAACGTATAATTTAAATTTGTAATATTATTCATAGCTAATGAGCGCGCATATTTCTCAAAGTCGTCGAGGGAGAAAACAGATGATGGGTAAATCGATCATTCCAGGAAAATACGTTCTACCAGGGATTGGGAACTGCTGCTGGACTGACTAATAACATTTTCATTGGACTGGCGTGGAATAGTGAGTCGATCTGCTAAATGAGAATGTCGATTCTGCAGTTTTCTGGAAAATATAAATTAAAATAATCTGCTTTGAGCTGCTGCGAACGGATACAAATGGACGGATGGAACAGTTTACAACCCCAACTTATATAACAAATTCGCCAATCGTTAGTTTCCATTCTTTATAAATATCATTTTTAACTATTAAAGCCATAAACGAGGGAACATTTTTATTTTTTTTAAATCTTCTTCGAGCTTCTTGCTGACCTTGATCTTTTGAAACATATGAGTGTCAGCGATAAATCATTGTAGAAACTTGAAACCGGTTCGTTTACAATGGAAAAAAATATAAACGTTACGTGCTTGCAGAGTTCCCGAACACAGTGTTCGGAGAGTGTGTCCAGATGATGTTGTCCACAGAATTCGGAACTCTCGGACAGTGGACGAATATTCCCTGCTCGACTCAAATGGCTTACGTGTGCTGGAAACCAAGTGAGTATTATCTTTCATTTTTGATTTTCTGTAAAATGCAAACGTACAATCTAATTAGATTCAGGCGGAGACACTCCTGTGAAAGCTCCTGCTCAGTGCCCCGGAATCCAGTTCTTCTACGACCAAGGAACAGTAAGTTTAAACATACTTTTTCCAAAATAATCATGTTTGTTGCTTTTTTGATGGATTTATTCGACAAAAAAAGGAGACTGTCCTGAACGAATCAATCAGTATCAATCAGATGAGCTTCAGCTCATTGTCATGATCACATGAAACAGTTTACGTAGATGTCTCGCCGTTATTCGCTCGAATGTAAAAAAACGAATCAAATTTTAGGTCTACTCTCCAAATTTCCCTGCCTCCATCCCTGCCGGCCAAAGCTGCGAGTATATACTGGTTACGGCTGTCGGCACCAGGGTACGGTAAAACAATTCACTTATTTAATGATTACAATTAACGAGTGCCCTGTTAACTACAGCTGTGAATCTGAACAAAAAGGGCGCGTTTTAGCACGACCCCCTTACCTCATTACACTGTGGACATCTAGATTCCTATCTATGCACTCCCACATAGACCTATATTATGTGTTCATGAGATAAATGGATTACATAATATGGATGAAAAATAACTAAAATAAATTTAGGTGAGTGTGAATTTTCCCACTTTCTCTACTGACGCAGCCACTTCACTCGCTCTTTACAATGGATTGGACGATGCGACGCCGTTCACTAGGTTAGTTTTGACGCTGATTAAAAATATTTTATTTATTTTTGTCTATTAGTGAATACTACGCTATTGTCGACACTGTCTACGCCGGCCCGTAAATGAGATAGTGTGATACGAAGAGATCTAATCCAACCATTCAATTGAAAACTCTTTTTTTTAAATATTTTTTATATAATTTTATATATTTATTTCCCCTCTATATTTTATTGATTCAGACTCTCCGGCACAGTTCCCACTCCACAGACCTCCTACGCAAGCACGGATAACGTGATGAAGGTTAGAATCTGTTAAATATTGATAGTCAATCGTCTATGATCTGGCTAAATATCGATAATACAATAATGTTTAGATGATCTTCACGTCCTCGGGAAATCCCAATGGCCAGGGTTGGCAAGCTGATTTCGTCACGACTGGTGGTAATTGGAGATAACTAGCTAAAGAAATAGTTCTTCAATTATCATGTATTTGTGAATTAGTGATAAACGGATATTGTATTCCTCATTAACTGCTTGTGGATGAGACTGGACTTGGAAAAGAGTCGGGAAGTCTGAGGAAAATTGAATCTGAATTTTTGCAGGCGACGTCGTCGATCCCGTCACTACTCCTCCCTTCGATCCGACCAGTGGATGTCCCCAGCAGCAGTATACAGCAGACACCTTCGTGAGTCTGCCTTTGCTATAAGAAGAATATTTAAAAAAAATATTTAGTAAATAGAGTAGGTTGTCATTGTTGAAATTAACTTGATTCTTCTATGTATGGCCAAGAGAGGGACGAGAGAGAGAAAAAAGTTGAAGTTCTCTCTCTCGTCCCTCTCTTGGCCATACATAGAAGAATCAAGTTAGTAAATAGAAGCTCTATTATAGGTGTATTCGCCCAATTGGCCTGAACCGTACCCGCCGATGGCCGATTGTCTCTACTACATTAGTTCGAAAAACAACAAAAAGATGTCGATCGAATTCGGTGAGTTCTTCAATAGAACTAGACGCTGTAGCGTTCTCTCATGTAAAGTGTAGAGTTTCGCTTGGACAGAATAATTTTTATTAATTAAAATAATTTTACAGGTTACTTAGACACTGAGCAGTGCTGTGATTTCGTTGTAGTCTACGATGGGCCGAACAACAAGTCGCCCATTCTAGCAACGTAAGTCCATCACATGATTCCAAACCTACAGACCAGGGTTAGAGCGAGAGAGTGTACAAAAGTGAGAGAGAGTCCCTCTCTATTTCACACGCTCTCTCACTCCAAAGGCCTTTCTGGATGGTTGACCGGCTTGTGGAATGATGTGCCATGATTCAGCTGACGCTGACTAACTATCGGATTTGATATTCACGAAAAAGACGAAGCTAAATAGATCGACGTAAACAACTAACTTCCTAAAGTGGCGCGTTTCTTTGACTTTGCTCGCATTTCTGGATATCTTTTTCGGGTGCAAATAAGTTACACACACTCAGAGAAATGTATGTCATATATGGCTCCTGAACTGCGTTTGTATGTCATATATTACATGCAGTATGTTATATATGACATACAAGCGCAGTTCAGGAGCCATATATGACATACATTTTTCTCTGTGCAACAGCTACGATCGATAATTACAGTGTGTCGGGGCAGAGCACGCCTACTGTAACAAAGTATTACTCAACCGGCACAACATTGGCCTTGGAATTCTTCTCCGACTCCAATAATGGAGGAATGGGATGGGTCGCGACCGTATACAACTTGTAAAACACTGAATAATAAATGGTTCTTCTTTCCACTGTTGTCTGATGTGATCAATGATGGGTTGTTGAGTAGAATCTCTTTCATTCACACTATTTATCATTTGTGAATTTATCATTCGCAATTTCCGGAGGCCGGAAATTGCGTACTTACATTTCGAAAGCGGAAATTTAGAACTATTTCTTATAGGAGGAGTGCCAGCAAAAATAGGATAGGGAACCTGTGATTCCAATCGCTAATCCCGTGGAACGATAATAGAAATCTAAACTCAGGCATACAAAGAAGTCACGGGGTTCAGTGAAAATAGGTTTAACGTGCCGCGCGTGTCAAGTACGTCATATTATTGTACTTGCAATATTTTTTCTTCATTACTCAAGGTTATATTATATTCTGCTGACACACCCCCGGTCATTGGAAACATGATCGAGTACGGTGATTCCTATCATTTTGCGTTCAAGCGCCGGGCGACAAAGATCTTTTTTTCGCGTTTACAGAGTTACCAGGATTCAGCTCCATACAAGAGTGCGGGGAAAACTACACCGTCGAATAAGCGCTTTTTGGGCGGCATGGGACATCATATGCTTTCGGAAGAATTCCGAATGTTTAGGAAAAACCTGAACTGAAATAGTACGGTAAATTGAAATGCATTGTCTTTCCGTAGCGTTATCGATAATGCGTCAATAAATTATCTTACGAGTCATCTGATCAACTCACCAACACAACAACCGTCTATACCCGACCGTCTTCCGCACATCAATCAAACGATTAGCTACATTGCTCATAACTCTCCTCTTCCTTCCGGAGAATAACACAAAGCAGCAGGAAAAAGTCGATTTAACGCCCACAATAATCGGCTTATCACCGGCCGCACCTAATAAAAAAGATAAGCCTCGGCCAGCGATGAAACGTCGCTTCACTCGATTTGGCAGTCGACATCATGATAGTCGTGGCTCTTTCCGTCCTTGTCTCCACTGCTTTTGCTGCTTGTCCTGCGACATACGAGCAGATCGCGGGTGGTGATTGCTTCAAGGTTCGTTGCACATGATTCCAAACCTACAGAGCAGGGTTAGAGCGAGAGAGTGTGCAAAAGTGAGAGAGTCCCTCTCGATTTCACACGCTCTCTCACTCCAAAGGCCGGCCTGTGGAATGATGTGGTTGTCCAGCACCCTTTTCGAGCATCCAGAATAAAGCTCGGAAAAAGAGAATGTGTAAAGTGAAAGGGACGCTCTAACGCTGTTTTTTTTAAAATTAGAGTTCTTTTGTGGGTCAGTTTTATAGAAATGGAAAAATGACGCTCCCCTTTTCAGTTACTGCTGTTTGCTATTTTTTCTAATTGAATAACTAATATATTCGAAAAGAGCTAGGATTAATAGTGAATTTAATTAATTGATTTGTATCATGAATTTATGTTGATTCCCAGTTGTTCAATACTGCGGAGACATTCGACAGTGCCGAAGCAAAGTGCGTTCAAGACCACGGCCATCTTGCGTCGATACACAATGTTGATGTGAGGATCACTTCATTCTTATTATCTCCCGCTTGGCTCCCAGTCACTCATATGACGGCGAGAGCCGTAGACTCGACCTCCCATGTGGTCTAGTGGTTAGGATTTCTGGTTTTCACCCAGGCGGCCCGGGTTCGATTCCCGGCATGGGAATCTTCTCTTTTGCTGATCATTTCAATCAGGATCAAGCAGCTCTGACTGCTCTAATCGGTTCGTCGACTCCGCTGATCGGAATGAAATGCACTGATACTGATCGCACTCATTGCACGTGGACTGATGAAACGGCAGCCGATTACGACAATTTCCCCGGTGGTGAGGACCATTGTTTTATGACGGAAAAATATGCTCGAATTAGCTGTTAAAAATTCCTTGGTTATAAAGATTTGAATTCCGGATTTAGCAATTTGGAGAATAGTGCTTTAGGCTGGCTGTGCATCTACACTAGGGATGGATTCGCAAGAAAAATGACCGATTCATTTCTTGAGAAAGTGGAGAGTGATCTTGCTTATTCTTGGATAAAGATGAAAATGACTTGGGAGTATTGCTGGCGAAATGGCAAGCAAGAATCATGCTTGGAAAAAGATCACGTGTTGTGACCAACGAAAATTCTAGAAAATTCTAGTTATTTATAGATAAAATAATTATTTGACATTATTTAATGATTTGAATTATGCAAATGATAATTTCCCAACACGATCTTGCTATCTTGCTTGACTAGCCACCCCTAATCTACAGTCTTAATTTTGGGAAATTTACCTTTAATGGGAGAAAAATAAAAATATTTACTAAAGCAAAAGTGCAGGGCTTCATTTTGGCGGAGATTTTTTAAAACTAGCATGCCTCGATTTTCGGACCTTTTCATCGATTTTTAATCGATTTTTTTTCTTTTTTTCTCCTTTTGCAATGATCAGCGAAACAATTAAGCTTTGATGACAATCAGTCGATACAGAAAGATTACAGTACTTTTATCTTCCGCATGTGTGATATGCGACCTAATCATGTATTCTCAAAGGCACAATCGTCATACCTTACGGACAATGCGTGCATCTCGTGGCTGCGGACCAACTCTGGTAAGTATGATAATAAACAATTTATTTTGTAATTATCTTACAACAAATAATAGGAGAATAGTTAGTGTTGCTACTGTTATCTTTTCTATCCATATTATGTACTTCATTGTTCTGCTTTAACATAGGCATCTAAAATAGTTGAATATTCCCAGTGGTGAGCAGGTATTT
Source organism: Pristionchus fissidentatus (assembly GCA_036245785.1). Taxonomy (NCBI): domain Eukaryota; kingdom Metazoa; phylum Nematoda; class Chromadorea; order Rhabditida; family Neodiplogasteridae; genus Pristionchus; species Pristionchus fissidentatus. The sequence continues at coordinate 7,372,857 of BTSY01000001.1, forward strand.
CATCCGATTTCATAGGCGCAAGTCATTGCAATCGAAACGAAGTTATTGATATGCTTACTTTATATGTAACCATATTCTAATAAAATATATTACAAATATACAAACACTCGTCCGAAATATTAAAACGTTCCGCTGATAAACGGCAGAAACGAGGGCGAGAGAGCATGCAAAAGCAAAAAAAAACAGACAGTAAGCACACCTCAGGTAGTACTAGAAGTGGAACGTAGTATTATAAATTTGTAATAATAATCGATTGAATGCCAGGTGGAATTCGTGTCCATGTGACTCACCAAACACTGGTTTTCTCTGCAGAGTGAAGTTCTCCGCCCCTCCCGGTATAACATTTCATTACTTTTTTTCCAATTAACCCCGGTTTATATGTATTTTCAATATTTATTTTATTCTGACAACTTGTACTGAAGAAGACATTGTTTAGACTGGAAAAAATACTCTCAAAACATTTTTTTTAAAATGTATAACTAATACATTTTCAGATAGCCACTGCACCCCGCACAATGGAGGATGCGCCATGCTCAAGACAATAGCGAAGTATACTTTATCTATATGTACTTAATATAACCAGAATATAAAATTGGGCGAACTAAAATTCTCTATTTTTTAAATTTGTACAGGAATCAAAAAGACGCTGAGGCTGATTGTCTCGTGCAGGGAGGTCATCTCGCCAGTGTTCAATCTGACAATGTTAGTATAATTTTAGCTTACGATACGCCCAATACTGCTGAAGACCAAATTCACCCGCCGATATCCATAAACTTTCCATTTGAAAAGACTCGTTTCTAGCGAATCTTTTGATCGATTCTATTTTCCACATCAGGGCTTCAGCAAAATTTATGATTTTTTAAAATGTTTCGGATAATGAATTGCGCATTTGGCTATGCCCAACATTTCCCCAACATGAATCTGCCTTGATTAGTAGAATAAAGGAATGCTTTTAAAAATTCTATTTAAAAGCGTATATTCGAAGAAAGTAAATAACAGGATCAAGCGTTCTATAAGCAGCTGGGGCTCGACGCAGGGCTGACAGACAATCTCTACATTGGACTCACTTGGGATGGTGAATTCTAGAGTGCGAAATGTGAGACCACGCTCTCTTCATTTCACACACTCCCTCGACCGGTCGGTAGGTGAGGGAGTGTGCGAAATGAAGAGAGCGTGGTCTCACATTTCGCACTCTAGTGAAATCGAGTTTCATTATTTTCTAGATGAAACTGTCATTGAGTGTCGAGTCAGCACTTATGAACACAATTAAAGAGTACTTTCTGTGCTTTGCAGAATTCGCTTACAACTACAAATGGCTGGATGAAACGAAATACGACTACAATAAGTTCGCAATTCGTTAGTTTGCTTCATCAATAAATCATCAACGAATTCACTATTATTACGGAAGTTGGTGTAAAACCTATAATTTTGCTGAATATTAGTGTACCATGTTTAATGTAATATATAGATACTTCCTGTTCACCAATACCTTCAGCGTTCCCTGACATAATGTTTGGTGAGTGCGTGCAGATGTTAATGTCAACTGCCATGGGAACTAGCGGAGTTTGGACGAATGTTGAATGCTCGAATAAGATGGCTTACGTCTGCTGGATTCAAGGTTAATTCCCATATGGTGAATTCATGTTTGTCCTCAGAGTTTTGCATCTACAGTAAAGGAACACAATCTATTGTCACCTTTGCAGGATAATAATGTCTGGGGAAGCGTGCATTGGGGGGTTGAAAACAATGTGAAAATATTTTGTCACTATATAAGAGGGTTTGCTAGAATGAAACTTCTAAATCGTATTGTGCACTAATAACCACAGATAGTATTATTCAGACGCTGTGCCGCTTGCGCCGCCGAATTGCCCGGCTGATGCTTTTTACGACAAAGGCACGGTATGCTTTAAATTGTTTTACTAAATATCAATGTTTGAAAACATGTGCTGAGAGGGATCAAGAGCATGTGAAAATTCCTGAGGAAACTTTCAAATGGAAATAAATGTATCTGTCATGTGCCTTATTTGAGATCTACTCGCCCAACTTCCCCCTTTACATTCTACCTGGACAAACCTGCACTTACCTTCTAGCAACTTCCCCGGGAACGATTGCAAGTTTAAATTTATTATTTATTTATTTATTTTTATTAATTGAATCTTTTCTCTAATTATTATTATTTGTTTTTTTTCTAAATATATGTTATTAGGCGAGCGTAACGTTCCCCACCTTCAATGCTGACGCTGTAACATCGTTGAAGCTCTACAGTGGACTTGACGACAAAACACCCTTGTACAGGTATTACGATTTTGAAATGACACATACACGACGTTCTTATCTTTATTGAATAGGTGATGGTATAAGAAGGTATATCTGTAAACCCGCCAAACTGGAACTTTGTTCCGGGTTTTGTTGGGGTTGGAACTGGTTCCCTCACTGGAAAGTCCACTAACCTTCCAGTGAGGGAATCCGCCAAACTGGAACTTAGTTCAGGGTTTTTTTGGGGTTGGAACTGGTTCCCTCACTGGAAAGTCCACTAACCTTCCAGTGAGGGAACCAGTTCCAACCCCAAAAAATCCGGAACTAGTTCCAGTTTGGCGGGTTTACAGATTTACCTTCTTATATAAATATTTATCAACATCGGGCAATGAATTTTAGACTATTATTTCTTGTGCAGTGGCACGTTGTGAATTATACCATTTTATTTAACATTAAACATTTCAGTCTAACAACGCTCACAGCCAATTCCAAAACTTCGTACAGCAGCACGACCAATGTGATGAGGGTTCGAACTAGCAAACTTTCTTTTTGAAATCGCAAAATGATTTTAAATTGATAATATTTAGATGGTCTTCACTTCCTCACAGGCTCCGACAGGAACAGGATGGCAAGCTGAATTCACTACTATCGGAGGTAGAAGAAAGAGCTCCTTATTTAATTCTTGCGATTTTCCTGATCTAACTAGCACCTTTAATCGGGAAATTATGAAATTGGAATCAGATGTCGTCAGAAAACGATTTCATATTTCTGTTTCGATTTCGGAACTTATACATTTTTCTGATAGACCTGCAAAGGCAGAATACAATTAATACGTCCGATAAGATAACAATCATTCGACACCATTATCTTTTCAGGCCTCCAGAAGGGGGTTAGGAGCTAGAGAAATCTTGTCAACGACTCTCTCATTGTCTGCAGCCTCTCGTTCTTTCTGGATGATTAAAATCTCTCTATTCTTGCAGTGAATCCTCCTCCTCCGACTGATCCGACCACTCACTGTCCTCCTCAACAGTACACTGCGGATATTGAAGTGAGCCAATCTATTTCGAGAAAATTTGATGATCGAGATTGTTACTACAACATTTCTTCCATCACTGGTTTCAGCTTGTTTCAACTGTAAAACGAAATATATAATGTTTTTTGTAGGTGTACTCTCCCAATTTCCCTCAATCGTATCCCACGATGTCATACTGCATTTACTACATTCACTCCAGAAACAACAGGAAAATGTCCATTTCCTTCGGTTTGTATGCATTTTCACTTTAAGGTTTATGGTAAACCATGTTGGCACGATTAGTAGAAAATAAACAATGGCAGATACTTTATTTTGTAGACTGGAACAATATCAGAACAGTTCATCGACATAAATATGAATAGCTTATTTAAAAAAATAGTAGTCTCAATAGTATCGATTGTCAGATTTCGTGGACACGGATCAGGCGGAGGACTTTGTTCAAGTTTTCGATGGGCCGACGACAGACGACAAGACGCGATTCCCTTACGAGTACGTTTTTTTGAACTCAAATGAGCAAAAACTGGACATATTTGCACAATTATGAAAAAAAATTTGTTGAAACGTTTGCTGCCTCGGGAATTGAACAAGCATATAACTAGTAAATGTCACTCTGATTAAATATTTTACTTTTTATTATACAATTTTTGATTATTCTAATTAGATAATTTCAGCATATCCGGCAACACGGGCAGAGAGTACATCACTACGGGAAATGTACTCACACTCTTGTTCACATCAGGATCATTCAACAAGGGCCACATTGGATGGAATGCGACTGTGCTCAATTTGTGAAACAATCAATCACACTAATAATTAATTTAATACAAAAAAAGCGACTTCAAATTACTTTGTCATTTCTAATGTTTAACGTTACAAGTAGAAATGAATAAAGATCCAAATGCACTTACATGTTCTTAAATGTTAAGTAGCTGTGGCAAGGCTGTGGAAAGAGGTATTTCGTGCAGCTTTACCAAATATCTAATCTTTACGTCTCCAAATAGTTTCCCTTTGAATTGAAATATTCTACTCTGAATTGTATGATTTCTACACAAGCGACATTAATTTTACTGAATTTCATTTTCTCATTTCAATTAATTTTCATCAAGATTTTATTGATTGAAGCGATAGCAAAGCAAATTATTCAGACAGTTTGCATTTTGCCGATGGTTTGCATCGGATGATTTGTTTTGAGTGGGAGGGCTTCTAGTTGCTCCGCTGCGAATTAGAACTTCCGGCTGCAGCTGCTGCAGCTGTCGCACTTCCGTTGGGTCGCAGAAGTGGCGCCTTCAAAGTTATTATTTCACTTCTTTCCGCATTGTCAACTATACACTCAGGAAAAGTCACTAGGATCAGGTCACCTATCACACATGTTTACTTTTCCTGCAGGAACACTTTATCTCATTTCTAGTGACTTTCACTTATAGGTAAGTGAAAATGTTCGCTTGGTGTACTGATCGTAGCTGCATTTGTTATCAGAATAGAGCAACTCACAGTCTCCCTGTTCGTATTCGTTACTCTCCCAGATCCAATGACCTTCTCACTCATGCTTCTACCAATTTCCTCCTCTCCCAATCGATTCGTACCGCCTCCCGACTGCAATACCGTGAATACTACTGCTAGTTACCGTAACTTTACGGCTGCTAGCAAAATGGAAGCGTATACTCCGACTCCGATGCCTATTACAATTATTGCCGCCACAACAATTAGTCCGGCGAGAATTACCGTAGTGCTCAGCTCGGGCACCAGCGGCTGGCCTGCAATAAATCGATAACCGAATACAGTATCTCTCAAAAATACAGTTTTCAATCAAAACTTACAGTATATCTCGCCCGCGGCAATCGAGTAGTTGCCAGTGGTCGCGTTGCACGATATCTCATTCAGTGTCCCGTTTTCGTTCCTGATATCGATTGATTGATACGATGTACCTCAGGTATTGTGATTGAATAGGGAAATGTTTCGGCTCTTGGCGCTTTCTTACTTTAGGGGGTAAGCTCCGCCCCTTCCCTCAAAGAAGTCCCAGCTCTTGCCAACTCACCTCAGTACGCTTCCCCGGGGACAGCTAATACTTTCATCTCTCTTCGCACTGACGGACATTCACCGACGAGGAATTGCATACAACTGCAATTATTATATATTTTTGTAATCAAAATGATATATTATGCTTACCAGCACAATGAATCTCGTCCGTGACATTCATATAACGGCCCGTGGACGAATTACAAGTCGTCCCGTTGAGAGTCACGTTTCCCACCCTGCAATCGATTGGAACGAGGCACCGTAATATGTCGTCTCAAATTCTCACATGTGACTGAAATGAAGAATGTAGGAGATGAATTCTTGCGCACTAGTTTACTCTAGCGGATTAAGGGGTGGGACCCTCATTAATTGTCAATCTAACAGTCCCTTGCTCGGTTCGGTAAAGTAAACTTGCTCCAGTTCTTGATTCAAGAAGGAGGATTTATGTGCATACATTCACAGTGAATTTCTCCCGTGACATTCATGTAGAGACCAGTTGCTGAATCACAGAACGTCGAGTTCAAAGTCCGGTTTCCATTCCTGAAATGGTCATCATTCGTTCGCCATTTACCAATGCAACCATACATGAGTGAACCCCCTAGTGGACAGTTGATCGCTTCTTTCGTGATGATGGGACAGGTTAAATTGTGTTCGCACGGCCGCATTTCTACCGATGAGGGAACACAATCGACTGAAATAATTGCAAAGTTTATCAGATTTCCTAGTTTCAGGTACTCTAATCGGTAAAACTCTATATTTTGTACTTACAATTCTCAACGTAGCAAGACGCAGCGTCAATTTCTTTCTCTAGTCCGGTGGAATCAGTGAGAGACCAGGTCCCGGTTCTATTGGTATTCGGCCTGCATAATACCGACGAGACATTGGCTGCTGTCTCCCCATCCAACGTCCAGTGGTTGCCGGGGCACTGTAATATGGCACTATTAGGCTCCAATCCAAATCAAGATGGCTCTATGAAGACAGAATACCGTTGCGGAGAGGCAGTTCATTTTGTCATTCCCGTAGGTGGGGAAGCATCCGGTGCACGTAGAAACCGGGGCGAGTGGGGCACACATTGTACAGTCTGAAACATTGATATCATCTGGGTTTTCTATTTTACCACCGGTTAGGACGGAATGCCTACACTGTTCGTCGATACAGTAAGCGTCCAGGATCCTTTTGCGTCCCCCATCGTACTTGAACTCTCCTTTATCGCACACGAGTGTGCTGGAGACTACTGTTTCATCGTCGTCTCTGATTCTAAAATGATTATCATTTTTTTAGTAGAAATGAAAATATGAATCGGCAACTGACAGTATCTTCTTTCCATCACACGACCGAGCGACATCTACGAAGTCGGGAATTACCTGTGTTTATTGATTTTAGAACAAGTAAAATGAAGGAATCAAGGAACCTTTGAAACTCGGTACTCGGAATCATTGAAAAGTCCAGTTGTTACGTCATCCGCATTGCAAGCAACTGAAGTAAACAATTGAAATTTTGGGGGGAAATCGCTTCCTACTCGCTAAAATCAACCATTTTCCATCAGCCGGGTGCACGTATGTCAACAGGTTCTGCTTCTTGTCGGTGTACGCGAATTTCAGAGTTGTCTCGTTCGCTCTGATGATGATTATCGGCGAAATATTGATGTCGACGACGAAAAATGGAGTCAACTAAAATCAATATTTCACTTCAAAAATCAGTAGCAGGAACGCACTTTCGGCGTAGTCTGTGGAAGTTCAACTGTGAATGAGCAGAATATGAGATTTTCAGTGAACATCTGGCGCCTGTGTTCGTAGGATTCTGCAAAATATCGATTTATCGATTAATATTTGACTTTTGAAACTCACTGGCTGTAAGGCTCGTTCCATTGCTCACACCACTCTCTTTGCAAGTGAATGCCTCATTGCCTTGAGAAACCGTAATTCCCTCTTCTTTGTTCAGTTTCCTCCCTGACTTAGAGCTCTTGACTTGGATGAGGAAAAGGATTTTTGAAGCTGAAAACGGCCTGGAAAAAAAGAATTTGAAATAGTTTACCAAAAATATGGTCAAAGCTTGTTGGTCATAGACACATGGTCATAACAGATCGAGCTCCCTGGTTAAACTCGGGGGAAATCAATGTAACTCACTTAATTTGCAGCACAACATCACAATGATCGCCTTCCGTACTGTTAATATTATTTTTCTCCGTCAGTAATTTCGTGTCATTTTTATCGCCAGAAGCACATGATCCTCGCACAAGACAAACCTGTAAATTACATTTATTAATATAATTTTAAAAAATCTGTCTCCATTGAAAGTCCCCGGAAGACCTCTTACCGTATCCACTCCGCATCTTGTCAAATCGATTTTATCGTAGACCGCTGTAATACCCGTAACCACGAGTAGCAACAGAATGCAGATGGTAGGGTGGAGATTCTTAAATTGTAGATAATTATATTTAACTCCTAAAGTAATCTTATAGACAAAAGCCTGCCTGTAAAGCAGCCGGACAACGAACCATTTCTGCATGGAGAGGCAGCAGACCACACTACACCAGACACAAGTCGAGAAGTGAAGTGCGACTGTCTTTCTCTCATCTGGAAATTGCCGAACAATGGTCATTTGCACTCCTTTATTGCAACAGCTTCAAATGCGACGTTGCAAAACGAGGTCTGCTTTTAGACAACTGTTGTTACACTTAGATCGAATGATCGATCCTATTCACGAACAGGAAAGATTATAATGCATTTCTATTCATGAATATAATTATTCCATCTAACACCACTATGGGAGACGTTACAGAAGGAGTGCCGCGAAAAGAAATGAAAAATATTTCCGAGTCTATCAGTCGTCGCGAGTGGCCCCTAACTACAACATTTCCCGCTTATTGATTGGGGATCTTGCCTCAATTCTCTGCGCCTATGCCATAGAAAGGAGAATAAGTTATTATGCAAGAGTCGAAGCGGAAATCGATGAGGTAGCCATTAACTTTATACTTTCGCATGGCAACTATCCGTCCGTTGAATCACTTTTAAATATGATTTCGTGCAAAAAATAGAAGTTAACAAGCACGTTACCGGTGCCGAAAGCTGTTTCGGATTACTCCCATGGGAATGTCATCAATTCTCCTTTATTTTATACATTTTTGTGATATAGTTTACACATGTCGACGCACTGTTTGAGGTGTGATTAATAAAATAATAGTATAAACAATAAGGGGAAATACAAGTACGCGTATCGGAGAGGGGCGAGTATTTCTCTACCGTGCAACTGTGCGGAAACAGGTCTGCACTACTTCCCATTGCCGGACCAAGCAACCCGGGGTTGGACCCTCATTCATCTTTCCACTCTGTGAAACTAGCGGTCAAATGAAATTTCAGTCATCCCAAGAGAATGATTAGAAGTTGGTCCGGTAAAGGGAAGTAGTGCCAATGAGACGATCAATGAGTTAAAAATCTTTCACGAAACTCCTATCGACAATACGACCAACGTATTAAAATTGTAAACGTGATTCTCATTCAGCTCCCATCCCGCCATCCTCCCACTCATGTAGGCTAGCCTCTTTCACATCACAATATTTTGAAACGTATCTCATTCGTCCCCTATCGCCTCTCTTCCCCTCACTCTCTGTGAGGAGTTCAGGGTGGAGTGGTCGGCGGGATGGTGCCTCGGCGGCCAGTGTTGGTACCCATTTCCATGAAGGAGTTTCCATCTCACCTGAGTCAAATTCTCGCAGAGAGGGATGGTTGGAACTGTGGACTGTGCTCTATGGAAGAGCCAAAATGAGAGCCCATTCACAAGCCCCGTCACTACCCTAGGTCCTTCTTGATACGTAATTGAAACATATCGATGATTCTCAGCGTGCATTTTCACCCTCCCTCCACCTTACTCTCGGTGTGGCGGTGGGGGAGAAGTGGTGGGAGGGGAGGCTGTGGCTTCTTGTTGATTTGATAATCAATCGAATCAACAAGAAGACGACGAGAACAAACAGAGAATCAATCCATTTTCCTTTTCCATTTCATCATTTACTGTTTTACTGTATTGTGAACAAGATAATTTATAATAAAAACAATTTATTATCATAGGAACGACGATTCTTCGATAGAAGTTGAGTAGGTAAATCGAATAGAGCAGTGAGTCGTCTGATCTACAAACGAGAACTATCGATTTGTCGTAGTCAAAGGAGAAATAAGCAGAGCAGTGGAAGTAGGATGGTAGAATCTTGTTCAGTAAAGAATACGGTAGCATACAGTAAGTTAGCAGACAGAATCTGAATGAGTTCATTACAGTACACACTCACCACATTGAAGGTAGAAGAGTAAACAAAGTAGTGAATTGCCCTTCAAATAGTAATGGCTCTTGAAATGATTGTCCCTGGAAGTCAATCTATTCCATATGGGTCCATACCGTATGCGTCTACCGTATCCTTTCCATCTCCGCATATCTCTAAATCGATATCAATAAGAGGCTCGGGAAACAATCGGCAATACTAGTAGAGAATAATGAATAGGCGGATCTGAAATTGAATGATCATCTACGGTATACGGATGGTATACGTATCCAGTACGGTATACGTACGGAATCCAAGTCGGGACATGGGTAAGGGACCACATGGTGTGGGGTGTGGGATCCTACCAGGAGATGTGGGGTAGGGTATCCACCAAGGGATGTGGGTATGGTATCCTACGGGGGTAGGATATGGGATAGGGTATCCAACCGGAATGGGATATGGGGTATGGTATCCTACCGGGGTAGGATAGGGGTAGGGGGTAGGGTATCCTACCAATGAAGATCTTCTAGGGCAGCGACCATCTCGGCGTAGAGGGAGAGCGAGTAGACCAGTCTTCACGAATTGCGACGGCAGGAGTGGAGAGAGGAGAGATCGACGGTTCTTTTATACCATTAGGAAACTGGGAAACAATGGCGATTAGAGCGGTCGATTGCAGTCAAAATATCGATTTCCCTAATCGTATGATAATATCGATCTGATTACCACGTGACCTTAGGAGGAACGTAGGCATTCAATGGCAATTCATATTTTGACTGCAATCTATAGATCTAATCGTCATTGTTCCAAAAATTTCAAAAGTGATAAAAGACCGGCGGATCTCTCATCCTTTCACTTCTTCTTCTCGTCACTCTCCTCGTCGTAATTCGTCAAGATTGGCCCACTCGCTCAATATCTATGCCGGAATGGTGAGTGCATAGAATATTCTTATCCTGTAGAATTACCGACTTAATTTGCAATCGTTCACTTGTAGATACCAAATTCATTTTCAAGTTAACAGCAAGATTGCACTGCGATTTCACTATTCTTGCCTGCTTAGTGGATTTTTTTCCATTTTCAGATCATCCGACTGTCTTCCCTCTTACTACTTCTTTCGCTAACAATTTACGCAGATGATATAGATCTGGATAGTTGCGGGAGAAATACTGTTCGTAATTATTATTTCATATTATGAGTGATGCCAACATACAACTAAATTATATTTTATAGTTCTGTTTCCTACGCGGAAAATGCAGAACCCAATTGGCCGACGTAGCGAATGATCTTGTAGTTTATGATGAGCTTAACCCTACTCCTTCGTGCGACGTAGTTATTCAAATAAGATTAGTTAATTAATAGCCCCAATAAAATTTAGCAAGTTCATTTAAGGCGGTACAGCACTTCTAAACTTCTTGTCTTCATGAAAGCCGAAAGCAAACCGGAATATAAACTTGATGTAGATCAAGGCCTTATATTCGCGCATGGAACAACACAAGTCAAATGTATAAAAGCAGACCCAGGGATTAGTTTTGATGACCCATCAACTTTTTTCAAAGCAGGTATGGCATTTACAGGATGTGTGGATATAGGTGTGGATCGTTTATTTTTAGATATTGCCGGTTCTCGAGTAGACTTTACCCCGGACCGGATGTTCTGTTCGTTCATTTTAGAAAGCTCAAATGAAGACTCGGTATAGTATGATATTGTTTTTAAACATATATTTCTTTTTTCAGATAGCCATGAACTTTGATAAAGCCCCACTAAAGAATGAAAAACCATCGGTTCAGTTCAAGACGATACCACCCTACGTGCCAATTCTGGACGCCGATAATGAACCGATTCCTGATCCTAATATTCTTATTTGGCAGGGAGAAGGAGACGATATGATGAAGAAAGTACAGAGTAGGTGAACATTTCTTATGAATTTTTATGTACGTGGTTCCTTAAGCTGCGAAATTGTGTTCTTTGGATACGATTACCACCAGCGATAAAAATGACGATCCCGACTACAAGCTCGTACATGTAAGCGCAGTATATCAGTATATAGTATACAGATTTCGAATATATCGTAAATTATGCCAGGTTGATCCACTTCTCAAAAACGTTGCTGATTCATGCAAAGGAATTGGCGATGGAAAAATACTGTTAGTTTCAAAAAAAATGCTACATTTCGTCTATATTTTTATAATTGCTGCTGTTCAGTGTGAGACACGATGAAAAATCTGTAAAATCTACGAAACTGGAATGTAAAACACCAAAGGTCAAGTACTTTTACGATGGCGGAAACAGTGTAAAAGTGGAGGCTTACTGTATCAGCGAACAATGTGGGTTACATTTAAAGTAAGAGCGATGTTGGAGGAGCATTAATCAATTTTCGAAATCATCGAATATTTTAGACTGCACAAAGTGTGAACCTCTAACCGAAGCCCCTACCGCATGTCCTAACTGCAAAGCTCCGGACGCCAAGACTGATGCTATGGATTGCGTCACTAGCACGGTAACTCACTCCCTTCAAAGTCACTACAATGGAGAATTGGCTTCTTCCAGTGCGAAAAAGATCGATGGACATTGGATGGAAAGGAAGTGAAAACAGGAAATATGACCTGTAAGCAAAGTGCTACAGCTGGAAAAAGCGCATGGTTTTTTGATGGCCAGGAGGTCACGCAGGCGGCCTGTTTGAACGAAGGTTTGTCGAGACGCTCTGTTCACACCAGCCTTTGTTGGGCACCTTCTCACCCACCTTCCATTGCAGGTCCATGTGAAAAAGGGAGTGTGAAGTTGAAGTCGTGTGAGGACGACAACTGTAAGGAGGCGGTCCCGACGGACGCGACGATTGATTGTCCGGATGGATATTCAGTAGCGTGAGTGCCGACGAGTTACATCGAGGCAGCAGTGATTCTGTGTTGGAACGGTAGTTTCCATTGCAGAGACGTCAATGGGCCACTCAGCAAAGTAACATGCAAGAGATCAGAGCAGAAGTATTACGGAATCAGCGACACGGGTGCAGAAAAGCAAGTTGCAGATGGTGTTTACTGCCACGGTGAGTTTTTTGAATTTATTTGTAAAAACATCCGTTTGGATAACAGTATTTTGTTGCAGCTGTGCCGGCGAGCTCTGATAGTCAAACTAACGACGATACGAGCACGGGTAGCATGCCAATCTTTATCGGCGTTGGCGTCAGTGTCGTCATCATTGCTGCAATCGTAATACTCATCGTCTTAGTGGTAAAGGTTGGTACTGTGTCGAGTGTCGTCAGTTCGCGATACTCTTCTCGATTACCGTATGTATTGATTGCAGAGGAGAGGCAAGGGAAATGCGGGCGGAGTCAAGGCGAAAAAGGGAGGAGGAAAGACGTCAAAGAAGCAATCGTCGAATGAGGCCGCGTCGTCGACGAAGAAAGGTACCGTATCCTTATCGATCGGGATACGGTAGACCGATTACGGTATGATTGATTACGGTATGCTTGCAGAGGAGGAGAAGAGCAAGAGCAAGAGTAAGGAGAGCAAGAGCAAGGCCGAGGGCGTAAAATCGGATGACAGCCAGGAGAAGGTACGGTACTTGGGTGGTACGGTATGGGAAGGTTACGGTAATGCATAGCTGTTGCAGCCGCCTGAGGCGCCGAAGAAGCCGCCGTTAGCGCGGGCGGCATTGCATCCGGGCGACTCTCTGGTGCCTCCCTTGCCTCCTCATATCGCTGCGATGGCTAATCCTGCAGCACCTGCGACCCCTGCGACCCCTGCGGCGCCCATCACTGACGTCGAGAAACTGACCAGCGAAAAGCCCGAGGGCGTGGCGCCAACTCCCGAACAGGTCGCGCAAGGGAAAGAGACGACGGCGCCTGAGATGACGGGTACAGGAAAATAGAAAAGTAAAAAAACAACAATAATAATTAGAAGCGGCTCAATCGCACTAATTCCCCCTCGACCCCACCTCGATCACCAACGTATCAAGGGAACGATAGAGAAGGCATCATAATGTATTTCTAGTGCAATTGTGCCACTTATAAATTATTTATAAAATATGGCTCATATTTCTTTGTTGTTTGTTGTACTACAGGGGATAACAGGAAACAGAAACAGAATGGATTGGGAGAAGCAACTGAAGGGTAGTGAACTGGTTCTTCTTCTCGTCTACCAAGTGGACTAACCAACACAAATGATGCAACTATTATTCCTTATTAACTATTGGCCGATGGATAGTTTCAATTCTAAAATGGCTTTTTTCTCTTTGTTTTCTCTTGGGCACGTAGTTCTCTTGTAGAACAAATATATGCTTTGTCTTTAAAACAAATATATGCTAATATCTACTACTGGAATGAATACTGAGTGTTTAGCTAGACAGCATGTTAACAAAGACATTACTCAACAAAATATTTAATAAATGATCAAAAGCGAAAACAAAGATAGGAACAAGTTTTGTCGGTATAACTGTGATATCAAAAAAGACTTCAATCACTTCTTTCCGAGGATGAAAGGGCGGCACGTCTTGCAGCAGTGCTGCAAATGATTACGTCATCACTACCCTCAAAACGGAAGAAAATGCACCGTGTCCGGGATTTTCCGGGATTTTCCGGGAAAACTCCGGAAAGTCTGGCAACTCGTTGTTTCTCAACGAAATAGTCCAAATTTTGGAGTACGAGGGCTTCTCCGAAATTCAAGAAATGCGTTTTAAGAACTAAGAAATTTATTGATTGGAAGGTACTGTATCAGAAGTTGCGATTTTCGATTTTCGTCGTGTGTCGTGTACCACATGCGATACGGTAGTGTATTGGTGTACATCCCTCTTTCTTTCAAAACGTTTTCTTTGTGTTCATCTTTTTTGATCATATTTTTCATTATTTTGCCTTCTTCGCCTAGTGAGAGTGTTCATGAAACGAAATAACGAGAAATAACATCAACATAGAGGAGTGCACTACCGTATCGCATGTGGTACACGACACACAACGAAAATAGCAACTTCTGATACAGTACCTTCCAATCAATAAATTTCTTAGTTCTTAAAACGCATTTCTTGAATTTCGGAGAAGCCCTCGTACTCCAAAATTTAGACGATTTCGTTGAGAAACAACGATTTGCCAGACTTTCCGGAGTTTTCCCTGAAAATCCCGGAAAATCCCGGACACGGTGCATTTTCTTCCGTTTTGAGGGTACGCAATCGGGCACTTCGTAACTTTACCGGACCAAGCAATCTATCTGGGAGTGAATGAGGGTCGCACCTCGGGGTACTTGGTCCGGTAAAGTAAAGAAGTGTAGGCATTATCCCTGTCATCACCACAATGCAATGACATTTTTTACCAGTAGTTTCAGCGAGTTAGAGATGCTGATATCCGTGCAGAATCCGGAATTATTCCTCTCGACGCAGCTGTAGTTGCACAATTATAGTATTTTTTCTGATCTAATTCCCAATTACTAAAGTGAGTCCATATTGGGTAAGAATGATGCGTACTCTGTCGCAGTGTCGTTGCAGGCTGTGTAGTTACTTCCACCTCCCAGCGAAGTTTGCGTACCGTCGCGATTGCATAGCCCGCAACTGCGATATATTAATTAAAATTAAAAAATATAAATAAAAATAAGTTTGTATTAATCAACAATTAAACATCCTGAGAGAGTAAGCAAAGCTTTAAATGGGAATAACTCGATCGCTATATGGAATGGTACCGTTTATCGCTTATTGTGCTCTTTTTCCTCTGGGATACGGTATCGACCTTACCGCACACCACAGTAAAGCTTCTTGTAGTCACTCGAGTATCCGGGATTAGTGCAGAAGCCGTTCGCCTGCCAACTCGCGCACCTTAATTTATATTATCAAGATATTCTTTGTTACTGAAAATATTCCAATTGTCCCTGGGATTCGCCGAGAATCACTATGAACAACAAGAACAAAATGGAAAGCGGTGTTGAGTTGTTTTGCATTACGCCGCCACTGGGCAGCTGGTGTTGATCGCGTCATGACTAGACAATCAATAATGAACTCACTGTGGCGCATCGTTGCCAGTGCATTGAGCATCGAATATAGGGAAGAGGGCGAGAAAGAGGAGAAGGGAGAAAATCATCGTTGAGTTGGATAGATTACGCATCCCACAGTGTTGGTTTTATAGGTGTTCAGAGCGTGAAAATGAGAAAGTCGGTCTCTCCGTTTCGCACACTATTTAGTATAGTCACAGAAATATTCAAAGATGAGAGTTGTGCGTTGATGTTCACTCTTCGGTGTTGCAGAACTCTGAAGTATTTGATCAGCTTGAGCATTCACAATTATTACTATTAGTCAATGCGTAGGCGCGGTTTGGATCGCATGATTTCACAAATGCACCTTTTCATAATTGTTTTTAGTGAAACTAGACCTTCCACACTTGATACATGGGATGGCAAACCGCATTTGGAACATTTTCTTTTTTTCGATTGGAGATTTTGTTGAGCTAGAGCTGAGCTACACGAGTTTTCCACCCACGGAGGGTGGAATTGCACCCCTGGAATTTGCTCACAATTGAATGCAAACTTTATATTCACCTTTTCTATAAATGTAATGCCGTTTCTTTATCGTTGATGAACATCGTATAGGCGTATAGGCGATCAAACTCGAGTCAAACGCGATCATGATTGCACAGATTTTTTTTCCATTCGAAGATATCAAAACTGAACGATGCCGTTATTCACGATAATCTTATGCAAACAAATTCGTCGACCAATCATCGATAGTAGATGCTCCCTCACTTTCACAATTTGCGCATGAATCAGCTAATGAATCACAAAATGATTTATTAATGCTAAATTTCTTAATATTTTTCCCAAATTCATATTGATTGCAGAAATGTCACGTTGAATTTTCTCTATGCATTTGTAGTAAGCTATAGTTGATCTTGTTTGAGGTATAAGGTCGCACAAAATATTTATCGATTGTAGGAAATACTTCTTCATAATGGAGTCACAAGTACTCTCGGTAGGACCATGTAGTCTTCGTAGGCTAGGAGAGGGCCGCTTCTGAAGTCACTCTCACATCATAGGAACGACGATTCTTCGATAGAAGTAGAGTAAATTAATCGAGTAGAGCAGGGAGTCGACTGATCTGCAAACGAGAACTATCGATTTGTAGAAATAGGCAGAGCAGTGGAAGTAAGATGGTAGAATCTTGTTCAGTAAAGAATACGGTAGCATACAGTAAACTTGCAGAATCTGAATGAGTTCATTACAGCACACTCACCACATTGAAGGTAGACGAGTAAACAAAGTAGTGAATTGCCCTTCAAATAGTAATGGCTCTTGAAATGATTGTCCCTGGAAATCAATCTATTCCAGATGGGTCCATACCGTATGCGTCTACCGTATCCTTTCCATCTCCGCACATCTCCAAATCGATATCAATAAGAGGCTCGGGAAACAATCGGCAATACTAGTAGAGAATTATGAATAGGCGGATCTGAAATTGAATGATCATCTATGGTATACGGTATACTGATGGTATACGGTATCCCAGTCGGGACAGGGGTAAGGGACCAGATGGTGTGGGGTGCGGGATCCTACCAGGGGATGTGGGGTATGGTATCCTACGGGAGTAGGATATGGGATTGGGTATCCAGCCGGAATGGGATATGGGATTGGGTATCCAGCCGGAATGGGATAGGGGTAGGGTATCCTACCGAAGTGGGGTAGGAGGTAGGGCATCCTACCAATGAAGATCTTCTTGGGCAGCGACTATCTCGGCGTAGAGCGAGTAGACCAGTCTTCACGAGTTACGACGCCGGGAGTGGAGAGAGGAGAGGGGAACTGTTCTTTTATACCATTAACAAATTGAGAAACAATGGCGATTAGATCTATCAATTGCAGTCAAAATATCGATTTCCCTAATCATATGATAATATCGATCTGATGACCGCGTGACCTTAGGAGTAACACGTAGGCATTCAATGATAATTGATATTTTGACTGCAATTGATCGATCTAATCGCCATTGTTCCTAAAATTTCAAAAGTAATAAAAGATCGTCGGATCTCTTATTTTTTCACTTCTTCTTCTCGTCACTCTGCTCGTCGTAATTCGTCAAGATTGGTCCACTCGCTCAATATCTATGCCGGAATGGTGAGTGCTAGAGTTTGCAATTTGGGTAAATAATTGAATTAGCACTCTTCATTTCGCACACTCTCTCATCTGTCGACCGGTGAGAGAGTGTGTGAAATGAAGAGTGCTAATTCAATTATTTACCCGAATTTCAAATTCTAGTGAGTGCCACGGATTGTGCAATAACATTTACTTCTAATGACTTTATATTGCAGATAATCCGACTGTTAGCTTTATTTGTTCTTTTAATTGCGAATACCACAGGACAAAAGACCAATATAGATTTAAAGAGTTGCAATGTTGGGACGGTGAGGAATGAATGTATTTGGTGTTCATTTCGTTAGGTTGCGCTGTAAATATGAATTATTGTAGACATGCTTCGTACGAGAATCTTGTATTTCTGCTTCATCTGATCCAACTTCGTTGTTTTCTATTAATGTGCACAACGTCATACTAAACGACTATTGCGATTTCGCATTGCAAATCAAGTGAGTGATTGATAGTAACCTGTTGTCTACAGATGAATTATTCCAGGGCATACAGCACTTCTAAATTTGTTATCTCCATACAAATTCAATCTGCCGATTCAAAGCTTGATAAGGACAAGGGAGTAAGATTGGTACAAGGAACAACTGAACTCGTTTGCAAAGATTCTGATATCAGTACAGCTGACGCCAAATTAAAAATGAGTGAGGAATTAACAGCATAATTCTTATTTATTGACCATAATTACGCTCGGAGCATTGATTATTCCAATACACATTTAAGGTCCATACCGTATGACTCCGATTTTCGAAGAAAGCCAAATTTTCTGCGCATTCATATTGGAAACTGCCGATAGCAGCGAGGTAATGCGCTGATCAAATGAGTTAAAGCCTCATTTATATATTTTTCAGTTGGCTAAACACTTTTATGAACCCGGTCTCGTCGATGCAAAGACAGAAGTGCAATATTGGCATAAGGGTGAAACGACAGCGAAGAAGATCCTTAATGTAGTGATAGAAGGCGCCACATTTTGGAAAACTGGTGTTACACTCAGTACGTCATACATATATTCTTCCCTATGAATTTATTTGCAGTTGCATGTGATCCGGACGCCTTAACAACTTCAGATAAAGAAACTGCCGAATACAAGCTAACCCAGGTCACTAAAATCATCGTCAATCTTAATAGAAAAGAAAACTACAGGTTGATCGAGAGAATACTAACCCAGGCAAAGTGTGCAAGGAAGCCAATAAGAAAATACTGTGAGTTTTTACCAATTCAGCAACAAGAAGAGTTGAAACAATGGATTTTGCAGTGTGGTAGATGGTACTTCATCAGTTCTATCAGAATCATTGACTTGCATTTCTGGGAAGTTCGCATACGGTACTAGAAGTAAACCGCAAATCGAAGCTTACTGCATCGACAAGCAGTGTGAGTTATACCAAGTATTGTACATAGTGCAGAATCATTGTATTGAAATAAAAAAATCGACTTTACTTAAGTCTGCGCGCTGTGTGATGATTTGAAAACTCCTTCCGACTGCCCGTACTGCACAAGTCCTACTTCGAGTGCACCCGACGAAGCAAAGGGCTGCAAAACTGCATTGGTATGTATCGAGAGCAGCAAGCGAGCCCTAAAAATATCGCTTCCGAAAGTGATGTTAACGTTTTCAGTGCGACCAATGGACTCTGCAAGGGACTAGTACTACTGCGGCAACGGTAGTGTGCAAGAAAAGCGCCAGTAATCCAGACTCTAGTAGCTGGTTTCTCACTAAGACCGGCAGTTCGGACGAAAGTGAAATCGACACCGCAGCCTGCCTCAAAGAAAGTATGCGAATTTCTCTTGATTAGCAGAATACCGATTTTATAGTGTCGTGCCCTAAAGAAATATACGAGCAGAAGAAGTGCACCGAGGAGAAGAAAAATTGTGTCGAAGCTACAGTCACCGCCGAATCGATTACTTGCCCCGACGGGGCAATTTTGCAGTAAGTTGATAAATTCACGATCTACAGACGCTTTAGAAGCTACAATTAACAAATGATTTCAGATCAATTACACGTTTTCAGGGATGCGAACGGACCGATAGGTGACGTTGTGTGCAATAAATATAAACCCGCTTATGAGTCCAAAAATAACTCAAAAGCAGTGCAATCTGACTTCTGGTGCGAATGTGAGTTGCAAGATACTGATGGTGTGTACCGTTGAATAATTCCTTTGCAGTAGCGAATACGGGAGCTCAATCCGGAGACGATACGAGCACGGGTAGCATGCCAATCTTTATCGGCGTTGGCGTCAGTGTCGTCGTCATTGCTGCAATCGCAATAATCATCGTCTTAGTGGTAAAGGTTGGTACTGTGTCGAGTGTCGTCAGTTCGAGATACTCTTGTCGATTACCGTATGCATTCATTGATTGCAGAAGAGAAACAAGGGAAATGCGGGCGGCGTCAAGGCGAAGAAGGGAGGAGGCAAGACGTCAAAGAAGCAATCGTCAAATGAGGCCGCGTCTTCGACGAAGAAAGGTACGGTAGCTTTATCGATCGATCGGAATACGGTAGACCGATTACGGTATGATACGATTACGGTATGCTTGCAGAGGAGGAGAAGAGCAAGAGCAAGAGTAAGGAGAGCAAGAGCAAGGCCGAGGGCGTCAAATCGGATGACAGCCAGGAGAAGGTACTTGGGTGGTACGGTATGGGAAGGTTACGGTAATGCATAGCTGTTGCAGCCGCCTGAGGCGCCGAAGAAGCCGCCGTTAGCGCGGGCGGCATTGCATCCGGGCGACTCTCTGGTGCCTCCCTTGCCTCCTCATATCGCTGCGATGGCTAATCCTGCAGCACCTGCGACCCCTGCGACCCCTGCGGCGCCCATCACTGACGTCGAGAAACTGACCAGCGAAAAGCCCGAGGGCATGGCGCCAACTCCCGAACAGGTCGCGCAAGGGAAAGAGACGACGGCGCCTGAGATGACGGGTACAGGAAAATAGAAAAGTAAAAAAACAACAATAATAATTAGAAGCGGCTCAATCGCACTAATTCCCCCTCGACCCCACCTCGATCACCAACGTATCAAGGGAACGATAGAGAAGGCATCATAATGTATTTCTAGTACAATTGTGCCACTTATAAATTATTTATAAAATATGGCTCATATTTCTTTGTTGTTTGTTGTACTACAGGGGATAACAGGAAACAGAAACAGAATGGATTGGGAGAAGCAACTGAAGGGTAGTGAACTGGTTCTTCTTCTCGTCTACCAAGTGGACTAACCAACACAAATGATGCAACTATTATTCCTTATTAACTATTGGCCGATGGATAGTTTCAATTCTAAAATGGCTTTTTTCTCTTTGTTTTCTCTTGGGCACGTAGTTCTCTTGTAGAACAAATATATGCTTTGTCTTTAAAACAAATATATGCTAATATCTACTACTGGAATGAATACTGAGTGTTTAGCTAGACAGCATGTTAACAAAGACATTACTCAACAAAATATTTAATAAATGATCAAAAGCGAAAACAAAGATAGGAACAAGTTTTGTCGGTATAACTGTGATATCAAAAAAGACTTCAATCACTTCTTTCCGAGGATGAAAGGGCGGCACGTCTTGCAGCAGTGCTGCAAATGATTACGTCATCACTACCCTCAAAACGGAAGAAAATGCACCGTGTCCGGGATTTTCCGGGATTTTCCGGGAAAACTCCGGAAAGTCTGGCAACTCGTTGTTTCTCAACGAAATAGTCCAAATTTTGGAGTACGAGGGCTTCTCCGAAATTCAAGAAATGCGTTTTAAGAACTAAGAAATTTATTGATTGGAAGGTACTGTATCAGAAGTTGCGATTTTCGATTTTCGTCGTGTGTCGTGTACCACATGCGATACGGTAGTGTATTGGTGTACATCCCTCTTTCTTTCAAAACGTTTTCTTTGTGTTCATCTTTTTTGATCATATTTTTCATTATTTTGCCTTCTTCGCCTAGTGAGAGTGTTCATGAAACGAAATAACGAGAAATAACATCAACATAGAGGAGTGCACTACCGTATCGCATGTGGTACACGACACACAACGAAAATAGCAACTTCTGATACAGTACCTTCCAATCAATAAATTTCTTAGTTCTTAAAACGCATTTCTTGAATTTCGGAGAAGCCCTCGTACTCCAAAATTTAGACGATTTCGTTGAGAAACAACGATTTGCCAGACTTTCCGGAGTTTTCCCTGAAAATCCCGGAAAATCCCGGACACGGTGCATTTTCTTCCGTTTTGAGGGTACGCAATCGGGCACTTCGTAACTTTACCGGACCAAGCAATCTATCTGGGAGTGAATGAGGGTCGCACCTCGGGGTACTTGGTCCGGTAAAGTAAAGAAGTGTAGGCATTATCCCTGTCATCACCACAATGCAATGACATTTTTTACCAGTAGTTTCAGCGAGTTAGAGATGCTGATATCCGTGCAGAATCCGGAATTATTCCTCTCGACGCAGCTGTAGTTGCACAATTATAGTATTTTTTCTGATCTAATTCCCAATTACTAAAGTGAGTCCATATTGGGTAAGAATGATGCGTACTCTGTCGCAGTGTCGTTGCAGGCTGTGTAGTTACTTCCACCTCCCAGCGAAGTTTGCGTACCGTCGCGATTGCATAGCCCGCAACTGCGATATATTAATTAAAATTAAAAAATATAAATAAAAATAAGTTTGTATTAATCAACAATTAAACATCCTGAGAGAGTAAGCAAAGCTTTAAATGGGAATAACTCGATCGCTATATGGAATGGTACCGTTTATCGCTTATTGTGCTCTTTTTCCTCTGGGATACGGTATCGACCTTACCGCACACCACAGTAAAGCTTCTTGTAGTCACTCGAGTATCCGGGATTAGTGCAGAAGCCGTTCGCCTGCCAACTCGCGCACCTTAATTTATATTATCAAGATATTCTTTGTTACTGAAAATATTCCAATTGTCCCTGGGATTCGCCGAGAATCACTATGAACAACAAGAACAAAATGGAAAGCGGTGTTGAGTTGTTTTGCATTACGCCGCCACTGGGCAGCTGGTGTTGATCGCGTCATGACTAGACAATCAATAATGAACTCACTGTGGCGCATCGTTGCCAGTGCATTGAGCATCGAATATAGGGAAGAGGGCGAGAAAGAGGAGAAGGGAGAAAATCATCGTTGAGTTGGATAGATTACGCATCCCACAGTGTTGGTTTTATAGGTGTTCAGAGCGTGAAAATGAGAAAGTCGGTCTCTCCGTTTCGCACACTATTTAGTATAGTCACAGAAATATTCAAAGATGAGAGTTGTGCGTTGATGTTCACTCTTCGGTGTTGCAGAACTCTGAAGTATTTGATCAGCTTGAGCATTCACAATTATTACTATTAGTCAATGCGTAGGCGCGGTTTGGATCGCATGATTTCACAAATGCACCTTTTCATAATTGTTTTTAGTGAAACTAGACCTTCCACACTTGATACATGGGATGGCAAACCGCATTTGGAACATTTTCTTTTTTTCGATTGGAGATTTTGTTGAGCTAGAGCTGAGCTACACGAGTTTTCCACCCACGGAGGGTGGAATTGCACCCCTGGAATTTGCTCACAATTGAATGCAAACTTTATATTCACCTTTTCTATAAATGTAATGCCGTTTCTTTATCGTTGATGAACATCGTATAGGCGTATAGGCGATCAAACTCGAGTCAAACGCGATCATGATTGCACAGATTTTTTTCCATTCGAAGATATCAAAACTGAACGATGCCGTTATTCACGATAATCTTATGCAAACAAATTCGTCGACCAATCATCGATAGTAGATGCTCCCTCACTTTCACAATTTGCGCATGAATCAGCTAATGAATCACAAAATGATTTATTAATGCTAAATTTCTTAATATTTTTCCCAAATTCATATTGATTGCAGAAATGTCACGTTGAATTTTCTCTATGCATTTGTAGTAAGCTATAGTTGATCTTGTTTGAGGTATAAGGTCGCACAAAATATTTATCGATTGTAGGAAATACTTCTTCACAATGGAGTCACAAGTACTCTCGGTAGGACCATGTAGTCTTCGTAGGCTAGGAGAGGGCCGCTTCTGAAGTCACTCTCACCATTCCACACGAACCATTTGGAACTGGAAAATATCCGGATGCTTCAAATATTTTCAGAAGATTATTCCTCATTCAAATTACGATACTACAAGGGCGGAAGTGTATTTTTAAATGGGAAATCAAGGAAAATGTCTTCTCAAATCATACAGCGTGAGGCTTGAGTCGAATGGAGACGTTGTAGATCCATTGTCGAATCCGAAACAACGCGATCCTCCACTGCCAGAGATGAGAACGGAGTGAATACCGCAGCCCTCCGCTGCCACACTAAACGACGCGTTTGCTAGCGAAGATGAAGCTCATTCGTTCTTTCATACATTGGTTGTTCACTCAGAGTCATGAACAAGAGTTAAACTGTTATTGGAGGGTGTCCGCTGCTACTAGTTTATTGTTTAAAAATTCGAGATGACGAATAAGTTTTTTTTGGCAATACTCAAATAGATTTCCGAGTGATTTCCGGAGTATAAAGCATCTAACTTCTGGAAGTAGTCGTTCGGTACACATCCATTGGCGCCCGTCTGTGTCCAGCCAATGTTGCCGCCCGCCTAATTAACATTTATTGATTAATTTTAAGATTAATCTTGAAAGGCGATATGCAAATTTCGTACATGATAGCAGTTCTTGGTCCTCGTGTAGGTTGGATAGACGGCGCAAAATGACACCTAAACAAACTCATTAATGAACGCGCTTATAAGATTGATAGAAAAAATCATGACAAAATAAACGCTCGCTAAAGGAATAAGTTGAGAGAATGTGTCAAATACTGCGCCTTTCCTAAGCCCCTTTCGGAGCTTTGAAATCGTGATACAATAATGGGATGAAAGGGCTACTAACGAATCCCCTGCTTCCATAGCATGTGCCGATCATTAGTCCCGCTTGGTCGGAAGTTCGGAATGCCAAAACCTGTAATACTTTTAACGTTATTAGATAATACATAAACTTATATTTGAGCAGAGCAATATTACTAGGTAGGATAAATGTTGATGCTTGTTTTAAGAGACCGTCCACGAGAGAACGTAACGAGTGGGCTGGGGTCCCGGATGAGAAATCGACCCATCAAACTTTTTTCGCGGAATGAGCATCACGAATGCTGATCGCGACGGCATATGGTTAAGGTTGAAAAAATTTTTGACGGTCAAAAAACTTTCAAAATTTTCAGACATTTTTTCGTCAAAAAAATAAAGTTTCGAAATCATTAGCGAAAAATATTCTATAATACGTATATTTACGCGCTGGTTCCTAATTTCATAGTTAGAACTGTTGAGACTCAATTTCAAAAAAGTTATGATCGAAAAATCAGATTTTTTTCTCAAAAATCGAAAATATCTTTTTTTCCGACCCAACTTTTACATCCTAACGACTCCAGTTTCAGAATCTACGACACAAATTACTTCGGGAACCGAGATTTTATAATTTTAAAAATACGGATTTTTGAGAAATTTCTTTTTGAATTTTAAAAATTAATTTTTCCAAAAATAATTGTTTTCATAACTCACGATTTTTCTCGTAAACATACCCAATTTGGGACCAAAAATGTTCCTTATTTTCATAATGCAATAATACATCGCCGATCTCAAATATCAAACCACCCTACCAGAATTTAAAACTAAAATTGATTGGATGGCCAATATACTACTTATCATTGAAATAACTTTGTTTTCCGATGAGGTACAACTTGGAATGCGGGTTTAAAATATTCGAAGCATAATTATGATCATTTTTGTTGTTGAGCAATTTCGAATTCATCGAAGATGAAAGGCAGAAAAAATTTAAAAAGTAAAACTGCTTCCAAAAATGTGTAATTTTCAGACTAAAAATTTATTTCCTCAAACACCATCGACTCTTACAGGGAAATATTGCAGCGTGTTTGTGCACTCATAGTAACATATCTACTGTAAAATTTATTCGCTATATTTTTCCGCATTTTTTGAGCCCCTTTTGAGCATTGTAGCTTAGAAATGAAGAAAGTTATGATGATTCCGGTTTTGGAGCCGGAAATTTCCTAAAAGCCGGTTTTGGACCTGGGACCAGGATAAATCGAATTCTCGTCTGTTGGGTACTTTTGATATAAAAGTTTGATCGAAATCAAAAATAATTTTTGAAAATTGTTCCGAAAGGGGGTTGTTTTCCTGCAATCTCTCGTGATACCTCTCTTAAAGAAGAAAACTCCTCACATTATCCGTAACTACTCCTGTCAGCATTCTCACTCCGAGCTCGTTGCTTAGACAAACGCCGTTCGATGAAAGACCAGTGGAGCAAGCAATGAAAAAGAAGATAAATTAATATTTTATCGTATTAAATTATTCATTGAAATAACAGAGACATACGTGTTAGTGATAGCCGTTCCATCCCACATCATTCCACAGACCGGTCAACCTTACAGAAAGGCCTTTGGAGTGAGAGAGTGTGTGGAATCGAGAGAGACCCTCTCACTTTTGCACACTCTCTCGTCCTAACCCTGGTCTGTAGGTTTGGAATCATGTGATCCGCTGTAGGATTAACTTTGTCGGCGAACATTGCCTCCTTAAAACCATTAATGACACTTTAGAATCCAAATCCCTTTTCAACACCTGGCGATCACCAATTAAATATTTTTAAAAAGCTTGTTTAAATGCTTTTCTACCTATCTTTACCAGGCGATTTTCCACACTAACCCATGGGACGCATTGCGTGTTCGTGTACTGCAGTGTAGAGGCGCACCTCGACTGATCCACAATCTGACAGCTTAATTAATTTAATTACTGCTTAATTAATTGAATTGTTACATTCAGCGCCTTCCGTCCGACACAGTTTCCAAATACCGAGACCAATCCGCTGACTGTGCACGGATCAGAACCTGAGTATAGATAAGTTTTTAAAAAAAAAAAAAACCTGAGTATAGATAGATTTTTTCCGCTATTGAAATGAACATCATTCTCGAGCAAATTTCTTATGAAGGGGAAAAAGTTTAGAGTTCTGAGGTTTTAGTTAAGAGAGTGGAAATTCACCTGCCATTGGACACAGTCCATTGGTTGAAAAACGACCAAGCGAACGAATTTCGTAGTAACAAGGAACCGTGGAGTTGGGCACTGAGACCATGGTGACTGAAAAAAATCGATTTTCTACGTAGCGACGTCACTAAAGCCACTCACAGTTCTGAAGAACATTCGGTGTGGTGGTAGTGGGTGGTAGCATAGTAATTACAGTTGTAACCGAAGTGGTGGATACTGTAGTAGTCGAAGTTTCCATTACTGTAGTAGTCGGAGTAGTTGGGATAATAGTGGTCGGAATGGAAGTTACTGCTGTAATCGGAACTGTTGTTTCCGTAGTAAGCTGATTTGAGGTTATTTTAGTTGCCGAAGTTGTGATTTCTTTAGTAGATGTAGTTATCATGTCTACAGTAATTGCTTCAACTGTATTAGTTGGGGTTTCCATGGTTACTGTAGTATTCGTTGTTAACGTAGTAGTTGGATTAATCTTGGAGGTTGACATAACTTTCGTCGTTAGAGAATCTTTAGTTGTTTGCGTTTCTGTGGTAGGGGTTCCTGCAGATGTCAGGGGAAGTACTGTAGAAGTCGTGGAAGTTGATAACATTGTTGAGGTTGCGGAAGTCGATGTTGATTCTTCCAAGAGCAATGTCATGGTGGCTGGCTCCATAGTAGAAGACATACTCGATGTAACTGATGTCGAAGGGAATGTGTCCGGTCCAGTTGTAGATCTCATAGTCGTCGGACGAATTGTGGTTTCTCTAGAAGTTTCCGTCTCATTTGTTCCTAGATTAAAACTTGAGGACGTCATTGAATTCTTCTCTGTTGTTTTCAAAGCTGATTTAGTAGTCGTGGACTCTCCGTCCAATGTTGAGCTTGGCAACGAAGATGCCTCGTCTGGAGATGTTAGTGGAGCGATTGATTTCGTTGTTTCCAATGACGTCATAGTCGTTATTCTACCAGATTCTTGGGTTGAGTGAGTTAGAGTTGCTCGTTTGTGAATATGAGATCCGACAGGGCATTGCGTAGAGCCAGAATCCGATCGAAGGAATTTCAGTTCATTGTTCGACTGTTCACTGTTGCTGTGGATATTGTGACATCCATCTAAAGGAGAAACAGCAAATCCAATGCAATCAATGCTCTGAAATTGATTGAACTACTTTGTTTTTTTCTACTTTGTTTTAATTCAAACCAAAAATACAGTAGTACCTGTTCACAAGTAACCGCACAAGCCGTAAGATTGACCGGCAGGGAATCGAGATTTATTTCTTCTCTTGGCCGCTGTCTAACATACTGCACTGCACTACCGAAACTCTGAAAAACTTGTACTAAATTTAATGAAATTAATTGATCAAGGTTTGTACACGTGTTTTCTATTATAAAATCATTGATTGACTAACACAAGCCGAGAAAAAGAGGAGGAAGAGGGTGCGCATTTAAGTGTGAACTATGAGAAGACCGGAGGGAGCAATGGAAGAGAATGAGATGGAACTGTGACAGAACCGATTGTCAAGGTGATGTCGACCACTCAATTCATGTCTCGCACGGACGGAGACAGGAAGATGGGACAGGCAATAGAACGGCAACAGGAAGAGAACAAGATGAACACAAATGAGAAGCTATTGGTCTGGAAATATTGCGAAATATTTTCATTTAAAATTTTTTATTCGAAAAGCGTAGAAGAACAATCGATTCCCAAAGCTTCAATCTAAATTCGCGGAAACAGTAATCTTGAACTAGAGAATCCCTCCTGCAATTCAATCTAGGCAATTCTGATAAGATCAGCAATAAACGTTGCAATATTTATCATCCATTCCAACTGATAATTCACATAGTCAGAGGGGAGTGACGAGAACTCTCGGTAGTACCATGTAGTCTTCGTACGTTAGGAGAGGGCCGGTCGTGTAGTCACTGTTTCCATCCCACACGAACCAATTCGAGCTGGAAGATTGGAATATTAATATTGAATACTTTAACGATTTTAACTGCACGCACCGGTCGTTACAGACAATCGAAAACTTAAAAATATTAGAAGATACAATAGTTACACAGTAGCTAGGCTCGGTTCGAAAGGTGATGCAGTAGATCCAATGTCGAATCCGAAGCAACGCGATCCTCCACTGCCAGAGATGAAGATAGAGTGGTTGCCACAGCCACCAGATCCCATGCTGAGAATTAATGATAATAAACAATGCAAAACTGAGAAGATGTGCAGAGATTAATTTTAGTTTTCTGTGTTTTAATGTTCTGTATGGAAGAAAAAAAACAAACACGAAACAATGGGCACACTTTACAGTCGTGCTCATTTCAAGCAAAGGGGTAAATAAAATGGGAAACGCACTCCTGGAAGAAGTCATTGGGCAGACATTCATAAGGTGGCTCTGATGTCCACACTTCCGTCCATCCAATATTTCCGTCGCCCTGAAACTGGTATGCATTTTCTCATGGCAAATTCAAAGAATAATAAGAATTAAAAAATTTTCTGTCAATTGCCAAAAGCACATACGTGGGAGCAGTTCGGATCTGTGTAGTTCGGGTGTACGGAGCAGAACTTGGATTGCTGAAATAATTACTGATTTTCGTTTTTTTATTAATCAAAATGTGTGGCACCGTTTTACACCTCATGCCCTCTACTCCAAGTGACTTTTCCCCCGTTTCTATGTCTACCAAATCCACACCATTATTTCTCCGTGTTTTGTTTGAAATATTCACGCACCAATCTCGTAGTGTTTGCGTGAGCGTTGCACGCTCCTATCATGAGCCCGGCCTGATCAAATGAACGGAATGAAAGAACCTGAAACATCGCCGAAAATTACATACGCTTCCCTATGGTAAAAGTAAGTGGATGTTTTATAGTAGACTACTGCTACAACAGTAACACATACGTAATTTTAAAGATTTCTGTATTCAAGTAATCTTTCTAAAAAAATGTATTTTGTTTAACAAGAAAGGAAACATTCGATGGACTTTTGTAGCGCTTTATTTCAAATAACAATAAATAATCTCACATTGTTTGTCGCTCGACCGGTCATCATCCTTACTCCAAGTTCATTAGGCAGACAAACATCATCGGTTGACAGGCCCGTGGAGCAGGTAATAAATTTTTTTTAACATTTACATAAACATCGTGAGTTGAAAGAGTTACGAACTCATTATTATCGGCGGTCCCAAGCGCAGTCGGATTGATCTTGTCAGCGAACATCGCTTCCTGAAATATGCCTCATATCTTTTTTTTCAAAATCAGATTATAATTTTAGGCAAAAAATAGATCAGCGAAATAATTCAATTTCTCGTACGAACCCAAGGCACACACAAAGTATCCTTGTACTGCAGAGTGGAGGCACATTGAAGCGGATCCGCAACCTAAGATTTTGTTCTAATTAAAATATAATTATTAAGATATTACGCTCAACGCCCGCAGTCCCACACAGTTGCCGAAGACTGACACGAGACCTTCCGAGGCACAAGGGTCCGAACCTGTAATGGAAGGTGTGATGTTCTGTAATCGATCATTTCTGAGAAAGGAAATGGATACTGAAACGCACCTTCAATAGCGCACAATCCATTAGTTGAGAACCGCCCTTGGGAGCGAGTTTCGTAGTAACAAGGAACCGTTGAATTGGGCAATGAGACCAGCGGAGCTAGAATGACTGAAATGAGCTCTTTTTCCTGATTTTCTGGTAGTGTATTCTCACAGAGCCGCAGAGCATTCAGTGTGGTTGTACTGTGTGATACCGTACTCGTCGTTACAGTATTCCTTGGAGTGGCGCATACTGTGGCAATCGGTAGAATTTTTGCCGATGTCGTAGGCGGGGTAGTCGATGCAGTAGTATTAGGATTAGCAAAGGATAAATCCTTTTTAGAAGTTGTTAAATTGGGTTCGATCCTCCAATAAATCACTGCAGGGAGATCGAGCATCCACGATGAGTTCATGGCAGATAGACGCTTACGACACAGTTCCAGCAAGTCCCTTATTGACTCTGATGACTCTTTAGTGCTTGACTCCACGTGGACCGATACTGTTGATGTAGTGCTCGCAGGAATACTCAATGAGCTTATTCCTGTGCCCGAAGTATCTGAGTGTCCTGTGCGAGACTTAGACTGGACCAGGGTGGTTTTAGAATGCATCGCCGATCCAACGGGGCATTGGGCGGAGTCCGAGTTTGATCGTTTGAATATGATCGACGTGTTGGATTGGTTCTCGATATTATCTAGATTCTGACATCCTTCAGTTGATGAGATAGCGAATCCCGAACAGTTGAAACTCTGAACGCTCATGTTAATCGTCCTACTCCAATTAAAGGCACAATCTACTTGCCATTTCCCCCCAAAATATTAGAAAATACCTGTTCACATGCGATGGCACATGCAGTTAGATTAGTTGTGATAGTACGGAGAGAAACCATGTTTCCTGTGTTCTGTCTTTCATAAACGACTGCCCCAGCGACAACCTGAAAGGTGCATTAAGTTATTACTCAGAGGGAAATAAGTCTGCGACGTCTAAGCTGGCCAGCGAAGACATCAAAGTCTAAAAGGCGCAGGGGAGCGAGGCGTGTAGATTTTGAAAGACGCCGCTGGCCAGCCCATAAGTCTAGATTCGTAGACTTATTTCCATGCGAGTAAAGTTATTCGTCTAAATAAAATAATATTTTTTTTACTATATTTAAAAAAAATTTCCTCCGAGAAACTAACCGAGGATTGAAGAAGAAGAAGAAGAGATAAGCCAAGGAAGCGCATTTACGAGCGAATTCGACCAGGAATAGACAAGTCGAGAGAATCGGGCCAATCAAAAAAGGAGGAGCGACAAGGAAGAGATCCTCCTTTCCTTTTATGCACGTCATTAAGATATCCATCACATTGATGGGAGTGCCTTTCGATGACAGATTTCCTACGGAAGAAAACTTCCTTCTCTTTATGTGCACAAGGAAGTAGAAACGCTTTAGTGAGAGTGAGATGATTCTCTTTAAAACGCAGCTAATGTCAAAATTCTATAGCTGTCATTTGGAACTGATATTAAATAAGAAATTTGTTGTGTTATATTTCTTACCTAACTTTCATTCATCGCAAGCCGGAGTATCGATTCGACCACGGGCGTTGTTGAATCGGGCTATCCTCTATTGCCAGAGATGAAGAGATAGAGAGAGAGGAGGTTCATTCCAAATATCTAGGTCACAGCTTGCACTTTGACTTATCACACTATCGTTTATTTTCTTCCATTTATATTTATTATATGGTTTTTTTATCACGACTCGGGCTAGTGACTGGTTCATAAGCCAGTAAATTATATACGCAATCTGCTCCCTTTTCCGTCTCGAGATGTAATAAATGTTCGCAATATTTCACCGCAGGAACGATATCCGATTTAAAAAAATGTTTTTTATTCTTCAGTGAATGATTTTTGAGAAATCATCATTTCCTTCCTGGTTGTTAATTTCTCGGTGGCGAACATCGCGAAATGAACATTGGCGAAATGCTTCTTGTAAGGGTAATTATTGACTCCGTTCCTTCTCCAGTCGTCGAATACGATGTAGTTTGTAGCATCATGTCGCTTGTCTCTCAATCATTGTCGGTATTCGCGAAAATATTCGTACTGCTTCTATGATGTACCAAGGTTACGCGAGCATGATTCTGAGATCCAGCCAGGCATTGGGATGAATCCGAGTTTGATCTCTTGAATATGATTGATAAGTTGGTTTTGCTTTTGATGTTCTCTAGATTATAGCATCATTCCGTTTGAGAGACAGCGAATCCTGTGCAGTCGAGAGTCTGCAAAGACATCCTCCAATTATAAACTCGAACTACTCTCGACTTCTCCACTAAACTAACGTTGCCAGTAGGCAATTTGATGTACATAGATACCTGTTCACATGCGATGGCACATGCAGTAAGATTAACTAGACTTCCCGTATTTTGTCTGACGTATACGGCTGT
The DNA here is from genome assembly GCA_036245785.1 of Pristionchus fissidentatus. NCBI lineage: Eukaryota > Metazoa > Nematoda > Chromadorea > Rhabditida > Neodiplogasteridae > Pristionchus > Pristionchus fissidentatus. Next base: position 7,405,448 of record BTSY01000001.1, read on the forward strand.
GGCTGCGGCATCCTGCCAAAGTCATACTATTGATGCTATCAAAGAAAGTAATTAAGAAATTCGTTAATTTGGAAACAAAACAGAACTTGATTATATTGCGTAACTAACCGAGGGAAGAAGAATATACAGGCATAACACAAGTATGATCATTTCTGAACGGAGTTGAGAGAATCAAAACGAATAAAATGAAGAAAGACTTAGGGAGAGCTCCGCCTCTCATTTTGTTCACGTCATTATGCCGTCCATCAAGAAAATGGGATTGGATTTGGATGACAGATTTCGTATGGGAGAAACGTGGCTATTCTTTCTTCTTCCACTCAACAAGGAAACAATAGTGTGCGTAAACGAAATTTCATATCTAAATTCTTGCTACATTTACTCCGCGGGTAATGTAAAAGTACGCAATGTCTCGCCTTGTTAAAAAGAGTAAAGCGCATTAACATTGAACTTCATTGCATTCAAGCATTCAGTGTGAGACGACGAGTCGTACAACGAATAAGTAACTTTATTACACCTTGGTTTCTCAGTTTCATAACACTGGTTGTCTCTCTCTCTCTCTTCATCTCTACAGTGGGTCGTCTCCAATGTAGATGGGAGTGGGAAGAGGAGTGTTTCTGTTGTAGTACGTCCGACCGTCCCAGCCCTCATAACGACGCTTCACCTGGCAACAATTATCGATTAATATCGTTAAATTTCGATTTAAAAAAACGACTTTACAGTGATATTTCAAGTAAAATTCACCCTTAGCTCAGCCGTTCTCTTCACTCCACTTAGTCTATTAACGGCCAGGGAGTCGGCGGCCTTGGCCGGGTGAACTTCGTACTCAGTCTAAAGTTCATATCGATTTTTTTACATTAGCGATTGCGTAATGATGACGCAACAAACTAACGAGAATCTTCGAAGCAGCCTGACTCATAGCCGGCCGCTTGACGGGGTCGACGTTCCTGTAAGCATTTATTACAGTTTCGTAAGATTGCGTCATCACTAGGTAACAGTTGACCTTCCTTTACTCACCACATCAGTTTGAGCAGACTGACAATGGAGGCTGGCGTCGTGGTGGGAAGCGTCGGCATCGTTTCCTGGAATTGGAAAAGCACTTTGAGAGAAATACTCGAGCCGGGTTTGAACCTCTCGAATGGCAGCAATGATGGCTGCGTCGGTGTCGGTCGGCCATGGAGCGACGCCGTTCGAGAATATCTCAAGATATCGATTGAAAACTCAGTTATCAATATATGTTCTTCCGTATACCTCGTAGCACATGACCGCGTGGGCCCAGGAGTCGCTGTGGGCGGAGAAGGCGGGCGGCTCGTGCAGCAACTCGGGTGCCGACCATCTAAAACATTTTCGAAGAACTTTTGCAGCAGGGACGGTTGCTATTCACAGAAAGCATATGGTGTGGATAAATAATGTAAGGCCTTTTCACAGCATTCGAAACAGAGTCGGCGAGAACGAGTTAGAGAAAGAGAGAGAAGGTGCGCAAAACGAGAGGGTCAGACAACAAGGGACATTCTTGGCATGCTGCCAACTGGATGCTGTGCTTTTCGTGGACGGTGCACAATACTTCTGACTGTGCAGTGTTGATTCAGCGCTACCTGAGATGTTCATTGACGCTCTTCCTGTCCGCACGGGGCATCGCGTACTTCATGAGCATGTTCAGACCTGCAAAGATTGCATCATCACTACTCAATAGACTAATCTTCTCAAGACCACACTGTTTTTGCCTCTCAGTGGTTAATGGACTGGTCGTGAAGATGACAGCTGCGGCTGCACTTGCTGCACATCTTGCTGCAGCTGCTGCAGGTCTCAGCCACTGACCAAAGTCGGCGACCTTGACGACACCGTCGGCCGAAATCAGACAGTTGCTGGCGCGCATTCGACCGTGCACGCACGATTTGCTGTGCAGATAGGCGAGGCCGCGTGCCGACTGAATATGTGATCTTTCATCTTTCGAATTCCCTGTTCAGAAAGTAAATCAGTTTGCAAATTGGTGCTTCCCAACTGGAAAGGTAGGATACTGTACCTCAAAGCAGTAAATCAATCGATCGGTAACGTCCAGCTCGCCGCCGTTCTTGACAAGATGCGAGTGCAGATCGCCTGAAGTCAGGGATCAAAGATCAAAGATCAAATTCTTCCGAACCTGCGGGAAAGAACTCGGTGAGAATGAGCAACGGCTTGCTGTCGCAGACGATGCCGAGAAACTGAAATAACAATAAATCAATAAATATTTTATTTTTATTTTCAATATTTTAGTTCTAAAATGGCGATTATCCGAAACTCGCCTGAGCAATGTTGGCGTGAGCAAAATACGCGAGCTCCTTCACCTCCAGCATCGTTTCTTTGCGCGTCTCCTATAATAAATCAGTTATCGAACGGCACGACGTTGGATACCGTACCACGGCCTCGTCCAAATCTCCCTCGGGACCGAGCGCGATGGCGCCCTTCTTGACGACGACCGGACGACTGGTGTCGCCGAGTTTGAGCGTTCCTGAAAGGGGTATACTGCAGGCTGGTACGCCAAAATCGATAATGGTCGTGAGGGGTATACTGTAGTCTGAGGCGCAAAAGTCGATTCTGACCGTGGTAGGTCGTGAATCGGCCGGCGCCCAGTCTGCCCGTCTGCGCGCAGCACTCGACACTGTCGTGTTTGAGACGCCAATTCGGTCGGGCGATCGGCTTGGAGAATCGCAGTTGGTTGTCCAGAGGATTTTGCTGCAAGGTAAATTATGAACTTTTTATCTTTGAACTCGGGGGAACAGGGCGGAATTTTGCTTATTGCTGAAAATATGGGCAATTTCTAGGCTAATCTGTGGAAAATTCCAACTTGAACCATATTCCACCCACCACATAATGCTCGACGAGCGCCGTTACACTGGCGAACTTGGGCAGAGAGTCGTCCTTGGTCTTCGACTCGAGATGCCATTGATTCGAGTCGCCATCGTAGCTGAAACATTATCTATGTATATTTCCTGGCAAGATGCCAAAAAACCATTTTTTTGGCAAATTTCCAACCACTCACCACACGACGATATTGACGATTTCCCTTGTTTCAGCGGCCGCCGTAATGCAGATGTTGTCGAATTCGATGGTGCGAAACTCGCGCACGAGAAATTGGCCCGGCTCCGTGATTAGATTACTGTAATCAATCGATATATTCCGAGAAACCCAGAAAACGATTTGAGTCGAGTCCTAATTTGGCAGCGTGCCAACTAGTCGCTGAATGTTTCTTTGACTAGAAACTGGTTGAAAACGATGAGGCAGCTAGGAAAACAGGACCAAATATTGGGAGAACCAATAGACTCACATTGCATCTTGCAATCCTCTGAACCCGTGGTACCACACCGCGTCCTCTTCCAGATCAAACTTGGCCTCAGATCTCTCGGACACTGTAGGCGCGGTGGTCGGAGTCTGAGGGATTACATCATCACTAGGTAATCTGGAGTATGACAATACCTCATCATCGTCTGCCATAGTGTGGGGAAATCAATCGTGAGTAGCGCGAGTCGACCGATCGGAACGAGAGGCGAGGGATGAAATGAGAAGGAGAGTGAGTATGATGAGAGAAGGTAGGCAAATCCAAGTGTGGCAAGAAATCAAGTGGGGCAAAAGTGCGAATGATAATGCAGGTTTATGAAAATAATTATAAATGTAATGGCATAATTAAAACCCGCTGTTAAAGAAGGCGCAACACGAATGATTGAAACCTTTTATTTTCCCCGATGTTCGAGGATTCATTTCTGTTATCAGTAGTTGGTGAAACACAAATGCAGCGCGCGTTTCCCTCGCACACCCTCCTCTTTTCCCATTATCTCTCTCCCTTTCTCTGACTTCTTTTCCCAAAATTCCAACTCCCACCGCGAAAAGATTGCAGGTTCCTTGTGAGATACTGTAAGAATTCTGGTAGTTTTGGACAGTTTATTTAACATAACTTTCTTCATACTAAAAACTGAAACATGCGATTTTTGAGGCTCCCATCGGGTAATCGACCTCCATTGCCCCACAGTGAGAACTCGGTTGACCAAATATTCGTGAGACACCTTCTTTAATTTCAGTTTAACGTATGAGGTTCAGAGAGAGAGAGCGAAATCGTAATCCTCCGTTGATGTCGATCTTGTCTTGCGGCTTGTAACTACACACAGAATCAATACACTGAGATAGGGCATCCAGTGTATGATACACTCAATATTGAGTATATTCGCGCGTCGAGAGAGCGTGCCAAAACGAGAGATTTGCAAGTGTATCATACACTAGACGCCCTATCTCAGTGTATGATACACTCAATAGTAAGTGTATTCATTCTGGGTGTATTGAGGTCCGGCAGTATTGGCCTAGACGTCTCTCCATCTCGTAGCGGTTCATCTCAAATCTGCTGCAACAAAAGCACACAGAATAACCGCGAACAATGCTTTCTCTTGGGTCTAATTCGTCATTCGTCATTGCCAACCCTGTCTGAAAATTCAAATTGGAAATAACTCATGAGTCTAAAGCATGTGTCTTCTTTGCATTAATTGTATCTATTTTATCGAGCGAATAAAGCATAAGCACAGGGAGTACAATGAAAACGTAACAACATTATTAACCAAGTTGTTTATGCAAATTCGAAAAGTCAGACAAGAGATAAGATCGTTGACAGGGATACCAAAAGCACGCAATAGGGAAGAGTCGAAAATACTCGTCAACGGGTAAAACAAGGTCATGAAAAACCATTTACTGCTCATGGAAGATTGTGAACGGGACATTATCAACAAAGAGAAAGATTAAAGGGAATAATCGGAGGACAACAGAGGAAATACAAATTAAAAGCAGTCTAACACATATTAAATAAAAAAGACGGATTAATCTTCATCCTTTACCACTCCTTCGTAGAGATGTCTCACATCGATTCGATCTCCTCCGTCCATCCCTTGTTCGACGATCTCCCTCATTGCGGCGGCTGCTTTCTACAAAATATATATTTTTTAAAGGGATATTATGTAAAACTGCTCGTAATTCACCCGATTCTCCCATGCCGAACGAGAAAAGTTCTGTATACGAAGAGATAAAGCAGCACCTCTTGCTTCTCCAGTCTCTCCTTCTCGTCCAATGCCAATAGTTGCTCTCTGAGCTGTGCTTCCCTCTCAATGTGAGGACGGCCCGGAGGAACGGGCAGGTTGAGACGACGATACATCTCAACATTTTGCTTCAATTTTTTTTATTTTCAACTCGACTATTATTGCAGTATAATGATATCCATACACCCAGAAAAAAAGGTCTTACATACGGCCCATAAGATATGGGGGTTCTTAACAAAAGGTCTTATATATAAGACATTTTGTTAAGAACCCCCATATCTTATGGGCCGTATGTAAGACCTTTTTTCTGTGTGAAGTTTATCAATATTGTGCTGTATTCCCATTCGAAACAACAAAGCGAATTCAGCAAATAGATCGATTGTCCCCCCCAATCTTCTACTCCATAGAGATCCATAATTTACTGTTTTCAAGTCACGACATTATCTCGTTGTGCCCTTGGTAGTCGATGAAATATATAAAATATAAATACTAACCTCTTTTCTCTCCTCTCGATGATTCCTGTGCTCCTTTCGAAGAGCTTTCTCCAGCTGAGCGGCAGTCAACGGCTGCAAAATATCTATTACAGGGACCTGGTACTGCAAATGAAGTAAATTTTAGATTAAAGAGAATTTTCTCCCGATTCGCCGGGTCATTCTGGCCTAAAACGGGATCTTTGAAAATTCATAACTAATTTCAAAAAAATCGTAAAAAATATGCGGTTTTTGCGTTCGAATCGGAATAAAATTCTCTTTAATCTGAAATTCACTTCACTTGCAGTACCAGGTCCCTTTAAGAGTCAAATAAAAAACAATGCTCATCTCAACTACTCCTTCTTTTTCCTGAACACATATAGACTCCTTTGCATTTTCCGTTGAGAAACAATTCAAAAAGAAAGAAAAAAACCGTAAGGTGCAAGCCTATATTAACCGATGGTACTTACAATGGAACTGCTGTTTCCCTCGGGACTTCCGAAGAAATCAGCAAGATCGACGGGATGCGACGTGCGAAGCTCCTCCGTTTCCAGCGTCTGAATATTTGCAATTAGGTAGTTCACAATTTTTTTAAAAATTAATACACCCCGAAGGGTGCGACAGCAAGTATAAAAGCGATGTAGAATTTAAGATAATCAAAATAATCATTCGCTTAATTTCGCACAATTGCCCTGCTCTCTAAATTGTGCCTCAATTTTTACCTGTCACACTTCTCCTCGTTGATCTAATTCATAATCCATCACTTGCCTCACACCTTCACCGAATTATGCGAACAGACAACCAAGTTTATCCATCATCAGTACAGACTGACAGTTCCTCCTCACCTCTCTAATCCGCTTCTCCGGTTGGTGTCCCGCCTTGGCATAGATAGCGAGGAGTGCAGCCTCGACGTTATCATCATTCGCAGCGGCGTGAACGTCGACGGGGGCCAAGGGATCAACGAAGGCATCGACCTCTCCTCCATCACCGCCAGCAGATGTATGATGCATCTGCAACGAATCTACGTACCACAAATGTCACGCCTTCTATTATAAATTCACAAACACTCATCCAAAATAATAAAACGTTCCGCCCCTAAACAACAGATACGGCAGCGAGAGAGCACGACAAAGCGAGAGACGCGCCGAGGTATAGAAAGAGAGTACACCACTAGTAGTCCACCAGCATGAATGATCATTTTAAAGTTGTAATACGCACAATGGTACCCAGCATGCCATAATCATACTTCAGAGTCGTTTTGCCCTATAAATCGGGGAAAAAACACTGCTCACCTCGTTCCAGAGCGCGTCCAGTTGTTCCTGCTCGTGCTTGATGTCATCGGTGTCGCCCGGCTGCGGTTCCATTGAACGACTCGACGAGCCAGCGTTTTCCATGAGAAATAAATGTTCCTTGTACTCAAACTCCTTCTGGACGGAGTCTACGGGAGAGATGGTCTGGTGATGGGGAGTTTCCATGGGGAACACTCCTTTCTTGTCTTCTTCTTCGAAGGATGCTGAGGAAGAGTTGGCCGTAGAGCCGTCAGCAGGTGAGAATGATGGCATGATGGCGTTGGCTGGAGATACAGTGGTCTCAGGAGGGACGGACTGATGAGAGCTGGTTGAGCTGTCGATGGAGTCCTTAAGGGAATCGGAGCTATTGCGGCCTGCTTCTGCTGAGGCGAGCGTACGGGAGGTGGATGTGCGAGATGCAGAAGGGAGGGTCGAAGAGGAAGTGGGAATAGGAGAAATTGATGATGCCGCCATATGTCTGATGTTGGCCATATCCGCAGTCGCGTTCTGTACTGATGCTGCCGGTCTCGAAAGACGAGAAGTTGCAACAGTTCCAATGGGTGTGACGGGAGATGGAGGAGGAGGAGTGGGGACAACTACCTCCGGTCGTTTTATTATAAAAGTTTCCTTCTGGACAGAGGGAGATGCGGATGGAACGGCCGGAGGGACGGGGCGGCAGTGTACTGATGGATACGTCAGCTCTCCATATGGGTAGCTGCAGCAGGGGTTCGGTCTGCGGAAGGGCAGTTGAGGAGCAGAATGCCGTCCGTCGGTCTGGTAGCCAGTGAGAGGGACGATAGCTGCGGACCGAGCAGCAATCTGCAACAATGATATTTAGAGTTCCTTTTTCTTATCAATTTCATGACATTTTAGTAATAGTGGACAATGTTCGATTTCTCGTTTCCCTTCTTCTTATTATGGTAAACTCGTATAAAACATTAAGCGCGTTATTCATTGAATGCCCGTTTTTTCTGAGTGTGTAAAGTGAAGCAGAAAATAAAATAATCGTACAATCGCCTGCTTTGCCTTCCGTTCTTCCTCCCTCCTCATCTTCTTCTCTTGGTCCGCGCAAGCTGCTTCGAACTCATCATCCTTGCGCACAGGCTTGCGCTTGGCGGGGACTGCAAGAAGAATTTTGAGAATTGTAAACGCATATTTCGCCTTTTATAATTTGCCGTTCACTGTTCCCGCCGAAATTAGTGGCTTCAGAATCCATTGGAATACTAATCGACCGAAATATATCGCTGCTGTCCATGGCTTTGCTCTGACCTCTCGGCTTCGGTTGCGGGATTGCCCTCGCTTCCGCGCATCCAACACGACTCTCCAGCCACGCCAAGTAGGCGGGGTCGTTGAAGTCGATCGTCTCGTCGGGTGCAATCTTCCGCGGCGACGGCTTCTCTATCGTCAGACTCGTCGCCGGCGGGGCGTGGTATCGAGGAGTGCGCGTCTTCACTGGACGTGCGGCTCTGTGCTTGACCAACTCGCCGAGAGTGCGTGCGGTTCCGATATTAGCATCAGCACTGACAATGGGCGAGGGGGCGGACGGAGCGGCCGCCACGGGAACAAGGTACACTGGCCTCGGGGCAGGAGGCGCTGTTGGACTCAGCCACTGAATCTCTTCGTCGGAGTCTGCCATTGCGAGATCTGCAAAGGGACGAAAGGTTAATATCGATGGATGAACGGGAGTAAACAGTGCAGGAGAAGAAGAAAAAGCAGAGACATGAGGGGAGGCAACTGGCGTTAGCCTTGTTTACACGAAACTGTCCAAATGGGAGATAGGAAATACAGCGCGCGAGAAAACGGAAGTGTAAACGATTGAAGAGGAAATGTGACTGTTTCTGGCCTGTATGATTTTATTTACGCATTCGTAAGGCGCGCGTAAATAGGCGCCAAATGTAGAGGGAGTGGCGAGGACGCTATCCTTAACAGGGATCGCAAATGATAAGAGAGTGCTAGGCACCGACTAGGACAGAAAATGTCATCCAGCTATCTTGTTATAACGTGAAAAAATACGTTTTTAGACACTCGGAGACTTCCTACTCAGCAACGTCAATCAATGATGAAATTCGCGCGTATTTAATGTCGGGGGAATGAGGAATGAATTGAGGTTTGAAAGGGGCTACAATTTTTCGAAATGCTAGTCATATCAGTTGCATTGTATATTGTGCCGAAAACGATCAATACTTCGGTTCTCTCGCACATGAAATGCGAGAGGGGGAGAATGCAAGTGTAATAGACGGAGGAAAATGGCTAGCAGAGAGAGAGAGAGAGAGACGCGATGCGAAGAGATAAGAGAGGAAGAGGAGACAGTAGAGAAGCAGAGGAATGGGCCATAGTGTTGGAAAGGAAAGGACGGGGTCGCTTGTTCTTGGCACCAAGAATAGAGGGGAGGGGGGCATTTGTATATAGGCCGTCAATTGGAAGGGCGGACAGTGTGAAAGAAGGAGGTCAATACATCGGTGGAGGACAATAACATTCATGCTGCGCTAATTTCTTCGGGGAAATTTCCCCATCAAAAGGTGGAAAACTCGTGTAACTCATAGTCAGCTCAAACTGAACAATCTCTCTCCAATTAAATAGGAAAATATTCCAAACGTGGCTTGCAATCCCTGTATCAAGTTTGGAAGTTGTAGCTTCACTAGGAAAAAAGTTATGAAAGGGTGCATAAAACTGATGTGCACCTTGCACCCCATGAAATTTGCGCAGCATAACATTCAGTGGAGTACTCTTTGACAGGGCAATTGTTCGGAAAGGACCAGAGTGAGTTTCAGATTTATGGTTAGCTCCGTTTTCCCGAAACCTCTGCCTACATGTTGACGGATTTAAAGGGGAACAAATGGAAAGACTGCGAGAGATCGCGCTAAACGAGAGAAGCAGACAGCTAGAGAGTTATCCACATGGAGCCAATTGGGAGCTGTGCATTTGAAGCGAGTTGGGAACCTTCTACACTGATGTGTCCAGTGATGAAATTCGAGCGTACTCTCTTCCGGTTCGTGGGGTATGAAGGAAATTTTTTTAAACGAATTCTAAGGAAATTCTTAAGTAAAGTTATAAATGGAACTGAAATAAAGCGCATCAATAATTGGATTCTCTCGCACAGCTGGAGAGATTGCGAGTGGGCTGAATGGAGGGCATGAGAGATTAGGAGAGGGTAATGGACAGAGAATAGAGAGACAGAGAGATAAGGGAGGGAGAGGAGGGAGGAGAGAAACAGAGTAATGAGCGATAGCGTTGGAGAGGAGAGTGTAGGGTCACTTGTTCTTGGCACCAAGAGAGAGAGAGAGTGAGCTGAGGAGGAGGGAAAGAGATGTTTGTAACTGGAGGATGGGTGGAGGGTGGAAAGAGGGAGAGATTGACTCAAAATTTTACTCAACCCCTTTGACTCAAAATGATAGTTAAACTGCGGCCAATGGCCAAATGGAGTTTCTCGTTGCATACTGACAGGTCTCTCTATCAAAGGAGTCTCATCCCGAAAAAGGACTTTGGCATGTGGTGGGACATAAAAAACTGCGCATGTTCTGATTTCACCATTATAGGTACCTATGTGATTGTGATTGAGAGATTGACATCTTATGCTGCGCGGTGGAAAGTGGATGAAAAAAATTGGGGTGCAAAAATCTGGGGGGGAGGGGTGGAACTTTTAAATTTGAATTCCCGCAATTATCGATTTTTGCTTATATCTCGACTCCCGTTGAAGCTATAGGCATAAAACTTCGGATTTAGATTATTTTACATGTTTAGAACTTGCAAACCAAATTTCAAGTGACTAGGTTCACCGGGAGCCGAGATATAGGCAAAAATCGATAATTGCGGGAATTCAAATTTTTTATTTCCCCTTTTTTCCACCCCAAGCCTTGGGGAAATTTCCCCGATGATTTTTGCGCAGCATAAGGCCAAGAAGTGCTTTTGAGAGTACTGATAACGAGATACTAGCGTTGAGTGGATGAAAGGTGTAGGACATACCTTACACCTTCTAATGAGCGCGGGATAATGCGCGAAACGAGGAGAAAATTGTAATTCGGGAATTCTAACCCATCATCGAATATGATGAGGAGTGCTAGGGACAAACTCTATCGTCCCATATCTAGAGAAAATAAAAATATAAGCAACATTTGAGCAGACGGAGGGACTTGGTAAATGGCTCGACGTGGAATTCTCGTGCACTTTATGTCTATGTTTTGAAGAGAAGAGGGAATAAATGGAGGGGACAGAAGGCTTGAGAAATTCCGAGTCAGAATGGAGAATCTTCCCAGCGCTTTTGCAGAAACACTAAGCGTGAAGCAGAAAAGGGGGGGGGAACATTTACGGAACACGATCAATACTTTGGTTCTCTCGCAAACAACTGTGAGGGGGAGAGAATGGGAGTGAGATGGAGGGAGGGAACGGAGAAAGAGAGAGAGGGAGAGAAAGAGAGTGTGCGAGAGATGGAGAGCAGGTAGAGAGATAAGGGAGAGAGAGGAGAGAGGAGAGAGAAGAGAGAAACAGAGAAATGGGCGATAGCGTTGGAGAGGAGAGAGAAGGGTCACTTGGTTGGCATAAAGAGTAGAGAGGGGGAGAGGGGAGAGGGAGCAGAGAATGGGTGGAAGGAAGATGGAGGAGGGAGTTTGTGAGCGCGTCTTTTTGAATGCGAGAATCAACACACAGCTGGTAAGAGTTCGAGCGTACTGTGACGCAACTTTTGACACTCTCTATGATATCTAGAGACATATTCAGATCCAAATTTGGTTTCTCCTCCCCGAGAGAAAAGTTAGAACCTTTCTTCTTGCCTGCATAAAATCAACTCTCTCTCCTCACTGAGTCTTTGCCCTTTGTCTCATCCATCTTCTATAACTGCCTTTCTCTCGATGTTCTGTCTCCTTCCTCCCCGTCTCTCTCCCCCTATGGAGATAGCATCTTGCAGAGACCGAGTAAACCGACTCTCACAACACTTTTCGCTCTTTCCCTTCTTTCCCCTTGCATGTCGCAGAACCAGTTGTCACAAATTGAATTGATAAAGTATTCAGTGCAATGCACAACCAATTCAGGGAAAAAATATGACATTGGTTCTCTCCTTTGATCATGAGTTTTCAACTCAGTTGCCGGATACATTACGGTAGGGTTGTCGGGGTAGCCTGGGTGCTCGATTTGGAGGTCTGCTCGACGGGCCTACTCGGTTTGATATCAAGCCCAGGTAATTTGAGTCGTCCAAAGAAGGCGGAGCTGGTACTGTGCCCGCACGCGGCACCCCTACTTTATATCTAGGGTAGACGTTTACCAATGATCTACCCTATAAGCAAAAAAAACGATTTCTTTGTGATGCTCTTTATTCGTATTTGTGCACACAATTAAATCAGTTGTCGATGGTCGAATTTCTCATAAAACTTCCGTCTTGAGTCCATCCAATCCAAATTCGGTTTGCTGCAGTATCGTAGTGCCTGGCTTGACCGTAGCCGTCTGAGGATCGGAGGAGGGAGCCGCCTGGAGAGTATCGATTGATTAACTCGACGGGGTACGGTATTGGTTCGACTGGTAGGGCTACGGTAGGGGATATTGATTAGTATTGTGTTAGTAACGGACACTGCTGGTAGCCGGAACTGCACTTGCCGGTTTCGCCACGTCAGCCTTGGATTCTGAGGTGCTCGGTTGGGCGCTCCTGAACAAAATTGCCTCATTTTCTCCTTTCACTATTACGTAGTGATGACGCAATCTCTTCGTTAACTCACGATTCGTTATTCTTTCCCTTCTTCTTACTGTCCGCTTTGTTCGGCGCAGCCGACGCTTTCTTGTTCGGCGTTTTGCTTCGATTGCGACACACAAGACACTGAAAACGAGCACTTCCGGTGTGCGAAATTCACTTCCGGTTTTGAAACTCACGATAATGACTCCGATCAGAACTAAAATGATGACGAGACAGGCTCTGATGATCATCCACGCCCATTTGCTGCGTGCTGAAATTACAAATATACGACTTTTGAGTAGATATTGATCGGTGAATCGGCGAAGCAACAACAAGGTACGCACTCCACGCCCATTCATCCTCCTTCTTCTCCATCTGTGCGGTCGTTGCAGCAGTAGTTGCTGCATCTGCAGCCTGTCCTTCCGGCTGCGGTGCTACTTGTCCGGACGGAAAGAGCGGCCCTTCATCATGGGGAAAGGCGGGAAAGGAGGGCAGAGAGGGAGGAGAGGCAACGATAGATGAGCTATTGACGGGAGTATCTTCGGTAGTGACTTCAGGATCGACGGACGTTGTGGTTGTTACAACTGAAAGGGTACGGTAGCTTATCAACCAATCGATAACTGCAAGTTACAGTACCTGGCGCGGGCTTTGCACATTTGATATTGGGGTCGGCTGTACTCCAATGCAGTTCCGTCCCATTCTGTCCTTGCAGCAACCATCTCTGCTTCTCGCAACGAACGGAGTGCACGGGCTGCCACTTTCTACCGATATAAAGCCTGAACAGATTGGCATTATCGATTTTACAGTTTATAGATCATTTCAGCAACCGACAATAGATGTGTAGTTGCAGAACAATCGACCGAACGTCCTGTTATGATCGCCTGAAAAGTCATTCTGCGATTGAGTCCAGCCATCCCTCCTACCGTATCACAGTCGTTTCCATTAGCACACGTGTCTTTCAGTTGCTCAGGAGCGCAGGCAACTGTAAACGAAGATTATTGGCATCGTGCCAAGTGTATACGGTAGCTTACGTTTCTCATTGAGATTCGCCCAGAAAAGGGGGTCATTAATGGAGCCCTTGAATCCGCTGACCATCCAAATTATCGAAGTGCCGTCAAATTTGAGAGGCTTCTGAAACATGGAATAAGGAGATGTTAAGATCGTCTCCAACTTTGTCAGGATACTCAAATAGAAAGTTGAAGGTCGTCAGGCCGAGCGACTCAGCGGTCGTGGCCGATTTGGTATGATTCAGTACTGAAAGGTCACGATAATCAATTACCGTAATCCTGCCTCTTACCGTTTCCAACTCCGTCAGTTAAAGTACTGGTGTTATCTTTGATATTAAATGCGAGCCCGAAGACGTTGGGATTCTCGCCCAGCCATACTGAGCCCTCTCGCTGAGGAGTGCGCAGTGTGATGTTCCATTGAGACGCCGTTACGGGACTGAAATTGTATAGGAATTACGAAACGGAAATTACGTAGTCATGACGTCACTTCAACTACTTACACAATCGAGAACGTCGAGATAAATCCGAATGCGGGACACTTGTTTCGAGCGTTTATCGATTCATTTTTTATCGTAGTTGCTGAAAGTACCGTAATCAATACCGTATCCGGTTTATTTGCCGTAATCACGTCGATGCCGTACCTGAGAGTGACGGAATTAAGACTTCCGAACCAATCTTGGTCGCATCGTAGCAAGTGATGAGGTAGAGACATGCCTGAACATCGAAAGTTACAGTAATAAAATCATAAGTTTGCTGGTTACGGTAGTAAAAAAATATAGTTCTCGATTGGTCTAAAGTTTCAGCGGAAACATACCCCTTCCTGGCAGACTTGAGATAGGGTAGGGACGACAAGTAGCGAGAGTAGAAGAGGGAGAAGGATCATCAGAGTGTCGATCGACCGCCGTTGAGAAGAAGGAAAAGAGGAAATGAAAGGAGAAGTAGAGGAGAAGAGGGAGAAGAAATGTGTAACAAAGAGTAATCGACGTGCGATTCATAAGATGTAGATATTTCAGCTCAATTTGTAAATAAGTATGCAAAGCTCGTAATCAAATAGGAGCTTGTGCACGTTTTCGCACGTTTTAGACTCGCACTTCCTTCCCGCCCCCTGCTGAGCTGCCGAGCCTTGGCCTCACTCGAAGACGATCACAACATCAATCTCCACCACTCATCGGGCACTGGAACGACAACTCCCTATAGATACGTCGTTTCCGGGAGTGCATTACGATGAAATGAGACATCGGTATGGCTCACCAGGCCTTCCTCGGATGATTTTTTTTCCTGATGACACAGAACGTTACTCTTAGCTAAGCGATCATCTCGGAAGATTTCTGGGGTCAATATTTATGGAGGCATCAAGAACAGATGGTAGTAGAGGTATTCTCATTTCAATATATGGGAAAGGTGAAATTGAACAGGAATAACTTCACGTCGATAAGCGACTACTCTGCCGGGGACTCCGCTGACTGTTCGAACAACAATGTTTATATGAGGCCGTTTGCGAGAGAATCGAGCAAAGCTCGGACAGTAGAAAAATCGAAGTCGAAGGAGAACATTGTTTTAGATACTCTCCAGGGTGCTGATTACGATGGCAAGTATGTCATATTATGTAAATTGATCTCCGACCTGTTATTCAAATTACAAAATTCAGCTGATTTCACGTGTTTTTGTGATTCCAAAAGAAAGGGATTTAGAAAGTATGTGGAGAACACACACACCGTACCGCCTCTTAAGTTTGTACGCTGTTGACCTCCGGCAAATCGAGTTATGAATTTTTAAATCCGAGGATCTGGGTGGAAAAGCATCGATCTGACGAGAGAAAGGGCAATTAGCATCCGATCTCCCTCTCATTTCGCACTCTCAGACGCCGCGCGAGCAGGCAAATGAGAAATGAGAGGGAGATTGGATGCAAATTGACGACTGCTCACGTCAGACCGGTGCTTTTCTTCCCAGATCCTCGGATTTAAAAATTCGTAAATCCCAGACCTCCCTTTTGAGTTTAACGTGGGCAAATAGAATGGTGCTACATAAAAACACGAAAATCTGCATTTCTGAAACTCCCACTAGATTCCTCATGCAATTTCACCCTAGTTGAGTATTTGCACGACATGGTTTGATGGCTCTTTCTTTTGGAATCACAAAAACACGTGAAATCAGCTGAATTTTGTAATTTGAATAACAGGTCGGAGACCGATTTGCATAATATGACATACTTGCCATCGTGATCTGTACCCTCGAATGAGTAGGAAACCGTCTTCAACTTAGATTTCGTATTTTCACCTGTCCGATCTCTGTTGTCGCATTGTTTGATTCTCTCGCAAACGGCCTCATATGTATATTCCGAACGAGAGAATAACTGAGACAAATGATTGCATTCGCACGGAATGTTGAACAATTATGTAGATTGAAAAATAAAATAAAAAGGTCGACAGTGAAATGCGAAGTGTGTTCTCACTCATTGCGGTCAACCTGAAAATAATCAGTAAATTTCCAACTCTCTCCGATTCGCTCATGGATTGCGCATTTCGATTCCTTGCAGTGAAATATCGTGGTCCGAGATCACAATGCACATTTGTGATAACTGTTTACAACTGTGATCACAATCACTCACTCTTGGATTTGCTCGAAACTCAGCCATTTTGGCTATTTTTTCTTCTTTTCATTGTTTTCCTCGGTTGATTGCGAACACCTAGGAAAAAAGAAGAAGCTCAATTATTGATTTTCACCAAATTAGCTGCGGGGAAGACCAAAAGCCGTCAGAGAAGCCGTTTGTCCGGGGAATAGAGTGAGAGGAAGAGAGAGCGTGCGGATAAGAGAGAGGAAGAGAGAAAGAGAGGAAGAGAGAGAGGAAGAGAGAAAGAGAGAGGAAGAGAGAAAGGAAGAGGGACGACTCCTCTCCCCTGGGGTCAACTCTCCCCCCTTCTCCGTCTCTCCCCTCCGTTCCTCTCATCCACAGTACTCTCACTCTATTCTCCGGACAAACGGCTTCTCTGACGGCTTTTGGTCTTCCCCGCAGCTAATTTGGGGAAAATCAATAATTGAGCTTCCTCTTTTTTTCCTAGGAGTTCGCAATCAACCGAGGAAAACAATGAAAAGAAGAAAAAATAGCCAAAATGGCTGAGTTTCGAGCAAATCCAATGTGAGTGATTGTGATCACAGTTGTAAACAGTTATCACAAATGTGCATTGTGATCTCGGACCACGATAGCTCTAGGCGATCCCGTAACGCGTTTGAATATTTTTCCCTCTTTCCTATGAACGTCATCCAACCCTATCCTTTCATATTGAATGCGCGAAAAACACCATCATTTGTTTTCATGCCCCAACACACGGACAGACAGACACAGACACAGACAGACAGACAGACAGACGTTCTGAAATAATAGTCTTTAGGAATGGTGGAATGCAACTAACGAAGAATTCCGGCCCATCCTCATCTGAGCACTATTGCCACTACATGATAAATAATTGAATTGAATTGTTTTTCCTCTAGAATGTATAAAATATTATTGTAACCCGAAAGATACTTGATTTACAACACAAAACACGGCTCGATCCTGAGGCGAAAATTCAACCATGGTGTTAAGATAATCCCAATCACCCACATTCACATAGTGAATAAAGTATTATTATAATTATTTAGTTCATCCAATAGTGCTCACCATCATGAGTAGCTTCTTGTACTTTCCATTCGACTCAATTGATCTTTCAACTCTTTGTTCTGTAAAGAAATTTTTAAAATACAATAATTTTTTCCCTCATTTTTCTTTCAACTGATTTGACTTTTTAGATTATTTTTCTACATTTATTAGAACGCCAAATTTTGCTCGTGCGACTGTTAGTTTTCTTAGGAATCTATTTTCAAGGAACTTTTTATAGAGGAAATAGATTATTCCTATATCGGATGAAACCAATATTCTCACCTCTTTCTTCAATGCATCGACGCTCAGGCGAATTTGAATAATCTCCTCATTCATTAAATGCATCTTTTGATCTACCTGGAAATATAATACATGTAGTAAATTTCCCGGTAGATAACGGTCGATGATAATATCACCAGAAATTCTATGGATCTTGAAAGTTTGGAAATTAGGAATTTAAATAGATTCTATAGACCAAACAAAGAATCATCAATTGTTTTGCAAAAGCACCAACATGTTCAGATATCGTTTTCTTCACTATTTCTTGTATCTCCGCAATTCTCTTTTCATCTTCTTCTAGCTCTTTCTTCTCTCGGATCCGTACCGTTTCCACGAACTTTTTGAGAGCATCCTAAATAGTTTCTTTATTATTTTTTATAATTATTTCATGAAGTAAAAAGACACGCAAATACACCCGATCAGTTACTGGAAACAAAATAATATATTACATTTATAAAATGATACGAACACACAAAAAGTCAAAATGGTACTTCCTGTGTTTACCAAAGCTAGAGAGCGGGCAAAAGTGAGAGGGTCGCGTACGTGCCTGTGTGGTAAACAACGGAAGTACGTCATTTGACTTTTTGGTGTGATCGTATCATTTTATAAATGTAATAAACAACACTTCCATTTATCCGATTAAAAAAGGAAATAACAGTGCGCCGTCTTGATTAATAAGACATAGTTCTCTATCGGAAGAAAAGGGGCTTACGGGAAATTTCGCCTTGCAAATTTCCTTGTTCCGTTGCCACGTTTTCCAGCCCAGTGGTGTCGTTTCTCGTCTCATTGTAATCTCTTCTCCGTGTACACCAACGATTTCGTGTAAGCAGAAATCATTCTCCAGTCTTCTGCAACGAATACAACCATCTGACTGTATCATCCGTGCGAATTGTTTGAAACTGCGAGTTTTTATTCTGTATTTTATTTCTGTCCATAAATACAGGACAATGAACTATCACAGCTCCATCTGACTCACGGTAATTCGATGGAGAGACTATCCATTGTTGCTGTATCAAGAGCAAATAATGTACTCGAATCCCGCTTGTCTGTACAAAAATATACGAGTAAAGAATCGTCGTTGGCAATTATGCGCTAAATAAGCGATATTGGGAATGTTTTCCGAAACATATTCACTACACATTGCATCTCTCACAAATTAGTAATAACTCACTACAATTTCGCACTTGATAACTATTATATTAGGAGACAAATTAGCTGGAGTATCTTCATCCAAATTAGAATTTGTGTATATCAACTTGTCCCTGGAATTCGTTTTTCTCTCATCTTCAGACTCCTGATTGTTTTACCTGTGAATAGCTCCTAGAGCGCATTCTTCGAGTCTTTCTTCTTCTACATCAACAATAATTCCATTCGTCGGATCATCACAAGCGCGATAAATGACTTCTTTACCATTTATCGTCCTGCTTTGCAACATGTAGGAACGAAATGTCTCTCCCTGAAGTTATATTGTATGTATTTCAATGATTAAAATATTTTATATGTCGTACATTTTCGCGGTATCGAATGAAAGTAATATGAATATCGCATGGAAGGTGAAATGTCGCTTTGTAGATCTAAAAAAAGTGAAGATGAGTGTTATACTAAAGAAAAGGTAATTAAACCTTTTCAGTCTCAGTTTTGAAATATAATGCGTCTCCAAAGCATTTAGAATATCCATTGATTTCACCGTCCCACGATTTGATCGCTCTCACTTTTTTGCCGCTGAAATTAGCTGTGAGAACCATTTATTTAATTTCGTGCATAAATTTGAAATCATACTTATGGAGAACGAATATCGACGATCCGCAGTCATTTTTGACACAGAACACCGTTCCTGCAATCTCTCAACTATTTATTACTATCTTTGATGATCACAATTTCAAACTGCAAAGTGCATTTTTTAGTGTTTTGGAACATTCATGTGTGTCAACACATTTTCTTTGTATTTCCCTTATTTCGACACTGTTCTTCGTAATTTTTGCTTTTGAGCAGTTTTATAAGCCTAAAATTGAGAAAATAATATCAAAATGGAAGGAACATAAAGAAAACGTTTTTGAACAAACACGAATGTTCACCAAAACTCTACCGCACTACCGTTGGCGCACAACACACTACGAAATGTTTTCTTTCTGTTTCAGTAATTTCAAATCACAAATAATTTTCTTAGTTTTAAAAAAGTTTTCTCGGATTGAAACCCTCCTGCTCCAAGTTTTGGACGATTTCGTTGGAAACTAACAAATAGGCAGCCTGTTCGAATTTGTCCGGGAAAATCCCGGAAAATCCAGGACGCGGTTTCTTCCCTTTTGAGGGTACTTCCACTTATTTGCCGTCTCTGGAGTAGACTTCGAGAAATAACCAACCCGTTGTTTCATTTTCATCATTTTCTGTTAATAAACCGGTCCACAACCCGTTGCGAATGAAGCAAAGGGTTGCTAAGTACTTTACAACCCGTTGCTAAAATTGGAGTGGTAAACATTTATTTGTCAAAACCAAAAATATGAATGGAATCAAATCTCTTAGGCAACGGGTTGTACAGTTACATATCGTTATTTCCCGAAGTCTACTCTGTAGGCACACTCACCATCCGAAGACTGCGTGGCATCGAAATCCTTCTCAATTTGTGTTACTTCCTCGTAGTCGTAGCCATGACTGGAAGTAAATAAGATATTAGCCATGACTGGAAGTAAATAAGATATTTAAATTATAGCAATTTTGCAAAAATATACAAACGATTTGATAAGTATGCGGGAGAAATCGATTCACACGCTCGATAAATGTCGTATAAGGACCTCCTAATGAAGTTATTTTTTTAAAGAAAGTTTGCTTTTTTCGAGTTGAAATTAGTTATGGTGATTTCAAAGATCTCTTTTTTGACGTAGATGACCCCTACTGTGTTTAGCCGAAACACATCAGTGCTGGATCAAACCAGGCGAAATAATAAACTTTGAAAATTCATAAATAGTTAGAAAAAAATAAAAATATGCGGTTTTAGCATTAAATTCAGAAAAATATTCTAAATTACCGATATGGTCAACTTGCCGAAATACCAGTTGGCAATATCCGTATTTTCTTTCTAGAGTTTCTTGATTTCAGGTACTTTCGTTCAACATCATGGGAAAGAAATATCGTGCGCTTGGTGATGAAATATCGAGCGGAAAGAGTAAACTGTGCCTTTCCATTCCATTCCGATTTCTTATCAGTTCATCAGTAAAATGGTGGCATTCACTGTCAGCAAACAATTTTTTGGGGCGTGATTCTTCCGTTTGCTAATAACGATGAAGAAATGTGTTGATGTGCACAAGGGAAGAGACAGTGTCTTTAGAAATTATTTCCTGGTGGGATGAATAATATGCCTTCTCTCGTTTAGCAATGCACGCGTATGAGTGAATATAGTGGAATCGGTATATCTATCGCAGTAAAAGATACATAATAGAAACCTTCCAAAAAGGGGCTCAAGAGAGAAAAGAAAGTTTCTTCCGATACAAACAAATAGCAAATTTTAAAAAAGATGTTTATGAAAAATGTAATTTTTAATCTGACCTAATTCTTGCCAATATTTTATTTCTGTAGACTGAGGATTTTTTATTCAGTGAGATGCGTTAAGCGTCACCATAATCTGATGATTACACCTTCTTCATGAAGGTGTCAGGAACGTGTGTGAAAGTGAGAGAGATGCATTACTTTCGCACAATCATACGACATTTCTAGAAAGATGTTGAACGGAAGTTGCCGCACGCCGCGATCTGAGGTTCGTTTACATGTTTCACCCGCTCTTGAACTTGCATCAGATATAAGCTATTCAGGTAGTTTTGCTGGATCATCAAGATTTAAAATCTTCTGGCGAGGTGAAAATGGGGAATAAGAAAAATGCTGTTCTTTTCAATGAACGTTATGTCTCTCATTGTCATTAAAAAAAAGGTAAAGGTGTTCCATGTCAAGCGATTTTACAGTAGCACGCTACCACGCTAGATGGGGCAAGCCGGTAAGCCAGCTGCAACGTGGGATTACGTAACCCAAGCTTTCCCAAGGCATCTAGGGCACGTTACCTTTCGCAATCAAAGTTGCTACCAATTTACCGCCCCGGGGTGGATGGAAGGCTTGGTTGGCCTGGGCGGGGATCGAACTCCCCGCCCAGGCCAACCAAGCCTGCAAATCCTGAATAGAGAAATAAATAAAACGAACTGAAAAAAAAGAGAAAAAAAAATAAAACGAAAATTTTGAATAAAAAAGGAGACTCACCCCCCCCCCCCGGTTTGCATTTTTTCTACAGTGAGAATTAGGATATGATAGTCGCTGGGATTTTTTCAAGATTGTTGTTTTTTTTCCTAAAATTTGTTGTTTTAAAAAAACAAATTTTAGAGCAAAACTAGCAGGGTGTGTTGAGGTTAAACTACGTTATGGTAGGGTGCGCACTACGTTTTCAAAGTATGGTTCAGGTTGGCGTTCAGTTGCAGGGCACAGTTCGGTCCAGGGGGAGCTTTGCAGCCGACTCCAGGCTCGGTCCAGGGGGGAGCTCTGTAGCCGGCTCCAAATTCGGTCCAGGGGGAGCTTTGCAGCCGGCCGAAGGTTCGGTCCAGGGGAAGCTCGGTAGCCGGACCCAGGTGACATTGAAGCTCGACTTATGTTGGGGAGTGTTAATCGCTACAAAGAGTACTGGCTTATTCCGTTGCAAAAGGCTCGTGAGGCTGAGAGCGATCGAAAAAAGTTGCCACTACGCCACTTCGTGGCTCCGTGGCAACTTTTTTCGATCGCTCTCAGCCTCACGAGCTTTTCACAACGGAAACGCAGGATACAGTGCGTTCAGAGCTTTTAGAGCAATTTCGGAAACGTTTTCTATGATCCCCTACGCTCTCTGAATCATTTTGGAACTTTTTGAAATTTTCGATTTTTCACGTTAAAACGTGTCAGAACACGTTCAAACACGTTTCCGACATCGCAAAATACTCTTCCTGTGATCCCCTACGCTCGCTGAATCATTTTGGAACTTTTCGAAATTTTCGATTTTTCACGTTAGAACGTGTTAGAACACGTTCAGACACGTTTCTGACATCGCAAAACACTTTTGTAGTGATCCCCTACGCTCTCTGAATCATTTTGGAACTTTTTGAAATTTTCGATTTTTCACGTTAGAACGTGTTAGAACACGTTCAGACACGTTTCTGACATCGCAAAACACTTTTCCTGTGATCCCCGACACTCACCGGTGCGTTTGGAGAAGGTTCGAAAATTTCGATTTTTCATGTTAAAACTCGGCAAAACAGGTGAAAACGTGTTTCACGGTACTCAAAAACGGGTTAGGACGGTTTCTGGCACTTGCGAAAAATGCGGCAAAAGGTTTGCCCGCGGCGGGGGTCGAACCTTGGGGGCCTCGGATTCAAAGTTTGGCTCGTAACCCACTTGGCTATGGATTTAGTTATATTTAGGGA
This sequence comes from Pristionchus fissidentatus, assembly GCA_036245785.1. Lineage (NCBI taxonomy): Eukaryota > Metazoa > Nematoda > Chromadorea > Rhabditida > Neodiplogasteridae > Pristionchus > Pristionchus fissidentatus. The sequence goes on from BTSY01000001.1 coordinate 7,428,260, forward strand.
CCCCCAGCTCCGCCCACCTCTCTGTCGACATAGAAACACAAAAAAGCGGGGTGGGCGAAGCACAGTCCGAATTCTTCACCAAACTTGACAAATGATGGCTTATTCGATAGCTATTGGAATGATCTATCAGCTGTGAGATGCGGAGGTCGTATGGATTTCACTAAGTAGGTCAAAATGCAAAATGAATGTTCAAGAATGATGAATTTCGGCACTTGATGATTGTGCACAAAGCTCCGCATTTCATCGTCGATTCGTATTATATTTCTACGACGAATTAGCAAAAGAAAGCTAAGAAAAGTGATTGCGCAAATTTGTGCTTCGACTTCAAAGAAAATAGTACGGGCGTATTTATTACAAGAACGGTCGCTCACTTACGGTGTTTAGCATCCGAAATTTGAAGAGAAAAGCAGGCGCTCTCTCAATTTCACACACTATCTCGTTATGAGAAAGAGTATGAGCAAAATCATTTGCGCAAGTGGGGAGTTGAACTCACGACCTTTCACTGGGAAGTGTGAATCACAACAACTTCACCATGGTTGCCGGTTGCGCTGATGCTATCTATCGCGCTCTATCTCCTTCCGATAATTACAAAGCAGTGTTTACCGTTTGAGGTTCATTAAGTGCTTTTAATTACTAATCACGCTTTTGGAGGAATGTGCTTTCTTCTTTCCACATTAGGGATGATCAGTCGGAAAATGTCTTTGTCTGAAATAATGTCGAACAAAGGTTCCGTTCCGGTTCGTTCCGGTTCAATCCTTTGTTCTCCTTTGTTCTCCCTCTCATTCGGGCTTTTCGACTGACCACCTCTATTCCACATAGTGGGGATCGAAATTAAGGACATAAGAAACCGATAAATAAATTTGAGAAAAGACTCCGCCCACAAATCTCTCGTCCCACCTTTTCGCCCTCCACCGTTGTGTGCGCGAAGCGTGGTTTTTGAGCTCTAGCGCGGCTCAGAGATGGAATATCGACAAACGGCAAAAAGTGTGATATTATTATGACTATGACGAACCCATTTCACGGTGATTCGAAGTAACTAGCTGAATTCGGTTATCGACCTTGTGGTCTCTAATTATATTTTGTAAAATTTGAAAGGTATTCTGGTCGGTTATCATATGCAAAAGGATCTGAGAAGATTGGTTGAGTTTGAAGCGATTTATAGCGAAAAGACGAAAACTTCCGTCACGCGGTTAAAACTCGGCAAAACAGGTGAAAACGTGTTTCACGGTACTTAGAAACGTGCCAGGAGCACTTGCGGCACTTGCGAAAAATGCGGCAAAAGGTTTGCCCGCGGCGGGGGTTGAACCTGCGTCGGTCGGATTTGAATGTTGCGCCCTTTAACCACTTGGCCATGGATTTGGTGATTTAAATTTTGTAAAATTTTAGAGCAATTCTGGTCAGTTATCATATGCAAAAGGTTCTGAGAAGATAGAGCGAATTTGAAGCGAAATATAAGGAAAATGAGAAAAAAAGTGTGACCGGACGGAAGGAAAAAAAACGAACAGACAGACAGACAGACGTTAGCATTTTCTAATATATAGTAACAGTTCACCTGTACTTTCCGGCGTTAATGTGCGTCATAATTTATTATGCACGGATTTGAGGACGACTATCACTTACGCGAATGCACTAATAAGCTCTATCTGAATAATCACCAGTTCTTCATTTAGCATATTTCACGCCCTATTGTTTGTCCCCTCCATTTCTCCCCTCATTTCCTCTTTTCCTTCTTCTCAACGGCGGTCGATCGACACTCAAATGATCCTTCTCCCTTTTCTACTCTCATTATTCGTCGTCCCTATAATATCTCAACTTTGCGATCAAGGGGTGAGTATAAATAGAAACCTCAATAAGTGAAGAAAATAGTGAATTTGTTTTGATACAGTAACTTAACTTCAGGAGTGCATCTTCTTCGTCACTTGCTATGACGCAAAAAAGATTGACGACGATTCTCAATCGCTTTTCAAACCGAGCATGACAAAGTATCTGATACCGAAGACAACCGGTACTGGCTAGATTTTCATATAGTGTCGTTAAAATTTTGTTTCACGAAAAGTTGCTTTATCAATTGCGATTACTGTATATCTTACTGTACTTGTAGCCACGACAAATGATGAAATTGCGGTGGACAATTGGAAGAAATGCCCCTCCGTCGGGTTCATCACGATGATGTGGATCGTGTAAGTATAATATACGATTGCGTCATCACAATGCAATTCCTGCTCTGATTCTGTTATCCCAATGCAATCAATTTCAGTCCCGTGACAGCGTCAAAGTGGAACGTTACCTTCGCCAGTCCGCTAAGAGAAGCGTCACTCCAATTTTTGTTCTATAAAAATCGCGCTCCACAGACAGAAGTTCGTTTTGCTATTGGAGAGAATGTCAGTGTTGCAATCGACGGAATCACAAGAAGTGAGAAAGTCGAACAAATTGCAGTTTCCATTTACCAGTAACTTATTCACAGAAATTATTGGCTCCCAATCGGAAGATTCACACGGCACGACTACGTACACTTTTCAACTGGAGCACCCTCAGAAGGTTCGGAGGAAATAATGTTCTCCTGCGTGAGATATGTTTCAGAAGCGTCTCGTGATTCACTCCGTCGCTACCTTCTACTTCGATCATTATAAGGGAAGAAATGGCATCCACGATTCTGATTTCTGGACTAATCTCAACAAGACATGTATCATTTCGTATCCAAACACTCCATAATGCTTTGTTGCAGTACTTTGTGAACCCAACGAAGTGAACGACAAATGTAACAATGATTCCGATTGTCATACGGTATACGATGAGCTTGCACCACTAATCGCCATTCGTCTTTTTCCAGGCTCACGTCACTGGTTCGTCAATGGACTGTCCTGCAGATAGCGAGTTAATGTGAGTTCTAAATCTACCCAATCACAAGACAGTAATCTGAATCAATTATTTTCACAGGGTCAAGTCTAATTCCACCTGGGACCAAGTGTCCTCCGTTCAATGTGTGAATCAAACATGGCAGTTCGAAATCAGTAAACAACTGACATCTCCAAAACAAAAAATCGATATAAAATGTCTCAAGCCCGCACCAGGTACTGTAACCGCAGTTAGTATTCGATTCTCAATTACAGTTACCGTACAATTTTCCTACCGCACTCTTTCAGTCCCGACAACTACAGTCGATACAACAACATCGTCCTTCGTCCTTCCAATCAATACCACTCTCCCCCTCGATACCCCTATCCTCCCCACACTATCCTCTCTTCCCACTCTTTCCTCCCTTCCCTATTCGGTCCTCCCGATTGGTCCTTCTGGAGAGAATCCCAGAGCAGAAGGGCAGGCTGCAGCTGCAGCAATTAAGGAAGAGGAGGAGGAGGACGACCTGTGGGCTTGGAGTCAGTGTCTTTGTTTTTGTATCATAAATATAATCTACTTTTTCGAAGTGGATATCTTAGCAAATGTCGAATTTCAGCTCGCAGTAAATGGGCGTGGGTGGGAATCGGAGTCGTTTTCATCGTCATTCTTACGCTCGTTGCAATAATCATCGTTAGTTTCGTACACGGAAATGAATTTCGCAAAACGGAAGATATCATTTTCAGTTTCTACTTTGCCAAAATCGAAACAACGTGACGAATATAAAGGATAGGTCAAAAACGACGAAGAAAATCGATAAGACGAAGAAAGTAAAGAAGGCCAAATCGTAAGTGACAGGAACTATTGCGTCATCACTAGCAATATTGAAATAAAGATAATGTGTTATTTTTGTTCAGGAGCTCCTCTTCAAGCTCCTCAGAATCTCATGTTGAAGTCACGAAACCACTGGTAAGTTTTATATCGTATCTCTTCAAGTTTATCAATCGATAATCTTCAGATGCTTCCTAAATCCGAAATCCACACATCGACGATGAGGCCCAGTCTAGTGACCCAGAACACTGAGTTGGGACTGGATCGAATCAAGACCGTAGTTCTTTAAAAGACAGAAATCAACGAATCGACAACTGATCGAATTGTATGCATATAAACGAATATAGAACTATAAACGAATAAAGAGCATCGAAGAAAATTTTTTCTGCTTTTTCACACTGAATCACATATAGTTGCATTAATAAAAGCAATCCTCGGTCCAAAGCTGAAGGGAATCCGTCGGCTTCCTTGCTCACCTTGCCCTTCTACAGTCCTGGTTGTTTCCCCCAATGAAAACTTTCCGGCCGGGCCCGGACGTGCCCAAGTGGATCCACGGAATGTGTAGCTCGAGTAGAGAGAAATTCGAAACAAACCCTGTGCAGTGAACGAGCTCAAGTCAGTCAGAAGTCGAATGTTATTGATTAAAAATGAAATTATTTGCTTTATAACGTTTCATTTCGTTGAATTAAATTATTGCAAGAAAAGGACTTTCTATAGAGATTGACGCAAAATATTACAGTATCTCTTGGACTTTTGCATTAAAGAAGGCCTCCCACGAATCACCGTTGCCTGATTTTCAATAAGCCACTACAGTATACCGGACACGAAAATGGAGCGCGCACACTCGTGTTAGGGGCAATTTATATGCTTTCCGTTATGAAAACTATTACATTTTTTATGAAAACCGATATTATCCACAGGGAGGAACAATATTATATTAATGAAAACTTCATCTTACGAGAGCATCCACGAGAGGTCGGGGGTACCCCACGGACGGGTTTTTTGCAACCTATCCCAATAACTTGGGGGTGAAGTCAGGATCACAAGTGCTGATATTAGGCAAAGTAACTAAGGTTCTGGTTCCTGCCCCGAAAAGTTACAGTAACCCCACATTCCGACATCGATTTTTTAACCATTTCAAAAAGTAGATTTTTATAGGTTTTCTAGGTGTATTTTGCGAAGAAAATAACAATAAAAATATTTTAAAAGCGATCTGGCAACGATAAAGGGTCGAAAATCTGAGATTTCTAAGATTTTTTCCTTTCCTGAAAAAAAATTCCACACATTCCCAAAATATATTAACATATTCGAAATCTAGAGCAAAAACTACGTCTAGTATTCTTCACCGCAGGGAATTCAATGCGCATTGCCGAACAGGGTAAAGCGGCGAACTTCACACATTTCGCGTTTTCAGGTTGCTTCAAAAGAGATTTTTTATCGATTACGAAATAGTTGGTCCCAATTTTCATCCCCATTTTATTTTTATTAATTTGCCGTCATTTATAACCTATTTCGACACCATTTGTTATATGTTCAATATATACATATGTTCAATACATACAATAAATGTACTCAATATTTCACGACAAAACTATAAGATAGCACCAGAATTTATTTTTTGTATTGAATTTTTATTGCGAGTTTCTTTCGCAGTGTGAGCTGAATAGTGTAATACTATTAAGGCCATAGTCAAATATTGAGCACACTTATTGTATTACATGTATTGAACACATTTCACACAGGTAAATCGACTTTTGAAGAAAAAACTTTTCGCGAAAAAATCAATGAACCATCTCCCATCTCCGGTCATGGTCGAAAAAAATATTTTTTTTTAAATTTCGCTGAAATGGTGTCGAAATAGGTTATAAATGTCGGCAAATTAATAAAAATAAAATAGGGATGAAAATTGGGACCAACTATTTCGTAATCGATAAAAAATCTCTTTTGAAGCAACCTGAAAACGCGAAATGTGTGAAGTTCGCCGCTTTACCCTGTTCGGCAATGCGCATTGAATTTCCTGCGGTGAAGAATACTAGACGTAGTTTTTGCTCTAGATTTCGAATACGTTAATATATTTTGGGAACGTGTGAAAAAAATTTTCAGGAGAGCGAAAAAACGATGGAAAATGAGTTTTTTTACCTTTTGCCGATGTCTGATCGCTTTCAAAGTGGTTTCATTCGTATTTTTTTTCGCAAAATACACCTAGAACGACTATAAAAACGCACTTTTTCGAATGGTGAAAAAAATCGGTCTCGGAAGGTGGGGTTACTGTAACTTTTCGGTGCGGGACCCAGAACCTTAGTTACTTGGTCAAATATCAGCACTCGTGATACTGACTTCACCCCCAAGTTATTGGGATAGGTTGCAAAAATGCCATCCGTGGACCCTCCTCCTTAGCCCCGGCCTCTCGTGGATGCTCTCTTACGTCGATTGCATGTATTTGTGGTCCTAACACGCGTTGCCTGTCGATTATTCGCCCTTTTGTAGCCATTTGAGCGTCAATATATCGATTTAGAGATTACGGTACATTTTCGGATGCGTTGCAATGTGATCGGGTGAGCGTCCCCCACAGCACTGCGTTGGCAGTCTATGTGACCAAATATTCGTGGGAGGCCTTCTTTAACCATTAACTGATTTTTCATAGAACGACATTTTCTGATGAATTTAAAATTACTAAAAAATTGTTATTTAAATTTCTGTTGACACTTACCAACGACGAATGACCTGAATTCTTTGACTGCACAAATTTTGTCTCGAATTTCTCTCTACTCGAGCTACACATTCCGTGGATCCAGGCCGGGCCGGAAAGTTTTCATTGGGGAAACAATCAGGACTGTATCCTTTCCTGTTCCATTCACTCTCCCCGTCTCGGAGTTCTTCGCCTTCGAGCCGATTGATCCGCGTCCACATCCATTCTCTCCGCCTATTCCTCCACTTCCGCCGCTCAGCTCGAGGAGAGTTACTCTTTCTTCGAAGAAGTCGCAGCCGCCTTTGAGGCAGGCAAGAAATGCTTCTATAGGGTGATTGAAGGAGATCTCAACCTCCGAGCTTCCACTCAGACCCACACAGAGACTCCTACGAACTCCTCTCTACAAGTCGCTCCTTCAATGGAAACCCCTTCTTTGATAAGAGGTTGAGCTCTCGATGGAGTTGAGAGCAAGCAGGAGGCAGAGTTAGACTCGAACTAGACCACTCACGAGGAAATAAGTCTACGACTTGATAAGTCTAAGCTGGCCAGCGACGCCTTCAAAGCCTAATAGAGGCAGGAGAGCGATGCGACTAGACTTTGAAAGTCGTCGCTGTCCAGCCCATAAGTCTAGAATCGACTTATTTCCCTCTGAGCACGTGCTCGTCAGTGGGAATTGGATGCTGACGGACATGTCAGTCGAAGGCATGGAAACAAAAACAATTGGTGTGCGCCTTTCTGTTGTTTCACCGCATTGACCTCGGTGGCTATGCCCGGAATGGGATAATACGGTGGAACAACACCAAGTATATTTATAATAGCGCCCATTCGACTCGATACGAAGAAATAATAATAATGTTTATCATGCAATTTACATAGCAAATTGTAATATAAATTTGAGACGAAGTGAAAGTAACGGCATACATGAGATACGATGTCACATATAGTGACAAAGAAGGTGTTCTCAGAAAAGCTGAAAAAAAGAGATAACATTTGATGAGGTAGATATGTATCTAACGCAAAGATTGTAAATTAATGTGTTTGATGTAGTTCGAGAAAACATTGATACTAATAAGTCTTGCACGATTTTGATTTTTTTGAAATTTCTTCCGCACTTCCTTCCCATGTCCTCAAGCAAATCCTTTCTAGTCATGTTACATGTAGTAAGTCTTCCTCTATTACTGCCCGTCACTTCATGACAAGATGTTGATTACGATGAGAAATATAAATTAAGTAAGTGGGTCAGGTCGATTTCGAGTCGATCTTTTCTTTTCCTTGCAGTTATACGGTGAATCGAGACAGGGCCTAAAACTCGCTATGTACTCGAAGGGTGACTTTCACTGTATGCATTAATAGCAATGACACAGAAATATTTCTTCTGGCTAGTCAGAACCAATGCCTCAAATATATAAGTTGCGAGCGAAAAATCACGACACGAAGCTTTTTGTGAATTTTGGGGGCTGTCCGATCGAATTTAATATCGTATAATGTAATTCTTTTGAGAGCTTCTATGGTTGTTACAATAGTACAACTAATTTTAAATCAGGTGCTCTCATCGATAAATTTATCTCCATTTTTTATGAAGACCGACATTGGAGATCGAATTTGACCATTCACGATGTACCCCAGTTTTTGCGAAGATTTTATCGATCAGTAAAGGCTCCCATTCTGCAGTAAAAGTCTAATAGTATTGATGTTCAGTAAGGCTTTGGCCGATCTCCATTCACTTCGACAGGACATTTCATCAAATCGGGCACCCAAAATTGGAATTTTAATGAAAATTTACGAGTTTCGAAATTTTTGAATTTTTTTGTATCTCGAAAAGCGCAGAAGGGTATAGTTTAAAGCATCAGTATTAAAAGTAAGTTATATTGTCAATAAGTAATTTGTGCACAAGTACATCTCGATTGCTTCGCATTTGACATCGTGTTTTGAAATCGTTAGAACACTACTATTTCCGAACTTTACGAATTTGGAGAACCATAACTTATAAACTAAATATTGCAGTGGGTCATTCTCACCACAAAGTGAAAGAGGACTGTTGATACTATAACTGATTCTATGCTGAGACTCTGGAAAAAATTCTTGACGCCATGGCTACCACATAATTTTTAATCGAATTTTCCGCGTATTTCAGAAATTGAACAAATTATTATATCCAGAAGCCCGAGAGAGACTGAAATGAAGCCAAAGATAGAAGTGGTTACTTAACAGTTCTCCTACAAGATATCATGAGTACATGACTTGCTAATTAGAACTGCTCGAAAATCGAAAGCGCAAAGTTCACACCTCAAATCGTGCAAGACTTATTAGCCAGCCTGATACTATTGCTTACAATATCATCATCTAGACGATTCCAATGATGAACTATTCTATTTGAAAAGAAACGATTAAACCTGACGGTGTTACAAGTAAATGGACAAATTTTGAGCCTATGACCTCTAGAGTTACCAATACGATTAGGGAAGTTAAATATTGATCTGGGGGTAATATCGTAATATCCGAAAATAATCTTGTATGATACAAGAAGATCTATACGAGTTCGTCGGTCACAAAGGGAAGGAATCTTGAGCGCCACCAGTCTGTTGTGGTAAGATGTTGCGGGCAGGTCACATCTGCGGAAGACGATTCGAGTGAATCTGTGTAAAACATTCTCAAGGCGAGAAATGTTAGTTATCGTGCTAGGGTTCCATAATTCACAACAAAACTCGAGTAGTGGTCGGACATAAGTGCAGAACAATTTGGAGTATAATGCCGGGCTTTTAGAGATGAACGATCGATGTATGAAAGAGCAACGTGCGGATGCTTTACCTATAATATTTTCGAAATGCTTCGTAAAACTCAGTTTGTTATCGTAAGTAATCCCCAAGTCCTTGATGTGAAGTTTGATGGGTAGATCGATTCCGAGTGCTGAATGGGTGCAAGAGGGGTGGTTCGTGCCAAGGTGCATGATAACTAAGAGAGAAAGAAAGAGAGAAAGAGAAGAATTGGAGATACTCATGACGCCGGAAAGCTCTCTTAGAACTGTATTCTCTACTCTACGCGGATGTCATCGCTCATGGAGATCCGATTCCCATCCAGAGGCTACGACCTCATCTGGTCTGAAGGAGTGCGTGAGAGCAGCCTAGACATTCTGTTTCCGCACAACGATACAGTACTGTGCTGTGCCCTTTCCCTCGTTTTCATGTTTTCTTCGAGTTTGTTTTATATGCGACAAACACGTTTTTACGATGCTCTTTATTCGTTTATAGTTCTATATTCGTTTATATGCATACAATTCGATCAGTTTTCGATTCGTCGATTTCTGTCTTTTAGAGAACTACGGTCTTGATTCGATCCAGTCCCAACTCAGTGTTCTGAGTCACTAGACTGGGCCTCATCGTCGATGTGTGGATTTCGGATATTGGAGGCATCTGAAGATTATCGATTGATACACTTGAAGGGATACGGTAGAAAATTTACCAGTGGCTTTGTGACCTCAACATGAGATTCTTAGGAGGTTGAAGAGGAGCTCCTGGAAAAAATTTAACTTACACTGTGTATTTCAATATTGCTTAGTGATGACGCAATCTTTCCTGTCACTTACGATTTGCATTTCTTTCCTTTCTCCTGATTATACATTTTCTTCGTTATCTTTGTCTCTATGTTCGCTTTTTTGTTTCGATTTTGACAAAGAAGGAACTGAAAATGGGTGTGTGAAATTCATTTCCGATTACGAAACTTACGATGATTATTCCAACGAGCGTAAGAATTATTATGACCGCGGATCCGATCATTACCCACACCCATTTGTTGCAAGCTGCAATTCGAAATTCGTTACTATTAAATAAGAGCAATAAGCTTACTCCACGCCCATTCATTTCTCCTTCTCTTCTCCTTCTGTGCAGCAGGTGCAGCAGTAGTTGCTGCAGCGGCAGCCTGCCCTTCTACTCTGAGGTTCTCTCCAGAAGGACCGATCGGGAGGACCGGAGAGGGATGGGAGGAAAGAGTGGGAAGAGAGGATAGTGTGGGGAGGATAGGGGTATCGAGGGGGGGAGTGTTATTGATTGGATGGAAGAAGGACGATGTTGCTGTATCGATTGTATTATAGTTGTAAGGACTGTAGTTGTCAGGACTGAAAGATAACGGAATGCTGAAGATACGGTAATATGGTTGAGAATTGATTATTGATTATAGTTACAGTACCAGTTGTATTGATTTGAAGGACGAAGGGCGGTGTTGTTGTATCAACTGTAGTTGTCGAAACTGATATAATACGGTAGGTATGGTGTGGCGAGTATGATTGAGACTCCATTATGGATGATGATTACAGTACCTGGAGCGGGCTTGCGACATTGGATATCTATTGTTTGTTCTGGAGATATCAGTTTTTTCTTGATTTCAAACTGCCACTTTTGTTTCACACATTGAACGGAGGAAACTTGGTCCCATGTGGATTTGGACTTGAGCCTGATAAGATTATCGATCCAGTTTACTTAATTGTGATTGGGTAAGTCGAACACCCACATTAACTCGCTATCTGCAGGACATTCCATGGACGAACTGGTGATTTTAGCCTGGTTAAAGACAATTGGAGATTAGTGGTACAGGATCATCTTACCGTATCACAGTTGGATCCCTTGTTGCATGTGTCAATGACTTCGTTGGGTTCACAAAGTACTGAAACAAAGCATTATGGAGAGTGTGCGAATTAGAGGTGGCAAAAGTAATCTTTGTCGACTTTAACATTATTTTGAATACTAATGGAGTTAAAAATTGATTTGGCACCAAGCCACAGGATCACTTTTGAAATAATTATGATCGCCAATGTTTTCCTATATACCTGTACAATCACTGCGCAAAAAATCGCATAAAAATCTTTTGTTTGGGCCGTTTACCAGGAAAATATTTCTTCGGAATCGAGATTCTAAAGGAACCGATTCATTTTGATTCTTTGCACCGCACGATTCTCCTCGTAAAGATTCAGAATGAGGGGAAAGATTCCATTTGCCAACCCTAGTGCGAACACGTCGCTTACGTTTCTTGCTAAGATAATTCCAGAAATAGTTAGTATTTGAATTGTAGCGATATTTTCCATGGTCATAATTGAAATATATCTCATTGACGGGAAGAATTTCAAGACGCTTCTGAAACATAAATCTCACAGGAGAACAATATTTCCTCCGAACCTTCTGAGGGGGCTCCAATTGAAAAGTGTACGTAGTCTGGCCGGGAAATTCTTCAGATGTCGATTGGGAACCATTTAATTCTGTGAACAAATTACTCTTACAAGGTAACTGCTCTCTGCCCTTGTCCAATTTTCTTACCTCTTGTGATTCCATCGGTTTCAATACTGGCATCCTTTCCAATAGCAAAACCAATTTTTGTCACTGGTTTGCCTTTCATGTTAAAGAACACAAATTGGAGTGACGCATATCGTAGCTGAGTGGAGAAGGTAACGTTCCACTTTGACGCAGTGACGGGACTGAAATTGGGATGATGAAATCATGGCAAAGATTGTGTACACACAGAAAAAAGTCTTATATGAGGCCCCTAACCCCCTCAAAAGTCTTATATACATATCCTCAAGAATTTCTTACCTCCTGTACCCGGGTACACTCCTAGGAGTGTACCCGGGTACAACAGGTACACGACCAGGTACATAACACAAACATCACAAAGTAAGATCCCTTTCTGTATCAATGAGTGCTCATAACATGTGATGTCACACGCCTTGAGTAATATTGAATTCCTTTTGTTACCGGTCTATGTATTGAAAAATTCAAAATAGATCTAGGAGATACAGACCAGGTACAGGAGGTACAAGACCAGGTACAAGAGGTACAAGACCAGGTACAAGAGGTACATGAGGTACACGACCAGGTACACGAAATTCTTGAGTCAGACTTTTGTTCTTATATATAAGACTTTTATAGGAATTAGGGGCCTCATATAAGACTTTTTTTCTGTGTGTGTAGTGATGACATAACCGTCTCTTCTACTTACACTATCCAGAGCATCGACAGGAACCCGACGGCGGGGCATGTAATCAATTGGTCCATGGCTTTTTCGCCCTTTAACGCGCCTAAAAGTACAGTAGTCTAGGATACAGTAATCGTAATGGTTGCTGTATCTTTTTCTATCATGCATTTGTTAACCTAGCCGTTACCGCACATGTTGTAGTCGGTATCAGATGCGGATTATCTGCATAGCCGCCAATCGAGTTTGCGTCGTAGCAACTGACGAAGTAGATGCACTCCTGGAATCCAAATTACAGTAATCAAACTAATTTCTGATTACAATTAATGAGGGTACTGTATAATCACCCCTTGAACACAATCTTGAGATACGGTAGGGACGACGAGTAATGAGAGTAGAAAAGGGAGAAGGATCATTTAAGTGTCGATCGACCGCCGTTGAGAAGAAGGAAAAGAGGAAATGAGGGGAGAAATGGAGGGGACAAACAATAGGGCGTGAAATATGCTAAATGAAGAACTGGTGATTATTCAGATAGAGCTTATTAGTGCATTCGCGTAAGTGATAGTCCTCAAGAACGTGCATAATAAATTATGCCGCACATTAACGTCGGAAAGTACAGGTGAACTGTTTTCCGATGTATCTTTTGAACCGTGATCCATGCAAAGAATCGCTTGATCCCGCATTTGCACCTTTCTACAGTTGCGAAAAGGTCGATTAAAACTGCTCTCAAGTATGAGGTTTTTAAAGTACCAGCGATAATCATCTCCTAATTCTCACTGATGAAAAAATACCGATAAGGCCGGTTGATGAGAACGACTATTGTAAATTCACAAACACTCGTTCAAAATAATAAAACGATCCGCTTCTAAACAACAGATACGGATGCGAGAGAGCATGTCAGAGTAAGAGACACGCCGAGGTAGAGAAAGAGAGGACATCATGAACGTATCATGTTAAATTTGTAATACTTATCCCCTCATGTCCATGCTTCTGGGGCACGTTACCGTGCGCAATCAAAGTTTCTACTATCGTAATTCAACCGTCAACGGATGGGGTTGTTTTGCGAAACTTCGTGAAGAATAGTTCCAATTTATCACTGCTAGAGATATACTCTGATTGTTTTGCCGTGCTTGGAGGAAGAGAAAGTACCGTGAGAAATGGAAGAAAATGAGTACCGTAGAATCGAAGGAGAAGACGAGGGTGAAAAAATTTGCAGAAACTACGAATTAATGCAATTAGATAATTCGCAAGCTGAAATTTTTCATGAAAAGAGGTAGAAAAAGTAAACTTGTATAGAAAGAAGAGGAAAACGGCAATCAAACTACGATATAGTCGGAGAAACTGATGCGTTCACTGGACATTACTGATAGCCTTGCAGCTTTAGGCACATCATTCCACAGGCCGGTGAACCTTCCAGAAAGGCCTTTTGAGTGAGAGAGCGTGTGAAATCGAAAGGGACTCTCTCACTTTTGCATACTCTCTCGTCTTAACCCTGGTCTGTATGTTTGGAATCATGTGTAGGGAAGAAACTATGATGTCTGTAGCTCGAAGGAGAACTTGCGTTTGTGAAACCACTAGTGAAGAAATAGTCAATGAGGTGTGAAACTTTGTATTTGAGATTACTGAATTTATGCATGTAAAATTCCTCTCTGCTTTTAAAGAAGGAGTAACCTCAAAAAATAGAATCTCAAACTGATGGTATTACTCGATTTCTCCTGTGAACGATAACAGAAATCCAAAATTTGAGACCTCTATCTTTTTTCCGAACCGAGATATCGGCGCGCAAGGAAACTACCGTCGCTAAGGGACAATCAGGGTCAAATGCCGAATACGGTAAAAGGGGCGTTCTCTCACGTGCGCGAGTAACCAAGTCTCTCGGTCAACTTTCTCTCTCCTGTCGAATTTGCGTGCACTCTCTTCCCTTCCTTCCCTTGTCCCCCACAGGGAAGAGGGAGGGGGGAGGGAAGAGAGTGCATGCAAACGAGGGATTAGGGAAGGGGAGGAACAAGTGGAATCACCTAAAGTGTTACTGCGTTTAGCGGCGAACTCAGTTTGCGATGATTATCTTCAACCTTTGCTTACAGTACCCTCTTGTTCGCTAAGAAAATTTCCAGTCGGGAGTCGTGGACATTCGTCCTTCTTTAAATATCGAATGACTGTGCATAAGAGAGACTATCTGAGTGGATCGACATGTTTCTTCAGAGGCTTGGCACAGCAGGAAAAATGAGTTGATGAGATAAACGTGCCACATTGTAGTATGGCCGAGGTGGAGTTGAGTCATGATATGGAGAAAGTGCAAAAACGTTTCTACGCCTCAGTGCATGACGTCACATGAATTTCCGGTTTTTCAAAAACTTCATCGAATGGCTTAATGAGTGGTACCAATCGATTCCTCATAAAATTCTAAGACATTTTCGACTCCATGGAGTTTTCGCTAATTTTTGATCTAAGCCTGAAAAATTGAAAAATTGATTTCAAATAAATATATTTTTTAAATTAAATTATTTTTCTGTTGTTTGCCTGTACAAGTGAGAAGATTTTATTTGTGATATTCAATGCTACAACACTGAAGGTTCAACTGTGTGAAGGGTTGTTCATATGAGTTCCATCAAGCATGTTCTGTAGGCTGAAAATGTATGAGTTCTTGGAATTATGGTGTACTTTCAGTGACAAGGTAAAAAGTCCCAATGCTATCAAAACGGCTCTGGAAGCTGCAACATCCAATGTAGGGTAACTACACAATAGTAGGTTACTAGGACTATCGTCGGCATTGATTCCCGAACCTGCCGGATAATGTTTGTAAATTACTCCGGGTTACTGTAAGTACACCATAATTCCAAGAACTCATGTATTTCAGCTTACTGCACATGCTTGATGGAACTCGTATGAACAACCCTTCACATAGTTGAACCTTCAGTGTTGTAGCATTGAATATCACAAATAAAATCTTCTCACTTGCACAGGCAAACAACAGAAAAATAATTTAATTTAAAAATATATTTATTTGAAATCAATTTTTCAATTTTTCAGGCTTAGATAAAAAATTAGCGAAAACTTCATGGAGTCGAAAATGTCTTAGAATTTTATGAGGAATCGATTGGTACCACTCATTAAGCCATTCGATGAAGTTTTTGAAAAACCGGAAATTCATGTGACGTCATGCCCTGAGGCGTAGAAACGTTTTTGCACTTTCTCCATATCATGACTCAACTCCACCTCGGCCATACTACAATGTGGCATGTTTATCTCATCAACTCATTTTTCCTGCTGTGCCAAGATCAATTCGACTGAGTCAGATAGTCTCTCATAACTGTGTATTTCTATTGAAAAAGCTCGGAATAGATTGCCAGAGTGATTCGATACATATCATGAACAATCTTCAAGTGAAATATTGTATGTATAATATGACTTTTCACATCAAACGAATTTAAATTTCTTTGTGTCACCACAGCGTCCGCATCGGGATTCACGGAATGTATACTTTTTTCTAAAAGTCGTTTAATGCTCATTATTAGCAACAACGAAAAACATTGAATTAACATTATGTTTATTCGCATTTCGAACGTGTATTATTCAGATATATTTGTCCGTCCTTCAATTCGTCAAATATTGAACGCGTAGCCATCTGTAATTATTTCTTAAATGCACATTGCCAAGTTGTTACTGTTGCTTACATCTCTGAGTGAGGGAGGTCCACAACTCGGCGTCCTCATACACAACTCTATACCCGTCAACGACGAAAGTTATCGATTGGTGGGCGACGTTATCAAGTTTCTGAAACATCAAACAAGTGGGGTGGCGGCCAAGCGTGGTATTGCGCCGACCTGGTTCCTCTCTAACTGCAGTTGAAAGTCGTACGTCGTTTGGCCTAGTGCAGACACCGAAGTGGAATGAGGTAGCACTGAACATTTTTGTCCTGATTACCGTAATCTTGGCACGCTGCCAAGTTTCTCACCATTGAGTTGGCCGTCCCGTAGTGTGCTCGTGCCTCTGACCGTATCGACGATGAGACTGAAGAAGAGGGGGTCGTTGCCCATCCAAATTTCGGAGGAACGTTGATTGGTTGAATAGGCAACGATCCATTGTGACATGGGCGTGGGACTGCAATTGCACAAGAATGACGTAATCCATCAGAGAATTGCATAGTGATGACGCAATCCTCACACGATCGATAGCACCGAGATGAATCCGAAGGAGGCGCACGCGTTGCGAGTGTCAATGGCGACATGGAATTTGGTCGTGGCTAAAAACCGCACCTGCGGATAATGATTACTCACTCCATAGTCGCAGATTTGAGATGATATGGCTTGAGATGTAGGGACGACTACTGCTAAGAGTAGAAGGAGAAGGATCATTTGAGCGTCGGTCGACCTCCTTTGAGGAAGGTGAGAGGAGAAAATGAGTGAGCAGTGAAAGGGAATAGACGAAAATAGATGAATGTGTAAACAAGTGAAACGTACTTTTCTGCATTCTGATTTGTGCATTGTGAAGCGCAAATTTCATGAGTCTCTAATTTTCTACGTTTATCGCATAGAAATACACTCTCGAGATGTTCATCTAATTGGGTGATTGAGTAGAAGCCTAGTTTACTTACAACCAAACAAAACAAGAAGTAGCTGATGCTCTGCTGGTGTAAGACTGACCGACTCATCGCTAAAGAAAAGATGACGCAAGGGTCGATGGAAGGGACATTTATGACCGTAGAAAAGAGTTGCAATGTTTAACAAATGCAAATTTTTATTCTTGCTAAATTAGATATGTCCCTTCCTGCAGTCTGCATGTCGAACAAACAACACTATTGTTTCTGATTGTGACATGATCAGAGATCAATCAAATCATCATGAATCTGTCTTACTCATTCTGTGATATCCATCTCTTCCCCGCACTCTTTCACGACCCCGATATCAGGGTATTTAATGTCAGCTGAGAGAAGATAAAGCAGTTATCCCACTGAACTGCTGTTGCAGACAACTACATTCGATTATTTATTCGTATTCTGAGAGTAGGTCACTGCTCATCACTACTGATATGTTCTTTGATTCTTTTCTTGATCTCACTCCGTGAATTCACTTTGTTTTTTCACTGTCCGATCTTTTCGATCTGCTCTTCACCATGTCCTTCAACGATTTCCTCGACCGCTTCTTCTTCCTCTGAGTTTTTTTGAAATCAATCAATAATCCATCTCAAACACCGCATCCTACTTTTACAATCTCCATCAATCGATCCTTACCGTCTTCCCATTGAACACGAGGTAGCCCGTATCGTAGTCATTAGCGTCGTCGTGCGCGCCGCGGAAGATCTTCTTGCCTGCGAAGGTTTACTGTAACTCGAACACACAATCTATCGATCACTGAACGCTCTTGGCAATTTGCCAACTTCACACTCTCACCGTTCTTCTTATCGTCGACGGGCGTGAGAAACTTGAATCCGACGCGGCCGTCGCGACTCACGACCATCACCGCGCCCGTGTTTTGCTGCAAAACCGGTGATTAGGAGGGACTCGAAGCCGGGAATTGCGACCGTAGCCGGCGATTACCCGGTCCGGGTAGTAGGAGGTGGCGGTGAATATGGTGACGAGCTTGCGTCCATGGTAGCAGCGGAAGCCGGCCATCATCATCTGAGATACTGCACTGCATATTCTTGGCAAAAATACAGTATCCACTCGATCTACAATATGCTCTACAGTATCCACACATTCTACCGTACCTGATGCCCGCGCACGACAAGGGTGAGCCCGAGTCGCTGCATAATCTCCTCTAGGACGTCCTCACCAAAGTGGACGCTGACCCCGCGGACCTCGTTCGGTTTCGACCTGCAAATCCATAATCAATAAATAATTACCTACCGTAACCCAAATGAACAGTAGTCAATTTATGCACCGTACCCCTTCAGTCCGATCATGGGGTCGGCCCACAGCAGGTCGATGGCGATCGCATTCTCGTTCGGGTCGACGAGCGGTTTCGGGATCTGGTCAGAGATCAAAGTTCAGATTTTGAAGAGATCAAAGAGCAAGCACCTCTCGAATATCATCCAGACTCTTCAACTTGGGCGAGATGCCGCCGTGCATGCACAGAATCGAACCGCCTGAGTTAATCGATGATTGTATAGTAATGACGCTACCCTTAGGTAGGAGAACATCGATCGATTTCGGGAGATACTGTAGTTACTCACCAACAAGGCACGCGAGCGGCATGTAGGTGAAAACCTCGTTGAACATGTGGAACAACTTGCTCGCATCGCCCTGAGAGTTGATCTTTGATCTCTGATCGTTGGACTTCAATCTTTCGCCTATCACCTTTCGATCGTTCTGTTGAGGGTATAATACCCCAACAATGCGAAGGATTGACCACCGTAGCTGATTCAAATCAATTGATATCGGCTACAGTAACCAGTAGTCCTACAGTGGCTACAGTAGTCCTCAACCCAATCAATCAGCCGTATACCTTATCGAATCGCTCCTCCAGCTCGGCCTTGAAGCCATAGACGCGATTGATCGACTTGCTCTCGTGGTTCCCGCGCAGAAGCAGGAACTGAAGTAGGTACGGTAGGATTATCGATTGGTGGGGAATACGGTAGCCGACAGTCGATCGATAACTCACCGCCTTATTGAACTTTATCTTGAGCAGGAAGAGCAACATGACCACTTCGATCGACTGCTTGCCTCTGAAATACGAAGTTCAAGATCAAGCTACACACTTCAGCGATCAAACTACAAAGTTCAAAGGTCTACGGAGATCAATGATAACCTGTCCACATAATCGCCGAGGAACACGTATCGACTTGTGAGAAAGCCGGGCCGAATGTTGTCCGGTTGGCTGTTGTCGTTGAATGAGTTGAACATGCGGAGAAGGTCGTGGTACTGTAACACTACCGTACATTTAGGCTACCGTGACCAGCATTTAGCGATCGTGATACAGTATACCTGTCCGTGCAGGTCGCCCACGATGACGACGGGTGTCTGGCACTCGACCAGCGCCTTTTCTGCAAAGATACCGTATTGTAGGGGTACGGTAACTAATCGATAAAATAGAAGATTACAGTATGCTTACCATTGCGGAAGACCTCCTTGATCTCAATGAGCACGCGCAAAATGTCGTTGAACTTGTAGTCGAACTGGGAAAAGAACGAAATTGAAAAGATATTGGATTGGTTGCGCGCTGATTCAATCTTACGTAAGAGGTCACAATGTTCTGGTGCCTCAAGGAATGTAAGGCAAACGAGCAACGAGTGTCTTTCCCTAATTGGGAAAAGGCGCCCAAGAGCCGCTGTTCGGCGCCTTTTCCCAATTAGGGAAACACACTACGTGGGCGCTTCCCTGACAATCCGAACATTGTGAGGTGAAACACACGCACAAGAAACTCTATGTCGCGACCATGCTGACTATTTACAATACACCATTTTGTATTCTTTGATTCTTCGTACAACACAATATTTTCATAAAGAAACAAACACCAGTAGATGGCCCCTTTTTCAAACGACACACTCACATAGTTGCCGCTGTATCTCTGACTGGACATTGTCATAATCAGCTCCGTCAGTCCCTTTCCCGTCCGCTTCTTGGGCGGACACGCGCCAGGCGGAGACTTGAGCGGCGCGTCAGGCCTCAAAGGCATGACGTCATAACTAGGTAATCGGCAGGGGTTCCTCCACCAGCCAATATTTTCGTGGGCGAAATTGTTTTATCAATAAGCAAGCATTGTGACAAGGGTTACGGTATTCCGGGTAGGTCACTCACTCGGTTTTGTCCGGTTGCGTTCGCTCATCCATCGAACGACCGCTGAGGAGAGAGGAGAAGAGGGAAAATGGAAAGAGATCGAGAGGACTGAGAGTAAACAAAACGACAATGACGTGCAAATGATGAGATTGAATAATCAAGGAAAACATGGAGCCCCTTTTTCTCAGTCTAATTATACATTGTCAGAATTGCTCGTTACGGTATAAAGTGAAGAATACGATAACACTTACAATTCACGGGAGAAAAATTTCGAAATAGTTTTAACTTATTTTGCGTGTCAGAGTATCTCACTCGTTTATTTACAGTACTTTATCACTAATTGGTTGTATATTTCTCAGAGAGTGTACACCGTATCGAAGAAAGATAAAGAAACGTCGGCAAGATGGTGAAATTGAGGAATTAGGTCGTACATTTTAAAGGGACAGTAAAGGCACCGTTGAATTCCCGCAAATTTCAAGGTCTCGCCACGACTTTCGGCCCGTTGGAAGAAACAAAAGCATAGGGTGGGCATCGAACCCGCGACCTTACGATTGCTAGGCTAACGTTTTACCGCTGCTCCACTTGGGCTGATATCCGATAGGGAGCACACTATCTCTATCCCTACGTCGCTCGTGGAAATTGGATCAAATGAACAAGAATTTGTGTGTTTACTGTCCCTTTAAGAATAAGCTCAATAAGTCTGTACACGCTATGCGAGAGAACGGTATCACTATCGATCGATTATCGATTACTGCTTGACCATCTCCAGCATGTACTCCTCCGTGATGAGGGGCGGGTCCTGTACGGAAACAATGATTACGGTAGTTTTCAATTATCGATCGTACCTGAGTATCGTACAGCATCACACTGGCAAAGACGATCGTACAGATGATGAAGATCCACATGATGATCTTCTCGAGCATTCTGAATGGTTACGGTAATTATCGATTTTTGATTACTGTAATTGGGGTTCGGTAAATTATCGATTACCTCGCTAGCATCTGCCACTCCTTCCTGATCCTTCTCAGATGCTCGCCTGCCGTGAGATCCTGTCGGATGGACTGAACAGCATTGTAGACATCCATGACGATCGAGTTGAGCACCTGAGATGGTGGAGGGATTACGGTAATTATCGATTTATGATTACTGTAATTTACGAGTAAGTGATAATGCAATCGATATTGTAAATAGCTTGGATTGCATAGTGATGATCCAATCATCCTAATTGTATCATAAGATGATTAAATAGTGACCATATTAAAATTGATTTTCTATTCCGTCAGCAAGTGGTATCGTATAGACACGGCGCTGATAAATATTGTGATAGTTGCGAAACGCCAATTGGCCGGGCGCAGGCAAATTAGAAATATTCACAACCACTCACTTTATCCTTCTCATTCACGTCGTTCTGCGGCATTTCCGAGATTTTCCTCGAAATGTCCTGTCGCTGGATTTCCTCGGCCTGGAATATCTCATTCTTCACCGCATTTCGCAACTGAAATTGCCAGATTTACAACACTGTTCGCTAGGTTTTGCAGCCATGAAAGTTGTGTGTGAGAGTGGTAGGAAACTTAGTGGAGGGAGATGGGATAGAAGAGTGCGAAATGTGAGACCAACGAAGATCTCTTCATTGCATACACTCTCTTCGACGATGAGTAGATGAGAGAGTGTGTGAAATGAAGAAACCTTGACCTCACATTTTTCACTCTATTGGATAGACAGCCAGAACACTCGGGCAACTTAGTGAGGGGCGTGGACAACGACAGGACTGAGATTGATCTTTGATCTTTTCAAGATTGATCTTTGATCTTTAGGGGGGGAGTGAACCTCGGCGAAATCTTTGCTCGCTCGCACTTCGGGAGGCGCCGTTCCATGGCCCTTGATGAGTGTTTGCTGGAATGCCAAGATGTCACGGGCGAACAGCCGCTTCAACTCGCTCAATTTCTCCTGCAACGAAAAGGAGACAAGCATACGGTGGGCGTCGGTCGATCGATCGATCGACCGCGCCACGATACGGTAGGGAAGGTGAGGGAAACGGAAGCAACGCGTAAAAGCTGGTCGGGTTATGGAAGCAACACAGAAAAGTTTGTCAGCATTTCGTGCAAAGAAAAGTGAGTGAACTGATAGAGGAACACAGCGATCGTGCTTGATTTTCCAGTGATTATCAATAGAATTTGCACTTTTTTCGTGAAATTGTGTGCGGGATTGATTGAATTGCCTCCCCTAACTTAAGCAGTATTTGAGCATTTGAAATGCAGGGAAATGGTACATACGTATTTCTTGAGTCTCATTTTGATGGACTCTTGGGTGTTCGTCAGTTCGGTCCCGAAGAAATACTTGAGAAAGAAGCTGCGATTTACTTGAATCGAGAGGAGAAATGAACGCATTCGCTGCAAATCAAGTGCGATTGCAATTTTCAGATCAGTAAATTGAGTAGAAAATATCAAGTTGAAATGTGGTATTTGTGTCTAAAGAGAATACGTTTCGTGTTTCGTTGCTGTTCAGTTACGAACGGTCAGACTACGCATGGCTGCACTTATTGATCGACAAAAGTATTACCTTGGGAATGGGCCTTCCCGCATTTCCATTCATCTGGATGCCGAGTGTAAACGTAGTGCAGTACGTGGCCAAGAACATGATGAAGATGAGCCCGACGTAATACTGAAATGAAAGAAATCAATCGATAATCATCATTTTCGATGCCAACCTGTCCAAGCAGCGGCACGGAGTCCGATGTCGCCGGTAGTTTGTCGGACACCATCATCACTAAATGCTAGCGTTTTATTCTAGAAATTACAAAAATATCATATTTCAAGCTAAGAAGAGCACCGATGTATTGTGGCATTCATTTTTACAGTCTCAACTTGGTTTGTTTTGACCAGTGTTGGTAGAAGAATGAACTCACAAATAATAGCCAGTGACAGTAGCGCAGTCACTCCCAGCGATACCTTCAATATCAACATGATCTTTGATCTTTACCTCGGCCAGTTCTTGATTGCCTAGTGATGACTCAATCTCTAACCTTCTCCGTGTTCTCTCCTGTACTCGAGTGAGGAGTGAAGAATCCAATTACGGTAACGATAGTGATGAAGGCGGAAGGAATGATCAGAGTGAACTGGAAAGTAAATTAATATTTTACGAAATGAAGAAAAAGCTTTACAATTACATTTTGATCATGAAAACTATCGTCATTACGAAAGATACGTTTTGTAACAAAAAAAACACGAGCAGAGAATGGGGTAAGTGTGCAGAAATTTTGAGAGAATCTCACCAGATAGTAGGAGGGATTCCTTTTGATCGCAAAGAAGTAGCTGATATCCGGGTAGGGATTGGGACAACACTCGTAGAACCTGCGATTTTAATTAGTTTTAGGTGTTTTTCCTTCAAAATCCCGTGAATATGCTCTTCTGCTTTGTGTCTTTGCCAGTTCGTCTATCTATTCCCATAGCCTTTCACGGGAAATTTAGAAATGTATGAACGCGTTTTTTTCGCAAGAAAATCACTGGCTGAATTCGGGTTGCTCATGAATTATGAATAGAGTCGAGATTCAAGTCCAGTCATTGCTAGACCGCACCCGTAAGGAGGAAATGAGGTCATCTTCTCGTCTCTACTTTGGAAGAAAACAAGCCCAGGCCCTCCTCCACGATGGGTAATTTGAGTTAGTTTGCGATTGTGATTAGTTCCGAAGTTTGGTAAGTGCCACTACTGACTTTAGGTTGCTCCTGTACTTGAAGTCAATCAGCTTCCACTCCATATTGGGAATGTAGTGAGTGAGAGTGGCAAGATTCGTTCTGGAAAAAAACACGTTGTGTAAGAGCTGAGAAGCATACCTAAAGCATGAAAACAAATGCGAAATTTGGTAAAGAACAATTTTGGTGGCGCCCAAGAGAGTAGCAAACGCGTACTTGTTTGCATTGGGTGAAGCAGTTGGCTCTTCGGCAGTTTGCAGCATTATCTGAATATTTTTTTTGTATTTTTAATAAAAATACCAAAATTAAGAACTAGTAAATAAAAGGAAGCAGACCTGTGACCCATCGTACGACCAAGACGCCAGCATAATGTAGCAGATTTGCTGCAATCGAGGTTTTTTTTAAAATTTTATTCTCCCCGATCGATTCCGTAATCTAATTGTATTTGATGCGCTCAATTCCTTTAAATAAACTCATGAAACATAGTCAAATCGACACTTTTTGCAATATAAGTATTGCTATGGAAAAAAAGAAAGTACCTGATCGAAGGGAAAGCTGTTCATGTTCAGGTAGCACGTTATATCGATGATCATGGCACGAAATAGAGAAACCTGAAATGCGAAAAAATATTGCAAAACATAAGCAGACATGCTCTTGCGGTCAGCCGTCACTCATCCTTTCTCCTCTCTTTGATACAATTACCTTTCCATCATATTCTATCAGAGAGTTCGTCTGCAGCTCATTGTCCTTGACGTTCATGTTAGCGCTGAAACATGCCATTTCGAAAATGTTCCAATTTTGTGTTTTTTTTCCTCCCAGATCTCGCGCAGCAAACACAATTTTGGCATTCAATCTTCCCGATTTGGTAGACTTCTCACTCCAATTATGCTTTCTGTTCTTATTTAGTTATCTTGTGAAAACTGGAAAACCCCGACAAATCCATTCTCCCCTTTTTGGTTGTTTTGGTCAAGCGTCTGTCATGTGCGCGAGACGAGAAAAAAAGGAGAAAAAGTTTGGCGGGAGATTCGACGCTAATTTTCGAGTCTCGAGCCCGTGGGAACACTTGAAAGTGTCGTTGAGAAAACGCTTGAGAGAATGAACGGATTACGGGGTGAATTACCAAGATGACTCATTGTATGAGAACAATATTGATTTTCCAACAGCATCGAAACTATTTTCCGATCAAATATCGATAGAATGCGACTGCTAAAAACAAAATAAATGGATAATTATGCATACTTGTTGTATACTAGCAGATCCGGCTTCCATATCATATCAGCAGGCACGTGCAGTGTTGAAATTCCCCCGAATTCGCTCGGATCCCATCGAAGAAATTCGTCCATCCAATACTGAAATGAGCCCAATTTAAACAAACGTGCTAAATAGAAATTGAAATGTACAACTTCCGTTTCACAATGAGTAAAAGTGCACTGGGAAACGTGGTCGAAAATGAAACTTCGGTCGTGGTAATTGAAAATCTTAGTACTGCAGAGACTGTCCAGCAATATACTAATTCTCGCCGGGAGCCTCTTGCAGTAGGCTGTAGTAAGCATTTTGCCGGGACATTTTTAAAAATGTATCCTTTACCTCTTCCAGCCAGCAGTACAGTGTGATGATCTGGTCGTTCTCTTGGATCTTCTGAATCTGCTTGAAGTAGAGTTGGACGGTGACATTCGTCGGGCCACTCAAGTCATCCTGAAAACAACTTGTTTTCTAGATTGTTACAATTTCCTGGAAATAAATCAATATTGTCACGCACTTTGTTATTCTATACTGCAATATTACTCGAGTTGTGATAATTGAACTCCAGATATAATTCTGTTATTGTCACCTTCACAGGCCGCAGTTCCTTCCGATAGTCCTTGAAGAGGTAGTTGAAGAGCTGCTTCTGGTCCGAGCCCGAGACGACCTGCCATATTTATGTTTCGCCTCCCGATGCCAATTTCGGAAACACTCAATAAACTACTTATAGACTACACTATTGTTATATTTTTGCTCTACTATAGTTATGGTATTCGCTAGAAGACAGGACACCCAACTCTCAGTGGGATGCTTTTGTTATCTTTGAGAAACGAAAAAACATTAATAAATAATCGATAAAAAATGGATGCATACATAAATCGATAAACGTGTGTCAAAGCTTACCGAGCATAGACAGCAGACAACTGTGAGTAGGAGAATTCGTCTAGTAATCATATTTATCTTCGTTGTCTCATTCGCTCCTGAAACAAATTTTTATGAATCTATGCAAATTGAGACAGAAAGGAAATTGAGGCAATTGATACAGAGAGAGCGCGCGAAAAAATCATGCAAATGGGCGATGATGACTCCACGAATGTACTTTTGGAATTTGTCCAAAACGCCGTGAATCCGGAATACAACTCTGAATTTTTGATTCAAAACACGACTAAAATCGAGCGACACAATCAGATAGTAAGAATAGACAGGGGACGTCCCTCGGGAATGTTGAGACAAGATGGAACATCACTTCTCATGTGGGGGCGGTGACAATGGGACAAATGAACGAAGGGAACTGGGCATTTTTGTTTATTTCCAAAATTGTTTTCATCACTAATATCGGTTCCAAGCCTCTACATATAAGGGATCTACATCGGAGTAAGGAATTAATGCACAATACGAATAAGCGAATAGGTTGACTATCGCCGTAGATTCTTGGACCAGACGAAGAGAATCAATACAGCATAGAAGGATTCCCCGGAAGATTTCTGATGCTCCCATCATTGCGGAAATAAAAGGCCCGCCCGTTTTCACACACGCATTCTTCACAGAACTGCGGTGGAATTGCAAAAGAGGCGACGGCGTATCGCTTTTCTCTCTCTCTCTCTCTCTCTCTCTCCTCTTTCCTCCCCCATTTCTCTCCTCTTTTCACGGATTTCCCCGCGCTTCTGAGACGATGGGAAGGTGCTACACTGGCAGAAAGTAAACACGGACTGAGAATGGACGGGAGTGGTTGCAACAATGCAAAATAAACACGACTAAGAACATGAAAAGCGCTGGAAAGTGGGCGGGACTTCCGTGTTCCACCTCAACTTTATTGAGGAAATTGTTTTAATTTGCGCTAAAGAATGAAAATGTTTTCATAAAACAAGTTTAGTAGTACTGTTGTAAACGTCACAGGTTGGGTCATAACGGTCTAAAGTTAATTTATGTGACGTCAATTCCGTTTTAGATTCTGGTTGGGGTAAGGAGAAAGGCACCGGATGTCTGTGGGAGGCTGGATGAAGAGAGAGAGAGAGAGAGAGAGAGAGAGAGAGAGAATAACGGTATGAATAAGCCAATAAAAGCTATTCCCGGTACTCTCCTCCTTCCCTTGCAGTCACAACAATGCCATAACAATGGTTATTACTTCGATGTGAGGTTCTTGCAGCAATGGAATCGACTGTGGAGACCACTCATTCAATTCAGAACCTCCAGTTAGGGGTCTGGGCGCGAGAGATGCTTTATCGTGAGAGGGGCCACTTTTATCCAACCTTTAGTCCTGCCCCTTTCGGGAGGATTGTGATCATGCGAGTTGTAGGGAGCGCGCTCCAGTGATCAGAATTTGGGATATCGTGAGAAATAGTCAGGCATAACTTGGCCAAATTGTGGCCTTCCGGCGAATAATAGCGATAAAGTAACATGGCAAATATTCGTATCAAATCTTGAACTGACTGATAACACTCTGAATCTATAATACTTTCCTGATGGAGGCTATCATTTCAATTCTAAAATATTGCTACTCGTCAGTGCTTGCGCGAGGCCAAATCATTGGTTGCGCACTAAACACGGGGTTGGCAAACGCTTCCCTATCTCGAGTTGTATTTTCAATTCGAAAATTTTGCTGCCAGATTGAGCCGACGAAACCAAATTGCCGGGTACGAACAGTATCGGGATGCCAAGTATTTTCAACGAACCACATTCAATTTAACAATGTCGCTGAAAGTCTTCATTTTAGTTGTTTGATATCAAATGAAAACGAACTTGAACCCGCTGAATATTAACATGCGATTGACTTTCAGACTTAATAACGACGTGGTTACCCGTGGGAGTAACTAGTTGATTGGAAAAAAGGTTCGACGAAGACTCTAGTGACAAGACAAGAGAGTGCCGTTGTCAGCAGAAGAAGCTGAGAGGCCGTGAAGAGGAACACAAATTTTAGTCTGAGACTAGACTAAAAAGCGGAGAACAAGAGTCAACTGGCGAAAGGGGATAGCGACTGCAGGTAGAAACTAGGCTTCACAGGAAATAACTCTCTTCATTTAGCACACTCTTTCACCGGCCTGGCCGATGAAATAGTGTGCAGAATGAAGAGGGTATTTCTTACGAAGACATCTCTAGTAGAAACACGAGGACCAGACGAAATGTTGAAAGGTGAGGGACGGAAAAAGCACAGGTATTCCTGATACCGCGCCTCAAAAACATGGCGGGTGTGATGGCGGGATTGGATTTCACAGGTGAACTTAAGCAAGTGGAGAAGACTAAAGAGTGTTCTGCTTAGTTAGAGAGGGGAATGGAGGATAGACGTACTGAGGAAATAGAGAGAGGCGTAGCTAGTGTGATGATGCATTGTCGTGGAGGATAGAGCACATACTAAATAGAGTAAATGTTTTTTTAAAATACCAGTTACAACATTTTCAATGTACGTAAACTTTCTGCACCTATGTACATACGTCCCATAATTACAATGTCAATATATTCAGGAAACGATTTCTCGGTATCATCACATCACGCTTCAAACGCCAGTCCACATGTATTTCTGCACTGAAAACCCTCCAATATGGCAATCAACCTGTCACCTCTCCCTCTATTTTCCCAACTTCGAAATGAGCGCGCCTTAATTTCGGGCCCTAACTTGAGTGATGGACGAGAGATGGTTCAGAATCCGGAGACGTCAGAGTGGTCAGAGACAACGAGATAGTATGCGAAATCGAGAGAGCGCATTAGTAAGTTCGTCCGAACCTTGAGTGAGGAGGCTTTATTGAGGGGGTGGCGGCTGACTTCTGAAGGGTGTCGAGAAAGGAGAAATCTATGATTTCTCAGAGAAAAATGCTGGATATTTCAGGAAGTTCGTGCAGGGAAGAATGAGATGAGTGTTCGAGTGTGCCGAAATATTAGAGAGAGAGAGAGAGAGAGAGAGAGAGAGAAATGAGGGTGGAAATGACGGTTTTTTGATGGGAAGCGGGACGCTATGTTCATGCATACTCACTACATGATCAATTTGTCTTCGAGTGACCGTAAAAGTTGGGCGGGGAAACAAGAGACTGCCTTGACGAATTCCGGGTAAAAGAAGAAAAAACTATACGGGATGACTAGAACTATAATTATGGCGTCGAAATTCTATTGAAAAATCTATTGTATGCCTATTGCATTCGTAGCTAAAAAATGTACGTGATTAAGATAGATAATAAAATTTTTTTTAAATAACGGATAAAAGGATATATAGATACCATCGTGTCGCCGTGATTCCGCAGACTTTTGTGCACGCTGAATCGAATGGGGGCGGAGAGATAGAAAAAAGGGGAGACTCATCTCTCTTTCCTCTCCTCACTTTTCCCCTTTTCTCTCTGTCTACGCACAACGAGCGGAAACAATGGGGGAATGGCGGGAGAGAGAGAGAGAGAGCCGGGAATTAGGAAGAGAAGAGTGAAAAGAGGACTCTAACGAGGGGTTAGGTGTGCTTTCTCAATAGGGTCAGTGAGCGGAACGTTGTTCGGTGCTCTCATGAACTCCGGAATTTCGAGAAACGAAACACGAAAATGTTAAATTAATTATCGGATTTGTGGAAAATATGAAAAAGAAGAAACTGAATAGATAGAGACTAGAGAGCTTCCTTACGTGACGGGGTTGGATATTTAAGCACATGATTCCAAACCTACACATCAGGGTTAGAGCGAGAGAGTATGCTAAAGTGAGAGAGACCCTCTCGATTTCGCACGCTCTCTCACTCCAAAGGCCTTTCTGGAAGGTTGACCGGCCTGTGAAATGATGTGTAAGAACTTGAGTTCGTAGACACCGTCTATGTTGCACCGGGAGATGCTAGTTTCGGATCAATAGGAAGAGTCAGATTTGTTTTTCTCTTTTTTTCCCTTCCCCCGTTTTGCTTTATTTTAAAATAAATATCACTTCCTGTTGGTCTCGCGCGAGAAAAATGCTCGCACATAAAGGCTGGCCATAAAATGGCCATGATTTCATCGGATATCTAGAGAGAATGGAGAGAAGAGAAGAAGAGAGAGAGAGAGAGAAGCGGAAAGTAGATGAGAAAACACGACAAATTCCGGAAAATTCCCGCAGATCGTACGCGTCCATGGGAAAACGGGCGAAAGACGAGAGGGTCTCGAGAGGAATTATCCCCGAAAATCTTCCTAGAACTTCCAGACTTTTGAAGACCAGAAAACGGCCCATAGCCAAGATCAGACTGCACATTTCAATCTTCATTTACTAAAATTCCAAATTTTTTGCCAAGTGGAATAGGGAGTATGAACGTGAGATTCCGGAGTAATTACAAAAGATTTTTTTGCATATAGTCTCACGCTGCGCAAATATTGGTATTTGCTTGGTATTCCATATTCAACGGATGAAAAAATCACTCCTCTCAAGGTTTGAAATGCTCCAAACGTGTTTCGCCATTCCCTATCAAGGCTGGTAGTTTCACTAGGGAAAATATTATGAAAAGGAGAAAAAAAACGTTTTCAGTTTCCACCTATCAAATTTGCGCAGCATCAGAGGTCAATGACAACTACGGGAATTGTGAGTGCGCATGGATCTTTGGGATGACTTGGGTAACCGAATCCGGATGTTGATATCCATGAGGGTGCTTTTCCACTCATTTCCCGCTCAAATTACCAAAATACGTGGGCGTATTTATAATCACGATGAATGTAGTTTGAACTTATATTTCTTTTTGTTGCAAAGTTTAAAAGAGGATTATTGATTTTTTGTGAGAGCATGACGAATTTATCGAGAAACATTATAACACCAGTGATTATCAGCAGGAGGGAATTCGTTGACAAATAATGCAAAAAAAAACGAAATTATTTGCCAATTCTACAAGAAAATGCAGCACCTTGTTTGAGAAGTGATTCTAGATACACGTAGTCGTTCAGCAATAAAAATCTGAGGGAACCGGACGATCCGGAGAGCCGGGAAATGCGGGGTTCCGGAGCCGGGAAATGGGAGTTCTACTTTTTGACGTCGTCCATCACTTGGTCCGTCAATTTAATCTCCGGCTCTCGCGTGCCCAGCATGAATACGGCGAAGACGACGGTCACGATGATGTAGGCGAACATGATCATCCGATCGATGATGCGCGTGACCTGCAATTAGTCTTTCGGTGGTGTGTGTGCGGTCTGCCATCTCCGAAACGTCGCTTGTCGAAATTTGCACAGTGACTTTCTGAATCTGAAAGAGAAAGTGCGACTCACTTGCTGCCACTCGAACTGGATCCGGCGCTGTTCCCGATCTGCAAAGTAGGTATAGTGCACAGACTAGTAAACGTCGCTTGTCTCTTTTTCGACAGGACTTGATCAACTAGTAAACGTCGCCCTCACCGTGGTGCAGGATGCCTTTCACTTCGTCGAGTGCGCATCGCACTCTGTCCATCGCCAGCTGCATTTCCGGTTTCTCCTCGCCCACTTCGAGTTTCTGCAATTTAATTTATTGAACCGGAAGTAAACCGGAAGTGTCCAGATTACCAAGTAAGTTTTCATGTTGCCGGTGAGGTCCTCCATGGTGACGATTTGGGCTTGGTGAGGAGAATCTTCGAGGTGAGAGTCCTCCTTACACAATTTCGTTGCCTGTGAATCGATTTTACTTTTATTATTTTTGCCACATTCGTACACTTTGCTTACTTCAAGTCGGCACTTTTACTTATATTTTTAAAACTGATCATTGCAAAAGTTCTAACAGAAGGAATGTCTCTAACCCTCATACACTTTCGGTTTTTTACTTCGGCAAGAAATCGATACTTCCGCTTACCTTACAGTACCCATTGATGCCGGTCGAGTTGAAGCTGTCGTTGCCGAACAGGAACGTCTGCTCCTGCAAAGTGTACGGTAATGGTGTGCGTGGTGCGGTCTGCGTTTTCCGAAAGGTCGCTAGTCGAAAATTACTCTGTCCATGGCAGCTCCTCCTCTTCGCTTCAATCGTCTTCTCCAAGAGTGGGGCATTTGGAAGGAGAAGGCCCATGAGATATAGGGATTCCCAGCGATTCGACGGAAGAAGAAATCACGAACGGCCGGATCGACCTGCAAAATATACAATGTTATTTTAATCAATAATCTGTAGTTTGTAGTTTTAAGTTAGTTATTGTGTCCATCAGTTCACATATTTTCGGCGCAATATGTAACATAATACCCGTACATGAGTCATGTCAAAGTTCTGATCTTTCTAAACTCCAGATCAGAGATTGAACATCACTCCGGTTTCCGGTTTCACTCCCATTTCGCACGTGCCTCTCTCGTAGTCCATTTCATCCCCTGAGGGGGGTATCTCGAACTGTGGTCGGACGTCATCCATTGTCTCATTTAGGAAGGGAAGATATCAGTTTCCCCTCCCAACCTCCAGTCATCGCCTACTCACTGTGGAGAGGGAGGACTTCCACAATCTCACGTCTTTCTAAACGCCCGAGGGCGCGAAAGGATAGGGTTGCAGGATGCTGTGGGAGGTAGATACAACATTGTGTCAGCGCGGACTATTCAATTCAATTTATCTCATTTACACTTTTAACTATTACATGTGGATCAGATGGGCATGGGGTTGTTTCACAGTGTTGTGAGCTAAGAGAGCTAAACAAGTAGCTCAATGTAAGGGGACAACATATTACAATTTTTTGATGAAATTTATTGATTAAAAGGTGTAGAAAAGTATTTGTTCCTACGTCCTTCGTACCAGGTGAGTTGAAAACAATAAAGCCGTGATAGATTAAAATTGTCAATTTTCTTCATGCACCTGTGGTCCAGTGGAGATAACTCTGGTAGGTCAATAAACTCACCCTTTTCCCTGCATTTCCTCTCATTTGGTAGCTGAGTGTGAGGGTGGTAGTGAAAGCAGCGATGAAGATGAGGAAGATGAGACCGATGTAGTACTTTCCTGTAGGAATAAAAACATTTTTATTTTGTTAATCATAAACACGAGTAGCTCATTATTTTATACTGTTTTCGCCGGAACGAAGCAATGTCTATGTTCTTTTTACAGCTCCGAATTGATTTGTGTTCGATGCCATTTATTAAACAACTATCGTTCTAAATTCACAGTTCTCAGAACCGTGTCAGAAACAATACAAATTTATCAGTGTCGCTTTATGGGCGCTGATCAAGATGGGGGGTTTCATATAGGTTTCAGACGTGGTCGATGGTCTTCTTTAGAATGATTCATTTTGTCCAGTATTAAGCGTCGGGATCGGTCTTCTTTCCATATCACAGACCCAGAATTATTGGCTGGAGAAAGAATAGTGATCTCGCGAGCTTGACGTTGAAGATTTTGAGTTCGAAGAAAGAAAGATGGGGCCTTCTTTCTTGAATCTGCGTCAACCAAACTCAAATCATCAATCTCAGAAGGAGAGTCATCGAGTCTAGAAACTGAGGGACCAACCATCTTATGTAGTCATACCCATCACACGGTGACCAGTCCGGCTTGGATGGGGATTCCGATCTTGTTGAGTAGTCGATGGCATAGACGAGGGAAATAGAGGGAAAATCCCCCTCTCCATCAGAGAGAAATGGAGAGGGACCGCTCGCGACGACTGACAGACTCGGGAATCAGAAAAAGTGCGAGAAATTATAGAGCGCATTTGACAGTTACAAACACTCCCAAGATTAGGCCTTCTGGCTCAAGCAGATTCTCAAGGTGAGTAAGAGATCAAGGATTTAAGATTAAAGATAAAATATGTGAAACATTCCCTCACCCGTGATGGAATGAAATGTACTGCTAAGGGAGGATCATTTGATTCTTTGGAATGATACTCTTTTGGGTAGGTTTCACACTAAAGAGAAGAATGCCGGAACAGTTGATTTGCAATTCGTTCTACATTGGTTCTCAATAAAACTATCTAATCCTCACCAATCAGCGGAATTACTTCAGACGTGGCGGGCACCTCATCGGAGACCATCATCACTGCACAAATATTGGCATTTTCGAAAATATTTTGGAAAAAATATTTTTTACATTAAATAAACGTACTGATAATCGCCATGGACAGCAGAGCAGTGACTCCGAGTGAGACCTTCAACGATATTATTAGATAAACGACATTTCGTAGTCTTGATGCAAGTAAAGTCACAATTGATTGATTAACATCAATTGATGCCTAGTGATTATGTTTGAAGAGAAGGATCGATTGCCTAGTAATGACGCAATCTCCTCACCTTCTCTGTGTTGTCTCCTGTCGTCGAGTGTGGCGTGAAGAATCCGACTATGGTGACGACAGTGATGAAGGCCGAGGGAATGACCAAACTACAAATAGAGAAGGAATATTATTATTTATCATGGCATGGTCAGATGCACAGCATCGAGTTGGCGCCATGCCAAGAACGTCTCTCGCTGCCTGACTCTCTCGTTTCGCGCGCTCTCTCAACGATTCCTTCTTTCTGCAACTTGTTCTCGCCGTTCTCTTTCGGGTGCTGTGAAATGAGAATGGGTCAGTATACTTCATTTGTTGCATTACATTAGGGAAGTAAAAAAGGGCTCTTTTCGTGTCTCCAATCAACCCCGTTTATAAGTCCGGGAGAAAAGTCGTTGTGTCAATGAAATTGAGGCGAGATTGTAATAAGAACTCTTTCAAGGGCGGAATGAGCGCTTTCGCATTGGCCGATCGATTTACATTTCTCGTTCTCTTTCTCTTCACATATTTCACCATAATTTTCCCTATTTTTATTGTTTAATATAATGTATTCTATTTTTCAGCAATCTACACCTTCTCGATATTTCACTTCGATAAAACAATGTTCTCATCAGATGTGTGTACTTATCAAACTAGCTAATTGAAATTTAATTGAAACCTAATTTCATCGATTTCGACTGGTACTGATTCCAGTGTAACACTTTCCACGGAACCAATCATCTGGCTGAGAAGAATACATGATTCTCGCCCCGACAACGTTTCACGACGCATAAAACCACACAAGGCACAGTTTGGGAGAGATTTGAGCATCCCCTGCTTTTCATCAGAGGCATGTCCCAATTAATGTGATGCCTTCCACACTAGCGCCTTTCACTGTTATGTTTTGGTAAAGAACTTGGCTGTCGTAAATAGTGAAAAGCACAGGAATGGGTCAATTCACTTGAGATCCCACCTGAAAATGTAATAGGACGGCGACCGTCTGATCACCATGAAGTACGTGATATCGGGGAAGGGATGAGGACAGCAGTCGTACACCTTTATTATTTTAATTACATTTAAATATTCATTCGTGTTCTCGAAGTACAATTTATTTTTCATAATGATTTAGCAAACTGCAAGTTGAATTTAGTTGAATGCATGTTTCAAGTACTAAACGAAGCGTGCTGTCTATCATTGAACTGTATTGCATTAGTAGGTCAGTTCGAACCTTCTGGTAGTTCTTGACCTTGAAATCAGTCAGTGTCCACTCCGTATTGCGAATGTACAGCTCGAGATTGTCCGTCTTCTCCGTTGCCTGCAATTAGTATGATACTCAGTCAATAGAAGTGTCCATCTACGCAGTCAATGTTCTCATTGTCAGAAAGGTGTAACAGGAAAAAATGGCGCTCAACCAATCACCCAAATGTCACCGGCACGTGATGCTACACATGATTCCAAACATACAGAGCAGGGTTAGAGCGAGAGAGTGTGCAAAAGTGAGAGAGTCTCTCTCGATTCCACACGCTCTCTCACTCTAAAGGCCTTTCTGGATGGTTGACCGGCCTGTGGAATGATGTGGCTATGCAGACATGCATTCAGAACACTATAGTATGTTGTAGGGTCTATCACTGTTACCCTAAGCACTGATCGATTTTCGAATAAAATTACGGTAGAGTTCCACCTTAAGATCGATTTTGCTGCCGTCCATACTCCACGAGGCGAAGATGAGGTAGCACACTTGCTGCAATTGCAAATATTCATAACCGCTCAAATTCGACTGGAAAATATTTAGTTTTTGAAGAATATTGAGCTGTTTCAATGGAAGTACTCCCGTCCTGACCGAATGAAACCGAGACTATGTGGACAGTGCGAAATTGTTTCAAATGATGAGACGCTAACTTGATCGAATGGGAATTGTTCCAGAGACAGTGTGCACGTGATGTCGGTGATCATCGATCGGAAGAGCATCACCTAAATAATCAGATAATAATAATTTTTAAAAAAAAATTGTTTTTCCTGATGTGATTGTGATTAATCGATTCTCTTTTTGGTCATCGATGCTTGTAACTATAAACTTTCTCACCTCTCCCGTGTTTTGAATGATCGCATTCGTTTCGATTTCATTCTCCGCCACGTTCATGTTGGCACTGAAAGAGACATATTTGTCGATCTATCAATCGATCATACTTTGAGAAAAAAAAGAAGAATCACATCGGGGAAACACTGCCGTTAGATTCTGCTTACATAGTTCTGTAAACCTACTTTTACGTCGATTCAAAAATCTCCGTTGTTTTTGAGTTCGAAAACTGACTTATTATACACGAGAATATCTGGTTTCCATATCTTCGTAGCAGGTACGTGCACTCTCGTGAGACCGCCGAACTCACTCGGATCCCATTTCAACGTCTCGTCGGTCCAGTACTGTAATTATCGATTTTTCTTCAATCCCCTCTTTCGATTTCGCGCATTGTCTCGTATTTGTTTTTTTTCCCTTTTTTGCGCATTTTTTCATCGTCGAGTTATTAATTCATTTCACTGACGGCTTTGTTTTCCAAAATTGCATCGTTTTCGCGAACACTTTTGCTTTTGCGTATGATCTTTCGAATGACGACTTTTTGCTGCCGCTGTGAATTGTTGTCCCGCTGGTTCTGAATATCTCTCTCTCTCCCTCTCTGTCTATTTCTGGTTGTGACAAGGCGTCGATTTGGGTGACAGAGGGAAAACGTGTCACTTTCCGCCGCGCTTTTTGCCTTTTTGCGGTTGATTTCGACGACAGTTTCGGTCTCTCTCTTGCGACAGTGGGTGGAATTCCCTTGTGGGAGAGAGAGAAAAGGCACTGAAAATAAACGAGAGAGAGAGAGAGAGAGATCCGGAAATAGTGCACAGAATTGAAGGCATTTGTGGATAGAGAGTGAAAGAAAAGAGGGGGGGGCCGCTGATTTGATTGCTGACTTCGAGTATTCAAAAGAGATCGAGAGAGAAAAGAGAGACGTCACGAGACCGAAAATGAAGAGCGTGAAGTATTTTTCGGCGTTCTTTGGTGAAGAAGATGATTATTGAAAGACTCGTGAACAAAGGATATACAAAACGGGTCGAGATTAGTGTTGACCACGCGAAAGTCGAAACAAACCACATCGCTCCACAGACCAGTCAATCTTACAGAAAGGCCTTTGGAGTGAGAGAGCGTGTGAAATCAAGAGAGACCCTCCCACTTTTGCACACTCTCTCGCTCTAACCCTGGTCTGTATGTTTGGAATCATGTGAAACGCTTCGCCTCCGTTGCGGAACAGTTCTTTGTTTCGTTGTTAATTTTCCTTTGTTATCGAACAAAGAATATTTCGAGTGGTAGCCGAGATGAAACACAAACTCACCAGCTCCAACCAGCAGTAGACGTTGAGGATCTGATCACGCTCGTCTACCTGAAAATATCTTTGATTTTTTTTGTCCGACACCAAGACACATATAGAAACACATAGAAGGAAATTTATAATTTCAATTGTTCCGTCAATTGTACCTGCAGTGTTCAAACTTCTATTGTATATTTTATCTTCAATCTTTGATCTTTGATCTCTTACTCACCTTGAGAATCTGCTTGAGCCAGAATTTCAACTTGACGGGCAGAGTGACGTTCTCGTGCTGCACTGGACGGAGTTCACTGCAATTTGATTTTGATATATTTATGAAAAATATTTCTCTCTACACATTTTCAATGTCATAAGAATCGTGGAAATGTCAAACTGCGCGTACTGTGCATTATCTGTGCATTTTCGATTTTCGGCAAAAGATTGCAGAAAGTGGTTCTAGTTAGGCTATAAAATGCTGAAACGTGACCCCGCCTTGTGATACACTTGCAAATTAAAAAAAACACCAAAAATGCTTACCGCTGATAATCGTGGAAGAGGTGCTCGTACAAATTCCGCATCGCAGTCTGCTTGGAGGGAATTGACCTGGGAATTTTACAAATTTGCATAATTGTATTTTTTTAAATTAGTTTTATTATTTCTAAACGCATACTTGGACGATGTAGAAGGCGGCGTCATCATTGTTGATGGAACGAAGACGGGAGCGATCGTGGGAGCAGCCGGCACCTGGATTGCATAGTGATGACGCAATTTGTATCGTCGCTTGTAGTGTTGTGCATACCCTCCGGCAGAAATTTTTCTCTCTCCGTCTCTCTTCACCTTATCAGCCGTATTACCGATCATTCAAAATGCAGTAAAATGATTGCCTAACCTGCATCCCTGTAGTGGCTATCGACACATGAACTACTAGGCTACGGTATGGCCACTCCGCCATTTGTCAAAGGTGTTCTTTAACTTATAGTCCTTGCGTGTGAGGTAGCACACTCTTCGACCGCCATGTCGTAACACCTCATCTCTCTACGCATTATATTTATACGTTCTTTATGTCTATTTTTATATGAAAGTAAATGCAGTGTGCCCCTAACGAGATCTTTGCCCTTCTTCTGAGTGGGTTGGAGGGACTCTCATAGGAGTAAGAGAAGCAGTTAGAATACTCCCAGACGGACTCGCAGCTCTCTCTGTTTTGTCTGTCTTTTTGTGCAAGAAAGATAATTAGAGTTAGTGAGAGGGAGAAGAGTCACGGGGGTCAAACGGCAGTGAGCTGCACCCAACCACAAAACACTCGAATGAGGCTTGAAATGAGCTAGACTATGGGTGTTGCACCAAGCTTGGAGAAAAAAATATGACTACAGCTTTATTATTTGCGGGAACAAACTATTGTTTAGTTTTCCGTTCGACACTCGTGATTCGCAGGCGTCCCCCACAAATTGGTAATTCTTGAAATGCATTAATCGTTTAACGGACAGTTTTACGATGCGATTCGGTTGTAGATGAGTATTAGTAAATTAGGTAATTTAGGTGCGTCACAACTACGTGGTACCGAGCAATAACCTCAACATAACGTAGGGATGACACGCTCATGACCATGTTCAAAAAAATTTCCCGAACATTGCAGATTCTACGTGTTTTTACTCCTTCGTGGTGCAGAACATCAGAATCCGTAATTTCGTCAAGATTAAATTCACTTTATTTACGAAGGAAAATATCTTTTTTTTTTAAATATTTTTAAAAATATGGTTTCTCAGTCAGAACGTACCGCTCTTGTGTAGCCTGCGAGCGCCACAGTGAGAAGTGGGATGAATATGGAGAGAAGCGACAGAAATCGAGCCATTTATGCGCATCGGGTTCCGGTATCCAACGGTCATCGATTGACGGGCATCTCAAATTAAAGTTTACAAAAAGGCAACACGGGGAAAAGAAATGACGAGAAACAAAATCATGTGAAGATTTTTTAAACAAAGCAGGGTTTAACGGAAGACTTTCTGCGTTCGCGAAAAAAGAGAGCATCTGATATTCATTTCGAAATGCGGAAATATCTGCCACGCCCGGACATCTGTTCAATGTGAGTAGAGAGAGAGGGAGGAACATGAGGCAGAGATTTCAGCCTTGTTCTTGGCATTTGCCAGAGGAAAAAAAGACTCGCCGCGGCCGCTAGTGCAATAAGAATTCATGAGGGGACTGGAGGTGGTGGGTAGAGACCGAGAAAGGGAATGGAAAAGGAGGAGAGAGAGAGAGAGAGAGAGAGAGAGAGAGAAAGAGAACAACGAACAAAACTGACATTTATCAAGTGATGAAAGCAGCATGTCAGAAGAAAGATTGTTTGTTTCAATAGGGAGTGCGTGGGACGCGGAACCGCCTGGATACGAAGTTGTTTCGAAATTAGCAAAAAGTACGAAACAATAAATCACTTGCGAAAGAAAAAAAGGAATGCTGAAGACTGAAGACTGTTTCTCTTATTTGCGAGTGCCTTTTTCGCATTGCAAAGTCTATCGAAATCTGATACACTTTTGGTTAATCTCGGTGAGAATGTCGAGAGATTCGTCCCTTTTCACATTGTCTTTTTGGTTCCGCGTCGTCGCGATATTGACATTCCGACTAGAATGTAGTTTAGGAGCCTCAAAATACTATCCAATCCGGTTACCAGGAGACCTAAAACCCGGTTCTCAAAACTGCAAAATCTTCGAGTGTTGCAGGGTGGGAAACTAGACGTCTCAGTAGTCAAAGATCTGTGCTCATTTCGAGTTTAGCGCACCCAGTAGGGAAAAAAGGAATCCGAAGTGCTCTTTTTCGGGGACTTTTGAAACGGAAATGCGGGGAATTGTGGCGTCTCTCGGACATGAATGAATAGGGGATGGAAAGCGTTCCGAGACGTTAGGAACGAGATGAGACGACAAATGAGCGAGTGTCTGGCTCTCTCCATTTCACATGCTCTCTCTCACCGTCTGATCGATGAGAGAGCGTGTAGAATGAAGAGTGTCTGGGTATTACTGCGACAAATCATCATGTTTACTACGTAAAGTCGAATTAGAAATGGGCCAGACTCGTAATATGGACGCAGCCATATACACATGCATTGACAGAGTTTTTCGGTCCAGGAACATGGACCGAAAAACTGGGAAAACAAAGAATTCATGCGTGGTCCTGACGGAATAAGGAAGTCAAGGGAGGAAACCAGAGTAGTTCCGGAAAGTTGGTAGAAGAGCCTCTTACACTTTCTTCGTACAGAGGGTTTACACTTGAGACCGTGGAGGGAAAAACACAAGGAATGGCTTGTTCTGGTAATATCTATCATATCCGAATATCCCGAAAAATGAAAAAAACGAAAGTTTTGCGCTTTGTTACGGGCGATTTCGCACATTTCACAAAGTATTATAAAAAATGTTTAAAAAAATCCAACGTTCATTCCTGAACCTGACAGCCGCACTATTCCAAAGATACGAACTTTCCGCGCAATCTGAACTAACGTGCGCATGTTATTGTTAGCCATGTGGATGCCCCCAGAAAGCCTTTTACGGATATTTCTCTGGCCATTTAGCAAAACCATTTGGGAAAGAGTACGAACTCTTGAGACGAGTACAGGAAATATTTTCAAGAGTGCAGACCGTATTGGGGTGTACGTGCGGAAGAGAAAACGTAGAGGGACATGAGAGCTATTGAAATGGAATAAATTTCACTAATGCCAGTTCCACTTCAAACTAAAGACATCATAATTTCTTCCCCAAAGCGTTTCTTCCCCAAGGCTTTTAGTGAAGCCCAGAGAATTGATCAGTTCCGCTGAGTGACTAGTTGTTTGATTGTTATTGTCCTGTACTTCCTACAGAGTCCGTTTTTAATATAGTTTAATTTTGTACCGCGTTTCCTTGCGATCGCATAAATATATATATTGCACTACAATTCAGGGATCTTACAATATAAGTGCGTTCAGTAGATAAGAAAATATAGAATTTGGCGCAGCGCTGGAGGATGAGGAAGAAATGCTATAGAATCTGCAGGTCTTTTGAAACAAACAAAAAAGTAGGAAGAAGGGTAAAAATGTGATGAATTGGGCACGCGACCTGTGGAGAGGAGTAGGAGAATTTAGAATATATAAAAGAGAGAGAGAGAGAGATTCGTCGTGCGGGTCCTCAAATCTCTTCCCTGCTCCTCCTCAAAGTGGATAACATTGTAGGCGCCGCGAACTTCCGGAGAGAAAAATGAAGAAGAGAAATGGTTTGAACTTGTGAAGTGACTATTGGAAAGGTCGGAATAAGGCACGCAAGTATGTGATCGTGCAGAATTCCAATGAAGCGGGCCTTTTTCTAGATTAAAAATGAAATTCTTTAAAGATAATCTGCGCACAAACATCAGGAAATTTAGTTCGACACAATGCCATGCGTTCTATCGTCCGGAAGTATCGCACTTCATTCCACGGGCCGGTCAACCTTACAGAAAGGCCTTTGGCGTGAGAGAGTATGTGAAATCGAGAGGGACTCTCTCACTTTAGCATACTCTCTCGCTCATGCGATTGGTGGTTATGAAATAGCATTGCACGAAATGGATGAGTAGACGAACAGAAAGTTAGAGCAATAAAAAGAGTGGATGAACTGAAACATTTGTTCGAACATTATGAATGGCTCCAGGTGAGGGCAATAGGTCGGAAGGCATGCAATTATACAACGAACGTAGAAGATGATTGCTACCTTCAAGGCACGTCTCTCTGCCACGCCATACTGGTGTGGTGTTAGTTTTCGGAAAAAGGAAATGGAAAAAGGC
Organism: Pristionchus fissidentatus; assembly: GCA_036245785.1. Lineage (NCBI taxonomy): Eukaryota > Metazoa > Nematoda > Chromadorea > Rhabditida > Neodiplogasteridae > Pristionchus > Pristionchus fissidentatus. Next base: position 7,470,399 of record BTSY01000001.1, read on the forward strand.
CAAGATTTGAATTCCCGCAATTTTATATCTCAGTTCTCCGTAGAGCAATCGACTCAAAACTTCGATTATGGGTGTAAAATGGTCGAAGAATGTTATATCCGAAGTTTTGAGTCGATTACTCCACGGAGAACTGAGATATGAAATTGCGGGAATTCAAATCTTTGCCTTTTTCCATTTCCTTTTTTCCGAAAACTAACACCACATGAGTTTCAATTTAGTTCAGATGATCCTATACAAACGGATAGGAACCCTATGATTTCAAACCTCCGGATGGATGTCAGTGGCGAAACATTGCGCGAACTTGGGGGATTCTCATTCACTTTGTGTAGAAAAAAAAGATAAGGACACACGAAGTACGAGGTACGTGAAATTCACTAGAAATATGGGACATTTCACTTACAGATAAGTGACTTTTAAAACTTGGCGTCCTAATACTAGAGACTTTTTCCGAGTGTGGAGGTTTAACCTGGTTGTTGAATGATGTGGGGGTGTGGTCGGATGAATCACATGATTCCAAACCTACAGATCAGGGTTAGAGCGAGAGAGTATGCTAAAGTGAGAGAGTCCCTCTCGATTTCACACGCTCTCTCACTCCAAAGGCCTTTCTGGAAGGTTGAGCGGCCTGTGGAATGATGTGAATGCTCGTGACACAGCCAGACGCCCTCTAATCAATTGACAAAGGACGCCTTTTCCGAGGTATTTTCGCGCATTTTTACGAGGGAAATGTGATTTGGTCGTGACGCAGCACGAAGTTCCACTGAGGAGAGAAAAGGAGAGGAGCATTTTGGATTCCTCGTAGATGGGTTAGGCCAGGGTTAGGGCAATGGCACGTTATCCATCAATGAAGAACAGGAGTAGATCAAAATATTCTATAGGAGTAGAGTGAATCAGCTACTCAGAGTGCTGCAAAATTCTACCCAATCCCGCATGTGGTATACGACACACTACGAAAACTTCTGATACAGTACCTTCCAATCAATAAATTTCTAAGTTCTTAAAACGCATTTCTTGAATTTCGGAGAAGCCCTCGTACTCCAAAATTTGGACTATTTCGTTGAGAAACAACGATTTGCCAGACTTTCCGGAGTTTTCCCGGAAAATCCCGGACACGGTGCATTTTCTTCCGTTTTGAGGGTAATGGCACGTTATCCATCAATGAAGAACAGGAGTAGATCAAAATTCTATAGGAGTAGAGTGAGAGAATGCGCTACTCAGAGTGCTGCAAAATCCTACCCAATCCTTCGTGTACTCGTATGGCTATAATTCAGCACTCTAACTAAGTGATTCCTCATGAAGATAACCTTTTCAAGAATGAGAGTATCCATATTTTTGGAATAATAGATGAGTGTGAAGGAACGTGCGTGTTCGGCTTTTTTGCCAAAAGTTGCTTTTGGGAGGAAAGTTTCGAAATTAATGGCGCCACTACTCTCTAGTTCAATTCTGGCGTGGACTATGCCATTAATTGCCTCGACAGCCGTTTAGAATTATGTGGCATCATTTGGATGGACTAGAGCCCTAACAGTTTGGATACCTTACAACTGGTCCCGCAACAGAGGTCATCCCAGAGCCCGATGGAGAGATGCAATAGATACACCGAATCATGGGTAGCGATTGGTGGTCAATATCAGCAAAGGAATACAACGCCAGAAGAAATCAGCATGCTCCCATCCCCTAAGCATGATTCTGATAAAGTAATTGAATTGAATTGAATGTGGAATGTGAGGAATGATCTAATGACCCAGGACGAATTAGTGTGCAACAGTGGGTGTCTCACCAGAAATCATTGAAATACTCTCAGACACGGAGAAAAGTCAATTGCTAATTGGGGTCTGCACTAATTACTACTGAAAATGATTCGAATCAGAGATGTATAGTCGGAATTATGAGTGGCCAAGCAATCTTTGGTTTCGGAGAACTCTCTTAGACTTGAAATTATGATTGATGGGCAAGAGTTGCTGCCAAATGCTTGCTGCAAAATGCGGGTATCTTCCGGGTATTAGTGCGCACATGAAAGGGCACCCGGGTAGTCGGTAGGGGACATTCATCTCTATTTGGAAGGAAGGAGGGAAGGAGAATGAAAATGTGAAGATGGATGTCCCGGCGCCTTTTCACCTTCCATCGAGCATATCAGATGAGTCGGCGGTAGAGAGAGAGAGAGAGAGAGAGAGAGAGAGAGAGAGAGAGAGGGAGGGAGGGAGAGAGAGAGAAAGTTGAATAGACGGCCAAGGATCGAAAGATCTCCCGAGTCATCCATGATGGGCAGAGTAAAGACACGGGAAGTAATCCCATTCCGGAACGATGATTTCAGGTGTGTTAGACGGAAGGTGGGATTTCTTGCAGCCCTGTATAGCCTCCAGAAAGGGGTCAGGGATGTCTGAAGTTTGTTAAGTGGAAGAGATTCTCTCGCCTTCCTTGTTTGGAATCATGCCCACGCTCCAGCGTATCTTACAGTACTACTTTGGACAAGGAACAATGCTGCTATTCGACGGCTCGCAGTTTCGTAAGGGATGATTGCATGTGCAAGACGAATCAGGCGCAAAAACAGCTCGAGTCGCTAGCATTTGCGCCGGAAACGAGCGGGAGCCGGGAAATAGGCGATGCGAATCAGAGGATAACCTCGTTGCATTGAAAAAAGATGAAGAAAAAAAAAGCGTGGGAAGAATCGCAAAGATTTGGAGGGATTGAGAGTCGGCCGGTGGTGAATTTGATGAGGAATCTGGGAAAACATGAGATGGAGAGGGGAGATTGTGACGGAATGGGACTTGATAGCGAAATATCCGAAATAACTATGTATATTTCGCCTCCATACGAACGAGAAACGATTATCGGGGAAATGTGAACAGTGTTAGTAATCAGAATTCAAAGAAAAAATACGAGGTTGGAGGGATCATGGCGGTCGTCAGCAAGCCATGAACGTAAAACAGCATAGAGTTGGCACCACGCCAAGAATGTCTTCTGTTGCCTGATTCTCTCGTTTCGCTCACTCTCTCGGGTATTATCTCTTTCTCTAACTTGATCTTTTTCCAATACTATCTATTTCCGAGACTGTGCGGAACATCATGACACCTCCAGAGGCCAGGAGTGAGAGAGCGTGCAAAAGTGAGAGAATCAATCTTTTGTAACCCTTTTCTAGACGTTTCGAATTGTGTGTCACATGGAGTGAGCAGGCTTCACAGCATCCGAAGGAGTACCTGCGAGATCAAGTTAGAGAAGGAGAGAATCACCGAGAGAGTGCGCGAAACAAGAGATTCAGACAACGAAAGACGTTCTCGACGTTCTATGGTGCCAACTCGAAGGTGTGCATGATTGCCTGAGAAGAATCGAAGGTCGATGAATAAGAAGCTCTTCTAGAAATGAGTAATCCGAAGAAAAAGGTTTCGAAATTATTAGCAAATTGAAAGTGATCTCGTGTATCCATATTTTGGCCCCACTTTTGAAACATGGATCAAACTGAATCGACAATCATGGCTAGAGAAATTCAAAAAAAAATATTTAACCGTCTCTAAACACTCTTTGCCACGTGGATATCCAAACTTGGGGCCGAAAAAAGGGTACGGGGTTAAATCACTTTCGCACTCTCACTTGCTCCATGCTATGGCTGTCAATTTGATTCACAGTGCGGATCTCAGATACATTTCATTCCTAGCTATAGCTATGGGAGTCGATCGGATCTGAGAAAGATCCGAATAAATCCGAGCAATTCTTGTTCGGATCCGAAGATATCCCACTTTTGTATCTCTATTCCAATTTATTCCCAGTTTTATTCGCCGTCGTACGAGTGGGAATAATATCGCTCTCAAACCACATCATTCCACTGACCGGTCAACCATCCAGAGAGGCCTTTGGAGTGAGAGAGCGTGTGAAATCGAGAGAGACTCTCTCACTTTTGTACACTCTCTCGCTCTAACCCTGGTCTGTAGGTTTGGAATCATGTGAACCGCGTGTTGATGAGTGGTGAAATCGGAATCAAACTGCCAACCCTACTCCTTTCTAGGAATGGTTATGTGGTAGAATACATAATGAGATCTCTTGGATCAGTATTTATCAGTTCAGTGGCATTATTGGCAGAAAGTGAGTACTTTTGGATTGAATGAATCGCCAGAGAGGAGGATTACAGTGAGAGCGGAGTCTATCGGTGTATGTGTCTATCCGACACAACCCCATACCCCTTTTTTGAGGTTCACCCCAATACAGCCTGCGAAAGAATCTCGGCGAGATCTAGTTAGAGAAAGAGAGAATTACAGAGTGCGCGAAATGAGAGAGTCAGACAACTAAAGACGGTCTAGAATGGTGCCAACTCGATGCTGTGCCCCAATGATCTGCACGCCGACGCTGCCCTCTTTGACGCGCAGTTACCCTAATGTCCTTTTTTAAAGTTGATTCTACTCTCTTTACCTCTTCGACCCATTGTTCAAGTCCGTGGTACATGGTCCCAGATGTTCTCGATGGGTCCAAGCGAATGTGAGGAGAGAAAAGAATCTTTCTTTGTTTTTTTTCATCTCTCTAATCCTGACCCCTTTCTGGAGGTTTGATAAGGTCTGATCAATATTCCATCCCCGTCTGATGCTTGAGTAAGAAGTTGTGACGAGACGTTGAGTCAGCGAAAATAAGGTTACAAAGCGAGAGACGATGATGACTCATGGCACCTGGCAGTTTCTTGTCCATAGAAGGTGGTTGATTTTCGGAAAAAGTATAATATTTATAATAATAATCATCTCATTATTCCGTGCTTGGCGAGAACTAACACTGTGTAAGTAACAATGTGTAAGAGGACTCTCCAGGTTTCAGTCGAGATGGTGTTTCTTGAAGGTTCGATAATTTGGAATAGTGAGACTTGTAGAAGGATTTGTCCACAAATCTACACTCGGCATCCGTTCGATCGAGGTTTAGCACTATATGTGAATTACAAAATCTTTTACCTTACTAAATTGTTTGCGAGAGTTCTGGTGTGTTCGAAGGGCGTCTAGTTAGCGGTTGAGCGGCAATTACATTTTCCAACGCCCTATTTCTGGCGATGAATTAAATAAATAATGTTAATTTATGTTTTAAACAATGAAATATAATAAATTTCATTTCTACCGTAACCCTTTCTAGATTTAGCAAAGGACAATATTATTTTTGAAATCGCGCCCTTTCGTGGTGTGTTCTCTGCGTAACAGCGGACTAGAAAATTGTGTTTTCGCTCTCTCGCGGTAACCCCGATTCTGCACGTGATTCGGGGCTATTTCAACCTTGTCTTCTTCGTATTCTTGCAGAAATCAATCGGCCCTATGTCCCAGCACCGTTTGCTGAACAAATTTTGACGAAAATTCGCAGATTCTCTCGAGTTTACCCAGTTTCGAAATAGCGCTGTCACGTGAAGTACTTGTTTACTAGCGCTGCTGGTTTCCGCTACTTCTCTCATGTGCTATTCTCCGCCCAGTGGATCTTTCGTCGATTGCCTGCGCTCGATTGGCAGCTAGCTAGTCTTTGGGCCCTCACTAAATCGTTCGCGCGCCGAATTCAAATTTGAATTGCTGACAGCTGATGCTGACTTCTCCGGCTCATTCCTGTCCTTGTTTCGCAATTTTTTCGTTTCATTTCGTATTCAGTTGTCCTGAAATGAATTATGAAATTCGATTCGATTGCAGAACTGGCCACGTAGACCGGCGGGTTGCTCCAACAACCGTTTTTCCTGTGAGAGTGTTCGTGAGAGTGCGGAGAGAGTGCCCTTAATCTGCCGAGCAACAAATCTACCCATCATCATCTACTACTACTGCTTCGTCGCGTCGAGAGAGTTTTCTGCCCGTGAGAGTTTCTGTGAGAGTGAAGTGAGAGATCACCCTTTCTACACGTCGTCGGATTAGATAAATCAGACAATCAGGTGGGCAGAGCAGTTCAAACTCCTGTTTTACCGAGGCCCCTAAAGTTGTACGTACAAATCTTCTTTATTCAAGTAGAATTTTGAATTCAGCCAGTGTGAAAACTCAGAAATGTTGTCCGGCTAGGTGATTTTCACAAGCTGATCAAAGATTGATGACGAAATGTGCGCGGCGCTCAAAGTGCTCATTACCTGTATGTGTCCAAATGATAAGACGATCAGCGGATATCACCCATAATGTCTAGTATTGCAGTCGAAATCATGGCGATGGTTCAACTTCCCTTTATCGAGGAGGCCAAGAAGCAGTTCAGCGAGGAGGGCAAATTCAACGTCGCCCTGCTCGACCGCGTCAGTCTTTTATCGATTAAATTATTGATTTATAAAATCGGTGAGAGTGTTTTGAAGTTGTGTGCACCGTCTAGGTGCAAAGTCCAGCCGTTCCATCGGTAGTCTGGAGCAGGAAAACACTCGGAGTGTTAAAATAAACCCCTATGCTCACGCACGAAACCCCATAAATTATACGAGCCAGAAAGCGGGACGGGGAATTGTTCTCGGCACGTCACATGGGCATTTGGATGTTTGCGAGTCAGAGAGCGAGAGGTGGAACACGCGCCACCGCGTAAAGCGGAGAATCAATTTCGCCACTCACGCGCTAAACTCACGAGACCACCTCTGAATGCATATCGAACACACTCCATTGGGGATGATTTATCTGTCTGATCTTGGACAAACGAAACATTGAAGCGCATGTGGGTGGTGAAAGGCTGACGACATCTGAGAAATTAAAATAAAGCCATTTTAGTAATTAATTAGGCTAATTGCAGGTGATCGCGGCGATGAACGTCGGAATGGGCGAGGAGCAGCGCCAGGCGAATCTACTGCTCATGGAGGTCAAGGAGAACCCCAATTCGTGGACCAAGGTGTGCAATCAATCAATAATCAGGAAGAGGAAGACGCAGTTGCCTTGCGAAGGGTTGGCTGTTGAAGAATAAAAACAATTCGACTCCTTCATTGTGTTTAATAAATCTGTGTGGAGTCTGCGTTTCGAGGGCAGGATATAATTGATTTGGATTTGAATATTTGGTGAAACCATAAATTGGCAGGTCGATGCTATCCTGGAGTACTCGGAGCAGGCGGAGAGCAAGTACTTCGCCCTCCAGATCCTCGAGGGAGTCATTCAGACCAGGTGTGATCATATGTTTCTCTACTATTTTGTTTGTGCTGCAGACATCCGTTTCCAATTGACGCACTGAAATTTTTGGTAAGTTATGGATCCGGTGAAACACATGTTCACCTGGTAGTTAAAAATGTAATGTACCAACTTCAAGCGAGTTGTATGTGTGGTTTCAGAGTTGTATATAACCACTTCATCCCTGAATTCTAATAAATTGGTAGTAGTATTTAAAATAATTAAATATAGCTCATCTAATTTGTGTCCCTTTCCAGATGGAAGACGCTTCCCCAAGTGCAGCGTGAGGGCATCAAGACCTTCATCGTCAATCTCGTGCTCCGTCTGAGTGAGAGCACGACGGCCGCAGCAAACAATGGCCTGCTGCTCCACAAGCTCAATCTCGTCCTCGTCCAGGTACTGTAGCGAGGATTTGCTATCGTGAACTGGAGAAAGGCGATTTATCAATCACGGTGACTTCACGAAGTTCACGCCCTTTGATGAGGCTGTGAAGCGGCAAGGGCGCGGGCGGAAGGAGTCGTTGCTCCATTGAGCGCTCGCCTTTATAGCCGGTTGTGGTCACTGTGTCTCGTGGCAACTAATTAGCTAGTGCTAATTAATGATAAAATATTTTAATTAATTATGTGTGTATATTGCAGATAGTGAAGCAGGACTGGCCGAAGAACTGGCCGACCTTCATCACGGACATTGTGGAGGCGAGCAAGAGCAGCGACTCCATCTGTGTCAACAACATGAACATCCTGCGTCTGCTTAGGTACGGTAGTATTGGGCGATCAATTAACGATTGGCTAATGACGATGCACTGTTTTCGGCACCATTCCGTAAATTTGGCTGAAAAAAAATTAATATAATCATGCTCCTGGAGCGACCTGCATATTTTGAGTTTCAACTTGCCTTCATTGGTAAATTGCTTCCTACTGTGATAATCGGCGATAATTGGATAAAAAATATGACGACGAAGAACGTGCAAAGTGTCAATGTGTGTGCTTTGCAGTGAGGAGGTATTCGACTTTGGGTCGCAGAACCTCACGCAGGCCAAGGAGCACCACCTGAAGCAGCAGTTCTGTGGCCAGTTCCAGGAGGTGTTCGACCTCTGCCTCGCCATCTTTGTCAGTTTTCCACTCTCTTTACCTTGTTTTAGTGTCTGAATTTATTCCTCTCCTTGCCGGACAACAATTTTCAATATATTTTAATGTTCATCGTCTGTTTATTTTCTGTGGCGCCTTGCGGGGGTGTATCAAAATAAATGGTTGCGTAGTGATGACGTAATCCGTTGTCGTCTGCAGGAGAAGTGCTACGACACTGCAATGGTGGAGGCGACGCTGCACACTCTGCATCGCTTCCTCTCGTGGATCCCCGTCGGATACGTCTTCGAGACGAACATTACTGAGCTGCTGGCCAACAATGTGAGGCAGTTATGAGTAGAGGCTGAAACTGTGATCACGCTGGTCTGCGAAAATTATTTAGTTTGAACATCAATAAAAATATTTTGCAATTTCTACACCTGATATGAATTCCAGTTGAAACTGTAATTGTGCTGGTTTGCTTGCACACTTTTGGAATGTCTCTCTTTTAATTAATTAATTATTTTGTTTGTAGTTCCTGCCCCTCGACATCTTCCGCTCGATTGCCCTCCAGTGTCTCACGGAGATTGCGCAGATCAACATCGGCCCCGACGACATCGAGTATCAGATGAAGCTGAAGAAGATGTTTGTGACGACGATGGCGGAGGTGAGAGAGAGGAGATGAAGGGAGAGCGGGGATTACACGAGCCGGGTTTGACAGGGGAAGGCACAGATTAAAAGATACCAGCAACTGACGGTCCTAACTGTCCTACCTGCTCTGCTCAAGATGGAAAAAGGGGTCTACCTTGTATTTGTGGTTTGATAAATGACAAAAAGTAGCCTACCACTTGGTTTTCAGTCGAAATTATCGCCCTAGCTTTCCTTTTAGCTCATTGTTGTTTAATCTGCCTGGAGATACACGAGATGGGTTTGGCAAGGGAACAGGGATGTGGTTGAGAAAATTGGAGAATTTGTTTGTTATTTGACGGTGGATGTATATAGATGCGCTGGATGCTAGGATCAATATTGTGTTGAACTGCAAAACAGACTAGTGATTACGTGGCGCAAAAAAATAATTGTTTACTCTACCGGGTGATTCCAGGGTGCAAGGTTCTTACATCACTTGAACTTTCCCTATTTTCCTGGACTTCCTTACTATTTACCATGCGTTTTTGGTGTTTCACGTATAATTCATTTCCCTTTGGTGTTATTAATTGCCATTAAATCTCCTGTGGTATATGTTATTCATGCTATTTACGAAGGCAAATGTGATAGGGGAAACAATAATTATTTTTACTCTAATAAATAATCGGTAAATATGAAGTGCGGTGTCGCGTAGTGCGACAAAGTTTTAAGAGGGGTAGATCCAACCATAGATGGGCAAGGGTTGTTGCTGGTAGGTCAAAAGCGGGAGTGTTGTGATAAAACCTGGTGATTTCGAGCAAAAAAGCGGCAGGGTCTGATCCAAAATCGTGATGGCTTGAACCGAAAGCGGACGGGCTTTTGGCTAAAAGCGGAAGGGTCCTGTTGATGGCTACACCCTAGCCCATGTATGGATCCACCAATAAATACAAGTATTTGTGTGTTTTCAGGTGCAACGTCTGCTGGGCGGTGTGGAGTGTCTCAATGCAGCCTACAAAGGCAGTGAGGACAAGGACCAGAAGTTCATCGCCAATCTCGCCCAGTTCCTCGTCTCCTTCCTCAAGGAGCACTCGGCACTCGTTGAGGTGGGTGGATGGGTGAAACCGGTTATGCATTGTCGATGAAACGCCGATTCACCATGCAACGCCAATGTTCACTGTTAATGTTTAGTGATTTTACTAACGTAAAAATAAAGAACGGTGCTGCATGTGGATTTGGCGTTTCAGCGGTATGATAAAGGAACATTCGTCGGATATGAGTTTGCTTTCGCACGGTTCGTGTATTCCGATCAATTATTCAATTGCAGTCACTCGGCAAGAACGAGGAGGTTCGCGAGGTGCACGCATACGCACTCAAGATGCTGCTCATGATCAGCGAGGTCGAGGAGACGGAGATCTTCAAGGTATACGGTGGACGGCATGGAGCGGCGATCGACTACTGATTTTATTTGTCTATCTCGAAATATTTGCGTGACTAATGCGTGCTATCGTCAGATCTGTCTCGACTACTGGAACTGGCTGACGGCTGAGCTGTTCCGTGCCTGTCCCTTCCCCGCGTCGACGGCCGGTGGCTCGCTCGGAGGATTCCTCGGAATGGGAGGACACTTTGGACAGGTACTGTAGCAGGGGGAAGTTATTACAAAATGGTTTATTATGCGAGGGTGCGGTAGGTGTTGTGCACAGATAATAATGACCTACTGATTGCAGTCGGCGTCCGCTGGTACACCCGAGGAGAGAAGAAAGCAGCTGTACGCGTGAGTTGATTGGGATTATTCTACGAGTTAGTTGAGCTTAAATTGTGTTATTAATTGTATCATATTCTCTGAATTGCAGTCCGTCGCTTTCCCGTCTTCGTCAAGTGATGATCTGCCGTATGGCCAAGCCGGAGGAGGTGCTGGTCGTCGAGAACGACCAAGGCGAGGTACTGTACCCGGGAAGCTAATGTATCGTAAACTGGTCGTTGAAAGTGTCAAAAGATGCATTGGTTGTGATGTCGCAAAATATTTTTTATTGTGAAATAAGGCGTATATCGCATCATTGCATGAGTTCTCTACGTATGAAGTGCTTGTCGTGAAACTTCAATCTCGTGCGAGTTATGGGTGGTGTTTTATCTTGCCTCTTTTTCACCCCGTCTTTGCAGGTGATCCGTGAGGTCTTCAAGGACACGGACTCGATCGCCCTCTACAAGAACATGAAGGTGCGGTGGATGTGGATGATTATCGATTTCACTCTCAAGATTTAATGTTTTTAGTGAACTAATTATCGATTGATGTGTAATTGTTGCCTGTGCCAATTTGATGTTTGCACAGGAGACGCTCGTGTACCTGACGCATCTCGACTACAAGGACACGGAGCTGAAGATGACGGAGAAGCTGGCGACACAGGTGAGGAGAGAGGCAATTGGGAATGTTCACACATCAACGCCCATTTGGAATCCGCAAAGCCCTGGAAGAAGCTGAGGAAATGAGAGCGTGTGCTAGTCAAAGGATGCTTTCATTGTAGGCGGCATATGATAATTGTATTGAAAATGAATTGAATATCATGTTAGAGAGAGAGCTTTAGCATTGGTATTTCTGAGGCATGTGAAACACAAAAAGGGCGGCTCTTGTGAAAGAAATACGGAAGTTTTGGATAATATTTTAAATGCACTCTGCAGGTGAATGGCAACGAGTTCTCGTGGAAGAATCTGAACACGCTGTGCTGGGCGGTCGGAGCCATCTCGGGCACGATGAGTGAGGAGGACGAGAAGAGATTCCTCGTTCTGGTGATTAGAGGTGAGATAAAGAGGGAGGCAGAGTATCAATTAGATGGAATATAATGCTGCCATCTTATTGTGGTTGGAGAAAAAAAGCAAATGTTGTAATTACGGTCTATTTTTAAATTGTGCTTAAACCTGGTGACTTGGGGTTACGGGCAGGTTTGATAATTCGGATATCCGAAGGATGTCGATATGATTAAACCCCCGTCTTTTGGATTATAAAACATCAAGTATTCTCGTGTGTTCAGATCTGCTTGGTCTGTGTGAGCAGAAGCGTGGCAAGGACAACAAGGCTGTGATCGCCTCCAACATCATGTACGTCGTCGGTCAGTACCCCCGCTTCCTCCGCGCCCACTGGAAGTTCCTCAAGACGGTAAGAGATTACTGTAGTTATTGATTGATTTTTTTGCTTATTGATTGTCTGGTTACTGTCATTCTCGCCGACAAGTTCTAACATAAAATTGTTGCACATCTTTTTCATCAGAAATTACCCGCTAGCGTTATTCAACTTGCTACGAGCTTCATGAAACCTGAACCTTGCAAGATGGTGAATTTTGGATGTTTATTATTCTATGCCGGCGATCTTATTATGCCAACCCAGCATAATTCAGTTTTGAGTTACTTGTGAGACACGAATGTGTCTGGTCCCTTTCTTCCCCTTCCAATCTCATGTCTTATCTCTTCAGGTTATCAACAAGTTGTTCGAGTTCATGCACGAGACTCACGAGGGAGTGCAGGACATGGCCTGTGACACCTTCATCAAGATCGCCATCAAGTGCAAGCGACACTTTGTCATTGTAAGTGGCATCCGGTATTATTGATTGAATTATGAAAGCGACGATGAACTTTCGACGTTATTGCGACATCATAAACTTTGTTGCCTGCTTGTATCATCAATTCACTTGGTTCTCCTCCTTGTGCACCTTCCACCTTTCCCTCTTTGCAGACTCAAATGGGCGAGTCGCAGCCATTCGTGGACGAGATGCTGTGCAATCTCTCCTCCATCATCTGCGATCTGTCGCCGCCGCAGGTCAGACTCCGCCCACTTTGATCTTTGATCTCTTGCTCCTGAAGATTGAGATTTTAATATTTTTCCAATTGCAGGTGCACGTGTTCTACGAGGCCGTCGGCACCATCATATCGGCGCAGACTGAGCCCAGCCTTCAGGTGTGCTTTGTTTGGATATTTAATGTTTCAAATTTCAGATGTGTTATTTATTCGTACACTAGACGGATATTGCATTTTCGGTAGTGATGGGCTTTGTGTTTTCTATATTTAGTTTTGAGCCCCATCGGTTTCCGATCTCATACTATTGGTGGGCTGTGACATCGTTAGAACGGAGTGTTTTGGTCGATATTGAGGAGTGAGAAGAGGTACGGTGTGCAATGCAGGCCCTTCTGGCAACCGAGCGAATGGTGCTCACGGGGCAATTGTGTGAGCAGAGCGGCGAGAGAGTGGCCGAGGAGAGAATGGTCAGAACGAGTTTGGATTATCGATTTGCACTCCCATTTTGGACTTTGTGGGGAAGAGGGTACTACGAAATGCACCATGAAAATATCTGATAGGGATATGCTTAGTCTTTTAATTGGGGCGTTTGGTTCAAGATAATTCAAGTAGTTAATTCAAATGGTCATTGTTTGCATGTTTTGCTGGAATTGTATGGTGAGGAAAATTCTATAAAAATATATTTATTTTTACGTAATTTGTGGTTTATTGCAGGAGGCGTTGATCGAAAAGCTGATGACACTGCCGAATTCTGTGTGGGACGAGATCATCCAGCAGGCAGAGACGAACATCGAGGCACTCAAGGACCAGGAGGTACGGTAGGGAGGAGATTACGGTAGATAGGGCCGCATGCTGGGCTTCCATGAGAAGTATGGGAAGTTTGCATACAATTTGAGCGTTCGGGGTGTGTGTTTTAGTCGTTTGGTAAGTTTCGAGTATTCTGAGATATTTGGAGGAAATTTTATTTAATAATGTATATTGCAGATCCTGCGCAACATGATCAACATCCTCAAGACGAACGTCGCTGCGTGCAAGGCCATCGGTGGGTTATTCATGACTATAGGTTAAAAGTAATCCTCATTTGGACTTACTGTTTCAAGATGTACAGGGTGCGTGAAAATGACTGGCACACTTTCGACTTTTCCCTACCCACCTTGTCGACCCATGAATATCTTCGTTCGTCTCAACGTTCCCAAGATAATCGCCTACCACGCCAACCGACGTTACCAGGGACACTGCACAGAAGTCGACCGTACGGGGAAAGAAGATCGGTAATCGAATTCACCGCAGGAGTTGCCAGAGGATCAACTGTAACCCCAAGCGAAGAATGCTCGAGATTGCTCGCAAACAGGGCATCACCGATCTCTTCGTTCGCATGATACTCAGGCCTGATGCAGCAACCATACAAGTACTACAAACTGCATGAATTGGGCGATCGTCGGATCAATGTCCAAAGAAAGAGATACCCTCTCCTTTTCGACCGGTGTCGCATTGATGCACATCTCACCACTTTCTTTGCTCATGAAAAGGTATTTACCCACGAGAGTAAGATCAATACTGGCAAGTTGAGTGGCTCGCCGGTCATACCTTGCATCCTGCATATGTGACCATGTGAGAGGGCTTCTGCTTCACCACCCCAGGCGTGAATACGAACAAGAACTACGCAATGTGTCGCCTACAGCCTGCAAGACTCTGGATAGCCTGATATCGATTCTTCTCCGAGCGCGGTACACTCTCGTCTATCACTACCAACGTAAACTGCCGATCGCCTACGAGAAGCGCCTCGGGCTTACACCAAAGCGAATGGTGGACACATCGAAATCCACTAGCATACTCTTGTTCCTAATGAATTGGATAAGTGATGCTGTGAAACTTGTTGCTCAAAACGCATTCTAAGGGAAGATATAGAAAAAAATTAGTCGATTTCCGATGGTGTAATTTTTTATTTTATAAAGTAATTTTGCCAGTAATTTTCACGCACTCCGTACTCAAGTTTCGCACTCATTCTAGCTGCTTAATGTTCATTCTGCCTCGAATCTATTTAATCGCTTGTCTGATCCATCTACCAGATTATCATTTCTTACAACAAGCTCATGAACGGTGAAAGCAAACTTTTTCTTTCTCAGGTATGCCGTTCGCCAGTCAGCTGACGCGTATCTACGATGCCCTCCTCTCTGTTTACAGAATCCACTCGCAGGATGTGAGCGAGGCTGTGAAGGAGCATGGAGAGGATGTACTCACGGTGAGAGAGAAAAAAAACATCGCGTAATTATGATGAAATAATGTGGGGAGGGGCTTAACCATACGTGGGTTTAAGAGAGAGACGATGTCCAGCCGATGAAAATATTTAATGTAAAATATAATTTTCGTTAGCAGGATGTCTTTTTTTTAAACTTTTGCTGATTCGATGTTTCACTACTTGATTATGGGAACAATGTCTTTCTAGTGAAGCCTTCACTGGCATCTAAAATCAACCATCTCCCTTTCAGAATCCGATCGTCCGTCAGATGCGCAACGTCAAGCGCGAGATTCTCGTGCTGCTGTCCACGTGGGTCGCGAAGGCGGACGATGATGACGTCAGTATTTAAAAAAAATAACATATATTTTGTTTCTTTCTTCTTGGTCGCGTCTGTTCGAAAATTCAACGCCGGGTGTATAAAGTGACAACGTTGAAACTCTGATGCGACCTGAAAAAAAGTTCCGTACTCGTATGTCTCGGAACCCCTCCCTCTTGTACAGACTGTGATGGACTCGTTCGTTCCTCCTCTGTTCGACTCGATTCTCTTCGACTACCAGAGGAATGTGTCTGCTGCGAGAGAACCGAAAGTGCTCTCCCTCCTCTCCATCATCATCACCAAGCTCAGAGTATGTTACTATTACAATTATTATTATTATTTGCACTTGATATTATATTTGTTACTCGTATTACGGAATTTGAAGTTTGTGAAGGAGTTGCATTCGCTGCAACAAACTAGTGGATTTGATGTGGCGTGCAGAATAAATAAACCTATTGCAAAATCATCTGGACAACTACGAGATGTGTGAAGTGAATAAATGATAAATATGTATGCCTTTGCAGGAGAAGATCGCTCCCGAGGTGCCGCGCATCCTTGAGGCCGTCTTCAACTGCACCCTGGAGATGATCAATAAGGTGAGCGAGTGGAGGGGATACGGTATGATTACGGTACCGTTCATGACTGGAAGTTGCTACAAGTAAATGATTTCTTGATTGTTTAGCTTCGCCACTGGGCATCTACTGAGCCTGCAATGTTAGTTAGGGCATTTGTGTAGTGCTTTTGCGACTAGGATTCACCGGGTGATCAATAATATTCCGTAAAATATATATTGTTGTTGCAGGACATGGAGGCGTACCCGGAACATCGCACGGGCTTCTTCCGTCTTCTCCTCTCCCTCTCCCAGTCGTGCTTCCCCGTCTTCCTCGCCCTTCCCGACGAGACCATGCAGTGAGTGGAGAATACGGTAGAAGGGCATACTATAGGGTGCACGAACTTCTTCGGATACTGCAACGAATTGGTGTCTTGGAACGATTAACTTGAAAAGTCATTTTAGCGTGATTGATTGCAGCAAACATCAAATGACTATAAGAGTAGGCTGAAACAAGGAACAGCGATTTCAGTCAATGGTCCATTCCTTCTCGCAGGTTCGTCATCGATGCAGTCGTGTGGGCGTTCCAGCACAGCATGCGCAACGTCGCCGAGATGGGTACGGTATCTGATCATTCTCGATCGACAACTGAATCATACTGTGCATACACCAAAAACGTTTGTTCCCGAATGTCCCAAATGATGTCTGGTTTTTATGGTTTTAGGGTGAAAAAAGCGAAAAAGATGCCTGATTTTCAATTTTTCAGGCGCTACCGCGCCTGGATGACTTGAAATGATGTCTGATTTTTCGAACTTTCATCTCAAAAATTCCAAAAGCTGTCTGCGTTTGTTCCCTGGAACGAACTTTTTGGTCTATGATACTGTGATATTCACAACGCGTTTTGCTTGCAGGTCTGGACATTCTGAAGGACATGCTTACGAAGGTTTCGATGCTGCCCGAGGAGCAAGCCCAGCCCTTCTACAAGAGGTACGGTGTATTGATGATTGCAGGTTACGATGGATGGTTGATATCGATTAGTATCCTTTTGAAAGTCAGCAAAGTATCGTGAGGCACTCTGTATTTTCGCTTTACAATGTGCTTATTTCTATGTGAACATGCCTTACTATATCTTGTGTGGTAACTAAATTCTGTCTCTTGCAGCCACTACGTGCAGCTGCTGCAGCACGTTCTCGCCGTCGTGGCTGACTCGAACCAGGTCCAGGTCGCAGGTACGGTAACCTATCGATCGATTGTCCTACTGTTGTTAGTGCATACTGTACCTGTACCATGTGCAGGCATGACGTACTTCGCTGAGATCATGTGTCTCATGTTCCGTGCTCTCGAGCAATCGATCACTGTTCCACTCAATCCCTCCAATCCGGGTCAGTCGAACATCGACTTCATCTCGGATCACATTGGAAACATCTTCGTCCAGCACTTCACCAATCTCTCCACGTACGTTTTCTTATATTATTTAATTATTTTTATAAAAAAACTAAACTGAAAAAAAACATGTCCAGGTGAGTAGGTGTCTCAGTAGAATTTTGTTTGCGTGATGAGAATATGGTGAACACTAAATGTAAATTTGGCGTTTCTCTTATTCGTCTTCAAACGTGCCGCTGGTTGTGATCAATATGTCAATTGTATCCCAAAATTACGTGTATTGTCATTATATTTTTTCACTTGGCCAATGTTTCGATTTTGTAATATCACGCGTTTCATGGGAAAATCGCATATTTCCGCGGTGCCCCTTGCACACTATTTTTGTGACCCCCTATTTTTAACAAGTGTTTCGATAGCCCTTGGTTAGGTGACCTCTAAAGTGGAGTAAGAGAGTCAGTAGATCACTCACCTCTCCAGGAGGTCACGTCAATTATCGGCGTTGAAGCACGCTTTTGCAAAATTAGCTCAGTTCAGAGAGGAGCTATCGACAAGGTTTCAACAGATGAAATGCTTGTTTTCATGCACTCTATTCGATGGATCATCGATATTAATGATTATTTTGAATCTGGCTGTCCTACGTTGGAAGTTGTCACCATATCATTTGCAGCACAGAGTTTTGAGTTCAGGTGAAAGAGCTGGACGAGAGCTTTCGAATGATATGCTGAACCCCACAATTTCGAGGGGACTTAAGAACAGAAAAGATCGAAAAACCGATTCCAACACCAAGGAAAGGTCTTTTCCGCGGGGTCAGAGAGACACGAGGGGAGAGGGAGGTTTGATCTACCCTCTCCCTCTCTTGGTTGCGTTGAATGGGGGCACTCACATCGGCCTTGGTGGCTCAGGTGGTAAGGCGTCCGCCTTATAGTCATTTCATTTTTGAGAATGCTTGAGTTCGACTACCACATCTTCCATTTTTTTTTTGCTGATTTCTCTGATTCTCTTACTACTGGAAGAAACTGCACCCTATATTAATTTTGCCGAATGTATTATCACTTCACTTCTTGTGTGGCATTTTTTATTGCTTCTGATCAAGTTCGTTTCTAAAAATAACGATTGCAAAAAATCAGTAAAAGAGAAATGGAAAATGTGGTAGTCGAACTCAAGCGTTCTAAAAAACCTTACCACCTGAGCCACCAAGGCCGATGTGAGTGCCCTCATTCAACGCAACCAAGAGAGGGAGAGGGTAGATCAAACCTCCCTCTCCCCTCGTGTCTCTCTGACCCCGCGGAAAAGACTTTTCCTTGGTGTCGGAATCGGTTTTTCGGCCTTTTCTGTTCTTAAGTCCCCTCGAAATTGTGGGGTTCAGCATATCATTCGAAAGCTCTCGTCGAGCTCTTTCAGCTCAAAACTCTGTGCTGCAAATGATATGGTGACAACTTCCAACGTAGGACAGCCAGATTCAAAATAATCATTAATATCGATGATCCATCGAATAGAGCGCGAGAAAACAAGCATTTCATCTGTTGAAACCTTGTCGATAGCTCCTCTCTGAATTTTGCAAAAGCGTGCTTCAACGCCGATAATTGACGTGACCTCCTGGAGAGGTGAGTGATCTACTGACTCTCTTACTCCAGTTTAGAGGTCACCTAACCAGGGGCTATCGAAAAACGTGCTAAAAATAGGGGGTCACAAAATTGATGTGCAAGCAGATCCTCAAATCTCCCATGAAACGCGTGATATTACTGTCTTGTATTCGTGGTTTTCAAGTTTAACGGATTCTCGGTATCACTTGAGTCATCAATCTTGGAGAGAATCGTTGATTCTCTCCAAAATTGATGACTCGAGATCAATCTGGCGCAAGATCTACTCCAAAATCCATGTTTCAAATTCCTCGCCGTTTCATATTCGCTAATAAAGATCCTCTCACACTCCCCACTCATTCGACGACCAAGACTGATCCATACACCGAAAACCTTTCAAGACTATCCGCATTTTAGAAGAAGCCTAATGAAGATACTGAAACTTTTCAATGTCTTCAGAACTCGAATTCGTTTTCCCCAGTGAACCCGAGTTGTTTTTTTATAAATTGTATACATCCGAGAAGAGCTCATCAGCCTGTAAAGAAACTACGAAGAATAAAGGATACTCTAATTTTGGGTCGGGAGAGTGATGGTCTTCTTGATAAAAGACTTGTATTTTAAAGCCTTTATAGACGATTAATTTCTGTATTTCAACACTAATTAAACCGAAATTTTTTACATTATAACAATATTGTTCATAATGAAGTGCATTTCAGTGACCAGGTGCGCGTGATCATCAAGGGATTCGTCTCCTTCAATAACAACATTGTCGCCATGAAGAACCACATCAGAGACTTCCTCGTCCAGCTCAAGGTACCGCAGATACGGAATACGGTAATTATCGATTTCTAAAAATATGTCCCTTCAGGAGCAATCTGGCGAGGACTCGTCGGATCTCTTCCTCGACGAGCGCGAGAAGGAGATTCAGGCAGCCCAGGTATGCTATTATCGATTGACGTTATGACTAGGTAAATACTATGAAGTACTGTATGTTTCCTATATGAAATGGCTTGAAAATATTTATTTTTTTGTTGTTGTTGGAAACATTGATCATAAACGTTAAAAAATATTGGGGATCTCGACGTGAGAGCAGTTGTAGTAGATCAGTAACGCGAATGTTTTCAGGCAAAGAAGATGATGATTCCCGGCATGGCGAACCCGAACGAGATCCTCGACGAGGACGAAATGCGCTGGTGAGTGGAGCAAGAGAGAGAGAGTGATTACGGTAGATGGAGAGATTATCGATTGATGCTGTGAAACGGGATCGATAATTTGATTGATCAATCGATGTTCTGTCTATTTATCGATGATGATTGCACGGTTTGGAACTGGTTTTGGATCGATGGTGGATTGAGGAATTTGGCGCTTCGAAGTTCCAAACGATGCCTTCTGCTTTCCCCCCTTTTTTTGTGCGTATTAGAAATTGTGGCGTGCGCGGATTCTCTGTCCCTCATTTGAAGTGTAACGACGGTCTCCTGTGTGGTTCGGTGCTTTGGCTAACTCTTCTCTATTTTGCTCGTATAGCAGCTATTCTTGAGGCGAACGCTGCTAAGATTTTGACATCGTGCTACAAAAATAATCGATTATCCGCATGTCCGTGCCCGTTTCTTACCGTAATGAGTTACCGTAATCTGTGTCTGCTCCTATCGCACCAACCAAACCAATTTCCTCTTTTTTTAAATCCGCATTCAGGCAGGACAATATGAGCGGTATCGCGCAAATTGCGATTAATATCGAATACGTTCCCTGAATATCGATTAGGTAAAGTCTATACCGTACCCTCCATTAATCGTATCAATCGTTATATTTTCAGATTCATCCAACCGCCCCAGCCCCGCCTCCTCTTCTCCTCGCCAAATAATGCGCAACCTCCGAGTTAACGTTGTAACTGATTTCTTCGCTATTTCTGTCTTTTTTCCTATTCCGACCTCTCGTTATCGATCGACTGATTACAGTACCTTCCTATTGTGTCTCCCCCTTTTCTCTCTCTCTCTCTCTCTCTCTCTCTCCTCACTTTCCCGTTGTTGTTCATTTGTTCTCTTTCCGTTGATCGATTAATCTCTTTCTCCTTTGACCACTGAGTCGTCTCTTTTTCTTCCTTCCATTCATTCAATCAATAATTGATGCCCTATCGTGTATTACCTACCCTTTCCCCCAGTTATCGCTCGATAGATCTCCCCCTACAACGAATTGTTGTGTGTGCATCCTTCCCCCCCTTTAGAAGATCCCTGCAGTATCCCGTATCGATTGCTTCTCACAGTTGCGGTCCTCACATGAAAATGCATACGGTAGCTCGGGTGCCAGCCCACCATTATTATTGCAGTTGATTTATTCTCAAATGTCGTGCGATCCGCGATTATCGATACATGCAAGATATCTCATCTCAATTTTATGCACTTTTCCTATGTTAATCCTCCCTCCAAACTATGATTCCTCATAACAGTTGCTTGTTACTTCCCTTATTATCTGATATGAAAATCATACGTGATTCCTATTGTCTGTATTTCCGATTTCGTTGTAGAAGTAAAGTGTTGACGAGAATTTGTTGATTTCACATGCAACTGTAAACGGTTGAAATCACAATGATCCATACTATCTGTCTATGATGGAAGACCGGGTGGCACTACCTCCTTTTACCGGACCAAGCAACCCGAGGTCTCTCGGGCTCGCTTTGAAAGCTTTCCTCCCCTGGGGGAAAGCAGT
Organism: Pristionchus fissidentatus; assembly: GCA_036245785.1. Classification (NCBI taxonomy): domain Eukaryota; kingdom Metazoa; phylum Nematoda; class Chromadorea; order Rhabditida; family Neodiplogasteridae; genus Pristionchus; species Pristionchus fissidentatus. Next base: position 7,491,687 of record BTSY01000001.1, read on the forward strand.
CTGCGGCACGGCATTCTACAGGGGGGTGAGGAAGCGAGATCAGTGAGAGAGTGCCTCTCGTCTGTTCTAACCGATTGAGCGAGAGACGGGAGGAAATGAGAGGGTTTGTGTGTTGGCATTTTGCCACACGTAGCAGGGCGAGACCGGGTTCCCACACGGAAATATTCAAAATTAATGGCGCCAAAACGCAGTGGTGGGGGACAGATCATCCCGACTTCTTCCCGTAAGAAGAAAACGACTAGACCAAACCGGAGGGAGCGAGAAAAGAAAACGGGGAGAGGATTTTGATCTTGTATAAGCGGCTGGGGGGATGTCAATTTATTGAATAACGTGTGAGAATGAAGATACACTATTTATTTATTTTCAATGCTAATCACTCTCAGGGTTAGTGATAGGTGACTGCTAGAAAAAGTTAGGATCCCACCTCGGGTTGCTCCGGTAAAGGGAGGTAGTGCCGACCGGTATGAAATAATTTTAGTTGTGTAATGCCATACTCATGCCTAGGGGCATAGGCATAGGGGTGGTCGAGACCGCCTTGCGTGTAGAAGACCTAGCACCTTTACCTTTACCTTTTACCTTTACTAATGTGCTTGTATGTATTTATCGTGACTGCAACATTCTACCAAGTTTCATCAAGCAGCTATAATTTGTTTTAGATAACCTTTCGTTGCGGTGAATCGGGGTGCGATTCATAGCTCTCCCGTGCTCCCTACGATGGAGAGAGGTCTTTTTAAATATTTTTTTATTTATTTCTAGCCTCGTCATTAGGGATGGCTTCGGAAGAAATGCCCTCTTCATTCTGCACACTATCTCCTCGGTCAGACCGGTGTGAGAGTGTGCGAAATGAAGAGAGTGATTTCTTGCGAAGCCATCCCTACTCGTAATTGCGATTTTCCCATTGAAAATATCTTTCTTAGGTCCCTTTTCGACTGCTCCGCGTCCGGAGTTCAAGATTGTGTCGGGAGGAGGCGGGCTGAGGCGACTGTTTGATGAAACGTGGGATGGGCGGGGCTGGCAGCCGATCGGAACAGGTAATTATGTCGAAATATCCAGTTGTTCTTAGTGTGCGTGAAACGCATATGAGCAGGGTGCAATAAAAAAATTTCAACGTTTGTTTGTGTTGTTTTTTTTTATTTAAATAAATAGCTAACAACATAAAGATAATACACTTGTTTTTTTTATTTAAATAAATAGCTAACAACATGAAGATAATACACTTGTTCGTGTTTTTTTTTATTTAAATAAATAAATAACAACATAAAGATAATACACTTTTGCAGCTGATGATACGGCGGAGAACAGGACTCCGCCCTTGAATGAGCCCCAAAAGGTGAGGACTAGAGTGTGGTTGATGCAAACTGATGTAGATGTAATTCAGCCTCAGCCACTCCCCTTTCTATGCTATGAAACTTGTCCAGGCATGTATGCATATCCATCCACCTTATCTTTACTGGTGTTTCTCAATGGGTATTGTGAAGAAGAAGAGACGAAACGCGGATGTGCCTACTTAATGGACATTTATTATGTCGTTTTCGCTCGATAATAAGATGAGTGCCTGGCAGTCCCATGTGTCGCCATCGATCGATAATTGTGTACACTCGGAATTCTGGCGAGTCTGTGCAAATTGAGCCAGACTGTTAGAGAGTACGAAAGCAGCATGTAAATGGGTGATGGCCTCACCACGAAGTTACATTTGGCATTTTGCCCAGAACTCAGCCGTATGTTCAGGTACAGTCGTCCGCTCGTCGCAAGACGCGCCTGTCGTGTTCGGATGACGAGGACGAGCACATGATCGTGTCGAGAGAAGCCGAATGGAGGGGAAGATGGAGGAAGAGGGAGTATACGGTAGATGAGGTCAGTTGGCGATAGCGATAAGATTATTCTATTAATTATTCGCGCATTCACCGTCAGTGGGCATCGTAATGGAAATAACCAAATCCGATCTTTTGAATGCCTTTTTGACGACGTTAGTGACGATGCCTGGGTGCGATAGGATACGGTATAATAATACGATAGAAGAGGAGAGTTGGCCATGATATAGTTGTGATGGCATACGGAGGAATAGTTGTAAAGTAGAGGATATGCTAGAGGGGACAAATATTAGACGGAACACAGTAATGTATAATTAATTTATTAATTATTCATGCGTTCAGAGTATATCGTAACGGTATTAGGCAAATCCGATCTTTAGAATATTCGCTCTTGGTGGCTGTGCGGTGGTTGTTTTTTTATGATAGTGCGGTGGTTATGGTCATTACACCATTACCAATACTCAGCTTGCTTACCTCATTTATCAACAATGGCTGTAGTTTATCACCATTATTTATCATTTTATCCCGACATAAAATGATAAATAATGTCGGGATAAATCTGTATCTGTATTTATCATTATTATTATTATTATTATTATTATTTAATGTAATTAAGGTTATTCGTGAGGAGGCCAGACTACATCAAGACGTGAAGAAGATTCAAGCTGAGGGATTGAAATGTGTTTTGGTCAGAGACTGCTACTTTATTGATTTTACTCTTAAACTATGAAAAGTGACTTTTTTAAAATTTCTCTCAAAGTCCTAAAATGTGGGTTTATATTTTGAAATGGTCTTAAAAATGCAAAACTGTTTGTAGGCTTAGTAGTTTTTAACGTGCCTGTCGGCATATGGTTAGTTGCGCCGATGATACCGTACTTTATGACAACACTCGATATGCAATTCTCCACAGGAAAAAAAACGGGAGATTCATCTACCCTTCCCCTTCATATATGCTACCGTAGCTTCATATTTCCGTGCAGGATCATCTTCGTCGGGAGAACTCTCGACTGCGAGAATGGGAGAGTATTTTGACGAGCGATGTCGAGAGGAAGAAGAAGAAGTTCATGAGGAAGTTCAACTTCGTACCATCCTTCCCGCAGGTGAGATATTACCGACGGGAAAAAATATTATGTTCTAGCTAGCGAGGATAGGCACGTCTGCATTCCGAAATTTGTTATGAGCTTCTTATTGGATGACTGTCAATAGAGTAGTTGTCATTAAGAGACATGTCATCAATAGAGCATCATTAAATTAATTAGCATTTTTAAATGTATATGAAGACAGTCAGTGTGCATGTAAGCGATTGGATCTTTTTTGTTGTAAATATTAGAAGAACAACAGCTTTTTTCAAGCGACGTCGATTTTCCAAGTATGTTCGATAGTAAAACACACCCAGCGTTAGCATAGGCGATGGTTCTACTGCAATAGTTCAGGACGAAGTTGCGCCCGCTGCCACTACTCCCGCTGTCGCAACCAGTGAAACTACAGACAGCGCGAATGAATCTCCCGTGAGTTACTGCAGTACTACCGTATACCACGACGCTGCTACCTGGGATTACGGTAGCAAACAATGTCTTGTCAGTTACGGTATCCAGCCTCGTATAGCATGATTATAGTAGCAAACTGTTTTATAAGTTACCGTTTGCTATCTCCCTTGTGCTACCGTATTTTTACGTTAGCGATCTGGCTCTGTTTAGATACCGTATACCTTCACAAGCATACTCTTCTTCAGGGTTACGGTAGTTATAATCGACATTTCAGGATGGCCCGGAGTCTGTAGATGTCGCTGAGAAGGGCCACCCGGCCCCGATGGAAGATCGATCGAACGAGGAGGAGGAAGAGGAAGTGGAAGTAGTGGAGATTGAGGAGGTAGATAATAGAATTATAAAATGATACGTTAATGAAATGAACTACTGGCGGTGTACTCTCTTTCTATACCTCGTCGTTTCTCTTGTATTTGACATGCTCTCGCAACCGTATCTGTTATTTAGGAGCGGAACTTATATCGAAAAATGTCCTGAGTCGAAAAAGTCTTAGAATTTTATGAGGAATAGATTGCTACCACTAATGAAGCCGAACGATGAAGTTTTCAAAAACCGGAAGTTCTCGTGACGTAATGCCCTGAGGCGTAGAAGCGATTTCGCAACTTTTTACGTTGGTCCACTCAGATAGTCTCAAATATGTTGATCCACTCAGATAGTCTCTTAAGTTACCGTACACTTCTAATTACCGTATGCTATCTCCTTTGTATTACCGTATTTCACGTTAGCTGGCTCTATTGAGCTTCCTATACCCTCACTACCGACTCTTCTTCATGGTTACGGCAGTTATAATCGATATTTTCATTTCAGGATGGTCCGGAATCTACAAATCTCACTTACAATGAGCCGGCCCCGATGGAAGATCGAACGAACGAGGAGGAGGAAGAGGGGGTGGAAGTGGAAATAGTGGAGATAGAGGACGTAGGGTTACGGTAGAAACAGTAGAGCAGAAAGGTACTGTAGAACGTCCCATGCCGACTGAGAACGTGGTTTCCCTATTTCGATCCTGGTTTGAATGAAATGGTTTCGATAAAGGTTCAGCAAGAGGGATTACGGTAGCAAACATGGTCTTGCCAGTTACGGTATCCAGCTTTGTTACTACAAGTAGTTCTTATGGAAACTTTCATTTTAGGATGGACCGGAATCACTTGGTGAGCAAGGCAGTCCGGCCCCTATGGAAGATCCCACGTACGAGGAGGATGAAGAGGAGGTGGAAGTAGTGGAGATGGATGAGGTGGATAGTAGATACCGTAAATCAAGACGCTGCTTTCTTTGATTACGATATCAAACAATTACTTATCAGTTACTTAGTTCAGCGTCGTACAGTATGATTATATAGTGGCAAATTCACTCATAAGTTACCATACACTTCTCATTTTTATTTCAGGATGGTCCGGAATCTACAAATCTCGCTGAGCAGGGCGGCCCGGCTCCGATGGAAGAGGTGGAGGAGGAGGTGGTGGAAGAGGAAGTGGTGGAGTGGGAGGAGGTAGACAATTGGGTTACGGTAGAATCAGTAGAGCAAAAGGGTTACTGTAAATTCTGTAGTACAGTGTAGAACTTCGCCAGAAATGATCATCCTTCTACACACTATTTGGTTGATCAGACCGATGAGTCCACACCAGTTTGAATGAATTGGATACGATAGGAGCTCAGCTAGAGGGATTACGGTAGCTCAAGTGTGGTCTTGAAATGGTACGGTATCGCAGATGCTCCTGATCGATTCCGCATCGCTCTCCGAAATCATCCAGCCGCGTGAGGCAATGGGAACAAGCGACGGTGCGACCACTGGCGACCAGCCTACCTTCTGAGGGACACCCCCTACAGTACCCCTCCCCGCTCAACGACGGAATACGGTAGATTAGAATTCAACCCCAGTATTAGAAGGCCTCCCCGTTAAATCTCGCAAACATGTGACCTTGAACGTTGTCCTCATAGGAGCAGATTTATCATTCCGAAAGTTGTTTTCTCTGCGAAGTAGTCCATCAGTAGACTTGCATTTTGGTAGTTGTCCTGGTTCCTCCTTTTTCGAAGTTTTAATGTTCATACTCCCCCACTAATGATATTCGATCGATGAATTCAGAATGTTGATGTCTGTTTTTTTCTTTTTACTTCTCTCATCCGATCGTTGTAGGTTGCTCAGCAAGCATTTATTTGTTATTGTTGACACATTGTTTTCGTTGTTGTGCTTTGATCTACCCTGATTTATCATCTTTTCGTGTCTCACCCACATCTCTCCCTCCCTCATTCGGTGCTGTCAATCGTTATGCGCTAAAATAAAATGTTATCGAAGAAGTGTGTGAATAGAATAGTGTGAATAGTCGAAAGAACTATTACTAAATACCTCGAATATTATCCGAGTTGGAGTCGAATCAGAGAATTTAAAAAAAAAATACAAATTCCAGTATACTCGACCATTGGGGTGGTATGCTATTGATTTGCATTAGTTTGAACTTTTGTAATCTTTTTACGATCTCAGATGAAAATAGAAGAGGATTGGGTCGAATCTTCTCCACCTTCTGGTGGAATTATCAAGGAAGAACCAATCGATTTCGATCTGAATTTCGAGTTGTCTCAAATGGGAGAAATGAAAAGAGAATTGATTTATGGAATGAAGGATGTGAAGATGGACGAGGAGGAGGAAATCAACGGTGGGTTTTCCAAATATTTTTAGAACGAAAACAATTCAAGTATAGTACATTTGCATTTCGAAATATAAAATACTACTCACAATGTCCTTGTCAGGAATCGCCTGTGCTTCGGACAACAACGATTTCGCTAACTCGTCGGAGGCCACAATTAATGTCACTGGGTAATTTCCTTTCTTTCTTTTTCTAAATATCATACAGCGTCTGCGGCAAAGAGTTCGTTTTTCGCTAGTGTAAGAACTTACTAATAATAAGATTATTGCAAATTTAAAATGATACGTGCATGAAATGGACTTCTGTACTCTCTCTCTATACCTCGGCGTGTCGCTCGCTTTGTCATGCTCTCTCGCAGCTATATCTGTTGTTTAGGAGCTGTACGTTTTTTTTTATTTTGGACAAGTTTTCGTGAATTTATAATAATAAGTGGATGAATTACTCGGTCTCGTGAGACTATGCGCATACACCAGATACATCCCACATGATTCCAAACCTACAGACAAGGGTTAGGGCGAGAGAGTGTGCAAAAGTGAAAGAGTGTCTCGATTTCACACGCTCTCTCACTCCAAACCCCTTTCTGTACGGTTGACCGGATGTGGAATGATGTAATCGACGTGCTCGACAAATATGGAAAGTAATCGACGTGCCCATAATCTCATTTGAATACATAAGTGGACCTAATCGATCGAATTCCGATGAGGATTTCTTACAGATTCACTCAGTTTGGCAGACTTCGACTTCACGCCCGAATTCATTCGCTCGACAGGCCATACAAAGTTAGCTCACTCCAAATTTCAAACCCTTTCCGCTCTCGAAATTAAGATTTAATAAAAAACTTAAATCGAGGTGAAATGTTAATTACCACGTTTTTCTTAATTCTAAAAAAACGATACATGTTTGGCGACACACTTGCAGTCTTTCTATGTACTGTTCAGCTACGAACCGGCGATTTACGGCATCTTTGCTGAAGAAATATCAAGTATTTATTTATTTATCGTACACCACAAGGGTGCGACAACATGTACATAAATGTGCGAGCAAAAGAGAAAATTATTAAGAAGGGGGTTCAAGGGAGCGGGAAGGGAGTGATATTGTCAACCACATGGGAATGAGAAGTGAGGGGAGGATCCTCGGAAGCGGTGGAGGGGCCGCTTATCCAATGTGTGACTACTTATTGGATCTCCGTGTGGTGAGAATATCGGGAAGATTCGTGAGGGGAAGGAGACCTATAGATTGGGAACAAGAACGACGCTAAAGTATTTAGTCGCTGTGGGCAACATCATTATGGCATGATGAGCATCACGGAACAAGTGTCCATTGCAGATGAATCATACAGCTGCTGGCGGTGATGGAGGAGAGGTCGATGCCTTCGTTGATCCCTCCGTTGATCCCTTGGCCCCCGTCGACGTTCACGCTGCTGCGAACGATGATAACGTCGAGGCTGCACTCCTCGCCATCTATGCCAAGGCGGGACACCAACCGGAGAAGCGGATTAGAGAGGTGAGGAGGAACGGCCAGTCTGTACAGATGATGGATACATTTGGTTTTCTGCTCGCATAATTCGGTGAGGGTGTGAGGCAAGTGATGGATTATGAATTAGATCAACGAGGAGAAGTGTGACAGGTAAAAATTGAAAAAAAGTAGGAATCAGGGCAGTTGCACGAAATTAAGCGATTGATTGTGAACTAACTAATTGTAAATCTGCAGACGCTGGAGACGAAGGAGCTGCGCACCTCGCACCCTGTCGATCTGGCTGATTTCTTCAGAAATCCCGAGGGAAACAGCAGTTCCATTGTAAGCATTATCACTTATTATTCATTCATTAGTTATTCCGTCAGTGTATCGCATACAGGAGAGTTAGCTTTGAATGGATAAACATAGGCATGTATGATTAAACCAAACCTTACGGTTGTTTGTTGTTCATTTTTGAAATTGTTTCTCAAGGGAAAATGAGGGTCTAGGTGTTCAGGAAAAAAGAAAGGGTAGTTGGGATGAAAATAGTTTATTTTTTGGGTCTAAAGAAATATTTTGCAGCCGTTGACTGCAGCTCAGCTGGAGAAGGCTCTTCGAAAGGAGCAGAGAACGCATCGGGAAGAGAGAAAAGAGGTTAGTATGCATATTTTATATATTTTATCGTCGCCCGATTGCGCAACGAGATAATGCATTAATCGTAAGTGAAAATAGTATATAATAAATCTCTATAGAAAAGGGGGTATGATAGATATATTTGTGGAATTTTCTTTGTTATTTCGAATGGGAATACAAAACAATATTACAGAAAACATGAATATCTACTTATACTGTAATATTATAGAAAATACAAAAACTAAAACTAAATGTTGAGATGTACCGTCGTCTCAACCTGTCCGTTCCTCCTGGTCGTCCTAATATTGAGAGGGAAGCACAGCTCAGAGAGCAACTATTGGCATTGGACGAGAAGGAGAGACTGGAGAAGCAAGAGGTAGTTTGACTGCTACATATTTTTTTTAGTTTATAAGTCGTTTATCAAGAGGCTATTCACTAGGAATCGAATGAGAATTCTGACAACGTTGAAAAGACTAGGTTCATGTTAGGTTGATTTTCTTTTTACATGTTAGATTGATTTTCTCTGAAGAACGAATTATGACGAATGGTTTTCGGAGTCTCGTGTCGATGAATAAGTTTATATATTCGTATACAAAATTTTGCACGTCAGTCACGGTGCAATCGGGTGAATTTCGAGCAAAAGTGTTAAATAATATCCCTTAATAATGATATTTTGCAGAAAGAAGCAGCTGCTATGAGGGCGATCGTCGAGCAAGGAATGGACGGAGAAGATCGAATCGATGTCAGACATCTCTACGAAGGAGTAGTGAAGGAGGAATAATTACCCGGCTTTTTATATTTAGGTTCTGATATTTGTTGGACTGATTTTTATTTGTATCTCTTCTTTTCTCCTCCGCTTATTCGCTTTGATCTTCTTCTTTGTTGATTATGTCCTATTGACGATCGGCTTGGAGAACGCTTACCACGTTTTATATTTAACAATTTTGTACTGCATACTGGTATCTAGATAGCTCACGATGGTTTAAATGATCCTGTCAAAACATTCTGAATTATCCTATATATGAAATTTCTCACTGGTAGTAAATATATTCGTGAAAAAAATAAAAAATGCTTAATACAGTAACTTGCTTAGATACACTTCGAAAAAAACTGCCGTTTGTGAATTTTGCAATAAGAAGATACCATCCATACCATTTGTCCCAGCTATGATAAATGTACTCATCTTATTTGTATCTTCTTGATTATTCCAGAGGTTCTCATTTGATCCTTCGCTATCTGTTTTTTTTAATTTATAAAAAAGGTTGAGTTTGTAGTATTTAGATGAAAGCAGAGGATGATTGGGTCGAATCTTCCCCTCCTCCTGGTCAAATCATAAAGGAAGAACCAATCGATTTCGATCTGAATTTCGAGTTGTCCCAAATTGGAGAAATGAGGAGAGAATTGATTGATGGAATGAAGGATGTGAAGAAGGAAGAAGAGGAGCAAATCAATTGTGGGTGCAGTTCGAGACATTTCCCGCACTACTAAAATTCGTTCACCGAAAATATTGATAAGGTTAATTTCCCCTATCAGCAGAAAATTATGCTCACTAATTTGATGTTAAACGTCAGGTATCTCTGGTGATTTGGGCAGTGGATATTTCGATGGAACAGCTCCAATTGATGCAAAAATCGAGTAATTTAGATTTTTCTTTTAAAAATATTAATTATTATACATAAATGTATTTGTGAAGTGATATTTTGCGGGTCTCCCTTATAAGTATTTGATTGTTTCAGTGTGTCCAGCAGCTGCAGCAAGCAGACTCCGCCCCCTTCTTCAGCTAAACGATCCTACGACTGCAGCGTCTGCGGCAAAAGGTAATTTTTCTCATCCAATCTAGCTGTAAATTGATACATATTTGAACAGATATGGCTTAAATTTTATGATTAATGTAATTTTTCACAGTTTCCCACGGTTCGGAATGCTCAGAAACCACACGCGTCCCATTCTACCTCAAGGCCATTTCAGGTATTCATAGTTCCGTACAATATTTACCCTCTCTTTGAAACGGACGTACTAGTGGGCATCGAAGAAGTTCCTATTTTCAGTTTTATGTGTTGTTAATATTAGCTGATTAATTAATTACAGTGTGACCTCTGTGAGAAAGCCTTTAAATCTGATGAAAATCTAACGCATCACATGGACACTCACAATGAGGAAAAGTTACACGAGTGTGAAGTTTGCAGAAAGAAGTTTAAAGCTGCCTGTTATCTGAAGAGCCACAAAAAGGTTAGCTGAAAAATATTTTTATAGGGCCGGAGAATGGCCACTCAGTTTGTAGCCATTGTAGACCATTGTGATTAACATATGTTGACTGCAATTTTAATTTCATAATTGCTGAGGTGATCAGAAAGTGATGCAATCAGTTATCGGTATTAAATTGGACCTATTTCCTAGCATCACTCCTAACTGAGCTGTCTTTTCTCGCTGATATCATATAGGACGAGTGTTTGTGAATTTATAGTACCACGCTTTTATTATTTAACAATTGGGTGCTGCAGACTGTGTATCTAAATAGCTCACGATGATTTAGGTGATCCTGACAAAACAGTCTAAACCTTCTAAATTATGTATGTTATCTATGACTGGAGAATTTCACAGTGGTAGTAAATATATTCATGAAAAAATAGGAAAGATAATTACGAAGCATAATTCATTAATTTGTTCAGATACACTTCGAAAAAACTGCAGTGTGTGAAGTTTGCAATAAGAAGTTTTCGAGAACGGATAATCTGAATCAACACAAAAAGGTGATGTTACAGAAGTATAATTTTTACATTTTTGTCAACTTTCAGGTGCACGAAAAGAAGAAGTAGATTGGAGAAGAATCGGTAGGCAATATTGTCTGTTTTTTTATTATTGATTTTTCTTTTCATACCATTCATACCATTTGTCCCAACTATGATAAATGTGCTTATCTTCTTGATTATTCCAGAGGTTCTCCTTTGATCCTTAGTTAGCTGTGTTTTTTTAAAAATTTATAAAAACAAAGGTTGAGTTTGCTTACATGAAAGTGGAGGAGGATTGGGTCGAATCTTCCCCACTTTCTGGTGGAATTATTAAAGAAGAACCGATCGATTTCGATCAGAATTTCGATTTGTGGAGAAATGAAGAGAGAATTGATTGATGGAATGAAGGATGTGAAGAAAGAAGAGGAGGAGGAAATCAATGGTGGGTGTAGTTCGATACATTCCCCGCAGTGCTAAAATTCGCTCACCGCAAATATTGATAATGCTAATTTCCCCTATCAGAAGAAAATTATGCTCACTAATTTGATGTTAAACGTGTTAAACGTTACAAACTAGCAGGGTGTGTTGAGGTTAAACTACGTTATGGTAGGGTGCGCACTACGTTTTCAAAGTATGGTTCAGGGGGCATTCAGTTTCCGGGCACATTTCGGCCCGGGGGGAGCTTTGCAGCCGGCTCAAAGTTCGGTCCAGGGGGAGTTCGGCAGCCGGCTCCAAGTTCGGCCCAGGGGAAGCTCGGTAACTCGCTCCAAGTTCGGTCCAGGGGAAGCAAGATAGCCGGCTCCAAGTTCGGTCCAGGGGGAGCAAGTTAGGCGACTCCAAGTTCGGACCAGGGGGAGCAAGATAGCCGGTTCCAAGTTCGTTCCAGGGGGAGCTCGGTAGCCGTCTCCAAGTTCGGTCCAGGGGAGCTCGATAGCCGGCTCCAAGTTCTGCCCAGGGGGAGCTCGGGAGTCGGCTCCATGTTACATTATGTTGGAGAGTGTTAATCGCTACAAAGAGTACTGGCTTCTTCCGTTGCAAAAGGCTCGTGAGGCTGAGAGCGATCGAAAAAAGTTGCCACGAAGTGGCGTAGTGGCAACTTTTTTCGATCGCTCTCAGCCTCACGAGCTTTTCACAACGGAAACGCAAGATACAGTGTGTTCAGAACGTGTGCGAACACGTTCCGACACGTTTCTGACGTCGCAAAACACATTTCCTGTGATCCCCGACACTCATCGGTGCGTTTGGAGAAAGTTCGAAAATGTCGATTTTTCAAGTTAAAACTCGGCAAAACAGGTGAAAACGTGTTTCACGGTACTCAAAAACGTGTTAGAACGGTTTCTGGCACTTGCGAAAAATGCGGCAAAAGGTTTGCCCGCGGCGGGGGTCGAACCTGGGGGTCTCGGATTCAAAGTTTGGCTCGTAACCCACTTGGCTATGGATTTCGTTAATTAAATGTTGTAAAATTTGAAAGGTATTCTGGTCGGGAATCATATGCAAAAGGATTTGGGAAGATAGCGCGATTTTGAAGCGAAATATAAGGAAAATGCGAAAAACGTGACCGCCGGACGGACAGACAGACAGACGTTCTGAAATAATAGTCTTTAGGAATGTTTTCAGAACAATAACATTGGAAATATCGATTTAGTAAAGTTGCACTTCAGGAATCGCCCGTGCTTCGGACAACAACGATTTCGCTTGTTACAGATTCATTCAGTTTGGCAGACTTCGAATTCATGCCCGAATTCATTCGCTCGACAGGCCATACAAAAATCCACTTCATGGTAGAGACCGTATTTCAATTCCTCCCTTGAAGGTTAGGTTTTTGAAGGCCTCCCATTTACTTTGAGATCATACAACCATTTCCTTAGAATTCGATTAGATTTACTTTCGATATGTGTGCATTATAGTTGTGTGTAGAAGCGTGATAGTTTTTCTCTAGAAGCACCTGTAGAAGCGTGATAGTTTTTCTCTAGAAGCATTGCTCTTTTACTGCTGCTCTAAGTTGACCAGTGTGGACCTGTATTAGATGCGAATTGCTGACGAATTGTCCGTAAATAGAAGTTAGTTCGCAAATGTTCCGTATGTGTGTGCTAAGTAGTCGTATTGTCCCTTTCACATGGGAGACAGCTCGTAATATCTGCTACTTTATCATAAGCTCTCCATAAATGTGTCACAACTCTGTTTCTTTAAATGGCTATAATTTCGTTATCTCACTAGTTTTGGTTTTACTCGGAAGATCAATAAAGTGTTCTCGTAGGAGCTTATTTTATTTGACGTGGCTGATATTGAGGTTCTTGCCCTCCTGCCAAAGTACCTCGATATATTCAAATAGGAAAATTAATGTCAATTTCAGCAACGAAATGGGTAAAGCTCGGAAGGAAAGAGAAGAAGGTTGGAACGTTTAACTAATAAAAACAGATGGATAGCATGTGTGATTTGGTGAAGTAACCATTGGTGGAGTACAGTATTCCACCAATGCTTACTTCACCCTCATTCGTGCTATAAAATGATACCCTTTCAGAATTGCGTCGGGACTTAGAGGCAGCTATTGCCAGTGGGAATGAGAAGAAAGAAATGAAGTTACGAATGGACTTGGGACAAATGATGGGAGATAGAGGAAAATGGAATGAGGCTATCGAGCAGTTCACTAAAGGTAGTCATTGTAATTTACATTTAAAAAAAATTAAATAAACACTGTTTAGAAAATGAATAAATAAGATATCTACGAATAAATTCAGTACTGTCTCTGATGAATGAAAATACGTCGAATCGACTGGCAACACTCATGAAACTTGTTCAGTGGAATGCAGAAAACGGTGAGATTTTTTTTTAAATTTAAAACAAATTTAATTATGGTTTTATTTTGCTGCACATATGGGCTAGGGTGTTGCCAACAACAGTATCTTCCCGCTCTTGCCATAAACTCATCCGATTTATGTTCAAGGCGTTGGATAACATAGACCCTCCCGCTTTTTGCTAAAAATTCGCCAGGCTTTTTTTCTTCAACTCTCCCGCTTTCGGACTTCCAGCAACAATCTTTGGTGATCGATGATTTGGCTGGATTGATAATTAAAGACTAAACCACATACAGGATTGATTCACAAAAATATCGATAACTTATGCAGGCAATCATGCCGAGACGATGCGTTATCTCGCTCAGTATGCAGTAAAGGCTGCGAATAACGTCAGTTTGTAATAGTTTTTTTAGTAAAAAAACCACTTTATACGATAAATATTGCAGCCTCAAGTGTGTGAGTACACTGCTGCATGGTCTTTACTGACGCTGTATCGATCAACGAACAATCGAGATTTGTTGATTGTGGTTAGTCCGTCGTTGTAACGTAAACCATAATCTGGATGTATACTAGTGTTGGTCAAATCGGTTCCTGCTCTCTTCATTTCACACATTCTCTGCGCTAGGCGGCGGGCGAGAGAGTGTGTGAAATGAAGAGAGCAGGAACCGATTTGATCAACCCTAATGTGTAGCTTAACACGCATGCAACTCCTTCTCTCACTCATACTTCGTTTCAGGCCAAAGTGCGCGCACAAAATTCGATGAATATTCTCCAGGACCAACGAAAGACGATTGTAGTAAAACTGGGTAATGCGAAGATGAGGGAGGAGAGGAAATCGATGAATGACAGAGAGGTGAGTCTATTTTGGCATTTCGGGGAGGGGTCATCTATAATAACATACGCTGAGTCAATGTTTTAAAGATTTTCAATTCGCCGACCTCCGAATTTCATGCACAAGTTTTAAGTTTTGCTAGATTTGTGCATAGGTCGAAATGGTGGGCATGAAAATACCTAAATGTGAAATATTCTTACTAGGGTGTGCAAAAGGGCTCGATCATTCGTTGAACTACCCCCTCATTGTCGGTGACAATGGCAGTCGGTGACTGTTCGCGACTTTTAGCGGTCTATTTGTCATTTTATAAAAATATACATTAATATGAGAGGAATCGCGAGAGACTCGACCATGGCCAGGACGTAGAAATTCATGATTTTTAATTTGGCTGAAAATTTTTTCTAATGTATTTCAACACCTCCTCTATCGATTGGCGTTGACAGAATTTTAAGAAAAAATTTCGCAATCGCGTGAAACATATCCAAACCTGGAGTCTTCGGATTTTTCCGCCGAGAGGTCAAAATTCGAGAAATCATAACTCGGTACAAAATAAAGGTAGGAAATTGCGGTTTTGTTTGTTAGATAGAGAAAAGACTCGACTACAGCCACAACTGTCCCAACTCATTCCTGGCTGATGCAGTGGAGAGAAGCGGTCGGTTTCACAAAATATGTTATAAATCGCTTTAAAATTAAAACTATTCTTAGGTTCTTTGTTTGTTCGAATGTGCAGCTTGGTTGCTCACTATAACCCAGAAGTCGGCCAAATTGCGTCTTGCGTGGCATTTGGGCGCTGCTGAACTTTTTTTTCGAAAAAAACATTTTTTATGCGGCATGTCCAAACGCTGCTATTTGCGTCATAAATATTCATAAATAATCTAAAAACACCATTAAAGTTGTTTTAGGAAGCTTTTGAAGCGAACTTTTTGAGAGAAAAAAATTCGAAAATTTTTAGAGCTGAATTTCACTTTTGAAGAAACTGTACTTAACAAGGTCTTATTGTGTGTTAATGTGGTCATAATCATTAAAGATGCTGCTCGGGCGAGGATTTGTGCAGATACATGCAGATACTAAAATGGTTATCGCTTTTCCAACACTCTTCGTTTCATATTTTACACCGCTCTCCATACAATGTAAACTTCCTTAGAATTTCCCTCATCATGCTAAGAGCAGTCGGAAAATTAAAAGTACGTCTCTATCTCTTCATCATGGGCACCTACAACAACTAAGATTTCCAATATTTGTCTGAAAGCGCGTGATCTGCCTTCTCAAAGAGCAAATACCGTATTTTTCGAAAATACATCCACTTTTTCACACATATCTCAGAAATCGTGATCTCTACCGAATCCTGACGCAGGGCAAATTGTTCGGAGAACATCATTGATTGAATCATTTTGTTGTTGTTAGTATACAAACCTATGGATGATTTGACGTCATAAAAAATCGAATACTAAAAATTGCTCAAATTTCAGAACAAAAAAAATAATTCTGAGGATTTCTGATACGTTTCGAGCGAAATATTGCCCACATTCATTTTCATATACCTAAAGAAGAACTATGAAACTAATAAATTAATCGTATGAAAAAAATTTTTTTTTGAAAAATACCATGAACCCGGGTTCATGGTCCAAAAAATATTTTTCATCATGAACCCGGGTTCATGGAATTTTTCAAAAAAAAATTTTTTTTCATACGATTAAGTAATTAGTCACATAGTTCTTCTTTAGGTATATGAAAATGAATGTGGGCAATATTTCGCTCGAAACGTATCAGAAATCCTCAAAAGTGAAATTCAGCTCTAAAAATTTTCGAATTTTTTTCTCTCAAAAAGTTCGCTTCAAAAGCTTCCTAAAACAACTTTAATGGTGTTTTTAGATTATTTATGAATATTTATGCCGCATATAGCAGCGTTTGGACATGCCGCATAAAAAATGTTTTTTTCGAAAAAAAAGTTCAGCAGCGCCCAAATGCCACGCAAGACGCAATTTGGCCGACTTCTGGGTTATAGTGAGCAACCAAGCTGCACATTCGAACAAACAAAGAACCTAAGAATAGTTTTAATTTTAAAGCGATTTATAACATATTTTGTGAAACCGACCGCTTCTCTCCACTGCATCAGCCAGGAATGAGTTGGGACAGTTGTGGCTGTAGTCGAGTCTTTTCTCTATCTAACAAACAAAACCGCAATTTCCTACCTTTATTTTGTACCGAGTTATGATTTCTCGAATTTTGACCTCTCGGCGGAAAAATCCGAAGACTCCAGGTTTGGATATGTTTCACGCGATTGCGAAATTTTTTCTTAAAATTCTGTCAACGCCAATCGATAGAGGAGGTGTTGAAATACATTAGAAAAAATTTTCAGCCAAATTAAAAATCATGAATTTCTACGTCCTGGCCATGGCCGAAGTGGTCGAGTCTCTCGTGATTCCTCTCATATAGAGAAAAAATGCGCGCTCGCAATTAATATTTTTATAATGACGAGAATCTATGGATAAGTTGACTGCCAAACAATCGTCGAAACGCAATTTAGCACACCCTAATTCTGACTACTTTGCGGACTCCCCACTTCATATCGATTATTTATCGCAACTTTTACCGTAATCTTAGACATTTTCAGTATGATCTCGTTTTGTTGCTGGCTGATATCCACGGATTTCTCGGAGAACGCAAAGAAGCCGAAGAAAGTCTTCAGGTTGGTGTTACAAGTTTACAAAAACGTGTTTAAAATAATAAAGTGTCGCTTATAAGCATGGAAATGACTAATTTCAGTCAGCACTGACTATGGGAGCGTCCGAATTCGACATTAAGTCTATCGAATACGACTTTCAGTGGAGGTATGCATTCTTTTTTGTCCGAGATGATCAATGTGGAATTTACTGCAATCTTTTAGTTGATTAATGCCTTCTCACGAATGAAATTCCATTTTCAATTTACTATTGACTATTTTTTGAGAAAGAATTTTACAATTAAGTAATGTATTGTGCTAAATTGCAGTGACAAATTGGTGGTGGCTGAGAGGATGACCCAACTAGCGGAAAATAATATAGAGCGAATGGAGGCAGGAGTCAATACTGCGAAAGTGAGTTAGGAATAGTGAAATATCAGATGAATATTATCAGCTAAGGAATGATCAAACTAGGATAAAGCACGCAAAAATCTCATTTTCTTTTTAAAGTTAAAACAAAATCAAATTTACCATAAAATTATTTGGCAGGCTCTCTTGGATCGTGAATCTTTAGACGGAGCGATCACGTCGCTTTACAATGTCTTCCCGCTGATAAAGAATGAGTGAGCGATAACATATTATTCAAAATTACAAACTGCCTTAAATTATATGTTTAATGTTGTACGCATTTTATTGTGCAAATAACGTTACAAACTTTTTATTTAGAGAAGATGAGAAGGCGGAAGAGATGAAATTGCGAAAGGAATGGGAGCGACTGGCTGTTCACGGTATGTCCTGTAAAGGTAAAAATGTTGGGGTGTTCCAAGTCAAGTGCTTTACGATAGCAAGCTATTACACTAGGAAAGCCAGTAACCTACTGCGACGTGGGGTTACGAAACCCAAGCAAGGCATCGAGAACATGCTTTCGCTATCACAGTTGCTACCATTTTTTATCGACAAGAGAGGCTTAGTTGGCCTCTGCGGGGATCGAACTCATGACCCTTCGAGTGACTGGCGGTTGTTTTTCTACTAATTCATTAACATCCATATTAATTTAAAACAAAAAAGCGTTCAGCTTGGAGGAAACGTGCAGAGAAGAACGAGAATACTAAGGAGAACGAGGGACATGAGTGAGGATGGTCTTTGATCTTCCCAACTGCCCAATACCTTTTTAGGCCTGAGAAAGTCTTGTTGGGAAATTTGAACGTGGAGGAAATGGACGAGGAAGAGGTAAGAGCACGGTGAGAATACGGTAAGAATGTTTTGATCAGGAACTGTATTATATAAAATATGTTGTAGAGAGTGAAACTAGACTTATTTTCAATCAGAGACTTTTGGCGTGATGAACGATTGATTGATTGTGTGTGTTAGTGTTGTAGGTGTATTTCGAGTTGTGTGTGTTTTAAAAAAATTTTCTATGTAGTGATTATCCAATTGCAGCCACTAGCTTTGATGGAGCAGATGGATGATGACGTCATTCTCAACAAGTTTAGAGGTTAGTTAGAGAGCTTCGTCGACACTGGAAAAAAATGTAAAAACAATATAAAGATAACATATGCTTATGCTTTATCACCAACATTCGCGTGCAGGAATTAAGGAATATTTGTCGATAGTATGGTCTTTTCGATCTTTTTTCGGCAAGATCTAATCGATAATTACTTTTATTTCTCAGACGAAGCACGCTCAAAATCACGCAAGATCAACAAGGATACGACATATGAAGTTAGAGTTTATCTTACATAATTTATGATTTTCGGGTGTGCGAAAGTATTTGATTAATGACGAATTTTACGTATTGTATTTAAAAAGGTAGAAGTATTCCCATCTTCAGCATGTTTTACATGCGCGGAATATTGCGCTTTCCAGTGGCACGCTTTAAAAATAAACACATATTGAGATATTGTATTGCAGCGAAATCATTACGGAGATTCGCTGCTGATTCTGGCGGTTCGTAGAGGAAATCTTACTGAAGTGGAGAGACTCATTGATGAGGTGAGTTTCGAAGTTGGCAGAATCACACGGGGTACTGTACTTCCAGGGACACAAATTGAACTATGCGAATACAGGTGGATGGACGGCACTGAGCGAGGTACGGTATATATTCTGAAAAAATACGGTAAATTTTCTAAATTATTTTTTGTAAAGGAATTGAGGAGATGATGTGAGAGAGTAAATCGCAGATTGTTGTAGGCAGTCTCCTTGGAACGACTCGATTTGGTCTGCTGCCTATTGGGCTATGGAGCCAATCCGAACGCCGCCTCCAAAGAGGGATGGGCAAGGAGAAACGTATGTCTATTACTCACCTCCTCTTAGTTGTTCAGCAGGATCAATATTAATATTTTATTTAAATAAAATCTAAATGACGTACTTGTAGTTCGGAGGCGGCATCACTCCTCTCCACGATTCCTGTTATTCCGGAAGCGTCCGAATCGCTTTGAAGCTGATCAAGTATTTTTTCTTGGCATGATTTTGAAAATTCGTTCGTGTGAGTGAGCGCGGAAAGGGCTGGATTTCTTTAAAAATAATTGAGCATGATTTTAAATTTTATTAAAGAACATCCCAATACTGATCGAGATGTCATCTTACGTTAATAGGTTAATTATCAGTATGTGCACATTGCAACGAAAAGACATTATTGGTATGCTGGCCCGAGGGAAACAATTTGTTTTCTCCTACAGTTCTGGTGCTGACGTCACGATTGCTAATGAAGATGGATGGAGAGCCGCCGACTTTCTCAAGCTGTACATTGAGAAGTTCGCACATTTAAGTCTTTCGAACGGGGGTTTTGGCTCGTTAATAGATAAAATTCATTAACGTTAATTAATTAAATAATTAAAATTCTAAAATATTTGAACTCATCACTATGATCGCAAAACATCACGAAGATGCGGCCTTTTTTGCACGAGTAACTTTTCGTCATCCCCTATTTCGCTCGGTAATTACAGAGAATCATCGAAGATTCTGGATGAGGAACATCCTAAAGAGTGCAATGATCTGCTGACCGCCCTCAAGGACGAGGAGAAAATTGGTACTTCAACACTTTTTAAAAAAAAAATATACGCGTTTTTATAAAGATGGCTTGGGAAAAGCGGTTTTTAAAAGTAAATTACTAGTTCACAATAATATTTACATTTGCAGCAGGATTTGTGCGTACTGTAGATCCGGAGTTCCCACGTAAGGGAAAGTTATGGATAGGAAAGAAGGAAGAGGAGAATCTAGGCAGAGGAAAGAGAAAGAGCTTTCCCCCTCTCGTTAAGGTTAGAGATTTTATTTTTGAATCATCGTGTTGTCATATTTTTATTTAAATGCATTATTTTGTGGCAGAGTGAAGAAGATTGTGGAAGATTCGTGATGAAATTGAAAGAGAAGAAGAGAGGAGATACTGTAGAGAATAATCGAAGAAGGGATGAAAGGAGGATGATGGAGGAGGAGGTCATCGAATCTAAGCTTTTAATTAGGGGAGGGAGTTATTCATTCAATAATTACTTATTATAGGAACTCGCTGGCCCTTCCGTGAAGCGAAGGAATAGCAGAGGTTTGTTTTTTTATTGTACTTTATAAATAATAGTACTTTTCAGGTGTATCAGTGGAAATGTCAGGAGAAGAAAGAATGGAAGATACGAGCGATGAGGGAAATTCGTTCGCTCCCCAGTTGAAGAAGATTGCTGATGAGAAGAAATCACAGGGGGAAGGGAGGTGAGAGAGGAAAGGGAGGGAGCGAATGCAAAACAGTAGGAGAAGGTCAATGTAAACAGGGTTTTATTTTTAACAAAATTGGATATGCAATGCGTAAATCATACTTTTAATGGGAAAATATTTACTTATAGTGATATCTGCTTTTGATTTGACGTTAATTTTTGTTTTTATTCTCCTGAAAAAGTGAGGAGAATTCGATGCTGTGGTGAATAAGAAGAGGACGATTTAAAGGAAGAGATTTGAAAATATTTTTAAAATTTATTTAGTTAATTTGCCATTAATTGGTAGATGAAAACTCTGCATTTCACTGCCACGAGTCGCATCTTTACTAATGGATGCAACTGGGAAAGAAGGAGTGGTACATTAATGATTCATTGCTTAGGGATGACGCCATCGATGCCGCTGTTATCCAAGAGAGAATCGATGAGAATGACGGGAGGTCCTGATCTTTGATCTTTCTCACCTCCAGAAATCGCCCCTTTTAGGAACGACGGCGCTTACCCAGATGATGTGAATGTCGAGTATAACCAAGATTCAACTCTACCGATCGAAATAAATGCAGATGGAGAAAAATCAATGGAGATGAAGAGGTACGACAAATGTTTGAGGGGGACAACCACGTTTTGTTGTTTTCTGAAGCATATCACGCCTCTCACGAGAGGATCGAGCTAAATCGATGTATTCTGGGAATGGGGTCAAAATGTAAAATTGAGGTTTTCGTGGATTTGGGCCCTCCCAAGCCTGTCTAATAACCCCCCGAGGTATTGGAACCCACTTTCCATTTTGTGGGTCGTGGCTCCGGATCGGTTGTCCTGGTACCCAACTTTGACCCCGAATATCTCGGCTGTGGGCCATTTGTGTGAAAAATCATGTTTGAACCACCCCGGCTCATTTTTCGAGCTCTATCGATCCATGCTATTCATTTATCCTGAAATTGACATTGAACAGTGCTACAATCCACCTCATGTATTTCAAAAGTGTAGGAAAAAAAGCAGCTGGAATTTTGATATGTTGTAGACGGCGTTGTCCTCTTTCATATAAATGGCTTACGCTCAAAATAGCAGAGGATTGGTGTATGCTGTGCCGCTTTTCAATTTCGAGATGAATTGAAGTCAAAATCATTCAGCCCAGACCGATGTGGTTCAACGAAACATAGGCAAAATGATGCATCATTTCATTCATTTCATTCACCGCGCTCGAAAATGAGCGGTTTTAACTGTGTGAAATTGATTTCAAATCATCTCGAAATTGAAAAACGTCACAGCACACACCAATCCTCTGCTATTTTCAGCATAAGCCACTTATTTGAAAGAGGACAACGCCGTCTACAACATATCAAAAAGTCAACTGCTTTTTTTCCTACACTTTTGAAATACATGAGGTAGATTGTAGCACTGCTCAATGTCAATTTCAGGATAAGTGAATAGCATGGATCGATAGAGCTCGAAAAATGAGCCGGGGTGGTTCAGACATAATTTTTCACACAAATGGCCCACAACCGAGATATTCGGGGTCAAAGTTGGGTACCAGGAGAGCCGACCCGGTGCCACGACCCACAGAATGAAAAGTGGGTTCCAATACCTCGGGGAGTTATCAGGCAGACTTGGGAGGGCCCAAATCCACGAAAATCTCAATCTTACTTTTTGGCCCCATTCCCATCGCCAGCTCGAACCTCTCGTGAGAGGCGTGATATTTTCATATTTTTTATGAGATAATGTTCTCTTGATCACCGATTGTTTAAAGATAGTTTCCCGAAATGTGCACCACCATCTAGTAAGCGTGTCCGTTGAAGAGTGCAAAATGTGAGGCCACGGTCTTTTCATTTCTCACACTCTCTAGACCGGTCGATAGACGAGAGAGTGTGCGAAATGAAGAGGCGTGGTCTCACATTTTGCACTCTAGTCCATAGTGTTAATATGACTACTGCTATTACAGGATGGCCGGAGGTGTCGTTCATGCGGGAGCCTCAGGGCAAATCGAACAGCCGAGGTTTGTCATTTAAACATATTATAGTACAGCTCATGGTCAACATGTTAAAATGTGTGTTGGAATGTTCTACCTTTCACATTGCCTTATATGGTCATGAAAAATCTATTCTACAGAGCCATTCTCGACAAAGTTGGTCAGTGCAAAGCAAAGATTGAAGAGGAGACTGATGATGATAGTTACGAGTGATCTTTGATCTTTGATTTCTTCCGATAATTCTCTGTCAGTCAGAGAATATGCGACAATATTTAAGTTGCATTGTGGTAATAGAACCTGTGAGGCGCTGTAACGCTGTAAACTAGCTACTCTTCATTTCTTGTGCACTATTGATTTATTTCCAGGACTGGAAGTGAAATCATTCCTGTCCGTGTCGCAATCTTCGATGGAAAAGTGCAGAGAAAGACGATTCTCATTGGAGTTTCGAGGTTTGACATGTTGGAAAAGACTTTCCGCTTATTTATTTTTAAACGACTAAATCATCTACTTCACTTGAGCACATAACGATGCATTTCAAGTGGCATACTTTAGCTGTATTTTGTACAATGTAATCATTCAGTGACACTGAAGTGTGTCATCTCCCCAACCATCCTGATCTCATTAAACATATCGGAAATGGTTCGTGCGAGTGGAGCTGCGATGGAGATGCTCTCGGTTATTTTATTTTATTTTTCGAATGAAATAAATAATGTTATGTTGTAAGTTATGGATCACTTCATGATGAGTCTTAGAGCAATCATAATAATTAATATTCCTTTTTCTAAATCTATTTTCACTTTTTCAGAGAGTGTTACAATCTCGCTTCTCTCCGGCATTAAGACGAAGAAACCGATCGAATTGATGTGTACTGTAAATAAATGAGCGATCGGACTGGAGATCAATTAGAAGAGGACTGTATCATGTTATTTTGTTGTTGTTTATATCATGTTGGGGTTTGTTTAGTTGTGAGAAGCGTCGCTAGATCACTAGTATCAAATTGCACTCCCCCCATCCTTACCTCATTTTGTTTAATTTTATGACCGACCCCGACGTACAAGAAGATTCCCCTTGCTGGTGCTAATTCGATTTTAAATCTATGCGCATTATAGTTGTCCCTAGCAGGGAGATCATTCACCCTTGTTTTGATTGAAGCTCTCCTACAATTGTTGACCATAGTGGAAGTTGGAATAAATGTTGAGAGAAACGAGGAGAAGCGAAAATTGTTCTCGGAGAGGCTCATGTATCCACCTATGTATCTCTATCTAGGTATCTATGTATCGTATGGTTCTGTCCACCCTACAAAAAGCGGTGAGAGCATCTTATGTTACTCCTTTATGGAGAACTGGCACTGTGTTCGAGTGGACAAGGGACACAAGTGGGGAGTAATATTTTCACCTCCCGGATAAATAAGAAATTTTAATTTGTTAATATGTACTCATTAATTTCAGGTAAGCGAAAAGAAGCAGTAATGTGTTTGAAGCCGACGGCGAGAAGAATCGACAATTTATCTCACATATTTTTATCCCCGTTTTCTATGGCTTAAAGATCTTCCAATGAATATGATAAATATTTATGTTTTATTTTCGACTCTGTCAATCAAATGGTTCTCAAATGATCCTTTTGCTACCTATTCTCCTAATGATCGAATCCCATGAATTTGTAAAATTAATGTCATATCAGTAATATTCGGAAGGGTGACAATACCGTAACGATATTTCGGCAACGGATGTTTTCGAATTGGAATATCTTTCTTCTACAGTATCGCTCAAAAGTATATCAAACCCATGCGAAAGATTCTACTGGTCAGAATCGGGGCTTTCAATTTTGCAAATTAGATTGCCGGATTGTAACCCCTCCTAATCTTCAGTATACTAGGTCGGCTCCGTGTAGTTGATTCCCACAAAACCGTATGTCCCTCCTATATATTTGGACAAAGGTATTCGCTTTTGGCTCTGTGAAAAACTGATCCTGCCGTACAGGAATCCAAAAATGATGGTGATATCGTGCGTACTGAATATATGAGAACGTTTTCCGAAACTTGCGCAATATATTTGATTTTTGTAAAGTTGTGAATTAAATATTCAAGTCTTGTGAGTGGGCTCATATTTTTTGTCCGCCTCGATTTACCGGGAAATGCCATATCATGCTAAGTGAAATATTTAAAATAAAGCAACACATTCGATATGAAATCCGACAAAGCGAATAGTCATCGTTACCTTATGCAGCGGGAATGCCAGTAATTTCATGTTCTGGTGGTCAAAGTGGTGTAGTGGTCTAAGGCGCCCTCCCAGTTTCATTCCGTTCCACACCGGGGCTCGATTCCCGGCTGTGCATACCGCCACCGCCTCACCAAAGCGCTCGAATGAGTAAAGATTGGTAGTGGTGTAACCACGAAGGTAACTAGATCCGAAGAAGAGATTGGGCCCTCCGGATTGAACTGGCCTATTATGCGCTGGCCTTAGCAGTGACTCCCTCAGGACTTGGAGCCTATATAAGGGGATGCCTTTACCTTTACCTTTTCATGCTCTGAGCTTTTTTGGAATCAAATTTTATCACTTTGTTTTACACAGTTTACCGGGTAAATCCCTGAAAATCGAAGCGGATTAATCGAAGTAGCGAGTCATGATAATGTGCACTCGCAAAGATGCAAATTGTGAATAATAACAAATAAGTAATCGAGTAATCTTTTCACGATCTCGAGTAATCTTTTCACGAATGAAAGAGGAAGAGGAGTGGGTCGAATCTTCCCCTCATTATGGTGGAATTATCAAGGAAGAACCAATAGATTTCGATCTGAATCTCGAGTTGTCTCAAATGGGAGAAATGAAGAGAGAATTGATTGATGGAATGAAGGATGTGAAGAAGGAAGAAGAGGAGAAAATTAACGGTTGATGGATTTCGAGACATTTCCTGCACTGCTAAAATTTGCTCACGCAAATATTGAAACTGGGAAAAATTAAATTAATCATCAAATTTGAACCATATCTGTTCAAATATGTATCCATTTACAGCTAGAATCGCTGAGAAAATTACCTTTTCCCGCAGGCGCTGCAGTCGTAGCATCGTTTAGCTGAAGAAGGGGGCGGAGTCTACTTGCTGCAGTTGCTGGACACACTGAAACAGTCAAGTGCTTATAGGGAGAACACGCAAAATATCACTTTACAAATACATTTATGCATTATAATTAATTTAACAGAAGAAAAATCTAATTTACTCGATTCTTGCATCAACTGGAGTTGTACCATCGAAATATCCATTGCCCAAATCACCATAGACACCTAACGTTTAACACCAAATTAGTGAACACAATTTTGTGCTAATAGGGAAAATTTACATGATCAATATTTGCGTGAGCAAATTTCAGTGGCATTCCGAGGCAGGATATTTATCATCAAAGTGGGGATTCTTTCTCCCTTTTCAGAAGTAATCGACGCCTGTCGATGTAAAAATCGATCACATGCAAAAAATTGAAACTTCATCTTTTCGAGTACTGTAAGGGCTCTCCAAAATTCCATATTTAACATTTCAATTTTTTTTGGATTTTTGTATCCTTTGATACATGCGTGTTATCATTGAATATATTTATTAATATATTTATAATGCTCAGTGATCTCTTCTGTATCGGCCCTACCCAGGCTCGACGGAATAGTGGGCACAATGGACAACAGGTACGTTTGGCGGATCCATTAATAATATTTAATATCATTTCGCGGCATAAATATGTATGAAACCGTTTGGCATATCCAGAATAACGCAGATGTTCAGTGAGTTGGACAGTGGCAGCAAGCAAACTCCGCCTCCTCCAGCCCTGAAACGATCTTACGACTGCAGTGTCTGCGGCAAACGGTCATTTTCATTCACTTATTCATAAGCAGTAAGATGAAACGCAATATTAGCTCAGTGATGCTCATGAGTTCCCCCGCAACCCCCACTCGTGTGGGGGGATCCAAAGTACAGGCAGCGGGGACATCAGTCATCATATTATTTTGGATCAAATCTATCGAAAACAGTATTATTTTCACCTTTTCACCATGCTCGGACCCCCCCCCCCCCCCGCGCGCGGGGTCGCCGAATTTAGGGACTATGAGCATCACTGCATTAGCTTGTGCTGTGTATAATTTGTACCATGAAGTAGTATAATAATGCTTACAGATTCTCACAATTTGGTCTTCTCAGATCACACACGCGCACTCATTCCCCGTCGAGACCATTCAAGGTGCAAATTTATTTTTAATTTGGAAATTATTGTATCATTTATAGTACTATTCACCCAAAAGTGCTTACAGAAAAAAGTGCTCTTTTCGCCTCCCTAAATTTAATAATGTGAAAAAAAATCATCTATTCGCGATTATTTACTCCTTCTGTCAGTATCAAAAGTTACTTTCAAATAAAGCGACACATATATTTCGTATTGTATGATTTGTTTTGATAGCGTTTGAATCAAGAATTGGGGAACGGGGAGCTGATTTAGATTGTATTGGGTTGATATTTGTATCACGCCTCTCACGAGAGGCTCGGTGTGAAATTGGCAGAGACAAAGATTTTCGTAATTGAGTTTTTGCTGATTTCGGGTTCAATCGGGTCCAACTAAGATACCTGGGAGGTATTATGCCACAAAAGTCATTCCTCGACGAGATGCTGTTACTGTTAAGTGCAGCCCTTGAACTTTGAGCACCTTTTTCGCGTGTTCAACAGAGTTTCTGTGAAAACTTTTTGCTTGGAGCTAGGCCTAATTTTCAATGATCTTTCGACCTATGTAGTTTGCTTGTTAGATTTCATATATAATTTGCATAATATCGAATTTTGTTGATTTTCGAGAAAACTGTTCGAAAAGCAGATGTTCTGATTGTTTGAGAATCTGTAGGAGGTCACAAGGATTCGAATGATATGTCTATGCTCCCATAACTCGGGTGGTGAGGTAGTGCCGCATACAAAAATGTGGAAAATAGAGAACCACCATCCAATTGTTTGTTGGCATCCTTTGTTCTTCACCGGTCAATTCGCCGCTCTCGCGACGAATGATTATGAATTTCGCCTCTTTTCGAAGCGTTTTCCTCTATTTTCCACGTTTTTGCATGCGGCACTACCTCACCTCCCGAGTTATGGGAGCATAGACATATCATTCGAATCCATGTGACCTCCCACAGACTCTTATGCAATCAGAACATCTGCTTTTCGAACAGTTTTCTCGAAAATCAACAAAATAAGATATTATGCAAATTAGATATGAAACCTAACAAACAAAATACATAGATCGAAAAATCATTCAAAATAAAGCCTAGCTCCAATCAAAAACTTTTCACAGAAACGCCGTTGAACACTCGAAAAAGGTGCTCAAAGCTCGTGGACTGCAGCTAACAGTAGCAGCATCTCGTCGAGGAACTTTTGTGGCATAATACCTCCCAGGTATCTTAGTTGGACCTAATAGAACCCGAAACCAGCAAAAACTCGATTACGAAAATCTTGGTCTCTGCTGGAATTATGCCATTCTGTTCCGAACCTCTCGTGAGAGGCGTGGTATTTGAGTGTCACCTCTGCCCGTCGTCCTTCAAGTCCAGTGGATGTCTGAGCACGCACGTAAACATTCAACACTCGGAAAAGGTGTTCGAGTGTGACACTTGCATGAAGAAGTTTGCTCTTCCCTGGCTTCTCAAGAAACACCAGAAGGTGCGCTTTCCTACTGCCATTCTATAGCAGCGTCCAACAAGATGTTTTTAATTTTCGATATTTTTATTGATCTTTTCTCAGTAACATCTAATGTAAAATGCGGAAAAGATTAAGTTTTTTGCCTTAAAATTAGTTATTTTTTACAGTTTTGAAATTTCCTTCAAGAACGGTGCGTCGCCTGTTCCCTAAAAGAAAAAGCTAATTTGCTCTCATGACCAGAGTTGCATCAAAATGAGAAATTTTAATTGTCTCTAGAATTTCTTACCTTTTTTTTAGAATATACCCGGGTACAATAGGTACACGACCAGGCACAAAGCACAAACAGTACAAAGTAAGATCCCTTTTTGAATGCTCATAACACATGATGTCGCACGCATTGAGTAATATTGAAATCCTTTTGTTACCGGTATATTTATTGAAAAATTTAAAATATATCTAGGAGGTACAGACCAGGTACAGGAGGTAAAAGACCAGGTACAAGAGGTACAAGACCAGGTACAAGAGGTAAATGAGGTACACGACCAGGTATACGAAATTCTTGCTTGAGATATGTACAGGGTGGCACAAAAGTATTTTGACACATATTATCAATCATTACTCAGTCAATAATAGACTATAGGAGTTTTCCTTCAGCGCGGGATATACAAGTGTTTGGGTACTTATTCATGAAAGGTCTGTGCCATTTCCTTCCACGCGCTGTTCAGTACATCGGAAATCTCTTCATCACGAAAGTAGCCTCCGCGCCGCTGCTCATTTTGGTGAACAATCGTTTTGTGTGATCTATTACGAAGATTAAATCCCATGATCAAGCTTTCATTTAGAGGATAAAGCATCGCTCTATCACATAGCCTGAAAGATCCTGCTCACTACATCCACTGATCATTTTACAGCTGGTAGCGATAAGCACTATGATTGAGATCATGAAAATATGGTATATTCGATTTCTTTTCACAGTAGTCAAATGTTCACCCCCAACTGATTTTAAGAACTACTGAGCATTGTATATGTCAGCCACCATAAAAATGAAACGTAAGATATGGAACAAATGTTGTCATACGCAAAACCATTTTTTTTGTTTAAAACGCGTTCTCTGAAAATTTTTGAGGGCACAACTCCGTCAAAGTGATCCATCCGGGCTCAAACTTTTTTCACAATGAGTCTTAGGTACAAAGCAAATTTTAGTTGTGAGAAATTCACGAAATGTCAACTTTTGTAAAATCGATAATTTTTTTCCGAAAAAAAAATTTTTTTTTCAAATTTTTTATTTTCCTGTCGTGTTATATATCATTCGAAAGAGCATCAAAAGTTAAAAATTTTTTTCAATTTTTTTATTTTCCTGTCGTGTTATATATCATTCGAAAGAGCATCAAAAGTTATGTCTAATTCCATATTTTCAGAAGGATTGGACCACTAGGAGCGAAAATCGATGAGCGTATCTACCGAACTTTGCCGTTTTCATGAAACTTACTTTTGAATAAAATTGTTCCCATGATTTCTAGGTCGTGGTTCCGACAGATATTATGTATTTTTCATTGTAGAGTCGAATAATCAAGATCTCATTAGAAATTTCGTGCATAAAAATTCTCCAGTCTTTACCAGACCGACCCCACTCTGAATTATGATTCAACCAATAAGTGTGTTGAAAACTTTTTTCAGGCTTTCAACCTAAATCACTTGCATACCATTCGAAAGAGCATCAAAAGTTATGTAAAATTCTATATTTTCAGAAGGATTGGAATACTAGGAGCGAAAATCGATAATCGCACTCGTATAATCTGATATGTTTAGTAAGGCTAGATATTCAGCTCTAGTATCTTTCAAAGCGATCGACCAGGGCTTAAACTTTTTTTACCCTTTTTTTAAATTTTTTCATGAAGAATGAGCCGCTAGGAACGAAAATCGGTGATTGCTAAACAACTATAAATTTCGAGGATTTACTCACCGAACTTCGGTACTAGTAGCTCATTATTCTTTGAAAAAATACTTCCTGCATAACTTTTGATGCTCTTTCGAATGAGATATAACACGACAAAAAAGTTGAAAAAATTTTCAATATTTTTTTTTCGAAAAAAAAAATATTGATTTTTCAAAAGTTATTTTTTCTTGACTTTTTCATGATCCAAGTTTACTATGGACATAAGACTGCAAGTAAAAAAAGTTTAAGCCCTGGTCGATCACTTTGAAAGATACTAGAGCTGAATATCTAGCCTTACTAAACATATCAGATTATACGAGTGCGATTAACGATTTTCGCTCCTAGTATTCCAATCCTTCTGGAAATATAGAATTTTACATAACTTTTGATGCTCTTTCGAATGATATGCAAGTGATTTAGGTTGAAAGCCTGAAAAAAGTTTTCAACACACTTATTGGTTGAATCTAACTAGCAGGGTGTGTTGAGGTTAAACTACGTTATGGTAGGGTGCGCACTACGTTTTCAAAGTATGGTTCAGGGGGGCGTTCAGTTGCAGGGCACAGTTCGGTCCAGGGGGAGCTTTGCAGCCGACTCCAGGATCGGTCCAGGGGGGAGCTCTGTAGCCGGCTCCAAATTCGGTCCAGGGTAGCCGGCTGCAAAGCTCGGTAGCCGGCTCCAAGATCGGTCCAGGAGGAGCTTTGCAGCCGGCCGAAGGTTCGGTCCAGGGGAAGCTCGGTAGCAGGCTCCAAGTTCGGTCCAGGGGTTTTTAGCCGGCTCCAAGTTCGGTCCAGGGGAAGCGCTCAGCCTCACGAGCCTTTCACAACGGAAACGCAGGATACAGTGCGTTCAGAACTTTTAGAGCAATTTCGGAAACGTTTTCTATGATCCCCTACGCTCTCTGAATCATTTTGGAACTTTTTGAAATTTTCGATTTTTCACGTTAGAACGTGTTAGAACACGTTCAGACACGTTTCTGACATCGCAAAACACTTTTCCTGTGATCCCCTACGCTCTCTGAATCATTTTGGAACTTTTCGAAATTTTCGATTTTTCACGTTAGAACGTGTTAGAACACGTTCAAACACGTTTCTGACATAGCAATATACTTTTCCTATGATCCCCGACACATTTTTCACGTTAAAACTCGGCAAAACAGGTGAAAACGTGTTTCACGGTACTCAAAACCGTGGTAGAACAGTTTCTGGCACTTGCGAAAAATGCGGCAAAAGGTTTGCCCGCGGCGGGGATCGAACCTGGGGGTCTCGGATTCAAAGTTTGGCTCGTAACCCACTTGGCTATGGATTTCGTTAATTAAATTTTGTAAAATTTGAAAGGTATTCTGGTCGGGAATCATATGCAAAAGGATTTGGGAAGATAGCGCGATTTTGAAGCGAAATATAAGGAAAATGCGAAAAACGTGACCGCCGGACACACAGACAGACACACACACAACGTTTGGACACGTTAGAACGCGTTGGCATATGCTATAACACGTCTTGTACTACGCAGCATGTGTATCGCGCGATTCTTCACATCCCACGCCTATTTCCTAGAAATTTCGACAATTCCGTCGAAAAATGATCTGAAATAATAGTCTTTAGGAATCATAATTCAGAGTGGGGTCGGTCTGGTAAAGACTGGAGTACTTTTATGCACGAAATTTCTAATGAGATCTTGATTATTCGACTCTACAATGAAAAATACATAATTTCTGTCGGAACCACGACCTAGAAATCATGGGAACAATTTTATTCAAAAGTAAGTTTCATGAAAACGGCAAAGATCGGTAGATACGCTCATCGATTTTCGCTCCTAGTGGTCCAATCCTTCTGAAAATATGGAATTAGACATAACTTTTGATGCTCTTTCGAATGATATATAACACGACAGGAAAATAAAAAAATTGAAAAAAAATTTTAACTTTTGATGCTCTTTCGAATGATATATAACACGACAGGAAAATAAAAAATTTGAAAAAAAAAATTTTTTTTTTCGGAAAAAAATTATCGATTTTTCAAAAGTTGACATTTCGTGAATTTCTCACAACTAAAATTTACTTTGTGCCTAAGACTCATTGTGAAAAAAAGTTTGAACCCGGATGGATCACTTTGACGGAGTTGTACTGCCCTCTCCTACGGTCTTACAGAGAACGCGTTTTAACAATTGGAATTACAGTTTCACAAACTCAGATGAGCTGCCCAAGCACCTTCGTGAGAGATAGGCAAACCCGATGCTCCGTACACATAACTGAGTGTGCACTGTACTTGTTCCACGATATTACTAGCAAACATTGCTAACCATTTTGGATATTTTTCCTTTGAACAAAATTGGCAAGTTTGCGCGCCGATATCTAGATTTTTGCTCGATAAACTAATTATGAACAACCAAGCGATCTAGGTGGACATACTTTGGCCTAAAATATACGTCATCATGTAGGCTCAACAGGAAAAATAATTGGCAATTGTAGTACTCTAGGAGTAGGATTGACCAGCCTTCGAAGTCTTTGAACTTGCATCCAAAAATAGATGTAAAATGGAATCGCCGAACAACATTTTTCAATAAAGTTATGGATCTCCAGTGATCGTTCATTTGAAAAGCTCAAATATTCATGCTATAATGGCAAAGACGTGAGCAATATATGGTATTTATTTGAAAGCAGTAGCTCATTCGTATGGGTACTTGTGAAAATTCAAAATTTGTCAAAATACTTTTGTGCCACCCTGTAGAAGTGAGAAACAATATGTGATATATTTTATGACGCAGGTTTGTCGATAGTGTCACTTTTGAGCCACCGATTTTTTTAGCTGTTACAGACCCCTTTTGATTCCTTGTTGATTGTAACGCAAACTTATTTTAATCTTACAGGTTCACGAAAAGAAGCAGTAGATTGAAGAAGAATCGATGGTCTATAACTACACTATTTTGATTTATTTCATTCTTCCCAACGAATATGATAAATGTTCTCATCCAATTGTCTATCTTCTCGATAAGTCCACTGGTTCTCATATGATCCTTCGCTACGCACTTTCTTAATTTTTAGAATGATTTTAGAATTATAAATTTGAAGTTATTGTCTTCTCATATTGTTCGCGTTGCCTTTAGCATTTATTAATTGTACTTTCGTTTGTAATATTTTATTCACGTGTTTTGCTCGATAAATAGTTGCATTTTGCATCTGTTCTTTTATTATCGAGAAGTTTGCATCTCCTCCATTATTATCTGCTGCTGAAATACACTATCGATAAGCAGTAGTAATCAATCTGCTATGGACAAGGTGATATTTGTCTCCAGAATGGTTCTCGTCCACAAATCTGTTCTACTGCTCGTGCGGAATCGAGTACTCCAAACCCACATCTCCCACTCATCTTATCTTCAGTGAGTTATACAAATCGCGAAGTCCCCAGCTTTCCTTACTCTGGAGAGAGCATGAGAAATCGAGAGATGGCGACATCACTTCTCTTAATAATTGGAGATGTGAATTGGGAGTAAGGAAAGTTGGAGTCTTCGCTTTATGTGTTCCTTACCTGTAAAGGCGACAATGTCTCCTTGATAGTATATTTGTATTGTATTGCAGAAGAGCCGCAGCCGACTTGCGCTTCTTCCGAGATCTCATGCAGAAGGAGGAAGGAAAGAAAGTGGAGAAGGATACTCCTAAAGAGTCCAGAACGACCAAAGCAATGAAGGAATTGAAGGAGGTGAGTAATTAGCCATCTGAACTGGAAATAGAGTTTACAACGATTTAAAAATATTCTTGAGTGTATTTCTTCCTTAAAATAAACGCTGCTGAAATAGATAAATAAATTACCTAAATAACTACGCAATTGATACATTTCGAAATTTATCATTCGGATTAAGATGATTTCTTCTTACGTATTATATTCATATTATATTGAGATTATTTTATTAATTACCGTCTACTTCATTTTAGAAGCACGCGTTCAACGTCTTTTTGGCAGAAGGACTGGTGAAATCGTCGAAAGAAGAAATCAGCAATAGATCAGAAGAGATCAAGACTTACTCAAAGGTACATTTGACTTTTTTTCTTACATTTTCCTGATAATTTGTTTTTTTTGACAATTTATCGATTTGTACCGACAGATTTCAGGAGATTTTGAAGGACACAGTGCGTGCCATTTCCTTCTCATGGTTGCTTCAAATTTTCAAATTTTATCTGCGGTCGAGGCGCGTCTCTGAGAAGGGTTTGGACACAGAAGAAATGATAAACGACCAACCACCCCCTGAGAATTCAGAGGTGTGAATACAATTAAGGATGAATGAGGAAAAGTGAGAGGATACCCATTCCATTCCCTTGACCCAGTTGCCGCGAATTCGAAGATCCCGGCCACCTCTGCCCCCGAATGATGCCTCCTGCGGGCCCTTTTCCTTTATGTCAGGATAAATAAGTATGTATAAATATGTATGAGAGGATACCTTCCTATCGCCTTTGCGATAATTGATGATAGGGGAAGCAGAACTAACTCTTCCGGATCAATTTATTTTTCAAGAATAGTAAGAGTGTCCGAAATTGTGTCATTCTAATTAGCGCATTACGACATTGCAACCGTCAATTATGAAATCATAGCATGTGTTTGCATTGAATTTTGCATAAAGCCTTTCACCACTCTTCCTTAGCAATTCCTAGTTACCATCTCGAGATTGGATATGTAATTTATCGGATTAATCAATAATTTAATAATACGCAGACATTGTATGCGCTTCTGTCGGATCTGCGGAGGAATATTGATGGACTGCTCGATCCCGAGGTGAATCGAATACCGTAGCTTTCTAGTTATTGATTTCCTAGAGAAGAAAATGAAAAATATAAAAGAACTTTATCCGCACTCCTCACCAAAAATTAACATATTTTTTTTTATTTCAAAGTATTTATTTTTAATATTTCTAGACACTCACGAATACGGTGAATATGCTTCGTTCTCACTTCGATTTTCTCGGTTCTTTCCACCTCTTCTCAGCTCTGTGGGAATACTCTCTCACGGTCATACAGAAGGTAACTACTTAATTCAACTCAAAAATAATTTACAGTATAAAAATGACTAGAATTGAAAAAAAACCGTTCAATTTTTTTTACAAAATAATAGCTCCGTCATTTCGAGGTACTGGAGGTTGTTCCCGATAGTCGTTCCGAAGTATTCACCCTTCTTCTCTCACTCTCTCGACTCGGCGTTTCTCTTTTCGCCTCTCTTCCAGACGAGACTATGATGTCAGTGGACTTTTGATAATCTTTTTTGCAATCAAAACTTGGAGATATTTATTTCCCCCATCTATATAACAATATAGTATGGCAACGAAACTCAAAATTAGATTTTGAATCTCACATATCATACTTTGACCTCTCAGATACCTCATCACGCAACCTCTACAGTACGTCATCGAATTCATCGCCAAGTCGGAAATCAGACTGGAGGGTACGGTAGAGCATTGTGTTATCGATTTTTCATAGTTCATAAAATGTTTTGACTAATGATCGCTTTAGACTATTTTTGAGAGGAGTTTTACCAAAATGATGCTAAAATAAATCTTACACTTCAGATATTTTTTTTTATTTCAAAGTATTTATTTTTAATATTTCTAGACACTCACTGAGATCCTATGTGTGATTTTCCGAGCGATTGAAGACTCGAATTTGGACTACGAAAGAATCGCCAAATTGAGCGTCCATCTGACCGCATTCTCATCGTTAGTTTTCTATTCCATCTACAAAGAAGTTCTTATTTGTTTCGATTCTCAATGTAATTCAGTAAATTATGTTGATAGGATGCTGCTAATAACAGCGTAGGGCCCAGCTTCGGTTCTCACTCGTCGTTTGACAATTCATGAGTGATCTTAGATTTGCAGGTTTTATGGCCGTAATTGTAAGGAATCGAAACAGTCAAAACTTTTAAATTGAGGAAAAAGAGGCATAATTATTCGTAAACGAATTTAGTAAAGAATACATGTGACTCTATTTCAGTACTCAAGCTACCCTGCTCATTAAGAGCCTCGCTGTTGTTGCTGACAATCGAGAGGCTATGGAAAGTGCTCTCAAGGAATTTATCGAGAAGATCAAGGTGGGAATATCACTGTCAGGTGTAATTATCGATTAATCACTATGTTAGCAACAAAAAATATTTAAATGTCAGTCAATTCGCACTTGAGAAGACCCTACACCTGAAGACATTCCATTCAATCTGATCACATGCTTTAATGATCGTATTTGAACTCGAGTGTAGTATGCGGCATTTTTCCAACGTGTTTTCGCTAAAAAAGAATTTGTGCACAAATCGATCGGGTCTTCGATATTGTGATAACACTCACTGCTTCTTATATTTTGTTTAATTTGTTATATTCATCGTTAATAAAATATTTTTATGAGAGCCTTTGACCTCGACCACATTGAACTTGATATACCAGATGTTCTATGGTACCTTTCTTCCATACTTCTGAACATCATTCTTTTAATTTGGTAGCAGATAACGTAATTGCATTCGATTTAAGACATTTAGGAACAATTAAATGGTTGGCTGATCTTGTTCATTATATATTGTATCCTGTATTGAGACGCAGATAAAAGTTCTTGAGAATGCATTTCTCTCTCGTTTTTTGCCGAGGTTCTCTTCCTCACACATTATCAATTCGAATTGGATACGCTTAGAAACGAGGTCGATTATTCAGAATGATTCTCATTAATTCTCTTCGATTGATGTCGCGCATTCATAATCTGCAGATTCTCGTGTATCGATCACCGTATTTTAAGTAAGTTCAGAGAAAGAACAGTAAGAAAAATAATAGAACAATCTCCTCATCAAAAAATAATTGAAAATATTCCCTTACGATACTGAACGAGATTCAGTGGGATCAGAGGACAACTATTTTTTTTGTTTAGAAATACTATCAACCTGCAGACAAAAACTTATTACAATTTGTGAACTGCCAAAATCGTCTACCAATGGTGCCCTAACAATTGCAGAGCTGCCGCACTCGGCTCCTGCGTATTCCGTGGTTTCACGCATATGAAAGATGATGTGAAACAGAGAGATTTTACACATTTATCGACTTCGGCAAAGACTGAAGGAAGCCAAGGAAGTAAGCAACAATATTGTTAAGATGTTTTTGTTGGAAATTCATAAATAGTATCTGAAAATGGATAAAAATGGGTACACTTCAGTATTTATGTGTATCCGTGCCTTACTCAAACCAACGATTCTCTACGAATGTTCCCTAAAATATAATAAAAAATCAATATTGTAGAATCCCTACAGTTTCCTCCCTGTGACGGCGAAATGGGG
Organism: Pristionchus fissidentatus; assembly: GCA_036245785.1. Classification (NCBI taxonomy): domain Eukaryota; kingdom Metazoa; phylum Nematoda; class Chromadorea; order Rhabditida; family Neodiplogasteridae; genus Pristionchus; species Pristionchus fissidentatus. The sequence goes on from BTSY01000001.1 coordinate 7,529,313, forward strand.
AGAAGAGAAATTGAAGAAGAAATCTGAAAAATTCAAGATCCAATCGAAGGTGATTTTAGATGATATTTATCAGTATTATAATTTTTTTTCTAAAAAAATCGTTATATCAGTCGACTCGACTTACAAACTCTTTTGATTCTGAAAAGATGGCACTGCTAAATATTGAGCAAACTAGAGTGGATAATTTTACTGACTCCCATCAAATTTTGTTCAGGATAGCTCCAAGTTCTATCCGCTTCTTCGATTATTTTCTCGTTTTTGTGCTCATCTCTTCTTCCAACTGCCACATTCAGCAATGATGTGAAATGCCGTTGTGTTTATGACTATTGTATTCTTTACGTTTCAATTCTTGCATATCCCATTCTATTTTAAACAGCAGGAAGTATTTTGATGGAATATTTAATATTTATACGTTACCTGTTTTTTCCCTATCCCTCATCATGGAGCCTCTCCAGTACGTTGTCGAGCACATTGCTAATTCGGACATCAGTCAGAAAGGTACGGTTAGAATTTTGTCTGTGAACATCATAATAAAATCTATTATTATTATAGTTTTTTTCCTTATAATAAAAAAATTAATTGTGATTACAGAACATAATTTGACTGCTGAGATGTCTTCATCTCTCACCCTACTAAATTACGTTGCAGGTATCGAGTATCTGGCCGACATTATGTGCCTGCTCTTGTGCGCTATTGGACAGAGTAAGGATAAAGTATGCAAGCTGTTCGCCAAATTGCTCCTTAAGCACTTTACCGATCTCTCATCGTAAGTCCTTTCTCTTCCATTTCTAAGATAATTGAATTAATATGTGTCTGTTATTTACGGTTTTTCTTGTCGCTGCGTTCTGTACAAATGTCATAAAGACATAGATGGCTTTCGCATTCTTTAACCGCCAGACTCAGTGGTAATAGACTCAGCATGAAGTAGTGCTTCTACTCTATTTAATCATGGGATGCTACATACGTCGGATATAATGATAACTGTAAATTTGCATGCTAGAAATATCAATTTGCAGTATCGAAGCGGAGATTATTGTCACGACTTTAGTGAATGCTGCTAAGAACCATAAAGAGATGATGAAAGCGATAATGGATTTTATCAAGAAGTACAAGGCGAGTGAATTGCATTTCTGAAATTTGATTTATACAAAACTGCTTAGAAAAAGTAAAAGGGGATGATTTTTCTCAGCTTTATAAATTTTTAATTTATTTCGAGCATGACAATGTAAGGAATGTGATCATTTCAGAAGTCACGCGCCTGAAAAGAAAAGAAGAACTAACCGAAAAGGAGCACCTCCATTCTGTTAAAATTAACTTATTGTCTGCATATATGTTCCAATTATGCAATGTTGCCTTTTTGTAATTTTGTACATAATTTTATCCGTTTCTCTAATAATGATCTCACGTTCGGATTTTCTGTTGATTTCATTATTCCCACAGGAGAAGATTATTCTTGTTGTCACTCGTTTCATCTCATTGTCGAAAATTTTGTTGATAAATATGTAAATAGTATACTAATAATATTTTGCCATTTGACACTGAACGACAACTAAATCGATTTGCTTTCACATAATTTAATATCGTCTCTCTCATTTGCTCTACATGTTACAGTAGACACCGCATGCCACTACCACAATTTGTTTGTCTCTCTATTTGGCACTTCACTAGGAAAAACACGTTTTCATTAGGGTGGCTAACGACGGTGCGTGCACCCGTGCACGCCCTTATCATTCATGCACCGATGCACGTCAAAAGGTGAGAGTGATGCACCGTTAGCGCACCGTGCACAGCGGAGCACGAATTTTTATACGTTTCCCTTCTCGACATTACAAGTTATGAAGGGAGTGAAGTGAAAGTCACAACTCATTTTCTGATTAATGGCAGTGTCTTTTTCACGTAATCTTCCATTAGGAAAGACATTTGGGAGGGAAGTTTAGCCAACTATTTTAATGTAATATTTTTTTAGAAACTGCACATGCGCCAAAAATCGTGCACCACTCTCACTTTTTGCACGGTGCACCACCCTCACTTTTTGGCGTGCTCCGGTGCACGCATCGAGAATGCACCGTGCATGGATACTGCACCTTTTCGCCACCCCAGTTTTCATCTATTTCAAGAGGCTAGAGGCCGTTCCCAACTGTCGCTGCGAAGTCTCCTCCCCACTCTATCCATTAGACAAATGTATTCTTTCCGCACGTTATTTTCTCACTTGATTATTTTTCTGGATTTGTTTAGCCAACTATTTTAATGTAATCTTTTTTTTAGAAACTGCACATGCGCCAAAAATCGTAAATATTATGAGGACAAATATCTTGAGAAATCGTAGTATATTGTTCGGCAAAGTAGATCTCTCATGCTCGAGAGTAATGAGAACTGCATATTTATTTATGGCATTTACGGAAAGAACTTGGAACAACAATATATTTACACAACAATTGGAAAGCTTATAGCCAAATGATGAAATTGGAGATCTTATTTCTAATTCATGGATTATCAGCAGAAATATAAGAGGTTACGAGTGCTTCCGCAGTCACATGTGTCTTCTCGTGCTCACTCAGATCCCTCCTGAACTGGAAGTCCGCTCCGCATTTGTTGCACATGAATTCCTTTCTTCTATGGATGTTCATCATGTGAACGATTGAAGCATACCTCGTGGGAAATCGATGGTCGCATACCATACAATGATACGTCTTTACGTCTTCTGAAAGCAAATAATTGATTTTAAATCCACGAAAACTATGAAAATGTAATGAGACCGTGCCAATAGAAGCATTGTCTACTAGCACTAATGTACTGCCGGTACAAACTCAATACTCCCTAGAGTGCACCCAATTTCCGAAAAGACATACAACTATTTAATTACAACTCTTTAGCTCTAATGGAAATATGAATTTTAAGGGTTTGCTCACTCCCGGACTCAATGCACACTACCACTTTATGAAAATGGCTGGTTTTTTTCCCGAGAACTATGATTTCAAAATAACTTGTACAGTCCCCTTAAGTAACTATACTTTGAAAGGTGGCAAAACAGCTACCCGCATAAGAGGGAACTTGCACCCCCACATTCCTCATTTTCCGCGCTTTCTCTTCAGAAAATCGGTCAATTTCTCTTATACGGGTATATAGTTGTGTACCTTTTGTCCCTTTCAAAGTCTACGATTGACACACCTGGTCTGCACACGTGATCTCTCCGTTCTCGCTCACTCCAGCATGGCTTGTTACAGTATCTGCAAGCTTTTCTCTTGATGTTAATTGATTTCTTAATGGGCGCCGCCTTGTTGTGCTTGCTGTGAATATGACTGCGGAGAGCGCCAGTCCTATCGAACACTTTCTTGCACAGCCGACAGACAAACTGATCGCCATCTGAAATATGACGAATCATAAGAAAACATAGGGGGGACAAGAACGGAGTTGTTCAGGGGGGAATTTGTCTTCTCACTATTCGGACATTGGGTTATTTTACCGGGCCAGGCACCTTGTTCTAATAGAGCGACAGCTAGACAGTGAAATGATTAATGAGATGCTCGTTTTATTAGCACGTGCAGCCCGGTTCGGTAAAGTAAGCCAATGCCCGAATAGTGAGAAACAAAATCATCGCTTAGAAATTTCCACCAATAATAAACCGAGAACTATGAAATGAACCATGGCGAGTCGATGCAAACCAGACAAGACTTCGAAAAATAAAGGTGCAACTTATTGATTTTATCCACTCAGTCCTCATTTCTCGCGGAATTGGTCCACTTCTCTAGAATTCAGCTACTTGACAGTTACTTTTCAAAGTCTAATCGAGACCCTCTACGGGCGCTTCCCCCATTTGGTGTACCTGTCATATTATAAATTCCCTACCATTCGTCCAAAATCTTTAAAAAATTCCGCTTCTAAACAATAGATATGGCTGCGAAAGAGCATGGCATACCAAGCCACACGCCGAGATATAGAAAGAGAGTGCATACACACCAGTAGCCCGAACGTATCATTCTAAAATATAAATACCTGCTGCACTAGTAGAGGGAAGGAGCGGCTTGTCATCATCATCACTCCAGCAGTCGTCCATTCCAAAATCGTAATGTGAACTCTAAAATGAAGTTTGTGAAAATATTTCGGAATAGGAATGAATCACACACAAAGTACGGTGCCGTCATTAGAATCGACAATTCATAAGTCCAACTTGCAATTTTACATGACTTATTTCAAGACTCGAAACCGATCAATAAATGTGTGGGGGATCAATATTAGTAAGAATCGCCCCCTATTTGTCTTACAATATACAATGCAAATATCAAGTAGCAAGAAACTCACTGCAGGCGTTTCTTCCTCTGCCTTCTCCCTTTCGTGTTCAGCGCTAGTAGTAGCTCTGAATAATTGATCCATCTCGTCAGCCTGCAAGTACGAACTCATCTCACTACATGAACAAAAAGGAAGATGTGTGGTATAAAGAGTTGTTGTGCATTCTCATAATATTTCTTTGATGTATTATTAATGAGAACAATTTCAAGCTTACTTTATAGCTCTCTAACCTTTTCTATGTTCTCCCTGACAGTCCATCTCAAAGTCTATACCCCCTCTTCATCCCACTTGCTGAACTGAATCCTTACTTACTTGACCATCTTTCCTTTTTTCTGCGATGTACTATTTCTATATTTGGCAATTTCGTGAACCTGTTACGTACTTCTTCTTCTTCTTTGGGCACTTGCAATGTCTCTACGACATCAGCCAGTATCTCCTGGTCGGCTACGAAGGCACATACGTCTTCAGGCCGCGGCCTCTCGAAGACTCCGATAGGCGATTGATCGGCGAACACGCCCTCAAAGAGCGGTTTCGTTTCCCTAATCAACTGGTGAAATATCAGAGATTCCAACGGTTACCTAGTTTTTTTTTTAAATTTAAACCTGCATGTGTGGAGGGACCCTTAATAAGGGAATGGGAACACCAGTCATCGTTCTATTTTCGATAAAAAACATTAATCGAAAACAGTGCTATTTTCACTTCCGCCCCTACGCGATTCTAACCGAGACATCCCTGCACGAGGGCGTCCCGAATTCAGGGAACGTGAGAAGCACTGCTAATTATATTTGATCATGGGCGGTGCGACAAAAAAAACAGAAGAATAAAAAATGATAACAAAAACAAGTCAGTGAATGCTCACCTGCTGCAATTCAGCAATACCGCCCATTTCTTGTGTACCCGAGTCGGTCACATCGTATGAATCCTCATCCGACAATTCCTGAGAATTGCAGGACTTCGATTGGGAAGAAATACAGTATGTAAATAGTATGAGCCGCCATAAAGGAACAAGCCTCAAAGTTATAAGCTTTGTTTGTGCAAACGAATATTGTCTATTTCTATTATTACTGCATTCGACTGATTTGTGGGAATTGAAAACCGCCGCATGAAGATATTACTCGGGGTGATGGAAATTCGATTTCTTTTGTTAAATATTTACCTGCTTGATTGCACATATTCCTTCGATGCTTTCTTGCACACCTTGGATGGCATCCTTGCCCGACATTGATGATATAGCAATGGTCAACGATTCACAAAGACCGTAGATGAGATGCCGTGTTGGCTCGTCTCTGAATTGGCACAAATTCAGTTCATGCTTAGCTTATTCTTAAAATTGGTTTTGTACGATTATCCGGTAAAACCGAGGTGGAAGCCGGTTCCTTCCGTTCAACTTGAAGTTCGTAAATCGGTCCAAATTCTAATCCGTGGACGCTTCTTGTGATCGCCAACGTCTCATAGTTATTAGAGTAGCGAAAATGGATCCCCACTCCCTGCTGATATTCCCCCCTCTCTAGCACTGAGTGCGAGGGGGGTCGTAAATGCCTCTCTCTCGCGCGCAGGGAGTGCGAGTGGGCGGGGTGAGTGCTCACTGAGTGCGATTTTCTCGAGAAACGCCCTGAGTGCGAGCCTCACTCCTTCACTCGCTTTCTGTTATTTTAACTCTTTTTACTATTATGTATTTTAACTCTTTTTACATTAGAAGGGGGATTGTGGTGAGAGATTGTGCAAAAGTGAGAGAGGCTATCTTGCCTGTGGACCACCTGGGGCGATCTCGAGAAAAACTCATCAATAGGTGCTCATCTAAAAGATCTAGTTGAGCTGATTCCAGATATATGTCTCCCAAAAAATGAAATTGTGATTATCATGCAAAAATACGTTGGTGAGTGCTCACTGAGTGCGATTCGCACTCAGTGCTATGGCGAGGGGAGGGGTCGTAAATGAGGCGCGGGAGTGCGCTCTGCGCCACTCAGGGCATTTTTGTTGTCAACAAGCGGGAGTGGGGATCCATTTTCGCTACTCTAATAGTTATCGTACATCTTTGCACACTCGATTTTTTTAGATTTCTTTTGGCAAAAATGATACGCTGCATAATCGACAGCACATTCTATTCCAAAAAAAGGGTGTCGACCATACGTGGGCACGGTCACCCGGGGACACTAAGCATTTTCGAGAATCCTGGTCGTGGGGCACTATGCAAAAGTTCAAAATGTAATAAGTTAAAAATTTGGTTAGTTAGTCAATGATCGGAGTACTATGTAAGCGAGTGAAACCCGGGTGGGAGCACTCTGCAAAAAAATTTCTATAATTTGCTGCCCACGTGTGGTGTCGACTACAGGATATATTTAGGATCGTAGTCAGAAGACACGAACAAACAATTTCCCGCAGGAAATTCACGGTTTGGACACTTTTCCAGGAATATCTTTAGTTGCCGATAACCAACCGTAATCGCCGTCAACGGAAATCCAAAGAGCTACGATAAATATCAGAGGTTGGATGGATAAACAATCACAAGATGCAACCACGGATGTGATTTTCCGGACCAATTGGTGAATTCCGAGCAGGGCAGAGGCTAGCTGCTTTTCACCCCACTATACACCGGGTAACTCGAAATCTCCTAACTAGGCGATATGTGCCATACTCAAGATAGTGGTGGTACGTGCGTAACAGCACTACTATTACATGTATACTATTATACGCACATGAAAAAGTGCAAATAAAAAACACTCGGAATAAAACCAAGTATATTTATTTATATTGCTCTTGCACCAAAATGTACCTCACTCTTTTACTACTGAAAGAAAATACTTACTTCCTGTTATCCTTTGCTAGCGAGAAGGATCGCTCCAGTTCCAGTGAGTCAATTGCGTTTCGAATGATCTGAAATATTTCGATAATGCATTTTCCATCCAGCATAATCGATAGAAAATTCACCACTAGAATAGCAGAGGAGGAGAATCGACCTCCAAACCTTCTGCATACCAGAGCATCTCTTTAACCACATTACTATTATGACACTATTTCGTGTGATCATTCTATCGTTCTATCACGCCTCTCACGAGAGGGTCGACTCACGAGGTCTGAACAAATTCTGGCACTGACCTTGTTTTTCGAAATCGCGTTTTCGACTTTTTCGGTTGCCAATAGACCCAACTAAGATCCCAGTGAACTATTATGCCACAGAAGTTATTCCCCGAATTTATACAGCTACTGTTCTGTGCAGGTTGCAAACTTTGAGAAACTTTTTTTGCTCGAAAAGTCAAAAATGTATTCCAATAGGAAGCCGCGGATGGTGATAAGGATTCGAATGATATATTTGCGCTCTCATAACTCGGGAGGTAAGGTAGTGAAACGGCTGAAAACATGAAAAAATGAGGAAAGAAGGTCGACAAATGTGATAATACCGAGTCATTCACCGCGATTGAGGAGAATGAACCGGTGAAGAACAAAGGAGATCCACAGTGAAATTATCAATTGGATGTTTTCCTAATATTTTCAGATGTTTTGCCACCTTACCTCCCGAGTTATGAGAGCGTAAATATATCATTCGAATCCTTATCACCATCCGCGGCTTCCTATTGGGATACATTTTTGACTTTTCGAGCAGTTTTCTGGAAAATATACTAAAATGAATAATATGCAAATTTCGATAATAATCATAGACAAAAGGTATGTTCCAGGGAACAAACCCTGACATCATTTCGGATTTGCGCCTGGTTTAATATCTCTGCTGCAGATTTTTACCAAGCGTCTGCAGATTTTTCTGATGTAATCGGACATGGGCTTTCAGCTAAAAACAAAATTGGGAAAAAATATTTTCAAAAATATTTTCGAAAATATTTTTGAAAATATAAAATTTTGAAAAATAAATTTTTTTCCCCCACATTTTGAGCGCAAGATGTGTTTGCAATCACCAAAATGTGATAATTGATCCGTTTCAAGAGTGACAAACTAAAAATAAAACATTCTAAATTATTCATGGAACATACGATTTTGGTCTATGATAATAATCACAAAATAAATAAAATGGGTCGAAAGATCATTGAAAATCAACATTAGCTCCAAGCAAAAAGTTTTCACAGAAACTTCGATGAACCATTGAAAAAGTGTCTCAAAGTTTGCAACCTGCACAGAACAGTAGCTGTATAAATTCGGGGAATGACTTCTGTGGAATAATAGTTCACGGGATCTTAGTTGGGTCTATTGGAAACCGAAAACGTTGAAAACGCGATTTCGAAAAACAGGGTCTGTGCCAAAATCAAGCCGAGCCTTTCGTGAGAAGCGTGCTATGGATAGCTATTCTGGATGGGGCTTTCGGCTGGACGGTGGAATTTCGTAAGTAACAAATCAAGCAAAATTAGACATGTATAAATATGTTCACCTGCCTATTAATACCGCTCTTCGTCAGGACGGACAATAGTTCAAATGCCCGAGCCATTATCACTCCGATTCGGTCCGACGAAGAGAACTCAAAGGCCTAAAACATATAATATAATAATATATTTATCGTATATAATAATATATTAATTTATTATGTACTAATCTATAATAAGTGCAATGAGGTTAGACTAAAAAACTACTGCAAACACGAAATACGACGTCGCCTGGAGCGACAAAGAGAGTTTAGCTTACACATAGCAAGTTCACTGTTGCAATATATAGTTGCTTACCTCTTTTCTCAAGGATTCGATCCGCTCCGCACCAGCTGATTGGTCGACCATTCCTGAATGTTACGTTATTTGCATAAATGAACATTTTGGAATGACAGGAAATGGAAGGAAAGGGAGGAAACAACGCGCAAGAAAGATAACTTGGGGCCGTAGTCTTGCTTCACGCATTTAGCGCCGTTTTCACTCAAGAGTTTCATTGCGTGTGCGGCAGATAGTTCAGCACGCTAACAAACGGATGAACGAGAAATATTCAATAATAATACATATATTGGGTATAAACAAGGCAAATTGAGCTGAAACGGAACCGAAACCACTTTGAGCGACAACTGAGACAGATGGCCGCAACGACTAACGGCGGAGGTACATTACTGTACGCGAGTGTATCACAAATTAATGATTATCTATTTCCATGTTTGATCTGCGTGCGTGTAGAATTTTAATTTTCTCTAAATGGATTTCTAATCTAAGCAGTGGAGAGAGAATGTGGGAAATGAAGAGAGACAACGTTTTTGCATTCGATTTTCACATTTTTCAGGAATCTTATAAACCTGTCCCTGGGCGATCTTCTCCTCCCTCCATTGCTCTCCTCATTCGCACCGCCTTCTCTCCTCCCACTCGGTCGTCGGCTCCTTCCTCTTCCTCTACTATGGACGACCAAGTCTCTACTGCCAAGCCGCAGCCGCCATCGACCAGTTCATGGGTATACTGTAGCTACCGTACCCCCTAGAGAAAAATTGTTGAGCTACCGTATATGTTAAACCCATCAGTGCGTGCGCGGAATCCACGGTATTCTCGATGATTTCGAATCCCAGAGACTACCTTAATCTCCTGGCACCGTGCCAGCTCCTATCGTTTCAGGAGGAGTGGCAGCTTGCTGTGTACATCGCCGTGCCCCTCCTGATCCTCTGTGTCCTCATCGTCGTCGTGTACTGTAACTGTGAGTTTTGGATACTGTAGCTACCGTACTTTATCGATTGGATGATTACCGTACTCTTCCAGACAAACGCATCAAGGCGTGCTGCAAGAGGCGGAAGGACAGCAAACAGCAGAAGAAGTCTGGCACCACGTCTATGTCCAACGCTCCTTCCCCCAAGGTACCGTAACACCACCGTATTCCGGATATTCCAGATTTCCCGAATGCACTTACCATAACCCAGATGCAATGGGCGTGATGTATCCACGTGCAGTACATCTACAGTAACCTCTCATTGCAGCCGGCACTGCCCATCCCCGCCAGCGAATCTGCGCCGGCACCGGATGAGACGGATACCGGGTCAGTGCGAATTGGCACGCTGCCAAGTTGGCTCGATGCCAGCAATGGCATTATTGATTCACTTCTTGCAGATCGGGAGGCGTCAAGCGACCCAAGCAGTACAAGTGAGTTGAACTGGGAACCGGAAGAGTGAAAACGGAATTGGAATATAAGGGATACGGGCAACGAGTGTCTTCTCGCAATTGGGAAACTACACTACGTCACCGCTTTCCTGACCATTTAACAATGTGATTTGCAGAGATCCGGCGTTTGTTCAGTCGGTGGCTGCATTGCAAAAGGACGGAGGCAAGATATCGGATGAGAAAGCGGCTGAAATTGTGAAGGCCATAGAGAGCGGACTCGTTCGATCGCAGAGGGACGACGAATCAATTGATGTATGGTATCTTTGCCGTTGTCCAGAAACAGTACACCTACCGTAATCTCTCCAGGGATCGTAGGAATACAATAGTACAGTTATCCCCAGGATAGTCTATAGGATAGGATAGGAAAGGAAATTATTCATCGTCATACGGCTTTAGTCAAGATACAGTACCCCTGCCGACTGTTTATCGATCGATTGCAGGACCACAAAACGGACTGGGGAAAGACGCAACCGGGCGGGAACGAACTAGTTGATGGGCCGAAGAAGTAGACGACGAAAAGGAATAAAAAGGCCCCCCCCCCCGACAACAAAATCATCCGATAAAGATCATAAATATAGTCTTGCTGAGAAAACACATACCATAGAGCGAATTACAATCTTTGAAATGTATCAAGTGTTGTTGTTTGACTTCCCAGAAAAGTCGGCTACGGTAGTTATTACGGTAATATCAGAGATTGATTGCGATCGGCCACCTATTGTTGCATGTGTTGACAGCAGTCCCATTTCGAAGATGGAACTAATGACTAGACTCAATCTCATAAGGTGGTCTGACTTTTGTCCGACTGCATACGATGGCCGGATTCAAAGTGGTCCGGAAATAAAATAAACCTTTTTTTTCAAACTTCGTTAGTCATATCGCGAAAAAGCAAACCCGGACCTCAGAAATTCGCAAATTGCATATTCATTTATATAATTCTCGGGAGAAACACGTAACAACAGGATGAACAATAGGAAAGATTGGTGGGAATTCATCGAGATTATAACTTAGAAAATAAATGTACACAAAATGGACTACTGACGTCTGTACTCTCTTTTTATACGTTTAGCAGGGGGAATTCTTTTTTTGGGACGGGCGTTCGTGAATTTGTATTTTGAGATTGAAGATTAGGATTCACGAGTGCTTCCGTTGTCACATGCGTCTTCTCGTGATCTGCCAGATCCCTCTTAAGCTGGAAATCCGCTCCACACTTGTTGCACATGAATTCCTTTCTTCCATGAATATCCTTCAGGTGAACGATTAGTGCATGCTTCGTGGGGAATCGATGGTCGCACACTGTGCACGGATACGTCTTCGCATCTTCTGAAAGGAACGAAATGGTTTTAAATCTGATTTTTAAAGTTGGCCGAGCGTTTACAGAGAAAAATTGGCCGAGCGTTTACAGATAGTAAAAAAATAAGTTATTTTTTTATTTTTTTTGTTGAAACAAATTCCCGTTCACGCAAGAATTATCAAAACCGCATATTTCTGCATTTAATAATACGCTACTATGTAATTATTGAAGTTTCGAATTTTCACCACAGATCTCACTAGCGACTACAAAACATATGTGTAAAACTATTCTTACATATGCGAATTGTGGTGTAGTGTGCGCATCAGGGAGTGGGCAAAATTTCAACATTCTTATTTTTATAGCGCCATCAAATCCAGGCAAATAAAATAGATTTTTCTCGTAGGAATGGGGTTGGCGCCGTGAGAAAAGAACAAAAGATATGAATTATTGAGATCTCGAAAATCATTATATTTTTAATTTGCTTCCGACTGCGCTACGGTCGATTTGCAACACTAAAGGTTAACTATGCACGTTTGGACGGAATCGCCGACATAAATGTCCGGACACAACAGCGCTCTTAAATTTTTGAAACTGGAGCACACCTTTTTATATTAAAGATGGTATACAATGGACACACCTGGGCAGCACGCGTGAGCTCTGAGATTCGGGAAAACCTTTCCACAATTTGGGCATGTTTTCCGTTTGATTTTTGTCATCTTCATGGTGGGCGCCCTCTTGTAGTGCGCCATGCGAATGTGCAGGTTCAGTTTGCGATGACTGACGAACATCGCCGAGCAGTGGTTACACTTATACTGTATAACGTCTGAAACAGAGCGAGTATAGGCATGTTGAAAAGACCAACTCGATTGTGGAGAGCTGTATCACGAGACATCACCGAAGAATGAGAAAGACAACTGCTCATGTGTAGGGTTCCCTTCTTGGACGCGTTTACAATTTTACAATGATCCGTTCATGAAATGGACTACTAGTGCGTGTACTCTCTTTCGATGCCTCGGCGCGTCTCTCGCTTTGTCATGCTCTCTCGCAGCCATATCCGTTGTTTAGGAGCGGAACGTTTTAGAATTTTGGACGAGTGTTGGAGAATTTGTAATATTGTAAATGCGACATGTGGAGAACAAACCAAGGTCGTCAGCACTGAGTGAGAGAGAATGAAATGAATAGAGATGACGCTTTCATTTCATATACTTCCAATAACAAGTACGGGAACCCTACCCATGAGCACCTCTGAACTATCAGAACAAAAAAAGTTTACGTATCAGACCTGTTGAGAAGTTCGCCGGATCGACATCACATTTCATACTTGCTGTACTAGTAGAGGGCATGAGCCGCTCGTAATCATGATCATTCCAGTAGTTATTCATTCCAAAATCTTGAAGTGAAGCCTTAAATTAAAATTTTGAATAATATTTGGGAATACCAATCTGTCCAATACACAACAAATAGTTCCCTGTTTACAATCAATGGGTCCGTCTTCACTGTTATGTATATTCTTCTTACGATTAATGGATAAGCACTTCAGGTTCAATTAGGAGGAGAAATTAACATACAGCAGGCGTTTTACACTCCTCCTCTTTCCGCGTCTGCACAACGCTAGTAGAAGCTTTGAATTGTTGATCCACCTCGACTCGCTGCAAGTACGCATTCATCTTGAGAAATCGGCAATACTGCTGAAGCCCGGAAGGGGCAGAGCCTAGGGCCAGAATCTTTGCCCTCAGCGGGGTCATTTCGGTATTTTTTTCCATGTCGGATATTTACAGCCTGGACAGGGATCCAGCTAGGAGCAAAACACGCGCCTTCCGGGCTTCAGCAGTAGTGCCAAGAAATGAACAAAGTGGGAGAATTTTTCGTTAAACCGGGGCAAAGGAATAAAGCGGTAGAACGTTTTATGATTACGGATGAGTGTTCTCGTATTTGTATAGTCAGGATGAAGAAAAGGGATTACTCGTGATTTCGCTGTCGCATGAGTCTTCTCGTGCTCTTTCATATCCCTCTTAAGCTGGAAATCGGCTCCACACTTGGTGCAAATGAATTCCATTCGTCCGTGAATGTTCTTCAAGTGAGTGCGTTGCGCATTCTTCGAAGGAAATTGAGAATCGCACATCGTGCAGGGATACGTTTTGAAGGGATCGTGAAACACTGAAACAGGGGGTTTGCTTTGATCACATTACTAAAGCCTAGTAGCACTCTTAGCCACTAAACAGAGTAGCGCCGGGTCATTCTGGCCTGAAACGGGATCTTTGAAAATTCATAACTAATTTCAAAAAAATCAAAAATATGCGGTTTTTTGAATTCTAATCGGAAGAAAATTCACTTTAATCCGAAATTAACTTTTGCAGGACCAGGTCCCTTTAATATACCCACTCCGGAAAATCAAAATATCATTATTACTCGCCCGCTTGTGTACATGTTTTTCGTACGGTTGCGGTGTACGGTAAATAAAATAAATAAAATATAATGGACGCACCTGGCCTACACATGTGATTTCGACGATCTCGGTCATGCTGGAACGGCTTCTTACAGTATCGGCATATTTTCTGCTTGGTCCTGGTCCATTTTAGAACCGGCGTCGACTTGTAGTGCTTGCGGCGAATATGGGAAGCAAGATGCCGATTGGTATCGTACACCTCGGCGCAGAACCGGCAGGCATACTGTTGTTCACCCTCTGAAATAGAGCCAATCCATCCGCTTTCAATAACATGTTGCAGTGGAGCAATCGCTAGCGCATTGGCATCTATGGCGCGCTCTCGTTGGTTCACTGCAACCATGGGTCAAATGGATTCTCGCACGTAATTCACGCAGATATGCCAATAGCGTGCCGAAGTGCATATTGCCCAATTTTGGATAAATCTGTCAGAAATGCATGAAACATTAGAAAGTTCGGCTTGCCTAAATAGTCAGGACGCTATCCAGAAGTACATATCCTCAATTTGCGAACACTTTCCATTTTTTTTTCGGAAAACGGTTTGCCAAATATCCGGCCAAAATTTGTCTCGCTCAGTTTGCGACTCGATTGCGGAGCTGCTTCATTATTGAGAAACACAGCCAGCTATGAGTAACTTCGACCCATAATCATAAAAGCATGATGAAATATATCAATGTGCAATCTATCGAGCCAATCCTATCTGATTATGCCGCCACTGTGGGAGAACGTTGGATCTGATTATGCCGCCACTGTCATACCTTCTGCATTGATAGACGAAAGGAGTGGTGACTGGTCATCATCCTCACTCCAACATTCATTCATACCAAAATCGAGATTGGAACCCTGAAATGAAAAATTGCAATAATACTTCGAAATACAAATCAGTCAAACACACAGCAAACGGTTCCGTCTTTAGAATCAACAGGTCACTCTTCACGGTTATTTATATTCTTCTTACGATTAATGGATAAGCTCTTCAGGCTCAATTAGGAGGAGAAATTAACATACAGCAGGTGTTTTACACTCCTCCTCTTTCCGCGTCTGCACAACGCTAGTAGTAGTTTTGAATTGTTGATCCACCTCGGCAGCCTTCAAGTACGCATTCATCCTAATACACTATGATTGAATTAGTCAGTTTTTTAAAAGAAAAATGTTGAAACTGTAGTAGGAATGACTTTTTTTAAGTGGGAGAACGCTAGTGGATTGCAAAACCGACACCAAGGATTTAAATGCACGATGTTTAGTTATTACGGATGAATGTTCGTCAATTTGTGTTATCAGAATGAAAAAAAAGATTACCCGTGATTTCGCAGTCATATGCGTCATCTCGTGCTCTCTCAGATCCCTCTTAAGCTGGAAATCGGCTCCGCACTTGGTGCACATGAATTCCATTCGTCCGTGAATGTTCTTCAAGTGAGTGCGTTGCGCGTACTTCGAAGAAAATTGACATCCGCACATCGTGCAGGGATACGTCTTGAAGGGATCGTGAAACACTGAAACAGGTTTTTTTTGCTTTGCTCACATTACCCAAGTCAGGAAGCATTTAAAAAAAATGAAATATTGTTGCATTAATTGTTTTTGATACATTAAATAAATAAATAAAATATAATGCACGCACCTGGTCTACACACATGATCTCTGCGCGCTCGCTCACTCAGAAATGCCCTCTTACAATCTCGGCATGTTTTTTGCTTGACTGAGCTCAATTTGCGAACTCGCTTCGACTTGTAGAAATGACGACTAAGATGCTTATTGCTACCGTGTCCACTCTCTGAAATAGAACGAATCCATCCACTTTGCATTAAAAATAATTAAATTAACTATCGGATTTGATATTGACGACACAATGATAAGGACAACAGTAAATAGAGAACTTCCTAAAGCGGCGCGGTGGGATGTTTCGGTCCTTGGGTTCGTAGACACCCAATCGCCCACAGGTCGAAAGGGTGCGTTGCGACAAGTCGAAAATGCGGGTTGGGTTTGTCAAAAATGGACATGAAAAAAAAAGAAAATGCGGGTTGGGTTTGTCAAAAATGACGTGAAAAAAAACCGAAAATACGGATTGGGTTTTCATTTTTTTTAACCAAAAATTTTCAAAATGCAAATTGGCTTCGTCGTTTTTTACGTACCTTTCGAACTATGCAATAGCCGCACGATTGGTGGACCTTATCAGTACAATTCCAACAGTGAGTCAAAGAAACAGTGAAACTCCGGTTTTTCAGCGCAGCTTGTGCGCGCGATTCCAATTCCACAAGCTGCGCGCGGGATTTTACATGACGCGCGCCGGACTATATTGCCGGACCTGGCTTTTCCATTCGAGACCTTTCAACAGAACGCGCGACGTGCGCCCGATTTGTGTAAGGCGCGGCGCATGCCGCGTCGAACCCCACACAAATCGCGCGCACAAGCTGCGCTGAAAAACCGGAGCAAGGGAGGGAAGAGATTATCCGCTAAAAAGGAGATGAAGGATAAAAAGATAGGCGCGAAAAAGTTACAACAAACAGAGATATTGCAGTGGTGTAATCGGTAGCGCATTGCTATCTTTTTTTCTCGCTCTCGTGCCAGCCATAGGTCAAAGGGATTCTCGCATGTAATTTGTGTAGAAAATGTCTAAAGTCGCGTGCACAAATATATATATATATATATATATATATATATATATATATACCACGATCACATAATACATTCTAGAAGGATTCGTTTCTTTTCCTGAAAACCGCTTGCCAGAAAAAAAAAGAAAACGGTTTTTTTGTATCTAGCAACGTTCCCTCAGTGTTCGATTCAGCTGCGGAGTTGTTTCGCATACCATCTTTGAATAGTGAGAAACACAGCCACCCATTAGTAACTTTGCCCCATAATCATGAAATCACGATAAAAATAAATCATGGTACCGGCATATTTTATCGAGCCATTCTTCGAAGTCTAACCACTATACTACCAGAGAATTATACCGCCACAGACATACCCTCCTCATAGGTAAATACAAAATATCTAAAAAGAAACCGCATCACTTTTGCTATTACGTCAATATGAATAGAACAAATTTCACAGACGCCTCTTCAACCTCTAACTACAGGGATAATAGTTTCATTCTGAGAGCGGCAAGGCTATAGTCAAAATTCGGAAAATTGAGCAGTTTGTGTGAGTGACGTTCTCGTTTTTGTTGTCCATTAATGATTCGTACCGTTCTTTTAATCTATCTTACTGTACCGCGTTTCCTTGTGACAAATATATTATACCTTGAGCACTGATAGACGAAAGGAGTGGTGGCTGGTCATCAACATCACTCCAACATGCATTCATACCATTGGCATCGGAATCCTGAAATAAACTATTTGAATAATATTTCGGACTGCTAATGAATCGAGCACACAACAATCGCTAATCGTAGTGTGCGACCCCCCCCCTCGGATCCGCGGGGGTACCCCGATTCCCGAAAAATAAAGATCCCGTAGCTGCTCAAATTTGGCCAAATTCAAAATTTTGCGGCGACGCAATTCCGTGTCTCATCTAGCACATTATTCAAGCAAAGATGGTCGAAAATTCAAAATGAAGCTAGAAGGAAATACACATTTGCATATTTCGCAATAGCGGCACCCCGACTTATCACGGGGAAGAGCGCTCACAAATGAATTGGTTCCATCGTTAGAATCAACAGGGCAATCTTCATAATTCCGTCTCTCCAGGTTACGATTAACGAATGAGCAGTTCAAGACAAATTAGGAAAAAAAAGTAACGTACATCTTGCGTATCACACTCTTCCTCCTTCAATCTGCGTTCGTTGCCAGTGGTAGCTCTGAACAATGGGGGCATCTCATCAGGCTGCAAGTAAACACTCCTTTCAATACATCAACGAAGAAGTATTACTAATTCCGGCATCAAAAGAATCTTTTGCACTCTTACCCTACCTTTTGTTGTTATTGTGCAATTGTAATGAAAACTTGGTTTGATATTTCAGAGCTATCATTCGAATTTTGGCATGATAATAAATTTACAATGTAAAGAAATGTTGAACGAGCACCGACTTCTTCTTCTTTGGGCACTTTCAACGCCTCGATGGCATTGGCGAGCATCGCTTGGTCTGCCACGAAGGCTTGCAGGTCTTCAGGACGCTGTCTATCGAGGAATCCGATAGGCGATTGATCGGCGAACTGACCCTGAGCATATGTATTCCAAAAAAAGGCCTTGCGGCAAGTGATTGATTTTTTCTGCAAACATCAAAGGCAAGGGGCCTACTTTCTGAAAAATTTGATGACAACTACGGCGAACGACAAATACTTTCCGTACAATGATATGCAAATAGGCAGAAAACAATGAACAAATTTCTATGCAAAAATATATGCATCTTTTTGGCACTTCGACCTATAAATATCAGAGCACAATGAAATGAGCAAGTTCTAATCCATCGAGACACGAGCAAATAATTCGTTTTAGTAATACTTACGCTAAGGGAGCTAAACAGTCATACATAATACAGTGTATCACTGTAACCTATAGTACACCAATAAATTACCGAAGATATTGTAAGTGATTAGATTTATTTGCACACCTGCGCCGCTTCATCAATTTCATCTCCCATTACTTCTTGTGAACCAGAGTCTGTCACATCGTATGAGTCCTCGTCCGAATATTCCTGTGAATAACATCTCTTTTACTGACAACGAATACATTATTTGTGCTCAGAGTGTGTAATCTAGAGCGTGCACTCACAAATTGACAACGCATCTCACGACAGCTTCAACTCAAAAATATCTGTATCCGGCACGTTCTTTTTCTGTTTTGGTAATCCCAATCCCCTAATTTGGAAGCCAATTGATCACACCATGAACCGTGTGAATTATTATGCTTGCGGTATTTCGAAACACGAGAGCATCTCAGAAGGCACAGCAATATCGCGTACTCGAAAAAAAATCACCAGACCATCTCTACTTCATTCATCGAATTATACGAGCGTACGTATGTAATTCAAACCCTAACTAATCGCATAAGTTGAAATATATTTAATAATAGAGCATAGCTCCAGGCAAAAAGTTTTCGTTGAAACGCGACAAATTGTGCAACAATAGCGACATAAGAGAGACTATCTGAGTGGTTCGACATATTTGTTCAGGAAGCTGGCAGTTGACGAAATTTCCGATTGAAGACTGACAACGCTATGTTGTAGTGCATTTGGTGAGAGTTAAGACCGTGCCATTCAGGAACTTCAAAAATGCTTCTACGCCTCAGGGCATAAAATATTGGTACTTGTGACGTCACAAAACTTTTTTGTCAAATCGAATGGAATCTTTCCGATTCTTAGTGCAATCGATAGCCCATCAAAATACAACTATTTTTCACTTTCGCAACTTTTTTGATCAGGGTTCACGCAGCCGAGTTATTCATCAAAAAAAGTTTCTCACTTAATTTTCAATACTACTAGAGGTCCTGCAAAATTTTCCCTCCTCCTACTACATCGCACAGCAGTTGTGCACAATCTGTTAAAAATAGAGAATTTAAAAGTTTCTGGCAGGAAGTCAAAAACGAAAAAGTATACGGAAAATCTTAATAAAATCAGTTCTCGATCAAAGCAGTATGAACGAAATTTCGTGTTAACTGCAATGTTTCTCATTTCAGTTTGCGTTTGCGTTGTTTCTGGTTACAGCAGTGCACACTAAGAGTAAAAAAATGAGAAAGTATTCAAATATTTCCTAAACATTAAACTGTTTGATGAGAGTACTTACAGTACTTTCGCTCTCCAGAGCTGGTCGGCTCATACTTTTGCTCATTGAGAACTGATTTTATTAAGAATTTTTGTATACTTTTCCGTTTTTGACTTCCTGCCAGAAACTTTTAAATTCTCTATTTTTAACAGATTGTGCACAACTGCTGTGCGATGTAGTAGGAGGAGGGAAAATTTTGCAGGACCTCTAGTAGTATTGAAAATTAAGTGAGAAACTATTTTTGATGAATAACTCGGCTGCGTGAACCCTGATCAAAAAAGTTGCGAAAGTGAAAAATAGTTGTATTTTGATGGGCTATCGATTGCACTAAGAATCGGAAAGATTCCATTCGATTTGACAAAAAAGTTTTGTTACGTCACAAGTACCAATATTTTATGCCCTGAGGCGTAGAAGCATTTTTGAACTTCCTGAATGGCACGGTCTTAACTCTCACCAAATGCACTACAACATAGCGTTGTCAGTCTTCAATCGGAAATTTCGTCAACTGCCAGCACTATTTCGATCCGCTCAGATAGTCTCTCATAAGCGACAATAGCCGACAAAGTTCGATGGTAGCACCGTACCGTAGCAGCATCTTAGCGATGCTGCTTAATTTAATTTGCTTACCTGCTTAATTTCTCCTCTTCCATTCATACAACTTTGCAAACGTTGGATGGGTTCGTTGGGCGTTTCCTTATCAGACATTGATTTTGTTGCAATGATCAGCGATTCACAAAGACCGTAGATGAGATGTCGTGTTGGCTCGTCTCTGGAATGAAATTCAAATGTCGAAAATACAAGACAGAATCGGCACGTATATACAGTACCCGTCAAAATAATTGCAACACATTTCAAATTGTAACTTCTTTTAAAATTGAGAAGTACGGGTTGAAGAATTAGACAGCAACTTCACATAAGAGTATAACATTGTAGTGCACATTCCTTTGCAGAGGTGCGGCCGCAAAAATTCCATTCTTACATAGAAAGGTGATAAATGCTCAAACACGCAGTGGTTACAGCGTATCCAAGGTACATTCCACTAAACGAGCCATTTTTTCTTACACGTAGCGTATAACGCTGGTAGAGCACTAATTTCCTGTACCTCCGAGAAAATCGGGTAATCGTCAATCTCTTGTCGAAGTAGTGCTAAAGGTCGGTTTTTGAAGAAAAAAATCGAGGTGCGATTTTTGCATTACTATAACATCGCTATATGAAGCTAAACTTTTAATTGTTTTTGCTTTGAAGGATAAGTGTTGCGACACTTTGACGAGTACTGTATGTACCGCTACAACTACTACTTCTACGACATCGTATTCATCACTCATCTTTCGTTCTATCTTCTAATCTTAATTCAAAATTCTTACTTCCGATTATCCTTTGTTAGTGCGAATGATTGCTCCAGTTCCAGTGAAACGATTGCATTTTGAACGCTCTGAAATTCGTGAAGCCATTGGTGAGCGAAAAAATGCCTCCCACCATTTTTAGGTGTGGAATGAGCGAATTCACATAAATATGATAAATAAATTTTAAAACTTCCCGAAGCCAATCAAATCGCAAGTAGCCTAATTTATTTTAGCTAAACAATAGCAGTTTTTTTTTAAATTGACCAAATTGACTCTCCAGTCGTATATCACAAGCGGAGTCCCGGGGCCTATATTATTTTCTCAAAATTTGAAGGAAAAAATTAGGGGATTTATGCTCACCTGCGTGTTCCCTCTGCTCTTTGTAAGGGCGGACAGGAGCTCGAATGCCCGAGACACTATTACGCCGATGCGATCAGACGAGGAGAAGTCAAAGGCCTGAAAGTCTATTGATGCTATACCCGACAAATCACAAAAAGTCGAGATATCATAGGTAAACCAGTACGGAGAGCCTGTTTTTTTGCTGTATAGATCAAAACAAATCAAAATTTAATTTTTGACGTTAAATATATAGTTCGATTGATCCAGCGACCAGGTCTGATTAACTTAGTTCGCTGATCTATGGCTCACCTCTTTCCTCAAGGATTCGATCCGCTCCGCACCCGCCGATTGGTCGGCCATTCCTGAAGTTACGTGATTTGCATGAACGACCATATCGTAAGGGCAGGAAAATAGAAAAAAGAGAGGAAAGGACGCGTAGGAACTGATATGAAGGTCTGATATGCCAAGCGGAATGCGACAGCACGGAAACTCTGGCGCAAACTTTCCACAAGAACCTGAACATCGTGCAAGTTGCGGGGACCAGAAGCGCAATTATGGTGTTGCAGCTAGCAATTTGGCTTACCAAATGGACAAATCAGATCAACGTACACACGCATTGCGTGATAAATACTCCGCTCCATGGAGACGCCGCCGCGCTTGACGCCGTTTTCGCTCACACAAGAGTTTCATTGTGTGCGGCAGATAGATCAGTACTTTTACAAACGGATGAATGAGAAATATTCAATAATAATAAATAGATGGGGTATAAACAAGGCAAATTTAGTTGAAACGGAACCGAAACCACTTTGAGCGAGAACTGAGACAGTTGACCGCAACGACTAACGGCTCGTTCGCATTACGGTACGCGAGTGTATCACATACTGTTGTATATTTTGTGAATGTTTCATCAGTTGAGTATTATATTTTCGTGGATGTATATGTTTTCTATATTTTAACTGAAGTTTTCTTCTTTTTTTAAATCACGTTTTGTAAGTTACCGATTTGTGAAAGGCCCTATTTCAAAAAAATAATTACAATGAGCGGTGGATTCGAGAAATCCCATTTCACGAACAGAAGATTGCTTCTCGTAGACACATTTAGTATTCAAATACGCAAGTTGGAATCTAGTATGCCGATATACCAGGAGCAACGAGCGAGTGCAATAACAAGAAGTACCAGTAAATATTGGTATTCATCTGCATTTCGTTTTCCAAGCTTGGTTAATCCCTGGTGAGCATTTATCTCTGGACCAAGAAAATAATTACACGTTTTTTTGATAAAGTGGTTACGAGTGCACACATGTATTAGTATTGACGACTCGAAATAAGAGAACAAAGGAAGATTAGCAACGAGACAGAGAACTATTCCGAAACTGAGTCGAAACGTTTTGTTCTTTTCATTTTCGATTTTTTGAGTTGTCATCTCTAATACATACAATGAATGAAACGTGTATTCATACACCTCTAAAATTAATAAAGTGTCAAAAATGCTATCATTTTTCCAGATATTTTCATAACGAGTTGAATGAGATTGTCAATAATGTGAAACGAATTCCCCCTTCTGACAATTAGAGAGAGCGGCACTAATGGAATTGGTTGTTGTTCTCAGAAAAGTCAATGACGGTAAGCGGAAACTGATTTAAATTAGGAACATCGGCAAAATACATCATAGTTTGAAAATAAGAGATAGACAGGAACTAGTTTTCTGTCCTATAGCGTGATTATAAGAGAGAATATCTGAGTCGATTGAGTTTCTCTCAACAGTGACCGTACAAGCAAAACTAACCTATGCTGAAATGTTGCTCCTAGGGTAAACATTGGCCGTAGAGACCGAAAATGGACATAAGAAGTTTCATAGATCAAACCCGGCTGAGATATGTTTCATGACATGCCCAAAAGTGAAATTTTCAACTTTGGCAGAACGCATCCAAACCCCATACATAGCTATATATTATGAAAGCTCTCTATAAAATAAACATTTTTCATATTATGACCAAGTGCCTAGCTCATCTGTGTCAAAAGTTATTATTTTTTGAAGAAATAATTTTAAAATATCAATATCACGACCTTTTCGGCGGCACTTTTAACTGTGTCCATTCGATTGCGCGTAGAAAATTACCCCCCGTACGCAGGAATATGACAAAATTCATGGCGCTAAACGTGATCAAATAATTCGACGAAAATAGCCCGATGCTCCAAAAAGAGGCGATTTTCAACAAAATAATTTATTAGGAAAATATACGAAACTCGCACAGCGAAATATTTCGCAGACTCACTACACTACATAAACTGAAGAAATTAAAAATTACTCCGCTCAATTTGGAGGAATTTTTTTTTGAGCTCAAACCACGTACCCCGGGTCATGGTGAAATTTGCAGAAAATATATTTCGACTAATTGCATGTTTAGAATATTGCATTTAACCATGTATGCTGTAGAAAGAATATATACCACGATTTGGTATTAGATGCCGAACGGAAGAGACAAAAAAACGAAAAACAGTTTCCGGGTTTTGGACCATGACCCGGGGTACGTGGTTTGAGCTCAAAAAAAATTTTTATAAAAATTGAGCGGAGTAATTTTTAATTTCTTCAGTTTATGTAGTGTAGTGAGTATGCGAAATATTTCGCTGTGCGAGCTTCGTATATTTTCATAATAAATTATTTTGTTGAAAATCGCCTCTTTTTGGAGCAGCGGGCTATTTTCGTCGAATTATTTGATCACGTTTAGCGCCACGAATTTTGTCATGTTCCTGCGTACTGGGGGTAATTTTCTAGGCGCAATCGAATGGACACAGTTAAAAGTGCCGCCGAAAAGGTCGTGATATTGATATTTTAAAATTATTTCTTCAAAAAACAATAACTTTTGACACAGATGAGCTAGGCACTTGGTCATAATATGAAAAATGTTTATTTTATAGAGAGCTTTCATAATATATAGCTATGTATGGGGTTTGGATGCGTTCTGCCAAAGTTGAAAATTTCACTTTTGAGCATGTCATGAAACATATCTCAGCCGGGTTTGATCTATGAAACTTCTTATGTCCATTTTCGGTCTCTACGGCCAATGTACGGACATTTTCGGTCTCTACGGCCTAGGAGCAACTTTTCAGCATAGGTTAGTTTTTGCTTGTACGGCCGTATCTCAATCGACTCAGAAAGTCTCTCATAAGAGATGTCGACCTACATAGTTGTTGAATGGTTTACCGTAAAAGGATTCCCCTAGATCTCTGTGATTCGTTTATGAGCATCTCCTCTAATGCCATTTGATCGCCGACTAGCGCCGTTGTACTGCAATTTTCGAAGGCCCGTCGCCCACTGAGGGTGTTATTCAGTACGGGCGATGATGTATCTTAAAACTCGATCTTTCTCTTCAGAATTGCAGCTTACAACTAGAATTTTCCTAGAAAATTCCCACCATTGTAGATTACTTCCCCATAGATCGTATAGCGCTCATTCTCTCCCCCTTTCCAATTAGAACGAACTCGGTTTTCTCATCTCCCTCATCTTCTCTCCTCTCCTTTCTTGCCCTCCCACTTACTCCTTCCGTTCTCCCTCCAGATCTCATATCCGATATAGAGTTCTTTCCTCCCTCCCCCCCCCCGTTGCTCACAATTTCTGACGATGTCCCATTCTTCATTTCTCGCTTACGACCTCCCGTAGCTACCCCACTCCCCCCACGCTCTCATCCGTTGAGTCTCCTACCGTTGCCAGGTTGGCATCGAACAATACGTTCGGGGGCAAACATTCTAGAAGGCTCTTGTCACTTATTCTTTCTGTATTTATGTATGCATGGCCTCAGCTCGACGACGTAGCACATTCTGTTCTTACTTTTGCACACTCTGAACTCGACTCCTCGAATGTTGTCGCACACCTACCGCAGTACCGTGTTAGGGTTGCATTCAAGGTAATTCTTGATTTGCGGATGCTTTCGAATTATCCAACTGTATGGGGTTTACATACGCAAGCCGTAGAATAATATTTTGTATTGTAAATTCTTTAAAATATTGTTCTGGGAGAGGGGATGAGAACAGTGAAAAATAATGAGCACTTCTGTTGGAGGGAGCAGCGAGTGTGCAGCCATTGTAGCGCACAACAAGTCTCTTTTCGTACACAGAGACTGAATATACTAAGATGAGACACCGAGTATATGATATACTCAGTATTGAGTATATTCGCGCGTCGAGAGAGCGTGCGAAAACGAGAGAATATACTCAATATTGAGTATATTGTCATATCTCAGTATAGAATATACTCAATAATAAGTATATTCATTCTGGGAGTAGTGGATTCGCCCACTAGGAGTATTACATTTATAAAATGGTACGATCAAACAAAATGTCAAACTGGGACTTCCTGTGTTTACCGAGACGAGAGAGCACGCAAAAGCGAGAGAGTCGCCAATGTTCCTGTATGGTAAACAACGGAAGTTCGTTATTCGGCTTTTTGGTATGATCGTATCATTTTATAAATGTAATACTTTCTCTATTGTGCATGCTCTCTCGCGCAGTCTGATCGATGAGAGAGGAGCATGCTGAATGAGGAGAGTCTGATCATTCCATCCAGCTTTCGAATATACGACGAGGCGTTTCTAAAATTCTCAACAAAAACACACACACACACTTAACGACGAGTGTGTGTTTTTGAGAATTTCTTCGCGTGAAGAACGAGATACGAGTGCAAGATTCCCGCCACTTCAATCTCTCTCTCTCTCTCTCTCTCTCTATCCCTGACTGAAATTTCAGAGGTTCTTTTCACAGCACTTATATTTACTCACGAACAAGTCACGTCTTGTTTCGTACGCATAGATTCAGACCCTTGGAAACAGGACCGGAGCATTCCAATTCATTCGCTGTAAACATCTGATGAAATTGACTCAATAATGAATAGTTGTGCTTGTGTGTGGCCCTTTCCTCCGTTATTGTGTATTAGCCAGCGAATTAGTTCTATTTTTGAGAGCGTAAAATCTTTTGGCAAAATTCGAGATTCCTAGCGAGACAAACGCCTAGACACGCGTAATTCTCCCGGTCTTTAGCCTGCTTATTATTCATGTGCTCTTCGGAATTAATGTTCAATGAATTCACACTTTGTTCTAGGCGATATTAGTGCCATTTCTCATTAGTAGAAGTCTCTTATGCCTCTTCTCACTGAACAACGCCCCGTTCGTTGGTGGAATTGGCAGTTTTCCGTGGACAAGGGACAGCCTAGAGCGAGAGTGGATCTGGGGACGAGAGAGAAGCACTAGACGCCGCCCAAGCGACTAAAGAGAGGCGCCACACATGGTTCCAAACCTCCAGAAAGGAGGTCACATGCGAACGACACTCTCCTGACCCCTTTTCTGGAGGTTTGAAATCAATGCCAGCGAGGCGGCTCCAGCCCTTCATTTCTTCCATTTTTTCCATCTGAAATTTTGATTGTCTCTATAATTACACTTCTCAAATTATGCGGAAAATTGAGATTGCAATCTAGCTTGATTTATGTCCACATGCTTTCATCTCACATGAAAATGGCTCGTCGACCTTTTCAAGGCTGTCTGGGAGAATTCACATGTTGCACCACATTTCGTCTGACGTCTCTTCTTCCCTAGTCCGAATTTGTTCTCAATTTAGAGCCTTCCTACTTTGATCTTTATCGTCGTTCGACCGAAATTTTCTCATCATCCACTTGAAACTGAAAATGAAAGGCTTCCCAAAGTCCTTACGTGCGCTGAGAATCACCACTAGAGCATGACTACATTTCGGGTGCTTCTACCCGATAGAAAATAGTAAAGTTTAATTTTTTTATTCTATTATTTTCGCAATATATGCCGCCTTTGTATTGCCGCAGTTTGAGACTGGCAATATCAGATTCACGATCTAGCGTAAAAGAGGAAACGAGGTTGTGGCACCACTTCAAAACAAGCGTACGGGAGCTCCCCATTCACTGTTTACACCATTATACACGTATACACTACATTCTCCTATGTCCGTGTTTTGCCGATTACTAGGTTCAGATGCGTGACGCGTTTAACAAGGATAGACCGTTTATCAAGGTTGTACTCTCAATCTCGAGTGATGTTAGCATTACTTACCCGCAAGTAAATATTTGTTGGGACGTAGGTAATTTCATACATCGCATATATCTATAAAGACACACCCTAGCGTCATGTAATATTATCTTCGCAGTCAGTAATTGCTAGCCAACGGTCGCAGATGATATTACATAGCCACCTTGCATTCGCCTCTTACTGTCCACCTGTTTCTATATAAATGGCTAGTATCCAAGGTGCCGGGAGCAAGAATAAAAAAATAAGTAGAGCCAAGCTCGCATTTTCACCCTCTATATCTCCAGATCCCTTCATGGCGGTTACGTTGAATTGAATGATGCGCGTCCTTTGGTGGAATTGGTTGAGAGCCGTGCCTCATTTCAGTGAATAATGGATGATCTGGTTGACGAGTCAACATCGTCCGTCGATATCACTTCCAAGATATTCGCCGACTACATAAATGTCTTCCTCCAATGTGCCTTCATTGTGATCGGACTGCCAGTGAACATATCCACACTCATTTACATCGTTCACAAGTGAGTTGATCCATTTCCCAAAAAGTAATAGTGTGATAGCTATGGACGGCACATTAAACTTGACATATTACTATTATGAGGCCGTCAGAAATGATGATTGCTAAACAAATCTATCGTTTGTTTTTGGCGTATTCCCCATATTTGTTGACACAATCTCTAGGTTGTTATGTAGCCTGCGAGAGGGATTTCTCACCAAGAGAAGTACCAAGAGAACCAAGAGAAAATTTTTAAAAAGTCTACCGAATTCCGCATATTTCCAAGCAATACAACCAAAAATACTCCACATCCATGTACCGTAGCAGGTCAAAATGTTAATTTTGCGCAATAAACAACTCAAAAAAATTCCATCCTCAATAATATTTTTATGAGCATCTAGACAGCAGATACAAATCTCATATTTATAACTATATTTTGTTGGCTAAATTTACTTCCTCTTTTTTAAAGATTTTTGTCAGACGTTAACTAGCCTGTTTCTAGTCTCATCCCTAGATTAACACATCTCGCGCTAGCATGGAGTCGAGACGCCCGAATTTAGTTTAATCCCCTTGCAGGAATTTGTATTGCACGTTACATATAATTTGCAGATATCGTCATGCCCGCAGTTTCCTGTTACTTCTCCACATAAACCTCAACATAACTGACATTTTGGTGAGTTTGGCCTCTCTCTCTTCTCCTTCCTCATTTCACGCTTACTTGGCGTTGCACCAATATTTACTCACACAAATCCATGGACACTCTCGTAAAACATATGAGAAATCGGGAAAATCTTAGTCTTAGTTTCGAGTGCAATTATACGTCTCTTCGAGGAGTACTCACAAAAAGAGACTGAAGATCGCAGTTAACGATATTGAAAAGGGTCGCGCATTTGAACATGTAGTAATGAAGATAACGTCATGGCTATTTTCTCTCGTACATTCTGTTGCACTACAAATCCTTTTTGGGAATTCGTCAGCACACGGCCTTCTCGAGTGCAAAAGTGAATGAGTTCCCTGTCGGATGACCGCAGAGTTGGACTCCAAAAACTCATTTCATCTAAGGAAAACGAGGCAGCTAAGACGCCAGCGAGCAATGAATAACGTAGTACACAGCCGAAAGTCGAGTAATTGCTTGCGAGCCAAGGTTTTAGTGCTTCCCACCACAATTAGAAGGCAATAATAACTCTTTCATTGCACCCAACGAAACAAGAGTATTGCGAACGTGATGGAATGAAAAATATTCAAATAAATTAATCAGTTCTTGATTAAACTTAGGTGCTTGCCGTGTACAGTACTGGATACGTCGGATGGCTGATTACTTACGAATGGCAAGCGGGGAATGTGCTATGCAAGTTGATGAGATTCTTCGATGTTCTCATCTTTTCCGCAAGGTAATGAACAGAACAGTTAATTAGTAATATCTTTATTAGCCAGTAAACAGTGTCTCATTTGGAATGAAGTCATCTTCAGAAACGTTTTCGTTGTTTTTAGCCTTGTTTGCCCCACACGATTCTAGCTAGCAAGACCTACGTTTGTAAAGACTCTGTGTAAAAAGAGACATCTTTGATGTACACACCACTCCATGAAATTCCGAGTACACGCTCATCCTTGGACATGGCCATTCATATTTGATGAGAAGCTCCCTCTTCTCCCTCTATTACGCAATGCGGAAATGAGTAACTTGCCCTTGTCCATTCACCTTCCGTTCAGCTTCCGGAAAGGGATATATTTGTGCTTTCTGGAGGCCACCTGCACCGCAAAAGAGAGAATGAACGTTAGAATTCGCTAAATGCAGAGTGATTTATTGAGTACTTCCGGCTAAAGTCCGGAAGAGGAGGAGTAGATTAGATTTGCATCCAGCCCAATTATTATGAGCTAAAGGGACGCTTCCCCCGTTCTATACAGAGATGAGAAAAGAAAGAAATTCGGCTGGTTGCGGTTTTTTTTAGACTCCAAAACAGACTGCCTTCACACAATTTCCGCCGGGAAAAGTGCAATTTCTTGTGAGAAGCCTTGTGAGAAGTTCTTCGAGCCTCTGGCGAGACGTGTTGACATTCTCAGAGTAGTCGGACACCTCACAATTCCCATGAGCTTAGTACAAATTGATACGCCTCGGGCATTCGGGGGAAGCCAGTTCGCAACACCTTTCGAACCCCACTAGAGAAAGTTTCACTTGGGAATGTCGTTCTCTCTAGTGCGTTCAGAGGTTCCCATAGTTAGCCCCCGCAGTCTCCGCCCAAATCCACCGGGCCCTCAATCGCTAATAGTCGAGCGTGGTGAAGCACAAGCCGAATTCTAAACGCTATGAGACGTGCTTGGGCTTGTTTTGTAGCTCTTGAGAAGCTCTATCGATCGCGCCTAGGCCCATGGTGCTACGACAAGTTTGTGATGTTAAACTACCGCGAAAACAAACTCGAAAACGTCAGAAATAGGGTTAGGAGTGATTCCACACCTCTCGGCCTTCAAGCATTATATTCTTTATATTTTTAAACGATTTTTAGAAACAAAAACGGAATCAATATTTTCGGTTTCGAATTGTGCTTTCGTTTGCAAAAATAAGTAGTGAAAACGAGGGTTTTAAGAGTACGAGAGTATCAAAATTCCGCTTTACTGTAAATAGCAATGGTTTTGGCAAAAGAGGAATTGAACTTGCAATGTGCTGCGCCTGAGGCGCGCGCTTTACCACTGCGCCATGGGCCTGATCTCTCGTTCCACTCTCCCACGCACTAAGCTCTTGCCCTCTCACCGCGCGTCGACTATAGCAATCGTCGCAATTCAGATGCCGTTGCACTCTCCACATCTTCATAAACTACTTTTGTTCTGGTATACCTTCGAAATGTCTCCTATCACCTGAGTTATGCCCCTAGAAAGATGGACGATTAGGCTCCGCCCACCTCCCCTCCTCTCTCGTCTTTCCCGCCTCTCACAACAGTCGACGCGCGCGTGGTTTTGGAGCTGTAACTCGGCTCAAAGATGAGATATCGACCCAAATCCAAAAGAATGTTCTTATTCAGACATCTAGCAACATGCTAACACTGAATTTCACCCCTCTAATTGAATTCTTCTGACCACGTTGTGGCCCCTACCCATAGTACAGCAAATGAAAATCTAAACGCAAACAGGGGTAAAATTTTAAAAAAAACATGTATTTTTGGTTCATTCGTTTGGCTATATAAAAAAAATAAACGGGAATAGATTTGGATCGATACTTTTCAAAATGTTAAAGTGTAATGTGTTAAAACTCCTTTGCAGTTCGAACATCATGGTGTGCATCGCTGTGTATCGACTGTGCGCTTTGCGATCGCCGCTATGGGTATCGGCAGTCGGACATTCGAGGGTGAGAGTTAATTAGTTAATTACATTTAATTAAAATTATGCATTTGATCCAAAAAATCCCACAAACTGTTGTATCATTGCTGTTATTGATAATATAACAATCATCGGTGAAATTACTCACTATTAGGCATTAGTCCTACCGTATTTCTACGATTGCTACAATTGCCCGAATTTTTCCTAGAGTGTAATCGAGTGCAGCTTTCATGGTCATTGTAAATTCGTGGAATGGTAATGAAAACAAAACAAAATTACGAGAGAGAGCAGTAGTGCAGCGTACTGTAAAAGCTCCTGGTAATAGGAAATAATGGAGAACGTGCACGCAATTTAAAGTGCACGTAAAGGAAAGTGCCCTACTCAGGAATAACAATGCATGGAGGCCGCAGGCACTTGGTAGTTGAATTAGTAACGAGCTGGCTGCGAAAGCGCCTGCCTAATGTCTTTTCACGATTCATAGATAAGAATCAAGGATGTAAAAGACACGCATTAATTAATATACAACAATATACACTTGTAAAATAATATAGTAATTAGTTAAATCCCTTGTTAAGGTTCCTCTCATCGCCCTCTCAGCGTGGAGTGCTGCATTCTTCATCGCTCTGCCACAATTGTTCATCTGGCGCACTTCGACTGCTGAGTTTTCACTCGTGAGTTGTAAAATTTAAATTCACATATTTCTAATTACCAAAGATCACACGTTCTCGTGGATTAACTGAAAGGTAGACCATATTTCGGAGAAAAATTATCGAGTATAGCTTGCATAAAAACAAGTATTTTGACGGCTTCATTTCTGTGGCAGTTCTAACCGTGCGCTCTTAGAATACAACACAATGAACTGTCTAGACAGGTATTATTGTACGAAAGAAAGGTAGTGGCTATTCGGAGGCGGTGACGGGCAATTATAGAGAAGTATTTATGTTGCATGAGCTAAATTCCACTCTGGAAAATATTTTTTTGTTATAATAGACAGAATATTAACAGTTATAAATAGCTATATCTCACGAAAGTTGGCAATGAACCGGCTTTTGCATTCTCAGTGACTGGGTGCAGAATGACACCGAAAACAAGATGTATTTGAATTGATGGGCAGACCGGAGAAGCCATCTATAGGCCAATTACTTAGAAGAATATTTATAGGAGAGCGGGGGTCCGACACAGACGGCGACGCAGTGTGTCTCTGTGTGGACGGCCAATCTGAACAATAACATTACATTGACGGAGAGAGATCACACGATCATGATGGCATACAACATGCTACAGGTGATTTATCACATCCTTAAAAATAGAAGAAAAGACACAGCACAACAATACGAACAATTGAGCCCTCATCTCCAGTTATCAGATTGAATTTGATTCGTTTGAATTTCACAAATGTTTTCTTCCAGATCCTCTTAATTTTCTACGCCCCTCTAGCCGTTGTCGCGACGTGCTACGTCCTCATTCTGAAGGTAAACAAAGAGAAGATTAATTGATTACCAGTTACAATTAATTATTGACGTAAAATGCAATGTTATTTAGATTTTTTCAATCGATAATTCAGGACATTTACTCGACTCTCAACGTGGATTGCGATGAATCGAGTGCACTTTATGCAGCCGAGGTCACTCGTCTCTCGTCTTGTGGCAAGCGACGGTCGCAGACAAAGTCAAATGACACAGCAGGAGGTACGCTCTTGTTCCTCTTCTTTTCAGAATTAAAGAAATCCTGTCATTCAAAATTAATCTGCAATCGTTGTGGCGTAGAGCTAACAAAATTAAATTATAAATATTTAGATAGTTTGAAAAAATAAAGTACAATTATATAAATAACTTCTTCCAGTATTGATCCAATCACGCACCCTCCGCGGCCAAGCCAAGTTCCAACGGGCGAAAGTTCGGTCCCTGCGAATCACCCTGCTTCTAATCCTCACGTACATCATCACATGGCTGCCGTACAATCTTCTGTCTTGGTTAGTGAAAAACATCTGAAATACTATGTTTTTAAAAAAATACAGTATTTTAAAATTGAACAACATCTAAACGTGACTCGGTCTCACTTCCGCATTTTCCCAATTCTTGTCATACCGCCATAACAAAAACATCCGGTCCTTGCATGTCGATAGACGTGTAGTGCCCCCTTTATACGCCCCTATGTACGTGACTCTTTTCAAATAAATTGGCAATGTTAATGAAGTAATATTGTTATTGTGCTCAGGTTGATGATGCTGGAATTCGAGTTGTATCGACAATACGAGGATGTTCTCTTCTTCCTCCACAATCTAGTCGTTCTCAACTCAGTTATCAATCCGTTCATATACGGTAGATGCCAGGTGGGTACGGTAGAGCGCGATCGATTGGTGCAGAATCCGGTAAACTTGATAACTCTTTCGAATTTTGATCAGATTTACATTTGCTCTCCTATACCACTAATCCACAAACAACTAAACTGTTCATAAATATTGTATTAGCAGCCGGTTACTGCAAGGATTTATGCTTTTATAAAATAATTTTTTTTTATAAAATACTTAATTAGTCGTCTTGCAGGGTCTCAAGCTAATTTTTCGATGCGGAGGAGCAAATCAGAAGAAGAGGGGGAATCGGATGACACCGAAGAGAAATCAACTAGTAGAATGTTGTTTATGAAAGGGGAATCGATGATTTGACAATGTTTGGTATATTATACATATTCACTGTACATTGTTTTCTGTTCCGTGCACTGCTTCTTTCACTCAGGATCTATAGGATCTATAATCGTTGACCAAAACGAGCCCTTATCGATATGAACTTTTTTCCAAAGAAATTTATCCTGAATCTCTGAATAAAAATTATCGGATAGAAGAATGGTCGATGTATTACTCCAATTTTGTTCTGATTTTCATTGATCGGTGATACGAATAAGCCGGCTCTACTCGTCAACGATGGAAATGTAGCGAAAGACACATTGAGAGACGCAGAGCAATGGAGATGACGTCAATGCTGTTGAATCCTTGTTATCAGGTAAACTTGCGCCGTAGCATGCAAAGAGATGAATATCCGGAGAGAATACCAGTTCATAATGGTTTACGAATTATTTATTAGCCTTCAGCAACAATGAGGACCGACTGAACTATATTTGCATCTACCTCTACGACAGCTAATCGATTAGGAGCAACGCAAGTAGCCCATGAGTGTGAATATGTGTCCGACCCTCTCCATTCTACACGCTCTCTCATCGGTCAGACGGTGAGAGAGAGCATGTGAAATGGAGAGAGCGAGACACTTGCTCATAAGTGATCAATAAATGTGTTGCTGCAGATTGCTTGCGAACTGGTTCGTGTTGAGCGGGGCGATGTTGACGGTGACGTATGGCTGCTTGGTGGTGCCTGCAATGAGTGAGTGTGTAAACTCGAGAGGGACTCTCTCATTGCACCACGCTCACTCGTCCTGGACCCATTTCTGGATGTTTGAGGAGAAAAGTAAATGGGACGCTAAATACTCACCCATGTTAGCAGTGACGACGAATTTATCGTCGCTCACTTGAAGAGTTCTCACGGAGCTGCCGTAACTGTGGGAGTCGTAGGAGGCGAAACGATTCTGAACCGAATCTTTGCACAGAGAGAAAACATACTAGGAATACGACATCAAGTTGGCACGCCTACTAATATATAAGTAGGGCCTACTAATCGCCTACTTATATATTAGTAGGCCCTACTTGTATATTAGTAGGCGTGCCAACTTGATGTCGTGTTCCTAGTATGTTTTTTTCTGTGTGTACGCCACCCAGACTCTTGAATTTAGTTTGTCTGCTATATTGACACACTTTTTATATATTCTATAATATAAAACGCAGAAATGAATTTGTAAACTGACGCCGAAGCCGGCACTCATAAAGTCCCGTGCTTCCTGCTTGGCGTTGTTGAAGAGGCTGCCCCTACCGTATCCTGAAGATGCATAACACTCCCTTCTTGGAACAAAAATTTTATTCTAGACACATTTATTAATCCAAAATGCACCTCTATGCCCCAATCCGATGGCCAGCTCGTTCACTCCTCCTGCAGCTGTTAGCGGAACCTGTAATAATATATTTAAAAGAATAAATTAGCTTGTTCGTCATTTACCCAAGTGTTCGCTTGATAAATGGGTTAGTTGAAAGGATAGGGGCGACTTCATCATCTAATTACTACTCACCTACTAATTAATGAACTTATTACCTGCCAGTAGATGAAGAGAATTCGGCCGTCGAGATTGAAAGTGACGACTCCTATCGATCCATACATGCCCCAGCTGCTCTTCCGTGTGGCCTGCAGTATTATATTTATAATATGATACGATCAAACAAAATGTCGAACAGGGACTTCCTGTGTTTACCGAGACGAGAGAGCACGCAAAAGCGAGAGGGTCGTCATTGTTCCTGTATGCTAAACAACGGAAGTTCGTGATTCGGCTTTTTGGTATAATCGTATCATTTTATAAATGTAATACTTTCACATCAACGTCGTTTCGTAATTCCAAGCGCATGCATTTATCCTCACGCGGAAATAAGTATACGACTTCAGAAGTCTAAGCTTGCCAGCGACGCCTTCAAAGTCTAATAGAGGCAGGGGAGCGAGGCGGTTAGACTTTGAAAGTCGTCGCTGTCCAGCCCATAAGTCTAGAGTCTTAGACTTATTTCCCACTGAGTCTCGTTCAACTCTGCTCTAACGTGTTAGTGTCCTCGTTACAGGGTGTTTGCAAAGTAATCTTTACTTATGTGCTATGTATTATTTTAACGCATGCTCATTGAACAATCTATTATTATGCTTACAAATTGCATGTTCTGAGAAGGATCGATGTTGATGGGTGCGGTGTACACTTCGCCTCTAATGATGTCGATGAAGTCGGTAGTGATTCGTTGACTGAAACAGAGCATATACACTCAGAAAAAAATTACTTCGTCGCATGCATGAAGTAATTAATTACTTATGTGGAAACACGCTAGAACAGCAATCGAAGTAATTGATTACTTCAAACACAGTTATAGTGTATTTCCACAGAAGTAATTAATTACTTCATGCATGCGACGAAGTAATTTTTTCTGAGTGTACAGATACAGATAGATGCAGATTTATCCTGACATCAAGGCAAATGGGCCTGCAGGAAGGTAGCTTCGTGGTAAGAGGGGAACATATACCAGTAATTACGGAGAATCCTTTTCAGCTCTGTATGTGTAAGTAAGTCCGGGGCATTTTTTCAGGTTGCTACAGCAATTATAAAAGTAGTTACTTGTAGAAGTTGGAGACTTGGAAGTTGACCGTGACTGAATATTCGGTCGCTCCGATTGCAGATCCTGTAGCCTGCAGAGCGACCTGCTTAGTGATGCTCGCTACTGCAGTTAGTGCAGCGAGAGCTGTAGCGGATAGCACCACCATCTATGCCTCAAAAAGTTAGATAAATACTGTAGCATTTGCACAAACAAGGCACAAGAATATACAATGATAGAAACGCCAGAAACACTAGTGGCCGGACTAGTAGCATGTTTCTACCGACCAGTGGTTCACTAGTCACTAGTTCATTAGTCACTAGACTCACTAGTCGGCGGACACATGCCACTTGGTCACCACCAAATACTACTACTTGGGCAACCGGCGATGCTAGTGTAGCAACTGCTTTGAGGAAAAGGAACTGCTTTTTATAGGAAGAAGTTGGTGAGACTAGAGATACATTGGGATGACTCCGCCTTTTTGTTGATTTTGTTATTCCCTTGATCTTTCGCTTCTTTTATTAGCCTCTTCCTCGTTGACCTTCTACACGTAGTAGTTGGCTCTACTATGATCCGGGCTGGAGTGAAAACGCGCCTGCTCTGAGTAGAGTAGAGAGACTCGCTGCAAGGAGAAATCGCCTTTAGATTTCCGTATCTTAGCATAAGCACGAACGTTAAACAGTAATAAACTTTTGTTCTCGTTGAGTTGGAAAAAGGCGAACAAATAAGTGAAGAATAACAACGATATCCGCAATGTTGTACATTAATTTCCGGGTAAAAGACTTCGAAATGCTCGTTTTCTGAGAAGTCCTGAGACTGATTCCTCTTTGTTGAAAATGATTCCAATTGTATATTTACAGTGATTTCCCGAGTAATCGTCTGACCCTCTCAATTCTGCATGCTCTCTCGCGCTGTCTGATCGAGGAGAGTCTGATCATTACTCGATTTCCCTCATCTGAACGGTGAAGTTCGCGGGTGAAGGATTGAAACTAGACACGCACAAGCCAATCCTCGTTGATGTTTCCATCTCTCCCTTGATCTTTCGTCAGTAGGAATCACCTCCGCTCTTCCTCTTTGACCACTAGAATTGCAACAGTTGCCTACGTGAACATACGTGAATGACTCTTAAGAAGCAGAGTAGAGACACAGCAAATAACGAGGAACAAACAGCTCTTAGGCTTCACTACTGATATAGTTGTTTTGAAATACTTGAATTGAGATTAAGTTAGCATCGGCGCTTTGACATGGCGAGGGAAGAGCGATAAGGGTATTCATACTCACCATGAGTCACTTCCGTGGTGAGTAATGTACACATACACTCTCACCCTGCAAACATAAACATTTTCGAAACCACTGTTTTCATTTTTACCGGACAAAATTCCTTGCCTTTTCACGTGACCCAATTTAAAAAGTTCATTTGCGTTTCGTTTATTGCGCTTTCACATTCTCCATCGCTATTGTTTGCTTTTGCACTTCCCCTCTCCTCAGTCCGTTTCTAGTGAGAGAGGAATCCCGAATCCAATAAAGTCCATGACCCTCGAAATGTTTAGCGCTTTCGGATACGTCACTACCCAACTAAGGCGCTTGTGTCATTGAAAATATTCCTCATTGGCACTGTTGCGCGCCTTTCAAAGCAAATTCCGCTAATTACGATGGGTAGTTTGCTCGTAGCACCGACTCTAACACTCTTAACTTTTCGTCGTTTCTTCTTCCTCTGCTGAGAGCGCGAAGTCCCCAGGTTTCCTCACTCAGGAGTGTTCACACTTCCTAATAGTGTGAGACTTGATGTCTCCATCTCTCAATTTCGCAATGCTCTCTAAGCAGAAGGCAGCATCTCCGGGGTAACGAAAGTTGGAGACTTCGCGTTCTGTGTGATATTCTACTCTTTCTTTCTCCTTTCGCATGATTTAATCACTTCTTGTGTTTTAAGATGTCACTGGAGGAGCTACCAGCTGAACTCGTTTCTCTAGTTCTTCATCATCTCGATAATCGAGATCGTCTCACTCTCAGAATGTCGTCGAGAACACTGGAATCTGCAGTGGCCAAAAGCCATTTCCGCAACGAGTCGTCGGACGCCGACAAGTGTTTTGCACTTATTGGAACATGCTTTGTGAGCTGTTTTCAGCAGGGTGTTAATCCCCTAGAATGGGGTATATTTCGAGAAATTGTGTAAAAATGTGGTCCCCTCCGCTCTTCCTCTTTGACCACTGGGATTGCAACAGTTGCTAAAGTGAACATATGTGAATGATTCTTGAAAAGCAGACTAGAGACATTGCAAAGAACGAAAAAAGATCAAGGATTTATTTTACTGATATAGTTTACAAGCTAGTTGAATTGAATTTCATAAGTGCTTTGACATTGAGAGATCAAGGATTTCTTTTTACTATCAAGAATTTCTTTTTGTTGATATAGTTTACAAGCTAGTTGAATTGAATTTCATAAGCGCATTGACATTGAGAGGAGAGAGCGATAAGGTTAATCACATTCAATATGTTTTGCACACTCTCTTTCGAAACGGTGGAATGATTTATGAAGGCCAGGGATGAGAAATGTTATCTGGGAGTAGATGTACTGCATTTCACAAGCACATTTAGTTACCATCCTTCTTCCTTCTTCGCTGCGGCCCTCAACTGCTCATGAGTTTCTCTTATTTTGAAGAACTCCGACAGAGTCAATTGCTGCAGTTCAGACGACGTCTATTCAAAACGGCATCCATCGACACACTACGAATCAGCTGGGTCAGCATTTTTCGATCTCTTATTTCCTCCTATCTATTATTCCGTGCATTATTCACCTTTGTTATCTAAACATCACGGTGTTCTGGGTATAATGTCAAAAGAAAATTCGTGGTGAGATGCTCATTGACATGCTATTCTCCCGCTCTCTAACTGCCTGTTTCAATTTGCATAGTCTCGTCAGAATGCCCTGAATATATTATATTATATTAATTAAAGGTCAACTTCAACAAAGTGCCGCTTGACTTTATCAATCAGTTGCTGGAAGATTGCAATTTTCGCCACGTCCACGTCGAAATAAGCCAGAAGCATTACAATGAGCGGTAAGAGTTGGTTCACTGCCTGATAGGCTATAGATGAGTTTTCAGCGCGACGCACTAATACTAAGCATTTGTAATTGATCATTAATGTTCTCAGCCCAGAATAGAGTCCGAATTTTGAATTTCAGATAATAACATTGTATTTCAGCGCCACAGTTCAATTTATGCGTGATAACATGCACAAAATTCGAGCCGTGGACACTCTTGATTTCGTGCTCGACAAGTCGATTCTTCTGTCCTTCCCACCACTACGTCATCTCCTCTTCCACTATCCATCGTGTTTTGTGAGTTTGTAGAATACTACTGGAGTTGAACTTGCGAAATGCCCATTAAACGAAAAGGAGCAGTGCTTAGTCGTTGTCTTGAAGTATACACTCAATTCTGAATGTTTTTACCTAACGGCATATCGACATTTTTTTCCAAATTTTCTTTTCAGGCTAACCCAGCTATTTCTCCGATTCTTCACAAGAACGCCTTGGACGATGATACGTTTCTGCAATTAGTCAGTAATCGGCACGAACTGATGCATCTGCCGGTCGACCTGACGCGACCGAATACAATCCTCCAAGCCTTCGAAGTGAGTTCTTTTCTATTTATAACAACAAGTAAAAACAGGAGGTATTTATAATTTTAAATATTTAGATGGTTTCGGCTAATGAGAATGTGCAATACGTGTTAATTGCTGTGCCATCGTCGCTCATCGATTGTGTAATGCTTTCTCTCAATTTCGAGAAGAGCGCCGATGGATACAAGACGACCGCCAGAGCGGATCCCAGAGTGAGAGTACAATTATGTAATTTTTCTCTTATGTTACATGAAAAATTATTTCATACTATACTTCGATTCATCAAGAGATGAAATTGATAGCAACTTTGATTGCGTAAGATAACGTGCATCACAAGACAGGACAGCAGGGAATACGTACTCAGAGGGAAATAAGTCTACGACTTCAGAAGTCTTGGCTACCGAGCGACGAGTTTAAAGTCTAAAAAGTGCCGCTCCCCTGCCTCTAATCGTAGCGAGTAGACTTATTAAGTCTTCGCTCGGTAGCCGAGAAGTCTACAGTCGTAGACTTATTTCCTGTGAGTAGTCCTTCGTGCCGGGGCCCACTGGCATCACCGGTGGCCCCGGCAGAATAGTCAATTGCCGACCTCTTGATTCCGCATGCAACTTTACTTTACCTTTAGAAAACAGAGAATGACATTTTTAAATATATATATATATATATATATATATATATATATATATATATATATATATATATATATATATATATATATATATATATATATCATGCTTACATTGTCTCGTCTCAACGCGAATTCAAAGGAAGAAAACGCGAAACCTTTGTGCCGTTGTAAAAGCCTATGAAAAAAGTTGAAGAAATTATTTATCTGTAATCAATTCAATTTTCAGTTTGCGATCGTCAACCGAATTGCATTCCGCAGCTACGACATTTGTCGAGAAGACACGCAATTCTCCGTTCGATTTGGAAGCAGAGTCATAATTTCGAATCGAAAATCGGAAGTGGAAACACTTATGACAAGATTCTTTAAATGTTAGCGAACGCTGTTTTCGCAATTATGCTCATTACTGTGTTGTTCTCATCCAATGAACATTTTCGGTTGTGTTGATTCATTCGCAGATGGTCGTCACATTAATTTTTCATTATCTTTTTCACTTCTTGAGTTGTTTCATCTCTTCCTCTCCTTCCTCTTCTACTTCTCTCCTCTCGTTACTACCGTCCAAATGAATGTCATCGAGATCGACTCCCTGAAAAACCAGATTTTGTCGAAAATAGTTTGACGACTG
Source organism: Pristionchus fissidentatus (assembly GCA_036245785.1). NCBI lineage: Eukaryota > Metazoa > Nematoda > Chromadorea > Rhabditida > Neodiplogasteridae > Pristionchus > Pristionchus fissidentatus. Next base: position 7,570,703 of record BTSY01000001.1, read on the forward strand.
AAGTGCGAAATGTTAGACCACGATCAGTTCATTTTGTGCACTCTCTAATCAGTCCACCGGTGTACTAGATACATAGTGCGCCGAAGAGGACGTGCCGCATATTTCGCACTCTAGTAATGCCTGAAGATCCCATTCCCTGTCTCACGTGTTGGGAATGCGAGAGGGTCGTGAGAACCACTGACCTTGGTCTCAACGAGGAAGAAGTAAGATTGGACAAGATTGACAATTCCGAGAGCAACAACGACGAGATAGACCGCACTAGGGAAGGAAGAGTTGAGCAGGGAGAGCTGAAACGGAAATTTAACGATATATCAGGAGTTTGAAATAAGACTCAGACTTCTACGGAAATACCCTAGAAAATTTAATAATCTTGATACTCTTCCTTCAGGTTTCATGCATCGATACCAATTTTGCAAGGTAGCAAGAAAACAAGAAATTCAAAAAAGACCCATTATTCTTAGTATATTTTTCACTTTCTCTCCTGATTATTGAACTCACCAGAGGCGACGCGATCATTCCGATCCTTGCCACTAACGAGCACGATCCACTCGTCGACGCTCTCGATGCCGTCTCCATACTCTCCACTGCACACAGATAACACGCGTCCCACGTGTACTCAATGAAAACGATGCCGATCACATTGAAGAGAAGGAAGAGGGGACCCTAAAATATGCAGAAAGTACTCAGTCGATCAATAGGGAACGACTGGTGGTCGAGTTCGCAAGGAGAATATATGTCTCGAAGAGATCAGCATGCACTCTAGCCATCGACCCGCATGATACTGATAAATGATTCTGATTCTGATACAAGGAAGACTATCGGAACTATGACACCGAGTAATCCAGTCCTAGCCACATAGCACGCGTGACAGGCAGGTCTAGCTAACAGTCTCTTAGAAGATACTCACATTGTATCCAATCAGACTGAAAACGGCGAGAATACCAAAGCAAATGACTGCGAAGAATTGTGAACACTGCAAGGAATGATAAAAGACAAGTGCATCTAAAAAAAGAACCAAGTTAGTTCTAATCACTTTTTTTCCATTTTAGGATGTATTCTCGTATTTTAAATCCGGGACGCCATTTTCAATCACGCAGTGACAAAAAAGAACCAACGATTAAATTTATGATGAACCGTAGTGTCATTCATACGGTGACTATTATTTGGGGTATATCATCATAGTGTCATCTGTCATTCTGGAGCGCTCTAGAATGGTAGATTCACCATTTTGGAGCGCTCCATTTAGGCACATCTGCCATTTTGGAGCGCTCTAAAATGGTAGATTCACCATTTTGGAGCGCTCCATTTAGGCACATCTGCCATTTTGGAGCGCTCTAGAATGGTAGATTCACCATTTTGGAGCGCTCCATTTTGGCACATTTTCCATTTTGGAGCGCTCCAGAATGACCGATTCACCATTTTGGAGCGCTCCATTTTGGCACATTTGCCATTTTGGAGCTCTCCAGAATGACCGATTCACCATTTTGGAGCGCTCCATTTTGGCACATTTGCCATTTTAGAGCGCTCCAGAATGGTCGTTTCTGCCATTTTCGAACGCTATATTTGGGCAGATTTGTCTTTTTTCATTATCGATGTGTAATCACGAGTGTAACATGAACGAGTATATTTCGCAGAAAATACGGAACAAAGTCACAGTAATGAAACGCATTTTTGGCCTGCAGTATTTCTTCACGAAAGAAAGATTTTTGAATCGAATAATTGATATTCTATCTATTGCAGACAGGTTAAACATGCGTTTCACATTCTTTAAATAGGATGTGATATTTTCAGGACAAATGGAGGTTCTTCGGCTCTTCCAATCTTCAATCTCCTTCCGCAGGACGCTGATGAAGTCGATAATCCTGAGTATTTCGAATAATAAAGATATTTAAAAATAAATAAGGATATTGACTCAAATCTGCAAACAACAATAAAAAAAGAGGTGGGAAAATCATCTTTTCTTGATTCTCTCTGCAGACATGATGTGGCTATGCACATTTTCAAGAACACAGTTAGTTACAGAGTAGAAACTAACCAATAGATCACAGATAGCCGCGTCAATGTCGTTGAAGTGGAGAGGGAGCAGAGCAGTCGACCGCTCAGAATGAGCGCAAGCGATGGGTGTGAGAGTGACAATGAAATAGATGTCTGGGATTAGGGGTTCTGCATATATTCATAGTTGAATTTGCTTGGGTAATTGTTATTGTCCCTCTCACACCCATCGCTTGCTCTCATTCTGAGCGGTCGACTGCTCTGCTCCCTCTCCACTTCAACGACATTGACGCGGCTATCTGTGATCTATTGGTTAGTTTCTACTCTGTAACTAACTGTGTTCTTGAAAATGTGCCTAGCCACATCATGTCTGCAGAGAGAATCAAGAAAAGATGATTTTCCCACCTCTTTTTTTTATTGTTGTTTGCAGATTTGAGTCAATATCCTTATTTATTTTCAAATATATTTACTATTCGAAATACTCAGGTTTATCGACTTCATCAGCGTCCTGCGGAAGAAATAGATAGAATATCAATTATTCGATTCAAAAATCTTTCTTTCGTGAAGAAATACTGCAGGCCAAACATGCGTTTCATTACTGTGACTTTGTTCCCTATTTTCTGCGAAATATACTCGTTCATGTTACTCTCGTGATTACACATCGATAATGACAATAGACAAATCTGCCCAAATATAGCGCTCGAAAGTGGCAGAAACGACCATTCTGGCGCGCTCCAAAATGGCAGATGTGCCTAAATGGAGCGCTCCAAAATGGTGAATCTACCATTTTAGAGCGCTCCAAAATGGCAGATGTGCCTAAATGGAGCGCTCCAAAATGGTGAATCTACCATTTTAGAGCGCTCCAAAATGGCAGATGTGCCTAAATGGAGCGCTACAAAATGGTGAATCTACCATTTTAGAGCGCTCCAAAATGGCAGATGTGCCAAAATGGAGCGCTCCAAAATGGTGAGTCGGCCATTCTGGAGCGCTCCAAAATGGCAGATGTGTCTAAAGGAGCGCTCCAAAATGGTGAATCTACCATTTTAGAGCGCTCCAAAATGGCAGATGTGCCTAAATGGAGCGCTCCAAAATGGTGAATCTACCATTTTAGAGCGCTCCAAAATGGCAGATGTGCCTAAATGGAGCGCTCCAAAATGGTGAATCTACCATTTTAGAGCGCTCCAAAATGACAGATGTGCCAAAGTAGAGCGCTCCAGAATGGCGATAGATCAGATTTTGAATATGTGAATACATTAATGGAACATAATGCCCTGGAATGACAATATACATTACCGAACATGTGATGATGACAATTAAAAACCCAAAATAATGAAATACCAAAATACTTTTAAAACTGAATCATATACTGCCATATCCGAACAATTGCTCATTGAAAAGTACTGAAGTGGTTCATTTTTTAGATGCACTTGTCTTATAACACTTAATTTATAAATGTTCGATTACTCTCATAGTTGGATTTCCCTTTGTCTTGCTATACCTGCGGTCATTTTGCTAAAACAAAATTTAGGGATTGCTCAGTATGCACCTGATGCAAAACTCTTCGAGTGAAAGAGGGCACTCGAGCATCGACAATTCCCAGTACCTGCAAGCAATAAATACTCACATTGTTTATCTCTTTATACCAAATCCTTGCACTTTTAAAAAGTCTAATTGCTGTTCTCCCTCTCCTCATGAGATCAGATCATTGTAAATAATGTGTTTGTAAAGGCAGTAAGACGATGAATATCAGTGTCAGTTCACAAACATTTCAATTCATTTATTCGACGGACAAGCTAATTGCTTCCTTGATAATTTACAGAACCCGAACTGTATGCGTTTTCAAATAAAATTCAAACAATACATTACACTCACGATTTTCGATGCGTAAAGAGCTGCTCCAAAGAGGAATTGATGTAGGTAGAGATTGCCTGTGATGTCACTCGACACGAGATCAGTCGCATACGAACTGACGGCTGCTGTGAACCTGCAATACATTATGTGTTGACTTTAGGGATGCTTTAGGGTATTATCTATTATGTATACCAATAAAATCGGTTGTTATACTACTATAGTGCTCCTATAGAACCGGACACCACAAGCAAAGGAAAAAGATCGTCATTCGCGTGGACAACAATAAGTTTAATAATTCTGTATTGTGCATATTACAGCTAACTCACTTCAAAATATTTTGGACGATCTACATCTATATATATATAGCTCACCACATGATGTAGAGCACGAGCAGTCTTCTGAGCGCTCCACTGCGGAGAACTTGGAGTAGCGACTGAAAGAAAGACCAAAAATATTAATTATACGGGCAATAATTAAGAGAATACGCAGCTGCGTGTGATTGCAACCTTGCTTTTCTCCGGTTTTGAATGCTTGACAGGGGCGTATTCCACTCCTGAGAGTCGCGCGATTCTCCGCTCGCAAGTTCGCATCTCGTCGAGACGACCCTGAATATAATACAGTAATCAATCGAAAATTGTACTGTAATTTCTGGTTACGGTAATTAGCCTTACGGTAAATGGTATGGTAGGCTACCTTGGAGTGCAGCCATGTTGGCGACTCGGGAAAGATGAAGAGCAGAGCGAAGAGGGCAGGGGACGTGAGCAGAGTGATGCCCTGAGGGAGGAAATAACATCATTACATTTCTCACTGACAAGGTTCAGCATCGATTGCTTGAAGGAACCGATGCAACTCCCATATCTCAATCTCTTTGATACTTTCATTGTAGTTTGTATTTCTATGGCCTAACTCAACACTATTCTCAAAAGTCGTCGAACCCTTCTTGTGAGTAATTAAAATGACTGATATTCCAAGCATATTCCTTTTGAACTTGCAGTGCTGGACAGAGTATTAATAATTATAATTATAAGTTTAATAATTATAAGATTTCTAATATAAGATAGGTACAAATGACGCGGCTCTCCACTCCTGTGTACAGTAGGCAACGGCTGTGAGCAGCATCCGAGAGATTCCCTGAGCAAATTAGATCAATTATTAAGAGTTGATACTTTGCGTGAGCTTCAAGTTGTCAAATAAATACAGCTCATTTTTTTATCTGATCAGAAAACTAACCCAATTGAAAACGGCCCTCAGGAACATTCGCTGATCGGGTAGAATCATTTCCATGATGAAGGTGTACCCGACAACTTTCAAACCTGAATTTACTTTATTCTCTAGTGGTATAAATGTCGTTGATTTAGAATTTCAATGGATCCATATTTTCCTCAAATTTGAAGCATTCGATAAAGAATAAGACGCACCTCCAATAGAAAGACCAATGAAAAATCTTGCTGCGAATATGAGAGGAACGTGTTGGAGGAAGCCTTGAATTATTATCACTTTTTTTTTATCAACTTTTGACTCGTATTAAGATTCTGTGCTCGTTTTGTTCGCAGGGAGGCGATGAACGACGAATACGGGGAGGTTCTTTAGCGGTTTCAAACCGCCTACACATGATTCCAAACCTACAGGCCAGGGTTTGGACGAGAGAGTATGCAAAAGTGAGAGAGTCACTCTCGATTTCACACGCTCTCTCACTCCAAAGGCCTTTCTGGAAGGTTGACCGGCCTGTGGAATGATGTGGCCTATTTTGTGCTACATCAACGATGCTGATAAATTCAGTTGAATTTTTTCTGAAAGTCGGCTGACAAGGTTTCCCATCTCTCACCTGTAGCAGTAGTAGCCGCGAGTCCGAGGGCCATCGCAAAGCTGGTCACCCACTTTCTCCCATATGCATCAGATAGAAGACCGAAGGACAGCGTCCCAGTCAGAATACCTGACGGATTAAATAAACTGCATCAATTGTAGTAACCCTCCTTAGCAGTGATTTTGAGTTGTTGCACTATAAGCACCAAATTATAAAATCTATCAGAGTACTGGGGGCTTAAAGTATTTCAGCTGCAAATTTATTTTGCCAATTCCAAATTAACTATTTACCAAAGAACTGCGTTTGACTCGAGAGCGCAGCGGAAGGCGCGTCGTCACAAATCCAGCGGAACCTGTGATGGATTGCTTCTACTTAAATATTTATATCTTTTTTTATAATACGATAAATAATCGAATAAACGTGGACAGTGGTCTCGTCCCCTTTTCACAAATTGATCATCAGGAGCGTAAATATTCAAGTGACCCTCTTATTTTCACATCACATCTCGTCCCTGACCCCTTGCTGGAGGTTTGAATGAATATTGTGCAATTAAACGTACTCGAGTGCCGCCGAATCAAATGCAACATCGGTGAATGTGACGTTTCCCCCGCATCTTCTGAAATATACCTGCTATGAATGAGATGAGTCGAAGCATTTTAAAGAAAGCTTGAAAACTAATTTATGTATACTGAACGGAGAAAATAGCAAAGAATTTTGATAATGTCTTACTTATATTCCGCGCAGTCCTTGCCTATTTCTCCATCTCCGCATTTCCATCGAGGAACGTAATTGGAGAAGATCTAAAGTTTAAATATTTTTTAAAAAAACTCAATTTGGCTGAAATTATGCACATTTTCTGATTAGATTTTTTTCAGCGAATCTCTATTCTAATTATGCATGCCAAGCTGGAATGATTTGAGTTGAAACTGGTTAATTGTTCAAGCGAAATGCAATCGCGATCACTACCGGAAAGAGATTTGTCACTCCGAAAAAACTGATGAATTGCCACGTGAGAAAGGCTGCGACGTGGAAACGATTTACTGACATACGATTTACCCTGGAAAGAAAAAGAAAAAAAACACCAAATTGAATATAAACATCCTTCAAATTAAATAAATTAACCGAATGGTTGGGGGACACTGTTATAGTGCTCACGCAAAGTAGCGTGGGGAAATGGGAAAAAAACAACGGAATACACTGGCACGACGGATTAGCGATCTTTTCGTCTCTCCGCTATCCTACTCTTCTCCACTAAGCTCATCGATCTATGTTCAATGGAGATTAGTGCACTAGACAGAAACACCGACAAACCATGATAACAACTCGGTGTTCTCCCCTTATATTTACTTTGCATGTGACGCCTGTTTCGCGGACACGTTTTCACTATAGGAGTGGTCTTTAAACAATCAGAACTGGTCTTTAAACAATCAGAATAAAAAAAATTGAGAAAAAAAAATTTTTTCGTAAAAAAATTATCGATTTTTCAAAATTTGACATTTCACGAATTTTTCACGTTTGAAATTTACTTTGCACCCTAGACCATCCGTGAAAAAAGTTTTAGCCCGGGCCGACTACTTTGAATGAGTTGTGCCACCCTATCCGACGGTCTTACAGAGAACGTGTTTTAAAGATGAAACTTCAAAGTAACTATTTATCATGATAACTTCAAATATTCGAGCAATCAAAAAGCATGTCAACATTTTAATACAGAAACAAAGAAAATGGTGTGAGCATACTCGTCAAATCGATAAAGTTAGCAACGGTAGCAATGATTGGATGATATTGAGAATTCTTGTGAGATACAACAGAAAGAGCAACAAAGAGTTAGAAATGAGACAATGTGAGGAACAGGGAACTTCAACTAGATTGGTGATATCAGAAGAGAGTCAATTGGCTATCGATGCACCGTAGCCTTGACTCTCGCTTGATTACTGTAGCTCAGCACATCATATCGATCGCTGCGAACTCCTCCTTCGATAGTGCGAGCGATCTGGAATGAATGTTATTGCTAAATGGTCACCCTCTCTTCCTTGACATTGCCCGTTCTACAGCACCGTAATTGGCCTACATCGATCGATATCTGCAGTACCGTATCCACCCCTACGGTACAATAACCCTCATCTTACCGTACCTGAGACAATCTCCAAATTGGTTCTTGATCTGGTAGACGGCAGTGTGGAGGGCGTCATCGACTGCGCACATGGGCGCGTCCTCTTCTGAATCAGTCGCGCGCGCATTGCGCGCCTGAGAGGAACAAATCAATCGATAGTTGGAGAATACAATAATTTATCAATAAACTTAGAGGGGGTAATCCAAGAAAAGATTATTGACTTCCCATTTCCTGATAATCGCCTCAGTAAAGATTGACTTTGACTAACACAACAAATCAATCGATAGTTGGAGAATACAATAATTTATCAATAAACTTAGAGGGGGTAATCCAAGAAAAGATTATTGACTTCCCTTTTCCTGATAATCGCCTCAGTAAAGATTGACTTTGACTAACACTTTTTTTAAAGTAAATAAAATAAAAGCGTAAACTAACTCGGAAGTGTTCTCTGATTGCATTGGCCGTTCTCACAATCGCCCTCAGTACTTCAGCCAGATCTCTCTGCACGACTCCATATCGATCTTCATCGAATGAAGCGACGATCAGAAGATGAAGACCTCAAATATCAGCTCTGTTAGACATATTATCAGTGTATCTCACTTTCCCTATACTTAGGTACCTCCTAAAACCAGTGTTTATCAACCGAACCTATTACTTTCAAACTGGAAAAAGTAAAAAAAAAGTTTTTGCCCCGAATACTGGACGCGCTGTGTGACTACCTCTCATCGGTCTTTGTGGCTCACTATAGAGTGAAAAATAAAACACAAAAGAAACAAATTCGAACAAAATCAGTAAAAGTGAGTCGAATCCACACTGTCTGAAACGTACTGCACACAAGGCGGACACCTTAGCACCTGACCGATAAATGGCATCTACCGTACTCCCCTACAGTACTCACTTTCGGCTGCGAGTTGAACGAGTGTCGCGTCGTGTCGAGTGAGAACGCCCGAGGGAACCTCCAGCAGCCTGCAAAGAATCGTTTCAGTTGTACACATAATAATAATAATAATATTATATTTACTACTTCGTGTTACTACATCGAGTGGAAACCCTGGGGGGGGGGAGAAAATCACCTTCTCGCCCTCTCCAGCATCGTCGGACGGGGCGGCGCGCGCGGCTGAAGCGTCGCGGTCGCGCGCAACGTGCGCTGGTGACGCGAGCGGACGGCGGATGAGTAGACTGCAATTGGCACAGTAGTTAGGGAGCATCGGAACACGTCATTTTTTGTTCAAACACTTAAACGCTTTATTCGCTCAGTCGAGAGATGAAGTCCGGTCAATAATCAAGCAAGACGACATCAGACGGTTCGCTACGATCATTCCAAAACAGGCAAAAAAACATGTACTTCTGTCGTTCACCAAACAGGCACGTTGTCCGCACTCTCATTTTGTGTGCTCTCTCGTCTTCGGTAAACACTGGAAGTACCATTTCGACATTTTGCTTGATAGTGTTATTTTAAAAGTGGAGTACACACCCTGCTGTCTGATCCTCTCCGGCATGAGCAGCATCTGTCTGTCGACATTGGCCGAGTCTTCCTCGTCGTCACTGTCGATGAATGCACCAGAACGGCCGACGACCGAGCGAGTCGCAGCCTCCATCTACGAACAGAGAATTAATAAAGAGAAGAAAGATAAGTAAATGAATTTGTTGATAGCGTCGGTGAGGAATGTGGGTTACCCATTATGGGTACCAGGCGACCAGTAAGAAATTGAAAAAAATCAATCAATAATCACCTTCTCCCTGGCGTCGTCGATGATTCTCACACACGCGTTCTTGATCGACGTCCAATTGCGAGGGTGACCGCCTGAGGAGAACGGAAATGAATATTTGTTATTTTTGAAATAAATATTAGCTAAACTATTTGACACTGTACCTACTGACCTGAGAACAAACAATAAAGCAGTATTCTAAATCCTCACTCCATAACATTTTTCTTGCTTGAAACCATAATAAAGCTGCGATACGAGTGTCAGCATATTGTTTGCACTCACGGAAACATGTAGCGACAAGTGAAAACAACATAAATTTTAAAGAATCTACATTTATCATTTTTCATTTTTTTATGCTGTTTTTGTTTCAATCTCAAGAACATCAGAGACCTTTTGTTTCAATCTCAAGAACATCAGAGACCTTTTGTTTAAATCTCAAGAACATCACAGGCTCTGATGTGATTCAGAGCAATGTCCGTCCCTTTTATCCTCTTCTCTTGATCACTTCCTGAAACCTCCACTCACCAGGCTGGGAAAGGGAGAATATCTCCAGTCGTCGATCGCCGACAACACGCGAAAGACGAGATAGATCTGTGAGGGCGAACACCTGTAATTAATTATTTTATTATTGTACTCCTTATTTAAATCCATTGTGATTAGCACTGCAGACGTGATTCCACCTCATTTCCTCTAACGAGAATTGCATCATTTTTTTTAGGATGAGCCAGCCATATTCCAGTGCGCTCCATCAGCAAGTCTTGCCTATACGAAAATACTCGCTAGCAAAGCCCCGTTGTTTTCGTGTTTCATCGACTCGCCTTAAGTGTGGCGTCATTCGCCTCCAGCACATTGAGCATCGTTCTCGTCTGGACGGGCGTCGGGCAGCGGATGGCATGCGGAGGCGGGAGAGGGAAGTGAATCGGCTGAAATTAATCGATATTAGAGATGCTCTAAAAGAAGGTCGACATCGATTTGGAGTAGAAGGCGGCAACATAGCACCAAGATATCCAAATGCGATTGTACCTCTCACGAAACCATAAAAATCTGACGAAGTTAGAAAATCCAACATCGTTGTAAAAAAACGCGACATTACATCACAAATTTTATTCAAGAAAAAAATACTTGCCCGATCACGTATTGAGCGTTCAAAAAAATTGAAAGAAGTATTTCATTACCCGACAGTCCAAAAAAGAGCTCACCTTCATGACGATCTCTCTCGTGAGTCGAATGTTCGCTCTGCCGACAAAGACAACTGCAGCAGTAGAGAGGAAGAGAGAAATATGAAGAGTGGGAGAGAGGAGGGCGAGAAGGGTGGAGTAGATACCGAGCACGAGGGAACCTGTACAATTTAGATGTATAATATATAGTTGTACTATATATTATACGAAGCGTTCATCCTTTCTGCAAATCATGTGGCGTTACAACACAGTTTCAGTTTTTTAAAAATTATTTTTATTCTCACCAATGACAAGTGATGCGGCCATGACTGCTCGGTAGATCAACGCGGCCTCCTTGATAGAGATGAGCAGGGGAGATTCGCCCTCGAGAGAGACACACTCCCAAATGGCCAGAGACAACTGCAACAAGATAGTAGAAGCACACGTGGGCAGCAAATTATAGGCATTTTTTTTTTGCAGAGTGCTCCCACCCAGGTTTCACTCGCTTACATATACTCACAGCATTGATCAACTCGCCAAATCTTTAATTTATCACATTTTGAACTTTTGCGTGCCCACGTATGAGTAGAAGGAAAATGAGTAATGATGACGGCTGCCGCATCTTCAGCTTTCGAAGCTACACTCTTGTGTAATATTAAGCACAATCCTCTTCCCCAAAATGGTACTGTTGTGGAGCTGGAAACGGGGACAGAGCAATAACTAGTGTCCCATACCTTGGAGCCAAAGGAGCCGAAGACCAATCGATAATCGAGTCGGAAGATGACGTGGGCAGAGACCGCGGCCACGGCAATCAACGTGAACAGCCAACGGGAACTGAAAGGGAGAGGTTTAGATAGTAAACTCTCTTTTTAAAAGTATGTGTCCACATTTGCAACGGCTTCACTGCTGCAGCAGACTCGATTATAAAAAAAATGTGATTTCGCTATAAGTCGTCACGAAATTGACAATTTAACAATTAAAAGTGAATTTAAATGATTTTTTAAAAGTAAAAATCATCATTTACCTTTCCATGGTCGTCTCTGACATGGCGAGCGCCGCCGCCACTAGAACCATCTGAAATTAAATTATTGATTACTAAATAACTTTATGTATTAATAAATTGCGTCGTCTTGCCCGGTTTCCGTTACAATGTCCATAAAAAAGATCGCAAGATGGGGGCACATAGCAATGGGTGCTGCGTCGACCAACCTGCGACATCCAGAAGGTCGCAGCAGCCGCCCACGCGTCCTTTCGCAGCAAGCACACTCGACGAGTAACTTCAGCTGCAAGAGAAGACAATAGTGAATCCCCGATCATATGCCCTATGGCAGAAGAGTTCAGAAATATACTATCACTTACTGCATGATTAGCAATTCACCAGAATCGTTTCAAGCGCTGGTCTTCAGATTTGTCATTATAAATTAAATTTTTTATTATTAATTAATTAAATAATATAACTAACGCGTGGCAAATGTGAAAGTGACGAGGGCGAGGGCGAGGAATGACGCTATCCACACGACGATCGCTGCAGTCCATGCAGACGGAGAGAACAGCAGTGACACGGCGCCTGCAATTAATAGCTATTTTAATTAATTAATTAAATTATGTCATTTTTATGTTAAAATATTATCAGCGTGAACAGGAAGACATGTCGACGAAGGTGTACAGACCAGAGAGCAATCCTTGTCAGCTGATCAATCGATATCCACCTACCGTATACGGATGCGAAGGGTGCCCAGGGCGTCGCCTGCAGCACTGCCGTCAGCAGGAAGAAGAGGGCGACCGTAGTGCCAGAAGAGACGGCGGCCGCGATGATCTTGCGACGACCAACCTTGAATAAGGAATTTATTGATTGGTCGAGGTGAAAATGAAGCTGAGAAGACTCATTTGCAAGTTACTGCACTTAAATATACTAACTTTGCACCGCTTCTGCGTTCTGGCTTTCCACTTCGTCATACCATATTAGTGAAAAGGCTAGATTGTTCGCCTTGTAGTGTGAAGCGCGAGATAATAACGTTTCCTAAATATATAAAGATAAATAGAAGCCTTACAATGCCTGTGAACCACTCGGCGATCTGGTCGAAGATGCTGGGAAGGACGGCTGGTTTGGTCGGAATCATCTTGGAAGGGGCGGGAGGAGAGGAGGCCACACCTCGACCAATCGAGAGACGGGACGATGAGAGATCTGTAAAAATTGACAACAATTAGGGGCACTAGACTCCTTTACCGGACCAAGCAACTCGGGGTTGGATCCTCATGCATTATCTCACTCTATGAGCCTAGTGGTCACCTCTCACTCACACTCAGAGAGTGATTAGCATCGGAAGGAATAGATAGGATTAGTGTATCTTCATTGTCCCTTCACTCTCACCAGTTATACATGAAATTCCAATCCCAACGTCTTCGCCTAAAAAAGATCAAGATTGCCGTGCTTCCGCGAAGTCGAGCCGCCTTCCTTCGGGAAGAAGGTAGAGTGCTCTGTCCCCCAGGGGAGGAAAGCTCACACGGAAAGGGACACCGGGTTGCTTGGCCATGTAAAGGAAACTAGCGCTCAATTAGTACACTATTTAATGAGTTCACTCCACTTCGAAGAAACAAAGGTGAATAATCTAGCTAGATCTAGTTAGCGAGGATTGTGTTTGGCGCGAAAAGAAACAAAGATTTTCGAAAAATGACGAAATTGCGAATGAGTGATAATGCACATCGACTGATGAAAGACGCTTGAATGTTTTTAGGTTGCGAAATAATAAAATAAAAAACAAGGTAAAGACCGACCAGCTTTGGCGTATTCATATTCGTAGAAGGATGAAGAGGCGGGGCCTGCAGTGCCACCCAGAAAAGAGTCCATCTTCCGCAGTGCGAACTCGCACTTTCAGCGGCGAGTGCTGTGAAACGAAAAGTGTAAAGCACTTTGTCGAAGAAAAACAATGAAAAGTGCGATAAAACGGCGAAGAATTCAGTGCATTTGTTGAAGAAACGTTCAAACGATGCCTGGTGGTACACACGATGCATGTGCGACGAATTGTGCATAGAAAACCAATTAATAATCTATAAAACGATCAATAAAACAAAAAATTAAAAGCGCGAAAATAGCTACAAACTACAAATTCAAATTTAGGCGCGCCGCTAAACAACGGAAGTTTAATGTGTGTTATCTTCGTACTAACAAATTCATGCAATTGAGAAATCGCAAGTAATAAATAAATGTATGCAATTAGTAATAATTTTTTAATCCTTCCTTAATTTCTTTGCACGTGTTCCGGCTCTGCAATCACGATGGTTCGAGTTTTTGTAAAAAAATTGGAATCGGATTTCAGCCGTTCTTCACCCCTCTTCAGAATTCTGCCATCTTTCTCGCACTCAAAGAGAGAGAGAGGGGGAGAACTTCAGGCGGTGGTGAGGCGTGCGTATTTGCAGATGACATCGAGAACCCGGCGGGACGATCCTATTGAGAGAGTCAGAAGAGGGTGGAAGAGACGACAGGCGACCAGGCAATTGGGGAAATACACTGGATTATGAGAGAAAGAGATGGGGAGAGACACCAGACTTGGAGCATCCGGATATGGTAGGTGGCGTATGTTATGTGAGATGGGTGAGAGGAGGAAGAGGTGGATCCGTGGCAGAAGTTGGCATGAGAACGTGCCAGGTGCTTGTTCCGCCCTTTTGACCTAAAATTTCGAGTCTGTTCCTTACCGTACTCTCCAGATGCTTCGGATATCGATCGTTCTGCTGCTGCCTACCGTATCCATCGGTATGGAGCTGTGCGAGTACCTTCACTCTATCGGCCAGCCCTGGGGATCTCCAGCATGCATGCGAGGCAACTCAATTGGATTCGGTATGTCGCACCGATCAAGCGATAATTTTCCGCCTACAGTACGCCCAGCCCACCTGCCCACCGGCGCACGATCGATGTTCCCGGGTACGGTAGCGCCTCGTCGGTATACAGTAAATCCTCCGCCCGTGCTCGCAACGCCCTTCCCGACGCTGATAAGTACGGTAGAAGTACGGTAACCGGGGGGAAATCGATATTCCTCGCAGGAACCACGGCCTCGCCTCTCGAGCAGATCATCCGCAACGTCGAGCGCATTCAGATCACCAACAAAAAGGTACTGATTTTTTTTCGATCGATAACACTACCGTACACTTGCAGATCGTCTCGGCGATTATCCCGGCAGGAAAACCCGTGTGCGCTCGGCTGAAGCAAACGGTAGGTCAACCATGAAATCGATCAATATTTGTTGTTGCTTGTGCACATGTTATTTAAACATACTTACATAGACTACTTAAATGACAGATACCTATTTTGTACATTTGCGGTTGTTTTTTTAAAGATGTTCTTTGCGCAGTCTAAATTGCGAAAAAGAAATTGGCTCTTCACGATTTTTGTGAGAGAAATGTGAAGCTGGCATATTTTTGCAGAGGTAAAACTAGAAAATCGGACAAAATCTTCCAACTTGACGGTATGGTTCAAATCAATTTCTCAGAACTGCGAGTCCGATCCTTCGTGCCCCTCTGGAGTGGGATGCGTTCAGAGCGACAGCGGAGCCGCCTGCTGCTTCAAGTCAGTCCTCGATCACTCGATTATAATCTACCGTATACCCTCAATCCGATCAATAATACCATATTCTCAGGGCGGCGGGTGCGGAGACGCGCTTCCGCAAGCTGCAGCCGCCACTTGCTGCAGTGGTCGTACGGTAATCGATTTTCGCAGCACTTTTTCCGTATACTAATATTAAAACTTTCTATATTTTTTGGATCGGAGAAAGGATCGAGTATTCGCTTTCCTTAGTGTGACTCCCTCACGATTCATTTTAAGGCTGCTCGCTTTCCCAAGATTCCTCAGAGGGGAAATAAGTTCACGACTCCAGCAGTCTTGGCTACTGAGCGACGACTTCAAAGTCTAAAAAATGCCGCTCCCCTGCCTCTAATTGAAGCGAGTAGACTTATGAAGTCGTCGCTCGGTAGCCGGGAAGTCTACAGTCGTAGACTTAGTTCCCTGTGAATCCAAACCTGCGAACAGGGGTCACAGCAAGAGAGCGTGCAAAAGCGAGAGAGTGCCTCTCGATTTGGCACGCTCTCTCACCCCAAAGCCCTTTCCGTAGGTTGAGCGGCCTGTGGAATGATGTGCTTTCAGAACCACGACCCAATCGTCTCTGCAGTGCCCTGCCCCCAGCGGACAATGCCCGGCCAAAGGGACCATGTGCAGGTTGTTGACTAGGAATGACGCAATCGAGAAAATCAGTATCTCAACCAGCAACGGTCATTAATCGTGGCGCGCTACAGACATGTGAATGCAAAGAATGTAGCACAGTTGTGTCCACGACTAATTATGACGCAATCAATCGATGCCCTACAGTACCTCTTCGGATTGCGGGAATCCCACGACGCCACTGTGCTGCGCGTCCGGCTGCGGCTACGGTATCTGCGTTCGGGGATCGATCGATGACTCCAGTGAGATTGCATTTTTCGCAGCGCGGTAATTGTTGGTTCTCAGTAACAAAACCAAAATGCTAATACCAATACCTGAATGATCTGTCTTCTTCACTAATTTCTGAATTTGCCGAGTCTAACTCTTCTTTTATTCCGTGTCTATAACGATTTCTTTTATTTTCTTTTTTTTTTTTTTTTTGTGCATATCTCTTGATCTTTGATCTCTCTCAGAATACCCAGTGGTCGATTCTCGAGCCACTCGGTCAGTTTGCCCCTCAGTGGCTGACATCAAATGCACGCAGAAAGGAGGCATCTCGTGGTGTAGCAACGACGGACACTGTCAGGCAAGGCACAATTATCGATTTTTTAAGGAAGTCACTTATTCATTTGATTATTCAAAATATTCATTCATTCATTCATTATTTATTTTTTCCCGTCGGAGTGGATTGAGATCATGAGGTATACCTATAGGTTGATAAGGCGCAAGAGACGGATGTCCGTCGACATGGTCGAATAGGGGAGGGGATATAGTTTCCTATGGATAAGCATAAGTCGAGATGGAAAATCAACGAAAAGAAAATGCGAAACTCCAATGCGTTTCAAGAGGATCTGTAAGATGAAATGAACTGTCAGTTCCTAATTCTCTGAATCTTTTATGTTTGAAAATGAGAAATGAGCAGCTTTTCTTTTTCTATATTCTAACACATAATTCCATATCAAGACAAACATAGACCAATTAACTCGCCAGAAACCGGTGACCGTCGACAAATCATGCAAAAGCAATAAGGGATTTCCTGTGTTTTGGCTCCTGACCCCTTTCTGGAGGCAGGGACTCATGTTTGAATGACCGCATAGAAAGAATCGGCGCCAGACTCCACTCACAATCAATCACATACGTGAGACACACTGTGGGGCTCAAGGGTTGTCAAACAACGCACTTCGCCCCCCAAGAAAACCTCAAAAACCTCTTGTTTTCGTTTATGCGAACTGCGACTTCCGGTTCAGCTGATAGAAACAGACGAGAAGCTATCAATGATTGCGAGCAAAACAGGCGGAAAATGAGAGGCAAATAGAGAGACAGCTGATGGTGTTTCCTATTGGGAAGACGATGAGAATCAACTATAGTGGAGATTCGAATGCGGGTGGTCCACGCCACACATCACCACCCTTTAAAATGTCTCCGGAAACTGGTCATGGGTGGGAGAATGTGTGAAAATAATGGAAATATGGCATTTTCATAAAGCAAACGCGTTTCTGCAGGCAGTTGAGGGCTTGATTGTTCACTACATAGGCAGATGCACAATTATTCCAAATGCGTTGCAAAAATGTGTACAATTAACGAAGTTCGTGCCCATAATTATGCCGTTTCTCCAAGAAAAAAATGCATTTCAGGTACCGGGATCCTCCGTCTCTCGCTACTGCTGTCCCACCCAATGCGACTACAACGTCTGTCTATCCAAACAAAATGGCCAAATCGTCATCGGATGATCTTTGATCTACCAAGAGAAAAATGTCTTTCCCAGATCCAACATAGATACATTAAAATGTATCTTCTATAATACATCATGTATAACATGTAATACATTTTCGTGTATGTTGGGTCTGGTGGAAAACATTTATCTCACTGTGCATGATCTTTGATCTCTCCTTCCCCGAACGCTTATTACTCGCAGTAGACGAATGCACACACACATTCCGAGGTTGACTTTGTTAGCGTAGTAACTTATTTCGTTGATTCGCCTAATATTTACCCCGGATAAATGTCGTATTTACTTTACAATATGATGGCAGCTCGTGCAAACATCTACCGGAAGTCACCCTGCAACGTTTGTCTACTTGCCCCGGGGGGCATGCATCGCCCCTCAGGCGCCGGTTATTGTCTCTCTCTCTTACTGCCATGCTATCCCTGCGTCTCTCACCGTCTGCACCCTCTCACTTCGCCCTGATCTCTCGTCTGACGTCGTATCTCTCTCTTATTGCTTGTCTCCAGCAGTAGATCATTCTGCGTGATCACATCGACTCTGTTCATAAGCCCCTCCCGTTCGTTTCTCCAACGGGGTTAAACGGTTGCCACACGATTCTAAACCTACAGAAAGGCACCAGAGCGAGAGAGTGTGAAAAATGAGAGAGTCACTCTCGACTTTACACGCTCTCTGACTCCAAACCCCTTTCTGGATGGTTTACCGGCAAGTGGAATAATGTATTATAACGCGCTTTTATGGCAGCCACATTCGCGTTTCATAGCGAACTCATATCTCGCATTGAGCTTCCGCGTCAGCTCTACGTAGATCGTCTTTAGTACAAAAAAATGCAATAGTCTTTTTTGGCTTAACACTTCATGATTTCCCGCAATAGTCCGCGTAATGTTTGTATGTATCGTCCCGTCAATCAATAATCCTCAGGTAGATCATCCTGATGACGTCACTCATCCTCGTCTCTGCTTCACTCGCAGTCTTCATCTCCTCATCAAAGGTTCCTCCTCCCTCCCTTCGTTCCTACTTGCTCGCTCTAGATGAGGTGAACAACGCCGAATCGATAGCTTACAGTAACCAGAATCCCCGAATCGATAACTGGCTGTCCTAGAGACAATGACATTTTCCTTCAGATTCCTTTCCCTTTTGATAACAGTAGCAGCTCAATAAGTTTTGACTACCGTAT
The DNA here is from genome assembly GCA_036245785.1 of Pristionchus fissidentatus. NCBI lineage: Eukaryota > Metazoa > Nematoda > Chromadorea > Rhabditida > Neodiplogasteridae > Pristionchus > Pristionchus fissidentatus. The sequence continues at coordinate 7,589,414 of BTSY01000001.1, forward strand.
CCCTGACTACAATAATCGTTGAGTACGGTAGGCTACGACACCAGTAACTCAATAGGTGCTGACTGCCGTATCCCTGGCTACAGTAATCGTTGAGTACGGTAGGTCACAGCTCTGGCCAACAGTCCGCTCGCCTTCTCTCATCCGGTCTGTGTCGGGGTCTTCCACAGCTGCATGACATCCAGTGAGTGATAGGGAAGATTTAATTTTTGATCTCTCCACAGTTCCGAAATAACTTTGTTATTTATTTAAAATTTTATTATATATATTTGCATCGCGAACATCAAATGCATCATTTGAAGAAAAAAAATGATTTCTATTATGATGGTCGTACGATCGTGAAACACAGATGACCGCTATTTAAAAGAAAGTTGTTGTGTGCACAAATCACTGCCGATGCCCGTTTGCTAGCGTTAGCCGTTAGTTCGAAACAGATGCCGATTATTGCCCGTTGATAATTCATTTTAATTATGTATAATGTAGTTGATCTTTGATCTCTATTCAGACGTCTGCGAATCGGGAACGGTGTGTTCGATCGCCGACAAGAACACGCCATGCTGTACAAGTGGTGAGTGGGAAATAATAAACGCCTAAACATGATGTATCTCGATTTTGCACACTCTTTCATCGGTTGTCTAGATTTGAGCGCAGTGAATGCTATTTTGGTCAACTAATTACCCCAATTAAGTCGAATATTAGCAAACTTTGTCCTGTTTGCACATCCATCGGTCCTCTCTGATGATGAGCTACTGGGAATTTGTATGAAGCAAAAAAATAGTCTGATGCTTCGTTTATCGACAAAAGATATTCACAGCATCCAAAAGAGTAACAGCGAGATAAAGAAAGAGAAAGAAAGAATCACTGAGAGAGTGCGCAAAACGAGAGAGTCAGACAACGAAATGTGTTCTTGGCATGGTGCCAACTCTTAAATGTCCTTGTTCAGCTGACAACTCGTGTCCTGCACCTCAGTTGATGGGCGTTACGTGCTCCAAGACGAGAGCAACCAACTGGTGAGTTCATCTTTCATCATCACTAGGAAATGTCAGACATCCTGCCATACAACAACAAAGTTTACTCTCCAGAAATGAGTCAATGTCAGAGAGTGCGGGAAAGTGAGAGGCTACCATTCAATCATTCATTCATTCATTATTTATTCCGTCAGAGTAAGAAAAATAACTGTGAATGGGGGCAAGAAACGGATGTCCGTCGACGTAGTCGAATCGGTTTTGTGCATACTTTCTTTCACTTTCACCATACTTTCACGTGCAGATTCCGTCTTGACTGCTGCTGGATCTTTACCTTGTCCTATTCGAATATTTTTATATTCTGAAAGATTTCAAAGTATTTCCCATTCATTCACCATTTATTCCGTCAGAATATCGCATACAAGAGAATTGACTGCGAATGGGGGGGGGGTGCACGAAACGGATGCAATCAAATGAATCCAAAATAAATCCCTACTTCCACTCCTAGGTGCACCTCCAACGCCGACTGTGGAATGGGTTCGTGCTGTGCGACTGGCTGTGGCTACAATGTGTGCTGGACGACCCCTGCGACCCTCGCCCCTGCTGCACCGAGGAGACGTTAGTTGATCTTTGATCTTTAGGCATCTTTCGATCGATCATTTTGAGTATCATAATTAACTGCTTGTGAAGGCCTTTTACAGAGAAAAGAAAATGGTTAGGTGTGATAACGGTAGACGTGCGTTAAAAACTCCTTGCGGAAGTAATGTAGGATTGCAATTTATCGCTTGAAATTCCTCGATCACTACAGTGTTCTTCCACTCGTTCTCTGATGATTCCTCTCCCTCTTCCTGTCCCGATCCCGCCGATGTTCCCATTCAGTGCAACGCCCAACGACCCGTCGATTGGTGAGTAAATCTGCCCAGTGGAGTGCGCAATGTGAGACCGCGCTCTTTTCATTTCGCACACTCTCTCACCAACCGACCGGCCGAGAGAGTGTGTGAAATGAAGAGATCGTGGTCTCACATTGCGCACTCTACTGCCCAATACAACCTCCAGAAAGGGGACAGCGAGCAGAACGATAGACGTGGAAGTCCCTCACATACTATCGAAAACATTGTTGTTATAACCACACCGATGCCAGTCATAATCACCGCTCCTCTGGGGGATCAACGGGAACTGACGCTAACAACATACCGAATCGTCTCTATTTTCATGTTATTTACCTCTTTTCAGCAGAACAGAGAGTACACAAAATTGAGAAAGTACCTTATTGAACCTGTACTATGTTTTGTTCCGCGTTAGTGAGACAAACAGCTAAAGGACAGGCAAAATTTGTGAAGATCACGTAGTTGTGAATCTCCAGAGAGGGGTATTGAGCGAGAGAGTGTGGAACAGTGATAGAGTCGAGAGAAGACAAATCAGTTCATCTCACTCTCCCAGCCCGTGTTTGTGGCGTTGACTTGTCTCTGCAACGATTTTTTATGACACATGCTTCCAAACCTCCAGGACGAAAGAGCGTGAAAGTTCGAGAGTCTCTCTTTCCACGCTCTCTCTCTCTCTTTTTTTCGAACCCCTAAAACAGCAACGTACAAAACGGCCACGGATATTTTCAGGTTTAAATATTTTTCTTCAAAATCATAAGTTTAATCATAGTGAGTTTGTTCATAAATTATTTCATTATTTAAGATGGTTCAAGTTGGTATTGAGTTTCGTTACCATACCCATTCATCGAGTTTCTACAATTGCCACCTCTTGCAAAATTTCTCCAAACTTCTCATTTTAAAATAGTTATCAGCTATTTTTTTTTTGCCTCAGACGATCAGACACTGTTTTTAGCAGCTGAACACAATAGTTCCGGGTCATCCTAGCCAAAAGGTTTTTTTTTAATTCGTAACTATTCTGTTCAATTATAAAAAAGAAAACTGCTTCATCAGAAAGTGATTTGTAGTCCCAGCCCTCTTTGATCTTTAGTCTCCTACTCTTCGATCCCTTCTGTCTTGACTTTCAATCTTCGATATCTAATCTTCAATCCTTGATCTTTGATCTTTAGTCTTTGATCTCTCCGCAGGTGTCTCCGTCACGACGAGTGTCCCTCCACTCCCTCTCATCGTCGTCTCTGCTGTCTCACTCAATGCGGCCACCACGTTTGCATGAGACACACTGGCGGAAAATGGATCATCGCCTGATCTTTGATCTTTGATCTTTATTCTTTGAACTGCTCCTACTCCGTTCTTCCATGTCTGTACATAGCCTTGCTTACAACAATCACACTTTATTGATAAATTATTGCCAGAATCGGGCTGATATCAAGAAAAGGAGAAACACACCCACAAACGCCACTCAAAATATTGAATGATTCGAAATCGGGCAGTAACAACGGTAGAATGCCTAGAGAGTGTGATACTGTCGTGATTTCAAATGGTGGGGTTACTGTATCCGAGGGTTACGGTAACTAGAAGAATGCTCTCGGTAGCTCCCAAAGATAAGCGAGAGCGTAGAGGGCGAATGCGATGCGACGTGCGATTTGCACGTAGTCGGCGGGAGTTGAGGGAGGCAGCTGATTATTGATTAATAATCGGAATATCGATTAATTTATCGATTATCGATTGGTTATCCACCGCTATCTGTCCACTCAAACCAACATAAATTATAAGCATGAGTCTGAAGGTTTTTTTTCTAGAAAGTAAATGAGCCCAACCTCCGCTTCCTCCCCCTCCTTCTTCTCCACTTCAATCACCGAATCGCCCGAAACATGATTAGAGACCTTCAAAATTACTAAAGACTATTATTTCAGAACGTCTGTCTGTGTGTCTGTGTGTGTGTGCGTGTGTGTGTGTGTGTGTGTGTATATGTGTGTGTGTGTGTGTGTATATGTGTGTGTGTGTGTGTGTGTGTGTGTGTGTGTGCGTGCGCGCGTGTGTGTGTGTGTGTGTGTGTGTGTGTGTGTGTGTGTGTGTGTGTGTGTGTGTGTGTGTGTGTGTGTGTGTGTGTGTGTGTGTGTGTGTGTGTGTCTGTCTGTGTGTCCGGCGGTCACGTTTTTCGTATTTTCCTTATATTTCGCTTCAAAATCGCGCTATCTTCCCAAATCCTTTTGCATATGATTCCCGACCAGAATACCTTTCAAATTTTACAAAATTTAATTAACGAAATCCACAGCCAAGTGGGTTACGAGCCAAACTTTGAATCCGAGACCCCCAGGTTCGATCCCCGCCGCGGGCAAACCTTTTGCCGCATTTTTCGCAAGTGCCAGAAACTGTTCTAACACGGTTTTGAGTACCGTGAAACACGTTTTCACCTGTTTTGCCGAGTTTTAACATGAAAAATCGAAATTTTCGAACTTTCTCCAAACGCACCGGCGAGTGTCGGCGATCACAGGAAAAGTGTTTTGCGATGTCAGAAACGTGTCAGAACGTGTTCTAACACGTTTTAACGTGGAAAATCGAAATTTTCGAAAAGTTCCAAAATGATTCACAGAGTGTAGGGGATCACAGGAAAAGTGTTTTGCGATGTCAGAAACGTGTCAGAACGTGTTCTAACACGTTTTAACGTGGAAAATCGAAATTTTCGAAAAGTTCCAAAATGATTCAGAGAGCGTAGGGGATTACAGGAAAAGCGTTTTGTGATGTCGGGAAAGTGTTCGAAAACGTTCTGAACGCACTGTATCTTGCGTTTCCGTTGTGAAAGGCTCGTGAGGCTGAGAGCGATCGAGCCACGAAGTGGCGTAGTGGCAACTTTTTTCGATCGCTCTCAGCCTCACGAGCCTTTTGCAACGGAATAAGCCAGTACTCTTTGTAGCGATTAACACTCCCCAACATAAGTTGAGCTTCAATGTAATCTGGAGCCGGCTATCGAGCTCCCCCTGGACCGAACTTGGAGCCGGCTGTAAAGCTTCCCCTGAACCGAATTTGGAGCCGGCTACAGAGCTCCCCCTGGACCGAGCCTGGAGTCGGCTGCAAAGCTCCCCCTGGACCGAACTGTGGCCTGCAACTGAACGCCCCCCTGAACCATACTTTGAAAACGTAGTGCGCACCCTACCATAACGTAGTTTAACCTCAGCACACCCTGCTAGTTATCACCATTGAATTGATTCAATTTTTCCCCAAACACCGAAATGTTTAGAAAAATCGCGCGATTCGATAAAATTGTGCAGAAAAAGCTGTCCACAGGCACCTTCATTGGCTATCATGAAATTGTCCTCAGATTTAAATATATTTCGCTAAAAAAATCGATTATTTACCTCAACAGTCGGCGCTTCGTCCTCGACCTTCGAGCAGGAAGGCTTCTCCTCTCCCATCTAAAAAAACTTATTAAAATTAATTATTTCCTCTCTAATTAATTTTAAAGATTTATATTTGTTTCGGCATGATGATATAATTCTTCCCTCACTTGCTGTTCAAGTTGCCCTAATTAAAATGATATCTGTGAAACACAAATCAAATCAAATTTATTCAAGCTTCAGGTCAAGGGCCTGTTGAAAGATGCTTCTGTTATTACAAATATAAAAATATACGAACATCGAAGAAGACCATTCAGTTAAAACACAGAAACATATTTCACGGCTCCGGTTCCGCTCTCATTCCGGTTCTGAGTTCGGTGCACACAGATGGAAGAGTTAAATTACATGCTTGTGCTCAATCGATAGCCCACGATGCCCTGTACCACCTTTTCAATTCGGATTTTAAAAATAATTGTTAAATTAGTCAAAAATACGTAAACAAAAATAAGTGGTGTGCGCCTTTCTGTTGTTTCACCAAATTGTCCTCTTTGGCTACGCGCGTAACGGGATAATACGGTAGAACAACACCACTTATATTTATAATACATAGGTCGGGGTTTCTTCTACCGTGCTTGCCCAATTGATTCCTAGACCACATCATTCCACAGGCCGGTCAACTTTACAGAAAGGGCTTTGGAGTGAGAGAGCGTGTGAAATAGAGAGACACTCTCTCACTTTTGCACACTCTCTCGCTCTAACCCTGGTCTGTAGGTTTGGAATCATGTGAGACGGTTAACTATCTTATCGCACCACCACATCTTCGGCCCAAAATTGAAACACGAATAGGGCATGCAAAATAACCGTCTATCTCCCCGTCTCATTTTCAGCTCTCTGTTGTTTTGTTGGAATTTTCACTTTGAGCGTGTATTTCTGTTATCCAATATATTTTAGTGTACTTTGGCAACGATTAAGAAATTTTAAAAAACGATTATGGGACAACCTATTCAACTTGTCGTCTGTGCAGGAAATTATAAATGTAATTACTTATGACGTCTATTATTTTATCTTTGATCTCTGGCTCTTTTATGCGAATTATCCCATACACAGAGAATGAATATGCTAAGATGAGACACCGAGTATATGATATTACATTTATAAAATGATACGATCACACCAAAAAGTCAAATGACGGACTTCCGTTGTTTACCTCCCCTAGCGTGCTACGCGACCCTCTCACTTTAGCACGCTCTCTCGCTTTGGTAAACACAGGAAGTACCATTTTGAGTGTTCGTATCATTTTATAAATGTAATATACTCAATATTGAGTATATTCGCGCGTCGAGAGAGCGTGCGAAAACGAGAGAATATACGCAATATTGAGTATATCAAATAAGACGGGCGAAACTAATTTTTCCAAGAGGGAAGCACAGTTTCATCAAAACTGTGCTCTATCGAACACTGTTTTCACGATTTATCGAATTCTCATTATTTTTCATTTTATGACGAATTTGCGAAATAATTTAATGTACATTTTTCACGCTTTCCCATTAAATATATATTGTTACTTGTCGTTGTTATCATTTAAACAAAATGATATTTAATTAATAATTTATGTGCACATGTTTCAAATATATTAACTGTTTTATTTAATAGCTAATGCTGGTGGGGGAGGGAGGTCTCTTCTTTCGCTCGTTGATGTTGTTCTGTCGTGCTTCTCTCACTCAAGATTATTCATCGATACCGGTTGAGATGTCGCCACGAGGAGATCTGGAATAGATGCAATAGATTTTGTCGCAGAAAAGGCAGTTCGAAAACGCGACAAACCCACTCATTCTATCCTCTCATCCCGTCAGTATTCGGTTGTGCTTCATATTTTGTCGCAGAAAAGGCAGTTCGAAAACGCGACAAACCCACTCATTCTTTCCTCTCGTCCCGTCAGTATTCGGTTGTGCTTCATATTTTGTCGCAGAAAAGGCAGTTCGAAAACGCGACAAACCCTCTCATTCCCTCTCACCTCATCTCATCCTTTCACTCCATCGTCGCGGCGTCGAGCGGTCGTCTCTTCCTTCTCCGATCTCACATAACGAATAGCGGACATTTACTCAATAAACAACGATCAACCAACGATTTATGGAACAGTTAAGGTGAGGATCTATATCTGGACTAATGCACGTGCGGAAAGATTTGCATAATCGATATGCAACATAATAACTTTTAATGTGAACGAGAGTCAAAACTATACAGTCCGGTCAGAGTTTGTCGCGTTTTCGAACTGCCTTTTCTGCGACAAAATCTATTGCATCTATTCCAGATCTCCTCGTGGCGACATCTCAACCGGTATCGATGAATAATCTTGAGTGAGAGAAGCACGACAGAACAACATCAACGAGCGAAAGAACATACCTCCCTAACTTAGTTTTCATCCCGAACAAACTAGATAAAATTTTGTAATACAAACAAGCTTGAAAGTGGACTAACATAAAATGATAACAGCGAAAAATAAAATTAAAAAGAAACATAGAAATATCGTGTTAGATCAAAATCTAAACGTTCTTCTCTTTATCTGAAAAAAACGATGAAGCGCGATATCAAATTTCACAAAATACCTTGAAATCAGTGATTGACAAATTTTGGGAGAAGTGCGTCAAATATCTTACACGTTGAGATCAGTTTTATCGAAACTACCATTTTCTCTTGGAAATATTAGTTTCGCCCGTCTTATATAGTCGGTGTCATATCTCAGTATAGAATATACTCAATAGTAAGATAATAATTCATTCTGGGTGAACCTGTACGAGTATTTCTCCCGCCTCAGGGGTAGTCTCGAATCCGGCCAGAAGAGCGGAGGAAGAGGAGGAAGAGAGCACCGATGGGGCAATGGTTGTAGTCGATGTGGGAACACCATCCACCACACCACCGTTACCGTAGAGTCTGGAAACATTTTATTTTTTTCACATTTCATTTATATCTGATACGATGTCCCGGTGTTTTGTCGCTGCAACCAAACCTAGTGTAGCAATAGCTCCGTGGTATTTCAATGATTTAACAATCAATCGAATACCGACTCAACATTTATTTCACCAAATATAGTGATTTGCAACGTTCAAAATGACCTCTTGCATAGCACTGGAATTTTTTTTATCGAATATCTGTGTTTTGCTCTTTTTACTTTGCCACATAACACTCATAGTTTCATGTTGATAACGGGAAAACTCGGAGATCCCTCTCATCAAGACATTGTTTAGATCTAATTTTACGCTTCCCTCGAGAAATTTTCACCGGAAGTTGTTGCAGATTAGCCTGTTTTCCGCATGATTCCCATTTCTAAATGAGACTCTTTTTGAAGAAAAAAAATTTCCCCTTTCAATCGTGTAAAACCTTTTTCTTCTCTCACGTAGCAAAAGGCACTGCAGACTTCATCAGCTGTACGAAATAGACTCTAGTAGCAATGAAATGTGAAAGATCAAAGATCAAACTCACTCTTCCGGATCGAACGAGAGTCCTTTGGTGCCGAAGAAGTTGACATGACGTAATTGTGTAGCGAATTCGCGAACCTTCAATTTGACTAGAGATCTTTTCCTTCTTATTCACTCATTATAGAGTATCGCCATCCACTCCACGCCATTCCGACGTGCCGGGCAAATCTCTAGAATGGGGTTCTCATACACTGTCCAGCCCCTAACCCCTTTATGGAGGTTTGAAATGACTTCCCTCCCTACATAACTCGGCCGGGATCCCCGGTATTCATGTGAGCCCTGTTCAATTTCTGTCGTCTTCGCCGCTCATCAAATTCCCCACTGTAATCCCTTCGTTTTTCTCTTTTTTTCGAGTCATTCATTTCTCTCTTACACATCCGTGTTTGTGTTCGGAATGTAATCAAATAATTAAATAGCGTGTATTTCGCACCCGGAAATGCCGTTTTCGAAATTAGTGAGGGAAAACAATGCCATCCTACCCACAGAGAGTGCGAACGGTCATTCAAATTGATTTAAATTATTTTTTACAAATGTTCTTACAAATGCTACATAACTACGAAATGCGACCATCGCTCCAAGTTGTGCGTTGGAGCTATGCTTGGTTACATTAACTGTGAAACCACCTTAACATCGCGCCTGGAATCGATTTCGAAAATCAAATACATTTCTTTCGAAGCTCAGATCGTTACGCAGTTATCTTCCATCCAACCCACAGGAAAAGCCTGTATCGATGGTCGCATTTCGTAGTTGTAAGTCCAGGCTACGCAATTAACTACGAAAAACTACAAAACTACGAAAAAAAGTAGTACGAATACCTTCCAAGAATGACAAACAAGGGATTTGCTTATCCACCACCAATAAATATACTCTCCAAAACAATTACATAAAAGTTCCAACTATGTAAGCTTCAGCGAATATTAGGATTCAATTTTCGAACAACACATAGAGCGCAAATTGACTAGGTTATTAACGACTCTCCATCCTGTGGTTCCATAACAAGGAAGGTGGAGAACAATCCTCTAGCAAATGAAACCTTGGAATTCTTTTCTCCTAGCTAATTTGCTTTCGATTTTTTTAATAAAAAAATTGCGAACCGTCTCGGGCATTTCCAATTTGTCGGGAAGATTAATGGGGATGACTTCGATGAGAACATGGAAGATGATGGCCAGCACTGTCAGACACAGATTGAGACCGTAGAAGAACACTGAAATAGCAAAAAGAGTGGAGTGAACGAGTGTGTACAAGTGAGAGATAGTCTCTCACTTTTCTGGAGTGTTATTCGTGGATTTTTTTAAATGTATGTCGCACTATGCAAAAAAATCAACATCGCAAAAGTAATCGAAAGTGATCGTGGGCTTGGCAATGTGCCAAAATAATAATGTCGGTAGTCACCCATATCCGGCATCGTTCCATTGCCCGTCGGCAGCGCCCGGATCATGTCCCAGCCGTACAATCCCTGCAATCAATCGATTAGTACAGTAGCCAATCGATAATCTATCGTGACTACCGTAACCCATTCGATTTCCCCTCGGGACCTGGAAGATGGCGTTGAATACGAGGAGCAGCAGCGGGTAGAAGTCGTGGTCGATCCAGAAGGCGAAGAGAGTCAGAGACGAACTGAGAAGCTGCAAAAAATCAATAATTTACGGATTACCGTAATTAATAAACTCATTTTCTGATTGCAATAACCGGACAATGGAGATACGGAAAGCGTCTCTAATTCCTGGTTCTCCGTACCCTGTTGGTTGTTGTTCCTTGTTCTTGTTCCCTGTTCCTTGTTGAAATTCCTATTTTGGCTTCTTTCGAATTTAAAGACGAAAAATAAGGATTGAACATCTTCTACAAATCCAATCCTAGATACACTTCACTCTGGAAGTCGGTCTTTTTTTGCTACAAAAATGGGGCTTGGAGTGGGGGAACGAGTTAAATTTGGGGGGAGGCTCTCTCACTTTTGCACACTCTCCCCTCTCACCCATTTTTGTTGGCTGGCAATCATGTGCCTAGTCTCCGAGTTGATCTGAGACATCCGGGTGACCTCGTGGGTCTTCCCCCCATGTTCACCCCCCGTTTTCCTTCCTGCTCCCTAGTGTTTCGAGTATCCAATTCCATATTTCTCTGCACTTTTCGCACTAGAGCTTTCTCCCTCGCTTCCTCTGAATGATTCATGTGGCGTATTTGTCGCGCTACTCCAAAACACAGTTGAGACATTAGTCATGAGAAAACAGTCCAACCAACGGTCGAAAACTATTGCTCAAAGCAGTGATATTTTCTTTGAACAGTTATGCTGAATTTAGAGTCGTGAAAATTGAGAGGTCAGATTCCTCAATCCATGTGAAATGGAGGGAATTTTGACCCCACAAAATGATAGCGCTTCGATATTGAGCGCAGGATCCATCAATTCGTAGGCATTTTAGCAATTTTCACGTAAACTCCTTTCTGTGTTACTGTACTTTGCCCATTTGGTCGTCTAGCAATACGCCTTCTTCCTCCATACAAACAAGGAGCTTTCAAGGGCGCTTAGTGCGGATTTCGACGTCCTTTGCGTGGCGGGATTACTACCGTACCCTTGGTTTTCGTGATGGGATAAGGGACGACTAATTGACGGGCGTCAGGCGACCGGATAATGCACTGACAATCCGGTGAAAGCGCACTCTCCTTGTTAGCGATGCGCAGCCGAATTAGAGTGAGAATACGGGGGAGGAATCCTATCATTTACTAATTCCCCCGAATGAAGAGACGAAATGCCAGGCAGAAATACTCCACACTCAAATCCAATAATGGACACTCTATGTTGCGAAATATGCGCGGGAATAATCAGCGAACTTAAACGAAAGAGCAGAAAACGCCCAGTTTACTTCACCCGTGGTGTACACGTATTCTGCGGTTTTGGAAACGTCGCCGTCGTGTGCGTGTACCTACCGTAGGAATGACCAGCGTGTAGACGATGTAGGGCGCGTGGCGACGAATCATCACGGCGTACTCAAGCACCGACCAGTAGTACTCGTACTTGTCGTCCTGGAATGGGAGAGATCAAAGATCAAAGATCAGAAAGATTTACTGAAAATTTGGCACAGACATCACAGGCTTTGAAGTGAGAGAGCGTGTAAAATGAGAAGCGCTCTCCACTTTTTAACAGTCTCTCACCCTAACCACTTTTCTTACGTTTGGAAACATGCGCGCTTATTTCATAAAATCTCCCACGAACCTTGGCAACTCGAATTTGCACTGGAAAACGACGATTGCAAAAATGCAAAAAAGTATTTTCAGTTCAAATGACATGATGTCATTGGATATTGCATGACTGCACGGCACGTTCTATTATCCTACTGGGGCATCTCTAAAGAGTGCGCGAGATTACACGAAAAGTAATTCTACTTTGTTTCTCACTTCCTTCGCTCATTCAAAAACAAATCCCTCTCGCGCTATTATTAAAATTCGCACGATACATGGTGAGAATGTGCACGTTTTCTCGAGCGTTATTACGTCTAACAATTGTTATTGTACGCACTTTTTTCGGACAGAAAAACCCGCCAGAGAATAAGTACTAACTACCCTGATTGATATTGTAATAAAATTATTCTCCTCTCGCGTTATATGTTTTCTCTCTATTTGCGGCTTCGCCCCACCCCGTTCCCGCGTAAAAAAAAACGTCAATCGATCGAATTAGGCGATAACTTGGCAGAGGTGGGGAAATTCCTCTCTCTCTGCTACTATCACTTCTAATGGCTTCGCGGAACGCGCCAATTTCTTAATTTTCAAATTTCCGCTTTGATTCGCATCAGAAAACGTGCTGAAACACACGAAAAAAATAAAATGGAGGATCTTTGGACTTGCTTTCTTGGAATGCGCCCTTGAAAAGGAGAATTATAGCAAGTCCATGGAAGCTTCTCCTCCCTCATTCCAGAAGTACAAACCATGAGTAATTGCTCTTTTCAAAAGTGTGAAACTCCTTTTGAAATGCGAAACCTCCCCCCAAGCACAACCGAATCGTCTGAAGACGACGGACATCCGCCGACTCCAATAGATACAACGAACTCCCCAACCCTGGCGGAATAAATATTTGTAATTGCAATAATTGAAACTCACACTGCCAGGGGCGATGTTGACCTCGTCCTGGCACCATTTCCGGCCCCAATAACAGTGCTTCCGAGTCGTCGAGACGATCTCCCAGCCTGTAATTATTGATTTTCCAATCGGTATTGCAATGACAGCCTGAAAGGTGTAGAAAACCATTTTACGGCTCTCTACTTTCTACTTCATTTTACGGCTCTCTATTACCGGTTGAGCACTCCCTCTATAGATAATCGCACAATAGAGTATAGCTACCATAAATAGCGCATTTTGCTGATAGACAAAACCCAATTACCAGCAAGGTAAATTTTTGAAGCAGACTGTTATCTGCGTCATAATTCATTTTTGAGTATAATATTTTCCGACTGCTGTTCTCGTACCTCATTGTACTGAGCAACAATCCAGAGTTCATAAAGGCGTTTGATTGTAGTTTTCATTAAAATTCCACATTCGCAAGACTGGAAACTGTCTTTTTTTGATTGTGAATCCATCTCCAGTTTAAAATTAATATATTTAAACCCAGGAAAATGTACATGAGAGTGAAAGAATCCCTCTCGAATTTGCACACTCTAACACTCCTGACCCCTTTCTGGATGATTCACCGGCAAGTGGAATGTAGTGATTAGTCATGAATCTCACTTGATTCAAGCTAGAAACTTCTCGAAACATTTTTGCACTACAAATGCGGATATTCAAGGCTCGGAAAGATGTGAATACTCCAATTACTCGATATTTCAAGGCTTATCACACTTCCATTCTGCACTGATAAGCCGTATCAATTTGTGGCAGGACCGGAAAGTGGGCGGAGTCCTCAATCTGCCCTCAGGCCATTGCCCACCCTCCTCCTCCCCTGTTAATCCCCTTAGGGTCCACCGGTCGGCCCCGCCCCCTTCTCGATTCATTCTCAACGAGAGCCTCCACACAGGCATCTCCACTCCGTGAACCCTCTCGAATAAAGCCAGTCCTCGATCACCATGTCGTCCTTCCGATCGATTACCGTACTTGCCGCCTTCCTGCTGGCCCTCTGCGTCATGGCAGCCTCAGCGCTGCCCACGAGGGAAGGAGACAGGTACGGTACTTGTATTTGGAGGCTTACGGTAGGCGAAAGGGAGGGACGTACAAAAGTTGCACAATTTTTATCGCAATCTAATTGATGATTTTCGAACGACGGGGGTGGGGTCGCGCGCAGCTGCCTAAATAAAAAAAACTCAATCGACACAATAAGTTTCACCAACAAGGTTTCAAAATCCCTCAAGGTCTCTTAATTTTCGCTTGGGCGGCGAAAACGAAATTTAAAAATCAATATCTGACGAATTTTTTTTCTAGTAGTAATCTTCCCGTAATCCTTTGTTTCGGAGAAGAAAACGAGTCAACGGAACGGTCTTGTATTGTATGAGGAAATGTAGGAAGAAAAATACAATCTTTTGTTCATTTTCCCCTTGAAATGACAATTATTATAGGGTGTGTTTCGTGATATCTACAATAGATAATGTGTGTTTACACATACAAAACGCGCTCTTTCAAAAAAATCGACTCTATAGACGAGTGAACTTTCATATGTATGTTCAAGAACACTCTGTTCAATGCATGCATTTTTACAGTTTCGTCAATGATCTAAAGAATAGTTTACTTCCCATAAAGGCACATCCTGGAGTCTTTATGCTCCGTACAGTAGCCAAAAACAAGTCTCGAAGAGACGCAAGCGAAAGAGTGCGCATATGAAACGATCTCGCGCTCGTGACCCCTTTCTGGAGACGCTTTCCCGGGGGCTCCGAATGATGTGGTGTTGTGTGTAGGAGGGGCGCGCATCGGCATCAAAAGCTCGAATGATGAGGGTGGGAATTGATTGCCTGCTTACGCACCTATTTACCTTTCCGCGCGTAGTATCGTGAGAGCGCCTTTTATCGAATAGGAAAAACGTGACTTGTCGAAGGTGAGAAAGACGGAATCTTTTCCCGAAAATCGGCATACCACGCAAGAATCTCTTGAGTTCGTACGTTGAGTAGTGAAAGTCATGCTCTGGTTATCGTTAATATTTCATTATTTGTGTTGGCAACGTGGATCAAAATAGGGGAGGAACACGCCGCATATTTGGGTAGACGAAGATTGTAGACGGGTAGACGAGGGGGGAGAGGAGTTGCACAGGGGGAAAGGACTATACAGCATACATTTTATAACACACACAAAGTGTGTGAACAAGTTTTTGAAGGAGGCAGTTTTGACCCTCGAAACCTATCTATTAATACGCGGAAGAATGAGTTTAGTAAGAATCAATTCAAATCTGGCCAGTTTTATGGGACTTGCACCATAGATTTGGCCAGTTTATAGCGATTTCTGGCCAGTTTATATATTTCGCAATAAGCCGCATTGTGCGTGGGACGAAAATGTATGCTATACAGCATACGATATGCAAACTATTATATGTGCAATACAAAAACTGTTAAATCATCACCCCTATCTGGAGGCGTTACTGGAGATTTTTCGGGATGCGCCCTTCTAAAGAATTCAACTTTCTTAGATATATAATATAACTTTAGTAGATATTAAATGTTGACCCCTATATGGAGAGTTTTGGGGGGAACGATTCGATTGCGTAACGAAAGTCCGCTAGGGAATACTGAGGGCGGGGAAGTGATTTACTTCTCATTTAGATACCGCATACATGACTTTTTGCCGAAAGTCAGTCATAAAAAGTTCAGAAGTCTTGAGAAATGAGAGAATAATTAGTGCTGAGGGGCAGTCCTGGTCATTATTTTGATTGCCTCAGGGATGGAAGGACATTGTCACGATTTCGCGCTGTTTTCACATAAATATCAAAGCACGCACCCTGCTAAATTCAGCTTGAAAGCGTCAACGATAAACTCCGAACTCCAAATTTAAATCCATCCTTTTCGGATATTTCGCGGTTAAAATTACTTTAGAAATTAGAAATATTTTCAAATTTTAATTTTAATATTCAGCATCGGCCAGAAAGCGAAGAAGTGGTATAACTGGAACGACGTCGAGACCGTCTCCAAGAAATGGTAAGTGAATTATTGATTGATACAAATAAGGTTAGATCAGGACGTAAAGTTGGTTCGACATACATAATAGTTCTTAAACGTTAACTCTCTTTGTTCTATGATCTTATTTCTTTTCCCGGAATCAATTCACATTGGAGGCATCTTTTGATGTAACGAAAATTTCTGAAAAGTAAAAAAAAAGTTTTTAAAAAGTGCCCTTTTGTTGAAATGAACGTGTACTAAGATATCTAGTATTGTTAAGGAAGCAAAACTGTTCATGTGAATCTCACACGGATTTCTTATTACACTAAGAACTGGCGTTTCAAATTATGCATGCAAGTCGGAGCGTTGCACAGGATTGTCTCTTTTGTTCGCAACTCTCGCGATCTCAAAAACCATGTGAATAACAGTCGAAATATTGTGCAATTAATCTAATGTTCTCTCTAATTTTGCACATTCTGAACGAGATAGTGTACAAAAAGAAGAGATAATAACCCACTATCAGAACTCTGCCGGAACCTTTCATCTACGAATTTGTAGCCAGCATAATGCACCTATCCAAAATAAGGCACGAAACTACAAATTTAACGAAAAGGCATGTTAGAATTGCGGAAATATTTCCTCGTGACTGAAAACTGTCAATAATCCTTCAAGGTTGAACCGTTTCTATAAAAGTGCGTGGTGAAATTTTCTGATCTCCTGAGGACATAAAGATACGTGTTCACGTGCGAAAATTAATCCATGCAGAGATGTGCCACTAAACCGTTCGAAACCGCGAAACCCCACGCACATTTGCTCTGCACCATCTGTATTACATTTATAAAATGATACGATCATACCAAAAAGCCGAATCACGAACTTCCGTTGTTTACCATACAGGAACATTGGCGACCCTCTCGCTTTTGCGTGCTCTCTCGCCTCGGTAAACACAGGAAGTCCCCAGTTCGGCATTTTGTTTGATCGTATCATTTTATAAATGTAATACTTCATCGCCGTTTTACTTTGACCTATAAGATGTGCCAACTGATCTTTACGGAGCTAGTGGTTCCACTAAACGGGAATCCGTATGCAAAATTCCCTGCGCTTCGAGTCAATTTCCTTGAATCATGAGAAGCGCATATTTTAATTCCATAAATCTCATCTCCAAATTTTGCAAAAATAAGTGGCTAAAATACAAAATTATTAATATGCAATTAATTAAGGTACGACTGGCAGGACATGCCGAGCGCCGAGAAGATGAAGCGAAGCAGCGGAAGCAGCAGCAGCGAACTGTGTGAGTCGACTACCGTATCCTGCCGACATTTCGCCACGACACTACCACAACCAATCGAAAACTGACTTATTTTGCAGACAACTACAACTTCCACCCCGAGAACCCGTTCGAGTTCAACTTCGGCCGCCTGTAGATCGGAGGATCAATCGATAGGCTCCACGGCTAGCTACCGTACTCCCCTTTTCCTAGCTTTATCAGTTCCGCATCAACTCTCCAAACGAAACAACCGTTTATTGTTTGTGTAAACTATATAAAATCGAGCGAGTGACCGTCTTTTTCTCGTTGTGTATACGCAAAAAAGCAGCACACATCAACTAACGAGACCAAACACAGAGATAGAGAGAGAGCGCGATCGATAAATAGATGACGCTATCGATCTAATCTTCATCTGATTCCCCGGAATTGAAGGTACTGTAAACATCGGGCTGCGCACAGTGTAAACATATCAGTCTCTGGACAGAGTTGATAGAGGAGTT
This sequence comes from Pristionchus fissidentatus, assembly GCA_036245785.1. NCBI lineage: Eukaryota > Metazoa > Nematoda > Chromadorea > Rhabditida > Neodiplogasteridae > Pristionchus > Pristionchus fissidentatus. Next base: position 7,606,890 of record BTSY01000001.1, read on the forward strand.
GGCATTGATTTCATACCAAAGTTGAATTTCTGCGCCCTCTCATTTCCGCCCATTCTCTCGCTCACTACCTTCGTGGGATAGAAATTCTAAGTGCTCAGGAATAGATAAGGCGAGAGTGTAGAGCGTGCGCACTAAACGCTATGAGAAAGGCTTTGAATAGTCGCCAATATATGATATATTATATTATTATTGTAATAACGGACGACGAGAGGTTATTAGTCAGAGAGATAGTTTCCGAATGTGGCAATCCCTTGAAACATAATTCAGCAGACCAGATCAGTTAATAAAATAGACTGAGATGAGAATACTGCGTTTTTTTTCTCAAATGATGGTCAAATGGTTCGAATTTTATAAATAAAAATATCTTATTAAATAAAAAGAAAATAAGGTGTCGGATCCTTCGTGAATGTATAAAATAATAAATTAAATAAATATAATAATAAATAATGCAAATAAATTAGGGTTGCGAATCCGGACGGACAATCCGGACACATTCCGGACAAAATGATCGGTCGATCTCATTTTCATTGTGTCCGGACGTTTTTGTCTGTCCGGACGGATGTCCGTATGTCCGGATTTGTCCGGGAATACTGTAGTTTGTCCGGACAACCTGATCGCAAACTGGTTTTACTTTTAGTTTTTGAAAAAAAATTATTATTTTTTCAAACTTTTTCCGCTCAGCATTGTCAGTTTACATTATTTTGGCAAATTAAGTTGAGTTTCAACCATAGATGACCACGCCTGAGGATAAACCCATGAACAGGGGTTGTGGAAACCCCAAGATTTCATTTTGTAATCGGGCATCCACGTATAGGAAGCCATTATTCAAAATGGGAGTACGGTAAGAGGATTACGGTATACCCACATGTGTTACCCACTCGAGGTCTTCCATATGCAATCTACCAGGTGTAATATTCGCACTCTTGTATTTTCGGGTTATGGTAGAATTGACTGCGGTAGATTGTTTTCGTTATAGGACCGGTGGTTAAGTTATAGTATACCACGTTGGGTTTGGTTGACACATTCCCACCCATTGTGGGTCATGTCCTCAAATACGTGGATGTCCCATGCCCCAAAGACATCGTATGGCATACGGTATGGAGCACGGGGCTTCCACGGCCCCTATTCGTGGGTTTGCCATCAGGCGTGGTCATCTATGGTTGAAACTCAACTCAATGTGGCAAAATAACGTAAACTGGCAATGCTAAGCAAAAAAGTTTGAAAAAATAATTTTTTCTTACAAAAAAAAGAAATACAACCAGTTTGCGATCAGGTTGTCCGGACAGACTACAGTATTCCCGGACAAATCCGGACAGATGGACGTCCGTCCGGACACGGACAAAGACGGACAAGGCCCTGTTCATTTTTCACTTTCGCTGTCCGGCGTCCGGCATTGTCCGGATTCGCAACCCTAAAATAAATACCTGCGACGTGTTTCTTCTCTCGCTCCTCAAATGGATCGTAGTGGAGAGTGACGTAGGGACGCATGTCCTGATGACAGAAGGACTCTCCTCGTTTCACACACTATCTCGCCCACTCTAACCCTCTAGAGATCATGTAAAACGAAGAGAGTGGGCGCTCTATCGTTTTCCCATGATATCTCGCTCGACATACGAGAGAGTGTGTGAAATCAGGAGAGACACTCACCACGTCGGATATCGATTCGGAGAGGTTCACGCGCGACAGATCGTACACCCAGTCGGCGATCACAATTGGGCAGCGCTTCAATTTATAATTGAAAGAAACTACCGTAACCAGAACCATCGTTAACTGACTACTCAATAGCTACAGTACTACTGACATGCTCATCGTTGGGCCAGCTGCTGAAGTCGAATTGGCACGTGACGTGGAAGGAGAAGGAACCGTGCGACGATACCGTACCCTGCAGAGGGGATACGGTAAGTCAATCGATTTCTTTCCTGGAATCAATCAATAAACCGTACGTCGCTGGCGATGCTCGCAGGCGATCCGCCCATGTAGAGATTCCACTGGTTACCTCGGGCGCTGTATAAATTATCGATTAGATACGTTATTCCATTGGCAGGTTATTTATTAGCCATATCTTACAGTATTGTTTGGTTGCAATATCCTACAGTATCGATTGGTTAAAGTATCCAACAGTTTCGAGTAGCAAGAGAATCCTACAGTATCTATTGGCTACAGTATGCTACAGTATCTATTGACCACAGTATGCTACAGTATCTATTGGCTACAGTATACCTATTGTAGAGTGAGAGGGCAGGCTGCCAGATCTTCCACGTATCCAGGTACATGATGCTCGTGCCGTTGTACTTGGACGGATCCCAGCTGAGAAAAAGATCAGTTGGCGATCGAACTACCGTAATCTACAGTAAACCTCACTTCAGATACTCGTCCTTCCACGAGGAGTACATTATTCCGTGAATGATGGCCGTCTGCTCGTCCTCGCTCTGAGAGATCGATAATCGAATACCGTAGTTTCGTTTTTCTTTTTTTAATAGTGGTTAACTCTGGTTTACTTCATCGAACCAAAGCTATAATAGAGTCTCTCATGCATCATATCACTGTGTGAATCTATCGGTCACTCTATTAGAACGGGTGCTTGTTCAGGTAAAACAAATCAGTGCCTGATAAACTACCGTAACCCTGACCACTTTCTCGATGTGGGTGATCGATATGAGTATCGTAACCCCGACTGCCGTTTTGTCACTCTTGACTGGTCGATGCTTCTTGTTGTATCCCTTGAGTACATCGGACTCCAATTTGATCGCCGTAAGTGTCTGATATTGATTAATTTGGAACATAAAAATACGTTTATTTATTTTTTGCCATAGCAAAACCTAGCAGTACTGCAGAATTACAGTAAATTACAGAATTGAAGTAATTCTACAGTCCCTCTAGGACCATGCTGAGAGGTCGATATCCTCCGTCTACCGTAACTCACATTGTCTTGCGCCCGCACGCCGCATCCGGCCAGCAGGAGAAGCGCTGCAAATATTTTCGAATAATGCAGCCGCTAACCACCGGAAAACTAAGGAAAAAGTCGATGATAGATTTGTAATATTGATCTACCTGTCGATAGTAACTGCAACCGCATGACGACTTCGAATCCGCAGAGTGACTGAGTCTCAATGTAAACTACCGTCTATCAACATCCCCCCTCTCCTCCCCTTCTTCACCTGCTATCTCTCTCTCTCTCTCTCTCTCTCTCTTCATGTAAACTGATCGATTGGTTGGCCCGTCATCACATTCCAACTTCGTTTATCGATCGATTATATCACAATTGAGACAAATTATTAGGTGGAAATGGGCTAATTGTATCTGATCCTTGATAACACACTACTGGACTGATTCTAGTACAATCTTACTGGAATTCGTTGTAGGTTAATTGAAAAAAAAAAAATTGAAAAAAAAGACAATTTATAAAAAAAATAAAAAAAGGAGACTACTGGGAGAAAGTGCAGGACAATCGAGAAAGATATGTGGTGCATCGTAATACTCAGGGGGGATTACTGTCGTTGCTGTTAGAGGAGAGTCTCTCGATAGGAGGAGAGTTACGGTAGCTGAAATCGATCGAGTGATCGATGCGGGAAACAAGGCATAGTCGTCAATCAGGCAATGAAAATGTGCAAATGGACTCGACAATCAATCGATAAATCGATAATATAACTGTGAATGAATCGTAACTACTTTGGAAAATAGCGCCTTAGGCAGAATCTGTAGGAAGCTACGTACACGAATTATAAAAATCATAAAGTGAAAAAATACACACTCGAATAGCTTTCAGAGCGCATGAAAGATTGTATACAACTGGATATTGTCGAAGCAAAATTAGTCGGAAAACCTAGTGCAATTATTAGAACAAGGAAGCAATTGGGTCAATCGATATCTTACGGTAGATCAAGATAAGATTATCGATCGACCGTGGAACACAATGGCGGCCTATATAGAGGCAAGAACGGGGCGGTGGGAGGGGAGGGTCTTCATTACATATGAAACAATCAGGCAAAGCTCATCGGGGTAAGGGAGTGGCGGAGGATGTCTACCGTAGTCTTGTCGAGCCGGGACCCGATTATCGATCGATAATTTCACATGTTTCCTCCGTTGCTCGAAAGGGCGAGTCGCGACCACTGGACGTCGAAGGGATCGATGACGGGAGCTGGAAAATAAGAAGAGAATTATCGATTGAGAGGAGGAATTATTGTTTTATATTTTAATCGAGGCCAACCAAGCCTTCCATCCAATCCCCGCCCAGGCCAATCAAGCCTTCCATCCACCCCGGGGCGGTAAATTGGTAGCAACTTTGATTGCGAAAGGTAACGTGCCCTAGATTCCTTGGGAAAGCTTGGGTTACGTAATCCCACGTTGCAGCTGGCTTACCGGCTTGCCCCATCTAGCGTGGTAGCTTGCTACTGTAAAATCGCTTGACATGGAACACCTTTTACCTTATTTTAAAAGAAAGAGTGAACCTTGAACTTGTGATAAACTTGAGAAGATAATCAAAATATCTATGAACATATCGCGTTTTTTTCTTCAGTTTTACTGTTTTGACACAGCGGGCGATTCGCCTGGACTCAAATAATGTACATTGTACAAATAGTCATCTTTCTGTTTTGATGAACGGGTTACATAGTTGAGCAAATTAATGATCCTTTCCATGTACACAACCTACACAATTTGAGCTTTAATCCCACTCCCACCAGCCCGGTCAACAATAATCGGCACTTCTTCACTTTACCGGATCAAAAAAAAACTAGCGGTCACCTCTCATTCACGACTCATTCACGAATGATTCACCCACAGATAGATTGCTTGGTCCGGTAAAGTGAAGAAGTGCCCAATAATCAATACTCACCTTGCTGCACGGGTTGCACTGCAGCAGCTGCAGCTGCAGCAGTCGGGAATCCGGAGGGCGGGAAGGGCGTCTCGGGCGAGAAGACTGTGGGGAAGGCGGATGAGGACTTGACTGCAAACAAATACACTATTTACCATTGAATAAAATTTAAAAAAATGATTAGTCGGAAATATAAATAGGAAATTATATTAGATTCATTTTGTGTATTAATTTCCCCCCAACGCCCTCTTTAATTTATTTTTTTCTCCAGTTACCAGTCCCCGCTATTAGCTTCATGAAATGAATGTGCTCGATTTCAGTGGATCTCTGTACGGGACATACGAAACATTTAAAAAAAACAGTTCAGTCATTTTCATGTATCTAATCGATTCTATAAACAGCGCTTGCCGACCATATCCGATGCCTTACCACCACGCACAGTCCATAATTTAAAAAAAACGGAATGCTTCGTTTGCATATACTGGAACATGCGCTTTCATGATATAAGTGCAAATAAAAATATAAATAACAATTTAATCCCCTCACCACTCGACTGCTGCTGCACGCCATTCGCTCCCCGCTGCACGGGCGCAATGTTCTCCTGTAAGGGAGCGCATTCATTTCGTGTTAGCGACAATTTGTCTCACACATGCACGGCTAATTTGAGTTGCACTTCCATCACTACCAGTGATTGTTTAATTTTGTGAGTAAGGAATGACGCGGCTCCTTTATTGCAATGGCACTGATTTATGCTCCTATTGACATTTTCCGCTCTCATAAATAAAATATATTGGCATTGCGCTAGATAAAAATAACAATTCCTAACCTCCTGTCGCTGGTCGAATAGTCTGTCTCCCACTGGCCGATCGGGACTGGCAAGAATGGCTGCTGGAGGAAGGGGCGGGGGAGGATGAGAGGGAGGAGGAGCGCCTGTCTCACCAGACGACGAAGACGTCGTCATACGGGGAGACATCGGACCCTGAGAATGACGAAATGAGCAGTCTGAACGGTTGAGCATAAAAATTATGAACCACAAAAGAATATAGAAAAAAATTGAGCAGTTTCCCTGAGTGACGTTTTTGCTTTTGTTGTTGTTGCCCAATAATCATTCGTGCCTTTCTTTTAATTCATCTTATTGTACCGCGTTTCCCCGTGCACAGCGTTTCAGCGCCCCCTAAATAGGGACTCCTGCGTTTGAACGTTTTGATGTGCAGGGTTTTCAAATCCGGGGCGGCCGAACAGTAAAAAACAACAAAGGGGCGGAGACTGCTGTCTAGCGCTCTCTCGCTTTCACACGCTCTCTCGTGTTTACTAGTTTCTCTGCCGCTCTCCGCTCTGTTGCCCGCGAAAGTCCTCGCGTGAAACGTTGTGCCGTGACTCGCATAAATATTATTATTTTTATTAGAAGTAAATCTCGAAAATAATATTTGTTTCTAAAAACACTAAGTGTGTTCCGGTTTCGCCCGTTGCATTTAACAGATACAGTTCTAGACCCCATGCTTTTACCATTGAGTTTGCCGCTAAAAAGTCAGATATATAATGCAATTTCATTAATTTCGTATTTTTCACGCATTACCGTACTCTTCCCATCTCCCTACCGTACTCACCAACGGCGTGCCGGGAGCACTTCCGGTCATGGTGAGCGACTGCTGGAGTGTGGAGGCCAACCACTCATCGGCCTTTGATCGAGAGGAGGAAGGAGGAGAGGAGTGAGCGGACCTGAGAGGGAAATAAAATAAAATAAGTAAGTAAGAAAGCGAGAAGAGGAAGGATAACGTTGCCACTAATGAGATGATTTCTTACTTTGTTAAAATTAATTAATAAATTATCTCAAGTCAATATGTGCGTGAGAAAAATGCGTGAGAATTGAAATCTATCGCGCGAACTACTCTCATACGACTTCTTTTGAGATAAAACGTAAGCGTGTACACAATTTTTCATACGAAAGGCAATTTCATTTGCGTGCACCGTGAATCAGCCGTGTATCATCAACAAATATGTTGCACTCTACAGTATCATCCGTCCACCGTACTAACCACAGTGTGTTGACGGATATCTCGTTCTGGGGTGTGAATCCGGTGCTGACTGCATTAGGAGGATGCTGGTAGAGACTGCCGGCCGCCGGCTGACCATTCGCCACTGTAATCATTAATCACCAGTATTTATTCATTTAAAATAAGTAGAGTCAACTTGCATCTACTCAAAAAAGCATATGCTCAAGTAAGCTACTAACAGTTGCAGGGATCTTGTGCAAAAGCTTTACATGGTAGCACCTTTATTAAAAAAACTGTTCAATCGATAAATTCATAAATCAGTCGATACTCACCATTAGCGGGGGCGCCCCAAGCGGCTGCAGGAGGAGGCGAGTACGTAGAGTGGATGGGAGCGTTCTGCAAATGGAGAGAATAAGAGATTCACTCTATCGATCCCGGCGATTTCATGTTTTGCTAGCACTATCTAACACTGAACAGACCAGCAGATTCGATAAGCGAAAGGCTCATCTTACCAAAAGAAAATATTCGAGCTAGAGTCTATGAAAAAAAGCCAATTTCTCGAATCGCCAGAATATCAAATCGCGCACTAATGGCGCGCAAAACTGTGTCCAGTGGACTACTTGAATTCACACAAAATTTGAGTAATGATCAGGCTCTCCTCATTACTACTTAACCTAAAACGACAAGCCCTGTCCGTCTGTGAGTCTGTCTGTGAGTGAGTCCGTCCCGTCCGTAACTACGGTAACAAGTTCGCTGGAGCAACCACACTTGAATGGGTCAGATACATGATATTTGTCAAAAACACAAAAATCAATAATAACCAATAAATCAATCAATACTACCGTAACCTACAGTACCCCTCAAAAAGTTCGCTGGGGCAACCACACTTCCTTGGGTCAGATACATGATTTTTGTCAAAAACACGAAAATCAATAAATCAATAATCAATAAATCAATCAATACTACCGTAATCTACAGTAACCTCAAAAAAGTTCGTTGGGGCAACCACACTTTCTTGGGTCAGATACATGATTTTTGTCAAAAACACGAAAATCGATAAATCAATCAATACTACCGTAACCTACAGTACCCTCCGATGAGTTCGGTGGGTCAGACCGCAGGTCAGATTCATGATTTTTGTCAAAAACACGAAAATCGATAAATCAATCAATACTACCGTAACCTACAGTACCCTCCGATGAGTTCGGTGGGTCAGACCGCAGGTCAGATTCATGATTTTTGTCAAAAACACGAAAATCGATAAATCAATCAATACTACCGTAACCTACAGTACCCTCCGATGAGTTCGGTGGGTCAGACCGCAGGTCAGATTCATGATTTTTCTCAAAAACATGAAAATCGATAAATCAATAGATACTACCGTAACCTACAGTACCCTCCGATGAGTTCGGTGGGTCAGACCGCAGGTCAGATTCATGATTTTTCTCAAAAACATGAAAATCGATAAATCAATCAAAACTACCGTAACCTACAGTACCCTCCGATGAGTTCGGTGGGTCAGACCGCAGGTCAGATTCATGATTTTTCTCAAAAACATGAAAATCGATAAATCAATCAAAACTACCGTAACCTACAGTACCCTCCGATGAGTTCGGTGGGTCAGACCGCAGGTCAGATTCATGATTTTTCTCAAAAACATGAAAATCGATAAATCAATCAAAACTACCGTAACCTACAGTAAAAGTTCGCTGGGGCAACCAAACTTCCTTGTGTCAGATACATGATTTTTGTCAAAAACACGAAAATCAATAAATCAATAAGTGCTACCGTAACCTACAGTAAAAAGTTCGCTGGGGCAACCACACTTCCTTGGGTCAGATACATGATTTTTGTCAAAAACACGAAAATCAATAAATCAATAAGTGCTACCGTAACCTACAGTAAAAAGTTCGCTGGGGTAACCAAACTTCCTTGGGTTAGGCAAAAAGTTGCCACTACGCCACGAAGTGGCGTAGTGGCAACTTTTTTCGATGGCCTTCCTGGACCCGGCGACTGAAGTACCCCTGGACCGAACTATGCCCGGCGACTGAAGTCCCCCTGGACCGAACTGTACCCGGCGACTGAAGTCCCCCTGGACCGTACTTTGAAAACGTAGTGCGCTTAACCTCCACGCACCCCGCTAGTTATGGATGTTCTCTCACCGATCAGACAGCGCGAGAGATCATGCAGAATTGAGAGGGTCAGATCATTACTCCAAAATTTGAAGAGCATACCAAGGCGGATACGCGATGCACGCGGCTTCTTATCTGGCCAACCCGTTCAACCTATGAATTGTACGGTATCACCGATATTACCGTACCTGGTACAATGGCTGCTGCATGCCTGGATTGGGACTGGCTGCGGGACTCGTAGTCGGCATCAGACCAGCCAACTCCGGCAGTAGTAGAGGGCCGCCTGCAATGAACGGAGAAGGTTGATGTTGTTGTTATCTATCGGGCGAAACCCCAGTTCAGCAGGTTGGTGTAATCCGTCACATCATCGTACCGTGAGAGCATACTAAACAATAATACTAGTATATACTACATATTATTAACCAAAGGGAAACGGTAGCCATGATGGCACTTCCGTGAAACATGCCGAGCGGCAACACATATTACATTATAAGAATGACAAAAAAATAATTAAAAATAATAACCCACATCCACTCTCGTCCGCCTCACTGATCGTTTCTCCCACAATCGACGATGGAGAGGCGTACGGCTGCAATTAAAAATAAATAAATAGTATCAATTATATTAAATTTCTGTACCAGGCGTGTCACTTTTTCATCAGACCTTTTTCACGCCCTACAACTACTATCGATCAAGTCAGAACCGTATATTTCTAATAAAAAGATTCATCCAACGTATTGTTCTTTTTCATTGATTGCATCAGGATGTTCTTTTTCATTGCTTTAGTACGTACATTTTCGCCCGGCCGAGATCTCTCATTTTCACACACTCTCTCGCCTAGCATAAACACGTCAGATATTTCATAAACACGTCAGATTTCTATCGGAAGTTCGATAAAACAGGTCAGATAGGGGACAATTCTTACTAAACTCGACATTCTGCGCATTCCTAGATAGGTCTCGAAACTGCCTAGTTCAAAAAAGTGTAAACCGAGAAGGGGCCAACGAAAATGTATGCTTTAGTACATATCAGTGAGTCGAGAGGGCCATCGAACCCGCTCATCTCACCAAAATACACATTTTTGCTCTCCTGTCACTCATTCTCAAACACTCACTCATTTCCCGACTCACTGACACCTCTCATCCGATTAAGGCGAAGAGTGAGGATGGAAATGGAAAAGAGAGGAAGAGGAGGAATCGATCACAAATCGAGCAGAGGACCAATCAGAGGCCGAATTACTGGCACCGACTATTTACAAGGGTGATGTGGACAGCAGGTGTTTATAGCTCTAATTCACGGTCGCAAACATTTCGGCCAACATAAAATCTTAGCCAACATCACTCCCCACGGACTCTCTAACTCTTGCGCACTGTCTCACACTGGCCCCATTCTGTTAGCTTCTTTATATCCTTACATCACGCACCAACACTAGTTGATCATTACCCGAAGAAACCCAAACAAGTGAGAGAATATATAGTTTTTTTTTACATTTATGATCATCGTGATCAGTATTCTCACTCACCTCTTCCATCATCATCCTCCACTCCCACTCCTCATAACTTCCATTCTCAATGCCCTCCATCATCGCATACTGTCTCAATCGATAATTGTCGTGCAGCCTTGCCACTCTCGCCCGCACCCTGCCCATCGTGCGCCACTTGCCGGCTACCGTACCCTCGACGAGGTACCGTATTCGGGATGGGGATGGGGAGGGTTTGTTGGTCTCCTTCTCCTGCCCTTCTCCGCCTCCTCTTGCCACTGGGGGTGATCGTAGTCGGGGTGGGGGCGGAAGGGGCATGAGCATCGGACCTCGAGGATGGGCGAATGAATCGACCAACTTACGCAGTCGACCATCGTCAGCTGCCATTTGAGTGCACTTTAGACACCAGATATTACTTGTATCGACGCCTCAGCAACTCTCGAAGAATACAAGGACACTGCGTAACTCCGAACCGGCGGGCGGAGGGAAGAGAGGCAGTGGACGAATGTCCTTCGAGGGATCGATATTATCGGTACTCCTCCAAATCCTCGCAATATCAGAGCGTCGTGAAACCGCAACCCGACAGGATGTGCAAGCGCACTCAACGGCGCCGCTCCCTCAACTCGAAGAAGTGTGGAGACTAGTCGAACCAATCAATACTATCACTAGTAGAGCACTAGTCGCCGGCTGAAATACTGTGGCGAATTGAGGGAGTGTGAAAGAGTGCCGATAACATTTCCGAGTAGCAGCTGATTTCGCATGCAAATCCCCTCGCCCGCGCCACCTCACGTCGTGTCACATTCTGCTTGAAATGACGAGACAACGGGAGAGGAGAGGAACGGAGTGATCAGTGTGCGAGTCGCGATTCCTAGTCTATTAGAATATTTTTTTTGAATTTCTCTAGCGATTTGAGAGCCACGGCGATTCTCACTCCACACATAACACCACAATGAAACTTGCTCTCGCCTGCCTGGACACCAACTTGAAACCAAATTAACCAAAGTGGTCCTAGATCGTTCATGTAAACTAATAAAATATATCATATATAAAGTATTTATTAAATGCTCACCTTATCATAGTTCCTGAGTGAGAACTGGCGTCGGAATTGCTGGTTGGCTGCGTCGTTCGCCGGCGCACGCAGAGACCCCTGCAATTTACGTAATAACTTATTTTAAAATAAATAGTTTCATCGCTAATTAATTTGGAGACAAAAATTTGCAAAATGCAAGCACTACTAGACTTAGACTACGGATTCTGGTTTCAAGCACCTTAGTTCTTCATTGAAAACCGTGCTGATTGCTTCGAAGTAGTCCACAAGAAAGAAAGAAACTACAGTATTTCATTACAGGGAATACGGTACCTGTCTCTCGAAGAGTGCGGGGTTGGCCGATGGGCGGGGTTTCGCGATGCTTGGTGGGGGCAGTTTGGAGCTGTCGGCCGACGATCCATTCGGAGGTAGTGGCACGATCGCTCCCTGTACAATTCACACATTATTATTGATTTTCAGGATATTTGTGTATCAGGAAAGCACCGGGTTCACTGTTCCCTCCCTTTCTATATTTTCATACAAATCTCAGAGAGGCGGTGTAAATGATCATTCGGAATGAAGAGACTTGTTCTACCGCTTTCCACTTCTTTCCTCATTCACAATCAGTGTCATCATCACTCACCTGCGGGTCTCTCACTCGTTCTGCAATGGGCATCGCCCGTCGGAACGACTGATAGGCAGCATTCGTGCGGTGGAGACCACTCAAAACAGCAATATTATTAATAATAAAAATAATGATTCATTAGAAATGGAATTTTAAAAAAACACTGCTAATTGAACACTATCCCGAATACCCGGTGAGACCATGCTCCAAATTCAAAATTAATCACATTATTCAATTTGTGAAAAATATAATGCACATCTTGAATATTCACTATTCATATAATACTATTATTCATTTATTTTTGTCATTCCTATTCATGTAATAATATTGAATATTCACAACAACAACAACAAAACTAGCCACCAGGTGTGACCATGTACACTAATAGATACACAATAGTTGAATCATGTTTTTCCCATTTTAAAAATATAGACCCGGTGAACTCTTGTCCTTCTCTTATCACATCACAATCGGTGGAAGCAATGATGAGCTTTAAATTACAAAAAAAATCAATAACACTCACTTGTCGACGCCTCCTTCTGCACCTACTACTGCTCCTGCTCCCATCTTCTCCCAGTCAGGATTGAGTGCCTAGGCAATGGATCGATAATTAGCTGGTCATACCAATCTTATGTTCATTTATGAGATATACCCGTGAAGGGTACGACAGCAATTAAAGAAACGAGGAAGAATAAAAGATATCAAGAACGTCTTGACCCCATCAGTATTTGATCGTTACACCAAATGGGATATTTTATGAAGACACTAAATAAGATATTTAGAAATCAATAAATCAATATACCTTCTCAGCGGTCACGACATTCTCCTCGTCTCTCTTCTTCTTCCGTTCGAGACACACTGCGAAGGCGCAGCCAACAGCGTGAGAGAGACGCTCGCCCTGCAGAAATGGAGGTTGGTATTGCACTACCGATACAGTATCATTCACCAACCGATCCCTTTATAGTTGTAATATTTCTTCTCATTTCTAGACCGAGATCTTACTCTACTATCGCCCACGTTTTTCTATATGTTCTACCGTGCCCGACCGACGCAGCTACGTCCCCCATTACAATTTCATCAATCGATAATCATATTCTGGTCGATCATTCTCACCGATTCGTGCAATGCCTGGAATCCATGGCACATCCATCGTCGACTGCTTCCCTCCCTGCAGATGTAGGCGAAGCCGCGCGAGTTACTGCGGTCTGGCGCGCAGAATGACACCTGCAACCAATTAGCATTAATGTTTATTAATTACTAATTAAAAAACATTGATGCGTGAATATCACTGAATACGTAGTACCAACAAAATACGTAGTACCAACAGTATCATGTTTAAAGTCTGTATGTTACTGTCCATTATTCTATGCTCATAATAAAGGCGTCAGCGCGCAACAATGAACCGCCTTGCACATGCCAAATCGCATCCACCTCACCCGAATTGTATTTGTTTTTCTGTTTTAAAATTCTCAACAGCCATCCAGTGCCAGATCACCCAAGATCCTACTCTCAGAATACATATCGAGTGTTCTGCATGAAACCACCCTCTAGATCAATGAGCAAAAAATAGCGTGATTACATTGTACCACATGCAGAGACGGAGCGGTTATGATCACGAAATAACACTAGTTCGAAAAAGCATCGTTTCGTACGATAATCAATCATTAACATTCTAAAAAAATCAATCTCGAAATATCCCCCATTCAAATCCCCTTGAAAATTGGCAAAAGACGTAAAGACAATCACAATCACGATTCGTCATATCACCGAGGTTGCAGATACATCGAATGAATGTCAATCATCTTACGAAATTGCTGACTCATTTGCATCTGGTGAGCAAAATCGTAACACGTTGCAATTTCAAGGCGCAAAGTTTCCATGTTGAAGATACATTCATTTACAAACTACAACCATGACAATAAATAACGCCAGCAACATTATGTTTTATTAAATTTAATACATCACATATCAATTTGTTACCTCACTATGCCACCAATGCTCCTCTCTACAATCGCCCCCTCGCAATCCATACCTATCTTTTACCGCTTATTAGTCAAAATAAATCGAAATCATAAACATCATTGAACAATCACCGCGTCCTTCGCTTACAATCCTTCAATGCAACACCAATTCACCGCCATTCCAAATATTATTTGGCAACAAAGTCACACAGTAACCCTCTTCCCATTTCCTTGCAGTCCCCCCCCCATCACCTATCCTCTCGTCTTCATTTATCTAATTGAAAGTGAAAACAACTGTGCACTACAGCATTCCAACTCGTCCCCGTTCGTTTGACCTACAAAAATCCCGCAACGCTATTCACCGCAACATTTCCAATCGGCCAAATCTTACAAGCCATCGTTGCAACCTCAACCCACCTTCTTCAAGCAACAACACCAACTAAATTACTGATCAAAACACTTTCTCACCTTACCATAAAACAGCCACTGTTCATCATTGAACCTACTTCCCGCTCACCCAGTGTATCCATGTTTCACCGTCACTTCACAATCCCTTCCTCCTCACCTTCTCAATCGTCTGATCCACAATGAGTCCTCGGTGGTTCTGCTGATCTACTAGTCTCAATCCATCGCCCGACACGTGCAGCACCGCCTTGATCGGCGTCTTCGTCTGCGACTGCAAATTAACATATATTTAAATTAAATTAAATATTTAACATATTATTGCACGCTTTACTGCCCACAGATTGACAGTGCGTCGCGGTTCAGCGCTTATCACAGTTTCATGAAGCAACGAACTTACGGGAGGTTGAATTTGCAATGTACTGAATTCGCTGTTCCGCAAGCTAACATGAAAGGAACCCGAATGAGCCAGAAAAGACGAGAATTCAAAAAAAGAGGTAAGAGTTATAAAATATCTCGAAATCAATCGATAATTGCTCACCCGAAGCATCTTGAGTGCGCCCTCGCATACTTGCATACCACGGCTCTCGAAGACCTCAACCGACCCGAGATACTGTAATTGATATTAGTTTATATTCGATTGAATAAATTCTACAGTAAAAAATATTTTTATAATGCTTTTAAAAAATCAAAAGTGCAGGTTTAAATATCGCTCGTAGATCTCTTCTGGCCAATACACACGATATTTTAATGTTTCAGAGTCCTAGTAAAAGAAGTTGATTTGATTTACTAACAATAACAGCTAGTGAACTAGCGATGCGATATGATTTTTATTGTTTCGGGGGGGGGGGGTGACAATTCCGAAACGCGACATTTCCGCAACGAGGTTTTTAACTGCTCTAAACCTATCTGCATATCTCCACCAAAGTGTTATCATGATCAGCATCACGAGGGCTTTCAAACCCACAAATTAACTAATTAGCTAATTAAAATTTGGCTAATTAGCAGAAAATTCAAAATGGTCAGAAAAATACAGCAACAAGCCGAATGAGCAAATAACTAACAGGGTAAAAAATTGCATACAGATTCCTCGAGTTTGATAAAAGTTATAAGCCGTTGCGGAATTGTCACCCCCCATTGTTTCTACCGTATCCTCTCTACATCATTCCGTCTACCGTACCTTCACTTGGAAGGTGCAGAGTCCTGCGCGCACGGCGCCCTCGTCAGGATGCCACGCATCTGGCCCGCCAGTACCTACAATTACAGCCAGTTGCAGTGGGAAGAGGATGCGAATAGACAGCTCAGAGACGTCAATAAAGTATTCGTATAGCTTGGCTTCACACAATCGTGACGTACGGAAAAGATGGAGCCTTACATCATTGAATGGAACACGGATGTACCCGTTCCAATATTGTTGATTAGTATACAGTCTCTTGTAATTCACCATGGCTAGATCAAGTACAGATTTAAATCGCCGAAAGATAAAGTATGGGTGAAACTTGAGAAAACATGGTTTTGCCGAGCAAAAAAAATCATTTTAAGGCACTATATTATGGAGCTAATTCTAGATGCTATCAGCTATTACGGCTCCCTCTACAATTCACACTATACCGTAATCCTACAGTACTCTCTCACACACCTGAATTCGCTCCTGCGGCCTCACTGCGCACCAGCTCACCGCCGCCTCGCCTGCAAAATATAATATCTAATTTATATTATTTACGTATTTTTTTTGCATTTATAAAAAAACTTATTATCTGGAATGAAACAACCATTCAATTGTCTTCCTACATACATGTGTTGGAACTCGAATCTGCCTGGCCAAAAATCATGATCAAAATTTAAAAAAAGTGTACCTGGAGGGTATCCGGAGCGACTTGCGAATGCGGTCCATGCCGCGCGTCAGCAGACCACTGTAATATATTTATTGATTGGTTCATTGAACATGTTGGTCATATCAAATTACTTTTATTCACCCTCACAAATACGCATTAGAGCAAAAGCTGAAACAACTTTTCCCCTGGCTTCCCATCCAAATTTAGCAGCCGGAACAAAGTCAGAGAGTGGGGAGAGGGGATGAATCTGTGGTCGTCGAGAGCAAAAAAAGACAAAGAATAGAGGAAACGAGGAGAAAAGAGGCAACAGAAGAATGAAGGCTTGGAAACAAAAAGCGAAGGAAAAGTTGAGAAAAGAGAGAGGAGGGAGCAGAAGAGAAAAGAAGGGACTGAGCGACTTCAAACATGGCATTTGCGAATTTAGAGTCGAAAAAAAAAGTTCAAGAGGAATATGATTTCCAAAAATACATATGTGCTTCCGCCGTCCATAGGTCGACAGGGTACGAAATAAACGACGAAGCCCGACCAAAACTTTGGGATTTTGAGGGGAAAATTGAAAACCCGATCCAGATTTTGCCTTTTTCATGACCAACTTTGAAAAATCACTCCAGCATTTTCGACTATGCCATCGTCCAATATAACAAGAACGTCGATCGTAATGGCTTGTCTTCGAGAAGACTTGACCCACTTTCTTCCCTTGTCCTACATTCCGCCCTTCTCTTAGGACGCCTAATGCAATTCAGATGCTTATAGGCTGCGATGGGATGGAGGGGAGAGAGAGAGAGAGAGAGAGAGAGAGAGAGAAAGGAGGGAGGGAAGAGGAAAGACAATAGAGTGGGAACGGGTCTAAACACAGAACTGTGGACATTTCATCTTTTACGCCACAAACTAGCTATGTTCTGATGATCGTAGTAGACCAGAGCCGACCATAACGTAATGCTGCTGAAGCACGCAATCACCGGCCAATTTTAAAATGTTGAAATCCTACTTAAATCGGTTCTGCAAATGGACGCAAACGGTTGATCCAATTTCAGGTCTCCTAAATTAAGTACGCAAAGCTGGAAGGCATTGCAAACCAGAAGAAAGCCAACTCTACTTCCAGCAAGAGAAACATCTGTGTTCGCCCCCTCCCTCACATAAAACGGACCGAAGCTAAGCACTCCCTGGTGATTTCTACTTTCAACCGGCGCTGAAAGAGATAGGGAAAGATAGATAGAAGCGATGGAAATTGGAGTAAGAGATGGGGAGGGCGAGATAGACGACGTTCGTAGAGGATCCAATGCTTACTTTAGCCCCGACGCTATTTCTTCCTCTCTTCTCCGTGCCATCTAATGACTTTTCTGGAGGACCGACGCGTCGAGATGTCAAATACCGCGAAATTGGGGACGAATTTAGAAAATGCAGGGTGCATTCGTAGAAAATATGCGCGCCGTGACAGTTCTGCGTGCACTAATTCAATTTGCTAATCGATAATGTTGTCAACGAGACTTGCCTGGTCGGAGTAGTCATAGGTAAGACCGTTTCGCTGCTAGTCATCATGCATGTGTGTATGCTCTCCTACGCGCGTCACGGGTTGGCATTCAGATATTGGCCGATATTTTGCGTGCGCACAGTGAAAACAGCGCACCCGATTTCAACCAATTCCGCGCAAGTATCCACGCTAAGTGAGCTAATCTGGCGAGAAGGGAAGCAATACTGCTGAAGAGCGCACTCGGGACAACTGCGATCGACCCTTGAACCCGGCGCAGTGCGGTTTCAAGAGGAAAATAAAATTGGTATAGGCATGAGGATGAGATGGGACAAATCTGAATGTGATTGGACGAAAAAAAGGAGGAAAGCGGCGAATTGACGAGGCCGATTATCTATGCTTTAATCGAGAAAGAGAGATGAGACGAGAGGACCGGGAAAGCGCGTCAAACGCGTCAGCCGCGCGCCTCAAACGCGCCTGCCCTCAGGACTCGAGAGACATGGCAACGAAGACTCGCGAGTGGTGTCTCATTGAATGGTCGACTGATTGCAAGGCCGCGCTATTGTCTGCGTTCTCTCGACTCACTAGTAATTGCAAGTAACGCTCTATCGGTTTGCGGGGTTAATATTATTGTAATTACATATTTAATCAGCTAATTAATTAACGTTAATTACTTACGGTTTGTTGTGGGGCACGATGGTGCTGGAGGAGGCGAGGGCCAGCGCGTCTTGGACGGGGGCGGGAGGCGCCTATAATGAGTGAGTCAATTTCAACGATTTTGTTGAAATTAACTCAGTAAGAGTCAATTTCAACGAAATCATTGGTTTTCTCCGGATGAGACATCGGGAAACGAGTGGAACTCGGTTGGTTTCTATCATTTACTACGCGTTTTGATGCGGAGTTCTCTCTCTGTGTTTGATCAGACAACGATGAAGAAGAAGAAAGCGGAACGATTCATATCATTCCAAACCTACAGAAAGGGGTCGAGGTGATATAGTGTGCAAATGTGAGAACATTGTTCACGATTTTACATGGTCTCTCACTCCAAACCCTTTTCTGTACGGTAGACCGGCGTGTGGAATGATGCCGATTGACTAGTGTTGTTAGATGAAATAATCATATTCGCGAGTAACAAGGGGTTATTCGCGAGAGAGAAAGGGATATTCGTGAATAACCTTTGCTACTCGCGAATTGAATTATTCGATCTAACAAGTTGTTAGTGGCAACACTAGGATTGACTCACGACCGGCATGTTATCCGTGTTGCCTCGACGCCGCCGACGCGACAGGCGCTGTGATATCGAGCGGGTGAAGCTGGACATTAGCCTCAACACATAATTATTTAAATATATATTTAAATTCCCTCTAAAACGAGCAAGAAAACGAATGAAAACGACGGCAAAACTAGGGCGACACTTGTACAATTCGCGCTAAATGCAGTGCGCAGACGATAAATAGTCAGTGAATAGAGGGTGAATCGACAGGCGGATGGGGCGCACACTGAATAGCGAACACTGCCGAACTGGAAACGGTCGCCTAATCGCTCCAAATCGAATAAATAGAAACAGTCTCGACCGTAGTGTTTGCCCGCGTGCAGGGCGCGTGCGGACAGTACAAGGGACTTTTTGGAACAGTCCCGACCGTAACCGGACAGTTCCCTATCAACAAGTGATTTTAATAAAATATTTTTGTTTTTGTAATTTTTAATATATTATTTTAAGTTAAAAACCAGTAATGCATTCGAATTATGACAAATACCTGTTTGCGGTCACTCACAAGTGACGGCTTACCGGCAATAGACCGTGATAAGAGATTGTTTTGACACGTCTCTATGGGGGAAAACTGTGGGGATTCCACTCACATCTCTCAATATTGCAGTGTGAAGGGGAGTAGAGAGGGGGGCCTGTCAAGGGAGGAGAAAAGAGAAGATGATGTGATGATGTGCACAAAAAGAGCGTAGACGTGACTCATATCTACTGATAACAATACCGACGAGAGAGGGAGAAAAGCTTGCTTATCACATTTTTCACACGACGTTGACAGCTTTGCAAGAGATGCCATCAGATGGCCCGTTGACCTACCCATCTCTCTCTTCGAGGCGTGACACCACGCCCAGAATGTACACTTTATACTGCTATTTGACCTACCCACACATCTCATTTTTCTATCTCAAAGAGGCTTCAACTTACACAAGGGCTTAGCGAGCACATTCTTATGTGTATTCGCAATCGATATTGTATTCGGTAGGTCATACTCCCCCCATCCCATCTCTTTGAAAGCCCTTCTTCTCAATATCCGCATGACGTGACGGTGTATTCAGAATCCGGGACGTCTCTCGTTCTACCGTAGTCTCTCGGTATACCGTCTCTTCTCCCACCGTAGTCTCTCATTAATCTCGTCGTCAAGCGCTCTCCATGCCTCGCACACTCTCTCGTTCCTCCCCTCTTTCTAGGTTCTCTTTTCTCCCCCTTTCAGTGCTCACACGAGAGACTATCGATCGAGCCCCGTCCTTCTCTTCTCTTCTCTCCTTCTAGAGAAGCGAGGAAAAGCCTCCCCCTTCTCCCTCTACTTATCCCCCCACATAGATTCATCTTCTTTATCGAATCCCCACTCGTTTTCACACCCAATCCCATCTCGAGATACGGTAGCTACCGTACTTGTCTCCGTACTTCCGCGTCATCGCGTTGCGTGACGTCACTTACTCTGGCGTCTCGCAGTAACTTCCTGTTTCCCTTTTCAGGCCAATGCTTGGGACCCTTGTCCTCTGCCTCATCGGCACCACATGGGCGCAACTCGATCTGAGCGAGGTGGGCTAATTACCGGCTTCTGAATTCCCCGGTTTCCGGATTTACCGGTCCCAAGATTTGACATTTCCCGGTCTTGCAGAACGGCATTTCGATGCGAGACGGACAGATGATGGGCGACGATTTGCTCGGTCTCTCAACGAGGGACAGCGAGGCGATGCCCGGCCCCATCAAGTTCGGCACCAAGTACATGACGGGAGGTACGGTAGTCACACGAAGCCTTCGATCGGATGCTGACTTCATTACGGTAGCGGTGATCGATAACTGGTGATATTTCAGGAGCTGGAGAGGGAGACCAGCAACTCACCGAGGACGGAGAGTACAAGCACAGAGAGCAGGTGGGGTTTCGGAATGCGAGGAATTTTGGGTAGAAATGAGGAAAAAAAGGAGATTTCTGGTTTTTTGCATCTCATTTCCTAGGGAAGTCAGCGACAGGGTCTTTCTGGAACCTTTTTGGAGCCTGCGAATGCGAATTAGTTATCCCCTTTTCTCTACTCTACGCAATTGCGCGCCGCTTTCAAAGGAGAGATAATCGATTATGCGACTCTCCCCACATGGTTCCAATAATCTCCAGAAAGGGGTCAGACACGAGTGGGTGTTCTCCCACTCCCTAGTCGTTTCATTTTGTGGTGGAATGCTGTGTCCAATATGTACACGATATCGAGTCAATTTAGCGTGTCAATCTCATTTGAATAAGGCTTTATCAACTGGAAATCTTGCTGTATGTACAATCGAAAGATTGTATTAGATGTGAAATACAAATGTGATTTTTTTTCTTTGTTTCTCCGCAATTTGGATGAGGGCAACACGTGAGTCTTCATTTTCTAAAAAAAAATGCACTCACTGGATGAATCATGAGAAAGATGATCTTTCGGGATTTATCCGTTTTAATTCATCTAAATAATGCTCCGACGCGAAACATTTCCTCTCATTCATTGAAATCGCTCGATCGCCGTGAAATTTCTTCTCCGAGTTTTTCCTCCGAATATCGATTTTTCCTCTTCCGCGCTCTTTTTGTGACGCCTGCCCGTTCAAAGATTCATTTTTTTAAAAAAATATACCTAGGGAACGCAAGCTCCGCCCACTTTTTGTCTTGACGTGAGGTGGGATTTGTCCCCATCTAATGGCAAGCTTCATTTTGAACCAATTCCCCAGTTCAAAGGCTTATTCGAGAGATCTACTCTAGATACAAGTGAGGGGTTGCGCACCGTGTTCTGCCAATATTTTGTAGATCAAAACTCGATTTAAAGCCTCGAAGGTAGGCGTTTAGAGCACTTCCATTTCACCGACACAGCTGCGCAACTCTCAATTTGTGTGGATTAGCTTGCTGAATCAACACAAACAGAAAAATTAAAAACTCATTAGTGCGCAGAATTGCCATTTGATTTTATAGAATATTACAATATCAGCAAAAAAAATTGCAAACCGTTGGATTCGAACCAGAGACCCTCTGTTTATAAAGCGAGTGCTCAACCACCTGAGCCACGGGGGAACACGGTTAGGAAACTCTCTGTCGCTCTCACAGTCAGTCAGGATTTAGAGATACAGATAGGCTCCGCCCCTTTCTCTCTCGTGACACTTTCTGTCAAATGACGCGTTTGGTTTTCGAGGCATAGCGCGGCCCAGAGACAAGATATCGACAAACGGCAAAAAGTATGATGTTATTGACACCTCAGCGGTTCAATTGGACCCACTTTCTTGCAGTTAGCATGACATTGGCAGATCACGTTGCGGCCCCTAATTATACCATAATGAGAATAAATTCAATACAATATTTAGAAAGTATTCGATTCGGTTTTGTATGACGAACAGGCAAATAAGCGCCCTTTTCAGTTACGTTTCTTAAAAAGCGCAATTTATTTTGGAGAGATCAATTTCACTCTGGGCGAAATAGCACTGGAGCAAACACAAATCGAACGGAACACCAGTATAATGGGTTGGAACTGAGAGAGCATGCACAATAGAGAGGGCTCTCTCACTTTTACACACTCTCTCTCCCCTGACCCCTTTCAGTGGGTTTGAGATGAAACGAAAAATGTTGAAATCCTCGTGAAAGCCTACTCGATATAGATACATAAGACCCATCCTAGAAAGTGCGTCCACTGTATTTAACCCCTACATGATCCAAAACAAAAAGGTACTCGAAAAAGTACAGAATTATTTCACTCGCCGACTTTCCATGCGTTGCTACAATATGACGCGAGAAACTATCCCGAAAGTAGCGGAAAGGAATAAGAAATTAGGATTAGACAAATTAGAAAAGCGTAGAGAAGCGATAGATTTGAAGACAGCCATGAATCTTCTGAGAGGCAAATACAAAATCTCTAAACTCAAACTACATCATTTCAGTTATTATTACACAAGAAATGGAATAAATTTCGCTAATGCTGGCTCACATGCCAACTATAGACACCATAGTTTCTTTCCCAGAGCGGCTAGGCTTTTCTCAAAACCCGGTAATCAAATCAGTTTCTCTGCATGAGCGAACTTCATACATGACCCCCGACCTCTCATGATCTCACTACGTTATCGTACATTCTTCTCTCATTTTATCGTTTTCCTCTTTCTATTTGTAACCGCGTTTTCTTTGAACACGCATAAATATATATATATATATATATATATATATATATATATATATATATACGGGGAGACATTGAGAGATCACCCACGAATGTAATGCGAATACATTACCACCCGGACAGTTGCCTTTCTCTCACCACAAAGAGTCGTTTAGAGCCCACCAAAAATAAAGAGAGAGGAGCAGACAAAAGAGAGTATCCCACATGATTTTAATCATACAGAAATGGGTCAGATTGAGAGAATGCACAAAATTGAGAGAGACCCTCTCAATTAAGGAAACGGAAAAGAAGAATGCTAGGATTTTCCTATGTTGTTTAAATGAAGTTAATGGATTTTCTCCATTTCGCCCTGTTGTGCAGCTTACTTGTCATGCTCAGAACTTTTTCTATAATTCATTTGTCGAATTCCTGATTATTTGCTTTAATTAACAATTATTAATTACAGGTGAAGTCTGACAACGTCCTTCCCGCCTACTGCGAGCCGCCCAATCCCTGTCCCGTGGGATACACTGCCGTGAGTAGAAAGTCACTCATCGATAATCCCTCTACCGTAACCCTTCTTGAACACACCCTTTTCTGCCGACTGTGAAAACATGATGTATTTTCTATGAACGTTACCCCTGGAGTCTAACCGGCAGAAACTCAGAGGAGAGCGAGAGAGTGTGTGAAAATGAGAGAGTTGTCTGTTCGTTCGTGAACCGCCATTGAAGAGAGATCGTCGACTTTGCAATCACACGGCCCGTTGCAAGGAGAGACTATGGACCCCGGAGGGCACGCGACGCGCGTGCCTTTTCCCGCCTTCTGTTAATTCAAACAGGCCTGACGTGGTTCCTTAACGGGCGCTCTTGGTGAAGAAAATGCGCCGGGGCTTATATCATGGCACCCGAGACCGCGCTTTACGCGAGCCGGGTATGAGAAATAGCACGCGAAAGTGAGAGAGCATTGCGTAATCGCGACTGTTTCCCTTCAAACGATGATAACTTTTCTTAAACTCGACAGATCTTCAATTTTTTTGTATTTTCCGGTGCGCAGAAGTCGTGTTCACAAAAGTTACTGGATGGAATTTTCTGTATGAGCCGAATATGAATGATAATATCCTTTCAGTAGTGCAATAGATAGCAGTGTAAAATACAAAAGCATTAAATACTTGTTAAACTCGAAAAATCGATATTTTATCCAGTAACTTCTATGCTCTGTATTGTTCTTCATCTATTTCATTAAAAATAAGTAAGAAAATTGACGAAAAACAAAAGTTATCATCCTTCTACAAGTGTTGGGCACTATTTCACAAAGTGGGCGGGGCCAAAAGCGGGCAACGCGTGCTTTCTAGGAGTGCCGACAACGAGCCGTGAATCATATGATTTCAAACTACGATTTACAAAACAATAGTTTAGGATATTTTAAAACATTCAATGATTAACCAGTTAATTATTAGAACCGAACTTTTTTTGAAAAAAAATGACAGAGACGCAGAGTACGGCGAGAGAGTGTGCGAAAACGAGAGAGTTGCAGCTCATTTGAGATATTTCCCTTCAGGAGCACGGCTGTCTGGAAGAGTTCGAGAACTCAGCCGAGTTCTCTCGTGAATATCAGGCACAGCAGCACTGCATCTGCGACCAGGAACACATGTTCAAGTAGGAGTTTAAAAATTAATCAATAGTCAATAATTAGCTAATTATGAAAATAATCTTAACATTTTGCCTCTCACATTACGTACAAATACAATTATGAATTTGGAGGAGGAATTAATTATCGAATTGATTCTAACGGGAAATGTGCGAGTTTCAATGGACTATGAAACATAACCAAAAACGATAATTTTCAAGATCTTTCAAATGAAATATTTATCGATTTTCAGCTGCGCCAAGGACCAGGCCAGCGACTCCGCCGACAACCTCCAGGCGAGATTGCATAAGGATGACGATAGTTTGAGCTGATTGCTTAGTGATGATGTCATCTTCACCCCGTTATCACTGCTAATGGGGAAATCTAGGGCTCTGGAATGATTAGATCAGCGGATAATGAGTAATTTTGACTGATTCTTGAATTAACTAATAATGACGACATTCACAAAAAATGATTGATCTTTGATCTTTACTCTAAACCAATCGATCTCCTGTACAGAACATGTTGGATGATGACGAGTCGGACAATGAGATGCACCACCAGGCAATGATTGCTAAGAAGTTCCACGAGAAGAGAGCCGGAGAGAGCTTCGTAAGTTCTGGTTCCGACTGGTTCCGACTGGTACCCTGGTCCTAGATCCAGGTTACCACGCGGAACTATTCCCCCATCTTAAAATGTGAATCAAAGAGAAAATCAATATTTATTCAGGCTCCCCGCAGGAAGCGATCGATTGACCCCGCCCACCACGCGCCCAATCCCTATCTCAAGGTAACAATGCTGACCCGCCGAACTTCTACCGTACCCACTACCTACCGTCACTCGTTTTCTTTACAGGGCGAGCCTCTCCGTTCGATGCAGAAGAAGGATGGTCACAAGAGCTGGATCCAGCATTAGATTATCGATTGATTTCCCTCCATATTCCAGCCCCGCACCTTCCACCAAATCAATCAATAAGATCTCATCACCATCTCGCCCTATGGGTTGTATCCCCCCACACACCATTCCACGCACCCGCCCGGCTACTGTAGTTTCACACCCGGTTATCGATCGATCGACTCGGCTAAGCATTCCACGACCCCATTCCATCCAGGAGAGACGAGAGTTCCTGTGTACAAAATACGCATAAATCCAAGTTAATAATACTCTTTTATTATTGTACTCGAGAGGAATATGCAAGTCATAATTCACAGTACCGGCATTGACATTGGACTAGCGATATCCACATCAGTTTCACAGCCATTTTGTATGGTCAAATACGAATTATGCGAAGCATATATGGGATGAAATACCGTTGCAAAGTAAGAGTAAAAGCGAAATTAAATTAGAGAAATAGGGAGTGATCTAGAGTGCGCGAAACGAGAGAGTCAGGCAAGAAAGACGTTCTAGACTGGCTAAACGGTTACTAGGGTTGGCTAAACGATTGCGGCTTTGCGAGGTTACAATAAGCTCCGCCCACAATTGCGAGGGCGCAATTCGGGGGGAAGGGGAGGGAAGGCTATGCGAGGGCGCAATTCATTGCGACCTCGCAATTTTTCCTGATTGCCGATTAGCACCCAAATGCGAATTCTTCGTTTATATTATTCTTAGTATTTATATCCCCAATTCATAGAAGTGAAAATATGTAGTAAAACATGAGGTTTCATCATCACAACTCAACAATAGTGATGGACAATAGTGGGAAAAAAACATTTCTTACTATATATTATCCACTTCTGTGAATTGGGAATGTTAATTCTAAAAATGAAATACACCAAAAAAAATCGACTTTCAGAGCCATTCGGCGATCAGGAAAAATTGCGAGGTCGTAATTAATTACGCCCTCGCAATTGTGGGCGGAGCTTATTACAACCTCGCAAAGCCGCTCGCGGGGGAGGGGAGGAATTGCGAGGGCGCTGACCTCGCAAAGCCGCTCGCGAGGAGGGGAGGAATTGCGGGGGCTTGTGAGACACTATACGGAGAAGTTCCGGTCTCAATTTCCTTCTTAAAAGAAAGCTTGATCTGATCAATAATTTCTGTTCAATTACAATAATTTCGATTGATTTCCAACCATTTTTGCGGAATAATAGGCTAAATAGAATGTAGTGTAGAACTAGCGCGTTCCGCGCCGCGGAGTAGGCGCACTTATTAGTTAACCGGACACTTATTTCCCCCGCGCGCTCATTTTGAGCCATTTTATCCTACGTTAGTGTGAAAATAGTCTTTTTGTAGGTTACTGTACTCTTACCGTACTCTTCAGTTGTCCTTTTCTCCCAAGGGTTGTGCTCTCTTCCTCTAGCTCTCCATCCTCCTCCCCCGGTTCTCCATGCCCCTCTAGCTTCCCTCCTTATCTTCCAGGGGCTGAGGTCAGGCTTCGCCGCTATTCCTTACAGTATCTCCAACCTGGTTACCGTATTCTTCCTCTACGTTCCCCTCCCCTTCCCCCAGGCTCTGTATTCTCTTCCTCTAGCTACCCCTTCATTAAATTCTAGGGGCTGCCGTCAGGCTTCGCCGCTATTCATTCCCCAACCTCCCCCGGGTTCTGCATTTTCCTCCTCTAGCTTCCCCTCCTTATCTTCCAGAAGCTGCGGTCAGGCTTCGCCGCTATTCATTACAGTATCCCTCTTTCAGAACCCCAACTCTCGCAACAGTATCCCCAACCCTCGCTACAGTATTCCCCAACCCTCGCTACAGTATCCCCAACCCTCGCTACCGTATCCCTCAACCCTCGCTACAGTATTCCCAACCCTCGTTACAGTATCCCTCAACCCTCGCTACAGTATCTCCCAACCCTCGCTACAGTATCCCCCATCCCTCGCTACAGTATCCTCAACCCTCGCTACAGTATCCCTCAACCCTCGCTACAGTATCCCCCAACCCTCGCTACAGTATCCCCCAACCCTCGCTACAGTATCCCCCAACCCTCGCTACAGTATCCGCCAACCGTCGCTACAGTATCCCCCAACCCTCGCTACAGTATCCCCCAACCCTCGCTACAGTATCCCCCAACCCTCGCTACAGTATCCCTCAACCCTCGCTACAGTATCCCTCCCGTATCCCACACTTCCCCCTAAACTCGCTCTATAGTACCCCACTACCGTAATCCCCGTCCGATGCCGAGTCGAATGACCTACCTACATCCCTCTCCAACCGCTTTCGTCTCTAGCTACAGTAACCTCAGGACCCCTTAGGATCCTCCGATGACCTTCCTCCTTGTCCCCTCCCCCGCCCTTTGTCCCCCCCCCTCATTCCTGCCCACGCCCCGCGGCCGGGACCGGTCTCCCCCTCCCCATTCCCGACACCGACCACCCCTCTCACCCCGCCGCCCGCAAAATGACTAAGCTAATTAATCACAATTTTCACATTTTTCACCACTTGTGACGTCATTTCGCCAGCTTTGGACCCCGGAGAAATATAGGAATGCGATTAAGTATATGGACTAGCGAACTTCGTTCGCTAGAGTGTACGCACACTTTCTGTGTTCTTTAATTAGGTAGCTACATTTTTTGCGCTCAATTTGAGCTATTTTACGTGATTCTAGGATTTATTTGGTATACTGTAGTGCTACAGTATGCTTTTGCGGCTATTGCCTTCAGGGGGTTGCGCATTTGCTCTGCTAGCCTTTTTTAGGTCTTCCAGGGGTCCGGTATTACTTTATTCCAGGGGCAGCGCACTTGCTCTGCTAGCCTTCTTTGGTCTTCCAGGGGTCCGGTATTCTTTTCTTCCAGGGGCTGCGCATTTGCTCTGCTAGCCTTCTTTGGTCTTCCAGGGGTCCGGTATTCTTTTCTTCCAGGGGCTGCGCATTTGCTCTGCTAGCCTTTTTTGGTCTTCCAGGGGTCCGGTATTCTTTTCTTCCAGGGGCAGCGCACTTGCTCTGCTAGCCTTTTTTGGCCTTCCAGGGGTCCTGTATTCTTTTCTTCCAGGGGCTGCGCACTTGCTCTGCTAGCCTTTTTTAGGTCTTCCAGTAGGGGGCGAACCCTTAGGGGGCGAACCGCTTCGCGGTTCGCTAGCTTTCCTTACAGTAGTCTTCTAGTATTGCTACAGTAATCGCTAAGTGCTCCTACAGTAATCCCTAAGTGTCCCTACAGTATTCCACACATTCCCCTAAACTCCCTCTAAACCTTCCCTAACCTACGCCATCGTAATCCCCGTCCGATCCCGAGTCGAACGGTATATCTCTCACCCTCCTACGATAACTTTCGTCCAAGGCTACAGTAACCCGGAGATCCTTTTTAGGATCCCCGTTGACCTACCTCTAATACCCCCTTTGTTCCCTCTCATTCCGCACACGCGCACCTCCACTGCGCGGTCGTGCGCGCCCAGAATGATCCCTCCCCCCGCGCACCGACCCACCCTCCCCCCAACTCACCCCCAAAATGACCCGGCTAATTTATCACTTTTTCACTTTTTTCACCCCTTGTGACGTCACTTTCCCGTGATTCGGGTGATGGAGAAATATAGAAACGCGATTAAGTATATGGACTAGCGGATTCGACTTCGTCGATCCGCTAGGGGGGGCGAACCGCTTCGCGGTTCGCTTCCTTCCCTCCCTAAACTTCGCCTAAACCTTCCCTAACCTACGCCATCGTAATCCCCGTCCGATTCTGAGTCGAATGGTATATCGCTCACCCTCGTACGATAACTTTCGTCCAAAGCTACAGTAACCCGGAGATCCTTCTTAGGATCCCCGCTGACCTACCTATAATACCCCCTTTGTTCACCCTCCCCGCGCCCCTTTGTTTCCCCTCATTCCGTGCACGCGCACCTCCACTGCGCGGTCGTGCGCGCCCAGAATGATCTCTCCCCCGCACACCAACCACCCCTCCCCCCAGCTCACCCACACAATGAGCCGGCTAATTAAATTACACATTTTCAGATTTTTCACCCCTTGTGACGTCAGCACCCCAGATTTTGCTGACGGCGAAAATATGCCTATACGATTTAGTATATGGACTAGCGCGTTCCGCGCCGCGGAGTAGGCGCATTTATCGGATTACCGGACACTTATACCCCTGCGCGCGCATTTTGAGCCATTTTGAGATATTTTATGTCGAGATCGGACTTTGTAGGGTTACTGTACTTCCATAACCTACGCCATCGTAATCCCCGTCCGATTCTGAGTCGAATGGTATATCGCTCACCCTCCTACGATAACTTTCGTTCAAAGCTACAGTAACCCGGAGATCCTTCTTAGGATCCCCGCTGACCTACCCGCGCTAATCCCTTTGTTCACCCTACCCCACCCTCCCCGCGCCCCTTTGTTCCCCCTCATTCCGTGCACGCGCACCTCCACTGCGCGGTCGTGCGCCCCAGAATGATCCCTCCCCCCAAGAATTAAACTCACTTATCGATACCCCACCTACCGTCCCCCCTCGTGACGTCATTTCGCCAGTTTTTGCTGACGGCGAAGATATGGGAACGCGATTAAGTATATGGGACTAGCGACTATTTTTAGGGGGGCGGCGTACTTGTCACACGGCCTACCGTAATCCCCTCCCGACGCGGAGTCGAATGAGCTACCACTCGCCCCGCTACGACCACTTTTGCCTCTAGCTACAGTAACCTCGGGACCCCCTTAGGATCCTCGGATGACCTACCCCCATGCCCCCCCGCCCCATTGTCCCCCTCTCATTCCTCGCCCCTCCAGCCCTGGGGACCGGTCTCCCCCTTCCCTCGCCCCGCGAAATGACGCCGCCGACCACCCCTCCCCCAACTCACCCGCAAAATGAGTCGCTAATTAAATTACACATTTTCACTTTTTTCACCCCTCGTCACAAGGGGATTATTTTCGCCCGATTTTGTCGACACGAAATATCCTTACGCATCTAGGTATATAGACTAGCGGATTCGACTTCGTCGATCCGCTAGGGGGGGCTCACGTTGTCGTCGCGCTTCGCGCTCCGACAACGTTCGCCCTAGCTTTCCTTCCCTCCCTAAACCTCGCCTACACCTTCCCTAACCTACGCCATCGTAATCCCCGTCCGATCCCGAGCAGAATGAGCTATCTCCCACCCTCCTACGATAACTTTCGTCCAAAGCTACAGTAACCCGGAGATCCTTCTTAGGATTCCCGCTGACCTACCTCT
Source organism: Pristionchus fissidentatus (assembly GCA_036245785.1). Taxonomy (NCBI): domain Eukaryota; kingdom Metazoa; phylum Nematoda; class Chromadorea; order Rhabditida; family Neodiplogasteridae; genus Pristionchus; species Pristionchus fissidentatus. Next base: position 7,637,700 of record BTSY01000001.1, read on the forward strand.
AATACCCCCTTTGTTCACCATCCCCCGCCCCTTTGTTCCCCCTCATTCCGCGCACGCGCACCTCCACTGCGCGGTCGTGCGCGCCTAGAATGATCTCACCCCCGCGCGCCGACCACCCACCCTCCCCCCCGCTCACCCCCAAAATGACTAAGCTAATTAAATTACACATTTTCACTATTTTCACCCCCTGTGACGTCAGCGCCCCAGATTTTGCTCACGAGAAATATGGCTACGCGATTAAGTATATGGACTAGCGAACTTCGTTTTTTTTAGGTCTTCCAGGGGTCAGGTATATCCGCTAGGGGGGGGGCTCACGTTGTCGTCGCGCTTCGCTAGAGTGTACGCACACTTTCTGTGCTCTTTAATTAGGTAGCTACATTTTTTTGCGCTCAATTTGAGCCATTTTGCGTGATTCTAGGATTTATTTGGTATACTGTAGCGCTACAGTATGCTTTTGCGGCTATTGTCTTCCAGGGTCTGCGCACTTGCTCAGCTAGCCTTTTTTAGGTCTTCCAGGGGTCAGGTATATCCGCTAGGGAGGGGCTCACGTTGTCGTCGCGCTTCGCGCTCCGACAACGTTCGCCCTTGGGGGCGAACCGCTTCGCGGTTCGCTAGCTTTCCTTACAGTAGTCTTCTAGTATTGCTACAGTATCCCTACAGTAAGTGCTCCTACAGTAATCCCTAAGTGTCCCTATCGTATCCCACACTTTTCCCTAAATTTCGCCTACACCTTCCCTAACCTACGCCATCGTAATCCCCGTCCGATCCCGAGCACAATGAGCTATCTCACACCCTCCTACGATAACTTTCGTCCAAAGCTACAGTAACCCAGAGATCCTTCTTAGGATCCCCGCTGACCTACCTCTAATACCCCCTTTGTTCACCCTCCCCCGCCCCTTTGTTCCCTCCCATTCTGCGCACGCGCACCTCCACTGCGCGGTCGTGCGCGCCCAGAATGATCTCTCCCCCGCACACCAACCACCCCTCCCCCCAGCTCACCCACACAATGAGCCGGCTAATTAAATTACATATTTTCACATTTTTCACCCCTTGTGACGTCACTTTCGCCAGTTTTGGCTCTCGGCGAAATATGGCTACGCGATTAAGTATAGGGACTAGCGGATTCGACTTCGTCGATCCGCTAGGGGGGGCTCACGTTGTCGTCGCGCTTCGCGCTCCGACAACGTTCGCCCTAAGTATCCCTACCGTATCCCGCACCTCCCCCTAAACTTCGTCTACAGTACCCCTAACCCACGTTACCGTAATCCCCGTCCGATCCCGAGTCGAACGGTATATCTCTCACCCTCCTACGATAACTTTCGTCCAAAGCTACAGTAACCCGGAGATCCGCTGAGGATCCCCGCTGACCTACCTCTAATACCCCCTTTGTTCACCCTCCCCGCGCCCCTTTGTTCCCCCTCATTCCGTGCACGCGCACCTCCACTGCGCGGTCGTGCTCCCCCAGAATGATGAAGAATAAAAATCACTCATCGATACCCCCCTACCGTCCCCCTCGTGACGTCATTTCGCCAGTTTTGGACCCCGGAGAAATATAGGAATGCGATTAAGTATATAGACTAGGGGGGGCTCACGTTGTCGTCGCGCTTCGCGCTCCGACAACGTTCGCCCTTAGGGGGCCAGAAGAAATCCCTAAGCGCTCCTACAATAATCCCTAAGTGTCCCTACAGTAATCACTAAGTGTCCCTACAGTACCCCTACAGTATCCCTTACCCCTCGCTTCAGTATCCCCCAACCCTCCCTAAAGTACCCCTACCGTATTCCACACATTCCCCTAAACTCCCTCTAAACCTTCCATAACCTACGCCATCGTAATCCCCGTCCGATTCTGAGTCGAATGGTATATCGCTCACCCTCCTACGATAAGTTTCGTTCAAAGCTACAGTAACCCGGAGATCCTTCTTAGGATCCCCGCTGACCTACCCGCGCTAATCCCTTTGTTCACCCTACCCCACCCTCCCCGCGCCCCTTTGTTCCCCCTCATTCCGTGCACGCGCACCTCCACTGCGCGGTCGTGCGCCCCAGAATGATCCCTCCCCCCCAGAATTAAACTCACTTATCGATACCCCGCCTACCGTCCCCCTCGTGACGTCATTTCGCCAGATTTTGCTGACGGCGAAGATATGGGAACGCGATTAAGTATATGGGACTAGCGGATTCGACTTCGTCGATCCGCTAGGGGGGGCTCACGTTGTCGTCGCGCTTCGCGCTCCGACAACGTTCGCCCTAAGTATCCCTACCGTATCCCGCACCTCCCCCTAAACTTCGTCTACAGTACCCCTAACCCACGTTACCGTAATCCCCGTCCGATCCCGAGTCGAACGGTATATCTCTCACTCTCCTACGATAACTTTCGCCCAAAGCTACAGTAACCCGGAGATCCTTCTTAGGATCCCCGCTGACCTACCTCTAATACCCCCTTTGTTCACCCTCCCCCGCCCCTTTGTTCCCCCTCATTCCGCGCACGCGCACCTCCACTGCGCGGTCGTGCGCGCCTAGAATGATCTCACCCCCGCGCGCCGACCACCCACCCTCCCCCCCGCTCACCCCCAAAATGACTAAGCTAATTAAATTACACATTTTCACATTTTTCACCCCTTGTGACGTCATTTCGCCAGTTTTTGCTGACGGCGAAGATATGGGAACGCGATTTAGTATATGGGACTAGCGAACTTCGTTCGCTAGAGTGTACGCACACTTTCTGTGCTCTTTAATCAGGTAGCTACATTTTTTTGCGCTCAATTTGAGCCATTTTGCGTGATTCTAGGATTTTTTTGGTATACTGTAGTGCAACAGTATGCTTTTGCGGCTATTGTCTTCCAGGGGTTGCGCATTTGCTCTGCTATCCTTTTTTAGGTCTTCCAGGGGTCCGGTATTCCTTTATTCCAGGGGCAGCGCACTTGCTCTGCTAGCCTTCTTTGGTTTTCCAGGGGTCCGGTATTCTTTTCTTCCAGGGGCTGCGCATTTGCTCTGCTAGCCTTTTTTAGGTCTTCCAGGGGTCCGGTATTACTTTATTCCAGGGTCTGCGCATTTGCTCTGCTAGCCTTCTTTGGTCTTCTTTGGTCTTTGGATTCGACTTCGTCGATCCGCTAGGGGGGGGGGGGGGGGCGAACCGCTTCGCGGTTCGCTAGCTTTCCTTACATTAGTCTTCTAGTATTGCTACAGTATCCCTACAGTAATCGCTAAGTGCTCCTACAATAATCCCTAAGTGTCCCTACAGTAATCCCTAAGTGCTCCTACAGTAATCCCTAAGTGTCCCTACAGTAATCCCTAAGTGCCCCTATCGTATCCCACACTTTTCCCTAAACCTCGCATAATCCTTCCCTAACCCACGTTACAGTAATCCCCGTCCGATCCCGAGTCGAATGGTATATCTCTCACCCTCCTACGATAACTTTCCTCCAAAGCTACAGTAACCTCGAGACCCCGTAGGATCCCCCGCTGACCTACCCCCTTTGTCCCCTCCCCCGCCCCATTGTCCCCTTCTCATTCCTCCCCTCTCAAGCCCCCGGGACCGGTCTCCCCTCCCATCCCCTCGCGAAATGCCACGCCGACCACCCCACTCACCGCGCTGCCCGCAAAATGAGTGAGATAATTAAATCACATTTTCACTTTTTTGACAAGGGGATTAAAATTGCCAGATCGTGTACACGGAGAAATATGGCTACGCGATTAAGTATAGTAGACTAGCGGATTCGACTTCGTCGATCCGCTAGGGGGGCTCACGTTGTCGTCGCGCTTCGCGCTCCGACAACGTTCGCCCTTAGGGGCGAACCGCTTCGCGGTTCGCTAGCTTTCCTTATAGTAGTCTTCTAGTATTGCTACAGTATCCCTACAGTAATCGCTAAGTGCTCCTACAGTAATCCCTAAGTGTCCCTACAGTAATCCCTAAGTGTCCATACAGTAATCCCTAACTTTCCCTACAGTATCCCCAGACTTCCCCCTAAACTCCCTCTAAACCTCCCCTAACCCACTCCACCGTAATCCCCGTCCGATCCCGAGACGAATGACCTACCTCTCAACCCGCTACGACCACTTTTGTCTCTAGCCACAGTAACCTCGGGATCCCCTTTAGGATCCCCGCTGACCTACCCCCTTTGTCCCCTCCCCCGCCCCATTGTCCCCTTCTCATTCCTCCCCCCTCCAGCCCCCGGGACCGGTCTCCCCTCTCCTCCCCCCGCGAAATGCCACGCCGACCACCCCACTCACCCCGGCACCCGCAAAATGAGTGAGATAATTAAATCACATTTTCACTTTTTTGACAAGGGGATTAAAATTGCCAGATCGTGTACACGGAGAAATATGGCTACGCGATTAAGTATAGTAGACTAGCGGAATCGACTTCGTCGATCCGCTAGGGGGGGCTCACATTGTCGTCGCGCTTCGCGCTCCGACAACGTTCGCCCTAAGTATCCCTACCGTATCCCGCACCTCCCCCTAAACTTTGTCTACAGCACCCCTAACCTACGTCATCGTAATCCCCGCCCGATTCCGAGCAGAATGAGCTATCTCTCACCCTCCTACGATAACTTTCGTCCAAAGCTACAGTAACCCGGAGATCCTTCTTAGGATCCCCGCTGACCTACCTCTAGTACCCCCCTTTGTTCACCCTCCCCCGCCCCTTTGTACCCCCTCATTCCGTGCACGCGCACCTCCACTGCGCGGTCGTGCGCGCCCAGAATGATCCCTCCCCTCCCACCGCGCACCGACCCACCCTCCCCCCACCTCACCCCCAAAATGACTGAGCTAATTAAATTACACATTTTCACATTTTTCACCCCTTGTGACGTCATTTCGCCAGTTTTTGCTGACGGCGAAGATATGGGAACGCGATTTAGTATATGGGACTAGCGAACTTCGTTCGCTAGAGTGTACGCACACTTTCTGTGTTCTTTAATTAGGTAGCTACATTTTTTGCGCTCAATTTGAGCTATTTTACGTGATTCTAGGATTTATTTGGTATACTGTAGTGCTACAGTATGCTTTTGCGGCTATTGCCTTCAGGGGGTTGTTCATTTGCTCTGCTAGCCTTTTTTAGGTCTTCCAGGGGTCCGGTATTACTTTATTCCAGGGGCAGCGCACTTGCTCTGCTAGCCTTCTTTGGTCTTCCAGGGGTCCGGTATTCTTTTCTTCCAGGGGCTGCGCATTTGCTCTGCTAGCCTTCTTTGGTCTTCCAGGGGTCCGGTATTCTTTTCTTCCAGGGGCTGCGCATTTGCTCTGCTAGCCTTTTTTGGTCTTCCAGGGGTCCGGTATTCTTTTCTTCCAGGGGCAGCGCACTTGCTCTGCTAGCCTTTTTTGGCCTTTCAGGGGTCCTGTATTCTTTTCTTCCAGGGGCTGTGCACTTGCTCTGCTAGCCTTTTTTAGGTCTTCCAGTAGGGGGCGAACCCTTATGGGGCGAACCGCTTCGCGGTTCGCTAGCTTTCCTTACAGTAGTCTTCTAGTATTGCTACAGTAATCGCTAAGTGCTCCTACAGTAATCCCTAAGTGTCCCTACAGTATTCCACACATTCCCCTAAACTCCCTCTAAACCTTCCCTAACCTACGCCATCGTAATCCCCGTCCGATCCCGAGTCGAACGGTATATCTCTCACCCTCCTACGATAACTTTCGTCCAAGGCTACAGTAACCCGGAGATCCTTTTTAGGATCCCCGTTGACCTACCTCTAATACCCCCTTTGTTCACCCTCCCCCGCCCCTTTGTTCCCCCTCATTCCGCGCACGCGCACCTCCACTGCGCGGTCGTGCGCGCCCAGAATGATCCCTCCCCACGCGCACCGACCCACCCTCCCCCCAACTCACCCCCAAAATGACCCGGCTAATGTATCACTTTTTCACTTTTTTCACCCCTTGTGACGTCACTTTCCCGTGATTCGGGTGATGGAGAAATATAGAAACGCGATTAAGTATATGGACTAGCGAACTTCGTTCGCTAGAGTGTACGCACACTTTCTGTGCACTTTTTTTTGCGCTCAATTTGAGCCATTTTGCGCGATTCTAGGATTTATTTGGTATACTGTAGTGCAACAGTATGCTTTTGCGGCTATTGTCTTCCAGGGGTTGCGCATTTGCTCTGCTAGCCTTTTTTAGGTCTTCCAGGGGTCCGGTATTACTTTATTCCAGGGGCAGCGCACTTACTCTGCTAGCCTTCTTTGGTCTTCCAGGGGTCCGGTATTCTTTTCTTCCAGGGGCTGCGCATTTGCTCTGCTAGCCTTTTTTTGGTCTTCCAGGGGTCCGGTATTCTTTTCTCCCAGGGGCTGCGCACTTGCTCTGCTAGCCTTTTTTAGTCTTCCAGTGGTCCGGTATTCTTTCCTTCCAGGGGCGACTTCGTCGATCTTAGGAGGCGAACCGCTTCGCGGTTAGCTAGCTTTCCTTACAGTAGTCTTCTAGTATTGCTACAGTATCCCTACAGTAATTGCTAAGTGCTCCTACTGTAATCCCTAAGTGTCCCTACAGTAATCCCTAAGTGTCCCTACAGTATCCCACACTTTCCAAAATAGTCGCTCTACAGTACCCCTAACCCGCACCATCTTAATCCCCGTCCGATTCTGAGTCGAATGGTATATCGCTCACCCTCGTACGATAACTTTCGTCCAAAGCTACAGTAACCCGGAGATCCGCTGAGGATCCCCGCTGACCTACCTCTAATACCCCCTTTGTTCATCCTCCCCCGCCCCTTTGTACCCCCTCACCTCCACTGCGCGGTCGTGCGCACCTCAGAATGATCCCTCCCCTCCCCCCCACACCAACACACCCTCCCCCCCACTCACCCCCAAAATGACTGAGCTAATTAAATTACACATTTTCACATTTTTCACCCCTTGTGACGTCATTTCCCCAGTTTTGGACCCCGGAGAAAAGTGGAAACACGATTTAGTATAGGGACTAGCGGATTCGACTTCGTCGATCCGCTAGGGGGGGGCTCACGTTGTCGTCGCGCTTCGCGCTCCGACACCGTTCGCCCTAAGTATCCCTACCGTATCCCGCACCTCCCCTAAAGCTAGCTTTCCTTACAGTAGTCTTCTAGTATTGCTACAGTATCCCTACAGTAATCGTTATGTGCTCCTACAGTAATCCCTAAGTGTCCCTACAGTAATCCCTAAGTACCCCTACCGTATTCCACACATTCCCCTGAACCTCGCCTAAACCTTCCCTAACCTACGCCATCGTAATCCCCGTCCGATTCTGAGTCGAATGGTATATCGCTCACCCTCCTACGATAACTTTCGCCCAAAGCTACAGTAACCCGGAGATCCGCTGAGGATCCTCCGTGACCTACCCGCGCTAATCCCTTTGTTCACCCAAAGAACCCCTCCCCGCGCCCCTTTGTTCCCCCTCATTCCGTGCACGCGCACCTCCACTGCGCGGTCGTGCGCCCCCAGAATGATCCCTCCCCTCCCCCCAATAAAAACTCAGTAATCGATACCCCGCCTACCGTCCCCCCTCGTGACGTCATCTGCGCCAGTTTTGGACCCCGAAGAAAATATAGGAATGCGATTAAGTATAGGGACTAGCGAACTTCGTTCGCTAGAGTGTACGCACACTTTCTGTGTTCTGCTGTTTGGGGGTCTATGACCAAGGAAAAGATTCTTCTTTCTTCTACTGTTGTCGATGTAGTTGGATGTAGTCGCGTTTTCTTAAATAGTAGTTTTTAAATAGCATAGAATATTTAACAGTGCTCACTTAGTGTCTATTCTAATATTCATAAGTAATAAATGTCACGTGAGTTTTACGAATTGTTGTTCTCCTTTGATTTTGGATTGTACTTGGGCGTAGGCACGGGTACCGGAGATCTATTTGATTTTGGATTGTAATTGGACATCGTGTGGTACCCGTGAAATCTTTGATTTTGGATTGTACTTGGGCGTAGGCACGGGTACCGGAGATCTATTTGATTTTGGATTGTAATTGGACATCGTGTGGTACCCGTGAAATCTTTGATTTTGTATTGTAATTGGGCGTTGCACTTGTACTCGAACTAAAATTCTATTACGATTGAGTTTGTCCAATGATTTCTGCATTTAAAAACCATTGGACAATATGATTTATGAGTCGTTAAACTTTTAATCAGATTTATATTTAAAAAAATGTGAAAGAAAGAAATAATAGAAAAATGTGTTTTTGAGTTAATAACTAAATTCTATTTGATATATTTTAGACAAAATTAATCAAGATAAACAACCAAATATTAATATATTTTTTAGACAAAATTAAATAAAAGAAATTTATAAATAAATTATTTGAATAAAAAAGAATACGATCTATAATATTATTAACGAAATGATATTAGTGAAATATGAAATTATTTACAAAAATATTTATGTAATAGATAAAAATTAATCCTAATTGATGTTTTTGTACACGATGTTTTTGATGTACTTTTTATTTTCAATCTTTTCATTTGTGGTTGAATCTTCATACTCCATTGGAGTATAAATTCTGATATCCTTTGTTGATCTCACACGGGACAACGCCACGTGCGTCTGCCCATGTGTGAATGGTTCACTCTCAAAGATTAATCCAACTTTTTTCAATGTCTGGCCTTGAGATTTGTTTACTGTCATGGCGAAAGCCGGCCACATTGGGAATTGGGTTCTCATGAAAGAAAGACCTTCTTGGGGAGACTCATATTGCATTTTAATTCTTGGAATAGGATGTATGTGGTCATTTCTCGCTGCATCAGAAATATTTCGGCACATGATACAAATAACTCTTCCTGCATTATCTCTCACAAATGATTCTACAATCATCCTTGTTCCATTACATAATCCCGCCTTGATGTTCAAATTTCTCAGCAAAACAACAGGAGATCCGATTTTCAGTTGCAAAATATGAGGTGGCATTCCGCTAGGAGTTTCTCCTTGTAAATCTTCTAAAGTTTTGGTTGGGACATCAATTTCTGGAGCTAATATGTGATCAGTATTTCCAATTAAATCAACCATTTCGCCATCGAATTTTTCATCAATTGACTATTGACAGCAAGCACTTGAACGTTTGTCATGCATAATATCATTCGCCCTGTCATTTCTATTGAATTAGCGAGCACATTATCTGGGAACACATGCGCTACTACTTCTTCCTTGGTTTTACTCTTAATTTCATTTGGGACTTCTATCAAATCACTATGTAGCTCCATGTTTTCGCCCTTTCCTACCTTCTCTAACCACTCTTTGAAATCATTTTCTTCTTCGTTTACACGCAAATTCTTAGTAAGTGTATGAGTTCGGAAAAGTGGCCAAAGATCGGCAGCGCCCTTGAGCGTGTAGGGAATAATTGACTCATTATGCACTCCTTTGACTACACACAATGTTTGCTTCCAGTCTCCAGAGAGGAGAACAGTAACTCCGCCAAATGGCATGTTTCGCCTTTCTTCGGGAACCATATATCTTCATGGTATCAGCAACCCAATACATGACAAACTTATTTTGCATGGGCGCCTCGTCCCATATAATCAATTCAGTATCTTTTAGATACTTGCCTACATTTGTCATAATGTCTTGGGTAGGTTCTGTTCTCACATACAAATTAAGAGGGACTCCAAAAGTGGAATGGACAGTTCTCCCGTTTCGCAATAAAATAGCAGTGTTTCCCGATGAGGCCATTACTACTACTTTCCTTCCCTCAAATAGCGTCTTGTTGATTATATAATTTGTCACAACTGTCTTGCCGCACCCTCCACTCGCTTGCATAAAATGCAGTCTATCGACATAATCTTTGTTATTGATTGATTTAAAAACGGCATCAGAGACTGCTTTTTGCTCATGTGTCAGCATCGCGCCTACTCTTTTCATTTCCGCCTCTATACCGGGCATCTCATTGTCTGCTTTCTCAATCTCTACTACTTCATTCATATCTACTTCTGGTAAATTACAATCTTTCAGAAACATTCCATGATGACGCAATATCGATTGAATATGCGCAAGAGCCTTTTTCTCTTTCTCATCTACAGTCATTTTGTTATCCTTATCACGGGGATACAAAAAATTCTTATATTTCTCCCAAAGAGTCGAATATCGGGTGCGTGACCTTGGATAATTATTGTTGCAAATAGCGATCTCATTTGACGGGGCATGGCAGCATGTGAAACTCTATCTAAGCAATCGTCCCACTCTTTTTCATCCACTAAATAGCCTTTTTTCCTCGCCGCTTCTTCAAATGTTGCGTACACAGTTCCATTTTCGTCAGTTCGCAATTCCTCGAAGGACCCATAACCCTTGGCAGATAACACCATAACGTATAGCGCATACAATTCCCTTCTACGCGGCGAAACCTGGTTGATCCTTGTAATCTTCCTAATGTTTCTCTTGTACGGCTTGTATTGTTTGCCATCTACCCTCATCCGTTCGTCCGCTTCTGCGAAGGTTAATTCGCGAACGGAAATTTCCTCCCCGTCCACGTTCACTGTTACATTGTCTCTATTTGCTTTCATGAATAGCATAAACTTGCTTTCTGCTCTACTGGCTTTTTCTTCTATTGTTTCATCGTCATCTTCTTCAGTGAACGTGAATCTTTGCTGGTCGGGGAGGTGCACACTTAGAGCCGAAACAACATGTGACATCTCCGAGTGATTAATTCCTAGTAGCCGAAAAGCGGCTTCCGTTGCACTTTTTACTCTACACATTTGGTAGAGAATAGTCTCATCGTAATCATAAACCCATCCATCTTTGTCTTTTCTCATTCCTGGTATGGTTGACAGGTCTCCACTCTTTTTCATCATTGCTTTGATTTCCATGAAACATTGATCAAAACCCTTGAACGCGTATTTGTACAGATATCGTTGCGATTCAGGACTCGCAACTACTTCCACATTAATGTGGCATCCGTATTTCCCTAATAGGTATTTGTTGTGAGGGACAACATGCTGATTTGTGGCAACAGTCATTCTAGTTCCGCTTCCAAAAGGCACATTTACTCCATCATTTGATCTTTTATAAGTTGCATACTTTTCATTTTCAAGTTTTGTTTTTTTCTGATAAGGTTTTGGATATCCCTTAGCACATTGCGCCGCATCGGCCTTTTCCTTCCTACATCCAAATCTGGTACCATCATCTCCCTCACATGGTCCATGAACCAATTTCCTTTTGACAGTATCAAAAACTCTTTTTATTTTCTCCTTTTCTAGTTCTGATTTTTTTTGGAAATCAGGACTATTTTCATCTTTATTGGGAAATTCAGCACTAATTAATTGATCAATCATGGATTCATTTAATGCGTTTTCGAGAGTAATCAAAATATGCGCATGAGGCATTCCTCTTTTTTGGAATTCTTTAGAAATAATCCATGCTTTCACTTTTCCAAGAACTTGCCTCTCGAATAAATCCCTTTTTAGTTCTCTCATTACATAGTCGAAACATCTTACCGTCAGCATTGGCTCATCGTACTCGGTATTATTGGGTGATATATTATCAGTTATGGGTTTCCAAAATTCACCCGTAAATGTCACAAATAGATGAGACAATCCGAAGCGGCGATTAACTGCCATTGCATTATAATATTGCCTATCCTTGTCAGCCCTACCTCCGGGAAAATGGTGATTCATAATTACAAAAGTACCTAGTCTAATTCCGAGAGTTGACAATTCACTCTCAATGTATTCTCTCGATGCATTTACTGTTGTCCCTTTCAAACCAGCTCTGCTTAATTGTAGTTTGGACATGTAGTCCAGTTTTTGGAATTCGTCTCTCGCTTCTAAGTAGATAATAAACTCTTGCGTCAGTTTACCATATCCTAAAACTCTGTGCCTTTCAATGTCGCCTTTTCTTCGCAATAGGGAAACCGCAATTTCTCTAACGCTCATTGTTTCACGTTTTAATGTTTTTTGCCTATTATTTTTGGGAGATCCATATTCAGTGGCTGTTCTCCGAAGAAAAAGAACAAAAAAAAAGGGAATTTGAGAGCAATATAATTTGCACTGAACGGAACTATATTACTACATTTGCGCATTGAGCTATGCTTTGCAAAAACAAAAGTGCCCTTCGCAACAGTGTCGCGGTCCATTTGACCATCATCTGTTGTGTAAATTGCGTACACTTGATTATCAACAAGAATCGGTTTATTAAGCGTTCCGATGTGCTCGCCTTTTGCAATTTTTTGGACGTTTGGTGCCAATTCGCGCTTTTCCTTTAAAGACATTTGCAAATAGGGCATTTTTTCTTTATTTTTCTTGCTTTTTTCTAATAATTCATTATATATTTCAAACATTGTTCGATACGCTTCCGTAAATGGGTGATTTTCATTAACTACTCTAAGGATGTCAAGGAAAAGTGCTTGCACATCAGGATCCGATTTTCTTCCATCACTCATCATAAGCTCTTTAAACTTCAGTGCTACAGTATCTTCATTGCAGTATGCTAGTTGAGCAAATTTTTCTTGTCCAGGTTCAGAGGGAAGTAAATTGCATACTCCATTTAGATACATTCCTTCTAATACTACAGGGACAATTCCACCAGCGGGCAATTCTTTCGCAGAGAGAAATTTCGAATTTGATCCTACCATAGCCACGAAACTGTTGATTTGCCTAATTGCCTCTATTCCCTTTTTGCTCGCAGAACTGCGATTCATAAGATGCGCCTTAATTACTTCCATGCACTTGGGAACTACCATAAATTCATCAGGAACAATGCAAGTGCCCTCTTTACAACAGTAGCTAGGCGGTTCGTCGGGGAATTTCAAAGCTTCACAGAATTTGCATTTGACAAATTCGGGGAAAACAAATGGGTCGGGCAGTGGATTGCTATCACATGCGGCCGTTTTTTTCACATATACACGAATTTCTCCCTCCTTCGCTTTAGCATATTTTTCCCTTCTTTTTGCATTGAGACAATCGTTACCTAATTTATCACTCGCTTTCGACTTCCTGTAATTCCTATTTGAAATAGCATTTTGTTTTTGTCTAACAGTTTGATTAGGCGGAGGAATATTAGCATCACTATCATTATCTTCTTCATCTATATTCGTTTTCTGCATCCACGGTACGCTAGTTGGATCAATATGAGCTTCAATTATTTTCTTGGCAGCCTCTATCTCGTTTTCAAATTTCCCTGTTATCATACCATCAACACGTGAGCAAATATTGATTCCGGAATAATTAGGAGGCTTTTTGCAATCATTTTCAATATGTTTAGAAATTGTTACTCCCTTGAATCCATAATTTTCGAAAAATTTTTTTCGCATGACTGCGAATTTCCGATCTAATTCGATCATTTGTTGGATCAAATAAAAATCCTTTCCACTTACGATTTTCATTCTTCTCAACTACAATTACCGCATACGTGGTGTATTGCACATCGATGACGAAAGGCACAACGATTCTCTTGTATTGAGGTTGAGAGATGACCGAATTCTGAGTAATATCAATAATTTTATTGGAATACCATGCTGAAAGGGGGAATAGTAAAGTTTCCTTTTGATTTGCAGTCATTTTTCCAAGCACATCATCGATTAACTGAGGAGTCATTTTCATATTTGACCAAATAATGTTCGGATTGATTTCCTTTTGCTTTTCTCTCGCAGTCTTTACCGTACTCTTCTTTTTAAATTGAACGACTTTTTCCTCCTCTGCATTTTCATTTTCATTTTGTTCATCAATTTTATCTTCATCCTTTTCTGTTTCACCACTATTTTTTGCTTTCATTTTGTCCTCTTTCTTCCGCTTCTGCTCAGCTGCATAATTTTCATACCATTTTTCTGCTTCCGGTAAATCATCTTTCCTAATCTGAGTTAGCTCACGATGATCGATATATTGACCCTCATCATTTTTCACTCCAACAAAAAGAGAATCCATAATTACATCCATCATGTTCTCTCTCTCCTCTTTCATATTCATATTTTGCCTAGTTTGATGTTCACCCAAGAAGTTGAAGGCATTTATGCACACAAATAATCCGCAACTATGCGCATCCTTTTGAAAGCTGACTTGACCAGGTGGATTCACAACAAATTGAAGTTCGGGGCGGCCCTTGCGATCTTTCTCATCCCTCAAATCCTTCCACACTTTCCTTATTTTTTCCTCCTCTTCTGTTTTAAATTCATATTTAAGCGAATCGAAAATAAGCGCCTTATCTTTTTCTACATCGAAAATACAAAGCTTCCAATGATTTCCTGGATTGAACGGAAGAATTGCGTAGTGGTATATGTCTAAATCTTCATTTTGCAAAATTCGTCCCTCCCGATTACGTAGGAACATTTGAGAGGGAATGGGAAGAACATTTTTTGGATTCGCCTCGTCATATTTCCACATACTCATGAACATTTTTGGATCTTTAAATATATACATGTAAGCATCCACAACAGCATCACTCAACCATCTGGTACCATTAAGCGTGAGATATTCGCGCAAATACATAGATGTTTGAATGCGTTGCATGTGTTCAGGCAATTCGTCTATATTTTGATCATTTTCAATTGTCACTGGGTTATCAAAAGAACCGCCGAAATTCTTGATTAATTCGTTTAGATCATTTGGTGCAACAGTTTTAAATTCCTCATCATCCTCATCCATCAGTTCCATTTTTACTTTCGCGGGGTCAAACTCTATCTCTTGATCAACCATTTTACCTTGCTCAACTATTTCGTTTTCTCTCGCTCTTTTTTTGGGAGTTTCAGCGACCTTTTCCTTTTGGGTTTTTCTTTTGAGGTTGAGCTTGTCAGAAGTTATGTCTTTTTCTGACTCAATTTTTGTTGGATTCGAAGGTTTTGATTTAGAATTCTCGCGATGAACAGATATTATAGGAGGGAAATCCATATCAAAGGCACTCTTTTCCATTCCAATATCCATAGTTCTCATGCGCTTTACATCACTCGTAGTAATTGACGATTTGCGCGTCCTTTTCTCAGTAATCACATTTGCCTCTGATTGCACATTGCTATTATTCAAAATTGCCTCATTTGTTCTAATCAGTGCACTCAATCTAGTAATTTCTGCCTTGTGATACGGTGAAATAGTGTCTCTAATCATGCCTCGATACTCTCTCGTATTGAAATTGGCCTGAGGGACGTTCTCATTTAGCAATGCACATTCCATAAATTTGAGTGCGAAAACGCCACAGTTTACATTATCCGCTTGCTTTTGGCATTTTGCGTACTCAATTTTAGTCATGTCAAATTTCATTTTATTAAGCACCATACTTGCTACATCTAAAGTCCACTCGTAGCAATCAGTATTCGTTGAAAGCAGACTGTCGAAAATTTTGATCGTACAGTTTTTTTTTCTCCCAAACCATCGTGTAGTAATGAAAGCGCGTGTTGTCCAAAACAATGAACACGATTCTCTCTGCGTTTTGCACTTTTTCGTCAGTGAAATTATGTGCAAAATTAGAGATCATAATTTCGTGATGATCGGGGAAAATTAGAGGTTCGGCAGGTGATAGACACCAATACATATCATCAGGTGCAACTTCCAACTCGCGCAGCCCTTCGATATAGTTAAAGATTTTCGTGTCGAACAACATTGTTTTGCCGTCGTTTCCATATTTTTCGCAAATATTCACCGCGAAATGATCAACCGTTTCAGTAAATAAGCACTCATCTCTAGTGACGGCATTGATGGAGTTGAGATGTTCATTGAGAGTCCTTTTAGCATTATCGATTGAAAGACGAATTCCATCAACATTGATTAGCGGAGAGACCATTGGAACGGACTGGAATAACTCCACATCATTATCAACGATTTTTCTTTTCTTTTTCTTATCATCATCATTATCTAGCATTGATGTAACCATAAAAGGGATTAAAAAAGCATGAGCTTTCATGACTCCCTGGTAGTGACACGTTGATATCACGTAGATGAAGCAGAATAGACGCGCCGACCGATAGGTAGAGAGCGAAACTCGAACAATGAGAGGATAATTCATTTGTCACGCAAATGAATTTGACTCCCATAATTTTGCATAAGCTAATTTTCTTCATTCACATATTCATGAAATATCTCATTTATTTATTAATTTGAACGTGAAATTCACAATAATATCTTGTTGTAGTAATGTATGAAGCACGTGCCAAATGTTTCAACATTTTTATTCATTCATTCACTCCCTTTCACTACCACACCGCGTCATTCTAATGCATCGTTTGCCCTCCTCCTCCCATCCTCTGCTGTAGTGTTGTGGTAGTGCTCTGTCTGCGCCGCCCGATTGACGTCGGTTCGTTCTCTCTTCTCGTCAGATCATTTTGCCACGTTTCTGCAACTTCTTCAGGTTACAGTAATCATTTTAAAGTCAATATTTTTCAATAATTTCTTCGTTACCACCTCGGAATACGTATTGCGCACTCTCATATCGATTCCTGAAAACATACCGTAATCATGTTTCTTATATCGCAATCCGCGCAGTTCAGAAACAGTATTCTTCTAAAGTACCCCCAATGCCATCCTACAGTACTCCAACCTCTCCCTACCGTACCTTTAAAGATTCCATACCGTACTCCTACAGTATCACCACCATATCCCGTCACTCACCCCGAAACCTCCACTAAACTTACCCTAACCCACGCCATCGTATTCCCCGTCTCATTCCGATTTGAATGACCTACCTCACAACCTCCTACGACGACATTCGTCCAAAGCTACCGTAATCCCGGAGCTCGGTTTAGGATCCCCCATGACCTACCCCAGTGTCCCCTTTGTCCCTGACCCTTCATTCCTCCCCCTCCCCGCTCCCGGGACCGGTCTCCCCGTCCCCTCCCCCCTCTCATTCCCAACAACGACCTCCCCTCCCCCCGCGCACCCCCAAAATGACTGAGCTAATTAAATTACACATTTTCACTTTTTTCACCCCTTGTGACGTCACTTTCGCCAGTTTTGGACCCCTACGAAAAGTGCCTATACGATTTAGTATATGGACTAGCGCGTTCCGCGCCGCGGAGTAGGCGCATTTATCGGATTACCGGACACTTATACCCCCGCGCGCTCATTTTGAGCCATTTTGAGATATTTTTGGTCGGTTACTGTAGTCTTACAGTACCCTTCAGTTGTCCTCTTCTCCCGGGGGCTGTGCTATCTTCCTCTGGGTCTTCCTCCTCCTCCCCCGCTTCTCCATGCCCCTCTCGTTTCCCTTCCTTATCTTCCAGGGGCTGCGGTCAGGCTTCGCCGCTATTCCTTACAGTATCCCCAGCCTGGTTACCGTATTCTTCCGCTAGATTCCCTTCCTTTTCCCCCGGGTTCTTTATTCTTTTCCTCTAGCTTCTCCTTTATTATCTTCCAGGGGCTGCGGTCAGGCTTCGCCGCTATTCGTTACAATATCCCTCTCCTGGTTACAGTATCCTTCCTCTAGCTCTCCCTTCCCCTCCCCCGGGTTCTATATTCTCTTCATCTAGCTGCCCCTCCTTATCTTCCAGGGGCTGCGGTCAGGCTTCGCCGCTATTCGTTACAGTATCCCCATCCTGGTTACAGTATCCTTCCTCTAGCTCTCCCTTCCTCTCCCCCGGGTTCTGTATTCTCTTCCTCTAGCTGCCCCTCCTAATCTTCCAGGGGATGCGGTCAGGCTTCGCCGCTATTCCTTACAGTATCCCCCTTCCCTCGCTACAGTATCCCCCTACCCTCGCTACAGTATCCCCAACCCTCGGTACAGTATCCCTTGACCCTCGCTACAGTATCCCCCAACCCTCGCTACAGTATCCCCAACCCTCGCTACATTATCCCTTGACCCTCGCTACAGTATCCCCAACCCTCGCTACAGTATACCCCAACCCTCGCTACAGTATCCCCTACCCTCGCTACAGTATCCCCTACCCTCGCTACAGTATCCCCTACCCTCGCTACAGTATCCCTCCTGTATCCCACACTTCCCCCCAATTCGCTCTACAGTAACCCTAACCTACGCTACCGTAATCCCCGTCCGACGCCGAGTCGAATGACCTACCTCTTGCCCCGCTACGTCCACTTTTGTCTCTAGCTACAGTAACCTCGGAGCTCCCCATGACCAGGACCCCATGACCTACTCTCTTAGCTCCCTATTGTCCCCCTCATTCCTGCCCCCGCCCCTCCCAGGGACCGGTCTCCCCCTCCCCTCCCCCGCGAAATGACCCCTCCCCCTTCCCCTCCCCCAACACCCCAATTAACCACATGTAAATGCAGGATTTTCACATTTTTCAGCTAATTCAATTAACGCTCCAGAATCTGACCACGAGAAATACGGGATCGCAATCTAGTATAGAGGATTTGTGTATTTCTAGTATATTGGATTTATGTAATGCACGAGCCAGTTGGCCAATTATCGATTTCGTCTATGATCACCGACTTTCATTATATCGATGAAACATACTTTCACTTACCAAAAGACGTCATTTCTTCGTGATAAAGGCATTATTATTAGTATTATTATCACTATTTTATAAATGTCATTATTATTTTACTATTTTCATCATTATTATAATATTACACCTTGAAGGGAGGCAGTGTCTCCTTGGCGTCGATGTCCCACATTTCATAGTACTCTGCCAGGCACGCTTTAACGACCTGCACATGCAATATTTTTAAAAAAATCGTTTTAAAGGGATGCTTGTGATTTCAGAGAAAAAGAGAAAATGTTAAAATATCTCTTTCTTTTTACACGCGTATACAGAAATTGTGCTTTTATTTGTTACGTATTTAAAAACGATCGAAATAAATGAGTGTATCGTCGCAAAATGCATACTTTTGCTTCATTAAGTCGTTCTTCATGATACTCCTTCGACATCAGGTGATACGGATCGCTCTTGGGATATTTCTGGAAATTATTTTTGAATTTTGTAAATTCGCTGTCTCTCGTTACTATATTGAGTTACTGCCTATTTTCAGAGTCATGCAATTCTTTAATCTGACGCTTATCTCTTGAAGTCTGACGCTGACTTTGCTTTACTGCTATCAATTCTCACGCACATCTTCCACACTTTTGAATTCATGGGAAATAATGTATACAAAAACGAATTACAAATATTATAGGAATTTACCCGAAATTTAACTCTGCTAGAGTGTTTGACTCGACTATTTTATCTGTCTATGAGTATTAGTTTACTAATATTTATAACTATTTCTGCAACAATTAAATGTGTTTCAGACTGCAATTGGCATGCTTGTTTCATCTAAAGCAAAGCAGGGATTCAACAGACAAATTTCTCACCGGTACCCATTCGGGAAACACTTCGGGCCGCGCGATCCACACCGCTCCCAGTGCAAGCACTGCCAGCAGCGCAAAGACGGCGCATGTCGTCGCACGCTCGGAGAAGTGAGCATCTTCGTCGCGCCCACTTGATTCCACACCTGCAAAAGAACGGAGTCAGGCTGAGGGAATATGCCTACTCTGATTCCCCCCCTAGTGTACCATGCTGCCCGAGGGTCCCGCCTTGAGACCTACCCGATGCCTCGCCCCACACCGGCAGAGCCCAGACCCGACCCCGACTTGCTTTGGGGCTCAGGCTGGGGCTCGGGTTCGTGTCTTCGCCAACCTTCTTGTACGAAAATATCTTCAACTGCATTCAGCACTGAAAAAGTACAAATGTATTGAATTAGTTCTTTGACATTGAAAGTGTGTGTTGAATTTCCCGCAAAAAAACAACAAAAAAATTTCAATGTAATCGATAATGGACGAAAAATTGATGAGTTTGGGTCGAAATGTGCGCGAGCGGAGTGAAATATGCCGAGTCAGTCAGAGTCGGTCGTAATATGCTGCCCAAACGGCTTATCAACATCACTTCCTAACATAAGCGCGAATTCGCTGCGTTATCAGTAGTGTTATCAGGGTTTGGTATCATCCGGCGCCCATCAGTTTGAGTGTGCCATTTTTAGTGCACTTTCCAAACCGATTCAGTTGTGGAGGCGCAATTCGCGGCTGCAGTAGTCGACAGTGTTCTTTACGGTAGGGGAATATTCAATGAAAATCGCTTGCATCATTACGTTTGGACTTCCTTGACTTTTATGGCATGATTTAGAGTGAGAGATGCTGTCCGTAAAATGCACCGTCCTACTTTCATCCTAAAGATTCTAGTTCCGATCATCAAGCTGAAAGATAAAACCAGGCACCACATACGTTCTGTCGTCGACAGCCTGCGTGTTCAAACTGTGTTCAACACTCACAAGACCAAACCAAGCGACTGCACACTCCAAAATAGTCTGCAACTTGCGTACAGTTACCGTTAACAGTAACCGCTGTCGAGGGACCGAGAACTTTTTTTTCTTCGGTGCAGCTTTTCGGTATTCTGGTCGTGCGACGTAACAGGGCTCCTCATAAACGCAACTTAAGAGACAACTGGCTTTACTATGTCGTCCTCTGTCCAGCGAGCTGCTGCTACAAGTTTTGAAAAATTCGGGTTGCACTTTAAATACGCCTCTCACTTCTGCAGTCCACGTTGTCTGTCCGTCATGCCCAGGGACTGATCTTGTGACGCCGTCCAACTCTGCTGCAAACCTCATCCTCTCCTCGCGAAGACGTCACAATTCCTATTTCTGCTCTCTGACGTAGCTGCTCCTCACACAGAATTAGCCGTGTCGCAAATCTACTTTTCACTCTGCTAGGACCTCCCGGGGGAAATCTCTCCTGCTCTTCGGCCTTTCTCTCTCTCTCTCTCTTTTATGCCAAAATGATGACTCACCACTCTCTAATACATCTCTAGCATTCCCTCTCTTCACCTCCTCTCTTCCTTCTCTAGGCTATTTACTGCGTTTCTCCCCTCTTCCCTCCCTTCTTCTCTTCCTTCTCCTCTCTCCCCAGCGGTCGTGGGCTCTCTCGGGCTGTGCCTCTTCCTCCAGCTCCCCCCACCCCTTCCTCCGGGATCTGCATTCTCTTCCTCTAGCTTCCCCTCCTTATCTTCCAGGGGCTGCGGTCAAGCTTCGCCGCTATTCCATACAGTATCCCCAACCTGGTTACCGTATTCTTCCGCTAGGTTCCCCTCCCCTTCCCCCGAGTTCTGTATTCTCTTCCTCTAGATTTCCCTCCCTATCTTCCAGGAGCTGCGGTCAGGCTTCGCCGCTATTCGTTACTGTATCCCCCTGGTGGTTACAGTATCCCTCCTCTAGCTCTCCCTTCCCCTTCCCCCGGGTTCTGTATTCTTTTCCTCTAGCTTCCTCCTTATTATCTTCCAGGGGCTGCGGTCAGGCTTCGCCGCTATTCGTTACTGTATCCCCCTGGTGGTTACAGTATCCCTCCTCTAGCTCTCCCTTCCCCTTCCCCCGGGTTCTGTATTCTTTTCCTCTAGCTTCCTCCTTATTATCTTCCAGGGGCTGCGGTCAGGCTTCGCCGCTATTCGTTACTGTATCCCCCTGGTGGTTACAGTATCCCTCCT
The DNA here is from genome assembly GCA_036245785.1 of Pristionchus fissidentatus. NCBI lineage: Eukaryota > Metazoa > Nematoda > Chromadorea > Rhabditida > Neodiplogasteridae > Pristionchus > Pristionchus fissidentatus. The sequence goes on from BTSY01000001.1 coordinate 7,658,967, forward strand.
CTAGCTCTCCCTTCCCCTTCCCCCGGGTTCTGTATTCTCTTCCTCTAGCTTCCTCCTTATTATCTTCCAGGGGCTACGGTTAGGCTTCGCCGCTATTCCTTACAGTATCCCTCAACCCTCGCTACAGTATCCCTCAACCCTCGCTACAGTATCCCTCAACCCTCGCTACAGTATCACCCCACCCTCGCTACAGTATCCCCAGCCCTCGCTACAGTATCCCCGACCCTCGCTACAGTATCCCCTACCCTCGCTACAGTATCCCCTACCCTCGCTACAGTATCCCTCATGTATCCCACACTTCCCCCCAATTCGCTCTACAGTAACCCTAACCTACACTACCGTAATCCCCGTCCGACGCCGAATCGAATGACCTACCTCTCATTCCTCTCCGACCACGTTTGTCTCTAGCTACAGTAACCTCGGGACCCCCTTAGGATCCTCCGATGACCTACCTCCTTGTCCCCTCCCCCCGCCCTTTGTTCCCCGCCTCTCATTCCTGCCCCCGCCCCGCCGCCGGGACCGGTCTCCCCTCCCCCGCGCAATGCCACGCCGACCACCCCCCTTCCCCCTCCCCAATCAAAATGAGCCGATGCTAATTCAGGATTTTCACTTTTTTATAATGGGATTAAAAAAGCCAGATTCCGTCCTCGAGAAATATGGGATCGCAATCTAGTATATTGGGACTAGCGAACTTCGTTCGCTAGAGTGTACGCACACTTTCTGTGCTCTTTAATCAGGTAGCTACATTTTTTTGCGCTCAATTTGAGCCATTTTGCGTGATTCTAGGATTTTTTTGGTATACTGTAGTGCAACAGTATGCTTTTGCGGCTATTGTCTTCCAGGGGTTGCGCATTTGCTCTGCTATCCTTTTTTAGGTCTTCCAGGGGTCCGGTATTACTTTATTCCAGGGGCAGCGCACTTGCTCTGCTAGCCTTCTTTGGTCTTCCAGGGGTCCGGTATTCTTTTCTTCCAGGGGTTGCGCATTTGCTCTGCTATCCTTTTTTAGGTCTTCCAGGGGTCCGGTATTCCTTTATTCCAGGGGCAGCGCACTTGCTCTGCTAGCCTTCTTTGGTTTTCCAGGGGTCCGGTATTCTTTTCTTCCAGGGGCTGCGCATTTGCTCTGCTAGCCTTTTTTAGGTCTTCCAGGGGTCCGGTATTACTTTATTCCAGGGGCAGCGCACTTGCTCTGCTAGCCTTCTTTGGTCTTCTTTGGTCTTTGGATTCGACTTCGTCGATCCGCTAGGGGGGGGGGGGGGCTAACCGCTTCGCGGTTCGCTAGCTTTCCTTACATTAGTCTTCTAGTATTGCTACAGTATCCCTACAGTAATCGCTAAGTGCTCCTACAATAATCCCTAAGTGTCCCTACAGTAATCCCTAAGTGCTCCTGCAGTAATCCCTAAGTGTCCCTACAGTAATCCCTAAGTGCCCCTATCGTATCCCACACTTTTCCCTAAACCTCGCATAATCCTTCCCTAACCCACGTTACAGTAATCCCCGTCCGATCCCGAGTCGAATGGTATATCTCTCACCCTCCTACGATAACTTTCCTCCAAAGCTACAGTAACCTCGAGACCCCGTAGGATCCCCCGCTGACCTACCCCATTGTCCCCTCCCGCCGCCCCATTGTCCCCCTCTCATTCCTCCCCTCTCAAGCCCCCGGGACCGGTCTCCCCTCCCATCCCCCCGCGAAATGCCACGCCGACCACCCCACTCACCGCGCTGCCCGCAAAATGAGTGAGATAATTAAATCACATTTTCACTTTTTTGACAAGGGGATTAAAATTGCCAGATCGTGTACACGGAGAAATATGGCTACGCGATTAAGTATAGTAGACTAGCGGCCGTTGGCCGCCGCGGAGTAGCCTACTTTAATCCCCATTCGATTCCGAGTCGAATGACCTACCTCTCAGCTCTCCACGACAATTTTCACCCAAGACTACCGTAATCCTGAATCTTTCCTGCTGTTATAGTCTTTCAGGGGCTGCCCAATTGCTCTGCTAGCCTTCCTTACAGTAATCCTCTAGTCTTCCTCTAGTATCCCTACAGTAATCCCTAAGTGCTCTTACAGTATCCCCCAACCCTCGCTACAGTAATCCCTAAGTGCCCCTATCGTATCCCACACTTTTCCCTAAACTCGCACTACAGTAGCCCTCACCCACGCCACCGTAATCCCCGTCCGATCCCGAGTCGAATGGTATATCTCTCACCCTCCTACGATAACTTTCCTCCAAAGCTACAGTAACCTCGAGACCCCGTAGGATCCCCCGCTGACCTACCCCATTGTCCCCTCCCGCCGCCCCATTGTCCCCCTCTCATTCCTCCCCTCTCAAGCCCCCGGGACCGGTCTCCCCTCCCATCCCCCCGCGAAATGCCACGCCGACCACCCCACTCACCGCGCTGCCCGCAAAATGAGTGAGATAATTAAATCACATTTTCACTTTTTTGACAAGGGGATTAAAATTGCCAGATCGTGTACACGGAGAAATATGGCTACGCGATTAAGTATTAAGTATAGCGCGTTCCGCGCCGCGGAGTAGGCGCACTTGTCAGCTGACCTGACACTTGTTCCCCCGCGCGCTCATTTTGAGCCATTTTGAGGTAATTTAGGTAGAGATCGGACTTTGTCGGGTTACTGTACTCTTACCGTACTCTTCAGTTGTCCCTTTCTCCCAGGGGCTGTGTCTCTTCCTCTAGCTCTCCCTCCTCACAAGTTCCCCTTTAGTTTCCCCTCCTTATCTTCCAGGGGCTGCGGTCAAGCTTTGCTGCTATTCCATACAGTATCCCCAAACTGGTTACCGTATTCTTCCTCTATTTATCCCTTCCCTCCTCCCCCGGGTACTTTATTCTCCTCCTATAATTCGCCCTCCTAATCTTCCAGGGGCTGCAGTCAGGCTTCGCCGCTATTCCATACAGTATCCCCCTCCTTGTTACAGTATTCTTCCCTTAAGTTCCCCTCCACTTCCCCCGGTTTCTGTATTCTCTTCATCTAGCTTCCTTTCCTTATCTTCCATGGGCCGCGGTCAGGCTTCGCCGCTATCTCTTACAGTATCCCCCGCCGGGTTACGGTAACCTTCCTCTATTTCTCCCTTCCCTCCTCCCCCGGGTACTGTATTCTCCTCCTCTAGCTTCCCCTCCTTCTCTTCCAGGGGCTGCGGTCAGGCTTCGCCGCTATTCGTTACAGTATCCCCCTCCTGGTTACAGTATTCTTCCTCTAGGTTCCCCTCCCCTTCCCTCGGGTTCTGCATTCTCCTCCTCTATTTCCCCTCCTAATCTTCCAGGGGCTGCGGTCAGGCTTCGCCGCTATTTCTTACACTATCCCCCTCCGGGTTACGGTAACCCTGTTCCGGACTCTTTTCGCCGTGTTCCGGGTCTGGTTTCGCTAGCTGCCTCTTTTTGGCAGTAATTTCTGTCATTTGGCAAGTTGCCAATACATTTGGGAATTTCGCCAGGAATTTTTGGCTCGGTGCCAGAATCATATTTTGTGTCAAACGTTCTTAAAACCGGCTCAGAGGCATACGGTATCTCCTTGATTCGGACTCGATCCTGGAAGAGGGATGTTAACTACCGTAACCCGGCCTACAGTAACTCGCCTACTCACGAGAGTTTCCTGGCATCATGCCAACAAATTCTTTGCACGGCGCCAAATTCATGGTGTAGATCTCTACCGGCCTCGATACCGGCAAACTGGCATACGGTAGACCCTCGGATATCACATCTGGAACCAGGATCACTCAAATACAGTATCCCGATTCTACAGTAACCGAGCCTACTCACGCTTTTCACACGCAATCTCCACAATCTTGACGAATGATGCATTATTCAATAATTACAGTAACCTCCGAGATCCTGAAACCGATATCAAGATCCCCAACCCTAAGTACCTTCATCCGGGCGTAAATACCACGTAAATTGAGAGAGGCAGAGCAGCCGACCACTCCTCGCTAGCGCTCGCGTTGATAATGAATGGAGAATGTTTTCCCCCTCCTCCCTCACCCTCTCCCCTTCCCTTCCCCTCGCCGACCGCTCTACTCTAGTGAATCATTCGCGCTCTCCCTCTCATCCTCCTACGTAGTGTATTGGCTGTGCTCCGGCTGCGCGGCCCGATTGGCGTCAGTTCGATTCCTCCTTTCGCCAATACCTTTTGCCGCTTTTTATACTCCTCTCGGTTATTGTAACTCGATATTTTTCGAGTTTTTCTTCGGTATCACCTCAGAATCCATATTTCAAACCCCCCATTTCCAATCCTGAAACTTTTCGCCCACGGGAACATACCGTAATCGCGTTTCATGCATTTCTCCTCAAAATTTCAAACTTTGATCTACCACCCCGTAATCCCCGTCGGATTCCGCGTCGAATGCGCCATCTCACGCCCCCCTCCGACAACTTTTGTAAACTACCGTAACCCGAGGGCGCGATCTACCGTACTCCTCCGCTCATTCGGCGCACACTGTCCCATCCAAACGTCCCGATCTCGCCACTTTACCCCCAATGTCCTCCTACCGTCCCCTATCCCCTCCCTACAGTACCCCCGCACTACCCCTACCGTACCCCTACAGTACCCCTACCGTATCTCCAACTTCCAAACTCAACCTCCCCCAATCCTTCCCTAACCCGCACCATCGTAATCCCCGTCCGATCCCGAGTCGAACGGTATATCTCTCACCCTCCAACGACCACTTTCGCCCAAAGCTACAGTAACCCGGAGATCCTTCTTAGGATCCCCGCTGACCTACCTCTAATACCCCCTTTGTTCACCCTCCCCCGCCCCTTTGTTCCCCCTCATTCCGCGCACGCGCACCTCCACTGCGCGGTCGTGCGCCCCACAATGAATGACCCTCCCCTCCCCCAATAAATACTCACTTATCGATAGCCCCCCTACCGTCCTCCCTGTGACGTCATTTTCTCCCGATTCGGTCGTCGGGAAATATGGGAAAGCAATCTAGTATATTGGACTAGCGGATTCGACTTCGTCGATCCGCTAGGGGGGGCTCACGTTGTCGTCGCGCTTCGCGCTCCGACAACGTTCGCCCTTGGGGGGCGAACCGCTTCGCGGTTCGCTAGCTTTCCTTACAGTAGTCTTCTAGTATTGCTACAGTATCCCTACAGTAATCGCTAAGTGCTTCTACAGTAATCCCTAAGTGTCCCTACAGTAATCCCTAAGTGTCCCTACCGTATCCCACACTTTCTAAAAAAAAGTCGCTCTACAGTACCCCTAACCCACGTTACCGTAATCCCCGTCCGATTCTGAGTCGAATGGTATATCGCTCACCCTCCTACGACCACTTTCGCCCAAAGCTACAGTAACCCTGAGATCCTTCTTAGGATCCCCGCTGACCTACCTCTAATACCCCCTTTGTTCACCCTCCCCGCGCCCCTTTGTTCCCCCTCATTCCGCGCACGCGCACCTCCACTGCGCGGTCGTGCGCCCCCAGAATGATCCCTCCCCTCCCTCCAATAAAAAATCACTAATCGATACTCCCCCTACCGTCTCCCCCTGTGACGTCACTTTCGCCAGTTTTGGCTGACTACGAAAAGTGGAAACGCGATTAAGTATAGGGTCGACTAGCGGATTCGACTTCGTCGATCCGCTAGGGGGGGGGGCTCACGTTGTCGTCGCGCTTCGCGCTCCGACAACGTTCGCCCTAAGTATCCCTACCGTATCCCGCACCTCCCCCTAAACCTCGCCTAAACCTTCCCTAACCCACGTTACCGTAATCCCTGTCCGATCCCGAGTCGAATGGTATATCGCTCACCCTCCTACGATAACTTTCGTCCAAAGCTACAGTAACCCGGAGATCCTTCTTAGGATCCCCGCTGACCTACCTCTAATACTCCCTTTGTTCACCCTCCCCGCGCCCCTTTGTTCCCCCTCATTCCGTGCACGCGCACCTCCACTGCGCGGTCGTGCGCGCCCAGAATGATCCCTCCCCCCCCACACCAACCACCCCTCCCCCCGCTCACCCCCAAAATGAGCCGGCTAATTAAATTACACATTTTCACATTTTTCACCCCTTGTGACGTCATTTCCCCAGTTTTGGCTGACTACGAAAAGTGGAAACGCGATTAAGTATATGGACTAGCGCGTTCCGCGCCGCGGAGTAGGCGCACTTGTCAGTTGTCCGGACACTTACTCCCCGCGCGCTCATTTTGAGCCATTTTGAGGTATTTTAGGATGTAATCGGACTTTTGTAGGGCTACTGTACTACTGTAATCTACAGTAGTCCTTTTCTCCCACAGGCTGTGCCTCTTCCTTAGCTCCCCCCACCACTTCCGCAGGGTTCTGTATTCTCTTCCTCCAGCTTCCCCCTCATTATCTTCCAGGGGCTCTGCGGTCAGGCTTCGCCGCTTTTCCTTACAGTATCCCCCTCCTGGTTACAGTATCCTTCCGCTAGGTTCCCCTCCCCTTCCCTCGGGTTCTGCATTCTCCTCCTCTATTTCCCCTCCTAATCTTCCAGGGGCTGCGGTCAGGCTTCGCCGCTATTTCTTACACTATCCCCCTCCTGGTTACAGTATCCTTCCGCTAGGTTCCCCTCCCCTTCCCCCGGGTTCTGTATTCTTTTCCTCTAGCTACCCTCCTTATCTTCCAGGGGCTGCGGTCAGGCTTCGCCGCTATTCCTTACAGCATCCCCCTCCTGGTTACAGTATCCTTCCGCTAGGTTCCCCTCCCCTTCCCCCGGGTTCTGTATTTTTTTCCTCTAGCTACCCTCCTTATCTTCCAGGGGCTGCGGTCAGGCTTCGCCGCTATTCCTTACAGCATCCCCCTCCTAGCGGATTCGACTTCGTCGATCCGGTAGGGGGGGCTCACGTTGTCGTCGCGCTTCGCGCTCCGACAACGTTCGCCCTTAGGGGCGAACCGCTTCGCGGTTCGCTAGCTTTCCTTATAGTAGTCTTCTAGTATTGCTACAGTATCCCTACAGTAATCGCTAAGTGCTCCTACAGTAATCGCTAAGTGTCCCTACAGTAATCCCTAAGTGTCTCTACAGTAATCCCTAAGTGTCCATACCGTATCCCACGCTTTCGCCTAAACTCGCACTACAGTACTCCTAACCTACGTCATCGCAATCCCCGTCCGATCCAGAGTCGAATGGTATATCTCTCACCCTCCTACGATAACTTTCCTCCAAAGCTACAGTAACCTCGAGACCCCGTAGGATCCCCCGCTGACCTACCCCATTGTCCTCTCCCGCCGCCCCATTGGCCCCCTCTCATTCCTCCCCTCTCAAGCCCCCGGGACCGGTCTCCCCTCCCATCCCCCCGCGAAATGCCACGCCGACCACCCCACTCACCGCGCTGCCCGCAAAATGAGTGAGATAATTAAATCACATTTTCACTTTTTTGACAAGGGGATTAAAATTGCCAGATCGTGTACACGGAGAAATATGGCTACGCGATTAAGTATAGTAGATTCGACTTCGTCGATCAGCTAGGGGGGGGGCTCACGTTGTCGTCGCGCTTCGCGCTCCGACAACGTTCGTCCTTAGGAGCGAACCGCTTTGCGGTTCGCTAGCTTTCCTTCCCTAAACCTCGCCTAAACCTTCCCTAGCCTAGGCCATCGTAATCCCCGTCCGATCCCGAGTCGATTGGTATATCTCCCACCCTCCTACGATAACTTTCGCCCAAAGCTACAGTAACCCGGAGATCCTTCTTAGGATCCCCGCTGACCTACCCCATTGTCCCCTCCCCCGCCCCATTGTCTCGCCCCCTCATTCCTCGCACCTCCAGCCCCCGGGACCGGTCTCCCTCTCCCCTCCCCATTCCCCACACCGACCGCCCCCCCCCCTCTCCCCCCGCGCAAAATTAGCAAATTAATTAACTCGGGATTTTCACATTTTTCAGCTAATTCAATTATTTTCCGCCGATTCGGATGACGGCGAAAAGTGGAAACGCGATTAAGTATATTTACTAGCGGATTCGACTTCGTCGATCCGCTAGGGGGGGGGCTCACGTTGTCGTCGCGCTTCGCGCTGCGACAACGTTCGCCCTTGGGGGGCGAACCGCTTCGCGGTTCGCTAGTTTTCCTTACAGTAGTCTTCTAGTATTGCTACAGTATCCCTACAGTAATCGCTAAGTGCTTCTACAGTAATCCCTAAGTGTCCCTACAGTAATCCCTAAGTGTCCCTACCGTATCCCACACTTTCTAAAAAAAAGTCGCTCTACAGTACCCCTAACCCACGTTACCGTAATCCCCGTCCGATTCTGAGTCGAATGGTATATCGCTCACCCTCCTACGACCACTTTCGCCCAAAGCTACAGTAACCCTGAGATCCTTCTTAGGATCCCCGCTGACCTACCTCTAATACCCCCTTTGTTCACCCTCCCCGCGCCCCTTTGTTCCCCCTCATTCCGCGCACGCGCACCTCCACTGCGCGGTCGTGCGCCCCCAGAATGATCCCTCCCCTCCCTCCAATAAAAAATCACTAATCGATACTCCCCCTACCGTCTCCCCCTGTGACGTCACTTTCGCCAGTTTTTGATCACTACGAAAAGTGGAAACGCGATTAAGTATAGGGACTAGCGCGTTCCGCGCCGCGGAGTAGGCGCACTTATTCGTTTATCGGACACTTTTCCCCCGCGCGCTCATTTTGAGCCATTTTGAGATATTTTATGGCGAAAATGGCTTTTATAGGGTTACTGTACTCTTACCGTACTCCTCAGTTGCACTTTTCTCCCTGGGGCTGTGCTATCTTCCTCTGGCTCTCCCTCCTCATCAGTTCTCCATGCCCCTTTAGTTTCCCCTCCTTATCTTCCAGGGGCTGCGGTCAAGCTTCGCCGCTATTCCATACAGTATCCCCAACCTTGTTACCGTATTCTTCCGCTAGGTACCCCTCCCCTTCCCCCGGTTTCTGTATTCTCTTCCTCTAGCTTCCCTCCCTTCTCTTCCAGGGGCTGCGGTCTGGCTTCGCCGCTATTCCTTACAGTATCCCCCACTTGGTTACCGTATTCTTCGGCTAGGTTCCCCTCCCCTTCCCCCGGGTTCTGTATTCTCTTCCTCTAGCTTCCCTCCTTATCTTCCAGGGGCTGCTGTCAGGCTTCGCCGCTATTCCTTACAGTATCCCTCTTTCTGAACCCCCAACCCTCGCTACAGTATCCCCCAACCCTCGTTACAGTATCCCCCCATCCTCGCAACAGTATCCCCCCACCCTCGCTACAGCATCCCTCAACCCTCGCTACATTATCCCCCAACCCTCGTTAAAGTATCCCCCAACCCTCGCTACAGCATCCCTCCACCCTCGCTACAGTGTCCCTCAACCCTCGCTACAGTATCCCCCAACCCTCACTACAGTATCCCCCCAACCCTCGCTACAGTATCCCTCAACCCTCGCATTCCCCTGAGCCTCGCCTAAACCTTCCCTAACCTACGCCATCGTAATCCCCGTCCGATTCTGAGTCGAATGGTATATCGCTCACCCTCCTACGATAACTTTCGCCCAAAGCTACAGTAACCCGGAGATCCGCTGAGGATCCTCCGTGACCTACCCGCGCTAATCCCTTTGTTCACCCAAAGAACCCCTCCCCGCGCCCCTTTGTTCCCCCTCATTCCGTGCACGCGCACCTCCACTGCGCGGTCGTGCGCCCCCAGAATGATCCCTCCCCTCCCCCCAATAAAAACTCAGTAATCGATACCCCGCCTACCGTCCCCCCTCGTGACGTCATCTGCGCCAGTTTTGGACCCCGGAGAAAATATAGGAATGCGATTAAGTATAGGGACTAGCGAACTTCGTTCGCTAGAGTGTACGCACACTTTCTGTGTTCTTTATTGCGTAGGAACACTTTTTCATTGCGCCCAAACATGTGAAACACAACAAATTGATGATTAGACAAAAGAAGATTTTTATATTCAGCGTAAGCTGTTTGGGGGTCTATGACCAAGGAAAAGATTCTTCTTTCTTCTACTGTTGTCGATGTAGTTGGATGTAGTCGCGTTTTCTTAAGATACCATCCACGAGAAAGTGGAAAGGGGTCCCGGATGAGAATTCCACAACCTACCCTCAAACTTTTTTCATGGAATGAGCATCACGAATGCTGATCGCGACGGCATATGGTTAAGGTTGAAAAAAATTTTGACGGTCAAAAAAAATTTTCAAAATTTTGAAGTTTCGAAATCATCAGCGAAAAATATTCCATAATACGTATATTTACGCGCTGGTTCCGAATATCATAGTTAGAACTGTTGAAACTCAATTTCAAAAAAGTTATGATCGAAAAATCAGATTTTTTTCCCAAAAATCGAAAATATCTTTTTTCCGACCCCACTTTTACATCCTAACGACTCCAGTTTCAGAATCTACGACACAAATTACATCGGGAACCGAAATTTTATAATTTTAAAAATACGGATTTTTGAGATATTTCTTTTTGAATTTTAAAAATTAATTTTTTCCAAAATTAATTGTTTTCATAACTCACGATTTTTTTCGTAAACATACCCAATTTGGGACCAAAAATGTTCCATATATTCATAATGCAATAATACATCGCCGATCTCAAATATCAAACCACCCTACCAGAATTTAAAACTAAAATTGATAGGATGGCCAATAAACTACTTATCATTGAAATAACTTTGTTTTCCGATGAGGTACAACTTGGAATGCGGGTTTAAAATATTTGAAGCATAATTATGATCATTTTTGTTGTTGAGCAATTTCGAATCCATCGAAGATGAAAGGCAGAAAAAAATTAAAAAGTAAAACTGCTTCCAAAAATGTGTGTAATTTTTTAATGTGTAATTTTCAGACTAAAAATTTATTTTCTCAAACACCATCGACTCTTACATTTTTCACTTTTTGGACCATGAACCCGGGTTCATGGTCCAAAAAGTGAAAAATTGTTTTCTTCGCAGATTATTCAGCAGACCACCACTGAATGCACAAATGCTCTGGACATATCAGGAAGCTCGAAACTTGCGCGGGAGTAACGTTTGAGCGAAAATAAATTACAATATTTTTCCAAATTTTGGACCATGAACCCGGGTTCATGGATTTTTTTCAGAAAAAGATTTTTTCAAAGTTGCGGGATCAATCTCATATTTGTTTTTTTTCGCTCAAACGTTACTCCCGCGCAAGTTTCGAGCTTCCTGATATGTCCAGAGCATTTGTGCATTCAGTGATGGTCTGCTGAATAATCTGCGAAGAAAACAATTTTTCACTTTTTGGACCATGAACCCGGGTTCATGGATTTTTTTCAGAAAAAGATTTTTTTCAAAGTTGCGGGATCAATCTCATATTTGTACAGTAGATATGTTACTATGAGTGCACAAACACGCTGCAATATTTCCCTGTAAGAGTAGATGGTGTTTGAGAAAATAAATTTTTAGTCTGAAAATTACACATTTTTGGAAGCAGTTTTACTTTTTAAATTTTTTCTGCCTTTCATCTTCGATGGATTCGAAATTGCTCAACAACAAAAATGATCATAATTATGCTTCAAATATTTTAAACCCGCATTCCAAGTTGTACCTCATCGGAAAACAAAGTTATTTCAATGATAAGTAGTATATTGGCCATCCTATCAATTTTAGTTTTAAATTCTGCTAGGGTGGTTTGATATTATACATCGGCGATGTATTATTGCATTATGAATATATGGAACATTTTTGGTCCCAAATTGGGTATGTTTACGAAAAAATCGTGAGTTATGAAAACAATTAATTTTGGAAAAATTAACTTTTAAAATTCAAAAAGAAATATCTCAAAAATCCGTATTTTTAAAATTATAAAATCTCGGTTCCCGATGTAATTTTTGTCGTAGATTCTGAAACTGGAGTCGTTATGATGTAAAAGTGGGGTATATTTTCGATTTTTGGGAAAAAAATCTGATTTTTCGATCATAACTTTTTTGAAATTGAGTTTCAACAGTTCTAACTGTGAAATTCGGAACCAGCGCGTAAATATACGTATTATGGAATATTTTTCGCTGATGATTTCGAAACTTTATTTTTTGACGAAAAAATGTCTGAAAATTTTGAAAATTTTTTTGACCGTCAAAAATTTTTTCAACCTTAACCATATGCCGTCGCGATCAGCATTCGTGATGCTCATTCCATGAAAAAAGTTTGAGGGTAGGTTGTCGAATTCTCATCCGGGACCCCTACCCCCTTGTTACGTTCTCTCGTGGACGGTCTCTTAAATAGTAGTTTTTAAATAGCATAGAATATTTAACAGTGCTCACTTAGTGTCTATTCTAATATTCATAAGTAATAAATGTCACGTGAGTTTTACGAATTGTTGTTCTTCTTTGATTTTGGATTGTACTTGGGCGTAGGCACGGGTACCGGAGATCTATTTGATTTTGGATTGTAATTGGACATCGTGTGGTACCCGTGAAATCTTTGATTTTGGATTGTAATTGGGCGTAGGCACGGGTACCGGAGATCTATTTGATTTTGGATTGTAATTGGACATCGTGTGGTACCCGTGAAATCTTTGATTTTGGATTGTACTTGGGCGTAGGCACGGGTACCGGAGATCTATTTGATTTTGGATTGTAATTGGACATCGTGTGGTACCCGTGAAATCTTTGATTTTGTATTGTAATTGGGCGTTGCACTTGTACTCGAACTAAAATTCTATTACGATTGAGTTTGTCCAATGATTTCTGCATTTAAAAACCATTGGACAATTCGATTTATGAGTCGTTAAACTTTTAATCAGATTTATATTTAAAAAAATGTGAAAGAAAGAAATAATAGAAAAATGTGTTTTTGAGTTAATAACTAAATTCTATTTGATATATTTTAGACAAAATTAATCAAGATAAACAACCAAATATTAATATATTTTTTAGACAAAATTAAATAAAAGAAATTTATAAATAAATTATTTGAATAAAAAAGAATACGATCTATAATATTATTAACGAAATGATATTAGTGAAATATGAAATTATTTACAAAAATATTTATGTAATAGATACAAATTAATCCTAATTGATGTTTTTGTACACGATGTTTTTGATGTACTTTTTATTTTCAATCTTTTCATTTGTGGTTGAATCTTCATACTCCATTGGAGTATAAATTCTGATATCCTTTGTTGATCTCACACGGGACAACGCCACGTGCGTCTGCCCATGTGTGAATGGTTCACTCTCAAAGATTAATCCAACTTTTTTCAATGTCTGGCCTTGAGATTTGTTTACTGTCATGGCGAAAGCCGGCCACATTGGGAATTGGGTTCTCATGAAAGAAAGACCTTCTTGGGGAGACTCATATTGCATTTTAATTCTTGGAATAGGATGTATGTGGTCATTTCTCGCTGCATCAGAAATATTTCGGCACATGATACAAATAACTCTTCCTGCATTATCTCTCACAAATGATTCTACAATCATCCTTGTTCCATTACATAATCCCGCCTTGATGTTCAAATTTCTCAGCAAAACAACAGGAGATCCGATTTTCAGTTGCAAAATATGAGGTGGCATTCCGCTAGGAGTTTCTCCTTGTAAATCTTCTAAAGTTTTGGTTGGGACATCAATTTCTGGAGCTAATATGTGATCAGTATTTCCAATTAAATCAACCATTTCGCCATCGAATTTTTCATCAATTGACTATTGACAGCAAGCACTTGAACGTTTGTCATGCATAATATCATTCGCCCTGTCATTTCTATTGAATTAGCGAGCACATTATCTGGGAACACATGCGCTACTACTTCTTCCTTGGTTTTACTCTTAATTTCATTTGGGACTTCTATCAAATCACTATGTAGCTCCATGTTTTCGCCCTTTCCTACCTTCTCTAACCACTCTTTGAAATCATTTTCTTGTATAAGTTCGTATGAGTTCGGAAAAGTGGCCAAAGATCGGCAGCGCCCTTGAGCGTGCAGGGAATAATTGACTCATTATGCACTCCTTTGACTACACACAATGTTTGCTTCCAGTCTCCAGAGAGGAGAACAGTAACTCCGCCAAATGGCATGTTTCGCCTTTCTTCGGGAACCATATATTTCATGGTATCAGCAACCCAATACATGACAAACTTATTTTGCATGGGCGCCTCGTCCCATATAATCAATTCAGTATCTTTTAGATACTTGCCTACATTTGTCATAATGTCTTGGGTAGGTTCTGTTCTCACATACAAATTAAGAGGGACTCCAAAAGTGGAATGGACAGTTCATTCATTCATTCACTCCCTTTCACTACCACACCGCGTCATTCTAATGCATCGTTTGCCCTCCTCCTCCCATCCTCTGCTGTAGTGTTGTGGTAGTGCTCTGTCTGCGCCGCCCGATTGACGTCGGTTCGTTCTCTCTTCTCGTTAGATCATTTTGCCACGTTTCTGCAACTTCTCCAGGTTACAGAAATCATTTAAAAGTGAATATTTTTCGATTTTTCTTCGTTACCACCTCGGAATACGTATTACACACACCAATATGGATTACTGAAACGATTCTCCCACGGGAACCTACCGTAATGATGTTTCTTGTATTTGTGCAGTGCGCAGTTCAAAATACCATATCCTTCTACATCACCCTCAGTGTCCACCTACCGTACCTCAACCGTACCCCCTCACTACCCCCGCCGTATCCCCGACGTCCCTGCCTCTCGTTCCGACCGTATCCCACACTTTTCCCTAAACCTCGCCTAAACCTTCCCTAACCCACGTTACCGTAATCCCCGTCTGATCCCGAGTCGAATGCCCTACATCTCAGCTTCCTCCGACCACTTCCGTCTCTAGCTACAGTAACCTCGGGACCCCCTTAGTATCCTCCGATGACCTACCCCATTGTCCCCTCACCCCGCCCCATTGTTACCCCATTCATTCCTCGACCCTCCCCGCCCCCGGGACCGGTCTCCCCTCCACTCCCCACGCTCATTCCCAACACCAACCACCCCTCCCCCCCCCGCTCACCCCCAAAATGACTAAGCTAATTAAATTACACATTTTCACATTTTTCACCCCTTGTGACGTCAGCGCCCCAGATTTTGCTGACGGCGAAAAAAAATTTTTTGCGCTGAATTTGAGCCATTTTGCGTGATTCTAGGATTTTTTTTGGTATACTGTAGTGCAACAGTATGCTTTTGCGGCTATTGTCTTCCAGGGGTTGCGCATTTGTTCTGCTATCCTTTTTTAGGTCTTCCAGGGGTCCGGTATTCTTTTCTTCCAGGGGCTGGGCATTTGCTCTGCTAGCATTTTTTAGGTCTTCCAGGGGTCCGGTATTACTTTATTCCAGGGGCAGCGCACTTGCTCTGCTAGCCTTCTTTGGTCTTCCAGGGGTACGGTATTCTTTTCTTCCAGGGGCTGCGCATTTGCTCTGCTAGCCTTTTTTTGGTCTTCCAGGGGTCCGGTATTCTTTCCTTCCAGGGGCGACTTCGTCGATCCGCTAGGGGGGGCTCACGTTGTCGTCGCGCTTCGCGCTCCGACAACGTTCGCCCTTAGGAGGCGAGCTTTCCTTACAGTAGTCTTCTAGTATTGCTACAGTATCCCTACAGTAATTGCTAAGTGTCCCTACAGTAATCCCTAAGTGTCCCTACAGTATCCCACACTTTCCAAAATAGTCGCTCTACAGTACCCCTAACCCGCACCATCTTAATCCCCGTCCGATTCTGAGTCGAATGGTATATCGCTCACCCTCGTACGATAACTTTCGTCCAATGCTACAGTAACCCGGAGATCCGCTGAGGATCCCCGCTGACCTACCTCTAATACCCCCTTTGTTCATCCTCCCTCGCCCCTTTGTACCCCCTCATTCCGTGCACGCGCACCTCCACTGCGCGGTCGTGCGCACCTCAGAATGATCCCTCCCTCCCCCTCCACACCAACCACCCCTCCCCCACCTCACCCGCAAAATGACTAAGCTAATTAATCACAATTTTCACATTTTTCACCCCTTGTGACGTCACTTTCGCCAGTTTTGGACCACGGCGAAGATATAGAAACGCGATTAAGTATAGTAGACTAGCGGATTCGACTTCGTCGATCCGCTAGGGGGGGCTCACGTTGTCGTCGCGCTTCGCGCTCCGACAACGTTCGCCCTTAGGGGGCGAACCGCTTCGCGGTTCGCTAGCTTTCCCTCCCTCTCTAAACCTCGCCTAAACCTTCCCTAACCCACGCCATCGGAATCCCCGTCCGATCCCGAGTCGAATGGTATATCGCTCACCCTCGTACGATAAGTTTCCTCCAAAGCTACAGTAACCCAGAGATCATTCTTAGGATCCCCGCTGACCTACCTCTAATACCCCCTTTGTTCCCCTTTGTTCCCCCTCATTCCGCGCACGCGCACCTCGACTGCGCGGTCGTGCGCGCCCAGAATGATCCCTCCCCCCGCGCGCCGATCACCCCTCCCCCCAGCTCACCCCCAAAATGAGCCGGCTAATTAAATTACACATTTTCACATTTTTCACGCCTTGTGACGTCATCTGCGCCAGTTTTGGACCCCGGAGAAAATATAGGAATGCGATTAACTATATGGACTAGCGAACTTTGTTCGCTAGAGTGTACGCACACTTTCTGTGCACTTTAATTAGGTAGCTACATTTTTTTGCGCCGAATTTGAGCCATTTTGCGTGATTCTAGGATTTATTTGGTATACTGTAGTGCTACAGTATGCTTTTGCGGCTATTGTCTTCCAGGGGCTGCGCATTTGCTCTGCTAGCCATTTTTAGGTCTTCCAGGGGTCCGGTATTCTTCTCTTCCAGGGTCTGCGCATTTGCTCTGCTAGCCTTTTTTTAGTTTTCCAGGGGTCCGGTATACTTTTCTTCCAGGGTCTGCGCATTTGCTCTGCTAGCCTTTTTTGGTTTTCCAGGGGTCCGGTATTCTTTTCTTCCAGTGTCTGCGCATTTGCTCTGCTAGCCTTTTTTGGTCTTCCACTGGTCCGGTATTCTTTTCTTCCAGGGGCGACTTCGTCGATCCGCTAGGGGGGGGGGGGGCGAACCGCTTCG
This sequence comes from Pristionchus fissidentatus, assembly GCA_036245785.1. NCBI lineage: Eukaryota > Metazoa > Nematoda > Chromadorea > Rhabditida > Neodiplogasteridae > Pristionchus > Pristionchus fissidentatus. The sequence continues at coordinate 7,675,854 of BTSY01000001.1, forward strand.
CGGTTCGCTAGCTTTCCTTACAGTAGTCTTCTAATATTGCTACAGTATCCCTACAGTAATCACTAAGTGTCCCTACCGTATCCCACACTTTCTCCTAAACTTGCACTACAGTACCCCAAACCCACATTACCGTAATCCCCGTCCGATCCCGAGTGGAACGGTATATCTCTCACCCTCCTACGATAACTTTCGTCCAAAGCTACAGTAACCCGGAGATCCGCTAAGGATCCTCCGTGACCTACCCGCGCTAATCCCTTTGTTCACCCAAAGAACCCCTCCCCGCGCCCCTTTGTTCCCCCTCATTCCGTGCACGCGCACCTCCACTGCGCGGTCGTGCGCGCCCAGAATGATCCCCCCGCGCGCCGGCCCACCCCTCCCCCCCCCGCTCACCCCCAAAATGACTGAGCTAATTAATCACATATTTTCACATTTTTCACTCCTTGTGACGTCACTTTTTCCTGATTCGGATGACCCCGAAATATAGAAACGCGATTAAGTATAGGGACTAGCGCGTTCCGCGCCGCGGAGTAGGCGCACTTGTCAGTTGTCCGGACACTTACTCCCCGCGCGCTCATTTTGAGCCATTTTGAGGTATTTTAGGATGTAATCGGACTTTTGTAGGGCTACTGTACTACTGTAATCTACAGTAGTCCTTTTCTCCCACAGGCTGTGCCTCTTCCTTAGCTCCCCCCCACCACTTCCGCAGGGTTCTGTATTCTCTTCCTCCAGCTTCCCCCTCATTATCTTCCAGGGGCTCTGCGGTCAGGCTTCGCCGGTTTTCCTTACAGTATCCCCCTCCTGGTTACAGTATCCTTCCGCTAGGTTCCCCTCCCCTTCCCCCGGGATCTGTATTCTTTTCCTCTAGCTACCCTCCTTATCTTCCAAGGGCTGCGGTTAGGCTTCGCCGCTATTCCTTACAGCATCCCCCTCCTGGTTACAGTATCCTTCCGCTAGGTTCCCCTCCCCTTCCCCCGGGTTCTGTATTCTTTTCCTCTAGCTACCCTCCTTATCTTCCAGGGGCTGCGGTCAGGCTTCGCCGCTATTCCTTACAGCATCCCCCTCCTGGTTACAGTATCCTTCCGCTAGGTTCCCCTCCCCTTCCCCCGGGTTCTGTATTCTTTTCCTCTAGCTACCCTCCTTATCTTCCAGGGGCTGCGGTCAGGCTTCGCCGCTATTCCTTACAGCATCCCCCTCCTGGTTACAGTATCCTTCCGCTAGGTTCCCCTCCCCTTCCCCCGGGTTCTGTATTCTTTTCCTCTAGCTACCCTCCTTATCTTCCAGGGGCTGCGGTCAGGCTTCGCCGCTATTCCTTACAGCATCCCCCTCCTAGCGGATTCGACTTCGTCGATCCGCTAGGGGGGGCTCACGTTGTCGTCGCGCTTCGCGCTCCGACAACGTTCGCCCTTAGGGGCGAACCGCTTCGCGGTTCGCTAGCTTTCCTTATAGTAGTCTTCTAGTATTGCTACAGTATCCCTACAGTAATCGCTAAGTGCTCCTACAGTAATCGCTAAGTGTCCCTACAGTAATCCCTAAGTGTCTCTACAGTAATCCCTAAGTGTCCATACCGTATCCCACGCTTTCGCCTAAACTCGCACTACAGTACTCCTAACCTACGTCATCGCAATCCCCGTCCGATCCCGAGACGAATGGTATATCTCTCACCCTCCTACGATAACTTTCCTCCAAAGCTACAGTAACCTCGAGACCCCGTAGGATCCCCCGCTGACCTACCCCATTGTCCCCTCCCGCCGCCCCATTGTCCCCCTCTCATTCCTCCCCTCTCAAGCCCCCGGGTCCGGTCTCCCCTCCCATCCCCCCGCGAAATGCCACGCCGACCACCCCACTCACCGCGCTGCCCGCAAAATGAGTGAGATAATTAAATCATATTTTCACTTTTTTGACAAGGGGATTAAAATTGCCAGATCGTGTACACGGAGAAATATGGCTACGCGATTAAGTATAGGGACTAGCGGATTTCGTTCGCTAGAGTGTACGCACACTTTCTGTGCAATTTAATTAGGTAGCTACATTTTTTGCGCTCAATTTGAGCCATTTTGCGCGATTCTAGGATTTATTTGGTATACTGTAGTGCTACAGTATGCTTTTGCGGCTATTGTCTTCCAGGGGCTGCGCATTTGCTCTGCTAGCCTTTTTTAGGTCTACCAGGGGCTGCGCACTTGCTCTGCTAGCCTTCCTTACAGTAGTCTTCTAGTATTCCTACAGTATCCCTACCCTCCCTACAGTGCTGCGTCGATCCGCTAGGGGGGGGCGAACCTCTTCGCGGTTCGCTAGCTTTCCTTACAGTAGTCTTCTAGTATTGCTACAGTATCCCTACAGAAATCCCTAAGTGCTCCTAGAGTAATCCCTAAGTGTCCCTACAGTAATCCCTAAGTGTCCCTACAGTAATCCCTAAGTGTCCCTGCCGTATCCCACAATTTTCGCTGAACCTCGCTTAAACCTTCCCTAACCTAGTCCATCGTAATCCCCGTCCGATCCCGAGTCGAATGGTATATCTCTCACCCTCCTACGATCACTTTCGTCCAAAGCTACAGTAACCCGGAGATCCTTCTTAGGATCCCCGCTGACCTACCACTAATACCCCCTTTGTTCCCTCTCATTCCGTGCACGCGCACCTCCACTGCGCGGTCGTGCGCGCCCAGAATGATCTCTCCCCCGCGCACACCAACCCACCCTCCCCCCCGCTCACCCCCAAAATAACTCGGCTAATTAAATTACACATTTTCACATTTTTCACCCCTTGTGACGTCACTTTCGCCAGTTTTGGACCACGGAGAAACGTGGAAACGCGATTAAGTATAGGGACTAGCGCGTTCCGCGCCGCGGAGTAGGCGCATTTATTCATTTACCCCACACTTAGTCCCCCTTGATTACTGTACTTTTACCGTATCTCGTTGTTCCCATTCTCCCCCGGGTTCTGTATTCTCTTCCTCTGAGTAGGCCGCGGAGTAGGCGCATTTATCGGATTACCGGACACTTGTTCCCCCGCGCGCTCATTTTGAGCCATTTTGAGGTATTTTAGGGTGTAATCGGACTTTTGTAGGGTTACTGTACTACTGTAATCCACAGTAGTCCTTTTCTCCCACAGGCTGTGCCTCTTCCTTATCTCCCCCCACTCCTTCTCCCGGGTTCTGTATTATCTTCCTCTAGCTTCCCCCTCATTATCTTCCAGGGGCTGCGGTCAGGCTTCGCCGCTATTCCTTACAGTATCCCTCTCCTGGTTACAGTATCCTTCCGCTAGGTTCCCCTCCCCATCCCCCGGGTTCTGTATTCTTTTCCTCTAGCTACCCTCCTTATCTTCCAGGGGCTGCGGTCAGGCTTCGCCGCTATTCCTTACAGCATCCCCCTCCTGGTTACAGTATCCTTCCGCTAGGTTCCCCTCCCCTTCCCCCGGGTTCTGTATTTTTTTCCTCTAGCTACCCTCCTTATCTTCCAGGGGCTGCGGTCAGACTTCGCCGCTATTCCTTACAGCATCCCCCTCCTAGCGGATTCGACTTCGTCGATCCGCTAGGGGGGGCTCACGTTGTCGTCGCGCTTCGCGCTCCGACAACGTTCGCCCTTAGGGGCGAACCGCTTCGCGGTTCGCTAGCTTTCCTTATAGTAGTCTTCTAGTATTGCTACAGTATCCCTACAGTAATCGCTAAGTGCTCCTACAGTAATCGCTAAGTGTCCCTACAGTAATCCCTAAGTGTCTCTACAGTAATCCCTAAGTGTCCATACCGTATCCCACGCTTTCGCCTAAACTCGCACTACAGTACTCCTAACCTACGTCATCGCAATCCCCGTCCGATCCAGAGTCGAATGGTATATCTCTCACCCTCCTACGATAACTTTCCTCCAAAGCTACAGTAACCTCGAGACCCCGTAGGATCCCCCGCTGACCTACCCCATTGTCCCCTCCCGCCGCCCCATTGTCCCCCTCTCATTCCTCCCCTCTCAAGCCCCCGGGACCGGTCTCCCCTCCCATCCCCCCGCGAAATGCCACGCCGACCACCCCACTCACCGCGCTGCCCGCAAAATGAGTGAGATAATTAAATCACATTTTCACTTTTTTGACAAGGGGATTAAAATTGCCAGATCGTGTACACGGAGAAATATGGCTACGCGATTAAGTATAGTAGATTCGACTTCGTCGATCCGCTAGGGGGGGGGCTCACGTTGTCGTCGCGCTTCGCGCTCCGACAACGTTCGTCCTTAGGAGCGAACCGCTTTGCGGTTCGCTAGCTTTCCTTCCCTAAACCTCGCCTAAACCTTCCCTAGCCTAGGCCATCGTAATCCCCGTCCGATCCCGAGTCGAATGGTATATCGCCCCGTACGATAACTTTTGTCCCAGCTACAGTAACCCGGAGATCCTTCTTAGGATCCCCGCTGACCTACCTCTAATACCCCCTTTGTTCACCCTCCCCGCGCCCATTGTTCCCCCTCATTCCGTGCACGCGCATCTACACTGCGCGGTCGTGCGCGCTCAGAATGATCCCTCCCCCCCCCACACCAACCACCCCTCCCCCCCCACCTCACCCCCAAAATGAGTCGCTAATTAAATTACTTCGTCGATCCGCTAGGGGGGGGGGGGCTCACGTTGTCGTCGCGCTTCGCGCTCCGACAACGTTCGTCCTTAGGAGCGAACCGATTTGCGGTTCGCTAGCTTTCCTTCCCTAAACCTCGCCTAAACCTTCCCTAGCCTAGGCCATCGTAATCCCCGTCCGATCCCGAGTCGAATGGTATATCGCCCCGTACGATAACTTTTGTCCCAGCTACAGTAACCCGGAGATCCTTCTTAGGATCCCCGCTGACCTACCTCTAATACCCCCTTTGTTCACCCTCCCCGCGCCCCTTTGTTCCCCCTCATTCCGCGCACGCGCACCTCCACTGCGCGGTCGTGCGCGCCCAGAATGATCTCCCCCCGCGCGCCGACCACCCCTCCCCCCGCTCACCCCCAAAATGAGCCGGCTAATTAAATTACACATTTTCACATTTTCACCCCTTGTGACGTCATTTCCCCAGTTTTGGCTGACTACGAAAAGTGGAAACGCGATTAAGTATATGGGACTAGCGGATTCGACTTCGTCGATCCGCTAGGGGGGGCTCACGTTGTCGTCGCGCTTCGCGCTCCGACAACGTTCGCCCTAAGTATCCCTACCGTATCCCGCACCTCCCCCTAAACTTCGTCTACAGTACCCCTAACCTACGCCATCGTAATCCCCGTCCGATCCCGAGTCGAATGGTATATCGCCCCGTACGATAACTTTTGTCCCAGCTACAGTAACCCGGAGATCCTTCTTAGGATCCCCGCTGACCTACCTCTAATACCCCCTTTGTTCACCCTCCCCGCGCCCCTTTGTTCCCCCTCATTCCGCGCACGCGCACCTCCACTGCGCGGTCGTGCGCGCCCAGAATGATCTCCCCCCGCGCGCCGACCACCCCTCCCCCCGCTCACCCCCAAAATGAGCCGGCTAATTAAATTACACATTTTCACATTTTCACCCCTTGTGACGTCATTTCCCCAGTTTTGGCTGACTACGAAAAGTGGAAACGCGATTAAGTATATGGGACTAGCGGATTCGACTTCGTCGATCCGCTAGGGGGGGCTCACGTTGTCGTCGCGCTTCGCGCTCCGACAACGTTCGCCCTAAGTATCCCTACCGTATCCCGCACCTCCCCCTAAACTTCGTCTACAGTACCCCTAACCTACGCCATCGTAATCCCCGTCCGATCCCGAGTCGAATGGTATATCGCCCCGTACGATAACTTTTGTCCCAGCTACAGTAACCCGGAGATCCTTCTTAGGATCCCCGCTGACCTACCTCTAATACCCCCTTTGTTCACCCTCCCCGCGCCCCTTTGTTCCCCCTCATTCCGCGCACGCGCACCTCCACTGCGCGGTCGTGCGCGCCCAGAATGATCTCCCCCCGCGCGCCGACCACCCCTCCCCCCGCTCACCCCCAAAATGAGCCGGCTAATTAAATTACACATTTTCACATTTTTCACCCCTTGTGACGTCATTTCCCCAGTTTTGGCTGACTACGAAAAGTGGAAACGCGATTAAGTATATGGGACTAGAGTGTACGCACACTTTCTGTGTTCTTTAATTAGGTAGCTACATTTTTTTGCGCTCAATTTGAGCCATTTTGCGTGATTCTAGGATTTAAATGGTATACTTTAGTGCAACAGTATGCTTTTGCGGCTATTGTCTTCCAGGGGTTGCACATTTGCTCTGCTAGCCTTTTTGGTCTTCCAGGGGTCCGGTATTACTTTATTCCAGGGGCAGCGCACTTGCTCTGCTAGCCTTCTTTGGTCTTCCAGGGGTCCGGTATTCTTTTCTCCCAGGGGCAGCGCACTTGCTCTGCTAGCCTTTTGTAGTCTTCCAGTGGTCCGGTATTCTTTCCTTCCAGGGGCGACTTCGTCGATCCGCTAGAGGGGGCTCACGTTGTCGTCGCGCTTCGCGCTCCGACAACGTTCGCCCTTAGGAGGCGAACCGCTTCGCGGTTCGCTAGCTTTCCTTACAGTAGTCTTCTAGTATTGCTACAGTATCCCTACAGTAATCTCTAGTGTCCCCACAGTAATCCCTAAGTGTCCCTACCGTATTCCACACTTTCCAAAATAGTCGCTCTACAGTACCCCTAACCAACGCCATCGTAATCCCCGTCCGATCCCGAGCAGAATTAGCTATCTCACACCCTCCTACGATAACTTTCGTCCAAAGCTACAGTAACCTCGGGACCCCCTTAGGATCCCCGCTGACCTACCTCTAATACCTCATTTGTTCACCCTCCCCGCGCCCCTTTGTTCCCCCTCATTCCGCGCACGCGCACCTCCACTGCGCGGTCGTGCGCGCCCAGAATGATCTCCCCCCGCGCGTCGACCACCCCTCCCCCCGCTCACCCCCAAAATGAGCCGGCTAATTAAATTACACATTTTCACATTTTTCACCCCTTGTGACGTCATTTCCCCAGTTTTGGCTGACTACGAAAAGTGGAAACGCGATTAAGTATATGGGATATTCAATAGAATAAGTGGCCTATCTGATACCATCTTCTTTTTTATTGTCGACTTCGTCTCTATTATCTCCTTCCAATATAGCTATTCATTAGCAAACGATAATCGCAACCTACTTCATCATCTCGACCGTTCAATTATTAATGACAGAGATATCAATCTCATAGCCTAATATAGATATCATTGTCTCATTCCTCTCTATCTCTCTTCTCTGTTCTCTCTCGCCGCGCGCGCTCTCTCTCTCCTCTTCTCCGGCCCCTTAGCAATAGTACTCATTGATCAGAGCTAACTGTCAACTAGCCAAGGACGACCTCTCTCACTTAGCCCACTTCTGAGAGTACGGTAGAGGGGCGGGACTGGATCAATATGTATCTATATAGGGAATCTGGGTCATTCCGATATTCAGGCCAGTCCGGCTCTCCGAATATTTCCCCTATTTCATCATCCTTATGCAATCATCTCTTTCTCTTTCAGAGATGAAGCTCTCGGTCGCGCTCGTAATGGTCCTCTCTACCGTACTACTAGCTGCAGGACAACCAATCGGTCAGTTATTTATCTTGTCTAACCGATGAGCATGCGACTTTGGCTTTATTTTAATATCAAAGATTTCACGTCTCCAGAAAGTGATGGATTGCTAGAGCTCATCTTACTTTGACACATCATCTGATATGCTTCGATTAGAAAGACGACGATTATAGTGCATTCAGAAGTGGAAGAGGGAGGAGTGAATGGGGCTGATGGAAGAAAGGACGAAGGAGTGAGGGAGGACGTGGCCAAAGCAGCCGCTGTCAGAGAATGCTGTGCCGCGGAGGACAGCAAGTGCTGCCATGACGTTAATTATTCCATTTATTTTTTAAAAAAAAACACATCCTGTATCTCACTTACTTTCTCATGAGATGAATTTTGGGCTGTCAAAGAATCTTGTTTAAACTCGCATTTGAAATCGCGAGAGAGGTGATGAGAGAGCGCGCGAAACGAGAGGTTCAGACGACGAGTGACTATCACAGGTACGATATTTCAGTCGATCGAATTCCATACCAAACTACACTGTGACGGCTTCGACGAGACGTCGAGAAAGGAGAGAGACACGGTCAAATGCATTCAGAAGAGATTATTCGGAGAGGAGGACGTACAGACGATCAGTCCTGACCGTGAGTTGGACATCCGTCCTCCAGAATGGGTCACAGACTGTGCGATAAAGACCCTCTTTACGCAGTCTGACCCCTTTCTGGAGGATGCGATGGTGAATGTAACGATTGCAGACATTACCTGTTGTGACGTCTTTCTGGACGATCACACGGATGACCACAATAGGTGTTACCACACGTGCAAGTGAGCGATACACATTGATTACATCGATTTGTTTCATTCCTAACCTCCGGAAAGGGGTTATTGTACCATCCCATCGAGTTGACACCATTCCAAAAAAGTCTTTCTTTATCTGCCTCTCTCGTTTCACGCACTCTCTCAATGATTCCCTCTTTCTCCAAATTGAACTCGTCGTTACTATTTCGTATGGTGTTTCGTATGGGCAGAGGGATATTTCGAATGTATTTTTTTCTTTGGTCATTCCAGAGAAAAAAAGCTTCACGACAATTAACGATATCAGAAATAGAAGGAAAAGGCTAGTGATCCGAGAGAGTGTCTCTCTCACTTTCGCACACTCCCTCGTCTCTGAACCCATTCTGGACTAATGTGTGATATGGTCAGGAACGTGATGAATTCTCCATCGATGAGCAGTCACCATAAGCTTTCTCTCACGAAGCACTGCAGAAGGAACAATCACCAATTCTGGGTGGGGTTTTTTCTCTTTTTTGGTTCTCTCACGCTTAATTTACACGAAAAAGCATAGTACCATTGTATATAATAGAGTTTGTAATTCGGGTCGGGTAATGCGGATCTCACCGGTTCTTTCCCCTCAATTTCGAGGAATAAATGGACCCGACACTCACTCTCAAAATGCACAATTACCCGACACTCGGAGTCAGCAATGATTCATAACCCGACACCCAATTTGAGCAATATTGATTTTATTCATTAACAAAACAGATAAATAGATGGATTACGGTAACACAATGCTGATTCAGGTATTCGGGTTTTCATTGTCAAGATCCTCGATGATGCTATCGGGGGTTTTGAGTATATCAGATAAATCTGCGGGATCTTCGCTCCAAGTTGTAGCTTCTCTGCATTGGTCGGACAAGTCGTTGAGAGCACACAAGGTCGTGGCTTCGAGCAGCTTCGGACTAAGGCGAGAGCGGCGATCAGTCAGAGTCAAGCCAATGGCTGAGAACATTCTCTCTGATGATGCTGAGGACGCTGGAATCGCCAATGCCCCTCGAGCGAGTTTGGCCAGAATTGGAAACGTAAAGGAATTCGCTTTCCAGAAAGCGAAGGGAGACTTAGTGGCGTATACTTTCCGATTCTGCTCGACGAGTGTCAAATATGAGGGGATTTCCAGTTCGAGGTTTGAATTGGCTTCTGGTGCATCCTCATCATTGAAGAGAGCTGCATATCTCGAATCTGGAAGAATTTTCTGAGCAAAAATAATTAATCTTCTTTTTCTTACCTTCTTCCGCAATAACTGCAATGGACTCCTTGGCAGCTACTCCAATTGCAGGGGCAAAGTATTCGGCTGAAACCCACAATATTATAGTGTTATCAAGAGAGTGTAGACCTTTTTCCTTGACGAGGGAAATAGCTTTCTTACGCCCATCGTCCGGCAAAATCTTTAGTCTGCAGATGAATCTGTAAAATGTATGTTACAATGGCATTTGTCAGCTATCGACAGTAACAAATAAGTTATCACAGAATAACATTTAAATGATACCTGATATCGAAGAATAGGGAAAATAGAATTCCGTCGCACTTCCTGTATTCTTCAATTCGCTTCGTCAGTTCGGATTCGATGCTTCTGGAATAACAATAATTACAAAAACAAATGCATCGACAACAAACTCTGCCAATTGTGCCACTCCTCCGGTGTTCTTCTTGAAAGCTTGACAATGCTGAACAAGAGTCAACAGTGATGGAATCACTTCTGACGCCGGAGTTCGTGTGCTTGACAACTGAAATCACAATCACATAGTTTTAAATCTTAAAAAAAAAGAAACTGACGTAACGCGTTTCAGTGTTGAATTTCTCCAGAAACCTGTAAGTGTTCTTCATACCATACCTCTTACCTCCCTCGTCACCTCCGGGTTCTTGCTTCACCATTATCGATTTGGTTCTGAGAGATAGATTAACTCTAGACTTAGAATAACGTCAACTTTTAGTCAAAAGTCTCACCTCGTAGCAACTGTGGAAGATCTGGTACGTGGGACCGTCGGAGAGACATTGTGATCGTCTTTTTTGACACGTTTTGAGACACTGTGAATAGTAAAGAGAGAGATAGGACGATAAATCACATACAAATATACTTACCTCTTATGCAGAGGCGCGCTTCTCTTCTTACTCTGTCGACCAACCATTCCGCACAAGATAAACCAGTGAAAATGAGGACAGACACACATGAGAGCATTCAAATTGGTCAATTTGAGTGTCGGGTAATTGAGCGAAGTCACGTCTTACCCGACATTTCTCGCCCTCTCATTTCGCGCAGTCGGGTACCCGAAGTGTCGGGTAGTGTCACTTTTCTAACTCTAGTATATAAGACAAGTGCATCTAAAAAAAGTGCATCTAAAAAAAACCAAGTTAGTTCTAATCACTGTTTTTCCATTTTAGGATGTATTCTCGTATTTTAAATCCGGGACGCCATTTTCAATCATGCAGTGACAAAAAAGAACCAACGATTAAATTTATGATGAACCGTAGTGTCATTCATACGGTGACTATTATTTGGGGTATATCATCATAGTGTCATCTGTCATTCTGGAGCGCTCTAGAATGGTAGATTCACCGTTTTGGAGCGCTCCATTTAGGCACATCTGCCATTTTGGAGCGCTCTAGAATGGTAGATTCACCATTTTGGAGCGCTCCATTTTGGCACATTTTCCATTTTGGAGCGCTCCAGAATGACCGATTCACCATTTTGGAGCGCTCCATTTTGGCACATTTGCCATTTTGGAGCGCTCTAAAATGGTAGATTCACCATTTTGGAGCGCTCCATTTAGGCACATCTGCCATTTTGGAGCGCTCCAGAATGGTCATTTCTGCCACTTTCGAGCGCTATATTTGGGCAGATTTGTCTATTGTCATTATCGATGTGTAATCACGAGAGTAACATGAACGAGTATATTTCGCAGAAAATAGGGAACAAAGTCACAGTAATGAAACGCATCTTTGGCCTGCAGTATTTCTTCACGAAAGAAAGATTTTTGAATCGAATAATTGATATTCTATCTATTGCAGACAGGTTAAACATGCGTTTCACATTCTTTAAATAGGATGTGATATTTTCAGGACAAATGGAGGTTCTTCGGCTCTTCCAATCTTCAATCTCCTTCCGCAGGACGCTGATGAAGTCGATAATCCTGAGTATTTCGAATAATAAAGATATTTGAAAATAAATAAGGATATTGACTCAAATCTGCAAACAACAATAAAAAAAGAGGTGGGAAAATCATCTTTTCTTGATTCTCTCTGCAGACATGATGTGGCTAGGCACATTTTCAAGAATACAGTTAGTTACAGAGTAGAAACTAACCAATAGATCACAGATAGCCGCGTCAATGTCGTTGAAGTGGAGAGGGAGCAGAGCAGTCGACCGCTCAGAATGAGCGCAAGCGATGGGTGTGAGAGTGACAATGAAATAGATGTCTGGGATTAGGGGTTCTGCATATATTCATAGTTGAATTTGCTTGGGTAATTGTTATTGTCCCTCTCACACCCATCGCTTGCTCTCATTCTGAGCGGTCGACTGCTCTGCTCCCTCTCCACTTCAACGACATTGACGCGGCTATCTGTGATCTATTGGTTAGTTTCTACTCTGTAACTAACAGTGTTCTTGAAAATGTGCCTAGCCACATCATGTCTGCAGAGAGAATCAAGAAAAGATGATTTTCCCACCTCTTTTTTTATTGTTGTTTGCAGATTTGAGTCAATATCCTTATTTATTTTCAAATATATTTATTATTCGAAATACTCAGGTTTATCGACTTCATCAGCGTCCTGCGGAAGAAATAGATAGAATATCAATTATTCGATTAAAAAATCTTTCTTTCGTGAAGAAATACTGCAGGCCAAACATGCGTTTCATTACTGTGACTTTGTTCCCTATTTTCTGCGAAATATACTCGTTCATGTTACTCTCGTGATTACACATCGATAATGACAATAGACAAATCTGCCCAAATATAGCGCTCGAAAGTGGCAGAAATGACCATTCTGGAGCGCTCCAAAATGGCAGATGTGCCTAAATGGAGCGCTCCAAAATGGTGAATCTACCATTTTAGAGCGCTCCAAAATGGCAGATGTGCCTAAATGGAGCGCTCCAAAATGGTGAATCTACCATTTTAGAGCGCTCCAAAATGGTGAATCGGCCATTCTGGAGCGCTCCAAAATGGAAAATGTGCCAAAATGGAGCGCTCCAAAATGGTGAATCTACCATTCTAGAGCGCTCCAAAATGGCAGATGTGCCTAAATGGAGCGCTCCAAAATGGTGAATCTACCATTCTAGAGCGCAGATTTTGAATATGTGAATACATTAATGGAACATAATGCCCTGGAATGACAATATACATTACCGAACATGTGATGACAATTAAAAACCCAAAATAATGAAATACCAAAATACCAAAAAAAATTTTAAAACTTAATCATATACTGCCATATCCGAACAACTGCTCATTGAAAAGTACTGAAGTGGTTCATTTTTTAGATGCACTTGTCTTATATGCATATCACTTTGTTGTGTGCTGGGACTGGGGGCATATTTATGAGAAGGGTGTTTCTGAGAATTATGATTGAAATTTTGTAAGAGTTCGGTTTTCTTAATATTGCGCACTTTGTCATTTTTCACCGTGGTGTACAAAATGAACAAAACGAGATTATTACATTTCAAACTCATATGAAGCTTTAAATATTTGATTTAGTTTATGTTTATGATGAAATACTAAACGATATGTGAGTTTTTTTTTGAGAAGGTTCCGTAATGAATCTCGTAATTAATTTCAAATTAGTAAAGATGTGAATAATTAATTGCAATTAATTGCAATTAATTGTAATTAATTGTAAAATAATTAATTGCAGTGCTTTGAAATATGCAGACACGAACGTGCGGAATTCATCAAGAAGGTTTGTTTTTTTTTATTTTTTATTTTTTTTTTTTTTGTTTTCTTTCATGTCACTTGGTTTCGCTCAGAACTGAACTCATATCACGGTTGATCTTTGATCACTTTCGTTATTCCATCTTCTATCACATAAACAGGTTTCTATTAAAATTGAGTTCGTGTCACGGTTGATCTTTGATCTCTCCTGTAAGCCTAGACTGATCTTTGATCTTTCTCAGGGCGCCACCCACAATTTCCGATTTGTACAACCGGAACGCTGTGTCCGTAATCGGATGCTGCCGGGAGAAGCCTACTTGGACATCAATAGCAGGTTCTGAGACCTCCGTCTCTCTCCTTGCTTCCCTCTCTCTACCTCTCTCAATCAATGCCAATCACCGTACCTCACTTCCTCCTTCTCAGTTTGCGATTGAACTCCTGATCTCCCCCATTCCTCACGCTCTCGAGAATATGTGAAACGACTAATTTTCCGTTCTTGAATGTCTCGCTGTTCTCTCTCAATTTTCCTCACATTCCCACCTCTCAATAGTTCTCCCAACTTTCGGTCGATTCATAACAAATCTGATTTCCCCTCAGTTCACATACGCATCTCGATTTGTATCACATCATTCCACAGGCCGGTCAACCTTACAGAAAGGCCTTTGGAGTGAGAGAGTGTGTGAAATCGAGAGAGACCCTCTCACGTTTACACACTCTCTCGCTCTAACCCTGGTCTGTATGTTTGGAATCATGTGGTATCGTCATTTGTTATGGGATTCGTCATAGTTCACCACTTCATTCTCCTTCTGTTTCATATCGATTTTCCCATTATCTCTGTCATTTCCCTTGACGATCCCAGCTTTTATCTAGTATGTCATTCAATCTATAAAGTCATAATGATGCAGAGGAAAGCCTTAACAGAGGTATTCTGAGAGATGGCACCTGCGGCTTTACAAAAAAATCAAAATGGCCTGATTTATCCGTAACTATGATCATTTGATCACCTCAGTACAACAACTATTTCGCAATATTGTTTGGAGCCGTAAACTCGATGAGGCCTAAAAGCCGGTTCTCCAAAGATTGAAATTTCAAAAACATGTATCTTTTTTTTAAAGTTGTCGAAAAATCTCGTTCAAAAAAGAAAAAGAACCGTCATGAGAAGACGAATAAAATATCTGTTGGAACTGAATGCGCTAAGTGAGGGTAATGTTATGAAAATATCGAAAAATAGATTTTGAGATTCAAAAACGAAAAATTCTGAAAAACTTTTCTATAAGTTCAAGCTATTTTACGACGGAATCTGATTCTAAATCAATTTTTACCCCCGGAGCCGCAAAATTGGAGAAATCGATAAAGGTATTTTTTCAGAAGCCTCGTTTAAAGTCGAAAATGCCCTATGAAATGGTCACAAGTTGAAAAAATCGAGAAAAAAAATTCTCCCAGATAGCCACCAAACATTGCTTATGTTGATTTATGAACTTTATATTTAATTTGAAGAGGTTTCCAAACGATATTAACTTTCTTAATGCTCACAAATGAACTTACGTTTCAACGGTTCAAATAGGTGTGGAATATTAACCTCCGAACGAAGTGTACGTGGCATATAGCCTCTGATTTCATAATCACTGTACATCCCAAGATGTTTGCAACATATTTAAGACATTTTGGAAGTAAATAATTTTCTAGATTTTTTCGACTTGTGATCATTTCATAGGGCATTTTCGACTTTAAACGAGGCTTCTGAAAAAATACCTTTATCGATTATTCCAATTTTGCGGCTCCAGGGGTAAAAATTGATTTAGAATCAAATTCCGTCGTAAAATAGCTTGAACTTATAGAAAAGTTTTTCAGAATTTTTCGTTTTTGTATCTCAAAATCTATTTTTCGAAATTTTCATAACATTACCCTCACTTAGCGCATTCAGTTCCAACAGATATTTTATTCGCCTTCTCATGACGGTACTTTTTTTTGAACCAGATTTTTCGACAACGTTAAAAAAGATACATATTTTTGAAATTTCAATCTTTGGAGAACCGGCTTTTAGGCCTCATCAAGTTTACGGCTCCAAACAATATTGCGAAATAGTTGTTGTACTGAGGTGATCAAATGATCATAGATACGGAGGAATCGGGCCATTTTGATTTTTTTGTAAAGGAGTTTCTCGTTTTCATGCTATCTCTCAGAATACCTGTGTTAAATGTACAACATTGACGCAAAAGTGTGCGAGACAACACAACAGAGCATGAGCTCCAGACAATCAAAGTCTATCGTTGTCTGACTCTCTCCTTTCGCCTGATCTCTCGCCATTTCTATCGCTCTCGAACTTGCTCTTCTCTTTTTCCGATACTCATATTAGGAAACAGGAAAGGAATCAATAGACATCTCTAGCCCAAAATAACCATCGATAGATACTGTAGAGTCATCAACATTCATAGCCCCAGAATTCGTAACCCCGCGATGAGGGAGATTACAATGCGGTGTTCCGGTGAACTCTCGCTTTCAGAACCAACAACGAAGAATCAGGAAATAGATTTTATTGTGTTTTCTTCTTCGAAACTACTTCGATAATCTTTTATCCTTTCTCGATTTTCTATTAAAATCAGTAGCAAAGTCAGTATGGGGTAGAGTTTGAAATTCGGGTAAATAATTGGATTAGCTCTCTTCATTTCGCACACACTCTACACCGATCGATTGGTGAGAGTGTGTGAAATGAAGAGTGTTAATCTAATTATTTAGCCGAATTTCAAACTCTAGTATGGGGCCAGTTGTTTGTTTTGTTGTTTGTCGTTTGATTATTCTTCGTTCAAATTCGATCAGCTATTTCATTGAGCGCTTTTGTGTTCAGATTTCGCCTGCGAATTCCCATTTCCGAGAGAGTTTGCAGACTGGAAACTCTGAAATTAAATACATTTTTAAAATAAAAAAGTTTTTAAAAATTTAAAAAAAAAACTTACTTTCCGGGATTGGCAAGTATCCGAATCTCTTCCATTGGTTCTATCTCGGAGTTTCGACCGATTTCGCGCGTCCCAATGCGTTTTTCTGTTACCTAAATTATCGAATTTCATTAATTATCGAATTTCATAAATTTACGAAATGTACGCCTCACTCGATCGTAGATTAGCGTGTGTCCATCATGAAACGTCGACGTTTTCATAGTCGCCAACTGAACATAGATCAAAGATCACCGAGAGATCAAAGATCAAAGATCACAAACATGCGACAGGTCTGCAGCGCCCTCTTGCTCTCTCCACTGCATCGTCGCTGTGTCCATCAAGCCGATTCTGAATATTGCGTCATTACTATGCAATCGGAGGTATTGCATAGTGATGACGTCATACCTTGCTCCGGGAGGGCGCAGAATCTTGTACTTGAGAAGGCCAAGGAAGATCGATACGCCAAGGAAGCGTTGTGAAAGGCTGAATGTGTATTTGTGCCTCAATGTTTGAACGTTTCGGGGACTCTTACATGCATAATGAAACATGTATTCCCGTTGTAAATTTGTCGTTGTCGAAATAATCAATGACTAGACGCCATATTGACCTACCCAGTCCACTGGTTCTCCGCTAAAACGAGGAAGACGTAGAAGGTCCACTGTTAATAATCGATTTATCGATTGATATCATACTACTGTAACCCACACTGGAGAGTTTCTCGGTGAGACCTCCAACGACGCGTCGCCAGCTCTTGGCAGCGCAGCGGTGCGACACGATTAGACCCAGCTGCAGAGATCAAAGATCAATAAAAATCACAAAAAGATCAAACTACAAAGATCAATGATCAAACTACATTAACCTGTGAGTGACTGGCGGTGTACGATCTGCAATCATATGGATGCGTGCCGTCTGCGGCATATGGGAAGTTGGTCCGGCCATCGGCTTTGCATCGATCAATCGATATTCCACCAGTTCTGAAGTGAAGAGAACTCAGAGATCAAACTAGAAAGATCGAGGAGCAAAGATCAAAGATCAACTACTCACTGGATATCACACGACACGATCAGGGACGGGTCGACGGTGAGCATTCCCGAGCGATCGGTAAAAAAGCCGAGTCTGAAAGAACAAAGATCAAACCATAGAGATCAAAGGTCAGACTACACCGACTTTGTGGGCGAGAGGAATAAGGGCGCGTCCCAGGCGGACAGATTGACGCGGTCCGCGATAGCACCTGCCGCCTCGCGGTCGGCCGCACGGATGCGAGCGCTAGCCTGAAGAGACCAAAGATCAAACTATAAAGATCAATCTACCGTACCTCAACTAGCATGTGTGATATGTTGATCAGTGGGGTAGTTGTATCTAGCGGATGCTTCGGGTAAACCATGGCGAAAGGCGAGAGGCGTCCAGAAATCGAGGGAGCGATCGTAACCGCCAGGTCCTGAAAGGAGTAGGCACTGTGCCAAGAATGTTTGGAATCGAGCCAAGAACAGTTGGCAAAATGCCAAGCTTACCTCCGAAACGGCTGTTCGACCGATAAAGAAGAGCGCCTGCACATTAAGTCGATATCCTCGATCCAACCATGCGTAGGTCTACAAATAAATCAGTCGGCAATCGGCTTCCGTGGTGACAGTACCCTTCCAGTCTCCGGATCGATGGTGATCAGCCGCTGGCGCATCGTGTGCTCGGCTTCGTTGAAATCGACGAGGACGGCGGTGCGCTCGTCGAGTGCGTAGAAGCCGACGAGTATTCCGAAATTGCAGAACCCGCCGACGCACTCGAACCGCGTCCTACTGTAATCGGGCACAATACAACTGTCACGGTAGGTACAGTAATCTCACGTTGATCGCAGCAGGTCGATATAGTCCATCTTGAAAGTGGTGAGCTCGTTGTGATGAGACAGTGACCTCACCTGAATGGGGCACTGTATCTGTCAGTCTAAAATCAATAGTCAATAATCGTACCCGTTTCTCGCCAAGAATGAAGACGAAGCGGCCGTTCCCACCAGCGGCTACCGTACTCCCGAAGAGCGGCTTGAGACCATCACAGAGGCGCACGCGATCCTGATTATCGATTTCTCATCTAATGAAGATCGTATTTGAAAAGAAACTCACTCGGACATGAGGATTCTCTGGTTTGCAGGCGAACAGACCCATGCTGGACTGAATGGGGTCAGGGGGTTGATTGGTTCTGGGTTGGGGTCAAGTTGGGTCGGGTTGGGTTCCGATTGAGGGTCAGTAGGTTGAGTAGGGGAGGAGGGAGGGGTTAGAGAGCTGCGAGGCGACCGCAAGTGATGAGTGGAAGGGGTGAGAGTGGAGAGAAGGAAAGGGGGAGAATAGACTATCGAGAGATTAACATATCTCATATTCTAAAAAGAGAGTGAAGAGAAGAAGAGAAGATCAACAATTGAATTCTCTTAAATATCACTTTTTTTTCAAACAAAAAAGTCATTTCATCCAGTATGTTCCGACGGTCGTCTCTTCTACAATTTAGGTCTTCACCTACCGCAGCGTGGCCTACCCCATGCCCTTACCCCATCATATACAGTATGACTAACCGACCGACCCATCGTCCTCTCCCTGAGGGCATCGATGTCACCCCAGTTGTGATTACATTTGTGTGGTGAAAGAGAAAAGGTTTATTTACCCAAGTTCACAGCATCGCGTTGGCACCATGCCAATAGCATCTCTCGTTGTCTGACTCTCTCGTTAGGCGCGCTCTCTCGCTATCTCTCTCTTTCTCTAACTCGTTCTCGCTGACTCTGTTTCGAATGCTGTGAAGTTTGATGTAATACATTTGCTGATGATGTCACTGAGATGACGACACGTTCCATAAATAAATACAATTCGCCCGCTTCTTCCACTTGGATATGCACGGTACAAGATCAATCGACATGTCCTCTACAGGTCTCTATCAATAGTTCAGGATTATGGTAATTTTTTTTGACACACTAATATGAAATGACAATATTTTATCAATGAAAACGAGACACTCATAAAAAAATGAAAAAGAAGAACTTGCTCTGTCGCTCTCATTGAAACAGACAATTCCAGTAACGATACCTGTGGTGGATATGTTTAATTAATACTAGTTCCACCATAACTATATTTATTGTAATATCTTTAGAGAATTAGGAGCATGAGCACGTCAGTCGTTTGGTATTTTTCTTCTCATACATGAAGTGAAACATTCCTTCCGCCCTCTTATCCTGACCCAGGCAACTGTCAACCGCGTGGAAATTGGCGTTGGACGACATGATCTGCGCAGTTATCGATACAGTATTCCTGCCGGTACAGTACATGTTCGACTGGAGTGGTATATAAGAGCTTTTGCCGTATGCCAATTCTCACTTACCGACCGCAGCTTACAGTAACCCACCTACCGTATCCTACAGTAATCTCTCTATCGTATCCCCGCAGCAACTTACATTCTGCAGCTCGATTAGCTGCGAAGCTGACACATTCGCCCATGTTCTCACGGAGATTTTGCCGAGAATGGAGAGATTCTTGTGGAGGAAGGACCGGAGGGCGGGAAAGAGAAGATCGTCTGACTGCAATAATAATAATAATAATAATAATAATAATAATAATAATAATAATAATCCCGAAGCGCAACAGGATTTGAAATTTGACAATAAATAAGGGAAGATATGGTGGGACTCTCCGAATTTCACTTGGGATAACGGAGGTCTTTTACCGCTGTTACAAAGAACGTTACTCATATATTTTCGCTGCGGAGAGAAGATTGTTCAAGAGTTTCTTGACGAAGTAAAAATGCTCTCAGAATTCATAACAACAACAGTTCAGACATCAATAACTATGGACAACCGCGCGTAAAATCCATAACCATTACCGTACCGTCCGACGTCTGCGCGCGCTCCGTCTTCTATGCGGATTGCGCGCGCGGAAAGAGTTGGAAGACAAGAGAACATAGAGGAGAGAAGCGGCGAGTTGACCTCATTGTCACTCTAAAAACGAATCTTTCTCAAATTAAAAATTGGAAAATAACTAAAAGGTCGACGTGAAATATCGGAAACACAGCATCGAAAATCGAAACATAATTTGGTAAAAAATGATCAGTGGAACCAAATTATGGAAAATCTGAATAGCGAAACCTAATTTGGAAAAATCCGAATAACGAATCAAAATTAGGCAACTTGGCGCAAAAGGGGTGAGCTGACGCGCAGGAGGTGCGTTTCCAATTTCGTTTCCATTTTCATCGTTTTCTTCAATTTCAGCAAAGTTTTCGATTATATTACTTATTGCTTATCTCGTCGTCATTCAATATTCGTATGCAGGTTAGTTCGCTTTCTTTCAAAATGCCTTTCAGCTGGACCAGGACAATCTTAATGTTGGTGTATATTTAAATATACTCAAAGGAGAATGTCGATTTGCGAGGTGAGTGTTTTCCTTTTCCAATATGAGATTCTTTCCAGAGATTCACAATAGAATGGATCGTCTCCGTTCGACTTATCGATCACATAAACTACAAATATAGTTACGCTCGTTGAAGTGCGCAGGCAAGGGAAGCCTCAAGATGTCCATTTATTGAAAGTTCGCATTCATGTGCCGAACCTTTATAGACATTGTAGCTACGCTATTTTATCGTTTCTGTTAACACTTGACTGAATAACCACTCTTTTACAGGAGTAAGTACGCGAAAGCACTTTGTAGGAAGCATTCCTCTCATTTGTAATATTAAATCGTTCCGTTGCCTATAAATAAATCGAAGCATAATTTGGTTGGATCGAAACATAATTTGGTTTAATCGAAGCATAATTTGATAAAAAATTGACCCTAATTGTGGCGCAAAATTTTCCAATTTTACCCAAATCAAGGTTCGATTTTTGTAAATTATCTTTCGATTTTCGATGCTGTGAAGCACGAAAAATGTACATGACCTTTCGAGGCACACTTTTGATTTAGCTAAATTGAGAGCAAATACGAAGAAATGTATGCCGGATATTTAGGCTTTAGATGCTCGAAACACCAGAAAGAGGTCGGGTTTCTTTCCATTTTGCTCAATTTCTCATCCCAGATTTGACGGGTATAAGGTTGGTGCGAAAGTTTTTGCCGATTTTTGGGGTGTAGAAATTTCTTGTTTTCTTTTTACAAGGATTGATCGGAAAAGAAGTGTTAGTGGCGACTAGTGAGGCATACACTTGCCTTTCAAATGCGCACTCCAATTACTCTCATAGTCTGATAGTACTAAAATTATGACGGATCAAAGTTGGTGGGTCGACTTATATATTGGGTCAGTTATCGGGCTCGTTCTCCATCACAAGTCAACCGTATCCAATGACACTACTATATATCGATAGGCAAGTGTGTAGGGCATGCAGAGATAGCATAATAACGGATTACACAGCTGCGTCCTGCCAAAGAAATGTTCTTGAAGTTGAGGGCTCAGACCTGAGTTGACTGAACTTGGATATTTTTATTGCTCACTTTCTAACGAATGGATCATGTTCTACCTACTCTGGTAGGAAACAATTGAGAAGTCATGCTCTATCAAAAGCCCTGAAAGGATCAAAAGCCCTGAAAGGATCCGCTTTTCACTGTAAATCGAATACTGAGATCAACCTACTATTTTATTAAGCAACCACTAGAGTATCAGATATAATTAATATTTGGTCCACTCATCTCGAACATTCGAACAGTGATCGACCAATGAAATCTCTAAAATTTAACATTTCTACAATTTTCATAGATTTAAGGTATTTTACAAAACTTGATATATTTTCCTTCTAGAAGATGCTAGCTTAGGAAGTCTAGTGTTCCTCTAAACAGGATCAGTTATTAAATATTTTCAACGCATGCAAATTTGGAATGTTTCATTATAACAAGATCTGGAGATAATCTTGGAGCGCCTACTTTTTTGACTGTATCATGATTATTTTTATTGCCAAATTAGTTTGAAAGCCTTGAGCCTCATATTTGCAAAACTATTCGAAAGAGAAGACCTCTAGGTACTCACAGTTGCATGTGTTTCTATGGGGAACCATTGGTGATAATACTCTAGCTCTCTGAATATTTTTCCAAAACCCGAGCGCCTTTTGAGAAATGTATTTTCATTTTTTTCTCTCTGATAGGACAACCCATACATATTTGCGTGGTGTCACTATAGAGGCCAAGAATGGTACTACATAAATAATTGATGGTAGGTCGTAGGCATTTTCGACTAGCGGGATCGGGCAGCACAAACTCTAGTAGCAAAATCGGCAAGAACTTTCGCACCAACCTTACATATGGCGTGGCTTACGAGAGTGATGCAGAGATGGCTGAGACAGAGCGTCCTCGCCAACCGAAAGAATTTTCTCTCGCTCTTTTCAACGTCCATTATTTTAGTGTGAGCCAGAGGGAACAAGAGATATTTTCGCCGGCCATCTTTCTCAAATGCGATCCACAACCCTGCCCACCCGAGCTGAAAATAATGTAATTAATGAAATTAAAATATAATATTTTGAAGTTGCAAAGGAAAGGAATCATTCTCGTTTTTGTCAGTCGTCACGAGCGGTCGCCTCTCCATTTCCTCCTATGGAGAGGTGGAGTTTCCCCTAGTTCAGACCCAGTACCTCCCTAGTACCCCTCGCCTCTACTATCGACTAAAGAAGACTGGAATCCCCATCCAAGCCGGAGTGGTCGCCGTGTGATGGGTATGACCTACAAGTTGATTTGATCCTCAATATCAGTACTCTCGTTGATTCTCTCTAAGATTGATGACTCGAGTATGGAGGACTCTGGTTCAAGCTCTGATCCAAGATCCCTGTTTCGCACGAGATTCTCACGGATGGACCTCTTGCCATTTCCTATTCGACTATCGGGATCGTCTCTCATTTCCACTCACTCTCCAACAAGAGACCGATCCTCACCCCGAAAACCATTCGAGATGACTCGATCTTCAGACGAAATTCAACCGAAGATAATGAGCCATTTCAACGTCGTCAGAGGTCCCATTCGATTCCCCTGTGAACCCGAACACCCCTCTTGATAAACGACTATTAAACTAAAAAAGGAATGCAATGTATCGAAGATCATTAAAAGAAGAATGCAGGGGCAGTTTCATTTGATTCCGAATTTTTCGGCAAGGTGCCGAAGTTCATTTTCTATGCACTCTGTCGTGACTGATCGACATAGATACTACGCCGTAAGCTAGGTGCGGAATACCGCCCTCAGGTTACATGAGATCTGCCGCATGCAAAACATCTCGAATCAAATAATTTTCGCAATTTCCGTAGCGGATCAGATATGCCTGGGCGAGTGGCGAGTAATGGGTGAGCTATGCTCGAGCACTGTGCACATCCTTCGACATAGTTAGGAGCGGGGGTTCTGGAGGGGCAAGGGGCCTACCTCCTCAATATCTATTCGTCCCGATTCCTCTAGAAACGTCGACGAAATATTTGCTTCGATCGCGAACAATCTCTTGTTCACTCTGGCTGGGAGTCGATCAAGGAGTGGAAGATGGGAAGAAGATCATTTTCAGCAGTGAATCGGGCATGTCAAGGAAGTTCTGCAAACAATGTATATGACGCTGTCCGCGATAGCTTCAACAAAGGATCGGCACAGGCAAAATGATGTTCTTCAAATTTCTTGAAAAATCGGTTGTAAGGGTTGTTTTTGATTCTGCGCAACGTGGCGTCGTTAGTTTTTCAAGATTTTGCCTCCATGCGCCAAATGGCGTCGCGCCACTTTAGGGCGCGGCACGTTTTCCTTTCATAACTTGTGTCGACCAGCTCGAATCAGCCCAAAACCCGCGTGCCCGAACAGAATTTTATGGCGAATTCAATGGTATATTTGGTTATACGTGAATCGTCCAATGAAGCGAGATAAAACAACTTTTTTACCCGTTATAGTGTGAACCAGGAGACATAGTTTATTCGACGTGCCTTTCGATTCTGATTCTAATAATATAGCATTGTGTAGGGGAAAAAGAGGTGGAAATATGTTTCCCAAGCGATTTTCCGATTTTCAACGCGCGAACTGTTGTCCGTCCGTCCGATCTGCCTAGTTAGGCAGCGTTGAGCGCAGTGAGTCCGTCCGATCTGCCTAGTTAGGCAGCGGTGAGCACAGTGAGTCCGTCCAATCTGCCTAGTCAGGCAGCGGTGGGGATAGTGAGTGCCAAAAAAAAGCCATGAAATAATAAGTGAATGAATAAACTAACAGGTTGAACTCGGGCCGCCTTCCAGTGACATTTCGTAAGTCTGTCGTTCAATTGAACATTCAGTCGATCGGAGTACGGTAGCTAGGAGAAGATTTCGCAGATCAACTCATCAGGAAGATTCTGCAAATTTAATCATATTTGGTGCTATTTTTTCAATCGTCATACTACTGAAGCTCAGTTGCATCCAAAAAAAATCTAAAAAAGTTAATTTCAAGAGAATCATCGGCTGGATCCGAGTTTCAGTAGTAGATCCAGTAGTAGAAGAGACGATCAATCCCCCTGTAGTGTGGTCGACTAGTTAAACGACACGAATGTTTTTCTCAATATCGTAAATGAATAGATATTTTCTCATAAATGTAAAATGATTACGGTATGCTCACAGAGAATGATCGATTAGATGGCGTCGTTTCCTGCTGACAAGTCATCTGCAATTACTGCAATCAAATTGCATATAGAGACAATTTTGAAAATTTGAACAATAGATAGTAGATACATAGAGAGGGGTTTGCGAAACAGAAGCGAATCGATTTGAGTTGGAGTGACGAAATGTACAAATAATAAATACCTATATAACATAATCAATGGTAAGAAAAAAACACTGTTTTCCAAAATATAAATAAGGGAGAGACAATGAAGGGATTACGGGTAGTCGCTACCAAAACCGTTGGGTTTCGCGCTGGACATAGTTACTTGGCTTGCCGGATCAAGTGTCAAGAGTTTGTCTCTCTCTCCCTTTCTCTCATTCCATGTGTGAGAAATAGATTGGCAGGGGGCCAAGGGTGTGACACTGTGGACACCACACTGTGGAGTGATAAGACGCCGAGAGAGATAACAAACCAAGCCTTGGTTTTTCCAAGCGCTTCATTTTTTTCAAAAGCGATATTTCGTCGATTAATTACTTGACAAATTGTAAATTGGTGTTTGAGTGAGTCCAATTCCATGGTTCTGAAATCCTACTAGGATTCTACTGTAGAATCCTTCTAATAAAATGAGTAGGATTCCACTAGCATCCTATTAGGAAACCACTAGGAAAATGCACGAAGATGCAAACACTCTCTCTTTGTTTACACTTTTTTTAAATTGTCAAAAAGCGTGTTTTCGTCTTTGTGCATTTTCCTTGTGGTTTCCTAGTGGAATCCTAGTAGAATCCTACTCATTTTTTCCTAGTAGGTCTCAACAGTAGAATCCTGGTAGGATTTCTGAACCAGAGCTCACGGTTTTAGGTCAACAACAACTTTTAAAAAACTGAATACTGAAAACTAAAATCAAGGGCTTGGTTTCTAATCCAAGGTTTTGATTCTCTCTCTTCGGTGACCTCTCGCGTATCATGTGTTGAGTGAGATTTCGAAACTGTAGACGGAATGACTGGTATTGTGGGACAAGACCGACAGTGTTTTGATTCCTCTTTTGGGTTGTGGTTTGGACTACAAGTGACGAGGGTGCATCTTTATCCAATAGCTCCGATCCCGAATTGCTATCAGTGGCCGCTTTTATAGCGCCGCCGATCTTTCCAGAATGAGACAATAATAAAGATAAGCGGAGTCATGCAATGATGATATCTGATTCAATTAGGGATCCAATGGAAGCGGGGGGGGGACAGTCCATCAGAAATAAATAGTGTTGCGAATTCGGTCGTCCATTTCGGCCAGATTTCAACCAGAGCGGTCGAACTGCTCATTTTAATAAATTTCGACTTTCTTTGTGTGGTCGAACGTCGTCCGAAATGGCCGAACTCCACATACAAAGAGAGTAGACCGCACAATACCAAAATCGATTGGAATGATCTCTTGGTCACTCAATATTTAGTCTCTTTGTTCAATGTTTGTCCGATTTCGGCAAATTTCGGCCATTTCGGCCGACGTTCGAACACCTCAGTGTTCGTGGGGTATAGCTACTTCTGGCGGAAAGCATAGCTACTTCAGTTAGAAGACAGAAATCAGCTAGAAGGAAGCTAGAAAGCAGGGCTACTTCAGCTCTATAAGCTGAAGTAGCTATGCTTTCTAACTTCATTCTAGCTGATTTCTGTCTTCTATCTGAAATAGCCATATCCCACGAACACTGAGACGGCTCATTTCGTCAACAGCCCGGTCAATTCGCTCCGGTTCGCGACAAATGGTTGGTTCTGGCCGAATTCGCAACACTAGTAATTAATAAGAGTTGCGTGAGCAAGATACTGTTACTGTGCCCTGTCCTTCCAGATGCGCTGTATATATTACATTCACAAGAAATCACAAGAAAAATTTTAAAAAAATTAATATAACGTTCCGCTCGTGAACAAAAGATACGGCTGCGAGACAGCGAGAGACAAAGAGAGAGAGTCACGCCGAGTTATAGAAAGAGAGTGCACGCACCAGTAGTCAATGTTATCTACGTATCATTTTAAAATTGCGATACATTCGTTGCGTTGCTCCTTGCTGTGCCTCCACTGGGCTTCGTCTACTCGTGATAGTCCAAGACCGTCCATCTTCACAAAAGATGTGTGAGTTATTTGCTCATTTCGAAAATGCCTTAACCCTATGCCCGTAACACTATTAAATTTCGAATATGTTTAGGTACTTGAACACTATATCGCCGCACACACCACTTTCAATGAGGCGGCGACTCTCCCCGCTCATGCATTCACTGCCAACACGGCGCAGCGCCAACAGGCGCCGTCCCTGCGTCCGGCGCCAATCCCGCGCCACTGCGTCCATTCTCGATTACATAAAATGTTCTTAAAATCTATTAACATATTTCATAAACGTGCCGAATTACATTTGATTGCATTTATCATAAATTTGCACAATACATATATCATCACATGGTAGATTGTAGAGTGCGAGATGTGAGACCACGGTATCTTCATTTCTCACACTCTCTAGACCGGTCGATAGGCGAGAGAGTGTGTGAAATGAAGAGACCGTGGTCTCACATTTCACACTCTAGTAGATTGGATTGCTGTGTTTGGAATACACCCGAATAGAAAGCGAATACATTTCACGATGATTACTTCTTAGGTTTTCAAGTTTTCCGTTTTAGAAGATGAATAGAACATGAAAGAGTCTATCAATATAAAAAGTTACTGCATAGCACGAATCCACGAAAAGAAATCTAGACATTTCTAAGGTGGAAATCTTCAAATCATCCTAACATATTTCTTCATTTCATAATCAATTCTTATTCAGTAATGTAGTCCGCTTTCGCAGTTTCTTGAAAGGCGCTGAAAGATCAAAGATAATTATTGAAAGCGAGAGATCAAAGATCAAAAATTATCACTCACGCGGCGCATTTCCATTAGTGCTTCCACAGACTGGACTGAATAGATAACAGTTGACTCCCGATGCAGAAGCTTGACAGAATTCATCAGTGTGCGCTGAAAAAATACTACCGTTTTCATCATTTTCGAAATTCGCTTGTGAAGGTTGGGCCTAAATTCGAGTGTAACTCGGCATATCATTGTTTCTCATTAACAATAAGATCAGCTTAGGGAAAAAGATGATCAAACCGATATAAGAAAAGAAGCCAGTGCCACATATAGCGTCGAAGTACCTGGAAAAATTAATTTTTAAAATATTTTCTCACAATATCAAAACTTCAATGTGCCATCGACTCTTTAGTATGTCCTTGAAACTTAACTACATATTCCCGTACCAAACATACTTGTTCCGCAGCACAAGGGATTTATTGATTGAATGGCAAAATGTTAGCTAATTAATTTATAATTAATCTTAACATTCCCACCGTCCAGTTACATCCTCAGCCACTGTCTGTACTGCTCTTTTTGAAGCTTCGGCGTCATTAGGTACGATATTCTGGAATTATTATTGACTCAAATAGACTTCGAGAAATAACTAAACAACAGGTTGCATAAGAGGCAAATGCACCGCTCCAGCAGTGAGAGATTGTGAGAAATGAAGAGAGCGGAGAGTGATTTGCCTTTTATGCAACCTGTTGTTTCGTTATTTCTCGAAGTCTAGACTCAAATATAGAGTGGAAACCGGGCGAATATACACGAAAGTGTTTTGAGTCATCTAGACTTCTCCAAATTCGTTTCTAACCTTCTCAATGATTTCCCGTAGTCGCAAACTGTTGCATTTGTCCTCGTTAATCGGTGTGAGCTCCTGAGAAAGTGAAGTTATAAGTTCATTTCTTATTCCTTGCTGCAGCTGCAAAATCGGAATTTGCAGCAGCTTCAGCAGGTACCTGATCAATCTGCTGCGGCGGCTGCACCGGCGCACACGAACCGTCACTGCACTGGAAAGAAAGAGGCGATTGCATCATCACTATGCAATCTCCTCCCCTCTCATTCTGTTCTTTTTCAATCACGTTTTCATGAAATTATTAGATAGAGTTTTTCCATGCTACTACTATTTACTAGTAATTGTTTTCGTGAAAAGTATTGCGTCACCCTTATGCAATCGTACCGTAACTCCATTCATTGCCGGATTGGTGCGGGCTGAAGGTGCTTCGTCCATTTCAGAAGTGAATTCAAGTGCGTCGTCTCTCGGCGGAGGTGTGATCATAGTGGGGAGAGTGGGAGAGGGCGTCTTAATTTCGAAAATTTCGATTTTTCAATTAAAACTCGGCAAAACAGGTGAAAACGTGTTGAATGAGAAGTCGGAATTGAAATGAGAGTAGGAAATTTTACAAAACGTAATATATTTAGATACAATTCAATTATTTTTGAAATTTTTTAAAATTCAATTTGAATTCGAATATTCCAACTTCATAAAATTGCAACGAACCGGGTCGGCTGTCGGCGGCGGCGGAGTGTACGTGAAATAGTGTGCATCAGAAGTAGGTTGGGTGTTCTGTAATTTAATCTCGATCTATCATGAAGATATCCACATGATTCCAAACATACAGACCAGGGTTGGAGCGAGAGAGTGTGCAAAAGTGAGAGGGTCTCTCTCGATTTCACACACTCTCTCACTCTAAAGGCCTTTCTGTAAGGTTGACCGGTCTATGGAATGATGTGTATCGTAGGGGAAAAATGGTGACACTGAGTGCACGAAAAGAATACAGGTTAGGTAATCGTTTTACGGAACCTACGGCTAATAATATCCAGAGAATCTGGTACTCGGGCTGCTAGAGGATATTCACAACACCGAAGCTGCATCACAAAACAAAGAGGAAAGTCACCAACTTCCCTTACTCTGGAGATGTTTTCTCCTGCCGAGAGACAAGACTAAATCGAGAGAGTGGTGAAAGTGAGAGAGAGAAAGTGAGAAATGAACTCTCGATTTCCCAGTCTAGCAGGAGACAACATCTCCACTTTTTGGGAAGTTGGAAACGAATTACTACATAACCTTTCTCCTTGTTGCAATTTTTCCCTTCACCCATAACACTTTCCGCATGCGAAACCTCCGGAAGAAGACAAAAAAAACAAAGATAACATTTTTGCATAAAAAATTACCTCCACCGTGCGTGTGACCCGAAAAGAAACATGCAGTGCTCAACAATTTATAAATATGTACAAAATTAAAGGGTGAAACAAGGTGGGTGGGGGGGGGGGGGGGTGAACAGAAACATAAATCCAGAACGGAAATTCACACAACTAATTGTCGGTTGAACTGAGTAACTCAAGTAGTCCTTCATCATTGAAGAAAATGAATCAAATGCTGAACTTTTCAATGCTACTCAGTTCATCTCTTATGGCTCTCACACATTTCCCGACAACCGACAACTACCGAAATTTGCAACCACTGAAATCAGGGATTTCCGGAGCCTAACCGGAAGAGGGCAGGTGGCTTCCACAGATCGACAGCATTGGGCACACTTACAAAGGAGAGAATATTATTGAGTGGAGGGAAGAGTGTGAAATGAGGTGGAGGTGGTGGAGGAGTTGTGTAGAATTGAGAAGGAGGAGGAGGAGAGGGAGGAATGGAAGGAGAGAAGAATTGAGGGGGGTAGTCACTGAAAATACTTGAAATTTGTATGATAATTAGTTTTAATTAGTTTACAATAATAAATTATGTGTGTTTCCGGAATCTAATTGTCGACATTTTCCATGTCGATCTTATGATCGAACACGTTTGCTGACTTTGTGTATGTAAATTTATAAAAGTGTATGCATCCGAACAGACTCTACCAGATATTGGTGTATCAATTATATTATAAAATTTTAGTAATTCCATGAACAACCTAGAAGTTGCGAAGCCATTTCAAATAAACGTTGAAACATACACTGGTTCGTGTGGTTGGTGTGAGAATTGATAGCGTTCTCGTTCCATTCCGAATATTGGAGCGATCTGAAATCAAATACATTCATTTATCTTTTTCAAAGACAATTCGAGTTTTGTTTGTTATCAATAATGGTAAAGACGCTATTATATATTTTTGTCCCCCTTTACTTACCGCGGGGACACATCCCTATCGATATTCGTATCGATAATTTCTTTTTAATTCTATGGCGTCTGTAGTAAAACGGGAGCAAAGATTTTTTAAAAATGCTATCAGCTCAATCGTTGTGAAAATCGATATTAGCTTCCCTTTTTTGTCTACTTAGACCACTTACAAAATGATCACTTTGTGTAAACAAGGAATATGTCTGGTCGGTAATGCGCTACTGGATTGCCTATGTAAGACGTAATTAGGTTCACCTTTCCACTGGGGTCCATTCCATACGTGGTGGGGCCGAATCTCGACATGTGATCAGGGGATTGATCTCTCGATTTCAGGACCTTAAATATAATTATTGATCGATGCCCGATGGTGCAATTAACGCAGATCTCCAATATTACAAATTCACAAACACTCGTCCAAAATTATAAAACGTTCCGTTACTATTCCGCGCTAAACGCAGAAATGATTGGCGAGAGAGCATGATAAATAGAGAGACACGCCGAGGTATAGAAAGAGAGTACACCACCAGTAGTCCATTTCATGAACGTATTATCTTATGTGGTGTTAGTTTTCGGAAAAAGGAAATGGAAAAAGGCCAAGATTTGAATTCCCGCAACTTCTTATCTCAGTTCTCCGTGGAGCAATCGACTCAAAACTTCGTTTATAGGTGTAAAAGGGTCGAAGAATGCCATATTCGAAGTTTTGAGTCGATTGCTCCACGGAGAACTGAGATATGAAATTGCGGGAATTCAAATCTTGGCCTTTTTCCATTTCCTTTTTCCGAAAACTAACACCACATAAAAATTGTAATAACGGCGTAGGAAAACGAGCTCATCATGCAACAGTTCAAAAAGTGTACGTTTGCTATTCGAAATTCAGTGTAAAACAATTAATTTTCCACCGATTGATGCATAATCAATATCTGAGATGGTGGGAAGGTATCAATAAAATGTATGTATTACAATTTTTAAATGATACGTTCATGAAATGGACTACTGGTGGTGTACTCTCTTTCTATACCTCGGCGTGTCTCTCGCTTTCTCATGATCTCTCGCAGCCGTATCTGTTGTTGAGCACGGATTATCAACGGAACATTTTATTATTTTGGATGATTGTTTGTGAATTTGTAATGCACACCTGCAGATTCTTATCAGCCACGAGAGGCGTCGCATTGCTGAATTCGAACAATTCGTTGCCACCTGAAATTTGAATATCTATTTTTTTTTTAATTTTTAAAAATTTGTTTTCGAAAACACTCTTAATTTCACACTCTATTTCTTCTGGTTCATAACATTGCGACAGAATGAAGGCACATTGCACAGTACATGTTCTCACTTTCTGCAAGAAACAAATCTCTTCTTGCATAGTTATGAGTCAATCATAATTCTCTGGGGAACGATTCGGTTCTTGCGCAATTTTCTGGGTGGCAAAATTGTTGGATCCACTCTCGACCACTGCTAAAAGCAGCGCTAATTCTGCTAATTCCCCCTTTGTATCTTCTGTCTCTCGCTGATCCTGTCTCTCATTCAACGAAGCGGAAGGAGAGAAAGGCTCGAACTGGTATGAGATTACTGTCGAGAAGAGAGAAAGAGAAAGTTGCTCTCTTTCTAGCCACAAACTCCCTTACATCTGAGAGATGCGGGTGAGAGAGCGTGCGAAACGAGGAGAGCACATGGCGGAAAGGGAAAGCGCTGGACGGTTGCGTGAAAGGAAAACGAGATTGCGCCACGATTATGGAGGTTAGAATAACAATGTGCAGACTTGGCACGATGCCAACGGATCGCAGGAGGATGAATAAACTTAGAAAAATGAAAAAAAATATGAGAGAAAAAAATTGCAGACCGGAAAATCAATCGATAAACAAAAAATTTTTAAAAAATTACCGCCGGAAGTGTTGTTTGGCAGTAATCTACTGATTCTCGTGGGCGTCATATCGTTGTGGTTGTTTCCTTCATGTCTTTTGAAAGCCTGAAAAACACAATAAATTAGCTATTTTTGAAATTCATCCCTCTCAAAATTCTACTTTATTATATACTTATTATACAAAAAAACGCTCGATTTTGCAAAAAAATTGTAAGGAAAATGCAAGAAGCGAAGAAAATAACACAAACAGCGTATCTTCTAACTCCTATTCCTTTCAGTACACAATAAATTACACTCAGAGAAAAATTACTTCGCCATGCATGCGAGTTAGTAAATAAATTTCTTACGCTCTCCTCATTCTCCATGCTCTCTATGCTAAAAAGTAAGTAATTCATTTGCT
Organism: Pristionchus fissidentatus; assembly: GCA_036245785.1. Classification (NCBI taxonomy): domain Eukaryota; kingdom Metazoa; phylum Nematoda; class Chromadorea; order Rhabditida; family Neodiplogasteridae; genus Pristionchus; species Pristionchus fissidentatus. The sequence continues at coordinate 7,708,751 of BTSY01000001.1, forward strand.
AACTCCCATGCTTTTTCTCTGAGTGTAGCTATCACAGCATCCAGTTGGCGCTATGCCAAGAACGTCTCTCATTGTCGGACTCTCACGTTTCGCGCACTCTTTCGCTGATTCCCTATTTCTCTAACCTGTTATCGCCGACACTCTTTCGGATGCTGTGGCTATGCATGCCGTAAACAAATTCTGTGAGCATGCAAACCTTGTAGAGTCGATTTCTCCAGTTTCGAATGGTCTCCATTGTATCCTTCGTCATGCTTTCACCTCTTTTCCGCTTCCTCGTCACTCTGAAACATGATTAGGCCTCTATATTTTCACAGCATCCAGTTGGCACCATGCCAAGAACATCTCTCATTATCTGACCCTCTCGTTTGGCGCGCTCTCTCGTCATCCCTCTCTTTCTCTAACTCGCTCTCGCCGACTCTTTTCGAATGCTGTGATTTTGGGTTATCACCATACTGCCCAGAATGGTTTTTATTTTTGTATAGAAAGTATGAACTAATTTTAAAAAGTCGGATGGCTAACCGTTGAGTGGTGCTCAGCTTCTGTGGAATCGTCTCTCCCGAGGTGTCGCCCGCCATGCCCGTTCTGCGATTAGTCTTTTTAAAAGTCTGTATTTTGGTTATTCACTTTTTAGAAACAATATTTTATTCTAAACAAATGTTTTTGTCGATCTGCAAGGCGCATTGAAACGCCGCTTGCACATTCAAAAGAAAATAAAAACAATAATCAAACCTTAAACAATAAAATAAGCCCACTTGCTGCTCGTCCTCTCCGCGCTCCTTTCCCACACGGAAGTGTTCGGTTTGACAATTCGCGACTTTGGTTCTCTCTTCCATTGTCCCATTCGCTCATCGAAGTGGGGAGAACGACCAGCTAAAAAAAGGCAGTTATCGATCGGTTAATCGCCAACTACATTCTTAATGGATGGGAAAGTGGATATTTTGATTTAGCAATGCACTCCCTTTTACACACTCTTTCTCGATTCGGGTGGATACATCATAGGAAAGAAATTCCCTTTCATAATAATAGATATATAGTACCTGCTCTTTCGCAAAAAGTAAGCGAACATCAATATGTTGCCTCTAGATCAAACTATTTTTTACATTCCATACCTGCGTGATGCAGCTGTCGCGAGTCGAGATGCGGCATCTGCGGCGGCGGAATGAGTGTCGGATAATGCAGCTGTTCAGGTTCTACAAATCGATAATTGACTAAGGTAATAATTGAGTACGGTACTCAGCACTTACGTTGGTGTAGTTGATCAGGTTCTAGAATTTGATAATCACTAATAAGAGAAAAACTTTATGAGTTTGAAACCCATATGCCAAGAGCGAAACTCAATTTTTTTTTCAATAAAAATAGACCAGATCTCTAATTTGAACAAACTCTCGCTCTAGACATTTTAAGAGTAGTTTTTTTGAGAGCAGGTACGGGAAACTTAGAGTACGGTACTCCACGCTTACGGTGGTTTTGTTGCTGAGGCTGCGGCGGCATGGGTGGTTGCAAGAAAGTCGGGAAGACCGGCGCCGCTGTTGTCCACTACAATTAACCATTGTGCCTGAATTTATCGACCTACTTCCTACCGTAAGCCAGGGATTCGCGGTGGGAGGCGGGACGGCGCGCGGTATCATTTGATGCGGCGGCGGGGCTTGCTGCCATGCGTCAGTCATGGGCGGAGCCCATTGCTGCTGCGGCTGCTGCGGCTGCTGCAACTGCTGCTGCTGCGGCTGAGCAGCATTGTTCCAGGTTCCTGGGCGGAACGATTACGGTAGCCACCGAATTATCGATCGCCGCTCACCTTCCGGGGGAGGATCGTTGGACTCTCCTGAGAGAATCTCCAGAGCTCCAGTGTCTTCACCAAAGTACTTGTTCAAATTGTCGAGAAGCTTGTTTTTGAGAAACCTGCAGATTGTCAATCGATAAGGATAGCCACGTTGATCCTGTTTACATGACTAATCTTGCTGCGCCTCATGCGTTGATAGATGTGTGTTATTGATAAAAGGAGGAAAACCTCGTTCGAGAGCCATGCAAATTTGTCGAGTACACTTTCACATCTTCCTTCGACGAGTCAACGTGAGTTGCCACAGAACGAGCCCGCTTTCGTGACCTACAATTATCGATTTTCTACTTTTCCAGTAACTACAGTACCTCGGCTGCGCAAATTCCGCTGAAGAGCCCTCGTCAATCAGCTCGTTCGAATCAACGGCCACCGATGTTCTACAAAAATGTATTTTAAAAAAGGCAGTTATCAATCGGCACTTACCGTAACCTCGGGGCGGGCAGGGAGAGTATGGTGTTCGTTGTGTCCGTGGCTGCTAACAGAACGGGCAGAAAGAGGGGAAACAGTCGCATAGCCACCAAAAACCAGCGCTGGAGGAGTGGGGAACCAATACTGACAGTAGGGACTTTTCTGGAAAACCCGCCATTTCTTGCACTATCTGCGTCGGTTGATCAACGGAAAACGAGATAGTGTGACGAATGACGATGCAATTAGTAAAAGATGAACCGAGAAAGGAGAGCGAATATAGAAGAGGGAGACCGCATACAGTATAGCAAACGAAAGTGGCGCAGTCTGACACTAGTTTTCGTAAACTCTTCGAGAATAGATAAATTCGGCGAATTGAAGAGAGTAGTGGACAGTGTGAGACACAACAATGGCTACTGGAACGTTTGATAGTCGGTTTTATGGGAGCGCTATCATACTGGTATACCGGGGGCGAGTGAGTAACTTTACTTGTTTCAGGTGACTTTCGATTTCGACGAAAGTAAACTATGCGGTGACATATCCAGGAAGGAATAGGAGCAATTAAAGATTTCGCTTTGGAAAAGAAATACTTTATGGTATGAGACCCATCTCCTTTTACAATCTTATTCGAACAGGCAATTCAATTCGCGTACACAAAGATCAGGCGGCACTGACAAAAGGTGAAAGTGCATTAGCAGGCGAAACTCAGCGAGACTGAGAGATGAGCGTATTAGGCATGGGAGTGGGGCAAGAAAGAATGGAAGGAGGGGGAGGGAGAGGGAACAGGGTTCATATGCGAAACGGCGCGCGATCTATCTTCATTCTCTCGACCACTGTGGCTATCCATTAGGGAGTAGTAAGATCGCCTGGGTAGATAGATGAGAGTTGTGAATAGACTACGGACCGGGTCTGGAGATGGGAAGAAGGGGGGGAGAGGGGAGGGAGGGTAGGCTCCCCATCGGACCCCCAGAGGGGCGAGGGAGGGGGCCTGTGAGGTAAGAACTGTGAGTTGAGTAAACACATGTGAATTGCACCCTCTCACAACTCTCACACATCCCGTTTTGAATGTGGTGGAGGGGTGAGGGGAAGATCAGATCACATACATACATACATGCACAAAAGACTGTGGGGTACGGGGAGGAATGAGGATGAGGAATTGGAGGGGAGAAGGAAATGGAAAAGCAGCTTTTGAGAAGGATATCGATAGAGGTAATGAAGATTGCCAGTTTACGTGCTCGAACATATATTTCCCGTAAGTTGCTTTTCAGCAAATGTTTCCTTGCTTGCATGAAGTTCAATTGTATTTTACAGGAATACACAAATCACAGTTACTTCAAAAAAATTAGAAGTGTTCCCTCAGAGATTATTAAAAATTTCACGAATGCGAGGGCGTGTGGATGTCCCAAAGGCACTGGACGGGTAACATTAAAGCGTCGGGGGGAAATGACCGTATGCCATAAGCAGTGATTGAGTGCGACTCGTTCCTCCCTCCCTCATCGTTTCTACGAAGTCGGCATGATGTAATGGGAAATGGGAGGAGGGGTGTGGGATTTATGACACGGGAAGGGAGTGAGTGACCAGTGCCCTTTGGCGGTGTGTAATAGAAAAAAAATCCGCCGTATCTCTCTCCTATCGGACCCGATAAATCACATCACAACAGCGAAGCATCGATGTGAAGGTTAGGTATGTGCACGTAGAGAAGACGGCAGGTAATCGACGAGCATCACCAGACGCTTCCCCCCTCCCAGTCTTACTCGTCCACGACCACTTTGAGATGGAGGGATTCGATTGAGGAGTACGCCAAGATGCCGTACAATATCCATCTGACGGTCCTAACAACGAGTGCCCTACTGCCACTGGTCGAGCGCTCGAGATATAAGCAGTTGGAGGAATTGTGTTGTATGATTCAAACATAAACTCAAAAGAAAACTATTCCATGGCTTCCGATTCTTACAGATACTCCTATCGGCGTGATGTAATGGGAACTGAGAAGAGAATGTGGGATTGATCGTACAGGAAGGAGGGACGTTCGGTCTATCTTCGTTTATGAGATTTGTAAAAAATGCATATACGATTTATTTTGTGAAATACATATGCAAGTCGAAATGGGGAAAATATTATGGATATTTATCATAAAATCCTCTTAATACGAGATAAAATATCCAATGATACTACCACTGCGGAGTTGGCTTATCAACATGGCGTAATGTCATTTTCCCTACTTTCTTATCGTTTTTAATATCGAGAATGAACGATCCGATTCTTTTGTTGATCACACGGCATTCCTTCTGGACAATTCCTTTCAAGTAGATCTTCTTGTCTATCTTTGCAAGCGCCTTAAAGGTGGTGTCCCACGAACTTTTGGTCAACTGAGTTCTCGCTGTGGGGTTATCACGCTCGATTACCTGGTAAGAGCCCCGCAAACTGCACGTTCAACCGATAAGTTTGAACAGAGTTATTCGAGTTTGGCTCTGTGCCAAACTGACCCTGACGCGCAGGAATTCAAAAATGAGAGGGAGGGATAATGGGAAAGGAGGAGAGAGCGACCGCGCAATTGGCACATAGGAGATGAGGAATGAGGGAGCGCGAGATCGTAATACTCCTTCTTTAAAAGTAGACTATCAGTAAGCTGAAAAATAGCGTATTCTAAAAGGGAGTGGACATGTCCCTGGAATGGACTAAGACATCGCTGAACTTCATATAATTTTTTTTATTTTGAATTTTATTTTTTATGCTGTAAACCGAATACCCAGCCGGTGCGGACTAACTTCTGTGATTCGTTCGACCTCCTTTGTCGACATGATTATGAATTTACCGAAGTCGAACGGTTGCAGCGACCATTGAAAACGTGAAGGAGGAACGGAGTTATGTCTGAATTCTAATCAATGTAGTCAAGTAGGGTTCGATAAATGAGAGATTCTCTCGTGAAAGGCCCTCTCATTCTCACCGAGAGATCTCTCTCACTCGAAATCTCTCAGTCGAGAGGGCGGTCGCTCTTCTCTAACCGAGAGTGAGAGTCTCGTTAGAGATACCGTACACACTACGGGAAACACTGTTGGATGTCATAATTAAGATTGTTCACTAAGGAAAACACATATCGAGCTTGATGTATTACTCTCCGATTCATACCCCACACTTGTGAACCTTATTTCTCTATGTTCAGATTTTGAAACTATCATGAACTGATTTTTTAATTCTGGAAGCATTTTTTTTTGTTGTTCCCACCAAGATTCCAAATTGGCGTCGTCTTCTGGTCTACTAAACGCAAAGTAGGCTACGGTGACTTAACCGCCGGGGTGACGCAACGATAACAAAGTACCGTAATTCTTCCTACGGTAATCCGAATGGCGGAAATTGAGCAAATCGACTCGAGCTTTTTGAAAGATATCGAGTGGTTATTGAGGGACAGGTACACCAAATTAATGCTACCCTATCGGGAGTTACTGTAGCGCGGTTACATTATAAGAATTTACGGTATTGACCAAGTTGCATTCCCTAATTGCTATGCCGTTTTGATTCGATCGTAACCGGGGCTACGGTAGCGTGCACAATTTGCAGAAGTAGTATTCTCCACAAGGGTCAAAATGCTCATAAATATGGATGCTAGCTCCGCGCCCATTCCCTTTTGCGCGCCGACCGCGCGCTACGACATGCGTGAATGATAATGAAAGGCGTTTCGTGAGAGCTCTCACTGAGAAATGCTCTCAGTCAAAACTCTCAGTCAAAAGATTATCTCTCATTTGACTTCAAATGAGAGGAGTCATTTCTCTCATCTCTTGCTTAACTCTCATTCGTCGAACCCTAATACAGATAAAATCAAGTGAACATTTTTACGCTCAATCAAGCGGTAACGCAAAACTCATGGTTCCCGAATACATCTTCGTAGGGATATTCCTCAGAAAATCGACTTCTTCTCTCATTGTGTCTGATTTCCAGAGTCGTTTGGTTCATTCCAGCTGGTTGCAGTCCTATTTTAACAGTGAACTGTCCATTCGTCCATTTACAGTAATCCCATCCGTCTTCGAGGCGAGCGAAGAAGTAGATGGGTTTAGGAAACAACGGGAGGAGCTGGAAATTATTTTTAACAATTATGTTAATACGTGAGCACAATCCCGACCCTAGCCTCGCAATCTCCGGTTATAATCTCGTTGGTTGATGTAGGAATATTTGATACAGTCTTGTCGGGCATTACCAAGACGTGCAACTTTTATCTTTCGCAGAATATGTTTTCTGCACATCACATTATTCCACAGGCCCGTCAACCTTCCAGAAAGGCCTTTAGAGTGAGAGAGCGTGTAAAATCGAGATGGACTCTCTCACTTTTGTGCACTCTCTCGCTCTAACCCTGGTCTGTAGGTTTAGAATCAGGTGACATCCTGTCGCTTTCATTACAAACTCACAAGCATAAGGAATAGAGCCTCCGCTTGCGAAAGAATGACATGATAAAAATACAAATGGCTGCATCGTCTACCGAGAATATCGAGAATGAACGAAACTATTCCTGAACATTTTTTTAAATACAGTAAGATTGAAATACATTAAAAAATATCTTGCTTACCTTGATTGCCATTTTGACCCTCGAACGTTCCAAAACCCGATATGCTCATGAAACCAACAACATCAGCGATCATCGCAAGAGATTTTACTGAAATATTTTAAGGATTTCTTGTTTTTTTTAAATTTTGTATTGCAAATATTTTATAGTTCTAGAATGTCACTCAAAATGCTTGTATGTCAAAGCTACTCTTTTTTAAACTTTTTTTCATTTTTGTGAATAAATTTGAAGCCTATCCATTAAAATCATTCTTAAAGGAAGCGTTACACCGTGTTTGAATTCGCGCGATTTCACTCCCCACAAGAGACCATCCCTTTTCCGGACTAGTGCGATTCCCTGGATGCGAGGTCACCTCTCCTCTCTCTTTGATCTACTCAGTCTCTCTTCTTCTCTCGCATCAAACGCCCCTCCTCGATTACCCAATCTCTTTTTTCTTATCACTTCCCTATCGGTACTCTCTCCGTGAGAGACGGGGGAGGAGAGATCAGTCTCTAGGTCTTTTTAGGGGCATTTCTCCCTTTAAGCTTTCTCCATAGTATGAATAAAATTATGAACACAAATGTTTTAGAATATTAAACTGTGGACTTTTCTTTTTTTAAGTTAAAGTGAACAAACTGTTGAGGATTCCATCTTCAACATTGATGTCGAATTTTGGGCGCCTCAGTTTCAAAGTGATGTCAACAAGATGAGACCTGCGATGCTGATTTAATGATGACAAAATATCAAAAAATATTACCAGTATTCTTCTTTTTCCTCTATATAGAATGAAAGTTCTCGCACTGGAAGAGCTTTAAGAACACTAATCCAGAGTTCTTTCTTATGTAAGACATCATCAGAAACATGAATTGATTCGATTTTGCATCGATTGAGTAATGGATTCAAAGCAAGTAAGAGAGTCGGTATTTCGGAAATGGGGACAATTGCTAGTAATCCCTGTAAAAAAATATCACCAAATTTAACATACATTTTTCGTTCTTCAAAATATCATCTTGCTATGAACATAGTTTTGCGCTAAATACTGTAACACCGCTAAAAAAAGAGGATGGGCTAAATGCTTTTTAATTGAAGTAACTCACTAGATCTTTGTGAGTCTTTCCGTACGAACGATCAAGTATGTGCATTGCATCAATAAAAAATAATGGACCGTAAGGAGTGATCTCATAGACGATTTCCATGACGATCTTTTGTTCCTCAAAATGATCATCCAATAATCATTCATTGCATCAGTTTACATTCATTGCATCAGTTTATCAGTTTATCAGTTTTTTTTGTTTACAGAAATAAATTCAGTGGGAGAAACATACTGTATTCTGGTGAAAGTCGATTGTATAAATTCTTGGCATTCTTTTGACAGTCATCGATACTGATCTCACTCCTGCGTAAGTCGTCTTACACACCTTAAAAATTATCACTTTACCTGAAGGGAGATCACTCACTTAAATACAATTATATTTTAAAGATAAGTTCCACGGTTCACGTATTCTATAAATTCGAGTGACGCGAGACTAATTGACTACACGCAATTGTCGCTCGGGACAATATGACTCCTATATTCAGTTTTACTTTAAATTTCTCACCTGCCTCAGTCTCATTAATCCTGCCTTGTTAACAAAAGTGCAGATGAGATCAATAATTTCTAGAGGGAGATCCGAAAACTCCATTCTCCCTCCAATTTTGGAGATAGAATCGATTTAAATGAAGCTGAAATGCGGAGAATTAATATGTCTCAAACCGTGCACCTTCACAATCGTAGTAGAACCAAGCACGGATAAATTACAGACTAGGGAGATCTTTCACACAGATAGGAGCAAGGAGTTAAGGAAGAGACTGTATTCCCTATTGCTCATGAGTGACTATTACTTTGACCCACGGGGTCTCCTCTATACAAATCACAAGATAACCAATGGTCATGTGAGAAGATGATCGAAGTGAGAAGAGACTTGCTAGGCACAGCGTTTCACTGCGCCCTAAATAGGGACACCCGCGTTTGAATGGTTGATGTGCAGGGCTTTCAAATCGAACAGTAAACAACAACAAAGGGGCGGAGACTTGTGTCTAGCGCTCTCACTTTCTCACGCTCTCTCGTGTTTACTAGTTTCTCTGCCGCTCTCCACTCTCTTGTCCGCCAACGTCCACGCGTGAAACGCTGTGCTAGGGTAAAAGTATTGCCAGAGGTGAATAAAGAAGCAATCAAAGGTGAGAATGGATTAATGAGAAACTAATATTGGTGAGATAGGATATGATTTGATTGAATTCGTACCAATGGCTTCATTACTAGGCTTCTCTTATTGGAAGAGAAGTCCATTAGAAATCCATTGGAATTCCAGTGCCCTCTCAGTCTCCGTTATCTCTCACCACCCTCGCGGTCTGATGCTGCGCAAATTTCAGGCGTGCATGTGCACCCTCTGCGGGTGGAAAAATCGTGTAACCCAGCTCAAACTGAACGAAATCTTTCCAATCAAAAGGGAAAATGTTCCACGTGGCTTGCAATCCCTGTATCAAGTTTGGAAGTTGTAGCTTCACTAGGAAAAAAGTTTTGAAAGGGTGCATAAAATTGATGTGCACCCTGCACCCCATGAAATTTGCGCAGCATGAGTTCCTTTGTTCTCCTTATTGGAATTCCGGAATCAGTTCCAATAAGAGAACCCTATTCATAACTGAAGAAAGTGGAGGTATTTAAGAATACGAAGCATACACACAACAGAATAAAAAATAGGAACAATGTTATGAACTTTATAAAGGCTAGGCGAAAATTCATTCAAGCTATGATCGATACATCCAAGAATGTTGGAGTAGTAGATATAAACCATAAACAAAATGGCGAGAGAATGAACTTCAATTTGCGATAAAATGAGAAATGAAAGTTAGAAGCAGATCCCCAAAATCATTAAATCAAATAAAAAAATTAATGTGAAATATTACATGCCTTATAATTCTTTAAAATATATAATGAATATTATTACGAAAAATAACAAGGATTTTCATACACTATTTTGATGTGTCAATGTCATATTTACTGAAGAGAGAAGGGGAAATATGATTTTGTTGACGAGAAATTGCTTGCAAACATTCAACGATGTGGATCTTTGCCATTTTCAAGAACACGTTTGGCCATGTCCTTTTTTTTACATTTCTTTTCTATAGTAGATAATTATTGTTAGTGATAAACCATATCGACATGCTTGATTTCGATGCTGCTGTAATGTCTTTCCTCTGTATGATGGAATGAGAAAGGTCCAGTAGGTGTTTCGGGCAACGCCCAACCATTTGGAACCCGCACTTTGAAGTATATCGGCTTGTTGATCTTTGGAAGTTCCTGAAATGATTTTACAATTTTTTATTAGAGAGGCTATCACAATGAGAACGATAAAAGTCGGTATCTCGTTGCCCTTTTATGTTTTCACCTGGACTAGTAGATCTACATCTTCTTCAGGTAAGAGAACCGCATTGCAAAGATCCAAATACGAACATTTTCGGCTAAAAATGTCCTGCACAAATGGAAGAATATCTGTAAGCGAGTTAGGTATTACATTTATAAAATGATACAAAAAGTCAAATGACGGACTTCCGTTGTTTACCACACAGGCACGTACGCGACCCTCTCACTTTTGCCCGCTCTCTCGCTTTGGTAAACACAGAAAGTACCATTTTGACTTTTTGTGTGTTCGTATCATTTTATGTAATATCCTTCGGCCATTTCATCTATCATTGTAAATTCCATTCAATAGATGGCAGGATAATTCTAGAGAGGCTTTATAACTTTCTCTATTGATTGATCCTGGAACAGTGATACCTGGGGTCTTCTCATAGTCCACTGCACTATAAAGCTGAATAGTCTCAACGGCATCGGCTATTCTATACATGCTCTCCTCTGAAAAGTTCAGCAAACTATTTCTTTAAAAAATGTTTTTTTCCATATGTAACAGATGAAAAAAACGAAAACTGACTGTGAATCGGAATCTTCGGAACAAAGGTCATTTTTGCAGGTCTTAACTTTCTCGCCAAAAAAAAAACATCGGACCTAAATTAGTTGATTTATTTTTTGAAACATTTCTCAGACATTTACCAATCCTCATTTTCCATCCAAAAGTGGCCATTGAGTGTCTTTAATGTAAGGCCTTTTAGAAGAAATGTCACGAGAATCTTAAAGTCCCGTGCTCCCGGGCATATCGAGCAGTAGTTAATCTGGCAGCCGGCAAATAGTGGTTTCAGTCGAACGAAAAGTGACGGAAACTCGTCCAGTGGCAATGGCAGCGATACTTGTGATATGAAGTTTGAAACTATTCATGCGGCACATTTCTCTACCCTTTTTCTTCTGCGGTATAAAAAAGATATACAAACCACGTTTATTTCATCTCTCCACGTTTCAGTTTTCAACAAATCCATTGAATCGATTAAGAATAGACGACCGTAAATCTATTTTCCCAGAACAAATCGTATTTCGTACGTGTTGTTTTCATATTCATCTACATATTCGTCTTCTTCATCTTTCAACTAAAATATCGATTGCAATTCTTATTACTTGAGAAAAAATAAGCGTTCAAATAATGTAATACCTCCCACGCCACGGAAATTTCCTCGATCAATGGCTTTCTGGTATGAATCAAAGATGCTTCAGTCACCATCTTCTTAGATTTCTGGCAAACCTGTTTCAATTGTTTTAATAATAATAATATGTATGCGAGTCACGAGGAAACGCGGTACAATAACATAAATTAAAAGAAAGGCACGAATCATTATTGGACAACAACAACAAAAGTAAGAAGGTCACTCAGGAAAACTGCTCAATTTTCCGGATTTTGAGTATAGCCTTGCCGCTCTGAGAAAGAAACTATTATGCCTGTAGTTAAACAGGCGATATTGCAAATATACTTCTAAATTACCTAAAATATCACCATTTCGTGCACGCTCAGCATGCCAATAGCTCCAGTTTATTCGTACCTGTCTCAGACGAAGAGAATCTGCATAATCAACAAACTGGAAGATGCTTTCGACAATTTCGAGCGGCAGATCAAATAGCGGAAACGGCTCCTGATGAAATATTTATATTGCACACTGCATAAACAAATGTAATAAAAGACATAACTGGGAGAAGATGGCAAAAGGTATCATGGTTTCGTATCTTACTGAGAAATAATTGGCACAAAACTATTTCTAGTTTTGCCAGAAGAGAATACAAAAACACTACATGGCCTAGAAACAATCCTAAAAAAATTGACACAAAATTACTAAACAGGAGAAATGATAAAAAAGTGCCTTCCATACCTGCCCATGGCCGTCATCAATGATTATCGACTCATCATTATTGATTGTTTCATCACTCTGTAGTCTCCGTCTCTTCGCTTCATTATCGCAAGAAATTTCATAAAGAGGATTCTCCTCCGAATTCATTGAAGCTGGAATGATTCCTTTGCTAGCATATTTAAAGAACAAAAAGACGAAGGATATATACGAACACGGGAAAATACACAACATGCACAACGCGTTGGTCCACTAGGTCTGCAATTTAGCGCAGTCAAAGTATCGGAGAAGACGCGTCGATTTGCGCGCGCTACAAAATCAGTATTATCTAGCAATCGTGTCTATACATATTTCCTTCTCGCAAATTACTCGCAAAGGCAATGCGAATCGATCGATAAGCATCGAATCGGACAGTATCAATCGGGCCGTCGAGAGAGGTGACACGGAATGTCATCCACTCATGGATATCTGCCGCTCCTCGACTCGATCAGTCAAAAGCTTGAATATGATCTCCCTCTCGTCGAAAGAGATTCGCATCTTCAATAACATAATATTGTTCTCATTAAAGAATGAATAGTCTGAGAGACTTTGAAGAAGGGTATGTGCGTGTAAAGCTGATAGTGAGAAGAAATTGGGAGATGTATCGAGAAGAGTTTTGTTGTCAGATCTATTGGACATTCTCGTTTTCGTTTCTGTCAGTCGTCGCGAGCGGTCCCTCTCCATTTTGCTCTGATGGAGAGGGGACTTCCCTAGTTCCATGGACCCCCTTGTCTTTCTACCAACGACTCGACAAGATTGGAATCCCCGTCCTAGCCGGCCTGGTCACCGTGGATGGGTATGACCGTTTGATGTTGGCTACTCAGATACCAGTTTCGCTAATTCTCATTTTGATTGATGATTCGAGCTTGATGGACTCAAGTGCAAGAAAGATGCGTCACCCGTTCGTCAGGACTGCCTCACGTAACCTCCCCTTTCCTCCTACATCCATGGTCCTAAGAGAGATCTCGTATATTCCTCCAGCAACTTCAAAGAAGATGATCTGTGAATGGGAAGAAGACCGATCCTCTACCTCGACCCCAGCCGAAATGATCAGTCTACACTGAGAAGAATGATCCTGTCCCCTGAAACCACATCCTCACCAGATAGCGTTACCGCCTGATGTGATAAATAATTGAACTATTGGACTCACTCCACCTAATAATTTTTCAACTCTATACATTTTTTAAAATATTTTCGTGTGAATGTTTTATTCTTATAGGAATACGAGAATTTCTCATTTAAGAATTGTTCCGAATATCGCACGATTTTTGAAGCGAACAAAATAATACAGTGAAAAATGAGCGACAGAATAGCGAATAGAAGCTTTAAAGATAAAATTAAACGGAAAATATTTAACAAATTAGTTGTTGTCTTGGAGCTTTCTTTTTTGGGCAGTGTCTTCTTTTCGGCTATATATCGGCATGTTTAATTTCGAAGAAACTGAAGCTGAGATCCTCCGAATAATTTATTGAGAAACATCCAGTAGTACTGTCAGGGAACGCCCAATCATTTGGAACCCTTACTTTGAAGTGGAATGGTTTGCTGATCTTTGGTAGTTCCTGTAATTGATTTATAGAAATGATTTGATGATAATTTCCGGCTATCAAGATCGAGCATGAATGGCAGCATATCTTAATATTTTTTTTGGAATTTTTGCCAATCAGGTCTACGTGCATGGTAATTTCACAAAAAAGGGGTTATTTCACACGAAAAATCAAATTTGTGAGTCAGAAAAGTCATTTTGGAATAGGCCAAAATTCGGTCTGAACAAGAGTTTTATTGTGTTTGGGCACCCCAAACATAACGCGAATGATAGATAGAGTCTATCTTTAAAAGTTAAGAAATTTTGATTTTTCGACCATTTTTGACTCAAACCCATATTTCTCCTAGTCCAGAGCCGGCAAATAGAAATAAATATTCGAGCGACAACGTCCGGGGGGTGGTCGAGTTTTACCGATCCCGTCTCTAAAAAAGTATATCACGCCTCTCACGAGAGAATCGAACTGGTGGATGCAATGGGCGAAAAAAGTGAAATTGAGATTTACATGGATTAAATCATGCCTGGGGATGGCGGACATCTTCCCAAAGTTTAGGGCATCCAGGATCACGGGGATCCGTAGGTACTAGGGTCTGCATTTTGAATCTTAGTGCGAATCTTGAATCATTGCTCAAAAAGTCGAGCGGTCGAAGATTCAAAATGAATCCTCACTTTTCAACAAAGATTCATTTGAATCTTGGTCGATTTCTATTGGATTTCGAATTTTTCTACGATTTTTTTTCCACATTGTGTTACTACCATCTATATGGTGCCCCAGTCCAATGATCAGATCTCATGCTACTTCCGGTGGACACCAGCTAAAGAATATTCCGAAAGTACACGCATATAAATTTTCTATTTTCCCGTTGAGTTTCACTCCACTCTTTTAAGAGTTTTGTTGTTTAAAATTCACTTTTCTCTTAAAAATGAGCTCGACCGGTCAACGAAGATTCAAAATGCAGACCCTAGTAGGTACGCTGGGTCGGTACCTTGGGTATCCAACTTTGTGCTCGATTTTCTCGTTTGTTGTTTTTGTGACGGGGGTTGAGTGAATTTGACTGCATTTTGATTTTTTTTATTGCAAAACAGGTACAAATGAGATCGGCTTTGAGATCGGCAAATGAGAACATTTGACTGGTCAATCCAATCAACTTTGTTTACTTCTCCCTCTTTTCCTCCTCTTCTTTCCTTTCTCCATTCATTTCCACTTTTTCTCCTCTCGCGAGACGGTCGACTGCCGAATTAACGAAATGTTGGAGGTCCTCGTCCTGGTGCCGCTCCTCGGTCAGTTTGAGGATCCTGGGACCTGACCCTCCCCCTCGATCTAAGCTGCATCCTTGGAGAGGTGGACCGACCCTTCCTCTTTCTCTGCGATCCAATTACTAATACGATTGATTCCAGTGGTCCCACTACTGCTCGCGTGCAACAAGTCCAACCCCAAGCCGCAGCAGCAGCAACCACAAGTGGTGAGTTTTAGACGATGGAAGCGGATCCTTGATCTTTGATCTTTGATCTCTGAGTGTTTCAGACTCCGTCCAAGTCGGCCCTTCCTTCTCCTTCGCCAAATCAAGCGACGCCCGTCAAACCAACAACTCAATCGAGCAGTTTGCCACGTGCAAAGACGGTGGAACAGAAGGATTCGAAGGAGGCTAAGGCTCCTGAGCAGAAGTGAGTTCAGAGTACGGTAGCCACAGTAACTCCGCCATCGATGTCGACCAGAGACATCTATCACAATCGACTACCGTAGCCTCGCTGAAGAATTACCGTATCTCGTGGAGTCAATTACCGTATCATCAATTACCAATTACCATATCAGCCGTATTAGCCCGGATGGGCTACATCTCCGTCCGTTGATGCACTGTAACCAACTGGGACGTGTATACTACCGTAATCGCTACATCAAAATACCGTATCCCCATTGTTCATCTGTGATCTTCATCCTGCGATCTACCGTATCATACCGTATCCGCGTACTGTATCCGCGTCGAAGAGCTGTAACCACGGGAGATTACGGTCATTTCTCCCTACTGTAACCATCTATCAGTACATCATCTATAATGGACTGCCGTAGTCAGTACGGTATCCAATCGTGCCTTCTCAATAAAATCTGATTACAGTAACCTCTCGCTAAGGGTACAGTATCTTCAATTAAATGATTTGCAGAGCAGAAGAACCCGAGCACGTCAAGATTCAAAAGTGGAATGCAGCGATTGATGCTGGTTTGGAACGGCCCCAGAAGGACGATGAAAGTGTCGATGTGAGTGGATTACTGTAGTATGGATTACTGTAAGATCGATCGATAATGATCCCATATTACAGGACATCAAGAGCAATTGGGATGGGAAGCTTGAAGTGAAGGGAGGAGCATTGCCTGGACAGAGTGAGTTTAAATCATACTCTATTTTGAAATAATAAAAATATTTTAAGGCGCGCGGGACGGTGAGAGAACGAAGAAAAGGGATGGGAAGTCTGAAGTGAAGTCTCCCACCAAGACTGATGTTGATAAGACTAAGACCGACGTGTGATTAGAAGTGTCTTAGAGCAAACTGGACACATCAGAGAATAACCGATAAAGTTATACAGATATTGTGTGCAGAAATACGTCCGAATAGTATTGACAGTAAATAGCATTATTTGACAGTATAGAAGTATACGGTAGTGATAAAGAGAAAGGGGCAAAGGTACGGTAGATTCTTAGATAATGTAGTGATGGGTAGTTAAGGAAGGGAGATCGCCGTAGTCTCACGCGGATACATCTCTTCGACGGTAACCCGAGCCGGTGTGTTACTGTAGACCGCAAAATGGATATGGCAGACGGGGATACGGTAATTTGGTGTAGGTGGTAGATTACTGTAGTATGCATGGTAGGGTTGGCAATTTGATTCCCAGTGCGAATCTCAGATCCCTTTCATTCCGAGCGACGGGAATCGGTCGGATCTGAGATCCGAATGACTCTGAGCCGTTCTTGTTCGGATCTAGAGTTTGAAATTCGGGTAAATAATTGAATTAGCTCTCTTCATTTCGCACACTCTATACGCCGGTCTATAGGTGAGAGAGTGTGCAAAATGAGGAGAGCTAATCCAATTATTTACCCGAATTTCAAACTCTATTCGGATCCAAAGGGATCCCACTTTGTTATCGCAAATATCTCCCTTCAACGATGGTCTTGAGAAGCCATAAAGGTACAGATCGACTTGAAATTTAATGGGGAACATTTTATTTTTTAATAATGAAAAATCCCAATTTTTCAGTTGAAAATGCAAATGTTCCCCATCCGATTCTGAGGAGATGTGTACCTTTTGGAATTCTTAATTCCTTCAATAAATGGAGATATAGGCTCAAATAATTGGGATCCACGCGGATCTTTCAAATCTTATTTGGTATCCCTTTGAATCCCAGTTTTATTGGTCATTGTGCGAGTGGGAATCATTCCACTCTCAACCGCGCGTTGATGAGCTGTGAGGTCGGAATCAAACTGCCAACCCTAATGCACGGTGATTTTCCAAGTCGGTTTTCACAGTCGGAGGGAATTCTGTCTTCGTTTTTCTGTTCAAATTAGATGAAATATTAGGACCTGACCTGGCACTGCAAAATAAGTAATTTTTATTTTAAAGAAAATTCTTTTCTGATTAGAATGCAAAAAAAACGCATATTTTTGCGATTTTTAGAACGAGTTATGATTTTTTAAAGGTACTCGCGTACCGGACATTACTGTGTTTAGAGCGGTAAACACCGTAGCGTACATCAACACAAATTCTGAACTTTTAAAAATCATAACTCCTTTCAAAAAAAATCGTAAAAATATGCGATTTTTTGCATTCTAATCAGAAAATAATTTTCTTTAAAATAAAAATAACTTGTTTTGCAGTGCCAGGTCCCTTTAACATTGATTTTCAAGACTCCTCCCACTTAAGTTAAATGGATAACGGTATATCGATCGATACCGTACACCGTTGTGCGCGTCTCACAAGGGAACTGTCATGCTGGAACCAGAGTCGGGCGATGGTCGATTCTCCTGAGGGCACGCATCCAGAATGCGGCCGCGAGCGTAAGATGGGGTTGGTGCACCGAAGCAGTGAAAGGATTACGGTAGCGCTACGGTAACTGGTTCTTATGGTCACTTTAACCAAAGTAAACAAGTGCCTCAACCGAGCACAAACTCACTATGAAACAGCATCGCATAGGAGAATAGTTTGCAATTTCCAATTCGAAGAAAGTCGGCTGAAAACCCGGGATTTATGATATATCAGTGTCGAATACGGCAACTACAGTAACCCATCCCGTACTATTGATACCGTACTCTGCCATTGTAGTCGCCGTGGAAGTGGACTGCGCGAGGAAAGATCTCCACGTTATACGGAAGAGGGGGAGCGGTAGCCATACTATATTGCATTCGGTAGCGGTTGGTGAGGTAGTATGAACATAGTCGTTACCTGACAACTACTGAACCTCGACCGACTTGTCGGGAAGACAGGTGCTAATGAGAATGAGAGACAACGACAATGGAAATGATATGGAAATGAGAATACATGGAGAATTGATCCCAAAACGATCTACAATCAAGAGCCACGTCCACCTACAGTACCCCTCTGACATGGGAGTGACCTGAACTCACATTTCCCGATCTTTTTGATTTTACCATGGCAGTATACATGTCTAAAGACTATCTCAAAACCATTGTCAAAAGCTGCGGAATCCGTCTGGGAAGCGAGTTAGCAGATTTCACGCCCCATAAGATCGAAAGAACGCACTGTTTCCAACTGCAGCGGTGGCCGAGTGGTCTACGGCGGCAGGGGTAGGAGGGGAAGTGAGGTCGTGGGTTCGGTTCCGCTAACCAGAATTTTTCTTTTGCTCATTTTTCGAATCGTACCAACAACGTGAGACATGTTTATGTTATCAACAGCGATGAAATTCGATCACGTAACACTTGAAACACCATGTGAAATTGCACATAGGACATTTGATGAATGACATCATCATGCAACCTAGAGAACAGCACTTGGTTGAATGGACAGACTTGGGGAAACAGAGCTGTACGGGGGTCTTGAAACGAACGGTTGGTGCGGAATCAAGGTAACCGGCCGCATGCCAGGCATACTGAATCATAGGCTTAAAGATGGGGGCACGCATGACAGTGAACGAAAGTGAAATGACTTTTAGAATGGGATCACGTTGGAAAATTATGAATGTGGGGAAATTGCGGAACCCGTAACCCTGAATTCGACGCACTAATGCCTTAAAAGGCCGGAAAAAGAAGACGTCAAGGGGCTGGCAAATGCCAGTGGCTCCGGCCGGAATTTGACGGGTGTGAAGAGTCTTGCCAGAGGGAAGAGAAGAGTCGATGGCTGCTTGATCTCGGAAGGACGTCCACGAATCGAGCAGAATGAGAAGATCGTTGGAGGTCGTCGATGGAGTGAAGATACACTGGAATACGATTCCAATCAATTCGTGAGTTGGGGTAGGGTACGGTAGGTAATAGAGGGGTAGAGTACGGTAGGTAATAGAGGGGTAGGGTACGGTAGGTAATAGAGGGGTGGGGTACGGTAGGTGATAGAGGGGTGGGGTACGGTAGGTCAAGGAATGCGGTAGAAATGCTCACCTTGTTCACCCACTCTCGCATGTGATTCTTGGTCATTATGTGACTGGTTCCTGCAGTCACAACCAAGTTCGGAGCGTCAAAGATCTTCTTCTTCTTGGGGAAAGAGCCACCCGGCTCTTGGAGAACAACGAAGAGATAGTCGCCCATTGATCCATCGGCGAAGATGAGGGGCATTACGGTAAAGCTGTGAGTGAGTGATGACTTCGATTGGACACAGCGGACTACTGTCTTCTCTCCAATTGGTGCGAGACTTCTGCAAATTACAAAATAATCATAGAAAACAACCAGTTAACGCAGGAAATTCAAAGATCAAAGATCACTCTAGTACCTCATAGAGTGCAGCTCCTTCAGAAATCCACTCTGATCGCTGTTGCAAATCTGATTGAGTGGTCGAGTCTTCATCTCTTCCTTGATAGAAGCGACAAAATCAGCGGCTGCAGTCTTGATGGCCTTGTCGTCATCGTGATTCACTTTCGACATGAATTTAGTTGTCCGACGAGATCCAATTCGACGCTTCCTCTTGAATCGCGTGACCCACGATTGTGACGCCTCGAACTTGTCCAGGTATTTCATCTCCAAATTGACATCGATGGCCATAACTTGGAGATCGATGTCGTGAAGAGAGTAACCTTGAATAGAGAAGTGTGCCTCAATTAGTAGTTCTATTGACTCTCTCCCCTATTGTCATATCGTTCCTGGTCTCTAGAAATGGAGTCAGAGAAGAAAAAAATTTAAAACCAGATACCATCTCTAACTCTTTCTCTCTTGACCCCTTTCTGGAGGTACGAATAAACGTAAAATGATGCATAATTGGATAGCCCATAGGATGGAAATAGATCAAAAGTGACACACCTTCTTCCATCGCTTTCATAGCTTGCATGTACACATCGTCAGAAAGATTCTGGAGTGCAATGATTCGATTGGTGCGTCGGGATGAGTTCTCATCGGCTTCCTTTGCAAACGCCTCCATCTTACGGAGATCGTTGGAGTTGGCCAGAAATCGATGCTTGGTCTTCATGCTTTCGAGTGTCCGATGAGCCTTGCTGGTTGTTGACCGGAAGTAATTCGATGCGAGTATTATCTGCAAAGTATACTGTTGAACAAAAAAAGGTGAGAAAGTAGTCAGAAAACTTCAAAAATCTCGAATTTACTCACCGCTTCGAGAGACGCGTATCCGTTTGAGAACGCGAATCGTTTCCTATCTGGTGGGGGAACATCATTCACAAGATCCAAATCGTCCTCGGTCCAAGTTGGGTCCACATCTTCTTCGTCATTGGGGTCAAATGGCACGAGTTCATCATCCTCTCCGTACACCAGAGAATCCAAACCAGCTTCATTGAGAAGATGGGCGAAAGTTCCGGCAAGCTTCCGTTCTTCTCGGGTAGCTGAAGAGACATCCGAATCGATTCCGAGCTTGGCAGCGAGAAGACCGACGACGCGAGCAGGTGAAAACATGAAGAGAATAGTCTCCTTGTTTCATTTTCCGCCTTTTGTACTCTCATTCCAGTCGATCAATACGGGTAGATCAAGTAGCAGATCTCGAATGGTCACGTACGATAGTACGACAATGAGCAAAGAACGAACAGTAGCACATCAAACTACATTTGCTCTCCAGAAAACATTCAAGGATCACTGAAAAATGAGCAAAAGAAAAATTCTGGTGAGCGGAACCGAACCCACGACCTCACTTCCCCCTCCTACCCCTGCCGCCGTAGACCACTCGGCCACCGCTGCAGTTGGAAACAGTGCGTTCTTTCGATCTTATGGGGCGTGAAATCTGCTAACTCGCTTCCCAGACGGATTCCGCAGCTTTTGACAATGGTTTTGAGATAGTCTTTAGACATGTATACTGCCATGGTAAAATCAAAAAGATCGGGAAATGTGAGTTCAGGTCACTCCCATGTGAGATTATCGATTGCAACAGAACACGATATTTTATGCTCGACCAAGCATCTTATCACAGACGATGGGACTCGAGGGGTCCTACTTGGCAGGGGCGGGGGCTGCCGCAGGGGGCGCGGGAGGGGCGGGCGCGGGCGCTGCGTTGGACACTGGCGCCATCGCGGAGGGCATGATAGAGGGCGCGGCCATCAGACTTGGGCGCCTGCGGTTCATCGGCGCCGGCGGGAGAAGCAGTCGGCTGCGCCTTGGTGAAGAGGACGGGCAGCTTCTTGATGCCTGAATACGGTAGGTTGGGATACGGTGGAATACTATAGCTTGGAATACGGTATGATACTGTAGGCTAAGATACGCTAAGATACTGTAAATCGGGATACGGTAGGGTACATTACTAACCATCGGGTTTGGCCGTCTTGTCCGCGAAGACGTCAGAGGGAAGGGCGGCCACGTCGGAGCGACGAATCCAGTGGGAGGCTGCACGCGAAACACGTTGGCAAAGGTGCAGCGAATCTGGAATGAATAGGGTACTGTAGGGTTACGGTAGGTGGACGGTGTGCGGTACACAGATGGTACAGGGGAAACCAACCTTGAAGCAGCATCGCCTCGCTGCTTTGTTGGTGATTTTGATGTCGACGTATGTAGACTGCAATGAGGGTACTGTACAGTCGAGTATGGTGGCTACCGTAATCCAGATCGATTGATACCGTACTTTTCCGCTATTTCCGCACGCGAAGCTGATGGTTTCAGGCGTGATCTCGACGTCCTTTGGAGGCGGTGGAAGGGATGCGGCTGCCATACTGAAGAACAAATGGATTACGGTATTCGATACAGGGATACGGTAAGTATCGGGTCACGGGATTATGTTAGGCCATGGATTCAAGGGTACGGAATTAGGGAATTATGTACTCTGCAGGCTTGGACGCCTTAATAGTCGTGTACGATTGCGTTACTGTATTCACCAGATGAGGCATGAGACGGCGGAGATCTGGAGGGTACTGTATCCATACAGTGAACACATTCGGTAGGATTACGGTTGGGTCCTAAGGAATACGGTAGGATCCTAAAGGGAGCTAGGGGTATCGGTGCTTCAGGTAGGGTAGATTACGATTGGATCCTAAAGGGAGCTAGGGGTATCCGATTCTTCAGGTAGAGGAGCATACGATAGGATCCTAAAGGGATCTAGGGTTATCCGATGCTTCAGGTAGAGGAGATTACGGTAGGCTCTTAAAGGGAGCTAGGGGTATTCGGAGCTTCAGGAATCGGGGGGAGGAGTCGGTGCTCCTCACCTGAGCTTTTGAAGTTAGTCTCGAGTTCGGACGTCGTTCCCTCGGCAGGAGACGACCGTCTTGAAGAGAGGCGACGGGTAGAAATGGATGGAGAAGTGGAGGAGGAGAGAGGAGAAGAGAAAATAGAGAATGCAAAGTTTTGATCAGCAGTGCTAATGAGGAAAAATAGCATTTCTTGCACAATGAAGATTTTGCAAAATATTTACCATTTTGCATTATTCAAACGCACTTTGTTGTTTTCGCATTTCGATAGTGAGAGAACTTTTTTTAAAAATAAACAAACCCTTTTACCCAGCAATCTACTATCTACTTCATGAGCGTCAAGCGGAGTTCATCAGTACATCCACTGTGTTTAGTGGCCGGTCACTGTTGGAGCGTCAACGAAAGGCTCCAACAGTACTCTGCTTCTATCGAACGATTTCGACCAGTAATGCAGATCGTCCGTTGAAGTGAAAAGATAATAAGAAACGCACGTTTGCACTCCGTATCACAGCATCTCGCGAGAGATATCTCTGGGTGTGCAAGTGAGATAAATGTCGAGACACATCAAGAGGAATGCCTTGTTGTAGTCGGCCCTAGCTCCGGAATTCTGAGAAAGGGTATTGCACCAAGCTGTATCGCACAAATTGGAAAGAATGGCGATAATAATTGTGCTTTACGACAGGAAAAAGGACACGAGTTCTAAAATTAACGGTAAAAGCCGTTGGAATCGCCATGACAATATACCGTAAGGCCACTCACACCCAGTGTATTACAAATGTGTAGGAACAATAAAAAAATAAAGAAATTAATTAAATTCGGCGAAATCCGCGGATTTTGAAAGGGATCGGACTCGATTGAGCCCGATCACACTATGAAACAGGACTGAAGTGCGAAATGATGTGCAGGGGCGGGCGCGTCGCGGTTCTGGTCAACGGGGTCACTCTTCTGACCACATGTCCTTTGAACTGTTTGAACAACTTTCACTTAAGTGCACTTCTGTTTCAGCTTGTTTCATCTCACATTGCGGTTTTATCCATATTTTTTTCTGTTGATTTATATGAAGCTCTTTCCCACGGCTATGGCATGTCAAATTGATCATCTTCAGCTAACCTACTTTTCGCCTGTATTTCTGAATTTGTTTTCAAATATTTTTCCTTCTCTTTTTGTCTAGCATTACATTTTGATATCAGCTGCTTAAATCTTTGCTCTGATATGGAGTGATCACGCTCTCCCCTCTTCCCTCAAAGCGCGTTCTCCATCACTGATAAGCATCTTCACCCTATTCCCCTCTTCGTTTCTTTACTATCATGCTGACTGAAATGAGAACCACTTTTAGCTATTTTTCCTCTCTTTCCACTCCAGTTTGCTAGCATTTCGACTGAGCTTCTTGAAAAGTGCTCGAATTTCGTCTCCTTTTCACCAAATCCATCCGTCTCCCATTCCAAAGCGCTTTTCCAAACTGTCGCAGCTCTTTTCAGTCGGTCGCTCGAGCGCTATTCGATTCGTTATTTCTTTATTTTGATGTTGTGTATATAATAATATTGCTAGTGACGTCATTTTGCAGGTCTTCCGGCGCGGCTTACACTGCTGTGCAAGTGTTGCGACTAGAGAGCCGGTGAGTCTCTTTTCACAACTCTCTCTCTCTCTTCTCTGATCACTGCTTCATACACCCCAGAGTCTCCTCTCATTTATCACAAGCTGCTGTTTCTACCCGTTTCTACACCAACATTGCCGCTCTCTCCTTCGATCGAAAGTAGATATGCTAGCCGGCCACCGCCGCTCGCCTAGGCACATAATTCACTTCAACCCGACTGGAATTGATGCGCGCTCTATTCAATCGTTCGGATATTATCCCTATCTCCCCTCCCCCGCTCTACCCATTATTCCATAGGACCGGAGCTATCGATTGCGTGTTGACTCCATTTCTTGATTGCGCTATGTTGATATTTTGCTAAAACCAAACTATTGCGCTGAATCGTAGAGCTTTTCTGACTAGTCGTCTTATCTACTTCGCGATTCCGCTCATTACGGAATCATTCCTTCGCCAGTCTTTTTTTCTCGCTCTCCTTCTTTCTGTTTCTCGCATGCTAGTTTGAGCTCAATCGAACATAATGAGCAAAAGCGTGCCCGATGAGCTCATATGAGTGATATGAGATCAACCTTATCAAGGGAGCGCCTATTTCCGGTGCTAAGTGTGCATTGATAATATTATAGTATTATTATCAGCAGCACTTTCCACCTTCCGGATGGCAGCAGAGATCAAATTCGTATCTTTTTTACTGAAAACCATGTTGAGGGTTACTTTTTGTCAATTATTAGACCTAAACTGCATGGCAGAATACTTTTCCGCTCTCGAAAATGTAAGATTGGGGAGTTTGGACGGTTAGTTAATGCTGACTTTTAATCTGTGTTTCCCTCAGATGTGGGCACCATCACTCGCGGGTACTCTGCATTTTCGGGAACCCTGGTTGTCTTTGTCACCTAGTCATGACATCGTAATTTTCATGTTGCTTCAAATACTACACATTACTTTAATTCAATCAAGTTTATTTGGCATGATAAATGATTGATTGGTTGTGTGACAGTACGCAAAAATAACTATAATTTGCTTCCCACGTCTGATCCCCCTTTCCTTCCGGATTGCAGTAGCTTTCGACTGCTCTCACAAACACGTGTGTAGTACACTCGTTGGTCGCACACAGCAGGGGGGTCACTTGTCCACTTTACTCCACACGGCGCAACCGCTCGTTTTCATCTCTCTAGCTTCGCACCGCGAGGCAGATTTATGGGACGAAATTAGGAGGGAGAGTAATCCCCCTTGTCTCCGTGACGAAACCTCAATACACCAGGTACCAGTCTTTAATTGTGCCGGGAATTGACCTGATTATCGATCTGTCCCCATTTTTCGGGGAGATAAGCGTGAAAGGCCAGGCGTGAATTTCGTCTTGTGTGCTGCCCATCTCGCTCTCATTCTCCACTCGTCGTGTCTGGTTTCTCTCCATCCGCCATTGTCTCTCGCCGGCCACATCTAGTGACCATCTGGTGGATGAGTGGAGGGAGAGGGGCAGCGGGCAGAGAGACGGAGAGAGAGAGAGACGGATGGAGGAAGATGTTACGCCATCTCCTACTGCTGCCGAGCCTGGCAGAAACACACTGCAATTGGATACACTCTGCGCGAGCAGGAGATTTGATTGGCGTACGTGCGAGATTAATGACTTGCGCCTCGTGGACGTATTGTTTTCGTGAGAGCTTGGCGATTTCGTGTTTCAGTCTGTTTTTATTGTTGCTTTATTCGGGATCCGAGTGTCTTTGCACATGATTCCATGAATACATTTTCGTTGGCCCGAAATTCTGGTAGGAGATTTTTCTAACAATAAGCAATAAAAAAAAACTTGAAACCGAAATGTGCTGGAGACCTTAATTAGAACGCATTATCCTCTCTCTGGCCAGTTTCTATGAACTTGTGGTATAAATCTGACCAGCTTTTGTTGATGTTGCTAACATTTCTGATTAGTTTGGCTCTGAAACTGTGCAAAAATAACGCTATTTTTGGCCACATGGAAATGTATGAATCGATAGTGGAAAATAGGCTGGAGATTTCTTTGTTGTGAGTCGGTGGCTATTTTTGGATTGACAGGCCGAGAGTTTAGTGTGAATTTGTGATGAGAGGCGCCTAGGAGATGAAAAGAAGCGACTTTTACCCCCCCCCCCCCCTCGTCTCTTCATAAGCTGTTGTCTCTCGCCGTTGTCTGACAGTCTGTGCACTCTCGTGTTCGCACACACACACACACTCTCTCTCTCTATCTCTCTCTATCATGATTGCACTCTGACCCGATCGTGTCTCGAGATCAAGCACAGTCAGCCTGCTCTCTCTCTCTCTCTCTCTCTCTCTCTCTCTCTCTCCTTGGATGAGGTGTTTGTCGATGAACACAATCGAGGAGATGGAGGGAGAGAGAGAGAGAGAGAGAGAGAGAGAGAGAGAGAGAGCCACAAGCATTCTTTGGAAGAGAAGTTGGCCAGTATGCACAGTCCATTAGACGGCACTTCCGTTTGCACTGGGGAGAGAAGAAGTCAATCAATCGACGGGTAGAGTGATCGCCTGCAATTTGCGCATTTTCAATTTGCCAAATCACGCAATAATGTTTTCAAATATAATAATGGTATTTATCATTAATGTAAGGTTAGGAAATCGACTAATTCAACCGGCGCTGCTTTGTGCGTTTTTATTGCAAATTTCTTTCGCCCCCGAATTTCATGTTGCACGATTTCCATATGTACCATAATTTTTTGATCAAACAGCGCTGGAAAAGTACGTTCGATTAAAAAAACACAATTGTAGTGTAGAATTCCGCGCACATCATAGTTTTGCAAGTGTTTTGCTGCATGGGCGTACAATAGCTTATCGATAAAAATACATCTCCCCTGATAAGTTATCGAAAGTTAGTCACCTCCCTCACGAGTATAAAGGCATCAAGTGATAGATGGCGTTGAAAAAATATTTGCGATGGTGTGACAGAGAGTGAGAAAGAGAAGACTGTTTGAGGATGGTTGAGGATGATCGAGTCGAATGATTGTGAATGTGAGGAACGCCTGGGGACAGTTTATTTTATGACTATTGAGGTTTGGTTTGGTGTTAGCACACCGTATCATATCAGAAAACTGCTTGCCGAGACGCATCAAACCCTCCAAATCGTTCAGTTAGAAGCGAGGGATTGGGATAGGGGGGGAAGGGGATTTACAGTGTCTCTGAATGACTCGTTGTGACCCGGTAATCCACTCACTGTCCCCTCCCCTCCCTTCCTCGCTCCTATTGGATCTCCCTTTACCCGACCTTCTACTATTACTTCTTTGACTTTTTATACCGACTTCCCGCCGAGTGTCCATCTACTGAGAGAGAGAGACCTTGGATGGATGTATCTATCCATTGATTTTCAAATTCTTAGCTACATGAAAATCAGGGTTACTGTAGGTTACTGATTTTTGATTTGAAATAGCTTGTCTAATGAAGATCGTATTTTTAAATAGTAAGTCGCATCAGGATCGGTTTTCAAATCAAATCATTTATTCAATCGTCAGGTCAAGTGCCTGTTGAATACTACAGTAGGTTATAATACTGTCGGGGCTACTGTAGGGATATTGATTTTTGTGTTTTTTCCTCCGCGTTTTCTCTGAGAATGTGGCTGAATGACCCCGTTATCAACGTGTTCGATCGCTATGTATTCTCTTCCTCCCTCATCTCCTTTACTCTATCCTCGATTGGTGCCCCTTTACATTCATGGGCTGGGGGTGTAGCCAGCAACAATACCCTTTTCCCCGATACCCCACCGCATTTCGGTTCAAGTTCTTTCGATTTTGGATCAGCTGAAATTAATCTCGTTTTGTCCCTGCCTCTCTCGTGTATTACCTGCCAGCAACAAACTTTGCCCATCTAAGCCCTTTTACCTCTTCTCTCCCTCTCCCCCTTCTCACCTCCATTATTCATTCAGCAGCAGCCCTTTTCCATCGAGCGCCTGTCCTTCTAACTTTTTTGCGTGCTCTCTCTCTCTCTCTCTCGTTCCACAGAGCGCTCACCCCTCTGTGGGTGGAATGGTTTAGTCATCAGACAGGAATGGAGAGAGGAGGAGGAGGAGAGAGTAGAGGTTGATATCGCGCTTTTTTCTGCCTTCGCTTTCTCATCTATACCCGTGCAACGTTTAGTTCGAATCTACGAAGCAAGCGATTAGAGAGTAGGCGAATTCGTGATTCACTTGCAGCTCTCCGCAAATGTTTTCGCGACCAAGCAGTTTCATGTTGCGTACCTTATTTATATTCCTTTATAATAGGAGGGAGAGATAAGGGGATAGAAGCGAATATGATTTTTGGTTAATGCATCAAATATTACCAGTGTCAATTAAATATTTTTGGCTCGAAAATTTGTGTTTCCTACAGTTGCTTTCATTCAATACTCTGTCCACTCCACTGATCAGTCCTTGCCCTGATCTCCTCCTGCCTGACTGCTCCCATTCACAGTACACGGATCTGTACATACTCTATTTATTGACACGAGCGGAAGCTGGTTTTCACTATAGGTTAACACTCGAAAAGTCTAAAGTGAAAAAAAGAATGCGTTTCGAACCCATCTCGAAACAGTTCTCTGTTTTTGTAGTTCATCTTCCCTTTTTTCTTCGAACAAAGGCTATTTCGAGAGGTTAACACTAGTTTGCACCCTGGAATTTATTGATTACCTAGTCATGACGCAATTTATAATTTTCCATTCTGAATCTGGCAGTTTGCCAGTTTCAAGTATGCATGAAGTGTGGCGCCTGCGCGTACGCGCAATAGTTGGAAGGGAGGGAGGGAGAGATAAGGGGATAGAAGCGGAGTTCTCCGGTCTCTCTCTCTCTCTCTCTCTCTCTCTCTCTCTCTCTTTCTCTCTCTCTCTCTTTCTCTCTCTTTCTCTCTCTCTCTCTCTCTCTCTCTGTCTTTCTCTCTCTCTTACTCTCTCTTTTGCTCAGTTATCGGAAGATTTCTCTGTGGCTACATCCACACATGCACATGCACGTCCCCTAAGGGCTAGATGGTTGGGCGGGGGGAGGGACCCCCACCAAGGGAAGAGAGGAGAGAGAGAGACAAGGGAGCAGGCGCGCGTGAGGCATGCTTGGTCCAGCGGCAGCATCTTCGATTCCCCCCTCTTTCCATGCCTCGAGGAGTGGACATTGAGGGGAGGAGAGAGACAAGGGGCGGGCGAGAGATGGCTACTCGCGGGGAGAGAGTCTCTCTCTCTCCCTCTCTCTCTCTCTCTCTCTCTCTCCTCCCCTCTTCTCTCCACTAGAGAGACCCCCGCTCTCGCGCCGCCGCCGCCGCGGGCGAACATTAGTCCCATGCGGGGACACGAGTGCCCCACACTCTCCCTCCTACACAACCCCAGACTGACCAGGGTGGGTCTGCCATGGGAAAGAAGGGGGTTTTTGTATGATTGATTGTGAATTTAGAGCGAATTATATTGATTTATTGAGTTTCAGCGAATGTCCTGTAGCATCCGTGTGTGATAGCCGCGATTATCTTCTGTCTTTGCTAATCTGCGTGAATCAATTCTTCGCCACAAATAGTGTCCATTTCCGTGCTGCGATCTTATCTGCAGTGATTTTCATGGTCTCTGATTAAGGGAACCCCCTCGCAAAGCTAGACGAAGTGATTTACAGTGTACCGAACGAAGTGAATCGCCAACTGTTTATATTTCACTTGTTGCCCTATACTTTGCAATTTTTTAATAATTGTGAATATTATGGCTTTGCGAAGGGGTAAATCGATAACCATGGTGTTTATATGTGATTTTAAATTGTTTGTACGAAGTTACGTCGTGTTACTGCAGAGAAATTGCATTCCCGAAATCCATCCTAAAAATATTCCATTTCGGGTGTTTCTAGGGAATGAGATATCTCACGTTTGGAAAAAGATTTTCGATCAATTTTTTTCAGTCGATAGGTTTTCCCGAGTAGTACAAGAAAACCCCTTCGCACAGGTGGGAGTATGATTGCGTTCAGAAGATATGGGTAGTCTAAAATTAAGAAAAGTGTGAATCCTGCCAAAGTAGACGTTAATTTCTCAAAACTTATCCCAACTGGGACTCTTACACATTTCAGGAGTTGTCGTACGACATGTCTAGTTACATGGGAGAGTGATTGCGAGGGGCTAAAGGGGGTCGCATAATGGTGAAATTCTTGATTGAAAATCAACGTAAACGTGTTTCTCAAAATTGGTGATTATTGAAAATATTTTTTTGAATTGTAATTTTGTGTTTATCATTTTTTGTTGTGATAATATTTAAAAAAATAAAATTTGAATTTCCCGCGCTGGCGACCTCCCCCCTCCCTTCCCCCGGTCATCAGACCCCCTCGCGCGGCTCCCAGAATTCGGGGCCCATCACTGCTTATCTGTTTTACACAGTTCAGCATAGGGTGAATATAACATTTTTTTGTTGATTTATTGAGCACCAGCGAGAGTCGTGCTGCATCCATCCGTAGTCGCAATGAGCTTAGTTGTTTGATGACGACGAGAATGGCCCTCTCATTTACACCCACAAATGTTATTTTCTGCGCGACAAACACATTTTGGTGATGTATATTATTTATGCTGCTTTACTGCGAGATCGATTAAAATTGCATATTATTAGGTTTTTGTGAGCTCTGCGTATCAATAGCAATTGTGATTGATTGAGTAGTTTAAGTATGAGTGTGCCCTCGCAAGTTTCCAGCAACGGGCGAACATGAAGGCTTTTGTTGATTTATTGAATACCAGCGAGAGTCGTGCTGCAAACGTGTGTGATAGTAGTGATAAACTTGAGAGTTTGCTAGAAAAGTGATAGTTCATGCAATATCAAAGTATGCAACCATAGGTCAAATGGGGTTTTCGCAAGTTCACAATTAGCATAGGGCGGGGGATGTAGACAAAGGCCTTCATGTGTCTGACCTGCACTCTCTCACTACGTTAATCCGGTTTATATGCAAAGTGCAGAAGTGCCTATCTTCGCACGCGAAGACCTATTTGACCCATGATGCCAACTCCTACTCTCTCCTCCCTTCACACATTTCCAGCAAAGGGCGAATATGAATTCTGTATGAGTCGACGTGCACTTTCTTTGTTTCTGTGTGCCGATTCTTGTCGATTTCTCTGCCGCTCTCTCCGATTTGCCCACTCTCTCGCCCGCTTTCACAGGTCCAGTGGAAAGGGCGCCCGTTCTATCTCTCTCTCTCTCTCTCTCTCCCTCCACCCACATCCATTCCATTCCCAGACCATCAACGGTGCAAAAGAAATGAGTGGTGGGGGATTTGAAGGAGGGTGGGGAGGCTCCGTTTTGACCATTGCCGCAGCTGCCTCTCACTGTCTGCGCTCTCTTGATTCAGTGCGATCTCTGTGATGGCATAATGTCTAATCACCTAGTTAATGAGCCAATTCAATGTAGCGCTTAGGAACTCCGATAACCACCTCAAGGGTTGCCCTTAATTTGTCGTCTGATTTTTCATTATTTATCGATATTTTTCATTCAAATTTATCGAATTCACCTGCCCCACAGTATCTCCGATACGTTCTTTTTGACTAATAGGGATATTTCAACATGCCTCCTCCTGCAGTCTCTTCATTCCCCCGTCTTGCCACTCTCGTACTACTCGTCTCTCTCTCTCT
This sequence comes from Pristionchus fissidentatus, assembly GCA_036245785.1. Taxonomy (NCBI): domain Eukaryota; kingdom Metazoa; phylum Nematoda; class Chromadorea; order Rhabditida; family Neodiplogasteridae; genus Pristionchus; species Pristionchus fissidentatus. The sequence continues at coordinate 7,740,293 of BTSY01000001.1, forward strand.
CTCTCTCTCTCTCTCCTGTGTGTCCATCAGCACAGAGACAGGCTGTTTTGCTCTCGCTCACTCACAAAACGCGGCGGCGGTGCGTAAATCCACTCTTGTTGTGTGGAGAGTGAGGGTAGAGTGACCAGTCGAGAAACGGCAGCAGAGAGAGAGGGGAGAGGAAGAAAGAGAAGTGTTTCCAACAATATTTGTTTGTTTTTTTTGAGGAAACTTCGCAAAATTTGTTGGAGTATTGCAGTATAGTGCATTCACATAGCTTTAGTTGTTGTTTGTGTTATTTAGCAACTCTACACCCAACTGTATGATCGAAAAGTCTGGATGATTTCTGCCATAGGCGAAGCACGTAATTGACTGGCTTTATGGTAGATATATATTGTGTGCTTTCGAGTTATATGAGTTATATTAAGAATATTTGCATTCTTCGCCGAGTGCGCACGTATTGTTTGTAACATTCGCTTATTTGTGTCAGAGACGTAGCACAAAATTGACTTGTTTCGGTCATACATTTATCCCACCCTGTTTGCGCAGTGTTCCCGAGCGAGTTTAGTCCATTGATACCCCCCCCCCTGATAATTATGATTATTTTATTTGTTTTTTAAAATTTTTTTCCCTCGATTTTTGTTTATTCTGAGTTTTGCACGGTGCCCCACGTATGGTTTCCGCGCCAGTAATGTATTGATCCTGCACATGCATTCTCCTGATGGGATTATATTGCAACCGGCCCTCTCCTCTCCTTCCTCCTCCCTCACAGTAGTAAACTGACGTTTGATAAGTAGACAGGGGCTGGTTTGTGCGCGATTGGATCACTGAACCGTGCTTGTAATGGCTACTGTGGTATTTGTTTCCTAGCCGGAACCCTGCCTGATTTGAGGCTGGAAAGTTTCCAGTGGAAACAAAGTTTATATCGGGATCTGGCCTGGAAATAAATACCAGAACACGCGTATATTTTAAATCGGATTGGAGTGCCAAAGAAATATTCCGTTTATGGTTTTTTTTAAATGTGTAGGTCTACAAATCTAATGAACTTGTTAAAATATGAGGCCGTTTGCGTAAGAGTCGGACAATTCTCAACAGATCTCGGTACAGCAAAAAAGTGAAGGTCTGAGATAACAACGGTTTTCAATACACTTCGGTAAGCTGAGAACACTGGCCAAATCTCTTGGCATGCAAATTTTATTGTAGGTCACTATGAAACTCTGAAGTTCATTGGAATTGACGGTTTTTCGAGTATATCTGGATACAGAGCAGACGAAACAAAAAAGTTCAAAAAGAGAGTATACTCTAATTTGCATGAGGAATCTAATTCTTGTGTCAGAAAGGTAAAATTGACAACGACAACGAGATAAATATTTTTAACTCATATAATAAAATGTCATTTACATGAATTCACCCTCTCATTTCTGACTTTCAGACGCCGCGCAGACACAGTGCGGGATGTAAATGACCTTTCTCTCCGATAAATGAGTGTTTTGACAGTCGATTGGCGTCGGTTGAAAAATCATAACTCAAAAAGGCAGCATTCATTTTCTACCAAATTTTTTTTGTAGGACAATGAATGCATGCTCCAGATCCTGACCCTCGAGTGGTTGCTCACTTTTTGTTAGTATATGAGTTAAAATTATTTATCTCGTTGTCGTGGTCAATTTTACCTTTCTGACACAAGAATTAGATTTCTCATGCAAATTAGAGTATACTCTCTTTTTGAACTTTTTTGTTTCGTCTGCTCTGTATCCAGATATATTCGGAAAACCGTCAATTCCAGTGAACTTCAGAGCACCATAGTGACCTACAATCAAATTTGCATGCCAAGAGATTTGGCCAGTGTTCTCAGCTTACCGAAGTGTATTGAAAACCGTTGTTATCTCAGACCTTCACTTTTTTTGCTGTACCGAGATCTGTTGAGAATTGTCCGACTCTTACGCAAACGGGCTCATATATATATTTTGTGTGAATATGCAATTTTTTTTCTGTTTGCTCTAGGGAGCGATTGTAGAAAAGTTTTGATAGCGATTGGCGTAGAGTTTTGAGAGATGGAGAGGAAGAGTGAAAGAATGCAGAGGGGAGATGAAAAAAGACAGATGACAGGGGGCATTCATTCTGCTATTCTCTCTCTCTCTCTCTCTCTCTCTCTTCTTATCTCTCCGACCCTCACTAGTTGACTCGTGGGGGGAGAGGGAGGCTAACCCGCGAGGGCCCCGGATCGCTTTACTCCGCCGTCGCTTTAACCCCTGATGACGCTGTTTTTTGCAATATGTTTCACGCTTGAAACATGAATTTGACGTGTTGAGTAGAGCTGCACTTTTGCGGTCGATTAGTCCGCGTGTGGAAATGTTGCCTCTCGAATTTGTGCAGCTGCTAGCAAATTGCACTTTCGAATAAGGAAAGAGAGGAAAAGAGAGTAGAGGTAGGATAAAAGTAAGAGATAAAGAGGGCCTAAGAACCGTGGAAAGGTGTGCTTGCTGGATAGTCTGAAGAGAAAAAAGGGGCTTGCCAAAGTGCATGGGAATCTGGACTGATAGTGTATTTGGGTGGAGTTTGAAACTATTTTCCACCTGCAGTAACATAGTCCCCCTGCTGATGCCCGCTCTATTCATAGCGAGAAGGAGCACTTTGAACACCGACTTTTTTACTCCTTTTTATCTCTGCACCCTCTCCAATTCCTACACTATCTCTCACGTTCTCCCGCCTCTTTTTTTTGCGCGCTGCTAGTAATTTCTGTGTGCGCATCGCATTTGGAGGTCTCCTGTCGCTGTCTTATCTGCCCTCTTTCTCTCTCTCTCTCTCTCCTCTAAACCGTGTGTTCCTCTCAACTTGCATCTTGCTTTCACTGGTTTTACTCATGAGAAAGAGTGGGGGAGGGGAGAAGTTTGTACCGTTTGATCCTCTACTGACGTAGGCGAGGGAGGGCTTTTTTGTTGCTATTCTTGCTTTCGTTCAAGAGCATATCAAGAGAAACAGCTCTTCTGCAACTTTATGAGCTGATTGAAACACTACATTCCCTGGATTTGTTTGGCCGCAATAAATTGACTGTACGTCGAGTCTGACCTGTCAATCCAGGTAGTCTTATTGTCAGGAGAGGAGAGGGGTGAATGAACCATTTTACTCTCCTTCTCTTTGTCTCGTGCATCTTTCTTTCTCTGCACTCTCTCCGTTTCACACACAATCTCTCTTCGATAGTCTCGTCAGTTTTGCTCTCTTGCAGTCCTTTCTGTCCAGTCTGTTTGTGTGTCTGTGTATGGGGGGATGAACAAAGTGTCGCTTGCTACCTCGTCTCTCTCTCTCTCTCTCTCTCTCTCTCTCTCTCTCTCCATTCCTGTGTATTGTCCACCACCTCGGAGAGAGAGAGAGTGAGATTTTTTTTGACTTCACGAGAAAAGATGTGGTGGCTACTATTGTCATTGTCATTGTGAAGGTAATTATACTGTTGCCATCGATTTTCATTGATGTTCTCGATGCCTTGCGAAGCACCTGCAAATCGCTTGTTGGTGTTAGATTGGTGTGATTGTTTCATACAACATCGATTCATTACTGTGGAGGGCGCGCGCGCTGATCTTGTCATAGTCATGAAGCGCGCGATTCCCGGGTGCGCACTGCATAAACGGGCAAGGGTGCAGCCAGCAACATAACCATCACACTTTTAGCCGAAAATCCTCCCGGTTTCGGCTCCGAGCAGTAACAATTTTGGATCAGACTCTACAGCTTTTTGCGCAAATGCTCAGATTTTGTCACTGATCTTCCCGCTTTTGATCTACCAGCAGTAACCCTTGCCCATCTATGGTGCACTTTCCCCGCCTCATCGCCGTAGATTTGGCCAATTTCCCCCGACGCCCTCAGGCTATAGTTTTTATGAAGGATATGAAAAAAGAGAGAAGTGAGAGAGGGAGAAAGTAAGACCCTTGGATATGTGAGGGAAACGACTGGGGAATTTATGAATATAGAGGGTGGGTCAACGAGTTTTTTTCTCTCTCAACAATTAGTGTATTTCCTCCAGATTTAACAAAAAAACCTTGCCTTTAGCCTCTTATTTACCTCACTCTCACCCATTCAATCGATGTTTCGAGTGAATCTCGTTCATTGCCTCATCCTCGATCGATCTCATTCCTCCTCCTTCGTTTGGTTCTGTTCTCATTTCACCGACTGATTCATCCCCCCATCCGCCCCTATCAGTTGTTTCTTTTCTATCTTTCCTTCACGCTTTTTGTCCGCCCTCTACGTCTCATTTCTTTCCCCTGCCCTTCTCATCCCAATGTTCCGATCGTGATTTACTCACACAAACGCCTGCTGTTGCACTGTTTCTTGACCCGAAAATGTTTTAATTTAGAAAAATAACCATATTTTGGCATTTTTGTAGTATTTGGCTGCGTAGATTCTCTGGTATCTTTTTCCAGGCTGATCCCGGTATAATCTGCATTTCCAGTGTAGAATCAAACAGGGATCGCGCTAGGAAAAAAAACACTAGTTCTCCAGGCGATTGCGCGCTTCCCCGAGCCATTATTTATTTTGCTGCAGGCCGCTTTCTCAATGATCGATTCTTATCGCCCTTTAAAATTGTTGATTTAAATAATAATAATAATTGATCAATTGCAGCTCTCGCCTCTCTCGTCGCCGTCCGACCAGCACGCGGTGGCCAAATTATCGATCGATAATAATCGATAATCGACGTCGATTGACCTACCGAATGGGCCGTCGCCTGAGGAGGCGACGACAGCAAGAAGAGGATTATTGATTAATCGATCGAGCAGCAGCAGCAACCATGGCGTGAGTCGATGATCTACCCATTTATCGATTGATGAATCTTGGAGTGGTTGGATGAGTATTGCGGAAATTCGGGATGGCGAGTCATGGCGTGATGATATTATTGATTTATGAAACTGGATGTGGGAAATCGCGGTAGAGTTGTGTTGCACTAGGAGGATTCGGGTTGCGGTGTCAAGGTATAGGTGGGTGTTGGGAGTCTAATTTCGATTTTCTGTGTGTAACTTTGTAGAAATGTTATTACTCGTTCATTTATAGTAACAAAATGTTGTGTTTGTATATTGAGTGTGAAATGGCTATTAACCAGAGCGATGCATGCTATTCGGTCACTAATTTCATTCGAATTCCCTCTCTTTTTCTCTCTGCGCTCTCTCATTTTCCCGTACTCTCTGTCTCATTCGTATACTACGTCAGTGTTTCTAATGCAAGAAATGAGTGGTCGTCTGAAGTGGGGGGGGGTCTGACTGGGAGGTAGTAGAGGGCGTCTACCCCTATACTCGATCATTGCTGATGCAGTCGTGTATGTTGGCAATGCATGAGAAGCTGTAGGAGAGGGAGAGAGAGAGAGAATGAAATTGGACATTTGTGCGTAGAGGTCAGCAACCGCCCCCCACCCTCCCAGCTGAAGCTCGTTAGAGGCAGCAGAAGTGTAGTACTAAAAGGGAGGGGAATCGCCCGTTCCGTCCTAAGAGAGAGAGAGAGAGTCTCTTGATTGCGCACACACTCTCTCTCTCTCTGTCTCTGCCATAGCATGTTGCATTTCGAATGGAACATGAGCCGGAAGCAGTGCAGGGCCTTGATGTGAAACATGACTAAAGAGCATGAGCGAGGAATGGATGAGCTGGGGGAGGGAACTAGGAGAGGTACTGGGGTCGTTCAGTGAGCGTGCTGAATCATAGCCATGAGGATGATGGGTTGGATCATTTGTTTATCGGACAAGCGTGTTTCGGGTTAACCCATCATCATTGACACAGAGGTTCTGGAATCTTCTAACCCCCCATATCTTGGTTGTCTTCTCTGGCATGTTCGGTGCAGAGACGAGCTGTCAAGCGAGATCACATGGATGGTGCAAGATGAGATGAGAAAGAGAAAGAGAGTGTACGATGTCCCCTCCCTGGTCGGCTTGTCGCGACTGACTATGACGAGCAGAGATCGGACTCGAACCATGGGCGAGTTAGCAGATGGCGGAGAGGTTGGGCGGGTGAATCATGAAATGTGCGGGTTTAAAAAAAAAACTCTTTCTTGAACGCGACGTAAGCACTTTAATGATATCAGATGCTCGCTGGACTAGCAGTTGATTGTGAGCGTTGATAGCTTTACCATTTGTTTGAAACACTGAACATGTGTTTAGTCGTCGCGGATGAAAATGCTAAATTAATAATTTAATTGTTTTGCTTGACAGCAGATATTATCGGAGTCGCATTGCGGGTGTAGTTTGTTTCCACCTTATGTCGTTAGTGTGAATCACGAATCTGGCGGGTGATCCGTCGTTTCCGCCTTTTGTGCGCAAAAGTGTCTATAGCAAACGGGAGACGCACACATACACGTGTGTGGGCGAGTGGACGTGTCTCGGTTGATTGCACGCGTCTCTATAAGGAGAGGAAGAGAGAGAGAGAGAGAGAGAGAGAGAGAGAGAGAGAGAGCGCGGCCATTGAGCGCCTTCTCCTCTCTACTGTGTGGTTGTGTGTTTGCAGAGGCTTGTGGTCTCAGTCTCTTCTGTGAATGGAGGAGAGAAGGGCGACGGGTTAGAGAGCGTGGTAAGAAGAGAAGGGGGGACAGGAAACAGCTGCAAAAGAGGCAAGGAGGGGATTGGAGATCAGTGAACCCTTCCCCCCTCCCCCGAAGGGTTCCGAACCCCATTTTGTACGCCGATCTGGGAATGAGGCAAAGTGCGCATAGCGGGTGGATGATATTGCGTAATGCTGGTGACATGTTCATGATCTTGATCAGCCCGTGTCGATATTGAGAAGGGGAGAGGGATGATTGATCGAGTGATTCGAATGAGGAGTGACGGGCGTGAGGAGGATGAGGGGGAGGAGGAGGAGAGGAGATTGAGAGGGGATGTAGCCGATCAGGAAACCACATTCTGTGATTCGCATTCTACTGGTGGTGTTCACAGAGAAATGCTTTTTTATCACTCGCATCGAAATCACCGAGGCCGACCGAGAGCATTGTGCGTGAATCGGTAATACACCGGGTGCGCGAAGGTCCAGATTATTGTATGCCTCCGTCCTGTGAGCATGATGTACGCAATCAAGAAGGCCTGCGCAAGAAGTGATTAGCATATTGGGACCACCCGGTGCCCCGAAACGAACAATGACAATGGGAAGAAGGGCTGGCTGTTTGCGTGTGTGAGTTCAAGAACCGAGAAGAGGCCTATCTCTCTCTCTCTCTCTCTCTCTCTCTCTCTCTCTCTCTCCTCCCGTTCTCCATCCCTAATGAGGGGATCAGTGAAAGGGGGGCCATATTAGACGGATGGTGGCTGAGATGTGGTGTGTGTGAAAGGTGAGAAGAGAAGGGCGTGTGAGGTCACACGCCATGCCAATTTGGAGGCGCATGGACTTACCCGGGGGACTTTTTATTATTATTTTTAATCTGTAAAAGAGTATTATAGATATTAGTTCGAGAAGATTGTAGTTTTCTTGATGCAGTACTCTATCCGATCGTTCAAAGTATTGTCGGACTAGTGGCACTGACTAGTCTCGCCTGCATTACACCTAATCAGTTATGATGTAAAAGGGGGGGGGGTGAGAAGGAGGAGGCCGGGCGATGTCTCTCCTCCTCCTCCTGTTATTGTTGCGGAATGGCCCCGTTTTGAGCACGTAAAGTGCGCACTTGAGGGGCAGAGACTGAAGGTGGTGAAGGAAGAATGAGGAGGAGAGGATAAGGGAGACGAGAAAGAAAGGCGAAGGAAGAAGTTGTGTGTGTGGAGAGAGAGAGAGAGTCTCTCTCTCAAACTCCTTCACACTCTCTCAATATATTCATATGTGTGCATCCGCCGCGCCACCTCCTGTGCTGTGTGTGTCCCATGTGGACGGTGATTCGGTTAGCGCCTCCCTCTCCCGCTTCTTCTCCTACTTCATCTCTTTCTCTCCTCCTGCTTACGGGCGGAGACAGAGGACGGCTTCAGTCCTCAATTGCTAGCCTCACCTAGTGCCTCCTCTTGTCTCATCCATTCTTTTCCCGAAATAAACTCGGATAGTATGGGTGGTAGTAACTATGAAATGGTTAACTATGCTACTATCTGGCAATGGCAAGCCTTTTCCCGCAATTCTCGCTGTATGCCATTCTCACTCGCTGTTGCCGTTTCCCACAGGATTGGGCAGGAGGAGGTCCCACCCACGACACCTTTTCACTCTTCCTTCTTTCTTTTTTTGCCTCTTTTCTTTCTCACACGCATGCCTTTCTTGCTCGACTTTCCTCCTTTTTCATAGTCTAATTTCGTCTTCTTTCCGAAATGGCTGTTCGATGACAGTTTGAGGCGCTTCCCCGCCATAGGTGAAATGGGTTTCTCGCAGATATTTCCATCATATATGCCTACAACCGCGTGTGGAAGTGCACATTCCCCTATTTTCGATAAATTCGTCAGAAAAAGTGGTCGTACATGCACGAAACATTAAAAATTTTCGTTTGCTGGCTTATTGGCGGCGTGCAAAAGAGCCGATCCGTGCTAACGAGAACCCATTTGACCTATGGCTTTCGATGACAGTTTGCGTCTCCCTCATTCCCCCTCGTTCTCCCGTTCACTGGTTCGTTCATTCGTCTCTCACTACAAGTGTCGTTTTTGCTACGCATCTCGACCGCTTGTATTTATTTTTGCCCGCAAGCAATGATCCACTTTGCGCTCCTCTCCTCGCCCGTTCACCCCGCGGAGTTTGACAGATCTGTCCCTCTCTGAGCGCGCACGCGTTTCGTCGGTGATTTGGAGCCGCAGCAGAGACTCGCAGGGAAATAAGTCTACTAATTTAAACGTGTGGACTATATCATATCTTTAAAAACGTCGCTCGGTAGCCAAGTTTTCTGGAGTCGTCGATTTATTTTCCTCTGAGGAAATACCGCTCGGTGGAATATGAATTGTGTTGACGTGACTGCTCCAGTTCGGTGCACAACCCGCGTAACCTTTCCTTCCTCCCCTCTTCTCATTTTAATCCGTAAACCTCTTTCTGTTTCCTCCTGAGTGAACTTCTCCTCTCCCCCCCCCTCCTTGTGCTTCTGCTCTTTTCATATCCCTTACACACATCGTTTGACTGCCGACTCGGCGTCCAAGCTCTTTTTTTGCTTCTTCTCCTCTTCATCTTCTCCTCCCTTCCGTCCGAAATAGTTTTGACTGCATCGGTCGAGAGATCTTTCGACGACGTTCTTTTATTTTTTCTCTAGAGAGAATCGCAGACTGATTTTATTCTGGCCGAGAAGATGGCAAGATCTCACGCAATCTGTTGTTTTTATTACTCCGTGATCTCTCTCTCTCCAGCCATGCGGCTGTAATCTGGGAGCACGGCGTTATGGTGCATAAAATGGCTGCTGCTGGGGTTAAAAAGCGGCGTGGTTATGACCTACCTGCCCCCCCCCTCCCTCAAAGCCAGTCTTGTTTCATTGCCCATCTCATCCTTGCCATGCCCGTTTCGCACCCATTCTCTGGCGAAGAGAACACCTGCCCCCGACGGAGGCTTTGCCTGTCTATTTTTAGGGAAGCCATTCACAAAGAATGAATTCTTATCTTGATATGTCCAGAGGGGCAGTTTGAAACTACACTGCTAGAAAGTGTGTGAAAATGAGAGATCTGATCGCTTTTTTTCGTGCACTCTCACGCAAATTAGAGTTTCGAACTCTCGCACTGATCAAGAGTTTTTAGTGAGCAGTAGTAATACGTAATACACTGCTGTAGTATCATTTTGTCCAAAACTGCTTGTCTCTCTAGCAGATGATTACGTCATCCATTCCCGTTACGCGCTCCTTTTGATGCACGATTGATGCCTTCTTCATTACGGAGTCGCACATACACACGGCGTCATTTATCTTGCGCGCGGCCCGTATTCAGAGCCCCCCTCCTTTTCCCGTCTAATTCAACCAGAAATACGGAAAGAGAGAGGAGGGCAGCTGCTTTTTGCGAGAGAGATCCGCGGATGCTCTCCTTTTACTGTGTATTTCGAGCCTCTTCTCATCTCTCTAATCCCCTTCCAACCTCCTTCCTATGCGAGTCTTGCCGTTCCCCTCTCCTTACTTTTCCTCCTCCTTCTGTCGTGTCTTACGCGGGATCCCTCCTTCTGTCTCTCCCTCCTCCCCCCCCTTTCTTCCATCCGGAAATGTAGATGCATCTCGACAAGGATAATCTTGCTGCCCATCTCATCTCATATCGGATGTTCTGTTCCCCCGCCTTTGTTCTTGCTCTACCGCGCATCTGAAATGGATCTCTAGTAGGGGTGATGGCACGCTGTGGAACTTTTTTAAAAATTGATTCGAAAACAATGTTCCCAAGCAATTTCTGGACAAAAATCGCCGAGTTTCTAAACGTTGAATTGCCCTCGTACGCCATAGTATGCACGCGGTTCTATGTGCTGTTCTAATTGTCGCGAAAGTTGCTCGTTGTTTCTCTTCGCCCTCTTCGACGCTCGAGAATAGAATGTGTGTACGTGTAATTAGCGCTCTGCATCGTAGTGCCCAGCTCTCTGGCGACATCATCGACGAAAGAAGGGAATCGAGGAGCGGCGAATCGTGAATCGGGCCTAAAATGCTGGCGGGCTGGCGCGAGACGTGCTCCTCGTCGCCTAGAGCGGATAGAAGAAGGAGGGAGCGGAGTGAGGGAGAGGGAGGAAGAGGAGGAGAGGAGAGAAGAAGGAGAAGACCCAAGAGTCTCTGTATACAGGAACAGCAGCAACAGATGATGCAGCCGGGGGCGTACTGCAGGTAGAAAAGGGTGTGGCTGGTGGATTCGGGCGGGTTGCAGAGGGGTCAATTATTCGGAGGGTGGAGAGCGAGTTCTGCGTGGACTATTGCGTTTAGGACAAGGTTGACTGGTGAAATTGTGTGGCAGGCTGGACATGTATACTGGAATTCCATTTTAATTATGATCACGCTAGCCTTGCACTCGTATTGTACGTTATCAATTTTATGCATTAATTTAATGAGTGAAATTTTACTACGGCGGCCAGATTTATCAACACGAGACTTGGCGTGGGGCTAGTACAGCTAGGTAATTCATTTGAAATTCTCGTGAGGATGCTTTGACACTGCTGTAAATTTCTGTTTAGACATGCGAAACAGGTTATTTTAACGTATTTCGTGCGTGTGTTTAGATGTGTGAAGGGGTGGATGTCGAAAGCTGAGAGAATGCATGAGTAACGAGAGGGTGCGGGAGAATGGCGGAATGATTGAGATCCTTCTAAGATAGGGGGGAGAGAGTGGATGTGAATTGGAGAGAGTTTGGATAAGATGTTGAGGAGTCTCGTGGGAGGTGAACTCACACTGAGCACTGATGCTATGCTTGAGGGGCGAGAAAGAGTAGATTGATCGAATCGAGGGCAATAGGGAGGGAGATTTGAGCAAAACCCTCATTTGCATATAGAGCGATGAGAGAAGAAGGAGAGGAAAGGGAGGAAAAGCAGAGGGTTGAAGGTGGGGGAAGTGCTACAATTAAAACCAGGAGGTCGTGAATTTCGAGGAGGTGGCAAAGGGATGGTCTTATGCCTTTCTTTGATCTCCCATCATTCCATCAGTTCGAGAGAAAAAACTATTTAATGAGTTAACTAGCAGGGATGTGTTGAGGTTAAATACACTACGCTCTATGCGTACACTACGCTCTATGCATAGTTCTGCAGGTTCGGTCCAGGGGGACCTCGGTAGCTTGCTTCAGGTACGGTCCAGGGGGACCTCGGTAGCTTGCTTCAGGTACGGTCCAGGGGGACCTCGGTAGCCGGCTCCAAGTACGGTCCAGGGAGAGCTTAGGATGTTGGGGAATCTTAATCGCTAGAAAGAGCACTGGCTTATTCCGTTGCAAAAGGCTCGTGAGGCTGAGAGCGATCGAAAAAAGTTGCCACTACGCCACTTCGTGGCTCCGTGGCAACTTTTTTTCGATCGCTCTCAGCCTGACGAGCCTTTCTCAACGGAAACGCAGGATACCGTATGTTGATTTCCTTGGCCTGTTCGAACACGTTTCTGACATCGCAAAACACTTTTCCCGCGGTTCTCCACGCTCCCCGGTTCATTTGGGAACTTTTTGAGATTTTCAATTTTCGTTAAAACATGTTAGAACAAGTCCAGACACGTTTCTGACATCGCAAAACACTTTTCCTGTGATCCCCTACGCTCTGCGCATCAATTGGACACTTTTCGAAATTTTCGGTTTTCACGTTAAAACGTGTTAGAACACGTTCAGACACGTTTCTGACATCGCAAAACACTTTTCCTGTGATCCCCTACGCTCTTCGCATCAATTGGACACTTTTCGAAATTTTCGATTTTCACGTTAAAACTCGGCAAAACAGGTGGAAACGTGTTTCACGTTGTTCAAAAACATGTTAGGACCACTTCTGGCACTTGCGAAAAATGCGGCAAAAGATTTGCCCGCGGCGGGGGTCGAACCTGGGGGTCTCGGATTCAAAGTCTGATGCGTTATCCACTTGGCTATGAAATTAGCGGATTTTTATATTAAAATTTTGAAAGGTTTTCTGAGCAGTTATCATATGCAAAAGGTTCTGGGAAGATTGCGCGAATTTGAAGCGATTTATGGCGAAAATGAAAAAAATGTCTGTCACGCTGCAACAAAAAAAAACATACATACAGACAGACAGACAGACACAATCATTTCCTATAAGTGGAGGAATATTTCTTCCTCAGTCATGATCGGAAAACTAGAAAGGTCCGGTGATTTGTAGTAGGGTTGGATGAAAAAAGAGAGTTGAGCCTTGCGAGAGAGAGGTCATGGGAGAGGGAACGGGAATAGAGATGGAGAGAGGAGAAGAAGAAGATGAATTGAGGAGAATAGAATAGTAGAGAGTGGATTAGAGGGATGATGGGTGAAGGGAAACAAATCGTAGTTGTGGGGTTACAAGTAGGCAAGGGGCATTGACTACGGTAGATGGAGTATCGAAGACTGACTTTATTTATTGATTCCTGTTGCAGTGAGGCATGCGTTGCGTTCGCCGAGGCGGAAGTGATGCAGCACGAGGCGGCCACTGGGGTGAGTACTGTATTTAAGAGACCATCCACGAGAGGCCGGGGTGCTGGGAGAAAATCGACGGATGCCTTTTTTGCAACCTATACCAATAACTTGGTGGTGAAGTCAGCATCACACGTGCTGATATTTGGCCAAGTAACTAAGGTTCTGGGTCCCGCCCCGAAAAGTTACAGTAACCCCACGTTCCGATATCGATTTTTTTGAAATTTTAAAAAGTAGGTTTTTATAGGTTTTCTAGGTATATTTTGCGAAAAAAATGCGAATAAAACCACTATGGAAGCGATCTGACAACGATAAAAGGTCGAAATTTCAATTTTTAACTGTTTTTTGACCGTCCTGGAAAAAAATTGCCCATCTATTGACAACGATTTTACGATTTTTAGAATCCTCATCAAAAACTGTATAAAAGAAAATATTTGTTTGAATCCGAACTGTATCGCCGATGCTCGTAAAGTTGGTCTAAACGTTCGGGTATCAGCGGACCTTGGCGCGTGTCTGGCGATATTTCTGATCACGATTGCGAAATATTACGTGTATCAAGTGATATATTATTTGCCTACAATGCGGTGAACATGAGTGACACAATTATTTCATAGCCAGGTGAAAAAAATTTCAACATTTTTTTCGACCATGAACATATGCCTGCACCGAATTTGACTATAAAAATTCCAATATTTGACTCTCATGATGCAGCCTACGAAATAAAACCACAAAGTAAAATTCAATACAAACACATTATCTCTAACACTTTTATAGTCAAATTCGGTGCAGACATATTAAATTTCATGTAATGAACACATTTCAAGCAGGTACAACAACTTTTGAGAAAAAAAGTTTTCGCGAAATTTCCATGTTCATGGTCGAAAAAAATGTTGAAATTTTTTTCACCTGGTGATGAAACAATCATGTCAGTCATGTTCTCGGCATCGTGGACAAATAATGTATCACTTGATACACGTGATATTTCGCAATCGTGATCAGAAATATTGCCAGACACGCGCCAAGGTCCGCTAATATCCGAACGTTTAGACCAAGTTTTTTTGAGTATCGGCGATACAGTTCGGATTCAAATTTTTTTTTTTTTTCCAATTTTTTTCCAGGACGGTCAAAAAACAGTTAAAAATTGAAATTTCGACCCTTTATCGTTGTCAGATCGCTTCCAAACTGGTTTTATTCGCATTTTTTTTCGCAAAATATACCTAGAAAACCTATAAAAACCTACTTTTTAAAATTTCAAAAAAATTCGATATCGGAAGGTGGTGTTACTGTAACTTTTCGGGGCGGGACCCAGAACCTTAGTTACTTGGCCAAATATCAGCACTCGAGATGCTGACTTCACCACCAAGTTATTGGCATAGGTTGCAAAAAAAGACATCCGTGGGGTATGTCCGGCTTCTCGTGGATGGTCTCTTAATTATTGATTGCATAATTAGTAATTAGGAATTACTGATTTTAATTATTAAAAAATATCGAGAGAAAAAATAACATAGAGCGATTTGTGGGAAGGGGAAGGCTGGACAAAAATTCGGAGGAAACCAGATGATATGGCGCTTCACCAACGAGCAATGAGCAGAGTTAATGAAGAACTTTGATTTCGTCTCTACGCTGTTTTAAAATGAACATTATTATTATTATTATTATTATTATTGCAGACGTGGCGCTCTCTCTCCGGCCAGCAGCCGGCGTCGGTGCGCGTGCTGCAGAACACGCGCGCCCAGCAGTTCCGGATAGTCGCCGCCCATGAGGCAAGTGATGTGTTTATTGATTGATTGTATTTTTGTTTTTTATGAATGTCCGAGGGCGCAACGGAATAATGTATGAATCGTGAGGGAAACAGTAAAAATATGGTTCTCTAAACAGTAGGAGATACGTGCGATAGGAGAAATTAGCGAATTGGTAGGTCAATCGTCTTGATTGATATTTATTGCTAACCGCACTCATTTTAGCAATAAAATCAGTGACTACATTGCACAGTGATTGCCTAGTGAGAGAAAGAATAGCGTGTGTCAAATCGTTAATTCGCTGTCGCAATAGTATTTAGTGAATGCCTGAAACGCTGAATGTGCTGGAAAATGAAAAAAAAGTTTGTCTTTCTGTTAATTTTTTAAATTTTTTTTTATTTTTAAAATTTGTTTATTTTTAAAAATTTTTGTCTGTCTGTTAATATTTAAATAACTAATTTCAATTACAGGATGATCGAGTCATGCTGAACACGCCGCTCTACTTCAAGATGCACTACAAGGTACGGGAAATAATGGACACACCCTTGCTCATTCTGGCTTGCTCACCTCATTTAGTTTTCCAACGTTGATCATTATTGAAGGAGTATAACGAAATAACGAATTATCGATTAGCCGGCTTTTGATTTGGATTTCCCTCACATCACATCATTAGCCTGCAACGTTACCTTGATTTCCCGCTCCAGAAATAGGGAAAAGACAATATTAATTGATTACATTCTGTATCTGCGTTGACTGACAGTCCATCTGCATCTTTAGCTTGCTTGCGCGCATAGAAACGAAACAACTGCTGCTGTATCGATTTATTTCTATCGATTTATCAATGTAATATAATTGCAGTGTGCGACGCCGACGTTCCACCAGTGGAGAGACGAGCAGAAGCGCGTGTACGGTCTCAACTTCTCCAACCAGGAACAGGTATTTTATTATTATTATTATTATTATTATTGTTATTATTAGCAATATTAAAGTATTGTCGAAAATTGTCTCAATTCGAATTGCATAATGCTGTTTAAATGTGCATTGTTTTCGGGAACACGATAAGCTTCGTATTGGTTCCTATCTCCTTCAACGTTAGTTGAGCATTAGATGTAATGCCGAGTGCGCGGGTTGTGAAACATTTAGTCTAGCGGGTAGTTTCGAGGTTTCCCCCTTGTCTTATCTGTGCGCGCCATCGCTGTTCATATTGAAAGAACAGCAAGTGTGTGTTTATGCAAACGGCGCACAAATGTTTTGAGATTGTTATAGAATAAATATCGAACGAAATTAGTTTTTATCTCCGATTTCACCGTCTCCAATTGGTTGCTATCTCCGTGAAGTGTAGTTGAGTATTTGATGAAACGCCGAGTGCGCGGGTTGTTCAACGTTTAGTTTTGCGGGTAGTTGCGAGGTCCCCCTCCCTTCTATTATCTTTGATTGCCATCTCTGTTCATATTGCAAGAAGTGTACGCGAGTGTATGTAAACGGCGCGCAAATGTTGCGCGATTGTTCTAGAGCGAGGAAATGAAAATGAAACGTCTGAATCATTTGCTCATTTTAGAGGGAGAAATTTTTCTTTCTTGCGTGTGCGTGTGTGTGTGAACAATTCTGACTGTGTTTTGGGGGGAAAGGGAAAGGAGGAGGAGGAAAAGAGAGAGAGGCGTGAGATGAGAAAGCGGAAAAGGGCGTCATTCCTGGTCGGTAGCGATGAGGATGTGTAGATGCATTTCGATTATTTCTTTTTCTTTGAAGCGTTTTAGAAGCAGAATTGAACCTAGGATGGGTCGGTGCAGCTTGGAATATCGATGTCGCGCCGCGACTTGATACCATCTGATATTTTACCACTTACCTCGCTCATTCGTTCCTTTCTATTTGTTTGCAGTGATAATCTTTTTTTTAAATTGCTGCTGTGCGCCTGTAAGGTTTCCATTTTTCTCTCGAAAGGTGCACTTCCGCTTTTTAGTTATTTCTAGAAAACAATTGTCGGCTGATGCGGACCGTTCTGTAGATTTGTGTGGCCCCCTTTACAGTCATCACTTTGATATCGAATATTGTCAAGCTATATATTAATCCTCTGATTGCAGGCTCGCCACTTTGAGGACATTGTACGACAGGGGCTGGAGATGATAATACGGAGTAGAGAGGACTATGGAACGGTGATGCATCCCAATGGAGGACCGCATAGTGAGTTTTTTTTTAAATATTTAATTATGATACAATTTCATAACCTATGAATACTGGGAACTCATCAAAGGTCCTCCCTATGCTGATTCGGGATGTAGTAGGTGCGAAACGAGAAAGTGGTGCGTTCTAGTAAATGTGGACGTAATGAGCTAAACTTTTTGTTATAGTGTTCACACTCGGAACAACGCCAATTTTATGTATAAGGCAATTTGTGAAATATCGAAAGTTGGGTTTGTAGAATGTTGTTGTAGAATAACTGAAACGGGAAGTGTGCAAGTGGAACGGGGAGTTTGTCATTAGTCATGATTTGCACACTGATTACTCATTGCTCAGTTCACAACACCGCATAGTAGCTTCCGTTATTCGGCCAACTAACACAGGTTGTTTATTTCGCGCCCGCTCCTTCCTCTTATAGCTCTAGTGTTCTTGTTATTTTTAGTGCGCTATACATCTATGGCCATTTCTATTATTACTACAAGTAATGATATTCGAAGCTATGACTGTTTTGCTCCCTATCGCACCACATGTCTCATAGTCACTGCAACAGCCCCCTCCCCTCTCCTCTTCCCACCCCTCTCTAACCGTGTCTTTTCTGCACAATAAACTTGCCCCATTCGTGTCAGTAGTGAAGAAGGGGAAGAGGGGAAGGAGGAGAACGATGAATCACCGCGGGGGTCAACAGGAAAAGAAGGGGCGAAAATAGGAGGAGTGAGCCACGGGAGCAGGGGAAGGAGAGAAACAAAAAGGGGCCCTTCCTTCTTTTTTCGACTAGTTGTTGTCCCAGTGGTCGCGAGATCAGCAGTTCTGCAGCGAGAGTGATTAGTCAACCCCTTACTACACTTTATCTCGGAGTGATTACGGTGGATGTGAGATGGCGTTTAATCGCAAGTGTGCGTTTTAATATTTATCTGGCTTCAAAATATGGTAGCATGTGTAACAGTTGTGCGGGAGTAATGTCGGTGTTAGGCCGGGAGGTGCTTGCGCGTTTCACGGAACGCCTTTGAGTGTCTGTACCAGAAGTGTATGTAGTTGATGCGATGAATTTGTCCCTTATAATTAGAAGAAAAGTTACGATTGAATTATGTGCAATGATTGATGCAGATCCATTTTTATTTTTTTGATTAATTAACTAATAAATAATGTTGTATATGTTTTGCAGTGGAGCAGGCGGTGTACCAGGAGCCGCACGCGATTGGAGGAGGAGGAGGCCTGCACCACGGCATGCACTCGGCGCCCGTGATGAGGGAGGAGAATGGATACGGTAGCAGGTACGGAAGATTTTATTGAATATTGATTTGTTTTGTATAATATCGGAAGAAAATGTGTTGAAACGGGCTAAAATTTGCATAAGAAGGGGCTAAATGGTGAATAGGGAGAGAGCACGGTACCATTCAAAGCTTGTCTTCCGTTTACAATTTGTCTTTAAAAAATTAAATTGAATCTATGTATTGGTTGAAAAAAAAGAAATCTCTAAACAAATTTTTTTTTCTTGCTATTTGATGTGTGATCTTAATCGGAACATGTAGAGGCCGTACGGTAGATGGATGGCGTGCAACGTGAAAACGCAGAAAAAAAATCCATCCAAAAGTGTACTGTACTAATAATATTTTTTATCATGACAACCAGGAAATGTGCAATCGTACAGTGATAGAGGAGGATAAATTGTGACTGTTTTTTTTTTGCAGATGCGCCTCTTCTCTCGCGGCGACTCAGCTGGCGCTGCAGCAGCAGCAGTCGAGACGGCAGTCGCAAGGGTCGAGTCATTCGGGAGGAGGAGGAGGAGGGGCGATATATGCACAGGTGAGGAGAGATGGAGGAGTATTGGTGTGATGGGGATACTTCATTCCTATTGAAAAAGAGAGTGTTCTAGAGAAGAAATAGGTTTGAGGGGGTTTGAGGAGGGCACGAAACGGTCAGGTTTATTTGATTCGAAACAGCAAGTAATGAAATGAGATTTGCCAACAACTAGTTGTGGGGAAGCACGGAACTGGCGAGTACTTGTCATATTACGTTCGATAAACTAATTACGAGTTCTAAGCTAAACGTGTGTTTCGTAAATTGGTGTATCACAAATATTGCTTGCTAAAAATATTTTAAACTTTGCAAGAAAATGAATAGATAGAGAGATTATGAGGCGATTATTTTGCAATTTGCAATTATTTCCCTATCTCTCCCCTCTCCCATTCTCCACTCATTCGCCCCCTCTTCCCGTCTCACCGAGTGGTCGCCCGTGCCATTCGATTCCTGCCACGACCTCACCCCCTTCGACCTACCACCTACAGTATCCCCCCTCGCTGCCTCTACAGTATCCCCCTCCACTCGACGACGCTCTACAGTATGCGCGCAGGCAAGAATTCGAATGCGCGCGGCCGCGGTGGGACGCCGCGTGTCCGCGTGCCCGCCAGCAACGCGCCGCCCGACGGCGACGTGGATACCGTACCCCCGACGGCGATGGCTGCGGCTCCATCGCGCGCACCTCGCGTCTCCGCCTCCAACACCTCGATCGGATCCGCATCGCGCCGCAGAAACGGCGGCGCCGGCTCCGCATCACTTCCCGCTCCTGGCGCCGCCGCGCGCACTTCGGCGTCCGCGTCGCGCCTGGCCCGCACCGCCATGACGGCGTCGGCCGCGCGCAAGACGCCCTCGACGACTCGTGCAGCATCTGCAGCCGCTGCAGCAACTCCGACCTTTGTCCTTCCGGTCGTCTCTCAAGTGCCCCTCGTCGCCCCTCCCTCTCTCCCCGTCGCTCTGCTCACTCCTGCAGCACGACTCGGCAGCCTCTTTGCAGCACCTGCAGCTGCAGCAGATCTGACGACGACTACTACGACCGATACAGGAAGTGAGGATGCTGCAACTGCTGCAGCCCCAGCTCCCCCGACCCCTCCGACCGGCCCGATTGTGGACGCGACGCTGCCCGTGGTGACGGACACGAGCTCGGTTGAGTCGCTGCCCGAGTGGTTCCAGATGAAGAGTCCCGAGACGAAGAAGGACGAGGATACGGTAGTCATGATGGATACGGTAGAAGAAGAAGAGGATATATTAGCCATGATGGATACGGTAGAAGAGGAGGAGGAACAGCAGAATAATGCTGGAGATGGAGTGGATGTAGTGGGAGAAGAGACGAGAGAGGAGGAGGTACGGTGTAGGAGTAGGGTAGGAAGGGTTACTGTACGTTAGGAGGGATTACTGTAGGAACAAGGGTAGATGAGCTAGTGATGACGTAACTGAATTGCAGGTGCAGCAGCAGAACGGCCACGCCCATCAGCAGCAGCAGCAGTATGCTGCAGCCCAGCTCCAGCAGCAGCAGGTGTGTTTGAGTTGTTGATATTGTGCGGGCAATTGCCTGTGAGCTTGGAGTTTCGCCTATGTCATGTAGGCTTAGAAAGAATGTGAAACATGTTGATCAGATCATATAGACGACCCAAAAAAAACAATAATGATGACTCGTGAGCTTGGTGTTTCGTAAATGTGATGTAGGCTTTGAATGAATGCGCAACTTGATTAAGTAGAAGGCACTGTCAACAACAATAACCCCATCTGATTGCAGCAGCTGGCTGCAGCCGTGGCGGCGTCTCCGCCCCGTCCGACCGTCTCGTCCATTCCTCCCGCCCCGCCCCCGCCGCCCCCTCTGTCGACCAACGCCCCACCCGCACCCCCTCCACCACCGCCACCGCCGCCCATGAATGGTACGGTAGATCATATTATTTTCTAACAGGATACGGTAGTTGAGTGTGGGTTGAAAGGTACGGCAAAAGGGGCTAAGGCAACGAGCTTACCGTAGATGTTGGAAGCTGCTTGGTTGCAAATCGGTGAATATTTAGATTATTTCTTGGACCAATATGATACGGTGGTTGATTGAGGAAGTTAATCGAATATCGTATTCAGGTCTTCCCCCGATCGCCTCCAATGTCCCGCCTCCTCCGCCCCCTCCACCACCCATGGGAGCACCTGGAGGAGGAGCGAGAACCTTCCTCGACGATATCAAGGTACGGTAGGAGGAGAGGATATACGGTAGTGTGAGTATTGATTACTTGGTGTCGGACAATTGTTGACATCTGTCAATGTTACCTTTCCGTAATCTTTATTGAGATGGTTGTACAGTAGTGAGTATTGATTTGCGAATTTCGAATGTACTGTATACTAATCGAATCGCTTTTTCATTGCAGAATGGTCAGGCTAACAAGCTTCGCAAGGTTGTGCCTCGTGAGTCGCTGCCTGCCGGAGTGGGAGGAATGGTGGAGAATGGAGGAGGAGCGACTCCCACGGGGAAGAAGGCCGGAGGAGGAGGTACGGTAGAGTGGGGAGAGAGATGGGGTACAGTATTCAATCGATAGTAGGTAGACATTCATTTAGTTGTATACATATATTCACGGTCATGCAACGTGATTGGAGTGTATGGATATAAAGGATAGTTATGCAGCATAACCGATATATGCCTAGTTTTGAAAAATATATAAATATTTATCCCATTCTTGCAGATCTGATGAGCGAGTTGATGCAGACAATGTCGAGGAGGAAGAACACGAGAGCAGCCCTCGATGCTACTGATAACAAGAGGTACGGTAGATGATGGTGGGGTACGGTAGTCTAGGTACGGTATATGGGGATGACGAAATTACGGTGGACGCTCACAATGTTTCGGTGCCTGAAGAAATGTTAGATACGGTAGGAGATGATGGGGGCACGGTATTGGTCGAAGGTGAATAAATGGTGGATTGTAAGATGGGTACGGTAGTCGATACAAATTAATATTTTCCTTTGCAGTAACATCTCTAACGGTTCGAGTGACAGTGGCAATGGAACCATCGCGCCACCCAGTGGAGTAAGTTTTATTTTAATAAATATATTTTAAAAACGTGTTTTACCAAGTGTGTGAATATTAGTGAATCCTCTTCTTTCGCCACTATGCCCGTATACAATATCGAACAAAGCGATACTCCATCGCTCTCGTAGTGTGGATGTAACCGGGGTGTGCCGGGTTCAGCGTGTTCCCGGCCATTGTTGACATTCCGTGTCTTTATAATACATTGTGAAAATTGCAGCTTGAGTCGAACGGCGGGAGCAGCAACGGCAGCACGAATGGACTGGCATCGAATGGAGGTGAGGAAAGGGGAGACGAAGTGAATGATATGAGGGACAGGGAGAGGGGGGAGGGGAGTGAGGACCGTTTAAACGCACGTTCAAGTCGGCTTGAGTGTAGTAAATTGAAAGCGGTTGTTGATCAAAGCATCCGTTCATCGCACCCAAGGTTGATATGGGAGGCGCGAAACGGGAGAGTGGCGGGTGGTGACGACTAATTGTGTATGTGTGTGGTTGCAGGCACGGTGAAGCGATGGCCCGACCCGACCAAACCGGCGCTGAATGGACACGATATGGGACATCGAAAGTGAGTGGAGGAGGAGAAAATATAAATTAAAATGGTTGGATAAATTGTATCTGCGAGAACATGCGAAAATTGAGAGGTCATGGGGCGTCACACGGGCAGGTGGATTTGTGTAGCAGATTTGATACGCGTAAAGTTAATGAGTGTCGCTTGAACATTTGAGTGCACGAAGTGTGTATATATATATATATATATATATATATATATATATATATTTATGGCGTGTGCAATGGAAACGCGGTTACAAATAGAAAGAGAAAACGAATACAGCATAACAGAGTGAGATAATGAAAAGTCGGGGTGTGGGCGTCGCTCATACAGGGAAACTGATTTGATTACCGGGTTTTGAGAAAAGCCGAGCCGCTCTGGGAAAGAAACTATTGTGTCTATAGTTCGCATGAGAGCCAGCATTTGCGAAATTTATTCCATTTCGTGTGTAATAATAACTGAAATGATGTGGTTTGAGCTTAGAGATTTTGTATTTGCCTATCAGAAGATTCATGGCTGTCTTCAAGTCTATCGCTTCTCTACGCTTTTCTAATTTGTCTAATCCTAATTTCCTATTCCTATCCGCTACTTTAGGGATGTTTTCCCGTGTCATATTGTAGCAACGCATGAAAAGTCGACGAGTAAAATAATTCTGAACTTTTTCGAGTACCTTCTTGTTTTGGATCATGTAGGGGTTAAACACAGTGGACGCACTTTCTAGGATGGGTCTTATGTATATCGAGTAGGCTTTCACGAGGATTTCAACATTTTTCGTTCTGAGCGCTCTGAGTATAATGTGACAGGCTGTTTTACCTTTCATTGCAGTTGTTCTACAGTGCTTAGTGAAAGTAAGTGTTTTCTCAATTATGAACCCTAGATCTTTTACTTCTACGTTCTGGGCTAATTTGGAAGTGCCGATACTGTATACCTTTTTGGTATTGGCCCGTCCTACTTGAAGTGAGCTGCATTTATGCGACGCAAGGGGGAGCTGCCACTCTGCAGACCAATTTGATATATTATCGATAGCATTTTGTAGTGGGACAGAGGCATCACCCTTTTTGAAAGCTCGATATATTTTTATGTCGTCTGCATACATTCGTGCAATGACACCGTTGTTTTGCACGAGGGAAGGTATTTCGGAAGTGTATATTAGGAAAAGCAATGGTCCAAGTACAGAACCTTGTGGGACTCCACTAGAGACGGGATGGGGGTTTGATAGCTTTTCGCGCACTCTAACTTGGAAAGTCCTATCATTTAAGTATCCGGATATCCAACTAACTGTTTTCGAGGAGAGTCCAATATTTCCCAGTTTTAGTTTTAGTTTGGGATGGGAGACTCTATCGAACGCTTTCGCAATGTCAAAATATATAACGTCCACTGGTTCTCCGTTACTAATTGATGATGTCCAATATTCAAGCGCATCGAGCATTTGCAACACGCGGGACCTCCTCTTTCGGAAACCGTATTGTTCATCGGGGAATATGTTCTGCTTTTCGCAGTGGTCTATGACAGACTTGCATAAAAGGCGCTCAAAATTGCTCAAATATAATGTATCAATCAATCAATACTCAATTAATAATTGATTGCAACTTTTCAGGATTCCCTCGGCCTCGTCCATTTTCTCTGACGAAACTCGCAAAGTTTCGACGAGTGATTTGACGAATGGAGGAGGAGGAGGAGGATTGAGTGCGGAACAGTATGATCGACTCAAGAATGATATTCTCGGAGAGGTACGGTAGCGGGGAATCATTGAATGATTTTTTTAGCGGGAGGCGTAGGGTTACGGTAATATATGCGTTGAAGTGAGAGTGAATGTTGTTCGAAAAATAGGTGAAGCAAATCGGTGATATTTTCCCCCAGAGAGATTAGTGTTTCGGGGACTGATTATATTCCCTCGTTGATGTATTTCATTGATTTCTTTCTCAAATGGGATATATCACAAAAATATTGCAGATCCGCACCGAGATGGACAAGATGAAGCGGGAGATTATCGAAGCAATCACGGCCAATCGATAATCGATCAATTGACGTCATCTACCGTACCCCCGCCTCCTCACCACTTCCCACCCCTCTCGCTACTCATTCTTTTCCTTCACCATGATACTACTGTATGGAAGTAGCAATGAATCAATAATGACACTGGTCACTTGTGTATTTTTGCCCTCACTCCATACTCCCAATCAGCATTTATAGTAGTTCAGTTCTCGGTGCTTTACAATCGGGGATTACGGTAGAGGGTGTCGATTGATCGATTCGCCTACCGTATCCCTTCCCAGATCCTGTCACACACAAACAGTTAATAGTAGATGGTTGTCTCTACAGTCGGGTTAGTCTTCTCTCTCTCACTCTGTCCGTGCTCTTATTGTTGCTATTATCCCCTTTTATAGTCATTTTAGTGTACAATTCCCGAAACTTTGATTTTTTGTCCACTGAAAACACTGTTTTCCGTGTTAGTATTCCCGTAGACGCTGCTTGCTTTCTGTTTCTCTTGGTTTATCGTGATTACCGGTCACTGTCCCCATTCTACTCCACCCCCCCCACCCATCTCTCTACTGATTGTCGTGTCCCCTTTCTGCTCCACCCCACTCTGCAGCTTTCTGCTATGCGAAGATGCCTGCTATGCTCTCTCGTTTGTCCCTCTCATATTGACCCCCACTTTCATATACCGTATTCAAGGTGTTTTTTTCGCCACGATTGTGTCCCATTATCGATTGTACATACTAATTGTCCCCTTCCCTCCACTTTCCTGGTTCTTCGTCGTACTTTTCCTTCTTTCTTTCCCTATACTCCCTCCGTGACAACCCTATCCTCCGAAGCTCATTCATTCATCAATCAATAATCTACTCCATATTCCATATATCACTTCCCTGGTCCCACCTCGATCTAATCAGCATATACCGTAATCATCTGCTCTCCAATTGATCGTTCCGTCATTGCCATTGCCCTCCCGCCCTACACCCCCTCCCAATCGATCAGTTCTAACGCGGTGCATCTTTTCCACCTTTAAACTAATTCAAATCCCACCCTGATTACCGCAATCTGCTTGCTTTTCTATTTCTGCCCATTCTGTAGTACTTTTCCTGTCGCGATTTTCTCTAGTTTGTGCAATCCTGCAATAGAAGAGTCTTTTTTTGGATACCTCTCTATATATTTCCCGATTGATTGTGAAATGAAATCCCCTTTTCTCCTGAAACCCGAACCGCTGAACCGTCTTTTCGCTCTCCCCAATCCATACTCAAATCCTGTTCACTTTCTGTTTTCGTTTGTAATAAACAAAAGATGGTAATAAAGAAGCAAGAAGTGTTGGATTTTGGAGTGAAGCTATGGAGTGCTGTTAAAGGCAGAAGAGAATACCGAAATCCGTTCAAGAAAGCACACTCGAGGCGAAATTGCTAGACATTTTGAAATCGGCTTACTGAAATATTCAGCTCTCATGTGTGACTCATAATCACCGGGTTTGCAGAATGAATCCCACCACTCTTTCCAATTATATTTGTCCAAAACATCTAGAGCGCAGAGGCTCATATGAGTATAAAAACACGGTCACGAGAAACCATAACACGCTTTGCGCAACACGTGCATTAAAAATATAATTTGGGTCCTTGCGCGGAAACAGTTGTTTTGAAGGTCGATATTACTGTATTTGTTTAGAGTCTGCGGACCGTCGGTGTTCATTTTTCTTGTGGTGAATTTGGGGGTTTAGTCTCCGTGTCGAGGTGAAGATGTGTAGGGGTAATTAATTAGGCTTTAATAGCTATTTTCTGAGCAACTGAAGCCCGAGTGGTTCCAGATGAAGAGTCCCGAGACAACGAATGAAGAGGATACGATAGCCATGATGGATACGGTAGAAGAAGAAGAGGAAAAGAGTACGATAGAGGTGGAGGAAGAGAAACAACATAATGAAGTGGGAGTAGAGACCATAGAGGAGAATGAGGTATGGTATAGGAGATTAGGCGAGATGGTGTAGGATTATAAAGAATGTGTGACTATATTAGGAGGAAAATATTACCATCAGCGATATCCCTTTCTCATTGCAGCAACTTGTGGCTGCAGCCGTGGCGTCATATCCGCCTCCTCTATCGACCAACGCCCCGCCCGCACCGCCTCCGTCATCTCCACCTCCCATGGATGGTATTACTTTTTTTAAAAATTGTATGAACACACAAAATGTCAAAATACAACTTCCTGTGTTTACCAAAGCGAGAGAGCACACAAAAGTGAGAGGGTCGCGAACGTTCCTGTGTGGTAAACAACGGAAGTCAGTGTTTTGACTTTTGTTGTGATCGTATCATTTTATAAGTGCAAGAGAAAGTGTTTGTAGACAATTAGAGTAGGGTTTTTAATTTTGGGATCTACTCATGTTTTTACAGGTCTGCCTCCTATCTCCTCTAATGCCCCGCTCCCTCCGCCCCCTCCACCATCCATGGCAGCGCCTGGAGGAGCCGACCATGTCGAGGTACGGTAGGGGATAGAGATACGGTAGTCATATATTGATTAGTCAGTGTCACGGTGCTGTACATCGCTTATTTTTCTTTAGTTTCAGATTTTTTAAAGATAAACGTATGCTAGTCGAGTATTGATTGCATAGTGGTGTTCGTGGATCACCGCTACTACCAAATCAATACTGGTGGTACCAGTCATTTGCAGGGTTCCCTAAATTTTCCCATATCGAAATTTTGAGCCCTCGTATTGACTAGGTATACGAAGGGATCCTTACTACAGGGAACGGGGTCATCAGTCATCACACTATTTTCGACAAAATCTATCAAAAACAGTATAACTTTCAATTCCTCCCATACGCGACCCCATCGCGCGCGAGGGGGCTCCCGAATTTAGGGAACGTGAGAAGCATTGAGTGAGACTGTAATCTTATCTGCCGCTCTATCATTGCGCAATTATCAGGCTCACAAGCTTCGCAAGTCTCATCAAGTTTCGCTGCCTACCAGTGGATGCCTGCCGCCAAGAGGTGCTGTCAATACTTAATATTCATATAAATACTTAATACTTTATTCGTGAAATCGGGAATGTGGGTGGGGTCTGTTGTCTAGGCGTGATGATACATTCTTCGGCTCAGCATGGGGAAGCTTTGTTGTGTGTGTGGGAGGGGTTTGTTCGTGTAGTAATTGTCGCATTGCGCTAATAAAGCTTAAATTTATCAAAATGGAAAAAAGTGTTGATTAGATTGTATCAGGAACTGAAGCAGCCGTGGCCTATTGGAACTACGATATGACATGCTTTGAAACAATATTAGTATTTAAAACGATTTCGCCATTCCTGCAGATCTGATGAGCGAGTTGAAGGAGAAGTTTGCGAGGAGGAAGAGCGCGAGTGATGATGCGGATAACACGAGGTACTGTAGCCGGTAGAGGGGGTACGGTATCAACCGGGGTGTGCGGTGGACGCTGTTTGATTATTAGGTTTAGTTATGGTAGGGAAAACGGTGGCACTGAAGGTACATCATCGATAGATTATAAGACGGGGAGTACGGTAGTCGACGCTGGTAGGTAATATTGTCATTTATAGTGATATCTCTAACGTTTCGATCGACAGTGGCAGTGGAACCATCACGCCGCCCAGTGGAGTGAGTTGTAGTTTAAAAAATAGATAAGTAAATAACCTCAAAATGTGTCTCTAAATAAGAGGAATAGCAGTAGCATCGAACATACTCGATAGCCCTCGTTCTAGTACTATGGCTTTAGCCGGGGTGTACCGTGCTTGCCGACTAGTGTATAAATTTGGGGGAACTTCCTCCCTCGAGGAAGGGGGGTGATACTAAATGTAAGCAACGCCCTTTGCAGCAGCTGGAGTCGGAGGGAAGACGCAGCAATGGACAGGCATCGAATGGATGGACGTGCAGTGGAGGTAGAAAGATAGAGAGATAGAGAGGGGGGGAGGGGCAGTTTAGGTCGCAGTTACAAATCTGTCCCATCCAACCTAAATTTGCTCGAATATTACTGTACGTTGAGCTGGCTTTTTATTATAGTAAGTACACGATGATTCATGGAGCGAGCTGATCTAATCACCGCGCCCAAGGCTGTTATGAGAGGGGTGAAACGGGAAAGTGGCGGGTGGTGCAAATTGATTGTGCATGTATAAGTATTTGTAATTTGCAGGGACGGTGAAGCGATGGCCGGACCCGACCAAACCGGCACAGAATGGGCACGATATGACGAATGGAGGAGGAGGAGGAGGACGATTGAGTGCGGAACAGTACGATCGACTCAAGAATGATATTCTCGAAGAGGTACGGTATTGCATTTATAGGATATATGATCAAACAAAATGCCAAAATGTTAATACCTGTGTTCACCGAAGGCGAGAGAGCACACGAAACTGAGGGTCGAGTACGCCTGTGTGGTAAACAAAGTACATACCTTTCTTTTTACTTTTCGGAATGATCGTATCATTTTGTAAATGTGATAGGGGAAAAGTGAGACTGGGCAAAGGGTTGTTGCGACACGGTTCCGGCATTTTAGATATTGTAAAATGTATTGTAAAGTGAGAAAGGGGAGCTGAGAGATGCATATGATGTGAGAGTGATTTTTGTTTGAAATTAGTCGAAATCGGAATAGCGTGTAGAAAAGGAATGATATGGCGGAATATTCCCCTTGCCATATTCGTGTTTCGAGGACGAGTTATAATTGTGTCTTTTTAGATAGAGGCTACTGTCAAGATAACTATCCACGCCGAGGTGGAAAAGATGAAGCAAAAAATTATTGAAGAAATAAAGGCCAATCGATAATCGACTCATCTACCGTACCCCATTCCCTATCCCCACAGCTCCCCCCGCTCGCTATTCTGTCCGTGCACTTATTGTTGCTTCTTTAGTCATTTTAGTTGTTTTTTTTAATTTCCGAAGCTTTGATTTATTCGCCCACTGAAAAGTGCTCTCTTATTCTAATTTTTTTGTTTTTGTTTCTATTGTTATTGCTTTCTAGTATTCTAGTTTCTGGTATTGTTTCTAGTATACCCGTAGAAGCTGCTTACACTCTGTTTTTTTCTCTATGATTATAGTGTTTACCGGTCACTGTCTCCATTCTACTCCACTCCCCCCCCCAATTTGCAGCTTTCTGCTATGCGAAGATGCCTACTATGCTTTTAATTATTTGTCCGTCTAATTTTGATCCCGCCTCTCACATACCGTATTCCAAGGCGTTCTCTAGAAAAAAAATCACGATATTGTCCTAATATCGATTGTACATAATTGTTCCCTTCCCTGCACTTTCCTGGTTCTTCGTTGTACATTTCCTTCTTTCGTTTCCCTTTCGCTCATACGTTTTTTTCTCATACGGCTTATTGCGAAATATACAAATTGGTAATATTTCGCATTAAACTTGTCACAAATCAATTAATTCTTACTAATCTCATCCTGCCGCGTACTCTCGCATAGATTTCGAGTGTAAAAACTTCGCTTTAAAAATAACTTCTGCCTTTAATTTATTTTCACGGGTACTGTCCGTGTTTTTCACATGTATGCCTACACTCCGTGAACACTATCCCTAGAAGCTCACTCATTCATATACACTAATGTTCGCCCCCTTGATTACCGTATTTTCTATTTCTGTCCATTCTGTAGTACCTTTGATGTCACGATTTTCCCTAATTTATGCTAACCTGCAGTAGAAGATTTGTTGAATTTGTTAGCTAATTTATGTTTCCGTTGTTATAAACAATAAAGAAGCAAGAAGTGTTTGAGTGATGCTATCTAATGCTGTTAAAGGC
The DNA here is from genome assembly GCA_036245785.1 of Pristionchus fissidentatus. Taxonomy (NCBI): domain Eukaryota; kingdom Metazoa; phylum Nematoda; class Chromadorea; order Rhabditida; family Neodiplogasteridae; genus Pristionchus; species Pristionchus fissidentatus. The sequence continues at coordinate 7,770,216 of BTSY01000001.1, forward strand.
AGAAGAGAATACCGTAATCCGTGCAAAGCTCGTCTACCGTATCTCTGGAATCATGATTATTACTGCAACCATATCCCCTAACAACTTGTGGAACCGGATTGTCTATTTTCGGTTTTGGATAGAACTACTTCCGAATTGCGATCACATTTCCGTTCCACTGGTTTTCCGTACTTTTTTCTTGCACGTATCATCTCTGTTCGAAGCGAGCGTATGATGAAATATTCCCGTATTCGTAGAGAGAAAGGAGAAAGAGAGAGAGCGCGCGCGCTCGAGGCGGAATTGCTAGACATTTTGCAATCGGCTTTCTGAACTATTCATTTCGCCTCTGTGTGACTCATAATCACCGGGTCTCTTGAATGCATCCAACCACTCTTTCCAATTATGTTTGTTCAAACATCTACAAGTGTAGATGTCTGGGGGCAGTTCATTAGACTTCATTAGGGATTTTCCTGAGCACTTGAAGCCCAATAACAATTTTTTGTGCCTGATTAGCGGGGTTTCTCCGCTAATCGGATCAGTTTTTGGCCTTTTTCTGATCCTTCAATATGGACAACAAATTAGTTGAAGTGCTCATAATTTGCGAGGCGCTATATAATCCGTGCACTGGCTTCAATGGGCTCACATTTTATCCACAGATTAAAAGGTACCGCCAGTGTTTTTCACATTCCCAAAATTCGGGAACCCCCTCGCGCGCGAGGGGGTCTGCGAGGGGGTCGCGTAGTGTTGGAGGTGAAAATTACACTGTTTTCGACAGATTCCATTGAAAATAAAGTGATGACTGATGTTCCCGCTCCCTGTACTACCGATTCCTCAGCACGCCTAGTCGATGTGAGGGGGTCAATTTTTCGGTGTCGAAAAATTTCGGGAACCGTGAAAATCACTGGGTACCGCCAACTGACGGTCAAAACTATTCTACCTTATGTTTTCGAGTCTCGAAATTCGAGATCGAAAAAGAGGTCTATCACGCGTTTTTGGTCTAATAAATGGCAAACGGTGGCCTACAATATGATTTCAATCGAAATTATCGCCCTACCTTGTGTTTTAGCACCTCTTGGGTGTAGGTATTTAATGTGTGGTTTTACCACTGTAGATCGCTAGACAACATTCCTATGGGGAAAATCGCTAAATAGCGACCGATAGAATGTGATGAATGAACTTATCGAATTAGCGTGCGTAGGTCATTCCTCGCCAATCATCAATCTCGTTTCACCACGGTGTATTTACACTATCCGGTTCTACCCCGAATTTGGCCTGGGACAGCCCATTTTGGCCCTCGGGACTACTGTAATCCCAACCATACCGTATCCTACGTGGGTAGCCTAATCAGATAAGTGGAGGTTTTTGGCGCAAATCTCCCCGACTCGGTTTAGAAGGGTTTCACTGAAATGTTAGAGAGAAGAGAAAGGTGCTCGTTTGGCAGAGGCGTGAGATACATGTTTCACTCTATCTTTGAATGCCCGAAATCAACGTGCTTATTATTTCTTCGAGGAGCGCCTTCCTTTCGCCTTTCTGACTACACGGGCATCATATTGTAGCCGCGGAATTGCTAGCCGGCTTTTTTTTGTTCTCATGTTGGTCACAATAATAGCATCCGAACTAACATATGCAAGCCGTTAGCGTACACGAAAAAGTTCATAATATTAAATGTAATAGCTCGCGTCTAAACGTAAGTGCTGCTCCGATTTAACTCTATTTTACTTTCTATGTGAGATATTATCTTCGCTAGAGTGTAGTCCCCCTTCTCATTTTTTCCACCGGGGAACTCTCATCTCTTCCTCGAGTTCTCTCACCTTTATTCATTCTCTCGTTCTGACGGTCTCTCTCTCTCTCTCTATTCACCTCTCCACTCGCGAAGTGCCACCGCCCGCACTTTTTCGTGTGTGCGTAATTTGTTTGCCCTTGTCAGTGGTCGCGAAAAGAGCGAACGAATGAGTGTGGTGTTCCACACTTGGAAGGGTAGATCACGAGAGAGAGAGAGAGAGAGAGAGAGAGAGGCACTATATCGACTGTTTTTTGTTTGTTTCGGTATCTGAGATTTTGTAGTGGAAGCTGATTGGTGAGCTCATGGAAAACGCGTTGCATCTGGATATTCTGACTTCGATGTTATGCGATCTCTTGGTGAGGATCTGTGAATACATCAGGAACAGAGAGAAGATAGGGTTTCGTTTCATGAAACTTTAATCTCTTGAAATATTCAATCAAGCGTTATCGACGTAAGCAAATGAGATGTGAAGTAGTGGAAGTGTTTGCTACGAATACGTAAAATGTTTTTCGGCGCATATTAGCAGACTAAATGTCGAAGTGGACATGTGGGGCTTCTTGTGATAAGGACGTCAGAGGAGAGAGAGAGAGAGAGAGAGAGAGAGATCCCCCTGCCCCCCTAGAATGAGAGGGTAAATGTGACATTCCACGCCCGCGCATAGATCGCTTGCGCTGATTGCGTCATAGGAAGTAGCGAAACGGTAGGAGAGGGAATGATCTTTGATCTTTAACCGACCGAAGATTCGTGTTTTTATTGTGAGAAAAGCTCCCAGACTATTGCGTCATAGGGAACCCGCGAGGTATGCTGATCTCACGTGTAATTCTATTCCTTCCTTCTCTTCCCTCTTCTTCTATGCGTCTCTCTCTCTCTTTCTTCGACCTCCCCTCTCTCTATCCACTCTCTTTTCGCCCATTCACTCGCTTGGTAGTAGCCCGCCAGAGCCCCCCTACAATGTATCTGAGAGAGAGACCATCGTGTATGCCCAAGCTATGACTCATTAAGCCCTCCCTGTCCCTCCCCGTCTCTCTCTATCTCTCTCATTTCTGTACTAGCCCCTCTCTCTCCCCTCAATCCCTTTGTGTTCGCATTTTCGTCATCCACAATCGTTGCTTCCACTGTTCAAACGATGATTTTGTGAACAAGTCTCCGCGTTTTTAATAGATGTAGTCGTTCAATAACCGTCGATGAGCTGAATTGAAGTGTGGACTCGATGGATGTTATGTGATGGCGCTGAAATTGCGATGACCCTGGTTTGGCGCGCTGCTTGTTGCAGCTCATGTTTTGACCGAGATTTCTCTCCCCAATAGGAAAAGGAGGAGAAAGTTTGTATCGGTCGATGAATCAATCAATCAACGAGAGAAATGAGATGAGAGCCACTCGCTTTTCGGCTATTTTCACTCGTTTTGAGCGGGGAGTAATTAGTGGGGGTAGTTAACTCAGTTTGCGATGGGAAAAGGGAGACGGTAGAAAACCGTTCCACTCGGCGTCGCGATTTGAGTGGAAGGAAGATAGAAAGGGCGCGACTCTCTGGTTTTCACACGCTCTCTAGCTAGCGCTCTCTCAATTCCGCACAGTCTCACCCCCCCCCCCCCCCCCCCCTGCTAGCCATTTGTTTCCATGTTATGGCTACTACCGTGTGAGTGTCACGTGAATGACTGCCATCGCGTTTTTGGCAAAATGCCAAAAGCGAATTCGTGGTGGGATCAGCGCTCATTTACATGCTATTTTCGCACTTTCTAACTGTTTGCCTGAATTTGCTCATAGACGCGCCAGAATGCCGTGGCCTGCTATTACAATTCTAAAATGATACGTCATGAAATGGCCTACTAGTGCGTCCACTCTCTTTCTATACTCTATTGCTTTGTCATCCTCTCTCGCAGCCATATCTGTTGTTTAGAAGCTGGACGTTTTATTATTTTGGATGAGTGCGTGCGAATTTTAAATAGCCGTCCTCACTCCTCCATCTTCCCTTCCCTTCCTGCTTTTATCGAGATAAAAATGTTGTTTATCACGACGAGAACCCGGCGGATTGGTGCTATCTTCTCAACTTATCAGTCACACCCGGTTCCCAGCTGATAAGAGGCTTTTCGTCGCCAGCCGACGCGAATAGCTATCGATTGTGGCCTTCGATCACATGAAAATACGATTGTGAAATGAAGCGTGGCGCGCGTCTCTCTGATTTGTGCACTCTCTCGTCGCTCTCTCTTTCTTTCGCCACTCTCTTTCTCTCATCGCTCGCCTGCCTGCCTGTCGATGACAAAACCGTGGAAATCGGTAGTTTTTTGTTCCCCAGGAGGTCACGGAATCATGTGATTCATATGGGGCCGAGACCGCATAATTCCACAGGCCGGTAAGAAAGGGGTTTGGAGTGAGAGAGTGTGCAAAATCGAGAGGGATTCTCTTATTTTCGCACACTCTCTCGCCCTTACCCCATTCTGTGGGGGATGGAATGATGTGAGGCGGGGGTCTGTCTGGGGGATGATTCCTCCACTCCAATAGTGCACTTATTTCGTCAGCCTAGTGGGCGGATGATGTGTTTGTTCGATTCGCGAACAGAGCCGAGTGCACCTGGCCCCTGATTATCAGGAATTTTAGGCGCCGATTCTGTAGCTTGGTTATTGATTTGTTTCCCTCGTTACGAATAGATAGATTATGGGCGCGAAAGTAGTGGAACGGCAGAGGGGAAGCTATAGCGATCAATACGGATGCGCGAGTTACAGTATGCCGCTCACTCGCTGGGTACCGCCGCGCTTTTCCCCTCGCTTTGGCTAATCTCTATAATGTCCGGGGTCTTTCCGCTCGTTTCGGTTCACCTCGGGGGGTTCGAGGAACTTTCACTTTGTTCATTACCCTACATATTTTCCCTCGTGTCGCGCCCCTCTGCTTCGACAGAGCCAATGCGTTAGACTACGTTGCACACGGAATACTTGGCATAGTGCCAAAATTGAATTCGTTGTGGGACTTCCGCTAAGGATCGAGCTAACTTTAGGCCCACTAACTTAGTGGGATGTCCCCTGTTTCACCCTTGCGGCCCACTAACTTAGTGGGATAAGGATTAGCTGTTTTTCGCGTAACAGATACAAAAGCTGCTCTCTGTGATGTTTCATATCGTTCGGGCTGAAAGTCAGAGGTATTCCAAGGTTACTGCCCTGGCTAAATAAGCACAATGTAATATAATTCGTAAAATAAGCGCGAAAATGCATTTTCATCCCCACTAATTTAGTGGGCTAAAGTTACCTCTGGTCCTTACTCGGGACCATCACCCATCTGCGTACTGTTCTCGCACTCTCTGACTGTTTGTCTGAAGTTCCATAGATGCGCCAGAGTGTCGTGTTGTACACAGTTTGCTTCCACTTTTCTTCTACTCTTTCCACTTTCTATCTCTAATCCTCTTTTCTCTCGCTCTCCTCCCTCCCCCACCCTTTCACCCCTCGTCGTTTCAAATCGCCGTTCCATCGATTTCTTTCGTGTCTTTTGCTGTCTCTGCCGTCTGCGCCCTCTCACTCTCACACGCTCTCTCGCCCGTCTAACGATCCGATAGCGACTGCCCCCTTCGAGTTCATTCTACATGCATTCACGACCCGAAGGATGTCGAGGTGCTCTCTTCATTTCACACGATCTCTCGTCGGTTAGAGAGACTGAGAAAGTGTGGGAAAGGGGGATAGCGCAGAGCACATCCGTGTTCATGACCATTTCATTGCTACTCTCGGGAGTAAACTCTGGCTTTTCTTCTTACTCTTCCCGCAACGAACTTTCTATAGGGAGATGAGGTTTACGAGTGATTTGTTGACTCAATGTGGATAGTTCTCAGATGTCTTACACGGAGGTTTTACGTTGCACGCACTATTCATGTACTGCTCCCCCCGGATTCCTTGATTGCCCCTGGCTCATGTCCATTTAAAAATGACAATTATCGTGCTATCTGAGTGGAATTTGGAGTCGTCTGATCTTGGCGTTCGATAGTTTGTTGTGGAAACAAGAGTGTTTCTATAGTTTGTTCCCATCCGAGATGATATTGCATTTATAAAATGATACGATCAAACAAAATGTCGAACTGGACACTTCCTGTGTTTACCGAGACGAGAGAGCACGCAAAAGCGAGAGGGTCGCCAATGTTCCTGTATGGTAAACAACGGAAGTGCGTTATTCGGCTTTTTGGTATGATCGTATCATATAATAAATGTAATATTCAGTGTAAGTTCAATTCTGTTTATGCGCTCTGTTATTTGTTTTCAATCCTTGTATGCGTTTTGTCATCCATTTTCTCGTTACGTCATCCCATTTCATCATCTCTATGCAATCTCTCCCCCTCATTGATTTTTCGTGCCTTTCTTTTAATTTGTGTTATTGTATCGCGTTTCCTCGTCACTCGCATAAATAGTGTTGTTATTATTATTATATTAATATTATTAATATTATTCTAATTGCAGTGATGCGTCTCCTCGTGCTCGCCCTAGTCGGGGCGACCCTTGCAGCACCTGCAGCAGCTGCATTCCGACCCAAGGAGATGGCCGAGTTTAGAGAGAAGAATGAGGAGAAGATCAAACAGGTTTGAGATAATATTCTTTCTGATTTTTGTCTTTAGTACCGAGGAGTTGTTCGACAGATGCAAAACGATACTATTACGAGGTAAAGAAACGTGAATTCATCGGGATTGAGAAATTGGTGTATTTTTAACAAAATAGAAAGGTTGGTGTATGATTCATGTGGAGCAGAATCATCAGTCAACAGGTACATGACCTGATAATTGAATGAATGATTTGATCTGATGATTCATTTCTTTGCAGGCAATTCTGGACATGGAATCGGGCACGAAGAATGAGACGGGAGATGGAGAGAGGAGTGATCTGGCGGGAATGAAGAGAGATCCCGATGATACCATCCAGAAGGTACGGTAGACAAGGAAGGATGGGGGAGGGGTACTGTAGTTTTAATGATTCATGCTATGGATTCTAGACACGAATTTTAGTGTGTGACTGGCCGTCACTGTGGATTAGGATATCTCGAGTAGAGCGCCCACGAAGCAGTGGTGGTTGCCTACCGTAGTTGGTTGATGTTGCTACCTGAGTACGGTGTCGGGGGGGGGGGGTACGGCACATGACGCAATATTACAATACTATACGGAGTAATGCAGAGTAATAATACAATACGGAGTACGGTATCTTGGGGTACAGTATCCAGTCCAGATGGCACAATACTCGATCGATATCTTCTCTTCTCTCAGATGGCTCGTGAGCAGCAGCAGGCTCATCTCGAGACGGCCCTTGAGAAGGAATTGGAGAAGAGTGTGAAGAGAGGACTGCTGGGCAGTGGAACGACCACGGGTGAGAGAGAGATTGCATCATTACTAGGCAATCTACTAGTAAAAGAAGCAACTTCAAGCCTAAAGCAGTGTTTATTCAAGGCGACAAAATGCAGTGAATGAATTTTTCGCTTTTAAAAAAGTACCAAAGTTTGCCTTGTGATTTGTCGTTTCGTTGATTTCCTATACTAGAAGTGTTGCGTTCAAACTGATTCGTTAAACATACGTTGCAATTGTCAGGTCCCTTCGACTATCTCATGTTCACGATGATCTACCCCACTGCAACGTGCATGGCCGACGATGATCAGGTGAGAAATTTAATGAATATTGATCTTTGAACTCAAGACTAATATGCCCGTGGACTGTACATAGTCCTCGTTAGCAACCGCGGCAGAGTAGTCGCTTGTCGATGTAAAGTCCACTTTTTTCCGGTCAAGATTTACCTTTACCTCAGTTTGATTTCAATAGTTGCATACTGTAGGATGTAAAATTTGCTCATTCCAGTAGCCTATTACCATGTGGACTGTATGTTGTAAGCCAGATGTTTCATCATTCTCTTTTTCAGGCTCCCGGATCGTGCGAGATTCCCGCCGGGACTGCGCAGTGGACGATCCACGGATTGTGGTGCGGTGGCAGTTTGCTATTGATTGATGAATTTGCTATCTGTTTTGTTGACGAAAATGATTGTCTTTTTACCATGCTATTACGCGTAACAACATAATCGCTTTGATTTTTGTTATGGGTATTTAAGTTGTCCGTGAAACCTAGATGCGCCTGCTTTTTTATTCAAACTGTCGTTCCTCCACTACTAGGAAATCGAAATGTCTGTCTGTTTGTCTGTTGGTTTTTTTTTTCCTTCCGCGTGACGGACGTTTTTCCGTTTTTCCGCTATAACTCTTTTCAAAGTTTAGCAATCTTCTCACATTCTTTTGCATGTGATAGGCAACGACGAAACACATCGAAATTAATATTTGAAAAATCGATAATTTCATGGCCAAGTCGGTAGCGAGCTCGACTAGAAATCGGAGGGTCTCAGGTTCGATCCCCGCCGGTGCATAGTCTTTTGCCGCATTTTTTCCAAGTGTCAAATGTGGCCCAAACCCATTTTTGCGTAACGAGATTCACATTTGAGCATCTTTTGCCGATTTTTGAAGTGAAATATCGATTGATTTCACTTGATTTCACATGATTTTACTAAATTTTCGTATATTTCGTTCCAAATCGTTCCTCATGACGGCAATCTCGCAGAAATGGAGTTAGAAATGGAGAACTAGAGTGTAAGGGAAATTGAGAGTGACTCTCTCACTTTGGCACACTATCTCGCCCCTGACCCCTTTCTGGAGGCTCGGAATCGTGTTTCGGGAAGCTTTATAAATCGCTTCAAAAGCGCTCTATCTTCTCGGATCCTTTTGCATACGACAACAGACCAAAATCCCTTTAAAATTTTGCAATATTTAATTGACCAAATCCATAGCCAAGTGGGTTACGCGCTTGACTTACAATCCGAGACCCCCAGGTTCGAACCCCGCCGCGGGCAAAACGTTTGCCGCATTTTTCGCAAGTGTCAAATGCCCTTCTAGCACGTTCTTCAGTAAGGTGAAACACGTTTTCACCTGTTTTGCCGAGTTTTAATATGAAAAATCGAAAATTTTGAAAAGTTCCCAATTGGTTCGCAGGGCGTGGGGGATCACAGGAAAAGTGTTTTGCGATGTCGGAAACGTGCCTGGACGTGTTCTAACAAGTTTTAACGTGAAAAATTGAAAAATTTCGTAAAGTTTCCAAATGATCCGGCGAGCGTAGGGAATAATTGGAAAAGTGTTTTGCGATGTCGGAAACGTGTTCGAACACGCCCGGAAAATCAACACACGGTATTCTGCGTTTCCGTTGAGAAAGGCTCGTGAGGCTGAGAGCGATCATAAAAAGTTGCCACGGAGCCACGAAGTGGCGTAGTGGCAACTTTTTTTTCGATCGCACTCAACTTCGCGAGCCTTTTACAACGGAATAAGCCAGTACTCTTTCTAGAGATGAACATTCCCCCCAACATACTAAGCTCCCCCTGGACCGATCTTGGAGCCGGCTATTGAGTTCTCCTCCCTGGACGGAGCCTACAGCAAGCTACCGAACTCTCCCTGGACCAAACTTGAAGAAGGCTACCAAGGTTCCCCTGAACCGTACCTGAAGAAGGCTACCGAGGTCCCCTGAACCGTACCTGAAAAAGTTACCGAGGTCCCCTGGACCGAATCTGAAGTATGTTACTTAGCTCCCCCTGGAAAGTACCTGCAGCAGGTTACCGAGCTCCCCCTGGACCGAACCTTGAGCCAGTTACCAACCTTCCCCTGGACCGAACCTGCACCCAGAACTATGCATAGAGCGTAGTGTACGCATAGAGCGTAGTGTATTTAACCTCAACACATCCCGGCTAGTTTTCTCATTTGAAACATCATGACTTTCTTCCATTCCGAGCGCTAAAAGTTCGTAGAAACTTTAAAAAATATTTCAAAAAAAAACAAATAATAAATCAAGCGAAATTACTTTTTGAGCTATGCTTTCGTTGCAGGCCCAACTACGCTGACGGTTCGTACCCTCAATTCTGCGATCATCAGAAGTTCGACAAGGACCAAGTGCAGCAATTGCACGATCAGATGAGGTGAGAATAATAAGGAATTGAATATTCTCAATTTGTCTAGTATCACATGCCCAATTAATGCATCTCATAAATAGTATGCATTGGTTTTTATAAAAAAATGTATCCCTTGTAAATGTTAGGTCGCTCGATTGTCACCAATAGACAATTGAACAGCACGGAGATTTGTAATGCTCTTTTCGATAGAGAGAGAGCTTAAATGTACTATTCTTTCCAGAACGAAATGGCCCAATCTCTTCCCGAAGACAGCGGAGGATTCGCTGTGGTCGCACGAGTGGGAGAAACACGGAACGTGCAGCAAATCGGACGCCCTCCTCGACACTCAATTCAAGTACTTCAACATGTGAGTGAACCGAGATATTATACAATAGTAATTGAAACAAAGCAAAACAAATTTCATAAATAAATATCACAGGGAGTTTCGCGTTTCGTACTTGAGTTTTCATCCAAAACTTATCTTATCGTCAGTTCCAGATGTTTACTTCATTAGTAATTTATTTGGGCAGTAAGACAAAATAATGGGTTAGATTATCGATTCCATGGATATTATCGATTGATTAATATATCCTTCCAGGTCGCTCTTCATGCTCGATCACATTGATCTGCGTACGAGAATGGAACAGAAGGGAATCTCGCCCCGCGCCGCCCCCTATGAGAGGTACGGTAGGAGTTATTCTTACGGTATGTAGAGGTACTGTCGGCATGCATCTATTGAATGCATTACTACAGACGATAGTTTATCATAAGCCGTTCAACTATAAGTATATCATTGAAAAACATGGGAAAGCGCACTTCAATTTGAAATCAAATGCACCGCTAATTCAAGTGTGGCGTGCCTTATTAGTTACACTGCTGCTCAAAAATCGTTGTATCGTGTTTTTCGGGTTCCCTCATTGAATTCTTCCTCTTCAGAGACGTCCTTCAGAAGACTCTGGACGAAATCATGGGCCACCACGTGCAGATGTACTGTCTAATGGACAAGAAGGTTAGAATTTATTGATTAATTGGAGGAAAAGGGGGCGCAGGAAGATAATACATTCAAATCCAAGTCCACCGCTGGACAACGTGGCGAAAAAAAGGCTGGTTTCGAACGAAAGAGCCGGAATACATCGTGGCGAATTGCCTAAGTATGATCATAGGTCAAAAAGTAAAGTAGCATGGCTGGTGATCTGGTCGGGCAGCTTTTAGATTTTTTGATATTCTACCGAGCAGGTTCCTACATTTCTGGGTTGTTTTCAGAGACTCTGTCGGGCAGATTTCGTTTTTAGGGGTAATTTCGATCAGGCATTTATTTTTCGCGCCCGCCTTCGGCGGACAGCTTACCTCGAAATCTACCCACTTTTTGACCTATGAGTATGTTGCCATCTCATCTATTTCTCTATGTTTTCAGACCCACGAGTCGCTGCTGGCCGACATTCGAGTGTGTGTGGACAGAGAGCTGAAGCCGATCGATTGCCCCCAGATGGATGTGAGTACGGTAGAGTGAGGGGGTAGTACGATAGCTATTGAGTACTGGGTTTTTAAAACATGGATCTGAATATGTGATTTTACAAAAATAATCGCAAATGTGCAGTTATGGCGTGAAATTTGCTTTCCCCCACTTCCCCTTTTTATCTATCTTTTCTTCAGATCCGTCCCTTCGTTCTCTCGGGAACCCTCACTCCGAATGACCACCAGCCCCTCCCTGTCCCCAGAGTAAGCATAATTATATGATTATTCTAATCTTATTGTTTATAAAAAATGTCCCTTATCTAATATCGAGAACTGATTTCTTTCTTCTCTGCTTACACTTTTCTATTCCAGAAATGCGCCGATTCTCTGTACTACGTGACCGAGGGCGCGGATATCAGCAAGAGCATCGACGTTCTTCCCCCTGGTGAGAGAATTCGAGTAGAGGATATGGAGGAAGAAATATTCTCTCCGCATTTGACACACTGCAACATCAAATTGGCTAAAATTCTCATTAGGAAGACCCCCAGGTTCATGTTTCATCAATGCAAGAGATCCTACGGTAGCAACGATATTATTTTAAAAATCGACACAATTCTATGCCAAAATTAATAGGCCATTGAACTAAATAACAATTATGTAATAATATTAAAATTAAATTAAATTTTAGGCAAGGACGGCTTGGATGAGACGGGCAAGAAATTGGCGACGGACGAGGAGGACGACGATGATTATTATGATGATGAGGAGGAGAAGAAGAAGATGAGCAAGGTACGGTAGGATTACGGTAGGAGTTAAAAAGTTATCGATATTATACAAGAGTTGAGGGAAGTGGACTATTTTTAGGCACTGAGGAAGAATCTAATAGGAGCAAAGAACGAAATTTTTAGGATGAACACAATTTTTAGGATTTTGCAGTGTATAACGTGATTTATAATATCATTTATATCATTATTAGCATTAGTAGCATTTACGAAGGACAAGGACAGATATAAAATGAGTGAAACGCTAAATTTGCAGGAGGAATCGGAGAAGGAGCGCAAGTTGGAGGAGGAATTGATGAAGGGACTGAGGATGAAGACGGACGAGTATCTGGAGGTACGGTAGTAAATGGGATACGGTAGTTGAGCGGTTACGGTAGATTCCTGTACTCGCATTGGGGTTAAGACTATTCTTTCGGAAGCTGATACAGGATATGGTTACTATTTGCTGGGGAGGGATGTCTGGGGTTGGAGCTTTTTTCGGGTGTTGATCATGATTACCCTGTGATGTCGAAATTGTGTTCAGAATCGTCGCATCCACAGCAAGGATCTCGTGTTGACTAAGGATGACATCACCATTGCGAGAAACTACGCAGAGGTCACGGAGAAGGCGAGAAAGTTCCAGGTACGAACGGGAGTCAAGCTTCATATTTAGCCATTCATAGAATACCGGTGGTTTGGAGTTTCGTCAATACTGAATTGCGATCTAGCGCGTTCAATGTAATTTTCGTTGGAAATGTTATTAAATATGTCACATTGAGAAAACCTTTTTTTAATCTCATGAAGCTTTCTTAATTAATTATCATATTCCTAATTTCTAATTACAGGAATGGCGTGTGCGTGAGTCTGAGCCGGCCCGATTCCGTCGCTCTTCCATCTACTTGGGAATCGGCTGCACCTCACTCTACATCGTCATCATCATTGCTTTCTTTGTCGGTCGTCGAAACGAGACGCAACAGTACGGCAGGCTGCAGCACGCGTAGACTCCGCCCCCTTTTGCTGCAGTACGCCCCCTTTGAACTATATCTCCGTACCCTTTCCCGATGTACGTTGATCGACCATTCCACTATGTGTTGTTTGACCTTACTGAGTCTTAGCAACTCAATTTCCTGTACATTTGCCCAATCCTCATAGTTTTTCCCGTGTTTTTATTTGTTGGTCTGAGATATTGTTGATTCCAGAAGTAGTTTTGAGCTGAAGATTCTGAACGAATTGATCGCTGTCCCGCCCCTATTCCACTGTAGTTCTACACTATGTCTGTATCCACTTATTACCGTAACCCCGCACGTGTAACGCGATCAATCGATCGATCGATAGGTCGACTTAGTCCACTCTCTCTCTCAATCAATCCTCAATCAATACAGTATGACGCGTGTGTACCACACTCTCCGAGTTCTCCTCCCGTCGATCGATTTTATGAGTATTGATTATTGATTGTTTATTAGTAGTTCCAAACAACCCACACAATTCAATTCAAATCTTAATAGTAAAAACATTGTAAACTCGTACGACTCATCATCTATTTGTACTATGTACGTTCGAAGTATGCAATAAAGTGCTTTCCGGAACAAAACGGTAGAAATAATTTGAGAAATTAGTGGATTTAGCAGATCTGATCTTACGAATTTTCTAGATGATCTTGATTAAGTATTTTTATGAATATATTGATGGATGTTACTCGAAATAATAAATGCGCGCAAACTTTATCTTTTTTTTTCAAATACGTTAAAATACAATTCATCGCAAAGATCATCTTTTCTGCAAATGGAGGGGGAAATGGATGTTTTACAGCTAAATGGTGCAGTGGATCGTAAACTGGGAGTAGATACTAAAAGCAAAGTATGCGTGATCGATCAATCAATCGATAAGCTGGCCAAGTGGGCATGTTACAGTAGGAAAGTGGTGTCAGTGGATTCGAGTGTTCAATTAGTGGGAGCAATAGAGGAAGTCTACTGTAGCTTCATTCTTCTTTTGAGCCGTACGAAGCATTTCTGAAAAGATGGAGACTTTTAAAAAGTAGTTACTTTCGCTATAAATTATATAAATTCGTTATGAGTTACGGTTACCGATAAATTACTAGAAATAATTGTTGTGAACACACAAAATGCATACAAAATGAATACAAATTGCATACAAAATGAACGTGAAGATGGGATAACTCACCATTGAGCAGCTCCTTGTCGTTCAGCAGACAGATTCCGTATTTGTACTGGGGATTCGACGTGAGCGAGATCACGCTGATTTCCATCTGCACAGAAAAAAAATGTCTGTCATATATGGCTCCTGAACTGCGTTTGTATGTCATATATAACATACAGTATGTTATATATAACATAGAAGCGCAGTTCAGGAGCCATATATGACAGACATTTCTCTGAGTGTGGCCGTGTGTCTGCACAGTGACTGAAGAAATAAGATCCCACTAGTAATCTACTCCAATTCAGAGCAAATAGTGCACGAAGACAAAGGATGTCACATGATTCCAAACATACAGATCAGGGTCGGAGCGAGAGAGTGTACAAAAGTGAGAGAGTCCCTCTCGATTTCACACGCTCTCTCACTCCAAAGGCCTTTCTGGATGGTTGACCGGCCTGTGGAATGATGTGATGTGCAACTGACGACCCAGTTGAACGAATCCACGTCTCTGCACGACATTCTTTGGTGCTTGGTCGCCAACGATGACGAGATGGCAGATTTGAATCTTGCCTCAAGAGAATACATTATCGATTTTATCAAACCGTAAACATGTACCAATTCCAGCGCGCATCACGACAAAGTCGGAGAGAAGTCCACAACGAACGAGGCTGAGCTGCGAGGGGTCGCCGGAACAAAGACCATCATCTCAGCCACACTCAGAGAAATGTATGTTATATATGGCTCCTGAACTGCGTTTGTATGTTATATATAACATACTGTCTGTTATATATAACATACAAACGCAGTTCAGGAGCCATATATGACAGACATTTTTCTCTGTGCAGAGTAGGAACGGATTGCCTCGAGAGAACGAGTATCATAAAATTAAGTAGAGAAAATATATTATTTGTGAATAGACTTTTTGCTTCAACGTTGCTTTTGGTGATCAGAGAAAAAAATACGTCGAAAGAGTATTTATTATAAATAATTTTGTAAAGAAATATAGATAATTTAGACGGTCGAATCGAAGTTATATGCGAAAAAGCGGCAGGGCAATTTTCCGACCATATTCGGAAAAAAATATCGGTTTTTGCACCGTCGTAGAAACATTCTAATCATTTGATGTACATCATGCAATAAGAGTTCCGGAATTTTATCCCTCGAGCTAAGTAAGTTCGCCTCGATATTGCCCAACCACGGTATCTCCAACCTTCTTCTTCTTCTTCTTCTGCTCCACTTTTCGTTTCTGGTAGACTACGGGCGTCGATTGGTTCACTCGTTTGACAGTCTGATATGGAACACAATTAGCATTTTTCCACATTTATCTGCTATATTCATGATATATCGGTGCTTTTAATTGCAGAAAAGGCTAGAACAAATTATTTTGCTTGGATTGGAAAACGAAAAATGATTGTTCATGAACAGTAACTCGCGCCGGAATGCGAGTCTCTTTTGAAAAACAAACTATTTATTCCCCGCGTGCTCTAGCTCCATATCGCATCCTTGGAACACCTTAGCGATGTGCTGGAGAGCCTTTTCTTCGTCTCTCGATGCCATCGTTATGAATGGCTGCCATCGACTGATATCCTCGACCTCTCTCCGCTTCTACAATTGGTTATAGTGTGTGTAAACATAGATAACTCGGGATGTTCTCAAAACGAAGGCCACTCACTCTCATCGTGCGCAGGATCGCGTAGAGGACGGGCAGCGATGCACACGCCAAGTTGATTCTGTCCTACAAATCGATTCCTCCAGTGTTATTGATTTTTCAATACCCAGGTTTTTGCAAGGTTTTCTTGGAAAACGGGATTCATCCTCCTCACTACGCACACTATCTCGTTTTCCCAACAAACGAACTCTTGGAAAACCGTTATCTTTACAAAACTGCGCTCTGTGCACAAAGAAGACACTTTTTTTGCCAGAATTTCGCATTATGGTTGTTATTTGAATTGTCCTTCCTATTTGACATTCTTATTCCGTTTCTTAGTGCTTATTCGTATTCCAATGTGAGTATTATGGGAGTCTAGAATGGACCATACTTCTGAATTTACCGAAAACATATTTAAAAAAGAACTCACGTGACCGATTCCCGTAAGCTCAGAACTGTGAGTCTCTTTGATGTCGCGCTTGTCCTCCTCAGCTAGCTGGGGGTAGCCATCGAGCACGCCCAACTTAGCCCTCGTATCGCAAAAGTCGAAAAACTGGTATAAAAAATGCATAATTTCCTTGATTCATAGTCGGGGTGGGAAGTCTCCAACTTTCCTTACTCTGGAGATGCTCCGCTGAAAGAGCACGGGAAATCGAGAGTGGTTGAAAGGAAGTGTTAGATGACCTCTCAATTTTGCAAGCTCTCTCATTGCCAGCAGGAGACAACGTCTCCAGAGTAAGGGGAGTTGAAAACTTCCCTCTATGTGTATGTCGGATCGCGAATCTCCATACGAGCAGTTCCTCTCGTTTCCGGAGAACCGTATATTGTTTTCCTCTATTTACAACGCTTTTTCGATATCCACTCTCACAGCGAATTTGCTAAGAAAGGCGCTTGCTAACTCAACTTACTTGCTTATTTTCGAGGGGCTCACTGGGCGAAGTGTCTGTCATGAACACCGGTAAGCACTCTCGCAGCATCTAGAGAGTGGCAGAGTAGATAAAGTGTTTGGCCAGCAATCCGATGGTACTGGGTTCACACCCTCTCGATGCAGAATTTTGCTCGTTTTCACCTTTTCTCTCACCATTTGCAGTAAGCAAGCGAACTTGCTTAAATGTAAGCAAGAAGTTTCCAGGAACCCGTTTCCTAGAAAGATGCTTGCTTATATTCTAGCAAATTCGCTGTGAGAGCAAAAGAATAGCTTATGAAAAATAATGAATTGATAAACTTACCAAAGTGCGCCACTGATAGACACTGCGTTGGTTCTCCATTAGAGGAAGAGGAGTCGACCAGCTTGAAGTGCAATCTATAACTGAAGTGAGAGGAGTGGGAGGAGTTATTTATATAAGATCTTTGGCATTTTACACTTTGACGCGGACTGATTCTATTTAACTATAAATTGATTGGGGCACGAGATGATAATGATAATTGATATACTTATCACGAGCGATCGTTTTTTTTATTTCTGAAAATCAAGGGAGGTCGGTTTTACAGATTGTGAGAGAACGGTTGCACTGGGAACCCAATTCTTTTCTCCCCCCAAAAGTTCATCCTAATAAGAAAACTACAGGGATACTATTAAACGAGAAAAAATAATCAGTTTCACAGAGAAAAATGTCTTTCATATACTCGGCGTAACATGCACATAGACACAGTGGGATTCGCACATCTACACAGTGGCAGCAGCGTGTCTACACACGCCGGCGCACTGTGTATACACGCTGAAGCCACAGTGGCTATGCACAATCCCCACAGTGGCGATGTGCTGGGTAGTTGATAAGTTGCAAAAGGGATGTAGGCAGGGGGTTTCGAACTCGATCCTACTCACCCCTTGCCTTTCTGGCCCGAACTCTTACCACCTGCGCTACCCTGAATGAACGCGTGGAAGAGCTTCGACGTACAAGATTCTTCGGAATCCGCTAACCTCTCTGTTGTTAGTTGGGGCTTAGAAATAGCAGTATGCTGATGAAAGTTTCTCAGAATAGTAAATCGAGCACGGAGAATCCGTCAATATCAAAATCTGAACTACCCGACTGAAATTTATGATCGAAATTTTTCATCGAATTTTGGCCAATTTTTTGAGCCAACACTATCCTTTCATCTTAAAAAGAGCCCCCATCAACGTTTTAGTGATATATTTTGACTTATCTTTTTCTGATCAAATATCATCGCCACTGTGTATACACGCATGTCCACTTGATCGCCACTCAATCGCCACCCCAAGTACATCGACACAGTGGCTACACAGTGGCGATGTGCTTCTTCGACTTGGAAGAGGATAGCCACTGTGTAGACACGCTGATGCCACTGTGGGGATGCACTAGGCCAAAATAGCCACTGTGTAGATGTGCATGTTACGCCGAGTATGGCTTCTGAGCTGCGTTTGTATGTCATATATAACATACAAGCGCAGTTCAGGAGCCATATATGACAGACATTTCTCTGAGTTTACTCTACTGACCTCTGAAGATTTTTTAAAAAAATTTTATACATTGTACAGGATTTCTCTCAGTGAGAATTTCCCCCATTTGGTGTGGTGTGAAAGTACAGTAGGGATTACGGTAGGATAAGAGAACTGAGCTCAGATCCCAATTTACTTCACTACTAATACACAAGGAAAACGATGGAAGAATGAGGGGTAGATGACGTGGTGATTCAGTGGTATGGCGCAATGGTATCCAGGCGGAGTACTGTATGCTAAGATCCGAAGATCACGGGGTAACGAAAGATCAGGAGATCACGGGGTAACAAAAGATCCGAGGATCACTAAGGCTTAGAGCTTAGAGCGGCTTAGAGCGGAGCTCGGGTACTGGAGGAATGGGTTCTGGACGAGGGAGCGCACTCACAACGTCGATACTGGCATGTCACACGTCGAAACAAGGTCTCGGCGGCTTTTATACGGGGAAATTGGGCCAATTAGCATGAGATTAGACCCGTAGCCAGAGATGCTGCAGACAGTCAAACTCAATTGCCATGGTAATTGATATGATAATTGGTATGCAGATGGGTAATCATCGATTACCGCACGTGCGAGTAGAATGATATTATCAAATAGACTGGAGTTGGGCCGAGTCGCATTGGTATTACATAGGAATGACGTAATTGGATTGATTAGATTGGATTAGTACCGGTAATCCGGTACATACATATATGTCATCCGGTACATACATATATGTCATAATATATAGTCATCAGAACACCAGATTACCTCAATTTAAAAAGTTACAGAGAGTCTCTCATTTATTTGAGCATACCAGAGTTAATACTTTAGTACATTAAAATTTTATCAGAGATTCAATTAATACTACGAGAATAACTGAAATATCCATTTGTATGTGCCAGAATGATACGTATTGTACAATTGTGAAACTTGATGCGAAGTGTTCATTCCTACCACGTTAAGGAAAGCGGAACCTACGGGAATTTCAACGTTCTCTTCAAATAACGCTTCTTTTCTTAATAGAATGGCGTGTCTGAACAATTTTGAGCTAGTGAGATTGAATCTCTTCTGAAGGGCATCAAGAATAGCCGTAGATGAAGGGTTCGTGACGTCATCACTGAATTAGATGATCAATGAGGTGGTGCGGTTTGCGAACTAACAGAAGTGCTGTCTCGATGGCAGGGCGGTTGTCGACAAACCACTTTGTTGCTTTCCTGAGTCGATCTTGAACTGGGCTTTTGTACTTGAAAATGAACATGTTAATGCCTTGGAAGTTCTCAATCATAGTGAAATCGGACAGATTTGCGCTCGTCACGCTCCAGAAGACATCGTGATCCAGTGCCGCTGTCACAACAGCTTGCACGCGATCACTGTAACGACAGTATTAGTGAACTAAATTATGTTCAAGCTTGTAACGAGCCCGATCTTCGAATGCCCACTGAACTATTTCTGCCGTCTTATTGAACAAAGTGGGATCGATAAACGTCGCTGTTGCTGCCAATTCAGATTTCGCTGCTTCAATAGCAATGTGTGGATAAGCTAGCTTCTGAAATGCGAAATGTTGCGATAAATCAAGTTTGAGTAGCGATACCTGGCTCATTCTAGTCCATGATACTACATGTTTAAGTATCGACTGAACTGTTGTGCCGGTCTGCACTATCAGTATTGCCAGTTCTGCAGCGCTTCCCGAGGTAGTTACATTCCAGCACGCAACTACTAGAATCTCCTAAATCGAGTTGATTGGTAAGATCTAGTTATCAAGCACTCGTAATATAACTTTCCGCTCGTAAACAACAGAGATCGCTTCGAGCGAGTATGAAAAGCGAGAGACACGCCGAGGTATGAGAACTCACACGTCAGTAGTCCATTTAGTCAACGCATCATTATACAATTGCAACTATCGCTCGTAATCTAGTATTGGATAGAACTGACTAGGGATGCAAGTTCGGTTTTCGTATTACGACTCTCTCAGTGAGAGATCGGTAATACGGCTGATAAGGGAGAGAGAACTGGAGAAAAAGAGACGCCGGGGGTTCGGTAATACCGAAACCGAAACCGACGGGCAACCCTAGAACTGACTGTTTGCAGAATGTGGAGTCGAAGCTGTTCAACGGCGGCTAGCATCTTCTTTCTTTGATAGGTGTTCGCATATGTTACCTCTCGCAAAATGCAACTGAAAAAATAATGCTTTACACTCGAAAAAAGTGACTAGAATCAGGGCACAAAGTGAATATGTTTTTCTTACCTGTAAGTGAAATGTCTCGTATATTCCTAGTGACTTTCACTTACAGGTAAGTGAACATTATCACTTGGTGTCCTCATCCTAGGGAGTTTTTTTCTCTCATTTTTAAAGAGTATCGTTGTATAGCGAGGACGAACATTTCGTGACTGTTTCTTCTCGAATTGATTGTGAGATCTAAAATTAAGCTTTGTTGTTTTATCAACGGGCGAAATTTCACCTCGAAAGAACTCCGAAACTTGCTCAGGCGTAGAGAAAACACGCCCTTCAAAAAGTCACAGATTGATTTTTTGTAACGGCACGTTGGATAGAAATTCATCTGTTACCGTGGTCGATTAACTTTATCTTTTAAAATTGATAAACTTTATCTTTTAAAATTTTCATCAATTTTCAAATTAACTTTCAAACTCTGCAATTTCAGGTGTGCAAAAAGACGAAATTGTTTGTAGACGGGTCGGCTAATATTCCGTCAAGGAAACCGCAAGTTTGCATGGTAATCTCCGAACCGCTACCAACGCCTTCTGACAGAACTCTTGTGAGCATTTCTTTATTAAAAATGTCACAATAATTTGCATTTTTACAGTTCACGGGCAAAGATTCCTTAATCATTTTGACTCTCCACGTTCGCTCTCCAATCTTTCTTCTTCCATTGATGGATTTTTTCCCAATTTCTTATAGAAGTCATATGGTGAATTAAAAATGAATTATCAAATTACGATTGACTTTACAGCATTTCGAGTTTTTTTTAAGAATAAATTTTACGGAGAGACAGCGTTTTTGCTCAGCGTTTCTATTTGGGTTGCACAATTTTTGGCTTTATTAGGCAATTTGTAGGGCTATACACTGCCAGTACGGAAATTATACACTGCCAGTACGGAAATTTATTTGTTTGCCGATAGTTTTCTAATCTCTATCGTTTTTCAGACGGGATTTCGTGCTACACTGCCAAAGGATGAACTTCTTCAACTGCTAGGCCCGCTGCAGCAGTTAACGAAAGGCTGCAAATTTCCTTATTTGCGCATGTATACAGTGGAAAAAGAAGAGGACTGTTTCGATGTTTTGGAAGCCTGTTATAATCTATTTCAGCCTGAAGTTCTGCAAACGGATCTTCCTAGAAATCTGTGAGTCGAAAAAAAACAAAGCACATCCTGGATCATACAAATAAAAATTCTTGAAAATATATCAAATTTCAGCCAATACTTCACCAAAAAAATTAACACAGATATCAAGCCAAATTGTATTGAATTGAATATGTATGAGTGCAACGGTCGCGCTGAAGGTAAGGATAATTCTACGATAAGATGGTTGCGATAGATGCTTGTATCTCTTAAATTCATCTAAACGTTTCCAGTAGCAACAAGTTCTGACTTTATTTTATGAGCAATATTTGTGGTATTTATCTCACAAGCAGTAGCTTTTTAAATGTCTAAATGCAAAACGATTAGATTATAAATGTTTTCCAGGTTTCTTAACGGAAATTGCTGAAGCTGCGACTGAGATCGTCCTTGTTGGAATGTGTAATTCAACAGATTGTCCAGTCCAACTTGCATGCGGAATATTCAGTAAGAAATGCAACATTCTTACTATGTATAATATTCATCACATAATGATAAAAGAAGAAGTAGAAATTTTGAAACGAGTAAGTTGAACTACTCATAATGTATTTATTTATTGCCACCTTCCAGAAAGTAACATTATTTGTGTGTGTGAAAAAAAACTCGACGATCAGACAGTTTAGACACTTACATCATTCTGAGCAAAAAATTGGATAAGAATTTTTGATATTCATCACTTACTCCTGTACTATAGTAGACATCCAAACATTGGAAAGTCAAGCTTTCCTCCGAACATTGCGCGCGCGCAACAAGCTACATGTCTCAGAGAAATCAGGTGCAAGAGCTGCACACGCGTGTTATGGCGAGAAAAATAGAGTTATACTTGACAACCTATGAATTCTCATTTCGAGAATGGTACGAAAGCCAATTTTAAGGAAAAGGGGACAGCGAGACAATATTTTCGTGTCTCTGTCTTGCAAAAATAAATAGCAAAATATATTTCATTTTTAGGGTTCCCTTGTTGGAAATGATTCCAGAATTCCAAAAGGTTGAACAAAGGCCGCCATTTTTCCATTAATTCCAATAAGGCGCTTTGTGCGGTCAATGGAATTCCATTTCTTATTGGAATTCCAATAAGAAAAAGCTCTGTTTCGGGCTTCAATCTGTGTGACTTTAGCAGTATTACTACTCTACCGTGCACTATTCATTATGACTAGTGGTCCCGAACCTCCGGATTTGTCAAACTTTGTTTATAATTGATATGTAGATAGTTCATCAGCAATGTTGAGAGAACAAATACCATTTGAAGATCTTCCTTCATTTTAGTTGCATATAACCTAATCCAGAACATGCTCCTTTTCTAATAGGCAGTCCTTATCAGAACGAAAACATGTCAACGATCTGTTTCACGAAAGATCAAAACAATTGAGCATTTCATCTGCATAGTTCACTCATCTCGCGAGTGTAACATGTCTATCGTGGCTCAGTCGGGAAAGCGGTTGATTTCTCCTCTAAATGGTTCTGGTTCGAATCCGAACTTTTTGAACTTCTTTTGCTTTTTTTTTTTAAATCAAAAGTGTTCACGCGCAAGGTGATAGATACTGTAAAGCTGTAACTTCACAACTGAGAGTCAGCGAACTGATACCATCGGCAACTAGGAGTTACTAGGAGAGTTGTGAGGAGAGAGTGATTGAAATAAAATCATTGTCTACTTCAAGAAAATACAATATTTGTATTAATAATCATGCTCTGTACTGAGCCATGAAGCCTTTCGAGAAATCACTTTTTGGAAACACGTGTTTAGACATCATTCTAGGTGATTTCTGTTATTGGAATTCCATTTCTTATTGGAATTCCAATAACAGACCATTTCCAATAGTCAACCGCTTCATTAATGAGTTCCATTGGAAATGAGGAGAGAATGAAACCATTTCCAATAGCCTAATTTTTCCAACAATGGAACCCTATTCATTTTATAATATTTTTTTTGCAGGAACTTGTGAAACTCGGCAGAAAAGTATGTTTGAAAGTGATAGTAAAGGAAATGGAGGATAGCACGGAGAAAATCGGAAAGTTCATCGTTAAAACTCAGAAATTCTTATCGGTTCTGAATTACTCCTGGCTCACTATTGTACACAGTGATATCTGATCCATAGTTACTGCATTTAATAACGGGCACATATTGCAATGTTGATTCACCCCAGTTTCACCTATTCACTGAATAAAGAATTATCTTGACTACATGACTTACTTAGACTTATGGTGTAATTTAAAGCTCGTTTTTTTCAGGTTTGTTGATTCTTCCCACATGATTCCAAACCTGCAGACCAGGGTTAGGGCGAGAGAGTGTACAAAAGTGAGAGAGTCCCTCTCGATTTCACACGCTCTCTCACTCCAAAGGCCTTTCTGGATGGTTGACCGGCCTGTGGAATGATGTGTCCATTGTTTTCACGGTACTGAGTGTTTCTTTGAATTAAAATTATATTTATATTACAATTAGTAAGAGTAACTCATAATCAAAATTACAAAAAAAATGAGAGAAAGAAATAATAAAATAACAAATATTTCCGTATATCACTGATGACACTAGCACGATGTGTGACAACGGTATTGTCTAATTACCATTGTCGATTTCCGTTTCTAAAGGCTCGTTCGAAAATTTTTTTTGAGCGGTCGAAAAAATAGTTGCTACTTAAACGCAGGTGCTGTGTTGCATCTCGCGCTCTGTGACCACTATTCTCTTTTCTAAATCAACTTCATTCGCGCCGGAAAATGGCTTACGTTTGGCCGCGCATATGCTTTGCCACTTCCTCCTCGTACGGTTTGAAACGGCTTAAAATTAAGACGCCAGTTTTTTTCAAAGTTTCCAAAAACAATTATTTTAATTAATCACTAGTGCTCCAAAATTAGGACGATTGCATTGAGAAGCGTTGAGGATGGTTGCGTTTAATTTTCTCGTAAATCACCGAAAATTCCCGGCGCTGTGCGCTTTCGTTCATATTGCGGGTAGAAGTCGGAATGGACATCAAGCCTCTGTAGTTGCAGGTCCTTGTTCCACCTATACCTACCACTAAAAATTGGAAAATGAAAAAAATCCCATCACATCCTCGAGTGTCTCTCGATTCGTCTCATATAAGATTATGGCGATCGCTCAGAATCCAAAAACCGCAAATCCTCTATGGGGATAAACTTAAATGTCACTCATGAATTCACAGCAGGAAAGGAAAATTCATCTCATGCATCCATTTCATAGCAGAGTCGCTGTCCCAATGGACTACTCTACGAAGTATGACGATGCCCTGGGAATCTTCTGGTAGGAATCTAGAAAAGAAATAACTCTTAATATTAAACATTAAATATTAATATTATATATCTTAACAATATTTATAGATTCATTCTTTTAGTGCCTACTAAAATACAATAGGAATTATATGCTCTTTTGTCGTCTCAGGTACTGCCAGTCTACACTTTCAGTCATCTTCAATTCGTTATTACTATATTTCGTTTTCATGAAATCACCGGAGGAAATGCGAAACTACAAGTGGAAACTACAACCACGTATTAGAATTATTTTGAAATTCTTTAACTTTTAAAGGATTTACTTGGTTAACGGAGCAATTGTCGACATCGTCTGTTCGATTTGTGCTGCGCTGTGTCATTTACGGTTGAGTTTTTTTTTCACTAAAAAGCATATTGGGGAGCCGGAATCCCCAATTAATAATGCTGGAAATGCTATCTATGAATGATGAGGATCCAATAAATGTTTATCTCAAGGTATTTGCTCTCTGGAAATTTGCTTAGCGAATTTGTGATTATCTAGTGTAAAGTTTACTTTGCAGACAACCAGGAAACGCGGGAAACATGACGCTTCTGAGCGGGCCTGCGCTATATCTTGGAAAGGAGGTTTGAAACTTATTAAATTAGCCCTATTGCGTTTTTGTCAGGTAGCGTTCAGTATTGTTATGTTTCAAAGTCTCACTCTGGTTTATGGGCTTCTTTCGTTTCCGGTAAGATATGTACAATTTTTGTTCTTTACATCTATTTGTAGCACTCGTTTCGATATCGATATCGCCTTATCGCACACGACAATGAACCACCCAAGAAGTGTATTGGCATATCACTCATATCATCTTTCGTAGCAAGTTTAGTACAAACTGTAAATTCGAAAGTTAATTTTGTTTAAAAAATCTCTAGATTTCAGTCATTCCCACTCATAAATGATCTAGTTTTCGGCGAAATTTCCATTTTGCAATGTGCTTACAGCACATATGTAGCCACTGGTAAGCGACTACTTAGATACTGCTAATCAATATTTATCAGTGTTGTTTAAGGGGGTCGCTGCTGATGTTTCAGGTCCGGAATTGAACCTTGGGATCGGTCATTCCTTAGCACAATTCCAAAATATTTGGTTATTTGAAAGTTTAGTGAAGTTGCATGCACAATTGACGCTGTGGATGCTGAATTCGGAAAAAAATGAAGAGATGGAGAGAGACTGTCTGCTTTCTTGAAGTTGCGCCATTTATACTCAAATCATCAATTTCCGAAAACCGAGGCATCGAGCCTAAAATATGAGGGAGCAAACATCTTATATATGGGCGTACCAATCACGACCAACAAGGCGACTTGAAAGGGTTTCCGATCTTGTTCTGAGAAGATTCCCTTCTCCATCAGATTGGGACCTCTCGCGATGACTGACAGACTCGGGATTGTTTCGTTTAAAAAAAAGACAACAACAAATATAGACATCTATTTATTTTAGTGCAACACAACGACGTACTCAACGCGGTTGTCATGGTCTGGTCGCCGATAACTGTGATCGGGACCTACGCAATATGATTCGGTATCAAAAGGCGCACGTAAGTCACCATTGGCATTTATGCACTGTTTCTTACGAAGTTATGGAATAAGTAAAACAAACAGTCCAAGTGGTCTTCAGTTTTCTCTCGCAAGTGCTCGCGCAAGCAAATTGCACCACCAGCTACTTGCGGTAAATTAAAGGAGGAGTATCAGGAGTGCTAAGTCTCTATATTGAAGTAGTGGCCATGTTTTCCATGTTTTCTTGATTTCGGCAAATTTTTTCCCGATTTTGGAAATTTCCACAAAGTTTGTCGCGTTTGGCTCTATTCTAAACTGAGAAATGAGGAGGGAGACTCTCGTGATACTCTTTTAATTTTACAATTTGCACACCTTGAATATGACCTGTTACAGTCTTTACTTCTTCAATTGGCTCTTCCAACGGCACTGATCACGCCTCCGGCAATATTTCTGATGCTTTCACGATCAGGGATCTACGAAAACAATATTACCGAGTAAGCATTCACTGCCAATTGTATTGTTTTTGTCCAATTGGAATTTCCGCAAAAGAGAGGAGATTTTGCAACACTCTCGTCGCTTGGAACATCGAAGTCATGCATGATTATCCCTCATATTTCTCACGTCCATGTTTAATTTTCGGATTCATCGAACCAACTAGACATGATGAGAGCACCAAGCATTGCAGATTCTTCATCTATCCTTGCGCCTACACAGCATTCGCCCTTAATCCACTCATTCCGATGATCTTCGTCACTTCATATCGACGTGCGATTCTTGCAATGATGAAACGCCTCTTTTGCAGGAGAGCTCTGGTACATCCGGATGTCCAGCCCCCGAACGAATTTAGTTTGGTTGTCAGATGAATAACATTTAAATCGAAAATGTGCATAATAAATTTTATACAAGAACTAATCTTGCATGCCTCAAATACCAATATGTATTGAGTGCCGTTGTATGCCGTTGTTTTTGTTTTGGTTATTCCGCTGTCGCCATGATAGTGGTGGTTTTGCTAGGGGGCAGGGGGTAGTTCAAATCTGTGTCGAAGCTTTGCTTCTCGCGAAAACACCGATCCATGAGCATTGAGGGTCCTTGACCACTCGCCAACCTTTTGCACAAAATTTCTGTTGGTGCTCATTAGTCATTTGCTACTTGGCAACGCACAACTTTGCAACGCGGCTCTCTCGCTTGTTTTCTTCCTCGTTGTGCTTGATAGATCCGGGGCAAGTCATGGCCAGGCTTCTTCTCCTTCTCTTCGCAGCACAATTCGTCCGCGTCCGCGCATCCGCGTGTTTCGCGCAGGAACAGCCGATGTCGATGGGGCGTCCCGTGCGGCGTCAGATTGATCCATGCGCGACGCTTGCCGAATGCGAGAGCGCGTGCGGCGCGGATGTAAACGGGAGAGACATGGCAAGTCACTACATTATGCAAAAACTTGTCTGAAATAAAAAAAGACTCGCCGAAAAACACAGAATGACGGTGAGAGAGCGTGCGAAAACTGTAGAGACGCCGAGGTATGCAAAGCGAGCGCACATACTCCGGTAGTCTATTCCGAGTATGCTACAGAGAGATTTTCAGAATACATAGCTTTAAATGACTTTATATTCATAAATATTTAAAAAAAAGGTGTTTACAGTGCGACGCGTACGCCTACATGGGCACAAAGTGTTTGCTGCTCGGCAGAAAAATAAACGAAGACCAACTAATGCAACGAACTGCCGGCTGTGAGATAGATTTGATATTCATATATAAAAAATCAGTCTTCAATCGTGCCTCTTCGAAGCGTCGATTGCGGTATTGTTGCGTCATTGAGAACTGATTATATTTTTCGCACTTTACAAGCTATTCTCATTATTTTTATTCATTAATTTTAATTGTTGTGTTATTCAAGAGGAAAGTGAGATAGGAAACGTTTCGTATCAAGCTATGCCACAAAACTTGCTTCTTTTGAGATGAAAAACAGAAAATGCTAAAGTGCCAAAAGGTGCAACACTGTGCCACACAGTGCCACACCTTTGTTCAGAGTGCTATTGGCGTACGATGTATGATTGCAGGTTCATCTGTTGTGACAACTACGATTGATCCGGCTGCTGCAAGACGTATGTAACTTCACTAATATAACTGATAACACTAATCTTGTTATCTTTTGGGCGTCCTGCGACTCAGTATCCCTTGAAATGTATTTGGAAGAGCTCATAATCCCCCAAAGAGAGACGCATCTTTTTGAAAATGCAATCAATTCAAGCCGTCTGATTTTGTGCACTTTCTTTCGTTTTGAAGTCATAGTTATCTTGTAATTAATCCTATTAACAACGCAGCGGCTCCGGAGACAACTACAGAATCGACGACTACGGAAACAACTACTACTGAAACAACTACTACTGAAACAACGAGTACTGTACCAACGACAACTACCGTATTGACTACGACGATAACGCCAATGTGTAAAGCTCCTTTGGTTAGCCCGCCGCCCGGTTGCGGGGCGCCCAAGTGCACGAATCCCATAGTGGAGGAGTTCAAAGTCACCTGCGCAGCAGGCACCAAGCTAATGGCGAACGGACTGGTGCGGTTTGAATATTTATTTATATTAACATATATTTTATTAAAAAAAGGATGTGTTTCTGCATGAGAGAGAAATTTATATGGGAACCATCAAAGCGTGGAGCAGTTAAAAACCCTCATTGCTCAATTGCATTTAGTATGCTCTGCACTAGCGCGGTTTCATCACAGAAGACGCGTTACAGAGGGCGCCCAGAAGAGTCTGAAATTCAAACATGATATTTCTTGTGGTGTTAGTTTTTCGGAACCCCGAAATATCATGTATGAACTCTACTCCATGCAATCCCGGCTCTTTGGGTATTGTATAGCGACAATACTTCGGTGTTCCTCTTGTTCCCGTGAGAGCTCAGCGGAACGTTACCAGCAATACAACGTAAAAAAGGAGCAAAACATGTCTGACGCTAGGAGCGAAGCAGTCATACTTATATTCTTTGCCACACTGTAGTACTGTTAGAAGTAACTATAGTTATTTGAAAATAAATTATTGAAAATCTTGAGAATATTAGGGTGCGATATGTTTGCAGGACGTCACTATACTCACTTGCGTAGGCGCTTTTTGGACTCCGGAAACCGCCCCTGCTCCAAATCTCACTTTTAAGTCTCCCGATAGTAAGCTACTTGTCGTGAGTATTTTGTTCTCTTAAAAAAACTATTTTCAGTATACTGCGACCTTCCCTCATCATGAATTCTGACGACTTCTCACTTTCATATTATACGTTTGAGCTTTGAATATTGCGATAAAGTGATGTGATAGACGAATTGCGTGTTATAATGGGCAGCATTCGCCCAGAACTCAAGACCATTTAACTTTTAACCAATAAACATAATATAAAACGGGTCAAACTAATTTGTCCAGGGGGTAGCTGCAGTTTGGTTAAACTCATACTTCGAGACGAGGGTGTAACGTGATATTACTATTATTTTAAAATTGTTATAAAACACCTCTTTCGCATACTGAAAATGCACATAATATATCATTTTGTCAATTCATTTTTTTCTTTATTTTATTAATATATATTTCTATAAGAATAGCACGTTATGTTCGGAGATTCACTTGAATCTTTTCTCTTTTTGAAAACAAATTGACATTTTTACTTAAATATTTTATCGTATTTGAATCGACAATAGCAAGGGAGTGGAGTTATCTTCGTATATTTCATTTCCTCATCGCAATGTTCTTGATCTTGAAACATTTATCTTGAATGCTTGTCAGAAGTTACGCCACGAATATCCAGACAGGACGAGATATGAAATGACAAGAATTTGCACTGCAAAAGTTCGCAATTCTCATCATCCCTCACTTTCAAGAAGTGTTGGAGCGGCCGAAATTGCGAAAATTTGCAGTGCAAAATCTCGCAATTGTGATCATTCCTTCACTTCGAGAGGGGGAGATCGGTCGAAATTGCGAGAATTTGCACTGCGAAATTTCGCAATCTCGCTTTTTGTCTCTCTGCGGTTTACAAATAACTTTACACAGAGCGTGACCTCTCTGACATGTATCTCTCTAATGAATTGGACTCCACTATATTCATGAGAGATCTACTCTCTTCTTTACGCGCACTCAGTTTAAGAGAGTTGAGTTCACTAGAGGCACATGCTAAAGAGTTCACGCTCTATGTAGATACACTATTTACGGTGAACAATTAGCTCCCTATTTTTGGATTATGGTAGCGTGTCACAGTAACAAGAAATTCATAAAACAATTACCTGTGCATTCATGCATCAATTGGGGTATGAAATCGGTACAAATTGCTTGATATTCCGTATAGGTGAGAGCATGCATCAAAATTAGGCTGAAATGTTATCGTATCAAGAGTACTGACCTACATTTTGTTGTTTGAACGAGGTACGACTCCGATCGATAAATGATAAATGGAGCAATCGACCGTGCACGAAGAGGAGAGATAGTGAGAATGAGGGTAATTGTTATTCTGCGCCACTCATTCTACCCATCTCTCTAAACCGCACACGGTCGATTGCTCCATTTATCATTTATCGATCGGAGTCGTACCTCTTTCAAACAACAAAATGTAGGTCAGTATTCTTGATACAACAATATTTCAGCCAAATTTTAATGCATGCTCTCACCTATACGGAATATCAAGCAATTTGTACCGATTTCATACCCCAATTGATGCATGAATGCACAGGTAATTGTTTTATGAATTTCTTGTTACTGTGACACGCTACCATAATCCAAAGATAGGGAGCTAATTGTTCACCGTAAATAGTGTATCTACATAGAGCGTGAACTCTTTAGCATGTGCCTCTAGTGAACTCAACTCTCTTAGACTGAGTGCGCGTAAAGAAGAGAGTAGATCTCTCATGAATATAGTGGAGTCCAATTCATTAGAGAGATACATGTCAGAGAGGTCACGCTCTGTGTAAAGTTATTTGTAAACCGCAGAGAGACAAAAAGCGAGATTGCGAAATTTCGCAGTGCAAATTCTCGCAATTTCGACCGATCTCCCCCTCTCGAAGTGAAGGAATGATCACAATTGCGAGATTTTGCACTGCAAATTTTCGCAATTTCGGCCGCTCCAACACTTCTTGAAAGTGAGGGATGATGAGAATTGCGAACTTTTGCAGTGCAAATTCTTGTCATTTCATATCTCGTCCTGTCTGGATGTTCGTGGCGTAACTTCTGACAAGCATTCATTCATTCATTATTCATTCATTATTTATTCCGTCAGAGTATCGCATACAAGAAAAATAACTGTGAATAGGGGCAAGAAACGTATGTCCGTCGACGTAGTCGAATCGGTTTTGTGCATGGCAGCAAGGGTATGGGGAAGAAGGGTTAGAGCCAATTCTTAACAATTGATTCAGGGAAAAAGGAGTTGGGCTGGGAGCGGATGAATTTTCGGAAGGAATCTCGGGATAAATCAACCGAGGGGGAAGGGAGGGAATTCCAAATTGATATGGTTCTGGAGGCAAGGGTGGTGTGGGAATTGGGAGGGAAGAAAGGCAGAGAGATACGGAAGTGATGTGAATTACGGACAAATCTAGTAAGAGGAGAACGAGTGAGGAGGGAAGAGTGATCAAGTTCATAATTCCTATGAAGAATGGAATGGAGAAAGACAATATCGGTGACAAATCTACGGCGTTCTAAAGTTGTTAGATTTAGGGAGCGTAAACGATTACAGTAGCTTACTGAAGGCAGAGAACAACGGAAATAGAGCTTCCTAGTGAAGTCGCGTTGGACACGTTCAATATTTTTGGTAGTTTCAACGGAATTAATGGGGTTCCAGATAATGGAACAGGTCTCTAGACTAGGAAGAATAAATGTTGTGAACGATTTCACATAAATATCGATACAATTACTACGGAAAGCTTTGAAAAGGAAGTGCATTTTAGAATTTGATTTCTTAATAATTTCTTTGATATGTTCAGAGAAACAAAGAGAAGGGGTGAAAACGACTCCTAAGTCCTTAACAGTCTTTTTGGGTGTAAGGGCGACATTATTGATATGGAACTGTCTACAAGGGTTGTGAAGGCCATAGTGCATAATAGAGCATTTGGTCTCGGATAAGCCGAGATTCCATTGTACTGACCAGGTAGAGATAACATCGAGGGCACATTGTAAGTCATCAGAATAGAGTGGAGCTTCCGCATAAAGCTTTAAATCGTCAGCATAAACGGAATAGCGAATAGATGGCGGGAATTGTGATGAAATGTCAGTGATAAATAGGATGAACAAGAGTGGACCTAAGCAAGAGCCCTGTGGCACACCGGATCTAACTACAGTTGAAGGCGAGAATGAGTCATCGATGAAAACAGATTGGGTGCGATCGGATAAATATGCTTCGAACCAGGATACTAAATGAGAGGATATTCCTAATTGCGACATTTTAAAGAGCAAGAGTCGGTGATCGATACTATCAAATGCCTTACGGAAATCAATATATACAGTATCGAAAGGGGAATGCTTATGCAAAATTCTGAGATAATGGGCATGCGTTGCAGCCAGGTTAGTGGAAGTGGATCTAGAAGACCTAAACCCTGTTTGATGAGGGTCGAAAAGATTATTTTGGTCGAGGAAAGTCGTGATTTCACTAATAAGAATCTTCTCAAAGACTTTGCAAACAGAAGAGGTCAAAGAGATGGGGCGGAAATCGGATATATAGTTACTAGTTTTCTTAGGGATGGGCTTAACAAGTGCATGTCTCCACAATGAAGGAACTGTGCAAGTGAGCAAAGACTTATTGTAGATTATAAGAAGTGGGGCGATAATCGATAATTTACAATTAGTGAGAACAATACTGGGAATATTGTCAGGAGTAATATTGATCTTAGGTGAGAGATTACTGAGAGCACTTATAATATGTAAATGAGAGATTGTGGGGAGATCAAAGATTATTGAAGGAGAAGGGGGAGGGAGAGGGGAATGCATGGGATTGGTAAACACGGATGAAAAGAAGTCAGAGAATGCCCTACATTTATCGTCATTGGACAGAAGCAAATTACCGTTAGGATCGATAATTCCAGAAGGCGTGGATTTGGGGGCATTAAGTCTACTACTACAGAGCTTATAGAATGCTTTGGAATCGGATGAGGCAACAACTCTGCTCTCTAAGAGACAGTGAAATCGATGAAGGGCAGAATTAAATCGTTTGGTCATAACAATACAGGCATTACTATTAGGTGCAATCCTGGTTAGAGTCCTACTCTTACCATAAAGTATTCTAACATTACGGGGATATCTAGAGAACGGTGATGGCTTGGATAGCGGGACAAACATTTCAAGCAAGCTATTAATACATTTGAGAAAGTAATCGTAAGACTGATTTACATCAAGATGGGATAAAGCAATTGTCCAATTGTGGTGAAAAATAGAATCATTAATCGATTGCCAGTTGGCCAATCTGTACATTCTAGACGGGGTATGTTTACGAGAGGGAGGGGAAGGGATGCGGAGATCAAAGACCACACTGAGATGATCACTGATTGGGGGAGAAGGAGAAATGTTGTGAATGATATCCTTATTACTGAATACAAGATCTAGATAATTCTGGAGGCGGGTCGGAGGCATTCGGAGGCATTGGAGGCATTCAAGATAAATGTTTCAAGATCAAGAACATCGTGATGAGGAAATGAAATATACGAAGATAACTCCACTCCCTTGCTATTGTCAATTCAAATACGATAAAATATTTAAGTAAAATGTCAATTTGTTTTCAAAAAGAAAGAAAGCATTTTAATCAATCTCAGAAAATGCCCAGAAAACAAGAAAACAAAGTAGCACTAAAAAGTAGCACTGGAAACAAAGTAGCACTAAAACATAGTAAGATCCTGCCAAAATATTTCATCAAAAACCGAAAAGTGGCAATTTACCAGAATTGACAGCGAATCATGTAAAAATTGTCTCGTTCACTCGGCAGTTTTGCGAGACTGCAGCTACCCCTTGGACAAATTAGTTTGACCCGTTTTATATCTCAATTTTTCACACTTTAAGAGCACTGGTATTATTGCTTCTAGACCATCAAGCACAGATGATCTCCGCAAGTCGCGAGAGAGGGAGCTAGAGAGAGTGTGAAATAATATTGGAAAAATCAGTTAAAGGAGGATGAACACCACCGGTTCCCGTATGGAATTTTCTTAGCGACAGGTGTTTATACTGTAAGGAAAGGTTGAGGATAATAATCGCAAACTGAGTGCGCTGCTAAACACAGTGAGACTTTTGACCATTCCACCTGTTCCTCCCCTTCCCTAATCCTTCGTTTGCATGTACTCTCTTCTCTCCTCCCTCCCTCCTCCCCGTGGGGGACGAGGGTGGGGAAGGGAAGAGGGTGCATGCAAACTCGAGAGGAGAGTAAAAGTTGACCGGGAGATTTGCTTACTCGCGCACGTGAGAGACCGCCCCCCTCTACCGTAATCAGCTCTTGACCCTGATTGTCCCTTAGCTATTGTAGTTTCTTTGCGCGCGCGTATCTCGGTTCGGAGGAAAGATAGAGATCTCAAATTTTGGATTTATATTATCGTTCACATGAGAAAGAGATTAATGCCAACAAATCGATATTCTATTTTTCGTGTTCCTCCTCCTTTAAACCTCTCATCTGATTCATCGCCCCCATTTGCGAACCGTGTGAAACGCCTTCTCATTATTGTTTCTTTCTCGAATTTTTGATTTTGAAACATTCACTTCATGACGCCCATGTGCGATTCTCACGAAAAAAATTAGCAAATAAATATTATGCGCGAGTTAGAGAAGCAGATAAAATTGCCTCCACCTTTGACCTCTCCCCTCTCACTGCGCCAGATGGGTAATGCGTGATTAACGGTTTTGTCCCTATGAAGTCAATGAATGTTCTCCAAAGAATGCCTTCATTCTCCACAAAATGATTGAATTACACACAAATCGGGAATTATCTAACTCTGTTGCTAGGTCATAGTCGGCGAGCCTGATGAGAAAAGTAGATATTTTAGTATCTTGAATAGAACAGAACCGTTTAAAAATGGTTAAAGTATTTCGATAATAACTGATTACGATAAATATATAAAATGGTAGGGAAACAAGAAAGGAAGGGAACAAGGATTCATTCTGCGTATCGACTCTTGATGATGTCGTGTCGAATTTCAAGAAAATGCGAAATATCTTTCCAAACGACTCTGATATGATAATCTCCATTCCTCTCGTTTTTCTCCGGCACTTCCCTTGACACGCCGCAAGTGAAGTAGAAAGGTTTCCCAATTGTGGGCAGTACCTGAGAGAAATTTGAGAATTTTAAATAAAAACATATTTCTAATGGACATTCATATGAGAATTTTAAATAAAAATATTTATAATGACATACTTTTGAGCTTTTTAAATAAAACATATTCCTAATGGATACCTCACAAAAGTTAGAGACTTTTTAATATCAAGATGGATTCTCTATCCTATTTGTTTTAGTTGTGGCACAACTCACATTCATTAGCACTCGCGCACCGTCAGCATCGATCACAACAGTGGCACAGTCGAGTTTACTGCACCTCCTCTTGATAATGTCGATTAATAAAGGAGTAATGCTATTGCTAATGTCTTGTCGGTGCAGTTAATTACAAAATCGTCCACGGTGTCTGCCATTTCCAGAAGAAATTGATCTGAAATGGGCAAATTGTTGTTTTTTACGATTGTGATAGAGAGACCTTCTGCAGTTGATAGCATGGCTATAAGGGAAGTTTTAACTGGATCCAGCGTTCTCTTCAGGGCGAGAAATCGGCTCCTTTAAAATGTTTAAACAAATTAATTGTAAATTAATCATATTTCTAAAATAATAAAAGCTATAGAAATTATAGTTCGTCGGAGAAAAAAATAGCCACCATTTCTCTCGATCATGATGAAAGCCCATGAACAGATTGAGTACTCCGACGGAAACTTGCGGGAAAAGAATCTCAAAAGCATCAGGAAGATCGAGATCCTCATTTCTCTGCAGGAAAAATGTGATCTTTTCGATGCGGCAACCACGCAAGAAATTGCTTTCGGCAGTATGGAAGTTGCGAATTCGCTCAAGAGTCCCTGGAATTATCTGAAAACAACAATTGTTTTACCTTTTTTCATTTCCGTATACGAAGACATTCGTGGCATTTTGAAACTGTGATTCTCACCATTTCGAGTTTTTTGTTTGAAAAAACCATCTTCTTTTTGATTAGATTAGCACAGCCCATCTCATACAGCGGAAGAAAATCAGCATCCCGAGCGAAAGTGAAGACGAAACTGTACACATTCTTCTTCCTTCCTCTTCCCTCTTCCTGCATTACATTTATAATATGATACGATCAAAAAAATGTCAAACTGAGCCTGTGTTTACAGCGGCGAGAGAAAAATACAAGTGAGAGGGTAGCAAACGTTCCTTTTTGAATACGATATTTTTTACAACAAGGGATCTACCTTGCTGGCGTGAATGTCCTCGATGTTGATTTTCTTCAACAGATCGTCCGCAACTTTTTTTGTTAGCCGGCACACCTAGAATTATGTAATATTGTTAATAGTTTTAAAATTGATTTTTGAATAAACCCTAAAATCGCATATGCTATTGAGACTCCGCCCATTTCACCACCCGCAAAAAAATGGAACAGGTTCGTTTTTACAACGGCTCCTGCCAAATAGAGGATTGGAAAGAAACGTTTCCTTCCGCAGTGTGAGGGCACCCGCACTATCAACATAAGCAATGATCTTCTCGACTATTTCCTGAGGGAGCTCGAGTAAGGATACATCCATTCTCGTGAACTGTGATTAAACAATCTGCATTTTGTCGATTACAAAAGAAGTAGGATATTTAGATCTGGACTGACACAATAATAATACTTCAACGAAATATTAGATGGCCATGTTGTGCTCGAGGAGTTATTAGGTGAATGTGATCACAATGGCAAATAAGAAACAGTGGGAAAAAAGATAAATAGTTATTGGAAACGCGTAGAGAATGGCGAAATGTTTGGTGAAAACGAACAAGAAATTACGATTTGTTAGCGTCCCTTTACTCCCTCCTCTTTTCCCGCCTTCTACTGTTTCAAACTGTCGCCCACTGGGCTAATTTTGGATAATTAGAGCCTCTGTTTCAAAGAACAACTAGATTGATTGTTATTTTGTCTTGAATAACTTTAATTTTACCTGTTACGTAACAGAAGCTCGAATGAAATACAAGAACTTTAAACAATAACTTATGCGTTTATACAACATAAAATCCTTGCATCACATCATTCCCCAGGCGGCCACCCCTACAGAAAGGGATTTGGAGTGAGAGAGTGTGTAAAATTGAGACTCTCTCCGTTTTGCACACTCTCTCGCTCTAATTCCTTTTTGTAGGTTTGGGATCATGTGGCATCAGCGGAGTTTGCTCTGGAAACTTTCGTGTCTAATTTCCAAGCAATATAATCCCCTTCCGTTCGGCTCCCATCTGGCGATTCTAATGTGGAATTTGTCTCTCTGTTCTCTCCTCGGAAGCACACTTCGATGCATTTGCGTGATGAAGTAGATGGGCTTCTGTGCCGAGCAAAGTTTCTGAAATTAGAAATTTACTTTGCTCGGAATACATCATACTTCTTCTTTAACAATCATAACTCTTTTTTAAATCATTAAAAAATCGTTTTTATTGAGTTTCACCCGTCAAAGAAAACCGTTCAAAGTGCAATTAACTCGTTTTCAGTTTCCGGCCGCTTCAAAAATAAATAGAATACGGCTACTCACATCCATTAGCTGCACTGCCTCGTCTTCACCGAGAGTAGCTCTTCTACAATCGAAATAATGACATCGCGTGTTCAATAGATCGACTATGAAGGGAACAAAACCCTTCTCCTCACAAGAAGCTGTGATACCAAGCGTAATCTTGTCCACATACTTGGCGATTTCGAGCAACATTCCGTCTGTGATTACATCAATTGCACATTTCCTCCATTTTATTGAACGATTATTTATGAAGCTGCATCTGTTCAAATGAATAATCACCTTTGAAAGCCTTTCTGAGCGCGAGTGGTGATGTAAATTCGACAACGGAAGGCCAACTACTCAACATAGACATAGTTCTACTCCTGGAAACGTACCACTCTCATATGTACGCCAAACATAGATACTTTTTTTTTAACATTTGTTTCAATATAAAATTCAATTTTAACTTGCCATTTCTCTATTGTTGGTTTCTTCTCGATTATATCGAGCTCGTCGACAGTTGCTTGTGGGAATAGAATTCGGACGACCTCCACCACATCAATGTCGCCGTTGTCGACTACGTCCATTGAAAGTTTGCCGATTTTGCAGCGTTGAAAGCGCGAGCTCTCAAGAACATATGAATCGCGAACATGCTGCACGTTGTGGTAGAGATTCACGGGAATGCTCTGAAACAGTTTTATTAAATAAATCCCGCTTTAGCCATACTATCTTTTTTTTGTATTTGACAATTTCAGCACTGACGTTTTAAAAGTTTCGGAATTCGTCGCATTTGAATTCGAATAAGATTCAAAAGGCATAGTAATTGTAAAAATAACAATATAAATCAATCAATATCACCATTTCGATGGTATGCAGTTGTCGGACTTTCCATATGCCTGCAGCATTACACATGTCGCATAGGTTGATCAAATCTGTTGCACGCGAGAAGAGAAGAGTGAATATGTACATGTTGTCCTGACAATAATCTTAAATACATGATGTTTCAATTGAATGAAAAAAGTTTAAATCAAAAATAGACGAACCCGATTAGTAATTGATATTTTCTCGATTGTATTTTCCTTCATCTTCTGGTGCACTAGAAATTTTGCACTCTTGCAAGTCTGAAATTGGTGATAAAGATCTGAATAATTAGGACTGGATACTTAGAAAATTAACATTTTCCTTCGGGGGCTAAATGTGCAAAAACAAATGGTATGAGAGTGAGCCAGTTTTATTTGATAGCCCTCTTTTGGTGAACAATGAAAAATCTGCTTACCCTCCGCAATTTGAATATGCCTTTGTCGTCCAGCATAGAGAATATGTACTCAGTGATCTCAGGAGGGAGAGTGAAAAGAGGCGAATCCATACCTTCCTGAAAATAGTGGAATATATATCCTGAAAATAGTGGAATATAAGATTTATATACAGGCAAAGAACATGTTTATATGCAAAAACACATTTGAAATAGTGATTCTGTTCACATTGGTAGTACTGATATCCCCTCCATCCTTATCTTATATAGACACCCCGTTTGTTCCCGTTCAAGGGAACCCTATATATAATAGTTTCACTTTCAGTTGCAATGAGGATGATGTCAATGCGATGCAAATGGGGAACTGAATATTTTTTTTATTTGATCCATTAACGATGAAGAAAAAAAGAAATATCTAAATATGAATAAGGAAGATGCGGGGGTGACGATGTATTGAAATTGTGAATTTAATAGACGCTAAATGTTACACTACTCAATACAAATCACAAGAACGATTTACCAGCATTCGCTACAGTGTTCCACACCACACACGCTACTATTCATTTGTGCGTCCTCCCTTAGGCAGATTTTGTTGTAATATATTGATTATTGAGTGCGAATAATAACATAACAGCTGATACAACTTTATTATTGGTATTATTGTTGTTCGGATTTGACTGCTGTAGTGGGAATGAACATATCACGCTGTTTGTGTTAGAATCAACAATCAACAAGGACTCAACTCTGGAATAGGTCAAAAATCGAAAAAAACTCCTTACAAGGGGAGACCGCATAGAGGACATGGAGTAATAGGCTAGTGTCCATTTTTGGTTTTCTTCAAGTGCAATGGGATTTGTTCTTCTCTTCACCGTTCTTCTACGAGCGTTCCCTCGTCGGCCAAGTGGTCTAGTGGTATGATTCTCGCTTTGGGTGCGAGAGGTCCCGGTTTCGATCACCGGCTTGGCCCTTACTTTTGCAAAATTTTTCTTCATGCAAGACGAATAAGGATTATGGTATCCGAGTACCGATTTTTTTAATTTTTTTAAATATTCACCATTGAGTCTCGTCGCGACATACTCCACACTCCACCGGTAAACTCCACAGAAAGGGCTTAAAAGTGAGAGATCGTGTAAAACCGAGAGGTTTTTCTCAGCTTCAGACGGTCTCTTGCTCCTTAGTAGGGTAGCGAAAATGGATCCCCACTCCCACTTATTTACAGCCAAAGTGCAC
This sequence comes from Pristionchus fissidentatus, assembly GCA_036245785.1. NCBI lineage: Eukaryota > Metazoa > Nematoda > Chromadorea > Rhabditida > Neodiplogasteridae > Pristionchus > Pristionchus fissidentatus. The sequence continues at coordinate 7,810,629 of BTSY01000001.1, forward strand.
CGGGTGCGCGGGGGAGCACTACCGCTCCTTTTTGGTAAGCTGCAATAGGTAGTAAATAAGAGTGCGATTAGCACTCCGATAGCGCTCCCATGCTTACCCACCAGTTTCTGGATAATACGATCCTTTCTTCGAAATCTATTCATCATTTTTATCGTTTACATTTACATTTAAAACGAGTTCTCCGTAACTTCGGAGGGGTAGGCGGCACAAAATGACTGTAGGAACACGGTTAGACTACCAAAGGGATTTCCAAAATCGAAGAACGAATCGTGAGCTTGCAGCCCACAGTGAATTTGTCAATGCGGGCTTTTCCAGCGGGGAGAATCACGCCGAATCACGCGTCAAGGTGAAGTCGATAGAGTGGGCGCCGGGCAACGGCAGCAGATGGAAGGGGTAAGTTACACTCGTGTCTGATTATCACAAATTGCGAAGGGTCCCACATCAGCCATGATAGCTCAGTTGGGAGAGCGTTAGACTGAAGATCTAAAGGTCGCCGGTTCGATCCCGGCTCGTGGCATTCTTTTTGTTGCCTTTATTGACGTGTTTTTGTTTTTGTTAATGATATTAAAAATATTCTGACATCTCGCTTTCGGTTTCCATCATCACTTTATTTTGCACGTTACATGAATATTAAAAGGGTAAACGCTCTAGATAATGCCACATCAACGAATTCGTCGAATTCCTTACTGAAACTGGATGTGTTGAGGTTAAATACACTACGCTCTATGCATAGTTCTGCAGGTTCGGTCCAGGGGGACCTCGGTAGCTTGCTTCAGGTACGGTCCAGGGGGACCTCGGTAGCTTGCTTCAGGTACGGTCCAGGGGGGCCTCGGTAGCTTGCTTCAGGTTCGGTCCAGGGGGACCTCGGTAGCTTGCTTCAGGTACGGTCCAGGGGGACCTCGGTAGCTTGCTTCAGGTACGGTCCAGGAGGACCTCGGTAGCTTGCATCAGGTACGGTCCAGGGGGGACCTCGGTAGCTTGCTTCAGGTACGGTCCAGGGGGACCTCGGTAGCCGGCTCCAAGTACGGTACAGGGAGAGCTTAGGATGTTGGGGAATCTTAATCGCTAGAAAGAGTACTGGCTTATTCCGTTGCAAAAGGCTCGTGAGGCTGAGAGCGATCGAAAATAGTTGCCACTACGCCACTTCGTGGCTCCGTGGCAACTTTTTTCGATCGCTCTCAGCCTGACGAGCCTTTCTCAACGGAAACGCATGATACCGTATGTTGATTTCCTTGGCCTGTTCGAACACGTTTCTGACATCGCAAAACACTTTTCCTGTGATCCCCTACGCTCTGCGCATCAATTGGACACTTTTCGAAATTTTCGATTTTTCACGTTTAAACTCGGCAAAACAGGTGAAAACGTGTTTCACGATACTCAAAAACGTGTCAGGGCTCATTCTGGCACTTGCGAAAAAAATGCGGCAAAAGGTTTGCCCGCGGCGGGGGTCGAACCTGGGGGTCTCGGATTCAAAGTCTGGCGCGTTATCCACTTGGCTATGAAATTAGCGGATTTTTATATTAAAATTTTGAAATGTTTTCTGAGCAGTTATCATATGCAAAAGGTTCTGAGAAGATTGCGCAAATTTGAAGCGATTTATGGCGAAAATGGAAAAATGTCCGTCACGCTGCAACAAAAAAAAACATACAGACTAGACTTCGAGAAATACCCAACCCGTTGTTTCATTTTCCTCATTTTCCGTTAATAAACCGGTCCACAACCCGTTGCGAATGAAGCAACGGGTTGCTAAGAACTTTACAACCCGTTGCTAAAATTGGAGTGGTGTTAATTTTTTTTGTCATAACTAAAAATATAAATGAAAGCGAAGCGTGTTTGACTGTGTATTCGAAATAGGGCAAATACCGAGAAAATATATTGTTTTTGAATTACAGTAGGTCTAATGTAGTCCGGAGTACTATAGATGAAGTACAGCATGTGCGACAGGGCATCGAGATCTATCTCATTCAAAAACCCCAATTTCAGGAATCTTGGTTACTGTAGGTAGACCGATTACGGTATCTTGGTGTCCTGAAATTACGATATCTATTGAGAATACTGTGGCACCACACATCACCGTGGTTTCCATACTATTTATATTTTCTTTTTTTATAATTTACAATAACTATTTACTCACGCTAGACATTCCCGAAGCCGTTCTGACCACTCCTCTTACGCAACGGGTTGCGAAATGAGATCCCATAAATGACTAACCCGTTGTCAGACCGCTTACGTGACCAGTGAATTCAAAGAATGAAAGTTTATTAATCTCTTAGGCAACGGGTTGTATAGTTACATATCGTTATTTCTCGAAGTCTAATACAGACAGACAGACAAACAGACAGACACTTTCATTTCCTAGTGGAGGAATTATGAAGATTTCAAATTGTATCGATAGAAGTATGATCCCAAACTTCAAATCTTCATAACTGTATTCCGTGTTGGCCAACCATCTGGCCAACATGGAAGGTTTCTTATGGAAGGCTATGGAAGGATTTACGAGTTGGAGTACGAATTGCGTTCATCCGGAAAACGTTCCCAATGGCCATTGAGTGTCCATTGAAACAGTTCGTTAAACCGATTCGTCGTGTGAACTTCGATTTCTCTCTTCTCATCGATGCACCCAACTCGACTAGTGACAAATTTTGTGATTTGAATAATCCCTTCCCCCTGTGATCGCATACAAAACATATTTCAACCGACACAATCAAGGCAGTTCGTCGTCTCCTCAATATCGATTCGGAATGTGGTCCATTTCCGGATTCATTTTTCTCTTTTCCTTCGTCTTAATCATCGCTCTCTCAACTATCGTAATCGTTCGAGTGTCGCCACGGCGATTCACCGTAAGTTCCACGAATAGTGTTCCTTTATTGGAAGACCTGGCAGTGAACTCGCCGCGTTCCGGCCTGCATTCAATTGTTCTCCACATTTCCAATAGCTTTCAATAGGTGAATCCTATCCAAAAATATCGCACTTCCATTAGTCGACGGCTTATTGCTAGAGAGGGGGAATATAGAAAGCTCGCGCTCTGTGCAGAGCGTATGACAGTGCTGAAAGCATTCACCTCTTCTTAAATCTCTAAATACATTGACATTTGAATAAAAAAATCTTTGTAGTTGCCTCTAATAAATCACACTGGAGAAGTGATTTCATACGAACCTGATACTCTCGGACGTAAGTTTTTTTTCAAAATGTTATTTAATAGAAAACAAAGCAATATATTGAATAATAAAAAAAATAAATTCAGAAGTGGACATCAGTGACCCGTTCAGTTCGACCTCAAGTTTCCAAGAGAAACTTGCGTCCCTGGAGAGCTCGTTGGTGTGTTTTAAATAATTTCATATATTAAAAAGAAATGAATTTCATAGTTCAATACAATTTCTGTTCACATTTTTGAGTATAGTTTAACGAAATGCTAAACCGGCATGAAATGAAATTTTGAATTGAATTATTGGAGGTGCCTGATGACACTATTCTGGAGGTAAATACAAATCCAACTCCCGAAGGAGATCAAAATGCTGCGGAACCTGTTGTAAATCCGGTAAATTTATAACTCTCTTTTACATCTGATATTTCGTAAACTCACATACAAAAAAGTAAAAGTTCGCATATTTCCTGTGCTCAGAAAGTGGTTAGGGGCTATGGAGTCTCTCATCTCTGAACTTTTTTTTTGTGGTCGGCGGAATTATGCAGAGTGCGTTCTCCGATTTGAATCGATTATAAGGAGCTTACAGATTCTGCGCACCCTTGAGGCCCGTCAGCTCATAGATCGATGACGTAAGACTTGATCATCAACAATCAAAGCATTATTCCATCCCCGTTCTCATTTCTCTGTGCCAATATTGATAAAGCCATATTGTGATTAACTATCTCCGAATAAAATTGCTCATTCTGAAAATGATGGTGATGTGTTTTTGAAATTTGCATTTTAAAACATATATATTAAATGTGCATTTAACCTAATTGCAAAGGTCGATTTGTCATCTGTAAGCTCCACAATTATTTTCGAAGAGTGTTTGTGAATTTATTACAGCGTCAGCTGAAATCCATGTTTCTCCCTGACACATTTTTAAAAGATATTGATCGAACAGTCTAAAATGATGATTTTGATGCACTAAACAATTCGCAGGATTTCAGGCAAAACAAAATAGATTTATTATATTTTAGTCGAGAATATAATTCAGATGCCATTATCATCATCATTTCCCTTCTTCGTAAGATCGACGTCATCGAAGGGGAAGTGCTTGTTTCCGGCGCCACTGAAATCAATCAATCGATAATTGAATATTACAGTATCCAATAAATGTGTAGTCGAATACGGCAGGAGCCAACTCACAATCGGAATTCGAACAGCCTCACGCGAGTCTTCACATCGAGTAGTTTCTGTTGATCCACTGCTTTCAGTCTGAAAAAGGGTTATGTATTTTTGCTTAATATTTTCGAGATGATTGGTCGACTAAAAAATATGAAAATTGCTTACTCGAAGTCGAAAATGTCAATATTTTGTTTGACTCTTTCGGGATTCGTTGATTTCGGAATGACGGAGATCTCTCGGTGGATAAGATGACGAAGGAGAATCTGCAGAGATCAAAGATCATCCTTGAGGCAACTATTGAGTCGTTAACTACCAACTCTCCCTGTCACTCAGGGCGCGACAGCAATCCAAGGAACGATAAAGAATAAAAACATTGCTATATTAGGGATAATGTCACATCATTCCACAGGCTGGACAACCTTACGAAAAGGCCTTTGGAGTGAGAGAGCAGGTGAACTCGAGAGGGTATCTATCACTTTTGCAGATTCTCTCGCTCTAACCCTGGTCTGTAGGTTTCACAATGTTCTGGTGCCTCAAGGAATGTAAGGCAAACGAGCAACGAGTGTCTTTCCCTAATTGGGAAAAGGCGCCCAAGAGCCGCTGTTCGGCGCCTTTTCCCAATTAGGGAAACACACTACGTGGCCGCTTCCCTGACAATCCGAACATTGTGGTTTGGAATCATGTGATGCGAGTTTCGGAAGAGCATCAACAGACCTGGGCCGGAGTCTTTCCGTATTGCTTCGATAGTTCCACCACTACGGGGTCGTCCATAGGCGATCCGATGGGCCAGTCTTCATTAGGACGGAAAGCTTGCGTGAATTCAATATTGTTATACATAGTAGCAATCCCTGTTCCAACTGGCCACTTTTTTTATTAGTAATTGTTTTTATAGCAAAAGCCATAGACAAACTAGTAGAATAATCGTGCAAGAGTTATGAAATGGACAGAATGAAACACATCTTGTAACGTGCGAAACGAAACTGCTGCGGGGTAATACAGCTCATTGACATCTTCCAGCCAACGTATTCGCTATTCGCAAAAATATCGACCCTTTCAAAACATATTGAAATGCTCACAATTCTTCCTGGAGATCCAATGGGCGCGTAAGCAGTCACACTCATGTTCAACTTCTTGCAAAGATCGTGCAACTCGAACTGAGGCCAGTAGATGTGCAGTTCAACCTAGGTAAAAAAAGGTGTTCCATGTCAAGCGATTTTACAGTAGCAAGCTACCACGCTAGATGGGGCAAGCCGGTAAGCCAGCTGCAACGTGGGATTACGTAACCCAAGCTTTCCCAAGGCATCTAGGGCACGTTACCTTTCGCAATCAAAGTTGCTACCAATTTACCGCCCCGGGGCACATGATTCCAAACCTACAGACCAGGGTTAGAGCGAGGGAGTGTGCAAAAGTGAGAGAGTCCCTCTCGATTTCGCACGCTCTCTCACTCCAAAGGCCTTTCTGTATGGTTGACCGGCTTGTGGAATGATGTGGGGGTGGATGGATGGCTTGGTTGGCCTGGGCGGGGATCGAACTCGTGACCCTTCGAATGACTAGCAGTTGCTTACACCACTCGGCCATTCCGCCCCGGGGCCATATTGGAAGCCTGTTCAACCTAGAGATTACATCATTCATAGTCAATGATAGGAAAAATGTGATTTACGTCAGCACTAGCCAATCTCACCTGCAGATTAGCGGGTTTGATCTCTGCCTTGTCGTAAAGCGCTTGCAGTTGTCTCGAGTTGAAGTTGGAAACGCCCAGAGCCTGAGAACGGTAATTAGTGGAGATAATATGCAACCATTATTTTATCAAGAACAAAACTAGTTTTGAACAACGATATACATTCCTCCTGTAATAGAGCAGAATGACTTAGAAAGTTGTGTTAAGATCTCAAATTCAAGCAAGTTCTCGACAAAGGTTAGATATAATTGAATGATGGCCAAACCTTTAGTTGCCCACTCTTGTAGTACTTCTCAAGCACTCTCCATGTGTCGATGTGATTGATGTCTTCGTGCACCGGCTGCCCAATATTCGGCTGAACAAAAACAAATTTGAAATGTAGAATATGCTCCAAACAGAAATTCGGGTAATATTGGGTTGCGTTGCGTACAAGTTGTCTTTTTTCCGAAAGAACTATATGAATACATATTGCGTCATCACTAGGCAACTCACATATACAGCACCCGCCAATTTCATAGCCAGTGGGCAGTGTACGAGGTAGAGATCGATGTAGTCGACTCGAAGTGAGGCTAGTTGCTTCTGAAAAATACATGAGTACATCAATATGAAAAATACATCATGAACATATACTGGTCATATATGTTTATGATTTTCCTCCGTAATAACAAATCGAAAAAGAAGCTGTTTCGTCATAACTAGGCAATCACCTTGATGGAAGCTTCTGCTTCAGCAGGCTGCATTGAGTAGAATGGCAACTGAAATTAAGATTAATGATAAACTAGCCGGGATGTGTTGAGGTTAAATACACTACGCTCTATGCGTACACTACGCTCTATGCACAGTTCTGGGTGAAGGTTCGGTCCAGGGGACCTCGGTAGCCTTTTTCAGGTACGATTCAGGAGGAGCTCGGGAGCCTTCTTCAGGTATGGTCCAGGGGGACCTCGGTAGCCTTCTTCAGGTACGGTCCAGGGGGACCTCGGTAGCCTTCTCCAGGTACGGTCCAGGGGGACCTCGGTAGCCTTCTCCAGGTACGGTCCAGGGGGACCTCGGTAACCTTCTTCAGGTACGGTCCAGGGGGACCTCGGTAGCCTTCTTCAGGTACGGTTCAGGGGAACCTTGGTAGCCTTCTTCAGGCTCGGTCCAGGGGGAGTTCGGTAGCTTTCTGTAGTCTCGGTCCAGGGAGGAGAACTCAGTAGCCGGCTCCAAGATTGGTCCAGGGGGAGCTTAGTATGTTGGGGAATGTTAATCTCTAGAAAGAGGTACTGGCTAAGTGCGATCGAAAAAAGTTGCCACTACGCCACTTCGTGGCTCCGTGGCAACTTTTTTCGATCGCTCTCAGCCTCACGAGCCTTTCTCAACGGAAACGCAGGATATGTTTCCGACATCGCAAAACACTTTTCCTGTGATCCCCCACGCCCTGCGAACCAATTGCGAACTTTTTGAAATTTTCGATTTTCCATTATAAAACACGGCAAAACAGGTGAAAACGTGTTTCACGTTACTCAAAAAACGTGTCAGGGCGCTTTCTGACACTTGCGAAAAATGCGGCAAACGTTTTGCCCGCGGCGGGGTTCGAACCTGGGAGTCTCGGATTGTAAGTCAAGCGCGTAACCCACTTGGCTATAGATTTGGTCAATTAAATTTTGTAAAATTTGAAAGGTATTTTGGTCTGTTGTCGTATGCAAAAGGATCCGAGAAGATAGAGCGATTTTGAAGCGATTTATTAGGAATCTTCCGGATACATGATTCCGACCCTCCAGAAAGGGGTCAGGGGCGAGAGAGTGTGCCAGGGTGAGAGAGTCCCTCTCGATTTCCCTTGCTCTCTCGTTTCAAACCCCTTCCTGCGAGGTTTGCGGCATGTTGAATGATTCGGAGCGAAATGTGCGAAAATATCATGAAATCGCGTGAAATCAATCGATATTTCACTTCAAAAATCGGCAAAAGATGCTCAAATGTGAATCTCGTTACTCAAAAATGGGTTTGGGCCACATTTGACACTTGCAAAAAATGCGGCAAAAGACTATGCACCGGCGGGGATCGAACCTGCGACCCTCCGATTTGAATTCGAGCTCGCTACCGACTTGGCCATGAAATTATCGATTTTTCAAATATAAAAATCGATGTGTTTCGTGATGGGCTATCATATGCAAAAGGATCTGAGAAGATTGCTCAACTTTGAAGAAAGTTATTCAGAAAAAAGGTCCGTCACGCGGAAGGAAAAAAAAACGTACCAACAGACAGACATTTCAATTTCCTAGTAGTGGAGGAATGTAGGCTTTTTTCCAAAATAATGATGATTCTAACTTACTTTGGTTGTAATGAAGATTTCCTCTCTCTTCAGTTTTCCTTCCTTGAAGTATTCCTCGAGAATCTAAAAAAATAATCTATGGTATAGAAATCAAAGATGATTGAGACTCTCTAGAGCAATTTAAAATCCAGTGCAAACTTATGAAATAATTTGTATTATTTAGAGAAAATTGACAACTCACCTCTCCAATAACGTGTTCATTAGTGTAGATCTCAGCAGTGTCAATCAATCGATATCCGGCATCGAGAGCGACTCGAAGCGCAACCTTGAGCTCATCGGCATTCATTGCCTGATTGATTTATTGATCGGTACTTGGTCACGATAATTTAGGATGCTTTCTCTAATTTTTCCTTACAAAGGTTTCCAGTGGCCGAATCGGAGGTAAACTTAATTTTTTATAGTACCATACTTTTGCCATGCCATTGGTGTCAATTTTGTGCACCTTTGAAACGCAGAATCTTTTATCCCCTCCATTTATCAAAATTCACTCCCTCAATTTTCTCTCTCCTTCCAAAAATATTACCGTCCATGTTCCGAGTCCAAAAAGCGGCAATTTCGCACCGGTGTTGAGAGCAATAGAGGGAATGATGGGAGACATATTCAATCTGGAAAAAATATCGAGCATAACAACTTAGAACAAGAACTCGGTAGTGAAAAACTGTGCGCGGGGTAAGAATGAGAGATAAACACCATTGGGATGCGAAAACACAGATCGTGGCACAGTCAAGGCCAATTATTTAAAAGTGGGCATGCAATGGAAATTGGTTGAGAGCGATCACGGCTCTCCCTTATATACGCTCTCTATATTGTCTCACGTGGAAATTTGCTCCTAATCTTGCTCTTTTGCGTGCTAGACGAACAAACTAACAGCGGTCGCGTCTAAGATTTCCTCCATTTTTTTTGAATTCACATACTAAATATTACCATCTAAATTATATAGGTTACTGTTCCCGCATATTTTTGCTGTTGTTAGTTTGTTCGTCCATCTCGGAAACCTCACCTTTTCCTCTCTCGTCACTGTTTGTTTCCCTGCCGCCGCACTCTCTTCGTCTGCGCTCTCTCTATTTTCTCATTGCATTTGTCACCTCTCCCCTTACTCTCTAGTGTAGTTTGTGCTCGACCACGAGAAATTGGTCGTAGTGCACTCTCACTCCCTCACTTTCCGTCTATTTCCATGTTAAAGGAGGAAATGCAAGACGCGACCGCTGTTAGTTTGTTCGTCTTCATAGCAAAATGATCAAAAATATGGAAGAACATCGTGACAAAGCCTGGTTTATAAGGGACATTATGAAAATATGAAGCCACCGTGTTCCCTCAGGCCATCTCTTCCTTTATTTTGCTTTATCAATAGTTGGTTGATTCCCAACAAATGCATTTCGAACAGCCACTAGTACTGCTTTACTATGCAAAGGGTTATGAAATACCCTCTCTTTTTCAAAATTCGACCTTGAATATTTCTCTCTGCATTCGATGTAACGTTGTTTCTCCCTCTAGTGATGTTTACTCAGTACTTCAATTCTTTCCTCTATTCTGATCCTTTTTAGTTTATTTTCAATTTTTCTATTATTTCTTCTTTGGGATGACAATTTTGGATTTTTCCAGAATCAGAATGGTTCCCGTGATTCCCTCAATCGCCCTCAACAATGGCAAGCGACTCCCACTTTTCGGACTCGGCACTTGGCAGGTAAAATTCGCCTCAAACTAAATGTTTCAAAAATTTGCGTATGGATTTTAAAAATATAGAGAAGACGCAAAATGGATGAAAATATTGAACATCCCCGATTTGTATGTGAACGGCTATTTATTTAAATACAATACTTGTATTATATTTTACGCTAAAGCTTCCTGAGGGTGGAAGTAAGTTGAGAAATAAATTTAAAAAATGCAAGCTCGTGATTACATTAAGACATTAAGAATTAAGACAAAGAAATTACATTAAGAAATACATTGCAAATTCGACACAATGACCAGTTTTTTTTGTAAATCTAAAATATGAAATATGTAATAAAAACAGGCAATGAACGCCGATGAGCTCAAGGTTGCTCTTCGAGTCGCTCTCGATGCCGGATATCGATTGATTGACACTGCTGAGATCTACCAGAACGAACACGTTATTGGAGAGGTTAGTAATTTATTCGAAGAACTTTATCTTCACACACACACACACTCTCTACAGGTCTGTGTACGAGAGAGTGTGCGCAGTGAAGAGTACATTGATGTTCATTGAAGATCAAAAATCGTTAGGTTATAGTTTCTCGTTAAGACATGTCATCTTTATTTTTTCATCCTTGATCAGGTCCTAGAGGAATACTTCAAGGCGGGCAAGCTGAAGAGAGAAGACGTTTTCATCACTACCAAAGTAAGAAAGAGTTCGACATTTATCTTGGCCGAAACACTGCATTTCTTCATTTCTTCATGCTAATCTTTATCTCTCTCTCTCTATTGTTTAATAGTAAAATAAATTTTAAAACCATTTAGCATAATATTTGTTTCGTATTCCAGTTGCCTTTCTACTCCATGCAGCCTGCTGAGGCTGAAGCTTCCATCAAGGTTAGTAGAGCATAGTCGTATTGCAGCATGAGTTTATGAAGGGGAATTTGTTCTTGCTGTGAGAGCGGACTTTACATTCACAATCACATGTTTTCCAGAGTTGATCGATTCCGTAGATCTATGAACTTTCTATCGCGTTACAAAATTCAGACCGGAAATGAGTTATTTTTCAGAAGCAGCTTGCTTCACTTCGTATGGAATACATCGATCTCTACCTAGTTCACTGCCCAATGGCTATGAAACTCGATATATCAGCCTACGTGAGTTGCATTGTGATGATTCAATATGACATGAAGAAATGTGCGTACATAAATATATAATGATGAAAGAGAAAAAAAACATAGTGGACGCGTTTAACCAATGCTGAAATAATTATATTCAGCCGAAATGGGGCAAGCCGAAACATGAGGACATCAATCACATCGACATATGGAGAGTGCTAGAGAAGTACTACAAGTGTGGACATCTGAAGGTACTGTAGCTAAATAATAGATTTTATTTTCCATCTTCATTAATGAATAGATCAAAAATATATTTCGAAATTGGTTGACTGATTAATATGTTGTTTTATAATTGACATTGAATTATGATCGTTACTATAGGCCCTTGGTGTTTCGAACTTCAATGCCCACCAATTGCAAGCTCTCTATGACAAGGCCGAAATCAAACCTGCCAATCTACAGGTGTGGTTACCTTGTGATGACTTAATCTATTTTTCCTGAAACAAATGAGAAAAAAAACATTGTTATAAATATTGTTATAACTTATGATCTCCAGGTTGAACTGCACATCTACTGGCCTCAGATCGAATTGCACGATCTTTGCAAGAAGTTGAACATGAGTGTGACATCATACGGACCCATTGGATCTCCAGGAAGAATTGTGAGTGGTTTTCAACTATCAATAAGAGAGTCTTTCCGACTTTTGCTGACCGTTTCGCTTGTGACCCCCTTTTGGAGCTGCGGAAAGATGCTCATAATTAAAATTTAAACTCGTAATGATACAAATGTTTTTGTTTCAAAAATAAAATTCATTTAAAAAATCAGGCTTTCCGTCCGGATGACGACTGGCCCATTGGATCGCCTATGGAAGATCCCGTTGTAGTGGAACTATCGAAGAAATACGGAAAGAGCCCCGCCCAGGTTTGATGGATCATCATGAGTTTTTACTGAACACAGAGCGGGACCTATCAAGACGCCAGCCCAAGTCCGCTTTGAGAAATTCTTCGCATAGCAGTTGTTCCCGGAATTTTTGTTTATTGTTCTTGTTTATAAAACGATCTTGATCTTTGATCTTTGCAGGTTCTCCTTCGTCACCTTCTCCAACGTGAAATCTCTGTGATTCCCAAGTCGACAAACCCCGGACGAGTGAAACAAAATATCGACATCTTCGACTTTCAGTGAGTTGTTTTTTCACTATTTTCCCATAACTTATTAGAACAAATTAATATCAGGCTGAGCTCGGATGATCAGAAGAAGCTTCTCGATGTGAAGACTCGCGTGCGACTGTTCGAGTTCCGATTGTAGGTTGACTCCTAAAGTATTCAGTTACACCTTCTCTGGCCACCGTAATATTTGTTTATTGATCGTGGTAGCTTGCTACTGTTGCAGCTGGCTTACCGGCTTGCTCCATCTAGCGTGGTAGCTTGCTACTGTAAAATCGCTTGGCATGGAACACATTTAACATTTTTTAAATTTCAGTGGCGCCGGCAACAAACATTTTCCCTTCGATGACGTCGATCTTACAAAGAAGGGAAACGATGATGATAACAGCATCTAAACTTACTATTATTGCATGAACAACATTCTTTTTTGTGTAGTTTTTTGTGCGTGATTATTCGATCTCTCATTTATGTTTGCCTCTTGAATAAATTATCGTACATCAGTCCAAAAAGAATTCACCGTGTTCACAGAGGAGCACATTATTTCTAGACTGTTGATTTAGACTTGAATATCATTCTCGAAATGGTTTAAATTTCCTCATTCCTTTTTTCATAGAGTTGAGTCCGCAGAAAAATATAATTAACTCCTCGGACAACCGCGTATTCGAGTATCCGAATGACACGATCGATTCAATGCCCAGGTCCAATAAGAAATAGCTCGCTTGGATGTGGAATCGTAGAATAGTTTACAATATACAAAGCTAATTTCTAGTGCATTACAAGTAATAGTGGTTAAAACAGCTATAGGTATGACTGTTTCGCTCCCTTAGCGACGGACAGTTATACTCCCTAGGTTTCTATCATTCTTGTACAAGAGTGACCAATCGTGAGTGGAGTGAGATGACAATCGAACCTGATAAGAGTGCCCCAGCAGAATCTCATGTAGTTGAAAGGGGTCATAAGCGGCGCGTGAGATGGAGTGATAAGGACAGACAGTTGAATTCGTGTGCTGTCACAGAATTACGAATAGACCTTCGTCAGCTCACACACATTTATTTTCTTCTTCGACAGCTCATTATCAATTCTGCACAGTTCTGATGTTTAGATAACTTCGTCGTGAAACACGTTTACTCCAGTTATTGTCACCCTGCCAATACGTCTCTCTATGTGCTGAAATAATTGCTGATCATTGATCATCGCTTCTCAATGCAGAATGTCTCCCGTCATTCCATCGGTCGCTCTCAATACTGGGGCGAGATTCCCTTTGTTCGGGCTCGGAACTTGGACGGTATGATTTTTCGATGTTTTTTTTGTGTATATGTGTATAATTTCGAAGCGCAAATCAACTCGTCCGTAATAGAGTACCACTTCTCTTTTAAAATCGTGGCACGGCTTTCACGTAAGGTCATTTGGTTTAGGAACCACACATTTTAAATTATTGATTTCTTGCAGGCAACAAATGCCGACGAGCTCAAGGTTGCACTTCGAGTTGCCCTCGATTCGGGATATCGATACATTGACACTGCGGGAATCTACCAGAACGAACACGTCATTGGAGAGGTGAAAATACTTTGAAATTAATAAGAAAATCTTCTTTTCTTCATCGCATCTTTCTTCGTTTTATTAAATAAATATTTTAACACAATGCTGAAATTGATTCGTTTTTTAAATATTTTTTTTTCGCTTTTTTCATATGCTCGCATTCAGATCCTCGAGGAATACTTCAAGGCGGGTAAATTGAAGAGAGACGAGGTCTTCGTTACTACCAAGGTATCTATGTTGACCTACACTCTTGTACAAAAGACTTTGCATTCTGCTATTCTAGATTATTTTGTTCTCCGAATTAAATGTTGAAATTTCTTCCCTTTTCAGCTTCCTTTCTACGCAATGAAGCCAGCGGATGCGGAAGAGTCCATCAAGGTACGATTACATGATTTTTTGTTCCGATTATTCCTGATGTTCATGCTCACACTCAAGGTATAAGAGGAACAAAAACCTTACCAGTAACAATCGGAACATAATCGGAACAAGAAATTCTTGAGATTATTTACAGAAACAACTGGCGTCTCTTCGCTTGGATTACGTCGATCTTTACCTCGTTCATTGCCCCTGTGGAATGACTGTGAACGGAGTGAGTAACGGCATGATAAATACAATTCGTTGGAAAAAAAATATTCCAAATAGCTTCTTAAAAATAGAACAAACAACATGATCAGTGAATACCGAGAGTGGAATAATATTAATCTTCAGCAGTTTGGTCATTATTGGTATTGAACTTTTTAAAAATACGTTACTGCTAAAATTCCCTATGAGCTGATACGCTGCTATCAGTGATGAGAATTTGCTTGGTTTCCTTATCACAAACAGTGACTAAAGTGCTCAGAATGTGATCTTTGAGAGAATGACAGACGTTATCTTGTTTGTCAGAAATCTATTTCGATTGTGATCTTTGATCTTTCAGAGTTCTATGGAGCACCAAGACATTGAGCACATCGACACATGGAAAGTGCTTGAGAAATACTACAAGAGTGGACAACTGAAGGTTCGGTAGATCAGTGATCCCATTTTTTTGTTAATAAAGTTAATGTGACATATGGTGTTAATGATCTACAAATTTTCAGGCTTTGGGAGTCTCAAACTTCAATGGAAAGCAGATCCAGGCACTTTACGACTTGGCTGAAATCAAGCCCACAAATCTTCAGGTGGGATTGGCTATGGTTGATGTAAAAATTACATTTAACGAACAAATTACCCAAGTATTGCTTGTGAATGATGCAATCTCCAGGTTGAACTTCACATCTACTGGCCTCAACACGAATTGCACGATCTTTGCAAGAAGTTGAACATGACTGTAACTGCTTACGCGCCCATTGGATCTCCAGGAAGAATTGTGAGCAAACTTTTTACTAAATTCTAAATAATTTCAAAATTAAAAAAAATGTAGCAGTTTCGTTTATTTATTTAGCTACGAACTCTCCCATGCCAATTATTTGGCTTGTCATTTTTGTTGTGTTTCACATCTCCTTCGAATTCCGAAGTATGCCAGATATTTCAATGTGATGTTGTCATCTTCCAGGACAAAAATTCAAAATTCATAAAGATAAAAATGTGTTAAATAAATAATAATAATAATCAGGCTTTCCGTCCCAATGAAGACTGGCCGATTGGATCGCCTATGGAAGATCCCGTTGTAGTGGAACTATCGAAGAAATACGGAAAGAGCCCCGCCCAGGTTTGATGGATCATCATGAGTTTTTACTGAACACAGAGCGGGACCTATCAAGACGCCAGCCCAAGTCCGCTTTGAGAAATTCTTCGCATAGCAGTTGTTCCCGGAATTTTTGTTTATTGTTCTTGTTTATAAAACGATCTTGATCTTTGATCTTTGCAGGTTCTCCTTCGTCACCTTCTCCAACGTGAAATCTCTGTGATTCCCAAGTCGACAAACCCCGGACGAGTGAAACAAAATATCGACATCTTCGACTTTCAGTGAGTTGTTTTTTCACTATTTTCCCATAACTTATTAGAACAAATTAATATCAGGCTGAGCTCGGATGATCAGAAGAAGCTTCTCGATGTGAAGACTCGCGTGCGACTGTTCGAGTTCCGATTGTAGGTTGACTCCTAAAGTATTCAGTTACACCTTCTCTGGCCACCGTAATATTTGTTTATTGATCGTGGTAGCTTGCTACTGTTGCAGCTGGCTTACCGGCTTGCTCCATCTAGCGTGGTAGCTTGCTACTGTAAAATCGCTTGGCATGGAACACATTTAACATTTTTTAAATTTCAGTGGCGCCGGCAACAAACATTTTCCCTTCGATGACGTCGATCTTACAAAGAAGGGAAACGATGATGATAACAGCATCTAAACTTACTATTATTGCATGAACAACATTCTTTTTTGTGTAGTTTTTTGTGCGTGATTATTCGATCTCTCATTTATGTTTGCCTCTTGAATAAATTATCGTACATCAGTCCAAAAAGAATTCACCGTGTTCACAGAGGAGCACATTATTTCTAGACTGTTGATTTAGACTTGAATATCATTCTCGAAATGGTTTAAATTTCCTCATTCCTTTTTTCATAGAGTTGAGTCCGCAGAAAAATATAATTAACTCCTCGGACAACCGCGTATTCGAGTATCCGAATGACACGATCGATTCAATGCCCAGGTCCAATAAGAAATAGCTCGCTTGGATGTGGAATCGTAGAATAGTTTACAATATACAAAGCTAATTTCTAGTGCATTACAAGTAATAGTGGTTAAAACAGCTATAGGTATGACTGTTTCGCTCCCTTAGCGACGGACAGTTATACTCCCTAGGTTTCTATCATTCTTGTACAAGAGTGACCAATCGTGAGTGGAGTGAGATGACAATCGAACCTGATAAGAGTGCCCCAGCAGAATCTCATGTAGTTGAAAGGGGTCATAAGCGGCGCGTGAGATGGAGTGATAAGGACAGACAGTTGAATTCGTGTGCTGTCACAGAATTACGAATAGACCTTCGTCAGCTCACACACATTTATTTTCTTCTTCGACAGCTCATTATCAATTCTGCACAGTTCTGATGTTTAGATAACTTCGTCGTGAAACACGTTTACTCCAGTTATTGTCACCCTGCCAATACGTCTCTCTATGTGCTGAAATAATTGCTGATCATTGATCATCGCTTCTCAATGCAGAATGTCTCCCGTCATTCCATCGGTCGCTCTCAATACTGGGGCGAGATTCCCTTTGTTCGGGCTCGGAACTTGGACGGTATGATTTTTCGATGTTTTTTTTGTGTATATGTGTATAATTTCGAAGCGCAAATCAACTCGTCCGTAATAGAGTACCACTTCTCTTTTAAAATCGTGGCACGGCTTTCACGTAAGGTCATTTGGTTTAGGAACCACACATTTTAAATTATTGATTTCTTGCAGGCAACAAATGCCGACGAGCTCAAGGTTGCACTTCGAGTTGCCCTCGATTCGGGATATCGATACATTGACACTGCGGGAATCTACCAGAACGAACACGTCATTGGAGAGGTGAAAATACTTTGAAATTAATAAGAAAATCTTCTTTTCTTCATCGCATCTTTCTTCGTTTTATTAAATAAATATTTTAACACAATGCTGAAATTGATTCGTTTTTTAAATATTTTTTTTTCGCTTTTTTCATATGCTCGCATTCAGATCCTCGAGGAATACTTCAAGGCGGGTAAATTGAAGAGAGACGAGGTCTTCGTTACTACCAAGGTATCTATGTTGACCTACACTCTTGTACAAAAGACTTTGCATTCTGCTATTCTAGATTATTTTGTTCTCCGAATTAAATGTTGAAATTTCTTCCCTTTTCAGCTTCCTTTCTACGCAATGAAGCCAGCGGATGCGGAAGAGTCCATCAAGGTACGATTACATGATTTTTTGTTCCGATTATTCCTGATGTTCATGCTCACACTCAAGGTATAAGAGGAACAAAAACCTTACCAGTAACAATCGGAACATAATCGGAACAAGAAATTCTTGAGATTATTTACAGAAACAACTGGCGTCTCTTCGCTTGGATTACGTCGATCTTTACCTCGTTCATTGCCCCTGTGGAATGACTGTGAACGGAGTGAGTAACGGCATGATAAATACAATTCGTTGGAAAAAAAATATTCCAAATAGCTTCTTAAAAATAGAACAAACAACATGATCAGTGAATACCGAGAGTGGAATAATATTAATCTTCAGCAGTTTGGTCATTATTGGTATTGAACTTTTTAAAAATACGTTACTGCTAAAATTCCCTATGAGCTGATACGCTGCTATCAGTGATGAGAATTTGCTTGGTTTCCTTATCACAAACAGTGACTAAAGTGCTCAGAATGTGATCTTTGAGAGAATGACAGACGTTATCTTGTTTGTCAGAAATCTATTTCGATTGTGATCTTTGATCTTTCAGAGTTCTATGGAGCACCAAGACATTGAGCACATCGACACATGGAAAGTGCTTGAGAAATACTACAAGAGTGGACAACTGAAGGTTCGGTAGATCAGTGATCCCATTTTTTTGTTAATAAAGTTAATGTGACATATGGTGTTAATGATCTACAAATTTTCAGGCTTTGGGAGTCTCAAACTTCAATGGAAAGCAGATCCAGGCACTTTACGACTTGGCTGAAATCAAGCCCACAAATCTTCAGGTGGGATTGGCTATGGTTGATGTAAAAATTACATTTAACGAACAAATTACCCAAGTATTGCTTGTGAATGATGCAATCTCCAGGTTGAACTTCACATCTACTGGCCTCAACACGAATTGCACGATCTTTGCAAGAAGTTGAACATGACTGTAACTGCTTACGCGCCCATTGGATCTCCAGGAAGAATTGTGAGCAAACTTTTTACTAAATTCTAAATAATTTCAAAATTAAAAAAAATGTAGCAGTTTCGTTTATTTATTTAGCTACGAACTCTCCCATGCCAATTATTTGGCTTGTCATTTTTGTTGTGTTTCACATCTCCTTCGAATTCCGAAGTATGCCAGATATTTCAATGTGATGTTGTCATCTTCCAGGACAAAAATTCAAAATTCATAAAGATAAAAATGTGTTAAATAAATAATAATAATAATCAGGCTTTCCGTCCCAATGAAGACTGGCCGATTGGATCGCCTATGGAAGATCCCGTTGTAGTGGAACTATCGAAGAAATACGGAAAGAGCCCCGCCCAGGTTTGATGGATCATCATGAGTTTTTACTGAACACAGAGCGGGACCTATCTAAAATGTTACTCTTCGGAAAACTTTGTTCTCACATAGATAAGAGACTTCACTTTCTACTTTCATGAACGCCAGCACTATCTGAGCTAATTTTGTTATCTATAGATATAGGGAGTCACATGATGTTAGAGTTCGCGCTCTATGAACGGATAAAGTATTTCATCAATTCTAAGAAAATAATTTTCGTAGATTCTCATTCGTCATCTTCTCCAACGTGAAATCTCCGTTATTCCCAAATCGACGAATCCCGAAAGAGTCAAACAAAATATCGACATCTTCGACTTCCAGTAAGAATTCTTCATTCAAATCATTTTTTTAAAATATTTATTTCCGTTTTTCATCATTCGTTTCAGGCTGAGTTCTGACGATCAGCAGAAGCTGCTCGATGTGAAGACTCGCGTGAGGCTGTTCGAGTTCAGATTGTGAGTTGCTGTAGTCGAAAATTATCGATTGATTTCCTTCAGCTGCGGCGGAAATAAGCACTTCCCCTTCGAGGACGTCGATCTCAATAAGAAGGGAGATGAGAAGGAGATTATGTAGAGAGACGTACAGCAAAATATATAATTTGTATTCGCTACGTTTATATAATGTACACAAGTAGAATAAAGTTGACACATCTTGTATCACTTCTGAAATTTGATTACATCGAATCATTCAATCTATTTTATTGATAGGAAAAAGCGAGAGGAACAATTGTAGAGTGAAAAATCAGAAGTAGGGCGAGACAATACACGGAATCGACAGTCAAGTACATTCGCAGAGTTGACGGGTTTATAATACCGAAGGCAAGGGCAGTTCACTGCATTTATCCTCTCTCTCAGATAAATGATGAAGAATCGCTCTCTATTGTTGCTTTTACGCATTTCCTCTAAACGAAAAGTTAATTTTGTCTTCTGATATAGGAAGCAAATGATGCATGCGCGATTAAATAAAGTTTTATCATATCAATCGTTTCCGCATTCATTGTTGTCACGAGTAAATGCGTTTGAAATAGTTCATCGATGTGTAGAAATACAGGGTGTCCCATGCCATTCCGACGGTACATCTTAACACCGGAGCGAGACTGCCGTTCTTCGGTCTCGGAACGTTTCAGGTACTTTTAACTGTGATTTAAAAATTGAATAGTATCTAAATATACACGAAGCCTACTCATTCGTCGTTGACTTTTTTGAATTGGGTACTTAAACACGGAAGTGCAATGCGCTGTTTTTTCAGGCAACAAACGCCGACGAGCTCAAAACTGCCCTTCGAGTCGCTCTTGATGAAGGATATCGATTGATTGATACGGCGGAGAGCTACCAGAACGAACACATAATTGGAGAGGTTATTGGATTTTTAAAATTATTGATTTCCTTTCTATCAATTCCACAATGACGTCATGTTTAGATTCTCGAGGAATACTTCAGGGCAGGAAAATTGAAAAGAGAAGATGTATTCATCACTACTAAGGTACATCACTACTGACATTGTCAACTGAAGAGCATGTTTTTGGAAAATACAATTAAGCTAAAATATATCTTTAATTTTTTCAGCTGCCTTTCTATGCTATGAAGCCCGAAGAAGCAGAGGAGTCGATTAAGGTATGATTGCCTATTTTTCATGGTTTTGGAGACGGGGCATGGAGGGCAAAGAATGGGTGATAGACACTACAGAGTAGTTTAAAATCATAATTACTGTAATTGAGCAATTCCAGAAGCAACTATCTTCACTTCGTGTAGACTACGTCGACCTTTTCCTCCTCCACAGTCCATGTGCAATGAAGATGAATGCAGTGAGTCAACGTCGTGTTTTACTGCTTTATTAAATCATTTTTTCGGAGGGTAATGAGACCGCAAATTTATTTTCAGTGGATGGAATATTGAGATGAGTGATGGCATTTTAAAAATTACTCATTACTAGAATGACAATTTGATACGCATCGTGTAGATAGATATTTCGAATTTGATGCTGGTTTTGTTGCAGGGTTCTGTAGAACACTTCGATATTGAGCACATCGACACATGGAGAGTGCTCGAGAAGTACTATAAGAGTGGGCAATTGAAAGTGCGGCATATTATATATCGTTTTAATCGCCGTTGACAAGAGATCGCTCAATATGGCATACTTCACTGCGGGAAAGCTGAAGAGAGAAGAAGATGAATCAATACGTTTACAGGCTCTGGGTCTCTCCAATTTCAACGCAAAGCAGATCGAAGCGCTCTACGATCTTGCAGAAATCAAACCTTCCAATTTACAGGTAACATAGTTACTCAAATGTTTACTTAAAAAGTGATGACGCAATCTTCAGGTTGAACTGCACATCTACTGGCCTCAGTTCGAATTGCACGATCTCTGTAAGAAGTTGAACATGACGGTGACTGCTTATGCGCCTATTGGATCTCCAGGAAGCAGTGTAAGTTAAAGGGACAGTAAACACACAAATTCTTGCTCATTTGATCCTATTTCCACGAGCGACGTAGGAATAGAGATAGTGTGCGTCCTATCAGATATCAGCCCAAGTGGAGCAGCGGTAAACGCTTGCCTAGTAATCGTGAGGTCGAGTAATCGTGGGGTCGACCCACCCTGTGCTTTTGTTTCTTCCAACGGGGCGAAAGTCGTGGCGAGACCTTGAAATTTGCGGGAATTCAACGGTGTCTTTACTGTCCCTTTAAACACACAATAACTTTGAATTGCCTATGCTACCTTACCGTAAAGATGATGGCTTTATCTAGATATGCAGCCCCGATTGAATTTCGGGTACAAAAAAAAAATGTAATTGCAAAGTACTATAGGCTTTCCGCCCCATTTCTCCTATTGGACCGCCAATGGAGGACCCCGTCGTAGCGGAATTGGCGAGGAAGTACGGAAAAAGTCCTGCACAGGTATTTTTCCTCATGTTGCTTACGTTGAGGTTCGGAGTTTTAAAATATTTTCCACTAAAATTTCTTTCGTGAAATTGAATAATAACTTTCGTAGATTCTTCTTCGTCATCTTCTCCAACGTGAAATCTCCGTTATTCCGAAGTCGACAAATCCCGAAAGAGTCAAACAAAACATTGACATCTTCGACTTCCAGTGAGCACTCTTTCATTTCATTGAGAAAATACAATTTTTAAATCGGAACTTTTTGCAATTTACTTATCGATAGCTAATGTTTAAATGAGAAAATTGTCGTTTTTTTTGTTAAGGCTAAGTGTTGATGATCAACAGAAGCTTCTCGATGTGAAGACTCGCGAGCGGCTTTTCCAGTTCCGATTGTGAGTCAATAACCACTGATTACTGTAGTAATTATCGGTTCAATTTTTCAGCTGCGGAGGCAATAAGCACTTCCCCTTCGAGGACGTCGATCTCACAAAGAAATAACACAGATCAGAGTTGCTTTGCCACTACCCCCAACGTTTTTTAACCGACTATGAATAATACGAGCTTAAAGGGACCTGGCACTGCAAAATAAGTTATTTTTATTTTAAAGAAAATTCTTTTCTGATTTGAATGGAAAAAATCGCATATTTTTACGATTTTTTGAAAGGAGTTATGATTTTTCAAAGTTCGGAAATTGCGCTGATGTACCGGGCGCTACGGTGTTTAGCGCACTAAACACAGTAATGCCCGGTACACGAGTACCTTTAAAAAATCACAACTCCTTTCAAAAAAATCGTAAAAATATGCGATTTTTTGCATTCTAATCAGAAAAGAATTTTCTTTAAAATAAAAATAACTTATTTTGCAGTGCCGGGTCCCTTTAATTACATGAGCTTTGTGCATCGTAGTGCCTTTTCTGTCAGCTCTTCATTCTGCCATACCATCATTTTAACATATTTTGTTAAAGGGACCAGGCAGCGAACAAAAACAGATTTTTAATTTTTATAACTTTTTAATCCCTACGATCGAATGAAAAATGAAGAAAAAAATGATTTTTTAGCATTTTTTTACAATTAGTTATTTTAATTAGAAATTAGGCCAAGGAACGGTGCGTCGCCTATTTCCGAAAAGACAGAAAGCAATATAATTTGGTCGGATGATTAGATTTTGATTTAAAAAGAGGAATGTTGGGGTTTTGACCACTTCCAGACAAAATGCGCACAACCACAGTTCATCAAAATGTCTGGTTTTAGAGAATTGAATTGTGGTGTAGTCGCTACCGTAACCTGCTGTGGAGAAAAAGCGAAACTTTGAAAAATCATAACTAATTTCAAAAAAAATCGCAAAAATATGCGGTTTTTAGCATTCTTCCGGGACAGGGTTTTCTTTTATTTAAAAATAACTTATTTTTTCGTTGCCTGGTCCCTTTAAAGTTGCGACAAGATTGTTTAGTTCCAAAACAAAGACAAAGAAAACGAACGAATTACGGTAAATCCGGTTCACTAATCAGGATCATCAATTTCTACAATTCCTAACATTTCGTTCTTTACCTGATTCAGGATGAGTTCATACACACCAAGCGAGTTTATTTCTTATTCAGATAACATAATAGTTAAATGAGCAAACAGCAAGTGTCATTATGAGAATAATTAAAATGCAAAAGTAATTAGATTCATAGTTCGATATGGTTCATGCTGAGCCAACCCTTCGATATGTCCACATTAAATTGACCAATTTGCTCACAAACTTCAAGCAAATCATTTTCCTCCACGCCCACTCTTAGTTCGATCTTCTTATTCAGCTTGACCAGCTCCTGTAATTTAGAGAATTACTCTGCAATTTATCGCGATCGAAGAAAGTAAACCATTAAAACGAGCGCTTACGCAGGGGTAGATTAGAGGACAGTGAGATTTGGAAATAGAGTAACCTTACGAGCAGCACTCACGGCTTTTGTTTTCACACAGGCATCTGTACTCAAGGCTCAGGAAATAATAGTAGTTGGGATCACGACTAAAAGTCAACAGGTTCGGAGAAATGTGAAAGGTCTTATGCCTAGTGATTATCGCTAATAGAAATAATGATACCTAACCTACTGTCCTTTTACAGAGTGTTCATTTATGAGAGTAATAGAGAAGAAGTTAACCCACTTGTATTATAAGCTCGACTTTTGCTTTTTCCACTCCATATTTGTTTTTAATGTTTAGTATACAGCACTTCTTATTCAATACTCCCAATATCACTTCAGCCCAATCATCTTCCAGACGACACAATTCTTCAATGCAAATATCGACTGCGACTTCAGCCACTTTCAACAGAAAATCTGCATAGAAAGTTCATTATCCACATTTCCCTGGATGACTAGTTGAATTTGGTGGTGGGACAAGTGGACGGTTGGTCGCACTAGTAGCCAAGGGAGACTGGACTAGTAATCAATGGTAGAATGCTTTAAGCAAAAAGCGAGTGGGCGCCCGCTAGAAAATCACCTTTCGATCGGCCGTTAAAGACCATTTGCAATTCAATCTTCTTTGGTTTCATGCTAGTAACAAGCTTGTCAACGACTAAATCACTGCAATAGAATTCATGAATAGTCTAGTACTGATATTTTTAAACGAACCAATATTTTTCGTTAAACATACTAAGGCCAAGTTCTTCAAATTGAAATCGATGATAGTATGCCTCCACAGCGTCCATACAATCTTGTACTCGATTATCCATTATTGAGTATAAGATCGAGAAATGACAGCCTTCAAGTACTTTCGCCAGCGGTTCGAGTAAATCAAATGGCTGATACTTTGAAAGATCTGCTTTGCGGGTGCCCTGTGAAATTATGTTTTATTCCTGGCACATAACGTATGAAGCACATTGAATAAAGAAGAAGACATTATTGAGATTATGGCTTGAGGCTTGATCGGATTGGACACCATGGTGAGCAAGAGGGAAGCGAAAGAGAGGAAGACCCGCTAAGAAATGGAGAGACGACTTCGTCAACACTGCCGGTCCTCAGTTCATGCAACTCGCAAGACGCGATCGCACGCAATGGAGAACTATCATGGCAACCCAGCTGAATTAACACCCTCACCCAGCTGATAAAGTTGATTAAATGTAAAAATGTAAATTATTGAGATGTGAAAAATAAAGCACCTTTTCGTTATTATTCGGGTCGTTCTTTTCAAAGTAGTGCATCACTGGTAGTAGAAAGATTGGGCAATTGTTGTGATAGATAATCAACTCAAGAAGAGAGAAGTCGTTTACAGGCTTGAAAATAAATTATTTCATTCAAATAATTATTGAAAGTAAAGATGTAAATTTGACAAAAAAATAATTATGCACATGGATATTTCGCGAATTACAAACTAGTAAAAGAACACCTCACCATGTCTTCACGGTCTGGCTCTGATATCAAGATTGATATGTCGCCTTTCCTACTCGGAATCTTCGCTGATTCGTCTACGTACCATTTTGTCTGCTTACAAACCTTAAATGTAAAAATAAATTTACGGAAAACATATAAAACATACGGAAAACATTTAGTTACCCCAGTCGCCAAACTACGGTAGAGGGCTAGTATCGACCTCTACCGTAATTTGACATAGGTGCAGTGGGCGGGGCTTGTGCACAACAACTTCGCCGCAGCTGCACACCTTTTGGCGACACGGAATTCTTAGGTCGGAACTGAAAATTTTCGCACAATATATATATATATATATATGCGAGTCGCAGGGAAACGCGGTTTACAATTAAATGAAATTAAATGGAGATCGAACAATGCAAACTAGTAACGATGGTCACTCAGACAAACTGGTCAGTTTTCCGGATTTAAGGAAAAGCCTTGCTGCTCTGGGGAAGAAACTAATATGCCAGTAGTTCGAGGGAGAACTTGCATTAGTGAAATTAATTCCGTTTCGGGTGAAATAGACGTTGAAATCATGTGGTTTCTTTTTAGATATTTTGTAATTGCCTCTCAGAAGATTACTGGCCGACTTCAGATCTATTTCTTCTCTGCGCCTCTCTAATGAGATTAGACCTAGTTTATTATTTCTGGTGGTGAGATTTGGCAGTGTTTGCCAGGTGGAATTGTAACAACGCATGAATAATCTTCTAGTGAAGTAATTTTGAACACTTTCTAGAGCTTCTTTGTCGCGTCCTAAGTAGGGATTAAAAATTGTAGAAGCACTTTCTAAGATGGGTCGGATGTAAATCGAGTAGGCTTTGATAAGAATGTCTACGTTATTGGTGCGAAGCGCTCTCAGGATAATGTGACACGCAGTTGTGCCTTTTAGAGCTATTGTCTTGCAATGTTTTGAGAATGTTAGGGACTTCTCAATAATGAAACCTAGATCCTTGGTCACTTCTTTCTGTTCTAATTTAGTGGTTCCAATGGAGTACTCTTTCTTCAGATTGGACCTTCCTAAATGTAATGAATTACACTTATGCGCTGCTAAGGGCAACTGCCACTCCTCAGACCAACTCGCAATGGTATCTATGGCGCACTGTAGTGGGGCTGTGCTGTCCCCTTTTTTAAATGAGCGGTATATTTTGATATCATCAGCGTACATACGCGCAATAACTCCGTTATTCTGAATGAGGGAGGGAATTTCTGAGGTGTAAATCAAAAATAGGAGTGGGCCTATCACCGACCCTCGTGACTGGAAATAATGATGAAAGTTTTTTCGCGCACTCTTACTTGGACTGTTCTATTTGCTAGATATAAGGGTGTCCCAAAAGTTTTGCGACTCGGGCCTATTTTAGTTTGCGACGATTGCGCAATCGATCGATATCGATGATTGCGAAATACATTTGGTAAACAATCCATTTCGTAATCATTCAAGCTTTAGCACAAGTCGAGTGCTGTAGTCTCCTAGTTTATGCAACGTTTCTCCCGATGGACACTTCTTTCGATCATCGCACAGTTTTGCTTCACAATTTTCTTGCGGGAAAGACGGCGAAGGCAGCCCATCAAGAACTGGTGCTTTCGAAAGGAGATTCTGCCCCGACTCTATCGACCTGCTATAGATGGTACCAGCGTTTCAATTCTGGCGACCATAGTATCGAAGACGAACCCCGTTCTGGACGCCCTCACAGCAAGAATCAACCCCTGGTACTCAGTGCAGGCCAAACCCAAAGTGAGTGTGCGTGAGTTGGAGATAGAGACTCATACTCCCAAATCCACGGTACAACGAATCCTCAACAGGGATGAGAGGAAGCCGAAGCTCCCCCATGTCATTCCCCACTCCCTCACCCCTGCTCAGATCAAAAAGCGTGTCGATGTGTGCCGAGAATTGCTCCACCGTAGACCCAACTTTCGATGGGTCAGCAAGATCATCGCTATGGGCGAGAAGTGGATCACATACGATAACCCTGAGCGGAAATTGGAATGGTTGGGCATCGGAGAGAATCCCCAGACAGTCCCGAAGAAGGAATTGCACGAAAAGAAGGAACTACTGAGTTTCTTCTTCTCCGTGTTGGGACCCGTCTACTGGGAGATCCTCTCCAATGGAACCACCTTCAACGCTGACGTCTTCACTACTCAACTGGAAGAGGTCGCCATCAGGGTCCCTTCTGGTCTTCTAAGCGATGGAAAAACCCTGATCATTATGGATAACGCGAGACCCCATCATGCGAAATTGACCCAGAAAAAGTACCCAGAAAAAAACGAACTGAATATGGAAAGGCTGCCTCATCCACCGTATTCACCCGATATCAGCCCCTGTGACTATCACTGTTTCCAATCTCTTGCTAACTTCTGTCGCGGAAAGAAGTTCGCTAATCGGACCGATCTCGACTCGGCCTTCCAGGCTTGGATCGATTCGAAGACCAAGTCATTCTGGAGAAATGGAATCATGAGCCTGCCCGATCGATGGCAGAAGGTTGTGACTAAGAAGGGAGCCTACATTGATTGAACACCTTTGTCAACTGTTGAAGATGTGATGATAAAAGTTTTTTATTGAAAAAAGTCGCAAAACTTTTGGGACACCCTTATAGCTGGTAATCCAGTTTACAGTTTTGCTGGATAGGCCGATTGTGGCCAGTTTGTGCATCAATTAGGGGTGTGATACTCTATCAAATGCCTTCGCAAAGTCGAAATATATGACATCTACTGGTTGTCTATCGCTAATGGACGATGTCCAGTTTTCTAGTGCATCTAGCATTTGCAGCTTGCGCGATCTTTTCTTCGGAAACCATGCTGTTCGTCAGGGAAAATGTCAAGCGTTTCGCAATGTGCGATGATGGGTTTACAGAGAATTCTTTCGAAAACTCGACAGAATAACGGCGTGATGGATATAGGTCTATAGTTGAGGGGGTCATAAAATGGAGGGGACTTTTTGACCGGCGTGATAATAGAGTGTGTCTCCATGGAGATGGAACCATACCGGTTTCGTATGAAATACGAAAAATTATTTCAAGGGGTTCAGAGATAGGAACAGCTATGTTTTTGATATATCCTAGGTCAATGTTCTCTGGAGTTCTGCAGCTAGATCGTTTCCATTTTTCGATTAGGGAACGAATTTCGTGTCTCACAAATGAAGGTTCTTGGTAGTTACCAGAATTTAGTAGGTTGGCGGTGATTGGGGTCTTACCATTATCAGTAGTAAAACACGAAGAAGTTTGCGCGAGTAAATTTGCCTTACCAGCATCATCCATTACTAGTGTTCCGTCACTCTTTTTCAAGCCTTCTACTCCTTTTGGCTTGTTTGCGCAGCGCTTCATAAAACGAAAGAATTTATTGCGATCTTCACTATCAACAACTCTCTTCTCTATTACTTTATGATAGCGGATGAGAGCTTTTCTGAATTTTCTATTCAGTATCTCGAATTTACTCATTTGTGAAGGGTCCTCTGACGCAATCGATTTTTGCCATGCTAGGAAGCGCTTATTTATCAACCTCTCAATATGGGGAGGCACTTTTCCATGAGTGATGTTCACTCGGATCCATGGAACATGGGTGTCAATTGATTTCTGTATTAATTTCATGAGGAGATCATACATACCGTCTACGCTTTTCATTGTAGAGAAAGCAAGTGTCCAGTCAACATTTGCTAATTGGCAATTTATAAGTGCATAATCGGCTTTCTTGTAGTCCCTTCTCAAAGTGAAAGCAGGTACTGAATGGGTAAGTGATAGCTGGAACTTTACTATGTGGTGGTCAGAAATGTCAAATGGGGGACCTACTTATGTCTTCATAATGAGCGCAGGGCTATTGCAGAATACTAGGTATAGCCTAATTTAGCCTAATTTTTCAACAAGGGAACCCTACTAGGTATATAGTATGCTGTTTTGAGCATAATTCTGAGGACGACATTTTCTTTTATTCGAGAAATTACTTATTTTTCACAGGTTTTTCACTCGTTTAGTCTAAAATTAAACACTTACCGCTCGAAATGAGAGAAGATCCTTCTTGGACAACGAAATGACGATAGAATCGAGCATTTCGAATGGAAGATAGAGAAGGAAGGAGGACATTTTGCAGTGAAAGTGATGTGATAATTACGATAATATCCTTCCTATCGTTCTTCTCCGCTCCTTTATACTAAGGCGATTCCGGCCTAGGCGAAAGATATGGGCGAAAGAAGAGTCTTCTCTTGCAGACGAATTTGCCAATAAGCGAACGCGTGTGCCCGTGGCAGCGTCATCAATCAAATCGTACTGTAGATAAATATTTACCGAGTGATGACGCCAAAAAGTCAAGCTCAAACCAACGAAGGAAAATCTATATTTGAATGCGGAAACGGCAATTTATTGTCCAATACAAAACAATTTATTGATGTTCAATACAAAATGACACTTGATGTTATGCAAGCGTTGACGGAATCTGTAATCTCATCATTCGATATTACATTTATAAGATGATACGATCATACCAAAAAGCCGAATAACGAACTTCCGTTGTTTACCATACAGGAACTTTAGTGACCCTCTCGCTTTTGCGTGCTCTCTCGTCTCGGTAAACACAGGAAGTCCCAGTTCGACATTTTGTTTGATCGTATCATTTTATAAATGTAATATAGAATGCTCACTAGTATAACTATTTAGTATCTTTGAAAGTATAAGTTCGATAGAAGCCACTCAATATTGCCAATTTTTCACATAAACTGCATATTTCTAGATTTTGCATGTTCTAATTTTTAAAGGTGGTGTCCCACGAACTTTTGGTCAACTTAGTTCTCACTGGGGGGTTATGGCGATCGGTTTCCCGGTAAGAAAACCACAAAGCACAGATTGAGCCGATAAATTTGAACAGAGTTGTTTGAGTTTGGCTCTGTGCCAAACTGACCCTGACGCGCAGGAATTCAAATATGAGAGGGAGGATAAGAGGGAAAGGGGAGAGAGTGACCATTGGCGCACAGGAGAGGAGGAATGAGAGAGCAGGAGATTCCTAATACTCCTTCTTTAAGTGAATTGAAAGTGTTCCATGTCGATCAGTGTTCAGTGGCAACGTCCAATTGTCCCATCATTGAATAAAACGCAATCTATTAAATCCAGATCACGTCACACTGAACATCGTTAATTGTACCTCTCAGGGACAATACTTTTGAAGGGAAAGTCACAGTTGAAGAGTCCAAAATACTAGGTGTAGTCAGCACTTCTCATCATAATTTGAAAGAGGACTTCTGATATTCCAAACTGTTCTTGGTGAAACAAGTAAGTGATTTGCCACCTCGAAAAACTTCTGTGGTACTTCTGTTGTACTACGTTATGGAAAGCACTCATTGCCTGTCATTACACGGGCCTCAGGAAAAGCCAAGTGAAACAACCTATGGGTTTTGTTATTCACCAGTCCTCCAACAACATACTATAAGCACTGGGCATATTTATTTAAAGTATTCGAAAAATGAAGAGGAAAATGTCGTTTCTCGAAACGGAAAAAAACTTATGCATCAACCTAATACAGGCAAACTTGAAAAGTGAATTGAGAAACATAATATGAAAATGAACAAATTGATATGGAAACAAGTGAAGG
Organism: Pristionchus fissidentatus; assembly: GCA_036245785.1. Classification (NCBI taxonomy): domain Eukaryota; kingdom Metazoa; phylum Nematoda; class Chromadorea; order Rhabditida; family Neodiplogasteridae; genus Pristionchus; species Pristionchus fissidentatus. The sequence goes on from BTSY01000001.1 coordinate 7,841,408, forward strand.
GAGTTGGCTTAGAACTGATTTTATAAGATTATTTAAAAATATAGTTGAAAGAGTGAGTGTGAAAGGGTAAATAAGGATTTATTGATTTATGATCATTCGAAATCGGAGTTTCATCTACTGTAGACAAATAGAGCCAGCCATTGGCAATTTCAAAATCAAATACGTCGTTATTCTGGTGTATTTCATCTATGCCTTCAACTCTCATTTGTAAATGTATCTCCTTATTCAACTTCGATTTTTTTTAAATTTTAATGTGACAAAACACAGAAGAAGAAAAAAACCTGCAACGATTCTTGGATGGCGTATTTAAATGTATCATTGACGTTTATATCATTAATTTAAATGGTTATATTAACCCCTTTTCATAATTAAACACGGACCATGTATAAATCATTTGTTTTATTAGTATATAATTAATACAGAAGTAACTCAAGTCAAATATTAATTCTGCCACTTCCAAGTACACTACATTCTCTGACTTGATGCATAGCGTTCAACTCTCAACCGATGGTTTGGACGAATAACCTTGGTTGCTCATAGTGTGTAACGGTGAGTGACTAGAGGCGATTATTATCTTTATCCCATCACTGTCACATAACGATATTGACTATCCCTTTTATATTGGTGAAGAGAACAATGAGATATAGAACCGATTGTGAAAGTAAAAATCCTAACAGCTGAGTGTGAGCTATAGATGGTATCGCCCATGACAGGGGTGGGAGTCGATACCATCAGAGACGATGATTCCTGTCAACGGCGCAGACGTGAAACAGTAGACTGCTCACGACGGCTCGCTCGAGACCCGACTGGAAGCCATGCCGACTGACCATTGTTGTGGCGAGACTCGAGGGGTCGCTGTCAATAGAGTCGGTGCCAAAGAAGTGTAGCGATGGGGTATGATGGTGTTCTGCGACAGGGGTTCTCCTGGTGGTCCATCCAGGGGTTGGTGGGTCGGAGGGTCACCCGTGGAAGCCAGCCGGTGGTGTTATGCGGCGTCCGATAGACTGGCTTCCTCTCCCCGGGACCTCCATACTAACCGAAGACTAGACGGGGTCTTGGGTCGACTATGGTGCCGACTCAATACACCAGCAAGAGCGACTAGGGAAGCTTTATCCGATCATTTGTCAATGAGTGAAAGGAAATATCCCTTTTATAGGGAGAACCAAACAAAGGATCAAAAAATCAGACAAAGGATCTAAAACCTTATACGAAAGTAAAATTAGAAACAGCTGAGCCATGGGAGCTATTGTCCATGACACAACATCGCTTGCTCAAAACTCCAAGAAAATAATGTGTACGTAATCATTCGTACCCTCCAATTGCATCACGATCTCACTAACATCTTCGGGAATTTTAAAGAGGAAATCTGCAAACATAATTGTGATATGGGTCAGAACTTAAGAGAAATCACCTTTCACATCTTCAACGTTGTAAAGGATCAACCGTATTCTGTCTACCATGATGCTATTTCTGATTTTGTCGACAACTAAATCACTGAAAATGTCCTTTTTTGTTAAATTTCGTCAAAAACTCGAACTAACAAATCCTCGACGTACGTCAAATATAATTCAATTTCTTCTATAAGGAATCGATTAAAGTATGACTCCACAATTTCGATACAGTCAGACGCGCGTTCTCCGATCTTTGATTTGATTGATTTGATGACACAGCCTTCGAGTAGTTGTTCTAATGGTTCGAGCAAAGACAGAATCTGATCCTTGTTTATTTCAGCTTTTCGACTTCCCTGTTGTAAACATGATTTATATATTAATTAGGACAAAAAGTAGGGAAAAAGAACTTACCATACTATCATTAGAAATGTCCCTCTCTTTAAAGTAGTGCATAAGTGGCAAGAGAAATATGGGGAATTTTTCATGAAAAATGATTACTTCCAGAAGCGTCATATCGTTCGCGTTTCTGGGCTGAAAATATGCCGTAATATGAAAAAAGGAGCATTTCATATAAGTCACACCCACCGGACACATAGCCTCGTGGCGCGGATACATAAATATAAATGTTTTTAGGTTTCCTAGTGGGAACCTGCAATTCGAAATACATAACCCCTTTTTTGATGAAAAAGTACTCACCGCTCGGAATGCGAGAAGATCAGTGTTGTACAGAAAGATGACGATATAATCGAGCATTTCCAGTGGAAGATAAAGGAGTGAACAGCACATTATACGAAGGATAAAGTAATCGATAATCCGCTCTTTCCCGTATATCTCTTCGTCCCGGATACTAACATATTGAAATAATTTAACGAAACGAAAACAATCCATACAACTCACCTTCTTCCTTCTTTAATTGAGTGAAAGTGGATCCGAAACTGGTAGAATCAGAATTGAGTCAAACAAAGAGTTAATGGCGTTTTATCAAGAGCTCTGGCACTTTTACCTGTGGTTCATTTTAAACAATTCGCCGTAGCATCCGAAAGAGTGACGCCTGATCTGTATGTAATAAGGTAAGTCCCAATGGCAAAGCGTCCAAATATACCGTAGTATATACAGTAGCATGCTTGACGCTACAATCCAGAAATCGGACACTTTCAAATGAGTTTCATATTGAACAAGTTTCTTATGTTGTTTCAGAAAAATGTCGTCTTCTGGTTTTAATCTTCCATCTGAAATTATTGGTCTAATCGTCTCGTTCGCTTGTAACAAAGATCTACTTGCACTTAGAGAGGTAAGTCAGTCCAAATTATTGCACACTTCCACACAGGGAATAGACGCGAGAGAATATAAAAAGAAAGTGAAAGAGCCATTCTCGATTTCTCAATTTCTCGCAGATCTGGTGATATTCTGGGAATATTGCTACTAGTAAGTGGAATATTACTATATATTAGAAAATGATAACGTCTGTCTGTCTGTCTGTCTGTCTGTTTGTTTTTTTTGTGATTCCTTCCGTTCGCAAAATTTTCGTCTTTTCGCTATAAATTGCTTCAAAATCACGCTCTCTTCTCAGAACCTTTTGCATATGAAAATATATTTCGATTCGACCCCCGCCGCGGGCAAACCTTTTGCCGCATTTTTCGCGAGTGTCAGAAACCGTTCTAACACGTTTTTGAGTTCCGTGAAACACGTTTTCACCTGTTTTGCCGAGTTTTAACGTGAAAAATCGAAAAATTCGAAAAGTTCCAAAATGATTCAGAATGCGTAGGGGATCACAGGAAGAGTATTTTGCGATGTCAGAAACGTGTCTGAACGTGTTCTAACACGTTCTAACGTGAAAAATCGAAAATTTCGAAAAGTTCCAAAATGATTCAGAGAGCGTAAGGGATCACAGGAAACGTCTCTGAAATTGTTCTAAAAGTAACAACACAATTGTTCTAAAACCCCCAGGTTCGAATCCCGCCGCGGGCAAAACGTTTGCCGCATTATTCGCAAGTGTCAGATGCTCTTCTAGCACGTTCTTGAGTAATGTGAAACACGTTCTCACCTGTTTTGCCGAGTTTTAACATGAAAAATCAAAAATTTCGAAAAGTTCCCAATTGATTCGCAGAGCGTGGGAGACTATAGCCTATATAGTCTATAGGAAAAGTGTTTTGCGCTGTCGAAAACGTGTCTGAACGTTTTCTAACACATTTTAAAATGAGAAAAAATCAAAAATTTCAAAAAGTTAGCAATTGATTCGAAGAGCGTGGGGGACCATAGGAAAAGTGTTTTGCGATTTTGGAAACGTGTTCGAACACGCCCGGGAATCCAACACACGGTATTCTGCGTTTCCGTTGTGAAAGGCTCGTGAGGCAGAGCGATCGAAAAAAGTTGCCACGGAGCCACGAAGTGGCGTAGTGGCAACTTTTTTCGATCGCTCTCAGCCTCACGAGCCTTTTGCAACGGAATAAGCCAGTACTCTTTGTAGCGATTAACACTCCCCAACATAAGTCGAGCTTCAGTGTAACCTGGAGCCGGGTATCGAGCTCCCCCTGGGCCGAACTTGGAGCCGGCTACCGAGCTGCCCCTGGACCGAACCCACACCCAGAACTATGCATAGAGCGTAGTGTACGCATAGAGCGTAGTACATTTAACCTCAATACAACCCCGCTAGTTCTGAACACATGGTGAATTCTTTTATTTCCCATGGTCGAGAAAATATTACAATGCTCCAGAAAATAATATCTGAGCTTCTAAAAATTTCGACTTTCTTTTTATTTTTTTGCACCTTCAGGTATGTAAACAGACTAAAGCATTTGTGGATGAGTTAGCGAACGAACGAAAGCCAAAAGTCTCCATTGAAGTCTCGGAAATGTACAAAGTGAGTATTTTCGATATTTACCTCTGTTTTCTTGTTTAAATTTTTTTAAAGATGTTAATGTAACGCATGTACATAGATTATTTAGCATCGGTACAGTAATCCTCCGGTTCTTGCGCTTTCGCTGTTTGTCGAACAGCCTATTTTTCTGCTTCCTTTGAAGGACGTCTTCAGTAATAACAACAAGGTTGTTGACAAAAAAGTAACACTATTATGTACTTTGTGTTATGTTTAGATCATATTGAAAAAAATGATCTCTAAATAGTTTTTTCAATCTCTTAAATTTTCTCATTCAGGGCAAACGTACGACAGAGATGACTGTCGGACAGATGCTCAGTTTGCTGGATACTTTAGAGACGTTTGTCGAGGGTTGCGAAATGGGATTTCTGAAATCGGAACTGCGCAGACATGGCGCTTCTTTCCTTGATATAATTGAAGCAATCTTCACCCGCTTTTCTATGCGCGAGTTGAAACTGGATTTGAACTATTATTATGATTCCGATTGGTTAGTTTACAAAAATATTTTGTTTTTGCTATTGAACCATTTTAAAATTCTGCCTCAATGTCCAGTGATTTTATTTCCGACAAGATTAGAAGCATGAAGCCTGCGAAAATCACTTTACTCATGGATTTTCATAATCGTTTGACGGGTGAGAATGCATATTGATTATTGTAATAATACAAAATAATTCCAGAATTTCTTTCGGAAGTGGCCGAAGTTGTTGATGAAATTATTCTTAAAGAAATGGACAAATTTGGTGGCAATTGGGTTGAGCTCGTGGTAGAAATATTGAGCAACCGATGTAGTAAACTGAGGATTGAAACGATTGAAAGAATTCGGCTATACACAGTGTGGAACATTATCAATGTAAGTTAATTTTAATATATATTTTTATAAATTAGTCGAAAATACAGGAAGTTAGGAAACTCACAAAGAAGTTTTCTTTGTCTATTGGGCTTGCGGAAGACGAAGAATTCGATGATAAGATTGGACATTTCGATCTTGTGATACACGATTATCGGCTACATATCACGCATGAGGATCTTTGATTGCATCGACGCCAGAAATACTTTCAAGTGTTTTAAATGACATTTTTGGCCTTCGTGCGAGAGATTCCAATTGATGTATGAATTGTCGTTGTCAAACACTTCAAACAATAAGCCAGCTAAATCTTCTCACTCCTTTCCCCCTAAAAACTTCAAACCGAGAATGTATCATAATGATTTTCTTGTTGTATCCAAACTTTTCCGTTCCACTCTTTCTCTAATCGCCTCCTTTAAACACATTATTTTATTTATTTCCTTTCCCTTATTCCAACCTTGATTTCCTCATGACTCAAACCTTGTCCAAGTTCCTTGTAGAGCTGAAAATATTCGGAATTGGTGATTATGAGATACTTTCTGTGTGGATCAACATGTTTCTTCAGAGGCTTGGCACAGGTCGAAAAGTAAGAAGATGAGATGAAGATGCCACATTGTTCTATGGCCGAGGCGGAGTTGATTCATAATATTGAGAAAGTGCAAAAACATTTCTACGCCTCAGGGCATGACGTCATCAAAAATTCCGGTTTTCAAAAACTTCGTCAAATGGCCTAATGAGTGGTACCAATCGATTCCTCATAAAATTCTAAGACTTTTGTGACTCCATGAGATTTTCGCTAATCTTTGATCTAACATAAGCCTGAAAAAAAATGAAAAATTGGTTTTAAAATAATTGATTTAAAAAATTTAAATATTTTTGTGTAATTTCCCTGAGGAGATGGCAAAGTGTTATTCGCGTAATACAATGCTATAACAATGATAGTTCAAATATGTGAAGGGTTGTCTGTATGATGGGTAGGGTTCTCTTATTGGAACTGATTCCGGAATTCCAATAAGGAGAACAAAGGAACTCAGACCGCGAGGGTGGTTAGAGATAAAGGAGAATGAGAGGGCAATGGAATTCCAATGGATTTCTAATGGAATTCTGTTCCAATAAGCGAACCCTAATGATGGGCATTAAGCTTTTTCGTATTTGTTTCAGACGTGGTCGAACCATTCCAAACATACCCGATTAAGCGAATTTCAACAAGAACATTTTAAATGAGTTGTCATTTAGTGGGAAGAGATATAAGTAAAGATGATAAAGTTTTCCACTTTTTTCCTAGATGTTTTTGAGTACAATAGTCAAGAAACACTGCAAAATCACGCGTGCTTCTAATTTGACTGATTGAATTCCGTATAAATCGTCCATTGTTCCCTCTTTTCCTCCATTTTCATTCTCGTTCCTCCATTCATTCTCACCTATTTTCACACACAGAGACGGTCGACTGCTCATTCCAGGTGAGTATTAACGAGTTTAAAAACCGTTTCCTTGCCTACCATACTCTATCAATGCCTTCATACAGTAGTCTCTCCTCCTCAAAGATCGCACCTTCCCCTCTTCGTATGTATCTATACTGTTTTGGAAAACATTGAATTTCTAGAGTCTACAGTATTCACTATACCGTAATACCACATCATAGATTCAACATTATGCTGTTCAAAATTTCAGTGCCTCGAAATGCATCACAAGGCATCAACAAAGTCCAAATCGAAGTCGTCACATTCGACATCATCGCGCAACAAAAAAGTCAGTTGTCGATGACTTAAATCACAGATACAGTACCACGATATCGTGTTCTAACCAATTCTATCGCAGGGAAAACCAGCCAAGCTTGGGCCCGGAGCATATGTCAAGTTGCTGCAGAACTCACATACTACGAACACTTACAAGGTCTTACGCCCACTTAACGGAGAGTTCGGCGAGATCTATGCAGTAAGTGAGGGGTACTGGAGATGGACGAGGGTTGCGGTACCTTGATTACTGTAGAAAGGCCTGGGTTACTATAGCCGGAATACTAAAGACGAGCCGGGTTCCAGGAATACTGTATACGGACGGGAGTTACGTTACCCGGATTACTGTACACGGACGGTGGCTACGGTATCCAGAATACAGAAGAGAGACGGGGTTACAATACCCGGAATACTGTAGGCCTACGGTACTACGGTATCGGGATTCCTGTAAATAGACGGGGTACTATAGACGGACGGCAGTTACAGTACTCGGAGTTCTGTCGACAGACGGGGTGTACAGTATCCGGAATACTGTTGATATGTAGGGGTTACTGTAGGCTAACGGGAGTAACTATATCGGAATACTGTTGACGCTCGGGGTTACTGTATCCGGAATACTGTAGACAGACGGGGCATTCCGGGAGTACCGTCGGCGGTCGGGTTTTATAGTGCGACGGGGGGTTACAGTGCCGGCATTACTGTAGGCGGAAATGGTTACACTACACGGATTACTGTTGAGAGGTACTTCGGGAGAACTCACTTCGGTCGGGTACAGTGCCCGGCTTACTGTAGACGGACGGGTTACAGTACCCCAATTACTGTAGACGGGCGTGGTTACAGTACCCGGAATACAGTATCCTCTGCAGGTGCACCCTTTTAATTCTGAAGACAAGGAATATGTCCTGAAGAGTGCGCTACGAGTGAAGCACGTCTTGGTCAAACTGGAGGTACTGTAGAATGAGTGGAAGAGATCAAAGATCAATTTGTAGAACGAGATGAACGTCTATCTGGAAATTGAAAAAGCGGCTGCCGATATTAGCAAGAGCCGATTCCTCAAGATGATCGATAAAGGTACGGTGCCTTTACCGTAATCCAATCAATATCTAACAAAGTAATCAATAATCAGGCAAGACGACTCATTACTTCTTCCTCATCCTTGAAACGATCGCTCTCTCTATCGCCGACATTCGAAGATTGCGAATTGTCGACCATTTCTCGTGAGTTTCACTGAGAATTTCGAATTGATGACGTCACTTATCGATTTAGACTGGCTACGGTAGCTCATATCGCTCGCGAGACGCTGAAGGCACTCGAATCCCTCCACAAGATTGGATATCTCCATCGGTGAGGAGAAGGAAAGAGGAAAAATCGGCAAAAACCGTTTGCATAACCTCGCGAAAAGAAAAAAAAACTTTGACAATTCTGCCCGAAGTCGAATATTCTGAAGACATTTGTCTCATGCAACCGCGCTGTATAAAGTTTTTTCTCGTTAAACATACTAAAAATTACAGTAATCTGACGCCTCGCAATTTCTACGTTGGATTCCCTCCTCGTGAATCGAAAATCTACCTGGCGGATTTCGGACTGGCAAGAAAGTTCCAAACTGATGAGAAGAAATGGTGAGATCAATTAGCTAAAGTTTACTAATTGTGACTAATTACTTTCCTTTTTAGTCGCCTGCGAGTGGGATTCGAAGGAACGGTTCGATATGGATCTCGTGCCGCACATGAGGAGAAAGAACAGGGAAGGAAGGATGATCTCGAGTCATGGTTCTATGCCATCATCGAGGTACGGTATTACACTATGGGAGTACTGTAGCAACGTGGTACGGTAGCCCCTTCTGAGTATACTGTAACAGCGTGGTATGGTTTCCTCAATCATGGGCACTGTTACACCGTGGTACGGAACCCCTCCTGTGGGTACTGGTACACGTTGTACGGTAGCCCCTTCTGAGGAGACTGTAATATCGTAAAAGGTGTTCCATGTCAAGCGATTTTACAGTAGCAAGCTACCACGCTAGATGGGGCAAGCCGGTAAGCCAGCTGCAACGTGGGATTACGTAACCCAAGCTTTCCCATGGCATCTAGGGCACGTTACCTTTCGCAATCAAAGCTGCTACCAATTTACCGTCCCGGGGTGGATGGAAGGCTTGGTTGACCTGGGCGGGGATCGAACTCGTGACCCTTCGAATGACTAGCAGTTGCTTACACCACTCGGCCATTCCGCATATCGTAGTACTGTATTTACATTAACGCTACCCCGGTATTTTAATGATTTTGGAATTGAATTATTTAATTGATTGAGATCTACAACAAGGACACGCTCATCTGGCGTCGAATTCCAGACAAGATCGATGTTTACCGACTGAAGAACCAATTGATGACCAAACCCAACGAGTCGCGTGAGTTAACCGTACGAAACCGCGACGCTTCCCTCCAGGCGACGCGGTCATTTTCGATCGATAATCAATAAATTCGGGTTTCAGGCATTACGAAATTGCTTCCGGCGCCTCTTTCGGATATTATCATGGACATTCATCTGACCTCTTTTGGTGCAACTCCAGACTACAAAAGTATCCACAGAGCAATCACTTTCCTGGAGCAGATGGTTAGATCCTCACATATCGCTAATCATTTGATGATTACTGTTATATTACAGGATAAACGACCATCCGAATTGCGAACTGTTGACTGGAAGGGTAGAATTCCCAATCCAAAGGGTGGAATCGCCAAGCATGTAAGAAGAAAAATAAAGACAGATTTCTATAATAAAAAAATCAAACGTATAATGCCAAAATGCAGGATCAGGATGAAGTAACTGGTAAAAAGAGAAGAGAAAATGAAAGTAAGAAGAGAAGTAATGCTGAAGAAAAACTGGCAAAGGTTAGTTTATGTTTCAATTCATGATAATTTTCCTAATTCCGAATATTCTCAGTTATACAAGGAACTTGGACAAGGTTTGAGTCATGAGGAAATCAAGGTTGGAATAAGGGAAAAGAAATAAATAAAATGATTTGTTTAAAGGAGGCAATTAGGGAGCGAGTCGAACGAAAGAGATTGGAAACAACAAGAAAATCTATGAAGAAAAAGAATGGAAGAGTGAGAACACCCGAGAAGGAAGAGAAGGAAATTATTGAGATAACTAATGAGAAAGAAGAGAAGGTTCTAGTCAAGGATGTAACCACTGAAAAGGTAGAACCGTCAATTAGACTAATTGGTTATCGATTAACTAAGATTCGTCTCAAATCGAAGACTGGATCTACTGAAGAGGTGAAAGAGACGGTGAAGGAAAAGATCAAAGATCAATCGAAGGACGAGAAAGTTGATGAGAAAAAGGAGAAAATGAAGAAACTTCCGGTTTATGGAGGACTCGATGAATATGAAGATGATGAAGATGACAAGGAGAAGGTAATTAAAATACATTTTAATAACTTTACTTAAGCTAATTACTTTCAGACCCCAACTCAGAGCCCAAGATCGGTACCGAAGGTGGAGGAACCCGCTAAGGTTATTGGGATGGTCGAGTTTAAAGATCAACGACCAATTCAGACTCCTCCTCAGCCTATGGTAATTCCCAAAAAGGAGGAAAAGAAGGAGGAAGAGAAAAAGAAAGAAGAGAAGAAAGAAGTGGCTCCTGATGAGGAAAAGAGAAAGAAACTGGCTCAAATGTTGGATGATTACATTGTTCTCGAGGATGTTAATGAGGTATTATTATAATTATTTACATAAATACTTGCAATTCTTTTTAGATGGAAAGGCAGGAGAAGGAGAAAGAAGCCAAGACTTCTGAGATGAAAACACTCGAAACAACGGTAAATAACCATTTAGTTCGCTAATCTCTCATATCACCAATCTATTCAGACTACGTCGCAGATGTCGCCGGTTTCTATGGTGCAGCCGACTCAACTGCAGCAACTGCAGCAACCTGAGCAGTCGCAGATGTCGCCAGTGTCGCAGTTGCAGCAAACGCAGCTCCTCCCACCGAGTGACAAAGATGGAGAGGAGGACAAGAAGTGGGTGGTTTCCTCTGTTTCTCCTATGATTTTGTTTTATTATTATTAAAGTTGTATTTAATACTTACCTTTTTCAGGCCAGACGATAAGAAACAACCGGGAGACGGCAAAGAATAACTACCTACTCACAGTCGGATTGACAAAATCCACTTAACTCGGCAATGAAATAAACAAAAGCTATGAGCAGTTTGTATTCCATACATGGCGATAAACATGAATAGAGCAAACTTGTATTTATTCCGAAAATTAAGAAAATGCTTGTGGTGTATTGCTACCAAATTTACTTGAGTAGAGCTGTAATATTTCTGAATTCGATGTATTTGTATTATTTCATCATCATTTGATTTATCTTCGCGGAAAGTTTTCGATTTTTCTCCTTGAGATATTTTTGCTTCAAATAAGAAGAGAGGCAGAGGGCAGAAAAACCGAACCGGCAAAATTACCTCCTCTGAATCACCTCCTTGTCTAACTGTTATGCCGAACTCATGTTGTTTATGAGATGTGAAGAGGGAGAGTCGGTGTTCCGGGGAAGATGAAAGAAAAGAACATCAACATGTCACACTCTCACGGTTGAGAGTTGAATGGTCGAATCGGTATGTTCTTTGATCTATTGAGAAATGAACAACTTGAAATTGTCTGACATGGAGAAAAGGAGAAAAAGATTGGTGAGAGCCTACAATGGGACATGGAGAGAAGAACAAGACATTCGACCCCATGCTCAAATCACCATTCAATTGCTTTGTCTTGCTTTGTCAAGTTGTCATAGCAAATGTGTGGAAACAGGGAAGGTCTTGGGAGTAAAATGTATCGTTTTCTCAATTTCATCAGGAATTATGTTGTAGTCGTCGGATGTCTTGCACAATTTGTACGTATTTGCACCATTTGGGATGTCGATCAGATCGGTTTTCTAAACTTGGTTTCCCAGTTTTTGGTTCCACAGGGCATGAGAGCTTGTCCATCAGTAGATAGATCTACTTGAAATAGATTTTTCTTGGGCAGACTGAATAGCAAGGGGCTGCAACACGAAATGGCCATTCACAAGGATATTCGAAACCAATAAGACGGAGGGAAAAGACCGAATCTTGCCTGAGAATCAATCGAACAGGGGCAGTCTCAATATGAATACTTGATGCGAATTCTTGGTTGAGAGACAGTGTAAATGTCTGATAGGGAAGAATCTAACAATCAAAAATTAATAATGGGAGATGAAATGCGAGCGAGCAATTGAGTGGATGTAGAAATACAGAGGAAAGGGAAAAGAGAGGAAAAGAGAGAGGCAGAAACGACCGTCAAATGTCACGCCCGTAAATGCTCGTTCGGTCTGAATGTTATGGCGAAATGCCCTTGCTTTATGAGAAGACCACCAAACAAAAACAGCAGAGAGTATGTCACGTGATTCCATGCGTTGAGGTCAGAGTGAGAGAATGTGCAAACGTGAGAGAGTCCCTTTCGATTTTACACATTCTCTCACTCAGGAGCCTATTCTGTACGGTTGCGCGAATGATGTGAGGTGGATCGTCCATCTCAGTCGTTTACTGAGGAACGAATTACGAAAATCATCAATACAATACATTATTCTTAATTGTCGCTCAAGGGACGCTGATCAAGATGAGGTTTCGTTTACGTTTCAGACGTGATTTGAGACATCTTCAATGGACGTAAATGAATAGAAGGAAAAACGGGAGAAGTGACGGATCGAACACACAATTAATTATTTGACACTAGTAGAAGTAGAATGAGACTGCAGTCTTGAGACACCATGGTGTTGATAAACAGGGAAAATTTCGAGTGCCAATAACTGGCTAGTTACTCGAATTACAGATGATCTAAATAACCCAGCTTCAATGATATTATCGATAAGATATTGTGGGGTCTGCGTAATGAGAGGTCAAATCACGTTATTGTAAGTAAAGAATATTTTTTAATATAATTTTTCATGCGTGGAAGTAGTAATCAGAAAAGTCGCTTCTTGTCACTGACGTTCATCAAATATCTCATCTTCGGAACTCTCCGTGTTTTGGGGTGCTTACTCGATCTGTATCAAATTCAGTGTGAAAATGTGGAAGATGATGAGTTCTGCAATGTAAATCTCATGATCCCACTCAACGGTACGAGAAAGTATTGGGAGCGAGAGTATGTGAAGTCGAGAGAGACTCTCTCACTTTCAGACACTGTCTCGCCCTGACCCCTTTCAGTAGGCTTGGAATCATGCACAACTAATGAAACACAAAGAGGTTCGTCATGGAAAGATTAGGGCAAAGATAATTATGCGGCCACTTGCCTTTTGTAGAAGGAATGGGAAAGTATTCTTCATAATTTCAATCGAATTCGAGGTAACAGACAGTGTAGGTGCCTGAAAATTGTGGAAACGTTAAATAGAATTATTATAGTAAAATGTGAAACACTAAGCGAACGGGTGACGGATTGAGGAGAATAGAGAGGAGGAGACTGAGAGAATAAAGAACCATCAACAGGGTTCTGAAGATACGTCCTGAATTATATTTTGTTCTCATGGTTTGGAGTGGCTATTACCAGCTAGATATTACTCGAATTATAGAGGTGGATTTTTTTAAAGAGATGGATTAGGTGATCTGAGAAAATTTTTGGATTAGGTGATTTGAGAAAAATTTAAGAGATGGATTAGGTGATCTGAGAAAATTCACAAACGACGCAACTTCAACCGTATTGCCTATAAATGATTGTTGTATTATGTAAGGAAAAGTCAAATCACGTAATTTTAAGTACACTTTATTTTTTCTTTTAAAGTACACATTTTGATGTGTGGAAGTAGGAATCAGACAAGATGTGATGAAAATACCTCAAATTTGGGTAATTCAACTTATCTTATTGGGATTAAATAGGAAATATACCGAATAATTTAAATAATATTGAAAGATGGACACGATAAAAACGGTGTTTATATATGAATATGCTGCAGTGTGCAGCAAAGAATCATTTGATCTAACCGTGGGAAAACTAATGCAAATGCATAGAGATCAAAGATACAAAGACAGAAAATAAATATAACGCGTTGCAGAACGTGATCGTTTCTAGTAGCTGACATCATCAAATACCTTATCTTTGTCATTTTCGGTGTTCGGTGGAGCTTGGAGGACAGTCTTGATCTGATCATGTGTTTGAAGGTTTGGCCTTTGAGGAAGAGTTGGCCACGTTTTAGTAATCTGTCATCTAATCTATGTGTCTTCGAGTCATATCCACCATCCAATGAATTATTTTAGGAGCTTTCCTATACCTACCATTGCACAGGAATCTTGACACTCCTCGATTTCTTTCTTATTAACACGGCAAATCGACCGGTGTTCCTTATGACATGGAAAGGAAAACGGATGTGAGTGTTGGAATGAGATAGATACAATCGACAGACAGATCTTTATTTCAATTATGATGTTGCAACAATAATTTCGATGATAATTGTTCTCATCTTCTTGTCTCGACGAATCTATTCATCAATCGGGCCAAGTATCAACGATGATTTTTTTCATCCCTGAAAAACAATTTCGTTTATCCAGAAAATCAGGAGATGATTTAGACGATTGTTTACCTAAAGTATTCCGAGGTCATATTTCAGCTAAGAATTCAGTTTGATCGATAGTGTAGATGCCTTAACAGGAGGATTAATTGAACGAAATTGCGGAGAAAACATTTGAACTTAAAAATGAATTGAGTTGAACTAGGAACAAGCGAGAGAGTGAATGAAAGAGGAGAGAATGGAGGAAGGGGGGGGGGCGGAGAGAGGAGAACCGACAGATGAACAGGTGCCGTGAATGAATAGCTAACTGTTGCCGCGGGCTCTGAATTGTTGACAGTTTTCTAGTCGCCAAAACGGTCTTCGTCTTAGTGAAAGACTGTACGAATCAACTAATCCACAAGATAGACATAGTCCTCTCCCATTCCCTCTCTTCCACATGTTCACTTGGCGCCCATAAAATCGTCTGGCCCACTTTTCCCATAGCAACTCTAAAAAGACTCATCCAAATGCACGACTAATTCACTCCATATTCTCATTTACGAAAGAGAAAGGATGAGATGTGCTGCCCTCTTCGTCTTTGTCTTTCTGACTGCTACCGTTCACACTGAAGTGGTATTGTTTCTTTTCCGTGTAGATTCACAGATGAACGGGATGTAGTAATATGACCCATGGTACATGTAATCATGCACCAGTGGCATGTTTCCGAACACCCGCTTTTCTGGAGTCTTATACAATATACTTTGTAGATATCTAGACGGATCGATATGTATCACTAGAGTTGTAGTACTAAAAGGTTGACAACTGTTGTTTTTCAGGTACAGAACAAGGGGATCCCCATTGCAGAGCCATGCGACTACTTTTCCGGCACTACTACTACGGTGAGTATTGGAGCGGTTTGACATTTCAGAAAGCGTTCTTCTGAATTCGGGCGACCTCAATCCTATTTAATGCATTGCTTAGTATGCATTAGATATGCATTCTAAGCAATATAGTAAATACCGAAAGAGAAATTTTCTTTATCGTTTTAAAATGTTCATATCTCAGCTGGATGCGAACGTCCAGGAAGACTCGAAGACTACCGATCTCTTCTCATTTGTGAGATTTACACCCATCCGTTGTTAAATAATAAGTGCTTTAGGTTACCGACGAAGGAACAGAGATAATTATCTGTGATTACGTTGAAAATATCGAGGAAGACAATCACGATGAATTGTGAAGGTTTCGCTGATTCCATTGGCTGTCGATTATCGTAACTATTGATGAAGCTCTTTCCTTTGATTCATTCAGATGTTTATTGCGTTCCATCTTTTCTACCGTTGGTTATTTTACATACAAGAAAATGGACAAAAGCACGGGGGAATCAATTGAGATCAACCGCGACTTAGAAGAACGTTGACGTGCAGTAGGAATGTCGGCTCGTTGTTGGCCATAAGTCTTTTTCCGCCTCTGACTCGCCTCGCCTCATCAGCCGTAATTTGTCGCCCAAAACTCTGTAATACCACTATCAAACTTTCATCCCAGCGTGCAGAACTCCCAAAGGCATGGACATCTAGAAGGCTCAGTACTGTTATAATCGAGAGACTCTAACTTCAGCATTCGCATGCTCATGTCAAGACATTGAGGGTCTGGGTCTAAACATTTAAGAGACCCTCCAGGAGAGATCGTAAAGGGTTGGCAGGGGTCCGGGATGGGAAAAATGCAACCTACCCTCAAACTTTTTTTGTGGAATAAGGTTCACGAGTGCTGATCGCAGCCGCATATATGAGGTCCTCCAGATTTTTTTGGGGTCAAAAAAAATTTCCAAAATTGTGACATTTTTTTACACCCAAAAATAGAGTTTCGCTATAACTATCGAAAAGTAGTATATAATACGTATATTTACGCGCTGATTCCAAATTTAATAGTTAGAAAGAATAAAACGAAGGTAGAAAAAAATTAGAAACGAAAAATCACTTTTTTTTCAATTGAAAAGTCCGAAAATCGAGCTTTCAAAAAATTCAGTTGGTGTTCTCACTATTATTTTCTGAATCTACACGAAAAGATAATATAAATATAAATTTTTCATAATTTTATTCACACAGACCCTTGAGATAATTGTGCTCAAACTTGGGCATTTAGGAATTTTTCAATGTGTTATACAGTACCTGTAAATCGCCCCCTTTTAATGCGATCGCCCCGAGTCGCGGCGATACGAGATGAGTCGCCTCGGATCGCCCCATGTCGCCTCGGCTTACTGTCGTTTTGTTTTTGACTATATGGAAATTCTAAAGACATCTTCGTGTTCTCCGTGAAATTCTCTATCGGGTAGAGTGTAAAAATAAATCAAAAATAAACTTTTAAAAATTGATTTGAAACTACCCTAATAGTCTGACACACTTGGACACGTCTGACACCCTTGGACTACCGTAGTTATATTTGAAAACTTGGCAAGTAGCCAATTTGGCCGTTTCCCTCTCTTTTATCCAATTTTCTTTATTTTACATGTTTTTATTGTTAATTGATTGTAATTTTGTGTTCATATCAGCCCCCGGACCTTCCCGAGACCGCGCGTTATGGAGGATCGCCGACGACGATCCGCGGAACCGTCAGATCAGTTTTTTTCTTACTCCTTTCATTTAATTGTATCGGAAAAAGCTTGTGATGAGCTTTACAGAACTTCCACCGTCTCCTCGGCCGCCCCGTTGCTTGCGAGTTCGGGTCCGAATGGTTACAAACTCTCCGGGTAAGCTCTCCGGGTATCATCAGGTAAGCTTTCTTCGAGTCTAACGACTCCTTTTCTTATTTGTTGACTGACGAAAATACTGAAAGTATGTTCAATTTATTGACCAAAGTCATTATGGAAAGTAGGCTCTTTTATTTGACCTGTGGTTCCACTGATACTATGCTTCTGTAGCACCTATCTATCTTACATATCCATTACCGTTTTCTCATTTCAGGTCTCACCGTTTCGAGACGTTTCCGGCGATTTCTTGCAGCACATCTTCTTTTAGATGAGTACTTTGCCTTACAATTGTTAAATGATTAAACGGTTTTGGGCTTGTGTTTGACTTTGCAGCCGCCCCACCGCGTCCTGCCTCACACCGCTCTACGATGATACCGTAACCAGAAGACGTATATTAACATCAGCCTACCGTATACATGCGTCAGCATACTGTATCCACGCATTATTAGTCGATAATTTCCACCTCTTGCACGGCTGCCGTATTATCCTTTATACCGTATCCATACACCATCGTCCTACCTTATCCGCTCACTATCATTGTGCCGTTCCTAGTTATCACCAACTAGGGATGCAAGTTCGGGTTTCGTATTACGACCTTCCCAGCGAGAGATCGGTAATACGGCCGATAAAGGGGTGAGAACGAGAGAAAAAGAAACGCCGTATTACCGAAACCGACGCCGAACGGGCAACCCTATCACCAACTATACAATTCTAGTGAAGCGATAGGCACAACCACAATATATCGTTACTTCTTTCATATGACTTCGCGTCAAAATAGTTTTGTTATTTATTTACACTCGTTCATTTGTAAAATAATTATGTAAATCATTGGTTCAACAACAATAAATAAATCATCTTCTGGTTACGGTATCATCGTAGAGCGGTGTGAGGCAGGACGCGGTGGGGCGGCTGCAAAGTCAAACACAAGCCCAAAACCGTTTAATCATTTAACAATTGTAAGGCAAAGTACTCATCTAAAAGAAGATGTGCTGCAAGAAATCGCCGGAAACGTCTCGAAACGGTGAGACCTGAAATGAGAAAACGGTAATGGATATGTAAGATAGATAGGTGCTACAGAAGCATAGTATCAGTGGAACCACAGGTCAAATAAAAGAGCCTACTTTCCATAATGACTTTGGTCAATAAATTGAACATACTTTCAGTATTTTCGTCAGTCAACAAATAAGAAAAGGAGTCGTTAGACTCGAAGAAAGCTTACCTGATGATAACAGAGAGTTTGCAACCATTCGGACCCGAACTCGCAAGCAACGGGGCGGCCGAGGAGACGGTGGAAGGGCTGTAAAGCTCATCACAAGCTTTTTCCGATCCAATTAAATGAAAGGAGTAAGAAAAAAAACTGATCTGACGGTTCCGCGGATCGTCGTCGGCGATCCTCCATAACGCGCGGTCTCGGGAAGGTCCGGGGGCTGATATAAGTCGATGTGACTACCAGGGTTCGGATCCCGTACACGTTTCAAGGCTAACTTTGCTTGCAACTGTTGCGACCGTTTTCCAATATTTGAAAGAATTTCAACCATTGCACCCAAAAAATCACTTAGTGTTTCAACTATTGACACTATTTAAAAAAATTTCATATATTGTAAAGTCAATGTAATATTTGAAATTCTCTCTAAGGTTATTTTTTCGACGTCATGTCCTGTACAATATTGTAACGATTGCTTGCATAGTTTAACTTTATTTCATCCTCTTAATAAAGACATACAACATAATGCTATACTGAAATGCTATACAGGAGAATTCTGAAGTCAGTAGAGAGAGAGGTAAACAGTACAAATACACAATTCTCGCCACTTCAAACACATCAAGACTCCGCCATAGGAACATAATCGCTCTCGTTTTGATGTAGCGTTGCTCCAGAGTGCCCCAGGAAGTCTCTAATGCTAATCTGGACCCGATCTGAGACCATGAGTCTCACACCCACCCAGACCCCATTACACAAGACCTCATTATACAAGTTCAGAGGTCCCCAGAGTCAGACAAAAGAACCGAATGGTTCTAATTCTGACGTCCAAATCAGACAGGGAGTCGGCTAGGGTTCATCAGGGGTGCTAGTTGTGTGATCTGGGTAACTATTAGCCCAATCTGAGACCATGGCTTACACCTCAACTTGACCACAATCTAAGACTCCGCACTTTCCACCCAATTCCGTCCAACATGCAGAGGTCTAGAAATCGTCAAAAGGGCCCAGAACGACCAGGACTTTGATTAGGGTGCACCAGGGGTGCTAGCTGAGTGATCTGAGAAAGTATTAACCCGATCGGGGGTGATGACCTACACGGCGAAAAAGATCAGATCTCAGAATCGGCACTTTTCTAACCACTTCCACCCATCTTCCAGAGTCCGGGAAACGTTCAGGAGTGATCTAAACGACCAGGACCTTGACTAGGGCGCATCAGGGAGTGCTGGTTGGTTGATCTAAGCAAGCATCAGCCCCGCCTTGGGCCCCGGACTTTACCTCGAAAGTGGTAGAAACGCAGTTTCGTCACTTACTTTTCACAACTCCCAGAGTCCAGAAAGTCTTCAAAATTGCTCAAAACAGCCAGGACTTTGCCTAGGATGAACGAGGGATGCTAGTTGAGTGATCTGAGAAAGTATTAGCCCGATCTGAGACCATGGCTTACACCTCTACCAATCTCATGAGTCCACCCTTTCCGCGCCCAATTCCGTCCAACGTTGGAAGGTCCAGAAATCTTCAAAAGCGTCCAAATCAGACAGAGATTGAGCTAGGTTTCACCAGGGGTTCTAGTTGAGTGATATGAGTTATATAACTATTAGCCCAATCTGAGACACAACGCTTCTCGAGAGGACATTGGCGGGCAAGAAAGCGGAGAGCAGCAGAGAAACTAGTAAATACGAGAGAGCGTGTGAAAGTGAAAGAGCGCTAGATACCGCCCCTTTGTTGTTGTTTACTGGTCGGCCGCCCGGATTTGAAAACCCTGCACATCAACCGTTCAAAAGGATTTCCCTGGCTTCCGATAGGGCACTTCATCAAAGGAGACACCCAAGGTCACGATTTTCTTGAAAAACCTTTAACTGGTGAAAGTTTCCTTTTTGTGGTATCATTATAAGCTTGAATGCGCACCATTCAAAGTAACCCTCATGTCGGGCAGCAAAAGTATCAAGAAGTGTAACGCACCTTATTAGGTTCCCCTCACTTATCATCAGACTACGAGAATTGAAATATACATAGCACTACTTTCTTGGGGTTACCCTATTTTGATGGTCGATATCTTCTATAGCAAAAGTAGTAGCTCATTGTTCTCACCACTATGTGAAAGATCGCTTCAAGTACTATCACATAATCTGAAGTTATCAGCTGCAAATAACTTCATCATTAAAAACTACCTCAAAAACTTATTTGGAATTTTTGATCAAAATATTGGTAACAATCTTTTAATAATCTCGGGAGTATCAAAGTAGCGCCGACCGACACAAATATTGGAACTTGTAGTCAGAGAGCCCCTCCAAGAGATGCCATGAGCACAAGGTTTGGGGATTCAAACTGGACGAGAAACGAAAGCTCAAATTTCAAATTTGAAATCGGACATTACTTATAACTCAACCCTATATAATTGTATAAGGGACTCTAACCCTATAATATGGTGTTCCTACGGCCATTTTGAGTTTACTGTGCCACCCTCCTTCTACGAGATCTCCGCTGTTACGGAGAATGCGTTTTAAGTCATTCTGTTTCAAGTCATAAAAAAGGGGCCCAACCATGCTACGCCTCCTCTGAACTCGCTCCTTGCCTCACACCTCACTATCAGTCGATACCTCGCCTCCCAGAGCTTTCCCACTCAGTGGAAGACTTCCAATTCCATCCATCCTCATTCACAAGAAGGAAGACAGATCCAATCTCTACAACTACCGTCTCGTCGCCCTCCTCACAACCCCTACACGATCTTCACCAAAATATTGGTAACGATTCTGGACGAGGCTCAACCCGTGAAGAGAGCAGGTCAGAGATGACTAGAGAGTGAGAGAAAGAGAGAGGCAGAGAGCGACCTACAACTCACTAGTCACCTCGCGAAGGTAGCAGCAAATGACTTGCGGGCGAGTGAGGGAAGTGACTAGTAGGGAAGGGGACAGAGTCGGAGAAAGAGAGACCTATCGCACTTCTCCTTGTTTGTGGGTGCTTCCCAACAAGTGACTGCTCGCTTCTCGGCTTCTTCCATCTCCCCCCTTATCTCTCCCCTATCCCCTCGATCTCCCTGGTAGGACCAGCAAGTGACCTCTTCCTCTCTCTCACACTTTCGACATGCGTTCTCTCTTTTCCACGCACTCTTTCAGTCATTTCTAGCACAGATCCAACACTTGTTGAGTTCTCTTTTTGGGATTTAATACCACGAATAGATTCAGAAAATTTCGCTACTTAGATCACATACATACACACGCCATCAAATTCCATGGCGAGTACCGCCTGCCGCTCGGTCGCATTGCAATAACACATGCTAATGACCTACAGTGAGTCTAACTAATCAAGCTGAATGGGAGCTTCCAATGAATCTGAGAGAAAGTCTTTCCGCGTACTCACAAGAAGATATGGCGGGTAGGTCAGCTGTGCTTCGAATCCTGGGTCTGGTAGCGACTAGGAAATCGGCATAGAAACGGCTATTGCTAGTGTGAGTCCGTGGGACAACACCATTGTTAGAGAACATCCACACGGAACTGAATATTACACGATACGGTTCGCTTATAAAGAGAGCAAGATAAGTGACGATGGGGCAAGTTATGAAATATCGGTTCTTCAGAGTTCAGCCATTAATCTCTCATGACACAATGGATGGAAAGTGAGATAAGCGGCCGCGAAAGTGATTGTAATAACGATACACCCAAGATACTCCCATGACAGCGTCTTCGTCGATTAATTTGAGGCATTCGACTAGGTGGAAATGCCGCTTCGACTAGGTGACATTCGACAGGGTCGAAATGTATGCGTCAATGAATGCGCCTCTAGCATCTCCGACTTGCGGACTACATCGTTCTGCTCGGCCCCGGCACAGCATCGCTGGAGAGGATGCGAACAAATAGATCCATCGAGACGGAACTGAGAAGAAGGAAGAGAGCAGCCTGACCTGTTTACAGGAGCATCTGAGAAGTCACAGTTATGCTAAAGGACATCAAGCTCCGCTCATCGCTCTTCGACTCGTCCGTCCTTTCTGCTCTGAGCCACGCTGCCGAGTCGTGGCCTCTCTCAAATGGAGTCATCTCCTACATGCAGAAAACACACAGAGCACTCGAGAGATCGTTGATTGGCACGAATCTATACACGATGAATCAGAAGAAGCGCCGCAGCTCGAACTTCCGCCGGTAGTCACTCACCACAGACCCGATACGCTAAATCAAACGGGTGCACATCGATGGGCCGGACACGTGCTTATGTGACGACGGCAGATGATCAACCACACTCACTGAATGCTTGCAGACCGCCAGGAAAGCCGTCATTGAGATGGAGCGATTCGATCGTGGAATAAGCGAAAATGTCCTACAGTATTCGGGGAGCATGTCGGGAGTTTTCGGCGAAAAGCGCGGTGCGCGAGGAAGAGCGTTGGGAGGGGCGCAGAGCGGCACGCGGAGCATTACGATACATTCACTCATTTGCTCTTCATGCCCTCACCTTTTTAAAGTAAAGAAGCGTGCGAGTTTGTGTCCGAAATTTTCCGTGGTTCGAAATTGGCCCCAGAAGGTGTAGAGGATTAAATAGAGAGAAAAGAGTTTGCAAACCCCTAGAACACACGGAGTGCTTCCCAATACATATTGCACTGTCCAAGCCCCTTTCAAAAATGCCGACCACAACTCCGTCTTCTTCCGTATCTCGTGGCCTTTGATCTCACCCATTTCCATTCCTGCCTTCGATTTCCGTAAAACTGATTTTCCCTCATTGAACATCGTTCTTGCAAATACGGATTGGTCTTTGATCTTTCATGAATTCACCGATGCCTCTCATTTGTACTCCCTATTTATCGATTACCTATCTTCCCTGTTCACCTCCCACGTTCCCGTTAAGAAAAACATTGTCCCCTTTGAAAACTACCCCCCTCACATCCGTTCACTTCTTGCCCACAAACGCCGACTCTTTGACAAACTGTCACTTTTACCTGTCCGTTCTCAGTTTCTCACTGTATCTGCCAAATTAGACTCCGAAATTAGGAAGTTCATCAGGCACAAGGAAAATAAGTTACTTTCCGATAACCACAGTAGGTCGTACTATAGATATATTTCCACCCGTTTCAAATCGCGTTCTTCCATTTCTCCCTCACTCATGGACTCAAACGGATCTCTTCTCACTACAGACATCGACAAAGCAGAGGCATTTGCATCATATTTTCATTCCGTGTTCATTACTGATGACGGTATTCTCCCTACGTGTAATCGATTTGTCACTCAATCAATACCGGTATCTGTCATTCTTCTTCCGATGTGTCCTATCATCTGAAACGTGTCTCTGATTCTTGTTCTCTCCCCTCCGATGGAATTCCATCAATCATTTTCAAAAACTGTTTTCTCTCTCTTTCTGAACCATTAGCCCACGTTATGAATTTCAGTCTCATGCTCGGCCAAGTCCCCTCTCTCTGGAAATCCTCTCTTGTTGTCCCAATTCCAAAGATTCCCTCGCCCTCCTCAGTGTCTGACTACCGTCCTATCTCTCTCACACCCATTCCTAGTAAAGTCATGGAACGTATTCTAAAACCAAAGATTGTCCGTTGGTGTACGATTCACAGTATCATTCCTAGTGAACAACACGGTTTTGTTAGAGGCAAGTCCACAGTTTCACAGCTCCTTGATTGCACCCAGAAATGGCGTCAATCAATGGATGGCGATGATTCAGTGGATGTTGTTTATGTTGATCTAGCCAAGGCATTTGACACAGTCTCACATTCTAAGTTACTTCATAAACTCCATTGTTTAGGGATTCGTGGTTGTTTATTCAATTGGCTAACTGATTATTTGTCTGATCGTCGTTTACAGGTCAGAGTTTGCTCTTCACTGTCTTCAGTGAAAAGTGTTCTGAGTGGCGTGCCGCAGGGCACCGTTTTGGGACCTCTTCTCTTTTTGATCTACCTTTTCGATCTCCCACAAGCTCTCTCTCCATACCCTTTAGTAAATTTCCGTCTTTTCGCCGATGATATCAAGCTTTCGTCACGCATTCAAAAAATAACACTCATTCCACTTCTCAACTTCAGCTCGGGTTACAGGGTATCTTAGATTACTGTCAAACATGGCAGTTATTGGTCGCAAAAAACAAATGCACCGTTCTATATTTAGGCAAATTCAACCCCTTCCAACAATATTCTCTTGACACGTTTCTTCTGCCCATTCCTAGTTCTGACCCCGCTTCCCCTCCCGAGCCAATCCGTGATTTAGGAGTTTACATGGACCCATTTCTGACTTTCCAACCACATATTGATATTGTTTGTCAGAAAGCAAACAAGCTTATCTACTTATTATTCCGATCCGTTTCATGTACTTCTGTAGACCCATATATTCGTGCGTACCGCTCATTTATTGTCCCAATCATCGAGTACGCTTCCCCTGTTTGGTCTCCCTCTGGAAAAGGTCGAATAAGACAGTTAGAAAGACCCCAGCACCTTTTCACTAGATTATTGCATTACCGTACCTCTCCATTTATCACTTTCCCGCCCTCTTACGAAACACGATTAGCTAATTTTTGTTTGAATTCGTTGTACACAAGACGTTTGGTAGCCGATTTTGTATTTGCATTAAAAATTGTTCGTTTTCTCGTAGATCTTCCCATGTCAGAGTATTTTGTTCTCCGAAACCATTCAACACGTCATAATGCATTTTCAATTCATATCCCGCTTGCTAGAAGAGAAAATCTTCGCATCTCTTTTGCCCATCGTGCATCTCGTTTTCTTTCCAAATTACATCGTATTTGTAACCCACTCCTATCCATTCCATCGATTAAATTCCACTTACTTCGAAGTCCCCAGTTACTCAAAGTTCTACAAGTTGAAATACCCAACCTCTAGTCATCGATTCACGGTTGCTCCACTTGATCCATCAGACATATATGGATCCGAACGGCTCCCTCCCCGTTCTGAGGCTTCGTCCACCTCATCCCAATAAGTGGCCAATTGTGTTTCCCTGTCTAGCCTGATCCCTTCCCTCACCTTCCTCATCCGTATTCATTCATATTTATATATTTCTTTTTTTTCATAGTTTCTTTAATTGCCGTCACACCCTTCGCGGGTGTATTAAATAAATAAATAAATAAAAAATACTCACATGTTAGCCATAATACACTCCGAGTTATTTCGAATATTGTCATGAACGTGTACTATAATCAATCGAAGATAAAAATAACATACTTCCACGCTCTTCGAGTGCTGGCTATTTGCTAGCACCATGGACCGTCGTGAAGCGCAAGGATTGGAGGCGGCATCACACGCTTCCTCTCATTATCTCCTCTCATATTCAATGGTCCTGTAAAACAAGTTCCCCAAATATAATCAACTTTAATATACAAATGTTTTGCCGAAAGGAGGAAATCGTACTTGTGAAACGCCGCTTGGTGTCTTGGTGCACGTTATTGAAGGTCGGCGGCACACACTTTCGCCTGTTATCGATTAGAATCAACCTGCAAAAACACTATGAGGAGAAAGATAAGCAAGCGCCTCAACGAATCACCGGAAAGACCTTTCGAGGAATTATCATTGAGTAAATAGCAATTAAACAATCAAGATAACTCGAAGTGGGTACAGCATACTTGTGAAACGCTTTCGACATCTTCAATTTTCCCTTGCTGCGTATAGCGATGCTCGCATCGCTTGCCGTCACGTTGACGACCATCGAGCAGATGTAGGCGCTACAAATAGTAATTCACCAATTAAAAATTAACAACAAAACAAAAATTGTAAGTAAAAGAAGAAACGATAAAAAGAAAAAGATATTTGAAATGCAATATTTGAAAAAAGTTGGCTGCGTAGCTTGGCTGAGTATCAGCGCAAGATGCGCTAGAATTCGCGCGGGAGGAGCAGTCAGTCAACATAGCGCGTTGCAAATGTTGCGTCGCGGTACTTCTGGCTATTTCATGTTTTCTTCTTTTTGCACTGATATTATTTTAGTTATTTTAAATTATTTGTATTTATAGTTATTTATAAGGTCATGGGCGAGCCGAGGGTTCTTTCACAATGTTAAATTTCCAGTTATTATTCTTTTTCCTTCCTAAATGTATAATTCTTTTCAGAGGTCCGCGTCTCGAATGTGAAGCCTCTTTGATGCGAGTGGATGCGAGCGCCGCTCAAGCGCAGCTAAACAGTGAGTGTTTCCCAACTGTTGTCTTAGCCGAGGACCGTATCTTTTCAGAACGGCGTTTCACTCCCCATCAAGCTGATCGGCTCTTCTAGGACCGGTACCACCGGCATCGATTGATGGAAAAGATAGCTGAAGAGAACGAAGTGAGTGCTATCTCTATTCAATCACTCTTTTTTACACGTACTCAACGAACGTTTACACATCTGTTAAGTGATTTTGTTGTGGTCGCATTGCGTGCCCCTCCCTTGGCCTTTTGAACGGCATCTTAATCAATGGGCGCGGGCGTTGCGGTCGTGTTGCGTGCCCCTCCCTTCGCCTTTTGAATTCGAACTCACGGCATTTCCAAATAAAACGAAATACTAATTCTTTATCAATGGGCACGTGCGTTGCGGTCGCGTTGCGTGCCCCTCCCTTCGCCTTTTGAATTCGAACTCACGGCATTTCCAAATAAAACGAAATACTAATTCTTTATCAATGGGCACGTGCGTTGCGGTCGCGTTGCGTGCCCCTCCCTTCGCCTTTTGAATTCGAACTCACGGCATTTCCAAATAAAACGAAATACTAATTCTTTATCAATGGGCACGCGCGTTGCGGTCGCGTTCCGTGCTCCTCCCATTCACGACGTTTCAAGGTTCCATTGGGAATTGTCGATGAACGGTGAAATAGAAAACAGAGCGGGAATACGATTTTGAATTGTATACAAGTTTTAAATTCTTAGTCAACCATTTTATTCACTACGGGTATGCTGGGCAGCCACATAGTTATTTAAAATTTGCGGGGAGCACTGAGATAATCTACCCTAATCCAGTGATTTTAATTAATGGGAGGCCGTGAAAGTCTTTGAATTGTGCAAAACGTGTATGACTATCTCTCTATATATATTCGAAACACATAGGGCAAAGTAACAGAGAACAAGAAAACAATGAATCTTATCTTTGCAATAACGTTTTAATCAATCACTTTCAGATTATGCTCCACGATCGAGCGCCTCAAGCAACAGAGAATGACAGCACAAACAGCATGTACAACGAGCGAATCACCATGGAAAGAATCATTAAAATTGCTCTGTATTAACTCAAAACCTGGTTATTAATAGCGTTTCCTTTCCCAGAACATTACCCTCAATTGTTCATTGTTTGAGTATTATTGTTTAACTGTGTTACGCTAATGTTGTATAATCAGTACTCGTACCTAATTCGCCTCTCTCATTCATTTCTACGTCCGTATTTGTTCTTACACAACTGCAGTCACCTTTTTATGCTTTTAGTCGCCTTTTTATGTTGTGAAAAAGTGTCTCTGTCTATTGATTTTTAACCATTATACGATTCAGTCTAGTCGATAATGAGAGGATTTTGAGTCCAATAAGCTGTTGCACAAAGAGACATTCATTCTCTCTTCGGTGGTCAAAAGTGATGAGATTCATTTTGCGAAATCGTCTTCGACTCAGGCTTCGTTCATTGTTGTTTAGATTTTCGAATGCTTCAACTCGCCTAATCATTGTGGTATAGATTTTCTAATGAACCAACTCGCCTAATCGCCATTTATACTTGTAATTGCTACTAGGTAGAGACTCGCAGTACTAAACGAAGTTAGTGCTCAGTAAAACCGGGGTTGTGAACAACCGATACGGATGCGGAACGTCAACTTGATCTATTTGAATATATTATAGTTATTTACCAATATATTAAATAATGTATGTCTTTTTGATTACAATTTTTAAAGGATATGATTAGATCATTAATTGTTAGGGCCGTGTTCTTGCACCTATCATTGCTCTTGCCGTCGTCAATGTCATTATTGTAGTCGTTATGTGTGGTAATCGATGAAGATAAAATTGTATTTCAAAAAAAAATACTTTATAGTGCATCTCGGACATGGACTGAACTCAACACATGGACTGAACAATATTTGAAATATTTGTAAATATTGTAACTTTCACAATATTTAAAAATGTTTCAAATAGTACACCAATATTTGAAATTCTTTCAAATATTGGAAAAAACACTTTTCTAAAAATCCAATATTTACCAACGTGTCAACCATTACCTAAATATGAAACATGTACGGGATCCGAACCCTGGTAGGCACATCGACTTATATGAACACAAAATTACAATCAATTAACAATAAAAACATGTAAAATAAAGAAAATTGGATAAAAGAGAGGGAAACGGCCGAATTGGCTACTTGCCAAGTTTTCAAATATAACTACGGTAGTCCAAGGGTGTCAGACGTGTCCAAGTGTGTCAGACTATTAGGGTAGTTTCAAATCAATTTTTAAAAGTTTATTTTTGATTTATTTTTACACTCTACCCGATAGAGAATTTCACGGAGAACATGAAGATGTCTTTAGAATTTCCATATAGTCAAAAACAAAACGACAGTAAGCCGAGGCGACATGGGGCGATCCGAGGCATAATTCTTTTCAGAGGTCCGCGTCTCGAATGTGAAGCCTCTTTGATGCGAGTGGATGCGAGCGCCGCTCAAGCGCAGCTAAACAGTGAGTGTTTCCCAACTGTTGTCTTAGCCGAGGACCGTATCTTTTCAGAACGGCGTTTCACTCCCCATCAAGCTGATCGGCTCTTCTAGGACCGGTACCACCGGCATCGATTGATGGAAAAGATAGCTGAAGAGAACGAAGTGAGTGCTATCTCTATTCAATCACTCTTTTTTACACGTACTCAACGAACGTTTACACATCTGTTAAGTGATTTTGTTGTGGTCGCATTGCGTGCCCCTCCCTTGGCCTTTTGAACGGCATCTTAATCAATGGGCGCGGGCGTTGCGGTCGTGTTGCGTGCCCCTCCCTTCGCCTTTTGAATTCGAACTCACGGCATTTCCAAATAAAACGAAATACTAATTCTTTATCAATGGGCACGTGCGTTGCGGTCGCGTTGCGTGCCCCTCCCTTCGCCTTTTGAATTCGAACTCACGGCATTTCCAAATAAAACGAAATACTAATTCTTTATCAATGGGCACGTGCGTTGCGGTCGCGTTGCGTGCCCCTCCCTTCGCCTTTTGAATTCGAACTCACGGCATTTCCAAATAAAACGAAATACTAATTCTTTATCAATGGGCACGCGCGTTGCGGTCGCGTTCCGTGCTCCTCCCATTCACGACGTTTCAAGGTTCCATTGGGAATTGTCGATGAACGGTGAAATAGAAAACAGAGCGGGAATACGATTTTGAATTGTATACAAGTTTTAAATTCTTAGTCAACCATTTTATTCACTACGGGTATGCTGGGCAGCCACATAGTTATTTAAAATTTGCGGGGAGCACTGAGATAATCTACCCTAATCCAGTGATTTTAATTAATGGGAGGCCGTGAAAGTCTTTGAATTGTGCAAAACGTGTATGACTATCTCTCTATATATATTCGAAACACATAGGGCAAAGTAACAGAGAACAAGAAAACAATGAATCTTATCTTTGCAATAACGTTTTAATCAATCACTTTCAGATTATGCTCCACGATCGAGCGCCTCAAGCAACAGAGAATGACAGCACAAACAGCATGTACAACGAGCGAATCACCATGGAAAGAATCATTAAAATTGCTCTGTATTAACTCAAAACCTGGTTATTAATAGCGTTTCCTTTCCCAGAACATTACCCTCAATTGTTCATTGTTTGAGTATTATTGTTTAACTGTGTTACGCTAATGTTGTATAATCAGTACTCGTACCTAATTCGCCTCTCTCATTCATTTCTACGTCCGTATTTGTTCTTACACAACTGCAGTCACCTTTTTATGCTTTTAGTCGCCTTTTTATGTTGTGAAAAAGTGTCTCTGTCTATTGATTTTTAACCATTATACGATTCAGTCTAGTCGATAATGAGAGGATTTTGAGTCCAATAAGCTGTTGCACAAAGAGACATTCATTCTCTCTTCGGTGGTCAAAAGTGATGAGATTCATTTTGCGAAATCGTCTTCGACTCAGGCTTCGTTCATTGTTGTTTAGATTTTCGAATGCTTCAACTCGCCTAATCATTGTGGTATAGATTTTCTAATGAACCAACTCGCCTAATCGCCATTTATACTTGTAATTGCTACTAGGTAGAGACTCGCAGTACTAAACGAAGTTAGTGCTCAGTAAAACCGGGGTTGTGAACAACCGATACGGATGCGGAACGTCAACTTGATCTATTTGAATATATTATAGTTATTTACCAATATATTAAATAATGTATGTCTTTTTGATTACAATTTTTAAAGGATATGATTAGATCATTAATTGTTAGGGCCGTGTTCTTGCACCTATCATTGCTCTTGCCGTCGTCAATGTCATTATTGTAGTCGTTATGTGTGGTAATCGATGAAGATAAAATTGTATTTCAAAAAAAAATACTTTATAGTGCATCTCGGACATGGACTGAACTCAACACATGGACTGAACAATATTTGAAATATTTGTAAATATTGTAACTTTCACAATATTTAAAAATGTTTCAAATAGTACACCAATATTTGAAATTCTTTCAAATATTGGAAAAAACACTTTTCTAAAAATCCAATATTTACCAACGTGTCAACCATTACCTAAATATGAAACATGTACGGGATCCGAACCCTGGTAGGCACATCGACTTATATGAACACAAAATTACAATCAATTAACAATAAAAACATGTAAAATAAAGAAAATTGGATAAAAGAGAGGGAAACGGCCGAATTGGCTACTTGCCAAGTTTTCAAATATAACTACGGTAGTCCAAGGGTGTCAGACGTGTCCAAGTGTGTCAGACTATTAGGGTAGTTTCAAATCAATTTTTAAAAGTTTATTTTTGATTTATTTTTACACTCTACCCGATAGAGAATTTCACGGAGAACATGAAGATGTCTTTAGAATTTCCATATAGTCAAAAACAAAACGACAGTAAGCCGAGGCGACATGGGGCGATCCGAGGCGACTCGTCTCGTATCGCCGCGACTCGGGGCGATCGCATTAAAAGGGGGCGATTTACAGGTACTGTAGGCCAGATATGTTTTGAAATATGAAACTGATTGCGAAATATCACGTGTATCAAGTGAAATATTATTTGTCTACGATGCCGTGAACATGACTGACACGATGATTTCATCATCAGGTGGAAAAAATTTCAACATTTTTTTCGACCATGAACCCGGGTTCATGGAATTTTCGAGAAAACTTTTTTTCCTCAAAAGTCGATGAACCTGAGTGAAATATATTCATTAGTTGAAATACAATATGTTTACACCATATTTTCCGATAAAACTGTTACATACGCTCATAATTATGGGGTTGTATTGAATATTACTTTTTTGTTGTCTCTCGTACGCTGCATCACTATAGTCAAATATTGCAATATAAATAGCCAAATAAGGTGTAAGCATATTATATTTCAACTAATGAATATATTTCACACAGGTTTATCGACTTTTGAAAAAAAAAGTTTTTGTGAAAATTCCATGAACCCGGGTTCATGGTCGAAAAAAATGTTGAAATTTTTTCCACCTGGTGATGAAATAATCGTGTCCGTCATGTTCACGGCATCGTAGACAAATAATATTTCACTTGATACACGTGATATTTCGCAATCGGTTTCATATTTCAAAACATATCTGGCCTATAACACATTGAAAAATTCCTAAATGCCCAAGTTTGAGCACAATTATCTCAAGGGTCTGTGTGAATAAAATTATGAAAAATTTATATTTATATTATCTTTTCGTGTAGATTCCGAAAATAATAGTGAGAACACCAACTGAATTTTTTGAAAGCTCGATTTTCGGACTTTTCAATTGAAAAAAGTAATTTTTCGCTTCTAACTTTTTTCTACCTTCGTTTTATCCTTCCTAACTATTAAATTCGGAATCAGCGCGTAAATATACGTAATATATACTACTTTTCGATAGTTATAGCGGAACTCTATTTTTGGGTGTAAAAAATGTCAAAATTTTGGAAATTTTTTTTGACCCCCAAAAAAATCTGGAGGACCTCATATATGCGGCTGCGATCAGCACTCGTGAACCTTATTCCACAAAAAAAGTTTGAGGGTAGGTTGCATTTTTCCCATCCCGGACCGTTTCCACTCTCTGGTGGACGGTCTCTTAATATGTGTGCGTGTGCTAGCTGTAAAATTTGTGCGTTGATGTGGCTTTCTTGAAGGCGACACCTCTCTCTACTGCATTCCCATCTCTTTCTCTTCCCTTTCCGAAACTAATTGTTCTTTTTTATTAGGGAAACACGTATAATTAAAATTACAAAATGAATACAGTCTCTGAACGTGATTACTATGTTCTGATGAAAGTCACAAGGAAACATTCAGACCCGACGAAGACAATCGTTGAAATTATCAATATTATTTGGAGTATAGTAAGTTAAGGAAGAGATCGAATGGTTGGGGCAAGAATAAAAAGAGAAAGAGATGTAGTAATCCAACCTCGACGGTGGGGCTTTCGAATCACGTGCTTCTCTTTCCTGCTCGCTGTTTGATCGAGACAATGACGTATTCGGTCTGTCTCTTCATGGTTTCTACAACTTCGTCAAGAACCTGAAAATAAATAGTCAAAATTGAGTGGCGAACGGGGGTCTGAATGTTTCACTGGAATAGCTTCACTGTCGATCGTTTTCTTCCCCTTACAATCAGTGCTCTGGAGTCTTCTTAATGTTAGAAAGACCCATTCAAGTGGAATTGATTAATTAATGATGAATTTTCGACAGATTCTGAATAGATGTGTGTGCAATTCAGTATCGGCATATTTGGTAAAGTTCATCATCCCAAATGCAGTGCCTACCCAATCATTCGCACTTTCCTGGTAACTAGTAAATATAAAGACTTGTTTCTAATCGTTTCAGGCCCCTCGATTTTGTAGCTAATAAAGATGGTGAGGGGGAATGTTGTTCGACGTTATCTAACCTGAAATTCGAATGCTAGAGAAAAAATAAGATAAAATATGTTGATACCGGTAAACAAAGCAGTACATAGCCGAATTTGCAGTTGGGAAGTATAATCTGGATTAGGAAGCAGTGCAGATGCCTGTAAAGGTGAGGAAATCAATTGGAAAAAGAGGAGGAGGAAGCGAAATAAGAGATGAGATGTGGTCAAATGAGAAGTAACAAGTTAACTCGTCATGAAATCAAGGGATTAGAGGAAGAAAGGAGGGAGAAATGGCATGTCAACAGGGTCGTAAAGACACTTCTATGAATGGTACTTGGGTCTCACAGTAAGGACAACTCATCCCCTTGGTCTTCTTTATTAGATGGGATGGGCAACGAAGAAGTATTGAATGAGAGAAAAGGAGAGAAAAGTGCCCACATGTTCCACTCTCACTGACAGTTGAACGGTCCCTTCAGGCTCTTTGTTCATCCGATGAGGAGTAATTGGAGAGTATCTAAAGCTGTTCAGCGTAAACAGTACTGAGCCTTTTAGATGTCCATGCCTTTGGGAGCTGGGATGAAAATTCGATAGTGGTATTACAGAATTTTGGGCGACAAATTACGGCTGGTGAGGCGAAGAGAGTCAGAGGCGAAAAAAGACTGCCAGAGGCTATGGCCAACAACGAGCCGACATTCCTACTGCACGTCAACGTTCTTCTAAGTCGCGATGGATCGCGAAAGATTCCCCCCGTTCTTTTTCCATTTTCTTGTATGTAAAATAACCAACGGTAGAAAAGATGGAACGCAATAAACATCTGAATGAATCAAAGGAAAGAGCTTCATCAATAGTTACGATAATCGACAGCCAATGGAATCAGCGAAACCTTCACAATTCATCGTGATTGTCTTCCTCGATATTTTCAACGTAATCACAGATAATTATCTCTGTTCCTTCGTCGGTAACCTAAAGCACTTATTATTTAACAACGGATGGGTGTAAATCTCACAAATGAGAAGAGATCGGTAGTCTTCGAGTCTTCCTGGACGTTCGCATCCAGCTGAGATATGAACATTTTAAAACGATAAAGAAAATTTCTCTTTCGGTATTTACTATATTGCTTAGAATGCATATCTAATGCATACTAAGCAATGCATTAAATAGGATTGAGGTCGCCCGAATTCAGAAGAACGCTTTCTGAAATGTCAAACCGCTCCAATACTCACCGTAGTAGTAGTGCCGGAAAAGTAGTCGCATGGCTCTGCAATGGGGATCCCCTTGTTCTGTACCTGAAAAACAACAGTTGTCAACCTTTTAGTACTACAACTCTAGTGATACATATCGATCCGTCTAGATATCTACAAAGTATATTGTATAAGACTCCAGAAAAGCGGGTGTTCGGAAACATGCCACTGGTGCATGATTACATGTACCATGGGCCATATTACTACATCCCGTTCATCTGTGAATCTACACGGAAAAGAAACAATACCACTTCAGTGTGAACGGTAGCAGTCAGAAAGACAAATACGAAGAGGGCAGCACATCTCATCCTTTCTCTTTCGTAAATGAGAATATGGAGTGAATTAGTCGTGCATTTGGATGAGTCTTTTTAGAGTTGCTATGGGAAAAGAGGGCCAGACGATTTTATGGGCGCCAAGTGAACATGTGGAAGAGAGGGAATGGGAGAGGACTATGTCTATCTTGTGGATTAGTTGATTCGTACAGTCTTTCACTAGGACGAAGACCGTTTTGGCGACTAGAAAACTGCCAACAATTCAGAGCCCGCGGCAACAGTTAGCTATTCATTCACGGCACCTGTTCATCGATATAGGTATTGAAGCATCAGGAAGGGGAAGACAGTGATCTACCTTCCTTGGAGTACGTAGACAACTTGAGTTTAGTTTGATCATGATGACAATGAGGCAACTAAATGTATGGTCTCACTGACGTTATCATACAGCAACCAGGCGCACAAACTGCGCGGAAACAACGGAGTGAGTCCGATGCATCGGCCGAAGCGCGATAGAACTTCGAACAGCGCTTACGATTCCGGAAAAAAAACAAAGAAAGCGGTGGGTTCTAAATGCGCAAGTTTGAAGCAATTCACCAAACCGGATCGATCAACATTCTCGGAAAGGTATAATAACAGTGGCGAATGGAAAACTAATCGATAAAACGGTGAGAGCGAAAAGTAGCAGAGACGCCGCGCGTAACTTGCGGCCATGTTTTCGTTATACTGTATCACACGCAATCGCCAACTACATTTTGTCATCATGACCAAAGAACGCTCATGTTGTCTACGTGCTCCTGGAAGGTAGATCACTTTCTTTCCCCTCCCTGATGATCTATATCGATCGTCTATGATCTACCTTTCGCTCCCTCCTTCCTCACACCGCGATCATCTCTCTGCCATTTGCTCCAGAGATTCTCGCGCGCGTTCGCGCACGGGTGAACACGTATCGTATCCGAGTTGCAGTTTAGATAGGCGTATTCTTTCCCATTCCACCTTCCCTTCGCTGCATTAAATATCATAGTTCTTTTTTTATTTCCACGTGGAACTTCGTTGCACTACTATTAGCATAGCGCATGCTAATCTGGCCTCTCAATTTCCTCTGTCTCTCGCAATTTGCATTCATTTACATGACGTCTCTTCTCTCTCGCCTCCCTAGTTCGATAGCATCTGCTTCCATTCGTAGCTCCGCCACTCGTACATGTTGCGGTTTTCTCTTTTCTTCTGAATTATCTCTTCTACTCGTTCTTATTTCGAATAATAACATCACCGTGCTCCCCTCTCTTCTTCCTTGCAACCCTCATTGATCTTTTGTCATGTTAGTTATTTAATATTAAGAGCTTCTCGTGAAAGTGTGCGCGAATGTGTTTGGTGTACTCGCTTGCTAGATGACTAATCAATAAATGCTTCTTGCAGGCACGGTCTCTTCCCGTATCAGGCTAAAATGCTGCTGCTCCACTCGACACAAGGAATGGTCGTCCTCTGCCCCATCGTCTCTGGGTGAGTGATCCTACTGGTGAATATCGATCGGGATGTGTAGAAGGGACTTCTCCGTACTTTGCCATAATCGCATGCCTTCCAGGCTCTTCCCCTCGACATAACTTGTTTCCTTCTGGAAGGAGCAAGACCGTCCTCTCTCCCTCTCTCTCGTCAGTATCGTCGTCCCTCCAACGACTTGATCTCGGGCGGATCTTGGATTCAGAGTGGAGAAAATGTTAAGGTAAGCCGCGGCGTTTTGGCGGGAACAATTTTGTACGGCTCTCCTAAATTCCCTTTGAAAACGAGTTTAGAATCAGGGGATTGGCAAAATGCCAGTACAGTTTCTCTCACTCTCTCTGCTCTCTCGCTGACCCCTCCCCTTAGGGAGCCATCTCTTTTGATCTACCTCTCTCCTACACCCCCTGTAAAATGACGTGGTAAGCGAGCGGAACGCCCATGATTTCACTCTTACAATATAGTTCACTATACGAACCAGAGACACCATCATTGCAGGCTCTCCTTCTTCCCGCATGCGTCCCTCTCGCGAACTCTACGAAATCTCTCTTCCTCCCGCCCCCTCAAGCATCTCAAGATCTTCAACGATGGATTGAGCGTTTCCGTCAATTGATATTGAGGCGAGTCGGGATTACTGTAAACTGATATGGAAATCTGGGGATGTATTGACTGTGTAAGTACCCGATATTGATCGACTAGTACGATGTTGACTACTGTACTAGCGAGAGTGTGGTACTAATCAACACCATCATTGCAGGCTCTCCTTCTCCCCTGATTTGGCCCGTTCGTAATTTCTACGAAGGTTTTCTTTCTCCCGCCCCTTTCAATCATCTCAAGATCTTCAACGATGGATTGAGCGTTGAAAGCGATCGATATTGAGGTGAGAGTCGGGGTTGGTGTAAACGGATATCTGGGGATGCATTGTAATATTTGACAGCTCTCTTGAATTTGAGAAGCGTGTTAATACCATCTTACGTTTCCCCTATTGCAGGCCCACGCATTCTCTCTTCTCGTGGCAATTCCATCTTCGTCTCTTCTCGGTGATGATCTTCAACGATGTATTGAGCGTTACCATCGATCGATATTGAGGTGGGAGTCAGGAGTACTGTAAACGGGTATGAAAATCTGTGATTGTATAGTTGACAAATGCAGTGTGTTTATATCATGAATCTCTTGCAGGCTCATTCATTCACTCTTCTCGTGGCAATTCCATCTTCGTCTCTTCTCGATGATGAGTGGACAGAGAGTACTGTAGCTTGCTACAGTACTCGCAGAGCAGGGAATGGTCAGAGGCTGGATGGTTGTACGCTGGTCGTCAACCGTCTAGAGTAACCATCGCTAGTCGATGAGGGTCATCTGGCCGTTCCAACTGCTTGGCGTAAAGACGTTCTGCTGGAGTCTACTCTGGTTCCGTGTAAACGCCGGTGGTCGAAAGACCCTTCTCATTGGTCGAAAGACCATCTCCATCTGCATTGGTCGAAAGACCATCTCCATCTGCATTGGTCGAAAGACCATCTCCATCTGCATTGGTCGAAAGACCATCTCCATCTGCATTGGTCGAAAGACCATCTCCATCTGCATTGGTCGAAAGACCATCTCCATCTGCATTGGTCGAAAGACCCCCGCCCCCTTTGGGGTGGGATTGTAGGTCAAAATACGAAGGCATCGCCGATTTTGGAATTTGTAGTTTGTAGCCGTGTGAGCGCGATTTCCCGTTGATTACTGTAGCGTGTAGTGCTGTTGTCGCGCTGTAACATGCATTCTCCCCAACTGCTGTGGTAGGGGAAGGACTACTACCGTTGTCGCATCATTGGTCTCATAGGTACTGCAGGGACGAGATTTTGTAGTGATGTGGTACCATCATACGTACCGAGGTGACCAGCGATGAGGTATCGTAGTCACAAGGTACTACTGTA
Organism: Pristionchus fissidentatus; assembly: GCA_036245785.1. Lineage (NCBI taxonomy): Eukaryota > Metazoa > Nematoda > Chromadorea > Rhabditida > Neodiplogasteridae > Pristionchus > Pristionchus fissidentatus. The sequence goes on from BTSY01000001.1 coordinate 7,879,538, forward strand.
GTGCATTACGGACGCAGTGTTAGTTGTTCTGTGGTACTATTGCGGCTGATGAGGTGATGACAATGGTATTTAGTCACCCTACTAATACCGTAATGATATGTTGCTATGGTGGGTACATTATCACTGTGCACTCGTGACGAGGCGATGTGTTTATGCCTTGGCATCTTCCATTCTTTTTGTAAATGCGCCATCGGTACCCGAGGTGTGGGACTGATGTGCACGATCATGTTATTTACCGCAGTGATGTGGTGGCATATCATTGATGACTGGTGGAGATCTTGAAAGTTGGCTCGTAGGTGACGGTAGTGATTGAATTAGTACACCGGTGTGCATCATAGATGGGCAGCTAAAATCCATTTTTTTTGCATGCGGTCGTCCGATCACAATTTCGCCCTGCAGGTGGCCGTCATGAGACTCTCAAAGGACCCTTTTTCAGGTGTTTACCAGAAAAGTGATTTTTTTTTCGGATTTTGCTTGCATGCGGTAGGCGTACCCCCTGCAGGCGGTATTCAAGGTACCCTGTGCGCACCTATGGTGTGCATCCACATTAAGCCTAATGTTGAATTCCAAATTGGTATCAAGGTTGATGCCAAATTGGAGAATTTCTTTCTTGCTGTCTGATTCTCTCATTTGACACACTCGTTTTTGCATACTATCTTTTCTTTGACTCTCTAACTGCTTCATTTTGGGAGATAAATGTCCACCGTGGTATGCGTGCCTTCGAATTCTCCACTCTAGTCAGACGTTGGAAGGAGCTAATTAGTCGTGCTGCATTTGTAGCTTGTGCTGATCTTTGTCTTAGAGCTGGGAAGTAAACATGTTTTGCAAGACTCCCCTCAGCGCAATTTCACAGCTGAAACAGAGTGAACTGCACATTCGACTACAAAACTTTTTCACATTCTCACTCGGCCCATTCCGTATTTTTTTGAAATCATATGATCTGTCTGTTCCCCGCGCTCCATGGTTACGTTTATTAGCACTGTCTCTGTTCCGATGTACAATGAAAGTGTGCATGAACGCGTTAACTATAGGCTTTATGCGAAAGAAAAACAACCTTCAGAATGTGAGATTGATTAGAGTTGAAAAAAAAGAAATTGTCAAAAACTGTGAAACTTAAAATCCGAAGTCGCCACCGCCAAAGTCTCCGCCTGAAAAAAACCCAATTTTGTAAAATTGCAAACTTTTGCAAACCTCCGAAATCTCCGCCACCAAAGTCCCCGCCTCCAAAGTCACCACCACCGTAGTCTCCGCCATCGTAACCTGCGGTAATCGATTGGTGTGGTTACTGTATCTATTGGGGGGGGGTACGGCGGGACGATTTATCGATCGCTCACCAGCATCTTCAGCTCCCGCATCGCCCCCTGCTTCTCCGCCTGTTCCCTGATCGCCGTAGTAGTTGTTCGTGATGTTCGTTTCGTTCTGCAATCGATAATATACCTAACCCGCCCGACATACCGTAATGTGCGCTTGAGTACTCTATCCCTGACAACTCACCGACGTGAACGCTCCACCCATGCCCATGCCCATCAGATGGATACCGCCGAACATGGATCCCATTCCTGTAATTCGGGTTACTGTAACTGTCAATCGATAATTCCTCTTACCGTATCCGGCAAGTGTGCCGAGTAGAAGACCCGTGGCCATTCCACCGAACGCGTCGTGGCCTGATTATTGTTCAACTGGCTCTCGTACAGCGGAAAATCGATATCATACCCTGATCTTGCTGTCCCTGCACGACGACTACGGTATTCCCTCCGGGACCCTGCCGCATCATGCCCGGTTGCCCGGGTCCTCCCTGGAATTCCGGCGGACCTCCAGGGTTCTTCTCGTCGTATTGTGGCGGCGGTTCTGTACAATCGATAAGTACGGTAGATCAGTGGTACGTTAGCGAATCGACAACTGCCTATTTACCGTTTCCTGTTGGAGGCGGGGCGGGAGGCTGCGGGAGGGTCTTGGTGATCTCACCGAACCAAGATCTGCAATCGATATATCGATCAATGGTTGAATGGTACAGTATGCAGTACTGCATGTCCTGATCCGACGCGAAGAGAATCCAGTGTACGGTATCGGCTTCCGGGTCCTCACTAATGCCGACCAGATGATGCACGGAGTAGCCGTCCGGAAGGGACGGACGCTTGACTGACAAGGCAAGATTACGGTATCAATACTATTGGAAAAGTTATGGTAGGAAGAAGGTGTACCTGGCATACGGTCGCACACGAGACCCACGGCCATGTAGGGGATGACGTCCTTGAGAAGGACGGAGTACTTGGGCTTCTCTCCCTGCAAAGAGTGTTTTGACTTTTGAAAGAGAAATTGTGAAGGGAAATCATGAAAACACGATGAGTATCGATGACGTCATTATGTGATGTTGAAGAACCGTAGGACAACTACTGGGAATAGAATCCCAAGCTTTCATTATCATGGATTACGATGTAGGATACATTCATTCAGCACATTCAGGGTTACTGTAACTTATTCGGGACTACTGTAACACCTTTTCCTCGTAGACGACGAGTCGAGAGTCGGAGTACAACTCGACATGAGCCATCTTCCACTTCTTGAGTATGAGCATCGATCGGAGATGGCATAGCAGCGGGCCCTCCTTGAGACGACGAACGTCCGCCATAGGGAGTACTGTAAGACGGGATACTGTATCATGGTAACGGTATGACGTTCAGGGATACAGTATGACGAAGGGGATTGTAAAATAATGTTTTCCGCTGACACATTCCTAATATAGGCTTACAGTAGCAATCCTACAGATGCTACTTCTGTTAGATACCGAGGCGATATTGATCTAGCTTACATAACCCACAGTACATAACGACAGGGGAGATCGCGCCGGGAACTAGGACGAATTAATGCCACAACTGCTTGCAAACACATGACCGGCCGGCCAGGCCAGGTGCCCGTTGCCTGGGAGATTATGAGATGCCGTGAGAAAGGGAGAGATGGAGACAGAGTAACAGCGAGTCATACAAATCTCACGGTGCACTAGCACCCTCATCTCTCCCCTTCCCAAGATCTCTCGTGCTTCTCAATCCAATTATATCTGACCACTGAAACAAGTATGTGCCTGCTCCATCCTTATTAGTCGCCTGACGCAAACACTTGTGATTTCTCAACAAAACATCCTTAATATCATTTATTATTCTGATTAATGTACAAAAAAAGGAGAAAATCTTCGGGTAAATTAGTGGAGAGATCGCTGTAGCGAAATAAGAATCAATTCGAAGCTTCTATGCCATCATTTAGGGGGTGAAACTCATCATTGCGTGTGGGAATCTCTACTTTGTAGATGAAATGGCCTTCAATAAATCAAATTTGGATCAACTTGTTAATTGTACACATTTCTGCAGCTTGACTCAGTCTTCAAGGGTGGATGGAAAACGCCTACTTGCATTCTAGTATAATCACAATGAAACGAAGAGGGGGAGGGGCAGAAAGCGAGTAGTAACATCGGCATACGGTACAGTTTGAAATCGGGATCGATGGGTGTACGGTAAGTGGGGGGAGTGGCTACCGTACTCCTCAGAAGTCTCCTCCGCCAAAGTCGCCTCCACCGTAATCTCCGCCGCCCGAGTCGCCACCGTAATCCCCTCCACCAAAGTCTCCGCCGCCGTAATCATTGCCATCGTAGTCGTTGTTGCCACCGTCATAGTAGCCGCCGCCTCCTGCAACGAAAACTCTTTAGATTATCGATTACATATCTACCGTATAACTCTTCAGCTACAGACTGCTATATGGATGTAAGCATTATGGTTATGATTTGCGCATGCGGGGCGACGTTTCCCAAACGTCGGCTGCGGTCTACACTACGGGGTGCACACACACTGTCCAAGGCACACAACCGCCTACCATTATCCTCCTGATTCCCACCATCATAACCACCGTCATCGTGAGTAGGCTCATCACGATCTGGAATGACGGCGCTACCGTACTCCCCGACTGACCGATACCGTACCGTAACCACGGATATTTACAATATCCCCCGAAAACACGCGCGTACCGTAATCCTCCTGCTGATCCCCCTGGTCTTCAAACTCATTCTCCCCATATCCCCCGTTATCTTCCTGCTCCTCTTGCTGTTCTGCGGGCGGGTTATCCTGTTCTGCAATGCCTACAGTAATCCCTGCGCCGCTACCGTACCCTCGCCTACCGTCATCCCTATCGTCGTCTGCCTCTTCTGTATTTTCGTGATCATTATCAGTAGCAGCAGTATTACCATCATCTTGCTGCGTGGTCTCATCACGATCTGCAACATGCGCCTACAGTAATCCGCACCGCGCGCAACTACCGTATCGCCTAGTTGCATACCGTAATACTGGCCGAACTCGCCCCCACCATAGCCACCGTCATCGGGCTGCGTGTTAGCCTCATCGCCGCCTATATTCATAATTATTACAGTAACCCAAATCGGATCAGCAGAATACCGTCTACCCCTATCACCGCCACCGCAACCCACAAGTGCATCGCACGGCATGATTGATTAGAGCCTCACTACTCGGCAATCAATCGATAGTGATGTTGGCTACCGTGAAAACTATTCGCAACTATTAATCAATCAATAATTTCATCACATACCGTAATCTCCATAGTTGACTCCATCTCCGACCGTCTCTCCTCCACTATTGTAGTGGGAGGAATTATCAATTGCCGGCTGCACACCTCCTCCAGCCACAGCACCGGACGAGTCGCCGCCCGGTCCACTTCCACTGTAGTAGTTGTTCACCGTTGTCGTGTCGTTGTCCTGCACGGAATATCGGTATTATTGATTGATTTAATAATTGACTTATCATTCGTTTTATCATTTGTATCGAATCAACCTAATCCATAACACTTGGAAACTCGTTTTCAAGAAACTTATAATAATCCTGTAATATCAATCCACCCCGTAATAAAGCCGCGTTTATCTTATATCTTTCATTAATTTTCTTTTATATTTCTTTCTAGACCCGGGTCTGGAAATAAAGATTCAAAATGAAAAAATAGGATCTTGAAGTACTCGTGAAACACCAACTCACCGAGTAGTACGATCCTCCACCGTATCCCGATCCCATACCGTATCCACCGCCGCCGAAGCCGCCTCCGTAACCACCGTAGTGGTGGCCACCAAAGAACGAGCCCATTCCTGCAAACAAGGATCGACAATGCACCGTACCTAATCGATAATCACTTACCGTATCCGGTCAGGGATCCGAGCAGCATTCCGGTGCCGAAGCCGCCGACTGCCGATCCGAATCCGCCTCCTCCTGGAAAATCAATAAATAAAATTCACAATTACAGTACTCTGCACTCGGTTGTTATCGACTCGGAATTGTTATGTAACATAACGGACAGATGGAGAAGTCGTTGTACAAGATATGGAGAAGGAAAAATTAAAGTATCAATCCATTCACAGGCACTCTCAACTCACCGCCTCTACTGTAACCGCCGTAGCCTCCTGCACACCGTACTTTACTATCGTCTATTGCCAATAAATCAATAACATACCTCCACCACCGTATCCGCCTCCTCCTCCGCCTCCACGATCGACGACGACTACGGTAGGTCCTCCACCGCCTCCCTGGTTACCGTATCCTCCTCCTCCATTACCACCACCGTAGGGAGATGGCTGACGGGGATACTGTGGCTGCTGGGGCGCGTATCCGCCCTGAGGGGGGTAGGGCGGGGGTGCGGGATATCCGCCGCCGCCCTGTGCCTGCACTGGCGGAGGAGCGTCCGGGTACTTGGGAGGGGGCACTGCAAAAAGGATCAATCGATAATCGAATAGATACCAAGTTTCGTCCAGCTTATATACTAATCAACAGCACTATCAATCATCATCATTGACGGTTGAATTCCATCCATGTTTATCTATGCTCTTCAACAGACCAACTCTAATAGCCTGGTAGATTCTCTCCAATCATATTGCCTAGCAGGAACACAAAATCACCATATTTTTAGGTGAATGTATCAGTGCGTTCGCGTAAGGAGCGCAGATATTGCCAAAATTCCGTACAGCAAAAAGTGACTAGTTGTGTATTTCACATATTCTGATAGCCCTTGATATGCTCTATCGAAATATGCTTCATTCATGACCTGATGTCTCTAATTTGCATAATTACAGATCGTCAAACTTGAGCTAAATTCACAGTTTTTGAATTTTAGGTCATCAGAGAGAAGAGATACGGATTTCGTGGTTTCAGCAATATTGACCGCCTTGACGAGCTGCATCTACGTGTATAATTTGTTTATGCAAATTTTCAATTCTAAAAAATCATGAAAATTTCAAAGACGATTTTCTCGAAAACAAAGCAAAAGATGATTCCTATTTTTTGATATGTTGTGGCCTTGGTCATTAGCTATCGAACAAGCACAATTTGACACGTTTTGGAGGGTGGGTAGAGACTCAAATCATAGAAAAACGGATCGTTCCTAATCGAGAGAAACCCCTCATTTCGCCCTCATTCCACCCATTCGACACGGATTGTGCGGTCTAAATGGATTTAAATGAGAGGAATGGAGTGAGAATCGGCTGAAATGCACGTAAATCTGTCATTTTAGACCGCGCAATCCGCTTCGAATGGGTGGAATGAGAGCGAAATGAGGGATTCCTCTCTATTAGGAACGATCCGTTTTTCCATGATTTGAGTCGCTACCCACCCTCCAAAACGTGCCAAATTGTGCTTGTTCGATAGCTAATGACCAAGGCCACAACATATCAAAAAATAGGAATCATCTTTTGCTTTGTTTTCGAGAAAATCGTCTTTGAAATTTTCATGATTTTTTAGAATTGAAAATTTGCATAAACAAATTATACACGTAGATGCAGCTCGTCAAGGCGGCCAATTTTGCTGAAACCACCAAATCCGTATCTCTTCTCTCTGATGACCTACAATTCAAAAACCGTGAATTTAGCTCAAGTTTGACGTGCTGTAATTATGCAAATTAGAGACATCAGGTCATGAATGAAGCATATTTCGATAGAGCATACCAAGGGCTATCAGAATATGTGAAATACACAACTAGTCACTTTTTGCTGTACGGAGGGATTGAAATCCTTACGCGAACGCACTGGTATACATAATTCTAGGCTGCAATTTTCCAAAGAATTAATCGTAATATCGGCCCAATGCCATTCATAGAAGATTGTTTACCGCATCACAAATAAATCAATCAATAACTAAGTTATTACTTACCGTATCCTCCTGCAGTCACGGGTGGCTGCTGAGGCTGCTGGTCGGGCGGTGGGTTTGCCGGCTTCGGCAGCGTCTTCGTGATCTCCGTGAACCACGACCTGCAATCGATAAAATATATAATACTGTAGCTACATTATACCACGAAAGTACCGTACTACCTTCTGTTTCACTTACCCTTGTATTGAATTCTTATTTTATTCTCATCTGACCCTACTCTCATATCAATCGTTTCAATTAATTTGTGCATACAGTAAATACATATAATTTATTAGCTACGAACTAGCGGGGTTGTATTGAGGTTAAATGCACTACGCTCTATGCATAGTTCTGGGTGCTTCGGTCCAGGGGGGGGGGGCTCGGTAGATGGCTCCAGGTACGGTCCAGGAGGCGCCCGGTAGCCGGCTCCAGGGAGAGCTCGGTAGCTAACTCCGGATTTCGTCCAGGGGGAGCTCGGTCGCCAGCTCCGGGCTACATTAAAGCTCGCAGTATGATGGGGGGAATGTTAATCGCTACCAAGAGTACTGGCTTATTATGGTGGAAAAGGCTCGTGAGGCAGAGAGCGATCGAAAAAAATTGCCACTACGCCACGTCGTGGCTCCGTGGCAACTTTTTTGTCGATCGCTCTCTGCCTCACGAGCCTTTGACAACGGAAACGCAGGATACAGTGTGTTCGGAACTTAGACTTTCAGAAACGTTTCCTGTGACCCCCTGCGATCTCCGAATCATTTGGAACTTTTCGAAATTTTAGATTTTTCACGTTAAAACGTGTCAGAATACGTTCGGACACGTTTCTGATATCACAAAACACTTTTACTGAGATCCCCGACACTCACCGGTGCGTTTGGAGAAAGTTTTAAAATTTCGACTTTTCAAGTTAAAACTCGGCAAAACAGGTGAAAACGTGTTTCACGGTACTCAAAAACGTGTTAGAACAGTTTCTGGCACATGCGAAAAATGCGGCAAAAGGTTTGCCCGCGGCGGGGGTCGAACCTGGGGGTCTCGGATTTAAAGTCTAGCGCGCTACCGACTTGGCCATGAAATTAGCGCATTTTCTTTTTAAATTTTAAAAGATTTTCTGGTCAGTTATCGTATGCAAAAGGTTCTGAGAAGATAGAGCGAATTTGAAGCGAAATATAAGGGAAATGAGAAAAAAAATGTGACCGGAAGGAAAAAAAAGAACGGACAAACAGACAGACAGACAGACAGACGTTAGCATTTTCTAATATATAGTAATTTAATCCATAAGCCATAGGGCGGAATGGCCGAGTGGTGTAAGCAACTGCTAGTCATTCGAAGGGTCACGAGTTCGATCCCCGCCCAGGCCAACCAAGCCTTCCATCCACCCCGGGGCGGTAAATTGGTAGCAACTTTGATTGCGAAAGGTGAACGTGCCCTAGATGCCTTGGGAAAGCTTGGGTTACGTAATCCCACGTTGCAGCTGGCTTATAGGCTTGCCCCATCTAGCGTGGTAGCTTGCTACTGTAAAATCGCTTGACATGGAACAACTTTACCTTTACCTTTTAGTAATTTAAACAAGGTTGTGTCGATGTTCCTACTAAATTCCGCAATGAACAGTTGTCATTGATATTACAAATTCACAAACACTCGTCCAAAATAATATTACGTTCCGCTCCTAAACAACGGATCTGGCTGGAGAGAGTGTTAAAGCGAGAGACACGCCGAGTTATAGAAAGAGAGTACACCATCAGTAGTCCATTTCATGAACGTATCATTTTAAACTTGTAATACTGTATATTTCGAAACGTCTTGTGGCCTGGTTCAGCGATCGCATTTAGTCTAGTTTACCCGCCTCTACGATTACGGTACTACCGTAACCTTTTTCCCCACTACAGTACTCACTCGATGTCGGTGTCGGAGGAGAACAGCACCCAGTGTACGGTATCAGCCCGCGGGTCCATGCCCACACCGACGAGATGGTGGACGGAGTAGCCGGAGGGCAGCTGGGGACGCTTCACTGCAAATATAGATTATTTAATATATAATTTAAGCAAAGCCAGTCAATCGGTCAGTGTATCACAATCAAGGCTATAGGTCGGGGCAAGATCATAATTTTTAAATTAAAAGTAATAACAATAATAACCGAGCAATGGATACTATTGCACTCATTCATCAATACCATGTTCAACTTCTACCATAATCTTACCGGGCATTCTATCGCACAAGAGTCCAACGCAGATGTAGGGAACGACGTCCTTGAGGAAGATGGTCGTCTTTGGCTTGCGGTCGCCCTGCACAAATTTAATTAATTAATTAAAATCATAATTAATTATTTTACTTTTTTTATTTCCCGTTAGCTATTTCAAATTGCCCCACAATGTCCAAACAGTTGCGAATCACGAAAATCCAGCGAGCTTAGTGATATAATTCAGAATATTTCGCAATTAGATGTTATTTCATTATTTCGCAATATTCGCTTCTCCTACAGCGCTTGCGAAATTATCTGCACTAGTTTACTTTACCGGACCAAGGAAACCTGGCTAACTTCACTGTTCGAATCTAGCGGCCACTACTCGTGGTCCGGTAAAGTAAACCATTTCGAAACTACTGGCTATTGCATCATTCCTACGCAATTTTCTCTCACTTTCTCATCGTAGATGCAGAAGTTGGAGTCGGAGAAGAGCACCGCGTGCGCCTTCTTCCACTTTCCTCCCAGGAATCCCTGCAAAATCAATAATCAATCAATCGATAAATTTAGTATAGTCAGAAGACATAATAATAATAATGATGATGATAATAATAATAATATTAATAATGTACCTTCGAGTATCTCATAACCTCTCCTTCCTTTAGCTTGCGAGAGTCGCTCATGGCTGACACTGCAATTAAATCAATAATAAAATTATTAAATTAATTACCAAAAGGACAACAATAGCGGAGAAAAGGGCGGTTCGAACGATGACAAATCGTATCAGCGCCGAATCGGTGCCATAGAAATGAGGGAGGAAGTGGAGAAAAAAGAAGAGGAATAGTGCTGACAACGCGGAAAGAATGCGATAATGGTATGGGAGAATGGAGGGACAGTAGAGAGGGCGAGAGAATTATGGATTGGAGCCATACATGGACAAGGATTGCAAATGGAAGGTAAAAAAATCTAAAATAAAATAAAAGTTGAGTTTAAAGTAAGTTTTGAAGTTGAGTTTAAAGTAAAACTAATGGGTTTGAGCTGAAACATTCGCGGAGAAAAAAAACCAAAAGCGAAAGTATCATCCAAAAAAGCAAGAAGTTTTGCTGTTCACGCCCTATTCTATGAAAGGCAGAGACACGGGAGAAAAATGCGAGCGAAATCGGTTAAAACGCTTTTTTATTCCTCTTTTCAGGCACTAGACTTATATTGTCATGACAACAGCCTTTTATAAGTAAGAGCGTGAGCTACTTTTGAAATCGACTGGCAATGAGTCATCGCGGAACACGGGACACATAAATATTTAAACTGAGTAAGAGGAATGAAGAGAACGGATTCTTATCACGTTACGACTGGGACGATGGGAGGTCAGAATGACCGAGTGCGTCAACAAAATTGGGAAGAGAATGGGGAACAACATTAGGGCGGTCGAACTCTTCTTACAATTGGGGTGCGACAACAGGGCAATTCAAGTAAGAACGAAAAAAACAGAGTTACTAGTTAGAGAGGCACTAGGAAATTTGAAGTTTCACATGTACGTTTTCACAGGTACATATCTCATAGAAAAAGGGATTATTAGCATTGAGAATCTGGTGTCGGGTAGATTGGGAAACGTGACTAAGTCAGGGGAAAGAAAACTAACGAGAGGCTGAAAGGCGAGGAAAGAACAAATAGCTGGAATTATTGAAGGTGCGGTAAACAGTATGATATGAAAGACGATAGAAGAGTGAGTAAGGATTTAATAATGCTTCAGATCGGATACGATTCTAGAAAATAAAAAAACATGGAAAATCACACCGAACTGTTTTAGGAGCGAAAAAAGAGCGAGTCTCTCGCTTTTAAGCCCTCTGCCTCCTCTCATTTTACGCACTTTCCTGGACCTTAGATTAAGAGGAGCAAGAGTGATTTTGAGATGAGATAAAAGGATGAATCATGCCTTGTGATAGAACGAGAGGACAAGATTAGTGGAAGATAGCAGAATCGACTTTGAGAAAGACACGAGGGATTGTAAAAGTGCCGAAAGCAACCAACATCGACACTGCTTTATAGTCCGGAACAATGTGGCAGGGGGGAGTGAAAGAGGGGTGGAGAAGGGATAGGGAGGCAGAGACGGAGAGGGCTCTCCCCGGGAAAGAAGTACTCTAATTTTAAAGGATGACTCATCCAAGCACGTGACGTCATTGTGAGGTAGCCGGTGGCTATTGCGAAATCGGCGACATGGTCGAATGAGTAATCAGTGCAGCTATTGCTAATGGGAAATATCACTTAGGAGAACTCTCATTTAAGAAATTAATAGAACATGGAAGAACTGGCTCAATCTCGACACATCAGAAATTCAGAGGGAAATAAGCCTACGACCACAGAAGTCTTGGTTACCGAGCGTCTAAAAAAGCCTCTGTTCGAAGCGAGTGGACTTTCTAAGTAGTCGCTCGGTAGCCCAGAAGACTCAAGTTGTAGACGTATTTCCCTGTGAGACGCTTCAAGAGTAGAGGACCAAATGTTCTCCGTTAGGCGGAATGGAGTCTCAATGACAGGCTGGCCTCTCGCTCTCTCTCTTTCGCGTCTCTGCGTGGAACGATCAATGCGAGATGGCAGTCGGCCACCGTCACAACGCGAAAACAGAGGGGAGAGGAGAGGGAGAGAGGGAGGGTGGAATGAGGGGAGAATGGAACAAAACAATTCGGGATAACGACGCGCACAGGGCGCATGAGCGGCAACAATAATGAGGAAGGAAGGGAGGATGTAGTTAACAGTGGTTTAGAAAAGAAAAAAAGAGAAACAGAGAGAAGAAACGAAGATAACAAAGAAAATGAGCGAAAGTGTAAATAACCCGCCAAGCTCGCGCACTTCAGTTTGCGATCAACTTTTGAATTTACTACGGTAGTTATGGGCAAGTCGAAAAATGAGTCGAATTTATTGCCAAATAATTAAAAATATATCCGAATCTGATGAATATCAGCTAGTGTGATAAAACAAAATCTAAATGTCATATCAAATGGGCGAATTAGGCAATAAAAAAGCTCTTTTTTAATGAAGTACCGTAATCTTCGATTAAACTGTTCCACTGAAACTGCAGTACAAACTCCAAACTTTCTCCACTTAGAGCGATTGTTTAGTCTCGCTTTTCGCACTTCGCACTCAGTTTTGTTGTGCGTTAGTCGATATTTTGATGTTTTACCGTAATCACGACTTGCCATTCTCATTTGCTCTCTCTTCAGCTCGAAATGAGTGATGACTCTACGGGAACTGGCGACCCTCCGCCCGAGAAGCCGCCATCAGACAAACCTGCGCAGCCAGCGGAAAGCGCTTCCTGCGCTGCTAAACCTGTGAGTAGTGCATATTTTTTCTTCTTCATTTTTCATTAGCCGGTAAGCGCAATCGTTCATCAATGAATTTCCAGGTTCCGGTGATCCCTAAGTCTCTCCCAACCGCTCCCCGAGATCGCTGCCCAGACATCTCCTTCACAGTGCGTCTCTACTAACTTTTTTCTTCAGCATAAAATATGTTTGTTACTTTTTAAAATCATAGTGTGTTCAGGATTCTGACGACCCTGAGGGTGACGCTAAGCCAAGCAGATCTCGTGATGCTACACAGCGTCCCGAGTCTCCGAAAGCCGGCCCGTCGACTGATCGAAATCAAGATGTAATCGATTATCGATTGTCCACGTAGATACTTTATTATGCAATATTTATTTAGTCGTCGTCCGATGAAGCTCCAGTGCTGGCTCGCGCGTCCTCCCCATTCAAGCCTCTCGCCACCTCTTCGCCCAAAGTTGTCAAGGTAATCAATATTCTATCCACTCTCATGATCTGAACTCCGTTGCAGATTCCTCAGCTCACAGAAACTGTGGTGAAGAAGGCAGGCACTCCTGGTCAGTTTTTGATTGATTTCAGACTTTTTTACATATCTACTGCACATACTCAGAGAGAGATAAGTTTACGTCTCTCGACTTCTGCGCTGCCGAGCGACGACTGAAAACTTCTACTCACTTCGATCAGAGACTCTTTTATAACTTTAAAGTCGTCGCAGCCCAGAAGTCTAAGAGTTATAGACATATTTCCCTCCGAGTGTACAGTTACGTCAACTGTACATGTATAGATATTAGCTACCGTATCCTCATGGTAGATTACGATATCATGAAATTACGGTTCCGTTTCCAGTCGTTGTGAGTATGAAGCGGCCGATGGCACAGAGTGCAAGTCGCACGACGTCTGATCTCTACGAGAAGTACCCTTGGCTTAAGCCGACACAACCATCCGCTCTGCTTCAGGAAAAGGTAATACTGGGTTCCAAACCTCCAGAAAGGGGCCAAGAGCGATAATTTGTGTCAAATTGTGAAATTGTGTGTGCCCCCTTTCTGGAGACATGATGGTGCTGCGGAACGAATAGACTAGACCGTAGCAGCGACATAATTGTTACTTACCCGGTGTAATTGCGTTTCGCCCAGGCTATGGACTTCAGTGCAGTACGAGATAATTACCCCAACTCAGCCGTTTCTCCATCTATGATCATGCATTCTTCATAATTTATCATAAACATTCATCTACAGTAATCCTTCTTTCCAGTCGGAACCCACATCGGCTTCGAGTACGCCCGGATGGCAGCAGAGCTCGCTACAGAAGCAGAGAGCGCTCGGGTGAGTGGAGGATTGCATAGTGATGGCCAAAGGATATGTACCAAAAAGTACTTAAAGTTGTTTTTGCTATTTTTTAGCTGGACAATTGAAAATGTGCGCTGATTTATCATGTTTCAAACCATGTGATCCTGAAATATTGTCTTCTTTTTGTCAAAATTTCTCCTCAAATAGTTAAAATGCTGCCAGGGTATGCTCCATGGAACGTTAATTTTGTTCTATGTTGCATAGTGATGACGTAATCGAAGAATGATTCTTGTTTCAGTTACGTGCAGAAGGCTGCCGCTCCCTCGCCCATGTGGCAGCAGAATGTCGTGCCTCCTGTCCGACTGAACGCCACACCAGTGGCCCGACCCGGAACCAAAGGCGGTGCCATACCGGTGCCTAAACCTCGAGCACTACCACCGCCCGTGGCCGGCACCGTGCCCACTCGAGGCCGCGACCACGTGCCCTCGTTCCGCGATCTGGCGACGCCGATCGCCGTCACCAAGATCGGGTCGCCCTACGTGCAGCAAGACGCAGCTGCAGCCACTCGACAAGCAGCGGTCGCAGCTGCTGCACCGACGAGGCTGCAGCTTCAGCAGGGAGGAAGACCAGTAGCAGGAGGAGGAACGGTCACCGTATCCAAGCCGATTACCAGTGAGTTACTGTATCATTCAAATCTATTCAAGTTTTAAATTTAATTTTTTTAATTTCGCCAGTGGGTTAGATAGTAATATTTTGCTATAGGTTTCATCAGACTGCTATTCATACACGAAGTGTACGATATTGCTAGAGATATTCTACAATCGATGCATACTGTATTTAGTGGATGTACGATATTGCAGCTCCGGCACTGGCGGTGCTGCACAATATCCAGAAGCAGGAGCAGAGGCCGATCGATAAACTTCTCAGTAAGGACACGAGCAAGATGAGCGAGAGCGAGGTACGATAGATTGAGGATACGGTAGCTTGATTTGAAATGGCTACTTTTCCGTGATCCTATTGACGATTTTGTTGGAGGGTACGGTATTGCTCATATTATCGATTGCAGCTTGCCTTCCACAAGAAGATGGTGCAGCGACGGCGAGAGTTGGACGAACTACTGGAGGAGGAGAGAGCGGAGGACGAAGCGGTAAGATTATCGATTTTATTTCCCCCCATATTTCTATAAATAGAAAGCACTAGCCGCGAAATGTTTCCAAGTGTGCTTAATACACATGTGAAGCATCGAAAAACCTGGTTGTGTGTGTATGTTTTCAAAATCTCTTTGAATACTCGAAAAGTATGCTACAATCGAATATGAATGCAATTGATTATATGCGATTTAGTATACGGTTACAATGATATTTTAATATTGATTGACCTCGGAATGTGATGAATTTTTGTTTTCGATGAACTATGTTCCTATGATACAGTATTCTCCTTTTCCAGCTGGGACGCTCCCTTGCCACTCCCTCGTCTTCAACCCCGTCTACCTCCCGTCACACTCCATATACCGTAACCTCCACTTCCCGTCTCACGTCGGCTACCGTACCCTCCGACTCTCGTCCTATTCCATCTACCGTAACAACAGGAGGCAGTCGACCACTGTTGCGTGTGAACGACGATCTTACCAAGCGATTTATGGACTCTGCCAGCTACAACGAGAGCAAGTGGAAGACTGCCAAACCTGGTGGTGAGTTACGGTAGCATGCTGTAGGGTGGAGATTACGGTGCATACTGTAGTGTGCAGATTACGGTAGGAATATATTGACATGCACGAATTGTGCATGATGGGGTAGTGTCATCACAGGAGATGTACCGTTATGATAACCAATTGGTCTATGAATTATTTATGATACTTTAAAAATGAAAACACTAAATCGATAGTTATGTGATGAAAAAAACAAACAAATTTTAGTGCAGAGAATAACTTTGACCAGTTCTTGAAATAATTTTAAAAAAATACAGTAGTGTCTGACGAGGCGAGCACACCGAAAGCGTCGTATATGCTGGCTGAAATGCTGAGGACGACCAAGAAAGGATTCAAATCAAGAGGAGCTACTCAATTGGCATCTGACGCACTTGAGAAAGTCAATGAGAAGCCGCTGTTCAAGATCAAGAAAGAGTACGTTCTGATGGGGGGGGGGGTACGGTAGGGTTATGACATTGATATAAATGCCATTAGAGCATCGCAATAATATCGGTAGGGGTACGGTACTTTTGGATAACCGTATAGAAGAGCCATTATTAATGAAAATGGCATTATATTGCATTGAAAGAGTATCGCGTTTACCGATCGATAATATTACTCGTTGCAGATTCGATCCCTTCGCGCCTCCCCCTCCTGAGAAAGAGAAGCCGCCCAGGAAACCGATGTACGGTATATTCTAAATGCGTACAGTAGACCTGGTTTTTGGCACAAAAACTCGTCTATATGAAGCTTGGTAGTTTCGGGCATGATGCGCTGAAAAAAAGTAGTATCTTGCAGCGTTCGCAAGAAGAAGGTGGATCTCGCTACTGTAAAGAGTGAGGAGGGACAAAGAGAAGGAGCAGATGGAGAGAACCAAGAGAAGAGTCCAATGAAGGGAAGTAGTCAAGAGAAGGACAAGAGTCCCGTGAAGAAGACTGTCGGAGGAGTGGAGGGAGAGGAAGGAGGAGAGGAGAATCACATGGATACTGGAGGTGAGAAGATACTTCTAGGAATACACGAGGGATTGAGATGGGGAAGAATCACCCCACTACGCTCCCGCTTCTAGAAATTTGCGGTATTCATTGGGACAGTTGAATGAAAACTTCTTGTCTGTTTGCAATTCTATGTGGGAGAGTGTGTGAAAAGAGACATTGAGAGTGCGACGAAATTGCATTACTAGGAGGCAAAGATATTGCGATTATGGGTCTTCTTTCAGACAATGACTTCAACAACGACTTTGACGATGATTTCGGCGGCGGTGGAGGGTCGGATAATGGAGGAGAAGAAGAAGAGGGAGATGCAACAGGGGTAGGTTATAGATCCACTAGAGTTTTTAGATCGAATAATTCTATTCGCGAATAATCTTTGCTATTTTAGAATAGGATTATTCAATCTAACAACACTATTAGCCACCGTTCTATTGTTGCCGCTTTTGGTGCATTAAATAGTCCTTAACACTCCTTCTTTTTTCAAGAGTGATAGTTAATTTTAATAAATTAAAATTGCAGAACGCGAGCAGCAGTGTGATCGACGTGGGCAGTCCGGTGAAACCGATGATTGTGAAGAGGGAAGGGGACAAACTGAGTCCGGCGTCGATTAAAGCAAAGGCGAAGAAGGAGTGAGTTTTATGATGAGGGTGAAAAAAATGAATCACGGAGTGGAAGGGGCGCTGCAGCAATGTAATGCAAAAAATGGAGTTTGTGGTTTCACGGTGGATTTAAAGCAAGAGCTATAGATGGGAAGGCAGTGAACGATAGGAAATCCAAAAAAATACAACAAAAACATTTGATTTGTGGTTATGAAATCGCAATTTATTTTTTTTTAATTTTTAAAATAAAATTTTTTCTAAATGGTTTATTTGCAGTCTGGAAGAGAAGCGGGCGGAGTTGCTGAAGCCCTCCCTCCATAAAATGTTCGCCGAGGAAAAGGAGGCGCTTGCGAAGAGCAAGGCGCAGTTCGAGAAGGAATTGATTGAGAAGATGAGGTGAGGATACTGTAGAGAATGAGGAGAGTACGGTAGGGAGAAATATCGATTGGTTACTGTAAACGGAATACGGTAAACAAGAGTGCTGAAAATTGTCGATCGATATTTGCAGTAAGGACCAGGAGCGCCTGCCAGCTCTCCCATCCAAATCGCAGCTGCAGACTCTGAAGGTACGGTATCTCGATGAGTATTGATTTTTTTCTACTGTATAATAGTCCCTTGAGATTACGGTATAATCGATGTCGTTGAAGGACAAGCCTGTTGACCTGCAGAAGGCGATGGACCGACTGGTGGAGAGCATGAAGAGTGTCGGATCGAAGGTAATCGATGATCAACAGCTACAGTAAGACATGAATTCCGTTGCAGGAGCGGCTCCCACAGGGAGTGAAGGGCGAACTGTCGAAGCACATGAACGAGATGATGGATAGTATGAGGAAGGTACGGTAGCTGATTTTCGGTGTTATTGCTTTTTATTATTAAAAAATACTACTGTATGTTCAGGAAGTGTTCCTGGGTGCGGTCCGAACTGAAGTGTACGAAGCGGAGGGAAACATGTTCAAGGGAGCCGTTGATCAATACGTGAGTTGAGACTTTGCCTTACTGTTCTCAGATTTATCTCCTTCATTTATGCTTATCTGATGCGAAAGCACGTGCTTGTGAATATTATAAAAAAAGTTCTTTCCGTACCGGTCGCTGTGCTGTTTTGATGAATTCGATATTATTGAGATTGGATGACACACCAGTTCACCGGGTTCACTCATATTTTTATTTTCATTCAGGTCAAATCGTCGTCAATCGTGAAGATCACGGAGGAAGATCAGAAAAGAGGAGCGCAAGAGGCGAAATGGAGGAGGGAGAGCGTGATGAAGGTAAGTCAAGATGAGGAAAACAATTTAATTAAAAAGATGAAGAAATAACTATGCATAGATAATGATAATTTAGGGTATGACGCACATGGGAAACTAATTATCCCGGTGATCTATTGTTGCATGATCGCATCAAAGGCAATTATTATTTGAGTACTTATTGAGAGTGAACTTCATATAAATCTAACATTAAATTTAATATCCTTGCAGCACCGAGCTCGCCGTGAGGCGCAGAGAGAGCAGCAACGGGCTGCGACGGTGATCAAAGTGATCGGAGTCACACCCAAGGTACAACTTATTGAATGATTATTTCTTCGTTCAAGAATGTGATGCTTTGTACATTGCAGTAGATGTAATTTGGCGATTTACTAGTCGATCATGTAACTCTAAACTGCCGGATGGGAAATAAACATATTGGGAAGTTGAATTGTACAGCATGGAACACCTGTAACTTGTGCGTTTTACGCATTTCATAGCTTTCGGTCTGGGCGTAAAGTTGATGGAATGTAATTTTTTAGTGCGCTACGAACACCGTCCGTGACTTCTACAGTAAATGCACCTTTTTCTCACAAATAATGGACGAAACTTACCCGATCAGCGTCAATAAAGACTACTGATAAATTTCGTATTCTTTTCTCTTCAGGGCAAGCTGGTGAAGCGCAAAGTGAAGCCGACATTCGCCCAACTCCTCCGTCGTAAAGTGTCCGCTCCAGAGACACCGCCCGGAAGTCCCCCGAGGGATTCGGATGGAGAACCCGCCACTCCACCAGTGAGCACTGCCGGTGAGTAGAGGAGTACTGTAGGCAGAAGAAGGGATAGTGTAGATTCCAAACGACCAGTGAAAAACACTGGTTAGTACTATTCTGAGTGGAGGGGTTCTGTAGGAAGAAGGAGGGTACGGTAGACAATTGAGCGGGAATTGAAGAATTTAGCGCAATTTCTCGTTGAGTGCTTTAAAATTTTGAGTCTGTAACTGAAGTTAGACTGGACTCCTTCTTTTCTTTAATTATGGTTCATCCCTGTGCAGGTTCCCGTGAGCCCTCTCCATTTCGCATCCCCGACCCCACGACGCCTCCCGGATCGCCGCCCCCACCAGGAACGGAGAAGAGAAATAAGAAGTACGGTTGGGGAGGATTACGGTAGTAACTAATATGAGGGGTATCGGTCGCAAAGTTATTCACTGATTCACTATGCCCCCTGGTGCTCTCGCGTTACGCAGACATTTCAAACAGTGTCGATTTATGCTTGTTTCAATGTATCATTTGCCAGTTCTTGAAAGTAGACAATACTAACTCTTTCAGTGTTCCGACCAAGAAGCGTCTGGAGATCCAGTTGGACGAGTCGTATGACAATGTGGATGAGTTCATGGCAGAGCCAGATGAAGGAGAACCGATGCTCGACCTCCACAAGATGGAAGTGATGAGGAAGGTACTGTAGGGAAGGCTGAATCGAGAACTGGTTTTTCTCGGGGTTCATACCGTAGTCTTGGTGTACTGTATTCAACAGTTATATTGCAGCGGCAGCTGAGACAGCATCAATCGTCGTACCGGGACGCAATGGAGAGATACAATGCGCAGGTGGAAAACAAGGGAAAGTGAGTAGAATTGAACTTTGATATTTGTCATTTGTTGTATTACTTATTTCGCAGTAGAATTGAAAGTACGCATCTGTTATTCTCTATAGTATGCGAGCGAAGTACATGGGATGGTAATTTAGAGCGATGAAAATCACCCGGAGGATTCGGGTTTCTATATTATGTTAATATACCTTTTGATATAGATTGAAAAGCTCTGCTTGGTGGTGTTTCTATACTTGGTGTGCTTTCTTCCTCCTCATTTTTTTGCTTGCAGAATGATCGGACTCCCACGGCAAATGAGCAAAAAAGCTATGGAGTTCATGTACGCTTCGAATTACGATGAAACTCCCTCCACGAATAAGGTACTGTAGAGCAAACCTGAGATGGGACGGTACAATGAAATAAGAAGGAACCGTGGAATCAAATAAACTATCAAAAAATAAATTTTTCAGCCTGGATAAAAATGGTTGTCTACACCGACCAGTGATTTTGCTCTTCACCATGTTAATATCATGATTCATCTCGGGGAAATACTTATTCAGCTGAAACAAAACGTACTTTTATCAGATGGAGAACATTCTGCGTGTCTCGAGGAATGTCCCTTCATCGACGATCAAAAGAGAGATGGTGAGGAGGGGAATTAGTTATTTACTATATTTATTACCATCGCACTTGTCAGTCATTGACTATTGGACGATGAACCTTAGTGCTGATGAAACCAGCATTCGCGGGGTGGCCACTAAACACGGGCTTAATAATTCTAAAGATTTATTTTTATTTTCAATGCCATCTTTTAAATATTTTTTTCTCAACTTTTCCCGTTTTCAGGGTGGATTCAAGATTGTCGGCTATGCCTCGGATGAGTTTACTCCTGTGAGAACGAGGAAACCGGACCGGAGGAGAGGAGATGTGAGTATTAATTACTTGATTATTTTTTCCCTTTTAATAATGACTATAAAATAGCTCGAAAATAAATAAGCATGAAGAGCACCCGCACCGCTGCCGTTTCATTGAAAGCTGATAAGTACTTGTTTTCGTGATTGAATCGATGGTTTCTGTGCATGCCAAATTCAGCGTATATAGGAATTACAGACTTACAGTAATAAACACCATAATTACGGCTAAATTAAATAATCACATTTGTAAAAAATTAAAAATAAACTTGCAGCCGGCACAACAAGAGGCGCTGTTCAAGAAGGCAATGGAGCAGTTGAAAAATTTGGATGATAGGAAGATGACGTCGATCAGCAGAACTGAAGAGGAAGCGGTGAGGGATACTGTAGTATACAGAAGGTGGGGTACGGTAGACATGACTTGTGCTTCGTGCTCGTGGGGTATAGCTTCTTCTGGCCGAAGGCATGGCTATTTCGGCTAGAAGACAGAAATGAGCTAGAAAGTAGTTATTCAAAATGGGGCACTTATGGTTTACGCCAGCGGAAGACAAAAGACTCTGGTTTTTCTCCCCCAATGGGGGACCACAAATTCCCCCAATGGGATGTCAGGCAGGGGACCGTTGGGGGGATTTGTGGGGGACCATTGGGGGCGTGACAGGTCGGGGGGCCCCATTGGGGGGATTTGTGGGGGCCCCATTGGGGGTTAGTGGGAACTCATTGGGTGCTTCATTTTCTCTGTTACGTAGTGATGACGAAAGTACGTAATTGCGGTATAGAATTTTATCATCCATGGAGCACACATATTCGAGAATAATGCTAGTGATGACGGAAGACATCAAAATAACAAAAAAAAGAAAAAAAAACTTGTTAACAAATGATAACGATTTGATGAGTGAAAACAAGGTAAACAATGGATTGTCACAATTACTACCCACATGGAGTAGTTGTATAGATCTTCCCAATCAATGGGATTGAACTCGGTGATCGACGAGTGCTCACTCTGAGGTTCTTCTCTCGTGTCCGACGGTTGTCGCATTGGCTGCATCGTGTGATAGACGGTGGTAGAGGACTCTTCGTGGCTGTTAAACAAGCGTTTCTCACCCTAATAATAACAATACCACCGATAAAGTACACTGAAAGCGTCCAACCCAGACTACCGTAAATACCGTAATCTACCGTACTTGTATCCATTTCCTCCTTCCGCTCCCTCAATCGCCCGGCTGCTTGGGGTAGATCGCACATCGGGACTGAAAAATAATGCTAATTTTAGCATTCCCCCAATTAATAATCGATAATGATAGCGTAATCTGAAAGCAGTCTAAGCATATTTTCGACCCAACTCTAACTGCCATTGTTAATATACTTCTTTTTCTGTTTGTTAATATACTTCTTTATTGTTTAAAAGGAGTAAAGGCAAATAGAACTTATTCTGCGGGTCAATTGTATAACGTACTTGGACTGGCACAGTTGGCGTGGTCGCATTTCGCAAGCCGTACAGTTCCATAATCTCGAGATCCTCGTGATCAAAGTCATGGACATCTGAACAAATATATGACAATATCGAACAATATGGGACGCCAAAAACACAAATGACTTGTTAGTTGATGCGATTATTCACCATCTAGAGAAGCCATTCCTCGAGCGATGCGCTACTCTCCCCACAAGAACGAACGTCGCTTTCTTCCGCTTCAAATATCAAGAATTAACACTTTAAGAAATTAGACTCCACGAATTATGGTGAATCAACATAATAGACAAATCATAATGGGTGGACGCGATACTTTCCATTTACGCTACAGAATGGTACATGAAATCACGCGAAACTATAACGAAAATCGATAAAAAAACGATCGGAAACAGTTTCGAATTTCGTAAACACCACGAGCGGGCCGTACTCACCATAGCCGCGCATATCTGCGCGGCTGGCGTGTTTGCAGATTGGGGCCCCCATTGGGGTAAAATGCGCCCTTCTACCCTCCTCAAACAGCGGCCGCGTTTCGGGGCCCCCGTTGGGGGAGGCCGACCACGCCCACTTTTGTGGGTCCCCCGTTGGGGGAGAAAAACCAGAGGAAGAGCACGATATTGTCTTGGGAGAGGACCTGGAGGAGTACAGCGAAATTCCCCACGAGAGTCCCCATGATAGGAGATTACGGTAGACCATTTCAGAAATCGATCGTTCAAAGTCTTTTCGCCGCCAAATCGAAGCCAGCCGCCTCGGATGATCACATACTAGAGCAACTGGATGAGGACATTGTGGATTTGGAGGAGGCCGATAAGTCTACTCGTGCTAATGAGGTATGACTTATCGATTTTTAGTAGTACTTCGTAGGGCAACCAAATTAAATAAAATTCCATGCATCTTTTGAACTACGGAGGGTTTTAATCTGTTTTCGAGTATAATTGCATAATTATGTTTAGAAGCCGATCATTCGCCCTCCCCTTATGAAATCAACGTCTGCCGTTGAGCCCGATACCTTCATTGACGAGGGAATGGACGATGATTGGGGAGTGAGAGAGGAGGTGGAGGAGGAAGAAGAAGATACTCAGGTAAAAGTTGTTTTATTGATTTTTAAATCTACATATTACATTCAAAAATAAAATTATCTTTAATTGTGTCAATTTAGATGGGTCGAAGGAGATCGGTGACTGCGAAGTTGAGTGTGGAACCGATGACAGAGGAGAAGATGAAGGAGAATATTGAGGTGAGAGGAGTACGGTATCGATTGATTGCGAGCAGGCCAATATATTATTGATCGTGTTGGAAGAGCACGCACGCTGTAAACTTGCGCAACAGATTCTTGTAGAATTTGTGTTACTTGAGTCTTTCACTTATCGCTCTGAACGATATATTTTTATACCCATTTAATTTTGGTTGTTCAAAACATTCATTGAATAATCAGCCTTATCATATCATCATATATATTAGAGATTCGTGGAACTTAAATCTGCCAAGTATAATATATGCTGCAGGAATCGGGCCGTCTCTTCGCGAAGATGGAAAAGTCGCTGGCTCGTGAAGACATCACGGATGCGGATAAAGATTTCTTCATCGACGTAGTTATCAGGGTGAGTTAGATAACCCAGTGAGTATACAATAGTAGAGAATAGTTTTGAGCGTTTCCTACCTTTAGTTAACATTAATATTTTTGATATTTTCAAATAATAATTTTCTAATTCAGAAAGCGTCCGCGATTCTTTCATCAATGGAGAACTCCCTCAAGGTATGTATTTATTTAAATATTTGTTTCTGGTTTTATATAGTTAACAATGAGTATTTTAAATACTAATTTATTGATTGCAGTTCGACCCTGCTATGCCCACTCTCGCCGGTCCCGATGTGGCTGGAGGAGATGATGAGGATGTGCAATTGAAGGTGAATAACACTGGCTCACCTTTTTCATATTGATGATGAAATAAATTGATGTTCAGAGCAAGCGTGAAAAGTCTACGACTCCTGCAGTACCCGGAGGATCGAAGGAGAATGAAGGAGGTGAGCAGCGGAATTGGAGTTTCATCGTTGATACTAGAACGTCGCTAGAAGGAGTGTGACTCCGCATAATTTTTTATTCGCAGCATATTCACATTTTTTGGGCGTTTAACACATTTATTCAAAATATAAATATGAACTGTGTTTTTTTAGATGAAGAAGACGAAGAGGGGAGAGCGCCAGGGCTGAAAGCTTCTACTGAGAAGGACCCGGATGGCACGGCAGCAAGGAAGAGTACGGTAGACGACTCCGGGGATACGGTAGCGACCGCGAAAGATACGGTAACTGTCGACGAGCCATCGACCAGCAAGGATACGGTAGCCGACATGGAGAGGAGGAAGATTGTGGAGAAGTATCTAAAGAAGAAAGAAGAGACAGAGAAAGCAGCCGCGAATAAGGAAATGTGAGGTGTACCTACTTTGTTTTCTAATTTTCGACACCGTAATGTGCGATGATCGTATCTTATAGTGATGATATTTGTCAAACAACTTTCGCTTTAAAGCTGCTGATAATAAAAAATAAGTAATATTTAATTGTGCAACACAAATACTTGTTAGATTTCGTAGTTGAAACCGAGATGTGCGTGGAGCTGTGAAAGAACTACAACAATATATTCAATATATTGTATTCCAGCATGACACGTCTGGCGCAGTTGTGGAAGTTGTCATTGGGAGCGCCCGATAATATCCAGGTGAGTAGGAAAATTTTACGACCACTTGTTTTCTTTGTCGATGTTTTACGGTAAATTTAGTGGCTGTGATCATTGCTAGACGCTTACAATATCCAATAAATAAGTGTGTGAGTCTGTGCTGATTTGATAGAATGTACAGAACCGTTTGAGGATTTATTGATTTATCGATTCAGACGGTCGCTCGTCGTCCGATGCCCACAACAGAGATCGATCGGGCGAGAGTTGTGCTCGATCTGAGGGAGAAGATTGTGATGATGCAGATGAGAAAAATGGTGAGATTAAGATAATTTTTGATTTCATTATGGATCTACGAACGATTAATAATTAGAATCGGTTAGGGTACAAGAGCTGAGAATATATGACAGTGATGGATCACAAAAGTGCGGGGTGGCGGGAATGAGTGAGGGCGGAAATGACATTGTTTATTATGTTTCTATTTGACTATCATCAGTAAGCAACGAAGAGTATACACGTTAGGGAATAATGTATTTCTTTATCTATTCATTGTGCTGCGAAAACCCGCTAGGATGCCCCCCAATAATGGTTACTTTGCCAAATCCATTTATTGTGTTTCTAGAAGTGGATCACCTAGTAAAGTCGGGTTCCATGTATTCGTAATGTGATGCGATGTAGGATGCTATTTACTATTACTTTGATTTTAATTTAAAACAAAGGTTAATTTTTTCAGAAGAAATCACTTGAGAAGCCGCCGAAAGTGTTCGAGAAGGAGAAGAAAGGCGTCGGAATAGTTTCTAGCCCCAAAAAGATGAAACCAATTCTAGTAAGTGGAGATTTAATTGTAAGAGTGTTTATTTGACAGTACCAGTGTTTGATAATGAAATCATAAGAAGCTGGAAGTGCGAAATTATTTGCACAAGAATCTGATTGTCATAGGTGGATTGATGCTTCGTATTCTCTAGACATGGGCGTGGCTATAAAGAGAGGGAGTATTGTCTTATTTCAGCCCATCCGATTGGTGCCGCGGCCGGAACCCACAAAGACGATCGAGCAGAAGATAATGGAACCGCCGAAGGTACGGTGGGGTAATACCGTATCAGCGGAAACATTCGGGATTACGGAAGTCAAGATAATTAATCGATTTCAGAAGCTGGGCGCCATTCTTCTTCCCGGAATGAGACCGAAAGCAGATGAACCGGAAGCGAGAGTGATGAAATTGAAGATTCCCGAGCCGGAGGAGTTGGTAGGTTCTCTTGATTATCGATTTTCCGGGAATTATCGATTTTTATTATCTATTGTGTATACTTTTCAGCTGGAAAAGATGCGAAAGGATAGAGAAGAGAGGGAGCGACAAGAGGTCGATAAGGCGGAGAGGGAGAGGAGATCGAAAGACGATCAGATTATGAGGGAGAGGGAGGAGAAGCGGAATAGGCTCAAGTATGAAGGTACGGTAGATGGATGGGAGAGGGGGATTACTGTGGATTTGTCGAAGTTTTTTTCTATATTGTTTTTTTCCTATTATTTTCGTAGAACTAATACAGCGTGCATGTGTGAATGTTAACATTAGTACTGTAAAAATAGACAAAAGAATGGGGACCATAATGATGCAAAATAATATTACCATTGAAAGCCAAATTATTAATGTCTTAATAAATTATTATCTTAATAGATTGTTAATTAATTAATTAATTAATTATTTTAATTGCAGCCGAGTTGCGTCGACACGAAGCGACTAGATTGGCAATGATAAAAGCGGAGAAGGAGAAGAAGGAAGATGATAGGAAGAGGGATTTGAGGTGAGAAGGATTACGGTAGTAGGAGGTATAGAAATTACTGTAAAAAGGAGCCTGAAGTTATTAAATCGCATTGGCATAGGATTTTTTTCATAATGAAATAGTTAACGCCTAAAAGCCTGAGATAAAACATCCTGATGAAACGGTGATGTCACGTGTGACTACAATAGGAACGCCAGCCTGAGTTATTTTTCGTGTAAAATTACACGTTTCCTAATTATAATGATAAAATATTATTAGTGTTATTGTTATTGTGTGTTCCTATTGCAGAATGCGACAGCGTGCCTCATTGGGCGGAGTCGTCGTTGGATTGATGGAGGGAGAACTGCTCATTCAGAGGGTGAGATAAAATAAATAATTAAATAAACTTTAAATTGTTGATTGAGTGAGTGTTATTTATCTTTCGAATATTTTTCGTTTAATGTGTACACATTGAAACATTGCTAAAATCAGATTTTTTTAAATCGGTGAGCGTGAGCAAATGTGGAATAATTCTCGTCTAATTGTTTGGTTTCAATCAGGATATCGATCAGCCTTCCGATGCTTCTGCTCCCGAGAAGACCGTGGTTATCAGGAGGGTGCTCAGTCTCAAGGTACCGTAGCTCTCAGACGGTATACTGTAGTGGTGGAGAAAAATAAAGTTATTGCTAACATTCGATCATGTTTGACGAAATAAAAATTTTCTCGTATTGTCTTACTATAAATCTGATGGTGTTGATTGGCTCTGATTATCGATTGATTTCAGGAGAAGGAACGTCGGATTCTCCGCGAATTCTACACTTACTGGTCTGAGAGGACGTCGAAGTGGAAGGATTCTGCACGACAGAGAGTTGTCAGTAAACACGCCTGATTATTGATTATTTTGCGCTTGATTATTGATTGATGTGCACTCTTTAGTACTAAACTGAGCTCATTTGCCAACGAGAGAACAACCGAATGCGTGAGAGTTTGAATCCATTTGCATAGCAGATGAGCTCATTTTGGTATCGCGGCAGTTGTAATACGGACTATTTTATATATATGAGGCCGTTTGCGAGAGAATCGAGCAAAGCTCGGACAGTAGAAAAATCAAAGTCGAAGGATAACATTGTTTTAGATACTCTCCAGGGTGCTGATTACGATGGCAAGTATGTCATATTATGCAAATCTATCTCCGACCTGTTATTCAAATTACAAAATTCAGCTGAATTCACTTGTTTTTGTTCTTCCGAAAGAAAGAGTCCGCAAACCATGTCGTGTAAATACTCAACTAGGGTGAAATTACATGGAGAATCTAATGGAAGTTTCAGAAATGCAAGTTTCCGTGTATTTCACGTAGCACTTGTCCATTTCCCCATGATAAACTCAAAAGAGAGGTCTGGGATTAACACAGTATGCGGAGAGTACACACATCGTACCGCATCTTAAATTTGTACGCTGTTGACCTCCGGCAAACCAAGTTATGAATTTTTAAATCAACACATATTGGTGGAAAAGCACCGATCAGACGAGAGAAGTCATCAATTTGCATCCTATCACTCTCTCACTTCTCATTTGCCTGCTCGCGCGGCGTCTGAGAGTGCGAAATGAGATTGTGATTGCATGCTAATTGCGCTTTCTCTTGTCAGATCGGTGCTTTCCCACCCAGATCTGTTGATTTAAAAATTCATAACTTGATTTGCCGGAGGTCAACAGCGTACAAATTTAAAAGGCGGTACGATGTGTGTACTCTTTACATACTCTGTTAATCCCAGACCTCTCTTTTGAGTTTATCATGGGGAAATGGACAAGTGCTACGTGAAATACACGGAAATTTGCATTTCTGAAACTTCCATTAGATTCCTCATATAATTTCACGCTAGTTTAGTATTTGCACGACATAGTTTGCGGACTCTTTTTTTTTGGAATAACAAAAACGCGTGAAATCAGCTGAATTTTGTAATTTGAATAACAGGTCGGAGACCGATTTGAATAATATGACATACTTGCCATCGTGATCTGTACCCTCGAATGTGTAGGAAACCGTCTTCAACTGAGATTTCGTATTTTCACCTGTCCGATCTCTGTTGTCGCATTGTTTGATTCTCTCGCAAACGGCCTCATATTTGAACATTTCAAATATTAATTTCCGCAGGTTTCGCAGCCGCCAAAGAGCAAGAATTACAAGCCTATCGTGTGGAGGCCTATAAGAAGGTGAGGGAAGAGAGAGGGGGTGGAGAAGTTGAATTCCCGGAAAAAAAATATTGTGACATGATGATTAGTGTTTCAGTGGATTCATATATAACCGGCGAATTTGCTTTGTCAATGTTAATAGGCCTTTGTGCAACAATTATTTAGAATAATAAAAAATATGGTAATGGGCTGTAGTGAAATGGTGTAAGTTGCAGTGCTGATCTACAGAAAGGCGCTGGTCGGCCGGCAAAGGTCGCCGAGGTCGTCGAAGTGGAGCATAATGAGGAAGAGAGCACGGAGAGGAGGAAAGAAGGAAAGAAGAGTGGAAAGGATACGGTAGTTGCGACAAAGACTACGGTAGACGAGCAACCCGGCACTTCCAAGGTACGGTGATGATGATGTGTTTAGAGAGAAGAACAATGAGTTCGATTAGTCTCGTGACATTGTAAGAACCCGGCACTTTCGAGGTTCATGTACCCTTTTTGATTAATGATTTCTGCTTCCTTCTATTCTCCCCAGAATCAGTCCCAAGAATCGACATCATTCCTAAAAAAATTGTAATGGAAATCACATACCTATATTTCTTCCATTTGATGATTCTGTAGATACAGCGTGTACCGCATATTTAAAATATCATGGGTTATGTTGGTAGGGTGAGATGAGCATCGATGTAATACATAGTAAAATATCAATTATAATGATCTATTAGCAGGATGAAGGCATCGACAAACCTTCGACTTCGGAAAGTTCGCCCGTGGGCCCGGAAAGGATACGAGATGAGGACATGAAAGGACCCAATGAAATGGAGAGTCACGTCAAGGTATTGGTTTAATATTTGATTAATAGTTGATTTGTTTAAAATTTTAATATCTAATTATTTGTTGCGATTTAAGTTTGATTTTCTGTTGCAATTGAAGAGGCTCACTGAGTAATAAGACCATGAGTTGTTTGTTTTGACCGTAATACATTTTGATCACGATTTAATTCATGAACATTGGTTAAATATTTCACGTAATTAACGCGGCTAATTGCAGAAAGTGTACAATGGCTGGCGACAGGAACGGAACAAGGCCAGTCTCGTTCAGCTCAATACCGGGGTACGGTACTTGATATACGGTAGCTTGTTAATAAATGGGTTACGGTAACACGATACGAGAGGAGAGAAAGGGATACTGTAATTGAACTGCAACCTGACGAGCCGGGATATGATTCTTCTGTTATATTTAAAGTAGTTTTGTGTGTTTGTGTTACTGAAGCTATTACCCGCCGCATTGTGGATTCAAGCTGACCATTTAGGCGGTTGTATCTTTAACGTTGCAATAGGGTTTATGCCATGAAATATACTTTAATTTAAGTATTTCAACCTCTCTTTTTAAATAATAAATGTAATTGGTATATTTTGAGGGTCGTGTGGACGAGATTGAATTGGATGAAGTGGAAGTAGACGAGGAGATGGAGAAATTAGGAATATACGAGGACACGCTGCCGTTCAAGGCTGTGTGCACCACTATCTCACTTGAGGTGAGAAGAAACTTGCTCACATATTATATATTTCGTGATTGATTGATCGATTGATCGAAACCCCGGTGACTTCGTGCTCCATAGATAGATTAAGAGGCGAATTCAGTACCTGACAAATCATTTGCATGGGGTCTGTGCGAGAAATGGATTAGTTGGTTACGGTAACGAACTCAATGTTATATTCTTTGCAGGATCAGGAAGCGCCGCTCCACAAGACGGGCGTTGTTTGGAGGAAAGTGGTAAGCATTTACCGTTTTCGTGTCAAGATTAAATGAACTGACAACGCAGAGGAAGAATGTTGAGTGTTTTAGAATTCATAAATTACAGAATCACTCATGCAGGAATATATTTTTCTAAACAGTTGCCTTTAAATATTCTATAAACGATCGTAGCTGTACTGATTCTCTGTCAATCTTTTCATTATGCACATCCTCTTCTCAGGGTCAACTTCCTGCGGATAATAAGAAGTCGAAATTCATGCAGAAAGTGGAGGAGAAGCAGCGGATTGTGCGGAAGACGACGAACGGAGAAGGGGTGGGGTTAATTATCGATTAATCTTATGGATTAATTATCGATTGGTTTTGGGTTAATTATCGATAAGTTTTATAATTATCTAGTTCTTTTTAATCGATTGTCCAATTTACCCGATTCAGATGACGCCAGCAGAGGCCAAGTTCATGCAGGAATTCTACGAGGAGAAGATGAGGGTGCGAATTCCTTTATTTTTTGCATTCCTGAATTAGGAATCCTGATAGCCTCTTGTCAATTTCCGAGACGAGTTTGGTACATCTGAACTCTGAGTTTCATGAAAACTGTCTGGTTAAACGAAAGATTACCGTGACAATATTATCGGGCGAAAGTTGACTGTAAGCTGCAAAACTAAATCATTAAAATAGTCAGTTATTGATTTCCTTTTTTCAGATAAAGTTGAAGCGGAAACGGCTGGAGATGTCGAGAAGTGCAGTGTTCGAACCGAGAGCGAAAGGTGAGGAAAATGGGTTGAGCAGACAATGGAGAATTTTGTTTATGACTGATATTATACGCTTTTGTAGATAAAAATGCAGACCAATAAAACGGTGTTTAAAGATGGAAGTTATTATTTCAGACCCCGCGTCGACTTCGAAACCAGAGAAGAAAGGAGCGGCGCCGATTATCGTCCGATTGAGTGAACCAATGAAGATGCCGAGCAAGAGTGACATGGGTAAGAAATATTTTTTGTTGAATTTTCTCTTTTAAATGCAGGTATCCCGTTATTTTGGTAAGAGGTCAGCCAATTGAAATGCTGTTGCTCGACGGTTTCACCTTGGTGGATTGTGGATTCAGGCTAGGCATATGAAAAGTTAATTGGGAAGTGCTTCGGTATGCCGAAATCCTAAAGCTAAAAAAGATGCAGCGCATGTGTCTGAATGCGCTTTTGGCGCGTTGAATCGTCTTTGAAAGAGAACTACAGTATGGCGATATTATAAAGTAACAATGATATGTTTCGGAACATTGCTGTAGTGTAGCCCATGATTGCAGTGGCGAAGAGGGAGAGGAACGAGACGCCCTTCAGATTCAGACCAGTCAGATCGACGAAGAGAAAGGTGAGGAGGGGGAGAATCGGTAGAGAGAGGAGACCGAGGATTAGGGTGGAGCGCCTGAGAGTCTTGAGTTTCACGCAGGCGCTATATACAGCGTAAAATAGTGTAAGATAGTTTGGTGGTATGGTCTCAAGCCCGTGTTGACTATTAGCGATATTTGTGGCTTACGTGGGCCTCATTTACTTTATCAATAATGATGAGTTATAAAATCAAGATAAATTTTCAAATGCAATCTATTCCAGGTTCTGGTGCCGCGAAAGACGTTCGCTACTCCCTCCACTTCCAATACATGGAGCCCAACCGGAGCGAGACTGTCGCTCACCCGATCCGCGCCAGCCAGGAAGATGGATGACGTCGAAGAGGTGATGGAGACCATGCTGAGGACGATCTGCGGAGATGAGCGGAGGACTGTTGGCGTGCCTGTGGTGTCCAGGTCAGGTGTGCCCAGCAAGAGGAAGGCGTTCGTATGGAAATCTGCCGAAGGGAAGAAGGTGGTCATGCGACCTGCGCCAGTGAACACGAATGACGTGCGAGCGGTGATGGACAGCATGCTCAGGAGGATTTGTGCCGATGAGAGGACGTATGGCGTGTCTCTGGTGCCGAGGACGGCGACTGGTCCGACACACGGAACTCCCGCAAGGAAGATTACGGTAGCGCCGAGCTACTATCGATTGCCGGATCAGCCTGACGACGTGATGATTCTGGACGACTCGGACTCGGACCCCACCATCGAACCACCCGCCAAGAGAGCTGCCCCGTCGATTCTGAGGAAGTCTACCGTACCCCCGACGGTCCCGCCTCGATTGGAGGAGCCATCTACCGTACCCAGAAAGACCCCGTTTCCCCCTATCGTATCCGGAGAGGCTCCTTCCCGATTGAGGGCCCCAAGGAAGGCTCCACTTCAAATGGACGAATCGGATTCCGTACCCGAGATTGATACGGTAGATTTGGGCGATATTGATCTGGAGAGGTCGGAGCAAGAAGAAGAAGAGAGTAGTCCAATGAGGAAGAAGGATGACGTCATCAAGAAACCCCAAGCTCTCGGTAGCGCGACAAAGGACCCGCTGCCGATAAGAAAGATGATGATCTTCAAGTCATTCCGTCCCATCACATTTGCCGCGCCAACAAAGAAGTTGGATGACGTCGGAGCGGTGATGGAATCGATGCTGCGTATTGTGTGTGTGCAGGAGCAGAAGCGCGCCGGCGCGCCTGTGGTTTCCCCGAAGTCAAGTGCGGTAGCTCCGTCAAAGCCAACCGTAATTGCGAAGCGTGGCGCTCCTCCTGCGCCAACGAAGAAGAAGGATGACATCCGCGCGGTGCTCGAGTCGATGCTGAGGAAAGTGTGTGGGGAGGAGGAGGCTGACGCGGATGTGGTGTCGGATAGCTGCGCGCCTGTCTCGGAGACAGATTACATAGAAGAGGAAGACGGAGAACAGAGTGAGTTGCGTAGAGATGACGAAATTGTTGTGATAAAACGTAGCGTTTAGTCTTCATTAGAACTCCATACAGATGCGAGCATTTTTTGTGTGCAAAGAATCAGGTTTTTATTTAAAAATATGAATAAAACGCGAATGCGGAGGGTTATAAATAAATCACATTGCAGAGTCGGTCAAGAAGAAGAGGAAGAGGGACTTACGAAGAAAAAAGCAGGATTGGAATGTGAATTTGGGGTTTCAAGATGGGGATGTAAAAGCGAATTAAGATGAGACGGACGGTGAACGCTGAACACAATTATACTAGTATTGTATGAGGATGTTAGAGTAGTTGCGAACCTTGAGAATATTAAACATTAAAATTTTTAAAAAAAGGTGCAATTCACTATTTTTAAAGGTGCTCTTGCAGGATTTTGAGCTGAGTGACGGTGACGATGAAGTGCTTGAGAGAGGAGCATCATTGAAGGGGTGAGTGAAAAGAGAGAATACATATTCCCAGAGGGAAATAAGTCTACTACTCCAGACGTCTTGGCTACCGAGCGACGACTTTAACGTCTAAAAAATGCCACTCCCCTACCTCTGATCTAGGAGAGTAGACTTATAAAGAGGTTGCGCGGTAGCCGAGAAGTCTACAGTTTCTCCTCTTTTCCAGTCCCCTCTCGCTCTCTCAATGCATCAAATTGATTCGGGC
This sequence comes from Pristionchus fissidentatus, assembly GCA_036245785.1. Classification (NCBI taxonomy): domain Eukaryota; kingdom Metazoa; phylum Nematoda; class Chromadorea; order Rhabditida; family Neodiplogasteridae; genus Pristionchus; species Pristionchus fissidentatus. The sequence goes on from BTSY01000001.1 coordinate 7,913,776, forward strand.
GGAAGACGAGAAGACGACTCAAAAGCAAGTGGAGGTGTGGAACAGGAGGAATTCCGCGAAATCGGTACGGTAGGAGTTAGTTGATGATTGCGAAGGGATACTGTAGGTATCGGTTCACTAATATCAGTTTGCTAGATACATTTAGAACAGTAGTTTAGTGACAATTAAGACAACATTAGAATTGCTGCTTATAAGCCAGAAAACAGCTAACAGAGGTAAACTCGTGAAACACAATTATTCCCGGTGGTTACTCAATTTCATTTGTTTTCAGTCTCTTCCCGGTCCATCGACGAGCACAGCGACGAGAGAGAAAGTGAGTGGACAAATTTATTTATTTATTTTAATTTTAAAAAAAAGATCTCCTTACAATTGCGGACTTTTGTACACTACAGTGCTTGTTTAATGAATGGGCTTCATGAATGGTTCAATTCTCGTGTTCGAGTATCTCTGGGTATTCTTATTGATTGCTATTTACAGTAACTGTCAATTTGCAGGGATTCAAAGTCGTCGTGCCGAAAAAGAGCAAGGACCCGGCGGCGGATATGCTGAAGCAGGTGGGTTACTGTAACTCCCACTGTTGCATATCGATTTCTGAGGTTTAAAATTAATTATATGCAAATTGCTTGCAGGCGAAGCAGCTGCTGGCGACTCCACGAATGTTGATAGATCCGACGACGGGAGACGAGAAGGAGGCGAGTTGATTGATTGATGTATTTATGGAAAGAGTGAAACCTCTGTTAACCAGGGAAATCTGCCTGCATCGCATGATGATTCTGTTGAGAAAATGATGAAGCAATAAATTGCAGATAATCGCCATGCCCATTTCGAACCTTGCCCATCATGTCAGTTCGCTTTCATATTATTCTTTACCCTACTTAGCGCAACCCTTAACGATTTTACTGGTGTTCCTCTCAATATACACTCATCGATAACCACTCATTTGATATTGTATGGCTTGTACTTTTCAATATTACATAGTGATGATGCAATATCTTTCAGCCGAAGTTGAATTGGATCGAGTGTCTGCAGATGGTGGATGAGGAGGAGAGCGAGGAGAGGAGAGATGCCATCAGGGCCAGATTTGGAGGGGACAGAGTGTGGAATATCGGAGGAAAGGAAAGCAAGGTGAGTCGCAATCTCTAACCCTTATAAAATGAAGGCTATTTTTAGTGCAAAATTGTTATTCATACAACGGACACTAAATTGTGTGAAGTAAATTCGACCGTGTTATTTGTCGTTGATGTGAAAGGTCTTTTCGACGGGGAAGTGCATGACAAAATACAGCAGCGAAATAGCAATATCAATAGAGATCAATTGTAGACCACTCCTCCCGTTTTCGCACCTAAGAAGATGGGCGATTCCTCCTCATACATGTCCAATATCCAAACTGCCGCGACAGAGAGACAGATGAAGAAAGTCGCGGTGAGTACACATTTTTATTACACAAGAAAAAATCGATATATTTACTTTGTAATTTAATTTTAAATATTGATCTGGTCACGGTAATTATTTATTTTGCTAATTAGGACGGTAGCTAGGTCTGTTAAGAAACGATGTTATTACAGGAAATTCATGAAGCGGCAAAGCGATACATGGAGGAGAAAGGATTGAAACAGAAGAGAGATCTTCCGCTGCATTCAGACGGTGGGTTACTGTAGTGGTGCTCGGATGCGGTAGCTGGGCGTGTTATCGATCGGATTACGGTAGTCAATGAGGAAAACGGTTGTTTCGCTGTTCAGGATCGAAGAGATTGGAGGAAAAGAAGAAGAAGGGACAAGAGGAAAACGGAGTGAAGGGAGTGAACAGTCTCGGCATTGCAGTCACAAAGGTATGCATCGTCAATTTTTGAATAGTTGCACAACAAAAAATCCCTGTTTGATATTTTGGAAAGAAAATAGGTGATCTAGGGTTTGGCGGAATCTAGCAGCTCGGGCTTTGATCAATTCAACGGTTTAAATGATGTAAAATCGCAATTTTTTCAATTCATTTGTGGTCCCTCTCAATTTGTTCTCTGAAATGCCGTCAACGATTTTACCTAAATTGATTGCAGGTTCGCTCCGTTCCCGCCACGAGACGACCAGTGGTAGTGCCCAAGGATGAGAAGACGAGAGAGATGGTTTGTATACTTTTAGAATAGAACTGAAACATGTTCATTGAATAGAGGGAGATTCTACTAGGCGATTTGCGTCACTGATCGATATGTGTATCACGATATTTTTTGCTGCTTGTTTTGGTGACCAGGTGATTTGTGGCTATCCAATGTCTTTATGATCTCAATGGATGTCGTGATGCCAATATATCAGTGGCATATTTTGCTATATCAAAGAAACAATATGTCTCACAATCAGCGAACTAAAACTTAGTTTGTGTACGATATGTAAGCAAAGCAAATTGACTTTATTCTTTATAAATATAACTAAATGAATTTGACCTGCGCAAGTCGTATTTCGTCACTCGGGCGGGCAAGAAGATTCAGCTTCGGCCGAGGAGAGCAATCGAAGTGGAGAAGGAGAAGAGAAGGATTGGAGTTGGGATGAAGAGGAAGAAACTGACGATCGCACAATTGAAGGGTACGATTTATAACAAAAATATGTTCTAAAAAGGAGGGAATTGAGGATAGAAGAATGTGTCGTATTTCGAGTAACCATTTGTGAATTGTTTGGGGAGGTTTTGATTGTTGTTCACGTGCTTGCATTACGCTGAGTGAGATTGTAGACGAGATATGGGTATATGGTAAGGGCGTACCTATGAATGACGGGGGAGGACAAGTGCGAAATAGTTCGTTTGAGAATGGCGATATAGCAATGATGAATCTGGTATTCGCGAGCTTCACTCAATTAAGAGATTAATTTGCAGCTCTTCCTCCATCTGCTAAAATCCTTCTTCCTGCTAAGCCATCAATTCCCACTAAGCCTCCTATTCTGACCAAACGTCGCCCCGTCGGAGGAGCCATCAAATTCCGGCCAATTGGCATGCCGAAATTGCAGCCTGCTGAAGGAGGAAATGGAGGTTAGAGTGGGGAAAGAGGGAGTTTTTCTCATTGGAAAGCCGTGCGCAAAGACTAACTGCTGAAGCCGGAATCTGCCTAGTTCGAATTTATCAATGTCGCTTTTGAGAGCTCGTTCAAGATGGTGTTTCGTATAGTACAGACGATGTAATGAAATAAGTTGCACCTTTCAGAGAATGCATCATCCGCCGCCCCGGAAGTGAAGCCAGGCGCGAGAGTTTTGAGGAAGAGAGAAGAGATGAAGAGGAGGAGAGAGGATGAGAGTGATGGTGGGTTGAGGGATGATAAACGATAGACTACTATTTCGCGAATTGAGAAATTCCAATTATTGAACCCGGGCAGTAATTTCAGCGAGTTTTGCTTGAAAACAGTCATTGGCTCTCGGAATTTTTGTGAATTATGAACCCGGCGATTGGTCGCTTCTGCGCGCATTGTTATAAGGAACAAAGGTTGTAAGGGAACACTTCCTTGAATTGGCGATCGATATTAAAAATTCCAGACGGCATGTACTTCCCTCAGGAAATGGACAACTTCGATGACGATTATGTGCCAGCAGTGGAGCCCGTTGTGGAGAGAAAGGAGAGGGAAGAGAGGAAGAGGAAGATTGTGGAGAAGGGTGAGAAGGAAAAAAACTTGCCAATATTTCAGTTTTTTCTTGCCAGCGTGAATATATTCATATCTGCTTCGGTATTCTGTTTTGTTTCGTGCACGGAAACCAAGGGGTGACAAAATGAGGAGAGGAAAGTAATTTGAACAATTCAGTTGCCTCGCCAGAAAAGAGCCTACCCGCAGAACGATCAGCATCGCCCATGAAGAAGAAGGTCAAGATTGTGAGGAAAGAGGCGAGTGATCTTTGATCTCTGATATATTACAGTTTGATCTGATAAATTCACCAAGGATTTATCTAAATGACACATATTGACAAGATTATAGATTTTGGCGACAATCAAAATCGTAAAATGTGGCTATTTTCCAGGATCTCGAGGTAACTATTCGACAAGAAATCGAGAAAGAAATGAGGGAGAAAATGGTGCAGGTCGAGAAGGAAATGAGAGAGGAGATGATGGAGGTACGGTATATCTTTTTTTTGGAGGAATTTGCTAACCACGATCGTCAATCTTTTTGTCGCCTTCACTTATGTAGCTGGCGTAGCACAAAAGTTGCGGGGTGTGAACGCATGATCTCCTAGCAAAACGCTTAAGAAATGTAATTATTAAATTCACTTTTTTTTACCTACTACCTATTGTACCTAGTGCAGCGCGAGACTTGCGGGTTTTCATGTTTCCTTGAAAAATCAATAATTATTGATTGCTGCAGCAAGTGAAGAAACAGATGGCTGTGGAGGTGGATAAGGTGATCAAGGACAACGAGGCCACCATCGAGACACAGGCAGATTATATTGAGAAGCAGGTACAGTAGAGGAGTAGACGGGAACGGTAGGATACGGTAGTCCATGTTGGGCAACGATCTTATTTATCGAATTTTAGAATCACGTATGTCCGTCTCTAGATTCAGGCCTCTGTGTGGGAATCATGTTTTTGTTGTTTAAATCAGATAGGCCGTAATTCGACTCGTCGTATGGTAGTGGTGAAACGGGGATTTGTCGTGTCGGGACATGTTTTTAATGAAATTTCGTTGCAGAAGAAGTTGCTGGAGGAGATTCGGGGAGAGATGCTGATGACGTTTGAGAATGCAGACAAGACGAATAAGCTGATCGAGCAGTCGAGAGTGAGGGGATTGCGTCATTATTTGGCAATCGCGGGAGGCGGAATATGTATCAGATGAACCGGGTTTTTGATAAATATTATGAATTGAAATAAACAATGCGCATTGATGTTTCGATTCGTTCGTCTATCTGGAGTCTTGCTATTACATTTATAAAATGATACGATCATACCAAAAAGCCGAATCACGAACTTCCGTTGTTTACCATACAGGAACAATTACGACCCTCTCGCTTTTGCGTGCTCTCTCGTCTCGGTAAACACAGGAAGTCCCAGTTCGACATTTTCTTTGATCGTGTCATTTTATAAATATAATAGTTGATAACTTAATTGCAGCGCGCGATGATCGGCGAGTGTCAGGATTTTGATGAGTATCGAAAGGTCGTCGAGGCGAGGGAAATTCTAATGAATACGCTGTACGAACAGACGGTGGATAAGGTGAGAGCGATTATAATTAGAAATTAATTAAGCATTCTGCTGGTCTTTTCAATAATTTTTACTATTGTGCGTTGCCACAAATAGAATACACTCGATACTGATCTTTGATCTCTGTTTTGCCATTTCTGGAAGTGGTTATAATCTCTCGTGTTTAGATGAAAGCGACAGTGGCCCACGAGGAATCGCGCGGAAAGCTGTTCCAGGGATACAAGAGAAAGGCTGTCAGAAGAGAGAAAACACTGCTGAAGGAGGTCAAAATAGGATTTTTTATTGTTTTCTATTCTGTATGTCGTAAGGCACTAATACTACTCAATCCACAAATGTGAGAATTAAGTCGGGTAGTTGTAACGCCGATTTACCGGGCCAAATTTTCGAAATTTATTGAATTCATTCTGTGAAGGAAGAATTGTGTTCTTTCCAGATAGAGCAGATGAAGGAGAAGTTGGACAAGATGGAGGAGCAACAACTCGCATCGGGAGTGCCGAAGAGGTACGGTAGTGGATGGGTATCGATTGATGGTACGGTAGATTCTCGAAATTGTTGAGCCGCGTGAGTTTTACGCGCGAGACAGATGCTTTAGCACCGCATGAGGTGATCCCGTGACCAGTGATGGGCTGGAAGTTTTGACGATTTTTTCTGGTGCGACCCGCCCAAAACGACGAAACCTTTTTTAAGGTTAAAATATACGAGAAAAAAAACACAGAAGATCTCCCTTTGAGCCATTAACTCTTGTCATCATAGTTCCTCTCACCAAGCGATGCTAGTCCCATATGCCCATAGATGGGCAAGGGTTGTTGCTGGTAGGTCAAAAACGGGAGGGTCAGTGACAAAACCTAGTGATTTTGAGCAAACAGCTGTAGAGTCTGATCCAATATCGCAACGGCTTGAACCGAAAGCGTTGAAACAGTACCTGTCGGGTGGAACGCCGACGCCTTACCGCCTGCGCCAGATGCGAGAACAAGAGCTCGCGGCTAGAGAGCGCGAAGGGAGAGGAAGGCGGGCCGACTGTGGGAGAGGAGAGGGAACGAGCGTCAGTGACACAAAATATCAAAATGCGAGCCGACGGTTTTTCTAATCTCGCGATTCTGAATCGATCACAAAAAAATTGTCTATATTAAGTTATGATATAAAATATTAAGTTTTAAGGTAAGTAGAGCACTTTCAAAACACTTTCAATATCGGGCCAAAAAGAACGCATTTTGAAAGTCTGGCGATTCACGAATATCGCAATAATATATGCATGTAATACCAATATCAGCTCCTGTTGGTGTCGAGAGCAATTGCGCCGGGTCGCAAAAACTCCAGAACCAACTGATAAAAAGATATTAAGACTTTAAAATACGAATTACATAAATTCAATCAGTTTGCGGTTCTCTTTCTCTGCCAGCCTGCTTCAACTCTATGGTATACTGTAATGCAGTCATGTCAAGCTGCTCTTTCTCAAGCTTGTTTTGCGCAATTTAGCTGTTTTTACGACCCGGCCATTATCAAATTTTGCAAGCCGCCGTTCTATATTGAGTATCTAGCCCATCACTGCCCGTGACACAATAGCAGGAAGAGTTGTATGAATCGATATGTCAAGTAATTTAATCTCTGAATTTAAATCCAATCGATTAGAGTATGAATATTTCTTGCAGACCTCTGACTTGCGTTGCTCCCTTCTCCAAGGCAAACGCCCGCTCGAGGAACACGCGATTCAATGTGAGTTTAAAAAAATGTTTTGTCCAGATCCTTTCGAAGTCTGAGTGAAGCGAACTAAATAAATCTGTAATAAAATCACGTCGCAACAGCGATGCACCGGGTTTTTGAATTTACGCGATTCTGAATTCGATTTGGTTGTAGTCTTTCTACGGTGGTACTGTTTGAAGTGATGGTATATCGATAATGGATAATTTAATGAATCGATAATTCAGCATGTGATGGACGCGATTCGCCGAGTGTGGGGAGAGGGACAGGAAGGAGACGAGGAGAAGGAGAAGGAGCAGGTACGGTAGAGGGGAAGCCATCGTTTATAGTATATAGTATTACGTATTACGTCACTTTTGTTTTGTTTTTGAATCAATGGTCACAAGCCTTCTACATAGTTCTACATCCGGCTCCAGCTTTTACAATTGGTAGTAACACAAATATTACAGGTGAAAGCAGTGATCAACGAGTTACACAAGAAGTATGGAATGATCAAGACGATGGATGTCGAACAGGTTTGTGCAAATGATGAAAGATGTGCATTCAAAACCTAATTGCCATAGGTTTAGTAGACGATTAGGAGGTCACATCTTGGTAGATTTGTTTCGCAGCAAAACTTCTCATGACTTTTGAAGGCTATGCTAGTGCGAGCGATGCCAGTCAATCGATTTATCGACAACTAATTTTCTTCTTTCTTCTACTAATTTAATTCAATTTGCCCTCCTCAGGATCGCGACTTCTGTCGCACGCACGAGATTGGCTACAGGAAGAGAGTGCACATGAAGAAGTTCCTCGCCAATCTCGGCATCGACGTCTTCTGTCCCCAGAGGTGAGAAAGAGTCAATCGATAATCAGCTATCGTCTACCGTACCTCCTCGATACCAGCTAGCATACTGTAGCATATGGCGTGGGCAAGGACCATTGTTGTTTCTCGAATGGTTTATCCGCTCTGGAAACTTTTTTCTGATTGATTCATGATGCATAACTTTGCAGACTCTTCGACAAACGGCGCAAGGAATTGGGAGAGATTGACGGAACGGAGGGACCGGAGGAAGGAGAGGTCATAATTTTACATTTCTCCTTTCAATTATCGATTAAACTCCCCATCGAAATTTAAAAAAAAACTTATGTCTATGTCGCTTAAAATGCGCACTTTTTTCGACAAATTCTTCTTGGGAATATGTGATAGTGTAAACAGTTTAACGTGAAACTAGCAAACTGGATATTTCGTAGTTGAAATTTATACACATTGATTTCCTTTATTGCAGATGGTTGTGAAGCGGGAGAAGAGAGACAGAAAGAGGACAAAGAAGGGCAAGGGATTGGATAAGATGATGAATCCGAGAGATATTAGTCTGGGAAGGTGAGTATGGGTTTCACAAGCACTATTTGTACAGTTAGTGTTAGATTTGTTCGATAATGGACAATTATATTAATACTTGTAAATGATCTTTGATCTTTGCAGAAGTGGTGCGGAGGAGGAAGACGAAGGATCCGATGTCGATATCGAGGTAATTTTTTGAAACTCGACTGTCATGACGGAATTGGATTGTTCTTTTTGGGATTGTTATATTGCCACTGTGAAGCGGACAAGCACCGGATTCCATGAATTGCTTAGCCAAAACAGTAATGCTTGATATTCGAGTTTATTTGAGTAAATATGACTTACGCGTGTGAGATTTATTATTACTTTCATTGTTTTCAGGATATAATGGTCGATGAAGATTACAATATCGTGGAGCGAGAGAAATTTACGGACGGAGCAGAAACTAGTGCGGCAGAGCGGGAGAGGGCCGATAGGAGATACAATATGGCAAGGTACGGTAGATGATGGACCTGTATCGATTACTGGGTTGACATCGGTATGTTACTGTAGTATGCTAATATTGGTATTTTACAGATTCGCCGGCACTCGACTGCTTACTTCCGATGAAGAGTACATTGAGGAGAGCGACCCCGACCGACCTGGACCCAGCAGTCGGTGGGTAATCGATTGATTATTGGTTGATGCCTGTAGATTACGGTAGTCTACAGTATGCCTTGCAGGTACATTTCCGTCCCTCCTGCCTACTCTGGTTCTCGTCTCTCATTGGCCGCTCCACCCACCACTCAGTCCCACTATCTCCATGCTGCACCCATTCTGCATCCCATGCAACCTATGCAGCAGCTGCAGCAACGACCTCAGAATATGCAGCAGCTGCAGCAGCACCGACCGAATGTGCAGCACATGCAGCAACGATCCCCCAACACGCAGCAGCGAAGGGGAAGGGGTGGAGCAAGGATTAGAGGAGGACACCAGTGATCTTTGATCTCTAGATGACACGGTACCTTGTAAATAGCGTTTGACATTAGCTAGAAGCATCAAGAAGATGCACGTGTGAAAAGAATCCTGCATTTTTTTTCTCAATTTTACACATTGTTATGAACTCTTAATCAATGATAAAATCAAATGTTATTGTTCCAGTCAAAGTTTACTTAATATTTTTATGCATTTGATATGTCCTGAATTCGTAACATGAACAACCGCAAGTGAGGTAATCACAAGAATAACACTTCGGATTCCACAGGTGTTGTATAAAATCGATCAATATGTGGACTGAGGATAGGGAACTGCACACTATGCACAGTAATAGAGAGAGAGACGGGAAAAAGTGAGGGAGACCGTGTATAGTACTGGCATTTTGGGGGGGGGTGACATTTGAGCAACCGACACTTGAGCAACGAACCATAACTCACCAAGGAGTGAGCCTAGCGCTATGGGAGTGGTACCATTGTGACAAGCATCAGAAAAAAATAGATTTCGTAATTAATTAATTAATTAGCATAATTAATGAGATATTAATTAATTAATTATGAAATCTCAATTACCTGATGCTGATCGCAATGGTACCACTCCCATAGCTCTAGGCTCACTCCTAGCTGAGTTATTACCCGTTGCTCAAATGTCCGTTGCTCAAATGTCACCCCCCCCCGGCATTTTCCCAACCCCTCGTTCTCCATGCGACGGCGTCCATTTTTGCGCGTCCAATGTTGTCAGAGTCATCTCACTTTAATGTATGATTCGGCTTTTATAATTCGGAAGCTTTTTCGAGTAACAAAGAACTTCGTGATTTCAGTGTTTTCTGGCCGCGCTCATACATGGTGATGTCCCAAGGTTCATTTGTCATCGACCTGAAATGATCTCACAGTATCGAGTTGCTGTCATGTCAAGAATTTATTTCGTTGTCTGATTCTGTTGTTTCGCGCACTGTCTCGCGCACTAGTTCGTTCTTGCCCATCTCATAGAGTGATCGATAATCTGTGAGTAAAAGCATCCCATACTCTTTCCAAAGTAATTATATTCCCCACTCAATTTCAGGATAAAAATGGATTCCGCCACACTACGACATTGGATTTTTAGAGGATTACAAACCCTGGCGAGAAGTTATTCAATAAATGATGCAAGTAATGTTTAATTAAGAAATGGTGGAAAATCTAGAATAGAGATTCTGTCTGCCTCCTATAAAGCCACTCTTTGGAGAGATGCAAGTTCTCTTATGCTGCGCAAAAATCATCGGGGACATTTCCCCAAGGCTGGGGGTGGAAAAAGGGGGAAAGAGAATTCCCGCAATTATCGATTTTTGCTTATATCTCGGCTCCCGGTGAACATAAATATCCGTTTGCAAGTTCGAAATGTATAACATAATCTAAATCCGAAGTTTTGTGCCGGTAGCTTTGACGGGAGTCGAGATATGAGCAAAAATCGATAATTGCGGGAATTCAAATTTTAAAGCTCCATCCTACGATTTTTGCACCCCAATTTTATTCTTCACTTTCCACCCCTGATTTTTGCGCAGCATTATTGTAGCTTGATGAAACACTGTTTCCGATTATTGCAACGCATATTTGTTATAGGCATTTAATTTCTTCATGGATGTGTTCGATCTCTATCACAAGTGCCTCGATTTCCATCGAATCCGAAAGGAAAGCATGAATAGCGAAGAAAAACAGGTACTCGAAAAGGGATTCGAATATTCGAAACGAAATTTAAAGATATTGAAACAAGAACGTAGTACTCCAAAATGTAAAATATGGAATTGATCTGGAAGAAGTATTTTCCCCAGTTGTATTTTTGTTTTGTTTTAAAAAGCCCTTTCATTCTTATTTGCTATAATATTAGTTATACGGTTTTGTTCTTGCATTCATTTCATACAGTGAGTGATTCAAACAATTTCGAGTTTATTTTTTTCAAAATAATCACGATTTGGGAAAAGAAATGAGTGAAACTATTGCTATCTGGAATATTCAGATAGTCAGCACGTCACTATCAAGTTGTCCATTGACCTATTCGAGCTCAGACATCGTCACCTTCTTTTGCGACCCTTCTAGTAGGCAAGTGTTCAGAGAGGAGTAATGATCTGACCCTCTCAATTTTGCATGATCTCTCGCGCTGTCTGATCGATGAGAGAACATTCATAATGAGGAGAGCCTGATCATTACTCTCAGAGTGGGAAGTCTCCAACTTCCCTTTCTCTGCAAATGCTGACTCCTGATGAGATCGTACAAATTTTGTACGATTTTGTGCTACAAAGTAAAGTACGCAACGAAGAGATAGTGAGAGATGATCTCCCGATTTTGCATGCTTTCTCAGCAGGAGACAACATCTCCATAGAACGTGACACCGAAGCCTTCCCGCTCTGAAAAATTCGGAAAAAATAACTCTTTTAGGCACATTTTGAGTGGCATGTTATTTTTTCGAATGGAACTGCTCCCTGAGCTTCTTGAATGTATAGACGATCAAGGAGAAAAGGTGAGAGACAAAACTAAAATAAAAGAATAATTTCATAATAAACAGGAAAATGTTTGTGCGATCAGTGCAGAACAGGACGTATTTACAAGTGTGGGTACCACTTGGAAACTGAATAGCACGCACAAGCAAATTGCTTACTCGCATGCATTAAGTTTAAATTACTTACTTACGAGTAAGTAATTACTCCCATATAAGTAACTGAAGTGATTATTTACTTCTATGGAAGTAATTATATGCAAGCGAGTTATAGTAGTAATTAATTACTTACCTGGAAGTAATCATTTTTGTGAGTGAATTGATTCAGCTCTAATCTCACTTTTTTAGAACTCAATAATTAATAATCTTCTTAAATTTGTTAATGAGGAGGACAGTGTGCGTCATGGCATTTATTATACTAGTGCGATTCTAAAGGTGACATCTTTAGTCTTTTTACTTGGAAGTCAATCTTCACATATGAAAATCTTCAGAAAGATCCTCATGAGAAGGGGCCACAACATCACTTCTGGTGGTCATCTGGAGAGTCCAGCTCATACAATTTTGACCGCAGCTGTGCCTTGGAGTACGCTCTCGAGGATTGATGTCGTCTCTGCTCACTCTTTCAACAAATTTAATACCTTATTTCGCTTTTCCAATGTTGTTCCCCCTAAAATAATATTGAAAGTCTCATGCATCTCATACGTTATGCACATATCTTCTGTGAAACTAGTAAATCGATTTTGTTGTTGCAATTATCCCATCCAGCCTCAATATCTCCTTTTTGACGCCCATTAATCAGCTACAGCAGAAATTGATGATTTAGGTTTAGAGGAGGTGATGTTTGATATCTGTTGGACGCTGCATTCCGCTCTCTATTTTTTTACTGCCTCAAATCATATTAATAATATTAATATTAATATATTAATATAATAATAATATCCTATTGTGCTGTCTCAAATGAGACGAGAACACGTCAATCTACAAGGAAAGAGAGGTAGATTAGGGAGTCTCTCAGTTGACCTACTCAGAGCGGGAAGTCTCCAACTTTCCTTACTCTGGAGATGTTGTCTCCAGGTGAGAGAGCACGAGAAATCGAGAGGAGGAGACATCACTTCTCCTAATAATTGGAGATGTGAACACTCCAGAGTAAGGAAAGCTGGAGACTTCGCTCTCTGAGTAGTCGGTAGAGCGAAAGAAGGAAAGGAGAAAGATGGCAATGAAAACGAGAAATTTGGAAAGTAATTTAATTTAACTATGGTAACTACTGCTTATCATCTCACTTCAGTTCTATTCTATCAAATTTGTTTTCGTCAAATTCCAGCATCTTCATTATTTCCCTTTAACTTTGTTCATTCCCTTGTGTTCTTTTGTGCTCGAACAACTGATTTACAATCCATTTCTCTTTTAATACATGGAATTTTGATTGGGATGGATCTATTTCTTCTCCTCCTTCTTTTCTTCCTTCTTTTCTTCTTCCTTCTTCTCTTCTTTCTTTTCTTCCTTCTTCTCCTCCTTTTTCTCTTCTTCTTTCTTGTCTTCCTTCTTTTCCTCTTTCTTCTCTTCCTTCTTATCATCCTTCTTCTCCTCCTGAAAACAATAAATCATCAACTGATGCCACTACAGTATCCCATTAAATATCGATTGACTTACAGTACCCCCACTACCGTACCTTCTTGTCGTCAGTCGGCTTCTTATCATCGGTAAGCTCGAAGAGACACAGCTGTCTGGTCACTCCCTGAGGCTTGGTGTCGTTCGTCCACACCTGAAATGCGTCAGCGATACAGTATCCATCCAGCACCACAAATGTGCCATCACACCAAGTGCGCCTTACCTGTCTCGGACTCTTTTCCGCATCCGTTTTCTTGTCGCTCTTCGTGTGATAGAATGCGAAGAAGTGCTTCAGATTCTCCGGGAGTCTTGCCCATGAACGAGATCTTCACCGCAACGGATTCCTGCAGTCGACGACGATTAGGAAAGGGTGGGACTGACTGCACCATGCACCACACCACTACCGTACCTTCGGTTCAATGAAGCCAAGCGGCTGACGCACACGGAAGATGTCGTTGGCGGTGCACTTGATCTGAAAGGGGGAGAGTTGAGATACAGTATCCCGATCGATCTACCGTATCCCAACTACAGTAGTCCTTCTACCGTACCTTGTAGCACTGTCGATCAGGAGTAGTATTCGTAATCGTTCTTTCAACTGTGATATTTTCGCCCAGTTTGCCCTTGAATAGCACTTTCCCATCTGGTTCGAGTTTGAGCTGAAAGGAATAAGGATTACTGTAAGAACAAGAATTACGGTAGGTGAAATGTTTCGGGTTACGGTAGGTCATTCTGAAAAGGTACGGTATGTGAGATCCAGACAGGTCATCGGGCGTTACGGTCGGCGAGTAACTATGGGCACTTAAGGGATACGGTAGATGGAAGTGGGTCGTTAAGGATCTTCGGGGTAATGGTAGGGGTGGTAGTGGGGGTCTCGGGGTATCAAACTCCCTCCTAAGGTAGGCGAGTCGGATGATCGAGGTTTATGGTAGGTTCAAGTCCTTGCGAATCTTCGGGGCTACGGTAAGTTCAGTTCCCTCAGAATTTTCGGGGTTACGGTAGATTGGGCCCCTAAAGATCTTCAGGGGTTACGGTAGATTGGGTCCCTAAGGATCTTCAGTGGTTACGGTATGGATGGTAGGGAGGGGTCTCTGGGGTATCAAACTCACTCCGAATGGAGGCTCGCCGGGCTTGGCTGCTTCGGTTTTTTCTCCGCCTTTTGCTGCCATTTTTCACGGAGAGAAGAGAGAAACCGTTCAGAACGAACGAAAAATAGGCGAATGAAGGGAGAAGAAAAGAGGAGGAAAGGAAAGGAGGATTGGATAATTTGACTGTAATTCTATGGAGACAATAGCCAGATCAGCACGTAAGCTCGTTGTTCATAAAAATCAGAGATCGATTAGTTTCCTGATCTGTGACACAATAGAAAGTTTCTGACAACTTGATGTGTGTGATTGAACCGAGGCACATACTATTCTGATTAAGGGTATCTTATTTGAAGATATTGGAAATGTGAAAAGTGGAGAGCTAAGGAATTCTGATACGACGCCAAGTTTTTAAACAGTTAGGAGATGATAGTGAGGTGTGTGCTGGACATTCAATGGTAGATGTCTTATACAGCTAGGTAGGCACGAAAGAACCCCTGTAGAAATAATGTGAGATACTTGCATTGATAAAGCAATATATTAGGAGATATGCGCTTGCACTATCAACGATAGAATGAGAGCACTTCACTGGGCGATTCCTCCGTTCGGGGGTATAGCTCAGTGGCAGAGCATTCGACTGCAGATCGAGAGGTCCCCGGTTCAACTCCGGGTGCCCCCTACGTTCTTTTGTTTTATTTTTCACCTAATCTATTCATTTAATTGCGCGATCTATTTCTTCTGAAAGTGTTTTTTTATGTAGTGGCAGAGCTTAATATTTTTTTTCTCGCAACCTACCGGCTTTTTCTTCATAAAGTACGAAATATTTTTTAAACGAGTTTATTTTTGTGGCGTGAAAAAAATCCTAGCCTGCCCATCTTAGCTAGGCGCGAAAAAAGATATTATCTCGGGTGAAAGAGCCATTTATGGGCATGTACGACAAAATACGCTTAGCTTCGAGTTAGTTTAGTTTAGAAGTCGTTTATCAAGAGGCTATTCGGGTTCACAGGGAATCGAATGGGAGCTCTGACGACGTTGAAAAGGCTTAGTATCTTCGGTTGATTGTCTTCTGAAGAGCGAGTCATCTTGAACGGTTTTCGAAGTGAGGATCGGTCTCTCGTCGGTGGATGAGTGGGAATGTGAGACGATCCTCATAGTCGAATAGGAAATGGCGAAAGGTCCGTCCGTTAGGATCTCGTGCGAAACAGGGATCTTGGATTGGAGCTTGAGAGTCCTCCAAACTCGAGTCATCGATCTTAGAGAGAATCAACGAGTATTCGGATACTGAGGATCAATTCAACTGATAGGTCATACCCATCACACGTCGACCACTCCGGCTTGTATGGGGATCCAAGTCTTGTTTAGTAGATAGTAGAGAAGAAGGGGTACTAGGGAGCCTTGGGCTGAACTAGGGGAAATTCCACCTCTCCATAGGAGGAAATGGAGAGGCGACCGCTCGTGACGACTGACAAAAACGAGAATGTTGTTATCTCCTTCTGCAGTGTTATGTGGTTGCCGCACGATCCTACATTGCACATCTATTCAAATTTAGGTGAGATATTACAATTTTAAAAGGATATGCTCCTAACATAGACTAGGTGAGATATTACAATTTTAAAAGGATACGCTCCTAACATAGACTTTATTATTTGGGCGAGAGTTTGTGAATTTGTAATAGAGTGTGCATTCTTGAGTTAACTAATACAACATCGGGTTCAAACATATTACATAAGCATAGGGGTGGTCGAGACCGCCTTGCGTGTAGAAGACCTAACACCTTTACCTTTTTTTACTTTTAGAAGATGGGTGAAGTAGATTTGTTTGTCGAGACAGATCGCGCGGCAAAAATAAAAATAAAAAAAAACAAATTTATCACGCGCAATGGAAACCAATACTACCTTTGACGAAGTGTGGCCGCTTGACGAGCGCCGCAATTTTACGAGTTTTCCATTCGCAGTAGATGGGTAAAGTAAACTTGTTTGGCCAGGACAGTTCACGCGTAGAAAAGGAACATATTTATCGGTTGTAGGAAAGAGCAGAGAAAGATCAGAGGTGGTTCAAGGGGATGGCAGAGCGGAGTTCCCGAGTTCCGAACACGACCACCTCACACCGTGCTCGGCCGACAACAGTGGCCACTCGACGAGGGTCGCAGACGTCGGTCGTGTCCTTGACAAGAGAGACGATAAAGACATCCGCCAGGATAGTCGCCGTGTTATCGCACCACTGAGCACACGCTGATAAGTGACGACACGAGGTGCTCGACTTGTGCCGAGTGGAAAGCAATCACCAGTGCCTGAAATATGTATCAATGAAATCAGACTCTAAAAGCGTAAGATGATCAAATTGAAAAAGAACAAAAAAGAGGAAAGAACTCACCGACGACGAGGCGGGGAGTGTACTGACTTTGTCCACGACCATTTCGGCCTCCAGAACGTTGATCCTGAAAATACATAATACAATAAGAGGGAACAAGAAGAAGAAAATTACGAAATACGAGAACACATACTTACCACGATATGTCCACAGGAAGGAGAATCGTGGATAGAACGAATCCCCACGGATAAAACAGCCGTCAGTGCGTTGGCGGCAGCCACCGACCGAAACGACTCTCGGAGAGTCACCGGCGCGAGATGGAGATAAATGTCGAGGGCGGATGCCGTGACATTTCTCTCCACCAAGGGGTGACTCCCCGACCACGGGATCTTCTCCTGACCGAAGTCTCCAAGGACCCTGAGAATATATGTAGGTGGGAGGTAGAACAAAGGAGAGGCTGCCTCGCTACGGAATAGGTCGGGAACAGGGGTGATTCTACCAATCAAGGGATTTTCCGCTCGATCTCGAATGGATTTCGTTAACATATGTTCCCGCCGACAGGAACGTCAGTAATACGAGCTGCTCAGGTGATAAAACAAGTAAAAGGAATAACAATCAGTGTAGTCGTAAGCAGGTAGAGTGTACAGTTTCAGGGAGAATTGCAAGTGCTGTGAGTATAATGAAGAGTGTGATAAGAGTGATACCAAGGAATGATATGAAGGGCGAGGTGGAAACACACCGCCTAATTGCCATCATCACGACTCAGAAGGAAATAAGTCTACGACTTCAGAAGTCTTGGCTACCGAGCGACGACTTTAAAGTCTAAAAAGTGCTGCTCCCCTGCCTCTAATCGAAGCGAGTAGACTTATGAAGTCGTCGCTCGGTAACCGAGAAGTCTACAGTCGTAGACTTATTTCCATGTGAGGATATTGCACGTCTTCCTGTGCGTAGATATACCATTGATAGTGCACCACGCACGGCTCACATTTGGCTAGTCTGTGCAAACTGAATAAGAAAGTCAAAGGAGAGCCCTTCTCTCTATGAGAAGGGAGTGCGAGAATAGTGTATCAATGGACCTCACCTCATTTTACAGCGAATGTAGGAAGGTGGTAGAAAAAAAGAAAGCTCGTTTCGCTATGAAAAGGGCTCATGAAGGATGGGAAGAAACGTAGAGAATTAGCACTTCTCTATTCGACCTCGAACACATTTTACGAGTGAAAAAACTTTCAAACTGGTTGCCACCAAAAAGGCCGTGAGCAATGTGAGTTGTTGAGGTTATGAAACAATACATAGGAATGACACTCAATGTAGTTGTAAGAAGGCAGGATGTACAGTTGAATCGAGTTTGCTAGTGCTGTGAGAGTGGAGCGCGGAGTGCGAAAAGAGTCATAGCAAGACACACTCACAGCGAATTTGCAAGAATAGCATCTTTCTAGGAAACGGGTCCCTGGAAACTTCTTGCTTACATTTAAGCAATGCAAGAATAGCATCTTTCTAGGAAACGGGTCCCTGGAAACTTCTTTCTTACATTTAAGCAAATTCTTTTGCTTGCGGCAAATGGTGAGAGAGATGGTGAAAACTAGCAAAAGTCTGCATCGACAGGGTGCGAACCCAGTACTACTGGTCGAACACGCTATTATAAATATATTTGGTGTTGTTCTGAGTGTTGTTTGTTCCGATGATAACACAATTACGAATATTCCTTTCATTAATCGATTAAAATTCGAAAAATTAGTTTCATTCGATAGAGCATGAGCACACGAATTGCGGTTAAAAACAAGACACCAATCAATTTGTGCGATGTGTAAATCCAACTAATCATGTTGGGCATTCCTATGTTTAGCAGGTAGTCGTACTGTTCCATGTTCGTATAAAAGTATAACTGTAATACCAACTGCGCCACTTTCTAGATGCTGCGAGAGTGCTTACTGGAGTTCACGACCGAAACTTCGCTCAGTGAGCCCCTCGAAAATAAGAAAGTTATTTGCTAATTGTAAGCAAATGAGTTAGCAAGCGCTTTTCTTAGCAAATTCACTGTAAGAGCATGATATGAAGGGCGAGGCAAGAAACACTCAAATGAAAGCAGTACAATATTACCCTACAAAACAAACTGAATCATCAACAGCGTTGATATGGCAATGATCTCCACTTTTGCTGCACAAATTTCTTGGGGTGCAAGGTGCAAAACAGGTTTATGCACCCTTTCATAACTTTCTTCCAAGTGAAGCTACCACTTCCAAACTTGATACAGGGATTGCAAGGCACGATCGGAACATTTTCCTTTTTGATTGGAGAGATTTCGTTCAGTTTGAGCTGAGTTACACTCGTTTTCCACCCTTTGATGGGGAAATTTCCCCGAAGAAATTAGCGCAGCATTAATCTGCTATATTCCTTGCCAGCAATTCATGCTGCGCAAAAATCAGGGGTGGAAAGTGGAAGAAAAATTTGGGGTGCAAAAATCGTAGGGTGGAAAGAATTCCCGCAATTATCGAGTTTTTTCTCATATCTCGATTCCCGTTGAAGCTATAGGTACAAAACTTCGAATGTAGATTACTTTACATGTTTCGAACTACTTGCAAACCGAATTTTATGTAGATAGGTTCACCGGGAGCAAAGATAAAAAATCGATAATCGCGGGAACTAAAACAAAAATTCTTTCCCCCTTTGTCCACCCCAAGCCTTTGGGAAATTTCGCCGATGAAATGTGCGCAGCATCAGTCTCTAAAAATATTAGGCATACATTTCAGTGATTCAGGGCGTAGTCGTCTTTTTTGCCCCGAGTTTCTAAAACTGAAAAGTACGAGAAAAGGAGATGAGGAAACTGTTGAGGGTGCGTCTGTCGTGTCGCTGTAATTGTAATATAGCATTTTTTTGATTGAAAAAACGTGGAAAAAGAATACATTAATATTTGTTGTCACTGAATTGGACGAAAAATGATATGACTATTTCGGCATATAACGACGCACTCTCCGCAGTTGAGTGATAAACATTTTGACAAATAATTCTCTCGTCGCAGCGATTAGTCAACTCAGCACGCTATTGAAATAATTCCAAGACATATAGGATCGTATCATTGACTCTGTTGCCACCCTAATTTTCGCCAACTTTATTTTGGAAAGGCGCGAGGGATCGAGGAGAAATACTTAAATACAAATAATTCCTTATAACTACAAGTCCATTTGGAGAATGACAATTTGAATATCCAAGCTGATACACTAGGAACAACACAATTACTACTTTCCGCACTTTATTTATACACGTGACAATTCACAAAAAAACATGAATGGTGGAAAACTGTACGGTTTGCATGTGTTGTCCATTGAGTTCCACGTTTATAATTTGACTCTCTGTCATTGATTTTGATAGATAGAGAGTAAGTAGATGATATACCTGTTCGAGTGAAATGGAAGGACTATTACATCGACATTTTTTATTGCGTTTAGTTCTTCCTCTACAACAACACATCCTCTTCTTGTTCACTGTCTCCGTTTCCATATTGGCCGTTATCTCCTCCACTCCTTTATTCTCTTGCTCAGCAGAAAACACATTTTAAGACAAAATATGAGACAAAATGTATGGGTTCCTGAAAGATTTTGAAAAAATTCTTAAGCGTACATGAGAAAATACTTACCTCATTAGATGGCGTAATAGTATTTGAATCATTCATTGCCGCATTTTTCGTTCTTTCGAATTTCGACGAAATAAGTGTGAGGTAGTGTAGACGCCTGGAAGAGAATCAAGCTCAATTGTAGGAATAGAAAGTGGATACGAATCTACAATGAAGTAGTTGAAAAGTTAATGACAATGCGGAGCTATGAATAATGTGCGAGCTAGGATCGATAGCATCGCGATTGACTCTAACTGCACCACAGCCGGTCACTGGAGTGATAAGGCGATAACGAAGAAGGCGTACACTTTCCTAAGAGAGAGAGAGAGAGAGAAAGAGAGAGAGAGAGAGAGAGAGAGATACACTTTAGCGAGAAAGGTGCGCCAAAACGCCGAGTTTTTTCTTGCACCGTAGTGGAAAGTATATCTTTGAAAGGCTGTGATAAAAAGCGTTTTTCGAGTGATTGATTCTTTAGATTAGGACCTGTGACACGAATAACGCATAAATTTCACATTTTACCGAAGTAAAGGACCTTTTGCCTTAGTACAAGGGGGACCGATTACGATATTTAAAAAAAACATAATATACTTTTCATAGAATACTCGTTATCGCGTGACAGAGAAAGGACAAATTCTGGAAGCTAAACACATGATACACATTACAGCAGACTACAGAGCAAACTGCATTTGGTTTTGTTGTTATTGAATGTGTAATGCGAAATGTGATATGGCCAGGCAAATAATAAAATATCCTTTATCGAGTTGAGCAGTTGCAGACCATTCCAAAGCAATATTTATTGTTGCTTCAATACGGGTACGCGTTCACGACGTCGGCGATTTTCTGTAACAACCAGTTGAAATAGTAGGCTAATATCTCTATATCTATAACTACTGCCAAAATCAAATGGGTATCCGAAAAGAGACGCTACACCGATTACGATATTTTAAAAATTATTTTTACAAGATATTTTACAGGTTTTGCCTTCATACCGCTGTTATATCTCTGAATTCGATTTGTGTGGTTCTGATGGCGAACTGCTGGAATTCGATTGCCGTATCTTGTCGTGAAGAAATGGGAGGGGCCGAGACATTGTAGATGCCTAGGAAGTTGTAGAGAAAACAAGAAAGTGTTGGCAGGAAAGGCCGAGAAGCGACTTATTGCGCTAATGAAGAACGAATATCAGCAACAATCAGTGCATCATTCTACATGTCGTTCGATCCAATAGAAAGTGCTTTGAAGCGAGATAGAGTTTACACTCGAGCGGGTCACTCTCTCGCTTGAGCACACTCTTTCGGTGGGGTTGGACTGATCGTAAGCAACTCAGAATGTACAATTGTGTGGGAGATTAAGGGCGCCGTGAGAGTGGAATGATAAGAGTGATAACTAGGGTTCCCTTATTGGAACTTATTGGATTTGAACTGATCACTACCCTCTCGATTTCACACACTCTCTCGCACGCGTTGGGTCTGCGTTCCTTTGTTCTCCAAATTTCACAATTCCCTTTGATTCCAATAAGAGAACCCTAGTGATAACTAGCAATCAATGGCTGATATTAACGGCCAGGGTGAGATAAACATCCCCACATGATTCCAAACCTACAGACCAGGGGTTGAGCGAGAGAGCGTGCAAATGGAGAGAGTCCCTCTCGATTTCACACGCTCTCTCACCCCACACAGCGTGTCAGACTGGTGTGAATGCCCCATTAGCATGGCGGTGAAATATGTGAAACTAATCCCATTCGACGATTTTATTTCTGGTGTGGGACCGGTCGAAATGGGAGCGATTTTCGCAGAAATCAATTCATAATATGTAAATGAGGTCAAAATTGACAAATCTAAACTGGTCAAGTTGTTGGAACATTCATTGGGCATGTTATGTAAATTTGCCATCTCACTATCTTTCATCTCCACAGAGGAGACAGCTTTTGAAATATTCGAAAGCTATCTCCTCCTCGACGAGAAAAGCTACAACCATGCCGATTTTTTGTAACATCCCCAAGACACGTTCCAAAAACTTGACCAGTTTTGATTTTTCGATTATGGCTTAATTAAAGGAGGTCGAACAGCAGAATATCTTAGCACGGCAACCCTGAACTTCCGTTTGCTTACTGTAAGACAGAGGTTGACATATTTGCGAGAACTCGCCCATTTACATGTTTGTTTTGCCCTCTCTAGCTGTCTGCCTCAATTTGCATGGAGTCGGCAGAATGCCTCGGAATCAGGCAATCCTCCCTCCCCCTCTTCCTCCGTGGGAGCAAAGTGCACGCAAATTCGACACGGGAGATAAAGTTGACCGAAAGATTTGCTTACTCGCGCACGTGAGAGCACGCCCCTTCCGCGTGCGCGGCAACTTGACCCTGATTGTCCCTGAGCCCTGTAGCTTCTTTGAGCGCGAGTATCTCGGTTCGGAGGAAAGATAGAGATCTTATTTTTTTTGGATTTCCATTAGCTTTCATAGGTGTAAACGAATAATGACATTAGTTTGAGATCCTATTTTTGCTGTTCTTCCTCCTTTAATAAATTATAAAACAATTTATGCAAATTTTGGCAATAGAATAATTATATCCGACGAACAAGGCCAATATCGAAAAGTCAAAACTGGTCAAGTTTTTGGAACGTGTCTTGGGGATGTTACAAAAAATCGGCATGGTTGTAGCTGTTCTCGTAGAGGAGGAGATAGCTTTCGAATATTTCAAAAGCTATCTCCTCTGTGGAGATGAAAGATAGTGAGATGGCAAATTTACATAACATGCCCAATGAATGTTCCAACAACTTGACCAGTTTAGATTTGTCAATTTTGACCTCATTTACATATTATGAATTGATTTCTGCGAAAATCGCTCCCATTTCGACCGGTCCCCACACCAGAAATGACTCGTCGAATGGGATTAGTTTCACATATTTCACCGCCATGCTAATGGGGCATTCACACCAGTCTGACACGCTGTGCCCCAAAGGCCGTTCTGTAAGGTTGACCGCTCTGTGGAGTGATGTGTCCCGAATGACAACAGTCCGAATTTCGCGGTGGCCGGTATTGCAATGTTAAAATGATACACGCTCATAACATGGACTACTGGTGTGTGTACTCTCTTTCTATACCTCGACGTGTCTCTTGATTTGCCATGCTCTATCGCCAGCGGAAGGTTTGCTTATCTGCGGAACGTTTTATTATTTTGGATGAGTCTTTGTAAATGTGTAATATCCCCTCATTTGATAGTACATTGTACCATTGATCTTGACGAATGGAGCACATTTTTTTGCATATATTTACTGGAGACTTTCAGTATTGATTTATCTTTTTGCTTGCTTATCTAGATATGACGTGGGATGTTTAGCTGATTCAATATTTATGAACAGAAAAAGATTATGAGTATCAGTAATACTGTGCAGGCACAAGAATTATGTAATGGAATGCAGAAAAGATTTAAGAACGAGTATCAGTAATACTCGGCTGATGCAAAAAAAGATGAACGACTTTGAACAACCCAAGTTGACATAAATATTCAAGATCAGAGATTGCCATATTCATTCGCGCTGTGAATTGCTGTGCGAATAATTAGCTTATGTACATCCGCCCATTCCGAGTGATTGAGGATAACTTTAGAAGAATCGATTCGGCAGAAGAACATGTAGTTCTGCAAAGCAAAATTTTATTTTAATAAAATCATCCAATTTCTTTTAAAATTAAAAAAAATCATTTTTTTCCACAAAAGAATACTTATTCACGATTTGTCCAAACATGCAGTGTTCTATAGAACGTTCTATATATTATATATATTTGTTCTATATATTCTATATATTTGTTCTATATATTCTATATATAGAACGTTCTATAGAACGCACGGCCCGTTGCAAGCAGAGGCGATGAACCCCGGAAGACACGCTACGCGCGTGTCTTTTCCCGCCTTCTGTTAATTCAAACAGCCTGACATGGTTCCTTAACCGGCGCTTCTGTTTACGAAATCGCGCCTGGGCCTATATAGTTGCACCCTATACCGCGCCTTACGCGAGCCGGGTTTGACATAGAGCGGGCGAAAGTGAGAGAGCGCCGCGAATTCGCACCGCTCGACCTTCAAAAGGATAGATCTCTCTTCAAAGTGATAGGATGTCTGATTCTTGGCAGAAATATTGCTACAATCCTTATTTGAAGATTTATGACGTTTCACGTTAATTGACCAACAAATCTCGTGGAAATCTTTGAGAGAATTTTGCTTTTGTAATTTCGATATGTTATACCCATCAGCGTTGTGGCTACCATTCCTATAAAAAGCAAGCGAAGACAGTTAGTATGAATTGAGATCTATCGTTTTGAAGTAGCTTGTTTACATGAAACAAGCTATTGCAACATCTTGTTTACTCAGAGCGCGTTTCACGTGCGATATATATATATATATATATATATATATATATATATATATATATCTTTATCGCAACAAAGTAAATTGTGCGAAAATAAAAACCAGTAGCTAGGAACTGGTAGGCGACAATATAAAACGGCCAAATGTCGAAGAGAGGGTAGATGTCATCGCGATTCGACGACCCGAGCTGAGTCAGGATAAAAGAAGGAGAGAGAATAGATTAGAAAAGATAAGAGACGGGTAAAAGGGGTGCAATATGTTTAAGAAATAATGTTGACGAGAGGGAAAGAGTTCCTTTCGGCAGAGAATTGAGCAATGAATAAGTTCGATGAGAAGTGAAGTTTTTAGACAGATTATCTGTGGCTCGGAGATTTCGGAGACCCCGCAACGGGCCGTGAACGCAAAACGTGGAAAATCAAAACAAGATTATGAAAACAAACCATGAAATCGTTTGCATCCAGTAATGTGGATCGAGAGATTGACGAGTTGCAGTCAGAGGGAGGACGCCTCAGTCCCCTTTTTTCAGCATGAGCATTAGGGTAGCCAATGTTCTCCATTAGTCGACGTAGAGTATCTGCGATGAGTGCTTGTTTATCTCCTCATTTCGTTTTTCCAAAACAATTATTTTTTTTTAAATAACATTTTATTGACATACCAATATCATACCAGGAATCCGTAGGGTCGACAATTCTCATGGTCCACAGCGATCCCGTCTTATTTCTCTCGTGATAATAGTCGATCATAATACTTAATTGTAAAATTAGACACTTTTGTATTACATAAATTTCTTTTATGTCGATAAAATGAGACTGAATGTCATAGAATCGAATAACGTTTGTATTCAATTGTCGACTAATTAGCACGTTCAATTAGTACTTCGACGACGAAAATTTATTAGCTGAATAATATTAATATTTCTGACGTGAAAAAATCACTGTCGAATTCTGTATTTGTTCGAAATCCGTTGATTTGTCGTTGTGCAGAAACGAGTGTGCAAGAGACAGTGCAGGTGTCTGGAGTAGTAATATAATTAATAATAAGAAAATAATACAATATTAATAATATTGAATAATTCAGAGGAGAAAACAGTCAGCAGTGAAATACGAGTAAGAGGCGAAAGAAACCTGGAATTCAGAAGAAAACTCGAACATTCCTTTGTAATCAAATATCAGACACTATCTGACAGGATCGAAATAGGTCCGTACTAGCGAAAATTTGACTATGCTGAAAAGTTGCCCATAGATGGTAAACTTGATGCGTAGAGTCCGAAAATGCACCTTAAAATTGTCTCAGGTCAAACCCGGCTGAGATATGTTTCATATGCGATAAAAGGTCAATTTTCGATTTCGATAACGGATCACCGAAACTCCTACATAGTTATATTTTCTGAAAGCTCACCACGGGAGGAGTATTTTTCTCGTTTAAACTTTTCTTCCAACTTCTCGTTGAAAAAAGTTACTGTAAGTCAAAAAATTAAAACTTTTTTTGAAAATTTAGTTTTTTCCAATCCAGATTTTTTATTTTATTTTTAGAATCTACGTAAAAAACTACTACAAAGACTATTTTTGCTAGGAAAATTCTTCCCTTGAAAGTGGTCATTTGAGACGAAAAATGGAAAAAAATCAATAAAAACTCTTTTTTTTGACAATGTCCGAAACAGTAACAGTCAAATATTGTACGCATTAATTTTTGTACTTAACGAGAAGTTATAAAAAAAATTTCCCACCAAATTTCCAAACATTTTTTTTTCGACAAAACCATGAACCCCGGGTCATGGTCCAAATTATCGAAAAATATTTTTCATCTGTCTTCGTCCCCATTTGGTGTATGCTTCGGTAGCATAATATATTCATCGCCAATAGTATCGAGGGAAAGCTGACTACAAGTAAATCCAAGATATGGTGAAATTTTTTTTAGGCTTTTGAGACCATGACCCCGGGTTCATGGTTTTGTCGAGAAAAAAAATGTTTGGAAATTTGGTGGGACATTTTTTAAATTACTTCTCGTTAAGTATAAAAATTAATGCATACAATATTTGACTGTTACTGTTTCGGACATTGTCAAAAAATAATTTTTATTGATTTTTTTTCACTTTTTCGCCTCAAATGACCACTTTCAAGGGAAGAATTTTCCTAGCAAAAATAGTCTTTGTAGTAGTTTTTTACGTAGATTCTAAAAATAAAATAAAAAATCTGGATTGGAGAAAACTAAATTTTCAAAAAAAGTTTTAATTTTTTGACTTACAGTAACTTTTTTCAACGAGAAGTTGGAAGAAAAGTTTAAACGAGAAAAATACTCCTCCCGTGGTGAGCTTTCAGAAAATATAACTATGTAGGAGTTTCGGTGATCCGTTATCGAAATCGAAAAATTGACTTTGTTTCGGATCTGAAACATATCTCAGCCGGGTTTGACCTGAGACAATTTTAAGGTGCATTTTCGGACTCTACGCATCAAGTTTACCCTTAGGGCAACTTTTCAGCATTGGTGTATTTTTCGCTAGTACGGACCCTTCAGGCAGAATCTCAATCCTGTCAGAAAGTGTCTGATATAAAAGAGTTGTTATAATGCGCGAGTGGATGGGAAACAATAATACTTTTAGGAGGCGGGCGCTCCGAGACAGATATTCAGAGATCGGAATAGAGAAAAGGTTCTGAATAATGATGGGAATGGAGTACTCTATTCTTTCATGTTATGTGGTGTGAATGGGGCGCAAGAGAGTGAGAGGATCATGGGAAGGGGCGGGACTATGACTTATTGTTAGAACCTAACTCGTACTAACACAACATGGAAACTGCTAAAGGAGGGTAGACAATTATTCGGTTCATAATTATCTGGGAAAGGCATCTCAGGGAGGAGCGTTCCCTGAGCGAGAGAGAGAGAAATTGAATCCGATGGGAGTGCTAATCATTCCTCTCCCACGGGATGGGGAGACAGATCAGATGTCACGCATAAAGGACCGCAAAAGTGGGCGCGGGCGTATGGTCAATGAGGTGACACTGAGAGAGTAGGAAAACACGTATCTCGCGAGAATATATGTTAAAAATGTGGAAAACGAGTAGGGGAGAAGGGGCTGGTGTGAGGGATGCTCAATGCTATACGGTATAGCATTGAGCATCCCTCACACCAGCCCCTTCTCCCCTACTCGTTTTCCACATTTTTATACCTGACCTATACCTATACCTGACCGAGGGAGTGAAGGAAATGTCTTTTCAATCTTTATGCTAGCTTATGTTTGGGTTGACACGCCTACAGAGAATTGTGATGAAAATGATGAGAATCTAATTTTTCGCTCTTTATTCGATCAATTTCCTCCTCTCAACGGGGTCGGTCTACTTTTCATCGAATTACATGCAACTTGCATACATTAAAATAGCTTTATTGAACATGCAATACAATCAAACAATTTCCAAGAAAATTTGATTTTTTTCTTTTATGCTCTCTTCTGGCGCTTATTTTCTGGACATTACTATCACATGGGATCGACATTGTCAGTTGAGATAAGCCATAAGTCACAGTAATGCGCGCATCCATCTGGAAACATGTTGACTCATGGCAACACTTGCTATGCCACAACTAGGATATTATAAATTATACACTTTACAGACGATAAGATTATGTAAGCGCCTTTTTGGCCTGGAATACTAACTGGAAGACTAAAGTATTACATCTTTAAAATGATACGTTAATACTAGTGGACTACTGGTGGTGTACTCTCTTTCAATACCTCGGTGCGTCTCTCGCTTTGTCATGCTCTCTCGAGCCGTATCTGTTGTTTCGGGGCGGAACGTTTAATTATTTTGGATGAGTGTTTGTAAATTTATAATAGCGACTGACCCTTTTTGGCAGAGTCATTCTTCAAATATCGAATCGTTTTGACGCAGTTTTGAATACATGCAGACACTCGTCGTGTAGAGACGAGTAGGAGAAACAGAGCAGATGCCTGGAATGGGAAAATATGAGGAAAGGCTTGCGAAAAAATGACGGAAATATAGACGATTATGAGTTGGAAAGGAAGACCGCGAGTGGGCATTGACAAAGTGACGGGGGACTGAATAGCTAGCGACCCTCGAGCGAAGTAATCCCTCTCTCTCTCTCTCCCTACCCTTGCTAGAGTTAGAGAAGATCGTGAACAGATAAAGAGGAACATAAGTCGTGTCTTCTTGATGACATAGATTTTGCGTATTTCTAGATAGTTTTCGAGTGTCAAAACTTCCTCTTTCCCTCAAAATTTCTTCCTCAAAATTTTGTTCCCCGGCATTTGTGGGCGTTTCTAAAATGTGTAATTTCGACCAGTACTGAGAAGGTCGCCTCGACATCATCTGATACGGATGTGAATGCGATCATTTCCATAACTTCTCACATGATTTCAAACATACAGACCAGGGTTGGAGCGAGAGAGTGTGCAAAAGTGAGAGGGTCTCTCTCGATTTCACACACTCTCTCACTCCAAAGGCCTTTCTGTAAGGTTGACCTGTCTGTGGAATGATGTGTTCTATTTGATTTACATTACAGGACCAGGTACCCCGTATTAATAGAGTCACCACTATATTGACACAGCCATATGATGAATGAGAGACTCGCTCTTTTAGAACGGGATTCCTGGTTCGGAAAAGTACTCCGGCCCCTTCTATTTTGCGTGACGAGAGAGTGTATGGAATTGAGAGAGTCCATTTGCTTATGTATTCAATTTCAGTTGGCGCGGTGTTTTTGTGTCTGTAATTTCTTAATACCTTTTCCCGGCTCTATTTTTGTAATTTGCGGTTCGGTGGGCCCATTTTTATTGTCCATTATTATTGTAAATGTTATATAATAAAAATTAAGTACTCCGAATCACACAGTCACACAAAAACAATAAAGATACTGAAATAGAGTTGTATGCGGTTATAAAAAATAAAAATAAATCAATAAATCATTAATAATATAAATCATTCGTCATAGCGCAGAAAGAGGAAGTGGGGGTGTTAAGTGATGCCTGGAAATAAACAATTTTATTTAATTTTTCAAGTCATGCTAAATTCGCTCAATTAGCTAAAACGAATCAATTTGCTCACCCTCTTAGTCGACTTCTCCGCCTCAAACTTGTATTTCTCCCCTCGCTTTCTCTTTACCGGTCGGTTCTCCTTTTCATCCTCATTATTTTACTCCTCCTTCATCTACAATGAAGTACACATTTTTAGCTTATCCCCGCTGCCAAGCACAATACCTAACGGTTCTTCCTATTTTCTTTCCTCTCGTCTGCTTGAACCCTTCTTTGTGTGGATTTGCACTCCTCGACCGCCTCCTCTCGAATCTACAATTTACTGGCAACATATTTTCCGCGCATAAAAAATGTTTACCTTCGTACCACCTCGCCGGACGGAAGAATGACCCGTGGAGACAAGACACGGCTGGGAGTTGGAGAAGCAAGGTCCACTCATCGAAGAGCCGCTCGCAGTGGTTCGATGAGGCATTCATGCTGATTCTGCAACTTTTCAAAAAATAAAACAAATGCGCATAGATATATTGGCTAGCTACCCCTCCCACATATCATGCCTTCAGATCCTTGCACTCCCCCTCTAGCTCTTGCACACGCTGTTGCTCCTTCTCGGCCTCCTTCTCTTGAACCAAAAATGTGTTACGTGAATTACTAGATCACGAAGATTTCTTTCCTTATGATTCTCCCGCGTATCTCATTGGGTATGAACGAGAAGATGAGACAGCGTAAATATCTGATAAAAGATGAAATAATAGTTAGAAAAAAAGGGGGGGGGGTGACAATTCCGCAATAATTTGAACAGAGATACTACAAATTCACAAGCATAAAAAAAATTCCGTGGCCAAGCAAGTGCACCGCTGGCGAGAGATGTTCGTAATATGTGAGTAAAACTGAAAAAAATAGATCCACGCGTACACCATATTGTTAACAATTCGCGTCCTTTTTGCAAACCAACGCGTTATCGAAAGTGATTTTACGATTTTACGATTTTACGGCTTTTTTCGTAAAATTTTTACTTCGTAAAATTTTACGAAATATTTTCGTAAAATTCGTGAAACTGTCCTACGAAAAAAAGTTAGAATTATTTGCAAATATCGTACTCAACTTCGTTTTTTTCTAAAAATTTTTTGCGCTCTCTGAAATCTCATTTTGCAGGGTGTCGATCTAGTTATTTTTTCATTGTTTATTTTTCACGTTCAACGACGCGAGCTATGAATTTGTGTGCAGATAATGTATATTAATAATTAAAATCGATGTTCGAATCCCATCGGTTGGTTTAGTTGAATATTTATAAAAGTTTATATTCTAGAAGCGGAATCAAGACATTGGGAATAAATTTTACGAAAAAATAATTTATTTAGAACCGTTTTCAAACTTTTACGAAAATTTTACAATTTTTACGTAAAAAATCGTAAAATTTACGTTTTACGAAAATTTTACGAAAGTATTTTACGCACTGTACTGTGTGCATTCGCTAAACTTACAGCAGAATTGTTCGTATGTGACTCTTTTCATGGATTGAATACAATAAAGGCATTCTTAAATTGCATTAGTGAATAATTTAATTAGAACGTTGAAAAAAGTCATTATGCACACTGCGCAAAACAACTTGTGATCACACATTGTGTTGCTGCATTAATACAAAAATAGTCGAACGAGAAACATACAACAATCTCCCAGAAACATTCTTGTTATCACAAAGTAGTTCTACACAATTCAATTCAAGAAAATTACTTGCGACAAGCGACAAATGAAACATATCAGGAGTACGGTAAAAGATAAACCGAAAAAAACTATCTTCTTTATGTACGTGCTTCAGTCCATTATATGGAGAGATAAAATGGTTTCATCAATTGTTTCCCGATTGTCGAATAGCGAGATCCTTTGAAAGCATTACAAAGTACAGATTGCTATCGTTGGACCCGACTTTCCGCGAACTGAACAATCAAATTTCGGAGATCTTTCAAAAAATAAACATTATTTAAATCTCTCACCCGCCACTTTCTTGTGAAATTTTGCTTCGCTTCGAAATCCATCGCAGTTTACTGGAAATCTTCGGCTCATTGATTGGAATGCAAGAGATTACCAGCACACCGGTTCTGTGAGGGTTTAAGTACTGTAACTGGTCTAGACGATACCGCCATCTCCTAATCAAACTATCCCCCTGACTTCAAAACGAGAGATCATATCAGACTTCGAGTCTCGTCTAACGAAAATAAGTCTAAATGAATTTCAACTCACACTGCGAGCCACAGATCGTACATCTGAGCAGAAAAGTATCGTAGACCATCATATCCGATATTTGTAGGAATGAGTTGAAAGGCGGAGTAAAAAATAAAAGCGGGAGTGGTCGCTGCAACTAAAGGACGCACAAATCGAAGAAGCATCTGCAAAATAAAATAGCATTTATAGAGTATTGTTTTAATCATTTCTAACAATGCATTGAAAACCTATTAATTAAAACCTATAAACAGAGAAAAAATATGTGCGGCCACCATTCGATTTTTCTATGTTAATGAAACAGTTATTCGTCAATATTATATTTGTTTTGTGACGTCAACTTTGTGGTACTATTCCAAAGATAAACTAAACTCTTCTTATGAGAGGTATCACGAGAGAATGCAGGAAAAATCGCAATTTCGGAACAATTTTCGAAAAAAATATTTTCGATTTCGATCAAACTTTTATAAGAGAGGAATCGCGAGAGACTCGACCATGGCCAGGACGTAGAAATTCATGATTTTTAATTTGGCTGAAAAATTTTTCTAATGTATTTCAACACCTCCTCTATCGATTGGCGTTGACAGAATTTAAAGAAAAAATTTCGCAATCGCGTGAAACATATCCAAACCTGGAGTCTTCGGATTTTTCCGCCGAGAGGTCAAAATTTGAGAAATCATAACTCGGTTCAAAATAAAGATAGGGAATTGCGGTTTTGTTTGTTAGATAGAGAAAAGACTCGACTACAGTCACAACTGTCCCAACTCATTCCTGGCTGATGCAGTGGAGGGAAGCGGTCGGTTTCACAAAATATGTTATAAATCGCTTTAAAATTAAAACTATTCTTAGGTTCTTTGTTTGTTCGAATGTGCAGCTTGGTTGCTCACTATAACCCAGAAGTCGGCCAAATTGCGTCTTGCGTGGCATTTGGGCGCTGCTGAACTTTTTTCGAAAAATGTCCAAACGCTGCTATTTGCGGTATAAATATTCATAAATAATCTAAAAACACCATTAAAGTTGTTTTAGGGGACTTTTGAAGCGAACTTTTTGAGAGAAAAAATTCGAAAATTTTTAGAGCTGAATTTCAATTTTGAAGAAACTGTACTTGGCTTATTGTGTGTTAATGTGGTCATAATCATTAAAGATGCTGCTCGGGCGAGGATTTGTGCAGATACATGCAGATACTAAAATGGTTATCGCTTTCCAACATTCTTCGTTTCATATTTTACATCGCTCGCCATACCATGTAAACTTCCTTAGAATTTCCCTCATCATGCTAAGAGCAGTCGGAAAATTAAAAGTACGTCTCTATCTCTTCATCATGGGCACCTACAACAACTAAGATTTCCAATATTTGTCTGAAAGCGCGTGATCTGCCTTCTCAAAGAGAAAATACCGTATTTTTCGAAAATAATCCACTTTTTCATACATACAGTAGCGGTCAAAACTTTCCGGACACTTTTTCTTTTTGTTAAAACTTTTAAAGCCGAAGAGGTTTCGATCTGATAATGGTACGGTAGTAAGTGAAATCCATTGGAGATTACGATGCCACTATTGGGGTATTGCGAAATCGTTCAGTTATTACATAGTGATGACGCAATCAACTCATGCTTTTTTGAAAGGGCATTATTCTTACATGGATTTTTTCCCATTCGCCTAACTTTCAGGGTGTTGAGACATGGCCACGATCGACCTAGAAAATTTTTTTTAAGTTGCTGCGGTGTCGCTACGTGGCTGCAGCCATGCTGCAAAATCGAGGTCGGAAAATCATATCTCGCCTTCTAGACATCCCACAGACCCGATCAAAGCACCAAACTGATCGCCATGCTGCCAAAGCAAAACCACCGAATACATTTTTTTTCGAAAATTTTCGAAATCACGTTTTCGATCAGATTTTTTTTTCGTTTAAATTAGTCATGCTCGTTGTCAACGTATTAAATGTTCTCAAAATTATTATACATTTTTAAGCCCAATTCCAGCGTTCTTGATCAAGTATGTTATTGAGGCATTGGAACCGGTAATTTCCTAAATGCCGGCTCTGGCACCTGGGGCCGGAAATTTAAGTTTCTCGCGTCCTGGGTACTCATATATAAAAGTTTGATCGAAATCAAAAATATTTTCTCGAAAATTGTTCCCAGTCACGCGCAATGTCTGGTGATACCTTTCTTATGCGGTGTTACTTTTTTTTCAGAAAAGCGTTTGAAAAGAAGTTTAATTTAAATTCCCGCAATTTGAAATCTCGCTACCCAGTAGAGCTAGCGACTTAAAAATTGTTTTGTGATGTTTCAATCCACCTATCGAACGCGAGAATGGAAACTCTAAAATAGTATCTCTAAAATAAAAAAAATCGACCACAAAAACAACTAACCCTGTCGTAAAATAGACGAGTGACGCCACTCGAATCAAACTGCAAACTATCAGATGCGGCATTTCGACTGAAAAGTTTTTTTTTCAAATTACTATAGCGGTGCAACATTTCCTCTTACCGTGTTCAGGCCTGCCAAAGTATTGATGAACGACAACGATTAATCGAGCGACCACGGTAAGACAGGCGTGTAAAATACCAATTGACAGACGTAGTTTGATCTTTGAAATCAGAATTGAACAAAGGCACTGCATTTCACCAACATTCTTGTGGAGTCCAGTATTCACAAGGGCTTCGATAATTGGCGCACTTATTAGAAGAGTTGCGAGCATTAGGGCGACCTTAGAACTCTTCTTTCGTGTCTTGTCGAGACTTCTGGTACGTGTACTCTCTTTCTACCCCTCGGACAGTCTCACGCTTTGCCATGCTCTCTCGCACCCATATCTTTTATGAGCGGAACGTTATGTTCTTATGGACGAGTGCTTGTGAATTTATAACATCACCTCTCCTTCTTTTTCCGCCTAAATGGTAAATAATTTTTGCAATATGGAACATTTTAGCTGATCATTTATCCTACCTCGATAAGATACAGACATTCAAACAACGGATAATAGACATCCGTTATGTCTCGATTGAGATAGTTGATGAGATACATAGAGGACGGAACACAGTGCTTTGGAACAAAGTATGAATGGAGTTTCTTTAAAAAAATGCTTATTATCAAATCAGCGCACTAAACGCACTGCTGTTCTCGCTTTTCAATGCAAGCGAGAATGTAAGTTGCGAACCAGCACGTAAAATACAAAAGTTACGGTAGTCCAGCTAGATTTACACGTGTTAAACATTGCGCTTTCCGTGAATGAACTGAAATACTTGTTTGTTCACAGTTCATTGCAACAAATCACGAAACGACTAGCGACTTATTATTAGTTGAGCACGTATAAAGTATAATTTTGCTAATGTTTTCTACAGCATTCGCCACTCTAAAAATTCGGTCTTAAAATGTTGATACCTTCTTCTATTTTGATATTAAGAATCTCTAGTGCGTATCTTTATTCTCCATTCTGACAAAACAAACTTCAATTGGTCTGTTTTTATGATTCATTATCTAAATTTATGTTATTGTCATTTTACTGGAATCTTTCTGACGATCGATGCAAGTGCGAGTATAGTATGCGAAATGATCGCTTAGATAGTAACTTGCATTTTCATGCAACTCTTGTAATCACGACAGTAGACAGTAAATAAAACTGGATATGGCAGTTCTTTGTTTTGTTTCGTATTCAAAAATAGACGCTGGATTGCACGACGCTGAGATCTCTGGACAGCATTGAAAAGTAGACGTCGCTTTCAGAAGACGACGGTTTGTGACCACTGAAATCGATAGTTCGAGTAAGGATGTTTTTTTGCCGGAAACCACGATGTGAATGTTTTTTCACAGGATCCTTCTTATGTTTAGACAACTTCCGAAATTCTCTGTTCGCTGATCATAATGAACCCCCCCGCGCTTGTATTTCAAGAAAGGATCTGGCATTAAAAAAAAAAAAACTATACTCGTTTTTTTAGAAAAGTTAAAAACTACCTGCCGTGATAATTAATGTCGTTGTTTTTAGACGATTTTCTAATCTACTCAGATTTCATTTGGAGATTGTATCAGAGTTGGCTCACCTCTCTTCCTCAGGTGACACAGTGATCTTTCGTGCGTTCCTTCTTCTCAATAGTCTCAGTTTTTGAGAAATCTTAGGCTCGTTGAAGGGAATGCACGAAATGACTAGCACACATGTGCTGAAATTTTTTTTAATAATTTAATTCTCTTTACCACAGAAAATGCATTTCTACTAGTATGTATTCATTCCTGGAATACGGCTAAGGAACACAGTGTCTTTTCTTTACAGCTGTATGCGAATTTCGACGAGTAACGTTAACTCACACTGCAAGCCACAAATCGTACATTTGAGCAGAGAAAAAACGTAGCCCATCATATCCGATATTGGGAGGAATTAGTCGAAAAGCTGGATAGAAGATAAAGGCGGGAGTTGTCGCATCTACCAGAGGGCCAGCGAAATGTAATAGCATCTGAACAAAGAAAGCAAACAGGAAACTAGAACTAGCGTAAGTTTGACAATTTTTTTACGTATTCGTTCACGTTGCAGTTTAGAATGTTGAGGTTTTGTCGGAACTGGTTCGGCTGAATTATTGTATTCGTACCAGACTGGATACGTGTCCATCCAGGAATAAGGCAAGAATCTAGCGTGCTTCCCGGCTGTATAATTTCAGTCGGGCTTTATAGTGATCCAACTAGGGAAAACACCAGAGTATAACTTTGAAAAGACTTCTAAGTATCGTAAAGGACAGAATTTTCAGAACTTGTTGAACAAATAGCAAAGTTCGATCTCACCTTCATGAGTGATATGTTTTCATTCAGTTGATAAGTGCGAGATATCGAGTATTTATGAATAACCGCTCCCTTCTTCAAAATTCTCATTTCCTTTAGGTTGAGACGATAGACAACAGTGTAAGCCTGCAAAAAAGATTAGATCTTTTTCTAACGCAGAATGCAATGCGCATAGATAGAATGAATGGTTGCCAATAAACAAGCGTGCAGACGATTATTGTCTAGAGAAATGAAAAATTAGAGAAACAGGATTTCGATTTAGAATTTCAAATATTGAAGTAAAACTCACACCACATCCGACCAAAAGAGCAAACGCGAAATAGTAGACGATTTCGAAGTCGGTGATGTGATCTGAAAATGTAGCAACTTTTTTTTTCAAAAAAGTATCCCTTTTCAATTACGATTTCGATCATTCGCCTCACCATATACAAGTAGTGATCCAATAAACCAAGCCACGATTACGAGAAACACCTCTTGAACGAGAAAGAATAGCGTAGTCGAAGCAGATTGGCTCTCGTACCTCGAACAAAGTTTCTTTTTTAATTTTTAAAATAATGTTTATTGATCTCACTAACCAAGACCAAGCGCTCATGGCAACCCATCTATCGAAAGCCAAAATAGAAATGCTGAAAAAATCATATGAATAATTCGGAATATTGCAGTCATAACGACGAACATCGTAGTGAAATATCCGAGAAATGCCTCTCGTATCAAACTGCACACGATCAAATAGGTACGCTCAACTGAAACTGGATGCATCTATAGTAACTCTCATCCACTTACCGTACTCTGCCGCGCCGAAATATTGATGAGCAATGACGATCATCCGGGCGATAACATTGAGGCACGCTTGGGAAATAGCTATGACCAGGCGTAATTTGATCTTTGAACTTTCGTTTATGATGTGTAGGAAAAAGACTCTTACATTTCTGTGAAAGCATGTTTTCACCACGGCGTCAATAATCGGCACGCTAATTAGAAGTGTGACTAGTAGTAGAGTTAACTGGAGACGATTGCATTAATTTGGAAAGATATTTTTACGAACCTCTACAAGATAGAGGCACTCAAACAGTGGAGAATAGTCATCGGTGATGTTTCGATTGAGATAATTGACGAGGAACATTGTGAGAGGCTCAACGAGTAAGTTTGTTGGAAACTAATGTCCACGGTTTCACGTTTCTTCGGAAACATTTTCCACACTCCTCACTCCGCGCACTCCCTCGTTTCGGGGAAAACGTTTTCGAAGAAATGAAACCTTGGAAGCCATTTTCCTAGCAAATTTCTGTGTGGCTCAGACAGTTCTTAGAAATGCAGACTCCCCTTACAAATATTCCTGAAAATTACCGTCCGTAAGTGGAATCGGCATCCGGTATTTACGGCTAGCTGCCAATTATTGGCGCGGTTTTAGTAAAAGACAAAACAAAATTAGTGCTTATCTGTCACGTAGCTAGACAATCGTGGAATATTACTGCACTTTTGAACTTCCGCTTATGAACTTGAAAAGGGCAGATATGTTTACTCGAGATAAATGAGGATAACTATGTTGAAAAAGATACGCGATTGAGGTTTCTGAAAAAAAGATACCGAAATCAGCATGAATTTCTAATTTCAGGCTCCGCTTTTGCGCGTGCAATTCGAGTGACAAAAATATTGGACATAAGTAGAGACAGGTGGAGAAAGAAACCGAGGCATGATAGTCAGAATTTAGAGAATTCGTTAAAACTCGGTCGATTCTCATCCGAAGAATCGAAGAATCGGAGTTATTCATAATTTTAAAAAAAAACCAATTTGATTATGTGGAGCGACGCAGTTTGGACGATCTATCACTTAGTAGTGAAGATGAATCATGCCCGTTGAAACCTCAAGAAAAGGGTTAGAAGCGAAAGAATATATAAAAGGGATTTGATTAAGTGATTTTGATATTTACCTCGAGAATGATAGAGAAGACAGAAGCTCTCTCAATTTAACTTACACTCTCACACGCGCCCCTTTCTGGAGTGGAGTCAATGTGTCTTAATTAGTCCAATAAAAATAAAATGAATACAATGAAGCAAGCAAAAGAAAGTAGGGGGCACCCGGAGTTGAACCGGGGACCTCTCGATCTGCAGTCGAATGCTCTGCCACTGAGCTATACCCCCCATGAAGGACAAGCACAGGGAAGCACTCTCATTCTATAGTGTGATCTCATATCGCGGAATAAATTGCTTTATCAATGGAACAACATATTTAAATAGAATTTCACGTCTAGGTAATTGTATAAGAAGATTTGGTAAATGCATTTCACTGTCACCTCCAGAGGTCCAAACGGTTTACCTGCCCATTATGCTATATTTAAATATATATATATATATATTTAAAAAAAAGAAATGAAAAGCTTAGATGGAATCTCAGATATTGTAGATAGATCGAAAGAAGGGAAAAGGGATGAGGCCCCAATGTGTACAACAAACTAAATTGGATTTGAAAAGCAATCGCAAATTCCTTACCAGTATTAGAAGTCCCTTATTAGAAGTAACCCTAATTCTCACTTCTAATAAGTGAACCTCATTATCCGATCCCGAGGCTCATTTCTGGACAAAATGGATCATTCTAAAGAAAAACAGCGACCTTGCAACCAATAAAAACTCATTTTGATCAGCGCCCGTTATCTTCAAATACAATATCTTCAAATAAGATAACCCTATTCAGAATAGTACGTGACTCGGATCAATCACATCAAGTTGTCAGAAACTTTCTGTTGTATCACAGATCAGGAAATTAATCGATTTCTTGATTATTGGGTACAACGAGCCTACGTGCTGATCTGGCTATTGTCTCCATAGAATTACAGTCAAATCATCCAATCCCTTCTCTCCTCCTTTCTCCTCTCTTTTCTTCTCCCTTCATTCGCCTATTTTTCGTTCGTTCTGAACGGTTTCTCTCTTCTCTCCGTGAAAAATGGCAGCAAAAGGCGGAGAAAAAACCGAAGCAGCCAAGCCCGGCGAGCCTCCATTCGGAGTGAGTTTGATACCCCTGAGACCCCTCCCTACCATCCATACCGTAACCACTGAAGATCCTTAGGGACCCAATCTACCGTAGCCCTTTACCATCCGACCCGCCTCCCTTGGGAGTGAGTTG
Source organism: Pristionchus fissidentatus (assembly GCA_036245785.1). Taxonomy (NCBI): domain Eukaryota; kingdom Metazoa; phylum Nematoda; class Chromadorea; order Rhabditida; family Neodiplogasteridae; genus Pristionchus; species Pristionchus fissidentatus. Next base: position 7,953,432 of record BTSY01000001.1, read on the forward strand.
GATACGCCTAGAAATCCCAACCTACCACCCCTACCGTAACCCGATCATCCTTAGGGACCTGAACTTACCGTAACCCCCAAGATCATCAAGGACCTAAATCTACAGTAAGCCCGAAGATTCTCAGTGACCTCAACGTACCGTAACCCTCAACCATCGAACCTGCTTCCATCTACCGCATCCCTTAAGCGACCCATAGCTACTAGTCGACCGTAACCCCAGGATACCCAAGACCCCGTCTGGTTCTCGTATACAGTACCTTCAGAATGGCCTACCGTAACCCGAAACATTTCACCTACCGTAATTCTTGTTCTTACAGTAATCCTTATTCCTTTCAGCTCAAACTCGAACCAGATGGGAAGGTGCTATTCAAGGGCAAACTGGGCGAGAATATCACAGTTGAAAGAACGATTACGAATACTACTCCTGATCGACAGTGCTACAAGGTACGGTAGAAGGACTACTGTAGTTGGGATACGGTAGATCGATCGGGATACTGTATCTGAACTCTCCCCCTTTCAGATAAAGTGCACCGCCAACGACATCTTCCGTGTGCGTCAGCCGCTTGGCTTCATTGAACCGAAGGTACGGTAGTGGTGTGGTGCATGGTGCAGTCCAGTTCTGCCCTTTCGAAATGGTCGTCTATTGCAGGAATCTGTTGCGGTGAAGATTTCTTTCATGGGCAAGACTGTCCCGGAGAATCTGAAGCACTTCTTCGCATTCTATCATACGAAGAGCGACAAGAAAACGGATGCGGAGAAGAGTCCGAGACAGGTAAGACGCACTTGGAGTGTGCTGAATGGATACTGTATCGTTGACGCATTTCAGGTGTGGACGAACGACACCAAGCCCCAGGGAGTGACAAGACAGCTGTGTCTCTTCGAGCTTACCGATGATAAGAAGCCGGCTGACGACAAGAAGGTACGGTATTGGGGGTACTGTAGGTCTATCGATATTTAATGGGATACTGTAGTGGCATAAGTTGATGATTTATTGTTTTCAGGAGGAGAAGAAGGACGAAAAGAAGGAAGAAAAGAAGGAAGAAAAGAAAGAGGAAAAGAAGGAAGAAAAGAAAGAAGAAGAGAAAAAGGAGGAGAAGAAGGAAGAAAAGAAAGAAGAGAAGAAGGAAGAGAAGAAAGAAGAGAAGAAGGAAGAAGAAAAGAAGGAAGAAAAGAAGGAGGAGAAGAAATAGATCCCTCCCAATCCAAATTCTATGTATTAAAAGAGAAATGGATTGTAAATCAGTGGTTCGAGCACAAAAGAACACAAGGGAATTAACAAAGTTAAAGGGAAATAATGAAGATGCTGGAATTTGACGAAAACAAATTTGATAGAATAGAACTGAAGTGAGATGCTAAGCAGTAGTTACCATAGTTAAATTAAATTACTTTCCATATTTCTCGTTTTCATTGCCATCTTTCTCCTTTCCTTCTTTCGCTCTACCGACAACTGAGAGACTCCCTAATCTACCTTTCTTTCCTTGTAGATTGACGTGTTCTCAACTCATTTGAGGCAGCACAATATGATATTATTATATTAATATTAATATTAATATTATTAATATGATTTGAGGCAGTAAAAAATTAGAGAGCGGAATGCAGCATCCAACAGATATCAAACATCACCTCCTCTAAACCTAAATCATCAATTTCTGCTGTAGCTGATTAATGGGCGTCAAAAAGGAGATATTGAGGCTGGATGGGATAATTGCAACAAAAAATCGATTTACTAGTTTCACAGAAGATATGTGCATAACGTATGAGATGCATGAGACTTTCATTATTATTTTATGGGGAACAACATTGGAAAAGCGAAATAAGGTATTAAATTTGTTGAAAGATTGAGCACAAACGACATCAATCCTCGAGAGCGTACTCCAAGGCACAGCTGCGGTCAAAATTGTATGAGCTGGACTCTCCAGATGACCACCAGAAGTGATGTTGTGGCCCCTTCTCATGAGGATCTTTCTGAAGATTTTCATATGTGAAGATTGACTTCCAAGTAAAAAGACTAAAGATGTCACCTTTAGAATCGCACTAGGAAGAAGAGGCACTAAGAAGAGGAAGAAAAGAAAGAAGAGAAGAAGGAAGAGAAGAAAGAAGAGAAGAAGGAAGAAGAAAAGAAGGAAGAAAAGAAAGAGGAGAAGAAATAAATCCATTCCTACCCCACTTTTCTGTGTTAAAAAAGAAATGGATTGTAAATCAGTGGTTCGAGCACAACAAAACACATGGGAATGAGCAATCGGAATTAATGAAGAAAGGGAGATAATGATGAAATGTGATAAAAACTAAAATTGCTAGTGTAATTTCATTGAAGTTTAATGCTTCCTTCGTTCATTGATAAATGCTGAAGAGACCGATCATAACATTTTTCAACAACGAAATCAACAGACGTTCCCTAATTCCTCGTTACCGTCACTGATCTCTCCTTTCCTTCTATCAATTAGGAGAAGCTAGAGACTCACTCTCTTCTTCTCTATCTCGTGCTCAGGTTTTCTTCCATTGAGTGATCTGAAAATACTGCTGCTAATTTTGTTGAAATATCAGTGAGATAAATAAGAAATCTAAATCTGCATTTATCCTTTTGGCGCGTGAATAGGCTGAACTTTCTCTACTTATTAGATGGTGTGTAGGTTTTGGAGTTTTTTTTCTTTTCAAAAGAAATTGAATTAATTAGCAAAATAATGAAAAGAAAAAAATAAGTAAACAGTCCCTGAATTCGTGGCGGGAGTCCCGTAAACTACCATATTCATCTTCTCTCTTTAATATACTGTAGCCAGTTATTGACGTTTGCAGCTTTGCTTTCTTAGAATTTTTCCCCTTTTTTTGAGCTATTTCTTTCATTTTGCGCATGTTTATAGCGTTTAGAAGCTGCAACGCGATTCAGTCTACCTTATGCACTATGTCGATTTTAGAACTAGCCTGCGGATCGCTTGATTTTCGCTATTTTTGTTTGCCTCGAAATTCGAAATACTTTATTGCCTTTGTCAGGCTCAAACTTGCCCGTTTTCTTCACTTCCAACGCGAAAAGTAGAGAAGAAAAAGGATTTATGAATGAAGAAACGAAGGAAGAACGGACGAGAAGCGGATCAAGGAAGAAATTGCGGGCGAGGTTTGTGTTTTATTTTCCGTTCCTTCCTGCTAGTTTTACGCTTGTTATTGTGTTATTAGGGCGTTAATTTTAGTTTAATAATGTGTAATTCCTTGCTCAGCTCGAGGCGGACTCGATGAAGCCTTTGGTCGCTCCTAAACTCAATTAGTTCGCTCTACAAGACGAGTTTAGAAGTCGTTTATGTTTGTTTTTTTTTAAACAAACAAACAAAACAAGACGAGTGTTTCGAGGATTTCGACCAGTTGCCGGCCGACGAAGGTAAACAACGCCATTCATCGACAAAATATCACTCGCCTTTCCATTTAAATTTATTCATTTAATTAATTCAAGCTAAGAACATGCGAAGGGTGCTTGTTGGCGGCCAAAATTGCCATTTCGAGCGCGCCTAGCGCGAAGCGCTCTTGAAGCGGCCATGGGCGAGATTCTAGACAAGATGCGTTCAATTTTGCGCACGGAACCTCTTTAACAACCGCCGGATGGAGGTTATACTTGACAATGCAACGATACATTGCAGGCATATCACCGTAGAGGCGCCCAGCAGGTCGCGGAACGCCGTCGGGCCCGGTCTTCAGTGGGCGCATCACTTCCCGTCCCGCTTCTTCGCGGAGCAACCGAATCTCCACGAAGTGAGCCACTTTCATCAATTATATTATTATATTGTATTATTACTGTGATAGTATTACATTTATTATTATTGTATTATATTATTACTTTCATAAATTGGAAGGAATTGATATATTCCCGCTTCTCCTGGTCCCGATCTATTCGGATCTTGCAGAGCTTCTTCTCGTTTCGATGCTTCGCGCGTGTACTACTACTGCCAACCACGACTCAGCCCACTCAATTATGTATGATACATATTTATTTAATTTAATTTATCGTACACCTCAAGGATGCTTCAAAATATACTGACGTGATATTTATTATACTCAAAGTTGAAATGAGCAAGTTTCATCAGCATTTGAAGCGGTCTAAAATGCATAATTGTTGCAGGCTGGTACAAGTATGTTTCCATCAAAGGCGCTGAAACCAGAAGAAGAGATAGTGAAGGAAGAAGAACATGGGGAGAAGATTGAGGAAGACTCAAGCGGTTAAGTTTGGTGAGTTGAATCGAAACCGAAGTAACCTCACCAAATGTGGCAAAAAAGTGTTGATTTTGTGAGTGACTGTCGTCCACTTCAACAATAAAGGAAAGTAAAGTTGTTTCCGAAATCGAGTAGTTATTCACGGACGGGTCCTAATCCGTTTATGACGACTAGGAAGCAATGCCCCCATGCTGTTTCAAGGCGCCTCGAAAACATTACAATGTATGACGTAATGTTCTGCTATAAATGCCTTACAGGACGTCGATTCTCTCTTCGCCCTCTTCTCTCTCTCACTTGAATGATTGACGGAGATCGACATACTCAATGCAGCCAACTCCTTCCTTGTGAGCACCACTTCTTCCCCATAACACTCTTTCAGGGCTAACAATAACTTTCGAAATTCGAGGGTTGTGTGCACTCTGGCAAGGTGATTTGCGAAGTACGAAACAAGCAGGACTCTTTATAGTTATCGCTATTGCTATCGATCGATCGAGTACTCTATTTCGGCACAGTAGGCGGGACTACAATAGTTGAGGAAGGTGTGTTTGAGGAGATCATTACATAAGCTCTAGGGTCCGCTTCAGCAGTTGCAACTTGGTCTGATCGGTGAAGAGATCATACTCGGGCGCTTCCTATAGATTCATGGATAATTGTAATCAATCGATGACCTCATCAGCGCCGAATTCGCCTGGCGCAGTGAAGTTGAAGGTCAGCGGCATACTGTAACGCCAGAATTCATGATATGGATACGGTAGCCACCCCTACCGTACTCCTGCCGTGCCAAGGACGTCGATGTAGACCTCGACAGTAATGCTATCGTTCTTGATGAAACCCTGACATCACATCGATGCGGTGGGGAATATTGATTAGGCTAGTCAATACTGCAGAAGCACGCTACATATTGTGGGTCGAAAAGCTTTTCCCATTCGATGGACGGTTCGCCGATACTGGAAGATTCCAAGCAGAAAGTGGTTGACAAATGAATCATTTTTGGATTACTGTAACAAGGTGAAATCGCTTTCCGATGAACGGGTCTTTTTTTTGGCACGTTGCCAGAAAAGGTCCATGATGTGCCCTCTAAATGTTTTCTTTTTTTTCTACTCTTTCCTCCTATCTCTATCGTTGTTCAACTTGAGTTATCGACAAACTGTTACTGACAACAGTATAAGCGACATCTCCGTCAATGTTGTTGATGATATCGATGGAGACATCAGCCTTAGCCTTCCACAGAGAATTCGTTGTCTCTTCATTGCAGGTAACGTAGAGACCGAGACACTTGTTATTCCAAGTCCGATCTGAGGTCTCCATGTTCACTTTGAGGCACCTGAGAGTACATAAGGTTACGCTAATGAAACGATATTGGGCTACTGTATGGCAAGAAGGGTTATCATGGTAATATGAGGTTTACGGGAGGCTACAATGTCAAAAGGAGATGAGCCAGGGCAAGATAGGATACAGTAGCGACAGGATGTTGCTTCTTGGCTACACTGTTTACTAAGGGTGCGATATCAATCCCAACTGACTAGTGAGAAGGGAGCATACCATGGAAGACCGGCGATGTGGACGACATTGGAAATGGCGCCAGTTTTGGTGAGAGTCGAAATTTTGTCGAACTTCCATCGAATCGTCGGCTCCCTTTTTGGTTGGGGCGGCGGTGCGACGACTGGCACGGCTGAAAATAATTCCCTGATTACGGTGGGAAACATAGGCCTGAAAGTTCGTTCCACCGAACAAACCCATGCAACATTTAGACTTTTTTGAGTTGGAATTTCGAAAAAACGAGATAATTTTCTGGTTTTCACCCTAAAACGACAAAATCAGTCAGGATTTGGGACTTTTGGGGACATATGTTTTCGGTCTATGGTGGGAAAGTACCGTATTCCCGGACTACGGTAGGAGGGGGGCCATTTCCCGTGCTGCGGTAAAGCTACATTTTTTGTAAAACCAGAAATATATTTCCTCACGGACTGGTGCAGATTCGGCTGCTTTACGCTTTCTGCCTCCGGACATGAGCGGGGATACGGTAATCGGCGAGTACGATAGTCAGAAGAGGTAGGAGAGGGTGCAAAGGGAAATTGAACTACAGCCAACTCGCCGCGATTGAGGGATTTAAACTGTAGGGTTCCTTAATGATACACGAAAAGCCAATTATAAAAACTGGAACAATAGAAGTTCTCTTGTTCCACTGTTTGTAATTGGTTTATCGTGTTTCATTAAAGGGACAGTATAGACACCGTTGAATTCCCGCAAATTTCAACGGTCCCGTCACGATTTCCATCCCGTGGGAAGAAAAAAGCAAAAGATATGCATATTGTGGGCATTGAACCCACGTGGGCCAGATAGTAAGGATTGACATCATTGCACTGACTAATTGCAGATGCTAATCGGCTAAGGTCGTCGGCGCAACAGCTGCAACAAGGGCGATAGTATGAAGAGATCGACAGAGAAAGAGTGATATCCTCTGTCGATGTTCGAAATGTACTTATTTTGTTGTGATTATGAAATCTAAGTGATCTTGCTATTGTCTGTGGTACCCGGTACATTGTGGTTACTACTTACTATTGTTCCAAAAATATCGCGAGATAAAGATGTGCCTTGATAATTGTAGATGAACTGTGATTACGATTGGTTGTTGGTCCAATCAATATCTGCCAATTTGCTTCGTTTTTTTTTCTTGTGGTTTAGGCCTGTACAATAGTGTTGTTTGATCGAATGATTATATTCGCGAATAATGAATTAGTATTCGTGAATAAGATTATTCGAACTAACAACACTGCTGGCCGGGCATGTTTCCATCACAGGCGATGAAAGAAGAAGAGGAGATGGTGAAGAAGGAAGTGAAGGAAGAAGATATAGAAGAAGAAGAACAAGAAGAGAGGGAAGTCAAGGAAGAACCAGTGGATGAAGATGAGGTGCGTTCGATGGTTCGATGTAAAAGAGTAGCGTGCATATTCTAATACTGTTAATATCAGAATATCCTGGATATTATGATACGCATAATTATTAGAGATGGCTTCTCAAGAAAAATGACCAATTGAAGCATAGGTCAAATGGGTTTTTCGCAAGTTCGCAATTAGCATAGGGCGGGGGATGTAGACAGAGGCCTTCATGTGTCTGTCCTGCACTCTCTCGCTACGTTAATCCGGTTTACATGCAAAGTGCAGAAGTGCCTATCTTCGCACGCGAAGACCTATTTGACCCATGAATTGAAGTCTTGTGAATGATAGCGAAACGAGTATTTCTGGTTAGCAATATTCTTAAACCGGTCTTGGTTATTGTTTGTCGGTACACCGCAAATTTTCTGTTAATGACAGGGAAGCAAAATGTTTGAAGATGATGGGAATCTTGAAATTGTTTCCCAGCAAGATCTTGCCATCCTTTTTTACTGGCCATCCCTAATAATTATATTGTTTTCTTTCTTCATTATTTGGCGTTTAACTGATAATAGTTTATCTGTTCACCTTTAACCACTTATTCCTTTGTATCAAGTTTGGATGTACAGATGTCATTGTCAACATACTTATTTCATTTGGTCATTGATACGAGATTAAGATTTAAGTTTACTATTGAGAAAGTTATCTGGAATTGATTGTTTGTCCAATTACTATCTCGCAGTGTGCTATCACTGTTTTATTAAACGTTTTCAGATTAAATCAAGTATGTTTCTATCTGATGCAATGAAACAAGTCAATAAAGAAGAAGATAAGGAAAACAAGGAAGATACTGTGGGCGAAATTGAGGTCAGGGGGCTGTATAATCTGTTAGAAGTTGGCCATCTTTTCTTTTTTTTCTTTTTCGTCAGTTTTTGGCTTAATCTTCATTACTTTGCATTAGTTCGATAAAGCACGATGAAAAAAGTAATAATGCCATCGAAATCAACATAAAAATATATTGTTTGCGACTAGCAAATCGTTAAAGATTGCCTTAAACTTGAAGTTGGCCATCTTTTAATTAGAAGTTGGCCATCTTTTGTTTGCGCGGGCTAGACAGTGACGAGAGAGCACGTAAACAAGTGAGAACGCAGAGTTTCGCAATAAAAGTAAACAACACATGCATTCTTTCCCTCTCCTCGATCCCCGTGCTCTCTCGTCACTGTCTAGCCTGCGCAAACAGAAGATGGCCAACTTCTATTTTAAGGCGATCTTTAACACGGATTTGCTAGTCGCTAACGTTATATTTTACGTTGATTTCTTTGGCATTCTTACTTTTTCATCGTGCCTTATCGAACCACCCCAAGGAAATTAAGATTAAGTAAAAAACTGACGAAAAAGAAAAACGAAAAGATGGTCAACTTCTAAACAGATTATACAGCCCCCAGTGCTGTAAATTTCGTGAAATCAGGGTCTGCATCTTGACTCTTCATTGTACGTATGAGTGGTGATTGGAGAGAGTGGAATGCATCCAGAGTGAGCGAAAGTCGAAATGCGAAGATTCATATGAATCTTCTTGATTTTACGACGCCTAAACATTCATGAAGAGAACATTCGCGCGCATCGACTATTTATCACACCTTGAATTCGGAAACCTTTCTTGCACAGCCAACATCTTCTTCATTCTACAAATCCCCACACTTACTATAGTTAGAATCATGGAAAACATCTGACAATGTGTCCTTTGCCACTATCATTTCTAAACACTCATTCCATGTCAAGTTTTCTTTTATTATTATCCCGATTTAGCTAGATATTCTGCCATGTCGATTTTTTTAGTCAAATTTCAACTCCGGAGAACAAAAAATATATTCAATTATTGGGGGGGGGTGACATTTGAGCAACCGACATTTGAGCAACGGGTAATAACTCAGCTAGGAGTGAGCATAGAGCTATGGGAGTGGTACCATTGTGATCAGCATCAGGTAATTGAAATTTCATAGTTAATTAATTAATTAATTAATATCTCATTAATTATGCTAATTAATTAATTAATTACGAAATCTATTTTTTTCTGATGCTGGTCACAATGGTACCACTCCCATAGCGCTAGGCTCATTCCTTGGTGAGTTATGGTTCGTTGCTCAAATGTCACCCCCCCCAATTATTAGTGGTAGGTTTGTGAAGTACCTATGTATTTGTTGATACCAAACACTTTGAAATGAGTCAGAATTTGCCAAAACAGAGCTAAGATTCAACTGAATAGCTTTTTATTTTGACTCTTCGACCGCACTAATCTTCGATGAATGAGTCGATTAGACTTCGAGAAATAACTAAACAATGGCTTGCATAAGAGGCAAATGTACAGCTCCAGCAGTGCTCCAGCAGAGATTGTGAAAAATGAGGAGACCGGGGAGTGATTTGTCTCTTACGCTACCTGTTGTTTCGTTATTTCTCGAAGTCTAGTCGCGATTCACTGAAAGAGTGAAAATGCAGTCCCTAATGAAGATTTAATACCCAGTTGAGTCTATTAGTCATTGTTCAGCCAGTTAATTGTCTCTTCCAGTTCGATTCTTTCGCCCTTCCTGAATTTCCCACTGATCAAATGACCGAAAATGAAGCTACGAAGGGAAAAGATGAGGAGAGAAATCAAGGTATTGTCTTACTATATCACGCCTTTAGTTGCTTCTCATATTCGTAAAAAAATTACATTTTTACATTTACATTTGAACAACTGTAAATGTAAAAATGTAATTTTTTTACGAATATGAGAAGCAACTAAAGGCGTAAAAAAATGAATATCTAATTATTAATGGCACAGATGAAATGGTTCCGTTCTGTACTCAGTGCTCGTGGGGTTTAGCTACTTCAGTTGGAAGACAGAAAGAAGTTAGGAAGCAGAGTTACTTGAGCTCTAGTGATCTGCTTTCCGTCAGAGTAGCTATACCCCACGAGCGAGTAACGGTACACAACCTACATTGTGAACACAAAGGAGGGTGTGATAACACTCTCGTAATCCAGATGACCCTATTCAATGAAGTCTAATGAAGGGAATTTGCTATATCTTCAGCATGTTTTACATGCGTGGGACATTTCTCTTTTCAGTGCTCACGCAATCTAGGCACATACGGCATATTCAGTCATGGATATCATTAATAAGTAAAAATGAGTTAATTTGATGCCTTATTCAGGAATGGAAAAATCGAAGACCGATGAGATCAGTGAAGCGATTGAGATCATCCTGAATAAGCAGCTACAAAATAAAACGAAGAAAAACAAATTGAGGAAACTTCTCCATTCGTAAGTCTAATTCATTCGTAATTTTTCAATGCGGAATTCGTAACAGTCATTCGTAATCAAGTCTGCCTCCTAAAATCGGATAGTATTTTGATACGGCATTTCGCAGCTCTATTCACGTTTCAGAAATCTCATAATATCGGCGGGATATCGGAAAATCGATGTAAAATATTGTAAAACAGTCGTGGGTAAAAAGCAAAAAAAAATTACCAAAATGTTTCTTGGCTTATGAGAGTACGGCCCGAAAATGTAGTTTTATGGTCTGATTTATTGGCATACTGTCCCAAAAAAATCCTATATGCAGTCTGGGCTTGGAGTTTTGCTGTCCTATAAGCTCCAAAATCATGTAAGGCTATGTGCTTTTCCCATCTACTTTTTTTTCCTATAAATGCAGTATCCGTGATCAGGTGTCCCAAATAACTCGCGCATTCTACTTTAGTAGATTTTCGTCCATTGCAGAGTGCTCATTCTCAATGAGATGTCTGTGATCGACGCTTGCCGAAAGTACAATGTCCGCCTGGGTGTCGTCAAAGTGTACATGACGAAGGTACCATTTTTTATCATAATCAATGACGTTATTGCCCTCTTTAATATGGAAATTAGTCAAGTTTAGCGGTACATTAATTTGTTTCCGCTTATATTTAGCGAGACATAAAACATATTTTTATAAATTCCATGATCATTCATTTACTCAGATACGATCTGTCCTGAGTCATGAGCTGTCAGCAAGCGTACACGACACTCAAATGAAGGAGAAATTGAATCTTCGCGAACAAGACAAGGAAACGATATATGTGACTATAGATGGAAGTGAGTACGCTTTTCTCTACCATAATATGTATTATTATTGAGATCTCACTATCTCTTTAACATAGGTCAGGAAGTACAGTTTATACTGTCATTGCAGTTACCGTACCCGACTTGATATCCCACGTTATTAGTCACCTCAATAAAGACAGATTGGACTACTCACAAGCCCGTCCTTTCTTTGGATCGAAGGAGGAATTGAAGGATAAAATGAGAGAGGTTAACGATTTCTGTTCATATAATTGCTTGCATTCGGAACAGATTCTAAGAATTTATTTACATTGAAATTATGGGGGCTATTTCCAGTTCTATATTCTTTTACGAGTAAACAAAAAATGAAGGATGAAGCACTAAATGTAGAAATTCATAATATCCTTTTCTCAATTATAAAAATAGCGCAAGATAGTATTTTTATTTTCGTGAAGTTACTTTTGTTTCATTTGTTATATTTCGTCTCTCACTCTCCCCGCCGAGGTGGTGAGAGTGGTACAGTCGGCTGGGAGTTCAACCGCTCCAGAGCCCCGGAGGCCAGTGTGCCCCCTGGACCTACCGTGCCTAGAATAGATATTACAGTATACCATTACAGATATTGAGTGTCTTCCAAATGAGGCATGATGACGATCGACTCTTGAATGCAGTGTTGACTGTGACCGCGGACAACTGCTATATGACCCAGCTAGGCGGACTACATTATTTATCACGTCAGACGTTAACGTCAGGTGAGGATGTGATTTCAGGGGTAAGAAATTCTGACTTAGAATAATTCTTCTCAGTATAGACGTATCATTTCGGCTGGGAGTAAAAGATCGGTATTCTTCCCATTCACAGACGATCTTCTTTGAAGTTGCTGGAGGAATAGACGAGATCATTATCGTTTTTGTCTGTATGCCGACTATCTATGGCATTCTAACCTAAAGCATTGAGAAAATGGCATGCTAGGATGCATACTAGGGTTCCTGCTTTTGTGCAATTTCGCCTGATTGTTCACTTTTAGCGGTGGGATCAGGTAAATTGAGATTTCGCGAATGGGTTTTGTGCCTCCTGATTGCTTTTCAATTCTTTCAATCTTTATTACTGCGCTAAAACATAGCTCATCACCAAGGAATGACACAAAAGTGAGGGTTTCAGGAAAATAATTTCACTCAGGTGACACAAAACCTATTCTCCCCATTTTCACTTCGACCTATAGGTGGACACTTGGGTGGCGAAATCAGTGCAGTATCGATACCCAGTGCGTTCTCGGTAAGTGCATTGGGCAGTACATCGGTGTATCGACACACACGAATAATGCAAGACTGATGTACTGAAATGCACTGTGCACTGCAGTACACGCGCCCCATGCACTGCCAATGCACTGTGTACTGCTAGTACACGACGCGCTGTGATAGAGCGTGTACTATGCACAATGCATTTCAATACAGTAGTCTCGCTTTTTCGAGCGTATCGATACAGTTTCTTTCTTCAAAATCAAGAAAATCCGAAAAAAAACCTTTTCCCTTTAACTTTTTATGAAAATGGCAGAGTCATATCTAATCGTGAAATGCCGTGTTATTCAGGCAGCGCTCGGATCCGGATTCATTAGAAAGACAATATCGAGATACGTGAGACTTGTGAAGGTGTTCATCGATTTTAAGAGATCCCCGGTATGCTCCACTTTTGTAATCATGGTGTTTTGTATTTCTCTAAGATTTCACAGTTGTTGAACAGGGTTAATATCCTTGTGAGCGTTACTAATGGTGTTCTGAAACTGATTTTACTGTCATAGATTATTATAGAATTATGATGTGTTAAATTAAGAATACAAATATGCAAAATCCAAAGGTAGCTAAAACACGGTAGGACGATTTGGATCACAGCACGAACTTATCCCTCTTTCGGAACTTTCCTAGATCCATGCCAGTCCCCGCCCCCTGTGCTCCACCCCCCTCGAGAGAGGGTGGAGCCGACCTCCTGCCCATCCATGGGGAAGGGCGAGAGGCAGTCCAAAATAGCCGAGCAATCGGCATTCAATTGGGCATGGCTGCGCCGAAGAGGTCCAGTACGCACTGAACTGCCTCTGAACTGGCGAGCACTATGTCTAGGGAACGCGCGCTTTACATGAGACGGGGTTGACACTCGGGGAGAGCGCGCTCATGAGTGGGCGGAGTTTGCGCAGCTCCCTCCTTACCGCTCCTCCCCTCTCTGATGTGTCTCAATCCTGTCAAACCCGTCTCGAGTAAAGCGCGCGTTCCCTAGACATAGTGCTCCCTCGCGTCAATGATGTGCGGCGTGTACTGCAACAAAGCAGCGAAGCTATCGCCGATTGGAAGGTGATTGCTCGGCTACTTTGAACGCTTTTAGCCCCTCCCTCGTGTTGGGCGGGAGGTCAGCTCCTCCCCTCCTCTCCTCTGGAAGGGAAGGGGGCGGGGACTGGCATGGATCTAGGAAAGTGCCCCTCTTTCAAACCTTAAAAATATAATTGATATTCATTGCTCATTGTCAGTTACTACTCACTGATTGATCTCTTTTCGGGGCGCAAAGAAATGTGCGTTGCAAATAAATATTTCAATGTTTCAGTGCACTGCCGCATTTGCTCATGAAACTCTGATGAATCGGGCAAATGAAGAGCGTCGATTGACAATAAGAGAGGAATTGTGCCCAAGTTTCCTTCCAGCCACGAGTGAGGAGAGTGAGAAGATGAGAGAGAACAGAACTGGAGGTGGGAAGTGGACCATTAATACTGTATCAGTTATTGATCGAAAAGAGGTTCGATGTAAAGTTAGATCGAGCTCTACAGGGTGCGTGAAAATTACTGGCACTCGCATTTTTTACAATACCTCCACTTAGAATGCGATTTGAGCAACCAGTTTTATACCATCATTTACTCAATGCATTAGGTACAGGAACATGCCAGTGGATTTCGATGTCTCCTCCTTTCGCTTCGATACAAGCCCGGAGACTCATCTCATAGGCGATCGGCAATTTACGTTGGTAGTGATTGTCATAAGTGTCCCACGCTCTTAGTACAGCCGATTCCAGGCTGTCCAGCGTATTGCACTTGGTAGCCGACATCTTGCTCTCCAAAACTCTCAGACACTGAACTCCAGGGGATTCGAGGCGGGAAAGTTCGGGGGCAATTCATTGGGAACGACGTTGTCTTAAATGTTCTCGCAAAGCCTCTTAGTCGGCTCCTTAACCGTGTGGATGGGTGCGCCGTCTTACAGCAGTGTCTAAAAGCGACAACCGATATTAGACTTGGACCAGGGGACTAATACGGTTTTCAGGGTTTGATTGGTTTAGTAGGTCTCGTTCGCATTCACGCCTGGGGTGACAAAAACGATAGGGATCCGACCGGTGGAGCAAAAGCCCTCCAACACGATCACAAAGGCAGGATGCGACGTACGGCTGGTGTGCCACATAGCTTGGCTGATTCCTTGGCATTGTGCACGATGATTCTTCGTAGATACCGAGCTTGAGACCATCTTTCACACGGTCCTCTTGGGGTTGCTGTCGACCTTCTGGCGAATCATCTCACAGTTCTGGGGTGAAGATGCGTTCACCGGTCTTTCTCTCCCTGGAAAGTTATCTTCCGTGCCAAGTTCCTGGAAGCGTCGGCTGGCGTGGTAGACGGTTTTCTTGGGAACTTTAAGGCGAACGAAGATATCGGAGGGTTGGATTCCTTCGCAAAGAGATTTTGGATTTCAGGATCGCATATCTCATCGGGTTTGCTTTCACCATACTCGACTAACTAGACCAATCGGATTGAAACCGCGAACGGTTTTATAGGAAAGATTAATCGTCATAACTGTGCAACAGGAGATTTAAAATATTTATTAGCTTAGATTGTGCAATCAGATAAAACCGAGTGCCAGTAATTTTCACGCACCCTGTATATTTATCTACCTTTTTTCAGGTGTCGAAATGGAAGATGGTGGATTGGTGTAATAAAGTTGCCACCGATGAATGCAGTAATCCTGTACATGCTATATTTCTGATTGACTCTATTTTGATTTGATTTTGCATTTCAATTTGTTTCTCGCCCATTAACGAAGACTTTACTAGAATTCGTTTGAATTCTATGATTACTATTGACAGTTTTGATTGCGATAATTAGTTAGCTTGTCCAGTATCAACCATCATCACGAGGTCTTTCAGTCTTGCGAGATAAAGATGTGATTTGATATTTGCTCATTTGATTCGAGTTGGTTGCTTGTCCAATAACTATCTGTGTTTGAAAGCCAATTTTTATCAGAATTTGTAATCTGCGGCAACCGTACTTCTTATTTTATTCTTCTTAATTTCCGTTTCAGAGTGGCTCGTGTATGTTCCCATATGAAGGAAGAGAAGGAAACCAGGGACAATCGAACGGATGAAGATGAAGTGAGTTAGAGTAATTAGCCTCCAACGAAACAGTCTGTTCGGATGAGTCTACTTCAGGTATACACGGGCAAGGATGTTCCCAGTAAAAGTACCCCCCCCCCTTTTTTGCCACAAACCCATCCGATTTCGAGTCAATCCGTGACAGTTTTGGATCAGAGCCTCCCCATGTTGGATCAAATTCACAAGGTTTATCTCCGACCCTCCCGTTGTTCACTTTCCAAAAACAACCCTTGCCCTTCTTTGTGTAAATTCAAAATTGTGAATGACATAAGCCAGTAAAGACGATATTTTGAGACTTCGAACTAACGAAATATATATATATATATATATATATATATTCTGGAAGCTTCCAATACATTTGAAAGTGAGCTTGACATCGTTTCTTACTTTTACCGAGTAAAAAAATTACGATCATCGTTCTGGAAAATGGCATTTTATGGTGAGGAATATTCGCCCGCATTTATCATCATGGCCTTGTTTGAACCACGATCATACAATGGACCGAGATCCTCGATGTATGACCAGTTTATAAATTTCCAAAATCTGATTTCAGGACTCGAAACAGGTAGACATGTGCCGGAGATCCTTATTATCAGCTAATATCGGAATAGGTTCCATCAACTTGCGGTATAAATCTGATCAGTTTTGCTGAATTTATGACCAGTTTTGTTAAATTTATGACCAGGGGGAGTGGTCAGAAAAAAAAGCGTTATTTCTGGTTGGACGAAAATGTATGATCACGATCCTTTCCAGCTCACCTCCAATCACTCCTCCTCTCCCGAAGAAGAAATGCACACTGATCGAATAATCGAGATCGGAGAAGTCAAAGGGGAGGAAAAGGAGGAGACGGGTGCGTTAGAACTAGTCTTGTTAGATCAAATAATTATGTTCGCAAGAAGAAAGGGTTATTCGCGAATTTTAAACTATTGTTTTTTAGTATTATTCGATCTAACAACACTAGTTAGCACTGATTGAATAGTTCCGGTAGCCGAGAAGCCTACAAAAACCTGCAAAGCTATTTATAGGCACGTTTTAATTGTGGCTTTACACAATGATTTTTTCGGACGATGCCGATTCTCGGGTACCCGAATACACGAAACGGCTTGGCACACTCTATTCTTCAGGGGCGATTTCCTCGAAGAAATGCGCAATAGAAGAGGCAATTGAGATTGTTCTCAACAATCACAATCCCCGACGCTTCTCGAATGACAAATTGAGACAAGTTCTCCGCTCGTGGGTTATTTACTTATTTATTTACCCTGCACCACAAGGGCGCGACAACATGTGCATAAATATGCGAGTAGAGCTATCGTTGTTTGTCGTGAACGACTAAAGGGACAAGTCAGTGCGTCGTTCAGAACGTGCACTAGGATCGAGGGATTACAGTAGGTCATCGATTGATTAGGGACAAGCCAGTGCGTCGTTCAGAACGTGCACTAGGATGGGGGGATTACGGTAGATCGTCGATTGATTAGGGACAAGCCAGTGCGTCGTTCAGAACGTGCACTAGGATGGGGGGATTACGGTAGATCGTCGATTGATTAGGGACAAGCCAGTGCGTCGTTCAGAACGTGCACTAAGATCGAGGGATTACAGTAGGTCATCGATTGATTAAGGACAAGCCAGTGCGTCGTTCAGAACGTGCACTAGGATGGGGGGATTACGTTAGATCGTCGATTGATTAGGGACAAGTCAGTGCGTCGTTCAGAACGTGCACTAGGATCGAGGGATTACAGTAGGTCATCGATTGATTAGGGACAAGCCAGTACGTCGTTCAGAACGTGCACTAGGATGGGGGGATTACGTTAGATCGTCGATTGATTAGGGACAAGTCAGTGCGTCGTTCAGAACGTGCACTAGGATCGAGGGATTACAGTAGGTCATCGATTGATTAGGGACAAGCCAGTGCGTCGTTCAGAACGTACACTAGGATGGGGGGATTACGGTAGATCGTCGATTGATTAGGGACAAGCCAGTGCGTCGTTCAGAACGTGCACTAGGATCGAGGGATTACAGTAGGTCATCGATTGATTAGGGACAAGCCAGTGCGTCGTTCAGAACGTGCACTAGGATCGAGGGATTACAGTAGGTCATCGATTGATTAGGGACAAGCCAGAGCGTCGTTCAGAAGTGCACTAGGATCGAGGGATTACAGTAGGTCATCGATTGATTAGGGACAAGCCAATGCGTCGTTCAGAACGTGCACTAGGATCGAGGGATTACAGTAGGCCATCGATTAATTAGGGACAAGCCAGTGCGTCGTTCAGAACGTGCACTAGGATCGAGGGATTACAGTAGGTCATCGATTGATTAGGGACAAGCCAGTGCGTCGTTCAGAAGTGCACTAGGATCGAGGGATTACAGTAGGTCATCGATTGATTAGGGACAAGCCAGTGCGTCGTTCAGAACGTGCACTAGGATCGAGGGATTACAGTAGGTCATCGATTGATTAGGGACAAGCCAGTGCGTCGTTCAGAAGTGCACTAGGATCGAGGGATTACAGTAGGTCATCGATTGATTAGGGACAAGCCAATGCGTCGTTCAGAACGTGCACTAGGATCGAGGGATTACAGTAGGCCATCGATTAATTAGGGACAAGCCAGTGCGTCGTTCAGAACGTGCACTAGGATCGAGGGATTACAGTAGGTCATCGATTGATTAGGGACAAGCCAGTGCGTCGTTCAGAAGTGCACTAGGATCGAGGGATTACAGTAGGTCATCGATTGATTAGGGACAAGCCAGTGCGTCGTTCAGAACGTGCACTAGGATCGAGGGATTACAGTAGGTCATCGATTGATTAGGGACAAGCCAGTACGTCGTTCAGAACGTGCACTAGGATGGGGGGATTACGTTAGATCGTCGATTGATTAGGGACAAGTCAGTGCGTCGTTCAGAACGTGCACTAGGATCGAGGGATTACAGTAGGTCATCGATTGATTAGGGACAAGCCAGTGCGTCGTTCAGAACGTACACTAGGATGGGGGGATTACGGTAGATCGTCGATTGATTAGGGACAAGCCAGTGCGTCGTTCAGAACGTGCACTAGGATCGAGGGATTACAGTAGGTCATCGATTGATTAGGGACAAGCCAGTGCGTCGTTCAGAACGTGCACTAGGATGGGGGGATTACAGTAGGTCATCGATTGATTAGGGACAAGCCAGTGCGTCGTTCAGAACGTGCACTAGGATCGAGGGATTACAGTAGGTCATCGATTGATTAGGGACAAGCCAGTGCGTCGTTCAGAACGTACACTAGGATGGGGGGATTACGGTAGATCGTCGATTGATTAGGGACAAGCCAGTGCGTCGTTCAGAACGTGCACTAGGATCGAGGGATTACAGTAGGTCATCGATTGATTAGGGACAAGCCAGTGCGTCGTTCAGAACGTGCACTAGGATGGGGGATTACGGTAGATCATCGATTGATCAGGGACAAGCCAGTGCGTCGTTCAGAACGTACACTAGGATGGGGGATTACAGTAGGTCATCGATTGATTAGGGACAAGCCAGTGCGTCGTTCAGAACGTGCACTAGGATCGAGGGATTACAGTAGGTCATCGATTGATTAGGGACAAGCCAGTGCGTCGTTCAGAACGTGCACTAGGATCGAGGGATTACAGTAGGTCATCGATTGATTAGGGACAAGCCAGTGCGTCGTTCAGAACGTGCACTAGGATGGGGGATTACAGTAGGTCATCGATTGATTAGGGACAAGCCAGTGCGTCGTTCAGAACGTGCACTAGGATGGGGGGATTACGTTAGATCGTCGATTGATTAGGGACAAGCCAGTGCGTCGTTCAGAACGTGCACTAGGATCGAGGGATTACAGTAGGTCATCGATTGATTAGGGACAAGCCAGTGCGTCGTTCAGAACGTGCACTAGGATCGAGGGATTACAGTAGGTCATCGATTGATTAGGGACAAGCCAGTGCGTCGTTCAGAACGTGCACTAGGATCGAGGGATTACAGTAGGTCATCGATTGATTAGGGACAAGCCAGTGCGTCGTTCAGAACGTGCACTAGGATGGGGGGATTACGTTAGATCGTCGATTGATTAGGGACAAGCCAGTGCGTCGTTCAGAACGTGCACTAGGATCGAGGGATTACAGTAGGTCATCGATTGATTAGGGACAAGCCAGTGCGTCGTTCAGAACGTGCACTAGGATGGGGGATTACGGTAGATCATCGATTGATCAGGGACAAGCCAGTGCGTCGTTCAGAACGTACACTAGGATGGGGGATTACGGTAGAAGCAAAAACTGATGTATATGTTGTTTCTTTAACCGTTGTCTAACCAATTTTCTATTTCACCTTCGTCACGTGAAAGCTCTTCTCTCACTGGTGTTCAAGGTCTACAACACTCCATCTACTACCATCGGGTTCATCCGAGAAGAAATAAGGCGATAGAGGAGGTTAGAAAACGTCGTGAACAGTTGTAATAAGTTAATTTGAATATTCCAATGTTTTTGATCGTGCTTGACTTAGTCTTCCATCTTAAAAAATTAGGCTTTTAAGTAGCGTCTGAAATAGTCTAAAAGTTTTATTTGTTTTTCTTCAGATTCTGAAGTGAAGGAAAACCCGGCGGCACCGTACCAATTGGAGACTGACGAAGATGAGAGTGTTTAGATTTCTTTCACAGTGGTTCCAAAATGGAACGTCCCATTATGGATTACTCTCTACCGTTTCCAAATTCGATCTGACTATAAATACAGTATCTTCTTCTTTTTAGCGCAATTCCGATTCGTCCCTCCTTATTCCCGAATTCGAATTGTACGCTGAGCGTATGGCCGAAATCGAAGCGACGAAGAGAGAGGAAATGGAAGATGAAGAAAGAGAGAGGAGAGATCAAGGTTCATTCATCTTATTTTCTTACTCTAAGTGTGTTCTCTGTCTGGGGGGGGGCTCAAAAATCCCTATTCCCTTCAAGAGAAATGAAATTGTGATGGGCAGGACCACAATCCGCGAACTGCTTATACTTATTACGGTATTGCTATGAAACTTGTGGACAGAATAAGGCATAATAGTAATAAGTGCAGTTGATTCGTATAGCCACTTTTTACCCACCTTTGAGCCCGCGTGAATGTCTAATTGACGTGTCTATTTCGTAGAGAAACTTTGATTATTCTAATTAAAACGCGTTCTCCGTAACAGCGTAGTGGGGGATGGCACAGGTACTCAAAATGATCGTAGGAAGTTCATACTTGGTGGTTAGAGTCCCTAGGGGTGGGATACACTTCAGCCAAAAAATTGACCACAATTATCGATTTTTGACCTACCAAAATCAAAATTTTCATCGTGCGATTTCACACTCATGTTACATACCGTTCGATAGAGCGTGAAAAGTTATATAGGAATCTATGTTTTGGTTGAAATTGGTCAACTGGTGTTCGAGAAAAAGCAGAAAAATCGATATTTTCGCAAATTGAACATGTTGCAAAAAAAAGGTTTCCCTATGTTCCCATCATTTCCGGGTCCTGAAAATTTTTCACCAAGCGTAAAAATGGATGGCGAATCCGTTAAAAATAGTGTGGATATGTTTGTACAATCCACCAATAGTGTTTTTATTGATAAACTACCACCCGAAATTTGTAAAAGCCGACGTGGGTTCGATTCCGCCTGCGCACATAAAATTTTTGCCAACTTTTTTTCTTCTTGCAAACCTTTTTTCTAGCACGTGTATTCACTTTTATTGAATTTTAAGTATATTTTATGCATTTTATTGATCATATTTCATAACTATGACAAACTTTTCACAGCAAAAAGCACAGTTTTCTCTTAGTGCTTTTGCTCATCAGAGTGAATACTTCATTTTCTCACCTTCCACTCTTCAATTCTTTTTTGTTATTTCCACACATTATCGAAGACGTGGAGAAATCAATCTGGCTACTGTAGTAAACAAACCTCTATCGATGAACATGGTACCGAGAGTGAGCTCTCGGTATTTTTACGGATAGAAGGGTTTATTTTTCATCTATTTATGATTGAGTTATATCAGTGCGTTCGCGTAAGAATCGCAACCACGGTCGTACAGCAAAAAAGTGAGAACTTGAGTTTTTCACAGATTCTGATAGCCCTTGGTGTGCTCTATCGATTTCTGTTTTATTCATAACTCGAAGTTTCGAATTTGGATAATTATGATTGTTCAAAGTTCGAAAATATTTAAGGTATTTCAAGTATATCTCTTCAGGGAGAAGAGCTAGAAGTTTTGTCTAAAGATCAAAAATGACCGCCATGATGAGCTGTATCTACTTGTGTCATTTGTTTATTCAAATTTTATATTTTGAAAAATACCTAAAAATTTGACGACGATTTTCTCGAACACCAGGCCGAGTCCAGTCACCAGTTTTCGATATGTTGTTACCCTGGGTTTAATCTATCGAATCCACACAATTACGCGATGTATCGAGGGCGGGATAAGGTTGATATTTTCAATAAAAAATTATATAAAACGCACGAAATCCCCTCATTTCACCCTCGTTTCACATGTTAGACACTAGAGTGCGAAATGTGAGACCACGCTCTCTTCATTTCGCACACTCTCTCGTCTATAGACCGGTCTAGAGAGTGTGCGAAATGAAGAGACCGTGGTCTCACATTTCGCACTCTATTAGTCACGAAGTGAGCGGTCTAAAATTCGCGTAATTCTCATTTCACACCGCGCAGTTCGCGTCGAATGAGGGGAATGATGGTGAAATAAAGGTAAAATGAGGCGTTTTCGTGCGTTTTATATAATTTTGTATTGAAAATATCAACCTTATCCCGCCCTCGATACATCATGTAATTGTGTGGGTTCGATAGATTATACCCAGTGCAACAAAATATCGAAAACTGGTGACTGGACTCGGCCTGGTTTTCAAGGAAATCGTCGTCAAATGTTTAGGTATTTTTCAAATAATAAAATTTGAACAAATAAATGACATAGGTAGATGCAGCTCGTCATGGCGGTCATTTTTGATCTTTAGACAAAACTTCGAGCTCTTCTCCCTGAAGAGATTTACTTGAATTACCTTGAATATATTCGAACTTTGAACACACATAATTATGCAAATTCGAAACTTGAAGTCATGATAAACACGTACGTTGCATTGCAAGGCATGTAATGCACCAGCTCCTCGCTTGGCCGCTTCTTGTCGGCGAACATTTTCATGCTCCTGAGAACAAAATTAATTAATTATCTTTGAAAAAATACAACTCCGAAGATTGACGTCACATTTGCACATCGTTTTGAAATGTGTCAATTTATCTTCGTGTCAAAATCGTTTACTTTTGACAAACATTATCATTTTTTTGCAGGCACGGGGGGTCGAACTTGTGACCATTCGATTCGCATTCTAGCACACAACCACTGCGCTACCCGGCCTTAGTATCACGTAAAAAATACCGAGAGCTCACTCTCGGTACCATGTTCATCGATAGAGGTTTGTTTACTACAGTAGCCAGATTGATTTCTCCACGTCTTCGATAATGTGTGGAAATAAAAAAAGAATTGAAGAGTGGAAGATGAGAAAATGAAGTATTCACTCTGATGTGCAAAAGCACTAAGAGAAAACTGTGCTTTTTGCTGTGAAAAGTTTGTCATAGTTATGAAATATGATCAATAAAATGCATAAAATATACTTAAAATTCAATAAAAGTGAATACACGTGCTAGAAAAAATGTTTGAAAGAAGAAAAAAAAAGTTGGCAAAAATTTTATGTGCGCAGGCGGAATCGAACCCACGTCGGCTTTTACAAATTTCGGGTGGTAGTTTTTCAATAAAAACACTATTGGTGGATTGTACAAACATATCCACACTATTTTTAACGGATTCGCCATCCATTTTTACGCTTGGTGAAAAATTTTCAGGACCCGGAAATGATGGGAACATAGGGAAACCTTTTTTTTGCAACATGTTCAATTTGCGAAAATATCGATTTTTCTGCTTTTTCTCGAACACCAGTTGACCAATTTCAACCAAAACATAGATTCCTATATAACTTTTCACGCTCTATCGAACGGTATGTAACATGAGTGTGAAATCGCACGATGAAAATTTCGATTTTGGTAGGTCAAAAATCGATAATTGTGGTCAATTTTTTGGCTGAAGTGTATCCCACCCCTAGGGACTCTAACCACCAAGTATGAACTTCCTACGATCATTTTGAGTCCCTGTGCCATCCCTCCGTCACGGACACTGCGCTGTTATGGAGAACGCGTTTTAATATGTGTTAACTAAACGACGCCATTTTCCAGACACAGAGCAGAAATCGAATGACGATAAGATTCAAGAAGCTATTGATAATATCAATTTGATATGGTACTCGATCAGGCAAATCCACGCAAAGTCGCGATTAATGATTTGAGGAAGCTTCTCCACAGTTATTTCCAATTTTAATAGATCATGTTAAAAATTATCACTTTCTGGATATCATGTTATGGAGAGATAACAATAAGGTACCAAGATTACGTGCCGGTGTATTCCGATAGATGTTTCTTCTGTTTCGCGATATAATCTTTAATTCCGAATCGTCGGTGCTTAAGTTTCCAATCAGAATAGTATATTCGACATATTCGAATAATTTTTTTTAAATATAGCCATACAAAAATATAATAATCAGTCGATTCGAGCGGGTGTATTCGCAGCGATTTTCGTATATTTCTAAAATCTGCATCGGAAAAAGTAAATGTTTCCTATGAAATTCGATGCGTAGCATCGTCGCAACTATTTCGTTGTCTATCAATGTTTAAAAAAATATTTCAGAGTTCTGATTCTCAAGGAACATTCCGTGCGTTTTACGTGTCAACAGTATAACATCGGTGCTACTGCCGTACATCAAGAAGGTGAAAAATGTCTCTTTTTTGTTTACGCTATTAAACGACATTTCTAATTCCGTTTTGGTTCAGATTCGCTCTATTCTCGGGCCAGAAGTTCCTGTGATTTTGTACAAGAAAGAGGGGAAAGAGAAGAAATAAAAGAATGAAAAAAGCGCACAAAGCAGAAGAATCATGATTTGCAAAAAGGAATCGGTGATTGTGGATGGAAGTTAGTTTGTTCTCGATCTAAATTACCTTACTTCAAGCTACTTCAAGCTAAGCTATCAAGCTACTTCAAGCTATAAATGAAATATTTGAACGATAGCAAATATGTCTACATGTTCGTTGAAAGAGTGGCAAGAATGAAAAAGAATTTGACATCTTTTTTTGAATTTCCCGCACACTGATTATCATTATGCATTGCAGTTACCGTACCCGCTCGATTTCTACTCTCACTCGTCTCCTCTCCGAGGGTAAATTGGACTTCTCTCAGGCTCGTCCCTTTGATGGAACCATCGAGGAATTGAGGGAGAAGGTGGTGGAGGTAAGATTTTTATACTCTTAAAAACTATTTGTTTTATTTCGGAGCCGAGAAGATGTCCATCGAAAGGATATTATAGTGTACACGAAATTTTCGTAAGTTATCACAATTTCGAAAATATTCACTGTCTTTGAGATCCTGCGTCTGTTCCACGTGGAATACAATATTGTCGAGAAGTTCGTCGATGCAATTCTCATGCTGAACTCGTACGGAAACTGTACAAGTGAGGTGAGCCAAGCATAGACCAAAAAGCTCGTTCCATGGAACGAACTCAGACAATATTTTGACTTTTTGAGGTGAAATTTCAAAGAAAATGAGACAGACAAAATCGATTTTTCACACTAAAAACTTAAAATCAGGCATATTTTCGATTTTTTCACCCAAAAAAGAGGAAAATCAGACAGTATTTGGGACTTTGGGGAAAAGCGTTTTTGGTTTATGGAGCCAAGTAAGCAACGAAAAAAATACGTCACGCCGATATCATAAATTCACAACAAAAATAATAAAATGTGCCGCTCCTAAAGAACATATGCGACTGCGAGAGAGCATGACAAAGCAAGAGACATGCCGAGGCATAGAACGATTGCACACGCACGCACCAGTAGTCCATTTCATAATTTTACAATTGTAAATATTATGGAACTATGACTATTCCATATATCTCGTGCAGATTCTATTTTGCTAAAACTATTGAGTGGCTATAAGAATAGTGATAGACGCAATATTAAAACTATTGCGTTCATGACATGGACTGCTGGTGTGTGTACTCTCTTTCTACATCTCGGCTTGTCTCTCCCTTTGCCATGCACTCTCGCAGCTATATCTGTCGTTGAGGAGCGCAACGTTTTATTATTTTGACTGAGTGTTTGTGAATTTATAATAACAATGCCGTATTTTGAGCAGAATCGCAGTCGATTGAGCGCCTACGAACCATCCCTGTCGAACCACTCAAACATCGTCAAGATATTCATCAACCGCTCCTCATCAGAGGTCGGTAGTACTCGGTATATGTACTTTGATTGTTACAGTTCCTCCACTTATAGGAAATGATTGTGTCTGTCTGTTTGTCTGTCTGTATGTTTTTTTTTGTTGCAGCGTGACGGACATTTTTCCATTTTCGCCATAAATCGCTTCAAATTTGCGCAATCTTCTCAGAACCTTTTGCATATGATAACTGCTCAGAAAACCTTTCAAAATTTTAATATAAAAATCCGCTAATTTCATAGCCAAGTGGATAACGCGCCAGACTTTGAATCCGAGACCCCCAGGTTCGACCCCCGCCGCGGGCAAACCTTTTGCCGCATTTTTCGCAAGTGCCAGAATGCGCCCTGACACGTTTTTGAACAACGTGAAACACGTTCTCACCTGTTTTGCCGAGTTTTAACGTGAAAAATCGAAAATTTCAAAAAGTGTCCAATTGATGCGCAGAGCGTAGGGGATCACAGGAAAAGTGTTTTGCAATGTCAGAAACGTGTCCGAACGTGTTCTAACATGTTTTAACGTGAAAAACCGAAAATTTCGAAAAGTGTCCAATTGATGCGCAGAGCGTAGGGGAACACAGGAAAAGTATTTTGCGATGTCAGAAACGTGTCCGAACGTGTTCTAACATGTTTTAACGTGAAAAATCGAAAATTTCAAAAAGTTCCCAAATGAACCGGGGAGCGTGGAGAATCGCAGGAAAAGTGTTTTGCGATGTCAGAAACGTGTTTGAACGTGTTCTGACACGTTTTAACGTCAAAAATCGAAAATGTCGAAAACTTTCCAAATGATTCGTAGAGCGTAGGGGATCAGACGAAAAGTGTTTTGCGATGTCACAAACGTGTCTGAACATGTTCTAACACGTTTTAACGTGAAAAATCGAAAATTTCGAAAACTTCCAAAATTATTCAGAGAGCGTAGGGGATCACAGGAAACGTCTCTGAAATTGTTCTAAAAGTTCTGAACGCACTGTATCCTGCGTTTCCGTTGTGAAAGGCTCGTGAGGCTAAGAGCGATCGAAAAAAGTTGCCACGGAGCCACGAAGTGGCGTAGTGGCAACATTTTTCGATCGCTCTCAGCCTCACTAGCCTTTTGCAACGGAAATAGCCAGCACTCTTTGTAGCGATTTACAGTCCCCAACATCCTGAGCTCTCCCTGGACCGTACTTAGAACGGGCAACCGAGCTCCCCCTGGACCGTACCTGAAGCAAGCTACCGAGGTCCCCCTGTACCGTACCTGAAGCAAGCTACCGAGGTCCCCCTGGACCGTACCTGAAGCAAGCTACCGAGATCCCCCTGGACCGTACCTGAAGCGAGCTACCGAGGTCTCCCTGGACCGAACCTGCAGAACTATGCATAGAGCGTAGTGTACGCATAGAGCGTAGTGTATTTAACCTCAACACATCCCTGCTAGTTATTCCTTGTTATATTGATTATTTTTTTGCCCTTACGATTAGGAGTAATTACGAAATTTCAGTGCATGCGCCAATTCGAATTGCCTGATGAAGAGAAGAGTGATACGGAGATCACGCGGAATCGAGATGGTGGGTTAATTGATTGAATTGACTCGTTTAATGTAGCTTAAGAATATTTCAGTGCGGTTAGAGTGTTCTGAATTTTCTGTCCATTTTGCGTTATAAATTAAATATATCCTCGAGCACCAAAGATCGAGCGGCTTTACACTTTGACTTTTTTTTTAATTTGAAAAGATTGCATCATCGAACTTCCGGTCAAATATGTCGTTAGGGTGATAAAACGGTTCAACTGCTCTGTGCGAGTTTTCACTAAATATTTTTTTTAAGAATTTGAGCATTGGAAAAATCTGAATATATTTCCAATCTAGTTCATTGTTAGCGAGAAGTAACTGAAACCAAGAAAAGTGTTCTTTTTTTCTCATCGGAATCAAGGTATTGCGGAATAATTTGGAGTAAAAGGATGAATTTAAAACATTTTCGAAAAAATAAGAAAATTATACGATATAAATTACTATCCTTATATAAAATTTACGTTTCACCAAAAATATTATAATATACGTACAACCCTGGTGTAAATTAAGATAAAATAGTTTCAACGATTCATGGATATTGGATATTTACAGAAATCGACGTGAAAGAGGAGCCAACTGATGCGGAATGAGAAGAAATTCAAAATATTTGAGAATTCTGAAGCTCCGATTTTTATTGATATTTCGTAGAATTGTAGTGGACATATCGATTATTTTATATTGTTTTAAACTACGGAACAAGAACTTCCTGTTAACTAGCAAACATTGTATGAAATATTGTATTTATTTTTTCATGAATTTTAAAAGTTTTGTGAGTATGTATAAAATGACATTCCTTCCTTCGCCAAATTGTCCTGATATTTTGCGAATTGGTCGTTGCTCCAGTACTTATTTCATAATAATTAACGTGCATTTGATTAACCCTTGTTGTCGAATTCAGATTCTGAGGCTAGAAAAAGTGTGTGTTTCCATCACATATGATGAAACCAGAAGAGGAGATAGTGAAGAATGAAGTAAAGGAGGATGAGGAGAATAGCAATGGCAAACAAGGGGAAAAGGTTCTCATATAATTTTGTTTTTAATATTTTTTTCGACACTGCAAGCGTAATGATTTTGAATATTCAGCTCGATTCGTCTCTCACTACTCCCGAATCCGAGTTGCCCGTTGAAGGAATGGCCAAAGCTGTACCGAGGGAGGAGAAGGAGAGAGGTCAAGGTACATCCTATTTATTTATTGTGTTTTTATTTAAATTGGTGTGTTTAAAAATGTTTGTTGAATTAGGAAATAAGTGTGATGAGCCTGTTTAAATTTTTTTAAAATTTATTATTTTAGGCACTAAAAAAACGAAGAGTGACGAGATAAGAGAAGCGGTTGAATTGTTCATTAATAAGCATCCGCCCCGGAAGATCTCGAGAGACGTCTTGAGAAATCTTCTCTACTCGTACGTTGATTTCATTATTATTAATCAATAATTAAATTTTTCAGCTGATTCATTATGTGATTTCTCTTCTTTTTTGTCAATTTTTATTAAAATATTGCAGAGTGCTCACTCACACAGATTCAGTGGCGCGCGCTTGCGAGAAGTACAAAGTTTCCAAGAAAACAACATATGGATACATTAATAAGGTTACATTTAATTTGTTGTTTTTTTCATCAGAAATATAATAAAGAATATTCATTTTAATATTTTTTCTTTCTTTTCTGACTTAAAATGGGTTTGTATGTATACTGATCGATGGGTTTTTTTTTTAAATTTGTGTTTTGCATTTCCTCCGAAACCGAAATGATCACTCGTTTATCTCAGATCGGTGCTCTGCTCAGTCCGGTTACTTCGAATTCGAAATTGAACGCTGCTCAGAAGGAGGAAAGTCATAAAATCGGAGATGAGGAATCTAAGAAGGAGACTGAAAATGGAAGTGAGTACGCTCTGCATTGATCATCTCTTCCCAGCTATTGCATTTATAAAATGAGATGCATACGAGAAAAATTAAATACAGAGGTCCATTGTGTTTCGCACAGACCCTCTCACTTTTGTGTGCTCTCTCGCTCTCGGTAAACACAGGAAGTTTTGTTTTATCGTATCATTTTATATCTTACCTTTCTGATTTTTCAAGTTTTTCTTGCCTTTGAAGGCAGATTATATAAAAATTGTCATAGAAATGAAAATACGTTTAATGTTTTGTTTTAGGTTCCGACGTGAAAGAGAAGTTGATCAAATCTGCAGAGGAATGAGATGAATCTCCTTCATTCTTTTTTTGCTGATTTTGTTTGCTCTTCAGTTGTTAAATCGTGTTTTTCTCACTAAGAATATAGATTGTTAGTTACTACACAACATAATTGTCTTAATAACTAGTTCAATATTATTGTTTGGTTCATTTTAGTTCATGTGTTAACAATATAATTTACGAAGAATCCGGAATAAATTATGAGATTATTATCAGAATCGAATTTGATATCTATTGGTTGTTGCACCAATCATTATTTTCGTTTTCATTTCCCCGTATCCGATCAATTCTCAGACGGAGCCAAACATGTTTCCACCACATGCGATAAAAGTAGAAGAGGAGATAGTGAAGAAGGAAGTGAAGGAAGAAGAAGAAGAGAGGGAAATCAAGGAAGAACCAATCGATGAGGTTGGAATTTATTTATTTATTTATAAAATATTAGAGTTTCTACTGCACTGTGCAATGTTTCGTCTTGTGAAAGGGACGGAGTCAGTAATTCACTGTTCTACTAGAAAGATTCTGCAAAATAATAATCACTTTCTAACTTTTTAAATTTTTAAAACTATTTTTTTCCAGTTCGATTCTGATGATCTCTTTGCCAATGCGGAATATGAATTGGACGAATATCAAATGAACGATGTCTTGAACGACGAAACCGAGGTAGATGGAGGTATGTTCTATTCCTTTTTTTTTGCTAATTATGACTGTAAATACCCTTGTCGATGTAATAATATAATATAATTTTGTACTATTCCAGTTACTCTGCAATCTAAGATGCAGATGATCAAAGATGCGATAGACATTGTCCTCATTGAACACAGTCCCCGCAAATTCTTGAAAGATAACGTGCGGAAAGTTCTTTATGCGTGCGTTCTTTTTCCTGGCTTCTTGTTATAAACGCTATTATTCTTACTTCTTTTCTATTTATTAAAAAAAGGATTTTATTCGTCCTTTTCAGAGTGTTCGTTCACAAAAAGATCTCGGCTCAAGTCGCATGCAAACTCCACGACGTCAGCACACAATCCGCGCGACATTACATCGATAAGGTTACTTTTGTTTATTTTTTTTATTTTTTTATGCAAATATCGGGTACATTTAAAATGTAGTTGTAATTTCTTATTAAATTATTAATTATTTCTAGCAAACGTTGATTCAACTAATAAGTGCCAATGTATATTTCCGTGTAATTTAAGCGCAAATTATTTCCATTTAATTTATATGTGTATTTTTGCCGTTGCTTTCAGGTTCGATCTCGGCTTGGACCCGAGTTGGATCCGTTTCAAAAGATTTCGACAATTAAACGGAAACGACAAATGGAAGGCGAACGTAGAGTGAGAGGAGGAGAAGAGGGGTTGGTTGATATAGATGGAAGTGAGTTTTTAAAAAAATTATTTAAATATATAATTTGTTTAAATGTTATTCAAACTACAATTATGAATGATATCAAAATAAGTTATCAATCATCAATCAATCGTTTATCATGCCAAAAGTTGTTGATTGAAAATATATAATATGTGAGCAAGGGTAGGGTAACACGATAGGTACGATGTCACAAGAGGGTGACAAAGTGAAGAAAAAAATCTAAATCCTTAAATTAAGCTATTTTAGTAATATGGATAGTAATCAATAGGAATGTGAACACGGCATTTCATCATAAATGAATCTCGATTCTGTGAAATAACTATGTTGTGGGGGATACTATTCCAAGTTTTTAAAATACGATTTGGAAGGAAAAGGTGATAAAAAGTAGAGGAGGAACGGTGCTTACGCAATTGAAACATATTGTTACGTCTGGAACGGGGAGGAGCTATACAGAGAAACGAGGGCAATCCAATGTCTACATCATTATGTACAACTTTATATAAGTTACTTTGCAATCTTAACTGAGCCGGCATTTACAGTAACCGTACCGTACTCGATGAGAGCTCTCACTCGTCATTTGGCGGAGGGCAAACTGGACTTCTCTCAAGCCCGTCCCTTTAACGGAACCATCGAGGAATTGAAGGCTAAAGTGGTTGAGGTTAGTGGAGTGACCGCGTTGTTATGTAAATTATTGATTTGAGAGTAATTTTTTTTAAAAATTTATTTATCGTGCACCGCAAGGGTACACAAATGTGCAAGGGCACGGTAAAGGTAAGGTAAAGGATACGCAGGGGCAAGGTACACAAAAGTGCGAATACAAGATTTTTTTTTATTAGGAATGGCCATTCACAGGGGAGGGGCGGAATGAGGAAGTGATGTTAAGTACCATAGTAATTAGTAATAATTTATAATATGTAATTAGCAAAAGCATAGTAATTTTTCTCTCCCGCAGATACTCCGTATCTTCTTTGTCGATTCTGAAGTCATCGCCGAGAACGCAGAAGCAGTGATGATGGTCAATGCTGATGGTTACTCGATATGCGAGGTCAATGTTTTTAAACACGACAAAAGCACCTTTTACAGGATTTTGTTTGGTTTACGGTTTTTTTTAAATATTCGTTTTCTAAAACGTGCTTGGGAGTGCACCGTATTCGACAATTTCTCTCTCAAAGAGTGGATATTTCGGGAGGGTGACAATTTGGCAACCGACATTATGGCAACGGTTTATACAATACAATACAATACAATATTTATCAGTGTCGCTTTCGTTGCGCTGATAAAGATGGGGGTTCGTATTGGTTTCAGACGTGGTCGATGGTCTTCTTTGGAATGAGTCATTTTGTCCAGAGTTGAGCATCGGGATCGGTCTTCTTTCAATATCACATACCCAATAGATTGGCTAGAGAAAGGAGAAACGATTTGGCGAGCTGCCTTGTTGTGAGAAGAAATATCCTTTGTGTTTTCTTGAACTTGCGCCAACCAAACTTAAATCATCAATCTCAGAAGAAGAGCCATCGAGTCTAGAACCTGAGGGACCAGCCATCTTATTTAGTCATACCCATCACACGGTGACCAGTCCGGCTTGGATGGGGATTCCGATCTTGTTGAGTAGTCGATGGCATAGACGAGGGAAATTGAGGGAAACTCCCCCTCTCCGTCAGAGAGAAATGGAGAGGGGCTGCTCGCGACGACTGACAGACTCAGGAATGAGTCTGTCTTTTAGCTTTCCTCAAACTTGAAGAATCTGTATGAAATTTTGGTTATTTTCTATCCTGCACCATTTTGAATTTTCGACTTATTAGCGAAATTTTAATTAGCTAATTAGTTAATTTGCGGGTTTGAAAGCCCTCGTGATTCTAATCATGAAAACACTTTGGTTGAGTAATGTAGTTACTTTTAGGGAAGTTATAAACCT
Source organism: Pristionchus fissidentatus (assembly GCA_036245785.1). Lineage (NCBI taxonomy): Eukaryota > Metazoa > Nematoda > Chromadorea > Rhabditida > Neodiplogasteridae > Pristionchus > Pristionchus fissidentatus. The sequence goes on from BTSY01000001.1 coordinate 7,986,276, forward strand.
CGCTGCCGAAATGCCGGTTGCCGAATGTTCACCCCCCCCCCTGATATTTCGGTTAATAAAGATCCCATTACAGACAGTTCGTCGTACAAATCTTCACTACCATAAGTGTAGTAAAGTGTCCAATCTTATCAAGATATTCATCGATTTCCATAAATCTAAGGTAATGTTCTCTCAATATAAAAAATACAAATCTTATTCAGTGCACCCATCAATTCGAGTTGCTTTCTACAGAGAACATCGAGAAAAAGACGATTCAGCCTCGAAGTGGTAAGATTTCAAATAATAATTGAGAAATTGAATTCGCTTCATTTCGAGACTTTCTTCTGGGAGCAAATTCTCCGGCGTTTTCGCCTTCTTTGTTTGCCGCAGTGGCGAAGAAAGTGCACGAAGTGAGTCTTTAAGTCGAATTTTAGCTGTAATTAATACCGTAATCAAGTTTCCATTATGTTGGAACCTACAATAAGATTGTACTATCGTTTTTATGGTGAAAAAAGTAATTTACTATATTCCATAAATGTGTTGGAGAGGTTCATTCTCTCAGAATAAAAATGCTTATTTATTAATTGATTAGAAAATGGTTGCGGTGGAGAAGGCGGAGCCCGAGGAATCGATCAAGGATGATGACCCGATTGACACGAAGATTACTGTACAACAAGAGACGTCTACGTCTACTGTAACTATCGATGGAAGTGAGTCGGTTTCAAATTTTCGCATCGTTTATAGTTCTCCATATACGTTTCATGGGGAATAGCTTCCAACCACCGTATACATTATATTTTCTCCTATTGTGCTACCATGTCTTTGCAGTTACCGTATCCGATTCGCCTACAGCCGTCAGCAGGCTTATATCACAGGGCAAATTGGACTGCTCCAGAGCCCGTCCCTTTGAAGGGTCAAAGGACGAATTGAAGGAGAAACTTATAGAGGTCGGAATTGAGCAAAAATCAATATTCGCCTTATCGAGCGTCCCGTGACGATAATCAATTACCGTTTGCCTTCGCAGATTTTGCTTGCCTTTCGGTACAGTGGAGACTTCGATTCCATGGCCGAAGCGCTATTGGCGGTTGCTGTGGATGAAGAGATTATGAAGGGGGTAAACCACTTACCGCAACCTATTTTCGTAGTCAGTACCGTAATCACCATCTTTAGAAGGTACTGTAATCGTGTTGAGGCATCCATTCGATTGGGCGTCTCCAAGTGGACACTGTGGACGTATTCGAAAATTGTGAGGATGTTCATTGACTTCAGAAGGTCGCCGGTGAGTGGAATATTCATCCCTTCGATTACGTTTCGAGGCATTGAGAACATAGATTAAATAGTACCGTAAAATTACGTTCCAATATCTCCAACCTTGTGTTTTATAGAGCGAAAAAGTGGTCAACCATGTATTTTTTCGCCCGAATTATTAACAAAAGTGTCCTACCACATGCTTTTCAATCGCATTTATCGTCCTTACCATGTGTTTTAGAAATTGCTCGGGATAGGTATTTACTCTGTGATTTAGAATCAGCACGTTCAGAGCAGAGGAAAACAATAAAGAATGTGTGAATAAATAAACAAAATGCACGATATTACAGTGTACTCCGGCGTTCGCTCGAATGGCTCATCTAAATGCGTTGCTGGGAAAGGGAAAAGAGAAGGAGGAACTTGTCCCAATCTATCCACATCCATCCAAGATGCCTAAGATAGAAGAGATGGATAACAGTTCGGTGGATGGAATCAAAAGTGTGGAATTCAATTCATTTCTTATCAATTCTTTATTCCGCCAAACGGTTATTATCTTCGCATGTGATGTGTCGTTGATTGTCGACGTATAGTAGGTGACATAGATATCCAGACGAATTTTTTTTTAAATCCCGTGTTTCGAAACTTCATTGATCATTTTACAGAGTCGATTGTGAAAGAGGAACCGATTGAGCATGCAGATGAATAGAAAGAGAAAGAAAGGGTCGTGGTGACCTACCTAGATCAACAATGTTATTACAGTTTAGAAATTATCTTAATTGTTGTTTTTATTTTTATTTGCTACCCATTAACATTTGTCGGATCTCGATGTCACTCCATGTCTATTAATGTATTTCACTAAATATTTACAATCATAATCTTTCAATATAAAATATTAAGTAATCATCAATTTACGAATGATAAGTGCACCCGAGTAGCACACTACCGTAGTTTGAGTTTTCCTTTTATGCAGGCCGGGTCTTGGCGTTTTGCCAATTTTTCAACTTTTTTGCTTCTTTTCAGTTGGTTACCTGTTTCTTGTATTTTCAATAACTTTCGATCTGTAATTCGTGTTCGTTTAGCTACTCGCGACTATCGAGCATGTGCCCTAAACTTCGTGGAGCTCCATCTACTCTAGCTTTGATGTGCTGACCAGGTTTGTCTTTGCTCCGTTGTTCTCAACCTTTTCTTTTACGGCGTAAACTTGGGAAGACCTTTTTCGGTCCTTCGGCTGCACCAGAAGAAACCAACGTACAAGTAAATGCAAAGAACAGTTCAAAATAGGAGCTGCTTTGGTGATTTTCCGGAAGAGTTGTGAACTAAAGGAAGGAAATGAACTCAATCCGCTCACCTTGTACTATTTTATTTCCCCGATAAATCATAATCATTATCGTTCTTTCTTGCGCAACATAAGGACCGGAAAAGGATTTAACAAGCTTACGCCGTAAAAGAAAGGGTTGAGAAAGGTAGAGCAAATGCAAACTTCATCAGCACGTCAAACGAGTAGACGCACTTCGGGGCGCATTCTCGCTAGTCGATATGATCTGAATGAACATAAATAACAGAGGCAAATTAATTGAAAATTAAAGAAAAAGGAAACAAACGGAAAATAAGCGAATGCTAAAAAGGACGCGGTTCGCATGAAGGGGAACTCTTAACTACGGTAGAGTGCACATAGGGCGCACTAATTATTCGTAAATTGACCGATGCTTAATAATATATATTGAAAAATTGTAATTTATATAAATTTAGTGAAATACATTAATCGACCGGGGATCACCTCTAGATTAAAAATTTTCATCGCGAATTTTCACTCTTTTGTCGTCGGATCACCCCGCAGGCGTGCACTTCTTACATAGTGATCGGTCCAGACTGTATTTTCTTTGTTTCTGCGGATTGTGAATTTGCCCGTGAAGGATCAATATTTTAAAGAGAGACTGTCGATTGTTCAATATTTTTAAAATTGCGCGTGGCCTTATATATTTTGTTGATGATGTCGTCCAATTTCAATATTCGGTTTTTAACCGGTCAATACCTTCGTAATATTCACCATAAATTCCTTCGAAATTTCATATTAGTAAACTCATGATTCCAACACATGCGACTGTTGAAACGTTAGGTGACGATCGATATTCCTATGTGGAAAAAAATGATCCCAAAATTGAGTCGCTACCTTCTCTGGGAGCCGAGATAATCGATAAAAACTGAAAGTGCGGGAATTCAAATATTCGATCTTTTGCGACCTTTTGGTTGGAATTTTTAACAGACAAAATATCACATCTCTGATCTTTTCCTCGCTTTTTAACATCGCATGAGAAGATTGAGTCGAAACCGGAAGAGGGAGTCGAAAGTAATATTTTTAAATTGTTTAAAAAAAAGTAAATTATTTTGTTATATTTATTTGATAATTTAATTCCAGAAGTTGATGTGAAAGGGGAGCCGGTTGACTACGTGGAGTGACGGGAATAAAGGAACCTCCTGTTTTGATTTATTTCTTTGATTTTTGTTATGTAGTTGAAATTTAAGTTGTTTTTGTCGTTCTTTGTGAATTTCCGCTTTCTAATTGTGAATTGTGGGAATCATTCTGTTTATTGTTTGTAGAAAAAAAATGTTGAACGATGCGGAATAAAAATATTTATTGATTGTAGCAATTTTGAGAGACCGGTTGGTCATTGTTCCAATTAATATTTTCGACGCAAATTGTCCTGATTTTATCAAAGCTCCAGGCGCAGACCGGTATGTATCTATCGAGCATTGTGAAGGAAGAAGATGAGATGGAGAAGGAAATTAAAGAAGAAGAGAAAGAAATCAAAGAAGAACCAATCGATAAATATGGAGTGAGCCTCGTTATATTTGTTCAACTAAATAACTCAGTTTCTATGATTGGCCTTAGAGATCCAATATCGAACCAATTCATTGAAAAACAAATTTTCAACCATTTCTTCAATATTTATAGTGATTACATTGAAAATATTGATTAACTTAACTTTAATTTCCATGAGTTTTTGACAACTTTTCAGGTCGATTCAAAAGAATCCCTGATCATCCCTGAATTCGAGTTGTACGGTCGAAGAATGGACGAAATCGAAGCTAGCAATACTGCCGAGGAGAGTGGAGGTGATAATTGCTACAGTATGAAGTGCTAGTTAACGAATCTTTTTTCAAGCTTGGCATTTCATTAGGTTACAAAAATAATCACTGATTGACAATATCTATCATGCGGATCCAGTTTAGCTCAACTTCCGTGGTGCTTTTTCATTTGCAATATGAATGTGAAAATGTCAGCCCCGGCATATCAAATAATCTACGAATATCAGGCAATCCTCAATCGAGAACTGATCAGATGAGAGAAGTCATTGATACTGTACTCGATGAGAGCCCGCCAACGAGTAATTCGAAAGAACATTTCCGAGCGATTCTACACTCGTTAGTATTATTTTTTAAAAGATTGTAGTGTATTGTTGGAGAAAATATTAGCATTATAATTATGATAAATAGCTCAATTAAAATTAATATTTCCAGAGTTTTCATTCACAAGGAAATGTCTGTGCCGGTCGCGTGTAAACATTACAACGTCGATTGGTACTCAGTGTATGTTTACACCGATAAGGTTATTTTCGGGTATTCTAGACGATATAAATAATATTTCTAGTTCTAAAATTTTCATAATCTATAAATATATTCAGATTCGAAATATGCTGATCACGCCCGATGCCCAATTAAGATATTCCCTAAGTGGTAGTCGAAAAAAGTATGAAGAAGTGGGTTCTATCACTGTGGATGGAAGTAAGTCAAATTTCCCATTTATCGTTGGTCATTTTGAATTTATTAATCCTTGTATTCGCAGTTACTGTACCTCGATCGTACGTTATTCTCTGTCGTCTTCTTATGGACGGAACTCTGGATTTCACACAGTCTCGTCCCTTCGAAGGAACCAGAGATGAATTGAGGACGAAAATCTTGCAGGTCAGACAAGCGATAATGGATGTTCTGTATTATTATCTCATTTATTTTTATTTATTTTTTTAAAAATGATAATGGCTTTGTTTTATTTTTTTTTATTTTTTTTCATTTATTTGATAAACTCGCGAAGGGTGTGACCGTAATTAAACAAAAGAGGACGAATAAAAGATCTAAATATGGATGATGAAGGTGGGGGAAGGGGAGATGCAGGCTCGACAGGGAAACACGATTGACCAGGAAAAATTTTCGGGAAACTTTTGGGAAAAGCACATTTTAAAAAAAAATGTCTTTGTTACAAAATCGGTTAAAACTTGGCTAACTATTAATGATAATGGCTTTGTTTATTCGCACTAAGCTCTACTCCGCTGTAATGTTTTGGAAATTTAGCAAAATACTATTCCGCTGGTGGAATCTATTTTTTTTAGAAAAAAGGTAATGGAAGAGATGAGGGGACACATAATTTAAAAGTGATGAAAGAACTTGTCGAGAGTATTAATTTTCTGTGAATAAGCGCTCATTTTACAAAGTGACGTTGATCAACAGTGTTTTGGTCCCATTTCATTAAAGAAGGAGTGGCAGCTAGATATCCCACCACGATTACCCTGCCTGGTGAAGATAGACTACTGTAAGAACAATCGTCTGACGTCTGGGATAGAGCACGCTGCCTAGGCAAATGCGCGTATGCAGATGGACAGAGATTAGAAAGTGTGCAACTCCTCTCTCCCTTCCCTCTTCCCCCAGCGGGGAGAGAGCGCACGCAAATTCGACAAGAGAGAGAAAGTTGACCAATAGATTTACCTAATCGCGCACGCTATAACACGCGTGCGCGGCACTTGAACCTGATTTCCCTGAGCCCTGTAGATTCTTTGCGAGCGAGTATTTCGGTTCGGAGAAAAGATAGACCTTCCAAATTTTGGATTCATATTATCCTTCACAAGGGTAATCGATTAATATAATAAGTTCCATATCCTATTTTCGCTGACACTCCTTCTTTAAGTTTCAAGAGAGAAAAAGCCAGTTTAATATTTCCCGGATTTCCAAATTCAATTTCGGTAAAATGCTAGGAAGAATTAAGGTTGAGAAGAATTTAAGATAAATGTCGATACAATTGCTACGGAAAGTTTCGAAAAGGAGGTGCATATTAGAACTTGATCTCTTAAAAATTCCTTTTATATGCTCAGAAAAAAAGAAGGAAAGGGGGAGAATTAGAATCAAATAATTTGATTTTTTTTTTAAATTTCAGATTATGCGTGGATTATACGTCAAAGACAATATTGCGGAGGCGATTGCTCATGTTTACGTATATGGAAATACCATGGCTGATGTAAGCACTATATTTTAATGTTACCAGCCAGGGAAAAAAACCCGATATAAAAAAATTCGGAATCTGATCGCATCCCTTATTATTTCGGACCTGAAAATGACCGGAAATTAATCCAGAATTGACTACAAGCTCGTGAACTCCCTGACTTACCTGATTTTCAAATATTTCAAAAATCTTTCCAGCGTTTTTCGAGGTATACTGTAGCTCAAAACTACTTCATGTTTTCCTCATTTTTGCATTAAAAATATTTTCTTTGTTTGTTCTCTCTATTATATATTTATTTTATAACGTGTGTTCTATCGAATATTGTATCGACCACACCGCCACATCATTAGGATATCGGTTGGAGTGTATTTGAGACTTTTCTGAACAATAAACATAACGTCTCAATGTTTATGTCACATTCGTTCAAATCATCGAAATTCTTTTTTTCCTGGCGGGTAATATTTATTAATTTTAATTCCTAACAAACACTAAACAATATTTTTTAATTTTATTTTTATGTGCATCATGGAATGCTCTCGAATAATTCTCAGATTATACTTGAAAAACTCTCAAATATTTAACTCGTAATCTTGCAGGCTGTATGCCGTTTCAACACTAATGTTTCTGCAGTATGGAATCACTGGAACGTCGCTAAAATATTCATTAACTTTGCCAAATCGCCGGTAATTTTTTAAAATTGTATTAATCAGGGTGGTAAGAAAGTGTTGCACGATTTGCAACTTTACTTTCGATTTTCCGTCAGTTCTAATTTGCAAGGCTTGTGTGCTTTTATGTAGGAGGACTATTGAATCCTCCTACATAAAAGAAAGAGCAAGAACTTTAGGTATCCCAAAAGTTTTTGCTCTTTTCCTTTGTTTTATTTCTGGCAAACTACTAGGGATGATTCACCGGTGTGCAAACACAAGTTGATATCAAACCTAGAGCTAATATCAACTTGATATCAAGCTCCCAATTTCACAAGTTTTGATATTAAGTTGCCGTATCCGAGGAGAATACTCACAAACTGCTCTCAGCAGTCCCAGAATTACATAGTGATAACGAAATTTTATGTTACCTCACACACTTACGCGCTTTCTTGACAGAACTAATTTTGGGAATTTTAAGGCCATCCCCTTATTGAAATTATCGGGAATCCTTGTTTTTTTTTGAGATCCGACTACAGTCTGTTTACAGTAATATCGATTTCGTAATGTTTTTTTTTATGAAATCGAAAAAATGAATAAAAGTCAAAATTAAAAAAAATTGGTCCAATTGAAAAATATTTTTTTCAAAAAAAATAATTTTGTAATTTTCAGTGCACTCTCAGATTCAGGTTGGCTGCGAATAAAGAAAAGATCTCGAATACACCTGGTTAGTTCAACAAGGTTGCTTGAAATTGCGAATCCATTCATAGTTTTAAAATGTTACATTTCAATTTTATTTTGTACTTCAAAATTTAAAATCCTCAAACATCTTTACACATTGGGTCATAAATTGCATTCTTAAAATTAAGTTTCTTCTAATTTTCAGATACTCCTGTGAAAGGCATTAATGACCGTGGAACAGTGACCATCGATGGAAGTGAGTTTGTAACTTTGAAAGTTCATTATCGATCAAGTATTTATTTTCTACTTAGGGTACTTATAATATGTCCAGTTATATTTTAGTGTTATAGTTGGATCTGCTTCAATATATTTATTTCTGGTATATTTTTTTCTTAATCAGTTATTACACCGCTATCTCGAAATATCCAATTAGTTTTCTTAAATTACAGATATTCCTGTGAAATACATTAATGACCGTGGAACAGTGACCATCGATGGAAGTGAGTTTGCAATAAACTTAATTTTGCTGTAAAAACCCAATTTTGCTTTTTTTTCAAATTACTGTGCTTGTAATATAAGGTATATTTTTACTGTCTATTGGTAGATCTGTTTTGCATTTGCTCAAATTTATTTGTTCCTGATATAATAGTTTTTTTTTAATCAGTCACTACACCGCTGTCTCGTCTTATCTTCGATCGCGAACTTTCTTCTGGTCGATTGGACAACTCACAAGCCCGTCCTTTCAAAGGAACAAGGGAGGAATTGAAGAGTAAATTGAAAGAGGCTAGTAGCTCAATTGTTTTCTTGCTCCAACCAGCGCCCCATTGTAATACCGTATTTTCCAGATCCTCGGGGTATTTGAGTACGCGGGAGAAGTGAATTCAATGGTGGAATCATTGATTTCTGTGAATGTCGATGCGGGAACTATCAAATCGGTAAAGCAAAACTATCATTTTTCAGTTAAAATTATTTTAAATTTTCTTGTTCGCCGTATATGAAATTTGTCTTGATTTTAGAGTAGTTTCATATTGAAACCGAAAAGTAATGTCAAGTTAGATTACTGTTTATCTCATCCTTTGCTAATAGACCATTCTCAATCTTTTATTAAGGCTTCGAAGAAATTCCGCCTTTCTATCACCGCAATTTCAATGTTCACAAAGATCGTCAATGTTTTCATTGACTTCAAAAGTTCGCCGGTAAGCTCAAATAATACTATTTTAACCTTTTGGCATATTTTTGTGACAATTTATACTAATGGATGGACCATTTATAGTGTTCGTCTTCGTTTATTCATTCCACTCCTCTTTCTCTTGTGTCGGGAGAATGTCTAGTGAAGGAGGAAATCGATTCAATCGATAATGTCGAATTCAACTTTGGCGTGACTGACAATGAGAAGATTGAGCATAAATTGGAGGACGGAGTCGGAAGTAATATTTTTAATTTTGTAAAAAAATTAGGAAGTATTATTTTTATTTATGAAAAAAATAGGAATTACTATTTTTAAATTTTAAAAAATAACATGAAATCTTTACTTTGAATACTTAATTTCAGAAGCTGATGTGAAAGAGGAGCCGATTGATTACGTGGAGTAATAGGAATAAGCGATGATCAACTGAAATTAGAATGCTATTGATTCTTGCGGAGTTTTGCTATGACTTTTAAAGTTTGTTTTTTTTATAGTTTCGCAATTCTTAATGAATTTTCGTTGTCTTCATCATTGTGAACTGTATCAGTGATTATATTCGATTTTACGGAACATTTTTGCCTGGAATAAAATTTTTTATTGATTATAACAAATTTGGGACAGTAATTGGTCATTATTCCAATGAATATCATCAACGCAAACTCTCCTGATTGCATCAAAGCTCCAGGCTAAGATCGGCATGTTTCCCTCTATTATTGTGAAAGAAGAAGATGATATAGTGGAGAAGGAAATTAAAGAAGAAGAAAAAGAAATCAAGAAAGAATTGATCGATGGAGATGGAGTGAGCATTGAATTTGCTTATTTGTACTTAGTTCTGATATTTACTTATTTTGTTAAATTTAGGCTTCAATATCAAATCAGTTCATTGAACTTTTAGTTCTTCTTTCCACCAATCTTTCAATTTAAAAAAAAGAGTTTAATTGAAAATAAGTAATCAAAGATATTTTATTTCTTGATATTCGATTTTTTTCAGGTGGATTCTAAAGAGTCCTTGGTCATTCCCGAATTCGAATTATACGGTCGAAGAATGGACGAAATCGAAGCTAATAAAACTGAAGTGGGCGATCGAGGTTATCATTTCTGCAGTCGTTCATAGGAACAATCCACATTGTTAGCAATGGTTTGCTCTATTACTACTTAACCTAAAACGACAAGCCCTGTCTGTCTGTGAGTGAGTGAGTCTGTGAGTCCGTCCCGTCCGAAACTACGGTAACAAGTTCGCTGGAGCAACCACACTTGAATGGGTCAGATACATGATATTTGTCAAAAACACAAAAGCAATAAATCAATAATAATCAATAAATCAATCAATACTACCGTAACCTACAGTACCCTCCGATGAGTTCGGTGGGTCAGACCGCAGGTCAGATTCATGATTTTTCTCAAAAACATGAAAATCGATAAATCAATCAAAACTACCGTAACCTACAGTACCCTCCGATGAGTTCGGTGGGTCAGACCGCAGGTCAGATTCATGATTTATCTCAAAAACATAAAAATCGATAAATCAATAAATACTACCGTAACCTACAGTAACCTCCGATGAGTTCGGTGGGTCAGACCGCAGGTCAGATTCATGATTTATCTCAAAAACATAAAAATCGATAAATCAATAAATACTACCGTAACCTACAGTAACCTCCGATGAGTTCGGTGGGTCAGACCGCAGGTCAGATTCATGATTTATCTCAAAAACATGAAAATCGATAAATCAATAAATACTACCGTAACCTACAGTAACCTCCGATGAGTTCGGTGGGTCAGACCGCAGGTCAGATTCATGATTTTTCTCAAAAACATGAAAATCGACAAATCATTAAATACTGCCGTAACCTACATTCCCCGCCGATGAGTTCGGCGGGTCAGACCGCAGGTCAGATTCATGATTTTTCTCAAAAACATGAAAATCGATAAATCAATAAATACTACCGTAACCTACAGTAAAAAGTTCGCTGGGGCAACCAAAGTTCCTTGGGTCAGGTAAAAGTTGCCACTACGCCACGAAGTGGCGTAGTGGCAACTTTTTTCGATGGCCCTCCTGGACCGAACTGTACCCGGCGACTGAAGTCCCCCTGGACCGTACTTTGAAAACGTAGTGCGCTTAACCTCCACGCACCCCGCTAGTTATTTTTGCTGTATAATTGGAGCATGAATAGGTTCTGAATTTGGACACACATTGCTCTGCTGAAAAAATGGACAAAACATCGCATTCTATGGAGCTAATGCGATTACTCTCAGGTTCCGTGCAATCGAGAACTGATTATTTAAAAGAAGTGATCGAAACTGCCCTAAATGAGCATCCAATTAGGGAATCGAAGGAGACATTGAGATTTATTCTCCACTCGTAAGTTCCTTGCTATTTTTTAAAATATTTTTGTTCCAGTTGTTTTCAATGATATGTTTCCCCTTGACAAAATAAAAATTAAAAGTTCAATGTCACTCATTTTTTTCCTTTAAAATTATCTAAATTTAGAGTTCTCATTCACAAAGAGATCTCCGTGCCAAGGGCTAGCCAGCAGTACAACATTGCGTGGCATTTGCTGTTCACGTACACTGAAAAGGTATCTTAAAGCTTTCTTAAAGTTAGTGTGCACTGAAAAACGGACCCCTATTTTTATATTTTTATTGGAAGGAGAAAAACATTCTAAGACACTGGTATTTTTAGAAAAAAATTAAAATCATTACTTAGCCCATGGTACCATTTATGGTAAATTTTCAGTGGCCACTAACGTTAACTGTTTATTGCTGTGTTTGTTTTCATTAACTCTACAGATATAAATTCGAAATTTTGTTCGCGGGAAACCAATAACCCAAATATTCTGTCATTTCAGATTCGACTTATGCTATTGACTTCTGAGAACCTGTACAAGAAGAATTCTTTTAACATACGTCGGAAAATGTTTGAAAGGGCGGAATTAGTTACTGTGCATGGACGTTGGTCGAACACATTTTTCAATTACCGTAATCTATTCCCTCCTCAGTTACCGTACCCCGATCGATCTCTGTTCTCTCTCGTCTTCTTGACGAGCGAACTATCGACTTCAGTCAGGCTCGTCCCTTTGATGGAACTGCTAAGGAATTGAATGCGACAGTTGTCGAGGCCAGCCCAATTTTTTATCAAATGTGCTTGAAATATTTGACCTGTCGAATTTCACGTAATATAGTTGTTGACACAAAAATATCGCGTAGCAAAATGTGCTGAAATACTTTATTTGTCATCTTGTTTAAAAAAAAATTATTCCAGATTCTACGCATATTGTATGCCGTCGACTTCAATAATCTTGGAGATGCCATTTGTATGGTCCACGTTGATGGAAGACCCGTAAAAAATGTAAGTATTTTTACATTTATAAACGAGATGTCCATGAAATTGTGGTTCTGCGCGCGAACCAAAATTGTAAGCGAGAAATGAGCATGTAAAGAGTATGTCAGCACTATATTTGCTTACTCATTTTTTTTAATTATTGGAGTATTTGTTTATTTTGAGTTTTATAGGCGATTCACCGTTTCAATACAAACCAAAATGCACTCACGAAATACTCTAACGTCGTCAAGATATTCATCGACTTTAACAGATCACCGGTAATATTTTTAGGTGATAGTAATATGTATGCGGTAGAGACGAACGTTACACAACATTTTGGAAGGAGTGGTATTCCAAAAATATATTTATTTAAGAGCTCCTCGTAAGAGCGCAGTGCGAGCCCGGGGTGGGCGGTACAACTAATTCAAAATGATCGTCCAGGGCTCAATTTTTTATACAATGAGTCTTACATGGAAGGTATATGTTAACCATCATAAAGACCGGAAATGTCATCTTTGAAAAATTGATATTTTTTCACTTTTTTTAAATTTATCGGTCTTCTTTAAATATCACAGACCCAATAGATTGGCTAGAGAAAGGAGAAACGATTTGGCGAGCTGCCTTGTCGTGTGAAGGAACATCCTTTGTGTTTTCTTGAACTTGCGTCAACCAAACTTAATTCATCAATCTCAGAAGGAGAGTGATCGAGTCTAGAACCTGAGGGACCAAACATCTTTAGTAGTTATACTAATCGCACGGTGACCAGTCCGGCTTGGATGGGAATTCTGATCTTGTTGAATAGGCGAAGGGGGGATTAATTTGAGGGATTCCCCTCTCCATCAGAGTGAAATGGAGAGGGTCCGCTCGCAACGATTGACAGGAAATTGAGTTCTTCAATTGATGGGTGGTGGTCGGAAGAAAGTTGATCAAAACTTCATCGAAAATGTCATATTTTTAATTGCTTATCTAATTCATATATAAAAAATATATGATATATGTCGAAACTGGGAGGAGCAAATCATAGGAAAATGGGTAGCCAAAATTATATTTCATGAGAACGACTAACCATTTTGGATTATCAACTCCAATTTCTTTCTATCAAGCTCAATTTCGATCATCTTCATCATTTATACATAACTTTTGATGCTGTTTCGAATGATATACTCGGTAAATAAAAAAGTGAAAAAATTATCGATTTTTTAAAATTGTTTTTCCGGTCTTTACCATGGTTAGCATATATTTTCCACCTAAGACTTTTTTAAATTTATCGGTCTTCTTTAAATATCACAGACCCAATAGATTGGCTAGAGAAAGGAGAAACGATTTGGCGAGCTGCCTTGTCGTGTGAAGGAACATCCTTTGTGTTTTCTTGAACTTGCGTCAACCAAACTTAATTCATCAATCTCAGAAGGAGAGTGATCGAGTCTAGAACCTGAGGGACCAAACATCTTTAGTAGTTATACTAATCGCACGGTGACCAGTCCGGCTTGGATGGGAATTCTGATCTTGTTGAATAGGCGAAGGGGGGATTAATTTGAGGGATTCCCCTCTCCATCAGAGTGAAATGGAGAGGGTCCGCTCGCAACGATTGACAGGAAATTGAGTTCTTCAATTGATGGGTGGTGGTCGGAAGAAAGTTGATCAAAACTTCATCGAAAATGTCATATTTTTAATTGCTTATCTAATTCATATATAAAAAATATATGATATATGTCGAAACTGGGAGGAGCAAATCATAGGAAAATGGGTAGCCAAAATTATATTTCATGAGAACGACTAACCATTTTGGATTATCAACTCCAATTTCTTTCTATCAAGCTCAATTTCGATCATCTTCATCATTTATACATAACTTTTGATGCTGTTTCGAATGATATACTCGGTAAATAAAAAAGTGAAAAAATTATCGATTTTTTAAAATTGTTTTTCCGGTCTTTACCATGGTTAGCATATATTTTCCACCTAAGACTTTTTTAAATTTATCGGTCTTCTTTAAATATCACAGACCCAATAGATTGGCTAGAGAAAGGAGAAACGATTTGGCGAGCTGCCTTGTCGTGTGAAGGAACATCCTTTGTGTTTTCTTGAACTTGCGTCAACCAAACTTAATTCATCAATCTCAGAAGGAGAGTGATCGAGTCTAGAACCTGAGGGACCAAACATCTTTAGTAGTTATACTAATCGCACGGTGACCAGTCCGGCTTGGATGGGAATTCTGATCTTGTTGAATAGGCGAAGGGGGGATTAATTTGAGGGATTCCCCTCTCCATCAGAGTGAAATGGAGAGGGTCCGCTCGCAACGATTGACAGGAAATTGAGTTCTTCAATTGATGGGTGGTGGTCGGAAGAAAGTTGATCAAAACTTCATCGAAAATGTCATATTTTTAATTGCTTATCTAATTCATATATAAAAAATATATGATATATGTCGAAACTGGGAGGAGCAAATCATAGGAAAATGGGTAGCCAAAATTATATTTCATGAGAACGACTAACCATTTTGGATTATCAACTCCAATTTCTTTCTATCAAGCTCAATTTCGATCATCTTCATCATTTATACATAACTTTTGATGCTGTTTCGAATGATATACTCGGTAAATAAAAAAGTGAAAAAATTATCGATTTTTTAAAATTGTTTTTCCGGTCTTTACCATGGTTAGCATATATTTTCCACCTAAGACTTTTTTAAATTTATCGGTCTTCTTTAAATATCACAGACCCAATAGATTGGCTAGAGAAAGGAGAAACGATTTGGCGAGCTGCCTTGTTGTGAGAAGAAATATCCTTTGTGTTTTCTTGAACTTGCGTCAACCAAACTTAATTCATCAATCTCAGAAGGAGAGTGATCGAGTCTAGAACCTGAGGGACCAAACATCTTTAGTAGTTATACTAATCGCACGGTGACCAGTCCGGCTTGGATGGGAATTCTGATCTTGTTGAATAGGCGAAGGGGGGATTAATTTGAGGGATTCCCCTCTCCATCAGAGTGAAATGGAGAGGGTCCGCTCGCAACGATTGACAGGAAATTGAGTTCTTCAATTGATGGGTGGTGGTCGGAAGAAAGTTGATCAAAACTTCATCGAAAATGTCATATTTTTAATTGCTTATCTAATTCATATATAAAAAATATATGATATATGTCGAAACTGGGAGGAGCAAATCATAGGAAAATGGGTAGCCAACATTATATTTCATGAGAACGACTAACCATTTTGGATTATCAACTCCAATTTCTTTCTATCAAGCTCAATTTCGATCATCTTCATCATTTATACATAACTTTTGATGCTGTTTCGAATGATATACTCGGTAAATAAAAAAGTGAAAAAATTATCGATTTTTTAAAAATTGTTTTTCCGGTCTTTACCATGGTTAGCATATATTTTCCACCTAAGACTATGTAAAAAAAGTTTGAGCTCTGTACCATCATTTTGAATTAGTTGTATCACCCCGTTCTTACATGAAACGCGTTTTACAATTGAACATTCAGTGCACGCACAAATTCCAGTTGCGCCAAGAAGCGGAAAATAATGGTTAGTTAGCAATCAGATCTTTTCATTTCGAAAATACGAAATTTTCTTTTGGCTCTTTATTTGTGTACAAATAAATTAATGTAATTCGCTTGTTCAAATTCAGTGACGATTAATTTCAGAACTGGATACGCAGAAGAGAAATGATCGTGGGACTGTGACAATCGATGGAAGTGAGTCGCTATGCCTGATTTAACTTTCCCTGTTTGATGTGTGTGGTCTTTAGATAGCTTTCCCCCGGAATTTCCATTTATAACAAAATATCAGTCACTACACCGCTGTCTCGTCTTATCTTCGATCGTGAACTTTCTTCTGGTCGATTGGACAACTCACAAGCCCGTCCTTTCAAAGGAACCAGGGAGGAATTGAAGAGTAAATTGAAAGAGGCTAGTATTGCAATTGTGTTCATGCTTCAGTAACCTCTTCATTGAACTACCTATCTTTCCAGATTCTAGAAGTATATGAGTACGCCGGAGAAATGAATTCAATGGTGGAGTCATTGATTTCTGTGAATGTCGATGCGGGAACAATCAAATCGGTAAAACAGAACTCTCTTCCCACGACTTAATTATGGTCTTTCTGTTCGCGATATATGAAATTTGATATTGTTATGATTATTTTCAATCTTTTATTAAGGCTTCGAAGAAATTCCGCCTTTCTATCAACGCAATTTCAATGTTCACAAAGATCATCAATGTATTCATTGACTTCAAAAGTTCGCCGGTAAGCTCAAATAATACTATTTTAACCTTTTGGCATATTTTAATGGATGGACCATTTATAGTGTTCTTCTTCGTTTATTCATTCCACTGCACTTTCTCTTGTGTCGGGAGAATGTCTAGTGAAGGAGGAATTCGATTCAATCGATAAAGTCGAATTCAAGTTTGGCGAGACTGACGATGAGAAGATTGAATCGAAACCGGAGGAGGGAGTCGGAAGTAATATTTTAAAATAGTTCAATTGATTATTTAAATTGACTCATAATTTGCTTATTTAATTTCAGAGCATGTGATCAAAGAGGAGCCTATTGACTACATGGAGTAATTGGAATAAGGGAAGATCCAACACAATTAGAGGTCGATTGACTCTTGTTTTTATCTACTTGATGTGCCTGAAATTTCAGTTATTTTATTGTTCTTTGTAATTTTCTGTTGCGTAATTATAATTCATAATTGTAGTGAGTTATTCTTCTGAAGTTTTTTTTCAAGATTTGCTTGGTGCAGATTTGCATGCTTGGTGCTTGGAGTAAAAATGTTTATCGAACATAACAAATTTTTTGACAGTAATTGGTTATTTTTCCAATGAATATCTTCAACACAAACTGTGTTGATTTTATATGAGAGGAATCGCGAGTGACTCGAGCATGGCCGGGACATAGAAATTCATGATTTTTAATTTGGCTGAAAACGTAGCACAAGGTACTACAAACATCCCTCTTTCGAATAGCGTTTTCGGAATTTTTATAAAAAATTTCGTTTTCGTGTTAAACACAAATGAACCTGGTGAGTCAGGAACTTTTTCGATAAACAGTAAAGTTTGAAAAATCATAAATATCTTCAAAGGGAAGATAAAAATCTTCCGTTTGGTGTGTTAGATAGATAAATCACTCGACTTGTTTACCAACCGCTCCATGTCATTCCTGGATGATGCGCCGATGCGGGGTGGTTGCTTTTGCAAAAGTTGAGCTAATTTTCTTAAATGGACCTGGTACTGCAAATGAAGTGAATTTCATGTTAAAGAGAATTTTCTTCCGATTAGAATGCAAAAAAAACCGCATATTTTTACGATTTTTTGAAGTTAGTTATGAATTTTCAAAGGTCTCGTTTTTGGCTGGAATGACCTAGCACTACTTTGTTTAGCCGCTAAACACAGTAGCGCCAGGTCATTCCGGGATATTTGAAAATTCATAACTAATTTCAAAAAAATCGTAAAAATATGCGGTTTTTTTTAAATTTATAATCGGAAGAAAATTCCCTTTTATGTAAAAATCACTTCATTTGTAGTCCCAGGTCCCTTTAAAAGTAGGGATGGCTTGGCAGGCAGGATAGCAGGATCCTATTGGGAAATTGATCATTTACATCTTTTCCCAGGAACTTTGCCGGTGTGGCAAGATTCCCATTTCCCATCAGGAATCTTGCCGCCCTGTTATTTCCCTTCCTTGTGAAAAGTTGGGCGGTTGCACAATGATCTCGGAGAATATTGTGCATTAGAAATGATGGGGGTGCAAGGAGAGCTATTCACCATCTGTCTGATTAGTGTATTGGTTGTGTTTCTGTATTTCATTCGCATAGCGGTAGTTCGAATTCTTCATATACTTTTTGTTTTAAGTTTTTAAACGTTTCTACAGTATTCGTCCTCGTCCAGATATTCTAAATTAAGCCCAACTTTTAGCTAGCGCTATTAAACGTTTCTACAGTATTCGTCCTCGTCCAGATATTCTAAATTAAGCCCAACTTTTAGCTAGCGCTATTTTCAGTATCTTCTAACATGCAGTGTAAAATAACTGAAACATGGATTTGAGAAAAAAATTGTTCTGAAGCGGAATTCCGAGAATTTCACTATTAAGACTATTAATCTATGTTTGTGTTGGCTCAGTGTTAAAAATACACCGAAATTATAGAAATCCCATGTCAGGAATCCTGTGCCAAGCAGGATTCCTGCCAGTTTCAGGAATCCTGCTTCCCACGAATGATCCCATCTCATTTCTCCCTCTATCCAGGAAATAATGGGAATCATTTTCCACTTTTTCAGGACCTGAATCGGTCATTTTTCCCACGAAGCCATCCCTATTTAAAAGTCAAAAGTGCTTTGTTCCCTCTATGGGTGCTCTGGTGAGTATTATTGGTACTCACCAGTCTATCTGCGTGTGGAGTGAAAATAATAGCTTCAATACACTATCAAAATCGATATTCCCCAAAGTGTTTCTCTACCGTAACCTCTACCGTAATCTCGGGATGACATCGGTGATCGGTGAGGTGAGGGGATGACGCTCGCGCCTGCAAGACCTCCGTATTTCATTGATGCTAGCAACTGGGGTAGGTTCTTCAGAGCAGAATTACATAGTGATGACGCAATTGTTACCCAATGCATTTGTTTACAGCTCAAGGGCGACATTCGATCTCCCTGGTAGTATCTCCTCAATCGAATGGGCGCCGCGCTGAGCTGTGGTGGAGACAAATTTTGTGAGTTTCACGAATCGAAAAAAAAAATTAAATAGTGATTCCTTGCAAATAAAGATATACCATTGATTCTGCAAATTATAAAGAACTACCGTACTTCCGTAATTTGTTTGATTATCGATTGATAACAATTGAATTCGTAGGGCGGTGCCAGCAACTCGCATATCGGCACTCTTTACAGCGCCATTTCCGAAATGCAAGTCAAATTCAACGACGATTGCGCCAGAGTACGGTATATTACTCGGTTACTGTAGGTTACGGTAATATCGTGATTTATCGGACTATCGCAAACGGGCTCATATTTATCGATTTATATTGTTGATGGTTTAGACAATGCAGGGCGGAGATCATTCCCATGTCCAATCTCTTGAGTTGGAAGGTCGAGTGAAGGAAGAATTGCCATCAATCAATTATATTTCTTCCAAGTGTGAAGAGACAAGCTATCAATCTGAGGAGGGAGTCAGAAGTCAGAAAATAGGTTAATTCAATATTTTATTATTCACAATTTTAATTTTATCGATTTATTTTCAGATACTGATGTGAAAGATGAGCCCTTCGACTACCAAGATTAACTACGTAAGCCCAACGAAATCGATTCCTCGTTGATTGTTATTGTTGATAGTGTGTGTCTCGTGCAGTTTGATTTTAAAAACAAATTGATTTATTGATTGTTTCTTTTTTTCCCTGGAAAACTGGACTTATTGTGAATTTGGGCTGGTGTAATGTTTCTTTTCTCGTTGAATTGTTATGGAAGTACGGAATAAACGGTATTTTTTTCAATTAAAAAAGATTTCCGGTGGCTTTTCTGAGTTTAAAAAACGGCCGAGTTCGATCAATTCTCGCTTTTTCTTAAAGTTTCGCTGCTCAATAATATGTTTTTCTCATTTGTAATTATCACTCAATACCATTCTCTTATTATTTCCCTTTGCCAATTATAGTTTTTGAGGTTATTTCGTACGTTTCTCTTTTATTTATTTCTATTATTCGCCGTTATCGAGATAAAAAACGTTCGTACCTCTCAGTGTTTAATTGTTTAAAAAACGGTTTAATATATTTCCGTATGCGATATCTGAAGTGCAGCCGGTTCCTAGCAACACGGTGATCTGAGTAAATATTGGAAAAATATTTACAGAAATGGCGGAAGAGACGGTCATTCGTTGGGAGGTCGACAACGTGAGCAAATTGACTTCGGAACTGAGATATTCTCCCCTCACTTTCATCGCTGATCTACCCTGGTGAGCGATGAGTTGGTGTATATTACATTTATAGAATGATACGATCATACCAAAAAAAGTGAAAACACGGACATTTTTTGCCAAACGGACACGTTGGCGACACTCTTATTTGTGTGAGTTTTCTCGTCTTTTGTAAACACAGGAAGTTATGTTTTTTAAAACGTTTTTTTTAAATGTAGCAACAGCAAACTCAGGTCCGTAGCTGTGAGACGGAGATCATGGTTGGGCAAACCATTTTTCTCCTGTAATATCTACTGTAATGATGAAAGCGACTGTTATAAGTGGAGAGTACATCATAAATCTACTGTCGTTCTCATCAATCGAGAGAATCCGGCTATGAATGTATTGGGAGAGGTGAGCTCACTCTGATGTGTCTTTATAAAAACTCTTACTCTTACTGAACTCTTACTCTACTTAAAAAGCTCTTTAAAAAGATTTTGAGACGTTTTGTTAATTAGCGATGAATAATATCACGCAAAATATTGTAAAGTCAAAAAAATATTCACCTTTTGTATCTCTGCGAACACACAGTTTTATGGTGTGTCTTTATTCCTTCATCTGTCGGCTTCCAAAAAAGCACAGAACCGGGAATTGATAGCATTTACCGGCTGTATACTGTATTGATGACAAATTCCAATTTTTTTTTCGTTTATTTTCTCGGTTTCTTTTACTTTCTTCCCGTAAAAGTTACTATTTTTTTCGATCTGCAAAATATATTAACCGTAAATCTTATCAGATGAAATCAATGGTGTTCAAAAAGGGAGCACATGGAGCCGGCCATCAATTGATACCATTTGAATATCTACTCGAAGAGAAATATGTGAGTGATTCAACAGATATCGTAACACGAAATTACTGAGTATAATACTAAGGTTTATCGATTTATGTACTAATCGATAATTAATGCAATGATTTAACAAGACTAAAAGTAACTACTGCAAACACGAAAGAGTTTGTACAAGTTATGCGATAATTGATGAGTTTTTGTTTACTGAAGTAGTGACGAATCTATCGATTTTATATTGTTTGATACAACGGAGATACTTATATTGCTAACAATATCATGAATGAATTTGTTTCCAAATCTTGAGAGTATTTCAGGGTTTCATCAAGGATGACAAGATCATCGTCGAGGGTCGCATCACCATCACGAATATTGAAGGAGTTCCGTGGGTTGTTTTTGATTCTGACCCCCAGTATTATGTTAGAAGTTCGCAAACTTTTCTTGCACCTTTTCCCGCATGTATTGGGCTATTATATTTAATAATTTGTATTAGGGTGTTTGGGTAGGATTGAAAACTTCGAATGTAGGCGAATTAAACCTGAAAGATCATGGGGACAATTAGCATAACCTCTCAGAATTCGCGGAATTCCGCGGACACGAGAAATATACAGTGATGAGAGAGCACGTAAACAGAGAGGGAGAGAGAGCGAGAAAAAAGAACTAGAGAGTGTGTTTGAATTTCGCAAGTTTCGCAAATGCTGGCTCTCATGCGAACTATAGACACAATATTTTCTTTCCCAGAGCGGCTCGGCTTTTCTCAAAACCCGGCAATCAAATCAGTTTCTCTGTATGAACATGCGACCCCTTTCATGATCTCACTTCGTTATGCTATATTCGTTTTTCTTTCTATTTGTAACCGCGTTTCCATTGAACACGCATTAATATATTTGAACGCAGAAACACTAGCACTGACATTCCCCTTTCCCACTTACTTTCCCCTTTCCCCTACAAAGTGTACAGTTAATATCGCTAAAAATATTGAGCATTCATTTTTTGGATTACATAATTTTCCAGGCCAGCGCTCAAGTACAACTTCGATGAGCCTTGTCCCGGGTGGGAAAACATCGTTCTCAATATCGAGGGAAAGAAGATTAACGTGCGCAAACAGGTCCATTTTTTGCCATTATTGACAGCCCGTTTTTTCTCGCTCGAAACAAATTAATGTGCTGTAAAAGTTGTAGTATCTCTCGGATCGCTCTCCCTACTTCGCTGCATTATTCAACGGGGATTTTGTTGAGAGAAATCAGAAGGAAATCGAGATGAAGGAGGTCTCATATGAGGTCAGAATGCGTTTTAAATTTTATATCGATGAAAGATTCTATCCGTAGTAGGGTTTCCTGGTTTTGCAGGTGAATACTCGACCTGAAAATACCCCATTTATTTTCCCCTTCGCCGAGTCCACCTTTTGTGGAAGCAAAAATAGGGAAGCGAGTTTTTCTCAACTAAAAATAACTTTTTTCCAAATCTCATTTTTTGTGTTCTTTTTCATTGTGATGAGGGATCTGACCCATCCTCTAACAAGGAAGATTTAGAGAGAATGAATTGAATTTAAACCGCTCTTCACAATAGCGGAGGGAGTAAAATAGGGGTTTCAGTTGACAAAAAAAAATTATTCAACAATTTTTTTTGCATGATCATGTTACTTTCCTAAAATACAAAACGTGAAATCCTATTTCGCACCTCTTAATTTAGGTTTCCAATTCAAAATTATATGAATTATTTTCAAGGAATTCATCGAACTTCTTCTAGTTGTCTACCCATCACTTCAGCCAATCACATGTATGTATCTTAATTATTGCAAAATGCCTTAATTAATTGTTAAATTAATTTTTTTATTTATTTATGTAATTAATTGTATTCAGTCGATTCGTACCGATTCGTACTCGCCCTTGCTGATCGATTCATGATCAAGGTAGTTTTCTCACTATTTTTTTTCACAATCTATTTTTCATTCAAGCCTAAAAAAATGTCTTACCAACCGGGTTATTTAAGAATGGGATTTATAAAGTAAATATTCAGAGGAACGACACAAACCATACTAGTTTTGCAGTTTGCGACCTCTGTGGCCGAGCTCTATCTCATCAAGACCAAGAAGCTATCGACAAGTGCCAAATTACTGTTGGCCGATCAATACAGACTGGAAGTACTCAAGGTATGTCATTCAAATATTTTTTTGCTGTATATTTATTTATTTCCAGCGTCAGTGCCTCAATTCATTCGAGTTTCCTAGTGATATTAAGGCTCTCGAGGTGAGATACACAATAAGCTGTTCGCTTTACCTATTATGGAACGATGGGTGCAAACGGGGGCGAATAAGCCAGATCTTTAGCGATTCTGATCATAATTTATTTGTTCACACGTGTCAAAACATACAGCTACTATAACTATTGTAAACTATGTCAAAAAAATGTTCTTTCCAGAACACCGTCGAATTCAGCCAGTATTCAAGCGATATGAACTCTTCACTGTTCAAGCGAATTCTTGAACTCATGAGATAATTCGACAACTTGTTTTATTCGACTCAACTTAATACCATTTAAATCGATCGATTTGTTAAACATTTGTTTCTCAAGTGTGTTGTTCTGTTCTTGTTGAATTCTTATGTTGTTGAATGGAAGGTATTCGATTATTTTACCAGTTTCTGCTGATAAACAAATTTGTTTTCCCGATAAATAAGTCCTTCTTTCGTTAATGGCTCGAATGTCCGTATTCAATATTTCTTTTTTTTATAATTTTGGCACGGACTGTTACTAATGATGTTCACATGTACGACAGAACAGACGGTTATTTGTCGGGAGGTCGACAACGAGAGCAAATTGAGGGGAAATACTCGCCTATCACTTTCATCGCTCATCTTTCTTGGTATGACTTTCATACTTTATGTTGAATAATTTATATGTGACGAATTTTTAACTTTAATATTACTATCTTTAAAATTAAAAAAAATAACTTTGAATTAAAAAATTGCCATGCTGATGGCGCGTTCGCAGCTGACTGAAATGCAATAGCTAATTCTCTCGGGAAAATGTTTTTGATGTTTTTTCTTCATATTTATTTTATTATATTGTATGCGTTTATTAAATGCAGGTCATTCCCCTCTACAATCGCATGTGTCGGATAAACTGTCGAGTTTGTTGATACTGAAGAACCGAAGATGGAATCGAAGAAGGTGAGAGAGAAGATTTTCTGGAATATCAAATGGTTTGATAAACCAAGATTATTTTAACTGTCCACAGAAGCTTGTCGAATGTTCCATGAATAGAAGATACTTTGACATACCAAGAGTTATTGGAAAAAAGTATTTCGTCACGAAATGTTCGAGATTTGAATGTTTCTTTCAGATGTGGAGGAACGGCCAAGATTTGGAGAGTAACTGAATGGATTATTAATTAATAATGCTACATTTATTTTTTCCAACCTTAAATTCAAATTGTTTCTCCCTACTTTTTGTATCCAGCATGTGTTTTATCCCATTTCCGTGGGTATATAATTTAGTGAATTTTTTTAAATGAATAGTATTGCTTCAATTATTCAAAATAATTATGAGATTTAGTAGGCCAATTGTCGAATTGTTTCTGTTTCTTCAAATCAAATCAAATCAAATCATTTATTCAAGCCTCAGGTCGTGAGCCTGTTGAATGATGCTTCTGTTCCACAAATCGGGGTATCTTCTGCACGTATTAGCCCATCTGGATCCCATTCGGTTTACTATTTCATCTCGCCATCTCATCTTCGGCCTTCCGACAAGCCGCTCTCGGTCGATTGGTGTCCAATTAACAGTTCTCACCGCCCATCTATCATCATTAAGTACAGCAAGTCTTCTAGCCCAACTCCACTTCTTATGCATTGCTCTTACACGAACGTCTGGCAGCGGTACTTTGGTTTCAAGCCATTCATTTGTTCTTCTATCAAATCGAGTTACTCCTGCCATTTTTCTCATCATACTCCTCTGTGCAACAACTAGCCTTTTCCTGTCTGTTTCTTAATAGCATAAAATTGAACATAAAATATTATATGAATGTCCTATCGCCATTAAAGTATTCGGTTGGCTTCCCGATCAATACATGATTTCGAATTTGTTCCTCTTTTATCCATTTCTCAGACCGGGTCAGATATGTTTCCTTTCGGAGCGATAAAACAAGAAGAGGAGATATTGAAGAACGAAGTGAAAGAAGAAGAGAAAGAAATCAAGGAAGAATCAATCGATAATGATGGAGTCAGTTTCATGATAGCCTTGCGTCTGGAATTTGACATTCCTAGTATTAAAAGACAAATGATAAAGAAAGTATACTATGCAATGATATTTGAAACACATTCATTTTATATCTCGTATTGCTTAGATTAATAATTTCGTTAAATCAGGTGAAGTCTAATTTCTTCATTCCTGAATTCGAGTTGTACGCTCAGCGAATGGCTGAAATCGAAGCTGTGAAGAGAGAAGAGGAGGAAGAAGATCAAGGTTTTAAAGGCAATCATTATATTTTTGCATAATTATTTACTTTAACTATTTTATTTTTCTAGATTCGAGAAAAATTCATATCCAAGAAGTTATTAAATCAGTGATTGAAGAGGTTCGCCACCCCGCCGTAAACCAGTCAAATCTGGAACTTGGCCTTTTTGCGTGAGTTTAGTTTTAAAAATACTAAAAAAAAAATTTTTAATCTATTTTTTTTAAACTAGGGGCCCCGCGCATGCAATACCTTCTTTGTCATGGGGTATACTTGCAAAATATAAAGCGGAGTATTGTGAAATAATTTGGAGGATCACGAGCACTCCTAAATATGATCAGGACTTTTTTAAAATTTTTATCTTAATTTTATTAAACTCTCAGAGTCTACTCCGGATCATCCTTAGCTGCGGCATGCCGAACTTACGATCTGAACTTAACAACACTTTCCAAATATTCTAAAAAAGTGAGCCTATTCATTAGACTTCGATAAATAACGATAAATAACTAAACAACTAGTCTACTATTCATATTTGCCCAAGTATTTATTGAACTGACTGGTTTTGAAAGATAGATTTTAAAAAACCTAATGGAATGTAGTTGGCTGTCTAAAAAATATAATGTAGTTGTCTCGTTCATCGGAATATACGACAATGAGTGATGGGCAAAATGTGAAAATTAAATGTTCTCCCGGTCTCAAGAATTTTTTTTTCGTTCCACTTTGTCACCGTAACCACACGTTCAAATTGGCAGGTTCACGCTATTCTCGGCTCATTGAAAGACAGAAAGAAAGTGGATACCGGCACGATCACGATAGACGGAAGTAAAACCTTTCTGTTTCGGATAAATCCTTAGAGTTTTCTTCATTGTGTGCCTCTCCCCTCTCCTCTCCCACTCCAGTTTTGAGAATCCTTGCCAGTCAGTTAGGGCAATTCGGCAAGTATCGCCCACCTGGTATCACTTCGAGCTGATGACCCGGATCGACTACACTCAATTCAAGTCGCCAACTGTCAAGAAACGCACCAGCCGACAAAGCTACGACGTGAGGACAAAGCTATTTCGGTTGGTACACGTTAGTCAGGACGTCTCTGGAAGCTGGAATATCTACTCTCACGTGGCGTTAAAAAGCTTCGAAAAGATCCTAAACATGACATCTGCCTGTTTGCACGACCTATAGATTGAAAACATCTCAAATTTTGATTCCGGTATTTGTCGATTTTTGCGTATATCTCGATTCCTAGTAAAGCTACAGTGTTCAAAGCTCAGAGAGAAAATTTATTTTTAAAAAAACAGAACTTCTCGGATATTCTCCTCGATTTTTAACATCGCATCAATGTCTATCGTCCAAGATCGACACTACAATTGACCAAGGAAGCCAAGCATGGTCCATTCCCTTGACCGAGGTGCCTCGAGTTCGAAGATCCCGACCACCTCTGCCCCCGAATGATACCTCCTTCAGGCCCTTTGCCTTGATGTCACTTGTTTTCTGCAGTTACCGTACCCCGTTCAATGTCAGAGCTAATTCGATTGATTAGCAAAGGCGAAGTGACCATGGATCAGGCTCGACCATTCGATGGAACCAGAGAACAAATGAAAGAGAAAGTGATCGAGGTTGGTTCCTTTTTCTCTTTAGATAACAAATAATCGACGAATAAACAAATATCTGATTCTCGAGTATCTGATATTTTCGTTCGTTCTCCAGGTAGTCTACACCTATAAAAAGCTATCAATTATATCTCGATTTTACACAATCATGTTAATTTTTTTCTGCAATCTTCATTGGTCGGTGAAATGCTCACTTATTTTTTTGCAGATTCTCCGTGCTTTTAAAGTCTCGTCTGACGTCATCAACCAACGCGCAAAAGCTGTTGAAATGGTTAACGTCGACGGATTCTCCACAAGCGAGGTCGGCCACAACTTACAATTATTGATACCTTTATTTAATTTTGTTTTAAAAAGAACAAACTCAGCTTTTACAAAACAATCTCTCTACGAAGAATGAGCGCTCTCGGTACCGCCTATTCATGTAATGGCAACAAACAGTCTCTCCAGGCGAGTCGTCAACTCAATATCTCCAGAAATACGGCATTTGTCTATTCCAAAATCGTCAAGATCTTCATCCAATTCGGACATCCAGTGCAATCGTCGGTGAGCTGCATTGGCTAAACGACTGCGGCTATTCGGTCAGCAGTAAGCTCCGCCCACAATTGCATTCCACAATTCTGAACGAATTCTTTTCGGCGCTGAATAGATTTCCCGATCACCGACCAGAACTTACGCTAAGGGAGCGAAACAGTCATACCTATTGTAGTTTTAACCGTATGTAACTTGTAGTGCACTTGACATAGCAATCGATATTGTAACCAAATTCAATTAAATGCAAATTTTTCGTGTCCTTCTTTCTTTCACTTCACATTCCTGAATGATACGAATGAATAATAAGATGTAACAATGTGTGTGTTTTGATCTGTGGTCAGGAAATATATTCGGAGCCGCAATTAATTGTGTAGTCGAATTTATTTCCTTCAGAGTTGCGTAATGCAATTCTGGGCGGAGCTTGAGAGAACCGAAAATGTAAAATACAGTTTCACCCTGTTGTGACCTCGTTTTCAATTATCATTGCTGATTTTCATACATGATTTCGGTGCGATAGATTTCGGTATTGCTTTTTCTCGGTTCCTCACCTCGGCCATATACAGTACCAAGCAAAGTAAATCCACAACGAACTTATTTAGTGCACCTCAACTCGAATGATTCCACCGTCGGTTGTGTCTAACCAAGTTTGTCGAGTGATGAATGGGATTCCTCGAGTTGCTACCTGCACTGTCGAGTTTATCGACACTCAAGAGACAGAATCGAAGAAGGAAGAGGGTGAGAGTGAAAATAACTAGTTTCTTGAATAAAAAACGGTTGTATTTTTTTTAAATAATGGATAAATGAAAATTCTTTGACCGTATGAAAAATTGGGTCGAGTGATCTCGGAATTTCTTTATCGACAGACGTCCGAATTTGTCCGAAAGTACTGTGTCCGTACCGAGCTATCGTGAAATGATTTTTCAACGTAAATATTTGTAAAAGAATAGTCGCGAATATTATAGTTTTCTTTTTTATCTTTTCCGAGGCTTCAATATACTCTGAATATACTCTGAAGTTCAGAGTTGAACGAGACTTTTGAGACGGAATCGAAGAAGATAAAAATATGTTTAAAAAAAGAAAAGATGTTTCACAATACTTTGAATATACTCATGTGAACAATTATTAGAATATTGCATTTCAATTAAAACTTGTTTCAGATTTCGATGTGAAAGGAGATCCAAATGTTGAAGAGTAATTGATTGGATACAGTTGTTTCTCCCTCTTTTTGTGTCTCCTTTTTAATATATCGAACTTTTGTCAACTTACTACTTCCGTGAAATATTTTAATGTAGGCTGCTTAGTCTTCATTCAATTACACAAAATAATTATGAGAGTAAGACACAAAATAATTATGAGAGTCTATGTTTCTATTGCATAAAATTGGGCATAAAATATTATATGAATGTCCTCTCGCCGTTAGAAGTATTCGGTTGATTTACCGATCACTACTTGCTTTGGAATTTGTTCTTCTCTTATCGACTTCTCAGACTGGAACAGACATGTTTCCTTTCGGTGCGATAAAAACAGAAGAAGAGATATTGAAGGAGGAAATGAAAAAAGAACAGAAGGAAATCAAGGAAGAATCAATCGATCAAGTATGTTTCACACTGTAAAATGTTGATAGCACAATATAAAATAAAGCCCTTGTTTTCGACATTACTTTGTCTTTTTTTTTCTCGAATCATTACTATTTTCAGGTCAACTCCAATAATTCCTTCTTCATTCCTGAATTCGAGTTGTACGCTCAGAGAATGGCTGAAATCGAAGCTGCGAAGAGGGAGGAAAGGAATTCGAGAATGGAAATCGAGATTATTTCTTTCGATTATCACTGTTATGTTTTTCGCTTAGATATAACATCATTTACTTCATTTCCCGTCATACCAGGCCGATAATCTAAACACGAACTGAGAACTGAGAATATGATAAACATTTGGCGAAGTATTACTCACATGATGGTATTTGTCGCTGCAACTTTGAAAATACTACTTATTTTCCAAAACCTTTCTAGATTTTCAAATCCATGGAACGAGAAATTACGAGTGACTAACATTATTCGCTATTGAGCATTTCTATTCGCTCTACTGCTGATTACGCATCGGAATTTCAATGATCGCGCGGCATTTAAAAAGCCACTATCAGATTTCATCTCGGTACTCGACCTTATCTATTCCTTTCCCTTTCACCTCTTATCAAGGTTCATAGATAGCGAGATGTTTCGTTTATTACTGTCGTCCAATTATCGGTGATCTTTTAACATTGTCAACAATTCCCCTCTCCTTTCACTAATACGTTGGGTAACCTCATGTAGGGTGTTGTGTTCTCTCTTTTACTCTCCTTCAACAATATATTTTCCTTAAAGTAATCATTTACCCGCTCAGATTGTCCTGCAATGTCATGGTATTTTTTTAATATGCTCGTCGGTTCGGAGTTGTGCAAACACTCCGCCAGTCTCTTTTTCCTCTTTCCCTCTTCAACTTATTGATCATATCACTGATCTCTCACTCAACATTCCGTAGACCAATTTCCGATCCGGTCAACATTTTTTTCCTTCTCCAGACATGACTCGTCTCTCCCTCATTCTACTTTTCTCACTCTCTTCTACGATCGTTTCCGCAGCGCCCGCAACCTCATGCGCAACTCTCAAATGCCACACTGGAATGATCTGCCAGATGACGCAGGTGCTGTCAGAGGGATCCTTTCAATCCCCGAACCCCTGTATGCAATTTTAGGTGCAATTGTTTATTGTTGAGAAAAAATTGGCCAGTTATTTTACACGCATATTTTTTATATTTGCGATTCCACTAAAAATTAGAAATTACTCGCCAAAAAGCTGTGTAAACAACGCCGCCAAACATGGAACCCAGGTGTGCGCCGGGAAGCCGTGCCCACTTGTTCCCAAATGCATACTCGACGAACGCTCCTGGTTCCCGGACGAGAAACGGGCCGGAACTACCAAGTGTGGAAATATGATTTGCGGCACTGGTGAGGTCTGCAATATACAGCAGGTACGTTTTTGTTATCACAAACGAATGAAATTATCTCGAGTTACGAAAGTCTATTACTGTCTTATGTGGCGTTAAAAATCTTCGAAACGATCCGGAACGTTGACATCTGCCTGTTAAAAATGCACCTCCAAAAGATCGAAAACATCTCAAATTTGAATTCCCACATTTATCGATTTTTGCGTATAACTTGATTCCCTGCAAAGCTACAGTGTTCAAACCATAGGTGACGATCGACACTCATATTTAGAACAAGTGGTCCAAAAATTGAGTTCACTGGGAGCCGAGATAATAGATTTTAAAAAAAACCGAAAGTGCGGGAATTCAAATATTCGATCTTTTGGTCGGAATTTTTAACAGACAAAAGATAACATCTCGGATCTTTTCCTCGATTTATACCATCACATTAGCTACAACTAGGAAGCATAGGAGAGCAACAGGAACAAACCTGATTCCTCCCTGCATTTTTTTTGGATTTTAAGAGTAATAAAATAATTATGTATAATTTAAAATTATAGGTTTACAGGTTGCATGCGCGGGTCCACCTTGTCCCCCCATCCCCACATGCGAATCGCCCACTCCGACCATTCACTTCGACCCACATGAAGGCCCGTTGTGTAACGGAACCCCGTGTTTCACTGGACAGAGGTGTGAAATTCGGCAGGTAATGTGACGTTAAAATCACCGATTGAGCTAACGATTTTAATTCCGGCAATTCCATATCTCGGTTCCCCGTGGAGCTAGAGAATGAAAACTTGGTTTTTCTGGGT
Source organism: Pristionchus fissidentatus (assembly GCA_036245785.1). Taxonomy (NCBI): domain Eukaryota; kingdom Metazoa; phylum Nematoda; class Chromadorea; order Rhabditida; family Neodiplogasteridae; genus Pristionchus; species Pristionchus fissidentatus. The sequence goes on from BTSY01000001.1 coordinate 8,017,691, forward strand.
TTCCGGTCCAGAAAAATCCCTATAAAACTATTTTCAAGTCTCTAGCTCAACTGGGAGCCTAGATATGGAATTGCAGAAATTCTTTTTTTTTAATTTTCCACAATTTAAATATCTTTTCAGTTTGTATCTAATCTTTGCCTTTTTCACGTTCCCAGTTATAATAATACAAAATAACTACATAAATATTTACTCCTGTCATTGCAGATGACATGCATCCAAGCCCCTTGTCCCGCCTTGCCTACATGTGTCTACTGAGGAACATCAATTTCTTCTTATCTCTTTAATATAATTATCTTCATATATAATGTGCACCAAATATCAATGAGAATAAAGGCAGTAATCTCCCTTTTCAACTTGTTTTATTGTCAATACAAATATGTTTCTTTCTTGCAATGGAAATGTTGATGGTCGTCTATTTTGAACGTTCCTTTCTTTGATACCGTGGACGAACAATTTGGAACGGATTGATAATACTCTTTCGAAATTCTTCTTTTCATCGTTTCCTATTTGCCTTCGTTTTGTGATTGCGGTCTCACAGTATCACTTGTTTCGTTTAGCAGAGAGGGAGAGGCAATCCTCCATTGCATCACAGCTCTTTTCTGAGATTATTGTTTGAACCATTAAGTTTGTTCTTCAACATATTTACTTGAATCAGGAAAACAGTAGTGAACCCTCCTGCTCCTTGAATTATCGCCATGAAACCACAAAATTAGCAGCACTCTCACACCACCCAATCATTGCCAGTATCTAATCTAAACACCTGTGTCGGCACGGATTAGGATCTTAGTCATAGCCCCGCCCCTTCCCCCTGACCCCCCCTCTCGCTAGCGCCCTTTGCAACACACTTGACACTTGAACTGCTGCATGGAAGAATAAATCTCTTCTCTCTTTTATCGGATCTTAGGGGATTTTAGGGGATCCATTCATCACAAGGACACGGGGGCTGATAACAAGGACTCTATTATTATTGTCACGCATTCTACCTCTTTTCCTCCCGATATCTTTCGTTGTCTTCATTTGGGCAACTACGTGAGGGATTCTGCATTGCATTTTCTCTTCGATTGAAAACGCTGATATGCGCTGTTATAAGATGTTCTATTTGCAGATGAATTTGAATAATCTGCCTTCTCTCGTATTCTCTCACATTCTTCGTTTTCTCGACCCCGTCGACCGTGCGACGTTGTGTAAAACCAGTCGATATCTCGAGGTACATATTTTAAAATTATAATTATGTATGTCGACTGCTTAAGAAACAGTGCGTTTATCTAGTATATCTTCACTGTTTGCTCGTTGATTCTCCCTCCATTATTCATGTCCAATATTTTTCTCGGAATGAACGCTTCTTAAAGGGACCCGGCAGAGATCGGCAACTTTAGCTCAATGGGTGGAGTTTTAGTCACACATCACGGGAAAATGTCAGAAAAAAATATTGGAACTTTCTGTTTCGAGATATGAACATTTCAATATTCGTGGTGTGCAAGTTCGACGTTTCCTAATGGTGTCTTAAGTGCAGGGAAGCATCATGAAACATCAGGAATTTTACTCAGTAGCCACCCAGGACATCGTATGAATTCATCAGCCACGAATTGTTAGGACTGGAACCGGTTTTAGAAATATTAGGAAAAGGCGGCTCCCTTTGGTCCATTGTGGTGTGGTTTGCGGGTAAGACCGTAGCGGCTCTCAAAATGGTCCGAATTTTTTTCCCTTATTTTTCCCGTGATCAGTGGGCAAAATACTACTAAATAACTACATTTCGCTATCTATGCACGGTCCCTTTAAAGGGATCCGGCATCGAAAAATAAGTTATTTTTATTTTAAAGATTGCAAAATTCTAAGAATATCTGTGAAAACCGCATATTTTTAAGATTTTTTGAAATTAATTATGAATTTTCAAAGATTGCCAAATTTAGGTATACGGTAGCTCTCGCATCCGCGGACTTACGCTGTTTAGCGGCTGTAGAATCTCAAAAGGGATGATGCTGTAATATTTTTGCGTTTCTTTCTTAGTATTCCTCCTTTTTCTTTCTTAGTATTCCTACGATTTTTTGAAAATTCATAATTAATTCCAAAAAAATCGTAAAAATATGAGGTTTTTACAGATGTTCTTAGAATTTTCAGCTCTTTTGAATAAAAATAAAATTAAAAGAATATAAAATTATGATTTTTTGGCTGCAAACTCCCTTTAATGGGGGGAGCTATTAGTAATGATTCGGAATGTGATGAGGAGATGTGAATCATACGCTTGGGCACTCCCTAGAAGGCACTCCTCCGTCGAGTAATACTCATAAATTATAAAAGAGGATGGAGATAAAAGAGAAGACTCCTTGTGTGACTTTTCTCATGAGATTACAACCTGACTCACAGATACAAAATGATGCAGGAAGCCGTATCGCAGAGTGATCTCTACGTCGATTCAAGTCCATCGGATAACAAACGAAGAATTGTTCTCCGGGTCAAGCGAGAAATTTTTTGGGAAAACGTGAGAGAGCTTATAATTGATGTTGTTTCATTGGGTGATAGAACGATATGAAGCGGTATTGATAAAACACTGGGGGATGCAAATTCTGTAATCCCCTTTTTCAAAAACTATTTCTGATTTTAAAAAATACATTCTAGTGTCTTGGAGTGTACACACTAGAAATGGGACCAACCTTCTCGGAAAGTGTTCCCATAGAGAAGATCAGGGAACTTCTCGACACTCGAAATCTCTTCAAGCGCGCTCATTTTGACACGCTGTCATTGCAAATCGTAAGTGCATTTTTTTCAAACAAAGAAAGTTGGGAATTAGCTGCTGAAATATGTAATCAAATACTAGACTTTTAAAAATTTGTTTTTAAGTGAGTGCTTTCAGGTGGATTTCAACAAGATTCCACTGGAGTTCTTTATTGAGCTAACCGAAGGATTCATATTCGATGAACTCGTCATTGCAATTTCGAGAGCAGAGTACAATAGCAGGTCAATTGATTACTCATTTTATTAAGATATGTAGTCTTCGTTTACGTCTGACATGATCACCGTGCTCGGCGGCAGCTCATTGATTTATTCCAACATTATTTATTTATTTCTAATCGATAGGTCAAGAAAGACTTACAGTATGCGCGAGCTCATCGATCACTTCTCTACGAAGAAATTCGAGCTGATCGTAATGGGGGAACTGCTGGACGAAGATGTGCTTCTCTCGCTGAGACCCGGCACCGATTTGAGCCTATACCCGGTATTGTACCTGGTACCGGCGCACGGTACCCATAATATGTCATTTCCAGATCGTTACAATCAATGATGACCTACTGTACAAACTGGCGCGACATCCATTCCGCTGTCTCAGAGTAATCGTAAACTCTAAGAAGACGCTACTTCAATTGATCAAGGTATGCGAGAACAGTGAGAAGGACAATCTCTCATTCCTGACCCCTTTCATATTTTATCGACGCCCGAGAGCGCAACGAGATACGAACATAGATAAATGTGAAAATCGATAATATTCTCCTTCTAGGGAGTATGAAATGTGAATGATAAAACTTTCTGGATACTTGCAATCATGTGATACGTGACGACTTGCAAGTAGAGTGCGAAATGTGAGACCACACTCTCTTCATTTCGCACACTATCTCGTCTATCGACCGGTCTAGAGAGTGTGTGAAATGGAGGTTGTGGTCTCACGTTTCGCACCCTACTTGCAAGCACATCATTTAGTTCAAATTGATTTGTTAGAGAAGGTTAATTTGAGCGCCTTCACAAAGGGGTCAGTAGGGTGCACAATGGCGTAGAACTCTAGCACATGTTCCATCCCTCTCTATCTCTCTCTCTCTCTCTCTCTCTCTCTCTCTCTCTTTCTCTCTGGAGGATTGGAATGTTTTTATTGCCAGATCGTTTCCGGCTCCTCTGAGCTCAAGGAAGTCGTGGTCGTCGTTAACGACAAAATACTGCAGAAATTCATGAAAGAAATCGAGAAATCGAAATCCGAGGTGAGTATGTAAGCTAAACTCACTAAGAATATTGGTTAGTCAGTTTTTTTGTCAGTTTTGAATCTTCACTTTAGGAACCCGAACAAAGTGTTTTTGTCTATTTTTGGGTTTGGATTGATTTCAAAAGACTTGGAAACGTTTCTGTATGTGTTCATGAACACGGATGCGAAGTTGAGTTTGAAAAAAAACTTTTAAAAAAAAAGTTTGCTTCGCAGTTTCACAGAAAAGGCACGCATACGTTACTCTACCACAACGCACGTATTGACATCCATCATGACATGGAATCGAACTTACCAACCTCCGAAATGACAATTAGAAATCACCCATAACTGCTCAAAGTTTGACAGAGCTGAGCGCCCACACCTAAAAATCTTTACGGCGACTTCTAATCACACATATATTTTGTTCATAATGTATTATCTTGTATTGATTCCCATTTTTGTAAATGTGAAAGCTATTTTTCTCTGAGTGTAGCATACGTACTAACTGCTAACAATCTTTACAATAAATAAAGCCTATTTATTGAGAGGTCGAAGAGGACACGGAAAGTATTCCAATGCACGTGTGAAGAGTTGGTACGGTGTACGCCTCTTTCAATTCGCGATTCTGACAGGATAGGACAGTCAAACTAGGGCCTGCTTTACCGTATTTTCACTACACTCACAACCTGGGGCACCGATTACCAGCGCCGACCGCGCAACCCCCTGCCACACACAGAGAGGGAGGGGGAGGGAAAGTGCTCGCTATTTTCAGGGTTACGGTAGGCGAATTACAGTATGTCTGCATTTTATAGATGGGATTCGCCCATTATATCCGAGTTTACAACGTCTAATGTGGAAATATTTTTAATGTGCTGTTTATCAGCAATTAGTTTTCTTTTCGGAACAAATTTGTTTTCTTCAAATCTTATTTTTCTATTCTTCATCTCAGAGTCTTCATACCACCTTCTCTCGCTCCAAACTACTTGGACACTGAAAGAATATAACTTTAATAAGATCACACGGTTAAGCCTGATTAATAATGCCCAGATGATCGTAAACTGGTCTACAGTAAAACCCTGGATTCGCGAAATATAACTACAACGTTGTATAATACAAACTAGAAATTTTTTTCGCAATTCTCAGGGAGCCTTGTGTGAGTAATTAGGACTCACAGGGAACGAATCCTATGACTTCTCCATACGAAAAAGCATCGGTCAGACTGCGGAGAAGTGTATCGTCACCTTGTCTGGAAGGGATACTGTAGCCATGGCTCTGGATTACGGTAGGTCAGATGAAGAGCAGTGATGGGACGATTCTATGTTACGGTAGGAGGGGGAACTCACTATTATAATATTCACTATTAATTTTATAAAAGAGGAGAAAATGGTGAGGCGACTGCGGGTGAGGGAAGGAATAGGAGAGAATGAAATGGAGAATGGAGAAGAAAATGTGAGGAATTTAGAGAAGGGAGATAGTTGATAGGATTGGAGTGGTTTTTGCATTGGATCTGGAAAGCAACAGGCTTACCCCATTGAATCGCTTTCGACGAGTTTATAGATTTTTGAAGTGGGTTGGCTCCAATCTGAGGTGTGATATATATTGACATTTTGACTTTTCTTTTCGCGAGTGAGATTTACTTGACACTCATACTTTGCCTTTTGAGCGTCTGTGTTAGGGTTGGTAAAATCGGTGACGCTCGGCACACGGTTAACCGTCCCTTTTTGCATCGATAAAGCCCGCGAAAAGCCCGTCACCGAGCCGGTTCACCGTGATCGAGAGAGAGCGCGCGGTCCGAGCCGCGAGCCCGAGGTTAACCGCTGGACCGCGGTCCTTCGCGGTCTAGCGGTGAACCCCCGTCTCGGCTAAAGAACTTCCTGAGTTCTCTCCTTACCAGTGAAGCCAGTGTGTTGGACCGCATAGCATCCTTAGTGAAGTGGTTGTGCTTTTTGCCTTCCACCCGCGCGTCGTTGGTTCAATCTGCCGACGACGCTCTCTTTTTGCTCTCTTTTTATTTTGATTGTTCTGTGTTTGTACTCGTTTTCATTGTCTCTTTCTTAGATGTCTGTTGATCCTAGTCCAGCCTCAGTCATTTGGAAACATTTTGTGCCGATTGTCGACTCCGATGGAGAAGAAAAGGCCAAATGCAACCACTGCACTCGAAAGTACAGCAGAAAATCGAGTTCTACGGCGACGATGTGGCATCATCTCGAGAGATGAAATGTTGCCAAATGACTGAGGCTGGACTAGGAACAACAGACATCTAAAAAGAGACATTGAAAGCTAGTATAAATACAGAACAATCAACATAAAAGAGAGCAAAAAGGGAGCGTCGTCGAGGGATCGAACCAACGACGCGCGGGCGGAAGGCAAAAAACACAACCAAAAAACACAATAAGGATGCTACACAGTCTGATATACTAGCTTCGCTGGTAAGGAGAGAACTCGGGCAGTTAGCTGAGACGGGGGTTCACCGCTGAACCGCGAAGGACCGCGGTCCAGCGGTTAACCTCGGGCTCGCGGCTCGGACCGCGCGCTCCCTCTCGATCACGGGCCGACCACGAGCCGAGGTTAACCTTCGGCTCGAACCGATTTAACCAACCCTACTCTGTGTAGGAGTCAAATGGACAATACTGGGACGCATCCTTGAGGTGCGCGAGGAATGATTAAAATGCATAAATAAAGTCCTGGTATGGGTAATTCAGAGCTCTGCGATAAACAGATAATTGCGGACTCTTCTAACACTTTTCATCTCAAGTCATCAGGTCGTTATTCTTGTGCTGGAATGCGTTTGGAGTTCCGCGTTTTTTGTCACTCAAAATATTTTCATAATGATAAATTACTTCTGAACTAGAAATTGTATTCCCGTCTTATGACAAATAGCAAGTACACATGCACACAACCAAACAATCCCATGTCATCTCTCTGTTTATTATCACTCGTTAGTCTCTTTTGGTCCTTCATTCTTCTCATTTCTTAGACTTCTATTCATGGTAGCTTCTCTGCCGATGCAGTGGCTGGTGCAGCCTTAGGGGGAGTCGGAGCGGTCGCAGTGATGGTCACCTGGAGAAGGAGTACGGTAAGGAGGATCACGATATGAAGGGTATGGTGGTATACTGTAGGGTTACGATACATGATAAGCATTGTACGGTAAAAATACGATAAAAACGGTAGAGCCTTGCAATTAGTCATAGATTAGTTGATGACTAGGCTACGGTATTCAGTCCTCGATTCTCCCTGATTGTGACTACGGTATTTATCGTTCGCCCCTTAACTCACGGTTGGCGCGTTGCCAGCCTCCGTGAACTGGACGGGGAGGCGGAGGACGCCGTCCGGCTGCGAATCGACGCGCCACACCTACAGTACTCCATGGATTACGGTATTTATCGATTAATGTATTCCGAGGAATACGGTAGAATCATGGTATCTATACATCGACTGCCGTACTCCGCGGTATACGGTATCCGTATCGATCGGCGCACCATGCGGAACAGCTTCTTCTGGTCGGCAGCCGTGCACTTCATGTGCTGGATGCAGATGAAGTGCTTGTTCGCCGCCGGCTTGTCGAGCGAGTGCTGGATCACCTGAGATGAGATACGGTAGGATTGGGTACTGTGGCATACGGTAGGATACTGTAAGTATATTTCTCCAGGGTACGATAATCTTTTGTATAATTCAGTAGAACGAGGCTCAGCTGAACATTGTCTACCGAACCCCGCTCCTGATCGATATCAGTTATCGATCCTCCATTACCGTACCCTAATCGTGATGGAGGACTTGGGGTCAATGTATCCGGTAGGCGGGCGCACGCGGAATATGTTGTTGTCCGCGGAATATGTTGTTGTATCTGGCAAAGTTGATCTTTGATGTTTGATATATCAATCGATAATCATGTCCAACTTGATCTTTGATCTGTGCTCACCTTGAAGCAGTACATCTCATCCAGTTTATTGGTCACCTTGACATCGGCATAAGTGCTGCCATGTCCCTTCTCCCACCGAATCGATAGAAGGTCTCGGTCGAGCTGAAGAGTACGGTAGATCGATACCGTAACCAACTACCGTAATCGGTACCTACGACCACCGTATACCTCGAGCTTGAAGGCGGGTTCACCCGGCTTGTTGGCGGTCTTGGCGGGAATCTTGCTAACGGCCATCGATCGATAATGGACGGGAGCGACCACTCGGGACGAGAGAAAGGGGAGATAATGAAGAGGAGGAGAGGAAAGAAGTGCGTGAGAACGGGCAGAATTGAGTTGTTTTGGTTGTGAAAATAAATCACGTTTGCATGCGCCAATGTGTGGTGATCACAACAAAACTCTTCACGAACACTCATCCAAAATAATAAAACGTTCCGCGGATGAACACAAATTCCGCTGGCGAGATAGCATGGCAAAACAAAAGACACGCAGAGACGTGGAAAGAGAGTACACAGAACAGTAGTCCATGTCAAGAACGTATCATTTTAATTTTGTAATATCTCTACAAATCACGCTTTGCGTTGGGGGCTAAACAGGGGTCTGGAACAGGTCAAAAAGGTGATCGATCACTTGGGAATCATAGGATCGACACCGTCATTTCAGTCGAAATGGCCTGGTCACTTTCAACAAAGAAAGTTCTTTATGTAAACGATTGTCCACAACCGATAATCTCGTACCAAAAATTAGTCCACCGAGAATCAATCACATTTGAATGAGAATGGACGAAACAACAACTCTCATTTCCCTCATTATCGCTCTATGCAAAATGGGTTTGGAACGTGAGAATTGGACACGACGATTTGTAACCAACGATTTGTAACCGGCATCCTGGAACCAGCGGTTTGAAACCGATCTATTGGAACCACTGCTCTGGAACCAGCCCTGCGATAACCAACTATGTGGAATCTGTTTTTGCTCATTGATTTATCAACTGGCAATGATCGATGTGTGAAATGATGAACTTCAAATACCAAATGAAATGTCAAGAAAATGTATCCTTCAACTATTGTGATTGTTGTAAATGTAAAGATCGTCAGAATTTGACTATTTATTCATTAAACATTCGTATGAACTCGCTGGTTCCAGGATGCCGGTTACAAATCGTTGGTTACAAATCGTCGTGTCCAATTCTCACGTTCCAAAACCATTTTGCATAGAGCGATAATGAGGGAAATAAGAGTTGTTGTTTCGTCCATTCTCATTCGAATGTGATTGATTCTCGGTGGACTAATTTTGGGTACGAGATTATCGGTTGTGGACAATCGTTTACATAAAGAACTTTCTTTGTTGAAAGTGACCAGACCATTTCGACCCATAGAAAGGTGCGTAAACCGCCCGTTTCAGACAAAAAGTGATGAAATATTAGTGAGCAAAAAATGGTTCCACAATGGCCGGTGTCGATCCTATGATTCCCAAGTGATCGATCACCGTCAAAAATCCAGGACGAATACACTGTTCAAATCCTACTTCCCGCCGCTTTCCCTTATATTTCTGTTTTTTCCCATTATTCGCCTGCGCAACACATAAACTGTCAAAGCTGTTTTCTTTCTCTTGTTGTCGTTCACAATCGAGTACTACTTACGAACAGGTGCATTGTTCGGACAATCGATATCAGGCAAGACAAGAGATGATGAGGGGGGGGGGGGTACGGTAGTCTTCAGGCCGGGACTCGGAACGTCTCGAGACGGCCAGTGGCAGGGTCCAGATGGGCATAGAGTGTGTAGTGTCGCACCAGGCACAGAATCGACGGGAACTGTAATGTGCATCGATTGGTTACAGTGTCCCTTGAAGCTACGGTACCCCTACAGTATTCTACCGTACAATCTTGCCGTCGCTCTTGGTCTGCATCACAACGTAGTACTTGTGACGATTTTTGTCCACGAAGCTCTTGATAGCAAAGTGGTAGATCTGAGGTATCACTATGTAATCGGCAACTCGGCTACAGTATACCTTGCATTCGGAGCTACGGTAGATCAGCTTGAGATCGATTGTGATGGGCACCTCGCCCTTGGCAGGCTTCTCGTAGTAGATGGCAAACTCGCCGGGGGCTCTGCAAAATCGATATTTGCCCAGTACGGCACCGTTACAGTAGGCCTTCATCCGTTCGGGACCCAAAAACTTACGTCACAAGAATCTCTGCAGATCGTTTCGACTGAATGCCCAGGTAGTGTCGAGTGAACTCCTGACCGGGCTTCAGCGGCGAGGCGGGAGCCTGAATATCGATCAAATTACGGTAGCAATACGGCATCACGATTACCGTATTCTTCACCGGGCTCGATGCGACGGCCGCCTTTAGTGTAGACTTCTTGTGGCGGAGCATCTGGGAGCGCTGAAAGTACAGTAATATAGTACGGTATTCGGGTACCGTAACCCGTAAGCTACCGTATTCCTCACCGTTTCGAAGACGGCAGAATCGATTTTTCCTCCCTCCGTCGTCTTGCGCGACGCCTGCGGACTCGTCTGCACGTCCATCTGCTTGCGCTCGCGCGTCGCGTGCGCGCTGCGGTCGGACTACAAGGGTACGGTAGTCACGGCGGTTAGGAAGGGGTTACGGTAACTCCGCCCCTTTTCGGCAAACTCACATTCTCCTGCTCCGAATCGACACTGAGCGTGATGTACTCGGCATCCTTGGGCTTTGACTTGCGACTACGACGACGCTTCTGCAAGGGTACGATATCATTGGGTTACGGTAGCCATGGTCCGAGATACGGTATCTTCGGGATAAGGTATTGTTCACTCACCGAGGATGAATCAGGACGCTGGCTCCTCTCTTTCTTCTCCTTATTGCCTCTCTTTTCTCTCTTCTCCTTCTTTTCTTTCTTCGGTCTTCTCTTCGATTTTCGACTGCTTTTTCTCGAACACTCGGTCGATTCGCTCTTCTTCTTCTTCTTTTCGGTTTTCGCGACAGTCTTGGCCTGCGTTTTCTGCAATGATACAGTAGGCCGACGCGTTACAGTAGGCACATGACAAAGTAGGCAGCCGGGGTTACGATAGGTACGTGGTACAGTATCTCTCCGGATTACTGTAGACGACAGTACCTTATTCTTCGGTCTGGGTCTTGGCCACGGCTCTCCGTAGTCGTTCACCTGGAATACGGTAGTTCGGAGGAGTACTGTAGAGCCCGGGTTACGGTACTCACCAGCTGGCCTTTGTCGTTTTCGCGCACAAACTCGGCAGGCGGAGTGAGCGATGTCTCGTCCTCGTCTGGAGAGATGCCGAAAACCAACTGATTCCTGAATTTAAGGATTACGGTAGATGTTCCAGGGTACTGTAGCCATATCGAGTACTATAGTGGAGTTCCACTGAGGTATTGTATGCAGGGAAAGGAGAGATGGCACGTGGGTAGGTACGGTACTCAAGTGGCACATCGCCGGGGTACTGTAGGCAGGAGTAGGGTACGATTCCCAAGGAGGAGCTCCACTGGGGTACAGTAGGCAGGGGGTAGGGTACCTTTCTGCCTCCGTGAATCCAAGCTTGAATAGGTCGGCATGTGTAAGCGAGCAGGAGTCGGAGGTTGAGCCGACCATTCTCAACGATGGAAAAAGAGACGAATGGAGGAAGAAGGAGAGGAAAGGGAGAGGGGAGAAGAAGATGTGCATTTGTGGAATGAGAGAAAAGAGAGAACAGAGGGATTAGAGGTGAAGAGAGACTAGGGAAAGCGAGAGAATGTGAAAAGATATTAGGCAGATGCTATTTTGTTACATTCTTCAAACAAATTCACTCTATGGATTGATGTCAGTCTACTCGTTTCGCTGAAACCGCACTAGTCGCGCAGAATCTTGAAAGTCGGTAATTTCAATCGATGCTAATTACAAACTACTGTAATTACAGTCGCAACAAGGAAAGTAAAGTAATAATATTTATCCAAACTTGCACATATTGAGGAATAATTCAGACAGGGGGGATTTCGATAAAACGAAGTAATTTTCAGACAGAAAAAAATGAGAAATATCCGAGCCATTCCATATAAGAATGTTTGCTGATCGTTCTACGATGACAATTGGGTGGGGGTTGATAAAAGTGGAAACTCCTCAATCAATAATCATTGAATTTACAGCGATGGGTTATTTTACAGCGCTATCTTTCATAGACACACTCAGAAAAAAAGCCACTAGGATCAGGACACAAAGTGAAAATGTTAACTTACCGGTAAGTCTTACCGGACTCTTATTTCTAGTGACTTTCACTTACAGGTAAGTTAACATTTTCACTTTGTGTCCTGATCCCAGTGATTTTGTTCTCAGAGCAGTAGAGATTAAAATGGGGGAGGGAGGGGCTGGTGAAAGGCGGGGGGTACATTTCAACGGAAAGTAGCAACGTTATTTGAGCAAATGAGTGTGTTGGGTTATTTGAGAAGTGGTGGGGGGGGGCAAATTTTGAATTAATTATATTCATAATTGTAATCATTTGATTATCGATTACAGAGAGAAAACAAATAGTTCTCTCTGCGCATTGTTATAAGTGTGTGAGATACGTTCGAGAAATCAAAATCAATCGGGGCTTCTTGGACAACAATTAAACTCATAAACTCTCTGTTAAATTTCAAACATGGTTACATACGGTAGGCATAAAGGGAGAATATCGATAAGAATTGTGCTAATGAGAAGGATCGTACGCGCGTACTCGCACAGCGTAACTCTCCGAGTGGTCTTAGTCGAGATCCACCACTACAATCGGCCCAGTGTTCACTCTGAGCAGCGCGTTCCTGTCCATCTGTCGGGCGGTCTGTGCGTCGGCTTCTTCAGCCTCGTCGATTATCTGAAATGACATCATTTATCGATTGATTCACGGTTACCGTAACCCATATTTGCCCTAGCCTTAATAAAAATGCACTATTAGCCCTCGACTACCGTAGCCCACCGTACCTTGTCGACGTCTTCTTTGAGGTCGGAGTAGAAGCTCTTGACCATATCGGGCGTTTTCGTGCCGAGAACCTCGGCCACCGCCTCGAAGTCGCGACCGTATCGGACGAAGCCTGAGAAGCAATCGATAAAACAACAATCCACAGTAACCACTCCTCCAAATTCAATCCTGTCCAATTTTCGACAGGACTCCAATCTCCGACAAATAGTGGGCGCGAGATTCAAATATCTAAAAATCTCACAGTGGAACGCGGTAATCTTCTCCTGCTCCGTCCACGTGTACTGCATGCGGACGCGCCCGCGCTCACTCTCCACTGAAATATAATCCGTAATGATTAACAGCTACCGTAACCGTAATATCGAGTAAATCAAGCAATAATGAGTGCACTCACATTTCTCCTTTTCCATCTGTGCCTTCAGCTTGTCGAAGGTGGTCTGCAATAAATTAAATTGAATTTGGAAATTACATTGAATCCTTCCCCTAGTCTCTCCTCACTTTCACTGTCATCCACCGTACCCCTTATAATATCAAGCTACCGTAACCCTCTCCCTCTCACCCCTCACCCTATCAGCCAGATCGCTCCTCTGCTGCTTGATGGCGTGCTCGATGCGCACCGTGCGAGCGCGGCATCTCATCATCTCGTCCTCTATATCTCTGCACAAGCATTATTATAGTAATTAATTATTAATTAGATAATTAATTATTGTAGGTTGTTGTGCTCAACAAGTATCGACACGTCGAATCAGTGCTCGAGCCAGCAAGGGCTATTTGAAAGAACGCTATTGCACAAATGCACCAGGTTCATTCCGACGGTTCGTATTTTTTAAAATCATTTTTTGTTCAATGTAAGAGCAAGAATGCTATAACGATAAAATAAATTTCTATTTCCATTAGCCGAATATTTTTTCGCACTTACAAATACTAATATATTTGGCAGCTACCGTATCCCCTTTCATGCCTACCGTATCCCCTCTCCCCTCACCTCATTCGCTGGTGCACCTTGGTCTTCTCCGTCTGGAACACGCACACTGACATGTGCACACTCTCGACGCGACCTTTCTTCGATGGGGACGGACTGCAAATACAGTAATACCTACAGTAATGAATCAATCGATAAGGGAAACGATTAAATTAGCTAAAGGTTGTAGTTTCCATCAAAACGTAGATGGTAATCAATAATTTGCCATGCTACCGTATCCTTATAAATCAATCAATAATCAGTCGACTACCGTACCCGTCCATCACAGCCGGCAGCTGCTCCGCCATCGTCACAAAGTCGTCCACGATGTCCATGTAGTCTGCAAGCGCCACATATTATTGATTAGGAAATAGTTACAGTAATCAATCAATAAATAATCGTCAAACTACCGTACCTTCGGGAATCTTGAGTCCTCGTCGCTTTCCGCTGCCCTCGGGCAACTCCTCCTTGGGCATCGGCCGCATCTTGAGCATCAGTCTGCAATCGACGGGATTACGTTGTTAACTGTACTAATCGATAACTGATGGCTACCGTATGACTACTACTCACTTGAAGTAGAGCATGCACGTGTTGCACTGCTTGCTCTCGTCGATCAGAAAAAGCCGTTTGACCTGCAAGAATGAGCGATTATAGATTGGCTACCGTAATCTATCATAATCTTCCGTGCAGGACCCGTGTCTACCGTACCTGTTCGTGGCAGTTCTCACACTTGCCGCCCTCGAGTTCGTGCTCTCCCTCGTCGTTGAAACTGCAAATTGAAATGTAATTAATTTTTTTTCTTCAAATCTGTCCTAATCCAGGGATTCACTATCCGAACCCCAAACACAGAGCGTACATCTTCTGACTGAAACGGAAATGCGCCGGTGAAATCTAATATCAATAATTCTACCGTACCCGCTCTTCTCGATCTTGGTCTCGATGAGACTCTTGTAGTCCTGCTGCTTCTTTGTACTGTAGTAGTGGTGTATGATGGAGGACATCGATCGATGAGGCATCTGCACAAATATTGAATAAAATAATCAAAAATATGGTCCCCTCTAAATTATTTTTCGTGCCCGGTCTCATTCGCGTTTCACGATCACATCAACCCTGTTCGCCCACTGCCACTGCGCTCCGGTTCAAACATTCTCATATAAAAAATACCCAAAAATCACTGCCATTTCGACGCAATGTCGTTATCGATTGCCTACCGTATACACCCCACAAATCTACCGTACTCACCGTCTGTCGGATGCGGGCAAAGTTCTTTCCGTAGAGGCAGAATGCCTGTCTGAACAGCAGATTGTCGCCGTCCGCCCACTCTTCTCGAATCGTCTTGCGCGACGCGATAGTCTCCAGCGCCTGAGAACACACATATACAATCAACGATGAATTGAATTGTCGCACGGTGTGGCACATGTAATCATGCGGGAACATTCGCATTGAACATGAACATTGAGCATCGTTTTGAAATAGCAAAGCAAGTAGTATCGGAAGCCTGCACTGGACGCAACCTATACCATACGGGCGAAACATCAATCCTCCTAGCGTTTTGGCAACATTAGTGAAATGAGGGAGAACTATTGCAGAAGACGGTTGGCTGTCATCTAACCACCCTGAAACCCCCACTCACCTGCTTGAAATTGTAGTCGTTCTTCTGCAGTATGTAGAGAGCTCTGCAAATGAAAAAAAAGATTATTTTTATTATTAAATATAATATGTTCTTCCATAATACTTGTATGGACATCGATTAAAGATCAAATATCACACTACTCGCCTGTCGAAAGAGAGCATGTAGATGCCCATGGCCTCCTCGCAGAACTCCATGAGGCCGTCCTCGTCGAGACCGCCAGGGGGAGGTAGCCACATCGCCTGTGGAATTATTACATTTAAAATGAGTTAGGGATATTACGTCATCACCATGCAATATAAAAAAAAACAGAGCATAAATAGCCGCACAGGGTGCACATCCTTAACACACAAAGAATTTCAAGTGCCATCTTCTCGTATGATTTTTCCAGACACCCGCTAAATCAATGTTACACCATTCTTTCATAATCTAAACGGGCGGCAGATATGCAATAATTTGTCAGCAATATTTTCTCTAAACAAGCATTCAATAAACTCAATACGAACTACCTACCGTACCCCATCCTCCTCCCACTTACCGTATCCCTATCCTCGTCCTCTCTCGCACTCTTTCCGTCCGTCTCCGCGATGGTCGCCTGGTACTCGGATCCGACGTGGATGATGCCCTCGTGAGAGGAGGCCAGCAGGGCTGCGATACAATCAAGTTTGAATACGGTAACATGCGTTTAAATGAGTGAATACGGTAGAAAAACGGCTGAGCAGCTGTCACAGCAATGAGTACAGAAGCAAATAGACTATTCAATCCTATTTGTCGGACAGCGGCCAGTGATGCTCATAAGTCCCGAAATTCGGCAGCGCGGGGGGAGGGGGTCCGCCCCCCCCCCCCGCAATCCACACTCGTGCGGGGGAATCGGTCATCGGCTCTACGATTCTCACATCGAGCTTGCCCCATTCAAATCCCTGCTTGGCAATCTTCTGAAGCGGCAGATCACCCGGTTCCATCATTCCCTATTACGATCCCTCCCCAAAATGTTAGGAGCGGCAGGAAAACCGTCGTCTGGTGCATTCCCGTAAAAAGGCGCCTTTTCGGAAAACACACTAGGTGATCACTTTCGTGCCAATTGTTCAGGTACCGAAACATTGTGTCCCTCCCTCGCCCTCTGCACTCACTAGGATGGTCCTCCTTGCTTCTGTGTTTCTCCTCATCATCATAATCATACTCTGCTCCCTCTTCATCCTCTTCTTCCTCCTCCTCATCCTCATCGTCATTGCTGCTGTCATCGTGCATCTCCGTGTGGTGCATCATCGCATCCGAGCTCCTGAAAGTAAGTAAATAAGTAACTAATGTGGTGTTAGTTTCTTGGGAAAAAAAATGGAAAAAGGGTGTTAGTTTTTCCTAGGGACCACCAAACCAGGTTTTTGACCGGCATTTATACAAGGGCGGTGTGTGCCTTTCTTACATTTATTTTTTTGCTGCAATTCAATTTTCCACACACAAATTTTGTTTTTCGCGAATAACTTTTTTTCCGCAGGGTGTCGCACTATTTATTTCCATACCAGGCTCTTCTAAAAACGCTCGCGCATGTCATGCTGTAAACACTGGAGCGTGCCATGGACGCGAAAACTTTTTACAGCGTTTGGCGTGAAGCATACTTTCTTTGTCGAAGCCTTTTATCGCGAATAACTTTTTTCCACAGGATGTCGCACTATTTATTTCCATACCATTCTCTTCTAAAAACACTCGCGCATATTATGGTGTGTAAATTAGAGCGTGCCATGGACGCGAAAACTTTTTACAGCGTGTCGTGAAGCATACGTTGGCTATAGATGCGTTTCATCGCGAACAACTTTTTTCCCATAGGATGTCGCAATATTTATTTCTATACCATTCTCTTCTAAAAACACTCGCGCATATCATGTCGTTAAAAGTGAGGGATTCCGTGGACTCGAAAATGTGCTATGCCAATTCTAGGGAAAATACATTATTGACGAAGTTGCGTAACCAAGCTGTATTTCAAAAATGAAGCAGGGGTTGCTTTCTTTTTTATAACAGCGATGCTCTGCAGGGTGCTCCTCACTATTCTGCAAAGAACTGACAATGTTTGCTGCTTGAGGAAAGGAAAGGAAACGAAAAACGAGCAGCTTCACGATTAACCTTCTCTCATGTTTCACAGTGCATGATGGGATCTTACACATAGACGAATTCGCAGCTTGTTCGATGCTTGACCACTAGAGAAGACAAAAATACGTTGAAAAAAATTCTGCGATTAACTAGAAGCTAAAGACGACTAATCTGACTTAGTGAAGTTTGGTTGACCCGGCAAACAGCGCGTTGCGGTCGCGTTATAAGAGCTTCGCGTACGTCACAAAAGGAGTCTAATTGTAACGCAATTTTTTAAGAGATCATTGAAATTGCGTGAATTTAACTATGAAAACAATGATTCCCTAGACCGTCAGCAGCCAACAATGCTAAAACTGGAATTTTAGAGTCAGTTTCATTGCGCCTTTGGGGGTCCCTAAGTTTTTCCACCGCCTTTTTCGGAAAAAGCCCGAGATTTGAATTCCCGCATTTTAGGTATCTCGGCTCCCTGTGAAGCTAGGCATGCGAAACTTCGTTTTATGGTTAATTTTCACGATTAGAAATCATAAAAACAGGGGGTTTCGTTTGCCTAGCTCTTCTGGGAACCGAGTTATAAGCGATAATCGATAGATGCGGGAATTCAAATCTTGAGCTTTTTTCCGAAAAAGGCGGCGGAAAACTAACACCTTTTTTTCATTTTTCCATGTTCTTTTCCAAGAAACTAACACCGCATGAGTAAGTAAGTATTTATAACATTATGCGGCAACGCTAACTGGCGAGTATAGGGTGGTTTTCTGCTTCTGCACAACACAATTTATTATTATTATTATTATTATTATTATAGGAGCTTCAGGCGAAACAACAAATCACACAACGTCATCTGCTATTCACGAAACGCTGGAACGGGAGTTCATCGAGTGACCGATATAAATCACACACGCCTGAGCATTGCCACTAACAACAAAATTCTTTCGTGCGGAGCAATCAAAAACCACTGAATTTTAATATAATCAGTTCGAGATATCTCCTCCTAATACCGTACCTCACAGATCTCCTCGAGTGCACCTCATCATCATCCTCATCCATCACTCCTTCCTCCCCGTCGTCCAGCGGCTCCTCCTCATCACCATCGTAGTCCAGCGGCTGAAAAAAAATCAATAATCTATCAATCTACCATAACAGACATTCTATAAAGTCAGTTTTCAATCGCCTCATCCCTACCGTACCTTCAGTTCGTCCTCCTCATCATCCAACTGCTCTTCTCCCTCCATCTCCTCTCCCTCGGGCAGATCTTCGTCCTCCAGCAGGTCGGCCTCATTCTCATCCTCCTCCGCATCGCCGCCAATGTCTGAAGAGTCCACGTTAGAATAAAGAAATAGTGGAAGGGACAGTTATCGATTGTCTCCGGACTTTCATAGTCGCTTATGGTGTATTGAAAAATCAAAAAGTCGAACAACACTATGCCGCGAAAAATTTTGCTTATAATTCAGGGCTGAAACGCCGCTTCACCTGGCATCTCGTCGCTGTTGTCAAAATCCTCCTCCGGGTTCTCATCGTCGACGGCCAGGTCCTGCAGAGCAAAATATTTATTTACATAATTAAATTAACACTACGAGCCTTTGCAATCATTATTGTCCTCAAATGCAAGCACACCCGTTAATAAAATAAATTTACTTAATTTTATTATTAATTAATTAAAACACCGCTCACCTCCTCATCATCTCCCCCACGCGGTTCACTACGGACCTCCTCTCCTCCTCTCATTCCTCCATCATCTTCCTCTTCCTCTTCTCCTTCTCTTCCCTCTTCCACCTCTTCTCCATTCAACTCCGGCGATGCCTCGTCCATGTCGGGCGGCGCACCGGCGGACGCCTCCTCTTCGTGCTCCATCGACTGTAAAAGGCATTATATTTTAAATGTCTAAATAAATATCCCGAAGTTTAATGCGCTTGCAAATGCAACAGGCGCCATATAGTGTCCCGCTTCACAAACTGTCCTTCGAACAAGAATAAAATAAATAAACATAAATTAATAAAACAAGCTAAAGTAGTGTTAGGCACAAGAGGTGTGATGTTTCGAGCTCTATATTATAAGTGTGCAGTGCTAAGCTCAAGGGGAACGCTCCCTTTTTTTCTGCGTCATCAACCGACAATTTTATATATTTAATTTAAATAAACAAAATGCGTGCACGCAGTGCTAGTCCCAAACAGGCGCTTCGTTTCTTGCTCCATCAGCTGCGTCCTATTATTACATTAATAAAAAAAAATTATCTAAAACGAGCTTGAACAACGGCTGATTCCACGGAGCGATTTGTATTTTCGAAAATAAACTAATAAAATAAAGTAAACGCGTGCCTCCATGCCGACGTCCTCCTGTCCGACGAGCTCTTCCTGGTCGGACGGATGGGACGACATGCTACGCTCCTGCAATTAATTAATAATTAATTTAAATAATAACTACATTTAAATATACAGCAGGAACGCGGAGGCGGCGCGGACACCGAGAGGGGAACGGAGCTTCCGGCCTTGGCGTGCGCGCGCGAATCGATAATCCCGCGCACACAATATCGCTTCAAAACCGAGCAACGCCTGGGGAAACCATGGAATCGCTTGGGGCAGTAGCTATGAGAACGGTTTACGACTGTGAAAGGAGGAAGTGTGGGGGAGAAGCTCGCGCGAAAGTGCGCCTGCCCTTTTGGCGACGGGGGCGCGCGACACAGGCGGGGCTAGCCGGCGCGCGATCAATAGAGCTAGAGCGAATCGCGCCCCGCTTAGAGAGAAGAGAGCAGCGACAGAGAAAGAGATAGAGAGAAAGCGCGAAGAAACAAGCAAAACTCGCAACTGATAGCGACAAAAAGGGCGCAAAACAGAGTAAGAGCACACAATAGAACTAAATAACGAATAAAATTCGATTTATTTGCGAGTTTCAGCACCAACTTAGGTGATTACGCGTGCGGCACTCTAAATGTAGTTCACTTAACATAAAAAAGTACTAATAAAACTATTTAAAATAACAAAAGCAGCCGTGAACCAGAAACGTCGTTTTAGCACGACGAAATGGCGCCGGACATCGATTTAGCTCCATTCATACCGTAATCTAAAATCTCCTAATAGCCAAATAATAAAATATAGTAGAATACATATTATCGATCTCGCATTCTCCGATATTTCAAAAGCCTCTTCAGAACTTCATCATCCTCATACAAAACTCCAGCTTGCATTCAATATTTATCATTCATGCATTTTAATAAATACTCTCAAGCTTAGACTTTTCCTACAAGTAAGAAAGGAAACGAACGAATTGAACAATAAGAAAAGGAAGAATCTGTGCAGTAATTTGATATAATTTATACAATAATTTAGTGGATATTTACGGCGCGTTCGCGCCCTACTTCTACTTTGAATGATCAACGAAACAACGCAATTGCGGAACCAGACTTGACCCAGACACAAGAGCGGCGGAATATCGCACGATTGATCGATAATTGTTGCGAAAATACACGAAAAACGAGGATAAGACGGTACATTGGGGGCATACTGTGGGATCGAGTGAAGAGGTGGCAGAGGAGGAGAGAGAAGGGGCTCCGCGCGCGCAAACTCCGCCCCTTTGCGCGTCTGCTAACCAGCGCAAGTCGGAATGAGAGGGGGATTAGCGGAACGGGAAATTAGGTTGAGCTCGACGAGGCCAGCTTCTTGAGATGCTCCATGAACACTTGCAGTGAGACGTCGTCCGTGAACACGGCTGCGCCCGATTCCTGAACAATTTATTGATTATTTTTGCAGTTTGAAAAATCAATAATACAAATATAATGACAACTAACCGCTCCGGTCGCGTACGGGTTGTTGTGCGTGAGCGAGGGATTCACCTTCGAGAGCAGGAAACGCGCCTGAGAGGAGGTTGAGATTATTGATTTTTGTTAGATAGTATAATTCATGCTTAATGATGCTGGAGTCTGCAGGGCTATAGAGGACAACTGCACTCCCCCAGTAAATAGCACACTATTGGCGGAGAAACAATGCAAACTCAAAAGGATGCGTATTCAGGTTCATGAAACAATATTAATTATTATTAGTTCGAGTTCTAAAAGTTCCAAATCTAACAGTCGAATCGACCAACCCCCACACTTGGCACTCTTCTAAACACCTTGAATCATAGGTCGAAAGGTACGTAAAAAAACGACGAAGCCAACTCGCATTTTCAGATGTTTTGGTGAAGAAAATGAAAACCCAACCCGCATTTTTGGTTGTTCATGCCCATTTTTGAAAAAAACCCAACGCGCATTTTCGGTGTTCATGCCCACTTTTGAAAAACCCAACCCACATTTTCGACTTGCAGCAACGCACCCTTTCGACCTATGCCTTGAATCACCAGTTCACCGGGTTGTCTACTAATAGGGCGAAAGCTAACGAAGTTGCCATTCTCTCTTTCGGCTTCTCATATTCGACTCTAGTAGGAAGGTAGGGTCTAATCAGATGCTGATATTCATTAATCAATCGATAAAGCGCTAATGGTGCCCACTAATCAATCGATAAATAGATAATACCTGTGATCCCTCGTACTCAGTCACAATGTATCGCGGCATGGGGAAGCGCTCCTGCAGAATCGATGTCGCGTCTTGCACCTGCAAATACATAATATGCAATTAAATGAGTTATATAAAAAAATTTAAAAAAATATGCTCACCGGCGCCTCTAGCAGCTGCTTGAAGGTGGCGTACTGCGGGTCCTCGTGGTAGTTGAGCTTGCGCCATTGAGCAATCGTCTGCAACGAACAAAGAAAAATAATCGAGAGCCATATTTATTTTCGCAACTTGCAATATCCGTGTTTCATTATCAGCTCAAGTTCAGCAAAGAAGAGGAGCAGTTTCGCAGTCCTAGTGAAAAAAAGACAATTTCAACTTGCTCACCAGTAGCATCCATAACTAAAACAGTGTTTTAATTATTATGCTAATAAAGTTAATTACTTTATTAATTACTTAATTACCTGTCCATGGTAGATGAGGACGTGGAAGTAGTCATCCATCAACAGGATTCTATCGGGCAGAATGGACGACGTGTCCAGCAGCACCGGCTCGGGAGGACCACTGTGAAGGAGAGGAGTATGGTAAAAGCAAGAGATCTAATCGACAATCTATCCCAACCCCTCCTCAACACCACAACGTAAATGGAGTGATATGCCACGAGCAATTGTTATCGGCATATCGGTATGTTTATTAATGTATAAGTTGAGGACACATATCAACACATCGACTGATCATTGAAGATAACATATCCATGAAACTACAAACGCGCAGGTCGTGCAAATGCGTCGCAGAATGACCATTTCTCATCCGTCAAGCTCCTTTCAGTATCCCCCACTCAGCTGCGTCAAATATTTACCGTAGTCGCATACTAAATCCAATCAATCAATCGATAATCGGTGCTCACTTGAACGAGTAGGAGAAGAGTACGGGCTGGATCATGGTCGTGCTCTCGAGGACGTTCTCAGAGAAGAGAATGTGTCTGCAAAGGAGAAGGGATATAGGGGGTTTAAAAAATATTTTTATTGTTTTCCATAGTCACATAGAGGAATTGGAATTCTATTGACTCAGCAACCAATTCACAAATAAAAACGGCTTGCTGCAACATCCAATCACCATGTATGAAGCATGTCAAAATCCCGAAACACCAAATCTCACCTGTAGTAGGCCGTCTCGTCGGGACTGTTGTTGAAGACCTGGAAATTGGATGTGTCAATAGATATTCCCGCTTGAAATTATCAAAACTTGCTACCCTACCCACACATGCCACTCACCGGGAAATAGGTCTACGACTCTATAAGTCTAAGCAGGCCAACGACGGCTTCAAAATCTAATAGGCGCAGGGGAGAGAGTAGCTAAGACTTATTTCGCTCTGAGTACCGTATTTCCAACAACTATACCTGGAGGAACTGGGATCGACGGAGGTGGAACATGAACTGCGGGAAGAGGTTGAACTTCTCCGACAGCCGGAACGAGTTCGGATCGTCCTTGGCGTACTCGCCAAACTTCTGGCACTGAAAAAGGGGTGGATGAAAAAAATTAACTAGATGCATATAATATTAGCTGAACTTTTCACACACTATCACTCTTCATCCAAACACACAAACACCTTGTAAGTAGTCTACTCCTTTCAGCCTGATCACCTACACGTTACATCATCACTACTCAATAATCTCTCCCCTTCTCACCAATCTGATCAGCACTCTGTCCAGCCATCGCAGCGCGTCGGGCGTGTCGTTCTCATTGGTCGCCCGCCACGACGCCAGACGACCGATCGTGACTGCAGCAGCCTCCTGCAAGGAACATCCAATCGATAGTAAGAGAGTACTGTAGGAACGATCGATTAAAGATTAAACGAGCGGGAAATAAAGTCGTAACAAAGTTTTGATGCATTACGGCATCGACTCGTATCGTTTCCAAATTCCTCCTTCTCATTAAACGCCAATCAGTATGGTCGATTACTCTTCCCCCTCCTATCACCACATACATAGGAAAGGATTTCGCCAGCAACAGTATCCTCCTGCTTTTAGCCGCTTTTAGTCCGATTTCTGTTCAATCGGTCACGATTTGGGATCAGCCCCTACCGATTTTACTCAAATTCACGAAGATTTGCCACGTAGCCTATCGCTTTTGACCAACCAGGAACACCCCTTGCCCATCTATGCTCCCCCCCCCTCTCACCTGATCAAACGAGTACGCAATCTGCTGCTCGCCGCCCGTCGCCGCGTCCACCCAGTTGCGCGCCGTCGTCGTCACACTGTAGATAAGCATTACTTGATTTTAATTAATTAGTTATGCAAATAAATAAATAACTTAAATACTATTGATTCATTCATAGCCAATATTGTTTTGTTTTCTGTCGCTAGAGCGAGATTGGAATCCATTGCATCACAAGGTCTAACATTGAATAAGACGATCGCGAAACGCGCAACTACCAGGCGCACCCAAAAAAAAGCAATCGAATCTAGAACTTCGCTACCTTATTGCCTCGATGTATTTCCATATTCAGCATCAATCAATAACAATCAGAGGCCTTCTACAGAATTCCAATCTACCGTACTCCCTCCATCCACCTACCGTATCCTCTTCCTGCCGTCGGCGTGCTGGTACTGCGTCACAAACTGAACGTAGCCGCGCGCGTTCTGCTGCACCGGGCCGCCCTGGGAGGTGGAAAATAGATAATCAAGCATGCCTACCGTAACCTCCGATGGAAGTAATCAATAAATCGATAGATTATTACCTGTGCAGAGATCTCGAGCAGCACACACATGGTGGTGCGGGGAGTGAGCGAATTGAACTTCCACTGGCAGGTGCCTGCAAACGAACGAATGGTTTTGAAGGAAATAAGTATCATTCATTAAACACGCACATCGAGTTCTCAATAAACTTTATTCACGAAACATCAATCGGCCAGCTTTGGACATGATATGTGTGGCACCAAAATGACGGTGGAAACTAAACACGTAATATCGATTCCCCCTCCCGTAATTTGTTTGCCCTCCTCATTCCGAACTTTTACGTAACATAAAATCTACGTATGAGTTCGAATGACGTATCCGACCCAGCTCTACACCCTTCGTCTCCTCTTCCCTACCGTACCTCCGATGCCCATCTCCGTGTCCGCCACACACGCATTCTTGACGCCCGCACTCGCGCAGCAGCCGAGGACGCCCTCGATGCGCAGGCCGTTCGACGTCTTCACCTGCAGAGAGATAATGCATATTTATTACATTTATTTAATCAGAATATTTAACTTTATGTCAAATACAAATCCAACATAGGAGTTGAATCAAATTTGATCAAGAGCTGATCGTGCAACACCATGTAGTTCATGTTTACTGGAATGCATCAACAGGGTAGCAAACATGGTCGAGAAATAAATAGATTCTCATCACGTAACATTCATGTGTCACTGCTCCCGTATATTCCCCTCATGTCTTAATTCCGCAATTATATTTCAAGGTATTGATTTCGTAGTCATAACAACCAATGTGCGATCCCTCAGCCAATCACCCCATGTGTCACCTGCACTAAATTATTTCTCCCATCATCTAAACCAACGACTTCTTCAACTTCCCCGCACTTCTACTCATCAATCGACTAATCGCATCATTCCAAATGTCGCGCATTACTCTTCCGGACTCGAAGTGAGGGCTTTAGTCACACATCACCATTCGCCCACCTTTTCGAGGAAATTCAGATTAATTATATTCCGACCACGTGCTAATCGCAACATCAAGCAGCAACAAAACTCCCCTAATCCAACTAGGCGCATCCCAGTTTCTAACACTCTATTAGCCGCGACTCGTTAATGCCAAACCAATTCCAGAATGAAAACTGAATGTTTAAAAAAGCCCATAAACATCACTCTTCTGCCTTCTCATATCCTAGGCCATCTAATATATTCCCTCTACTTCCCATACCATACCCTTGTCCATCTACCGTATCCCCTTCTCCCTCCCCTACCGTACCTCCATGGTGGCGTTGAATGCCTGCTTCAGATTTCCGGTTGCGTCCTTCTCAAAGACACGCTGGTAGGTCTGCTTGAAGAGCGACGAATTGAACGAGTCGCCCATGACGCAGTGGCCTGAGGAGGGACTGGATAATACATTGAAACAATAACAATAAAAAAATATTACTAATAAACAAACATAATAATTAACCAAATTATAGTTTATTTTAAAAGATTACGCGCGTCAGAAATTCAGCAAAACTCCATACAGTCACACACGTTGTATCAGAGTTTCGTGCCCAGCATATGACCGCTTTCGATTCTTAATATTCTGATGGTCCACAGCACCAAGATCAACAATAATCGATCACAAAAACATGCTCATGCCGCAGCATTACCTCGTCCCAACTACAGCACTTCCTATTGCTACCGTACCTCCGGTGCTGTTGAAAGTGTTCTTCATCTCCAGCAGTCCCGTCTGGTCGAGGGCGCACGAGTACATGTCGATCACGTGTCCGTTCTTGACGGCGCGCGCCGCGATTCCGTCGTAGAACTTGGTCGCCTGCATCAATTATCATTCATTCATTATTTATTCCGTCAGAGTATCGCATACAAGAAAAATAACTGTGAATGGGGTATCGATTGCAAATGGAAACAAATTAACCAAGCAGTCTTGATTAGGATAATTCCACCCAAAATGCAAGACAATAGTAAGTAGTAACACTTGTCCAACAATCCTCCTGGTGAGTATCACTAACTGACTACCGTATTCCCCCTCTCTATCTACCGTACCTTCTTCATGAAGGGCGCATTGTCCTCCTTGATCGTGTGCCACGATCGGATGGGGTTCTTCAGCTCCTCGCCCACAACCTGCAATTTATTTTCTCATTAATATAGATATTAATTAATTAAAATATAATTAATATTTATTAAATAAATATTAATTATATTTTAATTAATTAATAACCTCTCCGGGTCCGATGGTGCACGCTCCGCCCACGAACGACATGATGCGAGCGCCGGTGGAGGGGTAGCACACCTGGCAAAGCATTGTTTCACTCTTACATCATCTGTGTATGACGAAAAGTCCCGGCAGCTCCTTTTATGCTTCAAAATAACGATAAGTGGGCTTCAAATGGGAGAATTTGGAATAGTGCAACACGTCACCAGTATGCCTTCGTAACTGCCGCTATCCATAGACAGATACCGTATCACCCCTCATCTGCCGTACTCCTCACATACCTCGAGCAGCGTGATAGCGACAGCCATGGCGGCGCCAGTGGCCCTCAGGGGTCGATGACCCTGAGGCACGGGCCAGCGATCTACCGTAATCTGATCGATGAGCTCATTGATCGATTCGTCGCACTCCGAGATCGGCTGCAAACACAAGGATATCGATTGATTGATCAAATGAAAAATGAATATCTGCAATATTTTGTCGCATATTTCGACATCCCCCCAGTATTATTTGCGAATGTTGTTGTCAGATTCAGTTTGTCAACTCCCCCGCACTTCCGTGCTTCACGGGTTGCATATAATTTTCCTCTCGCTGCCAATTGCTTCTTCCTCATCCAACCATCTCTCTCGCGTACCATTTCGAAAGCTTCACGTCCTTTCCGACTCACGAGTTCCTCACAGTTCGACCTCCCCCCCATCGCAATTATGACGTCTTACTAGAAGTTACTACGTACTACCGGAAATGGCGCAATACACGAGATAAAGAAAGGAAAAGCAAAGGGGGATTGCCCCGACCTCCGCCTTTGTTGTTTGCTCCAACTCAACTCGCACTACCCACCAAACTCCATTCGAAAGAAAGATAACAATAAGGGGAGAGTAAATGGCTAAACACCCCCCCCCCACCGCAATCGAAACATTCTGAATTTAAAAAATATTTGAAGAAAATTATCCAATGCATGCCTACAATGCCTAAATTACGCGTCATCTCAAAAAAAAACTAAAATACAACTAGACCACCAATGACCATCTCAATTATCGGCTTCATTCATTAATTTTTTTAAGTGCTTCTTCAGAGCAAAAAAAACTATCTACCTACCGTTCGCCGCCCCTCAACCACAGATTAAAAGGTACCGCCGACTGAAGGCACAAACTCTCTTACCTTGTGCTTTCGAGATGGAAAAACAGGTGTATCCTGTGTTTTGTACCAATTAAAGGCAAAAAATAGCCCTCAACATGGGTTTGAATCGAATGTATCGCCCTTGTGTTTAGCACCTGTTAGATATAAGTATTTAATCTGTGCTCTCAACCCCTCCTTATTTACCCCCCATAGAAACCCCAGTCCCGCAGGGAGAACCCCGTTCAACTCTTTGGCCGTCAATCTCTCCAATTCGTCATCATACACTTTTCTTCGTATCCATCTGTATTCTCACTTTGATTCTTTGCACACAAAAAAGTGATGTTCTGTTCTCTCAAATTGCGTATGTTCACCTTTCACAACAGACACAACTCGCCCATCTCTTACGTCAGTTTGCATCCCGCACTTTAGCTCTTGAACAAAAAACAACAACATACTGATTTGAAACCCATATTCACCTGCAGGAACTTGTTGTGAGGCGGGGCCTGTCCCATCGGGGCACCTCCGGGTCCTCCGGGCACGCCGCCCGGAGCGCCAGGCGCTCCTTGTGCGCCGGGGAATCCGGGGCGCGGGCCGCCGGGTGCTCCGGGAGGGATAGCGCCTCCCATGGGTCCTCCGGGCGCTCCCGGGGCGCCGGGTCGGCCGCCAGGGGCACCGCCAGCTGGCGCTGGTCCTCCTCCTCCAATGTGCATGGCCAGCGTGTCTCGGATCTGCTTCGGGTTGACTTCCTTCGTTCCCTGAAATCAGAGCAAACTTCTTTTTATGCATTTCAATTTCTCTCGAGAGATGCCAATTTCCGATTTTTTTCGTCCAAGACTAACAAAACTGCCAGACAAGAAATCGTCATTAGAAGATCTGTGCCACCTGATAAGTCGCATGTTTTCCCCTCACACAAGCACTAAGCCGATTCCACCCAAAGGCCAAATTCAGTGAAATTTGAAATTCGAGACGCCCCATAAGTCCATCAGCGTACACATGTTTTGCTGTCGCCACAAATGAATGGCTCATCTAAATATTTGATCTCCACCATATCCTAACCCCCTCGCACTTTGATAAATTGTCCTGGATGTAATTTCGCGCGCACATGCTTTGTCAAATTTCCGATCGTAAATTGCGGAAATATCAATTCCACCTCGTGACAGCGAAGGACAATCGTGAATTATCTATGGTAGTGGAAGAGAAAGAAAACAACAAAAATATGCAATCACTCATTTCGAGTTTTACTGATCGCAGTGAAAGTTAACGAGCACACATAGGTTAGTAAAGAATGGGAGATAGTAAAGACAAAAGAGGTAAGCAACGGCAATGCTACGAAACACACACAGTATGATCACATTCGCTCGAGAAATTATGACAGCCACTAATTTGATAAGATGGATAGTTATCAGTTCCATCGGGGGGACAACTGTGCATTCCCGTTTCGGTGGTCACGAAATCCGAGATTCTCGACCGCCGGGCCAGTTTTAGCATTCATTCGAGCTCTGACCACCAGAGAAGTGGTGGTGGGGGCTATTTTGAGCCCCGATTCGAGGGGAAAATTCTAGGAAATAATGCAGCAAATTTAACGGCGCGCAATTTTTAAGCGAGTCATCTCGTCGTTTCAACATCCGCGTTACATTCTAATGTTATCATCACCATCGCCATAATCATCATTATTGCTTATCCAAACGACGCGAATTGTATGTCAGCGTATTCTTAGAGTGCCTAAACATAGCCACCAGCTCGCCGGTGCACCCACTCTGTCTAGCCAGTGATCGCGCGCTATTTTTGTTTAGTTTTCATACCCGGCGAGGGCCGACAAAGTCATGGCGGGGGACGGAAGAGGGGGCTAGACCCATCAATCTTCTCCAGATCTTTGAGAGATAAGATATGTGCTCACTCATTTTGCGCTTCATGAAAGTTATTTCTCCGTACTGTAGTGTCACGAAACCATAATTCAGCATTCACACTCCAATTCGGGGGGGAGACATCGTTTAGCCCAACACGGCGGCGTGCAAACAGCTTCATCACATTTCGTGACACGGTCTAGTGCGCCGCCAAAGTCGTTTGCAAGTCTGACGCATTCTTTGTTATTCCGCATCCGTGTGAGTCTGTCCGCTTCACGGACGCGGCCCCCAAATTGATGACACTTATTGTTCATCGCTCACACTCAAGCAACAGAGATCGCCATTACATGCGTCCAAGCGTCCAAAAACGGGTTAACGACAAAAGTGTACGAAAACAACAGAGCATATCTCATTATTTCGCCCACCTTTCTCGAGGGACCTTCATCTGTGCCATGCGCGACTCCCACTCTCCGCATGCATTTGTTTGCACCACTATACCGCAAGCATCACAATATACAGTAGGGGGAAACGCGATTATGCTGGAGAAGCCGTGTTTTTTCTCCACCTCATCCCACAATACCACACAACCAACACTCGCTGGAGTACTTCCTCTTGATATAACGCCCACTATCGACCAAGGAGAAGTAGGGGAAGTATATAATATGGTTAACGTATGATCGGATAAAAGACATTAATTTCAGTAACACTTTTTAACGTTCTGCCTTAGCAGCAGCTGAATCTTTTCCTATATTGTATTTATTCTGACGATGACCATCTAATCTGATTCTCAGTGATCTTGCCACCAATGAATAACTAACTAACTAACTGCCACACTAATTCGCTGCATATTCCCTATCTCTCTCCTTATCAGCTGCTTCTCCTATTAAAAGCGCGCGCTCGTGTGTGGTCAACCAGTTATGGAACATTTCGTGTTCTGCTGTGCCCCACCCTAACCCCTCCTAACACCGCCAGCCATCTCACATGTACTCGCTTTCTCACTACTCACATTTCATTAATCACCACCTGGACAATAATAGAAAGAACTACACATACAGTAACTACTACACATGTGGACTACCGCCGCTCACTGATCCTTGTTATTCTTAGTCCCGGTTGTGCGAGTTACAAACTATAACTTTGTCAAGACTCCCCATCTAACCATGCTCGTAGATTGCGTCAGCGGCGTTATTCCAACAGCACATGAACACATGACTCACATCCCCCGCTCATTCCCCGGATTGGAGTTGATCTCCGTACACTGTCCTCTGTCACTCACTCACATGGGGCAGTGTGTGTTATTCCCAAATAGCCACACAGTTCCGAGGACGATGAAGCCTCTAATATCATAAGGGTTATGATTCATTGTCGGCTTCCTCCCCTCACTAGGTAGAAAAAGATATCTCTCGGTCATCCCTCGATACAGTCTATCCAAAGGGGAACAACAAAAGCCATCGGGGGCGCAAGCCAAGTAGGAAAAATAATAAATAGTCAGCGCCCTCGCGTCTGCGGATATCTCAGATTTCATATCTACCTATCTTTCTACACATCCAATGTTCCGTTACGTGTGGGAGGAACACACACACACACACAAACTATCCTCGCTGCAAACTCGGCACGCTTTTTAGCAAGAACAATTTACAAGTTAATGGCTACAGTTTACCCGCTCTCGCTCTCCTTCCCCCTTTCACTTCAACATTCTGAATGCAACAGACAAGGAAGGGATCACAAGTCATCTACTCTGAACCATTTCCAAAACACTAATTATCCTAATTATTTTCGTGTTCCTTCAGTGTTCGCAGCAT
Organism: Pristionchus fissidentatus; assembly: GCA_036245785.1. NCBI lineage: Eukaryota > Metazoa > Nematoda > Chromadorea > Rhabditida > Neodiplogasteridae > Pristionchus > Pristionchus fissidentatus. Next base: position 8,049,295 of record BTSY01000001.1, read on the forward strand.
GTTCGGAGGTTGCTTCCTCCCCATAACCAGATCACCACCGTTCCACGCTAACCTCATTATGCGCCAACCAACTGAGCTGCAGGCACGCATTATTTGGAGCGAGCGTTCCGAACAAACTAGCGCTAGTGCTCCCACTCCCGCCTCACAAAGCCCATCTTCCTAACTTCATTTTCACCTCCGCACCGGAACAAAAGCAGCAGCTATTCTCGTAGTGACCAGCACTGTCCTCCTCACCTCCCACCCTCAATTTCCCCTCTTTTGCACAAGGCGGCCTCCCACTCTTTCCTGTGTCTGCAGTCTGCCACCCCCCCACAATGTGAGAATGTATCACCCCTCGCAACACATCCCATTCTTATGCAGCTATAAAGGCCGGGAGGGGGCAATCAACTACTAACCGCAGCAGCAAAAGCCGCTCCACATGGTACACAATGACCAGAAGTGGCCCCAGTCAGTCAAGCAAAGTGGTAGCCACAGATAGATATAATATCGTCATTGAGCCAAAAGCGAGTCATTCCAGCGCCGTCAATCACTACCCTTGCACCAAACATCAGCCCACGACTACTTTCTATATACTGCATCTCACATCACCTCCTTGAAAAAAATTCTACTGCAGTCAAAATCGTGGAAATTTTGCACCGCAACTTGAAGTGTGGGGGACTCGGTAATAGACGTAAAGGTCGGCCTACTCCGAGTCCCCCTGCCACTACTCTACCCTACCCACTCAGTTTCCGAAATAGTCCGGCGCGAGTTTCATCTGATTAGCCTCTCCTCCCTCTCACTATAGTGTGTCAACTCCAGCCGCCTCTACACTTTTACGCCTAATGCAGATTACAATTTTGTCCCTAGACACCTTTCTCCTCATCACGTATCTTCCTTGTCTTTACGCCCCCAAGTAGACATCAGTTCCGGATCCAGTCCAGTCATCTTTTCGCCGAGTTCCGCCCCTTTTAGCTCCTTTGAGACAACTATATCAACCGAATCGGCCAACTGCCCTTGTTCGTCGTCTTCTTCTTTCATCTACTGTCTCTCCTCATTCTTCTCCCCGACTCCGCCCCCAATTTCGCGCGTTCTCCCATCCATTCATTCACTTTTCGCAGCTCGAAACGGAGAACAACGATCGACGAAATTAGTAGTTTCAGTTCCGGTGTATGGAACCCCCTCCGTTCCTTGAAACAACAGCCTTGTTGTTGCGCTTCCTCTCTCATCTCATTTCGACTTGCTCATTCTACAGACAATGGAAGCGATCGCAAATTTCGCGTATATTGTTCTTCGTTCCTCTCATTTCCTCTTTCCTCATGTGCATCCTGGTCCAACCAAAACACCGCTCTTCCGATCAAAGCTCAGTCGAGACCCCGCCTGCTTTCTCATCTCACGCGCGAGCACACCTCAGACTGTCTTGTGCACTCTCTGCCACACCTTCACTTTCTGATATCATCCAACATCGTACCGTCCCATGCATATCCGAGAATGCATTTTCCTTCTCGTCATTTTCGTTTTTCCTCCCAGCCAGTATCATTCCGCATTTAACATGCGATATTTAAACCAGAGGCAGTTGCATGTCATACTGTAGGCAGTATGTGTGTGAGTGTGAGGAGGATACCGGTTTTACGCAGTTGTGAATACACAATTGTGGATAGATCTACGTCGTCGCCACGCTTCTGAGGATCGTCTTCATCCCACGTCTCTCTATCTCTCTCTTTCTCCCGATCGCGGAACAAAATATACCCGGCTGAATCACCCTATTCCAATGTCCCAACACGTGTGCGCATGTTTCACCTCCATATATATATGCTTCCCCTCTCCTCTCCCTCTCTCAATCTCTCCTTCATAGTCGGTGCCCTAACAGCAAGCCCCGCCCCTCTCTTATCCCCCTCCTTTCGGGGTACAGTCGGCCAGATACACTCTGAGCGCGCGTTGCCGTGGCGAGTCTCTGTTTCACCTTGTCTTCATCCACTCCACACCACTCATTACAGGAGGTTGCCCTACTCAACTTGGCCCATCCCAGCATGCGAACCCTACCCACACTCTTCCTGCTCCTTTGCCTACTCATGGCACTTTTGCCAGCAGCCAACGCTTACAGGTACGGTACCTAGTGTGCCTTACGGTAGTTAATTGTCCATGCGACCGCTGCAGCAACCAAAAGTTCACCTTTGCAGCTCGTACGACAGCCAAGAAGATACCGGAAATCTGCTGCGGGTGCTGCAGCGAATCATTCGGCGGAGATCTCTACCCAACAATGTCGAGGTAAATCACTGACCTATCACATCCATACTCCAAAATTGTGATAAACTCATAGTCCAAACTGAGAAGCGCTTTTATCGGAAACCATACAAGCGAAATCTTCCTGAATCTTTTAGCACTTGAATAGCTCAACCCTAGATTGATCCGATGATCTATTGAAATGAGCTCTTACTTCCTCGAATTCCCCTCCTCTCTGATCACCTCACCAGATTCCTACGTGCATTTCTTGGTATTCACTGTAGTCTTCCTTCCTAGATTCCACACCAAACCCCAAACAATCGCCATCAAACAATCACAAATGCATGCCTGCACAGGCAGTCTGGATTTACAAATCCGTAGAAGTGGCTCCATGTCATTCCATGTTTGGCAAAACACTATTCTTCTCCTAGTTATTCCCCTGCCAGAATGCCGCCATCGAGCAATTGACTCATCTCCTTGCGCGCATCTTTGGCCTATTCAGACGGTGCCGAAACAGCAATACGCACATGATCAGAGAAGGGTCGACGAGACACTACACTAGAGTCGTGTCCACATCACTCCTCATCCTCTCGTAGATACGCCAAACCACACGCTAATCCTTTCCCCTCATCGCAAAGTCTTGTGTGTAAATGTCTCCGCCATCGAATCCGGCCGGTCGCCCCGGAGACGAAATTTGATCCATCCATAACATCATTGCATTTGGGTTCCTTATGTACCCACTCGTCAGGGACATTTTCGAAAATAAGGATCCGCAATATTCTCACATTGCATGATTTCCCACCTCAAACTTGCCGTGATCGAAATAGGGATATAGACAAGTGTGAGGAATCTGTCAATGACAAGACTCTCCTGCTGTCACATGCACCCTCCCTCTCGCCCGCCGATGACTACTTTTACTCAGTATCGAATAGGCAGCAACCAAACACACGCCCACGAAAATATCGTGCAAAGAAGCAAATTTTAAAAATTGGGAATTTGTAAATCTAATAAATACGGATTTTAATCAGTTGTTTTTGCAGCGGGAGTTCAACGAATTTTCTGCGCCTGCCAAACGCCACGCTCGAATCGGTGGAACCATAGTGATGGGAAGGCGGAAGTGATCTACCCAATTGGATTAATCGATAGCCTGCTGCCTCCATTGCTAAACCACCGTATGCCCGTCGATTCTCGCTCGCTATGAGATAGCTGCTCTACCGTACTCCTCTACGCTTCTTTTCGTTCATATATGCTACCATCTTCCGATCAAAAAACCGATGATCTCACATCCGTTTCCCGCTATCTGCTATCCGAATGCCGGTGTTCCTCGTATGTATTTGTTCTGTTCTTCACTCTTCCCAAGTCCCCCTGACCCCGTTGACGGTCCACCCCTCTGTTATCGATTTCATTTTTGCGACCCCTTTCGATTGTGCCCTCCCCCCAGTCTGGTGTAAGAGCAATAACAGAGAACTTGCGTAAAATGCGTGAACTACACTGAACGCCATGCATGAGTTCATTCCCTGCATTTTTTATTGTTCCACTGACTGCTACACGATTCTACAACTATTTTTAGAGCCTGAGAGTAGTCTTCGCATATACCCCTCCCATTTCGATTCCCACTTCAGTGTCAAATTATTGATAGAAAGAGGTACAAAGGGAGAGCGCGAGACAACCACGAATCTGGATCGATCGATAATGTTGTAGACCATACAACGACCAATGTCAACAGTGTTTGTGCGTATGTGTTAACCTACTCTTGCGAGCAACGGAGCGATGATAAACCACCGTATGTTAACGCATTTCCCGCCACATCTCGTACGCTCCTTGCAGATCAAAACGTTCTCTGCCATTTGCTTCTTTTTGCGCCCCTCCCTTCCCCTCTTCCGTTTATATCATGCTCATGGTTATCCACCCGCATAATAAATCGTGATGCTCATATACATGGCTACATGTGCACACAACACTCCTCTCTCTCCCACTCGACAACTACTCCTCTCCGAATTCACCGCCTCATTACGACGTCGTTTTATGCCGCGTTCACAACTGTGAAGAAGCGAAGGAGGAAACGGTGGTGAGGAGGGGGAATCTCATGAATACCGCCAACTCGCACCAGGGGAAACGGCATTATGACGATTATGATGATATTACGGTAGCATCCACCCTCAAGTTTGCTCCCTACTCCCTCATCTTCTTCTAAATAATTCAGATGAGCTGAGTCGAATATTGCATGCATTCCGGAACTCCTCTTCCCTTTTACCGTAGCCCGGAGCAAGTCAACATCTTATTTGAGATCGGGCTACACAGCTGTCCGGGTCGTGTCAGAAGAGCAAGTCGTTACTCGCACGAACCCTGCTTCGACTCGCCATTGCATCCAAAAGTAATGGGAATACGGAGTGGGCGTCGACCGAATCTCCTCACACACTTTATCCGCCTCTCCTCACACACTTTATCCGTATACTGCTAATGTGTTCCCCATAATGTGAATATGCTCGACAGTGGAGAAGTAAACTCCTCCACGTAGAATGCCAAGTGAATAAGACTGCGTAATTTCATCAACTTCAGAGGTTCTCTCCCTCCGAGATACGATTGAGGGTAGGCCTCGCTGGACCATCCCCTCCCCCCTCATCAAACCGGGGGGATCTCTGGGTTGGCGTGCCGTCATTGCACAACGCGTAAACTGTTGCTGGCTGGCGGTTGGCGGAGATTGAACGACGGAAAGGACCGATTTAGCCCCCCGTAGCCTGACCATTCGACCGAAATAAGCCATGCTGTGCAAGATGAACGAGGAGGATTCCCTCCCCCACGCAAATTCACAGAGATACACAGCACAACTTACTGTGTGAATTGGCAACAAGCCAGTCACACTCACACAAGTCCCGTGTGCAGGAGAGGATGGGATCTACATTATTTTGTTGAGTCTCGCCTCCCCGTTCAACTCTTGTTTACTGAAAGCACGCTTACCGTTTCTGGGAGAGCTAGACGAGGGGGTTAGAACTGCATATCCTTCTACCTAACACGAACAAACAGGGAGTCTCGAGTGCAGCCTACATTCATCCCGCATAATTAGCGTTTCATGTCCCCTATTACTTACAACGTCGATACGTACAAAGCAAAAGTAGTGCCTTACATGCCTTTCCGGCAACAAACAGTTCAGAATGGTCGCCTTTAGAAGAATTTTGCAAAATGTTGCATCTTCCTTTTTTGTAAAAAAAAGTTGACCGCCTCTTCCTACCGCTATTTACAAACCCCCCTCGCCATCATCACACTCACATGCGGCGACGACTAGTGTCCAAATCGGCCACAATTTCTCTCGTCATGCATGTTTCATGCGGCGTCGCCGGTGGAATCAGCAGGCTCCGTGCTATATCCTTCCAATATATTAGCTTGTTGACACCATGTCTGGGGACCACATACACACGTTCGCAATGGAATGAGGAGAATCACGAGTACATCTTACCGTACTCTTTTTCGCCCCCTTTGAATTGCCACATGCGATGACAAATTGTGCATAATTAAAAACTTCCGCGCAATATAATTGGGTGGGTGGGTGTTAGTGTGTGTGACGAACTTTCCGTCCACTGGTACACTCCAGCTGCCGGCTTCGTGTCGATTCCATGAATCACCAGATGTGCACGCACAGTGCACACGTTCTACCGTATAATTTACACTCCGTTTCTTACAATTCTCCTCTCGTGCACGCGCTGTGCGAGCAGAGCAACGACACGGAACTTTTGCGCAGCTGTTTTCGTCACCACAAACAACCAAAACTATTCGCTTCAGGGTGCTGGCCCGTCGGAAGAAACAAGACTAGCGACAATAGCACTCTCTCTCCGTCTCTCTCTCATACACACACACACACACAAAAAGGCGGAGGGCCTGCTGAGGAGATATTTTGGAGCTAGGAGAAGAGCTATTTGCGAGCTCGCGCCCCTTCCAAACCGGAATTGGCGTCACTCGCGTCTGTCAGGAACAGCGGCAGCAGCTGCTTCACACGCACAGATTTGTTTTTAGGGGATTTTGGCGCTCATTTCAAAGCATCCGCAGAACAGTCAGTTACTGTTCAATGCCAACGCTCTCTCCAGAGATCCGACACACACATACACATATTAGATGTTGTTCCGCTGGTCCACGCGCAACAACAAACTACTGTCCCGTCGCGGGGAAATAAAATTCGATCACTGTCCTTTCTCCCCGTCAATAATGGCTCTCACTCGAGTCTCGAGTCTCTCACCGAAATGCCACTGGCTATATACGGGTACTGTACGGAGCGATAACGTGACCCAAACAAATCGAGACCACAGTACCAATTTAATCTACTTGAATGAGAAAAAAAGCCAATTCATGTCGGGAGTTCCACAAAAGAACAATAGGCGAGAAAGTGTCCTTGAGACAGAGTCTGAGAGCGTCACGCTACTGACCATTGGTGTGGAAAACCATGCGAACTTGCACTTTTTGCCAGGATGTGAGCAATTTCGTCACCTTCTCTGAACTGCGGCGTTCGAATTTAACCGACCACGCACGAGTGCACGCTCATTGCCAGCCGGTCGGTCGTCAGACTAACGGGGGAACACCCGCGTAGTCAGTAGCCACCCACTAATAAACATGTCCATTCACACATTAAGCGTTAATGGGCTTTTGAGAGTAGTACGCGGAAAGGTAAAATCTAATCGCATTGTCGACACCAACGTTCTCCATTGAGGACAAACGCCTCAGAGACCACCTCTTCGCCGATAATCAAGTCGAGAAGAGGGATGAATATCTGGGCAAGATCACCAAGGAATAGAAAGAAAAAAATGCTAAAGGAATCCTTGAGGGTTTTTTTTATTTTGCTACCCACATGTGGAGATATTTAAGGGCAGCGGTCAAAAAGTAAAGTAGCATGGACCATCTGGTCGGGCAGGTTTTCGAATTTTTGATAGTCGAGCGGGCAGGTTTCTAAAATTTCGGGGGGGGGGGGGTTTCGGAGACTCTGTCGGGCAGGTTTCGTTTTCAGGGGTCTAATTGATATTTTTGTCACTTATTTTCGCGCTCGCCTTCGGCGGGCAGGTTATGTAGAAATCTACCAACTTTTAGACCTATGTATGTTTAAGGAGATGAAGCACAATGATGTGCGGCAATTTCTAAGACCATTCGGCTTACACCGTAATTTATCCATTCTCGCACGCGCTATTCTGAGAAGGATGCAATAGGGAAGCTTTGGCTCAAAATAGTGAGAAAATAGTTCTCGGAATAGAGACAAAGAGAGCCTGAGAATCATCCAAGTGTATAAGAGCAGTCCTACGTACTGTGCCGAAAGGCGCTATACAATAAGTGCCTTACGAAGCCATTCTATTTAGGACATACTAAACAATCGAAAGGGAGTGGCAATCATATGCCAATCACGTACTCTTTTTTTATTGTTTTCAGTGAAGTGCATGCAATCCATGCATCAATGAAAAGTATTGTTAGCACCATAAAAAGTTCGCCCTTTTTTGTCACAGATACATATCGCCAACATGTTTTTTAAACGCAAGGCAGAACAATAATTGCGATTGACGGAACTGTGACTCATTTTGCCATTTATATCATGAAAAATGCATCTGTCGTTCGTTTTAGAATACAAATGATAGGGTCGCCACCATCCGCCGCTTGCCAACCAGTCGATTGGAATCGCAACTTCTCCGACACACTTCAAAGTGATCGACACGTGTCGAACATGATGCAAATGAGTAGAGGGAAGAAGAAAAAAGAGAATAATGATGACGTTGTCGTCGAAGAAATTGAACGAGGACTCAGTGGCTGTGCATGCATTACGAACAACGACTGTAGCGGGGAGCATTCCGATTCCGAGGAAACGCTCTATTCATGGGGATGAATTGGATTTCAAACTTTGGAAATGCATTTCACATCTCTCACACCAAAATACAATGGTGACTTTGCCGTCAAACGTACAGTCGGCCCAAATGCTACTATTGAACGTCATGTTGGCAAAGTTTGCGGGCGCGCTCGGAAAACAGATTAATATTAAATGCGCAAGCTAATCTAATTTTTGCAGCGTGACCTACTCGAAAAACAAAGAGCGGATAAGGCATCTTGCAGTCCCACTTCCGGCTTACATCCGGGGAACTCCCCGGAAACGACACTAGCCAATTCCACGCAGCGTTCCAACCCCATCATAATCCGCTCCTTCTGCCCGCGCGTGCATGTCAGATAGAGGACCCAACAACTCGGAAAATCACACCCCCGCTATTTCCGGATTCACAGACTACTCAAAGGAAGCTGCAAATTCAAGTTACAATCAGACGATGAGAAGAATTCACAACACACCAACCTTCTCTTTATTCAAGCTACCAAGTAGATCATTAGACTACAGTGTCCTATTCTTGTCTGTAATCAATAACCTGCTACCGTACCTTGAATACGTAGCTGCGGGAGATGCCGTTGGTGCTGAGCTCGTGCAACTGCACCATGCGACCGTACGTGATGAGGCCGACGAGGGCATTGGCCGGCAGCAGGGAGAGAGCCGTCTGTAATGAGGAAGCGATAGTGGTAAGATGGAACATGGAATCACCAAGTGTGTTGCTTTGGGAATGCACGGGAAATGAAAGCGCCGTTAGGAATCAACCATAAGATTTTTTTAAATTTCTTGCCAGATGGAATCAAATCGTAGAGCAATAAATGCTAGACACTTTAGCAGAGAGGCGCAACTCAAAATCACGCGGTAGCTCCCGCGTAACTCAACATTTACGTATCGCATTTAAAATTTTCGGGCACTGATCACGGTATACAGAACAAAAGACAGCAATATAGAATAAAATGTGGATAAGATGCAACATAGAATCACCTGCTTTCATATTTTTGTGAGTTCTTATTAGAATACTAAAGGTTCCCAAACAATAGTCTATTCATAACACAACACCGTACATGACCATCAACGTGATACAACCGTACCCCTCATCGCGGTCTCACCTGGATGCTCTCCTTGAGTGCCTTCAGCTCATCGGCCATCATGCAAGTGTCGACGACGAAGACGAAGATGGGCGGCATCGTGGTCGCCTTCTGAACATAATTAGATCGATATTGAGTCAGATACGGTATTCCTCGAGATTTTAAAATATTCGTGACATGCATGCTCAGTGTGGTCTACATTCACATAACTTGTATGTTTGCATTTGTTAAATAAACTTGAACAGATAGGATATTTCTTGCACATCAACCGCCAACTTCAGTTGCACTTTCGAAGACCAGTTAAATATACCAACTGCTACTTTTTTTCGACGTAATTGGTTTGGAGAGTTTGGCGCTTCCAGATTCTTGAATTCGATGGCTCAACTTCTAAGGCCCAGATTCGATTGAAACAAATAATTCCAAATAACTTCGTTTTCGAATTTTTGATGAATGAATCTGGGCTTCAGCAGTAGTGTTGGTTTGGGTCATTCCGGTCGGGACAAAGTCTCGTTGTCCTCACTTTTACCCACCTTGAGTGTGTATTCGATGGTCGTGAACTGGGGGTACAACTCGGGCGGTCGATTCTGTTCCGAGATGGCCGAGTAGTGGGGTGGGAAGGTGTTGCGCTGGTTGCACATCACGCACACCCACGCCTTCGTGCCGTAGTCGACGAAGCTGCAGAAATTAATCAGTTGCCGATTGTTGCAGTTAATCAGTTGTTTGTTAATCAGTTGCAACTACCGTAATCAAGGCCGGCTAAAGAACACTCTACACATCACAAGGTACAAGAGTAGCAGCTATCATACCAGAGGGCGTTGAGGACGGCCTTGCAAGTCTGCTTCGAGCAAAGCACGGGATCATACTCGAGTGGCGGCTGCTGCGGCTGGTCCGCCGGTCGCTCCTGCGCATTTAACATTAAATATTTATCAATTTGGCAAAGACTAGATGTGTTTCTGGAGCTACTGATCCCTCTCACACATCTGAGTGCCCGCGGGTATATTACATTTATAAAATGATACGATCACACCAAAAAGTCAAATTACGGACTTCCGTTGTTTACCACACAGGCACGTACGCGACCCTCACTTTTGCCCGCTCTCTCGCTTTGGTAAACACAGGAAGTACCATTTTGACTTTTTGTGTGTTCGTATCATTTTATAAATGTAATAGCTACTTCTGGCATAAGGCAGAATTACTTCAAACATAAGACAGAAATCAGTTCTACAGAGCTGAAGCAGAAGTTGCTTTCTGGCCACCTTATAGATGATTTATAGCTGATTTCTGTACTCCAGCTGAAGTAGTTATGCCCCATGAACACTGAGATGTTAGACGGCGTGAGAGTGAGTGCGGAACGGATAGAATCAGTGAGGAATCGGCACCTTCAGAGGCGTGAAGAAGACGGCATTGGGGACGACGAGTCGCTGCGCGTCGATTCGCGAGTGCGGCCAGACGTTCCACGTGAATCTGCAGCCATCCACGTCCTCCTGACTCCGAATGTACTCCTCCCACGTGGCCATCGCTGCAAAACGGGCGAATTTTGGACGGCAGCGAAGTGTTATCAGTGATAAGGAACGATAGATTAAGTCGAGTGGCACTGAACAACGAAGCGCCACAAGGGAAACAGGTAATGAAACGGCCTGAGGTCAAGTGCGGATGAAGTTTGCAAAACGTTTCAAGAGGTGAGTTGGCAAAATTTTTGAAATGACCAGAACTCAACGAAAACAAGAGTAAATCGAACAGATCAAATTATATATTGAGCGTAACGATTAGGGCAGGAATTGAGACTGATTATTATATAATTAAAAATCGATAATTAGTCAGAAAATTAGCAAAAATCATGGCAATTCCAGAAATGGTGCGGCACACCACGAACACGTCGAGGGATTTCTGTCTTTTCCGAGTCAAACCTCGGCCCTTTTTCGCACTCGGCGCACCGATGTGACGCGACATCGTGCAATCAATAACTTACTGCTTGATTTTTCGTATTTTCGTCTTGTTATCAGTCTCTGATTTTGTTCTAAAAAGACGCCCAATGAGCTGAAGCTCCTTGTGACATACTTGCGCTTGCTTGAGTGCTTCTCCATCGTTAGTAGGGACTGCGTTTTCCTTGACCTTTCAAATCACGTGTTGTTCGTGTTCCTTTGTTTCCAACCAGTAACTCATTTCCTTGCAGCACTCTCCCCTCCCGCAATGGGTGCCATGCTGGCAGCGCCCGCGTGCGCCGCTTCGGTACGAATTTCTGCCTTTCTCTTCCCGGAATTAGTCATTTTCCGAGACGTTTCTTCGAGCATCTCTCGTGTATTTTCATAATTCATTTGCTTTCCAGATGGCCTGCTGCTTCGGCAGCACCGCTTGCTCTCTGTGCTGCGCTGCGTGCCCCTCCTCGCGCAACTCGACCACCACGAGGATCATGTGAGTCCACCGTTGAGCCGGGGCACCACCTGGAACTAGTTTATCTCTCTGTTTCTCTCGTTGAATCGATAAGCTGAGAGAGATTGTGAAAGGCAATCTACGAGGTCGTTAGAGTAACAGGAGTATTCATTATCAGTTCAAAGCTCTTTAATGTCTGGAAAATAAGGGGTTCTCTATTTGAGTCTATTTTAATTTCGATTCTGAGTGAAGGAAAAACTATTTAATTTAATATTTATTAAATAATTAAGGTATGCGCTGATGCTTCTCGTGGGCACGGTTGTCTCGTGCATCATGCTCGCGCCGGGCATCCAACACAAATTATCAGATGTCAGTTACACATACAGCAATAAAGTCATTAAAGTTAAACACCCAATGCCTCCATTCACTGGTCTTCAACAACAAATACCAATGCGTGTATTTTCATCTGTATCTTCTCATTTGGCGATGGGCTCTCAATAATTGATATTCCATGTGCCACGTCAGCCGCATCGAATTTATTGGTGTTTTTTTGCAGGCGAAATGGTTCTGCGAGGGATTAGACACGTACGCCGGCATAAACTGCGCCCGTGCCACCGGATTCCAGGCGGTGTACAGGTGATTCAACGTTTCACATTGCTCATTATAATGACTGCCTGGGATGTTGACCGTGTAACCCGTGATTTGCACATTTGCATGGACAGCAACACTATTTATTCGGCCGGATGTGTCAGTGGGAGAAAATATGGACAGTTTTTGTGCAGTACACGTGAGCAATACTGAGAGGAGTGATGGGTGAGGGTATCGATGCCGGATCCTAGCACGATTGCCCTTGAGCGTCGGTCGACCGAATACAGTAGGAAAGGCTATTATTGCTGGCTTCCCTGCAGTCCAGGTCCGAAGCCAGCATCACGCTTGCCGACGTCTGTAATGTTTTGCGTTGTTGCAATAACATTAAATCTTGATACTGTATCTCTGGAAAAAAAAATCAATAACTTACATCCGTATGCGCTGTAGTAGGGGTAACCGTACGATCCATATGCACCGTATCCGCCGTAGTAGCTTCCATATCCGCTACCGTAGTAGGGATAATAGCTGCCGTATGCGTACTGTGCGCCGGTCTCGGTGACCATTGTGCAGAGGATAACAAGAGCGACTAGCAGAATAAACTTTGCGGAGGACATGGTGTGGTGTGAAGAGAGGTGGTGAGGTTCCCGAATCGTCGCTTCGTTTAAATGTGGAACGGAAGAAGGGGCGGATCAATGCAACAAGTAAGCAAACGTGCGAGAAGATCTGTAGAGACTCTCTTGATTCGTGTGAACTCTCACCGCTGTCTGGCTGCCAACGACTTGAAATAGGGGAAGTAAACAAGAGTGCGCATGGGTGTGGGTATGTTCTCAAAGTAGTGTGTAAACACTATAGAAAGACACAGTGAGTTGGTAAAAAAGTGGGAGAAGTGACAAGGAAAAGGGAGTGTGGAAACACTAGAGAGTTGGAGTGTGTTAAATGGAACAGTGTGACTAAGATGCCGATCTACTGAGAGGGGATCCAGAGAGTAGAGGTCGTTGAGTGTGTAGAATAGGGGCAGCATACAACACAAACACGCGGAACGAGGATGGCAATTTTTAGAATCTATGGTGAACATGACGTATGTTTTACAAGATGCACAGATTTAGTCCAAAGTAGGGTCCAAGGTAAATTTAGTCCAAAGTAGGCGAGCGTATGCGGGCATTTATTGCGATATGGTTCTAATAAAGAAAGCAAACAAAATCCTGGATCCTTTTTCCATAGTGGAAAAGAGGAATCTTCGGTTAACCAGTAAATGTGCTCCCTATATGTGAAACTTCGTTACAATGGTCATGGGAAGCAAAGACTGTGTCAAGAATTTTGTTAATAATAATAACATTAAAATGAATAAGTATTTTTAGAATGTGCGCGGCGATGGCGTCCTTCTTCTTCCTCATGATGCTGTTGATGTTGGGCGTGAAGTCGTCGAACGATGGAAGGGCCAAGATTCAGAACGGATTCTGGTGAGTAAGAGATTGGCTGATTACACAGGTGTTTCACCCATATCGAATGAGGGTTGCCTCGCCGAAATTATTCCATGCGTGAAACGACGGAGAAGCGAGTTGATTTTGATGTTTCTTTGTTCGTTATTACAAACCAGCGATGAAAGAGTGTGCCGCCGGAGTAATTGGAGTTGCTCATTTTTGTTCATGATCGCCTTGCATTGATGTAACATCTTGTATTCAGGTTCTTCAAGTACCTCATCCTTGCCGGATTCACCGTTGGTTTCTTCTACATACGCAGTGAGAACCTCGCCGATCGTGAGTTTATTTATCTTTAAAAATATTTTCCTATTTTAATTACTTTCATTTTATTATATTAATTAGCATAATTGAATAATTGCAGCTCTGATGTGGGTGGGCATGATTGGCGGCTTCCTCTTCATCCTGATACAGCTCATTCTCATCATTGACTTTGCACACTCGCTGGCCGAGGGATGGATCGAGACGTGAGTGCTGATTACGGTAGCCTACTAATTACCAGGTATACGGTATGGCCTCGATATCGATCGATTGCTCCCCTCTGCAGATACGAGGAGGAGGAGTCGCGCTGGTGCTACGCCGGCCTGCTTACCGTAACCTTTGGCACGTACGCACTCGCCATCACCGCCATCGTACTTATGTACATCTTCTACACGACGGTAAGTGATCGACAAGTGGTTTTATTTCTAGGCTATACTACGGTAGGCGATCGACAACTGAGTTTCCGTAATCTCACAGGGAGCGACGTGCGCGCTGCCCAAGTTCTTCATCTCCTTCAATCTCATCCTGTGCGTCGTCGTCTCTGTCATCTCCATCCTGCCTCAGGCGAGTAAAAAAATTATTTTTTTAAACCTCCAAATAATTATTGTTGTATTTGCTGTTTGTTTCCGTGAAATACGGTCGAGGTTAATGTGAGAGCTCCTGTTATTATGTATGGCGGAATTTACGTATCACTAATTTGCCTGAGAACACGTTGAAACGCTGCAATCGTTAGCATGTTTATGAATTATTGATATGTATTGCTGGAGATATACTTGCCGTCGTGTGATCAATCGATAGAGGGGTTTTGAATTATCTAAATAGTGCAACGCGGAATCGCCAAGTCGCGTCATCTAATAACCTTCCTCTGTAGGTGCAAGAGCGTATGCCCCGATCCGGCCTCCTCCAGTCCTCCTTCATCACCATGTACGTCATGTACCTCACCTGGGCCGCCCTAATTAATAATCCCGGTACGGTAAACCCCTTTAATATTATAGATTACTGTAGTATGTTTAAAATCAATCGATATTTTGAAAAATTTAGAAGGTATTAACTGTGACCAAGACACAATAAAAAATGGCATCGACAGCTAGCGGTTTCTGAGTTTCATTCTGCTATTAAACGAGTGCTCGGAAACTTTATAGCAATAGTCGTCTATTTTAGTTTTAAAGTAAAATCCCTTTGACTTTGGTGTTTCAAACTCTTAGCATATGCAAGTTTTTTCTAGTAAAACCAATCATCGTAGCTGTACTACGAACTGCCAATAATATGAACTACAATTGCAGACAAGGCCTGCAACCCCTCGATGATCACCCTCTTCACCAACACGACCACAACGGACAAGAAGGGAGACGAGGTACGGTTGACGGGGTTACTGCGTACGGTAGAAGTGCAACCGGAATTGTGCACTGACTTTTCTGGAAAAAAAGAAGTAGATTCTTTTCCAACCTAAAATCAATAGATATTTTTTCCCTAAAATCAATAGATATTACGGATTACGGGTTTACCGATGAATTAAAATCATTAATCAATATTTCTACCATACCTCTCTGACCGTACTTTTTTGCAGTTCGGCACTCCTCTTCCGATGCAGTCAATCGTCTCTCTCGTCCTCTGGTTCCTCTGTCTCCTCTACGCCTCTATTCGTTCCTCTAACAAGTCTTCCTTCGATCGACTCGCTCGCACTGATTCCAATGCCGGAGGGGCAGGAGGTGCGGAGGAGATTGGCATGAGTGACACGAGCAGTGGACGACATCTATTTGGAGGAGGAGAGGGTGAGACTGCGAGACTGTTGGCAGGCAGTGAGTTGATGTTGTGTCGAGCACTTAACTAATGGTGATGGTACGCTTTGCAACCCGACCCGAAGTTGTTTGGAATAGGATTCATACAATATAAGTGTTGACGGGTTCCCGAACAGCAGTTCCAAAACGTACCATCACCGTACTAACGATGTGTGAGATGGCACAGTACCGGATGACCTACTCACATAGGATGTAGAAAGAGATAATTTGGGAACGGGTAGGTCATCCGGTGCAGTCATCGTGTGATGTGTTGTGTGGAATATTATTTATGCAATGTGTCTGATGACATCATTCGTTCATGCACTGAAATGTTTGAATTAAAAGAGTGGGTCATCTGATGCGGCGTGATTGTGGCGTGTGAAAGTTGCATGGGATGATCATGGAGCAGGTGATTTTGCGGCACTTCGAATTTGTGATGAACATCCCATGCAGCCGTTTGTAAAAGCAACATTCTCGCATCATATTTTACATAAGATTACTCACAGAATGTGCATACCTTTCCTATTGGTTAGAGTGCGAAATGTGAGACCACGGTCTCTTCATTTCTCACACTCTCTCATCAACCGACCGGTTTAGAGAGTGTGTGAAATGAAGAGAGCGTGGTCTCACATTTTGCACTCTACTATTGGTGATCTGCACTAACGTAGCGGTCTGTGTGCGGAACGATGTGTTACTTGCATTGCATTGAGTGTTCCTTTAGGTTGTGCCGTGATGTTTCCCGCGCGAATTGGGGTGTCAACAGCTCAGTTGCCATCTGTCTATTTGCGAACTTTCTATTCCAGCATGTTTGCTCTTGTGGAAACCGAGAACAAGAGACGAAAAAAACCCGCTCTATTTTTTTAGCCTGCACTCTTTGGTTTCATTGGTGCTATTTTGCATGATATGCATGATAATCTGATCGACCCAGTGTGATCAGTATGACCGATAGCAATAAAACAAATTATAGAATGCAAATGTCATATTTAACTCCTAGTTATTCTGGTAGATCAATGCCCGATTACACACGATCGATGAGATGTCTTGCATGCGAAAGCTATTTTCATGTTGCACACTTGCTTCTGCATATGTTTTGCTCCCATTCACTCACACTGCCAAACCATTCATGTTATTTTGTGTCCGCTTGAAAACAGCTCTCGCAGGCTCATCTTTCTCGTTCCTTCTGTAGGGCACTAATCGATAATGCCGAATAGGAAGAGAATTTAATCAGTCGTCTATGGTGGCGCATGGTGTGATTACCGTACTCTCGTGCTGCAGGTGACGCCGAGTCGGGCGGCAAGGGCGCATGGGACAATGAGCAGGAGGGCGTCGCGTACTCGTACTCCTTCTTCCACTTCATATTCGCCCTCGCCTCACTCTACGTTATGATGACGCTGACCAGTTGGTACAAGTGAGTAGTGCAATTTATCATTTGTACCAGAATTGATGACGTCATCATTTGATTCTAGAGGAGCTAACTAACCATATCCTTGGGTGCCACTTTCGTTGTTCCATTTGAAATCTGTGACTTTATCTTTAGGCTATCACACAATCATGGGAAATTATTGAGTAACTGAAATTTAGTAGAACATATTGGGCTTGGATTACTCTTCGCCGATCGGGATTTACATTTTTTTGCACAATATATCGAATTGGCATTTTTGGGCTGACGCATTTGTGTTTCAAGACTTTATTATAATGATTCCTTCTAGCACTTGGTTAATAGGCGGTCTAATCGATATGGAGCAGTGAGAATTAACCTTATCCGCCGTATCCCGATTGCCTCTTCAATCGATATCATGTTCTCTCTCTCAGACCCGACAACGATCTCACTCATCTCAACGCGAACATGGCCTCGGTTTGGGTGAAGATCATCTCTTCCTGGCTGTGTGTCGGCCTCTACGGATGGACACTCGTTGCCCCCGCCCTCTTCCCTGACAGAGAGTTCTGAGCGGAATCGAGCGGGTTACGGTAGCCGATCGATTGATTGATTATCGATGTAACTACAGTATCCCCCCATCCCCACTCGTCCCCCACCACTTCCCTACGTTACCTGTGAATACTGATTACACCTTGCGATGCCCCTCATCCCTTTCCATTTCTGGTCTAGTCTAAAAAACAACAGGACTGATGCCAATTTCGAAGCTGGCTTTCCTCACCCCCATGATTTTCTGTACAGCGATCTGCTATAATGGCTCTACCACCCATTCCGATGATTCTCTATCCTATGGCACTCAACCAAAAAACGGAACTTATCAACCCATCCCTCAAACAGAATCATCAATACCCGATATTGGTCCTACCGTACTCTTACTGGCTTCCTCAAACACATACAATTTGCCACAGTAACCCCAACCGTTCGAATCCTTGTAAATACTCGTATCTATTCGACACTCCTGATTCTCATCATAACCACCACACCCAACTGTTGTACAGCAAACTGTTCAGAATATTTTTGCAACGAATAAAGACTTTTTGTTAGCAGCATATCGGTTATCGATTGGATAATCCGTTGCCTACGGTGGTTCATATCTGTACTGATCAAGGCTAGTAGCCTAGATCGACTCTGATCTTTGATCTATTCGCAGGTTCCCAACTTCTCCTTCTCAATCTGCCATGGATCTCTCCAAGATGCCCCGCTACGTCGGACCCGTGAGTTTGCCGTTTCGATAGCTTGTTTTATTTCTAATGAATTTATGGTATTCGATCTCTCAACGTCTTCCACCGCTTTATAAGAACCAAAATAAAATTCAAAACGCAATCTCGCAGTATTGTATATTATTCTACTCACCAGTTTCTCGAAATGTGCCTAGTCCCTTTAACCGCTTTAATCTTGCATCCCCCTGTTATTTGAAGCGTGAAACAACCACTTGATTGATTAGTGACACATCAATCCAATCTTCTCTCTCGTTCATCTATTTATTTCATTCATTTATTTATTTTATTTGTCTCAGGTCAACCCCTCGATGTATCCCTCTCTCACGATCGGTCTCTGCGGCCTCGGCGCCCTCTTCATGGCCTGGTTCTTCGTGTACGAGGTGCGATTGAGTAGTCATGATGTAATCAATAAAACCTAGGATACAATGCCATCATACTTGTGTGCAAGCATGCGATAGAGTAACTGTTGTGGTTCTGAAACTGCAAAAAAAATCTCGGATATCTTTCTTGGCAACACATTTGACGAATATCGTAGTGCACATCTACTACCGTATCGCTCTGTGCTCCTGTTGTATAACGTAATATATATATATATCTCCCTCATCTTCAGGTCACCGCCAACAAGTACACTCGTTCTCTGGTCAAGGAGATGGCAGTTGCCACTCTTGCCGCCGCTTTCCTCGGTGTCGGATCCGTCTTCCTCCTTCTCTGGGTGGGCATCTACGTCTGAAGTCGCGCAAGCATCGCGCCGAAACCCCGCCCCCTTTTTGTATGCAGCCTCATACTGTAGTCAGAGTATGAAACCTCCCCCTCTCCTATTTGATGCCTCCGGGATGTTGATGTGATACCACAAGTTTTAAATGCAAGAATTGTAATAATAATAAGTTATTGTTGTTAAATACCATAGACGAAGGATTGTATTGCAACGGTTGGGTAACGGCCCTTGAACATTATGATAAACTATTTCATTACTTTAAAGACTCTGTCTACAAATTGCACCTAAAACGTTGTGAAAGAAGTGAAAAACATGAACAAGAAGAAGAATAGTCTGCATATGAATCGATTGTTTTATCTCACCTCGACTCTGCGACGGGTTACTGTAGATTTAGCACTGACCAAGGTTACGGTAGGCATGCCAAACTACAGTAAAGCCACTGCAGAAAACTATGAGCGACGAGAACAGTGTGAATGCGCCACAGAGTCTGATTGTGAGATGATCATGCACAAGACGTTGAACTGCATGACACGTTGAATTGAGGTTTGAGAATCATTACGAAGTACATGCGCCTGTCTGCCCGGTTAGCTCAGTCGGTAGAGCACCAGACTCTTAATCTGGCTGTCGCGGGTTCGAGCCCCGCATCGGGCTTTCACCTTTTGCCAATCTTAAGTTCAATACTATTGGTCAATAGAGACTCCCGGTGATCCAGTGAACGTGTCAAGAGCCGCAAGTAAGAGGGATAAGTCGACCATTGCTGAAGAGGAGCGAGGGGAGAAATGATTGAGTATTTGAGAAAATTTGAAGGGGAAGCGAGGAACAATAGGAGTTGTCAGCAGAGTCATATTCGGATATTTCCGTAATTCGTGGAAGTAGCTGTCGGAATAATAATAAATTGCTTCAACAAATATTTATATCGGTGCCTTTTGTTTCTATGCTGTTTTCGATGAATGCTCGCTGCATTTTTTTTTTTACATTTGAACAACTTTATCAGCTGGTTTTGGGTGTTAAAGCTGGGTTGCCATGAGAGATCTCCATTGCTTGCGATCGTTTCTTGCGAGTTGCACGAATTGTGGTCCAGCAGCGTTGACGAAATCATCTCTCCATCTCTTTGCCGGTCGGCCTCGCTTCCTCTTCCCTCTTGGGGTCCAATCGAGCATCTTCCGATTCCACCGATAATGGCTTTGATTCGAGATTCTTTCTACCCATATCCATTTCCGTCTTTCCGCCTCTCTAACTACATCCTTCAATTTAGTGATGTCACGGATCCGCTCATTTGTGACGTGATCAAATACGGTAATTCCAATCATTTTGCGTTCTAGTTTGCGCTGAGCGACGGAAAGAATTTGTTTTTCTCGTTTACAGAGGTACCAAGTCTCGGAACCATACAAGAGTGCGGGTAGAACTACACCGTCGAAAAGGCGCTTTTTGAGTGACATGGGGGACCCACGTTTCCGAAAGAATTCGGAGTATTTGTAAAATGCCCAATTCGCGCTTCTAACCCGCCTGTGAACTTCTCCCACAAACCTATTGGGACCGAGAGTGACTTCTTGCCCCAGATATACCACCTTGTCTACCGTTTGCACTACCTCACCTCCCACTACGACCGGCCTGCCCATTGGATTTGTCGTTAAAGCGACAGTTTTTGAGCCATTTAATTGCAATCCCACCTTCAGTAGTTCCCGTTCTAGTTCCTTTACCATAGTTTGGACTTGGCGTGAGTCATGGGAGATTATTACACAATCATCTGCATAGAGAATGTGGGAGAGATATTCGCCGTCTATACATACTCCCTTTCGGTCCCATTTTACCCTGCGGAATACCGTATCAAGCACCGAGACGAAAAGACGCGGGCTTAATCCATCACCTTGGCGCACCCCCCTTCCGATGTTAACCTCCACCGCTTTCCCATTGACAACTATGGAACTTTTACTCTGAACGCTCGCTGATTTTCGTTTATTACTGAAAATCACAGCGTTTAAAATGGAGTTTATCGTGGGTTTGATGGACAACTTTTTAGTGATAAAAATATGTCAAGATAAGAGAGACAGTGAATGAGTGCATCAATTAACATGATTCCAAATTAACAGTTAGATCGAGAGAGCGTGCAAAAAGTTAGAGAATGTTTCTCGATGTCACACGCTCTCTCACTCCAAAGCCCTTTCTGTAAAGTTGGCCTGTTGTGAATCTTCGTGATTATTGACTCAAATCCCCTCCACTTGCGCGCTCATCGCAGTGTTTGCAGTGAGTGAGCAACGGCGACAGGGAGATTCCGGCCCCGAGCGAAAGAAGAAAATCGTGCTGTAGAAAGCCTGTCTGGAAACGGATTACTGATCTAATTTATCCATAACAACATGAAGACAAAAATACTTTGTGGGAAACAGATGACACTGTTCATATAACGCTTTTTGGATCAGGAACAACTAGGACTCAACAGAGGCCTGGAACAGGTCTAAAATCGAATTCACTTTGCATGTTTTCGCTAGATGTACGTATGCTCGCCCTTGATGAATGGATTGTTAACAACGATTTTTGTGAGTAAGCATAATAGTAGAGCTCGCCTGAACGCTGGTATGGGAGCGCAGCTGGCAAAGGTCGAACACGCTACGGAGCCGTATGAGATCGTATCCATTGCAGTGTAGAAGACACGGGGAAGACTCCAATCTGAAAAAAAAATATTTCCCGAATAATTAAGTTTAAATGGTACACTTTAAATGCTGCCATTCATTAACGTTGCTGGGAAACTTGCAATCGTATTTTAAAAAAAAGAATTAATTATGCCCTTAATGTAATGTAATAGTGAGATACTTTTTTCATTAATAAGCTAAAAATCACATTATTTTTTTGGAATTCACCTCCACTCAGCAGCACCGACAGCGCTCGAATCGTCCAGAAGAACATAGGGACTGCACTGCGGGCGACGATTCCGACAGAGATGTGCAGTTCGTCCAGTGAGTTCTTACGGTAGTCTGCAATTGTTTCTCTATCCCCAATAATTGATTCAAGTCGACGTCTTTGCGAAAAAAATCATTCCACGATCTATTACTCATTTTCGGTGGAGAAATTGGGGAATACTGTAATTACTTACTCGTCATCTTCTTGACGTGTTTTCGAAGGAAGACGGCAGTTAGAACACTGAAGAGTACGGTTGCCACACTGTAGAACAGGATGAGCGCGAGACTGATCTGAACGAGGAAATGTGTCTACAAACAGTATTGTATGATGTTTCACAAAAAGTTTCGTTTGATCTCATAGCCGGAAGATATAGGGAATCATGGAAAGCCGGCGTGCGTATGTGGTCAAGTATTCTGTTCTTCTCTCTCTCTTGTTTATAGATAGGGGCTACCATTACCAGATAGGGCCAGAAATGGAATGCGAATGAGAGGACGACGTTGCAGTTGTCGTTGCGACTGGCGGGGAGGAAGAAACCGGAGAGACCGAGAGCGAACTTAATTAATAATCAATAATTAGTTTAATTTATCTACTCCCGAAGAGTGATTCAAAAATATACAATAAATATACCGCTTCACTTCAAAAATTGCCCTACCGAGATGTGACTATAGAAATAAGACTGCACAAAACAATTTCGCGATTTTCATAGGAATGCTATATAAATGCTGACAACTAACATCTAAAATATTTAGTGAGAACTTTTTAAAAGCAAGTATAGGAATATAGTTTCAGCTACTCATTCGTTACTGATTAAAATGGCAGCTCGTATTTACTTTTGAATCAAATATGTATACCATAGAGACGCTGAAGAAGCCTGCGACCAGCGTTGACATCCAAATTGGGGTTTCTTTTTGTCGGACGATTCGTCGATACCGCATGAGCACGAGTACCTGTGATGTGTCATTCAGATATCGATTTGTATTTTTACTTTATTTTTTATCGTGCAGGGTCTCCGTTTTACTGTTTCGACTTTGAACTTTGCTTGATGATAAGGATGTTATGCATCAAAGTCCACGATTAAATGAGAAGTGATACAACAATACGAGATGAAATTGATATTCTCATTATCACGCATGTCTCCCTGACCCTAATGGCAATACTACGTGCCGTGTTGCAGAAACCATAAAAACACGCGGCATTATTCAAAAAGAAGGTCAGGAGTAAAAATTTGTTTGACAGTTCCAGAGTTTCTGTCAATTTTACATACTCCTAAATCTGATATTTCGAATGTATTTTGAAGACAACAAAGGCATAAATTGTTTTGAATGATCTCTTTTTATATAGGAAAGTGTGCGAAGAGTGAATCACCGGTTCGACAGCCTGCGATAACAAGCTGATGTAGTTAATTGATGTTCGAGCCAGACTGCAAACGAATAGAGATGAAGGGAGATCCTTAAAGCAGTAAAGTATTTTATACCGAACTAGCTCATAAAAGGTAATGCAAAGAAATGCCAAATAAAAATAAGTAAAGAAATTATGGAGGTGCTCCACATTTTTTTCAACTTCGGTGAATTTCCCAGCGGAATTAAGCACACCTCAGTGACAGCAAATGCGAACCACGTCATGTAAATCGTCCGCGGAAACCAACCGACGAAATTGGCGAAACAGGGAACAAAGACGAAAATCTGAAGCAGATTTGATTATAATCCAATCATGTGTTAGGAAAACCTTGTAGCGCTTCAGTAGAACTGGATTACGAATGACAAATATGAGAAGGAAGAGAGTGGGAAGGGATCCTGCCCAGCTGATCACGGCATTTCTGGAAACGCACATTACTCCACAGTCCGGACCACCGAACAGAATTTTTTTTGTAAGAGGGCTTTCAAAATCAAGAGGGTCTCTCACTTTACAACGTCCTTATCGTCCTGTGCTCTTTCTGTTGGTTTGGAATCATGTCAACGGTCTCTGATTGTGTCGTCGCTAATTCAATACCCAGGGAAAAAACTCAGGCCTATCTTTTGCTCCTCTCATCACTTGACTTATTACAAGTAGATAGATGCTCACTTCAGTGCACTGTGTTGGAAGGAAGCGAGAAAGTAGACTGGTGGAAACGACACATTCTCCATTTCAAAGGGAGACTAAACAGTTGATCAAAGTAACAATTTTCAAATTAGGCTAACCGTTGCCTGACCACGTGTGCTTACAACTCGCACGATGTGATAATGTGACTTCGAGATCCTACTCTATACACTTCCTTCGCATTGAGAGATAGCTAAACAAAGAGTGGGTGTGGAATGTATAGTGCATGTTTTGAATTTTGTCTCGCTTCATGTGAGTTGATTCTGATGTGTATGTGCAGATTCGAGGGCGCTGTTATCAAGAGATGAGATCCCTCCTCCCATCTCTGAATTGTAAAGGTGTTGCGCACAAGAGATCAGCATCTAATGCCACACGTTGCAAGCACTTTATTGATTCATAATTAGGCGTAAAATCATGGAACCTTGGAATACAAGTGAAGGAGAAGCATCTTTGCAAAGGGCTATGCACGAATTTTATGTGGACAGAATGAAATCAGTCGGTCAGAATATATTCTCCTAGGGGAGCATGGGATGATACGAAATATTCGTTGAAATGCTGATTCAACCACCTGATATTTGAATTCGGCTCCTCCGTGTTGCTGACTGCAAATGCAGTGCGTTAAAATATATTGCCTCTCGGTTTTGCACGTTTTCTTACTCTAGACTTCTTTCTATAGTTTTTCGGTAGATTTGACCGATCAGTGCGTGAGAACTGATTTGAAGACACTATTCACGAATTCGTAAACATGGCTGACCAGTTTCTCGTGTGTGTTCATGTTGTCCTTCCGTATGCGTTTTGCATTTGGACACTTGTGGTATAGCGTGAAAATATCGATGTAGAACGAGCTTAACTGAAACTCTGCCGGTATCTTTCTCGTTATTTAAAACTCTGTTTTGCTAGCCCCTCATGATAGCTCTATCGTAGTAGAAATCTCCCTTTTCCCGACAAAGGCCCCCATTGTATTCCTAACATTTCTCCCTGTGTACCCTTGTTTTCCCTTGTACCGCACTTACCACCCATGAAATGTGCGCAGTACTAAAGATAGTTTGCAAATAATACATTATTTCAGTCGCAACGCTATAAACAACTCACATCCTTCGCCGAGTATCGTTCTGTAAACATTTCGATGTGCCGGAATATATTACAATTTTAAAATGATACGTTCATGAAATGGACTACTGGTGGTGTACTCTCTTTCTATACCTCGACCTGTCTCTCACTTTGCCATGCTCTCTCGCAGCCGTATCTGTTGTTTAGCACGGATTATCAACGAAACGTTTTATTATTTCGGACGAGTCCTCGTACATTTGTAATAGAAGGTATCCGCGTCCATTTTTCTGACAAACGAACACATGTAAAGGCATAAAGTTACGAAAATGCATAAAAAACATCAAATGTGATACTCATGCAGAGGACTCTTACAATTTGATTTCGGCCTCTAATTCACTCCAATCTCACATTGACAAACTATTGCAAATTCACAAACAATCGTCCAAAATAATGAAATAAAACACATATCGTTGGCGAGAAGGCATGAGAAATCAATGGGCACTTCGATGTATAGAAAGAGAGTGCACACGTGGGAATGTATATGGAAACTCTAGATGTCGGCATATAATGAGACACATCATTCCACTGACCGATCAACCATCCAGAAAGGCCTTTGGAGTGAGAGAGCGTGTGAAATCGAGAGGGACTCTCTCACTTTTGTACACTCTCTCGCTCTAACCCTGGTCTGTAGGTTTGGAATCATGTGGAGAGAGTTCGCCTCCCGGGCCTTTTGAAGCCACCCTAATCAATTCGTCTCTGAGCAGTTGCAGACTAAATGAACGCCGCCGTAGACGCGTCAAGGCTGGCTTCGCTTTTATTTACTAAATCTCAGTGTGACATTCGCATTTCTCATCTTGCAGACTCTCTAAATCAAATTGTTCGTACACCGAGTTGAATATAAAAAAATGGAATGCGTATCATCCGGTACTATTGATCAAGTAAGTTCATTGATAAAAATTTTACAAGATGTTCTCTTTAAATGACTACCCTTTTCTTTTCTCACAAAAAGGTCTAATTCAGCATCTAATTGTTTAGTAAAATAATCGGGGGGGGGTGACATTTGAGCAACGGACATTTGAGCAACCGACATTTGAGCAACGGGTAATAACTCAGCTAGGAGTGAGCCTGGAGCTATGGGAGTGGTACCATTGTGATCAGCATCAGGTAATTGAGATTTCATAATTAATGAATGAATTAATTAATTAATATCTCATTAATTATGCTAATTAATTAATTAATTACGAAATCTATTTTTTTCTGATGCTGGTCACAATGGTATCACTCCCATAGCGCTAGGCTCACTCCTTGGTGAGTTATGGCTCGTTGCTCAAATGTCGGTTGCTCAAATGTCGGTTGCTCAAGTGTCGGTTGCTCAAATGTCGGTTGCTCAAATGTCGGTTGCTCAAATGTCGGTTGCTCAAATGTCACCCCCCCAAATAATCTATTTCAGCAGCCTTCGCTCTTGGTTCTTCCTGATGAAATTCTGGACAATATCACCGACTATCTGCGCTTTCCTGAATTGCTCGCTCTGCGGGAGGTAATTTATTCTTCAGCGTTCTAAAATACATGTCGAAATGTCCATTTTTCAGACTAGCAAGCGATCAATGCGCGTAGTGAACACATCATGTATGACTCCGCGAAGGAAACCTCTCGTCATTGAAGTCTCCATAACATGTTTTGTAAGGATTTAATTTACTCAATTCATTCATTCAAAATGCATTGCTGATCTAACGGGAAAAAAATCAGCACTTAGAACAATTTTCAGGACAATTCATTCCAATTGAAAGTAAAAATCGCTTCGACTCGACGTCGTTGGCTGTTTCTATTGGATGCAATGGAGCATCTACGGGCGCGAAATAACAGAAGTGACTTTAAGGAAATCGTGAGTGCATTACACTAAAGCCACCTTCCCCCTCCGCACACTTTCTCTGCACACGACACGGCGTTTTGGCGGGAACAATTTTGAACGGCTCTCGTAAATTCCATTCGAGATCCAATGGAGAATCAGGGGATTGGCAAAATTCCAGTAACAGTCTCTCTCACTTTCGTCCCTCTCTCGCTGACCCCTTCCCGTTGCTCTCTTTTGATCTACCTCTCTCCTACACCCCCTGTAAAATGCCGTGCACGAGTGAGTGTGCGGAGTGGGTTTTGACAAACGTTTGCGAAGAAACGAAACCTTGGCAAAGCGTTTTCCTAGCAAGTATACCGCTCTGTCTAATGCATCAATATCGTTGGTGTGAAGCTCCCCGGAAGCAGGAAACAAAATGAGATTGTGTAGAAATTATTGAAATATCTTTCGTTGGAACATTTGTTTCTTCATATTGATTCATGAACAGGAATTCGAATCGACAGCATTGACTGTCGATGAACTATCCTCCCTTCTCGTGACGATGAAATCGTTGATGTTCGGTTGTTTCATCGATCAATTACGAGTGGACTTGCGGGATTCGAATGTTGTACATCTCATACAAGACTTCGTTCAAGACCAGACAGTGCGCAAATGCTCTTCCGACATGCACGATTTGTGAGTCGATTTCCTTTTTCCACTGTGAGAAATCAAAAGAAGATTTTGATTTTTTTCAATTGCCGTCGGATATCCCATTCAATTCGCCACTCAGTGCTCGTGGGGTATAGCTACTTCAGATAGAAGACAGAAATCAACTAGAAGGAAGCTAGAAAGCATAGCTACTTCAGGATATAGAGCTGAAGTAGCCCTGCTTTCTAGCTTCCTTCTGGCTGATTTCTGTCTTCTATCTGAAGTAGCTATGCTTTCTGCCAGAAGTAGCTATACCTCACGAGCACTGAGCAGTGAACCCTCTTGATAAACTACTGTCAAACCTAAAAAAAACTAAAAAATAACAATAATATCTTAATTACAAAAATAATATTTTTATTTCCGAATATTATTTTCTTTAAGAGTTGGATTAACCGAGTTGGTGCGACAAGTCAAGCCGAGTCGGATACATTTGAGTACCGAATCGCTGGAGAAGCGTAAGTTAGAAATAGTTGCCTTTCTCCAAACACTCCTTATTTCCACACACACACTGTATCGTTGAATCGGTCGACTACTCTGAATTCCTAAAGACTATTATTTCAGAACGTCTGTCTGTCTGTCTGTCTGTCTGTCTGTCTGTCTGTCTGTCTGTCTGTCTGTCTGTCTGTCTGTCTGTCTGTCTGTCTGTGTGTGTGTCCGGCGGTCACGTTTTTCGCATTTTCCTTATATTTCGCTTCAAAATCGCGCTATCTTCCCAAATCCTTATGCATATGATTCCCGACCAGAGAATACCTTTCAAATTTTACAAAATTTAATTAACGAAATCTATAGCCAAGTGGGTTACGAGCCAAACTTTGAATCCGAGACCCCCAGGTTCGACCCCCGCCGCGGGCAAACCTTTTGCCGCATTTTTCACAAGTGCCAGAAACCGTTCTAACACGTTTTTGAGTACCGTGAAACACGTTTTCACCTGTTTTGCCGAGTTTTAACTTGAAAAATCGAAATTTTCGAACTTTCTCCAAACGCACCGATGAGTGTCGGGGATCACAGGAAATGTGTTTTGCGATGTCAGAAACGTGTCAGAACGTGTTCTAACACGTTTTAACGTGGAAAATCGAAATTTTCGAAAAGTTCGAAAATGATTCACTGAGCGTAGGGGATCACAGGAAAAGTGTTTTGCGATGTCAGAAACGTGTCGGAACGTGTTCTAACACGTTTTAACGTGGAAAATCGAAATTTTCGAAAAGTTCCAAAATGATTCACAGAGCGTAGGGGATCACAGGAAAAGTGTTTTGCGATGTCAGAAACGTGTCGGAACGTGTTCGCACACGTTCTGAACGCACTGTATCTTGCGTTTCCGTTGTGAAAGGCTCGTGAGGCTGAGAGCGATCGAAAAAGTTGCCACGGAGCCACGAAGTGGCGTAGTGGCAACTTTTTTCGATCGCTCTCAGCCTCACGAGCCTTTTGCAACGGAATAAGCCAGTACTCTTTGTAGCGATTAGCACTCTCCAACATAATGTAACATGGAGCCGACTCCCGAGCTCCCCCTGGACCGAACTTGGAGCCGGCTATCTTGCTTCCCCTGGACCGAACTTGGAGCGAGCTACCGAGCATCCCCTGGGCCGAACTTGGAGCCGGCTGTCGAACTCCCCCTGGACCGAACTTTGAGCCGGCTGCCGAACTCCCCCTGGACCGAACTTTGAGCCGGCTGCAAAGCTCCCCCCGGGCCGAAATGTGCCCGGAAACTGAATGCCCCCTGAACCATACTTTGAAAACGTAGTGCGCACCCTACCGTAACGTAGTTTTAACCTCAACACACCCTGCTAGTTCCCATCCAAAATATGTTCATTTCAGTCTCCGAATTGTCTGATATGGTGCAAATCGTCGATGACGTCATCGTTCACTGTATTCCTTGGGATATGTGGATCAGTGAGGGAATGGCTCCTATGCTCATTGATTACGTCTGCAGAGGATGCAAGCAATTCGAAATTTCCGGAGGTTTTGCACTGTCCCGTGCGGACGCTGAGATGATCGTCCAGGTAAATGCATAATTAATTCCTTTAATTAATTAATAAAAAATCAAATTTTTAATTTTTTTTGTGCTTTCTAGGGTCGTGAGCGGTGTAAGATTATCACGTGTCTTTAAAGTTTTCTAAACCCGAAGATATTTTCAGGCTCTTCCGAACTTACCGAGAGGAGTTAGATTCAAAGCGCACGTGGTCAAGGATTTTGTAATGGAGGATGGGTTAGGCATAAAATTGTCGTTATTGGGTGCTGTTTCGAATCTTTTCGAGGTTTATGTGACAGAATAGTGATAATATTGTTTTTTGTTTGTAAATATCTAAATACGTTATTGTATTGTATTAGTTATAATTTCGTTTAAAAGTAATAAACAATCGACGATGAGAAGAGAGAAATTTATGTTGGTCTTCAAGAAAAGTCCCCTAAGCGATTACATCTGATTCAAATCTTCAAATTAAGAATGAATTCTATCTTGTTTATATTGATTTATAATGATCTGTTCCCGGTTGCAACTATTCTCCAAATAATTTTTGTTGGACTGTATAGTGGCGAGGGGTAGTTGTCTAAGGCGTTCCCTTCCATCGCACCCGGGTTCGATTCTCATTCGAGGCACCTCCGCCTCTCGTCCACTGAATGAACGGGGAATTGGTAGCCGATCGTTGATTACGCAGTTACACACAGAAAAAAAGATCTTACATCCTGCCCATAAGATATGGGGGTTCTTAACAAAAGGTCTTATATATAAGACATTTTGTTAAGAACCCCCATATCTTATGGGCCGGATGTAAGATCTTTTTTTCTGTGTGTAAATAAGGCTGGCACAAGGCTAGCACTCCAGACACACATCATTCCACAGACCGGTCAACCTTACAGAAAGGGCGTTGGAGTGAGAGATCGTGTGAAATGGAGAGGGACTCTCTCACTTTTGCACACTCTCTCGCGCTTACCCTGATCTGTACGTTTGGAATCATGTGGACAGAATCCACCCATTGTAATACTGGCAACGCAGTGTTCTGTAGCGAGCGTCGCTTGAGGTCGATAATTTCCTTTACTTTTAATAGATGTGTGGATGCAATGGTGCTTCTCGGGGGTTCATATATTCCGTTCGAACGGAGCGTCCTAGCGAATTAATGCAAATTGTCGTGTACATTGAGAAAAAAAACGCGTAAAATGGTCTCACAACGAATTAATGCATGGCATTTTGGAAATGAACGCCGTGAAAACTATCGTTGTTTTAATTTCGCTTTTTTATTACTTTCGAATTTTGTAGTTTTACTTCGAGTTCTCTTCTCAAATGCCATCTACACAATACATTTCATCGGATGGTGTTGATCAGGTCGGTTAAATGTACGATTAAATAACAGATAGATTTTTTTCAGCAAAAATAACTCATGACTTTATAGTGCTCTTTTCATTTACTCCTCTTAGACTGACTTTTAAAGATCTATTAAAGGTGGTGTGCCATGAACTTTTGGTCCACTGAGTTCTCACTGTCGGGTTATGGTAAGCGGTTTCCTGATATGAGCCCCGCAAACCGTATATTCAGCCGATAAGTTTGAGCAGAGTTATTCGCGTTTGGCACTGTGTCAATTTGACCCTGACGCGCAGGGATTCAAAAATGATAGGGAGGGATAAGGGGGAACGAGGAGAAAGCGACCGCGCCATTGAAACATAGGAGAATTGGCTCTGATCCCCCTCCCCCCCCCTCTCCAATACCCTTGCTGCCAAAGCAAAACCACCGATTCGACAACGTCGACGGACATCCGTCTCTTGCCCCCCATTCACAGTTATAATTCTTGTACATGATTCTGACGGAATAAACAATGAATGAATGAATGAATGAGATGAGGAATTAGGGGGCAGGAGATTCGTGATACTCCTTTTTTTAAAAATATTAATCATCCATAAAAACATGTTCCAACAGGCGACTCTTCTACTACTTCCCGAAGAAATTCTCGACAAAACCACCGACTATCTCCATTTGCCGGACTTACTTGCGCTACGGAAGGTAGCATATTTCCCTAATGCCTTGACTTATTCTCTCGGAAGAGTGAGGAAATAGAGAGAAGATAGATTATTTGAAATCCTGTATTTTAGAATCTTGATATCTAGAAGAGCTGGTGACTCAAATTTATTTCTATTTACTTTAATTAAATTTTGTTTTTTTTTCAGGTTTGCAATCAATTCAGGAGAATCGTGAATTCGTCGTGCACGTTTGGAAGGAGGAAACCTCCAATTAGTGAAGTCTCATTGATTGGTTTTGTAAGCTTTCTAGTTTATTCGCTTTTAATATCACATTTTGCATGAAAATATTATTGTAAAGTACAAGGGCATTTAGGGAGACACTTTCGATTTTCACATCACAGTTGAAACATCGACGCAACGTCGTGGTTGGCTCTTTTTATTGGAAGCAATGCATTTTCTAGAAGTGCAATCTCAGCAGCTCACTCCTGTCGGGAAACGCGTAAGTGAAGCTGCTACAAAATTCAAGCGAATTCGCATTTTACAGAGAATTGATTTAAAGATGCCGACGAGAGTGGAGGAGTTGCCGAATTTTCTTGACTTGATTGGAAAACTGATTATTGGTTGTCAAATCGATGAACTAGAGCTGGACATAAAACTAGCGTGCTTTGAAATTTTTCTGGCAACCATCAAAAGTGCAAAAGTTTCGACATTGTCAGCCCGCTTAAACAGGAGCGACTGGTGAGCTCATGAGTGATTCCCTTAAAGGGACTTGGCACTGCAAAATAAGTTATTTTTATTTGAAAGAAAATTATTTTCTGATTAGAATGCAAAAAACATCATATTTTTAAGATTTTTTTGAAAGGAGTTATGATTTTTTAAAGGTGATCGCGTACCGGGCATTACTGTGTTTAGCTCGGTAAACACCGTACCGCCCGGTACATTAACACAAATTCATAACTTTGAAAAATCATAACTCCTTTCAAAAAAATCGTAAAAATATGCGATTTTTTGCATTCTAATCAGAAAAGAATGTTCTTTAAAATTAAAATAACTTATTTTGCAGTGCCAGGTCCCTTTAAGTGAGTACAAATGAATTCGAATGCTGACTATCAGGTTTACACTGATTGAATTTATTAAACAAATGAATCCGACACAAGTTGAATTGGATGTCTCAACGCTGGACCTGAGTGAGTCAAAATGATGTAACACTTTTGCTTCAAACAATCGTTACAGTGTACAAACTTCCCAAGATAGCAGACCGGATATTGATACGTTACACCACATGGAAAACGGTAGCCAGCCCCTGTTATCATTGAATCACTTACTGATGGGAAATGCACGGAATTGGAACTTGGTAGAGGCTTTGTATTATCGAAGAAAGACGCGGAACAAATCGAGCTGGTAATTATTATAACATTATTGATTTGTTTAATCATTAAATATCGTACACCGAGTCCACTTTGCAGGAAAGTGTTCCACAGTGTTCCACAATGGAACACATTTTTCCACTTTTTCCACTTTTTTAAATTCATGTTGAAAATGACGATTATTGGGGCTCTTTTTTGTGGCTACTGGTTGGGTGTCGAGAATGTTCCTCAAAATGACAGAAATAATGAATAAATACAACCAATTTTGAAGGATTTAATGCGATTTTTGAATTTTCCACTTTTCCACTTTTCCACACAGTGGTGTGCTACAGTAAAGTACGGTAGTTTCCGTGTGTGATGCACTGTGAAAATTGCAATTTGCCTTGTTTTTCCAGTTCAAATTGAAATTACTCGTTGTTTCAAGTTTTCTCTTAGGTTTTTATATTTATTACTTCTTAAACTTCCTTCCCATGCTATCTGGACCACGATTGGCATTAGACCATCTTCCGATTCCCTGCGGGACCACTTCTTTGTGACGTATAATTAAATATTAATTATTATAATTATAATTATAATAATTTCAATAATAATAACAACTAACACTTAATGTATTATAACTTTCCACATTCACATGCGCACATCATGACTATTCGAGCATAGTGATATTTCAAATATAAAAAATACTAGAGACTTCTATTCCATATGATTATTCACCCTCAACTTGCTGTAAGAAGCGAATGGGCGTTATGTGAAAAACTATTATTGAACAAACAACGCAAGCTACATCTGAATGATGGCCAAGAAGGCAACGAGGTACGGTAACGGATCATCGATTAAATAATTGAATGAGGATTACGGTAGCTGCTAGGATAGTTTCTTGTTGTCGAAATATAATTCAATATTTTCTCCAATTTTAGAACAGTTTTAAAAGATTCTCGTCACTCGAAATTCATTCGAGATCAATTAACTATTAGCCACCGAAATTCATATTTAACTGTTCTAGCAGCTACCGTAATCCTCATTCAATTATTTAATCGATGATCCGTTACCGTACCTCGTTGCCCTCTTGGCCATCATTCAGATGTAGCTTGCGTTGTTTGTTCACAAATAGTTTTTCACATAACGCCCATTCGCTTCTTACAGTAAGTTGAGGGTGAATAATCATATGGAATAGAAGTCTCTAGTATATATTATAATAATTAATATTTAATTATACGTCACAAAGAAGTGGTCCCGCAGGGAATCGGAAGATGGTCTAATGCCAATCGTGGTCCAGATATCATGGGAAGGAAGTTTAAGAAGTAATAAATATAAAAACCTAAGAGAAAACTTGAAACAACGAGGAAACTACCGTACTTTACTGTAGCACACCACTGTGTGGAAAAGTGGAAAAGTGGAAAATTCAAAAATCGCATTAAATCCTTCAAAATTGGTTGTATTTATTGATTATTTCTGTCATTTTGATGAACATTCTCGACACCCAACCAGTAGCCACAAAAAAGAGCCCCAATAATCGTCATTTTCAACATGAATTCACGAAAGTGGAAAAAGTGGAAAAATGTGTTCCATTGTGGAACACTGTGGAACACTTTCCTGCAAAGTGGACTCGGTGTACGATAATTAAACAAATAAATGATAAGTAGAACGACAATACAGACGCTAAAGTATATCGTTCATTATTGTTTAGAAACAGTATTCTGCCTAAACATTGCCAAATAATGAATTTCAGAACATTTCAAAGATACCGACTGGAGTGAGTTTTAAAGCTTACGTTGTCGTGGAATATATTGCAAAGCAGTCTTCCAGATTATATTTAGATTTGTTCTACTCTTCTTGTAATATTTTCCTCTTGACTAAAGATTAATGAAGGAGAAACAATAGCCAAGCATATGGCCCTATGTAAGTCTTCAATTACCAATGTAAATAGTGATCTCAATTATTTTACTAAAATATCGTTATTATGTATGTACATCATGAATTTTGTCTGAACAATAAACTGTAAAAAAGTGAAAGCGAAACACACATACAACTTTCACTTACATTAATATTTTTTAAAAAATCACAGATGGTTTCTGACTGAAGCGTAGATGACAACACATGATTCCAAACCTACAGACCAGGGTTAGAGCGAGAGAGTGCACAAAAGTGAGAGTCCCTCCCGATTTTACACGATCTCTCACTCCAAAGGCCTTTCTGGATGGTTGACCGGCCTGCACAGCGTGTCAGACTGGTGAGAATGCCCCATTAGCATGGCGCTGAAATTTGTGAAACTGATCCCAGACGACGAGTCATTTCTGGTGTGGGGACCGGTCGAAATGGGAGCGATATTCGCCGAAATAAATTCATAATATAAAAATGAGGTGTTGGTACATGCATTGGTCATGTTATATAAATTTGCCATCTCACTATCTTTTATCTCCATGGAGGAGATAGCTTTTTAAATTTTCGAAAGCTTTCTCCTCCTCGACGAGAAAAGCTACAATCATGACGATTTTTTGTAACATCCCCAAGACACCTTCCAAAAACTTGACCAGTTCTGATTTTTCGATTTTGGCCTTGTTCGTCGGCTATAATTATTTTATTGCCAAAATTTGCATAAAATATTTTATAATTGATTAATTAAGTCATAATCGAAAAATCAGAACTGGTCAAGTTTCTGGAACGTGGCTGGGGGATGTTACAAAAAATCGGCATGGTTGTAGCTTTTCTCGTAGCTTTCGAAAATTTCAAAAGCTTTCCCCTCCATGGAGATAAAAGATAGTGAGAAGGCAAATTTACATAACATGACCAATGCATGTGCCAACAACTTGACCAGTTTAGATTTTTCAATTTTGACCTCATTTTTATATTATGAATTTATTTCCGCGAATATCGCTCCCATTTCGACCGGTCCCCACACCAGAAATGACTCGTCGTCTGGGATTAGTTTCACAAATTTCAGCACCATGCTAATGGAGCATTCTCACCAGTCTGACACGCTGTGGCCTGTGGAATGATGTGACAAGGTCTGGTAAACATACTACCACTTGTAATTCTGAATAATGCGAGTTGTTTCGTTAGTCGCGAGTAAAAAATGTTCGGAGTCACATCTTTCTGCGAACCTTTATGCATCCGTTTGAACTTCCCGCGCTTGATTCACACCACGTTTTTTTTCTTGCACTGTTTTGGTCAGAGACTGAGGAGCATCGTTTGAGCCAATCTCTCTGTCCAATCTTTATGTGTCTTCCTAGCTTGATCTCGTCAAGGTCAAACCTAGTACCCAAAAAGCACCGAAATCTTGTGATGACGCGAGTTTCGTAGTAGTCCTCTTTCGATTCGTATCCTTGTTTTTCTTCGTCCGAGTATATCCCGCCACAAAATGTTATTTCATGGACGATCTCAGTAAATTTAATCCGCAAAATCAGACCAAAAAATTCAAATATACGGTATGTACACGATTTTATCATGGATCAACATTAGGTAACGACGATTGATAAAGAATATAAGGGAAAAGCTTGTGGGACGAAAGCGTTTAAATCACAAATGAATAAATTCGTGGTGAGAATGAAACCGATCGACGACCCATTGGTGGCGTGGTTCAAAACGCACTTTTTCTAACTACCCACGCAATTTGAAGCACACGGGATTGGAAAGAGAGAGACAGGCATTTGGGAAAGTACACAGAACACGGATAAGGGGCGGAGTTGGACGGTGGGCGGAGTTTACAACAAAATGAGGGCGGGGCCAAGCTCGTCAGGGATATCATTATAATTTATACACTTCTCTACCCGTAGAGAAAATTCGTTGGCCGACGTCAAATTCATGATACAAAACGAGGAGCAGCAGCAAAAAAGGCGTGTGGTGAGGTATTTGCAGACTACGGTAGGTGGCAATGTGTTGTAGGAATACGGTAGACGAGATACTGTAGTTGACTCTAGCGGGAGGTACGGTGGTTGGACGGGGCACTTTCCTTATTTGTTCTGCGCCCGCTCGATCCTACAATACTGCAGACAGGAGGTCTTTGAGGGAAATCGGTTCTCGTTGCCGCCACACGACTGCACACCGAACGGATAACACTGCTCCGTTGCCTGAAAAAGATTACGGTAGGAGTTCGGTCGGTCAGAATCGTGATTGTTCACTGTGGACGCTCAGAAACCTCACATCGAGCAATTTTTGATACAATATTTTGTTTTTCTTGTATGGGTTATGGTAGGTCATTTACCGTAGTACTCACAATATCAAAGTAGTATCGCGTCAACAGGTCGTTGTTCTCCTCCGAATCCTCCTTATTGCTCGTCGGGCAGAGTCCGGAGTCTGCAAAAATCGATTACCGTAATCTCCTTTTTTTCCGCTCGGGACCAGCGGATCACACGAACTTGTTTGTCTGCTAAGAGGGTACCACGTGGTGGTGGCCATATCGGCGCTCCAATTCACTGGCTGTTTTCAAGCTGAACTACTCTCTTAAAGTACTGCAATCTCTCTCGTCATCTCTCACCGTCTGCACTCCCTCCCGTTCGCACGCTCTCTCACCTTATCTCCACCGTTCTTCTAATTTAGTGGTCGCAAAAGTGGAACAAAAGGTCGAACGGACGGTCAATTGGCCGATGTTTACCAATTCCCAGATTTCGAGGATGTTTTTCTCTTACACACAAAAAGATAACAAGGTCGAGGCAGAAACTTCCGCTTTCTTACTGTAACTGGACAATCAAATTATACAATATTGTAGTCTACTGTAGCTACCAATTATCGATTTTTCTGAAACCTTATACCTGGTGGCAGATAGCAGATGCTGGGATAGCTCTCTACTGCGGTGAAGATGGGTGGGTGAGGCATGCGGGAGGCGAAGGCGAGTCCCGCCGCGAATATGAGCAGGTACGGTAGTTGGTAGTGCATCTGACCGATCGATAATTACGAAAAACAATGACAAAACATGTGGAGAAATTGGCGGCGATCAAATAATAGCGGTGGGCGTGGTTACACGGTTTTTCAAGCAATAAAGAAACTGGAAAAGCAACTTTCTAAGATGGAACACAAGGGGAGTGTAAGTGGCAAGTTCAGCACTAAATAGAGAGAGAAAAATAAAGAGAGAGAGAGAAGAGATGGGGCGGAACCAAGTGGGAGTGAACTGGTAATGGAAAAAAATCTAAAAGGTGATCGAGACGCGTGGGTTTAATGAGTTTTTGCTGAGTTAATTCAATGAACAGGGCATTGATAATATTTGTCGTAAGACTTTTTTTAATGAAGGATTCCAGATCTCTGTTCAGGAATTATGGACTTCGAATTCGATCTAAGCTTGGAAAAAAAAAGCGCGTCAACAAATTAGAAAAATGAACAGTCATCAACTAAATGTCTGATCATTGAAATCACCGGGGAAATTCTCGTTCCAAACCTGGCAATAAACTGGTAGATTCTCTAGATCTACTAGATAATGCCGTTTGGTCGAGGTCAAACGAAGAAGAGTAAAGGAAGTATCCAAATTTAAGGCAGACGGCCACATTTCTCGTTCCACTCGGAGCTCAGCGAACGACTAACGGTTTAATCTTTTCGAATGAAATTGGGAAACGGCGAGACAGCGTGCGAAATCGAGAGAGTGTGAATAAAGATTTCACTAATTAGCGATGCTTTTATTTGCGCCCGAAAGGGTCTGATGGAGACTATGGGATTCTCCCGGGCGGGACAGAGAGCGCGAAAAATATGCAATGGAGAGATTTCGCGCGCGAAATAAGGATGAGGTGTGTTTCAGGTGCGGGTGAAGTACTCTTCGAAATGATTATTCTTCGTTCTCTTGCACACTGGAAGAAAAAATGTAAACATATATCTGTTTTAAAATGAAAAACCAGGTTACGCCTGTGAGACCATCTAAGTTCAGTGCACAAGGTGTGAAATGGCGCTGCGACTAGCCGTCATTTCCGCCGACTAACCTCTCTCTCTCTCTCTCTCTCTCTCTCTCTCTCTCTCCAGCCCCCACCTCCCCGGATCCATGGTGGACTTCCTGTATTTAGTAGTAGCAGAAAGGGAGCCATTGTGACTGAGTGACTGCGAAATGGGAGGTGGAAAGAGGTGGAAAGAGAGGAGAGAGGAGAGGTTACTAGGAGTCAAACGGGGGGCTTGTGCCCGGTAACAAAGAGGTGAGATACGACAAGCGTTTAGATGACCAAGTTATCTGGAGAAAAACATCATCATGAGGAGCCTATGAAAAATGGAGAGATGATTAGCTATTTGAGCTATTCCCATTTAGATTTAGAACAATATAATTCGTACAGAAAGAAAAAATATAATTCGTACAGAAAGAAGGATGTAAACGCAGAAAAAATATACACATCAGTCGCATTTCACATCATTCCACAGGCCGGTCAAACATCCAGAAAGGCCTTTGGAGTGAGAGAGCGTGTGAAATCGAGAGGGACTCTCTCACTTTTGCATACTCTCTCGCTCTAACCCTGGTCTGTAGGTTTGGAATCATGTGATTTATGCCGAAAATTTGCCTCAACGAAATTTATCCGGAGCCTATTTCTGATCAGGGGGAAAAAGCAAAGAAAGAATGCTGTGAGAGGGAGAGCGTAGCCGTAGATACAGCGCCTCCTGATGTTGTGCAATGATATATGACGCCAAACCTCCAGAGTCAGTAAAGCACTCTGGCGAGTCTCTACAAATCGATGCAGGGAAGTCACAGAGTGGGAAATAGCATTTAAATTATCGATGGTCTCCAAGATTTTTTTCAATTTTGGTATTTTGTCCAAAATACCGCGCTGGGGCTAGACAGAGAGCATGAACATTACGTGAAATTTACGGTTCAAGGGGTGCATGGCCATGCATGGTAGACAAGCTCAATTACGCCTTCCACTATTCATCTTTTGCAATGAGTCTGAAAGGAGGGGTTCCCCCCCCCTCCTAAAAGCAGGGAGAATAGGTCAACAAGGTGGGGCGGCTAATTTAACGAGCGCGAGGGCGACATTTGAGAAGGTGTGAGAACAGAGAGAACGGGTAAATTGAGAGACGCAGAGAAAGAGACATAACAGTGATTGAGGGAGCTAGCCTGTTCTGTGCGGGGTGTCGGAGAGGTCAAAAATGGCTTCCAACCTCCAGGGGCGGGAAGTACCACGCTCCTGGCCCCTTTTCGGAGGTTTGGCCGACTGATGGAAGGGCTTGAGGAATGAGGGGAGAGAGGGGAGCTGAACTGACTATGAGTTAGGGTGATTGGCTCAAATCGCGCTGCGCAATCGCCGCAAAGTGAGCTAATTTGACGAAGTTCTGGAAGGGGAACAAGCGGGTTTGCACACACACACATTGAGGGGATAAAAAGGCGAATGGGTCTGCAGAAGACCGGAGACCGCGCTACTTTGCACAATCTAAAGATGCGGATTTGTCAAACAAATGCCAAACAAAACATGTGGGAATGCGGGGGTGTGGGAAAATGCTAACAACAATCTGATGATTTTGTGATTTTTGTTTTTCTCTTAAAAAACTCGTACAATTTTGCACTGCAACAACGCTGTAGATTACGGAAATGAACTACTTCGGATTTGAAATACATAAAAAAGAAGGAGCTGCATAGATGGACCTGAGAGACTAGAGAACTCCCTAAATGTGGAATATCAGGAGAGAGAGAGAGAGAGAGAGAGAGAGGAGAGAGAGAAGGTGAGACTGTTACTATTCCACTACCCACATTGAGGCGTGCGCGCGTGAAATTGGGTGCACCCCCCGCTGTGAAAACTTTGCGCGTCTCAAAGTCAGTCATTGTGTGCGGGAAAGTTCCGTTTCCTACTTTGCGAAAGATCACTCGGATCATGACGCAAAGTGAACACGCTCAATTACCGGTAAGCGGAAATGTTCACTTTGCGTCGTGGACTCGTGATCCTACACTCAGAGAAATATATGTCATATATGGCTCCTAAACTGCGTTTGATATATATGACATACAAGCGCAGTTCAGGAGCCATATATGGCATACATTTTTCTCGTGTAGTGACTTTTTTTCTGAGTGCTCTAAGAATTGGCCTTTGAAATAAGCAAATTCTTGATGGAATCTGAGGAAAATAGCCCTTTGAAATCTTTGAAATATGATAAATTGCGTGCGGTCGACAGAAAATCTCCATTGGGAAATGCGAAAGAATGAAATGAAAGAAGAGGAGGAATATGAAGAACGAAGCAGAAGACCACACTATTGTATGCACACAAAACAATACGCGAAGCAGAGAGAGAGAGAGAGAAAGAATGCGAGGGGGCTTCCAATTAATACTGTGTGGTGGGGGGAGATTCGGGTGCGCGAAAACAGAGCTACTACAGCTACAGAACAGCTGGAAAATCGTGGCACAACATCAGAGACATTTATTGCAATCGAATAGCAAAGAAAATCCGTACTCGTGCGACATCGTATTTCGAGTTTGCAGCAGTTTCTTTTAGCTTTAAATCGTTGCAAATATTATTGATTAGTTCATAACTCGATACATATAATATTATTGTTACGAGCCTTACAATCCGTCAGAAGTTCGCGAACTTTTCACGCATCTTTTCTTGCTCGTTTTAGGCTATTTTCTTTATAATTTGCGTTAGGTCATTAGAGACTCATAAGAAACTACTAATGCCGAAGAATTTAACTTAAAATATAAACTAGGGAATTAGCCGCACCTCTTAGAAGGTCGCGGAATTCTGCGAGTTGTTTTCACGCAGCTAGACAGTGACGAGAGAGCACGCGGAACGAGGAGAGGGAAAAGTAAGCAATGTTGTTGTTGTATTTCTGCGCTCTCTCTGTTTACGTGCTCTCTCGTCACTGTCTAGCTGCGTGAAAACAGCTCGCAGAATTCCGCGACCTTCTAAGAGGTGCGGCTAATTCCCTAGTTTATCTTTTTGGTTAATTTCTTCGGCATTAGTAGTTTCTTATGCGTCTCTAATGACCTAACACAAATTATAAGGAAAATAGCCTAAAACGAGCAAGAAAAGATGCGTGAAAAGTTCACGAACTTCTAACGGATTATAAGAGTCGTTAGCGTAGAACTGTGCAAAAATTTCACAGTACACTGCGGTCTGTTTTTCGTCGCTGCACATTTCTTATTTATTCAAAAAGAAAAAAAAACATGCATATGCATTGCGATAATCTGCTTTGAACCGGAAGTGCGGATCGCAAACTGAACGGCGGACTAGTATGCGGGCTTTGTTGTGCAAGCCAGCTGCACATGAATACACTCGTCCGTTAGGATAAAGGGCGGCCAACAATCGAACGGAACGAAAAAAAGGTGAACAAAAAGCGCAACAGCGAAACGCACAAAGGACGCTCGCGCAATTATGCAGTTAGTGGGGTTGGAAAGCGGGTTAAGCCACCCGGGGACGTAAATCATTAGCAGTCCCGAGTTTAAAGAGCTGCCTGATCCCTACTGTAGTATACTGTAGAATGTATGGTAGAAAGAGTGAGCCTGTATTTAAATGCTCTGTCATTTAGCAAAAATATAGATAAATCTAAAACTGTGCTATTTTATTTTGTTCGACGTGATTATGTGAATAACATTAATGGAAATTAAGGGGCGTTGTTTTGCATGTGTATTTTATTGAGAGTTTATTCGAAAAGAGAGAGCACGAAAGATCTCAGCGTCAGTAATACTCAACCTTCTGAATACGCCGCGAAACATATTTCGAACATTCGAAGATGAAAAAATTAAAATTGAAGAATATCATAAATCTTTTCGTTCCACTGTCCAAGTAAACAGAGAGGGGTGAGAGGAGAGGGATAGTGGCTCTCTCACTATCGCACACTCTCTCGCCTAACCCCTTTCTGGAGGTGTGAATCACGATCACGTGTGTGGGAAAGTGAGAAGAGCGAGGAAGGAAAGGGAGAAAGCTGAGGGGGTAAAAGTGAAAATGAATATGTAGGTCAACGCTGTCCTTTGCCCCCCTCTCTCTCTCCGGATCTTGCACAAAGACAGGAAGAGTCAGTCGAAAGTGAACAGTGTGCAGGGGTGAAAGCGGGGTGGACAGAGAGAGAGAGAGAGAGAGAGAGAGAGAGAGAGAGAGAAGGAAGGGGAATATCCAGAAATAAGTGACTAGGATCAGGACACAAATCGTTTACTTGCCTACAGGTGAGATGCTACTTATTTCTAGTTGATTTCGCATACAGGGAACTAAGTATTTTATGTGTCGTGATGAGGGTACTTTTTTAAAGATTAGAAGAATGCTAGGGATTGCAATAGTACAGTGCAATATGCATCAGTGTCACTATGGGGCGCAGATCGACCTGAGGTTTCGAACAGTTTCTCATCTTGAGCAGCGCCCCTGTAGCGACAATGATGTGTTGTATCGTATTGCTATGGACTGCGGGGGGAATATTTGTGAAATGAGAGGCTGCGGGCACGCAGGATTTGATTTATTGCAAAGAGAAAGAGCGTGTTGTGATCCACATGTGTAGACAAATCAGAAGAAAAAGAGGAAAAGGGGAGTAGAAGCGATGGGCTTCATCAAAATGAAGCAAGGGAAAGCGCTTTACGTCATTTCTAATCGAAAAAGGGCTGATATATTTCCTGGACTGAATTGGAGCAAAACTACGATATAAACGGAATGCTTGATGATACACGTTTGGACGCATAATAAATTTGCATGATTTTTTTTAAATATCAGATTATAATTAAATAAAATCAGATTGAGATGTGTTGTGATCCACATGTGTAGACAAATCGGAGAAGAAAAGAGAGAAAGATGCGATAGAATTCATCAAAATGAAGCAAGGTTTTACGTCATTTTCAATAGGAAAAGGGCTGACATTTAGTTTTCTGGACTGAATTGTAGTAAAACTATTCCCGCTGTGCATGGGCCCTCTTAAAAAACAAGATTCATTCATAAATATCAATAAATGTGGCAAGATCAACATGAAACAACCGCGAATCATCTGGGAGAAAGTTGCACGCGTGTTTTTTTTTGTAGGGAATGGGAGGAAAATGTGATCAATCAAGCACAAGACATCACCCGAGGAATGTTCTCGCTTTTTGCACCCCCCTCTCCCCATGATCCAGTCTTGAAACATAGTGACTGAACGTGCTCATTAATCCAATGAGAAAGACACATTGTGAAAATCGATTAATCTTAGAGGGGCTGAGGAATGGGGTGAGGCGCATTGGAAACAAGTGTTGTTAGATCGAATAATTATATTCGCGAATAGAGTTATTCGATCAAACAACACTATTCGGAACAGAAACGGGGAGATAAGGGAGCGAGGTACGAGTCACTGTGTTCACACAACAAATGCCAGCAATGATGCGTAAACGGTGCGGCATTTGCGATTTTTTCTTTGCAATGTCCCTTTTTTCAGTGATACACGGTAAAAAGCAAATGTTTTCTTGATAAAGAACTTAATATTCTACACGAAAATGAGTGATAATGGGGAGGATATCGAAAGTGAAATGAGTGAGAGTCGGGGTAGGTCACACTGACACGTTGAGTGACGGTTAGAGGTGGAACGGTGACAGGGGAAGAGATAATCAGATCAGAAAGAGGAGAAAGAGTAGTAATATGAAAGGAGATCACCTCACAGAAAGGGGTTGGGAGTGAGAGAGCGTGTGAAATCGAGAGAGATTCTCTCACCATGGCACCTCTCTCTGTAGGATATGAATTAGACTTTACGCTTAGGGGAAAAGCCAAGTTGCTCAGCGAACTGCCTGTATGAATCTGTCTGAAGTTGTCTTTATATATTCCCTGTCCCCATCATCGAAACGATCAAAAAGCCAAGAAGCCCCTCTGAGTACTCACTGCTCCATGGAAATCGACAGTGTTTCGAAGAGAATCGCACTTCTGACAGTCAAGAGCATCGAAAAAGCCCATAGCACTACGGAAAAAGTGAATCACGACGCGCGATTTTTGTGCAAATCCGTTCGCAAAAGACTGAATATTGACAGAATCGAAATGGTGTTCCTCCAGGCAATACACGGAAGAAAATGCTTGATCGGACTTACATTTTAATGAACGTTTGGGAGACAAAATACACGGAATCTCAGGAGAGTGTACAGCTGCACAGACAACAACAACGTAAGAAGTAAACCGTTCCCTCTTCCAGATAAGAAAGTGGTAGGGGTAATCGAATTAGGTAGAGTGGAGAAGGGGGAGTGCTGTT
Source organism: Pristionchus fissidentatus (assembly GCA_036245785.1). Classification (NCBI taxonomy): domain Eukaryota; kingdom Metazoa; phylum Nematoda; class Chromadorea; order Rhabditida; family Neodiplogasteridae; genus Pristionchus; species Pristionchus fissidentatus. Next base: position 8,094,202 of record BTSY01000001.1, read on the forward strand.
GTAGATCGGAATTGGGAGTCAGTGCCTCGGGAGCTTTATCTCTCGCAAGATTGCGCTGCCAAAAAGTTTCGTACAGAGAAAACACTCTACTGTTTCCGCTATCAGCAGCACTACAAGTCAGATAAACCTCCAGAGAAGGGTCAGGAACGAGGGAGTGCGTGAAAGTGAGATGGGTTTTCTGATATCGCTCACTTTCATGGGCTGACGGTATTGAAGGTTTGGCGCAATGAATCACGTAACAACACAATCTTGTCGAAAAATGTGCAAACGAATATTTTAATCAAAAATTCCAGCACACTCAGTTTCCTGCACTTGCACAAGCAACAGGAAACAATTTGCACAAGATCTTTCGAGACGCGCTTTCTGGAAGCGAAATGTATGAACACAAACTTGGACGCGCTGCTCTAGAAAAAGAGTTAGAGAGAGAGAGAGAGAGAGTAATCATTCGCGCAAATGATATGCAAATTAGGCGGTCGGTGGACTTTCTCGGCGCTCCGCTCGGCAGGGGTCCTTCATACTTGCAATAGTGGTTGTGGGGCAGAGGTTTGGAAGGAGGGAGGAGGGGGAGGAGGAGAAGAAAGGGGTGGAAAGATTGAAAATGAGGAACCCCTGGGGCGCTGAAATCTCGGGCGCAAAAGGTTGGCACACACATGCAATTTATGCTGAGGGGCAGGAAGGAAGGAATTTATTGGAGAGAGAGAAAGAGCACAACAAACTTATGTAAAGCGGGATTTGCAGGAAACGGAGAAAGGTGCCGGGGGCGGAAGTACAGTACCTTGAGGATACGGTAAGGCTATCGATAAGTGACTTTTACAGTCTTCGGATACTTCAAGAAATCGATAAATGACTTTCTTATCGTGATAGGGAACCTGAGGGATAGTCTCAACAAAGAGAATGCGCGATGAGCACATCAATGATAGAGGGGAGGGAGAAAGTGTTTGGAGGAAGGATCAAGTTAGGGAATGAGAGGAGGGAGAAGAAAGGGAGAGGGGTGCGCATGGAGAGGTGATCAAGCTTGCAAAGAGCGTTACGGAATGGGCTAACCCTTTTAACCCTCTTAGTGTTACCCCCTATGTGCGCTAGCCTTCTAATGAAAAGCAGAAAATGCAGTAATTCCAACACATTCTCATTTTTAGCATCGAGAATCTATTTGCATTACTATTAGAACAAAGTTATGCATGCACCGTTCAAGTTCATTTACATGATAAAGGCATTGATTATTTGTAAAAGGAAAGTGAGATCGTAGTAAAGTAGCATGCACGATTCCAAATCCGTCGCTTGTTTTGTCCCCGAAAAGTGTCTGGTCGAACAAAAGGAACACTTGAAAGGAGAATTGAACGATGGTCATTTTCTTTGATGGGTGGAAAAGGGGAATCTCTCTCTGGACAAGAGAAACATACTTTCAACGCTCTAGGAACGATAGTGTGGAAAAACGAGTGACTTCCATTTTTTTCTGAATAAACTCGTCGTGAAAAAATTGGAATTATATGAGATCATTGAATATACCCAAATCATATTGGCCAGTGGGATTTCCAATATTTGGTCAACGCTTGCTGACAATGCATGAGAAAAAGTCCCAATATGAAGCTCATAACGGAGGGGGAAGTGCGTGCTCGTTTCATAAGAAACTCGCGCGCCGGAAGCAATTTCGAACACACTTTATTGCGTGCGTGCATGAAAGTTCCAAACAAAAAGCGCCGCAGTTCGCGCGCGCGAAAATCAAATGATGCGACTCTAGCGCGCCATGATATATCTACAGTTAAAATGGCCAACTATGAATACAATTTATGTTCCCGCGTACTTTTTACTTTTTTCCCGCGCATTCCTTTCGAGAAGTGGCATAGGACTTCTCTCTCACTTTTGCACACTCTCTCGCTCCTGACCCCTTTTGTAATTTTCAGTGGCCGCAAAATGATGTATCTCTCTGGATGATGTTGGGTGATTGCAACAGGAAGTAAAAAGAGAAAAGTGAGGATGAGAGATCAGGTGGATTTGAGAGAGTGGCAGAGAAAGAAAAGGCGCGCGGGGAAAGTTTTGCCATGCATACTGGATCTATGGCGGCGGCGCCATATCAAAAGAGGAAGATTCCCGGGGAATGCACGAATGTGCGCTGGAATTCGCAATGAATCACATGTCTCATGATTCTGCTCCTCCAGAAAGTGGTCAAGAGCGAGAGATTGTGTGAAAGTGAGAGGCACACTTTCATACGCACTCTCGTTATTGGCCCCTTTCTGGAGGATTTATTGGAATGCGGAAAGATGTGTAATCGGTAATGAATCACATGCGTGCTCTCGGTATTCTCTTGTTTTCTGGGGGAAACATTGTTCGTGGAATGCATCGATACACCATTCCACCTCCGAGATTACAACTCCAATAAGGGTCAGGTGCAGGGCGTATTTCTCAAGGTTTTTGCTTTCTCGCACCATTCCTGGAGTATTTTCTGGATAATCTTCCTTGTTATATGAGAAAAGTAGAGAGGAAATTCTGACGTTCTCGGCAAGCTTGAAGACAAAGGAAATGTCGCGGTCAAAGGATGAAAGAAAACAAAGGAGGCGAAACACGTTCTGAACTTCAGTGGAGTTTTTCTACAGACCAGGGTTAGAGCGAGAGAGTATGCTAAAATGAGAGAGTCCCTCTCGATTTCACACGCTCTCTCACTCGAAAGGCCTTTCTGTAAAGTTGAGCGGCATGTGGAATGATGTGGTACGGCTAAAAGCCTTTGCTAGTGCATCTACGATACCGAATATGTCAATCCCTACCATAATTTACTGGAGTAAAAATAATGCTTAGAATCAATGAATCGGCTGTATTCTTCAAGATGAAACAATTTAATAAAAATATTTACGAATTTGAAAAAGGCCGCCCACAGCGGATCTTCATTTGCGCGCTTTCTATTTAAAAAAATGAAGATACTCAAAGGGAAATAAGTCTACTACTCTAGACTTATGGGCTGGACAACGACGACTTTCGAAGTCTAACCGCCTCGCTCCCCTGCCTCTATTAGACTTTGAAGTCGTCCCTGGCCTATGAAGTCGTAGACTTATTTCCCCGTGAGTAAAACTGCTGCTCAACGTCGAAATATCATCGACTTCAACTGAAAATATATGTTCCAGGTCGCTCGTCGCGCGCGCGAAAATACGAAAACACCGTGGACAATCCTCCGTAAAGTAACAGTAAAACACCCGGACACAACAAGAGAAACAGAGGGGAACGACCCATCCTCGTTCTCTCTCTCTCTCTCTCTCTCTCTCTCTCCTCCAAAGGGCGGAAACACGTTCTCTCCTCCTTCACCTTCTCCTCCTCACTTTTCTAGAGGTTCTCGATCGTTATCTGTACGGTGCCACTCCTATTTCAGGGTGACTTTTTGCCGGAGGAATGAGCTTGAAGGGCGTTGAATTGTGGGAAATGGAAAGCGACAGAGGCTAAATAGAAGAAGGAGAAAATATTAATAAAACGAAAAATATTAAGTTTTGCGTCTCGCAAATATAGTAAGATGCGCATTGAGTAATTTCTTGATGGCTCAAGTTTCGCTGGAAAATAGTGATATTTACAATCAGTCGAGATCAAGCAAATACACGAGATTTTATGATTCCCTATTTTTCTGCATTTTTGCGTGCGTATCATTGAATCAAAGGAAAGTGTTGTTTCAGCTTTGGAGCATCTGATCACTATCGTATTCACGGACCAAACACAATTCAAACAGACTTCAATAATCATGATTTAGGAATAAAAATATTTTTATATGTTTAGGTTTTAAACGACTTTGTGGAACAAAGGAGATATGGATTGGGTTGGGGAAACCAAGAGTTGACTGAACAAAAGTAGGCGTTCAGACATAAACGAACACAGTAGAGTCGAAAGAGGTCACGAAGAGATGGAAAAGATGGAGAAAACAGATAATTAGGGGGGTTTAGGAACGAGGGGAGAAAAACTGAGAAGAAAGAATGGGGGAAGAGACATTTGCGAACCAATTTCTGCTGTGATTGAACCAGTTTTCTTATAAATTTCATTTTTGCATGACTAGATCAATATGTTTTGACTGCACAGGTGTGCATGCAAACCTTTTCACAGTGTTTACTGAACCTAATGCAGGCGGGGGGGGGTCACACTACCGGTCTTGCCCGGGAATCCATTATACTCTCCCCTCACTCAGTCTCTCAACTAATTGAATGCAACTCTGGTGGTATGTTGTGAGAGGCGGCGGAACTGGGTCGGTGCATTCACGTACAGACGACGAATGACAATTACCGGAAGTGGGTGGTGCACTACCACACCACCACAATAGGCTAATTACGGCAGGCGCTCATAACGCAAATCTATTAGAAGGAGAAATAGGATCATACTCGAGTACCGTGCACCAATGGGCGAAAATCATGGAGGTCTTGGTGAATTGTTGCAAAAATGTTGTTTAAAAATATCGCACCGTGCTGAAAAAGCAAAGTAATCGATACATCATGCACGTGAAACGAACTGTCCGGATATACCTAATGAATAGCGAAACTTCGGGGGAGAAAAGGGAGATCGAATATCGTCTCTTTCACTGGCAAGATAAGATCTACCTGAGAGATGGGGAGAGAGAGACTAGACGGGAGGAAGACAAACAGTTCCGATCACCACCTCCCCTGGTCTCTCTCCTCCCCTCCCCCTCCCCTCCCCTCTCACCACCTCCCCTGATCTCTCCTCCGCTCTCCAGAGGGAGGTGGTAAGAAATGAGGAAGAGCCTCTCTCCGGATGTTTGCTTGTTGTTCGTGTGCATGTGCAGGTGAAGCTAACGGCTCCAGTGTGCAAAGCAATCAGAAGTTGGGAATAATAACTCACTGGCTTAGGCGCCTTAACCTACATTATTTATCTTAACTGAGATACCTTAACCGTTTCGTGTATACGTCACGTTTTTTTTATAGAGAAAGGGTTGGATAACTTTAGAGACGACGAGAGTGTGCATGAAACGAGAGGGCCAGACAGTGAGATCATTATCGGATCATGTGATAATCTTCGAAACAGGATCAAAGCGCCTGAGCGTCAATCGAATTCTGAATTTAGTTCTTTTCTTCTCGAGTAAGTTACACATACTGCAGAAATACTGCCGATCGAGATGTTATGAACACAATTACATGATGGTTAAAATATATATTAATATTAATTTAAATATATCAATAAATATTGTTGTTGTTCTTATTATTTAATGTGAGTTTATCCATTATACAGGACCAAGTGTATCGCGCGTGTCCCGGACTTGAGCAGAACAAATGGTATTGTATAATGGGACAGGCGGCTAATTGAACCGGTATCGTAGTGATAACGGTACTTGATAGATTACGGTAATTCCTGCTGGATTACTGCAATTAGCGACCTGTTCGGCGATTGGCAATCACCGGAGCGCATAATTCCAGACCTCCAGAAAGGGGTCAGAGCGTGTAATAGTTTAATTATTCCGCTTTACTGAACGCACTTCCGCCCTATTTTGGAGGTTATAGGTATAGGTATATGTGTTAGGTCTTCTACACGCAAGGCGGTCTCGACCACCCCTATAGAGTAGCAACGAGAGCCTGTCCTGAGATGATCAGCGGCCTGTTGCGAGGCTATCCTCGTGTTGTGTGCACGTGAATCGGGGACCCCTTTCGGGGCATGTTTGGATCGTGATTTCTCACTACCAACATTTCTTAACCCCCTTGGTTGGGTGGATCTGCAGACATGGGGGGTCGAACTTGTGACCATTCGATTCGCATTCTAGCACACAACCACTGCGCTACCCGGTCTGCATTAGTAGAGGAATAATATTTATATTGATTTATCGTACGCCGCAACAATGCGTAAAAATGAACCAAAATAATCGGGTAAAAATGATGAAAGAAATGAAAAGGAATTACTATCTCGAGATGCGGAAGCGGAACGAAATGAAATGAGCGTCATTTGAGACTGGTTCGAATAACCATTAGCATAAGAAGCGATGGGATAAAGAAGTGGAAACTTGGAGTGAAAGGAGGGAAAACGATAAGTGCAATTGTGAAATGAGCAGAGAGGAGAAGAGATCAGGCAAGTGTGAAATCGGACTGGTTGAATTCGCATTCCCCCCTTTCAATTTCTACATTGAGAGAGAAGAGAAGAATATCAATATACTAGAAGAACGGTCTATCATATACCACTTCAGCAATGGTTCCGAAACAACGGGTCTTCGATAGCGCAAACAATAACTCAAAAAGGGCACGGATGTGACGTAGAAACCATTAGAGCCCTCAAGGCAAAATGAGGAGAGGAGAAGGAGAGAAACCGTTCCAGACCGAAAATAGCTAAAGATTTGAAGTCACGGGCTGCGGACCCCCTTGTACAATCTCGGTTTCGAATTCTCGACGATTTTGACGCTGCTTAAAATTTCTAAAATTAAGTTGGAACGTATTTCAGAATTAATTCCGGTCTAATCAGTATTTTTTTTCTTTTTTGAACCCTTTTTATAAAATATTGCGTCTCTAAGGCATCCTACATCAATTATGCGACGTATCTAAATGATGACAGTGTGAGGAGCATGGATAACGTAGCAACACCTTACGATACGGTAATTATTCTAGATATATCGTATCATCTATATAATGTTATCTCTCCTCTGTTTTTGCGCGTCAAAAGCCGCGACAAATCCGCGCGTTAATCTCGCGTAAACAGCGCGCGCACAGTCTCACTTTCTCGCGCGCCCGCACGACAAAACAAGCGCGCGGAAGTCGCGCGCCTGGGGCAATTATGTGATTGGACGGATTAGCATGACAGGGACGGGAAGTCGGAATAAACTGGCCGAATACAAGCAATTTCACGGTCAGCGAAGATTTTTTCCTCGACATACAAAATATCCAAGTCGAGATGATTCATTACTTGCGCTTACCCGGTAGTGGATGCATGGAATTTATATCTTTGAAAGGCCACCGCCTTGTGCGATGAGATACTGTTGATACGCCACAAAAAAGACAAAGAAAAAACTAGCAAGGTGTGTTGAGGTTAAACTACGTTATGGTAGGGTGCGCACTACGTTTTCAAAGTATGGTTCAGGGGGTATGCTGCAAAAAATATGCTGCAATTGACTACTGTCGAACTTGACGGCAAACAATACCCGGAAACGGTACCAAATCCTCCTACTAAACTCGGGAGGAACGTGGAGCAAACTGGTATGGTTCTCTCTCTCTCTCTCTCTCTCTCTCTCTCTCTCTTTCTCGTCTTCCTCTATTATTGTTGTTGGTTGCGTGTGGTACTGGCATACACTTGAGAGTCAAGAACAATGGAGTGGAGAGAAAGAGAAGAAGCACGGGATTGAATCGGAGAAAGAAACGGGCAAAGGAACAGGGTTCTACAACCGAGAAGGGAAAGCAGTGATGTTCGGTCGGGAATGAAGAAGAATGACTAAATTATATAATATCAGAACGCAAAAAATGAAAATAAATAGGTATCTCTGCGAATTCAATATGGGAATTTTGCCCAAAACCATGTGAGCTTTTTGGCAGGCATGCTTTTCAGCATAAAGCGGAGAATTTTGTACACTGTTTGCACAATCGCAAGATACGATTGCGCGAAGTTCACTTACTTCTACTCTACTTCTCAATTTCACTTTCGCATGTCACAAGAATGTACCTGCCGAATCGTGAACAAATAGCAGCGCGCGATGTCAATATGTCGATAAATACATTCGACGTTTGAGTTTTCGAATATTGTGTGAAACAATATTGCGAATCTAATGTGGTGTTAATTTTCGGAAAAAGGAAATGGAAAAAGGCCAAGATTTGAATTCCCGCAATTTCATATCTCAGTTCTCCGTGGAGCAATCGAACGGGAATTCAAATTTTGACCTTTATCCATTTCTTTTTTTCCGAAAACTAACGCCACATAACTAATCCACAATTGTGTGGAGCAGCAGTCTAGAAACTTTTCTAAAGCAAAAAAAAACGTTCAAGCACATCGTTGTCCTTTTATCAGCGAAGTTTGATCATCCGAAACGTGACGAGATCACATGCAAAAACGAGAGTGAGCTTCGTTTCCGAGAGATTTTTTAGAAAGATTCCTTTCCGCGCGTTCCATCGAAAGCTTCGAAGACCACTCGAAAAAAGCTGTGAATGGTAAGAGGAGAACGCGAAAGGGAGAAGATGAGAGGAGAACAACTTGTTGATTTATCCCCCCGGCTCTCTAGTGGATTTCCCGGCTTTGGCGGTCGATTTCCCGGCTCTACGGATCAAAGAGTGAGAGGGGGGATGGTTCTCGTTCATCGACCATTCTTGTTGTCAAGAGGTCCTCCTGAAGAGGGAGAGTCAATGGGGGGAGGGTTGGTGCCACTTTCTCGATTTGGTCACACACACACACTTTGTGAATCCTGATGTGAACCCACTCTTGTATTCGTTCACTGTTCACAAGTGTCCGGACACATACATAGGTCAAACATACATTAGCTAACATCATTCCACCGCCAACAGAAGGATGATGGTGAGTATCTAACAATCACACCATGTCTTGCCGATGACCCTGTCTTTAGATCTGGAACCACGTGATTGCGCATGGCTATGGGGATGTGCAATACAGTGTAAAGGAGTCGGGGCAGCTAACATTTAAATATCTTCGGATGTATCTATCATTAGTGGTACTACTATCTAACGACAACGGAGTGCGATATCTGACACTTGAGTTATTATATGCATAATATGATATTATCATTATAATACGAAAATCATTATAATATGCAAATAATGAGAAGAATATAGAGTGTGAGGAGAAACGATTCTTATACCATGGTTCGACTACTAAGGAAAAGAAATGGTTTGGACAAAGCCAGGAGCATCGACAATATGAGCACGCATACAGACAGCGAACAAGCGGTGCCGACGTTTGGCCAAACAGTACATCGAGTGAACAAGGCGAAGTACGAAAACGAAATGCTAATTAAAATATGAACAAAATAAATTTTAATTTCGCTCACACTTTTTGCCTGAGATTAGAAAAAAATGACGAAAGTGGTCGAGCTGAGAAAGAAGATCACATGATTCCAAACCTACAGATCAGAGTTAGAGAGAGAGAGAGTGTGAGAGAGCCCCTCTCGATTTCACACGCTCTCTTACTCGAAAGGCCTTTCTGTAAGGTTGGTCGGTCTGTGGAATGATGTGATATAGTGCAGAAGTATATGGTGGCTCTACAGAATGAGACGTGATTGGGCCAACTTTGACTGGACGTCGAGTTTGTTTGAGCGCAAATATACTATCTAAAAAGAAATCGTTGGAAAAATGTGGTCAAACTGTAGTTCGAATCGTGCCAAGTTGCGCTCAAATAGAGAGTGCACATCATTGACCTCCCAAATAAACCTCCAGAAAGGGATCACTGATGAGACAGATGTCTCACTAGCAACCCAGCCCATGACTCCTTTATGGAGATTTGGGGGGAAGACGGTGATTTGAGGTATTGGGAGGTCAGAAAACTCAATAGATGAAGTCGCGTGCTTGGAAGCAAATAGAAATTGTTGTTCTTTTTTCTTCGCGATACGATTATATCGACCGGCTGCTTCTATTTGCTCACTACTTGGTCGAAATTAGTGCAAACTTTCCGCCACGAATTTCGGTTGAGTTCGCAAGTTCACTACGCGGCATTGAACAAACACTCACTGACTCTTTCGCGCAAAGAAAAAAAGTAAGTGGCTCGATCACTCGCCCTCATTCTCGGCTTATTTTGACATGGGGATGAAAACTGGTTTGAGTAGTTCAAGGTGCGTTGACGATTTTGAGAGTGGTGGACAGATAAATCGTCGAATTAGACATGGTTCCACACGCTCCAGAAAGGGCTCAGATGCGAGAGTGCGTGGGAAGGTAAGAGATTGTCCTTCGATTGATACCGCTTTCACAGTCCTGACTCCTTTATGGAGGTATGACATTGTGATGAAATGATTTTTCGAAATCCGAATAAGTTTTACATCAAATTGATGAGAGGATGCAATGCGCAACAACGCCTTGTGGTTAATGATCGATATACAATTACTTCTATTAATCACTATTACAAATTCGCAGACCATTCACATTATTCAACGGGGAACTTAGCAGAAATAAATTTTCTGTGAGCCTCTATTATAAATTCAGAAGCACTCGTCCAAAAGAATAAAACGTTCCGCTCCTAAACAACAGATATGGCTGCGAGAGATCATGGCAATGCAAGAGAGACGACGAGGTATTGAAAGAGACTACTCTCACCAGTTGACCATTTCATGAATGTTTCAATTTAAAATTGTAATATCAACATTATAATATTAAAATTGTAAAAATTGTAATACTAAATAGATGACTTCATTGAATAAGAAGGGTGAGTAGGAAAAGTATAGCATCAACTGCATTAATCAGCGCTCCTACAGATACAGAAACGAAGAAACAGCAACAACCGAGAAACACGGATAATGAGAAGAGGCAAGACTGTGTTGCTCTATGTACAGGAAACCACACGATTACTACAAGAGACATGTGATATGCATTACATTGCAGCGGAAAATCTCAAAGATCTCAATTCTCACGGAAGCCTGCACAATATTCCCCTGTTTTTCTCTACCATGCCACAACCTGATCTCCCCTGTTGTCATAATTCATCAAGCTGTATCTAATTGAATGGAAAATGAACGAATACAAACTTGCGAAAAATAAAAAAACTGCCCAATAATTATATCTAGCATAGCAAGGTTTTATCCCGCAATGGTCATCCGGTGTATCAGTTATTATCAGCTTGTTTCAGCAGGTTCCCAGTCGCTACCGGCCGGAACATTCCCTATCCCCGGTAAGGGACAACAGGAGAAGCTAATGAAAGATTAATGAAAGGGACAACAGGAGAAGCTGCTCGAACAGTGATTATCCCACCAAGGACTGGAATGGCGGGATTTCGGCAGGTGACGAATCAAATAAAAAGGCAGCATAGATCGCAATTCGGAATAATACCCTCTTCGCAACACACGTTTTTAATTGTCACTCGCATGTTTCTTATTGTTTAAAAATATATTTTTTCTGGATCTGTTCATCACATTTTTGAATGCCGCCCTGAAGCAATGTACCGAACGATCACGAAAAATATTCGCAAGTCCGAATCTAGAAAGGAAACGTTGGCTTGCACAATGTTCTGGGATATCAATATCTATGCACACGAATGTAGGGTAACACGGTTAGAAGTCAGCGTATGCTGTCGAAAACCAATTCCGCCTGATTACATTTACCTACGCCTAAACCCTCCTTACTTCCTCCTGTTCTCTGATTCTCCCTGATAGGAAAAGATCAGGGAGAAAGTCGAGAGCCCTTAGGCGGTACTTTCGACCCAGAAATAGGCAGTGCTGTTCTCAGAGAAGCGAGAGTTGCAGCGCTATCCCAACCACTTTCATTTTCCCTTTTCCTTAACCCAATCTTTCATTCCCTTTCCATTTCTCCTCCTTTTGTGTCATCAGAGCGCAACCCAAATTTTCGCTTTTCCGTGAGCCGCTTTAGATTCACTTTCATCTGCGAAAATTCCTATCAATTTGCAACAGCCGGCGATTCTTTTGTTCGTATAAATACCACCTGGAGACCTCCCAGATTAAAGCCTCCTTGTTACCTTGTTTCACTCGGCGAATATGCGGCCGAAAACAATATTCTTAGGGTATTAGGTTAGAAAGCTGTATTTTTTAAAAATCAAATTAGTTTACAATTGCTGTTTTGTGATCGTTCGAATAGTATTCTACAGTAATCCTTAAATTACTGTAGCCGATCCAGTATCGATTAATTCGAGCACAAATTGCAGGATGCTTCGGCTCCTCTCGATTTCGTTGCTACCACTGCTCGTAGTTGGTAAGGCGTTTTCCGATTTAAAAATCAATAAGTAAAAAAAAACTATCAGTTGTATGCATAGCAGCTGTAGAGAAACGTCATTTCCGGTTCAGAAAAAAAGACAACTTCCGGTTTGCAAATTCTAAATTTCGCAGGTCAGGAGTTCCAGTGTGGCACGGACAAAGTGCAGGCAGACATAGCTAAGACGGTAGTGCAATTCAACTGCAAGGACAAAGTTTGTGAGTCGAACTTGCTTTTTATTTATTTTTATTTAAAAAATCATGTACGAAGAAAAAAAGGTCACAACGTGGCAGCGTGCGCTTACTACCAGTAAGAGTGAAATGACAGTTTTATTTGGTGACTTCACATCCAAATAATCTATCGTCTCTCTTCCTCGAATTTGCCTGTACATTTATTCGAAAATAGCTCTGAAACAAGAGCTTACGGTAAAAATTGGCATGGTTTTAATAAAATCAATATTTTTAAAAATCGATAATCCTGATTTGCAGCCGAGATCAATCAATGCTGCGGCAAGCACGACGGCTGCTATGACGAGCAGCAACCCAGGTAAATTTGGTTCAAAAATATGTTTAATATTGATTTTTTAAAACTCTGCTGGACTTGCTCACAATGCCCCCTCCAGCTTTCTCGGCCATTTGTGCACGTAGTGAAACACAAATGCGCATACTCAAACCGAAACAGTCCAAATTCGATAAGAATCCCCGAAATTTACTAACATTACCGTGTCTATTGCTTATGCTTGTCTGCATGACTCATTAAAATATTTAATTATTTTTAAATTAAAACAATAAATAATTAAATTGCAGAGCCAACTGCGACGCGACGTTCTGCTCGTGTGTCCAGGCTGCGTCCGCAGGCAATCCCCTCTGTGGAGTGCGTTCATTTATCGATTATTTAGCCCATTAAAAATAAATAAATCACTAATTAATAAATAATTTTGCAGTTCTACACGTCGCTGTTCTGCGATACGGCCAAGGTGTTCGGCGAGCCGGCCTATCGGAAGGTGGGTGAGCGTCGGGGGGCGGAGCGAAGGGCTGCTGCAGCTGCGGCCGCAGCCGCTGCAGCCACCAGCACTGCTGCACCGACCACGACCACTGCTGCTGCAGCTGCTGCAAAGGGCGAGTCGTCGAAGCAGCGAGCTGCCGCATTCATGGGCTGGGTGGGGAGGATGAAGGCACTCGGGAAGCCCGTCAAATTGGGCAGGCAGTTCAAGCACCTGCTGGAGGAGAAGAAGAAAGAGAAGGAGGGCAATAAGATCAAGAAGGAGGAAGTCGTCGTTTCAACCACTACCGCAGCAGCTCCGGCAAAGGTTGAGGCTGATGAGAAGAAGGAGGAGGAGAAGGTTGAATCGACTAGTGTCAAGGAGGATAAGGAGCTCGCGCCCGAAGCCGAGTCTGAAGAGACCGATTCTGATCTCGCCACTCGCACTACCATTGCTGAGTCGAAGGGAGAGTCTTCGCCGTCCCCTCAGGCGATCTCCGATGATGTTCCCTCTTCTTCTTCTTCCTCAGAAGAGGATCGGTTCCTGGCCGCGGAGCAGGCGCGACTTGACAGGGAGGAGCAAGAATTGGCGCGAGCTGAGGAAGAGCAGAAGAAAGCGTTGGCTGAGTTGGAAGAGAGGAAGAACAAACTGAGGGACGATCTTAAGAAATTCCGGGAGAGTCAGAAGAAGTTGTGGACGAAGAAGGAAGAAGTCCCCGTGGTTGAGAATATCGAGGACCCTAAGCTCGTCGAGGATGACGCCACCGCACCCTCCAGAACTACCGTATCCACGGACGCTACCGTACCCTCCACGACTACCGTACCGCCATCGACGACTACCGTAGACGCGGCGCGCGCTGCGATGCTTGCCGGGCGCGCTGCGCGCAAGGCTAAGCGGCTGGCGGAGCGGGAGGCGCTCAAAGCGGCTATTCTGGAGGAGAAAGCGCGCGCGCGCGCCGCCAAGACGTTGATATATGAGCGCAGGAGGAAGGAGGAGGAGGCAAAAAAGCCTAAACTTACCGTACCCGAGGCTGTCGTCGAGGGATCCGGACAGATTGAAGGATCGGGCGAGGAGGCGGTCCGCGACGCCAAGCCCAAGGCCCCCGCCGTCTGGACGGATGACGACCTCATTGCTGCGCCATGAGGATTACAGTAGTTGGCACCGCGCCAGATCAACTTCACCTCGGGACCCACGTACACTCGCAATACCTCCAATCGATATTCGCAATAAATTGTGTTCACATATTTCGCCCCCTCGCAATTCCCGGTAGATAAACGATAATAATTTATTGATTTGGTCTCTGTAACAGCAAGGGAATGCGAGGGGACAGAGAAGGGAATCGGGTTTGTTGTAAATATCGACGGAGAAAAAAAGGGGCGGGGCTTGATCAAATCGATAATTGCGAGCTCTCGGCGAAATCTTCTTGTCCACTGTCATGCTGCGAATCTTCTTCATCGTTCATTTTCCCATGGATCAATCATTAGACGGAGTGAGACAAATGAAATGACAGGATAATCAATGAATAATGAAACTTTGTCTTCTCTCTCTTTCCCGTAGTGAGGAATGACTAGTTTCTCGTTTCTTTTTCTCTATGGTAATAATGAGATTCCTACTAATACGCATGAATACCGTTTGAATTTTATAAAAATGATGATGGGAAGTTGTTAAAATGTAAATCGAAATTTCCAGGCTGGAGAAGCAAAGGCGAAGCGTGCTGCGACTTCTACTGCAGCACCTGCAGCGCCTGCAGCAGCTGCTGCAGCCCCGGGAGCTGCAGGATCCGTGGCTCCAGTGCCCATTTACACTCCCCCGACCACAGTCACTCCCGCTACCCCGCAGGTAGGTCATGATTACAATTGAAATCATTACACAATTAGATTACGACAGGATGGCTATTATAGGAGAAATCTATCTTTCACTGTGCACTTAGACATACTCCTTATAGATATTAGATCTGACTAAGCAATAGATGAACAAATTGTGTGTAACAACAACAAAAACCACAAAAAGAGAATAAATCGATCGATAATCTCTTGTAGTTCACGCCGTTCCCCGACCCAATGGCTAAGCTGAATGAGTTGCTGCATCCGACCTTTCCGACACGTCCGACCCGCGCCCCCGTCACTCCCGACCCATGTAAGTTGCTGCAGATGCGGTGGTTGCTGCAGCTGCTGCAGCAGGTTTTTAACGATTCGTGAAATATGCAAACATATTTTAATTAATAATTAGCAAATTAGCTGATTTGCAGTCGAGGTGCAGCGTAAGGTGATGCAGCAGCAGGCGAGGGAGGCATTCGCTAGAACCGTCCAGCAATCAAGAGCCGTCGATGCACAGCAGAGGTGTGGTATTTGATCTCCCCCCTTATTCACAACCTCCAGAAAGGGGTCACAATGAGCGCTAATTTTTGTTTTTTTTAAGGTTTCGTTTTTATAAGGAAAATCTGAGAATCACAGTTATGAATAATCGAGAACTGGCTGAGCTCGACTCTACTTTCACTAGACGTCGAATAGCAATAGAACAGAGATCATTGATCTCTGATCTCTCTAATTTTATCCTCAGAGGGAAACACGTCTATGAATTCAGAAGTCTAGGCTTCCGAGCGACTACTTGTTTCTATTCGGTTAGAGGCAGGGGAGCGGCATATTTAGACCAAGTCGTCGCTTAGTAGTCTAGACCCGAAGTCTTATTTCCCCTGTGATCATTGTCTAGAAGTCTGACCAACTCGACTACTAGTACGACTACTCCCTTAGCCGACATTTCAGATTGTCCACTAGTCCGACCACAACACACCACTAGTCCGACCAACAGTCTAGTAGCACGACCACAACCTACTACTAGTCCGACCAATAGTCCAATAGCCGGCTAGAAGACACTACTAGTCCGACCACAACTCACTACTAGTCGGGCTATTCGCGATTCTAGAGGAGTTGATCTTTGATCTCTCTAATGTTCTCTTCTCTTCTCAGACTTCGTGATCATCTCGCGGAGGAGGCAAACGCCGCTCGAATGAGAGCGATGGCCGAATCCAAGTAAGCTTCTTTTTTATTTAGATGGGACCACGACGATTGATCTACACACTGATTTGCCCCTATTGCAACCTCCCCCCCCCTTCCCAAACGATACTTCCCATAGAGAGTCTATATTTACTGCACATCGCTCGTGTAATCACACATTATTCCGTTGCGTCTTCGGGCGTCGATAAAATAAATAAATACATTTTTTAATGACAAAGAATCTATCAACGATGGCAACGAAATCAACGAAATCTCATTTCTTTCTCAGATCTTGGAAAGCTCGTTACACTAAGTAGTCGGCAATGGACAAAGATCAAAGATCAACGCACTCTATTTTCAGACACGCCCACCCGACTGGTGCTCCTCCTAATCACTCTCTTTTCCGTCATGGAGGCAATAAAGGTTCACTCGGAATGGGACTCACGCCTGAACAGGAAGAAGCACTCACGGAGAAAGTGAAGAAGGCATTGAGGTGAGGTTTGAGAATCTTACATTTTATCGACGTCCGAGGGCGCAACCATGGTCTGCAGATGATGTTATGAATCGTGAGGTGAAAAAGGAGAAATCAGTGAATGGATGGAGAAATCGTCATCCCCGTGATCTTTATTCACACACAAACATTGCTCTAATGACTAGTTGGCACCACATTACCAAACCATCTCACATAATATTTTTTTGATCTTTAATCTTTACCATTCGATCTCTAATCTCTGATCTTTGATCTCTCAGAAGCAGCCGCGCCAAGCAGGGCGTCGCTCGACCTCAGCAGCACGTGGAAGACGCCTTTGATGAGGATGAAGAGCCGCAGGAGGAGGAGAGAGAAGAAGCAGTGGAGAAGGTTGATAATTGATCTTTAATCTTTAGTTGTTCGTCTTTGATCGTTGATCTTTGAACGAAAAGTTTGCCAATAAAAGTTCACGTGATAATTTTTCTTTCGTCTTTGATTAACAGTATTTTTTGTTTGGCGTTAATCTCTGATACGTTTATCATGTCCCAATCGTCCATCATTTGTAGAGTTTGAAATTCGGGTAAATAATTGGATTAGCTCTCCTCATTTTGCACACTCTCTCACCTATATACCGGCGTAGAGAGTGTGCGAAATGAAGAGAGCTAATTCAATTATTTGCCCGAATTTCAAACTCTAATCATTTGCAGAGAGTATTAGAAATGCTTGTGTTTCACGCGCTAGCCATAATCAGAAGATTTTCTAAAGTCGCCCATCACACATATCCAGACTTAATGAAGAATATCTTCGTTCAGCCCGCTGAGATACGACGGGCGCCGGCCGCGACCTCTACGACAGCTGCAGCACCTGCAGCAACAGAAGCTCCGACTACTGCAGCCACTGCAGCAACCACGACTGCGCTACAGCAGCCCCCTACCACCTTCCACAACCTCTTCCACAATGTGCCATCGAACAGGTACGAGACACCGGAAGTTCCCTTCATTGCCTCTCTCTCTCATTTTCACACGCTCTCTAGTCAAGTTTCATCGGAACGTGCTCGTTTTCCAGCGAGCCCCGACCCTTCGCAGAAGTAAGAGCGTCGTCTAGTGTGCCCGAGCAGACTACCGTGGCCTCGGTGTTCCACCAGAAAGTAGGTCAAAGAAAAAGACTCTTCTCCTCCGTAGATCAATATCACACATTACCGTACCAGTTGCAGTCAACTTTCTCGTCGGGAACCACCAGAGCCAACGACCATTCCGGCTCCATTTTTCACAGAAAGGTACGGTAGCTTGCATATAAATTTGCTTGTACAGTAATACGGTAATTTAGTTTAGACCGATTGAAAATGATATGTCATTGATATTTCATTACTGTAATTCTCTGCTATCGATAGATTTCAGGAGCCGCTTCCGATCACGGAATTTCTGAATGATCCAGCAGTAATTGACACTCTGTCATCGATTGATGTTGAGGGAGAAAACAAGGTTGAGGTACTACAGTATGAACTTTGCAGCACATGCAGCAATCTAATTCTAACTTTGCAGCACGTGCAGCAACCCTCTGGTTCCACCCCGGTCGCCGAGGCCGCAGGCCCGTTTGAGGAGCTGCTGCTGCAGGCGCAGAATAATCTGAAGGAGAGTCAACAGAGAGTCGAAGATCTATTGAAAGATCAAAGATTGAAGATCGAAAGGGAGGAGAAAGAGAGACAAAAAGCGTTGGAAGAGGTCGGATTTTTAAAACAATAAAATCTCGTTTTTAAGTGATTTGAACATCTTATCATGTGAATTATGCAAACCACTGAACTGTGTAGAAATCTTATTGAAAACAATATAAGTATTTGTTTTCTTATTTCCCGCATCTTAATCGTAGATTTCGCAGAGGCGCCGTAGGATCGCCGAGCAGAAGCGGCAGTTTGAGGAGAGGAAACAGAGGAGAGAGCAGAAGAGAAAGGTAACGTATCCTCCCATACACTACCCTCCGATTGATACCGTACCCTCCCATCGGATACCCTACCCCCACAGGCCACCGTACCACCATGGGATACCGTACCCTCCCATTGTGATACCGTGCCCTGATAGGATACCGTAACCTCCTACGGGATTCCGTACACTCCCAGTGAGGAACTGTACCCTCTCATTGAGATACCGTAACCTTCCACTTGATAACGTATACCTTCACTTACCACTTACCTTCACTTCACCAAGCCTTCCATCCTCATCGTTGGCGGTAAAATTGGTAGCAACTTTGATTGCGGAAGGTAACGTGCCCCAGAAGCCTGATCAGCAGGGGATACGTAGATCTGTGCAGCAACCGGCCTTACCGGTCGGCCCCGGCAGAGTAGTCGCTTGTCGACGTAATGATTCCGGAAGCAACTTTACCTTTACCTTTACTTTACCTCCACTTACCTACCGTAATCGATTTCTTATCTCAGGAGCGTCTAGCGAGACAGCGTGCACTCGCGGAGCGTGCGAACGAGTCAGAGTGGAAACGGAGACTCGATCAGGAAGCGAAGGTACGGTGGATCCCGAAAAATCGATATTTGCTTACCGTAATACATACATAACACCGTACTCTTCCAACAGGTGAAAGCGCTTGAGGACTCAACTCGTTTGCCTGCAGCCGAAAACTCGATCGAGGAAGACGCTCCCACCACGCCCCAGCCAAAGAAGGTATACGGTATTCGGATCAATCGACAATGATCAGTCGATAATTACAGAAAACTCATCGCCAGAAACACAAAACGACTACGGTAGAGCCCTCGGATGAGGACGAAGAGGTAATCGATAATCGATAGTCAAAAATCAATCCATTGTATTCCAGGAGGTTCCTGAGGAGTCGAATCCCGAAGAGACAGCGCACAAGTCGAAAAGGAAGCAATCGAGACACGCCAAGAACGAGGTATGACGAACTATGAAAGCGTGCATATTGATTTTTTTTAGAAAAACTTTAAACGATTTGATGTTTTAGTTGGACTCTGATTCGTTCGAAGCTTACGAGCAGTGGTTGAGATGGAGAGAAAAGAGAAGACTTGCTAGAAGGTAAATCAATCAATCGATACCGTAACCGACCGCAATCTCTCCATTCAGGAAGCATACCTCAGCACAAGACGAGGAATAAGAAGCTAAAGTGCTCCCCTAATAATAATCATAATAACATTCCGTAGCCACGGGTACTTTCCATTGCAATCTTTGTGACGTTCCGTGACATGTTTGTTCAACGAGATGTTCGCGATAATAATAATAATAATTTTAAATAATTCATTTTCGAACACAAACACAACAGGGAACAACACGCGTTTCGTATTGAGGGGACCGAGAAAAGAGAGGACAAATAGACAGGCAAAGCTATAATGGTTCAATGTTATCACGGGCACAATTTCAGCAGACATTTAAAAATGTGAATAATCTATAATCAGGAAAGCTTTGAGACCGAGTTGCATCAATAAAATAAAGGGTAGATCAATAATATGGGAATACCGTATTGACGTAGGGATCGACTTGGATACCGTAGTCATTTAGAAGAAGCGAGAGCCGAAACCGAAGGTTCGAGAGAGGGCCTGGAAAAAATAATTTGAAAAAAGGAAAGCAGGCGCATTCATGTCATACAACATTCATATATCGTCGAATGATCGTGCTTGATCAATCAGCACCAATCACACTTTTTTTGAAAGAGCACTATCCTAGTTTCCGCTTATCCTCGCACGATTCTGCATTTTTTTTATTACAGCACTTCTTTCTAATTGTTCAATGACGATTAATCATAACGTCCATAAAACTTGTTACACATGCTCCCATATTTTGAAGTAAGATATACATATATTGTTATTATTATTATTATTATCACTATTTATTAACATTCCCTCTCTCACCTGCAGGTAGTATCGACTGAATCCGTTCTGTGTCTCGTCCGCCAGATTCTCGGGCACGTTATTGGCGTCGATGGTGAGATCGGTCGAGTCACCCTGAGTGAAGGAAATTAATCGGTATTCGCTAATTGCCAGCAGGGTATTGATAATTTGAGTTAATCAATCAATAATTGATTTTCTATAGAAACTAACTACATCCTCTATCCTTGTTAGCATTCTCCCAATGGCATGCGATGCGGAACCCCGAGATGATCAAGTCAATCTATTTTTTTTATTTTACGTAATTAAATTATTACCAACCTTGTCCTTGATGGCGAACACGACGTGCGCGTGGTGGCCGGCGGGGAAGGACTTGAGACGCCACGTGAACTCGAGCGTCGTCGGCTCCTCCTGAACGGAAGAAATGAGTACGGTAGGAATACGGTCAATGTTTGCAAGGTGTCAAATAACTGTGCGTACGCATGCCACGCTGTGCCCAATTAACAACTTATTTTAAATTCCGCATGAAAAATGCATTTACAAAAAATACAAAAATTATGTTCCACCTTTGCGACAGCATTAGATCGATCTAGTTCGTTACATTAGGAATCGCACTACTGCACAATTTGCGGAGTTGTTCAGAGCACCAAGCACATTCACTTGGCACCAGTTTCTCCATATAACCTAGTTTCACAAGTTTTACACATTCAGTATGCAGTGATCTCAGAAATAACCCACAAACTAGAAATATGGCACTTTAACAATAAAATAAAGAATGAACTCACAATTCTGAGGAACTTGCCGCTGACCATGCCTCCGAAGAGGACGAAGACGCCGTCCGGCTTCAGATCCCACACCGACGCACTCCCATTCGTCCATGCAGTTACCATCTGCAGAAACAAGATTACGGTAAGTAGCAACAAATACTGTAGGCTACAGTATGTACACAAAAAATACCTCACGATTTCAACAAGACTTCCGTAACTCATTTGAACCCTCAAAATAAAAAAGAGCAACATGCCAAACGCCGCCGCAATTGTTCTTCACTAGGTTGTTTTATGTTTCATCAGTATGCGATGGTCCCAAATTTACAATTCCAAACAATCCAAGATAAATAAAGCCAGTACACAATCAACAACTGCTGCCGTACCTCTCGCTGGGTGAGGCACTCGAAGAGACGGGCGGGAGGCACCTTGAAGTTCTCCAAACACGAGACCGACTTGGTGGCCACGGGCACGTCACCGCCTGCAATCAATCGATAATCATTCTATATTCCATGTATATCGATTACGCTATCGAGGTAGAAAATGGTTTATCTACGCATACAACACTTAAAATGTGCGGGTGCGGAGTGATTCAAGACACGGGGATGTGAAAGAAGGAGAGAGACAAGTATGAAATCGATATAGGGAACAGAATTTGGTAGTTGATTGAAACTAGAGTGCGACAAGTGGGAGCATAAGTCGTGATAATGGCAAACTAGCGATCCAAACTACCTATCAGGAGAAGGGTTACAGTATCCTCTTAGAAAACCCGCTTGAGGACTACCGAGGCTACCAGACCAACGGACAAAGCGAGCCAGAATCTATTAGAGAACATGGGTCCGCCGTCATTGGAGGGCGCAATAAGAGGAGACTGCGTGCGCGCAGTCTTAGCTACGGCAACTACTGGTTTAACTGTTTTAATGCAGTCACCAGCCTCGAGCACTACGGTAGTGGAGGAGGATACGGTAGGAGGGGAGGTCGAGGTGGGGGTTACGGTATTCTTACTCGAAGGGCCGGCGGCCTTCTTTTCATCGTTGACGACGTTGTTCATAAACTCCTTCTTGTCCACCACCGTAGTCTTACCCTTCGAGATCACCTGGAATACGGATATTGAAGGATTTAGGGAACCACAGTATTCTCAATTGTAAAGTTTTTTTTTAAATCACTAATCGAGACTAAGCTACAGTATTCCGTACCTGTGCCTTGGGCTTCTCCGTGGGGAGGATGAGACCCTTGCTGAACTCCTCCTTCAGCTCGCGAATGTAGACCGCGAGGGCGGCCTGCGAGATTGGGGATTCACAGTGCGCATACAAGACCAGACGACAGTTGAGAAGTACACAAATGGAAAGTATTTATTTAGAGCTATCACCGAGTTTTCTCAAAGCTATCTTTAACGGAAATATGCATATCCTAGCATAATAGCCAATTTTCGATTAACATCTGTAATAGTTTAACCGTACCCTGATGGTCTCGACTCCCTTCTTGTTGACGAGATGGCGGATGGGCGCCTCCATCGGAGATTTGGTCGAGATCGTAGTGTTCACCTGCAAATAACTAGCATAGGTCTAAAGGTACGTAAAAATCGACGAAGCCAACCCGCATTTTGAGAAATTTTAGTGAAAATAAAGAAAACCCAACATTCGGGGTTTCAAGCCCATTTTTGGCAAACCCAACCCCATTGTTGACCTGTCGCAACGAACCCTTTCGACCTATGATAACTAGTATTAAAAGTTGTTTCCGTCGTGTAAAGTGACGACCGGTTGGAAAAACGAGAAGAGTTGTTGATACATACTGCGCTTCCTAACTCCTAATCAAACAGGAAACGCTTGAAACACAAACATCTGCGGCTTCGCATGTACAAATATACTGATAAAACATCGATAAGAGTGGAAGAGTAGTCTTACAAGCAGGAAGAAACAGTGATTGAATATTAGTGATAACCAGGGAAGAGCTTGAAACTATTATGATTTCAAAAACGCTAATAGCCGGCAGCTTTATTTCTGGAATTCCATACTGCGGACCACGGCGTTCAAATATAAAAAAAAGGTAGACTTTTTAAATAAGCACCTACGCTGCACATTTGCCTGGCTACTTTGCGGATCCACGTTCTATTTCACTTTTCGGAGCACAACATTGATAATATTACGTGAAGAACACACATCAATCTCGTCGGCGGTATTCTCATCGGAGAGATTGGGAATCTCGACGTGACCCTTCACTTCGTCCTCGCTGCCAGCGATGCGGCCTGCAGGAAAGATGATTATCGATAATTGAGAGAACACCACCGATAATATAAATAAACGCCCAAACACGCAGTCAACAGACGCTTCATCAGTAATTTCATAGTAAACTCAGTTCAGCAACTAGAAATACTGACACATTTTTGACTATTTTCCACAATTTTAATGGTATTTTCAATAATAAAGTACCGCACCGATAAAGTTGACCTCCAGCTCCCACTCGAAGAGGAAGATGAGCTTGGCCTTTCTGTTGTTGGCGGTCGCCTCTCCCTCCATCTTCTTGATCGTCGTCAATTCGACGGAGGCAGAGCCGTCCTCGAACTGAATACCACAGGTCAAATTGGTTCGCGCTAGCGACTTCTCCACGCAATTTTGGAGCGGTATTTGCAACGCGGTTTCCCATGACATCGAGGTGAAAAGAACCATTATTTGATAATGCGTTCAAAGATGTTGGTATGCTTTCATTGAGACCATTTTAGCTGCAAGACAGACCATTTCAATAGCAATAACTAGAATAGAAGTAGTAAGAGGGTAGAATGGGGAGGTTAATGGTAAAGCTAACCTTGAGACCCTCGAGAAGCTCCTTCAGGCGGTCCTTCGACCACGGAGTCGCGTTCTTCTCGGACCTAGAGATATACTTTTCAACTTTTCAAATTTCAAAGCAGCTTAGCTAGTTATAACTAGTTTAAATTAGGGCAAACCAACCGTATTTAACACCATTGGGCCTCTTTCGGTACGCAAAGAGTACGAAAAATAACGAACCAGTGCCAGTTGTTCACATTGGTGGCGTCGGGTCGCTCCTCGACGATCCAGCGCGGATCTCCCTCTCCCCACTTGGCCATCCTCTGGAAGAAGCTAATTTGGAAAGTTGTCATATTGAAAACGGAACTAATCGCGCTATTAGAGCAGCAAAAACCCCGTAAATACCAACAGCTACTGTTAAATAACGACTGAATGAGGATTGACAACGTTTTGGACGATAAAAATAATCGATAAATAATTAGGAAACCACGGAAAACGACGAAGTCTTCGAGAAAATTCGAGATTTGAAGGAGCTTCATTCCTACCGTAATCACTCGTCGCAAAAGGGAAGTCGTTGTGGGAGCTGGAAAGATTTAAAATATTTGGTAATTTTTGTATTTTAAATACAATTTATATGTGTTCATTTGCATGTTTAAAATAAAGATTGGCTCATTAAGTAAAGACTAAAATGTGCGAAAGTCAGACGAGCAGGTTGATGCTCTATCGAAGTTCTCTACAGTACTCACAACTTTTGCCGCCAGTGAGACAGGAGGGTAACGATAGGGAGAAGTCCTATCTACATATAGCATTACCGAATAATTCAATCCTTTTTACGTAATCGAAACGAACTCGCTAGGTTCCTGCCCTCAAAGATATGCAGGAGCGTGAAATCGAGAGGGGCTCTCTCACTTTCGCACGCTCTATCATTCAGACTCCTGTCTGTCGGTTTGGAATCATGTTACATTTTACGAAATTTCCGAATTCAACAAAAAAAGTTCAAATATCACATAACATTCGTTCCGTTGATTTCCTAGCGACATTGATATCTAAGAGAGAAGTTCACGATAACCAAGCGTCTACCCACACAGCATCGAATTGTCATGCCAGAAACATCTCTCATTGTCTGACCCTCTCGTTTTGCGCTCTTTCTCGCCTTCTCTCTCTTTCTCTAACTCGTTCTCGCCGACACTGATTCGGATGCTGTGACCCACAAGGAAAATGAGAACGCGTCTAATCCTTCATACAATGTCAATCGCATTAAATACTTGCGCTAGTTGTCACATCCCTTGATATATAGTTATTTCATATCATTCTCTGATACGTTCGTTTTCCTGTTTTTCTCCTTTGTATTCCAAGTTTTCATGCAATGGAGCCGGAGAAAGTTCGATCAGCGATTTTCGAAAGCATGCAGATCCTATCGGAAAATTATTCGAGGAGCGAAGTAAGTGCCTATTTTGTAAAATACTACCGGGAATGGTGGGCGCAAAACGTGTTTCGGGTCACTCTCTAAAAAATCGAGCGTTAAATAGTACCACTGTCATTTCACTCTTGATTCCACAAGCCGGTCACACTGGGGGTCAGTAGTCATATGTCGGGATATTGCAGCTGCTCAAATTCTTCATGAATGTGTACAAACTCTATCACAAATGCCCCGAAGTTCACCAAATCCGAAAGGAGAACATGAGTGGAGAGGAGAAAAAGGTGGGCTTACCAGATATCTTTGAAATCGTGAGGAGCGATGCAAATCTCTTTTTCAGAATTATTTTTCAATTAGTAGACGTTATAAGAAGCCTTCTAACTATTTGAGGCCTGGATGCAACTCGTAGTGTAATTTTATTCCAGCTGTAATAGATTGCTTAGAAAATATCGAAGAGGTGCCACAATCACCATATAGAAATGACCCATTCAGATTACCGTGTTGTGTTTTCCTAACTTCTCTTTAAATTATCCAGGCTCTAATATTGGCAATTTTCTTTCCGCCCCTTCTTGCAGGTAAGTGCCATTATAAGTAAACAGTATTGAGATCCGTTGCTGATACGACTCCCTTTTCTGATTTTTCTTTGCCCTTTTCGCTTTTCAGATGTGAAAATCACTTACTATTAGAGAAACTGGCCCATACAGTAGCGCCGGAAAGTATTTGCGCGTTTTTTCAGCTAGATTCCTCTTCTGATCCAAAAGTTACACCAAGTTGAAAAAACGCGCAAATACTTTCCGGCGCTACTGTACACTTGACTTCTTGAATAGTAGATCAAGTAGTTTGTGAAATAATCAGTTGGCTAATGTGATTATTGTAGATATATCGTGAGTGCGATGGTCTTTTATCGCATTGAATTATTTCCCGCTCTTCTTGAATGCATCGAAGATGACCATGAGAAGGTAGACAACATTTTACGCTACTTTTTTATGGAATTAATATTTAAATTAATATTATTCTAAATATATTTGTAATGAACGCAATTTGTTTCAGAGCCAAATCACAGCCAATGTTCTCATGTTCGTTTACAATGAAGATATACTGCGTCAGGGGATTTATTTCGCCGTTTCAAGGGTTGGTTCTTTTCTCACGTTTAGATATTTTTGAGATTGTGGGAGGTATATTGTGGGAGGTAATAGTGCTGCTCTATTTGCATAATCAAGTAGTCTTGTTCAGAAAGATCCTGACGAGAAGGGGCCACAACATCACTTTTGGTGGACTACCGGACACTCATACGAATATTATCGTGAACACAGCTGTAAATTTGAGTATACGCTGGCAGACTGATTTGTTTTAAACATGACGCATTTCTAATCAAATTGTAATAATTGTTATGCTGCGATTTGTTTTCTCTCCATTAATTTCATTAATTCATTATTTAAAAAGCTATTTTATTATTATTTTATTATAAGCTATTTTATTATAAGTTGTTGTGATGTAATGGGGACGCTATTGCATAGTGATTACGCAATCACGGTAACTCATTCCTCTCAGTGATGTTGTCTTGAACTGGATATGCCTGCAATGAAGAGACAGAGATGTTGAATCATAACTAGACAATTTCCGTGATTGCATCATCACGTCGCAACTTCGCCGTATGCCGTCCTACCAATGCCCATGAGCAACTTCTGTTCAAAAAGATTCATCTACGTTTGATATTTCATAAGCATTACGTAATCTTCTGCCAATTAATTCAATTAGCCACTCAATTGTTGCGTGATCAATACACAATCGCCTTGGAGTAAAGATTGCATAGTGATGGCGCAATCAATCAAATGTTACCGCTACTTTCGGTCAGCTTGGGCGGCTCATTGTCGTGTGCCGTGTGGCGATGTTGGACCCGCATGTCTGAACGCTTGCGTCATCACTAGGCAATGACGCTCAAATTTAATTTTAACATCCGCGGGTGATTATTGTTTGAGAGTGTGAATGAGTGACGGGAGGCAGGTGGCTTCATTTCATCCTCAGGTGAGAGTGAATATCCCCCTCTCACAATGATTTTTGCCGACAACTGGCTGCCCGAGGGCATCAATTCATATAGCTGTCTTTTGGGACCCGGAGGAGGGAGCCAGCTCTCCCATATTCCAGCACAATAATGAGTGAGGTGAGTGACTCCCGTTATCACATGTTTATACCCCTCCTGATCACCCCTCTCCCTCACTATGTCTGTGTAATGTCCAGTGGCTGTGTGCCTCTGTCCCATTCCGCCTGAGTTGCAAGCTTCCTTCCTCCCCCCCTCCTCCCCCCGTATTACAAGCAGCGTCTGATTGATTAGTCCCTATTGATTGATTGGTGATTTGCTAACTCCACGATGTTCTTCTTTGCCCGGAGATTCTCACTCTCGGGCAACCTCTTCCCGCAGGTAGGTCGTGTGTGCTTGAGTGCAGGCGGAACGCCGACGTTTCCCATATCACACCAACTTGCACACTACAGGGCTCCGCGTACTCGGCGATCATGGAGCGGCGTGAGGGCGGCGGCCGGCAGAAACTGTGCGGCGTGCACGTCCAGGTACGCCATTTTCCAAAATGCTTCCTTTGAAGAAATTTTAAAAGTCGACGTTTATCCCCCTGCAGGGGGGGGGGGGGTGTCAGAACCGCAACGACAAAAGCGCAAAAGCGAATAACTCTCTTCAAACTTCAAGAATTGATCCGAATTTTCAGGTGCGATATTGTATAACAATAAGCAATCGAATCTGTACATTTATAATTGCCTCCTTGCAGTTTGAAATTGTTGCGCTTTTGTCGTTCCGCTCAGTTTCAGAAAAATGACATAGCCCCCCCCCTGCACTAGGGACCGGTCAATCATTGATGAAAACTATATTTAAATCAGTCAATCGATTGGTCTATCGGTAGAACCATTGTTCTCAGTGTCAAATCTATACGATTGAAAATGCCTCCCATTCATTTCAATTTCCCAGATTGAAAAGAGCTGGCGGTCCCACTAATAAGGAGGAGAACAATGGAAGAAAACT
Organism: Pristionchus fissidentatus; assembly: GCA_036245785.1. NCBI lineage: Eukaryota > Metazoa > Nematoda > Chromadorea > Rhabditida > Neodiplogasteridae > Pristionchus > Pristionchus fissidentatus. The sequence goes on from BTSY01000001.1 coordinate 8,122,259, forward strand.
ATAGTTTTGCTGAATCGTATAGTTCAATCGTATATCAATCATCTATTATTTTCAATCGTATAGATCGGTCAATGATTGACCGCTCAATCATTGATTCATTAATGATTGATTTCACCTCACTATATATATTACAATCATTTCTATAGTTTTGGCGGTCTCTACCCCGCACACCATGCCCTATTATGATCTCACATGTGCAAGACGTACTCCCAATTTCTTCTTATCTCTCCATTTTCCAAAATGGTATCGGACTCTATCGGTCCTGCGGATCCTATTACCCGTTGGTGTTAGCCTTTCAAAAAAAGAAAAACAAAAAGTTTTTTTTTCATTTCTGAATGTGATTTCTCTCAAACTATGTCGAGGCGTAGTTATCCAAAAAAGTAACATAGCGGCGTCGACATTTGACGATTCCCCCTCGGCACACAAAAAACCAATGACAATTTCTGTCAAAATTCGAAAGGCGACGTTTCCTATCTGTCAGACGGCGTTGTACACCATGTCCGTCGTCGCAATCGTCGTCTCACTGGCTGCCATCGCACTGGGAATCCTGCTCACCCTCCACTCCGATTGGCACGAATTCCTGCCCGTCTATCGACAACATCTAGCGGTTAGATACTGTAGTCTAGAGATTACGGTAGGTGCAATGGATCTATGGATACTGCAATCTGTATGTTATCGATTTGATTGAGGTAAAATTTATGTAGATGTATTGTTTACAAAGATGTGTCAGTCGATAGATACGAGTAACCAATCGATACCATTACAGTATCTTCGACGGGCGGACCCGCAAGAGTATTGGTTGATCTACAAGATCGTCGCTATATCGTGGACAGTAACTCATTTCGTCCATGGAGTCACGGCGATAATGACGATTGCGGGGGCGGTGGTCAGTATTCATACAATAAATTTATTACAATTCACATCATTCCACAGGCCGGTCAACCTTACAGAAAGGCCTTTGGAGTGAGAGAGCGTGTGAAATCGAGAGGGACTCTCTCATTTCTAGCACACTCTCTCGCTTTAACCCTGGTCTGTAGGTTTGGAATCATGTGAATTTAACTGAACGGTAATTCGCAATTACGACGCTAGTTGATCGACGCTCTTAAAGAGCCAGAGGGTCTAGTTAAATTCTCCCATTCGCAAATTTCATGCAAAACTTAATTGTAACGAAATACCTCTCTCCTTTTCTCTCTCACTATCTCGTGCACTTGAACCGTTTTTGAGAGAGAAACAAGTTAAGCGAACAATATAATTTAATAATTAGAAGAAAACAAAAAAATTAAATTCTTGCAATTTTCAGTCGACTCGTCCCCGAATGCTCATTCCTCAATTCATCGTTCTAATATTGCTCGTCGGAGTGTACATCTTCACATTTGCTGCATTAGTAAGTCCTATTATATTCGCGTTTTTTTTTGAAATATGCAGTTAGATTATTCCGGATTTGAAATCTGCAGTGAGAAACACACTAGAAAGGGGTCAGAACTGATGAAATGTTCCAGATTTCGAGGACATCTCTCGTTTTCACACTCACTCTCTCACTTTTGACTCCGTTCTGGAGGGTTGAATGCTTCCACAATTGCCTACAGTAAAACCGTTCCCAAAACAGAACAAATATGTTTATGAAGTCTCCTGTTTCAATAGGGCTTGACAATTGAAGGAAGGGGAGGGGAGATTTACAAAAGCAAATGCAGTCGATTTCATAGCATTCGAAACTGAGTCGGCGAGAACGAGTTAGAGAAAGAGAGAGGTGGCGAGAGAGCGCACCAAACGAGAAGGTCAGACAACGAGAGACCTTCTTGGCATGGTGCCAACTAGATGCAGTAGATTTCAGCTGGTTCTCACCTTCACGCGTCCTCGTCACCTCTTCTTCTCCATCTCATTCATCATTATTTTTTCCTTTTTTGCATGGTCAGTTTATTGTACTTTTAAAAATAGTTAAAATTTTGAAAACAATGTTGAAAATTAAGAATTCGGAAAATAGGGAAACGGAAATTAGCAGAATAAAGCAGAACTTACGGAAAAAGTGTTTGCTATTTTCAAAAAAGTAAAATTTTTGTACAGATCAAATATTTGCAATTTAGTTTTTTTTAAATCGATAAATATCATAAATTAATTACTTTTCAGCGCGAATCTCATCGTTTTGGTTGTTTTCTTCCGATTTCTCTCTGACAAAGCCGATGCGCTGCGGGAAATTCTCGCAAACACGAAGAGTGTTCACTTCAAGGACAGTAATAATAGCTAAATCTCAAAACTATTCGAATGTTTCTCCTCACTTCTTTCACTTGTCCTCAATTGCTTTCATTGGTGTATGAACGGGTGTTCTTTTGTGGTTTATACCGAATAAATTATCGATTAACGTTCACTGTCTCTAAGTTTGTTCAATCGTGCACCCAGAATGAATATAGATACTTACTATTGCACAACGTTTCACGCGAGGACTTTCGCAGGCAAGAGAGCAGAGAGCGGCAGAGAAACTAGTAAACACGAGAGAGCGCTAGACAGCAGTCTCCGCCCCTTTGTTGTTGTTTACTGGTCGGCCGCCCCGGATTTGAAAATCCTGCACATCAAAACCGTTCAAACGCAGGAGTCCCTATTTAGGGGGTGATGAAACGCTGTGTATTGAGTGTATCCTATACTGAGATATGACACCTAGTATATGATATGCTTAAAAAATAATATACACTCAATATAAATACACTCAATATTGAGTATATCATACACTAGGTGTCTCATCTCAGTCTATTCATTCTCTGTGTGCAGCATACTCAGCAATCAAGTGCAGATCAAGAGTCACTCTGATCAACTCCCGCCATATTCCTTGTAAGTTGAGCAAAACTACTACTCCAAATAGTTCAAATCAATACGTTTGTTTCATAAATCAAATATAATTAGAAAAAAAAACCATTCGACTGTTTGCCATTTCGGGGCATGGTAAAACCCCGCTTCTCGGCCCCGGTCCAGGCCCATGTTTTAAATCATGTAAAATCGACAGGAAGTGAGTCGGAAGTGTAAAAAAGTTGTGCAAATAAGAAAATAAATTTCAAAAAGTTTAAAAGTTTTGAAAATACTAAAAATGGATCAGCAATTACATCCTCTAAAAAGATTCCATTTTTGTCTACACTAAGTTGCTTCCCTACATCAAAATGCGAAAGACTTTGTTTAATTGTGGTCAACTTAATCTATACACATACATTCGCAGCTGATCCTGATATTCTTCTAGACTAAGAAGAAATCTTGATAAAGGCTTTCTCCATTCTAAGTGTTATCACATTATATCCGTGAAGTGAAATTGCGCGGGGGTATAGCTCAGGGGTAGAGCGCTCGCTTTGCATGCGAGAAGTCTGGGGTTCGATTCCCCATACCTCCACCATTTTTTCGAATATTTTTGTAAATATATTTTTTGTCAACTTGTAAGAGCTTTGTTAGAGCTACGGACAGCTCTCTGATACATCAGAAAAGTTTCCAAATTTAGTGAAATCAGACATCGACAAATTCTTCAAAATGCGAAATCGTCGTGACGTCATCTTATGTTGAAGAAAGATGCTCAGGCGAAATGAATATGCCTACCGGGATCAGCAATTTCGAAGTGATAAAATCTGATAGTTGCAAAGAATCGAAATTGTTTTTGTACTGTTTCTGATCTTGCCCACTCTCCTGTACTCATATGTGAAACGTTTCATGTGAATGTTCGTAGATTGATACCAAAAACTGCCTTATTTTCAAAATCTTACGACGCTAGTTTTTCCCCCTACTTTTCATTCGTTCCCATCAGCTTCGTAATTCAACGCTGAGATAACTACAATGCGTATTAATTAATTAATCTATTTAGTGTTCGAATATTCTAGTGCAGATGGCCAAACTTCTTCCAGATTATATTTTGTATGTGTTCTTAATTGTATTGTTTTAAAATCTATTTTCCACATATCCGATCCAACGATTTAACAACATCTTTTTAGAAATCAGTTTATCATCTCTCTTAATCTCGTCTCTCTAATTAACAGCCTTGTACTGCATTTCAACCACCGATTGATCTCCCAGAGTATAAGCCTGCACGAGCATTTCATTCGTCTCCGATGTGATGGTCGGTTGCTGCACACGCCAGTCGCACACTCTGAAGATTACGTCATCAATAAACAATTATGGAGATTACGTCATCTATAGGTAATACTTATTTAGATGAGAGCACTCACTGGAGTCCGGAGGGTCGGGCATCCTTCAGGAATTTGATTTCGATTCCCATGGGATCACAAGAGTTGGACCAGCGGGTTCCGAGAACCTTCGGGGTCATTTGAACTTTCATACCAGCGGGAGCCTTAATTAATATCATTTTCACTATGTAACTAAAATACTTGAGGAAATGGAGCATGAGTTTTGTATTTTGTATAAAATACCTGGAAGAGGTAGTACTGAGTTTTGTATTCGATTCCCTTGGTGCTCTTATCAAAGTTGGATCTCATTGTCTGCATTGTGGTAGTAGCGGCAACGGTCTTAGTGCCGGTGGGCTGCAATGGACCCAATGAAGATAGTTCATTCAGTGTAGTCAATAATTAACTCACTCTGTGAGTACACTTATCTCCAGCCCATCCGAGGGGACACAGACATTTGCTGCAGTTGTTGACATCTTGAATTCCGCCATTGGAACAAGAGATCGAGATCTTGCAGTTGGCTGAAAATATACCAATCGAATAAATTTAAGATGAAATGAAAAGTAAAAAAATGTATGTTTATTCACTAACCAGCGCAGTTGAAGTGTTTGTTAACTCCGAGAATATCGTAGAAAGTAGGAAGACGGCCCATCATACCCTCCTGGTACACCTGAGAATGGTCATGTTATGATTAGCTCTTATTTTAGATTTCCATTTTCCTCAAAATCTCAATATGCATTAAACTCACTTTGTAAGCAGGCTTAGCGTAGATTGCGGGTATGCTTTCATCTCTGGCGATATCCTTGTGGTTGTAGTGCATGTTACTTCCGAATTCGTAAGGAATATCACGGAGAGTCGTTTTCTCAGCGGGCTCGAGGTCGAAATTGTGCTTGTCCTGAATAGCAAATTGTCATAGATTGAGAGTCCACAGAAAGAAAGAAAACCAAAGTCATTACACGGAACACATATAAAAAAATGAAATCGATTAATACTAACTCCTGAGAGGATGTTGTTGAAGTCGATATCGACGTATCTATCGCGGTCAAATCGAGATTGAACGTGGAAGAATCCGAAAGTGTGAGAGAGCTCGTGGCAAATTGTACCAATCTGCAATTGGTGAATCCTCATGCAAATTGAATAATGCAGATTGAGAGACTTACGCTCATGCAATTCTGTCCGAGATTGAGTCCTTGGGTTCCCTTACGATCGTTGATCTTTCCCACATAAGAAGAACATCCGGCAGACTCACGAACCTCCACACTTAAATTTATATTTTATGTTATGCTATTTTTCCTTTTATATTATCCTGGTAAACAATAGAGAAGTACGAAAAGAGTACCGGTATCCAGAGGTCGCGGGTTTGAATCGGACACAAGTGTACTTCTCCCAGAATTTCATCGCAGCTTCAATGGTGGGACGACGATCCATGGCTGAGTTTGTTGCGTAAGGACGGGCAAATTTAATGATGTTCCCAACTTTGAAGTTCTTTTCCATATTCACAATAAGTAACTTACCATATCCGGCAGAATAAGAGTAGGGAATGACGGGATGGACGGTTCCCCATGAATATCGAGCATCACTGAGAGCTTGACGACGAGATCGGTTGGAAGAGTGGATATTCTCGATCAGAGAGAGTTGCTCACTGAACATTTGATGTTACACCAGATAGATATTGAAAGGATTGCAGTAAATACCATTAAACAAACGAAAAAAAATAAGAAATTAACTAAATTAATTACGTAGTAAGAAGTAGGTTGTACTCCGTTATTCTCGTCATTGTTGAAATTAACTTGATTCTTCTATGTATGGCCAAGAGAGGGACGAGAGAGAGAGAACTTCAACTTTTTATTGAGACGTTTCGGGTCAATAAAAAGTTGAAGTTCTCTCTCTCTCGTCCCTCTCTTGGCCATACATAGAAGAATCAACGTAGTAAGAAGGACGTCTCCCTCGAAGAGATCCTTCTCCTCTCCAGCTTTCTCGTTGATTCCATTGATATCTTCATCTTTGCAGGTGGATCCATTGATAGGAGTGGGAGATTCGATCACAGTCTTTCCATATGCCTCCTTCAAAAGGGAAATCTCAGCTTCGACATCGGGGGTATTCGTCAATCTTTCTTCCAGAGATGCGAGATCCTTCTGGAGTCGACCCAGATCGACGTTGTGTTTGAGGTCAGACTCGAAGTCGATGGGACCGGCCAGGACAGATGCGACTAGGGAAATGAGCACTGTACAGTGCCTGACTAGAAGAGATGAATGAAGTGATGAGAAGAATCAAAGGAACTCTTTTATAGGAGAATCGACAGATGAACATGCAACTCTTTCCATGTCGGGGCTGTTCCTTTTACGTCAGGGGCAGAAAATAACGTGCAAACAAAAATCTGCAGAGTAAACTGATTGAACTTTCGATCGGGTGCAGTAAAATCATTTGTATTTTATTTTCTATGCATTTGGAGGAATAATCACACATCCCAATCACTCACAATCAGATACACTCTCGGAGAACACACATACTACATACACACGCAATTATCATGTCAAATATTATCGTCATGTTAGGATGTTGTTTTTGAGCTCTCTCACACTTTCGGATTCTTCCACGTTCAATCTCGATTTGACCGCGATAGATACGTCGATATCGACTTCAACAACATCCTCTCAGGAGTTAGTATTAATCGATTTCATTTTTTTTATATGTGTTCCGTGTAATGACTTTGGTTTTCTTTCTTTCTGTGGATTCTCAATCTATGACAATTTGCTATTCAGGACAAGCACAATTTCGACCTCGAGCCCGCTGAGAAAACGACTCTCCGTGATATTCCTTACGAATTCGGAAGTAACATGCACTACTACCACAAGGATTTCGCCAGAGATGAAAGCAAACCCGCAATCTACGCTAAGCCTGCTTACAAAGTGAGTTTAATGCATATTGAGATTTTGAAGAAAATGGAAAGCTAAAATAAGAACTGATAATAACATGAACATTCTCAGGTGTACCAGGAGGGTATGATGGGCCGTCTTCCTACTTTCTACGATATTCTCGGAGTTAACAAACACTTCAACTGCGCTGGTTAGTGAATAAACATACATTTTTTTACTTTTCATTTCATCTTAAATTTATTCGATTGGTATATTTTCAGCCAACTGCAAGATCTCGATCTCTTGTTCCAATGGCGGAATTCAAGATGTCAACAACTGCAGCAAATGTCTGTGTCCCCTCGGATGGGCTGGAGATAAGTGTACTCACAGAGTGAGTTAATTATTGACTACACTGAATGAACTATCTTCATTGGGTCCATTGCAGCCCACCGGCACTAAGACCGTTGCCGCTACTACCACAATGCAGACAATGAGATCCAACTTTGATAAGAGCACCAAGGGAATCGAATACAAGACTCAGTACTACCTCTTCCAGGTATTTTATACAACATACAGAACTCATGATCTACTTCCTCAAGTATTTCAGGTACATAGTGAAAATGATATTAATTAAGGCTCCCGCTGGTATGAAAGTTCAAATGACCCCGAAGGTTCTCGGAACCCGCTGGTCCAACTCTTGTGATCCCATGGGAATCGAAATCAAATTCCTGAAGGATGCCCGACCCTCCGGACTTCAGTGAGTGTCCTTATCTCTATAAGTATTGCATATTGATGACGTAATCTTCAGAGTGTGCGACTGGCGTGTGCAGCAACCGACCATCACATCGGAGACGAATGAAATGCTCGTGCAGGCTTATACTCTGGGAGATCAATCGGTGGTTGAAATGCAGTACAAGGCTGTTAATTAGAGAAATGAGATTAAGAGAGATGATAAACTGATTTCTAAAAAGATGTTGTTAAATCGAAAGTGCTGATCCCGGTTGACATATTCATTTCGCCTGAGCATTTTTCTTCAACATAAGATGACGTCACGGCGATTTCGCATTTTGAAGAATTTGCCGGCGTCTGATTTCAATGTTTGTTATAAATTTGGAAAGTTTTCTGATCTATCAGAGAATTGTCCGTAGCTCTAACAAAACTCTTACAAATTGGCTATAAAATATTCGCAAAAAGAAATCGCATATTCGAAAAGGTTGCGGAGGTATGGGGAATCGAACCCCAGACTTCTCGCGTGCAAAGCGAGCGCTCTACCCCTGACAAGGGGAGACCGCATAGAGGAAATGGAATTTCCGAATGAGACCTAGGGGGATCGAATACTAAAAGTAAGCTAAAAGTAAGAAATAATCGGTGGTTTATAACTGCTAAAGAGGCCCCATGACTTCTCCACCTTTACTAGTTAGTGAGGTTGGTGATTTTTCGGAACATAGCCGCAATTTTAGCCATTCCCCCACAGAGAGTACAGATATCACAAGATCCATTTAGCAGTTTTAAACCACCCATTATTTCTTACTTTTATGAGAGTATTCGATCCCCCTAGGTCTCATTCGGAAACTCCTTATCCTCTGTGCGGTCTCCCCTTGTGAGCTATACCCCCGCGCGATTTCACTTCACGGTTTAGATCACGTCCTATAGACTTCCCGTTCGTCAGACCACAATAATGCGAAAAAAGTGATTTTTTCGTGCCCTGAGGGAAAATTGTGGCATACCGCGACCATATTCTAAGGATCATCAGCATTCATGATGATGATAATTTTGGTGTATTGGTCGGGTCTGTGCGATATCTAAAAGGCAAAATATGGTTTTCCGGACTCCTTTTTGCAGCTTGGATGCAGCCAAGTAGAGGCGCCGCAGCAACTTGAAATTATTTTATGACCACAGTCTTGTCTCAACACACTGAAAGTTTGCAAAGCAGGAAAAAATCCATGTAAGAATAATGGCACTTTAAAAAAGTATGCATCAATTGCATCATCACGACGCAATAACGAAAAGATTTCGCAATACCCCAATAGTTGCATCGTAATCTCCAATAGATGTCGCATCAAAGCTTCCTGGGGTTTTAAAGTTGTATCAAAAAGAAAAAGTGCCTGTAAACTTTTGTCCGCTACTGTAGATGTGACTAAAATATAAAAAAGTGTTGTTTATAAACAGTATAAATACTAATAATTTAAGAAAATGGATAAAAATCATTTTATGGTTAACAATTGATAATTGGACGACGGAGGGGAGTGAACGAGTCATCGGAAAAGGGAGATTCGTCCTCGCTCAGAATATCCATCCATTCCAAATAGGACGGAGTGGGAGAACTGACCTGAAGAAGTTAATTATCAACCAAACATGAAATTGATGAAGATCGTAGCCTATTTTAACTCGTGGTGGAATCAAATATTGGAGTTATGCTATCAAAATCGGTCAATGTTCTCTGTTCAACTTGAAATATGGCGCAATAGAGCTCTTGGATTTTTTAATTTGCTATGCATATCACTTCAATTTGCACGCTTCTTACCTGCAGTTCTCGAAGGGTATCCGAATCGACGGAAATGAGTGGAGAATTTGACTTGGAAAAGGAGGAGGAAGGGGAGGAGGAAGAGGAAGGAGGAGAGAGCGAGTGAGTGGGGGAGATCGATAGTTGATCATTGTTTAGAATTGGTTTGATGTCAATCAATTCAATGCCCGTATCATTACTGATCTCATGGTCGGAATTGCTCCCTTCAACACTGCTGCGGGTGCTGATAGTGAGAGGCGGGGAGAAGGGAGGATCAGAAGAAGTGTAGGAAAATGAAAGAGGAACAATCGGGACAGTAGGAAGTGGCTCAAAAGAGATGAGAGAAGAAAGAGAAAAGGAGAGCGGAGAGGTGGGTGACGTCATCATAATCGATTTTCCAATCGTCTCACAAGCCCCACTAACATCCTCAAATGTCTCCGTACGGTGCTCAAGAATGGCAGCGTGATGATTGATGATTCTGATTGTAAGGTTAGTCAAATAAAAATGTTGAAACTATTTCATAAAAATAACGTTTTATAATAGAAAATATATAAGAATTTTGTAAAACTCACTTGTCGGTGGGCCACGTGAAGAATCGTTCCGAATCGTGGAACTTCTTCTCTTTGAATTGCGCACCCAGACGAGCCAGCTTGGAATTAAAGTCCTCCTGAAATAAGGTAAATGTCCAACAAAAATTAACGAATGCAGCACATTTTCGCCTACCGATCAGGGTTGGGCGAAAAATTTTGTCGGAAAATTTTTCGGAGCTCTCGGAAATATTCATGCCAGAAGTTACACACAGTTGTTAATAATTATATTGTAGCTGAATGAATGTACTACCAGAATGATCAATTGGAATAATCATATTTATATTGCCTTGAGAATTGCAAACGATTTCCCGAAAATTTTCCGTTTCATTTTCCGACTCGGAAAATTTTCGGAAAATCTTTGGGAAATAGTTTGCAATTCTCAAGGCAATATAAATATGATTATTCCAATTGATCATTCTGGTAGTAAATTCATTCAGCTACAATATAATTATTAACAACTGTGTGTAACTTCTGGCATCAATGTTTCAGAAAGCTCCGAAAAATTTTCCGACAAAATTTTTCGCCCAACCCTGCTACCGATGCCTATTTTTTTAAACATTCACGAAATAACGATATTTATTTTGTTCTCTTTCAATTATATTGATTGTCAACCTTGAATGCGATTCTTCTCTTCTCCAAATCGTCGACGATCTCTCCAGTCGCTTTTGCCTTCCCTTCAAAGTACGAAGCCTCGATTGAGAAGCAATCCGTTTCTTGACGAGCTCTCTTCGCTTTTAACATCTGAAAATAAACAAATTTAAATCGAAATTGAGCAAAATACTCCAGTTGAACAAGTCTAGTCACTCATGCTAATTTAACTTCTTTTGAGCGAATGATACATGCAAAAAGATATTACCATTTCGGAGTACTCCATTTCTAAGCTGAAATTATCAGCGTATCTTTTCAAATGAGCGGGGAGCTCTCCTTTGGCCGGCCGAGTCGGTCTGTCCACACCCATCACTCTCTTATACTGGTCCGCGAACTCTCACTCAGGGTGGAGGAAACGACTGACATCCTTCTGCGAAGCAAGCATACCGCCAAAGCAAATACATTGTGACAAAGTTGGGAAAAATATTTTAAAACTAGATTTGAAAGCGGCAACAATACAATTCCCCCCTCTAAGGTGCAATCAAAACGTGCAAAAAAGGAAGGATACCCTAATACTGAGTATGAACAATGCTCGGCAATTCGAATTATGTCTAAAGCTCCAGCAAGTGGTCAGATAGTAATGTAAGAGGATTCCTCTTGGTGACGACCCCTTTCCTATGATTTGGAATCACGTGGTACCGGGGTGAATAGTAATAGGTAAAGGGAACATACCTTCTGCTCTTCTTTCTTCTCTTTCTCCTCCTCCTTTCTCATCTTCTCGTTCTCAATCAAATTCGCTCTGTGCTTCTCCTCGGCGCTTTTGATAATTGCGTCGATGTTGATGGTGGAAGACTGCATAATGAAATGAAAAATGTACAGACTGTAGACTAGAGACTAGAATGTAGATTTCATTCCGCGCGCGGGAGTTTAGTTTGAATTTTTCGCATGGTCAAATAACGCACCGGTGAAATAGGCGAAAAATGAAATGCATTGGGTCTGTTGCCCGCCTATGACTGTGGGTTCGTTTCGATGGAAATTGATTGTAATTAAGAAATCCCCTCTCGGTGTTGACCCCTTTCTGGTGGTTTGGAATGATACGGGATGAATAGAAATGGGAAAAGAGAACATACCTTCTGCTCTTCGTTCTGCTCTCTCTCCTCTTCCTCTTTCTTCTTCTCATTCACAGCCAACTTCGCTCTGTGTTTTTCTTCAGCGCTTCTGATGATAGCCTCGATGTCGATGATGGAAGATTGCATGATGAAACGAGAAGTGTAGAGACTGGCCCCTACGCTGCCTCTCTCTCCTATCTAAAGCCCCACACACCCTAAACGAAACGGGGGCTTCCGACACCTACCCGCGTCTCCCCTCTGGCATATTATTCTTCTTCACCATTTGGGAAAGTCTTTTTCTACGCTTGAAGAACTTTTGCGCTTGAACTCCTGATCCTAGCGATTTTTTTCTCAGAGTAAGTAAAACCGAGCTCATGATCAGTCGTATATTTCTCTCTTTTGCAAGGCAAGAATCTCATTTCTCGATTCATGCCTACCGTTTTCCTAATCTACCGTAAGAATCGTATCATTACAGGTTGGTAGTGAAGAAGAGCCAGCCACAGAGGAGTGAGAAGGATGACGGGCCGAAGAACGACGAATTAGTAATTAGTCGACTAAAGAGTAGATCACCGAACAATTAATGAAGCAATTTATGAGCAGAAATGCATTTCATGGATGTGCGGCTTCTCGTTGTTTTGATTCCCTAAATTAGTTTTTTTTCAGAATAATAACATGACAAACACATTAGTTTCATTGGCTTTGAACTTTTTCCACCTTTTTCACTGCTGGGAAAAACTTGACAATGAACATTGGAGAGACACGTCAATCAACAAGTTCACTATGTCTGCCTCACTGCTCACTATGTCTCGTGCTCACATTTTCCTTCATTCTTTTCAACTTTTATCTATCGCTCTTCCGGTCTCCGGAAGTTTGATCCTCCGAGGTTCCCTTCCCTTTCTCATTTCCGTATGGTTGACCATATCACTCCCTTCCAGTTATTCGTTAGCAAATATGAACCATTCTAAAAGACACATATTTCATGACATCTTATGCAAAAAATGATGTGTCATTAAAATATTACGAACTGAGATAGCGATGACTTCACCACGAATTTAATTTTGGCATAGTGCCAAAAGCGCAGTAGCAATTGACGTATCTTTAATATTCGAATGTCCATTTCCGAATTTTTTATCACAGCTAACGTGCGCAAAAACGATCGAATACTAACTCAAGAGCCATCTGAAGCCACAATGACGGGTCTAGGCTACAAATAATGATTCAATATTTTTTTATAATATATTTATAACTGTACCGTTTTATAATTACGTACATAGATTATATAAATAAGCATATTGGTTTCAACCAAATCTCCATTTTGCAACGGTGATCATGCAGTCACCCATATATGGAAAGCTCTCATGAGCAGCTTGCCGCCATTCATGCTTTCCCATACACGCGAACGGTCGGAAATTCATACCAATGGGCTTACCGGGGCACATTGTCTGAAAAAACAATTCAATTACTTTTTTTTTCGCAGATATTGCGAAAGAATGGTAGTTTTGACAGTTTTTTTGTGTGCAATGCTATCGAATATACCTTTAGTTTCACTATTTGATGAAATTTCGCCGTGCAAAAATGAAAAAAGTGACGTCATCATTCCGCCAGATTGTAAGAGAGAAAGTGAAGAACAGTTAAATTAGGACAATCTCAAGAATTTCTTGTTCCGATTATGTTCCGACTGTTCCTGGTAATGTTCCTCCTAGCAGGAACATGACCAGGAACAATCGGAACATGACCAGGAACATGAAATTTAGAAGTTGATGCTATCTCAAGAATTTCTTGTTCCGATTGTTCCTGCTGTTCCTGCTCCCACTCGAGCGGGAACAATCGGAACATGACCAGGAACAAGGGGAACATGTTAAAAATATAGCTTCACTTACAGTTTCTCAAACATTTGGCAGTGAACAAATTCTTTAAATAGTAGTACGAATAAAATGTATTCAAAATATAAACAATAGCATTAACTTCAAAATTTTGTGTTCCTGGTCATGTTCCGATTGTTCCTGGTCTGCTAGGAGGAACATTACCAGGAACAATCGGAACACAATCGGAACAAGAAATTCTTGAGATACTATTTTATGACTTTGTACACTGCTAAATGTTTGCAAAATTGTAAAAAAATGTGTCTAATAGGACAACTGTATCTGTAATGCCTATCGAGAAATTGCCGTTTTGGCGTTTTTTTAAAAAAAAAATTGATGCATGAATGCAAAAAGAAGTGCACCACTTGTTCAGTAGCTAAAACTGTGGACAAATTTATAGTCATTTTTGGGCGTTTTTAAAAAAAAAATATCTATCGTGGACAATTGCATATATGGAAATAGCAATCCGAGAAATTCTTATATCATTCACCAGAATGTTATTTCCTGGTTTTTTGTACCAAAGCAGATCGCATCCATTATTATCCTTGTATTCCACAAGCCAATTTGTGTCGCAGACATTGTTCCTGTGGCATGCTGTCGTTCTTGGAATTGGCGGGCATCCCGTGCAGTCTAAAACACCGACCCAACATACAACGATCAAAGTCACTGATTCTTTCAAATTATCGTTATGAGTTTGCTTTAGTTTGATTGTTATTATCATACGCCTCCAAGAATACCTTTCTCAAAGTGTAATGAGTGTAATAGGATGCAGAGCACACCACCACCACACAGCCCTGTACAACCTCCAGAAAGAGCTTAGTTTCTACCCTTCTCACGTTAACAACGTTATCCTATTTCTGACCTTTCTGGAGGATGTAGGAAGACCATTATAATATCTGCATGGAGGAATGTGGCAAGTTGAATTACTTGCCTTTAGCTGTAGTGGTCGGCCTTTTTGTGGTGGTTGTTGTTGTAGTAGTAGTTGCTGTAAATATAGAAAGATACGTTTCCGTGAAATTAGATAGTAGAAGAATTCAAGAGGGAATATCACGCGACTCACGAGAGGATCGACTCAGAATGATCATAATCCGGCACTGAGAAACATTTTCGACATCTTTCTTTTGCATTTTCGGATGCCTCTGGATCTAACTAATATCCCAAGGGAACAAAAAATCAGTGAAATGAGCTCTACATTTTTCACTTTTTGACTTTTACACATAGCCCCGAAAAATTCCAGCACCGATTCGCACTGTGCCCTCCCCCTTGCTGCCCATGTATGGAGTCATCCTTCGCCGAGATACTACTAATGTTAGATGCAGCGGTCGAAGTTTGAGGCCGTTTTTCGACGTTTCAACGCTATTTCTATGAAAACTTTTCTCTTGGACCTAACGACCATTTTCAATGCTATATCAGCCTGACGTTTACTGGTCCCATGGAAGTTTACTGGTCCCAAGGTGGGCATGTCTAATTTTTCAACTTTATGTTTTATATATGCTCGCATAGAAGGTGTACAGCGCTCATTTATAACGAACAAGTTCGTGCTCGCTCACTGTAGCCGATAGTAAGTTCGCGCATTTTTAGTTTTCAGAAACTGCAGTATCGTATTGGGGATGTTAGTAAGCTGCTTCACATGGTGAGATCCATTTTCATTTTGGGTGCTATTTTGGATACAGTGACCCAGTTGCCTCGAGTTCGAAGATCCTGACCACCTCTGCCCCCGAATGATGCCTCCTACATGCCCTTTGCCTTGATGTCAAGAAAAATATGTGTGTATGTATGTTTGGATACTGAATCCAAGCCACAGTAATCAATTCTAAGTCACCCAATCTCCAGAAAAGGAATTCGGTTCGAAATGTCGAATTTCATGCTTTATGGTTGCTGTACCTTGGCTACAGTATTGTAGGATACCGTTCCAGGGTTAAGGATATAAAATCTTTTAAAAAGTAAGCTTTTTTTTTGGACCAGCAAACTTTTTGAAACCAGTAAATTTCGTAGCAACCTTACCAGTAAACTTCCATGGTACCAGTAAACCAGTAAACTTCCATGGTACCAGTAAACTTTTTTGGGACCAGTGAACTTCCATGGGACCAGTAAACTTTTTTGGGACCAGTGAACTTCCATGGGACCAGTAAACTTTTTTGGGACCAGTAAACTTCCATGGGACCAGTAAACTTTTTTGGGACCAGTAAACTTCCATGGGACCAGTAAACTTTTTTGGGACCAGTGAACTTCCATGGGACCAGTAAACTTTTTTGGGACCAGTAAACTTCCATGGGACCAGTAAACTTTTTTGGCACTACGTTCTGCCAAAAATAATTTTAAAAACCCGCCAGAAAAAAGCTCGTTGCAAGACCATTGAAATTTGAATCTTTTGAATCTTGGCACTTTGCCAACTTGACCAGTGTGATTTGGCCAGGGTGATTTCTCTGTTTTATTTTTCTTCATTTATCGATTTGTTAGTTTTTTACTCGATGAATGTGTTGTTTACATTGCTCAAGGTGAAGTGCAGGCCAGTTCTCGCGATTACGACGTGTACAATAGGGGCAGTTCGTGTTTTGTTATCGCCTAATTCCCTTTTGTCACTGTCGTTTAAATTCCTTAAGTTCTCGTTCAGTTTTGGAGGGATCGAGGCAAAGACGAGGCCTCCGAGTCGGCTCGTACCACCGCGTTCATGGGATTAAAGGCTGGCGCGAACTACATCGCCCATCAGGTAAGTATTTCACGGACTCGACGAATATATTTCCGTCGATTATATTTTTTGACGTTGCCAAACGACATTTATTCTTTTCATTTTTCAGCAGAAGCTCCTCAAGCACCGCAACAAGAAGGCCCACGTCATGGATGGCCAGCTTAGCTGATGCGCCATCGCCGACAACGTCGAATGTGCTCCAGAGCGCCTTGAGAAGCAGGTAAAGACAGGATCCTGTGTTTTTAGTTCACGTTAGCGATTATCGAATGACTGGTTGCTTGTCCGATATGATTTTCCACGCTGCCTTCTTTTTGAGCCACATTAAATAGTGTTTTGCCATGTTAATATTAAGTATCGATAGCGTATTATATCGAGCGTATTATATTATAATATCGATAGCGAATTGAAGCTTTACTTTTTCAGGTCCTCATTGACCACTCCTTCGCCCAGGATGAGATGGTCGACACCATCGGTGTTACCAAGAAGCTCCCTCGCAAGACCCACAAGGATCTCCGCAAGGTAATTGCTGTATTTTTACGTGATAATAATATCGAAGCTGTAATATTTAAGCAACTGAAAATTGCCAAAATAATGATATATTATTCTAAATAAATACAGTTTGTTGACGTATAACATTTATAAAATTATGACGTTGCTATTGGGTCAGAGTCCCCGTGAATTTATGGGAGCTCTGACCGAGCATAACCATGTGATTGATTGAGCAGTGAAGTATAATGCTGCCGGTTGATAGAATAACCGGTGCTCAGCTCACCCGGGTAAATGCTGGTAAAGCTTATACTTATATGTAGTTTTCCTTTTATAGGTCGCCTGTATCGGAGCTTGGCATTCGCCTCGCTTCCAGTCCACGATTGCCTGAGCTGGTCAGAAGGGATACCACCACCATACCGAGATGAACAAGAAGATCCACCGTATACGCAGAACTGCCTTCTCCAGTGACTGCAAGGCTAACGAAGCCACGGATTTTAATCTTTCGGATAGTTCAATGTTGCCCACAAATAGTTATTAAACGCCAAATCACTGTTATAAAAATCGATAAATATCTTGTTCTCGCGGAGTTATGTGACAGGGAAAATGGAATCAGGGAATCTGTGTTAAAACTTTCAAAAAATTTGGCAAAATGCCAGGGTTACGGTACTTGCAGTTCTCTCTCTTTCTCTGTACCCTCTTTTTCTCGCATACGCCCCTGTAGAACGTAGTGTTTGGGACCAGTGAACTTCCATGGGACCAGTAAACTTTTTTGGGACCAGTGAACTTCCATGGGACCAGGAAATTTCCATGGGACCAGCAAACGACAACAGAGACGAAATGTGAATATTACTTTTGATTTGTTTTCTTACTTGTTGTAGTTGGCTTTTTCGTCTTCCTTTTCTTCGGTTTCTTCGTCGGTTTTCGTGTCGTAGTAGTGGTTACTGTAGTAGATGTTGATGTTGTTGTCGCTGAGATGAAATTTGTGAAATTTATGGATAGCGCGGACATATTTATCTATTAATTATTAGTATCTTAAAGAACTTGATAATATCATTTTTTCCAAATAAATAGAAAACAGAACTGGGTTGTTTCCACTCAGTGTTGAAGGGCGAGTCCGATGGGCGGATGCAGATAATCAAGTGGCTGACAAATTTTATAATTTAGAAACAATTTAGCATATTCTGACATTAAAAATCGAATTTAGATTTTTTTCTCACTTATTCGTCCAACTGGAGGGGTTCCAATGTGCGCGTCTGTCGCATGAGCCCTACAATATAAATGCTTATGCTGAAATTAATTTTGTCAATTAACGACCCAATGAAAAATTGAGTGCATACAATATTGTCATAAACAATTTTAATATTTTTAAATGACATAATATGTTTTGGGCTTCAAAAAAGAAATTCACCTGTTGGGTGCTTGTTGAGCTGTACAACGATGCAGCCTGATTTTGCCCACATGAAAAACGTGGCGTGCCCGATCCTGAGATTATTAAAAAAAGAATGATGCTTTTCATATTTGTTTGGGATTGTTCTTTCTTTTTAAAAATTACCTATGAAATATCGTGAGTAGCTGATTTTCTCTTCCCCTCCGGCTGTCCATCGACCATCAGAAATCGTTTGATCGATCCATGCAGGCGCTTCCTCTCCGGTGAGAACGGCTTCAATTATATGTTTTTATCATAAAAATCTTATAAATCCAAACTTGTCTGCAGTCAGAAGCAGTTTACGGAGTGGGAAGTTTCCACTCCGTAACTCCTTTTATTACTCAGGAGATATGCAATCGAAATTGAGAGATGGAGACATCAAGTCTCTCATAATCAGGAGATGTAAACACTAGAGTTTGAAATTCGGGTAAAAAAGTCGGTTAAATCTCTGCATGTCGCACACTCTATAACCGGTCTATTGGTGAGAGAGTAATGAAGAAAGCAAATCCAAATATTTACCCGAATTTCAAGTGAACACTCGTAAATACGGAAAGCTGGAGACAGCGCGCTCTGAGTAGTGCGGGCCTTTTACTCATTTTTACAAATCAAGATGCTCACCTGTTACTGCAGAGTTTTCCTCGTCATTTCTAGTATGGGGCAGAGTCATTCCCCTCTCGCTACAATATTTTCTGGCCTGAAAATAACTTTTATACAATAGAATTTCAGTTGTTCAAAAGTCTTGATTTTAATCATTAAATAATTAGGAGGAAGTTTAAAAAAAAAACCAAAACAAATAAGAAAAAAAGTAATAAAATATGAAATTTATTTTATATCTGATGTGCAAATTCACCTCAGTAAATCCTGATTGCTGCTCAGTTTTATGCATGCAACGACCTGGTAGTTCCGCCCTACCTCCATTCTTGCAAGTGAATGAATTTTCTGCAATATTTTTTGTTGTAAATGTTTTATATAATTCGTATGTTAGAAAATTCCGTGAAAATAGGCAAAACTATACTTTCCGTACTTGCATAGGACTCCTTTTTGTTCGGACGAAAAGAGATTTGTGTGGTATCGTGATTTCTATAATAATTTATTGAAGTAATGAATTTTGATATCGCGCGCATATGAATGAGATAGCTGAAAGAATGCACCCCACTTTTTCTTTGGTGAATTATATGAGCTTAATAAGATTTTGCATTGTTTTAAAAACTTTTCAATTTATTCTTGCGGATCCTCCAGTTTCTACTCAACATCTTTTTTTAATTTCATAATATTCCGTCACCAATTTCGCATCTGAAAATATATATAAAAAAGTAGGCACTCACTTCTAGAAGCATTCTTTCTAGCACAGTCGTCATTATTAAATCAGTGAAAAGAGTAGCCCCTTCAATGACCGAGCTGCATATGTTACCACCGCGGTAAACAGGGTACTGCAATTTTTAAACAATATTCAACCGATTAATTGAATTAACTGACGTTTCCATGCACGGCAAAGTAGCAAGTATTTCCATCAACAACACTTCGGAAAGGAAGAAATCCGCATTTCAGACGGAATTGATTGGCTGAAATATGTCAGTGTGGTAAACAACAGTGTGGTAAGATTACATGCAATTAAAAAAATCTAAATACGGTTACCAAATATTTGAAAAAAATCTTAGTATATAATTTGTGTGTTACCTGCATGAGTCCGAATTCGGGCTTGGAATACATCTCCACTATTCAAGGCGCGAACGGCGCCAAGCAAGCAAAAGAGGAGAGGAGAAAGCATTTCGAGCGACATAAATCCACCTTCCTCTTTTATATGAAATCTTTTCATTGCTATGAAACTCATTTTATTACTAAGCAATCGGCAGAACATTCTTCATGTTATTTACACTACTTCTTTGACAGTATTTTTGTTTTTTTTTGTAAAAATAAATTTAAAATTCTCATAATTGTCCTATGTGCAAAATATACGTCGATGTTTTTTTTCAGCAGTATTCGGGTCGGGAGCGCAACCCATTTTTCCACATCCATTATTCCTACCTCACTGGAAGTAATTCTAAGGTGAATATTTTAAACGGAAGAACCACTTTTCCGAAGGAACCAAGAACACTCCCTTGCGTGTTTCATATCATGCGTTTTACAGCACCAAGATATCGCTATAGATTGGGCAAGTCGGTATGCCAACTGCAACACGGTCACGATACCTTCTTCAATGACATTTGCTACCGATTTTTCCGCCTATGGAGACGAAAGACTAATTGCTCTCCAGCGTTGAAAGATCCAGAAAACCTCGCACACATTCCAGCAGACCCTGTTGAATTGTGCTAAGGAGAAGCTCATTTCTGCACTCGTTTTTCTTTTCGTTTTTTTCGTGATCCTGATTGATTGAAATATTGCTTCTGTATGCGTGTGAAAATTTAGATATGTGATGGAAAAGTAGTTACTAGGACGTTTAGACTTTTTTCGCTAGTACCTATCATTATCTAGTACTCATTCATTATTTTTGCCCGGCGAGCGGTTAAAATTTTCCGTGTATCCTTTCTTGAGCTGGAATAATGTTTAGTGTGAGACTGGGTGTGAGAAAAATTGAAGGAAATATTATTAATTCGTTTATTCATTACACAGAGAAAAAAAAATTACGGTTCATGAATGAGCAAGTGAGTTGTTTAATTACCGTTTACAAAAGAACAATGTATTGTAGCGAAAAAAAGCGAAAAAAAATGAACAGAGATCATGCACTACATGTTGTTGTTGATTATTCCCGTCGTGATGGTAGTCATTGCTGACATGTCCGTGATGACTGCACGAAGAGATGCTGCAATTCAGGATAGATTCAATCCGAAGAAAATGGGAGGTACAGTTTTAATGAGATCGATGCCCCCTATTTTCTTGGCTACACGCATAAAAGGGAAATTTGACGCCCATACTCTTCATTCACCGCACTCTCTCATCAGAAAAGTAGCCTATTTTTGGATCGTTGTATAGTTCCTTTCAAAGTATACGATCTCTTCATTTCACACACTATCTTTACCGATCGGTGGGTGAGAGAGTGTGCAAAATGAAGAGACCGTCGTTTCACATTTCGCACTCTACTCCCGACTAACGAACTCACAGAGGAACGAGTCCTTCACACCAGAGCGACGGTCGTACACAGTGATTGCCGCTATCGCAATGTTGCACATGACGACGATCTTGCTGAAATTTATAATTTATAATTCATAATAACATTCGTAGGGCTCTTGCGTTTACTTTATCTTTTATGTCTCTTCACGCGGAAAATTGACCTCCGGAAAATCAAGAGCGAAGGTGAGTGAGTTATTCCCATGTATTGTTTCCAGGAGCTTTGAGTGTGCTAATGAACGCGCTTATTTTTGCATAAAAAGTTAGGCTCTGTTCTGGTATCCCCCTCTTATAGAGGGGTCCCGAAATATCAGAATATACTCACGATGCGTAGAGTCCTATGTATTTCTTCAGGCGTGGACGAGTGAGGACTGCTGGGAGCAAACCATTTCGAGCGCGGTCAAATGCCAGACGACGAGAGAAAAAGCTACAGATAACTGCGCTTGTATAGACGCTCGCGCGTTGCGGTCGCGTTGCGCAAATCATTCTCCCCAATTAAAATTCAAATGCTGGAATTGTGCCAAAATATGGGGCCGTCTCGCTGTTCACTTGCTGAGATTGGTTTTCAAGAACTGACCCGCGGTATAGAAGATATTAATTGAGCAGTTTGGTTAAATCCTCTTTAATCCAAGTTTCATATGCCGGCGCGATCACAAGATGATCTGAATGTCGTGAAATATGAAATAATAATCATACAAGAACTTACATATTACATCAGGTGCAACGTACCCCTATATTTTTGTGCTGGAATATTTTGGGGACGTGTATGGCCCTGCAATATATGATTGAAATACAATTAATTGCATAAAGCGCTTACAAAATAACACGTACGAGAGAAGAGGGGATCAGTATTGAATAAATGGGATTGAGAAAAGTGACGCGGCGTCGTCGCTCTCGCTGTGGTGCAATTAGTTAAAGATCGATATAGGTTCCCTGTGGCATATATCACGCGTGTCACGTAAGGATCGAGACAAGTTCCGTACACCCAAAAAGTCGAATTTCTAAATTATGTTACTCACTATTAGCATTCTACGTATTCCGTATGCTCCTGAATTTTGGTTGAAAGTGACGCATTTTGATCAATATATTTATCTATAAACGAGAAGGGTGCTTGTAGATTAACTTCACTATTTTTTCAAATTATGTTCCCGGGGAAATTCCGTTGCCGGATACATTTCAGGCCAGAGGGATTTCGGTCGCCGAGAATATAATCAGTAGAAATATGAAATATGCACACGTTGAAATACGTCAATTGCTACAAAGAGTTCTGGTTCTTTCCATTCAAAATGCTCGTGAGACCGAGAAAGATCGAAACTGTTAAAAAAACTTTTTAAAAAAGTCGACACAATTAAAAACTTTATAAATAGCAATATTTAACAAAATATACAATTTAATTTGCATCTTTTCTCGAATTGTATGCTGTATAAGAGAGACTATCTGACAAGGTCAACATAGTCTTGGCACTGGGTCAAATATTCGATATGATACTGACAAGGCTATAAAATAGTGTATTACGTGAGGCTACAACTATGCCATTCAGGAAGCTCAATGACGCGTCTACGCCTCAGGGCAAGAAAATGTCTAGTAGTGACGTCACAAAACATTTTCGCCAATTCGTGACAAATCTTCTCGATTAATAGCGCGATCATCAAAATACAAGTATATTTTACTTTCGGAAGTTTTTTGATTGCTGTTCATGCAAATTAGTTATTTGCAAATTGCGATTTTGCACGCAAATTTCAGTGCCGTGCTAGGCCCTGGAAATTTTATACTGTTTATATTTTATCGCTGAAATGGTGTGCACAAACTGTGAGAAAGGTGAAATTTAAAAGTTGCCCGAAGGAAGTAAATTCAGGAAAAGAGTGGCTGAAACTCGAATAAAATCAGTTATCAATAGCTAAATTTTGGCAAAATTACGGTACCGAGAACGAACTATATATTTTTGCAATAATTTCAAAAGATCAGCTTGCCTGGCCGGTGCTGGTCGAACTATACAATACTATGGCATGATTTTTACCACACGAAAAACGTGGTGCGCCCGATCCTAAAAAACACTTTGAAGAAACGTAATTCGAAATATGATGAATTCGCACTTATTGCCTATCACATGTTCTTTAAAATATATTTACCTAAGAAATATCGGGCGTAGCTGATCTTCTCTTTCGCTTCGGCTACCCAATGACCATCAAAAATAGTTTGGTCGATCCATGCAGGCTCTGTCTCTCCGGTGAGAACATCTTTAATAATTATGTAATACTTAAAATATGGGATGTCAACCAAATCACCGGTAATTGCTCAGTTTCTTCATCGTTTGTAATTAGAGGCAGAGCCATTCCTCTCTTTGCGCAGTACTTTCTTGCCTGTCAAATTTTCAATTTTGATCCAATTTAATTTTAAATGATATATTCAGTTAGATAACTGAATATCGAGAACCTCACTTCATTAAATCCTGTTCGATGCTCAGTTTTATGCATGCAACGACCTGGCAATTCCGCCCTTCCTCCATTCTTGCACGTGAATGGATTTTCTGCAATTTGTTTTGTAAATGTTTAATATAATTCCGTGGAAATAGGCAAAACTATACTTACCGTACTTGCATAGGACTCCTTTTTGTTCAGACGAAAAGAGATTTGTGTGGTATCGGGATTTCTATAATAATTTATTGAAGTAATGAATTTGATATCGCGCGCAAATGAATGAGATAAAAAGAGAATGCACCCCACTTTTTCTTTGGTGAATTATATGAGCTTAATAAGATTTTCCATTGTTTTAAAAACTTTTCAATTTATTCTTGCGGACCCTCCAGTTTCTACTCAACATTTTTTTTTAATTTCATAATATTCCGTCACCAATTTCGCATCTGAAAATATTTATAAAAAAAGTATGCACTCACTTCTAGAAACATTCTCTCTAGCACACTCGTCATTATTAAATCAGTGAAAAGAGTAGCCCCTTCAATGACCGAGCTGCATATGTTACCACCGCGGTAAACAGGGTACTGCAATTTTTAAAAAAATTCAAGTAATTAATTGAATTAACCGACGTGTCCATGCACGGCAAAGTAGCAAGTATTTCCATTAACAACACTTCGGAAAGGAAGAAATTCACATTTCAGAAGGAATTGATTGGCTGAAATAAGTCAGTGTGGTAAACAACAGTGTGGTAAGGTTACATGTAATTTAAAGAAAATATCCAAATACGGTTACCAAGTATTTGGAAAAATCTTAGTATATAATTATGTGTGTTACCTGCATGAGTTCGAATTCGGGCTTGGAATACATCTCCACTATTCAAGGCACAAACGGCGCCAAGCAAGCAAAAGAGGAGTGGAGAAAGCATTTCGAGCGACATAAAGCCACCTTCCTCTTTTATATGAAATCTTTTCATTGCTATGAAACTCATTTTATTACTAAGCAATCGGCAGAACATTCTTCATGTTATATACACTACTTCTTTGACAGTATTTTTGTTTTTTTTGTAAAAATAAATTTAAAATTCTCATAATTGTCCTATGTGCAAAATATACGTCGATGTTTTTTTTTCAGCAGTATTCGGGTCGGGAGCGCAACCCATTTTTCCACATCCATTATTCCTACCTCACTGGAAGTAATTCTAAGGTGAATATTTTAAACGGAAGAACCACTTTTCCGAAGGAACCAAGAACACTCCCTTGCGTGTTTCATATCATGCGTTTTACAGCACCAAGATATCGCTATAGATTGGGCAAGTCGGTATGCCAACTGCAACATGGGATTACGTAACCTTAGCATCTGGGTCACGATACCTTCTTCAATGACATTTGCTACCGATTTTTCCGCCTATGGAGACGAAAGACTAATTGCTCTCCAGCGTTGAAAGATCCAGAAAACCTCGCACACATTCCAGCAGACCCTGTTGAATTGTGCTAAGGAGAAGCTCATTTCTGTACTCGTTTTTCTTTTCGTTTTTTTCGTGATCCTGATTGATTGAAATATTGCTTCTGTATGCGTGTGAAAATTTAGATATGTGATGGAAAAGTAGTTACTAGGACGTTTAGACTTTTTTCGCTAGTGCCTATCATTATCTAGTACTCATTCATTATTTTTGCCCGGCGAGCGGTTAAAATTTTCCGTGTATCCTTTCTTGAGCTGGAATAATGTTTAGTGTGAGACTGGGTGTGAGAAAAATTGAAGGAAATATTATTAATTCGTTTATTCATTACACAGAGAAAAAAAGAAATTACGGTTCATGAATGAGCAAGTGAGTTGTTTAATTACCGTTTACAAAAGAGCAATGTATTGTAGCGAAAAAAAAGCGAAAAAAAATGAACAGAGATCATGCACTACATGTTGTTGTTGATTATTCCCGTCGTGATGGTAGTCATTGCTGACATGTCCGTGATGACTGCACGAAGAGATGCTGCAATTCAGGATAGATTCAATCCGAAGAAAATGGGAGGTACAGTTTTAATGAAATCGATGCCCCCTATTTTCTTGGCTACACGCATAAAAGGGAAATTTGACGCCCATACTCTTCATTCACCGCACTCTCTCATCAGAAAAGTAGCCTATTTTGGATCGTTGTATAGTTCCTTTCAAAGTATACGATCTCTTCATTTCACACACTATCTTTACCGATCGGTGGGTGAGAGAGTGTGCAAAATGAAGAGACCGTGGCCTCACATTTCGCACTCTACTCCCGAGAATGAACTCACAGAGGAACGAGTTCTTCACACCAGAGCGACGGTGGTACACAGTGATTGCCGCTATCGCAATGTTGCAGATGACGACGACCATGCTGAAATTTATAATTTATAATTCATAATAACATTCGTATAGCTCTTGCGTTTACTTTATCTTTTATGTCTCTTCACGCGGAAAATTGACCTCCGGAAAATCAAGAGCGAAGGTAGGGACCACCATCCTGAGAGCCGGAAAATTCAGATTCATCATTTACCGGGAGACGAAGTTCGGTGGGTCACTTCTAAATCGCTGGGTCATTCTTTTCACTTGTTTGTTTTACTTTTTTGTAAATAGATATATTTATTCTTTTAGCGAAGGTGGCCGGGTTTTTTTCTTTGCGATTCTCATACTAGATGTAGTAGCGGGTGTTATGGCGCCGTTTGACGCAAATCGGCTTGTGCCCCCGGCCGCTACATCGACGTCTGTACTCGTTTTGGCCACGTTGCGATATAGACGCGTTTGAAGCTAGATGGTCGATGCAGTTGAGGTTGGCCGCGGCTAATTGTTATTGATTATTGATCATCACCACTAGGAGACTGCGCAACGGCGTTTTGACGCAAATCGGCTTGTGCCCCCGGCCGCTACATCGACGTTTGTACTCATTTTGGCCACGGAATTAGGTAGATCGCATCCGGAGATTCTCTGAATTAGGAGCCAGAGATTAGTACATAGTCGTTCTCGTGGTGTGTCTCTCGTTTTGAAGAGAAGAGGATTTTGTTTTTGTTAATTATTTTATTTATTTTATTAGATTATTTTTTTTATTTCTTTTCGCTCGTAATTCAGCATAGTATAGCTATCGATTGTGAGTCATGCTATCCTTCAAATATTTTTCCGGAGCAATGGATGGTGGTCCCTAGAGCGAAGGTGAGTGAGTTATTACCATGTATCGTACATGTTACGCAAATCGGAACGGGTACAGTAATTTACCATAAATTGCCATCATTTCGAAACATTGCGAATACGGCTTGTTCAGAGCTGATTTTAATTTTGCTGGGTTTCTAATATTCGATTTAGTGGAATTGGCATGGATTGTCATGGTGAGAAATGGCTAGAAATCGATAAATACGAATTTTGCGTGTGCCTAAGTGCACATGTGAGCTGTGTAACTTATCATTTGTTCGCTATCGCAAACTGATCTGGCATTTTGCCAAGAAAGTATCGATCGCCGCCTTCCTTTCGTTGCCCTTTGCTTGCCCCCGTACATTCTCTTATTTCGTGTTTACTCAGTGTTATTTTCTATTAATTCTTGTTCCCATCGTGTAATCGACCCTCAGGGAACGTAGCGAGACGCTCTTCCCTCTGTTGCAACTCGCCGGTCGGCCGTGCGGAGGTCAGGTACGCTTGCCTACTTTATTAGTGTGCTACTAAAGAGCAGTATTGCTTGTGGTTAAGTATTGCAGCTCTGCGCTCTCATCGCGACTGAGAGCCGACGCAGCAGCAGCCGTCGCGGGAAGGGCAGCTGGTGTAGTGAGTTCACTCTTTTCTTGCTGTTTACAACATTTCGTGACTAAGTACGACAATTTGATGGTATTACTGTTCCTTTCTAGCTAAACTACGACAGCGAATCTTTCCGGATTGGCAAATAGTTATGCACTACAACAATACGACTCATTGAATGCCTTACATTGAAAATCGTACCTTTTCAGTCGTCTCTGGCGTTTCGCCGACGGATGTTTCGTGGTGGAAGCAGTTTGAGGTGATTTTGTTACCTTTAAATAGCGCGGGTATGCTGCGCATTAGTTTGCAGCTCGTGACTATAATGTAATTAAATTTATTAAACAAGCGTCAAATTTTTAATGAGTTCTTGAAGTCTGGGTATGTAAATTGTCACTTTACCGGCAGCTCAATGCGTTCCCATTCCATTTCCACTCAAGTTCAACTAAAATATTAGCTACACACAGAGAAACGTTTGTAGAATATAACCGACACTCGTCAATTGTTGGGGGCACCTGGAAAGCGGCGTCGGTTACCCGGGAATTGACACGAGTGTCAATTATATTTAACAAACACCGCTTGTTGTTTTTTAACCGACGGCGTTGTCAAAACCTGAGGCTCCCCCTCCTCTGCTCGCTCTTATAATGAATAAGAATACCCCACCCCCCCCCCTCCCCATCCCAAACACCTTTCCATTGCACTGGGTAATAGTGGAAGAACAGTTTTATCGACAAATGAAAACAAAGTTACCTGTAAATACGAGTAAATAATAAGGGTGCGAAAATGAGTGATACATATTAATCGATTACGAAGCAATAGTTATATCAGAGGTGCAAAAAGCGGGAGGAGTACGGTATGTCAGGGGAGGGGACAAATCGAATGATACAAGAACGCAAGAAACTATCAATCAGGATACTACACGATCAAAGGAAAATCTACCGTAGTCAAATTAGAGGAAGGTGTACGGTAGATCGGGTAGGCCATCAATTCAAATGGCAATGTTCTCGTCGTCCTTATCCATCCTCCTCGCTCTTTGCCTTCTTCGTTGTTCCCTCCACTTCTTATTCGTCGTGAGCGCGCTTCTTTCTGAAAAGGGAGGGTTACGGTACTCAATAATCAATACGTCTTTATCACCAACAAATAAACCGGTGATAAGACATTTCGGAAACGCTCCGCGTTCGATACCTCAACACATATTTTCGAGTCATTTTCTGACTATCCTCGTATTGTTTGTTTTTCGAGTTTGAGGCGCATGGTAATGGAATATGCAAAAGACAGAATAAAATAATTGATAATTATGCCGAAAACAGCTGTCAAAGCCGAAAGATTAATGTGCGCGCTCACGCGTTGCGGTTGCGTCGCGGTTAAAAATTTCCTAAACGTCTTTTCCGAATTGTCTTATCACCAATAAACCGATAAATGAGATTCCGATTGCGTCCACTACCGTACCTGACGAGCGATGAGATTTCGTTGTGGTTGTGTCCGAGTTGGCGTTCGATGTTGGGAGAATGGAAGGCTGCTTTCTGAATACATTCGAAGGTCACATAATATTAACGCAATCGATAGAAATTCCAATCGCCGCAAGTTATCATTCGAATTTCAATTCGTTTTCTGAAAACGGTAGCCAATCCTCGATACTTCGCCTACCGTACTCCACTCACCATCTTCTTCGGGACTTCCAATCCCTTGCTATCCTCTGCTCTCTCCTTGAAGTCTTTGATGATCGACTCCAACTCGACTAGTTCCTCTTCTCGTCAGTCGCCCGCCGCAGCCTTCACCATGGCTGTAATACCAATAAATAGAATTAATTAATTTATAATATAAAAAAGCAGAATTAAATGGATAACAACTTCAGATCACATCTAATTCTATGAGATTGAATTATCGTCAGTCCCTTCTTCACAAAAAAAAACTATCAAAAATCAACTCACAAATGGTGATCTCCATCGCAGCAGCGGCCTTGTCGAACGACTCGGTGGCTGCAAACTCATAACGAAGACGGTCAATGTGACCCCCGTGGAAGTAAATCTGAGAGAGCGAAATAACTACATACCGTATTCAGTGGATCAATAAAAAGCTATTCGACATTATTGTCAATAGGCAGATTTGATCATAGGTAGAAAGGGTGCGTTGCGACAAATCGAAAATGCGGGTTGGGTTTGTCAAAAATGCGCTTGAAAAACAAAAATGCGGGTTAGCTTCGTCGTTTTTACGTACCTTTCATATTCTGAAGGAAACAAAAGGTAAACATTGTTTAAAGGTACAAACACGATGATTACGAAGTGAATTCCAAATAAAACACTGGCTTATGCTACACTAGCAGACGGCGGTTTTAAAAGAACAAATACAGTCAATCGATACCAAGTCCCACACCAATCGATAACTACTCACCAGTCATGCTCTCGTTTCCGTCGTTCTCCTCAGCCTGGTCGCCCTTGGCCTCCTCTTTCCATGCTTGCGCCCAGCTCCACCATCGATCGGCCATCCTGAAAAACACAGCATTTAAAAAATCGATTAAAAAGAAATTGCGAAATCATTCCGAATCATAGTAACTAAATGAAGGCAATGAGTAATTTACCGTGAAGTTGGGCTCGAATGACCCGGCTGCGAACTCGCCGTAGACCTCGGTACTGCAATCGAGTGAATTTAGAAAGTTGTGAGACGAAATAGTGCATGAGAAAATCGAAATAACGGTGGAAACTGACGAGAATTGCGCTGCTTGCCCGAAGTTTTCAGAAGCGGAGTCGAAGTTGCCGGCCATAAGCTTGCGCTTGCTGGTGGCCTTGACTTAGATGATCTTTGCCTTCTTCCTGCGATCAACACAATTTTAACAACTTCAAAATTAGGCAGAACAAGAAAGAAAGAAGCAAACGTAAAGATGGAAATATAATTTGGAGAATGCTATCGTTATAGAGCATAATTCGAACGTCTGCATCGGGTAGTGAGAGGAGAGACGCGAAGAGAACGAGTTTGGGCATACAATAAACATAAAAGTCAAACAACAAGCAAACAAATCGACAAATATCGAACAATTGTTCGGAATATTTTCGAAATAGAGATTACGGTAGCCGCAGTTTTCAACACACAACTCTTTTTACCGGACCTGGTCTCCATTTTAACGAACACTGTTTGTATTATTTAATTGACACGTTTATCATTTTCACAATTGACGAACGTATATTTTCCGAGTACTCACATGCTTGTTTAATATAACCAACGCGGTTGTCATGTGAGGTGCTTGTAGTTTCAAAACAACAAACGTTTCTCTGTGTGTAGATGGTTGATTTAGTTATATTATATTTAAAAACGTTATAAATGCACCGTCAAATAGCGAAATTACCTTAATTTCTGTGTCACTGACCATCGAAATCCAACGTGCGTGTTGGCTCTAGCGATTTATAACCAGCTGTGCCAATCTAATCTTTACCATAAGTACGCTATTATGAATTCTTTTAAAAGATTATATGCCCGCTGGACTATTTTCAGCCACAATAATCACATCACACGTAAAAAAAGTGCAGAAACACCGTGCTGCTTGTATTATTATAGGAAAAATTATTGAGAATACATCGAGATGAGTGCCGATTTTGTATTAATTCGAATTCTCATCTTTCATTGAATGAAATTCGTAGGATACGACACGTTCGAAATCGCTAGAAGTTATTAAATCATACCCCACACCCTGTACGATACATGTGCCTCTTTAGTTGCATTTAGCTTTCGCGAAAAGCTCATCACTGATGTGTAATTGTGTGAACAAGGCTAATATTAATAAAATGATATTTATAATTTAAATAGTTGGTGAAAACGTATTGAATAATTCCCGAAATAGTACAATCACTATTTACAGTATCTCTGATATCCATTACAGTATTCCGTATTATCGATTAAATATATATTGGGAGTCAGGAAGTAGTGACAATTTAAATATCCTATAGTACCGTAAATGTTAATTACTATGAACTACTCATTATACGATTTTTTTGGTTTTACAATTACGGTAACTGTCATATTGATGTCCTAAAATGAAGCCTTAGCGAGTTGATGCGATAGCTTATTTTTAATTTTTCAGTGGCGACGGCTGGGGTACCAGCGATGACGGCATGAATGGTGAGCCGGAGTACGGTAGACCACACGGAATACGGTACGTGACTTAATTTCATCTATATATGTATGCCCCTGCCCTCGCCCCACCCCGTTGAACTGTATCAGCATGTGGTATTCCGTTACCGGATGCCGAGACCAGTGCATTTGATGACACGGTCTCCTTCCGGTTACGGTGTATTCAACCGATACTCCAACACTTTTTAGCCCTTTTTTAAAATGAATTATTGATTCTTACGCAGTATTTTTGGTGACCGCCATTAATTATAGAATGTTCTGTCGAATACTAAGTAACTACTGTGTCTTTTTACTTTTCTTTATTTTCAGATCGTTTTCACCGTTACTGATGTTCGGCAGAATGATCTCCCACTTCCTGCCAATATAATATTGGCATGTTCCTGCTTATACTCCGAACTCCGAGGGATTTAGTTCATGATCATATATTCGGTGTACTGTAAGACTGACTGAGTACGGTATCGTCGATATCGTACAGCATCTACCGTATACCCGGCAAGCAAAGACTAATCCATATTCCGCTCGTAGAAACAGATCCGAGGCAATTGGCTATGTTTCGTATATTGGGTGTACGGTAGAATAGATTACGGTATCGGCGATATCGTACATTACTTATCGTATACAGTCCGAGCAAAGACTAATCGATATTCCGCTCATAGAAACAGATCCGAGTCAATTGGCTATGTTTCGTATATTGGGTGTACGGTAGAATAGATTACGGTATCGGCGATATCGTACATTACCTATCGTACACAGTCCGAGCAAAGACTAATCGATATTCCGCTCGTAGAAAAAAATCTGAGTCAATTGGCTATGTTTCGTATATTGGGTGTACGGTAGAATAGATTACGGTATCGGCGATATCGTACATTACCTATCGTATACAGTCCGAGCAAAGACTAATCGATATTCCGCTCGTAGAAAAAAATCTGAGTCAATTGGCTTAGTTTCGTATATTGGGTGTACGGTAGAATAGATTACGGTATCGGCGATATCGTACATTACCTATCGTATACAGTCCGAGCAAAGACTAATCGATATTCCGCTCGTAGAAAAAAATCTGAGTCAATTGGCTTAGTTTCGTATATTGGGTGTACGGTAGAATTGATTACTGTATCGGCGATACCGTACATTACCTATCGTATACAGTCCGAGCAAAGACTAATCGATATTCCGCTCGTAGAAAAAAATCCGAGTCAATTGGCTTAGTTTCGTATATTGGGTGTACGGTAGAATTGATTACTGGATCGGCGATACCGTACATTACCTATCGTATACAGTCCGAGCAAAGACTAATCGATATTCCGATTGTAGAAAAACAAACTAGAGTAAATTAGCTTAGTTTAGTATACTGGGTGTACGGTTGGAATTTTTAAAAAAACCCACCGAGAGTGAGTAATGGTAATGTAATTCTTTTCCAATGAGACAACCCTACTACCTAAACGTGCCCGCACGTCAGCGAATTTCGAAAAAAAAATTAACTGGAAATTTCCGAATCTCAGCTCTGCTCTGCTTCTCTGTTCTTCTCTGCTTCAATCTCTGCTCAGAGGTTCCAACGTGGTTGCAGGGTCATAAACATACGAAGAAAATGCACAATGGCTTTTGGCAATGGTGTCAGGGGCAATTCGTCCCCGATTTCGAGTAGTTCCTATTCGGAGGGCATACGGTAGTTCATTGAGTACGGTGAGTAGTGGTAATGTACGGTATCGCCGATACAGTAATCAATTCTACCGTACACCCAATATACGAAATTAAGCCAATTGACTCGGATTTTTTTCTACGAGCCGAATATCGATTAGTCTTTGCTCGGACTGTATACGATAGGTAATGTACGGTATCGCCGATACAGTAATCAATTCTACCGTACACCCAATATACAAAACTAAGCCAATTGACTCGGATTTTTCTACGAGCGGAATATCGATTAGTCTTTGCTCGGACTGTATACGATAGGTAATGTACGGTATCGCCGATCCAGTAATCAATTCTACCGTACACCCAATATACAAAACTAAGCCAATTGACTCGGATTTTTTTCTACGAGCGGAATATCGATTAGTCTTTGCTCGGACTGTATACGATAGGTAATGTACGATATCGCCGATACCGTAATCTATTCTACCGTACACCCAATATACGAAACATAGCCAATTGCCTCGGATCTGTTTCTACGAGCGGAATATGGATTAGTCTTTGCTCGGACTGTATACGATAAGTAATGTACGATATCGCCGATACCGTAATCTATTCTATTTTAGAAAAAGTGCCAATAGTGGCAGGGGCTGAAATTTCGATGAGAAAAAAAATTTCGCAAAAACTTTTGCAACCAATTGAAATCGAACCAGTGACCTTCCGATTGAAGTGCTACACCGCTACCGCATCGGCTATGCGGATGCCGCGTCCGCACACATGATTCCAAACCTACAGACCAGGGTTAGGACGAGAGAGTATGCAAAAGTGAGAGAGTCCCTCTCGATTTCACACGCTCTCTCACTCCAAAGGCCTTTCTGGAAGATTGACCGGTCTGTGGAATGATGTGCGCACACGCGTTCCGCGCGCGCGAAAAATAGAAAAACTTAAATAATTTTCGACGCAGGGCTTAAACCTACAAGTGTTATATATCAAATTGATCAGCATGACGAGCGATATATGTGCGTCAATTTACTTTCTACTCGCTGGATCAAAAAAACGCATTTTCTCAAAAACGAGAGATCGATTCCACAAGCCACCTAGTCCATTTGATAGAGCTTCAAATTCTGTCAGAATACGCGAGATTTCGTGCCTCTACGGGCACTATGAAGCGAGATTTATTCGAAAAACAAGTTTGGCGCCAAAGTGGCGCGGCGCCATACCGGCGCCCAGAGGGGTCCGATTGCGAAATCGATGTCACCAGCGTGTTCAGCGTCGAAAGTTACCCCTAGGACAAAGTTTTGAGCGAGTTTGATTTTTGACCTGTTCCAGACCCCTGTTGAGCCCTTGTTGATCCTAACGTAAACAGCGTCATATTACACAACACTTAGTGAAGACTCGATGCCGGTTAGTCCTTTCGAACGTGCGAAGTTCAAGACTCGACAAGAAACGAGTTATAGTTTTCATTCCAAATAAAAAGCGAATCCATTATTCTTATAAACATTTCGTGAATTATTTCTGTCAACTGGGCGTGAGAAAAATCGAAGGAAATTTTATTAATTCGTTTATTCATTACACAGAGAAAAAAAGATTACGGTTCATGAATGAGCAAGTGAGTTGTTTAATTACCGTTTACAAAAGAACAATGTATTGTAGCGAAAAAAAGCGGAAAAAAATGAACAGAGATCATGCACTACATGTTGTTGTTGATTATTCCCGTCGTGATGGTAATCATTGCTGACATGTCCGTGATGACTGCACGAAGAGATGCTGCAATTCAGGACAGATTCAATCCGAAGAAAATGGGAGGTACAGTTTTAATGAGATCGATGCCCCCTATTTCCTTGGCTACACGCATAAAAGTGAAATTTGACGCCCATACTCTTCATTCACCGCACTCTCTCATCAGAAAAGTAGCCTATTTTGGATCGTTGTATAGTTCCTTTCAAAGTATACGATCTCTTCATTTCACACACTATCTTTACCGATCGGTGGGTGAGAGAGTGTGCAAAATGAAGAGACCGTCGTTTCACATTTCGCACTCTACTCCCGACTAACGAACTCACAGAGGAACGAGTCCTTCACACCAGAGCGACGGTCGTACACAGTGATTGCCGCTATCGCAATGTTGCACATGACGACGATCTTGCTGAAATTTATAATTTATAATTCATATTAAAATTCGCAGGGCTCTTGCGTTTACTTTATCCTTTATGTCTCTTCACGCGGAAAATTGGCGTCTGGAAAATTCTCAGGAGCGAAGGTGAGTGAGTTATTCCCATGTATTGTTTCCAGGAGCTTTGAGTGTGCTAATGAACGCGCTTATTTAGCATGAAAAGTTTCGGCTCTGTTCTTGTATCCCCCTCTTATAGAGGGGTCCCGAAATATCAGAATATACTCACGGTGCGTACAGTCCTACGTATTTCTTCAGGCGTGGACGAATGAGGACTGCTGGGAGCAAACCATTTTGAGCGCGGCCAAATGCCAGACTAAGAGAGAAAAAGCTACAGACAACTGCGCTTGCATAGACGCGCGCGTCGCGGTCGCGCTGCGCCACCCCTCTCTCCCCAATTCAAATCCAAATGCTGGAATTGTGCCAAAATATAGGGCCATCTCGCTGATCCTGAAGGACGACGTCCACCAACCTCTACTTGGCCGTCGATGTTTCGGACGTAGATGATCATGTGGCGCATGATCACAGGCATTCTGAAACCATTGATAAACATACAAAAGAGCGATAGTAAAAACCTAATCTGGTGAACCTCTGGATGAGTTGACAGAGGAAAGGTATATCAAAGCTGATATTCATTTTCCATTACTGACTCGCGCAAAAGAAGAGATTACGTGAGCAGCTTGATCCATGTTGCATATACCGGCGCGATCATTGGATGCTCTGAAAGTCGTGAAATATGATATTCTAGTCATACAAGAACTTTAATATTGCTTCAAATGCAGCGTACCCCTATATGTTTGAGATGGCATGTTTTGGGGACGTGTATGGCCCTGCAATATGCATTTGATAACATTTAAATTAATAACATAAAGCAGTAACAAAATAACACATGAGAGAGGAGAGAAGAGCAGCATTGAGTAAATGAGAATGGAGAATAATGACGCGGCGTCCACCATTGAGATGTAGTGCAATTGGTAAAAGATCGATATAGATTCCCTGTGGCATACATAGTATGCCTCTAACGAGAGGCTCGGCCCAGTCGTGGCACAGGATCACTGTCTCAACAGTTCACATTCTCTCTCTCGATGCATCGATACGTAAAGTAATAGACTAGACCCTCAATTTGTAAAATCCAGCATTGCTGCTTTCATTTCGATCACTGTCAGTTAATCGAACATCACATGCAGGGAAATGATGCAGCGGAAATGACTAAGTCTTTTCCTTGAGTTTTCGAAATTAAAATATTTTCCTCTTTTTTAAAAAAGAATTTCGTTCAGCTTGAATATGTTTATCGTATAAGAAGTACAATACAAGATTCACAGAAAAACCCTAAACCTAAATCGCAGAGTGATGATGTCATGACATGAACTAAAATAATAATTCCAATTTCAACCATGAATATTGATATCATCCTTGATAATTTGATCGTGCACCGTTGATCCGGCAATTACCTAACCAAGGACAACTCAAGTACCCGCATTCGCGCCATCCGTGCTTCTTTCCCATGCAATAAAATATTTGGCGATGCTCCAAAACAGGTCTTCCGGGGCATTGGCTCTGCAATTTTTTTATTAATATCTTTTTGCCTATTGATGATGACAACTAACTTTTTTGAGAAGATAGATTCTGAAAACATTTAAAAAATCGTTCACCAGAATATTGTCGCCCGGTGATCGATACGTAAGTACATCGCATCCATCTTTATTCTTGTACTCAATAAGCCAATTCGGATTGCATGTGTTGTGTTGATTGCATGGCAACGTTCGTGGAATTGGCGGACATCCGGTGCAGTCTGCAAATAATTGACTGAATAGTATCGAGATGGTGACCAAATTGAAAATTCCTCCCGAAGGTTCGAGAAAGTCTGCCAAAGTCAGATATACTGAGGTCGCTGACAAGCCCCTCCCCACTCAAACTTATGCTGCGCAAATTTCATGGGGTGCAAGGTGCACATCAATTGTATGCACCTTTTCATAACTTTTTTCCTTGTGAAGCTACAACTTCCAAACTTGATGCAGGTATTGCAAGCCACGTTTGGAACATTTTCCTTTTTGGTTGGAGAGATTTCGTTCAGTTTGAGTTGAGTTACACGAGTTTTCCAACCTCGGAGGGTTTTCCACCCTCGAACCATGAAATTTGCGCAGCATTAGACATTACCGAAGATATTGTGAGCTATTGCAAATATTCTCGCTCTCTTATTCCCTTTTCCTCTTACAGTAGTTGAAGAATCACTCGATCACTAGCCTTTTTTGGGTGTCGTCGTCGTTGGTCTCCTTGTTGTTGTAGTTGTTGTCGTAGTAGTAGTACTGGTAGTAGTGGTTGCTGCGATTTTAGATTTTCTGTTTTTTTTATTTAAAAAAAATATTTTAAAAAAATACTAGATATTCTTATCGTGCTTAATGATATGGTTGGGGACTCTTTATCCTACAAACAATACAAGTATCATAGAAACAACAACATGCTCTTCAATTACTATTAGCTTTCTTACTTGGGACGGTCGTCGTTGTCGGCTTTTTCGTCTTCTTCTTCTTTGGTTTTTTAGTGGGTTTTGGTGTAGTCGTAGTCGTGGTAGTAGTTGACGTTGATGTTGTTGTCGCTGGGATGAAATATTTAATTTTTTTTCTTCAAATTCTTGCATGCGAATGCGTCTGCTTATGAAAAGAGTTTGAGCCCTGGGCGACCCTTTGATTAAGAAGGGGCACGATCATTTATAGAAAATTCTAAATAAATATAAAATAATAACCGAACTGGGTTTGCTCCATTCTGGATTGAAGGGTGAGTCGGCCGGGCGAACGCAGATAACCACGCGGCTGACATTATTTTGTTATTACAGTATTTAAAATGTTATTTTTACGAATTGCTATTGCATGCGCGCAGTCAGAAAAAAATTAGAGTGATCCTATATAGTGAGTTTGTGGAAGAATGCTACACTATAGCTACTAAACTAATCACTACAATTTCAATACAATACACAATCAATGCGGACTGAAATGATTACTACTCATTGATTAGGTCGAGATTCCACAGTCAAAATGACATATTATGAACAAAGTATTATAAGATATCATAAGTTATTATAACTATTTATAACTTCTTTTTCCTGAGGTTCCCAGTGAACCGGAAAATTTGAAATTTTGGCAGTCGCCTTTTTTCCGCTTGTGAATAACTTATTACCGAACAGAATTTTAATAAAAAAACATTTTACAAAGTTCTGGGCGCTTTCTCGTAGATCGCAATTTGAAGCCAGAGCCGGGACACGGCCGAGCCAGAGCCGGGATTCCTAACAAGCCGGATCCGGGAATTAAATTTCGTTTTCAAATTTCTCGCCTTGATAACGATAAACCGTTCCCACAGTTGGGTGTGCACGAGCGGTTTGAACTCCAACCCAACAATAGCCTGGCGAGGTATTTGAATAGCAGTAAATTCGAATTCTAATTTCCGTATCCGGCTTGTTAGGTATCCCGGCTCTGGCTCGCCCGCGTCCCAGCTCTGGCTTCAAATTGCGGGCTACGGGAAACCGCCCAGAACTTTTTAAAATGATTTTTTATTAAAATTCTGTTCGGTAATAAGTTATTCACATTCAGAAAAAAGGCGACTGCCAAAAATTCAGATCTCTCGGTTCACTGGGAACCTCAGGAAAAAGAAGTTATAAATAGTTATAATAACTTATGATATCTTATAATACTTTGTTCACAATATGTCATTTTGACTGTAGAAACATATTATAGAGTATTAATCTGTTAAATGATAAACTGAACAAACTTCTTATTGAATGGTGAGAGGAGCCAATGAGAGCGTCGTTCGCATTTCCCCTTAAAGTTGTGTAAATTGTTATTACTTTATGTTTG
Organism: Pristionchus fissidentatus; assembly: GCA_036245785.1. Taxonomy (NCBI): domain Eukaryota; kingdom Metazoa; phylum Nematoda; class Chromadorea; order Rhabditida; family Neodiplogasteridae; genus Pristionchus; species Pristionchus fissidentatus. Next base: position 8,161,544 of record BTSY01000001.1, read on the forward strand.
GTTAATTGTATTAATTTTTCTAAAATAATTTAAAATATAATTAGTCCTATCCGATCCAAAGAAAAATCCTCTACAATAAAAAGGGGAAGCCGAGAAAGAACTTTATATTTTTGCAAAAATTTCAAAAGATCAGCTTGCCTGGCCGGTGCTGGTCGAACTATACAATACTATGGCATGATTTTTACCAGACGAAAAACGTGGTGCGCCCGATCCTAAAAAAAACACTTTGAAAAGACGTAATTCGAAATATGATGAATTCGCACTTATTACCTATCACATTTTCTTTAAAATATATTTACCTAAGAAATATCGGGCGTAGCTGATCTTCTCTTTCTCTTCGGCTACCCAATGACCATCAAAAATCGTTTGGTCGATCCATGCAGGCTCTGTCTCTCCGGTGAGAGCATCTTTAATAAATATGTAATACTTAAAATATGGGATGTCAACCAAATCACTTGTCATTGCTCCGTTTTCTTCATCGTTTGTAATTAGAGGCAGATCCATTCCTCTCTCTGCGCAGTACTTTCTTGCCTGTCAAATTTTCAATTATCTTCCAATTTAATTTTAAATAACTTTTCACAGTTTCCCAACTGAATATCAAGAACCTCACTTCATTAAATCCTGCCCGATGCTCAGTTTTATGCATGCAACGACCTGGCAATTCCGCCCTTCCTCCATTTTTGCACGTGAATGGGTTTTCTGCAGGTTAGTTTAGATAACATCTAAACAGTGAGAAATGAAAATATGAAAATTTACTTACCGTACTTGCATAGGACACTTTTCTCTTCGGACGAATACAGATTCGTATGGTAGCGGGAGCGCTACAAAATTTCAATTTACAGGACGAATTTTCAATCGTATTCATTGTTAAATACTCACACGATAAGGGAAAGAAAAACCATTCAGTACTGCCTTTTCTACTGTTTCAGGTTTTTAAATTTTTTTGAAAAAAAAAGTGTGCAGGGATTCAGGAAAAAAGTGTATAACTCACCTCTAGATGCATTCTTTCGAGTACACTCGCCATTATTAAATCAGTTAAAAGAGTAGCCCCGTCATATACCGAGCTGCATATGTTACCACCGCGGTAAACAGGGTACTGCAAACTATATGTTAATAATTAGATAATTCAATGAGTTGAATAACGTTTCCATGGACAGCAAAGTAGCATGTATTCCCAACAACAACACTTCGGAACGGAAGAAACTCGCACTTTAAACGAAATTGATTGGCTGAAATGATGCTGTAATATTATTTCTAAAACCTAATAACAGAAAATATTACCTCTGTGGATCCGAATCTGTGTTTGAGATGTATCCGCACTATTGAGAGCGCTAGCGGCGCAAAGGAAACCAAAAAGGAGCGGAGAAATCATTTCAAATGAAGCTAAGTCCCTTCGTCTTTTATATGAATACTTTTATTGGTAACAAAATCAGTTTAGTACCAAGAATGCAGCAGAACACACTTCGATCGACTAGTAATCGAATTTTTCTTCTTCCAGATAAGAGCTCTAAGCCCTTTTCTTTCTCATCTTCATGCTAATTTATTCGATCTGACGCCACTTGAACTGAGCACTTTTTCGTACCCAACAGAACTACAAACAGTCAGGAGAAAAATCCGCTCAGCGTACTATTTCACAATGTTTGCGCAATTGACTTTGCAGTGTGCTGACTGCCCCTCTCGTGATTGGGTAATGTTTGTCTTTCCCCCTACACAACCATCTCTTCTTAACGTTCATTTCGAAAGTGGATGCTAACACCAAGAAGTTAATTGGTGCATAATGTATGACGCATTTTCGTGAATCAATTCGTAGTTTGTCTTTGTGCGAGATTAACTACGACACGGAATTTTAGTTTCTTTTATGTGTTTTGGTCCTTTCTGACAAATTTCACATCTCATTTGGACAATATTGTGGGTGAGCTTATATTTCAACGAAACTCATGACGAATTGTGTTCTTTCGACAAACAGAAAAGCCCTACCGTTTCGTTACGACAACGAATCGATTGTGATACGCCCCACTCGCCATTCGTAGATTTTACTTGTTATTTTTGTCACCAATCCGATGCTAAATTAACTATCGTACACTCGATTTTCACTCGACCAAGAAGCACTTGAGTCACTTGAGTGGCTCAATCGCTTCAAATCGATTTGCGCCCTGAAGGAGGCATTTTTGCAATATATTTTTCTTTTCATTATTTATTATTCGTGATGGGCTACACATTGAAAAAAATAATTAATCAAAATGATGCATTTTGAATAAATTTGGCCCTTTTCTGGAGTGTCGCCCCTCTGCCCCCTCTTACTACGATATATGGCATGAGTTATCGCAAACTGAGGCCGGTGTGGCATACTGTATCCGAGGCACATCGACGCGAGGAGAGTGACACGTGTGCTCTCTGCGTCATTCGTCCGTGAAGTTTATCGATTTCTTTTATTTTTTCTTGGTGTACTCGTGCTCCATACCTTGTACTACACGCTCAGCCTTGAGTGAGCACGAAAAGATGACGTTGTTCACCTGTTCTGCCCAAAACTATTTTGAAGTATAGTCTTCGTCTCGTTACATCCTAGTTATCGGGAGATACACTTGACAATTCCACTTTCTATACGTAATAACATGTACTTATAGCTGCTTTATTGATCCCTAGAAAGAAATGCCGCGGACCACATAACTACAGGACGGCCTTCAGCGATCTCGACTCGATAATTATCAACCACAATGACATCGACAACGGATCGATGGTGACGCTGAAACCACTCGAAGAGTCGCGAAGCGAGGACGGACACCCGGAACACCGTTAGTGTTGGCGGGAAAGGGGAGTTTTCTACTGTTTCTTCAAATCAAAGGTTGGTTCTCTTTATTTATGTTGTCAGCGGTCTACAAACCTCAAGTTGAGTGGCCGAAACCGCTGGCGCAGCTATGTGAGCGGCCAAAACATAGTTTTGTTTGATGTTTTGGTCGGCCAACCCCGAAAACAACGGGTATTTGTACTGAAGAGCTCGCGCTGCCCCTCGCCCCCCTCTTCTTATACACCTTCTCGAATAATTTAATTTATTCAGGGAGGCCGACTGTAGTTTTATCGGCGGAAGCAGTATTTTACAGCCCGGTCCAGGTATGTATTATTATATTCTTCTTCGAGTAAATATAAATATTTTGCTCATCAGGGCTATGCTTCGCCCACTTACTCTCTTTTATTTATGTTATGCTGCCCACACGATGGATGCTCTATTCAGAAAACAAACTAGCACTTTATAATGCAACGATGATATCAATAATAACCGAAAATATAATAGTGTTGCAAGCATTCTAATCAATATATTTGTCAGGTCTGTATGCGAAGCTACCGTAACCCACTTCATGTGTTTACCGGGATTTATCGTTTTAAAAGGTTTGGCTCCTTTTTACACTCGGTTTCATGTTATTACTGTACACCGTAGCCTCGTGGCTCTCCCGATGCTCTGATTATCCGAATATTATTTTATCAAAATGCCCATAATATATTCGTCATTTCAAAATATCATTGTTGCGGAACAGAATTACGAAGTATTTCTGAGATTACGGTATTTAAAGAGAGTTGAATAATTTTAGTAATTAGTACACGTCGCTTATGTTTCAAAATATATCGCTCCGGTTTTTCAACGCAGCTTGTGTGCGCGATTCCAGTTCCACAAGCTGCGCGCGGGATTTTACAAGACGCGCGCCGGATTCTGGACTTTCCGTTCGGGACCTTTCAACAGAACGCGCGATGTGCGCCAGATTTGTACAGGGCGCGGAGCATCAGGCTTCGAACTCTAAACAAATCGCGCGCACAAGCTGCGCTGAAAAACCGGAGCGTACCGTGCTCAGTGCTCGTGGGGTGACTACTTCAGCTATAAGACATAAATCATGTAAAAAGTAGCTCTTCAGAGTTTAAGTAGCTATATCTCACGAGCACTGAGTAATCAATAATACTTGATTCACGTTACCATAATCCTCCTTTTTTCCTCCGATGCGGTATATCGATTACGGTTGCGGATTACGGTATGCATCGTAAGCGACGTGTACCAATTACTATAATTATTCAACTCTCTTTAAATACCGTAATCTCAGAAATACTTCAACTAATTTCCGACAAAACGCTGTATTTCAGGCATAGTAGCGTATCGTGTGACACGATGTCTGCGATCTGCCAACTAGCTGCGTTCTGTGGAAATGTCTCGAACGGAAATTTTCGATATACGTGTAAATTACAATTGCATTTTTTTGGAAGCAACGTTCCGTTCGGGGCACATAATGCGCTTCTAATACACGACATTAGCGTACCTTAATTCTAGTTCCGCAACAATGATACTTTGAAATGACGAATATATTATGGGCATTTTGATAAAATAATATTCGGATAATCAGAGCATCGGGAGAGCCACGAGGCTACGGTGTACAGTAATAACATGAAACCGAGTGTAAAAAGGAGCCAAACCTTTTAAAACGATAAATCCCGGTAAACACATGAAGTGGGTTACGGTAGGTTCGCATACAGACCTGACAAATATATTGATTAGAATGCTTGCAACACTATTATATTTTCGGTTATTATTGATATCATCGTTGCATTATAAAGTGCTAGTTTGTTTTCTGAATAGAGCATCCATCGCGTGGGCAGCATAACATAAATAAAAGAGAGTAAGTGGGCGAAGCATAGCCCTGATGAGCAAAATATTTATATTTACTCGAAGAAGAATATAATAATACATACCTGGACCGGGCTGTAAAATACTGCTTCCGCCGATAAAACTACAGTCGGCCTCCCTGAATAAATTAAATTATTCGAGAAGGTGTATAAGAAGAGGGGGGCGAGGGGCAGCGCGAGCTCTTCAGTACAAATACCCGTTGTTTTCGGGGTTGGCCGACCAAAACATCAAACAAAACTATGTTTTGGCCGCTCACATAGCTGCGCCAGCGGTTTCGGCCACTCAACTTGAGGTTTGTAGATCGCTGACAACATAAATAAAGAGAACCAACCTTTGATTTGAAGAAACAGTAGAAAACTCCCCTTTCCCGCCAACACTAACGGTGTTCCGGGTGTCCGTCCTCGCTTCGCGACTCTTCGAGTGGTTTCAGCGTCATCATCGATCCGTTGTCGATGTCATTGTGGTTGATAATTATCGAGTCGAGATCGCTGAAGGCTGTCCTGTAGTTATGCAAGTGAAAGAAGCACACACAGCTAGCACAAGGCGAGAAAACAACGATAATCAGCAAGTGATCCGCGGCATTTCTTTCTAGGGATCAATAAAGCAGCTATAAGTACATGTTATTACGTATAGAAAGTGGAATTGTCAAGTGTATCTCCCGATAACTAGGATGTAACGAGACGAAGACTATACTTCAAAATAGTTTTGGGCAGAACAGGTGAACAACGTCATCTTTTCGTGCTCACTCAAGGCTGAGCGTGTAGTACAAGGTATGGAGCACGAGTACACCAAGAAAAAATAAAAGAAATCGATAAACTTCACGGACGAATGACGCAGAGAGCACACGTGTCACTCTCCTCGCGTCGATGTGCCTCGGATACAGTATGCCACACCGGCCTCAGTTTGCGATAACTCATGCCATATATCGTAGTAAGAGGGGGCAGAGGGGCGACACTCCAGAAAAGGGCCAAATTTATTCAAAATGCATCATTTTGATTAATTATTTTTTTCAATGTGTAGCCCATCACGAATAATAAATAATGAAAAGAAAAATATATTGCAAAAATGCCTCCTTCAGGGCGCAAATCGATTTGAAGCGATTGAGCCACTCAAGTGACTCAAGTGCTTCTTGGTCGAGTGAAAATCGAGTGTACGATACAAGCACATTTTGCAGATTTACAGTGCCAATAATGAAACGACTGAAATCATATCGCATTGACGACATCATATCCCCGCAGGCAACGGTAATAATACGTTAATTTCATGCAATGTTTAATACAGAATTATTGCAGAATACAATAAAAAATGTATGTGTCAAATCAGTAGACCACAACATTCGCAGGGGATCCAAGCGTCCTGAATTTGGTCAAACCGGTCCACACTTCAAATATGTTAATAAAACCATTGACAAAGGGAGCCCTTATTTGGTAATATCATAATTATTTATAAATAAATACCGGTGTGATGTTGCAGGGTCCGCATCAGATGGTTAGAACAATGCAAAATTGCTCATTATCCTGCAAGACTATTCAATCTACTGTCGAAGAGGGAGAATCGTTATCTGGGCGCGGAAGTAGTCGTGATAGTGGAGACCGCGTTGAATCGATCAAGCGACTCGCACATTCCCCAGCAACTGAAAGTGTAACGACATTAAATCTATATATAAATACTCATAAAACGCAAACGTATCTTGAGTTGTGTAGTTCAGTAATCCATTAAAACTGCAAACAAAACCTTCTTATTTTCAGTCGAACAGAGCGAAAAACAATGCGGCGGTGAAGAAATGCCGCATGAAAAAGGCATTCGAAGAGCTGGAACTACATAAGAGGATTTACTATCTCGAGCAGGTACGATCTTTCCTGTGACTAGCGGTGTGATCACATTCGAGACACGCATATCCCATGTGTACTAAATCCACGGATAATCCATTTACATATAGCTGTCAAATTAGGAGAGAGAAAATGCACGATGACAGGTTTGCCAAGTTGCGACATGGATATAATGGTATGCAGTATATAAGTCCCGGATTCCCGCGAGTCATGCTTATAAATATTACACCTAGTTTTGCAGGTCGCTGCTTTACTTGGCAGCGAGCTTCCATCTCCAGAACTCTTCGGACTGCCTTCAACATTCGGAACATCACAATACGCGCCCAATGAAACAATGGCAATGAAGATGGGCTTAGCATACAGCGATAGATGTACCGTAATAAAATGAGCTTTTGAGTATACCCTATTTATGGAATGCTAGCTCTTTTCGAGCTCTTATGTGGCGTTAAAAAACTTCGAAAAGATACCAAATGTTGACATCTGCCTGTTAAAAAATGCGCGACCAAAAGATCAAAAAGATCTCAAATTTGAATTCCAGCATTTATCGATTTTTGCGTATATCTCGATTCCCAGTGATGCTAGAATGTTGAAACGTTAGGTGACGATCGACATTCCTATTTGGAACGAATAATCCAAAAATTGAGTATCTACCTTCTCTGGGAGCCGAGATAATCGATAAAAACAGAAAATGCGGGAATTCAAATATTCGATCTTTTGGTTGGATTTTTTAACAGGCAAAAGATCACATCTCTGATCTTTCCCTCGATATTTAATATCGCATCACTGTACAATGCACAGATTTTTTTGTGCAGGGATTTCCAGCGGGGGAATCTTCCTCTTCACTCACTCTTTAATAAAGAATCTATTGATTGTATGACAGTGATATCCACACATTTCAAATTCGAGTTGCTATTTTCATTGCTACCATTTTTTTATAGCACAATGAGGAAAATTAACGGACACTAAATGTTATTTTTGATTAGTATGGTCGCATTTTTTCTCAATTTTCCAGCTTGCCACAATCTAGGATACGATCAGTGATGGTTTGAAACACTTTATGCGATAGCTGTCTTGATTTAATCAAATAATCAGCAATTCATTGCTTATCGTCAAATGCTAACAATTGGTAACAATTCTATTGATGGTTATGCCGAGCTGAGTTTATAGACGTGAAGCGATGCATCTGCAAAAAAAAGGTATTTATGTATCATAAATAGAGCAGTTGAATAAATATACTTTTTTTGTTAGACACTGTTGGCGGGTAAATATTGATCTAAAGTATGCACGGCGCACAACAACACAAATAATGGTATCAGTCATGTTGATTAGACTGCATAGCATATAATTTGAGCTTCAAGTTTAAAAATAAATAAATCGAAGACAGAAAAAATGACCCACTTCGCTACCATTGGTTTCCCGTAAACGACGAGCCAGACGCAAGTTACAGCCACGAGCGTAATATGGAAAATAAATATTCATTCTGTCATTACTAGAATTTTTCGAGAAAATCCGTAAATCATTTTGCAGCTTCCATTTCCATTAAATTGCGGCCGAAGAAACACTTTTTTTCTAAAATATGCGCTATTTTAATATTAAAAAAAAATTTTTTTCAAAAATTCTTAATTCTGACCGGCAGCGCTGTCATTCCGACTGATACCGCTCCCGAATTCATCGCTACTACGGTAAAAGCAACTGCGCCTGAAAAATAAAACATAACACGCTTGATAAGTTATCAAGTAGCACTTATATTCTATAACATTACTAAAAAAATTAAAAGACTATACAATACTATATACATATATGTCGATCAATGCGAGAATAATTTTAAATTTAGCGCCGAAACTGGTATGGTTGAGTTAGCGTGTTGATGAACTTTAGAAGATCAAAGATTGCACATGCCCGATGAGGCGGCTCCCAGTCCAATTCCTAGACACATCAAATCACCACAGCCTCTTGCACCTTGCATGAATCCAGTTGCCTGCAAGAACTCTTGCACCATAACTAGGCAATCGGACATGCTACAACGCCATGTGCGCAGTAGAGTGCGAAATGTGAGACCACGGGCACTTCATTTCGCACACTCTCTATCTCGTCTATCGAACGGTCTAGAGAGTGTGTGAAATGAAGAGGTCATGGTCTCACATTTCGTACTCTAGTGCGCAGTACTGGTCAAGAAGCGATGCCATTATTTTTGTTTTGTTCTTCATGATATTTTTTCCCTATGATGATTCAAATATCTCTGATCACGCACTTCCTGTAACGAAATATATAACATCGCAAACCTCCTTTTCATCATTCTCTCTCTTATATCGATCGAAGAGGTCGTTGATCAGTTTCGATAGTCTGTCATCACGTTCCCTTTGATCGCCCAAGCCGACTATCATACTATTGTTCGTTCGGCTGAATATTGTATTACAACTTTTGCGTTCAAGCGATTTCAATTCACCCATTTTGTTTTTTTTATCATTTTTAATTCGTAATACCTTCACTCAAAAAGTGCCTTTTCGACGGTGTAGTTCTACCCGCACTCTTGTATGGATCCGAGACTTGGTACCTCTGTAAACGAGAAAAACAAATTCTTTCCGTCGCTCAGCGCGGAACGTAAAATGATTGGAATTACCGTATTTGATCACGCCACAAATGAGCGGATCCGTGACACCACTAAATTGAAGGATGTAGTCAGAGAGGCGGAAAGACGGAAATGGATATGGGTACACAGAGAGAAAACATACTAGGAATACGACATCAAGTTGGCACGCCTACTAATATATAAGTAGGACCTACTAAGGCCCTACTTATAGATAGTAGACGTGCCAACTTGATGTCGTATTCCTAGTATGTTTTCTCTCTGTGTAGAACGAATCTCGAATCAAAGCCACGATCGGTGGAATTGGAAGATGCTCGATTGGACCCCCAAGAGGGAAGAGGAAGCGCGGCTGGCAAACAGATGGAGAGATGATTTCGTCAACGCTGCTGGACCACAATTCGTGCAACTCGCAAGAAACGATCGCAAGGAATCGAGATCTCTCATGGCAACCCAGCATTAACATCCAAAACCAGCTGATAACTAGCCGGGATGTGTTGAGGTTAAATACACTACGCTCTATGCGTACACTACGCTCTATGCGTACACTACGCTCTATGCACAGTTCTGAGTGAAGGTTCGGTCCAGGGGACCTCGGTAGCCTTTTTCAGGTACGGTTCAGGGGGAGCTCGGTAGCCTTCTTCAGGTACGGTCCAGGGGAACCTCGGTAGCCTTCTTCAGGTACGGTTCAGGGAAACCTCGGTAGCCTTCTTCAGGTACGGTCCAGGGGAACCTCGGTAGCCTTCTTCAAGTACTGTCCAGGGGGACCTCGTTAGCCTTCTTCAGGTACGGTCAAGGGGGACCTTGGTAGCGTTCTTCAGGTACGGTCCAGGGGGACCTCGGTAGCCTTCTTCAATTACGGTCCAGGGGGACCTCGGTAGCCTTCTTCAGGTATGGTTCAGGGGAACATTGGTAGCCTTCTTCAGTTATGGTTCAGCGGAACATTGGTAGCCTTCTTCAGTTATGGTTCAGGGGAACATTGGTAGCCTTCTTCAGTTATGGTTCAGGGGAACATTGGTAGCTTTCTTCAGGTATGGTTCAGGGGAACATTGGTAGCCTTCTTCAGGCTCGGTCCATGGGGAGTTCGGTAGCTTGCTGTAGTCTCGGTCCAGGGAGGAGAACTCAGTAGCCGGCTCCAAGATCGGTCCAGGGCGAGCTTAGTATGTTGGGGGGAATGTGTTCATCTCTAGAAAGAGTACTGGCTTATTCCGTTGCAAAAGGCTCGTGAGGCTGAGTGCGATCGAAAAAAAGTTGCCACTACGCCACTTCGTGGCTCCGTGGCAACTTTTTTTCTCGATCGCTCTCAGCCTCACGAGCCTTTCTCAACGGAAACGCAGGATACCGTGTGTTGATTTAGGCGTGTTCGTGATTTAGGCGTGTTCGTGTTCCCTGGCGTGTTCGAACACGTTTCCGACATCGAAAAACACTTTTCCTATGATCCTCTACGCTCTGCGAATCAACTGGAAACTTTTCGAAATTTTCGATTTTCTTGTTAAAACGTGTTAGAACACGTTCAGACACGTTTCCGACATCGTAAACAACTTTTCCTGTGATCCTCCACGCTCTGCGAATCAATTGGAAACTTTTCGAAATTTTCGATTTTTCATGTTAAAACTCGGCAAAACAGGTGAAAACGTGTTTCACGTTACTCAAGAAAGTGCTAGAAGAGCTTCTGACACTTGCGAATAATGGGGCAAACGTTTTGCCCGCGGCGGGGTTCGAACCTGGGGGGTCTCGGATTGTAAGTCAAGCGCGTAACCCACTTGGCTATGGATTTGGTCAATTAAATTTTGTAAAATTTGAAAGGTATTTTGGTCTGTTATCATTCGCAAAAAGATCTGGGAAGATAGAGAGATTTTGAAGCGATTTATTAGGAATCTTCCGGATACATGATTCCGACCCTCCAGAAAGGGGTCAGGGGCGAGAGAGTGTGCCAGGGTGAGAGAGTCACTCTCAATTTTCCTTACACTCTCGTTCTAACTCCTTTCCTGCGAGATTGCCGGCATGAGGAATGATTCGGAGCGAAATGTGCGAAAATATCATGAAATCGCGTGAAATCAAGTGAAATCAATCGATATTTCACTTCAAAAATCGGCAAAAGATGCTCAAATGTGAATCTCGTTACTCAAAAATGGGTTTGGGCAACATTTGACACTTGGAAAAAATGCGGCAAAAGACTATGCACCGGCGGGGATCGAACCTGCGACCCTCGGATTTGAATTCGAGCTCGCTACCGACTTGGCCATGAAATTATCGATTTTTCAAATATAAAAATCGATGTGTTTCGTGATGGGCTATCATATGCAAAAGGATCTGAGAAGATTGCTCAACTTTGAAGAAAGTTATTCGGAAAAAAGGTCGGTCACGCGGAAGAAAAAAAAACATACCAACAGACAGACATTTCAATTTCCTAGTAGTGGAGGAAAGTTGTTTAAATGTAAATGTAAAAAATACCTGTTGTAAGTATTTTCGGCGCATCTTCTGCCATTATTGTGGGCAGCTAGCAATTTCTTCCATGACAGTTGGGACTGCCGTTCTGTTGCCTAAAAAACTTTGATCAAATTACGAATTTGAAAGATTTCTCGAATTTGATGATGCTGGCACAATATAATGAATAATGCAATAAGAAAAAAATGTTATTTGCACAGATTGTGTTCCTATATCATATGTTTAACGAAATGGGAGCCGACTTGTGGTCAGTTGTATATGCATAGATATTACCAAAAACGTACTATATCCATCATTCGACAGTATTCATTCTTTGCATCCTCAAGAGCGTCATATTCGAGATATCTGTAATTTTCAAATCGCTACTAATGAACATCTTCCTGCCCGAAATACTGTAATATTAAAGGAAAAATGCTCTAATAATTTCCAAATCCTATCGGAGAGAATTGTTGAGATAAAGATTTTCCGTATACAAACAGTGCACGAAACAAGATACCAGCTCTCTCATTCTTTTAAACATTCGCAAATGCGAGTTTCAAACCATTTCATAGGCATACCAAGAACAGAATTAATTTCCTATCAGCTGAATGCGGTACATTGCACTGCTCAATAGACCAATTGCACGAAAGCTTGTCTCAAGAGGGAGGAAGTTGTGACATACACACCGAACCTCGCGTTCGCCTCAACGATGTTCAGTCGTTGTGGTATCGTTGATGAGTGGAAGGTTTCCGCGTAGATCTGTAAATTTTCTTTTATCACCCACTCACTTTTTCCCTTAAAAACAATTGTAGATGAAATCACCGTCCTAGAAAATGTTTATATAAAGTGAAAATGTTTATATAAACCTAGAAAATGTTTATATAAACTCACCTTGAAGTACTCTATCATTCGCTTGCAAGTCGCCGGTTTGCCATCGATGATTTTTGGTTTCAGCGCTTCAGGTGAAAGAAGAGTTTCCACCATCCGACGTATTTCGTCACGAAATTCAGGGCGAAGGTCTGACATGTAGTGTTCGTGAGATTTTCAAACAATTATGTCTCCGTTTCAGAATCTTTCGAATCCCACAAAATGGAATGTTTAGAATTTCTCGACTCGTTAAAATGTCAGTGATAGCTATGCTGTATTGAAAGGGTTATAGACGAATTTAAATTTGATTTTTATTAATGCATTCGTAAGCGTTTCCTAATTTTACGCACCCTTAACATCCCCATTGAAAGTGCTTCGTTCAGCAACAATAGTTCCTGGATGTGGAAGGAGAAAACATGAGAGGCTTTCGAAGCATGATGTGAGCAGATTACGAATCGATGTCAGCTCGGAAGCTTGACGAGGAGATTTCTGCATTAAAGAAGGAGTATTACGATCTCGCGCTTCCTCATTCCTCATCTCCTATGTGCCAATGGCGCGGTCGCTCTCTCTCATCTTTTCCCATTATCCCTCCCTCTCATTTTTGAATCCCTGCGCGTCAGGGTCAGTTTGGCACAGAGCCAAGCTCGAAGAACTCTGTTCAAACTTATCGGTTGAACGCGCGGTTTGCGGGGCTCTTAACGGGGAACCGAGCGTGATATCTCCACAGTGAGAACTCAGTTGACCAAAAGTTCGTGGGACACCACCTTTAACACTTCTACACCCAGAATGAATACACTTACTATTGAGTGTATCATACGCTGAGACAGGGCATCTAGTGTATGACACACTTACAAATCTCTCGTTTTCGCACGCTCTCTCGACGCGCGAATACCCTCAATATTGAGTGTAAACATACATTAGATGCCCTATCTCAGTGTGTTCATTATCTGTGTAGTAGAAATAATTCGTCTAGCAAGCGAAATATGACTAATAAATTGAGATTTTAAAACAGCGTCATGCACGGAACATTTTCCATTGCGACTAAATGTATGAATCCGGTTGAGATTAAATCTCTAGAACAACGTTGAGACTTTGAGGTCAGGCAAACCATTCTTACTTCAAACACTTGTTCCAGGTAAAGGCGTCCGCCCTCTCCTCCAAAAGGATATTCTTCCGGAGACTTGAAATCACGGACACAGAAGCACAATGGCTACAATTTTATGTATTCACGTCTTAAGCATAACTAATGCGTCGCTAATTTCTGGGTTACTACTTACCCTTATTTGCTATGCTATCTGTCTGTGAGTGAGTGAGAGGGTGAGTCTGTCTTTCCGTCCGTGCGCCACTACAGAATTTCTCGAAAACGAGACTCAATATCTTCGGAATAGTGACCGCCTCCACAAAAAAACATATATATTCGAATAATAAAAATCTTTATTGGTGGCTAAGTGGATAAAGCGCTCGACATTCGAAACCGACCGACACAGGCTCGATATCAGCCGCGGGCTGACCTTTTGCCACACTTTTTTCGCTGCACGGCAATGGACATCAATCACGTTTTCAAGAAACTTCAAACGTGTTCGAACTCGTTTTGACGTGTTTTAACGCGTTTCTACGAAATTTTACCAAAATATCCGGGACTCTCGCAAATCACGGGAAAAGTGTTTAGCGATGTCACAAACGTGTTCGAAAGCGTCAAGGAAATCAACACACTGTACGCCGTTTCTGTTGTGAAAGGCTCGTGAGTCTAAGATCGGTCGAAAAAAGTTGCCACCGAGACACGAAATGGCGTAGTCGCAACCTTTTTTCAAACCGTCTCCGAAGTCCCCCTGGACCAAACATTATCCGGCCAAAGAATTCCCCCTGAACCACACTTTGAAAATGTAGTGATTCGGATCTACACATCGGATCTAAACAAGTTTATTTTTGGAGTCGTACAGATTTTTGATTTTCGAGTAGCACAACAATATCTGTTAATCAAGTACCTGGAACGGATTGCTCTGTCGCTTTTCATTTAGCGCCGCCATTCTACCGTAATCTAAGAAGAGCGATAGATTCGCAGCGCATCTTCCTGCAATTATCGATTCTATACGTGACACTTTGACGTTAATTCACTGATTAAATAATATCAGTGCGATTATGTTTAATCGGGCACATCGGATTCATTTTTAAAAAGCCAACTTGAATGGTGTCGACAACATTGTAGATTTGCAAGGAGCTCAGGATAGTAGAGAGGGCGAAAATTGTAGTGCATTCCTACAAGCGGAACATGATGAAATTGGTTAGGTTATTGTTATGTCTGTGCACAACGGGAGTTTTAGAAAATATATTTATAATTAAGGGAGCAAAAGGAATGCAACGTCTCGCTATACGAGCGGAGGGCAAGAATGAATTACGTCAGAATTACGAGGCCTTATTTAGTCATTGCGTAAAGTGCATAAGTATATGGAGGTGTATGGACGGTTTCTACTACAGTCAAAATGACATATTATGATCAAAATGCTATAACTTTTTATAAGTTATTATAACTTTTTATAACTTCTCATTTCAGTATGTTCCCGTGAACGAAATTATCTGTTGTTTTGGAAGGTCTTTAAGATTACGCTCCGGAGTTTCAACGCACGATGTGCGCGCGATTCCGGTAAAACATCGTGCGCGCGCCATTTTCACATGATGCGCCGCGAGATTTCCACACGTCGCGCGCGGGCCTGATCCTAATACCGTAATTTCCGTTCAAGACCTTCAACAGAGCACACGATTTCCACACGACTCGCGCGACATTTCCGCTAGTAGTTTTACACGACGCGAAGTGGAAATCGCGCGCGCATCGTGCGTTGAAATCCCGGAGCGGTAAGAATTAGTATTCCTCGGAAAATTAAGGCTTTTATTTCCGGTTCCCGGTCAGATTTTCCGGCCCCGGTTCTACTCTCTATTTCGTAATTATAATTTTTTATAGGCGATAACTTTCTTCACAATAAATATTTCGATAATTCCTTGGACAGAAGTTATTCGATTGTGAACGGGAACCTTTTCCCAAAACAACAGATAATTTCGTTCACGGGAACATACTGAAATGAAAAGTTATAAAAAGTTATAATAACTTGTTTTTAAGTTATAGAATTTTGTTCATAATTTGTCATTTTGACTGTACATTACTACGCGGTGTTGTCCTAGGTCAGGAACATTTCACAAGGTCAAAGATATGGCTAATGCGCATACACCGCAGTTATAACAGTACTACAGTGTTAACGTGGCAAAAAAGCAACAAGGATGACTGTTACGCTCCGATAGCGTCGATATGAGCCAAAGAAAATGCTCTCGTACCTATTGCAAAAAATAAGCATGCCTTCCAGTTTGAGTTGTTTTTTAGTTTGAATATTCTGCTTGTAATATAATGGTAAATTTTCGCATCCGAATAATAACCTGGTACGTGGATTGGTTGTCGAAAGCGCCCTGGGTGTCCAGCAGAATGACTGCGTATTTCTCGCCAGAATTTCCTTTTACCAAGATTGGCTCACCCCACATCCAGATGCCAACCTGAGAGTAATGCATAATTGTTCTATGAAGATGGAATCGTAACGAAGCGTCTTAGAGAGAGGCACACTATTACAATTTTAAAATGATACCATGCTCTCTAGCCAGCGGAATTTGTATTTAGCCGCGGAACGTTTTATTATTTTGGACGAGTGTTCGTGAACTAACCGTCACTTATAACAACCGTCACTTATGGTGCTCGAGGACAGAAAATCCAGACAACGCCCAGCTTGGAGAGAAGAAAACTACTCACAGAGAAAACATACTAGGAATACGACATCAAGTTGGCACGCCTACTAATATATAAGTAGGGCCTACTAATCGCCTACTTATATATTAGTAGGCCCTACTTATATATTAGTAGGCGTGCCAACTTGATGTCGTATTCCTAGTATGTTTTCTCTCTGTGTACGAACGGAAAAATACGAATAATTTGTTCCCTTATTTTACTGATTTCATGAAGAGCCCTATTGTAGTTTGGCTCGATTAGGCTCATTAGGCTGCTATTTAATGTGAAGCTAGGATGTTTTAAGCTGTTATTCTAAGTTGTCAATGCAAATTTCAGCTGATATGACTACAATTCATACCGTATCTGGCTTTGTCCCCGATCTGCAGTGAAAGCCGTAAACTTGGACATCGTCGCCTAACCAATCGATCCGAGGGGTGTCCTAAAATATGACACTGTTTGCGCTATGATCAACAAGGTCCCAACAGGGGCCTGGAACAGGTGAAAAATCTAATTCGCTGAAAAGTAGCACTTATGGGTAATTTAGAATTGTGAAAATTGTGGTGCGACATTCCAAGAAGAAGTTGAGAATGAAACTTTTGCCTTTTTGGAAAGCGCCAGCAACAGAAATGATTACGACCTGCAACGATCGATTTACACGGAAGAAATTAATGCGACAGTGGAATTTTGAATAATAGTAGTTTTTTAACCTTATATATATATATATATATATAGACTTTAATTAAGATTTAACAACATTTGGATTGAGGCAGACCTGAACGGCCCGCACATTGTCCCGACTGTTTGCTCCTTTGCTTGTCTTGTTTTCTGGTAGTAGCTCACTGCACTCGGAAAGCATGGCTTGAATACTCAATTTCGATTACTGTAAGAAAGTTTCCTTGAAGGACTGTCTACAGTATCTGTATAAATCAAGATAGCGATTCACCAGAACACTAACTGCGCATAGAACATTAAAGAGAAAACTAGGAAGATGAAGAGGGTACACATATCTATAGTGGATTAGAGAACAGGCGTTTCTTGCGTAACGCGATACTTATGACTCAGAGGAACTGCTGTCACTGATGATGGGTTGAATAACCCGAAACGCGTTTGACAAAATAAAGCAATGATTCATTCTTTTTGCTTAAAGTTACCGACCAAGGAAAAAAATCGATATTTATTTTATATTTTTATTCGATGCAGATGAGTATCCTGATTACTTGTTTGATGATAAAAATGTCAGAAAAAAATTCCCAAAATTATTATGAGCACGTAAAAGGTGTCCCTGATCCAACCTGATTTTCAAATTTTCGCGCCATTTCAAGCATACTGTAAGCAAATGTCTCAATCAATTCGACTGCGACGCTGCTTGACGCGTCGCGGCTGTGAGGTTTTCATCCTTCTCCTCTCTTTTTCCGTCATTTGCGTATGATATTTCGTCGATTCTTAACAGCAGAGTTAATCAGATGAGTACTCTTGACATTTTTAACTACACTTGACCAATATTTGATGGTTACTTGTGTTAAATTACAGTTTATCCAACTCGTACTTCTCACAACGACAAATGGACAGCAACTTCGACAAAAATCACACTCCGAGATGATGGATTGACCTTCCTCATATTCAGTTGAGGCTGTTTACCTACGCCTGAATGTAACATGAAAAAACATCTTTTTTTACGTGGTCAATGTTTGGTATTTACAACACAAATTAGTAGGGAAATCGGTGATGCTTCCTTCCTCTCCTTCTCCTTCGTCTAGTATCATCCCTCAACTGAAGACAAGGAAGACGAATCCATCATCTCAGAGTATGACTTTTGTTGAAGTTGCTGTCCATTTGTCGTTGTGAGAAGTACGAGTTGGATAAACTGTAATTTAACACAAGTAACAATCAAATGTTGGTCAAGTGTAGTTCAAAATGTCAAGAGTACTCATCTGATTAACTCTGCTGCTAAGAATCGACGAAATATCATACACAAATGACGGAAAAAGAGAGGAGAAGGATGAAAACCTCACAGCCGCGACGCGTCAAGCAGCGTCGCGGTCGAATTGATTGAGACATTTGCTTACAGTATGCTTGAAATGGCGCGAAAATTTGAAAATCAGGTTGGATCAGGGACACCATTTACGTGCTCATAATAATTTTGGGAATTTTTTTCTGACATTTTTAGCATCAAACAAGTAATCAGGACACTCATCTGCATCGAATAAAAATATAAAATAAATATCGATTTTTTTTCCTTGGTCGGTAACTTTAATATGCTTGAAGCAGCAACAATTTGAATTTGGTTCTCTTCATTTCGCACAATCTGCTAACAGTTTAATGGATCAATGTAACAAAATAAAGAGATCGAGACATGAAAACGATCTCCTGATTAATGCTTTATTTCATAGAGCGGCGAGTGCATCTTCAAAATTATAACGGAAGTAAAGGGGTAGGGGGAGAACAATAATTGGTCGTGGAGGAAGATCTGGAAAAAGCGAGAAGATAGGAGAGGAGAAGGGCAAACAACACGATACATATCAATGCACAGGTTAACGGGCAAATAATGATAATAGAGAATATTTCCAATTGGCTTCTACGCAGGCTTTTGTTATAACGCTTTTTTTCTAAAATTTCAAAAAAAATTGTGTCAATTTGGGATGGTCGGATGGATACACCACTCCCAAAGTGTGAACAAAAACAACAGTCTTGTGCTATCAAATATAATGAAATCAAATGTATATTTTCACAGTCAACAATATATCAAGAGGTATTTGAGTATACCAGAAGAATGAGCGGGCGCAAGTATTAATCTGATAGTGAGTAATGCGCGTAACACTAATCGATCTCAATTCACAACATACTACACTCGATCAGCGGCGCTGTGTTTGAATTGCTGTGTGTTGATGAGTTGCGTTAAGGAGATGAGTCACAGCACAGTATTATGAAACGGGGGGTCACTGGACAAATAAGAAGTCCACAGAGAAAAAATTGCGCGAAATTCAAACTGTATTTTGCGCACTCTTACAATGATTGTTAGCATACTGTAGCTAGCCAGATGCCGGTCTCTATGGGAAATCTCTGATGGGCGATTCCCCAGGCATGGGATGAGCAAAGTTGATCAGTGACTCCATCTACAGCGTAGTGTACAGGTAAGTTTCTTCAGTGTCAATCAAGTGGTCGGGGGTTCAACTCCCGACCCATGCATCTCCTCTTGCCGTTTTTAGGAGAGCCCTTTATCCTTGTTTCTGACTTCGCTTTTCGGCTACTTCTTATTTGTTCAGAGCATAATGCTGTACAGCTTCTTGACCAACAAAGTAGCCCATTTTTAAGGTGGTGTGCAAGATAAAATGATATTGAGTAACACTGGCGCTCCATCTGAGCGGGAGAATCTTAACAATATATAATACATTCTGAATGAATTATTATCATACTCGTCATCTGAAAAAAAACGAAGAGCTCATTAAAATCACCTTGGATTATTTTTTTCCTCGCTGTGATAAAAATTGTCATTGATTTAACTATTGGCGCTTGGTTAAATAATATGTTTTCTGGAATATAGAGTGAAATTTCAATTGGTAATGGTTTTATTAACTTTTGATCTACCATTTTACGTCATCTTCTCCGAACAACTGCGTTTACCAATTGGTGAATAATGAATGAATACGCTAATTTGAATGCGTCCCCTTATTGTATTGTTGGTCTATTCACGTTGAGTAGATTTTTTTCGGAAATCACCTGCATTCCGCAGAATGAAACTCTACTCAAATAATTGGTTCTCATGCAGGCCTTTGCCAGAAAACTACTTTCGAGTGTCTTGTATCCATAGGAGAAAGTACCTGGTTGTTGATCTGGTGGGGAGGAAATAGTCGGCCAATGTCTTATTCGTCGTTGGGGTCGATTGATACGAGGTCACTCTGGTATTATTTTATTCCAGGCTGGATCCCGGTATAAACGACGACAATTTTGCAGTGAGGGTGGAGGGGAGTGTGAATGTGGAGATTCACGCTTCTGACCCCTCACAGTCTCATGGCCAATGCATTTCGAAAGCTGCACGCGAAGCACGCGTGGTGTGATTCGTGGTGTAGTGGGGGCAAGGGGGAATTAGTCGACGAAAAGAAATGAGCCTTCGAAAAATGCGGCAAGAATTTTTGCATGGGGTGGGGGTCGAACCCCCGACTCCTCCTTGTCACACACTACTTACTTACCTGTTGAACCATGTGGGCTGACATCTACTTTGCGCTACCCTATCGTGCGAAATCTCATGCGCCGGGCCGAGCTGCCAGTGCGCTTCGAGCCATTACAGTACGCCAACAATCCGTTCGGGAGTACTCAAACCGCTCCTTCTGTCCCAGTGGGCGGAGTTTCGAGGCTGTTTTGTTCTTGCATCGCGCTATGTCTTTTCATGAGACTGTGCCCTTTCTGAAAGTGTGACCGGTTGATATAATGACGTATCAATTAATAGACCAACAATACAATAAGGGGACGCATTCAAATTAGCGTATTCATTCATTATTCACCAATTCGTAAACGCAGTTGTTCGGAGAAGACGACGTAAAATGGTAGATCATAAGTTAATAAAACCATTACCAAATAAAATTTCACTCTATATTCCAGAAAACAAGCAGCCAAAAATGAGCAAAACAAAATTTCGGGCAGGGGAACTTAACCCTCGCCTTCACTTCCTCCCCTCTCGAAAGGCGGTAGATCTACCGCCTTAGACCACTCGGCAACCGATGAAGTTGGGAATAGCTCGTTTTTTCCTTCTTATGTAGCGTGAATTTTTTTTATCTCGCTTCCCAGGCGGGTTTGGAAACTTTTGAGAATAGTTTTGAGATAGTCCATAGACATACATGCTAAATCTCTTCATTGGCATTACGTTCACCGTTTTCTTAAATAGTGTTTTCTTAATGGGAAGTATGTCTAGCGACCGCTGATCATGGTAATAACAAGCAGAAATGGCAAAGAAGACAACAAAAGTGTGTGGAAATCGATTATTAAGACGTGAGGAAGAGTAGGATATCGGATCCGCTCTCCCTCTCACTCCCGGATATCGTGTCCGACCGACCGCTCATTCTGAGAATGCGTCCGAGAAATATCGGGAAGCGTCACTTTTGACACTCTATTTTCTTCTCCTTCGAGTATATTGAAACGAGAGAGTGTGCAGAATGAGGAGGGTGGAGAAGAGTTATCCAACAAACGTAACATTTTTAAACCTTGCTAACGTGCGCTCTGTGCGGCCACTCCTAACAAAAGCTAAACAGTTCGTGCTCCGTATCTTGAAGATTATGTTGTTTGCCTTCGTGAGTAAACTTTGTTTGTATACAAGATTTCTTTTTCCTGCCGTGGTACTAATTCCTCTCGATAAGACTACTTGACGGCTTGCTTTACTATACTGAGAAAAACAGTCACTGTGATTAGGAAACGGACGGGTGGGAATCTGATTCTTGAAGTAAGAGAACGCGTTTGACTCATTATAGCATCAGTTTCTGCTGTAGAACTCAATGGAATGAGATGAGAGAAACGGAAGAGATGGATAAGTAGTGAACCCGAGCCTACAACCTGTCTATTGTGAGGAGAGGAGGAGGAGAGAGAGAAATCCCCCTTCTCGAATATCAAAGAGTAGCGCGTGAAAGAGAGTGTGGAGAGAGGCAGGAAGTGAGAGAGCAACAAATGGCGGAAAGTAAATGGCGCAACATATAACGCAAATTCTTTAACATTTGCATCTCTAGTGAATTCGGCTATCATATATTCAAAAAGAGTTCGCTTTCTACTCATTTCGCGCATTGTCCAACAATCTATGAGAGTTGAGTTCACTAGAGTGGCACACACACACACAATAAAGAGTTAACACATCATTCCACAGGCCGGTCAACCATCCAGAAAGGCCTTTGGAGTGAGAGAGTGTGCGAAATCGAGAGGGATTCTCTCAATTTGCACACTCTCTCGCCCTAACCCTGGTCTGTAGGTTTCGAATCATGTGTTAACGGTCTTGCAGGGAGCGTCTTGCCTAGGTATTTTTTGATTTCCCCCCGTTTAATACGCACATCATGTTGCGCCTCGGGCGTAGATAAAATATTTAACTATAATAAATATTACTAAAATACACGAATTCTTCCAGTTAGACATACGGAACTCGTCAAATAAATGAGGTTCGCATGGGTAGGCCAATTCGAGGTTCTAATGAGATTGCATTATTGCGTGCTGGGGCGGAAATAGGGGAAGGAGAAACAGATGATTTGGGCAGTGAATCTGAATTCAAGAAATTCTGGAGTTTGCGAATTACTGATTACGAGATCAGTAGCAACGGTAATCAGTGGTCAGTAGAATATCATGAATGAGTAGGATAGAGAGGGGGGAGAATGAAAAAAGAGAGGGGCAAATGTGTGCTCTATCTATTACTAATTTGGTGCATCTATGACTAATTCGGCGAGTAGTTAGCTGTGTGTGCTAGGGATGCTAGTTCGATTTTCGTATTGCGACTTTCTCAGCGAGAGATCGGTAATGAAGGGAGAGAGAACTGAGAGAACCAGAAGAAAAGGGAGTTTTTTTTATGAAAAAATATATTTAGGGACATCTTTGTTCGCTGAATAATTGGATGTCATGAACTCATGAAATGATAATCTTGTGGGTTTCCCCAATCATTTCTTGTATCGGTCATGTCAAGGTGCACATGAAGCTGCTGTAATCATAGCATAGTTCTTTCTATTCGCCGCTCCAAACATCCATTGACCGCCCTGCACAAATTGTCAAGTGTAGGAGAGCGATTGATGGGAACTAACCATGCACATCACTCGAGCGATGTTCCCGTCCAAAGACCACCCAAAAGCGCTCCCGTCAGGATGGTATCGTGCAGCGCTGAAACGAAAAATTAACTACTATCTCTCTGAGACCTAGTGACATCTTGTGACTAGAGTCTCGATATTGAATGACTAATCGAAATCAAAAAGTTGACAAGGAATCATTTCAACTAGGGTTGGCTTGTCAAGGAAAATGACCGATATTTTTCTCGGATACAGTGAAATGATCTCGGTGAGGAATGAGGAGAATCGATTCCTTGTTTAGATCTCGATTAGATCGAGAAATTGTCGAGAATTCGAGATCTCGATAAGCGATTTATTTTTTCTTCTATAAAAAAGCTTCCTACACTACTTTTTCCTTGCCTGGTAAACGGTAGAGTCATTGTATTAGAAGGGGTAACTTGGAGAAGTGATATGTGGGACTGAAAAACGGGCAGCCGACCGACCATTACAACAAATAAGGGTGAAAATGGATGGCTAATAACGTTTCGAAATGGTTATCACTGAAATCATCATGCAAATATGGTCGATCGATCTGATCTTTTGAAACACTTCAGACATCCCATTCCTTGCCAAGGAACAAGGCCTTGAAGTGATTTTCACTATTCTCGCAAGGAGTGAGATAATTGAATTATCTCATTTCGAGATCTCGAGACCTTACTTACCGGGCCAACCCTAATTTCAACGCGTTGATTTCATTTCAACGGTCGACCCCACTCATTTTCAACAAGTCAACTTGTCAATAAGGGGTCAAAAAGTTGACAATGGGGAATTATTGGGCCGAATGATAGGGAGTGAAACACATCCCATCGCATTTCCTTCACCGATCACTGGTATCGGCGTGAAGTGAAATGAGGTCGACTTTTTGATTTCTTGTCAACTTTTCAATTTCATACCTTGTCAAAAAGTTGAATCATTGTTGACTGGTCACTAGCAACGCGTCAATAAGAAATGAAATGACAAGTCATTTGTTTTCGAGACTCTACTTGTGACGACACACTTGAAAGTCAGTAAGCCGAAGGACAAATGTTGCTGAGCGTATTTAAAACGCGTTCTCTGTAAGAGCGCAGTGAAATCGGTTCCGGGCTCAAACTTTTTTCTCATGTAGTCTTAGATGTAAATTAAATTTTAAACGTGAGAAATACACGAAATATCGATTTTTGAAAAATCGATATTTTTTTTACGAAAAAATTGTTTTGTTCTCAATTTTTTTATTTTGCTTTCATGTTATACATCATTCGAAACACATGAAAATATTAGCCTTTTTAGTTTTTGAAATGCTCACTTTTCTCATTTTCTTCCATTCTTTTCACCCAATCCGACCGCGCAATATAACAGATGTATCTGTCGGTATGATAGATTAATCTGTCGATGCAAAGCTTTTTGAAAATCGACTGAATCAATCTGTCACTCTGATCAGATTTCATATTGATCGGTCGGTTCTTGCTAATTTGAATGAGTGGATCGGTACAAATGAGGATTATTGTCTCTTCTCATTCCCTACTCTCTAGCTCGCATTGTTCCAAATTTCAGAGGGTATAAAATGATCAGGGAACATTTCACTCTGATTGCTTCAACTTTTTCCCAATGGATAAGAGGAAGGGGGCACTTGACCCACGGACAAAGTCCTCCCTCTATGAGAAGAAAAAAAAACCGAACTTCTGCCAAAGCAGAAGATACCACAGACCCGAGGGGATTTGGGGAGGTGGGGTACACCTCATTTCTACAGTAACCACCACTCACTCCATATGTACTTGAATGACAGAATGAATCTTTCATTTTTGCACCCACCGAAAATCGACAGAATGATTCTGTCAAATGCGACAGAATGGGAGTGACAGAATGAATCTATCGAAAAAGTGACAGATTAATCTGTGAGAGCAGATCTGACAGATATTATGTCAGTGCAATCTGTCACATATGACAGATTTTTTTTCTGTGTGTAAGTAACACGAGGGGATGGAATAGTTAAAGGAGGAGTAGCAGGAATGTCGCGGTGGCGCTCTCTCGTCATGTCCCCTTATCCGATGCCCTCAATTTTTGAATTCCTGTGGGTCAGTTTGACACAGAGCCAAAAGCGAAAAACTTTGTCCAAATTCTCTTTCCTCCTCTCAAATGATTCATTGGCGCTGTCGCTATTCCATCATTTCGTGTTACTCCTTTTACTAGTGGTAATAGATAGTATAGAACCAGACCGGGCTTGCTGGCCGGGACACGCGCCGATGACATGCGGAGTGACGGGAGTTCCATTGGGGATGTCCTTCCGAAGAGGAATTGGTGACTGGCAAGGACAGATGTGACTACCTCAAAGGAAGTTTAATAACAAAGGAAGCTCCGATCATAGCGCATCCTTGAGGAAAAACACGTTTTCCAACAAAAAACTAAATCGTAATGAATAGTGATCAGTGTACAGTGTCTCTCGTAAGCCCTATCGAACATAATTCTCGTCTTTCTCGTTTGGATATTGCACTTGCACATACCTTGTTCGGCGCAGGTTATAAAGACAGAGTCTATTGTCCAACCGACCATGCCATTCTTGAAGAACCACTGCGAGTAGGAAAATTTGAATTGCTCACAATGAGGCTAACTTACAGCATTGTAGGTTGAATTAAAGTACGCCGTGCTACCCCAATCAGTATTCGCCACTGAGAAACGCTCTCCTTGATCATTCATGCCACTTAAAGTATAATACTCTGATATTCTGAGCTAAGAGAACGGATAGGTAAAGATCAAGTATGCCCCGGATGTTGGCGCCAGGATTTGAGATTCAGGCGGGGAGACAAGATCCCCATTGCTGTCAAGAATCTTGCTTCCCGGTCAATTTCGATTTTGCGGCTGAACGTTGAGGGCGATCATATAAAACATATAAACATATGCCAAATTGTTACTATGCACATAGATAGTACGATTTTGGCTTGAAATAATTTTATTTGGTCACACCACGTGGTCGTTTTCCAAACCCCATTGTTGCCAGTTTCATGCATCTTGCTTCCCAGCAAGACTCCCAAGCCATTTTCCTCGCAATCTAAGAATAAGCAAGATTTTTTTTCTCGAATTTTTCAAGAATTTCAAGCATTTTTCTAGCGAAGCCATTCCTAGTGCGAGCCAGGTTTCAACATATGCGAGCTAATGTTAGTAACTACCTTCTTATATTATTAGTGGAAGGGGGTATACCTACACGTAAAAATGAAAGCCCTAATCTCAAATTCTCGTAGCAATGTATCCTGGTGTACCCCTAATGATCCTCACCGATCCGGTCGCATTATGCGAATTGCGAGGCTACGGCCCGTGTTCGTGTGCCTTTGTATTATGCCGCGCTAATTTCATGGGGTGCAAGGTGCACATAAGTTTTATGCACCATTTCATAACTTTTTTCCTAGTGAAGCTACAACGTCCAAACTTGATACAGGGACCAATTAAAAGGAAAATGTTCCAAACGTGGCTTGCAATCCCTGTATCAAGTTTGGAAGTCGTAGCTTCACTAGGAAAAATGTTATGAAAGGGTGCATAAAACTGATGTGCACCCCATGAAATTAGCGCGGCATAAGTCTCTCTCTCTCACTCAACTAACCGCACGAACAGGACCGGTCCCTCCGAGCCGTCGAGTAGTCGTGCGGGGCAGATATCTGGTGTGCCCGCCAAGTCAGTCAGGTCTGGTCGGAGACCGGAGGTATCGGGGAAGCAATTGTCCTTTCCCATCTCGGCCATGGGATCCACGCGAACTGATATTCACAAGCAATCGCCAGAAATGTTAAAAAAAAGTTCCTCTAATAAACATCAGAACTGATTGTATTGAGCTTCCAGTAAGAATGTAAACTCTTCAAATAGGCGATCATTGGGCCTCGGTGCTTTGTTGTCATGTCGAAATGCGCAACAAAAGAAAGCGCATCTCCCCCGAGATCGAGGTAGATACAAGCTTGACGTTGACAATAGTTTGGGGAAATGCCTCTAGTTGCCATGATTACGCATGCATCACTCAGGATCCTATGCTTTCCATTAACAACAACAAAAATAATTAAAAATTAAGTGCCGAACTTAATTTAAGTGTCGAACACTCGACATGATTTTTTTTTCGTCACATGAGATCATTTATGCCTTCTCTACTGTTCCGAAAACAGCGGAAACAGCGCCCTCCCTTTTGCTCTCTTGAAAACGTGCCCCAGAAGCCTTGCGATACGCAGTGAACGTTGACGAATGAGCATTCCAGGTGAGAGAGGTCGTTTGTCGACGTGTCTTCTTACAATTAATTCCGGTTCTTCTTTATCTCTTTTCCACCCGGACGTTCAGTTCTCGCCCCATCTGGCCTATTTTAATCATACATAAATTGTTCTAGGCAAAAGTTGAGTAGCTTGGTGCTCCGGACTTATTCTTTGATAAACCTAAAAGCGCCACACTATTTGGGAAAAAATAACAACAATATTATATACAGTATTTAGAAAATTGTGCAGGAACGCATGAGGAATCAGCATTATTCAGTGTTCTCTAATTTATCAATCATAACTATACAATTTCCAGCAAAACCAAAAAAAATATAATCTCCGGAAGAAAAGTAAGCATAAACAGTGCAACGGGAAGAAGAGAACATACGATATATGTAATGATTATCGATCGAGGGGAGTTTAGTTAGTTATAGACAGAGGTGCACAATTTGTAGATAACTTTTTATAAACATAAATAGGTTAGAATAGAAAATTTATTCGTTGAGAACAATCGACAAATTGAAGCTAATTCGAGAAAGCAAATCTTCGAATTGTATTTCTATTCCGTCTCTCCGCGCAACTTGAGATTTGCAAATTGGACATGCTGAAATAGTTTGAACTGAATTGAATTGAAATAGCCATTTACTTTTTTAGAACACATGATTAACTCAAATCAGATATTCTTCGTAGAAGAGATGAATGTGTCCGTTGTGTTCGAGGAGAAAACAATTTGGACAAAGAAGCGAGGAGTTCTTTAAAATTCAGAAATAACCATTAGATCTTTAGACAAAATTGAGTGATGGGAATATCATTTTTATTGTAAATGTTTGGGTATTATAACAAAGAGGAAGAAAAAACAGAGCAAGTCGTACCGTGCATTGACCGCATTGTCTCATAACTGTAACGGGGTTGACCGATTTGCATTTCGAACAGAGGGTACTGCCGGGTGTAACTAAAAGAACTAAAAAAAGAATAAGGCCGAAAACGCTCGACTATAGTTACTGCGTTGAAAAGACTCTGTGCTAATCGATATTCTTCGTCGACCGCAACGTTCGCATTATTATCGATACTTTTCGATTTTGATTCGACTATCGCCAGAAGAGTGTAGTTTACGGGAGTATTGGAGAAATCCTGATTCGTTTTGCAGATAGGGCAAGTCGTTCTGAATAATAAGGAAATCACGAGTGAATATGATAAATTCACAGACACTCGTCCAAAAGAATAAATTTGCTCCTAGACAACGGACGTGGCTAGGAGAAGACAAAGCGATATAGCTAGGCAAAGAGATCGAACGCAGCATCAATACATGTCATGAGCGTATCATTTTAAAATTGCATTAATCTCTGATAACTCACATTTCATTATTAATCAACTCTTTGACACATTGACTGCAAAAGGAATGTCCACAGGAGATGCAAAGATGCTTTCGTTTCCAGAGTCTGAAATTCATTTTTTCGAGATCAGATTTAAATGGTTCCGATTACCGATTTGTTCCCTGCATAGTGTTCCGAGTCCATTGTGTTTGACGTGAAAATCTGCAAAGAATGATTTTGATTGAGATTTTCTTTGCAAAACGTCAATTGATCAAATACACATATTCGTAATACACACGAGAGCAACCAAGAAATCGAAAAAAATGCACTGCCGGTAAGTTATGGTAAGTGGTAACTGACGAAACTCCCGAGTATTCCCTCCCAAATGCCTCTTGAACACTGAGAGTCGCTCCTATCTTGTTGGTGAGTGAGAGCATCAGCGTGCGGGTGGGCTAATTGAACAAACATTACACAATTTTTGGCTAAACAAGCTTTCTTCGTTTCAAAATGATTCGAGCGCACATTGGGCACTGGGAGTTGGTAGCCATGACTAGTCACGCAGATAAATTGAATCACGCGCAAGGCGTACTGAATCTGCCCATTGTAGCACTGGCCTAGTAGTGTTCTCACGATAGCCCAGCGCGAGGTCAGGAATTACATCTATATTTACGTTTACGAGTGCACACAAAGTCGACGATCATCAATAATTCATTAAGAAATATCTTCCATAAAATCAATAATTATATGTATTCCATGAATTCACAAGTGGGAACTGATAGTTGTAGAAAAAAAGAATGTAGCAGCGTGTAAGATTGCCACTAGAGTGGCATGGTTATACCATGCAAAGAGCGCAAATTTGCTATGAGAACGGTTTTCCAAGGTTTTGTTACTTGGAAAATGGTTTTCCACAAGAGAAGACTTGCTACACAAAAGGGAATGCATTTTTGAATCAGACCACTCTGCTTAAAGGTAGAGTAAACCCGCCGTTGAATTCCTGGAAAATGTAATGGTCGCGCGATGATCCGGAGAAATATTAAAAAAAAAACACAAATAAGATGGGCGTTGAACTACGAGAGCACTCAAGAATAAGAACAAACAACAAGCAACTTTGGCCCACACAT
This sequence comes from Pristionchus fissidentatus, assembly GCA_036245785.1. NCBI lineage: Eukaryota > Metazoa > Nematoda > Chromadorea > Rhabditida > Neodiplogasteridae > Pristionchus > Pristionchus fissidentatus. The sequence goes on from BTSY01000001.1 coordinate 8,191,089, forward strand.
TACCGCGATCATTACGTGGCTCGCGGAAAGTGTAACAGAGCAGCCAGAATCTGCCCCCCTTAAATGAAAGAGCATACGAGCTCCGCTCATAGGATTGTAAACATTGCACACTATTCCCGACCGGCACAATATCGTAGTGTCGCAATATTTTTGCACATTTTCGTAATTTCAGTATCCTCCATTCATTACTTAAGAAGTTTCGAAAGGTGATTAAGTTACTAGATCGTACATTTCAAAACTCGAAGCGGGCGGAGCTAAGAAGCTCCGTATAAATATGTGGATAATGGGACATTCGGATTGCCTCTTAATATGAAGAAGCATACAAGCTCCGCATTGTAAAGATTGCACACTATTCCCGATCACTAAAGCTATTAGTGTCGTAATATTTGTGTGCCCTTTTCGTAAGTCAATTCTTACTTTCCAACTACTCTGTTTACTACGTTAGTTACGTTCTATACGTTAGTTTCGAAATGATGAATTACAAGAGCGTACATTTCAAAACCCAAAATGGGCGGAGCTCGGACGTTCCGTATAAATAGGTGGAGAACAGGGCATTTGGATTGTCCTTCTTACCACGGCTTCGATTTATCGGCCAAACTCATCCTTCTCATGTCAGTTTATCGTATTCCTGAAAATTTTTGATTATAATCCCTTATTTGTGCGCATGTTATAGTGCCAGGTGGTAGGATATTGCATTACTTTTTCGATGTTCTGCTTTACTCGACTACGTTTCTCATAATTGCAGTCATTGGGCGACATTGGGTATTTCTGTTTCTATTGCCGCCGTCAATTGATTGTGTTCGTTCCCACATGATTCCAAACATACAGACCAGGGTTAGAGCGAGAGAGTGTGCAAAAGTGAGAGGGTCTCTCTCGATTTCACACACTCTTTCACTCCAAAGGCCTTTCTGGATGGTTGACCGGTCTGTGGAATGATGTGTTCCGATCGCACTTTTCTGCACGTTAAATAAATAGATTTTTTTTTCAGCTTTGATTGCTCTGCCAGCTTCTTGGCTATCAGTGACACCTGGGAGTCTTATTCATAGCCATGTGAGTTGACTGTATTCTACTTTTTAATATTTTTGTTCCTCTTTTTTCCGCCAAGCTACTTTTTGAATAATTTTCTCTGAGTGTGCCAATTCAAATGTGTTTTTTTCTCTAATAACTATTTTCCGTGCCATTGCGCTTTAGTAACCCTCGAGCGGGTCATGCTGTATAGACTGGGCGTGCCAAGTATTCAAAAACATTTACGCAGCGCGTGGCGCGGAGCATACATTTACGCAGCGCGTGGCGCAGAGCATACTCTCGTAATGGTTTATCGCGAATCACTTTTTTCCACAATATGTCGCCGTATTTATTTTCATGACAGCCTTTCTACGCCTTTTTCTTCAGGAACCTTCTTCCATGTGTCACGGTGCATAAGTAGGTAGTGGACCAATAAGTATAGGTCGCATGACCTGTATTACACAATAATCCATCGAAAAAATCACAGATAAAATAGAAAAAACCGGCTAATCTTACTCATCAAAGTCTTATTGACACCACAGCATAATGCGCGCTAAAAAGAGCTTCACTAGGCGCAGAAGATCCTACTTTGTTGAGCTAATATAGCGATTTCAATATGATGATTCTTTAGTCCACCAGCACCCAGAGAGCAAAAAAATTGGAATTTTATAGTTTATTTCATTACACTTTGAGGGCCCTACCTCTTTTTGTTCCTCCTTAGGATAAATCCTCCTGGTCTCGAGAGCTGCTCTATTATATGGAGCCCCATTAATTCTGTTACCACAGCCAAAAATATGAAACCTGTCCAGCGTGGGAAGCAATATTTCCGTTGTTCAGTGCTTCATGCAAGCGACCGTAATCGTTTGTATTATTTAAATCTAAGAACTTCAGCACGCCGTAGATTTGTAATTGATATTTTCTTTCTCTAATCGACAGGAATTATGAGCTTGATGATTATTTCCTTCTCACTAGTTCTTCTCTAACTAGATTTGTCCGTCATTCGTATGATTTCCGTATCTGTTTATTTTCTTCCCTTCCAATTCTCATACACTCTTGGTTTTTTCTCTTTATAAGTCACAATCAAATTAGAGTTTTGAGCTTTTTTCAATGAACTCAAAATTCTGAATTGCTAATGATATGGTGATAACGTCCATCGTGGACATAGAGATTCAATAGAATTGCTAATATCGATGGGGCATTGATGGCATGAAAACAAATATTTCATCTGTTGAAATTTTGTATTTCCTCCCTGAACCGAGTAAACTCTGCGAATGGTGATCAAATTTGCAGCGGATTTTATGAGTAAAATTTTTTTGTTGCTTAAACAATTACATTTCAGCAAAGCGAGGTGAAGATGGACGCTGTTGGGCCGCAGACGCTAGCAGAGAGGGAGATGAATGTGCGACGAGAAGAGCAGAAGATGCAGGAGAAGAAGGAGACTCTTGAAGCAATCGAGGCAGTGTCTCAAACACGAGAAATAACTTTGCAAGAAAGTGAGAAGAAATTCCAAGAAGTGGATAAGGCGATACTGGAGGAGGCGATGCGCCTGATCACGCAAGGCGAAACTCTTCGAACATGGGAGGAAGTGGTGGATAATAAGTATCGAGCTCTTCAAGAGAAGGATAGGACGATTGAACAGCACAAGAAGGATATGGAGGAGAAGGATAGGACGATCGAGCAGCGCAATAAGGATATGGAGGAGAAGGATAGGACGATCGAGCAGCACAAAAAGGATATGGAGGAGAAGGATCGGACGATCGAGCAGCACAAGAAGGATATGGAGGAGAATGATAGGACGATCGAGCAGCACAAGATGGATATGGAGGAGAAGGATAGGACGATCGAGCAGCACAAGATGGATATGGAGGAGAAGGATAGGACGATCGAGCAGCACAAGATGGATATGGAGGAGAAGGATAGGACGATCGAACAGCACAAGAAGGATATGGAGGAGAAGGATAGGACGATCGAGCAGCGCAATAAGGATATGGAGGAGAAGGATAGGACGATCGAGCAGCACAAAAAGGATATGGAGGAGAAGGATAGGACGATCGAGCAGCACAAAAAGGATATGGAGGAGAAGGATCGGACGATCGAGCAGCACAAGAAGGATATGGAGGAGAATGATAGGACGATCGAGCAGCACAAGATGGATATGGAGGAGAAGGATAGGACGATCGAGCAGCACAAGATGGATATGGAGGAGAAGGATAGGACGATCGAGCAGCACAAGATGGATATGGAGGAGAAGGATAGGACGATCGAGCAGCACAAGATGGATATGGAGGAGAAGGATAGGACGATCGAGCAGCACAAGAAGAATATGGATGAGAAGGATAGGACGATCGAGCAGCACAAGATGGATATGGAGGAGAAGGATAGGACGATCGAACAGCACAAGATGGATATGGAGGAGAAGGATAGGACGATCGAGCAGCACAAGAAGGATATGGAGGAGAAGGATAGGACGATCGAGCAGCACAAGAAGAATATGGATGAGAAGGATAGGACGATCGAGCAGCACAAGATGGATATGGAGGAGAAGGATAGGACGATCGAGCAGCACAAGAAGAATATGGAGGAGAAGGATAGGACGATCGAGCAGCACAAGATGGATATGGAGGAGAAGGATAGGACGATCGAGCAGCACAAGAAGGATATGGAGGAGAAGGATAGGACGATCGAGATGCTCGAAATGATCCAGAAGAGCGGAGAGACGACGATCAGAGATGGTAAGTGTTTGGGGGGGGGTGACATTTGAGCAACGGATATTTGAGCAACGGGCCATAACTCAGCTAGGAGTGAGCCTAGCGCTATTTGAGTGGTACCATTGCGATCAGCATCAGTTATTGGAGATTTCATAATTAATTAATTAATTAGCATAATTAATGAGATAGGTGTAAATTAATTAATTAATTACAAAATTTCTATTAACTGATGCTGATCACAATGGTACCACTCCCACTGCGCTTGGCCTACTCATAGCTGAGTTATGGCAAGTTGCTCAAATGTCGGTAGCGCAAATGTCCGTTGCTCAAATGTCGCCCCCCCCAAGTGTTTCGTATTAATTTTTGGAATACTATATCAGTGTGTTCGCTTAATGATTACTATCCCTCCGTACAGCAAAAAGTGACTAGTTGTTTATTTCACATATTCTGATAGCCCTTGGTATGGTCTACGCTTCATTCATGACGTGATGTCTCTAATTTGCATAATTACAGTAGATCAAAGTTGAGCTAAATTCAAGGTTTTGAAGTGTAGATCGTCAGAGAGAAGAGATAGGGATTTGGTTCTTTCAGCAATATTGGCCGCCTTGACGAGCTGCATCTTCGTGTTTAATTTATTTATTCGTATTCTGATTTATAATATAACCTTTAACTATTCATTTTTCAGTGCCTACCCAAGTTGACGTTCGTATTCTCAAAGAAGGAAATATCATGCGCCTCACAAAGGTTTCTTATTTTCAAAATTGAATGAGTATTTTTCAATTAGAGAAGGTGATATAAAAATTTTGTTTTTAAATTTTTTTCGATTGCTTGAATAACTTTCCAAAATTTAAGTATCTATTTTGAGTAGTGGACGGAGATATGAGCGCGCAAAGTTTAAAGGTGGTGTCCCACGAACTTTTGGTCAAGTGAGTTCCCACTGTGGGGTTATCACGCTCGGTTCCCCGTTGTAAGAGCCCCGCAAACCGCACTTTCAACAGCTAATTTTGAACAGAGTAATTCGAGTTTGGCTCTGTGCCAAACTGACCCTACGCGCAGGGATTCAAAAGTGAGAGGGAGGGATAATGGGAAAAGAGGAGAGAGCGACCGCGCCATTGGCTCATAGGAGATGACTAACTGCTGCCTAACTTGTTTTACCCTTAATGTACGCTTTGCGGATCCCCTCCTCTCTTTTCCCCACCGCTCTGGTTTTCGCCCACCAGTAGTAGTACCAGTGGCTCTCTCACATTCCCATACTCTATCGTTTTCTACTAGTTGCTCACCTATAGGGAAGACTACTAGTGGAAATTGAGAGAGCCACTGGTACTACTACCGGTGGGCGAAAACCTGAGCGTGTCAACCCCGTCTCGTGTAGTGAGCGGGATCTCCACTTGATATGTGCTTATTCATTGTTTCCTTGGGTGGAGGAAAATCACGCCTCTATGAGAGGATCGACACAAAGTGGTTAATAATTTCGACTAATTCATAGTTTAGGCCCAACTCCTCGTGAGAGGTGTGATATCCATGCCAATCCTCCTTAGACAAATTTGAGTTTCTTATATAATACTTCCTGTAGTTGTCCAGCTCTTACAGTACTGTGCTGGGGTTTCACGCTAGGAATCTTTCCTCTCGCCCTTTTTAAAATAATAAAAACGGTGTAGCGATTACCTGCATATTGCAAAAATATTGTTTAGGGACTTCGCTGGAGAATGTGCCATGTCACTCTCATGTCTGACTCAACACTCAACGCGTACAAAAAGAAAGTAAGTTTGCTCACTATTGATTATAATTGTTTGGAGAACAGTAAAAGCGTAAAGTATTCGTTATGATTTTCAGATGTGTTAATCTTTCCAGGGCGATCGCAAGCCGAAATGGACCGTGGTCCTCAAGAGTAGCAATAATGACATCAAGAGAGGCGAGGAGTCCGCAAATGTATTTCGAATTATATATGGTCAGTTTAGCCTGTTCATGTTGTTGTTTTCTCTCGCATAACACCATGCTAACCATGACGCGACTCTCCCAATTTCACACGCTCTCTCTCGACCGGTCGATTAACACGACTGTTGTGTCTTTAAAATATTTTCTTATAGAAGTGGCTCCGAAGCTGCCGGATGGCTATTCGAGCAATCACCTGTTAAGCATCACCCAGAGTTCCGACCCCGAGGTCCGCTTTCTGATATTCTCGTCGACTTCTGAGATTAAGTGAGCTAGTTCTGTATCTTAATTACATAACAAAAATATTAAATATATTTAGTTGAATTAGAAAAGATATTTAATAAAACATGGGCATTTATAATAGCTATGTGAATCACATCAGCACACTTTGTATTATGTGTATAAATAGTGAAAACTCGTCTCTCTGGCAACTTTTTTTTATAGATTATGGCACGAGATTATCCTCAAGACATTAGAGGAGAATCAAGACATGTCTGGAGACGAACAATGAACTAACTGTGCATATTTCTGCTCTATACAACTAACACATTTGCTTTCTCATGCATTTTATCATATTCGGAAGCCATTCCATCCACTTTCTATTGTAAATTTCCTACAATTACACCTACGATAAATCCGTTGCTTATAAGGTATAAGGCATAGAATATTGAAGAAGGAGTATTACGATCTCGCGCTCTCTCATTCCTCATCTCATATTTGCCAATGGCGCGGTCGCTCTCTCCTCTTTTCCCATTATCCCTCCCTCTCTTTTTTGAATTCCTGCGCGTCAGGTTCAGTTTGGCACAGAGCCAAACTCGTATAACTCTGTTCAAACTTATCGGTTGAACGTGCGGTTTGCGGGGCTCTTGCCGGGGAATCGAGCGTGAGTACCCCACAGTGAGAACTCAATTGACCAAAAGTTCGTGGGACACCACCTTTAAGAATTGAACAGACCCAGTCCAAAATCATACTCGAGATCGCTAAAGAGATGAGCTAAGCGCAGTAGGAATATATCATTTTGCTTCTATTTTAAACGTATTTTCAAAATTAACTCAATGAGATTCGCCTTTCTTGACCCCCGGTGATGTCCCCTCACTTTACGTAACTGCGTATTGCCGAGACAATGTTGTGCAATGTTTTCTTTCTCTGCTTCAGACGTGACTCTCCCTCCCTTCCCTTCCCTTCTCTCTCTCTCTCTCTCTCTCTCTCTCTCTCGCTTTCCCTCTCTCTCTTCTCCCCTCACTCAATCGTTTCTTCCTCTCCTCTCGTTTACTGTTGTATTGTCACTTCGCGTTAGTTTGATTGTTTGTTGTCATTTTCACCCCTATCTCCGTTTACTTTCACTTCACTTCGAAGTCATTTCTCTTCACCCATATCTTGTTATTCCTTTTACTCACGATGGGCATCGTACTGACGAGGTCCACCCATCGTGAGGCGGTTGGGTGTCTACGAACCCAAGGACCGAAACATCCAACCGCGATCATTTAGGAAGTCCTCTAGTTATTTATGCCTATCATAGTAGCAATTCACTATTCAGGAAAAAAAACAAGTCCGATAGTAAATCTAATTCCGTCAAGCTCAGGTGGGTGAGTTAGACAATCTATGCTTTCGAAATGAAAATCCGTGTCCGAGTAATCTTCTCCGCGGAATATCCTAGAAAACGGCTGCAACCTTTTCATTCCGCACTTTTTTCGTATCGGAGAGCAAAGAATGAGACAATCGAAAGAGTGCTTAGAATGAGGAGGGTGGAGAACCGTTCTCTAAGCAACGCAACTTTGCAGAAACCAGAAAACTTGAGTTATGTGTGTCCTCCTTACCTAAACAGTTCATGCGTCGTATCTTTGAGATTATGTTGTTTACCATCGTCAGGTATGTTGCTTGTGTACAAGATCACATTGTTCCTGTTAATTTTCCAATTACAAAAAAAATCCTTGGAGGCTAAGTATGTAGGTCAGCATCAGCACCTTGGAGGTTAGCAGGGAATGTAGAGAACGGCGCTCTCGAGTGGGCGGAGTCTGTCTGTTTACCCTCGTTTTCCCTTTTCATTTCTGCTTTCTCCTTGTCAAAGTCAACTAGATACGCGCTCGGCCTCCTTCATGTGGTGTTAGTTTTCGGAAAAAGGAAACGGCAAAATGCTAAGATTTGAATTCCCGCAATTTCTTATCTCAGCTCTCCGTGGAGCAATCGACTCAAAAATTCGAATATATCTAACATTTTTCGACCCTTTTACACCTAAGTTTTGAGTCGATTGCTCTACGGAGAACTGAGATAAGAAATTGCGGGAATTCAAATCTTGGCCTTTTTCCATTCCCTTTTTCCGAAAACTAACACCACATCAACATTCTGGGCACTCACAACAAAAATGTTCGCGGTTTACGTCATATGAACGTCTCTTTCAGCATCATTCGAAATGGACACGAGGTCGGTTTCTTCTTATTACAAACTCACAAACACTCGTCTAAAATAATATAACCGTCCCTTGCTAATCTGTGCTAAACGTAGAAATGATAGGCGAGAGAGCATGATGAAGTAGAGTGAGAGACATAGAAAGCGAGTAAACACACCGAGATTCCGTGACATGAGCGTACCATTTTAAAATTGTAATACTCGTCTTTATTTTCTCCATTGTGAGCTTGGTCTCATGCTTTAGTAGGCCATTATTCTGGGCAATCTGTTTCTCTTTAATATTTGATGCTGTCGTTGTCGCTACTTAAGAATTTGAGAAAATCGATAAATTTAAAATTGCTCTGCAACTGCATCGACGCGAGGCAACTCTCCTTGCGCAATATTTGAATTTTGAAATCGTCAACCTTCCTTCTTAAAATGCTGCGTGAAAACATTGCAAAACAACACTATCCGGATCATTACGTAATTCTTTCAAAATGAGCACCGAGTACCATAGACCATAGAGTGTCTCAGAGTGTCTCTGGGAGCGCGTTCAGTGGTCTGCCCTCCTTCTCGTCTCATTGTCCATCTTTATTCCATTTTTTCCTGCCCCTTAAATAAAAGTTCACGGCGTTCTGGGCAAAATGCCAAAAGTGAATTCGTGGTGAGATCATCGTCCATTTGCACGATATTTTCGCACTCTCTAACTGTCTGCCCCAATTTGCATAGACTCGCCAGAACGCCGTGCAAGTTAAATTGATGTAAACAAAGTTCGAACATTTTTGTTTGAATTACTGTGAATATTATTTCCATTTCAGCAATATGCGCGACCGCAAATTAGAATTTATAATGAAGAAGGTCTTCGATCAAACAGGTATGTGTTGTCATGATTGTACAATTTTATTTCTATAAAACTTACTTCATTTCGTAATTGTCTTTCCTGGTAACAACGATTTTGAAATTTTGCTATAAAATTTTTATAATCCGGACTAACCTGTATTAAACAATTTACGTAATTTTTAAGATCATCGCAAACTCGATCTCAAACAAATATTTGTGGGGTACAGGATGGTTCTCGTCACGACAGCCGCTCAAGTATGTATTTTATTTTTAATTATTGGCAATTTGAATATGTTAGTTTTGCTGCTAGTGAAGTACCATAACTAAATTTCCTAGGAACTAGGAATTTGCTCCTTAGAATGCTGGCAAGTAATCGATATCCATTTACTTTGATTTAAAAACAACTTGAATTCATTTCTTGCATCTCAGATCTGCTCTGTTATTGGCATCGTTTCCGTTATGTTCGTTTTCCTCGCACTTCTTTACGAATTCGATTGGATTATTATCAAGAAATTCGACGTTCTCGAACTTCGTAAGCTGTTATTCATATAATACAAATATAAATCTTCTGAGGAGTAATTGAAGCGCATTACAACCAAATTGTTTCGAGATATGAGTTTGAACAACAAATTGGCTAAATGTATGAGAAAAATAAGTGAATTTTCGAGTAACAATTTCAATGTGTAATCGCATCGATCCATACACGGGACGAACCCTTTTATGTATTCGATGTTACCGCATATATTTCATACATATATTTTGCCCTACATTTGTTTTGCTGCCTTACGTTAACCATTGATCAGTTTGATATCATAGATGATATCAGATAGGCTTCTTGCCGTATTCTATTGATAATTTCATTCGACAATTTCAGTAGTTCTCATTCTCTTTCTCTTATACGGTATCCTCACTCATTGGTGCTTGATCGTCGGGATGCAGCTGGTATAATATTTTAAATATTATATATTAAGCATATTTTAAATAATATATTTTAAATACTATAAGCAGATCAAAAAAAATGTTCAGAGTGTCATATCTGTTAATGACGACTAACAATGCGCATCACGTTTTCAGATATTGTCATGACTGATTTTCAGGAGAATGCTGTGTATCTCCTTCCTTTTATGGCCGTCTACTGCTTAATAGTAGTTGCGGAATGGCCAATTCTTGGATGTCTGATGTGAGCAGCTAAATGTTATGAAATAAACCCACAGAGCGCACTCTCTTAGATGTCGAAATCTTGATATTAAGTCGCTTGACGAGATAGTACATGAATTTGAGAGAGTAGAGTGTGAAGTACCTTGAATATAAGTGGGTTGGATTATCTAGATGTCAAGTAGGAGAGTTCGCACTCTGAGTAGACAGTCGATGATGATTTTATTAACTACAGGGTGTCTGAAAAGTATGGTGACAAACTTTGAACGTTCAACCGTTTTAAATGTGAATGACAAATCGCTCTCCAATTTATACCATATATTGATTAGAGGTTGCGTATTACACCTTAAATATTTGAGATTTCGTTTTTAAAGAATGAGACAGGTTCATTACTTTTGATTTTTGCTGGTCTGAGATCTCGCAGTTTATGGATTTTTAGGTGCAACTTCGATACTTTCCAAGAATGGTTCCTCAAACATTTCTCCGATACAGAGCTGGAACTATTTTCCAGACGAGCCTTGATCGTGCTCTATACCCCTGTATGTGACACTTCCTCCTAGGGTAATCATATATTTAGAAATAAATTTTAAGAAGATATCTATTCTGATCAATAATTATTTTTTAAGATTGCAACCGAAAATGTCAGTTTCTCGAATTTTGATGAAGCTCCTGCGCGTCTTCCTAAGAGTTGACAGAAAGTTGTACCACGGGCTTATAAACAAATAGTAGGGGTACTTACACCATTACACAAAATACAAATGGAGGAAACCCGACTAAAGAAATTTGCTTTTGCAGACATCTCTCATCTTACCGCGCCGAAATTTGAATTATCTATGACGGGCGAAATTTGTCACCATACTTTTCAGACACCCTGCAAAATATTTGCTACAATGGAGTGAATAAAAACAATGAATATGAAATATTTCAGGTATTTCTATTCGATAATGGTTCCTCAAACTCAAACTCAAACAAACAGCCAGCGAAGAGATTTCATGGCATGTAAGACTTTTTTTTGATATATAAAACTTTAATGTCGCACACAACTGGAAATCAATTTCATCTCCTTCTAAATATATTTCTATTTTGTTTTTGTATTAGAAAACTATTTCAGATCTCAATTTTGGTGACTCTTTTTCTCTTCGTCGTATTCCTTATTCAGTTAAAAATGCTGCAGATGTGAGTTTTCCATGGTAAACCATCCAAACTTGATCGGACTCATCAATTTATTTTTATATACATTTAAAACACATTTAGGAAAAATATTATCTAGGAGAACTATTGAATAGCTCTCATTGAATATTTTGATTTTTTAAAAAGTAATTTAATTTGATTCAGTGTTCATCGATGTGGGCAGCTCTTTGAAAGGAAAAGGGAAAACAAAACCAAAAATGATCAAATCGAAATGCAGCATGTGAGTCATGATTTCACTTTTTTTTCCAGAAATCGATTTCCGATAGCCAAATTGGCAGATAGTAAACGTCACTATTTCATTTAGATCAATACCAACGAGCAGTTGAGCGGCGACCACACTGGCTCACAAGAAATGGCAACTGTCGTTGTTATGAAGTGCAGCAATAACGGAGTTCCGAAGAATGGAGAAAACAGAGCCAAGAACTGAAAAAGATTGGGGCTTACTTGAGTGAAGAGTGAAGAGTGTTCATATTACAATTTTAAAATGATACGTTAATTACATGGACTGGTGTGTGTACTCTCTTTCTATACCTCGGCGTGTCTCTTGTTTTGCCATGTTATCTCGCCTGCGGAATTTATGTTTAGCCGCGGAACATTTTTTATTATGTTGGACGAGTGTTCGTGAACTTGAAATAATGAATCTCTGACGCAACTAATTTGCCTATCTCTGAAAGTCTCTTCAGAATTAGCTAACATTCGACTGACAGGCCTGATTATGTTATTGAAATATACATGTATTTGTTGTATTGTACCTAATTTAAATGTCCAAGCCTTATTTTGTTCAACGTTCCGAAGACAAGGAAATGCCATGATTTCTGCCCCATTCTGAAAGAAATGTTGCAATGATCTCTAATTCCGATCCTTTCACATCGACCGATTGTTTTAGCCACAAAGTTTGCAGCCCCTTGCAAAATTTCTAATGGAATAAATAAATAATGAAATAACGGAAACGACGCATGTAAAGAAAAAAAGCAAAATAGTTGAAGACAATATGGTTTGTGTTTTCAGTAATGATTTCACGAACACATGCCATCTCTCTCTCTCGCTCTCACATTTCATCATTAAAAGTGTCTCAAAACTGCGATTACATGTAGTGTCCCAAATTGGAAAGCGCAAAGCTTTCAAACGAAGTCATTGTCAGTTAAATCATGCTTTACAGTAGCGAGTACGTAATGAGACCACGGCGGGATAGTCCAGTGTGATAAGGAACTGATTAACATTTTATGTTCATCAGTTCGATCCCCACCAAGCGTCACCAAGTCATCAATTCTCTCGGAGCTGCGTATCTACTCCTTGAAGGGAGTCGGAAGTTTCCGACTCCTATCAACTTATCGCAATGGAATTTTATTTGATTTCATCTTGATTTCATTTTTCGGGCGATCAAAATGCATTCGCATGAACACTTGTATCCACGGAATTTTGAATGTAGGATTTTAGATTGCTGCTCCAATCGCAAGGCCACAATTGTTAGGGCTTCCTAAGACCTTCGAACAACACCCGACGTTCTGGAAGAGATGATGGTTTTGAATATGAGAAAAACTAAAAATAATTGTTTTTTTTTGCAAGTCTTGTCTCAGAACAATGTATCAGTGGTTCCGACGATGAGAAACAATACATTTATCATTATCATTCTTCATTTATTGCACTTATTCATTTCTTTTGTTCAAAACATAATACAAATGAATTGAACAATATGTTTGCGAATTGAAAGATGGTCGGGATTATAGTATTGCATAGGACAAATTATGCAAATTAGAGACATCAGATCATGAATGAAGAATATTTTGATAGAGCATACCAAGGGCTATCAGAATATTTGAAATAAACAACTAGTCACTTTTTGCTGTACGGAATGTTGGCAATATCTGCGCTCCTTACGCGAACGCACTGATATGTTGGAAAATTGTATGTGATTGTTGTGGTTATCGTATTGGATAGGACGCGAACAATGCCGATTGAGATTACTTTGCGCTATGTCGTGTCTGTTCCTTGAAACTTGATCTGTCGATTATAACTTCACCAATGGTGTAGGAGACTATTTCTGGAGTAGAATCCCCAATCGCCAGATAACCTGAAAATGAACGAAAACCATATTAGTTATTCCGAAATTATGTTGACATAAATGCTTTCACAATGTTGTGCTTATGAATACACATATGTACCTGAGGCTTCGCAACTACAATGACTGTTGATCACAATGTGTTCTTGTGTTATGTATTCGTTCTTTTCCTTGGGGCCAAACTGATCGAGATTCCACGTCTTAGTTACCTTCTTGAAAGTTCGTTATTAATTTAAAGAAAGAAAGCATTGAAAAGGGGGGAAAAGCTCACAGCGTTAGGACGTATGACAACGCGGGTTATCGCCTGAGCAGAACCATTGCAAATCTCGACGTTGAAATCTTTCACGCCTCCATCCTGATAAATATAATTGTTTGATCCATTGAAAGTATCGTTTAATAGGAAATGGCACTTCATGGCACATGTCTTATGTAGAACGATTTGTCATGTAGAACGATTTGTTTTATGATAAATATTAATCGTGAGTGGAATATCTTAATAGGCAAATCGATCATTCAAACATTTTTTTAATGTTATTTAAACTCACATCTCTCTTTAGAACAGGTGTGATTGAAACCTCCATAATTTGATGTCGAAGAGGGATGAGTGAACAGCCTGTCCGTCGATAACTACAGTATATTTAAATCGCTTTTAATGCGATCGCTTCGAGTCGCGGCGATATGAGGCGAGTCGCCTCAAATCGCCCTATGTCGCCTCGGTTTACAGTGGCTTCATTTTTGACTATATCGAAATTCTAAAGACATCTTCGTTCCAGAGTGTTCCAGCATTCGATTATCAAAGTTTGTTGGCATTTCATTCAAAACAATCAGAGCTAAGACCCAAAACACAATTCTCCAAAAATAGCGTTCAAAAACATAATCGAAAAATCGTCTTTTCGATTTTCTTTCAGAAGCGATGTAGTGCTATGCACGATCGATATTTAACTGTAGCTAACAAGGCCACGTTCTGTTAAAATTGATGTAAGAACGAACTGGTTGAAACCACTGTGATACACACAATAATTATTTTGAGTTTTTTTATCCGGGATGTCGATTCTGGCACATAATTGCCCTGGCATCTTCGTGAGAATTGGAGCATAGCCTTGCCATGGGCAAATGCATATGCTAACGGAGTATGAAATCCATGCTTGCATTCGTAAATATCATGTATCGCTATTGAGGAATACCTCTGTATTCATATCTAATGTCGAAGTGAGCCGTATTTTGAATTTCGGTAAAACAATTATTTAACTAATGTTTAGTCGTTCTAGAATGGAATCATTTGCGCACTAAAATTAAGTAATATATCACCTTCTCTAACAAAAAAAATCAAACGCTGTAATACTCTTGCCTTAGGAGTTGCATCACTTTGAACTATCCGAACTTGCACCTCAAAAAAAGGAGAATATCACACTCGCAAACCAATCAAACATTCAAAGTTATGGTTCTCTATCGAAAATAGTGATTGAAAGCTTAACTGGTCAGAATATAATAACAAGGTTTGTTATAACGATTTTTATCCGATTTGTGCCACATATTTTAAGTAATATGTGGCACAACTGGGATAACAATCACTTATAACTACTGACAGTTATGTACGTTCGAACTTCGTCACCATACTTTTGAGACATCCTGCATATATGCGAATGGAGTAAACAGAGAAGCAGTCAGTAAAGAGAGAGGGAAGAAGATGTAACGATGACTCAGAGAAAATAGAGGTGTCAACGTTCAACATTAGTGATATTGCTCTTCCTCAGTAATAGAGTTGCATCACTTTGAACTATCCGAACTTGCACCTCAAAAAAAGGAGAAAATCACACTCGAAAACCAATCAAAAATTCGGGCGCACATTAGTTAAGAGAACGGTTCTCCAAGGTTTCATTTGTTAGTGAACGGTTCTCCACCCTCCTCGTTCCGCACACTCTCTCGTTTGCTCACTGAGGCGAGAGAGTGTACAGAACCAGGAGGGTGGAGAACCATTATCTAACAAATGAAACCTTGGAGAACCGTTCTCCTTGAAAATTTTCTTTCAGTGTGAGAGAGACGCCCCCACGAGGAACCTCAGTCAAGCGTACTCAGAGCGAGAAGCCTTCACTAGCTTTGGAGATATTTCCTCCTTATGATAGGGCATGCACAATCGAGAGATAGTGATAAACGATCTCTTTATATTGCATGCTTTTTCAGCAGCAGATTTTTCAAAGTAAGTGAAATGGGAGACTTCCGATCTGATGAGTGCGCAATTTTGATACTGGCGCTTTTATTGTTTGTTTTGGTGTTCACAAATCAGCATCAACTGTCGCCCCCGTTTTGAACTTTGTTTCGCCATATTCGATCGATATCAGCGGACTAAAAGCGATAAATAGCGTAACGTTGTAATCCCGCCTGTAGAACAGCCGCGAGTTCTATACTGTGTACACTTTACACTTTATAAATTAGTAGGTAGATGAAAACATATTTTTTCAGAACAATGGATTTCCGAATTGATAAGTGGATAAATGTGGCAGTAACCATTATTATGCATCCTCCCGACGTGGGTTTTCCAACGATCCATTATGTGTAAAGGGAATAATTGGTTAACTTGCTTTTCTATCGATATATAATCCAATTCTCAGGCCGCGGGACGAGCCCGATACGATATTGAGTTCTCGAACGAAACAAAACTGGCGATAACTCGAATTGTGTTTGATCCGAAAATGGTAAGTCTTCCATGTTATCGATGCTGAAAAACATTGCAAGTTGATTCTGCGTGTCAGAAAATAATCAATTACTGGAACATGGACAAAACTGGTGATCGCGATCAGTTCTTCACAACAGCATACGATCTATTCATCAACAGGGACTGCGCTTACCAAGGAGCAGGTCAGTTAAATAGCTTTTCCTCTCATCAGTTACTTTTCTTTTATATTACTTTTAAAAATTGATAGAGTTGCCTCCGATCCTAAATAATCAATGTATGCAATAATAATAGTTATAGTGTAAAGAGCACGTGTGGAAATAATGGAGGGGCACACTAATGTGGTCTTAGTTTTCGGAAAAAGGAAATGGAAAAAGGCCAAGATTTGAATTCCCGCATTTTCCTATCTCAGTTCTCCGTGGAGCAATCGACTCAAAATTTCGTTTATAGATGTAAAAGGGTCGAAACATGTTATATTCAAAATTTTAGATCGACTGCTCCACGGAGAACCGAGATAAAAAAATGCGGGAATTCAAATCTTGGCCTTTTTCCATTTCCTTTTTCCGAAAACTAACACCACATAAATGTACACATTTATAGAATTGATATGGAAAATAGCAGGTTTCATTGCTGTCGGACCCTTCAAAACACCAGAGCTTCTTTGTTTCACCACTTGCAACACTTCATTCGTTACGAAAGGAAAGGGGCATTGTGTCCAGGAGAAGGAGAGCTCTATCGAGGAGATTCTTGTGAAGAAAGAGTTGGAAGTACAAGAGAAGGAGGAGATATTGATTGAGAAGAAGATGAAACTAAAGGAGAGGGAGGATAATGCAAATGAGAGGAAGAATAAGTAAGTTCCAAGCTACTGGTTTTTATGTTCGCACAATTTACTTTGTTGCGATAAAGATATATAAGTTAATTTAAAGCATTTCAATGAACATTGTTCTCATACATAACGTGTGCATAATTCACTAGTTTTTTTATGAAGTTATGCCTCAAATTTCTATTATAATTTGATCTGAAAATTGATGGTAAACATTATTATTAATATTGCGCACTGCCTTTGTTTATGGCGAATCCACATCCCGGTAAAGCGAATCCACATCCCGAGAAAGTATGTCGATTCGCTATTTTTCTAGTATAATTCGACAAGTTTACATCTTTTTTTCACCCGATCGCCTTATCATTAATAACGATATTGTTTAAAAATACAAGAAAAATTCTAACTTCGTACAGGATGGTCACTAATTTAGTTTTTTATATATATATTTTGCATGAAAAACTCTATTTTAGCTCTGGCGAGTCAAAAGTGCAGCAAGTGTCAAGAGAAGCTCGAGTGATGGCGCAGTTTGATCATCCATGCATCGTTCGATACTATGGAACGTGGATCGAACGACCGGATCCAGAATCGCAGGTGATAAAAAATAATAATGGTATATTTACGCCCGACGATCAAAATGATATGAAATTTGAAAATAAATAACGGGAAGACGAAAACTGAAGAAAAAAAAGAAATTTTCCTATATCCGTGCGAGGCCCCGCCCCCTGTGCTCCACCCCCCTCAAGAGAGGGTGGAGCCGACCTCCCGCCCATCCAGGGGGAAGGGCGAGAGGCAGTCCAAAATAGCCGAGCAATCGGCATTCAATCGGGCATGGCTGCGCCGAAGAGTTCCAGTATGCACTGAACTGCCTCTGAGCGGGCGAGCACTATGTATAGGGAACGCGCGAGACGCCACCCGAGACGGGGTTGACAGGCGGGGAGAGCGCGCTGAAGAGTGGGCGGAGTTTGCGCAGCTCCTTATTTATCGCTCCTCCCCTCTCTGATGTGTCTCTCGCCTGTCAAATCCGTCTCGAGTAAAGCGCACATTCCCTAGACATAGTGATCGCTCACGTCAATGATGTGTGGCGTGTACTGCAACAAAGCAGCAAAGCTATCGACGATTGGAAGGTGATTGCTCGGCTATTTTGAACGCCTCTTGCCCCTTCCTCGGGTTGGGCGGGAGGTTATCTCCTCCCCTCCTCTCCTCTGGAAGGGAAGGGGACGGGGCCTGGCAAGGATCTAGGAACGTGCCAAAAAATGTTATTTGCACTATCTCAAATAGGCGGCGATTGGAAAGCACTAAACCTACATATAAATTTCAAACAAAAAAATCTCATATCATCATCTCTAGTGAATAGACTATTGCGTTATGTACACGCAAGTGATTTTTTTCAAATATCGCAACAGTATCGATATAGTGGTTTGATTATCATGCTACTCTTTCACATTGCAGGTATTAGCAGATTTGAAAATGATGAAGAACCTGCAGTCCGGGAGTGATTCGGTAAGATTCCATCATGACAGATAATCGAACATAGAGAAAGAGGGATTTGAAAGAACCCAAAAAAGTTTTCAGATCGACTTACACGTCGGCGGTGTGTTTAATTACATTCAAATGCAGGTATATTTCCGTAAATGTTGATCAGTGTATTTACATTTTGAAACGATTGAGTCCATATGACGCTGTTTACGTTAGGATCAACAAGGGCTCGGGTCTGGAACAGGTCAAAAATCGAATTGGCTCAAAACTTGGTCCTAGGTTTTAACTTTTGACGCTGAACACGCTGGTGTCATCGATTTCGCAATCGGACCTCTCTGGGCGCCGGTATGGCGCCGCGCCACTTTGGCGCCAAACTTGTTTTTCGCTTATAACTCACTTCAGAGTGCCCGTAGAGGCACGAATTTTCGCATAAAATAACAGAATTTGAAGCTCTATCTAATGGCGTTTTCAGTTTCTCGATATTGATTTTGGCTCCAGTGAAAATAACAAATTTTGAAAGAGGAATTTACGTGGGGCAATTTATAGTACATTTGAAGGAGCTGCTAACGCTGATCATTTTTCTATGTTGCACTAAGCATTTGACCCCGGCTCGGCCGAGTTATGATATTTTTTTAGTGAATTCTCACGCGCGCGGAACGCGTTTACAGACGCGACAGCAGCATGGTAGATGCGGTAGCGACTTAGAACTCAACGCAGAAGGTTATTGGTTCGAATCCTATATGTCGCCAAATATTTTTGCCGAAATCTTGAAAGAATGATTTTTTCTGATAAAAAAATTCTGCAAAAATGTTTGGCAACCTATAGGATTCGAACCAATTACCTTCTGCGTTGAGTTCTAAGTGGCTACCGCATCTACCATGCTGCTGTCGCGTCTGTAAACGCGTTCCGCGCGCTTGAGAATTCACTAAAAAAATATCATAACTCGGCCGAGCCGGGGTCAAATGCTTAGTGCAACATAGAAAAATGATCAGCGTGAGCAGCTCTTTCAAATGTACTATAAATTACCCCACGTAAATTCCTCTTTCAAACATTTATATTTTCACTGGAACCAAAATCGATATCGAGAAACTAAAAACGCCATTAGATAGAGCTTCAAATTCTATCCACTCACGCGAAAATTCGTGACTCTACGGGCACCCCGAAGCGAGTTATATGCGAAAAACAAGTTTGGCGCCAAAGTGGCGCTGCGCCATACCGGCGCCCAAAAAGGTCCCATTGCGAAATCGATGACACCAGCGTGTTCAGCGTCAAAAGTTACCCCTATGACTAAGTTTTGAGCCAATTCGATTTTTGACCTGTTCCAGACCCGAGCCATTGTTGATCCTAACGCAAACAGCGTCATATGTATGTAATTGTGCAATTTCTTTGAACCATAGTGAAATCGACTCAAGCGAAACCAAATGACACGCATTCTCTTGCGGACTGGTTGAAGGAGAATCAGCAAACTCGTGACCTAACTCAAATGAAGTCGTGGTTCAAACAAATCGTCGAGGCAGTGGCGTATATTCATGATAAAGGATTCATTCACAGAGACCTAAAGGTAAGAATTCTTTTCGGATCTTTCAGTCTTGAATCCCAGTGTCTTTCCAACAGTCACAAAGAGGTTGTAACTGCCCTCGATACTGTCGCATCTGTGACTCGAAACATCTAACCCCTAACTAATATTCAAAGTATTACGCTCTGCTTCAATATCACTGCTTTCTGGTGTTTATCAGCGGAACGTTTTAACACTTCGGAGGGGTGCTGCGGGAGGAGGAAATAAACAAGAGATTCTTCAGCCCAGCAACATTCTCTTCGAAACCTCCTATCGAATTCGAGTGTGCGACTTGGGAATTGCATCGGAACTCGGACCGATTGACATGACGAGAACACGCACTTTCGATAGTGGAACACAGCTGTACCAGAGTCCGGAACAGGTTTGCGCTATCGGTCTTGTATCAACAACTTCACAATATAAAATATTTTCATGTGGGTTTTAGCGGTACGCATTTCGGAGTTCTAGGGAGTTGAAGGGTGGTACATTTTTTGAAGCTTTATAGGACCGCAGGTTAGCTACGTCCGCCATCAGCTTGTCTGGAAGGGTTATCAACTTTCTTTGTCAATCGTGTTTGCCGTTGCTCATTCCAAGCCTCAAATGTTCATGATAATTGTTTAAATTATATTTATGACTTCATTTAGATGTCCTGCTGTTACTCGTACAAAGTGGACGTGTTCACACTCGGTTTAATCTACGCCGAACTGTGTGTGCCGATGACTGGCGCAGAGCAATTCAGGGTGAGCTGAAACACGATTCTTCCACTAAAGAGAGTTTTGGGGAGAGATAGATGCGGCAGGCAGAACAATGGTAGAAAATCAGAGTAAAAGAGACTGCCAGAGGGTAGACACGACACCGAACCGAGATTCCGACACGCATACATTCAGATCTTCGACAACTTTCGACGTGGATTGGGAAATGAGCTACCGATAGAGGATGCGGGAACGGTGATTGTTTAAATGTTTAATTATTTATCTAAAATATTTAATTATATTACATTTTGTCATGTAATTTTTTGGTGGTTTCAGGTTGCGCTAGTCGATCGATTGACGAAAGAGAGGAGCGCGGATCGGCCGATGTGCCGAGAAGTGTTAGAAGAACTGTCAAATACGTCGTACAATTTCTGAATAATAAAGAATTGCAAAATTAAAGAATTTAAATTGAAAATTAGTTTATATGAACTTGAAATTGAGAACGACATTAGGATAGGCTTTTATCGAAAACAGGGGTTAAATTGTCCATGGATATTACAATTGAATGAGTACAAGTGTTGAAGGATATTATTTGTATCCTCTCGCAACGAATCAACTGTTGCATGTAGTGAAACCAAGAATCTTTGGTGTTTTGAAGGGTCCAACAGCATTCAAACCTGCAATTTTTCACATACACGATATCCTGGTATTACAAATTTACGAGCACTCGTCCGAAATAATAAACGGCTGCGAGAGAGCATGGCAAAGTGAGAGACACGTCGAGGTATAGAAAGAGAGTACACCACCAGTAGTCCATGTCATGAAAAAAAAAGAAGCTACTTCATAATCATAAACCTCAATTCAGACTAATCGTATTTGTATGATTTTTTGGAAGGAGGTTTGGTAAACTACAGATTTCAAGATTTACAAATTTAGCAGAGTTATATCCAATCGTGTGTTATATCCAATCGCCTCGCGTGAAAACTCAGTGAACAGACATAACGTTCGCCCGCTTCAAAAGCAGGTTCTGGTCCTAAGAATTGTGTATCAATGCCCGCTTAACTTCTTGGCGTAGTCAAAAATTCATCAGAATAGCAAAATAGATAAATTTGTAATTTCGTCCTTAGAAAGACAGTGGGAGCATGGGGAATTTAGAGTATATTTATTGTTTTACTGTTTATTTTTTGACGATTATATTGAGTATAATATACAGAGTAAGTTTCAGAGAAAATCTAAAGTGTGTAATGTGATGTTGAATGTACCAAAAGTGTGTCCTAATCTATACTTATGCTAATACTTTAGCACCAACGCATTCGCAGGCAGGAATTAAGAAATAAAGTTCAGAGAAATGGAAAAACGTGGCAGTATCCATTATCTCGCACCCTCCGGATGCAAGTTTCCCAACGATGCATTCCATTAAAACATAATTAGTTATAATTATTACAACAAAGAAATTCAGGATGCGGGTCCGGTACGATATCAAGTTCTCGAACGAAACAAAAGAGATGCTATCCCGAATTGTGTTTGACCCGAAAATGGTACGCCAATTGTTTTCTATTTGAAAGACCATTTCAAAGTCACACCATATTTCAGTAAATAACCGACTTCTGGAACATGGACAAAATGGGATACGGCGATCGGTTGTTCATAACAGCTGACGACCTATTCATCAAAAGATATTGTGCTTACGAAGGGGCTGGTCAATTAAATAGCTATTCCGCTCATAATTTACATTTAATTTTCTTAAATCAATCTTTTATTACGACGAAAAAAACTTGATTTGTCCGATCCTCTGAACAAAAAATGAATGAATTACATGATATTAGTAATATTATCATTAAATATGCAAATTGAAAAGTGCTATGGAAAAATTGCATGTTTCATGGCTGTTGGACCCTTCAAAACACCAAAGATTCTTGGTTTCACTACATGCAACAGTTAATTCGTTGCGAGAGGAAACAAATAATATCCTTCAACACTTGTACTCATTCAATTGTAATATCCAAAGACAATTTAACCCCTGTGTTCAATAAAAGCCTATCCTAATGTCGTTCTCAGTTTCTATCTCATGTGAACTTCAATTTTAATTCATTAATTGCTCAATTCTTTATCATTCAGAAATTGTACGACGTATTTGACAGTTCTTCTAACACTTCTCGGCACATCGGCCGATCCGCGCTCCTCTCTTTCGTCAATCGATCGATTAGCGCAACCTGAAACCACAAAAAATTAAATTACAAAATGTAATAAAATTAAAATATTTTAGATAAATAATTAAACATTTAAACAATCACCGTTCCCGCATCCTCTATCGGTAGCTCATTTCCCAATCCACGTCGAAAGTTGTCGAAGATCTGAATGTATGCGTGTCGGAATCTCGGTTCGGTGTCGTGTCTACCCTCTGGCAGTCTCTTTTACTCTGATTTTCTACCATTGTTCTGCCTGCCGCATCTATCTCTCCCCAAAACTCTCTTTAGTGGAAGAATCGTGTTTCAGCTCACCCTGAATTGCTCTGCGCCAGTCATCGGCACACACAGTTCGGCGTAGATTAAACCGAGTGTGAACACGTCCACTTTGTACGAGTAACAGCAGGACATCTAAATGAAGTCATAAATATAATTTAAACAATTATCATGAACATTTGAGGCTTGGAATGAGCAACGGCAAACACGATTGACAAAGAAAGTTGATAACCCTTCCAGACAAGCTGATGGCGGACGTAGCTAACCTGCGGTCCTATAAAGCTTCAAAAAATGTACCACCCTTCAACTCCCTAGAACTCCGAAATGCGTACCGCTAAAACCCACATGAAAATATTTTATATTGTGAAGTTGTTGATACAAGACCGATAGCGCAAACCTGTTCCGGACTCTGGTACAGCTGTGTTCCACTATCGAAAGTGCGTGTTCTCGTCATGTCAATCGGTCCGAGTTCCGATGCAATTCCCAAGTCGCACACTCGAATTCGATAGGAGGTTTCGAAGAGAATGTTGCTGGGCTGAAGAATCTCTTGTTTATTTCCTCCTCCCGCAGCACCCCTCCGAAGTGTTAAAACGTTCCGCTGATAAACACCAGAAAGCAGTGATATTGAAGCAGAGCGTAATACTTTGAATATTAGTTAGGGGTTAGATGTTTCGAGTCACAGATGCGACAGTATCGAGGGCAGTTCCAACCTCTTTGTGACTGTTGGAAAGACACTGGGATTCAAGACTGAAAGATCCGAAAAGAATTCTTACCTTTAGGTCTCTGTGAATGAACCCTTTATCATGAATATACGCCACTGCCTCGACGATTTGTTTGAACCACGACTTCATTTGAGTTAGGTCACGAGTTTGCTGATTCTCCTTCAACCAGTCCGCAAGAGAATGCGTGCAAAGCTGAATAAAACAACAACATTAGAGATTAGGAACCATCGTTCCTTTAAAGTACGAGTACTACTACCACAACTATCTACTACCACTATTGCGATATTTGAAAAATCACTTGTGTTTACATTACGCAATAGCCTATTCACTATAGATGAAGATATAAGATTGTCTTGGAAATTTGCTGCATTTGCACGTTTTGTTCTTTCCAATCGCTGTCTATTTGAGTTATTGCAAATTTATCACATTTTTCTAATATCTTTCCGTTACTTATTGTCAAATTTCATATCCTTTCGATTGTGGTGCGGAAATAAAGTATTATTGTTCCATGTCACCTGCGATTCTGGATCCGGTCGTTCAATCCACGTTCCATAGTATCGAACGATGCATGGATGATCAAACTGCGCCATCACTCGAGCTTCCTTTAACACTTGCTGCACTTTTGCCTCGCCAGAGCTAAAATAGTGTTTTTCATGCAAAGAAAACACTAAATTAGTGACCATAATTTACGAGTTTGAATGACTAGTAATATTTGATATTATCGATGGTAATGCTGAGTCGGTCGAAAAATATCAACTGACATACCTTCTTGGAATGTGGAGTCGCTTCACAGCATAAAAACTGTTGTCGGCGGCATTCTCTGCTTGGAAAACGCATCCAAATCCTCCTTTTCCGATCACTTTTATCGGCTTGAATTCGTCCAAGAATCTATGAAATGCAATATCACTAACATAAACGAACACAATACACTATGCTAAAAACTAGAGAATAATGTAAAATTCCTGCATGAAAACAATGTTTATAAAAATGATTAAAATTAACTTACTTATTCTTCCTTTCTTGTGCATTATCTTCCCTCTCCTTTAGCTTCCTCTCCTTCTCTATCAGAAACCCCTCCTTCTCTTGAACTGCAAGCTCTTTCCTCACAAGAATCTCCTCTCTCCTCTGCATATTCTCCTCTCTTATTTGCATGTTCTTCTCCCTTTCGAGAACATTCTCTTCCCGCTTGAGTACATTCCTCTCCCGCTCGGCCATATTTAGTTCTGCAGTAGGTTGTACTCCGTTATTCTCGTCATTGTTGAAATTAACTTGATTCTTCTATGTATGGCCAAGAGAGGGATAAAAAGTTGAAGTTCCCTCTCTCTCGTCCCTCTCTTGGCCATACATAGAAGAATCAAGTTAATTTAGTTCTGCTTCGTTTATTATTGTCTCTGGCGCAGTTTCCATCGTCCTCTCCTCCTCGTGTTGATTACCTGCGAAGGTAGATCTTTTTCCGATAGAATAATGAAATACACTCAAGCATGAAAGTAGGAAAGCACTCGAAATAAGTTATGAAGAAATTCGTACACAATCACACAATTCGTCAATATATCGTGGCTAAAGCTTTGCGCTAATTAAAACGAAGTGAACAATTGCAATTCGGTGAAGGTAGGAATAGCATGAATCTTAACCAGTTTCTTATGAGGGAGAAAACTATGCTAAATGGGAAAGAAGATGAGTGTCTTAGAACTTGCGTGTTGGTCTACTTCCCAATGGATGGCGCGCTGAATATACTGTTTGCTCTAGAACACAACCGGAAAACTCAGCGCGCTATTTGTTTATTTTGATTTCAAAAGCAGGATCGGAAACACTAGAACGTACGCGAACTATTTCGACAATTCCACTTATTGGGGATTATTATTATCACTTAAAGGTGGTGTCCCACGAACTTTTGGTCAACTGAGTTCTCACTGACGAGTTATGGTAATCGGTTTCCAGATAAGAGCCCCGCAAACCGCATGTTCAGCCGATAAGTTTGAACAAAGTTATTCGCGTTTGGCTCTGTGCCAAACTGACCCTGAGTGCAGGAATTCAAAAATGATAGGGAGGGATAAGGGTGGACGAGGAGAATGCGACCGCGTCATTGAAACATATGAGATGAGGAATGATGGAGCAGGAGATTCGTGAAACTCCTTCTATAATATCAAAAGTGCAATCTCTATAGCTCGAGTAAGTTTTACCGATGAGAAAAGAAGTTGCAACTCGCTATCTCATTTTCCCCCGTTTAGCGTCCACCCCGCTTCTCATTTCAATCGATCGATTTTCGCTAATCAGAGTTGACGTGTTGTTCAGTGATCACCACGTGAGACGGGAAATGTTTCGAAACGGATGATTTAATTATATCTAACCATCAAGAACGCGCCTCGTCTCTTTTTCTCTGAATTGAATGGTAATCAAGGGACGGAAAGCGAATTTGAGTGGAAATTTTGAATGGATATCATGGAATATCATCGATTCGACAATTACTACGCGACGGAGAAACCACGGCAGGTATCGCTGTTTATCAATACAATACGAAACAGACAAAGCAGTTGCAGTAAAGTATATGGGTACATATTAATTATGCTTTCTTGATTGATTATATGATATTTGAATTTCTCTCGACACTCACTCTTCCTTTTCGACCTTTTTCTTCAGGACACTGAGATTTGCTTCCGCAAGTTTCTGTGAAAAGTAAACCTTTGAAATCGAAGGATACGTATGAACCAGGGGTGTGCGGCAAGGGCTTTTTCCGGCAATCGGCAATTTCCGGCAACTGCCGAAATCAAAATTCGGCAATTGCCGGCAATTTCGGCAAGTTTCGGCAATGCTCAAAATGGTACAAAAACGACTGTTTTAGGTTGTTTCTAATAAGTTTCGCCTCAAATTTTAAAAACTAATTGCAATAAAATTAACAGAGGTGACAGAAGTTTGATTATTTCTTCGAAACATTCGAAACGATAACGAATATATTTTTTTTCTTTTTGAATTTAAACATTTTTCTTCGTTCTCATATTTTTTATTTCAAAATATTTGATTGCCGTTGCCGTTCAAAATTAGTTGCCGTTGCCGGCAAGAAATTTCGGCAATGAAAGTCCGGCAACTTCGGCAACTTCGGCAACCGGCAAGGGCCTTGCCGCACAGCCCTGATATGAACGAGAGTATTCTCTTCTCATTAGGACAATCGTACCTTTCTGATCACGAGATCACGCAATAAGATGTATTTGTATGCTGACGGTTCAGCACAAACTACGTCATCAAGAACGGTTTCCCTCAAAGAAAATAAGCTTTTGGTGCCGTTATATGTTTGCCTATTGCAATTTAAAATCACCTCGACAATAGTGGTATAGTTGTCTTACGATTGCAGAAATATAATGAACAATAGATAGTAAGATCTCCATATGATTTTTTCTCATCAGCTAACCACTGCACGAACCAATCGAGAGATTCATCACATACAATAGGGTTTCCTGGGGAATACAAGTTCATAAATCAAAAAACTACAGACTACGCACTACTGATCTTGTGAAATGACTAACAATTAGGGATGTCTAAACGGAATACGGAATGGCCCCCTCTCATTTTTCCCATTTCGGAATTCCGTAGAGTGGCCGATCGGATTCATTAAGTATGCGGAATGAACTTTGATTACGGAATTCCGTATTCCGCATTCTGCCGTTTCCCTCGGCATTGAGCGGTGGAATCATCAATTCCCCACCCATTCATTAATGTTCATAGTCTGCGCGAAGTGAATTTACCGATGTGTCCAATTAGTTGAACGGTTGAATGTTTCTCTAGTAATCGCTGCATCCTTGGTTCAATGCCTCACTACAAACTAAACTTTTGCTATTTTCTTACAAAACGCGCGACAGATTACCGTAGTTTAAAATATAATCGACCGTACTTGAGTACAATGGAAGGAAGTTAAAACATAGCGTGTTGTTATCTTAAGAAGAGCTATAAAATAGAGGAAAAATAAAAAACTTTTCATCCACAAAAATTGTTTTAATAAGGTTGGTTTTTACTAAATAATATAAATAGATGTGTGACGATGTGTTGACATCTTCCGTTTTCATGAAAAATCGATCTCATGTCCTCAAAAGTTCGATTTTGATTACGGAATTCCGTAATCATTCGGAAAACCGAATGAGGGCTGACCGGTTAACGGAATGCCGCGAAAGTGAAAATGAGAGGGAAAATCAATTCGGAATTACGGAATGAATTCCGTTTAGACATCCCTACTAACAATCATGCGAACCTTCGAGTTTGATACTTTCGATAGGCTTGTCGAATGTTCCGTTCTCGAATGATTTTAACTGGTTGTTGCTTAAATCCAGCGAGATAAGATTGGGCAGCCGACCCTGAGCAATTCTTTTTTTAAGTCATAACTTGAAGTATCCGAAATTTGCATTAAAGAAGGAGTATCAGGACAATTAACTCTACTCCATATAAGTCGGAACCATGTTTCCCATATTAGCTTACCACAAACCGCATGTTCATCCGATAAATTTGAACCGGGTTATTCGGCTTTGGCTCTGTGCTAAACTGACCCTACCGAATAGGGATTCGAAAATGAGTGCAAGTGATAAAGGGAAATTATGAGAGAGCAACCGCGCCATTGAGAGGTGGGAAGGGAGAAATGACGGGAGAGACATTCGTGATACTCCTCCCTTTAATTTTGATTTAGAAAAAAATAAACAAACCGCGAACAGTCGTTTGTCGATCTTTGTAATGTTATTGCTTAGCATCCAGAGGTTTTCGAGATTATGGAGAGGTTCGAAGGCATCCTCTTCGATGTCCACAATTGGGTTGCCACTGAGGCCGAGGGATTCCAGATTGTTTAGATGCTCGAATGGCGCTCGCTCTGTTATTTGTAGAATTTTGCACTACCATATTGATAATTACAGTGTTTTAAAATAGTTGAAACGCGGATTACTGCATTTCAGCTGCAGAATCGTGGTTGGTCAGGAGTTTGAAACTCTTCTAAAATTAAGATAACGGGTGAATGAAGAAATCGGATCCAGTAAATCCTCTTATTTGAAACTGTTTGGTATTACCCAGCTTCGTTAGATTGGCGTTTATAAGTGTCAGATATGTTAGATTGTTCAGCCCCTCGAAAGATGATGGGTTGAGAGAAGTGATTGGATTGTTCTGAAATGACCATCCTCATGGATGTAATTTCTATCTGATGTTTTTTAAAACTTTCTTCATAGAATTACTTTCTCTACTACTTACTAGTTTAATATTACCGTAAACTGAACATAGCGTTCGTGTCAGTTAATACGGCATGTGTTACAGGGTGAAAATGAAAATATATATTCCGAATGCATGTATGCAAAGGGTGGGAATGGCACAACATACGCATATTTCAGAGTTTACAACTCCCATTTATATTATCTCTTTTTTAAAATTAAAAATCATACTCGAATGTCAAGACTCTCCATGCCGGTGTAACCTGCGAATGCACGCGGTGGAATAGCAGAAATTCGATTCTGCGTGAGAATTAAAGTTTGGATGTTAGAAGCACTTGAAAGATGCGGAATCTGTAATGTTCACATACAATTTGAAACGAAACACGAAATACTTTAGCATATTAAATTCAAATAATTAATTTGCAAACCTTAGTGAGGAGATTCTCGGTAACGTACAAAGTCTCTAGCTGGGGAAGATCAGGTAGATTATCAAGCGACGTTAGTGAATTGGTCTGTCAATAACGTATATCAGTGCGTTCGCGTAAGGAGCGCAGATATTGGCAAAATTCCGTACAAAAAAAGTGAATAATTGTTTATTTCACATATTCTGATAGCCCTTGGTATGCTCTATCGAAATATGATTCATTCATGATGTGATGTCTCTAATTTGCATAATTACAGCAGGTCAAAGTTGGGCTATATTTACTGTTTTTGAACTGTAGTTCGTCAGAGAGAAGAGATAGGGATTTGGTTGCTTCAGCACTATTGACCGCCTTGACGAGCTGCATCTACGTGTATAATTTGTTTATGCAATTTTTAATTCTAAAAAATCATGAAAATTTCAAAGACGATTTTCTCGAAAACGAAGCAAAAGATGATTCCTATTTTTTGACATGTCGTGGCCATGGTCATTAGCTATAGAACAAGCACAATCAAACACGTTTTGGAGGGTGGGTATAGACTCAAATCAAGGAAATACGGATCGTTCCTAATCGAGAGGAACCCCTCATTTCGCCCTCATTCCACCCATTCGACGCTGATTGCGCGGTCTAAATAGATTCAAATGAGAGGAATGGAAAGAGAATCGGCTGAAATGCTCGTGAATCTGCCATTTTAGACCGCGCAATCCGCGTCGAATGGGTGGAATGAGGGCGAAATGAGGGGTTCCTCTCGATTAGGAACGATCCGTATTTCCATGATTTGAGTCTATACCCACCCTCCAAAACGTGTTTGATTGTGCTTGTTGCATAACTAATGACCATGGCCACGACATATCAAAAAAAGGAATAATATTTTGCTTCGTTTTCGAAAAAAATCGTCTTTGAAATTTTCTAAAAAAAATCTCATTGGCGCAGCTCCTAAAACAATAGCTGTTGAATATAATAAGAAATCGCTGAAGTTCACACACGATTTTAAACATGTTTGCTCTTCTCATTTTTTCTAATTTTAATTTTGTGCATTGTCTGTTTTCCGAATTCTAGAGTAAGCAGAAAAACTCATTGGCGCAGCTACATTTAATCGAAAAATACCGAAAAAAAACGAATTTTCTGTGAAGATTTGAATTCCCGGGCCGTTTCTGTCTTTTCGTACTTTTCGTCGGCTCTGATTTTGGAATTCCCGGTTCGGTGGGCCCTACTTCCAGGGCAAATTTTATTTTCCTTTTAAAATATATTTTGTATAATAATTCAACGATTAAAATGATCAAATAAAATTTTATTTTTTACGAGAAACTTTTTAATGAAAATTAAATGAAACACATTTCACTGAATAACTCGCTAGCATCGGCTCCAATCAAAAAAGTTCCGTAACCAAAAAATAGTTGTATTTTGACGAGGAATCCATTAATACACAGTACAAATTGATTCGGTTTGCATTGGCGAAAATAGATAATGACGTCATAATCGCGCGGTTTCATCGCCTGAGGCCTAAACGCGTTTTTGAACTTTCTGTTTAGTGTATTCGTACTCCTCACATGGCGCATTAATTTACAGCATGGTTAGTATCGCATTGTAAATTTACAATTAGCCCTGTGCCAAGAATATGTCGACCCATTCAGATAACCTCTCATAAACCCCTTTTCGGGGAGTAGAAACCACATAACTCTCAGATCGTCGATTTTGAACCTAGTCTTGGGAAGGAACTCGTTCAGGTGGGAGAGGTCGTGGATCAGTCTAAGTTTCTCACCGTTTATAGCCACTGCCAGAGGGAACGACGCCAATTCCTCCCTGTCCCCTCTTCTACAGCTCCCGTCTGCAGCCAACTAAGAATCGTCTCCACGACAAATGAGGCGTGGGAAAGAGCCGACTGCCGATTATCTACAACGGGGAAACTATCAATTTTCACTGACTTCGGAAGATCCAGAAAAAAACCCGTCCCTGATAACTGACAGAACAAACGGCGGAGCTCCGATATATTCCCAGAAGCCGATCGAAGATCTCATGCCCTTGTAAGCGACCACCCCACTCTCACCTTCTATTAGCAGTGAACTGACTGCAATAGGGGCTCTTGTGTCTTCTCTTTCCGCTTTAGAAACAGACGACCTTGGCATCGAAGGCGGGGACACGGTCGGAGTGGCTAGCAGAGTACCGGGAAGAGGCAGCGCCGCGTGCCTCTCCCCTATACCGAAAGGGCGGTGAGCGAGACCTATCCCTTCTCGACGATGATGAGGGACGCTCCTTCTCAGCCCAAGACATCGCTGCCGCGATCAACGAGGCATCAGCCACTTGTCCCGCTTGCTTCAGCACTCTAAGACGAGACACCGACTCGATCAATCCTGGTGACTTTTCCGAGGCCGCGAGAAGGACCACCCGCTGCTTGAGGTAAGAAATCAGACCATCGATCGGTTCAATTCCCATCTTGACCTTTTCCGCGAAATTGAGGAAATCCGATAGGGTGTATAGCCTCTCTTGAAGCTCCGCTGAGGCCACCCTTGGAGGGCATGAGTAGGGGCGGACTGAAGATGGGGGCGGAGAACATCTAGCAGCGAACCGAGTGGTCCACTCAGGATTGAGTTGGAGGGGCTCGGAGCTTGAGGCGGGGGGAGGAAAGGGAGGGATGTGGTAGCCGAAGTCGGCGCGAGAGACGGGTGGAGAATCTGGCTGTTCTGGGCTCCGAACTGGAGATGGACGGGAGCTTGAGGGAGGTTCGAGGAGGAAGGAGGGAAATGAGCTTGAAGAGGAGACCCGTCGCCCGAGGCCGCCCCTCGTGGGGCTCCAGGAGCAATCGAGACTGGAAGTGACGACATCGCCGACGCTCCTGCAAAAGAAGAGCATGAAGAGTGAAGAGATTGATGATCGACGATTGACGAAACTGATGACAACTGACGACCACAACCCGATGACATGAAGACCGACGATTTGCCACCCAACGACTCACCCGGTGCAACGCTGGGTGATGACGACGAGACGACCGTTGACGGAAACGATGGGGCCACAGCGAAAGCCGACGATGACGAAGTGGTGGAGGTTGACGACCCGGTTGACACTAACGTCTCAACCATTCTGAAAACGACTCTCTCCAGGGAAAAATGGACGAGAATGATAAGATAAAACCAGACGAAAATAACAGAACACCGGCCAGTAGGCTATACGAGAGCCAGAATTGCCTGCGAAAGAGAGACACTTGCACACTCTGGCCTGGCTGCGTATCGCGAAACGCTACTAGGGCTGAAGCGCCGCGACCGCGCCGCGCGCGAAATTCAAAAACGAGTGCCAATCTTGTTCTCAAGGAGTTGCTACGCAAAACTACACACATCTCCACAATATGTTCACGCCTCGGTGGTCTCGTCCTAACCCCGCAAAATGGGGAGGGAGGTTGCCTAAAATTATCATAGAGCAGAAATGGATCGTGTTTCTAGAGACGACATTCTATATCATATATTAGTAAAACAAGAATGTGAATCCCCGCAATGTGAGGAGTGTGCAAATATTGAACAACAGAAGCTCACTCAAAGGGTATAAAACTTTCAAATCATAATTTCAAAAGAAAAGGATTGCACGAATCATTTTCACATCTACCAAAAAGTTGATTTTCTTATAACCACGGCCGATATCGCTGTTTATCAATACAATACGAAACATACAAAGCAGTTGCAGTAAAGTTTATGGGTAGATATTAATTATGCTTGCTTGATTGATTATATGATAATTGACACTCACTGCTCGTTTTCAAGCTTTTTCTTCAGGACACTGAGATTTGCTTCCGCAAGTTTCTGTGAAAAGTTAATCTTTGAAATTGAAGGATAAGTATGAATGAGAATATCCGCTTCTCATTAGGAAAATATTACCTTTCTGACCACTAGCTCACGTAGTAAGATGTCTTTGTATGCTGAAGGTGCAGCACAAACTACGTCATCAAGAACGGTTTCACTCAAAGAAAATATGCTTTTGATGCCGTTATATGGATGCCTATTACAACTCTAAATTACCTCGACAATAGTGGTATAGTTGTCTTACGATTGCAGAAATATAATGAACAATAGATAGTAAGATCTCCATATGATTTTTTCTCATCAGCTAACCACTGCACGAACCAATCGAGAGATTCATCACATACAATAGGATTTCCTGGGGAATTAAATATCATAGGTCAAACTGCAAACTAAGCACTAGTGATTTTGTGAAATAACAAATAATCAAGCGAACCTTCGAGTTTGATACTTTCGATAGGCTTGTCGAATGTTCCGTTCTCGAATGATCTCAACTGGTTGTTACTCAGGTCCAGCGAGATAAGATTGGGAAGCCGACCCTGAGCAATTATTTTTTAAGTCGTAACTGGCCAAAGTTATTCGCGTTTGGCTCTGTGCCAAACTGACCCTGCCGCACAGGGATTCAAAAGTGAGTGGGAGGGATAAAGGGAAATTATGAGAGAGCGACCGCGCTATTGAGAGATAGAGGGGATAAATGACGTGGAGAGAGACATTTCTGATGATCTCGTTTATTTTTAATTTAGAAAAAAGAAACAAAAACCGCGAACAGTCGCTTGTCGATCTTTGTAATGTTATTGTGTATCATCCTGAGCTCTTTCAGATGATGGAGAGGTTCGAAGGCATCCTCTTCGATGTCCCCAATTGGGTTGCCACTGACGTCGAGGGATTCCAGATTGTTTAGATGCTCGAATGACGCTCGCTCTGTTATCATATTTGTAGAATTCGAATTTTGCACTACCACGTTGATGGTTGTATCTAGGTAAAACAGGTTAAAAAGTATGTATTTATAATTGTTGCAATAAAAAAATTAAGATAAC
Organism: Pristionchus fissidentatus; assembly: GCA_036245785.1. Lineage (NCBI taxonomy): Eukaryota > Metazoa > Nematoda > Chromadorea > Rhabditida > Neodiplogasteridae > Pristionchus > Pristionchus fissidentatus. Next base: position 8,225,180 of record BTSY01000001.1, read on the forward strand.
GGGTGAATGAAGAAATCGGATCCAGTAAATCCACTAATTTGAAATTTTTTGGTATTACCCAGCTTCGTTAGATTGGCGTTTCTAAGTGTCAGATAAGTTAGATTGTTCAGACCCTCGAAAGATGATGGGTTGAGAGAAGTGATTGCATTGTTCTGAAATAACCATCCTCATGAAGATAATTTCTATCTGATTTTGTTATTAACTTTCTTCATAGAGATTCTTTTTTTTACTATGAATACGATTAACACTGACTAGTTTAATAATACCGTAAACGGAAGATAGCGTTCGTGTCAGTTATATACGGCATGTGTTACATGGGTGAAAATATATATTCCGAATGTATGTATGCAAAGGGTGGGGAATAGCACAACATACGCATATTTCTGAGTTCGCAACTCCCATTTATATTATTATTTTTAAATTAAAAATCATACCGTAATGTCAAGACTATCCAGGCCTGTGTAACCTGCGAATGCACGCGGTGGAATAGCAGAAATTCGATTCTGGTCGAGAAGTAAATTTAGGATGTTAGACGCACTTGAAAGCTGCGGAATCTGCAAAGATCACTCATAAAAAAAATACTTCGTATAGCATATTAAATTCAAATAATTAATTCGCAAACCTTAGTGAGGAGATTTCCTGTAACATACAAATCCTCTAGCTGGGGAAGATGAGGTAGATCATCAAGCGACGTGAGTGAATTGACCTGTCAACAACGTATATAGAAAATAAGAGTATTCATGAATTTACGCAAAGGTTAAGCAATCGTAATTTGAGCGTGTTTTCTATGAAGAGACGAGTGAAATTGTTGAGTGATAAATCCAAATTGACGAGTGATGGAAGGGAAATTGGAGCGGTCTGAAAAATCTACCTATGTTCTTCTGAATGCGAATATATTCATGATGCGAAATCGTTCTACATAATATCATCTTTACCTCTATTAGCTTATTGTCTTGAAGAATGAGAGGTTCCAGTACAGGCGCGTCTCGTAAGATGCTCAAATTTGCGAGTGAGGTGAGGCGGTTCCAATGGAGATCAAGATGAGTGAGGGTTGACTGCAAGAAAGACACGTCACCGTTATACAGTTTAACAAAATTATTATATGATGCAATAAGCATACTTTTATCTCGGTGAAAGAATCATTGTCCAATGAGCTAATTCGATTAGATTTTAAATTGAGAATTGACAAATTGGGGGCAAAAGAGAATGTGCCATAAGAAAGGTCTGACATCTGGAAAAAAATTATCGTTTATTTTCAGAAACAAAAAGATGATTACAAACCGCACATTTTCGAATTTATAAACTTTAGAATTTTCCTAATAAAAAAAATATAATACAAAAATGTGCGTTGTACAGGATTGCTTTTTAGACATCCTGAACGAAAAATATGCTGTCTTTTTCGAATGTATTATTTTTTTTAAAATAGCAGCTCTGACCCAATTGTATTCTAATACGATCTCTGTGACCGCCTTCATTTTATAAGGAAACGTCGGCAGACTTGTAATTTCATTGCCATACAAATCCAATTCCTCGAGTGTCGACGAAAATGAAGAGAACGCCTGCAACAATATATAATGTGAAATCGTTTCGAACTTCGAGTATTTTATTATAAAGATATCGGGGATTTAAGATGCACCTCGGGATGAATGATTTTGATACCACAACCCCTCAAAAGAAGCGTGCGCAATTCCTGAATATGAAAATATTAATACTGTAAACAATATGTTCTCTCTCATAAATACTCCCTGTTTGGCGTCAAAAAATTGTGTAAAACCGTGTTCGTGACAGGTTCTAAAATGCCGTTCAAATATAGCAACCTTGAACTGCGAAAGTTGATCATTGAGTTCCGTGACGGAGCATCTCCAGAGGAGTAGATTTTGCACAGAGTAATCTTCCAGCTGCAACATAACAAGTATTAATATCTTTGTCCTATATTATAACTTGATTATTTGAATAAAGTTTTGAGATATATGGAAACATTTGACGTTGTTTACGTTAGGATCAACAAGTGGCTGGAACAGGTCAAAAATCGCTCAAAACCTACTCTGCATGGCCGACGCAGGAGTGGTCTAGAACTCCAATCCGAAGGTATAGGGTTGGCTAATAAGTCTTGTCCGTTTTCAATATTTCGGAAAACTCTCTCGCGCTTTCTTTTCAATTGATCCAATGAATTATCGCTAGTATATTCAAATGTAATAAGTCTTTCTCTTTTCATCGCCCTCTACCTGATGGCTACTAGTTCATTATGGCGACAATGATTTGTTGCAAAAGTGGCTCAGTTCGAGTTCGACTAAACTTTTTAAATTCATAAAAGTTCTATGTTGCGAATAAGTAGGACCGGGTACAATGTATGTATGAGTAGGGTGATGATGACTGAACACACTCATGTCAATGGGAGCAAGCCACCTCTTCCGGCCAGTCATTAGCGACGTCTCCAATTTTTTAATTGCATGCGAAATATCAAGATAGATGGAACATTTGACATTGTAGCTTTGCCCGGTCGAATTGAATCGTCACTCTTTGTTGGTTATCGCGTGCTCCCATCATAGTTATAATAGAGTTACTCATTTTGTACCATATTTCCTCATCTGTAAATAGGATTAAAATTTGCAGGACTCAAAATTTGAGACCGAAAATGAGACTTTGAGACTCCCACCAATTTTGAGGAAGAGATATTGTATCAGTTTGGCTGACCATTCAATAGAGAAAGTGTAATAGTATGCCTGCTAAATAGGGTATTTATTGATTTAACACTACTTCGACAGGGCACGTAATCAAATAAAGTACTGAAAATAAGATTTTCGATGAAATTCTGCGAGTTTCGGAATTTTTGAATATTTTGTTTCTTAAACAATTGAGAAGATGATAGTTGTAATGAACCACTGTGAAAGTATGACATATTGGCATTGTACACACAGCGCATGATTAGATCTTGATTGCTTCACATTGGTACTCTCTGTGTGAGTTCTTCCAGACACTACTTTTTCCGCGCATATCATATTTGAAGAACCATAATTTCTAAAGTTGAGGCATTAGCAGCATGTCCTCGCCATAATTCGTGTTGTATCCAGTGTAGTCTGACCAATTATCATAGTCTACTCGACGTTCCCTTGTCTATCTCACGTATTGTCTGGCCCATTAACATCTATGTAAATTGTATGTCGACCTAGGGCGAATCTCCCATTCGTCCTCGGTTCCTTGCCCAGTGGATGTGACTGGCGTTTTGTCTGCTGATAAAGTAGATATCCCTAGCCTCTGAGTTGGTCCATAGACAGATACACAACATTGGCGATCAGTCTTCGGACTCAGTTTCTAGTGTCTGTCTGTGTATCTCTCTTTCCACTCTTTGTCTTCTCGTGACACGTGGCGGTGCTTTTTGTGCGCCAAAGCGTGTCGTGTTGTGGTGCTATCAGTGCGCCAAGGATCCCAGTGCTTTTGTGCGCTGTAACTGTTGAAGGCCGGGCCTCTCAGTTGGTTACACAAAGTTCAGCAAGGCTACTTTGTGGAGTCCCGAGTGTGGACTGGCAGTGGTTGAGCAAGGCTCTCATTGTGGACTGGCAAGGCAGGGCCTACCAGTGGTCGTGGACCAGTGATTGCGTGGAGTGAGCAAGGCTCCCCACTGTGGAATTGAGCAGGCGAGGCCGCTAATTCAGTGTTATTTCAGAAGGCGAGGCCTTTGAAAGTGTAGTTTTCCGAGTGAATATCGATTGTTGACAAGGACACGTCACAACGATGGGAGAGTCACAGGGAAATGAGAATGCAAATGACAACATCATGCAGATGATGATGCAAATGATCACTAATCAACAGATATTGATTGATAACCAAAGAGTGGATATGCAAACACAGAAGGAAATTATCAAAGCAGAGATGGACAGTCAGAAAGAGATTATGAAGGCAGAGATGGAAAACCAGAAGGAATTGATTCAGACACAGAGCGAGGCGATTCAGACTCTTTTGGCAGAGAGATCGGAAAGAGGATCTGATACCACTGAGGGATGGAGACATCGAGGACCAAGTGTCAATGCTCTCGAGAAGCAAATTCGAAATTTCTCTTACCACCCTGAGGACGGAGTGACGTTTGATTCATGGATGGACAGACACAGAGTGATCTTCGAAAGTGATTTGAGCGATATGGCGGATGGTGATAAGGGACGAGTGCTGTTGAGACACGTGGATGACAAAGTGTACAAGCAGTTCAGAGATCACATTCTGCCAAAGAGTCCATCAGATCTGGGATTCGATGAGATTATCACTGCGATGATTGATTTGTTCGGAGAGAAAAAGTCGATATTCGAGAAGAGACTTGATGTGTTTGGTCTAAAAATGTCGAAGCTGAAGTGCAACGACATCAAGGAATTCTCAAGCATTGTAAACCGAGTAGTGGAAGAGGCTAATCTGAAGGACATGCAATTGGAACAGTTTAAGGCAATGGTGATGCTAACGGGTATTGATCTACCCCGATACACAGCAACGATGTTCCATGTGATGAGTGGCATCCAATCCGAGAAAGCGCCCACTATCGAGTCGATTCTGAGAGTGGTGGACACGTACAAAGAAGTGTATGGAGATGCGCATGCGCTGTCCAACCTGAACAATCCTCAAGTGAATGCAGTCAGAAGGTACGGTAGAGATTGGCAGAGGAGAGCGGGAGAAGTGACGAGATCTGATAACTTTGGTAAAGAGATTCCATCAAATGTGAGAAATGAAGTTGAATTTAAGAGGAGATGTGACAGATGTGACCGTTCTCACATGAGATCTGAGTGTCCACATATCAGTTCGATATGTTTCAATTGTGATAAAACAGGTCATCTGTCAGTTGTGTGCAAGGAAGATAGCGATTTGAGGGAGAGAAGGAATAGTCAGGAGAAAAGGGTGAATGTGATCATTGTGAACTCTGCTGAAGACAGATCTTCATTCGACCGTGAAATGAAGCTGAATGGTATCCCGATCACGATGATGCCTGATACGGGATCAGATCTCACAATCATATCCAATGACACGTGGGTGAAGATTGGAAGGCCTCCTCTCTCTGAGACAAACGTCAAAGCAATTTGTGCGAATGAAGGAAGGCTGTCAGTGAGAGGATTTTGCAAATTGAACATCGAGATGAATGGGTGTAAGACTCAGAGTAATGTGTACATTTTTTTTGAGTCAAAGGTGAATGTCCTGGGAAAGGACAATTTCGGAAGCTTCTTTCAATTGATTCCGAGATCAGTGAACGATTCGAGCCAGCCGGAAGAAGAGATTCTGCATAAAGAACAACGAATGCCAAGATCGACCGTGGACTGGGATTGTCCAATGGTGTCGAGCAGCCGGGATAAGGTGCTTCGAAAAGATCTGGAGGCAGATTCTATGAGAATGAATTTCTTGCCGGAATGTTCCGAGGCTTCGAGTGGCCGGGATAAGGCACTCAGGGAAGCATTGCGAGGGTCAGGATCAACCGTGGACTGGGATTGTCCAGCGGGAACGAGCAGCCAGGATAAGGTGCTTCCAGAGGATCCGATGGCGAGGGCGAATGAGGAACAGAGTGGATCGAAGATCGATAAGAGTTCACTTGGTATTCCGATGATTGTTGAGATTAAAGAAAAGAAAGGGGCGTGCCCCGTGTTGGAGTCGCACAGTAAGTGCAATAGTGAGGTAAAGACAGAAGATGTGATGGTTCGGAGTTGTGCAATTGAGGCAAAGTCCGAGATTATTGAGAGCCGAGCTGATAACAGAAGTGTGGTTGCATTGCACGGAGTCGAGTGGGACTCGAACTGTGACTGGCCGGACTACGTCAAAATCTTCCGAGGAACAGAGGCCAATGGACTACGACAGCGCAAGAAATGCCGTATGAAAGATGAAGGCTGAGTCAAAAGAGACTGATATCCCTGACCCGAATGCTTCGATCGTGGCCCTATTGTTTATTTCTCGTGTTAATTGGTTGTTGTGTTCAGATTCACCCCAAGTTAGAATCTTGGAGGGAGGTGTTGTATCCAGTGTAGTCTGACCAATTATCATAGTCTACTCGACGTTCCCTTGTCTATCTCACGTATTGTCTGGCCCATTAACAGCTATGTAAATTGAATGTCGACCTAGGGCGAATCTCCCATTCGTCCTCGGTTCCTTGCCCAGTGGATGTGACTGGCGTTTTGTCTGCTGATAAAGTAGATATCCCTAGCCTCTGAGTTGGTCCATAAACAGATACACAACAATTCGAAAGAGGACACATGATACATTAACTCTTTCAAAATTGAGGTCTTGAGAAAAATTCTAGGCGACGAGAAAAATCTAGCAATGTTTCGTTCATTTTCAGAAAATTTCAGGAATAATACTTTTCGAACAAACCGACAGTTGCAAGTTATTATTTAAGAGTCCTCCTACAATATATTAGGAGAACAGGAGATCTTGATTTGAACTGGCCGAAAACTGTAATTTCAAAGGTCGCATCCCAAAACGGACAGAACTTATTAGCCAACCTGATAACTGGCTCAATTCCAATTGATTCCAAATAAATTTGACAAATTGCTTAAGAGACCATCCACGAGAGGCCGGGGCTACCAGATTTTATGCAACCTATCTCAATAGGCTTTTATGCAATCTATCTCGTTCGAGCTTTTGTCAGTCGTCACGAGCGGTCGCCTCTCCATTTCGTCCGATGGAGAGGTGGACTTTCCCCTAGTTCAGCCCCAGGCTCCCTAGTACCCCTCGTCTCTACTATCGACTAAAGAAGACTGGAATCCCCATCCAAGCCGGAGTGGTCGCCGTGTGATGGGTATGACCTACAAGTTGAATTGATCCTCACTATCCGTATACTCGTTGATTCTCTCTAAGATCGATGACTCGAGTTTGGAGGACTCTGGCTCTAGCTCCAATCCAAGATCCCTGTTTCGCACGAGATTCTAACGGACGTCATTGCATATTCGATATCGGGATCATCTCTGATTTCCACTCATTCTCGACAAGAGACCGATCTTCATTCCGAAAACCATTCAAGATTATTCGTTCGTCAGACGAAAATCAACCGAAGATACTGAGCCTTTTCAACGTCGTCAGAGCTCCCATTCGATCCCCTGTGAACCCGAATAGCCTCTTGATAAACGACTTAAAACTGAACTGAAACTCTCAATATCTTGGGGGTGAAGTTGGTATCACGAGTGCTGATATTAGGCCAAGTAACTAAGATTCTTGGTCTCGCACGGAAAAGTTACAGTAACCCGGGCTTCCGATATCGATTTTTTCACTATTTCAAAAGGGGTTTTATAGTTTTCCGTGGTGTATTTTGTAAAAAAAATACGATTGAAACCACTTTGGAAGCGATCTGACAACGATAAAGGGTCGAAATATAATATCACGTGGAATATCACGTTTTTCAAGTGATATATTGTTTGCCTACGATTCCGTGAACATGACTGACACTATGGTTTCATCGCCGTGTGAAAAAAACATTTTTTCGACCATGACCTTTTCAAAAGTTTATGTACCTGCTTGAAATGTGTGCATTAGTTGAAATTTAATTTTTGTAATCCATATTAGACGATATAAGTGTCCAGAAATTTGTTTTAAATTTAACGTTGTCGTTTTATTCAGTAAATTGCTTCATGATAGCCAAATATTGCAATATTCATAGTCGTATACAGTGCACAAACATTAAATTTCAACTAATGCACACATTTCCAGCAGATACATCAACTTTTGAGAAAAAAGTTTTCTCGAAAATTCCATGAACCCGGCTAATGTTCCATGTTCATGTTCATGGTCCATGTTATGGTTTATGGTAGAAAAAAATGTTTGAAATTTTTTCACACGGCGATGAAAACATAGTGCCAATCAGGTTCACGGCATGGTAGGCAAATAATATATCACTTGAAATACGTGATATTTCGCAACCGGAATCAGAAATATCGCCAGACACGCGCCAAGGTCCGCTAATATCCGAATGTTCAGACCTAATTTACGACCATCGGCGACACAGTCCGGATTCCAAGAAGAGAAATAATTTACACAGTTTTGCATGAGGATTCTAAAAGTCGCAAAATGGATTTCACCTTTAGCCAATTTTTTCAGGACGATCGAAAGTGACAAAAACTTACCCCTTTATCGTTGTCAGATCGCTTCCAAAGTGGTTTCATTCGTATTTTTTTCCAAAATACACCAAGAAAACCTATAAAAATACACTTTTTAAAATAGTAAAAAAATCGATATCGGAAGCCCGGGTTACTGTAACTTTTCAGTGCGAGACCCAGAAACTTAGTTACTTGGCCTAATATCAGCACTCGTGATGCTGACTTCACCACCAAGTTATCGAGATAGGTTGCATTAAATCCATCCGTGGATTTCTGCCCTGCGCCCCGGCTTCTCGTGGATGTTCTCTTAAGCCTCGATATATATATATATATATATATATATATCGATACTTTTTGAAATAATGATCACAAATAGTGATTTTTAGATGTGTCATGAGCAAAAAACAACAAAACTTTTGCAATCGATTGGAATCGAACCAATGACTTCCGGATTGAAGTTCTAGAGCATTACCGCATCGACCACGCGGCTGCCCCATCCACACGCCTCCTCCGCGCTCGTGAAAAATTGCAAATTTTTCCCACAGGGCTTAAACTTATTAGTGTTACCTATTAGCATTAAATTGATGAACATGACGAGCTCTTTCATATTTGTGTGCTAATTTACATTCTACTCTCTGGATCAAAAAATCGTATTTTCTCAAAAACTAGAAATTAATTTAAATGCCGCCTAATCCATTAGGAAGAGCTTCAAATTCCGTTCCCACGCGCGAGGTTTCGTGCCTCCACGGGCACTCCGAGGCGACTTTTATTCGAAAAAAAAACAAGTTTCGCAAGGCACCATAGTAGCGCCCAGGAGAGAAAGTCCGATTGCGAAATCGATGACACCTGAGTGTTGAGCATTAAAAGTTATCCTTTGGACCGGTTACGATTTTTAACCTGTTCCGAACCTGTGTTGAAATCTCGTTGATCCTAATATAAAGCAAGTCATATTTGGTAATGCGTTATCGATCGGAAGTTGAACCGACATCTCGAAGTAGTTCAGCCAGAGGAACATAAAAACAGGAGATAGATAGACCAGGTCGGCGAAAATCAGTCGTGTTACCAGTGACGATCTGGTGATATAATCGCATAATTAATGAGTCTTTTCTTGTAGTCATTTATTTAGTCGTATTGGAAACAGTGACATATTTGATTGCACAGTCCGGCTGGATTAGGCTGGGATTTTTTTATATTGTGTAGGCTCTGTTCGATTCTTATGCAAACGCTCTCATGTATCCACCATAAATAACACTACGAGTCAGATGGTCAAATCAGCTCACCTCACAATCACAGTCATAGTGTAATTCGGTAGGACAGGTTGAAAGTGCTGCAGAAACAGGTTGCTGCGCCAGCTGCAGCAGAAATAGCCAGGCGAGAATCATCCCATCAAAATGCGATGGTGAAAGAAAGAAAGAATGAAATCTATGGGGATGGAAGGTAAAATACGGGATTCCGGGAGAAAATTGGATAGAATAAACAAATGGCCAGCTTGAAGGGAAAATCTTGTACGAAAATCAATGATTCCCGATTGCGGGAATCCCGATGGACATTGGATGCGGCGCGATTAGATGGTCAAAATTCTGAGTTAATATCCAAATTTCTGATGATGCATGAGTGATATGGTGATAAACTTGAGAGTTTACGTTCGAGAAATGCAAACCGGTGCAGTAAGGCAAAAAGGTGTAAGTTAGGGTGGCGAAACCATCGATACACAGTGAATTCTCAGTACGTGCACTGAGTAGTACACATGTGTATCGATACACTTGAAAAAGCGAGAGTGATGTACTGAAATGCATTGTGCACTGCAGTACATGCGCCCCGTGCACTGCCAGTGCACTAGTGCACTGCTAGTACACTACTCGTTGTTGGCGAGCGTGTACTGCAGTACACAGTACATTTCAGTACATCACTCTCGTTTTTTCGAGTGTATCGATACATTTGACTGCTTCAAAATCAAGTACTGCAGTGCACATGAGACTCAAGTGCACTGCAGTACTGTACTGCTATTAGCCACCCTAGTGTAAGTGCAATCAGAAGTTCAGAAACTAACAATCTTCTGAAAACCGCTTACAATAATATTGTCGTGATCAGCACTAGAGTGCGGAAAGTGAGACGGCCCGACACCTTTTTGACCCGCCTCCTCGGAATGATTGGGAGGCATTACCCGACACCTTTGCTCGATTACCCGATACCTTTTCTGCTCCGGCATATGAAAACAACTTCGATCGAGTTGATTTGACTATGAATTTGGTTGAGAATATTTCTCTCATGCTAATTAGCATCTTCCCTATCATTTCGACCACTCTCTTTTCCATTTTTCACTCTAAAGACATCATTTAGGACATTCGGGAACAAACGCTTTTGGTCTATGTGCACTTCCACTTTTTTGACAAATTTATTGAAAATTGGGCAATAAGCACTTCTGCACGCGATTTTAGGCATTTCTGCACCAAATATCTAAAAAGTCACAACTAGTTGTTTAAAATTTGATCTCTCAATACTTGACTACAAGGCATGCCAAAATGATCTCTCGATGGGTCGGGGTCTAATTCACCAAACCCAAAGTAATGTAATGTAGCATAACCATCATTTAGGGATACTGTAGCAAACTTACTGTAATCAGGAATTACGAAATTAAGCAAATTGAATATTTTTTTGAGTTAGATCTCTATCAGTAATTGCCTGAGTGGTAAACCCTTTCCGGGATACCGTATCCGCGACCACCACAATTTGCTTAATTTCTTAAATTGGGTACAATGTATCTCCGCTACGGTAGTAACGGATACAGTAAGCAAGAAACGGTATACCGCTTATGTAATAACTACTCGAGATTTAACACATAGAACGACTTTCGTTTCAGTTTTTTTAGCAAATTCCGGGATACGGTAGGCCTGGCACGGTAACTTTACCACATTATCAAGAGTACTGTTAGTATGATACAGTTTTTTTTTCTTCGCTGCCGTAATTAATATTGAGAACTTAATAAATATCATCACAAAAAAATCAAACAACCTGCTCTTGCCAAACAACTAGTTGCGAAATGAGTGCCGCTAAATAAACAACTAGTTGCCAGATCGCTCCAATAAACTATTCTATCGTAGAATGAGATTTTATTAAACTATTTCGCAACTAGTTGTTTAGTTATTTATCGTTATTTATCGAAGTCTAAATAAGAGTGAACAAATATATGACATATATCTTCATATTCAGGTTTTATCTCTGACGTACCAACCACGTTCCGCAAAAAAAGTGAGCGAATCGAAGCCCATTCTACGCAAAAAATTTTCACGATGATAAACCTATTGATCCCCAAAATGATTTTGACAGGCAATGAAACTGTGGACGTCGTTACGAAAAATTAGCAATTGGTACGGCGGCTGAGATTTCAAGGCTTAGAATGGCAATAAGCAAAACGTTCTCGCCTTGAGGACTCTGCGAATGCATTTCATGAATATACCTTACGGATTTGACAATCTGTTTGAATTTCAACTTCGATTAAGATCACGAGGTTGCTGATTCTCTTTCAACCAGCCTGCAAGGGAATGTGTGCAAAGCTGGAAAAAGAATAATGCAACCAGAATGAATATACTTACAATTGAGTGTATCCTATACTGAGATATGACACCTTGTATATGATATACTTACAAATCACTGGATTAACACGCACTTTCGACCGCAATTCCCTTTTTAAAGGGAATTGGTCCGTATTGTTCTTTAAAAAGAGATATGCCCTAAAGTACGAGTCTCTCGTAAAACCACCAAATCGGGAGTAGTCGCGGCATGTATAGGTGTAAAGATGAACGCGACGTTTGACACTGACAAAATAGACACAAAAAAATACTGGTGAGTAGTGCAAATAATTCTCGATCGATGAGAAGGGCTGGTATGGACTAAGGGTCCTTCCCTCATCAATAGCCTCTTTTCGCAGTCAATGGTCCCGATGACCCATTCTTTTACCGCCAAATGGGGGAGAGGGGGGGTTACTTACTAGGCTGTTGCAAAAGTCTTGTCGCGTTTCGGGGTACGAACATCTTTATCCCTACCATCTTCAAAGATGAACCAATGGACTTGTGAATAGTCTACGTTCACACCACTAGTAGTCCTCTATAATTCGCGACACTTATATACGCCACCCTCATAGAACGCCGGGGTCTATAATTTGAAGAAGTCGGTCAGCTCGTTTACGATATCGATTCGGGTATTGAAGTGCTGTTCTCTGAGGAAGTTGTTGATGGTGGGGAACAAGTTATTTTCTGAGAGAGTAATGTCTGACGACTAAGAAGGATATATTAGGATGGTGCTGCTATACGCTGCCAATTCAGAATTGGTCGCCCTCGCTGTAAGAGGTCGAGCGATGCCAAGTCGGAAGTAAATATTTGGCCACAATCCGCGTCTCTTATCGACTTTGGTCTTGACTTATTATATATCAATGTTGTACACCTGTACCATGCTAGTGGTGTCTTCGAGTCGGAGCTCCCAGCACTGATCGCCCCGGGCGCTCCACGAAATTCGCAACATCATTTTTGACTACCGAAAACTGTGTTTGGGAACATAGTCTGCTTTCTAATCTGCATCAACCCACTGGTATTTGGGTACAACGTTTTAACACTTTACCCCTGCATAATCCCCAGACACCATCTAGTCTAGACAGCTGAAGGCCCTGTGGAAAATTAGGAAAATCAAATGCATCTCCACGGTCAGAAAAATGACTGGATCCTAGAATTCGTTGTAAATCAATCTTCCCATAATTTTCTTCTTTCCCATCTCGTGAAGTCCCCAATGTATGGTGATAAAGTCGACCCCTATTGTGCCGCCCAGTTTGCGCATGATCTGATAGGGGTCTGTTTCTTGCTCTGTGCACAGAGTGCCCAAATATAGATGGATGAATTTCCGGATCGATACTCTTCGGCCAGGGAAAAGTCCAAATTCTCGCTATCGAGAGTCCAACTTTTCACAGTGTGCTAAGAGGGTACATATGCCCTATGACATTTATCCACATGGCGTTCAAATTCGGGTGAGTTTGAGCCGTACAGGAAGACGAACAAAACTACCCCCCAAAAGTGGTGAGGGGCTTTAACAAAAAAATTCGTATTTCTCCCTCAGAGAACTAGAAGGGACTAATCATAACCATGCTTTAGAGAGTAGGCATGGACCCCCTTCTACTGTAAACTGGAAGGGACATTACAAAAAGAAACAAAGCCGAGATAACCCGCGAAAGTGAACGCTCAAAAAACGACAGGACTTTTGCAACAGCCTGATAACATCGTCATAGAGCAGAAATCGATCTTTTTTCTAGAGACGACAAGAGATATCGAATATTAATCCCTAGGGGGGTCCCGAGGTTAATGTAGCTAGAGACAAAAGTGGTCGGGGAAGGTGAGAGGTAGGTCATTCGAATCGGGATCGGACGGGGATTACGGTGGCGTACGTTAGGGGTACTGTAGAAGGGTTTAGGGGAGGGGGGAAGGGATACTGTAGGGATACTGTAGCGAGGGTTCGAGGATAATGTAGGAATACTAGAAGACTACTGTAAGGAAGGCTAGCAGAGCAAGTGCGCAGCCCCGGAAGAAAAGAATACCGGACCCCTGGAAGACCAAAAAAAGGCTAGCAGAGCAAGTGCGCTGCCCCTGGAAGATAATAATCGCAAAAGCGTACTGTAGCATTACAGTATACCAAAAAATCCTAGAATCACGCAAAATGACTCAAATTGGGAGCAAAAAATGTAGCTACTTAATTAAAGAGATCATAATTTCAAAAGAAAAGGAGTGCACGAATCATTTTCACATCTACCAAAAGTTGATTTTCTTATAACCTCGGCCGATATCGCTGTTTATCAATACAATACGAAACATACAAAGCAGTTGCAGTAAAGTATATGGGTACATATTAATTATGCTTGCTTGATTGATTATATGATAATTGAATTCCTCTCTACACTCACTCTTCGATTTCATGCTTTCTCAATAGGACATTGAGATTTGCTTCCGCAAGTTTCTGTGAAATGTTAATCCTTGAAATTAAAGGATAAGTATGAACGAGAGTATCCTCTTCTCATTAAGACAATCTTACCTTTCTGATCACGAGATCACGTAGTAAGATGTCTTTGTATGCTGAAGGTGCAGCACAAACTACGTCATCAAGAACGGTTTCACTCAAAGAAAATAAGCTTTTGATGCCGTTATATGGATGCCTATTACAACTCTAAATTACCTCGACAATAGTGGTATAGTTGTCTTACGATTGCAGAAATATAATGAACAATAGATAGTAAGATCTCCATATGACTTTCTCTGATCAGCTAACCACTGCACGAACCAATCGAGAGATTCATCACATACAATAGGGTTTCCTGGGGAATACAAGTTCATAAATCAAAAAACTACAGACTACGCACTACTGTTCTTGTGAAATGACTAACAATCAAGCGAACCTTCGAGTTTGATACTTTCGATAGGCTTGTCGAATGTTCCGTTCTCGAAAGATTTTAACTGGTTGTTACTCAGGTCCAGCGAGATAAGATTGGGAAGCCGACCCTGAGCAATTTTTTTTAAAGTCGTAACTGGCCAAAGCTATTCGCGTTTGGCTCTGTGCCAATCTGACCCTGCCGCACAGGGATTCAAAAATGAGTGGGAGGGATAAAGGGAAATTATGAGAGAGCGACCGCGCTATTGAGAGATAGAGGGGATAAATGACGTGGAGAGAGACATTTCTGATGATCTCGTTTATTTTTAATTTAGAAAAAAAGAAACAAACCGCGAACAGTCGCTTGTCGATCTTTGTAATGTTATTGTGTATCATCCAGAGCTCTTTCAGATGATGGAGAGGTTCGAAGGCATCCTCTTCGATGTCCACAATTGGATTCCTACTGAAGTCGAGGGATTCCAGATTGTTTAGATGCTCGAATGGCGCTCGCTCTGTTATCATATTTGTAGAATTCGAATTTTGCACTTCCACGTTGATATTTGTATCTAGGTAAAACAGGTTAAAAAGTATGTATTTATAATTGTTGTAATAAAAAAATTAAGATAACGGGTGAATGAAGAAATCGGATCCAGTAAATCCACTAATTTGAAATTGTTTGGTATTACCCAGCTTCGTTAGATTGGCGTTGCTAAGTGTCAGATAAGTTAGATTGTTCAGACCCTCGAAAGATGCTGGGTTGAGAGAAGAGATTGGATTGCTCTGGAATGACAAAGCTCATGGAGATAATTTCTATCTGATTTAGTTATTATCTTTCTTCATGGAGATACTTTTATTTATATTAAATATTTTTGAAATAAACGACCGTACGGGAAGGTAAAGAATCTCCAGGCCTGTGTAATCTGCGAATGCACTTGGTGGAATAGCAGAAATTCGATTCTGCGTGAGAATTAAAGTTTGAATATTTGACGCACTTGAAAGCTGCGGAATCTGAACACATACAATTTGAAACGAGAAACGAAATACGCTCTTTAGCATATTAAATTCAAATAATTAATTCGCAAACCTTAGTGAGGAGATTTCCTGTAACATACAAATCCTCTAGCTGGGGAAGATGAGGTAGATTATCAATCGACGTGAGCAAATTGATCTGTCAACAACGTATATAGAAAATAAGAGTATTCATGAATTTACGCAAAGGTTAAGCAATCGTAATTTGGGCGTATTTTCTATGAAGAGACGAGTTAAATTGTTGAATGATAAATCCAAATTGACGAGTGATGGAAGGGAAATAGGAGCGGTCTGAAAAATCTCTTTATGATCTTCTGAATGCAAACATATTCGTGATGCGAAATCGTTCTACATAATTTCATCTTACCTCAGTTAGCTTATTGTCTAGAAGATTGAGAGTTTCTAGTACAGGAGCGTCTCGTAAGATGCTCAAATTTGCGAGAGATATGAGGCGGTTCCCATGAAGATCCAGATCTGTGAGAGTTGACTGCAAAAATTGTTTAATATATTTGTTTTAAATGATGCAACATACCTTTATCTCGGTGAATGAATCATTGTCTATTGCGCTAATTCGATTATCCCTTAAAGTGAGAACGGACAAATTGGGGGCGAAAGAGAAGGTGCCCGAAGGAAGGAAGGTGATCTGTAAAACAGCGTTCTAACGGAATCAGTCAATGGAAGTCTTTGAAGATCAGCAGTCATCCGTTTTATTATTTTCCTTTTTTCATTTTTTTAGTATAGGTTTTTCTCATTGTGCAATTCGTATGCAAACAACTTGATGTTTTTTCTAAGACCATCTGAAGTCCACGAAGAAAAAATCAAATGAGTGAAATGAAGATCTTCCTCTCCCCGAACAAAGGAATTCTGATTCCCTCCTCTCTTCAAGAACAGAGGGAGCGGTCGTTCTACTCTTCATGAAGAGTGAGGCCCCTCTTCAAGAAGACTAATAGTGTGAATCGACGGATATTTCAATCGAAATTACGCGTGTATCTCTAATTAGCATGAGATTAGTGTGGATGTCTGGAGTAAGACCACATTAGCATGTTGTGGCAGCCATGAGAGGCTCAAAGTCGCGTCACTGTTCCCTCTTCTTGAAGAGGGGGGAACGACCGCTCACCTCTTCTTGAAGAGTTAATCCCCCCTCTCATTTCACCACTATTCATTTCGCGATAATCTCTTCATTTGGCATCCATAAACACGAAGAGTGAACGGTCTTTTCCGAATGGTCTTACAGCATAATACCCCGTCGTCAAAGACCTCCGTCACATCAAATGAAACACGGAGAGTCCCCCAATTCTTTCCCTTATTTTTTTGTAAAATTTCAAACCTTGTTGCGCCTCGGGCTTAGATAAATTAGTGTTATTTTTAAATATTCTCAGACCAAATTAAATTCTAGTCCGATTTCTGTGAGCGCCTGCATTTCCTGTGAAAATGTCGGGAGAGTTGTAATTTTATTGTCATATAAATCCAATTTCTCGAGTGTCGACGAAAATGAAGAGAAAGCCTGCAAGAAATGGAAAATATTATGTGAATTCGTGTCGAAACTCAATCGGTATGATTAGGGTATCCTGAAAGTTCTATCCATTTTGCGTTGTAAATTACATATTTCAGATCGAGCGGCACTATAAAGTTACCATACCATAGGGCAACCTTTACAGTTTGAATTTATAGCATGAACATATTCTATCGTCGCCATTCCGGTTGAATATAGTGCACGAGCGATATAACCGCTCCGTTAAGAGTTTTCACGAAATATTGTTTTTTTAAAGAAATTTTGCGCGACGAAAATCCGAATATATTGTCAATTTATTATAGTTTATAATTAACAAGAAGTAACTGAAAACCAGCCAGGCTTCCGTGCACAAATCACATTATCACTACTCAACACTATTTTTCCCACCCAATACTATCGACCCTTATAATTAGAAGTTCGCGAAATTTTCACGCATCTTTTCTTGCTCGTTTTAGGCTATTTTCTTTATAATTTGCGTTAGGTCATTAGAGACGCATAGCAGACCATCCACGAGAAGCCGGACATACCCCACGGATGTCTTTTTTGCAACCTATGCCAATAACTTGGTGGTGAAGTCAGCATCACAAGTGCTGATATTAAGCGAAGTAACTAAGGTTCTGGGTCCCGCCCCGAAAAATTACAGTAACCCCGGTTTCCGATATCGATTTTTTACTATTTTAAAAAGCGTGTTTTTATAGGTTTTCTAGGTGTATTTTGCGAAAAAAATTCGAATGAAATTACTCCGGAAGCGATCAGACATCGATAAAGGGTCGAGAAATCGAATTTTCGAAGTTTTTTGATCGTCCTGGAAAAAAAATGCCCAGGTGACACAAACCATTTTGCAATTTTTGGAATCCTCATCAAAAACTACATCGGACAGTCTACTTTATGGACTCCGAGCTGTGGTTGCGATGTCCGTAAATGAGGTCTGAATATTCGATATATTAGCGGACCTCGTTGAGTGTTTGTCGATATTTCTTATCCGAATTGCGAGATATCACGTGTATCAAGTGATATTTTATTTGCCTACAATGCGGTGAACAAGAATGACACAATTATTTCATCGCCAGGTGGAAAAAATTTCAACATTTTTTTGGTTCATGGAATTTTCGCAAAAACTTTTTTTCTCAAAAGTCGATGTACTTGTTTGAAATGTGTTCATTGCTTGAAATTTAAAATGTTTGCAACGTATTTGACGATAAAAGAGCTAGATACGTCCAGAATTAATGTGTTTACATGTAATTTAACTTGGTATTTTTCTTTCATAGTTTGCACCATGACAGTCAATTATTACAATATTCATAGTCAAATACGATGCACACATATCACATTTCAAGTATTGAACACATTTCAAACAAGTACATCGACTTTTGAGAAAAAAAGTTTTTTTTCGAAAATTCCATGAACCCGGGTTCATGGTCGAAAAAAATGTTGAAATTTTTTCCACCTGGCGATGAAATAATTGTGTCATTCATGTTCACCGCATTGTAGGCAAATAATATATCACTTGATACACGTGATATCTCGCAATTCGGATAAGAAATATCGACAAACACTCGACGAGGTCCGCTAATATATCAAATATTCAGACCTCATTTACGGACATCGCAACCACAGCTCGGAGTCCATAAAGTAAGCTGTCCGATGTAGTTTTTGATGAGGATTCCAAAAATTGCAAAATGATTTGTGTCACCTGGGCATTTTTTTCCACGACGATCAAAAAACTCCGAAAATTCGATTTCTCGACCCTTTATCGATGTCTGATCGCTTCCGGAATAATTTCATTCGATTTTTTTTCGCAAAATACACCTAGAAAACCTATAAAAACACGCTTTTTAAAATAGTAAAAAAATCGATATCAGAAACCGGGGTTACTGTAACTTTTCGGGGCGGGACCCAGAACCTTAGTTACTTCGCTTAATATCAGCACTTGTGATGCTGACTTCACCACCAAGTTATTGGGATAGGTTGCAAAAAAGGCATCCGACAATTTCCCCCCAGCGCCCCGGCCTCTCGTGGATGGTCTCATAGGAAACTACTAATGCCGAAGATTTTAACTAAAAATATAAACTAGGGAATTAGCCGCAACAGTTTACATTTTTGTTAAATTCTTCGGCATTAGTAGTTTCTTTATGTTTATGTTTAAAAGTCGTTTATCAAGAGGCTATTCGGGTTTACAGAGAATCGAATGGGAGCTCTGACGACGTTGAAAAGGCTTAGCATCTCCGGTTGAATGTCTTCTGAAGAGCGAGTCATCTTGAATGATTTTCGAAGTGGGGATCGGTCTCTCGTCGATGAGTGGGATTGAGAGACGATCCTCATAGTCGAATAGGAAATAGCAAAAGGTCCGTCCGTTAGGATCTCGTGTGAAACAGGGATCAAGGATTGGAGATTGGCGTCCTCCAAACTCGAGTCATCGATCTAAGAGAGAATCAACAAGTATACGGATACTGAAGATCAATTCAACTTCTAGGTCATACCCATCACACGGCGACCACTCCGGCTTTGGGCTGAACTAGGGGAAATTCCACCTCTCCATCGGAGGAAATGGAGAGGCGACCGCTCGTGACGACTAACAAAAACGAAAATAGTTTCTTATGCATCTCCCATGACTTAACTCAAATTATAAGAGAGGAATCGCGAGAAATTCGAGCATGGCTGGGACGTAGAATTTAATGATTTTCAATTTGGCTGAAAATATGGCCTAAGGTATTTCAAACATCTATCGAATGACGTTTTCAGAATTTCGACAAAAAAATTTCGCAATCGCGTGAAACACAAACAAACCTGGTGACTCATCGAAAAAAATTAGAGCGTGGTATGTTTGAAAAATCATAACATGTTTAAAAATGATGATAGCGACTCGTTCTTTTTTAGGTAATCACCCCGACTACAAACTACAACTATTGAACTCATTCCTGGTTGATGCACCGGTACGGGGCAGTTGCTTTTTGTAAAATTTTTAATATTTTTCTTAAAACTAAAAAAAAGTGAATGGCTATCTAGTCGTACAAAATTACTACGGCGCTTAGAAAATCGTTCATGCGCAAAATCCCGACAGCTCTACTTCTCTACCACTCTCTCACTTCCGCGCGGTCTCTCGCCAGGTTCGGCGCTCGATCCGGGCATATATCTTTTGCCGGTACTTCTCAAAGTCCGAACGCTTATTTTTCGGCACAATTTACTTCATTTCATTTACTCCGAGCTCTGGCAAAAGATTTATGCCCGGCTCGGGCGCCGAAAGCGAGAGAGTGCGCGAAAGTGAGAGTGTGGTAGATAAGCAGAGCGTGCGGGATTTTGCGCATGTACGATTTTCTAAGCGCCGTAGTTATTTTGTACGACTAGATAGCAGTTCACTTTCAAAAAGGGAAATGTTTGAGGCATAAAATATTCCAAAAATTGAGTGATGTCTAAAACGCCAGAACAAGCGGAATTTTATTTCAAAATATGAAAGAGCTTGGCAAATACTGTTTATTAAAAAAATAATAAAAAATCAAAGAAAGGTGATCTTAAGTCGACAATCACCTTAATGTTAGAATGTGAAAAATCGAGAAAAGTCCGAAAATCGAGTTGACTAAAATCGCTCCAAAACTGTTGTGTTATGTGACATTGATAACTAGAAATTGAGCAAAAATAGTTTCAATTCGTATACATTTCTTTAATATAAGGCTGATGCGAAAGTTCTTGCCGATTTTGAGGCCACACTTTGAGCTAGCTGATTTCGCTTGTTGGAAGTACCTACGACCTGCCATCAATAATTCTTATTGAACTAATCTTCAGCTTTATAATGATAATAGGTAAAGAGAATCGGGTTACTAAATCTGGGATAAAAATAAAAAATAAAAAATTTTACTCAGATCGTATTTTTTTTGGGAAAACATCCAGACACATAGATTCTGCTTTTCAACTGCTTCCCATTTGTGCACATAAGATAGCGAATACCTACATGTCTCCCCTTTCCAGACATGTAGAGAACTTGGGGATCAGGGCTTTCAAACTTTTTAAACAATAGAAACAGTCAAGGACTACTTGAAAAAGTGATAGTTCAAAAATGATGCCCAGTTATACGGAGAATAGAGCATTCTGAACTAGCAGGGATGTGTTGAGGTTCAATGCACTACGCTCTATGCGTACACTACGCTCTATGCATAGTTCTGCTGGTTCGGTCCAGGGGGACCTCGGTAGCTTGCTTCAGGTACGGTCCAGGGGGACCTCGGTAGCTTGCTTCAGGTACGGTCCAGGGGGAGCTCGGTAGCTTGCTTCAGGTACGGTCCAGGGGGACCTCGGTAGCTTGCTTCAGGTACGGTCCAGGGGGAGCTCGGTTGCCGGTTCTAAGTACGGTCCAGGGAGAGCTTAGGATGTTGGGGACTGTTAATCGCTACAAAGAGTGCTGGCTATTTCCGTTGCAAAAGGCTCGTGAGGCTGAGAGCGATCGAAAAAAGTTGCCACTACGCCACTTCGTGGCTCCGTGGCAACTTTTTTCGATCGCTCTCAGCCTCACGAGCCTTTCACAACGGAAACGCAGGATATAGTGCGATCAGAACTTTTAGAACAATTTCAGAGACGTTTCCTGTGATCCCCTACGCTCTCTGAATAATTTTGGAAGTTTTCGAAATTTTCGATTTTTCACGTTAAAACGTGTTAGAACACGTTCAGAAACGTTTGTGACATCGCAAAACACTTTTCGTCTGATCCCCCTACGCTCTCTGAATAATTTTGAAAGTTTTCGAAATTTTCGATTTTTCTAACGTTAAAACGTGTTAGAACACGTTCAGACACGTTTCTGAGATCGCAAAACACTTTTCCTGTGATCCCCTACGCTCTGCGCATCAATTGGAAACTTTTCGAAATTTTCGATTTTTCACGTTAAAACTCGGCAAAACAGGTGAAAACGTTTTTCACGATACTCAAAAACGTGTCAGGGCGCATTCTGGCACTTGCGAAAAATGCGGCAAAAGGTTTGCCCGCGGCGGGGGTCGAACCTGGGGGTCTCGGATTCAAAGTCTGACGCGTTATCCACTTGGCTAGGAAATTAGCAGATTTTTATATTAAAATTTTGAAAGGTTTTCTGAGCAGTTATCATATGCAAAAGGTTCTGAGAAGATTGCGCAAATTTGAAGCGATTTATGGCGAAAATGGAAAAATGTCCGTCACGCTGCAACAAAAAAAAACATACAGACAAACAGACAGACACAATCATTTCCTATAAGTGGAGGAATCTGCCTACGTGCGAAGAATTTAGTATACAAGGCACTTTATCGCAGCATTAAACATCATAGGCTAACATCTTCTATAAGAAAATAAAATTGATTTTTGAAAAAAATTAAAAATCTGCGGAAAATGACGAAATTGTAGTTTTGAGAGATTTCTTTGATCGGTCTCTATTCTAAAACTCGGTGTGCGCGGACCAATTCTTTTTTTACAGTTGATACACTAATGGTTATTCTATACATTAGTGGGTCTATCTCATCAGTCAATTTCCCTTGTCAAGAGAAACGTTCATGAGAACCCCAATTTCGGCCTTGTGAAATTTACACCTCAGTGCTGACGTCATATACTCTTTATATAGAACCGAAGCCTCCGTCTTATCAGCAATTCTTATAATACACGACATCTCATTCACTTCCCATTAGAATAGGGAGATCAAGCTCCATTCTTTATAACCTTGACGTTGAAATATTTCCAATCAAGTATGCTGAAATTCCGTCCTTGAACTTTGAGAACACTATTTTAGTAGGATATCGCAGTCGAATCCGCTCTTAGGCAATCACTGCATACCCTATAGTATTGCCTATCAATTCATAGACGTCTCAATCGGAAAGGTTGGCCCTACGCAGATCATGACTCCGATATTTGGTACATCATGGGAGACGACCCACCAACTTTGATCAGTTGTAGTTCCACTACTATTAGGCTGAAAGAGACGACGGAGTGTGCGTTTTAAAGACAAATGCTTGCCGCACTAGTTGCCACTAAAATACTTGCCAAAGGAGTCATGCCTCGAAAGGAGAACGAAAACATTATTTCGTAAACATCGGCAAGAACTTTTGCATCAACCTTATAGCTTTGAAAGGCTCACAAAAATGTCTGTATTGGCTCTTGAGATGTTGCAATGAGTATACAATTCCTACTCGCCTACGAGACGGCGAAATGCACTGAAACTATTTTTGCTCAATTTCTAGTTCATACAGTAGCGGACAAAAGTCTTCGGGCACTTTTTATATCCGATACAACTTTTTAACCAAAAGGGGCTTTGATGTGATATGGTAAGACCATATACCAAATCTATTGGAGATTACGATGCAACTATTGGGGGATTGCGAAATCGTTCAGTAATTGCGTCGTGATGACGCAATCGATGTACACTTTTTGAAGTGCCGTTATTCTTACATGGATTTTTTCCCGCTCGTCTAACTTTCAGGATGTTGAGACATGGCTACGACCTACATAGAAACTTTTTTTCAAGTTGCTGCGGTGCCGCTACTTGGCTACAGCCAAGCTGCAAAATGGAGACCTGAAAATCATATCTCGCCGTTTAGACATCGCCCAGACCCGATCAATGCACCAAAATGATCGCCATCATGACTATCGATGATCCCGAGAATATGGTCGCGGTAGATCACCAATTGCCCTCAGGGCACGAAAAAATCACTTTTTCGCATTATTGTGGTCTGACGAAGGGGAAGTCTATAGGACGTGCTCGAGAGATCTGGTTTGGGCGTGGATTCGGTAGAGAATATATGAGAGAACCGATTCCCAGCTGCAATAAGCGTTTAGATTGGACTCCTGCCCGCGACGATCGATTTCCGGAAGGACACTGGTTTGGCCACGCCCATTTTCTGCCCGTTGACAAGGTTCTGACTTTTGAGTGTATCTCGGTACTGAGTTAACGGAGAAGGCTGGCAGACCCATCAATGGAATCAGCGTGGCTGGCTCTATAATTTCATTCATAAAATTTCATCATCACTATGCAATATTGCATCATCCTTAGGCAATAATCCTCAGAATTAGCCGATAGGTTGCTGCAATATTGCATAGTGATGATGAAATTTTGTGAATGAGATTATAGAGCCAGCCACGCTGATTCCATTGATGGGTCTGCCAGCTTTCTCCGTTAACTCAGCACCGAGATACACTCAAAAGTCAGAACCTTGTCAACGGGCAGAAAATGGGCGTGGCCAAACCAGTGTCCTTCCGGAAATCGATCGTCGCGGGCAGGAGTCCAATCGAAACGCTTATTGCAGCTAGGAATCGGTTCTCTCATAGATTCTCAACCGAATCCACGCCCAAACCAGATCTCTCGAGCACGTCCTATAGACTTCCCCTTTGTCAGACCACAATAATGCGAAAAAGTGATTTTTTCGTGCCCTGAGGGCAATTGGTGACCTACCGCGACCATATTCACAGGATCATCGGTAGTCATGATGGCGATCATTTTGGTGCATTGATCGGGTCTGGGCGATGTCTAAACGGCGAGATATGATTTTCAGGACTCCATTTTGCAGCTTGGCTGCAGCCAAGTAGCGGCACCGCAGCAACTTGAAAAAAAGTTTCTAGGTAGGTCGTGACCAGGTCTCAACATCCTGAAAGTTAGACGAGCGGGAAAAAATCCATGTAAGAATAATGGCACTTCAGAAAAGTGTGCATCGATTGCGTCATCACGACGCAATTAGTGAACGATTTCGCAATCCCCCAATAGTTGCATCGTAATCTCCAATAGATTTGGTATATGGTCTTACCATATCGTATCAAAGCCCCTTTGGGTTAAAAAGTTGTATCGGATATAAAAAGTGCCCGAAGACTTTTGTCCGCTACTGTATATGAGAGGAATCGCGATAGAATCGACCACCACAGGGGGGAAGAGGAAATAGAAATCGATTCGGCTAAAAAGTAAATCTAAGGTACTTTCGGGTCCGCTCTATTCGAATTTGGACACTAGAGCTCATGAAAGTCATTCGCTGTCGAGAGCTGTCGCCTCAAAATCAAGGTGTTCGTGATTTTTGTTCGAAAAAAATTGACGCGGATTAATGTAACTTTGTTCAAAATTGAGATATCGTCTCATACTTGGAAAAATATGAAAGGGTAAACATTCCTCTACGATTTGAAGATGACCACGTCATTCCTAGCCGATAGGTTGCTGCGCAGCGGTCACTTTTGCAAAAGTTATCGTATTTTGCCAAATCGGAAAAACTAGTGCACCGTTCTCAGGCATATTATAGGGTCATGTATGTAGTTACTTCGCCCAACTTTTCAGCCCGATCGGGCCATGCGAAAAAATGACGCTCTCCATTAAGTAATGACCATCTGAGAAAACTTACATTCAAAAATATTTTTTATTCCAATTTCGGGCTCCAATGAAACAAAAATTGGTAAAAGTTGATGGAAATTGTGTTTCCAAACGTGTGGGCTCTATACCCCACAACTGAAACACGAAAACACATGGTTTTTTAAAAACAAATTAAACATATTTTAAGTAGTGTATCTGGTGCAGATACACTCTAGTAATATTTTTTCTATCTGAAATTACTTTTCTAACATTCATGGGGTGCTATAATGTCACAACAATCACATTTATCCACTGTATCGCAAGCGCTATAAAGTTTCGACGATAAAGCACTTGTGATTGTTTTCTAACTTTATCGTGTCTATCTTGTGAAGGCATTCGACATACTTGCTTCAAATATTCCTAAAGACTATTATTTCAGAACGTCTGTCTGTCTGTCTGTCTGTCTGTTTGTGTGTCCGTCTGTGTGTCCGTGTGTCCGGGCAAATATCTCGCGAACGGAGAGAGCTATCGACTCAGTTCCTTCGCCATCACATGCAACTCCTCAAGAGTAACTTGCTCAATTAATTTTTTTTAATTCCATGGCCAAGTGGCTAAAGCGCTTGCTTTCGATTCCGAAAGTCCCAAGTTCGACCCCCGCCGCGGGCAAACCTTTTGCCCCATTTTTCGCAAAGACCAGAAGCTCTCCTAACGCGTTTTGAGTTGCGTGAAACACTTTTCAACCATTTTTTTGGCAAGTTTTAACGTGAAAAATCGAAATTTTCGATCTTTCGCCAATATTACAGAGGAGCGTGTCGGAATCCTCGCTAAGTGTGGCCAGGAAGATAATATTACTAATCCTTTGATAACGGAGACATCTAATGCATGGACAACTATCATTCATTTCAATCGTTTTCATTGAGTGTTTTCATTTCTGCCCATACTCTTCTTGAGAACCCGGGCACTCCCCGTGTTTGGCAAAAGCTCGCAAATTTCGATTTTTTCACGTTTTTGACATCGCAAAACACGTTTCCTGTAATCCCGACACGCTCCTCTGTGATATTGGCGAAAGTTCGAAAATTTAGATTTTTCACGTTAAAACTTGCCAAAAAAATGGTTGGAAAGTGTTTCACGCAACTCAAAACGCGTTAGGAGAGCTTCTGGTCCTTGCGAAAAATGGGGCAAAAGGTTTGCCCGCGGCGGGGGTCGAACTTGGGACTTTCGGAATCGAAAGCAAGCGCTTTAGCCACTTGGCCATGCAATTTAAAAAAAAATTAATTGAGCAAGTTACTCTTGAGGAGTTGCATGTGATGGCGAAGGAACACAGACGGACACACAAACAGACAGACAGACAGACGTTCTGAAATAAAAGTCTTTAGGAATATTTGAAGCAAGTATGTCGAATGCCTTCACAAGATAGACACGATAAAGTTAGAAAACAATCACAAGTGCTTTATCGTCGAAACTTTATAGCGCTTGCGATACAGTGGATAAATGTGATTGTTGTGACATTATAGCACCCCATGAATGTTAGAAAAGTAATTTCAGATAGAAAAAATATTACTAGAGTGTATCTGCACCAGATACACTACTTAAAATATGTTTAATTTGTTTTTAAAAAAAACCATGTGTTTTCGTGTTTCAGTTGTGGGGTATAGAGCCCACACGTTTGGAAACATAATTTCCATCAACTTTTACCAATTTTTGTTTCATTGGAGCCCGAAATTGGAATAAAAAATATTTTTGATTGTAAGTTTTCTCAGATGGTCATTACATAATGGAGAGCGTCATTTTTTCGCATGGCCCGATCGGGCTGAAAAGTTGGGCGAAGTAACTACATACATGACCCTATAATATGCCCGAGAACGGTGCACTAGTTTTTCCGATTTGGCAAAATACGATAACTTTTGCAAAAGTGACCGCTGCGCAGCAACCTATCGGCTAGGAATGACGTGGTCATCTTCAAATCGTAGAGGAATGTTTACCCTTTCATATTTTTCCAAGTATGAGACGATATCTCAATTTTGAACAAAGTTACATTAATCCGCGTCAATTTTCTTCGAACAAAAATCACGAACACCTTGATTTTGAGGCGACCGCTCTCGACAGCGAATGACTTTCATGAGCTCTAGTGTCCAAATTCAAATAGAGCGGACCCGAAAGTACCTTAGATTTACTTTTTAGCAGAATCGTAGACATAAACTTTCTATTTCCACCAGCCGGTCGATTCTATCGCGATTCCTCTCATATACAACAATTAAGATACCGGCTCGGTAAGACTCGAGCATTTCCGGACATTCGCGCCAGGACTTTCGATTTGGCCCATCATATTCATACCATGGGAGCACCTTAGGAACCTGTTTACAAAAGTATTCGAATTTGTGCCCTGAGGCTCAAACCCGACTCGCGTAGTGTCTAAAAGTGACAAAAATGTGGAAAAATTATTTTTCCATCCTCTTGAGCTAGTTCTAATTTTTAATGCTGATTATGTTCGACTCCTCTAGGATATGTAAAAAAGTATATTTCCCAAATTTCTCAGGTCTTTTAAATATGAAAAATAAATTTTTGAAATTCACTTTTTGAATTTTTTTACCCGATCCAGCATTTGTTCCACTAGGTTTTAGGTACAACTTGTAGCAAATAATATAGCTGTATTAATGGCGCACAATATTTGAAAAAATAAAGACTATCAATAGTTAGGGGCCACAACGTGGTCAGCGGAAGTCACCGACTGGGGTAGAATGTAGTGTCAAAGTGTGCCTACATGTCTGATTAAGACAAATCTTTTGGATTTAGGTCGATATCTTATCTCTGAGCCGAGCTACACCTCAAAAACCACGTGCGATTCGACTGTTGTGAGTGGGAGAGAAGACGCGACGAGAGGGGGGAGGGGCGGAGCCCATTCCCACATCTTTCTAGGGGCATAGCGCGCTTAATTAGAGATATTTTGATGGTATGCTAGAAGATAAGTAGTTTATGAAGGTATGGAGAGTACGATGGAGCATCATTTTGAAGGATTGCGCGTGTTAAAGCGCCGCGGGAGTGCAGGAGCATAGCGCGCAATTGCAGAGAGTAAGCATCTGCTCTCATGGCGCAGTGGGTTGAGCGTTTGCTTTGTGAACGGGATCTCGCAGGTTCAATTCCCCTTTTGCGAAAACCATTGCTATTTACAGTAAAGCGTAATGTTGATACTCTCGTACTCTTAAAACCCCTATTTTCACGCACTATTTTTGCAAACGAAAGCACAATTCGGAGTCGCCGATTTTGATTTCTTTTTCTCTTGTAATATTCCCATAAAAATCAAAAGAATAGAATGCGGGTATATCAGGAGTTGTGAGTTCATTATTAAGCCCAATTTCGACGATTTCGAAATTAATTTTCACTTTTTCGACACCTCAACGTTCTCTGATCATCCCTGATATAGGCAAAATCGATTGCGCTCTCCAAGAGCTACAAAACAAGCCATAATATGACTCATACGCTTGTGCTCTCGAAGTTTCATTTTTTGTCAAATCCGGGTGCGCGAGAAGTGGGCGGACGTTGTGGATCCTATCAATAGTATACAAAAATCGCCAAATGTTTTAAAAATTCATTTTAAATAACGGTCAACTAGAAAGGCGAAGGTGTAATATAATTTTTGACTACTCATCGCGCTGCACCTTGTGGATAAATAATGGAAAGATTAAACAACGGAGAAAAAAAAATTTTTCTCCAAAATCCATGAACCCGGGGTCACGGTCCAAAATGTCAAAAAACTTTTTCGCAGGATTCGGCACCCACTCTGCCCTAGCAATCTTCTCGAGGTGTATGTACAATTGCAGCAGCTCAGGAGAGTAGGTGATGTCCAATTCTTCTGAACTGAAAAATAATAAGTTTTGAAATGTCGAACCATGAAAAAGGATAAATAATTATGATAAGCCACCTGACTCATTTTGTACAATAAAGAAATGAGAAAACAAGAAGAGTCAAAAAATCGAAAAAAATCCATGAAGGGGGGTTCATGGTTCGAAATTTCGAAACTTATTATTTTTCAGTTCAGAAGAATTGGACATCACCTACTCTCCTGAGCTGCTGCAATTGTACATACACCTCGAGAAGATTACTAGGACAGAGTGGGTGCCGAATCCTGCGAAAATTTTTTTTGACATTTTGGACCGTGACCCCGGGTTCATGGATTTTGGAGAAAAAAAATTTTTTCTCCGTTGTTTAATCTTTCCATTATTTATCCACAAGTTGCAGCGCGATGAGTAGTCAAAAATTATATTACACCTTCGCCTTTCTAGTTGACCGTTATTTAAAAATGAATTTTTAAAACATTTGGCGATTTTTGTATGCTATTGATAGTCTTTATTTTTTCAAATATTGTGCGCCATTAATACAGCTACATTATGTGCTACAAGTTGTACCTAAAACCTAGTGGAACAAATGCTGGATCGGGTAAAAAAATTCAAAAAGTGAATTTCAAAAATTTATTTTTCATATTTAAAAGACCTGAGAAATTTGGGAAATATACTTTTTTACATATCCTAGAGGAGTCGAACATAATCAGCATTAAAAATTAGAACTAGCTCAAGAGGATGGAAAAATAATTTTTCCACATTTTTGTCACTTTTGGACACTACGCGAGCCGGGTTTGAGCCTCAGGGCACAAATTCGAATATTTTTGTAAACAGGTTCCTAAGGTGCTCCCATGGTATGAATATGATGGGCCAAATCGAAAGTCCTGGCGCGAATGTCCGGAAATGCTCGAGTCTTACCGAGCCGGTATCTTAACACATCAATTTTGGAGCGTTATTTTTTTAAACCGGATTTTCGGATTTTTCTCGATTTTTCACATTCTAAGGTGATTTTCGACTTAAGATCACCCCTTTTTATTTTTTATTAATGTTTTAATAGACAGTATTTTGAAAGCTCTTTCATATTTTGAAAAAAATTCCGCTTGTTCTGGCGTTTTAGACATCGCACAATTTTTGGAATATTCTCGAAATCACTTTTTCGATCACAATTTTTTTCGTTTCAGTTTTTTATATTCGTTTTCAACGTAGAATATGTTCGGTAAATTATTCTACAAATTTTAAGCCTAACCCCATCGTTCTAGATCAAGGTTGAGCTGAGTTATGACGATTCCGGCATTGGAACCGTTAATTTCCTAAATGCCGGTTCTCGGACCTGAGACTGGAAATTTAAGTTCCTCGTGTCCTGGGTACTCTTATATAAAAGTTCGATCGAAATCAAAAATATTTTTTTCGAAAATATTTCCGTGTTTCTACCCATATTTCTGAGAATTTTGCTATTCTTTGGCGAACACACTGATATGGGGAATTTACGATAAACGTTACATGTACCTCGGGGTGAATGGTTTCGATCCCGCAACTCCTCAAAGAAAGCTCACGCAGTTCCTGAATATGTGAGATTTGAAAACTACAAGGAATAGTGTTTAAGACGTGAAAAATGTTGAGTGTGCGAATAATTATGAAAAGGTCTTTAAAAAAACCAACCTTCAGCTGTGGAAATTGTTCATCGAGTGTGGTGGCGGAGCATCTTCTTAGGTATAGATTTTGCACAGAGTAATTTTCCAGCTGCAACATGCTAACATATTCTTGAAATATTTTAATTTATATGTTTGAATCAAGTTTTGTGAAACTCAAAGGAAAATAATTAAATGTTGGTCTGAGGCCAAGATGTGTTACTTTCAAAGCCTAGTCGCATTGATTATACACTTTCTCAATCATTGCTCGTGAGCTAGTTCAGCTTACGACATATAGAAACACATTTAACAGAATATCGATCGATAATTAAACCCACATATGGAATTACGGTATCCAGAGGAATCTCATCACACGATATGTTCAGAGCAGGGCGACGATCACTAGTTGTGTTTGCAGCTAGCATCTGAAGCATAATCGAATATTCAATTATAATAGTTATTGTTAGTTACATTCCATGAGTGGTTTTGGAAACAACTTGACAAGTTTTTCCGAAGCGCAAAAACGCGTCCGCTTCGCTTTCAACTTGCCGCTTAATTTTATTTTGTTTTTGCACATCAAAAAACTGGTCAAAAGGAGAAGTCCGAAATGCGACAGGTGCGAAAGGCAGCTCATGTTGCTGAATGCATCGTGCAGTGCACGTTGATCGCACGTTCAGCCCAGAGACTCTCTTTGATTTCTTCCCTTTCTCGGCTGAGTATCAGCGCAACGAACTAGGGAAGAATCGAAAGAGACGTTCAAAAACAGGAATTTGTGTCCACCATAAATATTGAGAACGCTTATCAAATCAGCTTACCTCACACTCACAGCGGTACGGTAGAAGGTCGTACAATATATCTGAAGGACAGGAATGTTCTGCAGATACATTTTGCAACAGGTGCAGCTGCAGCAGTAGAAAAAGCCATGCGAGAATCATCCCACTGAAAGATGATTGGGAAAGAAAGAATGGGAGAGGTGGATGAAAGATAAACTACAGAATACCGCGAGAAAAACGGAGAATATAAACAAATGGAGTGCTTGAAGATACATTGAGAGAAGGGGAAAGAATGCGTTGACCACAATCAATGAACACGCTGTCACTCCCACTTTATCTCGTTGTAATATTTAGTTTATGCTAGTATCTGATTCTCGGACAGGATGAATTTTGGATGCGATGCGATTGGATGGTCAACTGCCTTGTTTGATATTGAACTTTCTGAGGACACACGAGTGGAGATATCAGTGCATTCACTTAACACCCGCCACCCTTCCGTACAGCAAAAAGTTCCTTAAGAGAGGTCTCACCAAAGATTGCATGTGGCTCGGAACAATTTTCAAAAAAATATTTTTGATTTCGACTAAACTTTTATAGGGTTGGTAAGAAAGTCTTGCACGATTTTGATTTTTTTGAAAATCCTTCAGCTCTTCCATTCAAAGCCTTCAACCAAATTCTTTGTAGCCACATTGCATGTAGCAAGTCTTCCTTTTTTCATCTCCCACTACTTCAAAGGCGTCCTTTCCTTTAGTCGCGAAGTGAAAGTTTAGAAAGTTGGTCGGGTCGGTTTCGAGTTGTCCTTTCTCGACGAATCGAGACAGGGTCCCATGCAAACAAACAATTTTCGAGAAGAGTGATCTATCCTAAACGCAAGAAGGTTCATGGGGCCAACATTCGTCGTCGGCTTAGCCAGAACCGATTTCTCAAATACAAAAGCTACGCGCGAAATTTCACGACACTCATCGCATTTTGATTTTTAGAGTCGCAAGAACGAATTGAATTCCGATTGTGCAATCATTTAGAAAAGCACCTACCATCATTAAAATAGTACAACTCATTTTGACCTAGGTGCTACCATCGGTGAACTATCTGAGATTTTCGATGAGGTCACAAAGCAGAGCTCGAAAATGAGCTTTCACAAAGTTCCTCAATTTTATGGAAGCTTTAATCAATTGATTATGCATATCATTGAAAGTCCAGCAGTATTGCTGTTCAGTAGGGCTTTGGTCGTTTTCCGTTCACTTCGACAGAACACTTCATCAAATCAGACACCCAAATTCGGAATTTTACTAAAAATTCGCGAGTTTCGAAATTTTAGATTTTTCTATTTCTCGAAAAGTGCAGAAAGGCACAGTCTAAAATATTACCACTAAAAGTAAGTTATATTGTCAGTGAGTAATTCGCGCACTACTATATCTCGATAGCTTCGCATTCGACATCGTCATTTGAAATCGTTGAGGCACTACTTTTTTCGATTTTTTTGAATTTGATGAACCATAACTTATAAAGTAAACATAGCAGCGGCTCATTCTCACCAAAAAGCGGAAGACGGCTGTTCATACTATGAGTGTTTCCAAGCTGAGATTCTGGAAAAAATTCTTGACGCCGAGGAAACCATTTAAATTTTAGCCTAATTTTGTGCGTTTGTCAGGAATTTGATAAAGTGTTATATCCAGGAGCCCGAAAGAGTGTGAAATGAAACCAAAGATAGAAGTTGTTCCTCAACAGTCCTCCTACAACATATCATGATTACAATGCATGTTAATTAGAACTGCCCGAAAATCGAAAACGCAAAGTTCAAACATCAAATTGTGCAAAACTTTCTTACCAGCCTGATATAAACCCAGTCGACGAGAATTCGATTTATCCCGGTCCCAGGTCCAGAGCCGGCTTTTAGGAAATTTTCGGCTCCAACACCGGAATCGTCATAACTCATCTCAAAGGTGAGCTAGAATGCTGGGCTTGGGCTCAAAATGTTCATAAAAATAGGATAAACTTATTTACTCTTGGAAACGAGTTTCGTACTCGATGACTTAAAAAGTAAAAAAAAAACGAAAAAGTTAATTCCGTGTTTTTCAAAAAAAATCTTATATCGTACGTACTGAAAATATCGGAACGTTTACCGCAACGTGATCAAAATGATCACAATTTGCATCTTTGCGAGTACACATTATAAACTTTGCGAAAACCTAACAAAAAGTAGTTTTTCATGCACTTTGCAACTATTTATAAAAATTATATATACGCATGTAAAGCACATTTAGACTTATAAAATTCGAAAACTAATCAAAATTGGCTTAAAGGGACAGTAAAGGCGTTGAATTCTCGCAAATTTCAAGGTCTCACGACGAATTCGGCCCGTTGGAAGAAACAAAGGCAAGCGTTTTACCGCTGCTCCACTTGGGCTGATATCGGATAGGGCGCACACCATCTCCATCCCTACTAGGGTGGCGAAACGTAGTCATTTGGAGTCACTCTTAGACTCCTCTCGCGGGTCGAGAGAGACTCGCGCGGGTACCCGCACCCCGTGGCGGTGTTTTACGACATGGTGCGGATGAGTCATTTTTGCGGGTCAAAAGCGGGTCAAGACGTTTTTTCTCAGCTCACAATGTACCAATTTTAAAAGTGGAAGCAGATTTGGAATCAGCATCATCAGATCTATAAAATAACCATTAGAATATTTTGACCGAATGGAGAACGTCGGAGAACGAGCCAAAGAAGTATCATACCACACTTTCCATGTTCTCATTCCCCATTCCGATATCAGTGAACTAACCACTTCCCACATGTTGAGTAGGCTCACGTAGATATGTCAAACGAGAGTGATATTGAGAGGGAATTTTTCTAATGATGACGAAGCAAAGTTTTAACCATCGTTCAATATTATAATTGTAATAAAATACATTTTGAGAGAAAAATGTTATTTTCCTGTAAAGTTGCAGTGAATTCGATAGTACTCTCTGAGCTGATTCCAAAGATATACAGATATCCACATTTGGCCCACTAGGAGCCGAGAAATTCCGCTTGACCCGCTTTTGACCCGCAAAATGAATGACTCCTCAATGACTCCTAGCGTCTATCGCGGGTACCCGCGTAGAGAGAGCCCTCTTTTACAACCATGCGCGGGTACCCGCAAATCGGCCATAAAAGCGCGGATGAGGCAGACTAATTCTCGCCACCCTAATCCCTACGTCGCTTGTGGAAATTGGATCAAGTGAACAAGCACTTTGGGCATTGCGTCGAGGCAATATTTCAGTGTTCCTGTTGTTCTTGGTCATGTTCCTCTTGTTCCTGGTCGTGTTCCTCCTGAGGAGGAACATAACCAGGAACACGAAATTCTTGAGAATAATTACTTTATCCTACAGTCCTGATTGTTTCCCCAATGAAAACTTTCCGGCCCTAAGAAATACGAGACAAACTATGTGCTCTTTGCCGGTCGGCAAAATGATGTAATTTCTCACATCTCCACAATATTTTCACGCCTTCGGTGTTCTCGTAATTGCCCCGCAAAATGGGGAGGGAGGTTGCCTAACATTATCATAAAGCAGAAATAGATCATTTTTCTAGAGACGACATTCTATATCAATTATATGTAAAACAAGAATGTGAATCTGCATTGTGAGGAGTGTGCAGATATTGAACAACAGAAGCTGACTCAAAGGGTATAAAACTTTGAAATCATTATTTCAAAAGAAAAGGATTGCATTACTACATTTACCAAAAGTTGATTATAACTTATAACCACGGTCGATATCGCTGTTTATCAATACAATACGAAACAGACAAAGAAGTTGCAGTAAAGTTTATGGGTACATATTTTAATTATGCTTGCTTGATTGATTATATGATAATTGACACTCACTGCTCGTTTTCAAGCTTTTTCTTCATGACACTGAGATTTGCTTCCGCAATTTTCTGTGAAAAGTTAATTTTGAAATTGAAGGATAAGTATGAATGAGAATATCCTCTTCTCAATATGAAATATTACCTTTCTGACCACTAGCTCACGTAATAAGATGTCTTTGTATGCTGATGGTGCAGCACAAACTACGTCATCTAGACCCATTTCCCTCAAAGAAAATAAGCTTTTGGTGCCGTTATATGTTTGCCTATGCAATTTCAAATCACCTCAACAATATCGGCATCGTTGTCTTACTATTGCAGAAATATAATGAACAATAGATAGTAAGATCTCCATATGATTTTCTCTGATCAGCTAACCACTGCACGAACCAATCGAGAGATTCATCACATACAATAGGGTTTCCTGGGGAATACAAGTTCATAAATCAAAAAAACTACAGACTACGCACTACTGTTCTTGTGAAATGACTAACAATCATGCGAACCTTCGAGTTTGATACTTTCGATAGGCTTGTCGAATGTTCCGTTCTCGAAAGATTTTAACTGGTTGTTGCTTAAATCCAGCGAGATAAGATTAGGAAGCCGACCCTGAGCAATTTTGTTTTATTGTCATAACTTGAAGTATACGAAATTTACATTAAAGGAGGAGTATCAGGACTATTACGTCTACTAGGCTCACTCCATAGAAGTCGGAACCATGTTTCCCATATTAGCTTCCCGCAAACCGACCGCACAGGGATTCGAAAATGAGTGCGATGGATAAAGAGAAATGATGAAAGAGCGATTCATTGAGAGGTGGGAAGGGAGAAATGACGGGGAGAGACATTCGTGATATTCCTCCCTTTAGTTTTGATTTAGAAAAAAATAAACAAACCGCGAACAGTCGTTTGTCGATCTTTGTAATGTTATTGCGTAGCATCCCGAGGTTTTTGAGATTATGGAGAGGTTCGAAGGCATCCTCTTCGATGTCCACAATTGGGTTGACACTGACGTCGAGTATTTCCAGATTGTTCAGATGCTCGAACGGCGCTCGCTCTGTTATTTGTAGAATTCGAATTTTGCACATGTGTTTTAAAATAGTTGAAACGCGGATTACTGCATTTGAGCTGCGGAATCGTGGTTGGTCAGGAGTTTGAAACTCTTGTAAAAAATAAGTAAACGGGTGAATGAAGAAATCGGGTCCAGTAAATCCTCCTATTTGAAACTGTTTGGTATTACCCAGCTTCGTTAGATTGGCGTTTATAAGTGTCAGATATGTTAGATTGTTCAGCACCTCGAAAGATGATGGGTTGAGAGAAGTGATTGGATTGTTCTGAAATGACCATCCTCATGGATATAATTTCTAGTTGATGTTTTATTAACTTTCTTCAAATAGACACTTTATCTACTATGAATACGGTTAACACGTACTAGTTTAAGACGGATATCACCAGAGATTACATGAAAAAAGACCGCCTGGGGAAAACTTTTAAAAAGTATTTCTAAAATCGATCGAACTTTAATGTTGGAGTACCGTGGAGGTGAGAAATTTTTCAATCTAGGTCCCAGGTCTGAAAACCGGCTTTTAGGCATTCTCCGGCTTTTGAGCCGGAATCGTCATAACTCCGTTCATTTTTCAGCTACAGTGCTGTAGTTGGGCTTACAATCACCGAAAAATTCGCGCGACAAATTCTTATGTTAGTAACATCTTCCGGTATCGTCTTGTTAAAAAGTTGTGAATCAAAAAGTTAACAATTTATTTTTTCATAAAATCAAACATATCAAAAATGAAATAAAAGACACCTAGGCTATGTCAATTTTGAAAGAGCAGATCAAACCATGTAAGAAAAAAAATTAAAAATTAAACTTTAGGTAGGTACCCGTACTTGAAAAATCGGGTTGAAGTTCGGAACCTTGAAATTTCCACATTTTATTTTTTTTCTCGTTGTCTGCAATATTGTCCAAATGTTGTCCAAATTAATTTTAAAATTGCTTTATATCCTATTTAAGCATTGCGTGTTCTCTATTTGCCACAAAAATGTTATTTTAAAAAATGTTAGTGATTAATTAAATTAATCAGGAAATCGAATAGAAAATTTACTCCGCTCGAACTCGGCTGAGATATGTTTCACCAAACATCCAAAAAAAACGAATTTTTACATCGGAAATCTCTGTGGCACGAACATATACAAATATTTCTGAGTTCACAACTTTGATTTATATTATATATTTTGAAATAAACGACCGCACGGAAATGTGGAGATTCTCCAGGCCGGTGTAACCTGCGAAAGCACGCGGTGGAATAGCAGAAATTCGATTGTCGTTGAGGATCAGAGTATGTAAATTGGGCGAATTTGAAATGTGCGGAATCTGAATGATACACTGTTAAAAGTTACAAAAGAAAATCAACGACATGAAAATCGCTGATGATGATGTTCGCAAACCTTAGTGAGGCGATTCTTTGCAGCGTTAAGTGTCTCTAGGGCGGGGAGATCATGAAGATTATCCAGCGATTTGAGTGAATTCCCCTGGTAATAACGTATATATAAAGTAAGAGTATCCATGCATTTACATAAAGGCCGAGTGATTGGAGTTTAGGAGCGCTTTCGATGAAGAGCCCGGTGAGATTATTGTCTGATAAGTACAAGTCGACGAGAGATGGAAGGGAAATAGGAGCAATCTGAAAAATCCCTTCACTGCATGGGAACATATTCCCGAAGAGGATTTGAAAGGACACTAAACTATTGAAATTGCAAGTAAAAAGGAGAGTTATGTCCCCTCTCTACCCCGATCTCGCGCTCTCTCGTTTTGACACGCTCTCTCGTCACTCACTCTTCCTTCCCCGTGGCTCTTTCTTCTTCTCTATCGGGGATGCGAGAGAGCGTGGCAAAATGAGAGAGCATGAGAGGAAAATTGCACCCCCACACTCTTCATTCTCTGCGCTCTCTCTTCTGAAAAGCTGTCAATTTTCCTCTTATACGGGTAATTGTATAGTTACCTCATAAAGTCTATTTGCGATGCGAAATCGTTCTACATAATATCATCTTCACCTCCATTATCTTATTGCCATGAAGATTGAGAGTTTCTAGTACAGGAGCGTCTCGCAAGATGCTCAAATTTGCGAGAGATGTGAGGCGGTTCCTAGTGAGATCCAGATCTGTGAGAGTCGACTGAAACAAAAAAGACGTAACCATTAAGCAGTTTAATCTATTCGATTTTAAAATGATGCAACATACCTTTATCTCGGTGAAAGAATCATTGTCCATTGAGCTAATTTGATTGTACTCTAAATTGAGAATTGACAAATTGGGAGCAAATGAGAAGGTGCCCGAAGGAAGGAAGGTCATCTGTAAAACATCGTTCTAACGGAATCAGTCAATGAAAATTTTTGAATATCAGCAAGCATCCGTATTCTTTTCCCCCAGAGGCACTATACACTAATACATTTTACCCAGAAATGTGCGATCTGCAGAATTTTTTCTGAGACATCAAGAATCGTCCACGAAAAGTGTACGGCCTTTTCCGAATGTTTAAAAGCAGTTTTTAAACGGCTCAGACTAGGGTTGTCCTCGAGGAATTTTCCTAGTCAAAGAATTACAAGAACTCGAATCTCTTTCAGGTTACAATCACTTTAGAACCATCAATCAATGCAAAACGTTGATGAGATATCGAGTTTGTTTCTCGTTTTTCGAAAGAACACCTACCGGCACGTAGATCATCAAAATGAACTTCCGTGGCAAGCATTGTTGTCCCCCCTACTCATTCCTTGCGAAACGTTAGCTCAGGCCAAATTCGATCCCAATCCGATTTCCGTGAGAGCCTTCATTTTGTGTGAAAATGTCGGCAGACTTGTAATTTCATTGTAATTCAAATCCAATTTCTCGAGTGTCGACGAAAATGAAGAGAACGCCTGAAAGAAATTGAAAATATTGCGTGAATTCGTTTGGAACTCTGTCGTAATCATTAGGGTGTCCTGAAAATTCTATCCATTTTGTAAATTCCTAAAGACTATTATTTCAGAACGTCTGTCTGTCTGTCTGTGTGTCTGTGTGTCCGTCCGGCGGTCACGTTTTTCGCATTTTCCTTATATTTCGCTTCAAAATCGCGCGATCTTCCCAAATCCTTTTGCATATGATTCCCGACCAGAATACCTTTCAAATTTTACAAAATTTAATTAACGAAATCCATAGCCAAGTGGGTTACGAGCCAAACTTTGAATCCGAGACCCCCAGGTTCGACCCCCGCCGCGGGCAAACCTTTTGCCGCATTTTTCGCAAGTGCCAGAAACCGTTCTAACACGTTTTTGAGTACCGTGAAACACGTTTTCACCTGTTTTGCCGAGTTTTAACTTGAAAAATCGAAATTTTCGAACTTTCTCCAAACGCACCGATGAGTGTCGGGGATCACAGGAAATGTATTTTGCGACGTCAGAAACGTGTCAGAACGTGTTCTAACACGTTTTAACGTGGAAAATCGAAAGTTTCGAAAAGTTCCAAAATGATTAAGAGAGCGTAGGGGATCACAGGAAAAGTGTTTTGCGATGTCAGAAA
The DNA here is from genome assembly GCA_036245785.1 of Pristionchus fissidentatus. Classification (NCBI taxonomy): domain Eukaryota; kingdom Metazoa; phylum Nematoda; class Chromadorea; order Rhabditida; family Neodiplogasteridae; genus Pristionchus; species Pristionchus fissidentatus. The sequence continues at coordinate 8,265,068 of BTSY01000001.1, forward strand.
CGTGTCGGAACGTGTTCGCACACGTTCTGAACGCACTGTATCTTTCAGTTGTGAAAGGCTCGTGAGGCTGAGAGCGATCGAAAAAAGTTGCCACGGAGCCACGAAGTGGCGTAGTGAATCATAATGTAACATGGAGCCGACTCCCGAGCTCCCCCTGGGCAGAACTTGGAGCCGGCTATCGAGCTCCCCTGAACCGAACTTGGAACCGGCTATCTTGCTCCCCCTGGTGCGAACTTGGAGCCGCATAACTTGCTCCCCCTGGACCGAACTTGGAGCCGGCTATCTTGCTTCCCCTGGACCGAACTTAGAGCGAGCTACCGAGCTTCCCCTGGGCCGAACTTGGAGCCGGCTGCCGAACTCCCCCTGGACCGAACTTTGAGCCGGCTGCCGAACTACCCCTGGACCGAACTTTGAGCCGGATGCAAAGCTCCCCCTGGGCCGAAATGTGCCCGGAAACTGAATGCCCCCGGAACCATACTTTGAAAACGTAGTGCGCACCCTAGCATAACGTAGTTTAACCTCAACACACCCTGCTAGTTACATAGTTCAGATCGGACTATAAAGTTACCACACCATAGGGCAACCTTTACACTTTGAATTTATAACTTGAACATATTGTATCGTCGCAATTCCGGTTAAATAGTTATAGTTAAATACCGTTAAAAAATGGTTCAATAGTTATTTTAAAATGGTTCAATAGTTAATCTTTACGGGCAATATAACCGCTCCGTGAAGAATTTTCACGAAATATTTTTTTTTCAAGAATTTGTGCACGGGAAAATCCGAGTATATTGTCAATCTAGTTTATAGTTAACAAGAAGTAACTGAAAACCAGCCACGCTTCCGTGCACAAATTACATTATCGCTACGCAATACTATTTTTCCCACGCAATACTATGTTTTACCTATTTCTTACCTTTTTCAGAAGTTTATTCCGGCAATAGTGTCAAAAATTATTTTATAATTATTGTAGACTAGAATCATTATTTAGGCCTTTTATATCCTACAAGAAACGGGTTACGTAGAAAAATTGTGATTACTCCCTGACAAATTTTGATATTTTCGGACGTTGTTCTGGAATCTTCATAGTCAAGTCTCAATAACTCAGTAAAGAGTACATCGCGTCTCGTTATTTTGGTGTCGGTTTACAGTTGCAGCCATAATCCTAATACCGATCCTGGCGTTCCGCAAGGATCGGTATTAGGTCCACTGCTATTTTTGATTTACACGTCTGAAATCCCCTTACTAGTCCAGAAAAATGGTGTCGTTGCACGAATGTATGCAGATGACATCAAAATTTACCGCCCGTTTAAAAGAACGGAAACCACTATTCCATTACAAAGCGCAATTGATACCATAGTCAATTGGTCTGAAGAGTGGCAGCTACCATTAGCTGCACATAAATGCAACTCATTACATTTAGGTAGAGCAAATGCGAAGAATAAATACAAAATAGGCAATACTATACTAGAACAGAAATTAGTCATGAGAGATCTCGGTTTCATATTAGAAAAATCGCTCACTTTTTCCGACCATTGCAAGACAATTGCTCAGAAAGGTGTATCCGCGTGCCACATTATTCTCAGAGCTCTTCGCACCAATAACGCTGAAATACTCCTCAAAGCCTACTCTATTTACATTCGACCCATACTAGAGAGCGCTTCTATGGTTTTCAACCCCTACTTAATACGTGACAAAGAAATCCTTGAAAATGTTCAGAACTATTTCACTAGACGACTATTTATGAGATGCCACAAATCAACCTGGCAAACAATGCCGAATTTCCCTAATAGAAATATGCAGTTAGGTCTAGTCTCATTAGAAAAGCGTAGAGAGGAAATTGACCTGAAGACAGCCAGTAATCTCCTGAGAGGCAAATACAAAATATCTAAAAAGGCACCACATCACTTTAGCTATTACTTCACTCGACATGGGATAAATTTCACTAACGCTAGTTCCACTTCAAACTACCGACATCATAGTTTCTTCCCCAGAGCGGCAAGGCTATTAGTGAAGTCCAGAGAATTGATCAGTTTCTCTGAGTGACTCGTTATTAGATTGTCATTGTCTTCCAACTGAATTCGTTTTTAATCTAACTTAATTTTGTACCGCGTTTCTTGTGATCGCATAAATATATATATATATATATATCCTCGATCGAGTAATAAAATTCTATACAGAATTTTTAAAAATCAGCCATTTTAGCTTATTGCGTCATCACAACGATATATTAATATGAGAAAAAAACAACTGTAACTGAAAAAATTAAGTGTGATTTAGTCTCTGCATAAACAAAAAAACATAGAAAAGATGGGTAGAAATTTCGGAACACGCTATTAGCAAATGAAAATAGACTTTGAATTAACTAGTTCCCAAGACGTTGAACTATCTGAGTGAATATTTATTTTATGTTTGATTTAGTTTCTGCTTGAACTACTGAGGAAAAAACAAATAAACTTTGATAGACTGTAACTTGCAATTTTGTTCAAAGACTGTCCGAATTCGGTTGAAAATCCCCAGAGCAAGCGCGTTTTTACACCAATTTTGTACCCACATTTCTGAGAATTGTGCGATTCTTTGGCAAACGCACTGATATGGGATTTAAGATAAACGTTAAATGTACCTCGGGATGAATGGTTTTGATCCCGCAACCCCGCAAAGAAAGCTCACACAGTTCCTGAATATTTGAGATTTGAAAACTAACAAGGAATAGTGAGACGTGAAAAATGTTGAATGCGTGACTGATTCTAAAAAGGTCTTAAAATATTATAGCAACCTTCAGCTGTGAAAGTTGTTTATCGAGTGTTGTGGCGGAGCACCATGTTAGGCGTAGACTTTGCACAGAGTAGTTTTCCAGCTGCAACAAGCTAATATTTTTTTTGTGAAACTCATAGGAAAATAATTAAATGAGGGTCTGAGCCCAAGAGGCATAACTTTCAATGCCTAGTCGCATTGATAGTAGACATTCTAAATCATTGCTCGTGAGCTAAGAAGTTCAGCTACCGAAACGTCGATTATCGATCGATAATTAAACCCACATATGGAATTACGGTATCCAGAGGAATCTCATGACACGATATGTTCAGAAAAGGGCGACGATCACTAGTTGTGTTTGCAGCTAGTATCTGAAGCATAATCGGATGTTCAATTAGTTATTGTTAGTTACAATGAGTCGTATTGGACACAATTTGAAAAGCCTTTCCGAAACTCATGCAACGCGTCCGCTTCGCTTTCAATTTCAACTTGCCGCTAAATTCAAATTTTTTTGCACATCAAAGAAAACAAAGGGAAATGTCCAAAATGTTACGGGTGTGAAAGGCAGCTCATGTTGCTGAATGCATCGTGCAGTGCACGTTGATCGCACGTTCAGCCCAGAGACTCTCTTTGATTTCTTCCCTTTCTCGGCTGAGTATCAGCGCAACGAACTAGGGAAGAATCGAAAGAGACGTTCAAAAACAGGAATTTGTGTCCACCATAAATATTGAGAACGCTTATCAAATCAGCTTACCTCACACTCACAGCGGTACGGTAGAAGGTCGTACAATATATCTGAAGGACAGGAATGTTCTGCAGATACATTTTGCAACAGGTGCAGCTGCAGCAATAGAAAAAGCCATGCGAGAATCATCCCACTGAAAGATGATTGGGAAAGAAAGAATGGGAGAGGTGGATGAAAGATAAACTACAGAATGCCGCGAGGAAAACGGAGAATATAAACAAATGGAGAATTTGAAGATAAATTGAGAAGGGGAGAAAATGCGTTGACCACAATCAATAAACACGCTGTCACTCCCACTTTATCTCTTTCTAACTCAAGAATTATGTGTTCCTGCTGTTCCTGGCCATAAGCCTCCTTTTCCCGGGGGAACACTCCGCAGAGCGTTCCCGGGAAGAGGAGGAACATTACGAGGAACAACAGGAACATTGAAATATTGCCTCGATGCAATGCCCAAAGTGCCGGGACTTGTTTGAATTAGGAATGGCCCATGGTGTACTACTTGGGTGTGTTTTCAGAAAACGCCCGCAAAACCAAAAAAATCAAAGCTCACGGATTTCTTTCATATTCAAACCAAAGATACCTTAGGCGATGCCATAACTAACTTCGTTGACAGATTTTCGCTATCGCTCTTTAATGCAGTGAAACGGTTAAAAATGTCGAAAAAAGTAATCGATTTTGAATTGTTGGCTCTTGGTAACAAAACATCGAAATTATCTTAGCATAGTTAGACTGGGCATGATCTAAGGTATCTTTGGTTCTGATATGATAGGAATACTTTTTTTAGGTGTGGCTGGGCGACGATTCCGAAAACTAGCGGGGTGCGTGGAGGTTAAGCGCAATACGTTTTCAAAGTACAGTCCAGGGGGACTTCAGTCGCCGGGTACAGTTCGGTCCATGGGGACTTCAGTCGCCGGGTACAGTTCGGTCCAGGAGGGCCATCGAAAAAAAACTGACCCAAGGAAGTTTGGTTGCCCCAGCGAATTTTTTACTGTAGGTTACGGTAGTGTTTATTGATTTATTGATTCTCATGTTTTTGAGAAAAATCTTGAATCTGACCTGCGGTCTGACCCACCGAACTCATCGGAGGGTACTGTAGGTTACGTTAGTTTTGATTGATTTATCGATTTTCATGTTTTTGGGAAAAATCATGAATCTGACCTGCGGTCTGAACCACCGAACTCATCGGAGGGTACTGTAGGTTACGGTAGTTTTGATTGATTTATCGATTTTCATGTTTTTGAGAAAAATCATGAATCTGACCTGCGGTCTGACCCACCGAACTCATCGGAGGGTACTGTAGGTTACGGTAGTTTTGATTGATTTATCGATTTTCATGTTTTTGGGAAAAATCATGAATCTGACCTGCGGTCTGAACCACCGAACTCATCGGAGGGTACTGTAGGTTACGGTAGTTTTGATTGATTTATCGATTTTCATGTTTTTGAGAAAAATCATGAATCTGACCTGCGGTCTGACCCACCGAACTCATCGGAGGGTACTGTAGGTTACGGTAGTTTTGATTGATTTATCGATTTTCATGTTTTTGAGAAAAATCATGAATCTGACCTGCGGTCTGACCCACCGAACTCATCGGAGGGTACTGTAGGTTACGGTAGTTTTGATTGATTTATCGATTTTCATGTTTTTGAGAAAAATCATGAATCTGACCTGCGGTCTGACCCACCGAACTCATCGGAGGGTACTGTAGGTTACGGTAGTTTTGATTAATTTATCGATTTTCATGTTTTTGAGAAAAATCATGAATCTGACCTGCGGTCTGACCCACCGAACTCATCGGAGGGTACTGTAGGTTACGGTAGTTTTGATTGATTTATCGATTTTCATGTTTTTGAGAAAAATCATGAATCTGACCTGCGGTCTGAACCACCGAACTCATCGGAGGGTACTGTAGGTTACGGTAGTTTTGATTGATTAATCGATTTTCATGTTTTTGAGAAAAATCATGAATCTGACCTGCGGTCTGACCCACCGAACTCATCGGAGGGTACTGTAGGTTACGGTAGTTTTGATTAATTATCGATTTTCATGTTTTGAGAAAAATCATGAATCTGACCTGCGGTCTGACCCACCGAACTCATCGGAGGGTACTTTAGGTTACGGTAGTTTTGATTGATTTATCGATTTTCATGTTTTTGAGAAAAATCAAGAATCTGATCTGCGGTCTGACCCACCGAACTCATCGGAGGGTACTGTAGGTTACGGTAGTTTTGATTAATTATCGATTTTCATGTTTTTGAGAAAAATCATGAATCTGACCTGCGGTCTGACCCACCGAACTCATCGGAGGGTACTGTAGGTTACGGTAGTTTTGATTGATTTATCGATTTTCATGTTTTTGAGAAAAATCAAGAATCTGACCTGCGGTCTGACCCACCGAACTCATCGGAGGGTACTGTAGGTTACGGTAGTTTTGATTGATTTATTGATTATTATTGATTTATTGATTTTTGTGTTTTTGACAAATATCATTTATCTGACCCATTCAAGTGTGGTTGCTCCAGCGAACTTGTTACCGTAGTTTCGGACGGGACGGACTCACTCCTCGGACTTTTCAACGCGCGATGTGCGCCGGATTTTAGCTGCGCGCGATGCGCGCCGGATTTCACAACAACGGCCGTTGCAACGGCGCACGTCGCGCGCAGCTAAAATCCGGCGCACATCGCGCGTTGAAAAGTCCGAGTCACTCACAGACTCACTCACTCACGGACTCCGGTTTTCGTTTGCACGTTGTGCGCACGTCTCTCTTACAGCTCTTCTCCGGTTTTTCAGCGCAGCTTGTGCACACTGTACGTGCGATGGACGTCCACTGCAGAGCCGTGGTGCGTGCGCACACCGTGCGTTTCGGGAAAATTAAAAAAAAAACCCCAAAAACAACGGATTAAGCGAGGACAATAAGTGTGTGACCACCATCAAAAAAGGTCTCCCAACCAGTGGGAAAGACAGGTAAATTGCAGCAAAACCCGAAAAAGAGACTGGCCATCTTCACTCCCTCCGACCATCTATTCGCCTTCCGTGGAGCGACTGACGACCCCGCCATCTTTGCCGAAGTGCTGGAGATGTTCAAGGCGAGTACGGTTGCAGCTGCAGCATCTGCAGCAGGCTCCGCCCCTTTTGCAGCACCCAATGACGTCATTATTTCAGATGCACGCACTGACTAATGTGGAGGAGTTCGTGAAGCGAGCCGTTGACGATTGCCCGTCAGTTTTCACTTTTTTTACAATTAAAAATATAAACTAATCAAAAATCGATATTTTTTGCAGTAAGGACGTGCGCGAGGAATTGCTCGAGGGATACCGTCAGGACTACTACAAAATGTGTCTGATCTTGGCAGAGTGCGCCTCCACCAATTAATTCCCAATCGTATCTTGATCTCATTTCGCCATCATTGACGAGGTCGCCCCACGTCGCCCGAGTCTCGAATCCAAACAGTTAGTCGCCGTGCCCATTTCTGATCGTCCATCTTCCGTATTCTATCCGCCCTTTATATTTTCTTTATGGCTTGTTTCCGCCAGCCATTGCACTATTATAAGTACAAGGAAAAATTGCTACATATTATTACAATACATACAATTCAAGACAATTATAAGTGTGCATTCAAATTCATTGTGCAATCCAAAATAGATCGTGTTATCAAAATATCAAAATATCAAAATATCGTATCAAAATAGAAAATAGATGTATCGATTGAGCACCGGCTGCTCGATGGTTTGCTTTCATCACCAAAATTGTGAAAGTTCACTTTAGACTTGACAGTGCCATCTACAATACCGAAGGAATTATTTTCCAAAAATCCAATTTTATTGTATATTAAAAATACATTTCTCTATCGCGGACATCGTGCATTCTGAATTTCGCTTTCTGATCTTGCATTCTTCGTAGATATATTACGTAGGGCGTATACTAATCTTGCGTGAGCCCGTTGACTCCGGATGTTATCATGCTAAACTTCTCATATCACGTAAACTTGTGGTTGATCTCGATTTTCTCGCAAATATGGCTCCAATTTACTCAGAAAAAAGTTTACTCGGAAATTTTTTTACTCAGGTGTAATGTAGCAGACAGTGTGGAGTGAGTTTTCTTAGTATGTTCGACGCCATTTTTGAGCACGAATAATGGATCAATTATTCGACCCCTATAGACGCGATATACATGAGTGTCGGCAGATAAGTTCGCCAGTTTTCGATAAAATCACATTCGAGCAGATGTTGTGGGTCTTGCAGAAAATACACAACGGTTTCAATATCTTTATCCAAAATGTTTACTACTCGATTATTCAGCATGTGTCATGCGTGGGAAGCAGTTATGCGACAAGGGGTGGAATGGGGTGGTTGATAGCCTCGGGCTGCTAAGGTTTGGCGAGATACTCGGCCTCCACAATTGCCTTGTCCAACCATTCCGTGCGGTAGTAGTCAGTCGTCAGTTTCTCGATAGTCTTGGCGCGATCCTTGAACTGAAATTAAACTATTTTCCAAATTATATAACTTTGTTTAACTTACCATAACAGGCATCGGCTTCTTCGCGAATGCAAGGTAGGGAGCGCACTTCTCCTGAAATAAATAGCAGTAGTATATCGTAAACTCATTACAGTATCCCCGCACAACAACCGCGTCAACTCACCGCAACATCGTCATACTGCGTCTGTCCGACGGCGCACTCTGCCAAGATCAGACACATTTTGTAGTAGTCCTGACGGTATCCCTCGAGCAATTCCTCGCGCACGTCCTTACTGCAAAAAATATCGATTTTTGATTAGTTTATATTTTTAATTGTAAAAAAAGTGAAAACTGACGGGCAATCGTCAACGGCTCGCTTCACGAACTCCTCCACATTAGTCAGTGCGTGCATCTGAAATAATGACGTCATTGGGTGCTGCAAAAGGGGCGGAGCCTGCTGCAGATGCTGCAGCTGCAACCGTACTCGCCTTGAACATCTCCAGCACTTCGGCAAAGATGGCGGGGTCGTCAGTCGCTCCACGGAAGGCGAATAGATGGTCGGAGGGAGTGAAGATGGCCAGTCTCTTTTTCGGGTTTTGCTGCAATTTACCTGTCTTTCCCACTGGTTGGGAGACCTTTTTTGATGGTGGTCACACACTTATTGTCCTCGCTTAATCCGTTGTTTTTGGGGTTTTTTTTTAATTTTCCCCAGTCGGTAGACAAGAGAGCGGACGGTTTTTTAAAGGGCCGCACTTTTTTTTAAAAATTATTAACCACAATTAATTGTTTTCATTGAAAATAACCTCGTGAATAACCGCAAGGATCTCGGGAAGAATAGTCAGCTCTCCCTGCAGGGTGCGCGTTCGAGAGGAGCACAGCGCGAACAGCAGATGCTCGCTGCATTTAAAATATTAATTTAAATTACTTAATTGTAATAATAATTGATTTAAATTATAAGTACCGCAAGTTTCCGAGCTGGCGCTTCTTCGGCTTATCATTGTTATCATCCGGTCTTTGCCTCAAGATCTGAAACATTTTTTGTTGTAAAACTTTCTAGTGTATGGGTTCCAATTAGGTCTGATTTCGCTCAATCATTTTGATATAATCAACGTCAATCATACATTTTCCCTAGTAGGAAAACGTATCAGAAGTATAGCCGATTCTAGCGAGAGAAAAAAAAAGAAAGAAGGTGCTATTCAACAACAAAAAATACCTGTTGCTTGATCTTTTTCCTCAATTCTTCCTGCGTTCTCTTGTCATTTTTCAACTCCTAAATTCTATTTTATTTATACATTTTATATTTATAAAAAACTGATGGGAAGCAATACTCTTGAACCGGGAAAGATTCCTGCTTGGCAAAAACACATCAAAATTGGTGAAAATGACAGAAAGGCAAGATTCTTTCCCGAAATGGGAATCTTTAGACGTCTCATTTCCCAAGAGAATCTTGCTGTACTTATTGATAAGCCATCCCTAAAACATGCGTGCCTTGTAAAAGTACTCCTTCAGATGCTTCTCCTTCTCCATAGTATTGACGGCATAATAAAGTACGGCCATTCTCATCGATTCGTCCACAATGTCGGGCTCGTATTCAACCTTTTTTTTCACCTCCTGCGTGTTTTATTAATTAATTAATTGTAAATTAACATTAATTAGTGTTAATTGTGCAAATTACCTCAAGGCAGTTGCTGCTGTTCTCATCTGCCCACAGACACAGTCGTACTGCGAGCGAACGCATCATTGATACCTCCGGGTCTGAAGTACGAAAAGATCGTTTTTTTTTGATTTTTTTATATGATCGATCATTGAATTTGGACCTTTGAAATGGTTGTTTTCGACCAGGGCAAAAGTCCAACAACAAAATGTTTGTAGTGCCCTGATTTTCATTCCACAATCTCCAGAAAAGCATCATTGGAGATGTTGTGTAAATACGAGAGAGATTCTCGTGTCTCTAAGCCCTTTCCGAATTTTGTTTTCTCGGAGAGCGAAGGAATTATCGATTAATTGCCTTCATCAGCGTCCTCCATTTGCATTTGGTACTTGAAAATGTTGTTCTCGCCCACGTACTTCATTGCCACCATCATTTTCTTTCTTACCTGCAAGTCACAATTTTTTTTTGTAAAAATGGATTTTTTTATTTAAAAAAAATAGTTAAAACCATAAGAGGACGCGTAAAAGTCGAACAAATTGCAGCAGCGCTTGGTACAGAGGACAAGAAAATCTCCAACAACAAAAAAGCAGGTCAACAATCGACTGTAAATCAGAGGAAAAGGGGCAGAAAAAAATGCACTTCTTTGCTTTACCGGACCTAGCACCCTATCTCGGGTTAAAATGAGCATCCCACCCCAGGTTGCTTGGTCCGGAAAAGTAAAGAATAGAGGTGATCAGTCGAAAAGCCGGAATGAGAGAGAGAACAAAGAAGACCAAAGGATTGAGCCGGAAGGAACCTTTGTTCGCCATTTTTTCAGGCAAAGATGTCAAACGTCAAACGTACATCCCTTTTCTCCGTTTCGGGCACGCAATTGTAGAACATCTTCACCACTCGGAACAGGATTTCTGAATGATTTTGATTTAATTAAATTAATCTAAAATTAAATAATAAATTAATTAACATTTAAATTGCTTACCCCAAGCCTCGGGACATCGCATCATCATTCGTTTCGGATTTTTGTCGCAAATGATGATTACGAAAAATTGCCACAGCGTGCCGAAGTGCTCTTGCGCTGCAGTGAGGCTCTCTCTTATTTTTAAATGGCATTACAGATTTCGAAATATTGTTATGAAGTGCAATCTTTGAAAACTTTAGAATATGAAAAAGGGTGCTGCATCACAGTGAGGAAAAAAATAAAATATTTATTTATAATACCATCCACGAGAGGCCGGGACGCAGTAAGGAAATCCGAGGATGGCTTTTTACAACCAATCCCAAACTTGTTGGTGAAGTGTACATCAGAAGTGCTGATATTTGGCCAAGTAACTAAAGGTCCGAAAAGTTACAGTAATTTTTAAACATTTTTTCGGCCATGAACGGGTTTTTTCTCAAAAACTTTTTTCTCAAAAGTCGAAGTACCTGCTTGAAATGTCTTTCTTGAAATGTAATATGTGTGCACCGTATTTGACGATAAAAGAGCTAGATACGTCCAGAATGTGTTTGTATTGTATTTAGTTTTTTTGTAGGCTGTATCATGACAGTCAAAATTTGCAATGTTCGTAGTCAAATAACGTGAACACATGATAAATTTCAGGTTATGGTTTTATTTCAGATAAAAAAAGTTTTTGCGAAAATTGCTTGCCCAAAAAAAGTTGAAATTTATTCCCCGTTATGATTAAATCATTGCTTCATTCATATACACAATATTGTATACCATATATCACTAGATATTTCGCAATCACGATCAGGAACATCGCCTAGGTTAAATAATATATGAACATTCAGACCACATTTACCAACATCGCAACCGCACACCGGATTCAAAGAAATGATTCGTAAAATCGTAAAATGGTTTTCGGAATATGGGCCATTTTTTCAAGGCGGACAAAAAACTGAGAAGAAATGAAATTTCGACTCTTTATAGTCCTCAGACATTTTTAAAAAGTTTCTTGGCAAAATATCAGCACTTCTGATTTACACCTCACCAACAAGTTATTGGTGTAAGAAAGGCATACGTGGGGTATGTCCGGCCTCTCGTGGTGGTCTCTTATCATGTCAGAATTCTCACGCGAAACTGTTGAATAATGTAGGAAGCTCGTCAGTTGATAGGCAAAGAATACGGCATTTTGTGTTGAATATTTGTGGGTGTTCTGAAGAATAATATTTTCAGAACCAATTTTCTTCCCATTTCCTGTATTCAACTCGGGCATTAGATACAATGCAATACTGTAGCATTTGCCGTAACATTTATTTAATATATAACGCTGTTTACGTTAGGATCAACAATGTTCGACAGGGTGACGAGGTGGGATTAGTACGGCTGCTGGTCAAAATGGAAATCGCTAAAAACTTCGTCCTAATGATAACCTTTGAAGCTGAACCAGCTTGCGCCATCGATTTCGCAATCGCCTGTGGAAACATAGTTTTTCGAATAAAACTCGCTTCGGAGTGCCCGTAGAGGCACGAAATCGCGCTCTCTAATAGAATTTGGCGCTCTCTATGAAGCACGTTAATTGATATCGTTTTTGACTCTCGTTGATCTTAGAGGTGGCGTGAGACGAAATGCAATAAATTGGATAGAAAATGGGAGGCACTCGCGAGTGTTATGCAAAAGAACTCGAGAGTGCCCGGTCACTATTGAGTGAAAATGTGAAATCACACTTGATCACGTTGCGGTAAACATTCCGATATTTTCAGCACGTACGATATATAGTGAAGTTCTAAGCCACTACCGCCTCGACAATGTGGCAATCGCGTCACATCATTCCGCCGGCCGGTCAACCCTCCATAAAGGCCTTTGGAGTGATAGAGCGTGTGAAATCGAGAGGGACTCTCTCACTTTCGCATACTCTCTCGCTCTAACCCTGGTCTGTAGGTTTGGAATCATGTGGCGTCTCAAGACGAGTTCCACTCAAACCAAAATATACTAAAAAGAGCATAACTCAGCCACGCATGCGTCTCACTCTCACAGCGAACTTACTAAGAAAAAGCGCTTGCTAACTCATTTGCTTAGCAAGTCACTTGCTTATTTTCGAGGGGCTTACGGGGCGAAGTGTCTATCGTGAACACCAGTAAGCACTCTCACAGCATCCAGACGGTGGCGCAGTAGGTAGTGTGTTCGGCCAGCAATCCGATAGTACATGGTTCGCACCCTCTCGATGCAGACTTTTGCTCTTTTTCAGCATCTTTCTCGCCATTTGCCGTAAGCAAACGAACTTGCTTAAATGTAAGCAAGAAATTTCCTTAAATGTAAGCAAGAAATTTCCAGGAACCCGTTTCCTAGCAAGATGCTTGCTTATATTCTAGCAAATTCGCTGTGAGTGCAGAAGTCAAATGCTTATCCAAATCTAGATAAATGCTCTGCGTGATCTGTTCTTTCTAGGATAGTGTACTGTATTTCGTCTCACGCCATCTCTTATGTTAGATGTATAGTCGATGTTTTAACGAGAGCCAAAAGCGATATCAATAAATGGGTAGCGTCATTCTAAAGAGCGCCAAATTCGGTTAGGTTGTGCGAGAATTCGTGCCTCAGTTTTCCGCCAAAACGCCGTAGCGGCGCCCAGAAGTGTCCGACCGCGAAATCGATGTCACCAGGGTGTTCACCGTCAAAAGTTGCCCCAATGACCACGTTTTGAGCGATTCCGATTTTTTACCTTTTTCGGCCTTTTTTAGCATTTTTCTGTATATCTGTATAATCAAGAAATACCACTCACATTCAAAATCTCTGTCATAAATTTGTATCGATCCCAGCTATAGAGCGCGCCCTGCAATATTGACATTTTTTTTCTTTTTTACAAAATTGCAAAATTTGTAAATAACAAACTTTGGGATTGAGTTTCTCCTGTCTTTCCTTATCAGACATTGTAAGCTCTTTATTCGGTTTCGAATCTACAATTGTTTCGTTATATAATAGTATTTATCAACCGTGCAAAGGTTTGAAAGATTGCAAGAGAGAGTGTGTAAACCACTCTCTGTAGGGTTTGGAATCATGTGTAACGATCTCTAACGAGCGGGGGGGGGGGTACCTCAAGGAGCCGCCAATAATAAGATCGGTGGAGGAGCCGCCAATAATAAGATCAATCAAAATGTCAACATGGAGCTTTCTCTGAGGCGAGAGAGCACAGCGGAATTTTTTTTTGCTTTTTGATATTATCGTATCATTTTATAAATGTAATAGTGGCGGAATCTATCCAAAGCGCAGATATTATAAATTCACAAATTCTCGTCCTAGATAATATAACATTTTTTTTACATTTTCATACATTTTAGCCCGGCCCAGATTTCTCATTTTCACACACTCTCGCCTAGCAAAAGCTTGTCAGATGTTTCATATAACTGGTCAGATCTCTGTCGGAAGGTTTATTGTCGCTGAGGGGCCAGAAATGGTCTCGTCATTCTCCACACTCTCTCGACCGGTCGGTAGGTGAGAGAGTGTGGAGAATGACGAGACCATTTCTGACCCCTCAGCGACAATAAACGCAGCATAAACTGCCTAGTTCAAAAAAAAGTAAACCCAAAATCTGGGTCAACGAAAATGCATGGTTCCGCTCCTAAACAGCAGATGTGGCTGCGAGAGAGCATGATAAATCAAGAGACCCGCCGAGGTATGGAAAGAAAGCACATGCACCAGTAGTCCCTTTTATGAAAAAAACTTTGAAATTGGAATACTGTACCTTCCGGCGGTGCTTCAGTCTTGTTGGCGTCCCTTCGTCGTTTCTATAGATTTTTTTATATTTCTCTTTAGTTTTTATACTTATTTCACTGTATAATTAATTGTAGGTAAGATTCGTTCAAATAGTTCAAACTTGATGAATACCAGGAAAATATTTAGAAAAGGGGACACGTAAACAAAGCGCGAAAACCAGCTTTGCTGCCGGCAAAAGACTCAACAACTTCAAAAAATGCATGCATAATTTGTCGGATTGGACAAATTATTTGAAACGGGGTGTATATTTCGCTTGTCGCTGATATGACGCTGTTTGCGTAAGAATCGAGCACGGGCCGGCACAGTAAAAATAGGTCGATTTTATGTAACTCTTTCATTTGAGGTTATCGAGGGTGCTGATCAAGATAGGCATAATCATTTTGCACAAAAGGCGCCCGTTGGCGCCCCATCATCGAAATCACATTTTCTCAAATATTTCAGTCGCTAATGATTGTAATTTTTTGTTCTTATTGTCTTTTGTGCAGAATTTGATGGCGGTCATTCCTGTGTACTTCGTTTTTCATGATTATTATTAATAATTTTTAAAAATGGAACTTTTCTGAGTAATTTCTGACCTTATTAATGTACACAGATCGGACCGGCGTGTCGAGAGGATTCCAAATCTAAGCGAAATTCGTCATAGGAGTTTTAATTGTGCTAACATAAAGTGTAATGAGATTGTAAGTAAAAGGAGCGAATCTCCCCTCTTTCTCTCGCCTCCATTGACCTCCCCTCTCTCGGCTTTCTCAATCTACCACGCTCTCTCGCCTTCCCAAGAAGGGGAGACTCGCGGGGAAGACGAGATAGTGTGGCGGTGTGAGAGGGCGCAGAGAAAGGGGTCGAGGGAAGAGAGGAGATTCGCCCCTTTTACTTACAATCTTGTTACACTTTATGTTAGCACAATTAAAACTCCTATGACGAATTTCGCTCAAAATATAGATTTGGAATCCTCTCAACACGCCGGTCCGATCTGTGTACATTAACAAGGTCAGAAATTACTCAGCGAAAAATTCCAACATTAAAAATTATTAACAATAATCATGAGAAACGAAGTACACAGTAGAGACCGCCAGCAAATTCTGCACAAGAGACAATAAGAACAAAAAAATTACAATCATTAACGACTGAAATATTTGAGAAAATGTGATTTCGATGATGGGGCGCCAACGGGCGCCTTTTGTGCAAAATGATTATGCCTATCTTGATCAGCACCCTCGATAACCTCAATTGAAAGAGTTACATAAAATCGACCTATTTTTACTGTGCCGGCCCGTGCTCGATTCTTACGCGAACGGCCTCATATATGACCTTGGTCCTGCCGGGAGTTTTCATTTTCGGCGAGCAATTTTGGTTCGTTTAATGACATTTGAGGAAAATCATAATAACGAACCAGTACGATGCAGATCACGATGATTGCCACTATTATAACGACTACTACCGCCACGCCTCCGCCGACATATCCCATAAAGCCCGCCGAACTTGTCTGCTTCTCGATCTCGAGCACTTCTAAATTAGTTAATTAATTAGGCTGATTAATTGCCATTAATGTGACTCACTTTCACAACGGACGTGCGATTGTCGCTTGACGGAGTGGCCTGACGAATCGTAGTAAAGGCCGTCTCTGACGTTGCAAGAGAGTACGAGTCCCTTTTTTTCACCGAACCTGAAATTAAGTTCTTTTCTTTTTAGTAAAAATCAATTATTCATGCATTAAGTCGTATCCGGCACTGCAGTTGATGGAGCCGTTGAATAGCATAGTTGCCTGCAAAACTTATCTTGTGATTCAAACGTGGGTTAGCAAACCTCAACACAAAGATCGGACGAGCAGGAAAACTTCAGGTTTGAGTAGGTCACGCAATCGACTGAATTTAGATTTCAGTTTGAAAGAAAATGCATTGATAACCCACATTCGGTTGCACAAGATATTTCTGTTATTGGGTCCGATTCCCCGTTCAAAAACCATCCAGCGGTTCTTTCTTGGCCAATTTGCTTGCATTCGGGTAGAAAATCGACTACACTCCCATCGTCTTTTCGCATTTTGTTGTCAGGGCACTGAAAGTGGTCGATATTAATCAGACACATGACTAGGCTCATACACAGTAGTATGAATTGTATATTTTTAATTACCGAAGCTGTTTTGCATGTGCCATTGGTGCCCATGGTGAGATCTGAGCAAGTAGAAGTGGTACAATTCTTGTTGCCGAGGTCAGGGCACATCGAGCAGACTGGAATCATTTTTTTCATGTATTTTCGCAAATAGCGCAATCCACAAAGGCTCTATTAAAGGAAAACAATTAAGAAACATACACTTTCGCGAACAATAAACTTCGAACTTTGTATTGTATGCTATTGTGCCAGAAATGGGATTATCTTTTTCAGAATATTTGTACAGCGGTGCTTCGCACGTAATATATTCGACGGGCTTAGTAGAACCTGACTCTTCAAATCTGAAATATACAAATTTGGATTTGCGTTACTATCAATCATCACATCATCTGCTCATTAGGTTCGCATGATATTCTTAAATGCGAAGTCTCCACCTGAAAATATCCAATACAAATACAAAATAGGGCAGATCCCACTTTTCTCAACAACTCATCATTCAATATTGAGTCATTAGAAACTGCAACATCTGGATTGCACTTCACTGAAAAAATCTAACTAATTAAATTAGCAATATGAGAAAAAAATACATTTAGCCGTTCTCCAGAAACCATCTTTAAAATCATCATTTTCAAGTGTGTCATTTTTCTCCGTTGTGCCGTACTTTAATTCTACGTGTGAAAGAACATAATCGTTAGTTCTGAAGATATCGTAAATCTGAATTGCGATTATGATCTGTTAAATAATCGGAACTCGCATCGTAACCAACCGTTTTAGTATTCTCAATTGATACCACGAAAGAACAGAATATGGAGTTATTCATGAATAGTTGTCGCTCCCCAAAACTTTCTAAAGTAGAGGCAGTTTTATGAATCATATTTCACCATTGAAGTATAATACCTATGGTAAGCGACGGCGCACGTTTCACAAGCTGATCCGGTGGATAACACGCGAACTGTAGATCTTTCTGGTGTAATTCAATTCCCATAGAAGGTATCAAATTCAATTCGCTCGAATTTACTTGCAGCATAAATTGAAGTTTATACTCAGAGAAAGCTCTGTAATTGCGCATCTCGCCAAATTGGAGAAAAAATCCATGGTTGAGAACGTGAGAACGTGAAAATGTGCTGTTTAAATTCCGACACTATTGGGAAAACGTACTTGATCTGCACGATGACGTCACATGAGAAGCCGGCCTTTGACAGTGAGTCTGCACTCGGAATTGCCACTAGTTTTTCACTCGGTTCGGGGACTTTCAAACACGAACCACGGACGAAGCACGCCTGAAAAACACATTAAAATTTTGATCGAATTTTTTTAGAATCAAAAACTAATTTACCGTATCGGTTTTGCATCTCGTTAAATCGATGTAGTAATTGAAGCTGTTAACGATTGTGGCGATTGAAAGAAGTGAGTAGAGAAGGAGAAGTGGCGACAGCGATTTCTGCAACGGACTTTCTATCATTATGCAACTCGCATTATTTGTCATTAGGTGAGCCACTTCCCAATCACTAGCATCTTTTATCCATTTAATTTTAAAATAAAGTGTCCCATCACAGTATTATGAGACGGGTCACTGAGCAAATAAGAATCAAATTGCGGAAAAATGCGGAAAAATTGAAGCCAAACAGTGAAAACGGGGCGCCCCCGGGCGCCCCGTTTTCACTGTTTGGCTTCGATCTTTGGCTCACTGCAGATAGCTCGCCCGCCAGTGCCAATAGGAAATAGCAGACCGATGTTCCCTAGAAATGGGGTGCACAAATATGAAGTGTCCTATCCACACAGTAGTGTACGGGTAAGCTTCTTGCTGTTCGATGGGCCGGGGGTTCGACCCCCATTGATCTTATCTTGCTTATTTTGGGAGAGCTCTTTGCTTTAGTTTCGGACAGCGCAAAAAGCTGCAATTGCCTACCAGACTTGTCTGGTTCATTTAGGCCAGACACAACACTTTTTCCTCTTGTGAATGCTTTGAGTATACAGGGGAAGGGTCGAAATCTTTTATTGTGGTCGTAGAGAGATGGAATCTTCCATCACAAAATGCCTTTTTGTCGCTGATTCAAACGCGCACAACAACTTATCTCTCAGTGGATTCAGAAGCAAGTTATTACTTATC
This sequence comes from Pristionchus fissidentatus, assembly GCA_036245785.1. NCBI lineage: Eukaryota > Metazoa > Nematoda > Chromadorea > Rhabditida > Neodiplogasteridae > Pristionchus > Pristionchus fissidentatus. Next base: position 8,283,593 of record BTSY01000001.1, read on the forward strand.
AAAGTTTCCCGATTTTGTGTGCGTAACGCTCCCCCAATGAGACTCGCGTTTCGTCTCTCACTTTCGCGCACTCTCTCGCCTCCCCTCTCGTCGTCTCGCCTCTCTCATTGATACGCGCGCTCTATCGTCTTCCCTCTCACTATCTCGCTGTCTCTCCGATTAGCATAGGCACTCGCATCTCGGCTGTAGAAGGGAGGGAGAATTCAATGAAACAAAATAGTTGGTAATCGCTAGGTAACTATTTTACATCGCAGCGTGGCGAGAGAGGGGGGGGGTGGGGGGGGGTCTCCCCCCGCCGCGGCTCAAATATCCAAATTATTTCTTCATCACTAGGTAACTATTTCTCACTGGCGCGTGGCAAGAGGGGGGGGTACGGGGGTCTCCGCACTGATCTATGGCGAGAAAGACGTTCATATTGTTAGCAAATCGGTGTTTTATTTCGCACATTCAAAAGGCTATTACATTCTGAAAGTTTCACAACAATGCACTTCCGTTTCACGGAATGAATAAAACCTTCGGAAATCCTATCGGTGGGAAAAGTGGGGAATAGTAGTTGTCTTTGCAAGCAAACTAAATAAAGTAGTTCATTTAGTCCAACCCCACTGAACCGCGATAAAACCTTCGGAAATCTCAATCCATTCCGGCCTAAATGCGCCTACTTATTGAGCAAAACTGGTACAATATCAAAATGCTGAAAATAAGTCTAATAAATTGAAGATCCATTTCGAGTGGTCCATCCTCATAATTTCGGACCGAGAAATCAATCAAATCGTCAAGTGATGGTTTCAGAGGTCAGTGCAAATTCGTGCCATTCTTTTCTCCTTACATCCGTATTTTTTGTAATTGAGAAGATTGTAGCAAACCGATCAAAAGTGAGAAGAAATACACAGATGTTTTGTGCATAGTAGAATTGCGAAATAAGGAAGTTAAGGGTGTTACTGGTATGAGATCGATAAATTAGTGAGAAAAAAAGAAAATATCAAACCTGAACAACTTATTCTGGGAAGTCCACTCGTAGTAGAAAAAGAACAAACGTTAATTTCTTAGTCGTAAAGTGATCCGAAAATAAATAAAAATGAAAACTCGAATGAGCGAAAGCGAAAGAGGGCGATGCAGGTAACCACCATAAGCTTATGGATAAATAGATACGCGAGATAAGTAGGCGCATTTAGGCCGGAATGGATTGAGATTTCCGAAGGTTTTATCGCGGTTCAGTGGGGTTGGACTAAATGAACTACTTTATTTAGTTTGCTTGCAAAGACAACTACTATTCACCACTTTTCCCACCGATAGGATTTCATATTTGTTCAGTGCCAATTGTTTTCACAATTTTCCCTGTTAAAGCTGTATATACGGCTCACTGGTAAATTACGCGCAGTTCCTTTGAATGTGGGCACACACACCAACTTTACTCTGTTCAGCTGCACTGCAAACATACACGCTAGCAACAGAGTGTCGTAATTGAATAGTGTTTGGACGCACATATTATAGCAGCAGCTATTTTCTGACTAGACGATCGTATTATGGTTGTTTTAGTGATTTAAGTGTTATATACATTCGAGTGGGGTTGACAGAGACCGATGTGAAATGCCTGAATTTGAGTGGGAGGAACCTAGGACCTCATTTCCGATTATACCATCTCTCTCTAAGATCGATCACTCGAGTTTGAAATATTCTGGTTGAAGCTCTAATCCAAGATGCACACAGTGACTATAATAAAAAGCAACAAAACCCATTGTTTTTTTGTTTTATAAATAATTAAATTTTTACAAAAGCGACCGCCAGGCACCGGGGCGGTCGCTTTTGTAAAAATATATGTAGTCGGGGTAATTCCCTATCTTACCTAAAAAAATAACGAGTCGCTATCATCATTTTAAAGCATGTTATGATTTTTCAAACATGCCACTCGTTTTTGATGAGTTTTTTTATCGAAATTCTGAAAACGCGATTCGATAGAGGAAGGTTCGAAATTTTCATTTTTCAGATTTTCAGCCAAATTGAAAATCATAAAATTCTACGTCCCAGCCATGCTCGAGTTTCTCGCGATTCCTCTCATATTTTGCATGACCTCAGGGCATGAAAAGTTCACTTTTCGGATCACCCGAATTCAATGAGCGCTTTTAGTATAAGAGGTTGATCTAAAATTCTTGGTTGTCAGCTAAATCTTTGAGAATCTATCACAGAACTAGCAGGGATGTATTGAGGTTAAAACGCGTTCTCCGTAGTAGCGGGAAAAATTGTGTAGGGGCACCGCACATTCTTTTCAAACTCATCACCAATGATCCATACTTTGGGTATGGAGTCCCCAGGGGCGGGATACACTTCAGCCAAAAAAAAGTTTTGAAAAATTTCAAAATTTGGCGCGAAAATCGAGAAAATGTATTTTTTGGAGTTGTGTTCCGAGACATATATCATTCGAAAGAGCGTAAAAAGTTATACCGGAAACTCGTTCAGTTTTTGAATTGATCATCTTTGACACAAGTTATGTTTCGAAAACTTCGAACATTTACACTATCAATTTAAAAACTGAAAGAGTTTCTGTTTAACTTTTTACGCTCTTTCGAATGATATATGTCTCGGAACACAACTCCAGAAAATACATTTTCTCGATTTTCGCGCCAAATTTTGAAATTTTTCAAAACTTTTTTTTGGCTGAAGTGTATCCCGCCCCTGGGGACTCCATACCCAAAGTATGGATCATTGGCGATGAGTTTGAAAAGATTGTGCGGTGTCCCTACACAATTTTTCCCGCTACTACGGAGAACGCGTTTTAAAATTTCACATGTGTGGCATTTTTTTCATTTTTTGCATGTTTTATCATGGATTGATGCATCCTTCACAACCACCTCCTCGATATCCCCGAAGAGAGCAAAGACATATTTTTAGGACAGAATCGGCATTTTACGAGGTTGTGGGACCCTAAATCTGATACAAAATTGGGCAAAAACACATTCGTGGGGTACGGTACTTAAATTTCAATGTTGAGCGATGAATCGGACCCCGAGCCGTCAATCGCGGAGGAGTCGGTAGTCAGAATACGGTTTACGAAACAGTTATCCGTGATCCACCGAATTTTACTGTTGTACGATTATTTGAAACCGTTTAGTTTTAGTTTAGTTTAGAAGTCGTTTATCAAGAGGCTATTCGGGAAACAGTATACATTTTTATTTTCAGGACTGGTATTACGCGGACAGGGATTACGTTAGCGTTGGCTATTGGTACTGTAAAAGCAATTCACTATAGGAATATTGTAGTTAGGGTTGTAGGATACTGTAGGATTACTTTGAGTGTTCGGTAGAACTAATGCGGGAATACTGTAAAAATACTGTAGAAATGCTGTATAACTGTTGTGGGACTACTGTAGGGAGATTACTGTAGGGGCACAACTGTTGAGGTGTTGTAGTATTGTTGGAATACTGTAATAATACTGTAGGACCACTGTAGGACTATTGAAAGGATACTGTAGGACTACTGTTCCGATATTCAGACTAATGCAAGGGAGGAAAGCAGTGCAAGTTCACACACCTCTGGAAGAAAATTATCGCAGGTTCCAACAGGAAAGGTCAACAAAAGTATGCTGTAATGGTGTACCTAAACCTACCGTATCTACTAAGGTTGGTTAAATCGGTGCGAGCCGAAGGTGAACCTCGGCTCGTGGTCGGCCCGTGATCGAGAGGGAGCGCGCGGTCCGAGTCGCGAGCTCGAGGTTAACCGCTGGACCGCGGTCCATCGCGGTCCAGCGGTGAACCCCCGTCTCGGCTAAAGAACTGCACGAGTTCTCTCCTTACCAGCGAAGCTAGTGCATAAGACTGTGTAGCATCCTTAGTGAAGTGGTTGAGCTTTTTGCCTTACGCCCGCTCGTGGTTGGTTCGATTCCTCGACGACGCTCCCTTTTTGCTCTCTTTTATTTTGATTTCTCTGTGTTTGTACTCGTTTCCATTGTCTCTTTTTTAGATGTCTGTCAATCTTACTCCAGCCTCAGTCATTTGGCAACATTTTTTGCCCATTGTACATCAGAAATTCGAGTTATACGGCAACGATGTTGCGTCATCTCGAGAGGGAAGTGGTTGAATTTCGCGCATTCTTCTCCATCGGAACACAGCATTTCACCAATGGACATTTGGGGCGAGGGAGCATAGAGTGGCAGAGAAACGAGAGAGCGCGAGAGAGTGTGCGAGAAAGAGAGAGCGTCAGAGAAGGCTCGAGGAGCCTTCCCCCCTCATTGATGTCTCTATGGATGCTCCCAGACCATGTAGTATGTTGGTAAGAGGTTTGCTTTGAAATCGAAAGGTCGGTGGTTCGATCCCGCCAACTGCCACACATGTCATTACACTTGTTTCGATTGTTTGCAAGGCTGATAAAGAGAGGAAGCAAACAGCTTTATAAGTTTTGCCTCCAAACTGAGGTTCTTTGTGATAATAAACACGGAAGGAAGAAATCGAATATCCATTAAACAGCACCAGGAAAACAAATCAACCGAGTGTAAGACCAGTAATCACATTCACACGCTGGCATCGGCAACAAATAAGATACAGAATAATGGCTTTACAAGAAGATGGAAGAGGGTCAAATAAGACCGAAATGTCTAACATTGAAGACATAAAACAACAAACAAACAGATAACAAGTCAACTCCGTTAACTACACTTTAAATAGTTTCAAATACAGTACCTAAGATACTGTATTCAGTATCTACAGTAACAAATTGTTACGATTTCCTTTAATATTTTATCAACTACCGTAACTTCTACCGTACTTTAGCTATCCTAGTCTCTCTTCGAAACTCCTCCTCGGCATCTTCGCTTACGTGGAGGAGAGAGTAGGCCGTCAATTGCCAGCAACATCAATTCTTTAGCAATTCTTCTCTTTCTTTCTTGGAGAGTCGACTTCGTTTCGTCTCTGGTTCCAAGGTTCTGCAAGCACTTTAATTGGGCAGAGTTTCGTGAAGGTTGTATATTCACACATTCCGGGTAAGTCAATGACAAACAGATTTAACTCTTATAATTGCCAACACGACACTAAAATGCTCCAGAAAGGTGTCAAAAGTGAAATAAAACTACGAACACAACATATTTTTTGTAAATTTTAATTCATTTCTCAACCACTTTGTGGGTGCTGATGTTAATGAATAGCTGTGATATTTCAAATGTTATTGCTTAATTTATTCCCCTAACTTTATTTATATCTGAACTCACTCTTCCATCTCCTCCTCCATTAGTTCTCCTCTTCTTTGGATGGGCGAAGGAGACTTTAGATACGAATCCTTCATCTGCTTGGAGTCCTGCGAGAGCCTGCAATATAACATATATTAATAATATATTAAAATGATCGGATTACTGTAAGTGGAGGAGTCAATAAGTAGGTGTAAGCATAGTAGAAAGACTATCGCGGCAGAGTGCTACCATAAAAAGGAAGTCATTACTCTAAATGACGTTAACGTTGGGCTGGCTTAATCGACAGTGGTGCGTAGTACATAATACACAGTGCTTCCTCAACGATAATAAACTACCGTAATCCAGCCTACCGTAACTTGAAAAGGGGAAATAGAGGAAATTGGCCAGTGGTAAGGTGCATGAGGTATGCCTCAAGTAATTATTGCCTTGGGGTGTACGGTTTATACAATACCGTTTTCCCGATACCGTACACCTACCATTTCCGGAATTTCAAAAATATTAGCAAGCGACACACGCTTTGTTTCATGAGCAGAACCTAAAGTAGACAATGTAAGCAGAGTACAACATTTCCTGAATACCACAGTGGCGACTACGGTAACGGTATTACAGTATACTAAAATGTGGCATTCAGTAAATCGACTAGTGATTTTATTATAAATTATAAATACCTCAAATAAGGCTAGTTTCGAAACATAGATATACTAGCTTTCACAATAATCTTCACTATACTTACTGCTGCTGCTGCTTCGGAAGATCCGTATTCGACGAATCCAAATCCCTTGGAGATTCCTCGACGGTCGACGACCAACTGGCAGTAGACGACCTTTAAGTAACACATAGGAGTACACAATAGTTGACATATTTGTGAGAAAAATAGCGTTTTGTTTTGTCATCCTTATGTAATATTTTTTTATTCGAAAATTATACAATGCATCATACATGACAAGACTAACCTCTCCGTATTCGCTGCACTTCTTCTTGAGAACGGAGTCAGTGATGGCGGGAGAGACACCGCCGACGTAGAGACGTCTACAATGAGCCGTATACTCATATGTCGGGCACCGATAAAACTAATAACTACAACTATGTAAGTTCGCTTGGAAAACACAATTCATGAATACGTAGATTTCGCAGTATCATGCAATATAATGGTTTCAACGCCTCCCTTGTACAAATAAGAGATAATTCAAACTAAGCACCCATTTCTTACTTCTGACTGGTCTCCTCGCTCCCGCTGTCGATTTGTATCTTGCTCGCGTTCCCTTCTTCAGCTGTAAGGGAGCAGCTTGAAACATGAGGCACATTGCACAATACTCCATCACTACTCTAAGCAACAAATTCTCAGGTGGATAAGAAAATTTGAATTTCATAATGTTCTTTTTCACAATTTTGTGCGAATTTTCTGTCCCCTGCTCAGAATATAGACCAAGCGTGCGGAAAGTCTCGAGGAACAATTGAGAGTGCGCGAATAGAATATGCAATTTCTGACTTCTTTTATAATAATCAGGAAGAGAATTTTCAACAGACAGTCGAAACTCCTCAAGTACAAGTGGATATTCTTCAATTTCCTCATCGCTGAGATACCGAGGCTCAAAGAAAGGAGTCAGCGCAGAGAATGTGGTTAATGTCGAAATTAAGGCTCTCACGCTATGAACAGATTCAATGTTAGCACTCGTTTTGTACCGTCCAATCTCTCTCTCTACCACTTCTCCCAGTTCATCAGACCACTTCATAACTTCAGTACAGACAGGACCAGTAATCTCTTTCGCACGCATTTTTGCTGGAACACCCAAGGATCGGTACATTACACCAATAGGAGAAGTTTGGCGCTCATAACGAACTCTACAACTTTCTACTATTTCTGCTCTTTTCTCTAGGGCTAACTTCTCATTCTCACAGTCTGCAATTTTCTTACTCAGAGATGCAGCATGAACAGGGAGCTGCGATTTGAGATACGTAATTTGATTTGTTTTCTGGCATGAAATGCATTCGTATCTCGAACCGCTTACCTTCTTACCCGTTCCTACCCTTCCCTCTTTCAGAACTAACTCTTCCTGAGTCATAATCCCTTCACAACATGGATGGAAGGAGTTTTTACACTTGAAGCATGTCAAATCACACTTCCTACCACCACACCACCCGTCGACTGATTTCAGTATAGAAATCAGACAATTTCTTGCAGAGCATGCGTCTTTGAGATTGTCGAGATCATACAAAGACAGTGAATTTCTCCTAGCTCTCCTCTTACCGGATCTAGCCTCACTCTTCTCATCAGCCCTTTCAGCCTCTGCTATCTTGGCCTGAATGGCAGTGGCATCGTTGAGTGAACGTTTGAAAGAGTTCAAGTTGTTCATAACAACTTTCAACTGCTCTCCGATGTCACTGCTGGCTGAGAATTTACCCTCCCCATCGAATGTGACGTTATCGACACCAAGAAATTCCATTCTAATGAGGCACACTTCTATGGCGCAAAGAAGTCTGGGGATCATACCCAGAATGACATGAAGAAAGGGAATGAAAAACTGCGTCACAGGAATGTTCAGCAAGGGAGTGTTCTTGATGGAGAAAGCTCTCTTTCCAATTTCACTGTCTCTCATTTTCTTTGCACTAGGGGCGGAAAGCGCATCAAACACTCTCGCACTCTGCACCATATCATCGTACTCTCTCATTTTTGAAGTGGAGATAGATGAATCTAGGAAAGAGAAGTAGCACAATGGACACGAGAAAATTGCGTTACTTCCCTGATGACCGCATGCATTGCTCATCATTTTTCCGTCCACAGCCAAGAACCACCTTACAACTTTGTCTAATCCATCAACTTTTAAGTGCGTTATTTCAGACAACTGATGAAACACAGATTCCGCTGCAACTTTGATATTCTCGTACGTTTCGTCCCCTTGAAAGTAACATAACGGGAAGTGGGAGTAAGGTGAATTTGGCTGAGGGGAGTCAATCAAAGAGATGGAAATTTTCATCACTCCCCCTCCGCCATCTGCACTTACTCCCACCCACAACTCGTCAGTGAATGGCTCGGCTCGAATCGTACCGCTCAAGGGAACCCATCTACGCAGATAGAGCAAAAATTCCGACACGTTTCGAACAGATACAACGGGAACCATTTTGTCAATCTTGTTCACAGCCAGTTTCACCACGGTTGCAGAATAGAAGGGCGATACTAGACACATCATTGTTGCATCGACACTTCGTAAAGAGTGATACGACGGTATCGTGCGAAGCCCACTGCTACGGAGCATACTATTCAGTCCCCGCTGAGCAGCCCAGGTCAGTCCAAACTTTTTGACAAACTGATAGTAAGTAATTTTATCTATCTTTTTGGATGTCATGGGCGCGCCGGGATGCATCTTTCCAAACCACTTCTCCATTCGTTCCGCAGTCTGAACTGGGTCTGAACCGGCCCTACCCATCAGACCACACAATGAATCAGTCACTCTCTCATCTATTCTGCCTTTCTGCTTTTCTCCCAAATCGGCATAATCTTTGTAGGATTTTGCAGAAAGAGATGCCTTTGAACGCAGTTTGGTCAATTCTAACTTTAGCTGATGCAACTCTGCATCCTTTTTCTCTAAATCCGCATATAGCAATGAGAGGCGATCTCGATCGAATTTTAGAACTTCTAGCAAAGAACTACAGGAGCGGCACTCAAGAACGGGTCTTACAAAGATAGGGGGGCCCGTGATATCAGAGTAGTTCATGTAACCATCCGACTGACACACACAGACACGCGTGGTCTGTGTCAGAATGGTCCGGGCGTCCAATGACACTCCGTTCCCTTGAGACATCGCTGCACTCCCCCTCGAAATAGGCATGCCAAGCAGAGGCGCCACATTCGCACCATGGGAGAGTGAGCTTTCAGGCAAGACAGACAAAGAGGAAGAAGGAAGGAGCCTAGAACCACTGTGCACATGGAATAATTGCCCTCTCTCGAACCGATCTGAATAAAAACAACCTCATTTAATTTTGTATAAATATACAAAGCAAAACTCACACATAATCGATCCTCCTTCAGTCTTCAATCGATAATGGCCAGATACTTGCAGCAAAAGTCCGAGCAGAACTCCGCGACAATCGCTGCAATGATCAACAATTAATTACAAGCATATAAAGAAGCATCCTAATAAGGAACAACGAAAAAAAGCCTGCAACAAACAGCGACTCCACTCACCTTAATCAACCGATTTCCCAGACCGTACGGGAGCCAGTCCGAGCAGACCTCCGCGACAATCGCTGCAATGATCAACAATTAATTACAAGCATATAAAGAAATATCCTAATAAGGAACAACGAAAAAATGACTGCGATCAAACGAATATAAAATACTTTCCCGAGGATATGGCCTATTGTCAAGTGATTCCGCCAACACAAGCGTAGCGCCTATGGTTGACTGCTTACACGAATCATAGAAAAAAAACAAATACAATTAATTTATTCGACATAAATAATTAATTAATTAAATATACGAAATTCAAATAGAATACCGCAACGCGTTCACAACACACGCGACGCGTGTCATAAGTGTGACCCATGCGACACCTGCACATCAACCAAATTCAAACGCAAAAGTCCCGATGGGCTAGGGTGTGAAATGCTGTGCGGAATCGACAATGGGCAAAAAATGTTGCCAAATGACTGAAGCTGGAGTAAGATTGACAGACATCCAAAAAGAGACAATGGAAACGATTACAAACACAGAGCAATCAAAATAAAAGAGAGCAAAAAGGGAGCGTCGTAGAGGGATCGAACCAGCGACGCGCGGGTGGAAGGCAAAAAGCACAACCACTTCACTAAGGATGCGACACAGTCTTATGCAATAGCTTCGCTGGTAAGGAGAGAACTCGGGCAGTTCTTTAGCCGAGACGGGGGGTTCACCGCTGGACCGCGATGGACCGTGGTCCAGCGGTTAACCTCGGCTCGCGGCTCTGACCGCGCGCTCACTCTCGACCGCGGTGAACCAGCTCGGTGACGGGCTTTTTGCGGGCTTTTCCGTTACAAAAAAGACGGTTAACCTTGTGCCGAGCTTAACCGATTTTACCAACCCTAGTATCTACCCCAAGAACAATGCAAAATGGCTCAAATTTGGGCGAAAATATCACCGGTCTTTATCTAATAAAGGTGAAAACAAATGTGCGTGCGCTCTAGCAACCAACAACGCTATTCATTTAGATTCCTACTCCAAACAAATATTTGAAAATGAGGATATTCAGATCCCACTATTTCCCTAAGACGTGTAAGGCCTTTTCACGTGGTCCAAAACTGGAGTTAAGCCCAACTGGGCGGCGAGCGTAAGCCTAAAATTGTTACGTCATGGGGAGAGGGTCATTCTGGGGGAAGTTTGAGGTGTGCGTGCACGGAATGAGGGGGAACAAAGGGGCGCGAGGAGGGTGGGGGGAGGGTGAACAAAGGGATTAGCGGGTAGGTCACGAAGGATCCTAAAAAGGAGCTCCGGGTTACTGTGGCTTGAGACAAAAGTGGTCGTAGGAGGGTGGGAGATATACCAGGGGGATATTGCAGGACTACTGTAGGGATAATGTAAGAATACTGTAGGGATACTGTGGGGTTACTGTAGGAGTAATAATATAACAATAATGTTTATCATGCAATTTACATAGCAAATTGTAATATAAATTTGAGACGAAGTGAAAGCAACGGCATACATGAGATACGATGTCACATATAGTGACAAAGAAGGTGTTCTCAGAAAAGCTGAGAAAAAGAGATAACATTTGATGAGGTAGATATGTATCTAACGCAAAGATTGTAAATTAATGTGTTTGATGTAGTTCGAGAAAACATTGATACTACTATTGCTTACAATATCATCATCTAGACGATTCCAATGATGAACTATTCTATTTGAAAAGAAACGATTAAACCTGACGGTGTTACAAGTAAATGGACAAATTTTAGAGTTACCAATACGATTAGAGAAGTTAAATATTGATCTGGGGGTAATATCGTAATATCCGAAAATAATCTTATATGATACAAGAAGATCTATACGAGTTCGTCGGTCACAAAGGGAAGGAATCTTGAGCGCCACCAGTCTGTTGTGGTAAGATGTTGCGGGCAGGTCACATCTGGGAAGACGATTCGAGTGAATCTGTGTAAAACATTCTCAAGGCGAGAAATGTTAGTTATCGTGCTAGGGTTCCATAATTCACAACAAAACTCGAGTAGTGGTCGGACATAAGTGCAGAACAATTTGGAGTATAATGCCGGGCTTTTAGAGATGAACGATCGATGTATGAAAGAGCAACGTGCGGATGCTTTACCTATAATATTTTCGAAATGCTTCGTAAAACTCAGTTTGTTATCGTAAGTAATCCCCAAGTCCTTGATGTGAAGTTTGATGGGTAGATCGATTCCGAGTGCTGAATTGGTGCAAGAGGGGTGGTTCGTGCCAAGGTGCATGATAACTGTTTTGGTAGGTGATAGGGTTAGCCCCCAGCGGGTACTCCAGTCGACGAGGTTGTCTATCGCGAGTTGGAGCAAAATGGGGTTGTCTACTGTGTAAATTTTGAGATCGTCCGCATACATGGTGCAAAAACTTCCTGTTGGAAGAATGTCGACTACATCGGCTATATAAATGGAGAATAAAAGCGGTCCGAGACAGGAGCCTTGAGGGACACCACTGATCGTTTGGAAAGCATGCGATTTGGAGTCACCAACAATAACCATTTGTGTGCGATTAGAGAGAAAAGCTTGTATCCAGCGAAGGAGGCAGCCGCGAATTTGTGTAGTCTCGCATTTATGAATTAGGAGGTTAAGCGGAATAGAGTCGAAAGCTTTAGAGAAATCTACGAATGCACATGTGAGGAAATGGTGCTTGTCTAGTAAGGCATGTCAGTGCGAAAAAGTGGACAAGAGAGCTGTGCTACATGACCTTTTGGTGCGGAACCCGTGCTGTTGATCGGGAAGCAGACCATTGTGTGTGAGGGACTTAGAAAGTTCATGACAAACAATGCGTTCCATAACTTTCGAAAGAGCGCACGTTAATGAGATCGGTCGGTAGTTATCGGAAGACTGTTTTTCGCCCTTCTTTTTATATATCGGTCTGACAATAGCTGAGCGCCAGATTGTGGGAACTTCGGATTTAAGCATGAAAGAGTTGAACAAAGTGGACAGTGGGCGGCTAATTTGATTTGCTGTATTTTTGATAAACACATAGGGAATGTCGTCGGGGGAAGTGGAATTCCGATTAGGTAGTTTACGCAGTATACGCGCTATAATCATTGGTGAAAATGCTACGTAATCTATGAAAGGCCCATTGCTAGGAGGTGGGTGCTGTGGGGGTGTATAAAGATTGTGATTGTAACACTTTGAGAAATGATTAGCTAACAGATTCGCCTTATCCTGATCATCGATCAAGGGTGCCCCAGAGGGGTCTACTAGTGCAGGGATATTACTAGATTGATCTTTTAGTTTATCGCTTGCGAAACGAAAGAACCGTTTTGTATTCGGTTTGCTAATGAGTGCGCGCTCATGTTTGCGGCGAGCTGCGCGTACTGACTTCCGGAATTTAGTTGATGCATCTATGTACGGTTGAAGCCCTATTGAGTGGCGTTCTTTATAATTCCGATTAGAAATGCGCAGTAGGCGGAGAGATTTACTAGTGAGGGTGGTACGACTGCGAATCAATTTGCGGTACGGAATGAAATAGTCCATAATTGGGAGAACGTGCGAAAGGAAAGTGGAGTAAAGTGTATCTGCGTTTTGATCTACAGAGGAAAGTACAGTATCCCAATCGATATTGGATATGGCTGATCGGATAGGTTCCCAATTGACATTGCGAAAGTCTCTAATTAGTTTGGTTTGGAAACTAGGAGTAGCTGCGTCTAGTGAGAACACAACTAGCGCGTGGTCCAGTTTAGGGAGGGGGGGGGGGAAGGACCCGACAATTTTTGACGAGATTGGGGTGAGATGTAAGCACTACATCCAGAATGTTCATGTTTCGAGTCGGTGATGTGACACACTGAGAGAGCGAAAGTGATCGAGAAAATTGAAGAAGAATATTTGAGTGATGGGAATGGGAAGAAGCAGATGAAGCCAAATTTGACCAGTCTATTTCAGGACAGTTAAGGTCACCGAAGATAATTAAAGGCAGAGAATTGGTACAAATGAAATCGTAGATGAAAGATGTGCACGATTCGAAGCTTTCTGAATCACAAGATGGACTACGGTAGATAAGGCAAAGTAGGAAAGGTGATGTTTCGAAATGAACTATTGCGGCGACTGTTTGGCAGTACTGAGAAAAGGATCGAGAGAAAGCGAGAGTGGACGGCATATCAGATTGGATGAGGAGTGCCACACCTCCTCCGGTCGCGTCTCTATCAGATCGATAAACTGAATAGCGGCGAAATCCTAGCATACTATCGTTAACTGTATCCTTTGAGATCCAGGTTTCGGTAAATCCGACTACATTATAATCGAAAGTGTTTACGAAATCTTCGAGTAGCGGCAGTTTATACCCAATGCTTCTAGTGTTGATAAGACAGAAACTAGATGTTTTGGTGTTTGATTTGAATGGGAACCTAGAGTGAGAACAGGGAACCTAGAGTGAGAAGGGAACCTAGAGTGAGAAGTGAGAAGGGAACCTAGAGTGAGAGTACTGTAGGGACATTACTGTAGCGATAGTGGGTGATTGATTACTGTAGCGATAGTGGATGATTACTGTAGGAATAGTGTTAGGAAGGCTAGCAGAGCAAGTATGCTGCCTTGGAAGAGAATAATAGCAGACCCCTGACCGAGAAGGATCGCAGAAGCATACTGCAAGACTACAGTACCCCTAGAAATCCTAGAATCACCAAAAATGGCTCAAATTGGTCGCAAAGAAAAAGTGTCCCTACGCAATAAAGAGTACAGAAAGTGTGCGTACCCTCTAGCGACCGAAGGGCGCTAGTCCTAGATACAAGATCATATTTTCCCGTCATCGAAATCTGGCTTTTTAATCCCATTAAAAAGTGAAAAGTGAATTAATTAGCTGACTCATTTTGCGGGTGATTGGGCGAGTGGGATGGTCGGTGGTGCCATTTCGAGGGGAGGGGAGGCGCAGAAGGAGGTACGTGGGGGACAATGGGGAGGGGAGAGGGAGCAACAGAGTAGGTCACCGGGGTGTTGAGGGTGCTCCGAGGTTATTGTAAGTTTGGGTGAAAGTGATCGAATTTGGGCCAGAGGTAGGTCATTAAAGTCTCCGATGAACGGGGATTGCGATCGCGCGGGTTAGGGGTACTGTAAGCGTGGTCGAGAGTCGAATATAGCGATACGGTAGCATGGTGTGGAATGAGGTAAGGTATACTGTAGGGATACGGTAGGGTGGGTTTAGGGATACGGTACAAGGAGTAATGTAAGAGACACGCTGTAGGGAATAGCGGCGAAGCAATATCGCAGCCCCTGGATAATAAGGAGAGGGAACTAGAGGAGGGAAATACAGAACTTGGAGGAGGGGAAGGATGCATAGAGGGACAGTACTGTAATCAGATTGGGGATACTGTACTGAATAGTGGCGAAGCTGGACCGCATCACCTGGAAGATAAGTAGAGAAACATTAAGGAAGGGAATACATACATGATCAGGAGGAAGAGCTAGAGGAAAAGTACGGTAAATAGATGGGGGTACTGTAATGAATAGCGGCGAAGGTAGAAATCAGCCCCTAGAAGAAAGGAGAGGTAGTTAGAGGAAGAAAATACAGGGTCCGGGGAGGTGAGAGAACCAGAGGAAGATAGTACAACCCTCGTGAGAAAATGAAACTAAGAACTGAAGAGTACGGTGAGAGCACAGTAACCCTACAAAAGCCCGTTTTGGCTCTAAAATAGGTCAAAATGGCTCAAAAATGAGCGCATAAAAGGAACGTGCGTGGGGTAAACTAAGAAAAGAGGGCTACTCCACGGTGCAGAACGCGCTAGTTGAAGATTAGTCAGTGTAATGAAAACGATTGTGGCACAATATAGGGCAAAACGTTTCCGTGGGGTACGGAACTTAAATTTCAATGTCGAATCATGAATCCCTACAGTAACAAGTCGCTGAGGGGTCCGGTGGTCAGAAAAAGATTTTCAAATCAAATTATTTTTGGGGATATGGTTGTTTGATAACAGTATCAAGTATATATTGGCAATAAAATTTACAAAATTTCATTAATACCCATCGAATCGCTGGTGAGGTACGGTAGTTAGTCTACGGTATAAGTATAAGGTCATACGATAGCGACGCTTTGAATCCGGCAATGTTATGACCCATCGACCTTACACGGATAGTATTACGGGTTTCGCTAGGAATGAAGTCTGTGCTTTACGTTTAACATTAATCGATAACGAAAAAGACGAATTTCAACTGGGAATATAGTAAGCATGTGAAGGATCAGTAGGGTATCCTACCAAATA
This sequence comes from Pristionchus fissidentatus, assembly GCA_036245785.1. Lineage (NCBI taxonomy): Eukaryota > Metazoa > Nematoda > Chromadorea > Rhabditida > Neodiplogasteridae > Pristionchus > Pristionchus fissidentatus. Next base: position 8,299,160 of record BTSY01000001.1, read on the forward strand.
ATAGAAGGGTATCCAGATTGGATATCCTAGGATCGGAGAACTCACCATCTCAGCTTAGAATCTCGGCATAGAAACGACTTGAATGAGCGACGACCAGTCGAGAAGAGGAAGAGAACGAAAAATGAATGAACTGGTGGAGAGAATTCGCCCTTATAAAGGCTGTGAAAAATGTGAATTTAGCACCCCCATTATATAGGTTCTGAAAAATGTGAATTTATATCCCCACTTAGTAAAATAGCTGCGCTTAGTGAAAAACAAGTAAAATGGTATAATCTATCAGGAGTCACGTAATAATGGTTACCCTATACGCAAATTTCCCTCACCTTTTTTCATCATTTTTCGGTAATTTCGTGCCAAGTTCACAAATCACGGTTGCAATAGATATTTCGCATTAAAAATATCATTAATATCTCAAGAATTTCTTGTTCCGATTGTTCCTGGTAATGTTCCTGCTAGCAGGAACATGACCAGGAACAATCGGAACATGACCAGGAACACAAAATTTTGAAGTATACAGAGAATGAATATACAAAGATGAGACACCGAGTATATGATATACTCAATATTGAGTATATTCGCGCGTCGAGAGAGCGTGCGAAAACAAGAGAGTATGCTCAATATTGAGTATATCATATACTCGGTGTCTCATCTTAGTATAGAATATACTCAATAGTAAGTATATTCATTCTGGGTGTAGATGATATTCTTTATATTTTAAATACATTTTATTCGAACTGTTATTTCAAAACTTTGTACACTGCTAAACGTTTGCAAAATTGTAAGCGAAGCTATATTTTTAACATGTTCCTCTTGTTCCTGGTCATATTCCGATTGTTCCCGCTCACACTCGGCCGAGTGTGACCAGGAACATCAGGAACAATCGGAACAAAAAATTCTTGAGACGCAAATGTCTTTGAGAAGTTGCGTTTCAATTGTTTGCTGTTGGAAGATCTATCGAGATCCGAGTTTAAAATGCACTTTTTTAAACTGTAAAACTGTGAAAACAATGTTAACATTGAATTTGCTCGAAATTCAGCCATTTTTTCTAACAATTAGGGAAAAGGGGGATACTCAAATATTGATTTACACGAGATTAGCTGTTGGGAAGACCGAGATTCGTCAGAGCGAGCCATTTGTCCGAGGAACAGAGTAAGAGGAAGAGAGAGCGTGAGAATGAGCTAGAGAAGAGACAAAGGAAGAGGGATGACTCGTCTCTCCCTGGGATCAACTAAATATCTTCCCTTCCCTGTCTCTCCCCTTCGTTCCTCTCATCCACGAACGCAGTGATAACGATTAACGACCATTCATCGATCGGGAACATAGTCACAATGAAAGTGGGATGCAAACTTTGGCGGCGGAGTCATCAAGAGACACTTCACTTACAGGTAAGTGAACTGTCTCTAATCCGGAGGGGGCGCGCGGCTGCCTAGTGAACGTTCACTAGAAACTAGTGAAAGTCACTAGAAACTAGTGAACTGTCACTAGTTTCTAGTGACTTTCACTAAGAGACCTGTCACTTGACAACCTAGAGACACTTTCACTTAGAGACTGTTTTCTGAGTGTAGGTATCATGTGCCTCCCCTCTCAATTGAATCAGAATATTGAACTAACCGCTATTCTCAATTCCTCTCCGATATCAGCGGGGAGTGTGATGAGAACGTGAGCGAGACGGTCGATTCGAGAAAGAGTGTTATCTCCCAGTACACTCATCTTCAGCTTGGAATGGAAGGACTCGGATATCATAGTCGTGTTGAAGGGCGCGTGCACTCTGTAATAGTTCCGATTAGATGTGCTCTCCTCTTTCAGCATTGTATCTCGCACTGTCTAACCGACGAGAGAGTGCATACAAGGGTAGAGAGTCGCCTCACCTCATGAAAGGAGCCCAGAGGGCGAAGGAGTGCAGATACTTTTCAAAGTATTTCGCATATCTCTTATCTTCATCCCGATTTCTGTCGAGATCCGAGAGAAGAGAGGTTGCCTTTTGCCAGAACTCCACACGTTGAATTGTCCGAGCAACGTTTCTTGCTGACGTTGCCACAGTCTTGCCCCCGTCCCTGGTTACTGTCCTTTGTGAATGCAGCAGTAGAGGAAGACTCCATTTGGTGCTTCCATTTCTGCAATTGTGAATTCATGTAACGAATATCAAGAAATATGAGTAAAACATTCTAGAAAGTGAAGTTTTCTGACTCACCTCCATTTCTTCCATTGATGAGAAGATTCTCTCGACAATCTCGAATTCGCCCATGTCAGAATGATCAATCCTACAATGGTCTGCCAACTCTTCCCTCGATCGAAGCCCGCCACTGGGACAATCTTCAATAGGGCAGCGAACGTTCTTGGATACAACCTGAATCACGAAATCAACATATTATAATCCACCACTCTTACAACTATCAGGATTACTGTAGCTATTGGGAGGAGTACTGTAGATAAGTAGAATAAACTAACTATCGGGTTGTCCGGGTCCGGGTGCTTCTGTCGGATGTGGTGACTCAGAGATGGCTTGGAACTGAATCTGAGAGGGCAGCTGACTTCCTCTTGTACACATCGAATAGACGGGACGCGGCTTTTTCTTGCTTCCTCTTGTCTCTCAATGCAGAAATGGAGTCATCGTCATATTCGTGCTCTCTCTGGAAACGTGAAAATGTACTTTAAACGATAGGTGTACGCTATGGGATAAGGGGGTTCGGTAGGGGATAGAGGTACGGTAGGGTATGGGTGCGGTAGGGATAGGGATACGGTAGGGATAGAGATACGGTAGACGATAGAGGATACGGTGGGGATAGGGATGCGGTAGGCGATAGAGGATACGGTAGGGCTATGGGTACGGTAGGGATAGGGATACGGTATGCGATAGAGGATACGGTGGGGATAGGGATACGGTAGGCGATAGAGGGTACGGTAGGAGATAGGGGTACGGTACTCACCCTCAGATGGCGATCCAGGATATCCAGACGGTTGGTGGAGTAATTGCACTCAACGATAGGGCAGGTGCTCATTGTTGTCGATTGATTGTTTCATATGTCCAGTCTCCTTTTATACCCTGCTTCACCCCCTTTGGGAATTAACTCATTTCCCATGTCTGATTCCCACGACTGTCTTGTACTCTCTTTGATGGACCTCTCCGACTAGTCCGATTCCCACGAGAGATTTTTATCTAACCGTCTGGTTTTCCCACGATAGATGGGGCCGTGATGTAATTCCTATACTGTCGCTGAACTACAGTAATCATGTACTGATTTTTTTGTCATCTCCAATTTCAAAGTCTGAAACAATCCCTGCTTTTCCGATGATGATTGGATGACCTTTCAATCTGTAATCTGTCAATTCTTCCCTTGCCAGTCAATATTCGTAGTGTCTGTACCTTGTATGTGAACAACCATCAACATTACATTGCTCTTATTCAGTTACAAGAGATTTGCATCAATAGGCTTTCATGAATCGATAAAGAATTAATCATAAATAATAAAAACAATTTAAATAAATAATTAATTAAATTAAAATGAAACCAGTTACTGATTAAGTGTGTACGAAATTAGGATTCTGCGGCTACAGTAACCCGCGAGGGTCGAAATGCCTACTGCGCCAGGCCACGCCTACCGTACTCTCACTCTATTCCCCGAACAAACGGCTCTCTATAACGGCTTTCGGTCTTCCCAGCAACTAATTTTGTGAAAATCAATATTTTAGTAATCCTTTTTTTCTAAGAGATCGCAACTAGCAGGGATGTGTTGAGGTTAAATGCACTACGCTCTATGCGTACACTACGCTCTATGCATAGTTCTGCAGGTTCGGTCCAGGGGGACCTCGGTAGCTTGCTTCAGGTACGGTCCAGGGGGACCTCGGTAGCTTGTTTCAGGTATGGTCCAGGGGGAGCTCGGTAGCCGGTTCTAAGTACGGTCCAGGGCGAGCTTAGGATGTTGGGGAATGTGAATCGCTAGAAAGAGTACTGGCTTAATCCGTTGCAAAAGGTTCATGAGGCTGAGAGCGATCGAAAAAAGTTGCCACTACGCGCATCACTACGTGGCAACTTTTTTCGATCGCTCTCAGCCTCACGAGCCTTTATCAACGGAAACGCAGGATACCGTATGTTGATATGCCTGGCGTCTTCGAACACGTTTCTGACATCGCAAAACACTTTTTTCCGCGTTTCCCCACGCTCCCCGGTTCATTTGGGAACTTTTTGAAATTTTCGATTTTTCACTTTAAAACATTCAGACACGTTTCCGTTCAGACACGTTTCCGTTATCGCAAAACACTTTTCCTGTGATCCCCTACGCTCTGCGCATCAATTGGAAACTTTTCGAAATTTTCGATTTTTCACGTTAAAACATGTTAGAACACGTTCAGACACGTTGCTGACATCGCAAAACACTTTTCCTGTGATCCCCTACGCTCTGCGCATCCTCACAGGGAAATATGTCTAGGACTTCGAAAGTCTAATGGGAGTAGACTTTCAAAAGTCTAATATTTAGACTTCCGAGTCTACGAATTAGACTTTAAGATCTAAAGAGTGGATTTGAAAGACTAATCATTAGACTTGCAGATCTAGAGATTGCGGAAGGTTCAAGTAATCGATATTTTTATCTTTTTTTCCATTTTCAATTATTTATATATTGTTTTCGCAAGTGTCTTTGTTGCTGTTTATTTGTATTTCATCCCAGATCCATGGTGTTGTGTCCATACAGCGAGTGCAATCATCCTGAAAGCAAAGACGAGGAGAGTTTGAAGCTTCACCTCAGGTATTTTATTTTGCTTTTTCCCTCGATATCCCCACCCTTTCAGAGTTTTTCATCGCAATCGACTTGGCGATATTGTGTGTCGATCGTGCCCTTTCGCCCCCGCTTTCTCGAGTTTGGACAATTGGAAGAGACACAATCTGAAGCAGCATGGAGATGGGACAAGTTAGTAACTAAATCGCATCTCACATTTTCGATTATACATGCGCTTTCTGACTGATAATTTTTGCTACGTAATTTGATTATTGCACGTGATTTAAACGCCCAGTGAACCTTAGGAAAGCGATCTTGTGGAAAGAGTGAATAGTGAAGGGTGCCTTCATTTTCACACAATAAATCGGCCTTGACCCCTTTCTGGAGGTTTGAAATCACGTGTTATTTAGTCTACAAAATGATCAAAAATGTGGAGAAATGAACAATTAAATGCTAAATATTGTCCAGACGCGCCCCCCACGCCGCCAATCTCACTCCCTCCCACTTCTGACGATGAAATGGAAGGATTATCCGATGACCCTGTTGAAGAATGTATTGAAACCATCCAGAGTGACGATCTAATCCAAATCCCCTCTCCTCACATTGATGAGGACTCTGATGAATTTTTCCCTGCTTGCCAACTTCTCTTGGCCTCTCTCCACTCTAAATTGGAGGGTCTCCCTGGTCTACCCCACTCAGTCAAGGATGAGATCTATGAGACGATCAACCATCTCCTCTCTCTCACTGCGGAGCACAAGCCATCGGAGATTGCTATCGATAGTATCATGCGTAACTTCGGTACGAGATACCATCGAAACCAATTTTCGGTCTCTGATGGGCTCGTTATCCCCCAGCCCCTGTCTCTTGACATCGAATCAAGAACTGAAAGAGACAAAAACGGGCAAATAAAAGTGACGAACAGGAACATGTGCGCTTACTTTGTCCCGATCGAAGATTCCCTTCGTAAGCTACTTGCCCTTCCTGAAGTCTTCGCCGCACTCTCATCCCCAGCCACACCGAATCCAGATAATATCGAAACCTTTTACGATGGTTCAATCGGGGCGGGTGTGGTGAGAGACGCGGAATCGCTTGGATACTTGCCCCTTCCCCTCACTATGTTTAAAGATGACGCGTCACCCGGAAGTAGAGTGGGAGGAAAGTCATTACGATATATTTTCTACACCGTCGCTTCTCAATGGGAGTAGACTTTCAAAAGTCTAATATTTAGACTTCCGAGTCTACGAATTAGACTTTAAGATCTAAAGAGTGGATTTGAAAGACTAATCATTAGACTTGCAGATCTAGAGATTGCGGAAGGTTCAAGTAATCGATATTTTTATCTTTTTTTCCATTTTCAATTATTTATATATTGTTTTCGCAAGTGTCTTTGTTGCTGTTTATTTGTATTTCATCCCAGATCCATGGTGTTGTGTCCATACAGCGAGTGCAATCATCCTGAAAGCAAAGACGAGGAGAGTTTGAAGCTTCACCTCAGGTATTTTATTTTGCTTTTTCCCTCGATATCCCCACCCTTTCAGAGTTTTTCATCGCAATCGACTTGGCGATATTGTGTGTCGATCGTGCCCTTTCGCCCCCGCTTTCTCGAGTTTGGACAATTGGAAGAGACACAATCTGAAGCAGCATGGAGATGGGACAAGTTAGTAACTAAATCGCATCTCACATTTTCGATTATACATGCGCTTTCTGACTGATAATTTTTGCTACGTAATTTGATTATTGCACGTGATTTAAACGCCCAGTGAACCTTAGGAAAGCGATCTTGTGGAAAGAGTGAATAGTGAAGGGTGCCTTCATTTTCACACAATAAATCGGCCTTGACCCCTTTCTGGAGGTTTGAAATCACGTGTTATTTAGTCTACAAAATGATCAAAAATGTGGAGAAATGAACAATTAAATGCTAAATATTGTCCAGACGCGCCCCCCACGCCGCCAATCTCACTCCCTCCCACTTCTGACGATGAAATGGAAGGATTATCCGATGACCCTGTTGAAGAATGTATTGAAACCATCCAGAGTGACGATCTAATCCAAATCCCCTCTCCTCACATTGATGAGGACTCTGATGAATTTTTCCCTGCTTGCCAACTTCTCTTGGCCTCTCTCCACTCTAAATTGGAGGGTCTCCCTGGTCTACCCCACTCAGTCAAGGATGAGATCTATGAGACGATCAACCATCTCCTCTCTCTCACTGCGGAGCACAAGCCATCGGAGATTGCTATCGATAGTATCATGCGTAACTTCGGTACGAGATACCATCGAAACCAATTTTCGGTCTCTGATGGGCTCGTTATCCCCCAGCCCCTGTCTCTTGACATCGAATCAAGAACTGAAAGAGACAAAAACGGGCAAATAAAAGTGACGAACAGGAACATGTGCGCTTACTTTGTCCCGATCGAAGATTCCCTTCGTAAGCTACTTGCCCTTCCTGAAGTCTTCGCCGCACTCTCATCCCCAGCCACACCGAATCCAGATAATATCGAAACCTTTTACGATGGTTCAATCGGGGCGGGTGTGGTGAGAGACGCGGAATCGCTTGGATACTTGCCCCTTCCCCTCACTATGTTTAAAGATGACGCGTCACCCGGAAGTAGAGTGGGAGGAAAGTCATTACGATATATTTTCTACATCGTCGCTTCTCTTCCTCTCCATCTCCGATCGTCTCACCGATGCAAACTCCTTTTTGCTGTGGCTGACGCCAAGACAGCAAAGAAGTTTGGAGATGACCTACTGTACGAGAAATTACTCGATGAGATGAAGAAGATGGCTAAACCACTCGAGGTTTTAAGGAGTGCGCATCAATCACTATTCATTTCATTATTCTCAGGTCACTTTGAATGGTCGTACTTTCAAGTTTATAGTGAGAATGTGCGAAATGTGCGGCGATAACAAGGCTATGAACGGCGTTTGTGGATTCAGACAGTGTTTCTCAAGCGGACGATTCTGCAGGTAATTAATTATTTGCAAGATTTTTGGGATTTCTAACATTTACAGGGGTTGCGAAACCGATTACTGTGAAATGGAGGGGATGGTGAAAGTGGCTGACCTACCAATGCGCACGATTGATAGATACAATTCTCATTTGTCTCAAGTGATTTCGAAGGATGTGAATGGAATCAGGTAATAATCGTTTCACTAATTAGCACGCTTGAGTTTCAGGTGCGCAAGCGTTCTCAATCGGTTCCCATCCTTCCACATTCTCACCAACATTCCTCACGACCTTATGCACGACTCTGTGGAGGGTACTTTGAGACAGATAGATTCCATTTACACTTCAGAATAATTACAGGAATTGCGCGAATCGAAATTCGGCAGTGTGTGAGGAAGCTGGTGGAAAGAGGGATTTCACTCTCTCTCATTAACGAGAGAATTACTAAATTCCCATACGGTAGAAACGACAAAAGTAACAAGCCGGACGCGCTAGTGCTAACTCAAGGTACAATAGTGAATCAAATTGAAAATGAGCAAACATCATCAGTTTAGAATCCCTGGGCCAGCGAGCATTTCAATGCCTTACCCTACTGCGCCTTCTCCCTTGGATATTAAGCGGATTGGGTGACATTCCGTCGTCATTCGAGAGTGCCGCCCAACTAACCTCACTTCTCCTGTGCACTAAGTTCGACAGAAATCTCAATTCGGTTGCTGTGGCCTCAGAGGACTACATTGAAGTACGTTTCATAATAATGGGCGAAAGAGAAATCATAATAACGGCAGCGGTTTTTAAAAAATAAATTTGATCGCCTTTAAATATTTTTTATAGAAGTGTCTGGAGAGTGGTTCGGGAGACTCTGATGGAGAGGAACCACCAATGAAGACACGAAGAGCAAGCAGGATCAAGCCTAAGCAACATTTCATGTTGCATTACGCAGCGTCCATAGCCAAGTCGGGACCCCCTCGCCTATACTGGTCCATGACCTACGAATCATTACTTGCGTACGCAAAGCGAGTCTCCTACTCCACCTACAACTATGCCAATTTGCCCCTAACCGTCTCCCACGCCTACCAGAGATACCTCCACCATTTGAGATCGATCCCATATCAAGAGATCACTCCGGTGTCGCCCACAACAAGAACTGAGTATGGAGGAATCGACTACCGCGGGTTCTCTGTTCGGCGCAATGACTTCATTACTGTCAATTACGACCAACAACCGTGGTTTGGTAGAGTGGAGAAATTCACCACGGATGGAAAGGAATGGACGGTGACTGTTCGCAACTACACCACAGAGCAGTACTCGGAAGCCTTCAACTACACTATTGTCACTAGCACAAGTGAGATTAACAAAACGGTGATTCAAAAACAGCGCACGCTTTTAGATACTTCTACTATCCCGCTCTCTCTCATACACTCGATAGATACGAGACCGATGATGCGGACCTTATCGCTATATTCCCCGTCCACAAGATCAGGTTAAAAAGCGCGCAATTAAGTTAAAATATGAAAAAATCACTGGCATTGGATTGATTTGCGTGAGTGTCACTTCACAACTCGTGTGCCTGTCTTTATTATCCCTACCTTAAAATCCGGACACGGCTTTCATTTCCGACTAAGTCAAAAGAACTAATATTGGTAAATCTCGACAAAACTACACCACAACCGTGGTGTGAAACATTTCGAAAATGTTTTTTAATTAGGGATTTATTGATTTTCTCTTTGATTCTTATCAATTAGTTCGTTTCAGATGTTGATAGTGGTGCGGATATCTCAAGGTCAGCAAGTATACCTCAATTCCGGCCCAATTCCCTCCTCGTCTCTACTTGTGGACGATCTCATATCTTCGGTCGCTGTGAAATACGGTGTGGACGCGCAATCTATAGGCGTAGATGATCCGACGACTGACCTTTCCAACGATCGGGATGACTTCGTTCACTCTGGTCGACAATACAAATGTACCATTCACGAGGTGAGCTTGTAGTAATCTCGACATGCCAACTCTTTTCCTTTCCAGCACGACCAGGACGGCATCTTCCCATCCGAGTCCAGTTCCATTTCTAGTTCATCTTCCGAATTCCATCAGGTTTTTCGATTCGTTTGATCGTATTAGGAAGATGTTATTCAGATGCAGCCTATGAGGTCCCTAACTCAAACAGTTTCCCTTAGTGATTCCATCTCTCCAGATGATGAGGTTCGTGATATCCACATTTAATGTGTTCATTAATATTCTCACAAAGAATACTTTCTTTGGCAGGTGTTGAGAGTGGAAGAGGAGAGGGAAGAGGAAAATGAGATGGTAGTGTACGACAAGAAACAGGGAGATATTGGAAGTCGATCGGAGAAGAAACCATATCTCGGCATTGTGGAGAAGAAACCAGTCATCAAGGTTTCATTTTAATTTATTTCTTGCCGAATTCACTCATTTGCAGAAGCAGATGGGCATGTTAGCAGCGAAGAGGGAGAAAAAGCCGCTGTTGTATCAGGTGAACCACGTGTTTATTCTATTCCCAAATTACGCAATCATTATATTTAACACATTTATATAATCTGTTTCAGAAATCATTTCCATCCTCGACGTATCATTCGATATCTACTCATAAACTAACGGTTAGTTTAAAAGCCTACCCAGATTTAATCATTTTCATGCATGAATTTGAAAAATTCTAGCCAAATTTTTAAATTTGCATTTCTAACATTCTGACCTTGAGCGAATTTTGCAGAAAGAATTGTATTCTGCCAGTCTGGATTCAGTTCTTCGACATGAGAAAGGTCGCGAAATTATCATACGCGAGATCGTATCTGGATCGACACTCGAATCAAATCCCAAGAGACGAACCCAACTAATGAGCGCCATCGGAGACTTCCTCATGGAGAACTGCAGAATGTGAGTGTTCGTGGTTCAAATATTGAATGAATATTAAAATTTAGACCTTACTCTCCAACGTACACAGAAAAGGCTGCTTTCGTGTCAAACCTGCTCGCTCAGCTCCGCCAATTTCATCCAGTCAGTTTATGCGCATCTGATAGTTTAAAACTACACAATTATAGTTTTATCTCTGCCAATCGGGCAGTACTCTATCCAAGCATATCTCCTATATTCGAGGAGTGGTCACTCTTCCAATCAACAAGAGACCGTATACGAAGTCGAAGGTTGTACTGTCACTTTCATTTTCCTATTTTCCTTTCTCTAATGCACGAAATTATGATTATCTTTTTCAAAAAGGTGGAAGAAAAGTTAACGAATATCTACAGTAGCGGACAAAAGTTTACGGACACTTTTTATTGTTGATACAACTTTAGAACACGAGGAAGTTTTGATGCGACATCGTGGGCTCTTATACGAAATCCATTGGAGATTACGATGCAACTATTGGGGTATTGCGAAATCGTTCAGGTATTGCGTCGTGATGACGCAATCGATGCACACTTTTTTGAAGTGTCATCATTCTTACATGGATTTTTTCCTGCTCGCCGAACTTTAAGGGTGTTGAGATATGCCCACGGCCTACCTATAAAAAATTTTTCAAGTTGCTGCGATGCCGCTACTTGGCTGTAGCCAAGCTGCAAAATGGAGACCGGAAAACCATATCTCGCCTTTCAGACATCACGCAGTCCCGATCAATGCACCAAAATGATCACCATCATGACTGCCGACGATCCTGAGAATATGGTCGCGGTAGGTTACCATTTGCCCTCAGGGCACGAAAAAATCACTTTTTCGCATTATTGTGATCTGACGAAGGGGAAGTCTATAGGACGTACTCTAAAAATCTGTTTTGGGCGTGGATTCGGTTGAGAATCTATGGGAGAACCGATTCCTAGCTGCAATAAGCGTTCCGATTGGATTCCTGCCCGCGGCGATCGATTTCCGGAAGGACACTGGATGGCCACTCCCATTTTCTGCCCTTTGGCAACGATCAGACTTTTGAGCGTATCTCAGCACTGAGCTAACGGACAAGGCTGGCAGACACATCAATGGAATCAGCGTGGCCGGCTCTATAATCTCATTCACAAGTTACATCATCACTATGCAATATTGCATCATCCTTATGCAATACTTTAGCGAATAATAAAAACACGCATATTGATGAGGTAAATTGTGGTCAGAGTAGTGGAAAGAGGAAAATTATTTTATTTGCACCTTTTCCACCGTTTTCTGTAGACTTACCGCAGGAAAAACGGAATATTGCATAAGGATGATGCAATATTGCATAGTGATGATGTAATTTGTGAATGAGATTATAGAACCGGCCACGCTGATTCCATTGATGTGTCTGCCAGCCTTGTCCGTTAGCTCAGTGCTGAGATACGCTCAAAAGTCTGATCGTTGCCAAAGGGCAGAAAATGGGCATGGCCATCAGGAAAAAATCCATGTAAGAATAATGACACTTCAAAAAAGCGTGCATCGATTGCGTCATCACGACGCAATACCTGAACGATTTCGCAATACCCCAATAGTTGCATCGTAATCTCCAATGGATTTCGTATAAGCGCCCACGATGTCGCATCAAACCTTCCTCGGGTTCTAAAGATGTATCAACAATAAAAAGTGTCCGTAAACTTGTGTCCGCTACTGTATGTTTGCAGGGAGAAGAACCACTGTCATTGGAGCGACAACGAGAAAAGTTGGCAGGACTGAGCAATGTCCCCAAAGGAACTTCTTCATATGCCGAAATCGTAACCTCCTCAAGGTGAGGTATTATTGACTTTTTCCGTGACCACCTCTATATTTCAGAAGTTACCGATTGATTTTACTGCGGAAATCAGAATTTGAAGATCTCTTGCAAGAATACAAGTTCCTCCTGGAGGATCCGTGCATTGTGAGCTATAGATTGTATTAAAATATTCTAATATTCGATGCTTCGTCGACATTAGATAACGAATATTATACTTTACTTCAACTTTTCCTAGAGTAAACATAAATTTGCATTCTTTTTTAAACACTTGACTTTATTTTTCTGTTGCAGAACTATTCCTTTTCAGGTGACTGCTGACCTACTTCACTCCTACGTACCCCCGAAATGGCGACGTTCGACGTGCGTTGGAAAGACGATATTGTCCCGATGCTGATATCCATCGGTGATAGTGATGAGGAAATCGATATGCAGAGTATTCGGATTCAAGTGGGAGGTGAGCAGAACAGTCGAATTTACATCTATTTCGCTAATTTGTCTGCATTCAAAGTGTAGAGTAAAGCAATGAAGTAGGAATATCAGCAATACTGAGCCTACTAGGATCTCTCCTTAGAAGTCGATTCCGTTTTTTTCACATAGTACATTCCCGCAAATTGCATCTTCATCCATCAAATTTCGAATAAGATTTGACGTGACACTAATGTTTGCGTTGTGCCAAACTGACCCTCTCGCAAAAAGGAGAGAGAATAATTGAAAATGAGAGAGCTATTGGGTGGTTGGAGGTATAAATGAGGTGGAGACATTCCTGATACTTCCCGTTTAATTTGTTATTATTACAGAACGAGAAGGACCTGCAGCTGCTCTGGTTTTACTCGAACTCGTGAATCGATCGGTGATTGGGAAGCATCGAAGAGCAAACTTCTCTCATCTATACAGTCACTTTCCTGTGAGTATTTCACATATTACCTTATAATTTATGATCATATCTAATCATAAAAAGACTTTTTACATTGTTTATATCCTTCGATTCCACTGACACACGCATCTCAAATCGATAATCCTCAGTTTCAACCCATTTCCCACAAGTATCCATATTGTAGCGGAAGGAGCATAGTCGTAAATCTGAAATCATTACTTTCAGACCCAATTCACTGTGGCCGAAGCAATGGAATCGCTAAAGAAGAACAAGACTGCCTTCCCTTCTCTCTTCCACATCGGATCTCAATCTACAGTATTCGTATTTCTTGGTGACCTTTCCATTCCCACCGAGTCGTTCTCAAATTCTCTCTCCTTTGTAATGTCACTTCTCACACTCACTAAATTGAGATCCCCTCGAAACCTCTCCCGATTCTACAATTTCGTAAAAGTTTTAGTGTCGATCAAGGGAGCTGAAGTGCAAGATAGCATGCACTCTCTCTATTCCCACCTCTCTGCTTCCGACTCATAGGCTCCCGACTCATTCCGCACCACAGATATAGAGAGTATACGCATGTAGTGGTTTAGATATCTTTTTTCAATTCAAATAGTGTCTATTGTTATCATTGTTGTCTTGTTCTGATTTGTTAATGTTTGTGAATACCAGTGAAATGTCTGTAAATCTTCGGGTGACGAATTTGGTGTTTAACTGCCGTGTCTGTACATTGAATCCTGTGATTTTTGATAAATCTTGTTCTCAAACTATTTCCTAGTGTAAATACGCAATTCACGGATCGATAATTAGTAGGAAATCATAAATGTGCTCCATGATGCGCTCTCATTGAACTAAGTACGGTAGTAAGCACACTGGCACCACTGTAGACTTGAAAGTCTAGCGATTAGACTTTGAAGTCTAAGAGTTAGACTTCGAAGTCTGAGCTGGACAGCGACTACTTTGGAAGTCTAGAGATAAGAGCCCGTTTGCTTAAGAGTCAGACAATCCTCATCAGGCCTCCGTACAGTGATTTTTAAAAATCTAAAATAACACTTGTTTTTAAGAGTCTTTGATAGATGAGAGATAATGGCCAAATTTGGTGGTATGCAAATTTGCCGGTAGGTCACTACGACCCCTTGAAGTTCGGGTGTTTTCGTGGTTTTTGGATCATATCTCGAGAACCAGTTTACCAAACGACAAAGTTCCAAAAGAGACTCCATCTTATTTTTCATGACGAAAATTAATCAGTCACTTGTCTGCTGTAAATGACAAATGCAAACAAGAGAAAATTATTATCTCAATTCTAAAGAAAGTGTACTGCACAACTCAGAGTCACCATGGAGGGAGAATTATCATCAACCCCCAAAAAAATTTTTGTGAAATTTAAAGTCTGCCAAACCAAGTTATGATTTTTCAACTGAGCCTTAGTTCTCGCGAAAGAGCCAATCACTCCAAGAAAGAGGGTAATTTGCATGCGACATCTTTCTCATTTCTCATTCTTGTTCTCTCCTTGCCGGTTTTCGCTCTCCAAAATGTGCATTTGGCGACAAAAACGGCTCAGTTGAAAAATCATAACTAAGTTTGACAGACTTGGTATTGTACCAAACTGTTTTTGTAGGTCAGAGATGATGTCCCCGCCCTGATGACTTAGCAGCGTCCTGTACACTTTCTATAGAAGAAAGTAGATAATTTTCTCTAAGAACTCAAGATAAGAACTCACTACTTGAACAGCCGCTTTTTAGAGCGACGATTCTGAAAGCGCACAGAGGAAGTATTTTAATTTTTCCGCATGGTGCAAGCAAAACCTGAACACTGCAAAACGTTCCCCGGAACAAGTACCCAAATGAGGAACAGAAATCTTGAGTTCTTAGAGAAAATTATCTACTTTCTTCTATAGAAAGTGTACAGGACGCTGCTAAGTCATCAGGGCGGGGACATGATCTCTGACCTACAAAAAAATTTGGTACAATTCCAAGTCTGTCAAACTTAGTTATGATTTTTCAACTGAGCCGTTTTTGTCGCCAAAAGCACATTTTGGAGAGCGAAAACCGGCAAGGAGAGAACAAGAATGAGAAATGAGAAAGATGTCGCATGCAAATTACCCTCTTTCTTGGAGTGATTGGCTCTTTCGCGAGAACTAAGGCTCAGTTGAAAAATCATAACTTGGTTTGGCAGACTTTAAATTTCACAACAAAAAAATTTGGGGGTTGATGATAATTCTCCCTCCATGGTGACTCTGATTTGTGCAGTACACTTTCTTTAGAATTGAGATAATAATTTTCTCTTGTTTGCATTTGTCATTTACAGCAGACAAGTGACTGATTAATTTTCGTCATGAAAAATAAGATGGAGTCTCTTTTGGAACTTTGTCGTTTGGTAAACTGGTTCTCGAGATATGATCCAAAAACCACGAAAACACCCGAACTTCAAGGGGTCGTAGTGCCGGCATATTTGCATACCACCAAATTTGGCCATTATCTTTCATCTATCAAAGACTCTTAAAAACAAGTGTTATTTTAGATTTTTGAAAATCACTGTACGGAGGCTGTCTGACTCTTACGCAAACGGGCTCATAAGTCTAATTTCGTCGACTTATTTCCCTGTGAGTCAATAGGAAACTTTTCGAAATTTTCGATTTTTCACGTTAAAACTCGGTAAAACAGGTGAAAACGTGTTTCACGTTGTTCAAAAACGTGTTAGGACCACTTCTGGCACTTTCGAAAAATGCGGCAAAAGGTTTGCCCGCGGCGGGGGTCGAACCTGGGGGTCTCCGATTCAAAGTCTGACTCGTTATCCACTTGGCTATGAAATTAGCGGATTTTTATATTAAAATTTTGAAAGGTTTTCTGAGCAGTTATCATATGCAAAAGGTTCTGAGAAGATTGCGCGAATTTGAAGCGATTTATGGCGAAAATGGAAAAATGTCTTTCACGCTGCAACAAAAAAAACATACAGACAGACAGACACAATCATTTCCTATGAGTGGAGGAATTGCCCAGAACTCAAAGATCCTGATCACCTCTGACCACGAAGCGACCTAATTACAGGTCAATTTCCCATGATAGATGTCGTGATAAATCTGTATCTGTCTCTGTACATTGTTTTGTGTATATTTTTTTCTACATAGAAGCATAACTTTTTTAATGCGTCAGAATTAAAGGCTTACTTATTCAACCTTAAATGACTTATATATTTCTCGTGCACCACCAGCGACAACATGTACACAAATATGCGAGTGCGAGAAATGTTATTACAGAATGGTGAATTCACGGGGGAGCGAGAACAAAATGATCTAAGCAACCAAATATAATGTAACATTTGGAGATGAATGCTAATTTCTTCTCATGGTTCGTTCCCAGCACTCCTAAAAGGTGAGCGCTCTTCACCGTTGGTCCCACCCACTTTACGAGCTCAATTTCGCTCATCAGATAAGGCACCATCTGTTTGACTCTGTTTGAATTAGCAATAGGCCGGGAACAGAGAGGCGAACAGAGAGGCGGTTTCGGGTTCCATAGTCTCTGCTCGCAACGGGCCCTGTTCTGTATCTTGTTCTATCACACTATATTGGTTAACTGAATGTCTCAAACTGCTGGTATCGAGTGTTAGTCACATCATTTATCATTAGCATAGGCCAAATTTGCATCAACTTCAGTTTACGATTTGGCGAGATACTCGGCCTCCACAATTGCCTTGTCCATCCATTCCGTGCGGTAGTAGTCAGTCGTCAGTTTCTCAATGGTTTTAGCACGGTCCTTGAACTGAAATTAAATTATTTTCAAAATTATGCTATTTTTTAAAACTTGCCATAACAGGCATCGGCTTCTTTGCGAAGGCGAGGTAGGGCGCGCACTTCTCCTAAAATTAACATCACTTCTTTACCGTAAACTGACAAGGGGAGACCGCGTAGTCGATATGGAGTTTCCGAATGAGACCTAGTGTGATCAATTACTATCATAAAAGTAAGAAATAATCGGTGGTTGAAAATTTCTAAACAGATCTTGTGATATCTGCACTCTCTGTGGGGAAGTGGCTAAAATTGCGGCTATGTCCGGAAAATTAACCAATCTTACTAAGGGCGGAGAAGAGGCGGGGCTTATTTAGCAGTTTTGAACCACCGATTATTTCTTACTTTCATGAGAGTAATCGATCCCATTTGGTCTCATTCGGAAACTCCATATCGACTAGGCGGTCTTCCCTTGTGAGTTCAGTATCCCTCACCGCGACCTCGTCGTACTGCGTCTGTCCGATGGCGCACTCTGCCATGAGCAGGCACATTTTGTAGTAGTCCTGACGGTATCCCTCGAGCAATTCCTCACGTACGTCCTTACTGGAAAAAAATATACTTTTTTTCAAAATTCAAATTCAATTTTCGATTTATTTAATTTTTATTTAAAAAAAAAACAAAAAAAACTAACGGGTAATCGCCAACGATTCGCTTAACGAAGCCTTCAACATTAGTCAGTGCGTGCATCTGAAATAATGACGTCAGTCAGTGCTGCATTTTCAAAAGGGACGGAGCCTGCTGCAGATGCTGCAGCTGCTGCAGCTGCAACCGTACTCGCCTTGAACAGCTCCAGCACTTCGGCAAAGATGGCGGGGTCGTCAGTCGCTCCACGGAAGGCGAAGAGATGGTCGGAGGGAGTGAAGATGGCCAGTCTCTTTTTCGGGTTTTGCTGAGAAATGTTTATATTATTAAAGATTTATTTACAGTAAATACGGGCAGATTTACCATCTGAATGCATATTCTTCGAAAAAAATATCAAAATGTTAAATAAAGGGTTTTTAAGCAGTGGTTGCCGTGACCGCATTTTATGTGAGATAATTTCCGACCTCGTGAATCACCGCCAGGATCTCGGGAAGGGTGGAGAGCTCGTCCTGCAGTGTGCGCGATCGAGAGGAGCACAGAGCGAAGAGAAGATGCTCACTGCAATTATATAATTTTAACAATTTTATATATTTTAAATGATAACTAGAGATCGTTTATAGAAGCAGAACGGTGTAAACACACCGCATTGTGCCTAGTGGGCGTGCCTTCGGTGCCACAACGTTTCTTCTGAGCCAGAAGAACTAAAAACGCAATTAGTAAAATGAAATAGTCAGTATTTTCATTCAAAAATACATATTTTAGTGTTAACTGCAGTGAAATGCAACTGGTTGAGCAATAACGCCGACCATGTTTTAATCAATTATTGATCGATTCATTCTGGTTCACCTTTTTCCTCTGGTCGTCCTCGAACTTGTCGCTTTTCAGAGTCTGAAATTTATTTCATTTACAACGTTGCCCAATAATTGAAAATCAGCAACCTTGTAGAAGAAATGCTTCAACTGCTTTTCCTTGTCCGAGTTGTTTACTGCATAGTAAAAGACGGCCATTCGAGCGGACTCGTCGACTCGATGGAAACCCATAGCAGCCATCAGTTCCACTCCCTGAAAATACCACCCGATTTAAGGAATAAAAAAGATATCCAATTTTAAAGGGCAAACACAAAAATTGAAGACTGAATGTAACGAACGGTGTTGATAATTAAAGTTCAAAATTAGTACCAGTGTTTCATTTACCTTGTGACAGTTCATGTGACAGTTGTGACGTCTCATCCGCCCATAAGCACATTCTCAGTGAAATTGATCTCATCTTGGAACTCTCAGTGTCTGAGAAAAAAACAAATCTTGGCAAAGATGATTAAATGACATTTTTAAATAATTCAACGAAAATATCATAATGAAAACAGCACATTTATGTCCACTACGAATCTTCTACTCTCCCCTCTCCCTCGCCCCGCCCCTTCCCGTCTCAGTCTAGTCTCCCGGTTAGCTAGTGGCTGGTGACCTCTCTTATTAGTATTGATCCCCTCTCGTGATATTGTCGTGGATAAACCTATACCACGCATCCATCTGTGTTCGGGTACACGACAGGGACACAACAGTTTCTATGTGCAAGGCTTTTCGAAAAATACTAAAAACTCACTAAGAACTCACCTTCATATTCATAGCCGTTGTAAATATTGTATTTAATAACATTATCTTCACCGAATCGTTTTATGGCGGATGCTAGTCTCTTTCGAATCTGAACATACTTATAAATTAAACAACATCTTAAGGAATGTTCAAGTCAGGTATGCGAATTCGGGGATGCGAGTTCGGTAATCCTTTTACGGTCTTTTGTGTGAGAGATCGGTAATACAGCTGATAAGGAGGAGAGAGTTAGAGAAAAAGAGACTGCCAGATGGTATGTACAACACCGAACCAGCATCCCAATAGTCCGGTATTTCTTATTATGTTATAATTTTCATAACTCTAATGGACTTCATTTTTTAGTAGTCTACAATTCACTCGTTAAAGAAACTTTTCTTTGTAACGCAAATATCCGGCAAAAGGATTATTCTCACTTTCGCGGCTCCATCAGGTAAGGAATTCGCAAATATCTTGACCGAACGGAAGAGAATGTCTAAAATAATTATGCGAAAACTGTTTGTTTTATATATGACAGATTTTTTTACAAATATTTGATCAAAATGTTTTACTCACCCCATGCCTCTGGGCATCGCATGAGATAGTGCTTGTTATTAGTACAATTTATAATCATTATAAACTGCCATAAAGTTCCGAACCCCTCGACATCTGTAAAAATCAGTTTCGGTTATATTCAAATGAAAATATTGGGAAAATCGCCCGGCTCAATGATATTTGAATGCGACTCTTAATTGTGAAACAAAAAAAATCACGAGAAAAAAACAACGAATTCTCACTCTCAGTGGTAGAATAATTTTTGAAGTTGGTCATTTGGTAGGCGAATTGTACCGCATTTTTTGTCGAAAAGCGGTGTATATTCTGAATTATCTATTAGACGAGGTGGACTATAATGCACACTCAAATAGATATGCACACTCAATGAGACAAATAGATAACACTCACCGGTAGTATCTCCTTTAGAAAAGAGTAACGATCCCACTGCAGCAGCAACCCCTGCATTTTAATGATTCTCAGCATAGTAAATATTTTAAAACATACGCGAGGATCAAATTTGGTGCGCTTTTCGATGTCGGATTCGGTGGGAAGGGGGTTGTTTTTAATTCGCATGCCTGAAAAAAAGTAATTGATTCGATCTTTCCTGGTCACCTGCTGACTGATTGGCGAGTGCAGGTAGTCGCTGACTAATTCTTTTGCCGTTTCCAACCCTTCTTTCGGCATCTTTCCACGGTTCTGCAACAACTTAATATTTTAACATTTTAATTTCGAAAAAAAGAATAGCTTGTAAACCAACCCGCCGGCGAAAGGAGAAGATAAATATCCCGATGAGAATTAATGCAACCGCCAGTCCTCCACACGATGAGATGATGACAACTACCAGCGGGAATTGAGATGTCGCAACTTAAATTTAGAGTGTATAAACACGGATATATTATGTGAGTCAAATGAATCTTTTTTTAAAGCTTTTAATGCGGTGTTTAAAATGACCGATCGAAGAAAATATACGACATATTATATTGAGCCTTAAAAAGAGGTACAAATTACTTCCTTGATTGTTGTTTTTATGACTTCACGAGATCTGGTATTTAGGATAAATGTTTTTGTGTCAAGAATTTTGAAAATGCGACAAAATATCCAACCATGTTCTTCCCTCAAAATTAATGTAAGTTAGCTACTCTAACATGAATTCATCAAGAATCCAGTGATTTATTCTCTCCGATATTCGTCATGCGAAACCGCGAAAAAAAATCGATAGACGCCGATTTATCTAAAGGAGAAGCCAGGGAGAATAAATATCATTTTGCCACTTTTGAGAATAATATTTTTTCACATATTATTCTCAAAAAAAATGGTAGAACTCGTACATTTTAAGGTAACTTTGATTTAAAAATATAATCTCCATAAAATACTCCAAATAAACACAAACGGACTTTCAATTTGGTATATGCTCAATATTTCTATCCGTAATCAGGGGAAAGAAATAAGAAACAAATAAGTCCTTGCAGGACCAAAAAAATGCATAGAAGCTCAATCGCCGCAACAATTCCCCGAACTTCTGTTCGAATGCAAACTGTTAGGGCACAAGTTACATCTCGACTCACTTTTTTCTCTTTCACATCGAACGTGTGATTGTCGCCTAACGGAGTGGCCTGACGAATCGTAGTAAAGCCCGTCCTTGACATTGCAAGAGAGCACGAATCCCTTTTCATCACCGAACCTGAAATTATGTTCATCTTTTTTTCTGAAATCGATAATTGAGGACGAAATATGAGACCATGATCATATTATTTCATTTCTTTCGCACATTGTCTAAGCCGTTTTAGAAGAGGAGACCGTGGTCACACATTTCGCACTCTAATCGACTCACATCAAGTCATATCCGGCACTACAGTTGATGGAGCCATTGGATAGCATAGTTGCCTGGAAAACTTAATTTCGATTGAAATGTGGATGAGCTTACCTCGACACAAAGATCGGATGAGCAGGAGAACTTAAGCTTTGAGTAGGTCACGCAATCGACTGAAATTAAGTTTTTTTTCTATCCGAGAGCAAGAACGTCCGATAACCAACATTCGATTGCGCAAGATACTTCAGTTATTGGGTCCGATTCTCCTTTCAAAAACCATCCAGCGGTCCTTTTTTGGCCATTTTGCTTGCATCGGGGCAGAAAATCGACTACACTCCCGTCATCTTTTCGCATTTTGTTGTCAGGACACTAAATCGGTCCCATTTATTTTGCAGATAGGACATTTTTCGGTTACCGTAGCTGTTTTGCATGTGCCATTGAGGCCCATGGTGACATCGGAACAAGTAGACGTGGTACAATTCTTGTTCCCGAGATCGGAACACAGTGAGCAAACTGTAAGTAATCAATGAAAGTTTTGGTCTTAGTGGCGTATTCAATGATGTGACGAAATCTGACATTCGGATGCGCAATATATCTCGATTGGACTGTTGATAACTACTTTCTCTTGCTTAGTGGGATCAGCCCTTGTATGGTATTTAAACTGTGGCCCATCGCAGAAGATTTTGTCCAGAACAATATCATTACTTTCATATCGCAGACTTAAAAAGTAGAAAATAATTTTTCGATATAATTGGAGAATGCAATCACAGCAGATGTTGACTCTTATCCAAACATTTGAAATTTGATAACGTAACGTCCACCTAAAACGCGAAGTTATTAACGACAAAAAAACACTGTGTTTCTCACCTCACTCAGCAGAAGCTTGTTAGAAATATCTTCTTTAGAAAGCACTGCGGTAGGATCACATGTCGCTGAGAAAATACAAAGTTCCAATCAATCATATTGCTTTTTCATTTGTTAAGAGACCATCCACGAGACGCCGGACATACCCCACGGATGCCTTTTTTGTAACCTGTACCAATAACTTGGTGGTGAAGTCAGCATCACGAGTGCTGATATTTGGCCAAGTAACTAAGGTTCTGGGTCCCGCCCCGAAAAGTTACAGTAACCCCGGGTTACGATATCGATTTTTTAATATTTTAAAAAGTGTGTTTTTATAGTGTTTCTAGGTGTATTTTGCGAAAGAAATACGAATAAAAGTTCTTTGAAAGTGATCTGACATAAAGGGATTTCAATTTTAAAGGGTCGAGATTTCAATTTTTCTCTGTTTTGCCCATCTATTGACAACGATTTTGCGATTTTTAGAATCCTCATCAAAAACTGCATCAAGGAAAATATTTGTTTCAATCCTGACTACCCCGCCGATATTCGTAAATTTTGACTAAACGTTCAGATATCAGCGGAACTTGGCACGTGTCTGGTGATATTTATGATCCCGATTGCGAAATATTACGTGTTTCAAGTGATAGATTATTTGTCCACGATGTCGTGAACATCACTGACATAATTATTTCATCGCCAGGCGGGAAAGTTTTCAACATTTTTTTCGACCATGAACCGTGTTCATGGAATTTTCGCGAAAACTTTTTTTTAAAGTTGATGCACCTGTTTGAAATGTGTTCCTTACATGAAATTTAATATGTCTACACCGAATTTGACGATAAAAGTGATAGATATTTCCAGAATTAATGTGTTTGTATTGAATTTTACTTTGTGGTTTTCCTTCGTATCACGAGAGTCAAATATTGCAATTTTAATAGTCAAGTTCGGTCAAGTTTTTTAACACATTTCAAACAAGTACATCAACTTTTGAAAAAAAGTTTTCGCGAAAATTCCATCCCGGGTTCATGGTCGAAAAAAATGTTGAAAATTTTTCCGCCTGGCGATGAAATAATTATGTCAGTCATGTTCACGTCATCGTGGACAAATGATCTACCGCTTGAAACACGTGATATTTCGCAATCGGGATCGACTTCACCACCATGTTATTGGTACAGGTTGCAAAAAAGCCATCCGACGATTTCCCCATAGCGCCCCGTCCTCTCGTGGATGGTCTCTTAAGAGAGGTCTCACCAGAGATTGCAGGTGGCTCGGAACAATTTTCAAAGAAGTATATTTGATTTTGACTTAACTTTTATATTAGACTACTTGGAAGAAGAGAATTCGATATTTCCCGGTCCCAGGATCCAGAGCCGGCTTTTAGGAATTTGCTGCCTCCAACACCGGAATCATCATAACTCAGCTCAAAGGTGAGCTAGAATGTTGTGGTTGGGCTCAAAATGTTCATAAAAATCGGATAAACAAATTTACTGTTACAAAGGAGATTCGTACTCGTTCAGTTAAAAAGTTAGGTCCGAAAAAGTGAATTCTGCGATTTTCAAAAAAATTCTCAGATATTAAAAATGCGAGATGCCGCGTTTTTTATTGCAGATTATGAAAGAGCTCTTAAAATAGTGTCAGGAAAAAAATTAAAACGCAACAAAAAGGGGATTTCAAGTCGAAAAATATTTTTGAAAGTGAAAAATCGTCAAAAGTCGAAAAATAAAGTTTGCGAAAACCAAATAGTAGTTTTTCATGCACTTTGCAGCACTTTCTGCTCATTAAAATTATATCCACGCCTGTGAAGCTCATTTAGATAACTTTTCGGATCAACTATTCGGAAAACTTGTAAAATTGTCAAAATGACTGGAAATTATTTTAAAATGCGTGGAAAAGCGAGCTTGGCAAATATCATATGTGGTATATTGATGTTGGTACGCAATCAACATTCATATTTATACCGTATTTAAGTGCCGAGCTGGTTGATATTTGTTTTCCAATGAAGGTTTTCGACGATTTTTTGCCGATTTTGCTAATTTTACGAATTTCCAAATGAGCTTCACAGGCGTGTCCAAATGAGCTTCACAGGCGTGGTTTTGGCAAACTTTTTTTTCGACTTTAAATCCCCCTTTTTGTTGCGTTTTAATTTTTTTTTCTGACACTATATTATGAGCTCTTCCATAATCTGCAATAAAAAAACGCGGCATCTCGCATTTTTGATATCTGAGATTTTTTTGAAAATCGCATAATTCACTTTTTCGGTCCCAATTTTTTAACTGAATGGGTACGAAACTAGTTTCCAACAGTGAATTTGTTTATCAGATTTTTGTGAACATTTTGAGCCCAATCGGAGCATTCTAGCTCACTTTTGAGCTGAGTTATGATAATTCCGGCATAGGAGCCGGCAAATTCCTAAAAGCCGGCTCTGCATCCTGGGACCGGGTAATATCGAATTCTTTTCATCAAAGTAGTCTAATATAAAAGTTTAGTCGAAATCAAAAATACTTTTTAAACAATTGTTCCGCAATGGTCCATTTTACATACGATCTCTCGTGATGCCTCTCTTAAAATATATCGAATTGCTATCTATTCAAATAAAAAATCTGACCTGTTGGAATGTCCCAAAAAAAGCCAGGTCCCTTAAATTCTATATTTTCCTCTTTACTTTCTGTTTTGAAATTGAGTTTCGGAACTTCGCCCACATAATCGGCGGGAGTTAAGGGAGAAATCTGTGTGTGTATTCAAGTTTTAAAAAAAATTCTTCTTCAACAAACCGGAAGTGTCGTCGTCTCAATAATAATAGAGCATAACATCGTTTCATTTGTAAATGTATGAGAAGCACCAAATTCACCTGCGAAAACGAGCAATGATACTAATTATAACCGTGTAAATGCGCACTAATTGCGAACCGCGCCGAGCTTTTTGGTTTATCTCCACACTCAAATCGCATTTCTTTGTGAATAAACTGGATCCCGTTGTCCGGCTTCAAATCGCTAGAAGTTCGGTTCACTTGCATGATAATGTGCCACTTAAATTTCGTGAAGGCTCTGAACAGCGAATTAGATACACACTCGAATAATTAAAGTGAGTGGCCACTGAAAACGGAACCCCCTGTAGAAAAGTTACCGTAACCAGACACTGTAGAAAAGTTACCGTAACCAGACACTGTAGAAAAGTTACCGTAACCAGACACTGTAGAAAAGTTACCGTAACCAGACACTGTAGAAAAGTTACCGTAACCAGACACTGTAGAAAAGTTACTGTAACCCGAATATCGTAACCTGGATTACTGAAATAGGGTAAATTATGTCACTGTTAGTTGCATAGGGTGGATCTTTAGTAGTCATTGCTTGAACGGCATACCGCATCTCATCTACAGTATGCCCACAGCAATCCGCAAATATGATGTGCAGATCGATTTTTTTTCCTCCGTTTCTCAGCGACAGTGTCCTCGCCTCGAATTTTAGCTCATATAACTGACTACATAAGGCTAAATTTTCGCGATTTTAGATGCTCGCCTGACTATAACTTGATTACTGTGACCCTGGATTCTGAAAACGGGACAGCATATATCCCTGTGATGACAACTACTCCTGGTCTACTTCATACAAAAAGTCCCGAATCAATTTGCTTAATTTCAAATTTGAGAATTACTGTGGGCATAATGTAGCCGGGAGTACTGTATATGAGATACGGTATGCCGCTCAAGCAATGCCTAGTACCTTATACAACTAACTGTGACATAATTGTCCCAATTTCAGAAAGCAAAGTTACGGTAGCTGGGTTACGTTAACTTTCTACAGTACTCAAAGTGCTGTGGCAGTTGTTACTGTAGGTCACTTCGTCGACATGTTTCCATTCCCATTTCGGACCATGAACAGGGGACTCATTGTATAAAAATCGATATTCAGTTACATTATATCGGGATAAGGTCGTCAGGCCCGCATTTTCTCGAATTTACTACGGGATAAATGGATTTGAGAGGGAAAGAGGGGGAGTTTCCCTCAATTTCCCTCGCCTATGCCATCGACTACGCAACAAGATCGGAATCCCCATCCAAGCCGGACTGGTCACCGTGTGATGGGTATGACTACATAAGATGGTTGGTCCCTCTGTGTCTAGACTCGATGAATCTCCTTCTGAGATTGATGATATGAGTTTGGTTGACGCAGATTCAAGAAAGCAGACACCATCTTTCTTTATTATAACGCAAAATCTTCAACGTCAAGCTCGCGAGATCACTATTCTTTCTCCAGCCATTAATTCTCGGTCTGTGATATGGAAAGAAGACCGATCTCGACGCTCAATACTGGACAAAAATGAATCACTCTAAAGAAGACCATCGACCACGTATGAAACCTATATGAAACCCCCATCTTGTATTTGTAAATGGATTTTTTTTTAAATTTTTATCTAAAAAATACCTTATTCTAAATATAATTTTCTCTTTCCAATAAAAATATATGAAGAGGTCAGTATTTTTTTTCAATGGCCACTAACTTTAATGGGAATGTTATCTCGATCACCGAAACATACTTGATTTGCAAAAAAACATCACACGAGCCGCCTTGGAGCTCTTGCCTTTTTAACTGTATCAAATTTGCCGAATTTGCGTTTTGCGGTTGAACACAAGATTCTCGTACAAAGCACGCCTGAATAGTGATAATGAATTGTTATGTATTGAGAATGTTTACAAATAAAAAAGATCATTATCACATTGTGCCTATACTTTTTGAAGCCGCATAAACCTGATCAGGTGAAATGGTATTTCGGAAAAAGGTTTTATGTCGCCCCATAATTGGTTGAAACACGACTCATTTTCTTGATTCGAAGCTGTTGATATAGACCGCTCAATGCTAGAGAATAAAACAAAAATGGGGCTTTCAGAAAAGGCATTCTATAAAGTGACACAAAGCCTGTTTCCCTCATTCTAGCTTCGACCTATAGGCAGTAGTGTTGTTATTTGGAATAATCCTATTCCAGAATAACAAAGGGTTATTCGCGAATAACAAAGAGTTATTCGCGAATAACCTTTGTTATTCGCGAATAGAATTATTCCAAATAACAACACTAATAGGCAGACTCGGTGTGGGGAACAATAGATAAATAGAGGGCATTTCATGTCGAACATTCATTGCATAAAATCATAAACCCTACTGTGAAGACGAATCTGATTGGTCGACTCTAGAAAGACTCATTATAACGAATCTTCCGCAACGTGACTCTTCGATAATAGGACCACTACCGTATCGGTCTTGCATCTCTCCGGGTTTATGTGATACTCGAAGCCATGGATTAATACAGTAGCGAGCAGCGAACAAAGAAGGATTAGTGGCGGAGGTGACTTCTGAAAAGAGAAATTCATTGTATTAATTTGATCATTTGAATCGTGTCATGATTCTTTAAAATTCCAATTTGCGCATTTAATGTGATGTACATCAGCTTTACGTTAAGGAAAAGATGAATCAACAAACAATCTGACCCAGGAAACATTTGTGGAAATAAGGTTTTAATTTTAGCTACGAAAAGTGTTCACAGAAACTACTTTGAGCACGCGAAAAAGTGCTTAACGTTTGCGGATTGTAACTGACAGTCACAGCGAACTTACAAAGAAAAGTACTTTCTAATTGCTTATTTTCTAGGTGCTCACTGAGCGAAGTGAATTTCGTGAACTCCTGTAAGCATTTTCGCGGCATCCAAAAAGTGGACCAGTAGGTAGCGTATTCGGTCATCAATCCGATAATATCTACTTCTCGGCGCGCACTTTTCCTTGGTTTCACCATCTCTCTCACCATTTGCCGTAAGCAAACGAACGTGCTCACAATTAAATGTAAGCAAGAAATTTTTTGGGACCCGTTTCCTAGAAAGCTTATATTCGAGCAAATCCGCTGTGAGAGTAGTTGCGCCTCGGTTAAGGATCAATTTTGAGATTTCTAGTCAATGGGCTCCAAAGCCGATTTAAAAAAAACTAATATGAAATTCATGGTTTGTACCCAATTCAGCCTCCGGATGGTAAGACCAGAGGTTATAATTGAAGTAGGGGAAATAGCTTCAATGACGATTTTTTTTCCTGCCAACGACTGTTCCACTTATTATCGAGCGTCCGCAATTGGTGAAGTAACTGCGTGATTCAGATACCTACGGAATCTAATGGGTAACCGCCAACACAGTGTTATGCCTTCACAGTATTATGTTCCGTGTATGTCGTTAACAATCACAATCCTCATTCTATGATAGTCATCTCGTGCCACTTCTATCGGTTGTTTCGAAGAAACCACGATTACATATTTTGTACTAAAAGTTTCCCCCCATTGAACCATAATGGTCGACTAGAGGAGACCGAGAAAAGTCAGAAATCGAACGATGGAATTCGACCGGTCGAAACTGCTTATTCTTACGGTACATCTCAGTCCGCGTGGGGAAACATTTTGAATTTTGAAAGACCGAGAGGTTGAGATGAATAAAACGATAATACACGAGTTCCATTATCATCGTGAGACATGGGTCCTAATCTTCCCTGTGGCGCCAATGGGGGTACCTACCCTACCACATATTTGAATGAGATCCAGATCGGATATCCAAGGATAGAAGTACTCACCATCTCAGCTTAGAATTTCGGCATAGGAACGACTTGAATGAGCGGCGACCAGTCGAGAAGCAGAAGAGAACGAGAAATGATTGAATTGGAAGAGGGAATTCGCCCTTTTATGTGTCCTGAAAAAGTAACATTTGAGTTTAAGACTAGTCAAGTGCAGTACATTCTCTCAGAACTCACGTGCCCAAGGCAAATACAATTATTAAAATGTAACCATTTTTGGACCAAATGTGATAAAAGAGGATATAAATTCTCATTTTTCAGAACCTATTAAAGGGGAATATAAATTCACATTTTTCATGGCCCATAAAAGCACGATTTTATCCTTCAATTCATTCGTTTCTCGTTTTCTTTCTCTTCTCTACTGGTCGCTGTCCATTCACGTCGTTTCTAAGCCGAGGATCCAAGCTGGACATTGAGGAGGGTAACCTCCATCCGTGTGCGAAAAAAAGGAGAAAGGGATCCTCCAGCTCCCTCTTTAATCTTGCATTTTCCACAGTGATTGGATCCCGTTAAATTGTAGTCACATTTCCTCTAGCCAACCGTAATCCTGATCCCAGACTACAGTATCCCTTGCAGACGAGATGACGTCATCACACATCACGTACGCGTCTCCGATGCTCTCACCTATCGATGGATTGGGCGGAGCCAACACATGTCAGTGTCGAATTTCCTCTGTGAGGGAAAATAGTACCCAACATCACTTGTCGACGTTCTAGGTTAATTTAACGGATACTGTAGATCAGTTCACGGTAGTCTGGGTACAGTAAATCAGCTGGCGATGTCTGGGTACTGTACATCAGTTTCTCGTACAGCATTATCTCATTACAGTATCGACGCCAACGACCTGAATGAGAATAGGAAGATGACACTGAAGATTTCAATAACAATTTGCTCGGAAAACAAGACTAAAACATGTTCGATAAAAAAACATTAGATTGTATCGTTTGTTCGGCATATTCACATGGAAGGTTGTTTACACGGGTTCCATGAGTGGGTCGCGTCCCGAAGTTTCGGAGATACGGAATTCCGTCTACAATATCCTACAGTCGACCGAGTCGTTGTAATTGCGATAAACACAAGCTTTATTTGTCGGGCAGTTTAGTATACTTTTCGCCGAGTCGCGACTTGGAAGGAAAACAGGGCGTATATTATAGAAGGGGGTGGCCGTCATCGAGCGGTTGCTGCAGCAGCTGCAGCACATCAGTCTGCTGCAGGCTCCTGAAAGATAACATGCTAGGCGCGCACACCAATTCTGGAGAAAGAGGTGAGCACTACTGCAGTGTTTGGGACTCTTAGGCAACAGACCGGAAGGAATGAGTTGACCAGAAATGACACCAGAACAGAGGGAGATGGGAACTGCAGAAATCACTCGAGTTTGGCTGGTCCCAAATGCTGGAGTAGATAGTGCCGGAAGGCGGACGCTCATCTCGCGCTTGAATGGCGCCACATGTGGAATCTTGCGCCATGGGCTGGAATGTGTCTGGTGCACAGGTTATCGAACAAATTCGCAGAGGACGAATTGAATCGGTTTCAAAGTTTATTACTTTGTCTCGGGTCATGATTTCGAATTTAACCGCGAAAGAGGTGCAGAGTAGACAATGGAACACGATTTACCAGTTATCTGATTGAAGCGAACGAAACCATAGAACTGGGAGAGGGCCGTTCGGATTCTTGCACGTGACGACTGACAGATTTTATTACATTTGACCTGTTTTGCACCTTAAAACGCGTTCTCTGTAAGAGCGCAGTGAAAGCTGGAGTAAGCGGCACAAGTAATTCAAAGTGGTCGCCCCGAACTCAAACTTTTTTCATAAACAGTCTTGGGTAAAAAGTAAATTTTAAACGTGAGAAATAGACAAAATTTCTATTTTTGAAAAATCGATAATTTTTTTACGAAAAAAAATTTTTTTCTCAATTTTTTTTATTTTGCTATCGTGTTATATATCATTCGAAAGAGCATCAAAAGTTATGTATAAATTCATAATTTCACGAGAATTGAACCAGTTGGAGCGAAAATCTGTCATCGCATTCAAAGAAATTTGACGTTTCTGTGAAACTTAATTTTGAATAAAATGGTTCCCATGATTTGCACCTCGTGGATCCGCCATATATTATGTATTTTCTATCGTAGAATCAATTGAAATTAACAAAAGTCAATATTTCGATTGTGAAAGTACTTCCATATTCACTAGACTGTGACCACTCGGAGAAAAGACTCAATCACAGAGTCTGTGGAAAACTTTTTTCCAGACATTTATACTGAACCGCATTTATTCCATTTAAAAGAGCATTAAAAGTTACACATAATGTTTATTTTTTAGGAAGATTGATATTCGAGGAACGGAAATAGATAATCAAATCTGAAAAAGTTGATATTTTTGGTGAAAATTAGTATTCGGCTATATTTTCATTCAAAGTGATCGGAAAGGGGTAAAAACTGTTTTCACAGACATTATTAAGTGTGAAGTAAATTTTGAAAGTGAAAAAGGCATAAAAAATTAATTTTTGAAAATCGATAAAAAAAATATTTTCGAAAAAAATATTTTTTTAATTTTTTGAAAATTTTCGTGTTGTGTTATATCTCATTCGAAAGAGAATCAAAAGTTACTATTAAATCTACATTTTCATGAAGATTTGTTTACTAGGAGCGAAAATATTTGACTGCGAGAGATCATTAATTTGTTAATGTAAATTCAATATTTCTCTAATGGTAATGGCACAATCTTCATGAAAATGTGCATGCAGGCATAACTTTTGCTCTTTCGAATGAGATGTAACACAACACGAAAATTTTCAAAAATTTAAAAATTATTTTTTTTCGAAAATATTTTTCTCTCTTCACACCTAAGAATGTCTGCGAAAATTGTTTTTACCCCTTTCCGATCACTTTGAATGAAAATATTGCCGAATACTAATTTTCACCAAAAATATCAACTTTTTCAGATTTGATTATCTATTTCCGTTCCTCGAAGATCAATCATCCTAAAAACTAACCAGTAAGTGTAACTTTTCATGCTCTTTCAAATGGAATACATGCGGTTCAGTATAAATGTCTGGAAAAAAGATTTCCACACACTTTGTGATTGAGTCTTTTCTCCGAGTGGTCACAGTCTAGTGAATATGGAAGTACTTTCACAATCGAAATATTGACTTTTGTTAATTTCAATTGATTCTACGATAGAAAATACATAATATATGGCGGATCCACGGGGTGCAAATCATGGGAACCATTTTATTCAAAATTAAGTTTCACAGAAACGTCAAATTTCTTTGAATGCGATGACAGATTTTCGCTTCAACTGGTTCAATTCTCATGAAATTATGGATTTATACATAACTTTTGATGCTCTTTCGAATGATATATAACACGATAGCAAAATAAAAAAAAATTGAGAAAAAAAAAATTTTTTTCAAAAATCGAAATTTTGTATATTTCTCATGTTTAAAATTTACTTTGTACCCAAGACTCTCTGTGAAAAAAGTTTTAGTCCGGGGCGACCACTTTGAATGAGTTGTGCCACCCGATCCGACGTTCTTACAGAGAACGCGTTTTAATGTAACTATTTCAGGACCTACTATGATAAATGGGGATATAAATTCACATTTTTAACAAGAGACAAACAACAACAACAAAATTAACAACAAACAACAACAACAACAAAATTTTCAACAATTTCTAACATTTTTATTTAACAAGAGTGTTTTCGTCCTCATTTGGCGATAAAATATTTTCGAGTTCTATTTCCATGTGTGCTTTACATTGTTGCTGTGTATCAGCCTAGTCATGTATCTGACCTAGCACAACACCCCAAATGCGTAGGACATACTGTATTCCATACACTTCCATACACTTCTTACACACTTTACGCAATGTCTAAAGTGTGCTTCGTAATTCTGACGTAATTCATTAGTCTTGTCCTCCGCTCGCCTAGCGAGACGTCGTTATTCCTTTTGTTCCCGTATTATATAAATATTATTACTAAAACACCCGTTGTGCACAGACATAACATTTTGGCGATCAGGATTGTTTAACTAGCTTGCGCATAATTTAGTGGCTGTTTTTGCATAGTTCTTTATCGAGTGTCGCCTCTAGTGCCGTTTTCCCTGGTGCTAGAGGTTCGCAGGAACTCCAAACCCGTGCTGCCAAGTATAGCACGTGGTCGTCGACCAGAAGAGCTGCAACATCTGTGATTGAGTGTGATTAAGTGGTGGTGAAGGTAGCCAAGCGTGGACCTTGTTGGAAGTTCCAACAAGCGAGCTAAAGCAGTCGTTTTTACTGATAGCAGCGGAAGCTATCGCCAATTTTTTTTGGTGATAACTACTCTGCGTATTGGTTAAGTCGAGAACGCGACTGATAGTTGGAGATTGGTCGAGTCATCAAGATCAATAACTAAAGGAAGTGAGGCTGGTAGAGAACCATAACGGCTGAAGACGAGGAGGTCTCCCCGACCATGACGAAATTATTCACACAGATGGTAGAGATGCAGAGAAAGGTTGTTGAAATGCAAGCAGACCAGAATGAGAAATACACACAGTTATTGTCATTGGTGACTAAGGGTGGTAATAACGAGGGAAGAGCACATAATATGATGACTGTGCAGGTTCCGTCCACGTCGAATGGACCGACTCTTGATGCGATCGAAGGAAGGATCGTGGATTTTGAGTACGATGAGGAGGAGTGCACATTCGAGCAGTGGTACGATCGATACCAGGATGTGTTCGTGCATGATATGAAGGGAGCAGATGATTGTGCAAAGGTGAGAGTACTACTGAGGCACATCAGTGTGAAGTGCAATGCTCAGTACCGTGATCACAAGGCACCCGAAGATGTCAGGGCTGAGTCGTTTGATGTAACGGTAGCCACGCTCAAATCCTTATTCGGAAAGAAGGAGTCGGATTTCGAATTGTGTGTTCGATTCTTCAACCAGAAAATGTCCACGAGTAATAATATCGATGTGATGAAATTCGCCGCAGAGGTGAACCGGCTGTACCAGAAGGGTAATCTTAAGTCGATTACTGAGGACCAGATGAAGATCACTGTCTTCCTGGCTGGTCTGGATCTGTCAAATCAGAAGGCGATGCGCACTCAGCTGTTAAATGCAGTGAGTCTGAAGGCATCGATCACGTTCAAGGAGCTACTCGAGAAGTACTCCACGCTGAGGGCACTGGAACGTGACGTGGCAGTGGTACAGAAAGCGTCGGTGAACATGGTGAAGACGTACAATAAAGGAACGACTGAAAGGAGCAAGAATCACGAGTATAAGAGAGACAAATCGAGCACATGCAGTAGCTGTGATAAGAAGGGTCACTACGAGAGTGAATGCTGGCTGACATATCCAGAGAAGAGGCCGAAACGGCATGGAAGTAGATCGTACCTCATCCGCTGTGGTGGAGAGAGGAGGGATCGAGTGTATGTGAACTTGAAGATCGGTGGAAAATCGATCGAGTTCCAAGTGGATACTGGTTCAGATGTCACAATCATCTCGGAGAGTGACTGGAGAGGACTGAATTGTCCGTCTCTGACGAAGTTTGTCGATCGTATTAGCGATGCTAACGATCAGTCTCTCGAGATTCTCGGAATGTTTTCCTGTGCTATGGAGTACAGTGGAATCAAGAGTAGGGGAGTGGTCTACGTTACTACAGCCCCGATTCGACTTGTCGGTGGTGATTGGTTCTGGAAACTGAACCTGAGAAAATCATTCTTCAGGAATGATATTGCGGTAGTCGCATGCACCAAGTGTCCGGATGACTACGCAAACTTGATGGAATGTCAAGAATATTGCGAGACTGGACTGGCCAGACTGAACCCGAGAGGCAGTACTGGAGGATATGTAGATCCTGGAACCAGCCAGCAGGTGTATGAAAAGGAGATCGATCAAAGATCAATAATGGGAGTGAACTCGCAAGGAGAACACTTGGAGCAGGCAGGAGTATTCTCTCTAGTCGAAGAGAAGAATGAGTCTGTGGAAGAACATGCTGATCCCAGAGAGGACAGAGCGTGTCTGCCTATGATTCCGGAGGTTGACTCGGACTCTGGAAAGAGAGGGAGCAGCTTCTCCAAGATCGATTTCTGTGATGTGGATTCACGTGTTGAAGTCCAAGAGACGAAGGAACCGTGGATGAATCTGACACGTCACGGGCTGACTATTGTCGTTAACGACAGATTACCGTACAGAGATGAGCCCACTCTGAAGACGTTTCATGCGGATGACCATGATGCAGAAGCGCAATTGCTGACTATTCGTGAGAATGTCGCATACAATGGGAAGAGGAAGAGAGAGCACACGGAGAATCTGGAATGGATTCCCAATGATGGTGCCGAAGACAGAGATGTCAACTCTCTTGGTTTCATCGTGAACGAAACTTACCGTAACCCGAGACTGGAGGAACCTACGGGTCCTGCCAGAAGCAGTGAACTAGTTTTCGACTACACAAAGGAATTCTCAACGAGAATTGCTTCGGATGTCTCTTATATGAAGATCAACGATCAACTCACTCTCTCCGAGAAGGAAGAGGAGGGAGGAATGTGTGGTGTCGGTAGGGACAACAGAGAGTTCGTCCAGGGTACTACCGTACATCAAGAGAGCATCACTAGCCGTTACCCAAGTATGGAGGAATCTTCGGGTCCTGCCAAGAGCAACGAACGCGTGTTCGTGTGCAATGAGGAGATCTTTCGAGGAAAGATCAGACATCAGCTCACTCTCTCCGAGAGGGAAGAGGGGAGTTGGAGAGATGTCGGTAGTGGGAACAGAGAGTTCGCCATGGGTACTGCCGTACATCGAGAGATCATGAGTCATGATGGTGTCGAGAGATGGTCGATGACCATGGAGAAGTGCATCTACGGATCGTGCGAGAAGAAGGACATCGTCGAGGACAACTACATCGTCTCGCGAGTCTCAACTACCACGACAAGTGCGACTACATCGAGTGCAATCGTAGAGTCTCGCCGTGCAACTTCAATCGTCGAAGAAAGATTCGAGCCCACGGAAGATGTGGAGAACGACACGAAGACAGTTACTCTGAATGAGTCCCATCATAATTGACCATCATTACCCAGTACTACGATATTGATTCTTTACTACCGTATAAGATACCTTCGTACTATCGTAACTTCATATCGTCAGATATTCAATACTCGTATTTCATATCTTGTGGCGGAAGTGCTGTGTATGAGCCTAGTCATGTATCTGACCTAGCACAACACCCCAAATGCGTAGGACATACTGTATTCCATACACTTCCATACACTTCTTACACACTTTACGCAATGTCTAAAGTGTGCTTCGTAATTCTGACGTAATTCATTAGTCTTGTCCTCCGCTCGCCTAGCGAGACGTCGTTATTCCTTTTGTTCCCGTATTATATAAATATTATTACTAAAACACCCGTTGTGCACAGACATATCAATTGTATTCACAGATGAAGAGACAGAGAGAGACAGAGAGAGAGAGAGAGAATGCAATCGAAGTCTATTATCATTTCCTCTATATAATTGATTTATTTCATCTATTGCTTCCTTTGTGTCTCAAGTTTGATTTATTGTTTCATACCTCTCTTATCGATTTCATTGGCTCAAAATGAGCGCGCGGGGGAAAAGTGTCCGGGAAACTAACAAGTGCGCCTACTCCGCGGCGCGGAACGCGCTAATCAGGACCTACTATGATAAATGGGGATATAAATTCACATTTTTCACGGCCCTTATAAGGGTGAATCTCTCCTCCAGTTCAATAATTTCTCGTTCTTTTCCTCTTCTCGACTGGTCGCCGTTCAATCAAGTCTTTTCTAAGCCGAGGATCCAAGCTGTATATAAGCTGTGTATATATCCACCTCGATATATCGAGGTGGGTACCCTCCACCCTATGCAAAACAGAGAGAGAGGGATCCTCCAGCTCACTCTCAACTCATTTTCGAAATTTGTAGGATCCCGCTCAATTACCTTGAACATTCACTCTAGCCTACCGTAATCATACTGTATCTATTTCAGACGAGATGACGTCACACATCACGCACGCGTCTCCGATGCTCTCATCGATTAATGGAGTAGTCGGAGCCTACAGATGTTAGTATCATCCCTCCGCCGTGAAATAGGGAAAATACTGCCCATGTTCACCTGTCGCTGTCCCAGATGAATATAACGGATACTGTAGACCAGTTAATGAAACTCTGGGCACTGAAGTTTACCTCACCATACTCTGGGTACTAGGGTTACTATAGATCAGTAAATGATAATTGGCATACTGTACATTAGTTTACGATATCATGGGTACTGTACTTCAATTAGCAATGTTATGGTACTGTCGACGAATTGACGATAATAAGGGGACTGTACCTCAGTTCACGATACATGGGTACTGTAAATGAGCGTTGTATACGGTATGGTCTTATTAAAGTTATATTCTTTCAGTGTCCGAGCAGTTTGAAGCGATAGAAGGCGGAAGAATGAAGAGTTAAAGAGGAGAAAAAGAAGATGCAAAAGCCACATTTGCTCCGAAAACAAACATGAAATCACATCAAAATCATTAAATTTGTTTGTTTTCCTTGGCATATCCACACGGGATCTTCTTTACACAGACATATGGGCGGATCCCAACTCTAAATTGTCGGCATACTGTATTGCAGTTACCGTCACGCTCGCTTCTCACGCGATTTGGAACGTTCTCTGTCTTTTCGAATAAGTCTTTTTAATAAGGGATCACTCATTCATCATCGTGTTGCAAAGTTAAAACATGGTATATAGTGAACAACCGAACGGGGAATGGCTTTGATAGGAAGTCTATCGATTGCACAACGGTGACCACATATGAGATTCGCAACTCGTTAGCCAACGTCGACTAAAATCTACTGGTAAAGCAAAGACAGGGGGTGCGAAGGGGTCTTAGCTTTAATTTTTCACACAAATTAGTATTTCACAGATAGCAGTTAGTGTGCACAATAAAGATCAGGAATCAGGACAATATGAATACTAAATTAGCGGTTATTTTTGTCAATATCTAAAATCGAATGAACCCATACGTGTGTTCAAAATCGGGAGAAATCGGAGATCGTGGATGAATAAAAGATAATAGGGTTACTGTACATCAGTAAATAATATACTAGGGATACTATACATCAGTTTACAATGACCGGGGTACCGTAGAACAATCTCTATACGTGTGGAACTGCAGACATGGGCATCAGTGCTCTATACTATTACTACTTACTAGATGGAATGGAGGAGTCGATAGGGGGGGGAGAGATGGGCGTGGCCTTGCAGCAGCTGCAGCTGCAGTAGTTGCAGCCTCTCAAATTTGCAGCACGAGCTCGCGGCGTGCAGCAGCTGCAGTTAATTACATTTAGGACGAAAGCAATTAGAGGTCACAATGTGCGCAAACAGTATTCAGTATTGAATACAGTATGATATTCGTGCGCTTTTTGGGAAATGCGTAAAATGCAACGAGCGCGTTGTTTGGCGTTTTACTGACTATGAGAAAGCAAGAGAGTTCGCGCTCCAGTCCATTTTTGATGGAACGTCTAACTAGAGCTGGGCTCCCGGCTCCCGCGACTACCAGAATTTTCAAAATTCAAACAGCCGAATAACGTACAATTCCCGAACTATTTTTGATCCGCTTGTAATGCAATTCTCATGCATCGGGGTTCGGATGTGTAATATTTGAAACAGTTTACTAACATCTCTAGCTAGTTCAATGCGTAGTTCCCGTAATATTGGTCGAAACTATTATTCCTTCACTCCAACAGTTGGAGTCATAGGTCGAAAGGTACGTAAAGATGACGAAGTCAAGCCGAATTTTAAGACATTTTGGTTATGAGAAAAAATGAAAACCCAACCCGCATTTTTGGGTTTTCAGTCCCATTTTTGATAAACCCAACCCACATATTCGACTTGCCGCAACGCACCCTTTCGACCTATGGTTGGAGCCCAACTTCTAACCTGCTCTCCTAATCAAAACCAATCGTGCACTTCTTCTGGGCGTCATCGGCTCTTCAACCTCCGGCAACTCCTCGGGCAGCGTCTCGTCAAGTGGCGCAGGTGCAGCAGTTGCTGCAGCAGTTGCGACCATGCTGGCTGCAGCTGCAGCAGACTCTGCTGCAAGCACCACTTCTGCGCGTCCCTGAAAGAGAGCATATTTGTATCTCTGACCCCCCATGCAATTAAATGGGGAGGATCTCGTGCAAAATCGGGAAGGATCAATAGTGTTGAACGAAGAAAAGAACCGATGTATGAAGTAGTACCCGCTTATCGATTGTCTCAGTGTTAAGATGATCAAGTAATTGCAATTGTTCGTAAATGTTATAGTTATTGTTAGTGATTGCATCATTCGTCTCACCGTATGAGGTTCCTCCGTGGCGGTAGGACGGCGCATGATGGGCGCCAGAATGGCGACACCTGGCTGGCGCCGCGCCTGCTGCGCGATCGTCTGGAATAAGTTAGGTCAACATCAACGGGTTTCAAAATAGCGAACAAAATGCGTTTTACACTGAATTTAAAGTGATGGCGAGAGAGAGAGAGAGAACTCACGCGACGGAGGGCGACAGAGGGAGTCCATGGAGCAGATGCATCGACCACGACCGGCTCGGCTGCAGCAGGTGTGGCTGCGACCATGCTTGCTGCAGCTGCAGCATGCTCATCTGCAGTCACGTCCGGCTGGAACGCAGCCGACACTGTCGCACTCTCCTGAATGAGAATGCATTTCTGTCTGGCCCGAGCAATAAAATTGGAAGGATTTTATACTAAAACGGGATGGATTAATAGTGTTGAGCGTCTATGCCTGAGGCGGAATTTATCGTAGCTAGTCTGTTTATCCATCAACAATTGCCCAGTTACACTAATAGTTCATGTCGTGAACGTGTTACTCGGAGACTTACTGGAGGAGTTAGCGAAGGAGTATCCGAATGATAACCTGGGAACACATTCGCAAACTCATTCGGTAACTCCCCCAGGCAATATCAATCGAAAAAGGAAAAATAGCACACGACAGGATTCGAACCACCGGCCTATGATCTGTGAGCCTAAGCTCTTATCCAATAGGCCACGAAGACATTGATGCTCAGCTAAATAAAGCAGTATATAAACCCTGGAGTCGGGGAGTTACCGGAGGAGTTTGAGAATGAGTTTCCGGGGAACTCCCCCGAAACTCATTCGCAAACTCATTCGGTAACTCCGCCGCCGTTTTCGGAGTATATTAGAATACCCACTCTCCATGGTCTTATCGTTAATACCAATTTGCTAAATAGCAAACGTGCGGCTATTGCATCATGACCCGGCACTACTGCTGAAGCCCGGAACAGGCGAATAAATAATCGATAGGCTCTTGAAATGAGCATTTAAAATGACATTGTTCAGAAATCATTGTTCTTAGATTCATTTTTTGAAGATTCCGGGCTTCAGCAGTTGTGCCCATGACCCCCATCGTATCACTCGTCCTACCGTGCGCATATTCAGCCTGTTCGGAGTAAAGCGCACGTTGCGCACCGACGTGGGGCCGGACGGCGGGCGCCTCGTCGGCGTGTTCACGGCGGAGAGCGGTGCCAGCGTCGCGCCACTCTGCTGGCGCCGCGCCAGCAGCACGGGACGCGCGGCGTCCGTCTGGAACACGCAGAGGTCATCAACAGGTTTCAAAATGCAAACTATATGATTTGGTTTTACATTTCATTTTGATCGCAAACTTGCACGGCACCTTCTGGTTAAAGTTTTGAGTATCGAGTGATAATTCACCTGTCGAAGACCAGCAGCCGATCCAGCCAGTGCCGCAGGTGCTGCAGCTGCCGCACGAATCGTCGATCCTCCTCTCCACGTGCCGCTCATCGACAGGTTGACGCGTGGCGTCTGAGAATTGCCGTAATCAATCCTCATTTCGTGTGGTCAAACAGCACAAAATCCAGCTAAGATTTTAAATATTTCCATTTTCTCGGAAACAATTGTAGGGAAAGTACGCATTTCTTGTCATTTTCGACCATAGGGGGCATCATTTATCAGAGTCCTTTTGCACAGTGCCCCCGATTCACTGTAATCTATTCCGGGCGGCATGTAGACCTTTGAATAGGCGTTCTTTTAGCTTTTCTCAAGTATCCATCTCATTTACACTTTTGCACCGTGCCCCCGAAAACACCAGCCCCCATTTGCACGGTGCCCCTGCACCCTCGTCCCACGTATGTTTTCGACACTGTCGTCTCTTTCACGCACCATGGCGAACGAGGTGCTGCTTGCTGCAGCAGCTGCGCGCTCGGCCGACTGGCGCTGGATCTGCGCCTCCCTAGCGGCCGAAGAGATCGTCGGCGCGAGGTAGCCCGGGAGGCCCTGAGACAAAGGCATAATTGCTTCGCACGACTTGCATCACTAATTAACTGCAATTGCTCTGAACCTTTCCTAAATTACTCAACAAAACAGACATTCCCGGTTGATGGATCATCACTTATAATCGATTAGATTAGTATTTTTTAACGTATAACTGTGATAGAATGCGAGGCATCATCATACCTCGGTTCGGGAATCGGTCCGAAGCGGCTGTCGCGCGGCCCCGCCGGCGCGTGGCGGACGTCCCTGAGGCGTCGATAGAACGCTCAGCATACTGTAATGACAGCATTCGGCGTGTCGATGGGGGGAGGCGGAACGCGTATAACAAGCGAGACAAATACTATCGAAGTGGAATAAATTACAAGACAACGATTACAAGCGACACTCAAACTTTGATCCTTGATAGAGTAAGGAGGAACCTCCTTCCCAGTCTCCAGAAAGTGGTCAGGGGGCGAGCAGACTCTATGATGTCGACACTCTACCGTCCACGACCCCTTTCTGGAGGTAGTATTCAAAAACAAAATTGGAGAGTGAATATGTCCGCACAGAGTAGTGGATGACTGCGTACAAAAGAACAACAGTAAAGAACGTGTCCGAACAAGTCGCATATCCATCGATTGATCTGCCGGGGAATTGGGTAAATATAGGGGTCACTAATCTACCCCGTGCCGTTGATAGCTTAATGGGATCAAACTAGATCCTAGGCGCTTCTCTGTGATTGTAGAGTAATATTACTTCAAGTATGGCGTTCAGAGTAATTTACTGGCAACTTACTTTATTCTTACCCCCCATCACTTTCAATTAATGGACAACTTTTAAGTAACTTACTTTTTCATTACGGGACGGTCAATGATTTTGCAATTTGCGCGTAATTTACTTTTTCCTTACCGATTTGGGCAAGTA
This sequence comes from Pristionchus fissidentatus, assembly GCA_036245785.1. Lineage (NCBI taxonomy): Eukaryota > Metazoa > Nematoda > Chromadorea > Rhabditida > Neodiplogasteridae > Pristionchus > Pristionchus fissidentatus. The sequence continues at coordinate 8,341,315 of BTSY01000001.1, forward strand.
CTTAGTAACTTTCCAGTAACTTGCCAACTGTTTGATTTTATTTGAAAATCAGCGGAAATTCTGCTCACTTAATTCAATATTTTCTCATGAAATTCTTCATTGCAAGTTTTCGTTGTTAGTTATAATGGTCAAGTCGATGGAATCGCTCATTATTGTCGTGAAAATTGCTCACTACTCGCCCGGTTACTCGGTTACTCCAATTGGTAAGTAGTGCTCCGCAGGACTCGACATTAGCTACTCCGAGGGGTAAGTAGTGTTAGACCTACGTTTTGGCTACATTTCCGTTCAGATTCGTCAAGTACAGTTCTTAAAATGAAGCGACCGCATAAAGAATATAATTACGACGTGAGAACCGTCGAGTGGCAATCAGCGTTCCATTGACAAGTACGTATATTTTCAATGAGATTTCCCATTTTAGCATTTCCTAATAACGCCATAATAATTATGTTGGTCCGAAGCAGTGATTTGCGACCTATACAGACATGCCTAAGGACATCGCCATCCAGCATTGTGGGTGTTATAAGTGCCTCGATTATGGTAACTATAGCGCTATATCAGGAGCAACAAGCGACAAGCTGATTATATTGATGATTTGCCAAGTTATATTGGACAATCAACACCAAAAACTGAAGAAGATATTCATTACTAAGAAGATGCTCAAAGATGATTGGATCTAATACGTTTGCATATCCTTCTTTCTGCTAGTTTATGTTACAAAAAAGTGCCCATATCAGTGTAATATGTTGTAAGATTGATAAACTTTTAAATTGTATTGCAAAGAGATGGAAAGGTTATACTGGTTCTAATAAATATAAAGTAAGAAAAAAGTAAAGAAAAATCAAGTTAAAAGTAAGCAAAAAGTAACTTGAAAGTAAGAAAACGACAATATAAAAGTAAGTAACAGTAAAGAAAAAGTAAGTTGCCAGTAAATTACAAATTCAAAGTAAGTACAGAGTAATATTGAAACAAGTTGCAAAGTAACTTACTATAGGACTTCCAGCAAGTTACTCTGCTACTTGAAGTAATATTACTCTGTACTTACCAGGGCTGTGCGGCAAGGCACTTGCCGGTTGCCGAAATTGCCGTACTTTCATTGCCGAAATTCCTTGCCGGCAACGGCAAGTGATTTTGGACGGCAACGGCAATACAATATTTCGGAATAAAATGTATGAAAAAAGGAGAAAAGATAAAAAAATACACGAGAAAAAATTGTTTTCGTTTTCTTTTTTCATGTCAAAGGATTTGAAGAAAAATTGAAATATCTATCACCTCTGATTGCAAATCAGTTGAAATTCGCGACGAAATTTGTTAAAAACTGCTTCAAATAGTCTTTTTTTCACGTTTTTGAGCATTGCCGAAACTTGCCGAAATTGCCGGCAATTGCCGAATTTTCATTTCGGCAGTTGCCGGCAATTGCCGATTGCCGAAAAAAGCTGGTACTTACTTCAATATTACTTTGCAATCACAGAGTTGAAGGTTTTGCCTTCGCGCGGCGCCAGAAGCGTCATGGGCGATGGCGATGGCGCTGGCGTGGCGGCCGCGCCAGGGCAGGCCAGGGCGCGGCGCAGGGCGAGAACCCGAGGGCATGACTGGTTGTAAGATTGGATAAGCGTAACAGGCACGACCTTGATAACAACGCGCTGAATAATCAGAAAACATAAATACAAAAACCGTAAAACTAGGCTCGCAATATCGATTGATTATATTTGTAATGTGCCGATTGCAATGGCCAAACTCGCTTACTGCCAATTATGAAGTAAGAGAAATGTCTGCGATATTGGAAAACACAAGAGAAGAGAGCAGCTTTCAGAAGCAGAGGCCTTGCGCAAGACTGCAAAAAAAATAATTATTGATCGAAAAAGGGCGAGCAAGGGCGAAAGCTGGCGAATTTCAACAGTTGCTGGTCGCTAGGCTCAATCGGGAAATGGAATACGCAATTGGATGAGCAAAGAATAGAGAACAGCGACAAAAATAATTGAATACGATGGCGAGAAGCAACGGGAGAGATAGGTGATACGTCATCACGGCATGTCGAGCCAAACTAATCGGAATGAGAACGAAAAGGGGAGGAGAGGAGATAGGAGAGTGATCGACACGCCTCGGAGAAGTTACTCGTACTCTTCAGTGCAGCATGTGGGATGGATTGCTGAAGGGTTCTAAGCCTCGCGCGACGAACCCTACAACAATCCGTCGCACGGGCTGCATTTGAGTTGAAAGGTCCCGAGAGGAACCGCGCGCGGCTTTCACAATCAGGCGCGCGTCTTGCAGAAACCCGCGCGCAGCTTTTGAAATAACAACCCCGTGCATAAGCTGCGCCAAAAAACGGACAGTGGGATCGACAGAAAGCAGGAATCGAGCGATGGAACGAGTGATATGCCGGCGAAACACGCCTCAATAGTGCCCTTCACGAAACTCGGACAGTTCGGTTGCGCAATCGCTTATTCCACGCTGCAACAGTCGCCACGGGACTACTGACGCCAGAAAATACGGAATACATCGAAAATATAGCAAAGAAAGCACAAGGAATAGCGGAAAATTTCAGCGAAAACATGACGCAACGCGTGGCGCAAGGCGCGGAAAAATCAATAATAACATCCCCTACAGTATATTTTCCCACCGCACGCACACCACTGCAGCTACACCACTTTTTCAAAAGAAATTATTGATTTTTTTAATTTAAAAAAGTTGAGGAAATAAAATTAAATAATGAATTTATATTTAATTATTTTATTTTATAAATAATACCAAATAAGGAGTGAATCCCGTTTACCAAACAAATATCCAATGCTGATTTTTCGTAGAAGAAAAATGATTGATTTAAAAAGGGAGTTATGAGTGAGACAGCATGTGAGGTCAATGAAGTTACCTCTTTTCACACCATCAGGGGGCTTACCTCTCGAATGTGTTGGGGGGAGGGGGAGCTGGGTTCTAAATTCGTTCCCGATACTTTTCGCTCGTTCACTGCTTTAACTCAAGTTGACAGGGTAATTTTTTTAATCTCATCTCAAACGTTATCAAATTATTTAGTACGCATAGTGTTAAATTTATTTAGTACGAATCGATTATTTTTGCATCTTTCGAACGCTCAGTAGTTAGATCTCGCACAACGTGAATTGCGCTTTCGTATTTCTCCACACGGCTCCTACCTCACAATTGACAGTCTGGAGTGTTAAATTATGAAGAAAGTACGCAAGCATACCTATGCAAAGTATACGTTACCTCTGTCCCTTCTGGAGGTTTGATCTCGCGGCGCTGCGAAATTTCGCGTGTCGAAGTGCGAATTGAACTCAGCTCTTCAGATCAAACCTCCTACTTCCCCCCCCCCCCCCTCCTCCCTTCCTCCCTCCCGGAGAAAGTACACCGACGTTCAGCATAAATAGAGGGGCTCTTCGTTCTATGTTTGTGGGCGGCCATTTCTCGACTGATATAAAATGTTCTCGTACCATTTCTCATAACGATTGTCTCTCCAGAAATGGATCAGCGACTAGAGAGCACAATGGACTCTCGCTCCCGACCCCTTTCTGGAGGCTTTCTGTACGATGTGCTGTCGCTGTCACTTCACAGGTCGGCCAGCCTTACTAGAAAAGTGTTAGAGTGAGTGAAATCGAGAGCGACTCTCTCAATTTTGCACACTCTCTCGCCTGGACCCCTTTATGTAGAGTTCGAATCATTTATTTCCTGAATGAATCTGCACTCTTTGTTGTCGGTATGGTCGATTATACTACGAATTGCCCCCATCGACCACATACAATCCGATGGGGCTACAAAGGGTATCGGATATGTAGCCCAAGCACTATCTCATTCCGATAGTAATAACAGGCGCGTGAGCACTTATCTACTCCCGATAACTGAGTTACATTTAAAGTACGCCTAGCATGCCGCACTCTCTCACTTCCGCACGCTCTCTCACCTTCTCTGACCAAGATTGCTGGTAGTGGGGTAGAGTGTACCCTTTTCTGCGCTGAACACGTCGCCTCCGGCACGTTTTCCAGCATAATCCAATCAATGAGTTGCAAGTTGCGATCTTTCGCTCCAGCCACACATACATGTACCCTAACTACTGGATTCCAGCACCTCCAGGATGGGGCTGTAGACAGATTGCACTCTGTCGCCACTTCACCCCTTTCTGGAAAACGATTCTAACACCCGGAAATCTTTCTAGAGACAGGGAGGCGGAATTATGTATGAAGGGCTTTCCCCCGCTCCACCCCCACATTTGCTCCATTACTTTCCTACTAGTGTTACGAACTCGCAACTTTCCGCCTGTAAACAACAAGCAACCACTAATTGAAAAATCGCCAAGATCAGCTATTTCTTCGTCACACTCTTCGAATATCTCTCTGATTAGCTCCTTTTACCAAGACTTTCTTCGTATTTCTTGTTTTCGAGAGTCATTTCTTGTTCATCGCGCCTTTCTTTCTTTCTGTCGCATTTTTTTCTGTCTACTCGAGTTTTCCTTTTTTCTGATATAATTCTATGCACTTCAGATGCCAGTATGAACCAAACGCTGCAGTATGGACTCAGCATCGACAGAGACTTTGCCATTACCACGCTGAAAATGTGAACCGGTTGAAATATTGATTTTAGAAAATCATGCCAATGCCAAAATCATGCCCCTTGCGCAAGGCAGGGTGCCCCAGAAGCCTGGACTACCGGGGATTACTTTTACTATTGACTTTTACTTTTTTCTTTTCTTCGCAGAGCTCAATACTTCTACGTCTCGTTCGCTCTTGTTTTCATTCACCCCATTGCTTTCTACTTGATTCTCAAGAAAACGGCGCTGTTGAGCAGGGAGCTCAAAGTGTGCTACTTTCTCAATCAAGTGAGCTTCAAAGATATAGCCAGACAGAGCGCCAACACGCATAGACTTTTGAAAATCGATAACTTGAAGATACAATGATTGGGCATTGTTGATGATTGCTTATGATATACAGTTCGTGATGACATGCTAACAGAGCAGGAATTGAAACCAGAAATCGGCATTCAGGTGCAGCTGTCACTACACGATGTATGGGGCCTGCTGATGTACCAGTTGCACCCGCTGCTACCGTATCCCGTTATGTACTGTAGCGGGTTCGCGTGCGGTCGATGGCTGTCGGCAGGCGCTTGTCTGGTAGGTCACAGTTCCAAATCTAGATAGTCAGGAGCATGAAAGTGTGGACAAAGGAGGCGATCTTTATTGCATTTCGGCGCTCTGTCTCGCTGCTAGACCTATGCTAGAGTCATAGACCTTGCCTTACGGGCGAAAACTGCCCTACAATTTTGTGGAATAGTTCTTTATTGGATTACGGTATGTTGATTATCGATTTTTTTCATCAGGCAGTCGAGGCCTCGTTCACTGTTCATTCCATCATGCTCATCATAGCCACACTGCTTTTCATGGTGCAGAAAGTGCTGCCGTCAAATAGCAAATTGAAGTGGAGCGCAGTGTACGTTCGTAATGCGTACAGGTGTAGAACTCAGACGATTGAATTATCTAGTGAAAATTGAATAATAAATCTTTTTGATTTTGTGTTGTGCTCAAATTGTGCACGGTTGTTTCGGAAATCACGAATGACGAGGTGCAAATTGCTATAAAAATGACTAGAACATTTCGATATTCCTTTTTTTCAGGGGCACTTATTCGTTCCTTGCCTTTCTTTACGTCTTTCTTCTTGCAAATGTCGTCGGATGTGCACTGTTTGCTGTCGATGCTCCCAATCGAGAACATATACTCAGAAATGTAAGGACAATTTCACTGGCGCGTCACATTATTCCAAACAGGGGTAGGACGAGAGAATGTGCAAGAGTGAGAGAGTGCTTATCGATTTCACACACTCTCACACACACAAAACCCTCTCTGTATGGTTCACCGGCCTGTGGAATGATGTGTGGCGAGTCTATGCAAATTGAGGCAGAAATAGATTGTGAAAATAGCATCTTAATTTTGGCATTTCTCACAGAACACCGTACATTTGTCGATTACATTCTCCTATTGAATCGACTTTGACACACTTTCACTGGTCGCAACAAATAGTTTTGAACACTCGAAATAGCCTTTATTCGAGAAAAACGAGGAAGTAGAACAACGAAACAAAGAACTACTCCCAAACAGATTCAAAACATATTGACCTAGTCATTTTCGGATTTTCGATCTCTAGAATTTTTTCCTCTTCTTACAAGCCTGAAACAAATTACGAGAGGATAAAGGTGAATTCGTTTTAATATCGTAAATCTTAGCTTTAAGAGAGCGTCCACGAGAGGTCGGGCATGCTCACGGATGGCTTTTTTTGCAACCTATCTCGATAACTTTTTTATGAAGTCAGTATCAGGAGTGCTGATATTTGGCCAAGTAACAAAGGGTCTGAGTCCCGTACGGAAAAGTTACAGTAACCCCAGGTTCCGATATCGATTTTTTCGAGTTTTAAAAAGTATGTTTTTATAGTGTTTCTAGATGTATTTTGCGAAAAAAATACGAATAAAACTACTTTGGAGGTGATCTGACAGCCGTAAAGGGTCAAAATTTTAATTTTTCTCTGTTTTTCGACCGTCCTGACAAAAAAATGCACATGTCCTCTGAACCATTTTGTGATTTTTGGATTCTCCATTAAAAACTAGGTAAAGAAATTCACTTTTTGAAACCGGAGCTGCGCTGCCGATATTCGTAAATGATGTCTGAATGTTCGGATATTAGCGGACCTTAGCGCTTGTATGACGATATTTCTGATCCTGATTGCGAAATATCACATGTTTCAAGTGATATATTATTCGCCTGCGATGCCTTGAACATGGCTGACGTATTTATTTCATCACCGGGAAAAAAATTTCAACATTTTTTTTCGACCATGAACATGGAATTTTCATGGAATTTTCGAAAAAAAATTATTTTCAAAAGATGATATACCCTTGTGAAATGTGTTCATTACTTGAAATGTAATATGTGCGCACCGTATTTGACTTTATATTTCAATATTTGACTATCATGATGCAGATTAGGAAAGAATAACACTAAGTAAAATTCAATACAAACACATTATTTCTGGACGTATCTAACACTTTTATCGTCAAATACGGTGCGCGCATATTACATTTCTAGTAATGAACACATTTCACAATGGTACATCATCTTTTGAAAAAAAATTTTTTTTCGAAAATTCCATGAACATGTTCATGGTCGAAAAAAAATGTTGAAATTTTTTTCCCGGTGATGAAATAAATACGTCAGCCATGTTCAAGGCATCGCAGGCGAATAATATATCACTTGAAACATGTGATATTTCGCAATCAGGATCAGAAATATCGTCATACAAGCGCTAAGGTCCGCTAATATCCGAACATTCAGACATCATTTACGAATATCGGCAGCGCAGCTCCGGTTTCAAAAAGTGAATTTCTTTACCTAGTTTTTAATGGAGAATCCAAAAATCACAAAATGGTTCAGAGGACATGTGCATTTTTTTCTCAGGACGGTCGAAAAACAGAGAAAAATTAAAATTTTGACCCTTTACGGCTGTCAGATCACCTCCAAAGTAGTTTTATTCGTATTTTTTTCGCAAAATACATCTAGAAACACTATAAAAACATACTTTTTAAAACTCGAAAAAATCGATATCGGAACCTGGGGTTACTGTAACTTTTCCGTACGGGACCCAGACCCTTAGTTACTTGGCCAAATATCAGCACTCCGGATACTGACTTCATAAAAAAGTTATCGAGATAGGTTGCAAAAAAGCCATCCGTGGATATCCCATATCAGCCCCGGCCTCTCGTGGATGCTCTCTTAAGCTCATTCAGTCTCAGCTGACTAAAAACAATTCGGTAATCCATTATTTTAATAATTTTAATAAATAAGATATAATTTAAATTTCCAGACGCCGGATCTCACGTGGCTGTCGTCTTTCAGCGGCGTGCTAGTTGTTTTCGGCGAATTGCGAAACATCGGACCCTTCCGATATCGTTCGTTTCTCAATCTCATCGTTTGTCGATCTAGGAAAATGCCACTGATTTGCTCGGAAAACGTTTCCCCAAAGTTTCGTTTGACGGTTTTCCAAAATGCATATTCCTCATGCACTTTTTTCGGGGGGGCATGAAACGAGGAAAAATCGTAATCGCAGCAACGAAAGAACCGCTCTCCTAGCTAATTTGTGCTCTGTGGAGAGTGTGTGTGAGAACTAGAGAGTCTAGAGAACGCGACTTTACTATAATTTACTGTTTTCGCTTCCCTCGTGTAGTTTAACATATTGTGTTTTCCAACTTTGCTTTGCATACCAATCTATCTAATACCATTCGTGAAAACACATTCATAAGGAATCAGTTACCATGCGACAAAAAGGTGTGTCAGCACTGTTTGCGATAACAAGCAGTATAGTTAAAGGAGAGCAAAAATATTTTCGCGCTGGGAGATTTGTAACTCAATTGTGAAAAGCATGTGATTACGGTCAAAAACCGCATGCGAATTAGTGTAGTTTACCGCATCTTCTGCAGATTTATAATAGAGTTAACTTGGAAGTGATAAACCTCAGCAAAGAAACTAGAAGTCTTTCAAAGACCAGATTAGCAATTGCGTGATGATGAATTGTATTTAATAATATCATAGATTTTTCAAACTACACACAGTAATACAAATAGACAAATATCATTTCCGTGTACGCGCAGTGCAAAATACAAAATATCTGGAAAATCCATGATACAAAAAGCGTTCACGCGGCTGGAACAAGAATGCACCTTCTATCATTTTTTTTCTTTTCAAGACACACGGTGCATGCTGGCAATTATTTGAAAACAATTTGAAAAATTGCTAAAATGGATCGAATTTGGCCCAAAACCTTGAAATTTTTGCAGAAGTCTACCTAATCCTCGTGAGTATTCTGCTTATTCTTCCCATTCGTCTTTCTCTCGTGTCCATTGCCATTCACACACTGAAGAAACAGAAGGTACAGTCGGTCAGTTTCGTTGATTGCTACCCTTTTTCTGCAACAGTTTTCCTCTAGGCACGGGTTTTCTAAAAGACATAACCCTATAGAGATCTAATATTGATATGCCGAGACGGAGAGTTTGAAACTCAAATGGTAGACAGCTTGTGAAAATGAGCGAGTGCGTCTCTCGTTTCCTTGGACTCTCTAGAAAATTAGAATTTCAAAGTCTCCGTCGCGGCCCGTGATGTTTCAAATTCCTAGATTGTTTTCTTTGTGTGAATTTGAAATCTGGAAAGTTAAAAAATATATTTGTTTTAAAATTTAAAACATGGCAGAACCTCACCGAGCGCACGCAGCACATGCAGGAGCGACTGGTGAAGGTGCTGGTACGCCAGGTGAATTGCGGTTTCTAAGAAGTGCCTTAACAGAGAATTTAACAGCCGAGATATCGTGAGAGTGATCAAAAGTTATCAGCTGAATATAAGTCTGACTCGGGATATCAAAGATAATCGTTTGAGATGGGAAAAGGTTTACTGTAATGAATAGTGTCATGATCAATGTCCGCCGGGCCCTAAAGTTTGTGGCAAACGACTGCTTCATTCATGAGATACTGATTCTCAAATACTTAGCGAGCATATAAAACCATCTTTACTTTGTCACCTGCCACATTCTCGTTTCACAATCCACTCAATTTCCAGACAGGAATGTTGTCCATCTTCTACATCTACCCTCAAATGGTCATCTTCCTCTTGATGTACGTTCCTCCCGATTGGCTACCACAGTTTCTCACCGCGTCAATTCGTCTTCTCTGCATGGTAATTCAGCTGGAGAATTAAGGATGGCATCGCAAGAAATAACTCTCTTCATTTCGCACACTCTCTCACCGGTCAGACCGACGAGATAGTGTGCAGAATGCATTTCTTGCGAAGCCAACCCTATTTAGAACTTCACTTTTATAGTTTTGTCCAAGACCTAATAGTACAGGGCACTCCAAAGGTGCGACTGACTCTAGCATTTGTCTGTACGCAGCGTGCTTTGCTTGTAGGCAGCAATTACATTTTCCAGCAAAACTGGTCTCGTTGGATTCAGTCTAGACTGAATGTAGACTGTAAAAAACAAGCGACTTCTGCATACAGCCTATGTTGCCGCTGCATTTTGGCGGGAATTTGAACGGATCTCATAAATTCCCTTCTAGATCGAATGGATAATTAGGGGACAGTGACTCTCACTTTCTATCCTTTCCATAGAAAGGCATGCTCTATTTTGATCTACTCTCACCTATGCCCCTGTGAATGCTGTGGCAGCCTATTGCCGATCACAAATTGTGCTTCTTTTCAGCCTCTCTACACTCTAAACTCTCTCATTCAATTCATCATTCTTCTCATGACCAACGAGCGCTTCATTCGGGTACGAATACGGTTAGATTCGGCAGATTACGGTAGATTATCGATTCATTTCAGGACCTTCGTGGGATCAGGAAAGACTCCAGTCGGATAGAAGTTACGCGAATTGCCCATAATACCACTACTGGTAGATTCACTATGACACATTGAGACGCATTTATTTGTTCGGGTTCTGTTCTAGTATGTTCTACCTCATCTTGTTCTCTAAATGGTCGTATTTCATGACAGTTATAAATTGTGCGATACAAATAAAAATTACTTTATTTATCTTCGACATTAATTACTGTTGTCGGATTACATTCGGGAGAAAGATATAATTAAATATACTACGAGCAAATCTTCTGCGACCGGCTAACAACAAGAAAATCACGCGAATCAAGTGACATTGAATCGATTGCAGCATGTCTCATATTCGGCAATGTTCGGGCACTACATTATCACTCGAAACGGGGATGATTATGGTCAGCGGGAGATCGATAATGCATAGAGATCTATCGACATGAAAAAAACGAGAATTACTCGTGTCTGGCAGCAAATAAACTATCGGAGGGGGTATACAATTCGAAACTAAATTCAAACGCTGCAAGGGGCAATAAGTATCTCCTCATACGGAGAGTTTGCTAATTAATTAGCGATGGGAAATCGATAACTTCTGGGTAAAACGGATAAAATACTGATTGATGTACAGTAGAATAATGGTAAAAATTGTGTGCGGGTGACCGTAGGACAACTGCAAGACTACGGAAATTGTTGGGTGGATGGGGATATGGTAGGAGTATTGTGGAAATTACGGTAACTGTATTGTGGAGATTACGGTAAGCGTATTGTAGAGAGTACGGTAGGCATATCGAGGGGAGTACGGTAAGCGTATTATGGAGATTTCTGTAGGCGAACTGTAGAGAGCGAACTATGGACATGGTGGGACTACAGTAGTGAATAGAGGGGGGGGGAGAGAGAAGAGAGAAGATACGTCGATGTTCCGTCTCAATTCGCGCCCTTCTGCGGAGTGAGAGGCGGCTGGCGAGTCTTGTGAACGGCGGCGGAGAGAGACTGTAAGGAATCATCGATTTCTTTGATATCACAAATTTACAAACATTCGTCCAAAGTTATAAAACGTTCCTTTACTATTCCGTGCTAAACGCAGAAATGATTGGCGCGAGAGCATGATAAAGCGAGAGACACACCGAGGTATAGAAAGAGAGTACACACAACAGTAGTCCATTTCATGAGCGTATCATTTTAAAATTGTAATAGCTACAGTAATACTAAACGTGACCAATATTGCTTTGCCCCAGCTAGTGGACTACTACCGTAACATCCATCAAAGACAACGCACGACCGGTATCGCAACCTACTGCACCCCGTCCCCCTAACAAATCAAGCGTATTATCAAAACTGGTCGCAAAACAAATTTAAGCGACGTAAATGCCACCGGCAACCAGAAAGCACACAAAAACAACAAATTTACTGATTCTTTGAATATTTTTTTTTATTAAAAAGTGAACCTTGGGAAGGGCGATGCCGGGTGCGTTCTCCTCGTTTCCTTCTTCACCTCCAACCTTCATCGTCTTCTCCATCTCACTCGGCTCGCCCGCCTGAATTGAAAGAAAGCGTAATGATCAGACCCTCTCAATTCTGCACGCGTCTAATCATTACTCGAAAGATTGATTGATTGATTGCGATAAATGCGAACCGAGGGCGATGACAAGGAGATTCTATGCAACAAAAAAAAACACAGTAAATGAGAGTCATGATTTTTTGTGGATTCATCGGTAGTCCTCAATTGAGTCACTTTGTCAGATTTGTTTTCCTTCGTTAGTACTCACTGAGCAATCACCACCCCCGCCCGCCTACTCTATGTCCCACTCGTGAAACCCACAGTCACCCGTCGCTGTTTGATCTACTCATAGGTCGAAAGGGTGTGTTGAGGCAAGTCGAAAATGAGGGTTGGTTTTTTTTCTTCAAAAGATGGGCATGAAAACCGAAAATGCGGGTTGGCTTTTCATTTTTTTTCGCCAAAAATTCTCAAAATGCGGGTTGGCTTCGTCGTTATTTACTTACCTTTCGGGCCTATGGATCTACCTTTCACAATTCCAGTCGATTTCTCTACTGTCACCCACCTTCACCTCCTCCATCTCCATTGTCTCTCCCTCCTCCTTCTCCTTCTCATCCTCCTCTCCCTCTCCCTCCACCCTGCTCCTCTTCGTCTTCTCTCCGCTTTCCTCTTTCAGATCGACGCGCGGCTGGCGCTTGCGGGTACCAGCAACTGCAACAAAGCGAGACCATATTATAATAATATTAATAATTTATCTACACACGAGGCGCAACAGGATTTGAAGTTTGACAAGAAATTAGGGAATTTGATGGAAAATTTAGGCAAATCGCAGAATTATACATAGATTCATAGGTCAAAAGGGTGCGTTGGGGAAAGTCGAAAATGTGGGTTGGGTTCATCAAGTACGAGCAAGAAAAACTGAAAATGTGTTTTTTTTCAATTTTTTAAAATCAAAATCCAAAACTTTGGATAGGATTTTTCAAAAATTGGCCTTCAAAACTCCAAAATGTGGGTTGGCTTCGTCGTTTTTAACTTGCCTTTTGACCTATGCATAGATTTTAGTTTTAGTCGTATCCAATCTCCACAATCGAGTTTGCACCTCCTCAGATTATGCTCTTTGAACTACGACAGTTCACTTTCTCGTCTCTAACCCTTCTCAAAACAAACCGAGAACTGATTAGCTCAATTTTGAAAATCAGACTTACGGTAGGCTACTGCAGCCGTAGGAGCATTTCACTGTCTTTCACTGTTTTTCACTCACCCTTCTCCGTCTTATCCATGGCTGCTTCGTCCTCCTCCTCCTCCTTCTCCTTCATCACTCCACTCTCCTCTTTCTCCTTCTTGTCTCCTCCAGTCACGTTAATCGTCTTCTCCCTCTTCTCGGGCAACTCATCCCTCTTCGCTCCTCCTTCATCCTCACTGAAAACGAAAAAAATGTGCCCAAATACGGTGAATCGCCGGATTGGCGCCGCGCATCTCCCATATCTACACTCCGAGTACTGATCACTAGGAATGACAAAACGAAAAAGGAATGCGGAATCTGCCATGCAAATCAACAGGCATCAGGACTTTAAATGTCCGATTTGATGCCAGATTGAAATCGGAAAGATTTCATCACACGTGGGCAGCACTTATCCGAGACTTTTTGCATATAGCCCCCGATCGCCTACTGCTTTTGCACACAGCTCCCGAGGCGTATTTTAAAAAAAAAATCAATGAAATGAGTTCTACTTTTTCACTATTTTTCTTTTGCACGGAGCCCCTAAAAAGCCTAGCCCAAATTCGCACAGTGCCCCTGCCCCCTGCTGCCCATGTATGGATTTCATGTTTTCTTATAATTTTTAAACAGGATCTTGGCAAATCGGACTCTACGGAGACGATTCACAACATAAGAAATCTTAAACGAATTTCTAAAATAAACAAATATTTATTTTTGTGGTGTAAATCCACAAAATTTCGGGGCTTCGATGGATTTGCATACGATCAGACGAGATATAAGGCTTCGCGCTTTGATTCCGCCTAGGTAGTGAGCTCATTCAGCTCTTGCCGGTAAGAAGGACGAATCAATTTGCATGCCGCCTTCATTCCGCTTTCCGTTTTTTCCAGCGCTACTGATCACGCAATATCTATAGCAAAATCAAAAGTGGAAAAAATATTATGAAATATCCCTATTTATTTAAATACCTGCAGTTCACACGAGAACTGTAAATGTTTGAGGAAACATGTGTTTTACTTTTGAAAATACATAAAAATGCATAAAGGGAAAAAGCATAAGCAAAACTCACACATTGCCATCCCTCGGTTCCTCCTCATTCATCTGCTTGGGCTGCATGGGTCTCTCCTTGGCTGCAGCAGCTGCAGCAGCAGCAGCAGCGACTGCTGCAATCTCCTCCTCCTTCGCAGCCTCCGCGGTCGTATCACTCAAATATACACAATAAATGGAATGGAATGTTTTAATTAATTTGGTATTTTAACCCCTACGAGTGCAACAACCCGGTGGACCGGGGCGACGCATGCGCATCTTAACGCCACCTCTACTACTATTGATATTTATTAGTCCGAGAGGGCGATCGTTTTTCAAAGAGAGGTTGAAATGCATGAATAATTTAAAGCTTTCGTTTGTCGACATGGACAGGCGGCCATGCAAACCCTCGCTAGCGAGAGTCTGCCTCTAATTATGCCCGGTTTGAAATCCCCCCCTCAACCCACGTCTGCTCTTCCGCGGGTCCAGTCTCAGTCTCCTTCTTCTCCTTTCCTGCATCCTCCTCAGCCGTTTCCTCCTTCACCTCGTCAACGTTGGCATATCTGAAAATAATATTTTTTTTACAAAATTCACCAGCTGATATCAAATTTTCCATTTTCAGCTCAAAAATCGTTAAATCATACAACCTTTTGAACGACTTTTTGGTACCTATCCTTTTGTGGTCCGTGCTCACCCCTCATCCACGACATCTACAGCGGCGGCCTCCTCAAAGCATGGTCGAGTCGCGTCCATATCCTCTTCCTCCTCCTCCTCCTCCACTCTCTCAACATCGACATCCTCTCTGTCCGCTCCCGCCATCTTTCTCTCCACCACTGCATCGTCACTACAATATGCAATGGGACTAGGTGAATTGCAGCTTCACATGGTCATCTCGGCACAAGCAGCGCCAGCTCCAATATCGGACATCTTGGATATGGATAAATGTAGGATATCATCATAGGTCGAAAGGGTGCATTGTGGCAAGTCGAAAATGAGGGTTGGGTTTGCCAAAAATGGGCATGAAAAACCGAAAATGCGGGTTGGATTTCTCATATTTTTCACCAAAAATTCTAAAAATGCCGGTTGGCTTCGTCGTTTTTACGTACCTTTCGGTCTATGGATATCATGCAACATTCACAATGAACAAAATATGCACAAGCAACCGTGTGATTATTGGTGCAATAACAGCAAAGTAGTAGATGTGAGGAATACTGAACACACCTGTTGTCCGTCGTCCTTGGCCGGGCCACCACCATCGTTACCAGCGGCTTCTTCTTCTTGACAGCTGCAGCAGCTGCAGCTCCTAACTTCTTCTTCTCCTTCAGCGCCGGCGCAGCAACGCTGAAAACGAAAGCAGTTAGTGGTCCTGTTGTGCCGGTATCTTTATATTCTCATGGGATCTTCTATTACTATAGTAAACCAGAAAGCAGGAACCGGTGGTTTGGCGCTACGCCTTCCCCATTTATTCACTAATACGCATAGGTCAAATGGGTTTTTCGCAAGTTCGCAATTAGCATAGGGCGGGGGATGTCGACAGAGGTCTTCATGTGTCTGTCCTGCACTCTCTCGCTACGTTAATCTGGTTTATATGCAAAGTGCAGAAGTGCCTATCTTCGCACGCGAAGACCTATTTGACCCATGCTAATACGAGTTACATGATGGAATGATGGAACTTTCATCTTTACACAGCGTGCAAATTAAAGGTTCCAAATAGAATCGGAGATGCTGCGGGACAGGGCAATTCAGTCGTAAGATACTCAACGGAGAAAGAGATAGAGCGTTAATTTGTTGTTTTATGAGATCGGAAGGCACTTGTCTATCGCCCGGCGAATTGGCGTTACGCCTCATGCATGTCACCTACAAATCGAGAAAAATATTTAGAGAACCGAGAGCATCACTGCTGAATACAAATTTTGTTATTGTTTTCATAGACCAAAAAGTTCGTTCTAGGGTACAAAACCAGACAGCTTTTGGACTTTTTAAAGGCGAAATTTCGAAAAATCAGACAGCATTTCAGGTCATCCTGAATATTTGAAAAAATAGGCATAATTTTTTTTCACCCTAAAACCGTAAAAAGCAGACATCATTTGGGACTTTCGGGAACAAACGTTTTTGGTCTTTGATTGTTTTAGATGCTGACGAGATCTTTATCATAATTATACTATGTAGGTGAAATGGTAAGCGATGAACGCACCACTGGTTGCCCTTCTGGGGCGACTTGGGTTCCTCCTTCACATCCACAGACTCCATCGTGACGTCTTTCATTGCTTCCACGACTGTGGTGACGTCACTCGCAGACTCACTGCAAAAGCGGGCGAACTAGCGCTTCACAGCCCCTCCATTTCACCACAGGTTTATGGCAAAAGAGCTAGTTTCCAGGGTTCCCTTGACAAAAAACAGATGAGAGGTCTGCTGAACACACCTCTTGTCAGTCATCTTTGGCCGCGCCACCACCAGCGTCTTCTTCTTCTTGCCAGCAGCTGCAGCAGCTGCAGCTCCTGCCTTCTTCTTCTCCTTCGGCTCCGGCGCAGCAACGCTACGAAAATCCAATCATTTATGGATAGAAGAGAACCGCGTCAGCCTGCGTTCTGGATGGCTTATTCAGAAAGAAGGACCCGGCCATTCGGCGCTACGCAATCCTCGTTTCTTCATTCCACTAGCCGCTACTAGTTCTACACGAATTCCTATTTCCATAATTCGGCGAATGGCGCCACGCCTACTTCACATATTCAACAGGAGAATCTGGTGCTAAAATACACATCCAGTTACAAATCTCATTGTGCTTCGGCTATCATATTACCTCTGATCCTCCTTCGATTCCATCTTCAGAGGCGACTCGGCCTTCTTCTTCTTGGGTGCAGCAACTGCAGCACGTGCAGCAGCGTTCTCCTTCTTCTCAGTGGGTGCAGCACATGCAGCAAGCGAAGCAAGCGCAGCTGCAGCTTCCATCTCATCCGTCGTCTTAGCTGCAGCAGCAGCTGCTGCATTGCCCATATTCGCCTTCGGTCCAGCCGCGGGCACTCTGGAACGAGCGAGGATTACCGTACTACAGCTATTTCACTCTGGAACGAGCGAGGATTACCGTACAACAGCTATTTCCCGGTGAATGGTCGCTACACATTTGCCATGTATGCAGCCAGTGAGCATCGGCCGCCAATACTACGCTCATTGCATCAAATCTTCACTTTACCAGACCAAGTGACCCGCATTCATCATCTCACTGCGTGAATCTAGCGGTCACCTCTCATTCACTCGCAGATAGATTGCTTGGTCCGGTAAAGTAAAGAAGTGCCTCGACACTCACCCTTGACCACTGGGAATCTCCTTCGTCCCATCTGCTTCCTGCTTGATCACCACACCATCCGACTGCTCCTCCTTCTTCTTCTTCATTCTCTCCGCCGCCTCTTCCACGTCTTCAAAAAAGTACCTGTCCTCATCGCTGCAAATTAATATAGATATTACAACGTGTATCCACTACTCTCTCCATTTTTTTAAATTAAAAAAAAAACCTACATTATTCCCTATCGCACAAGCAGCCGGGTGAATCGGTGCCACAACGCTGTCATAGAAAGAATGCGATTGGGGATTGTCATATTAAAAAAAAACAACAACAGATCAGCAGCTGCAACTCCCTCCAACTAGACTAGACCAAGCAATGCGAATTACCGCTGAGGCTAATTCGTTTAAGAAAGACACAGATTAAATATTATAAATTCACAAACACTCATCCAAAATAATTAAACGTTCCGCCCCTAAACAACAGATACGGCTGCGAGAGAGCATCAGAAAGCGAGAGACGCGCCGAGGTATAGAAAGAGAGTACACCACTAGTAGTCCACTAGTATGAACGTGTCATTTTAAAGTTGTAATACCTATCCCGCGCAACGTCTAAACCACATGGTAGGACGATAAATACGATTGAAAACCATGTGGTAGGCTACTTTTGTTTCTAATTATGCCCAAAAATACATGTTAGACCACTTTTTCGCTCTATAAAACACATGGTAGGAGATATTGGACCGTAATTTGGTCTGGACGTCCTGCAGAAGTGCCTATCATCGCTAGCGAGAACCTATTTGACCTATGGAAAGAGCGTCTGTCTATCTCTAGTTTGGCGTTGATGGTGGATCCAGGAATACTCTCCACAACAGTCAACTCACTCAATAGCATTCGGCCATAGGACAAAAGGGTGCGTTGCGGCGGAAGTCGAAAAAGCGGGTTTTTTATCTTCAAAAGTGGGTATGAAAACCCGAAAATGCGGGGTTGGGTTTTCAATTTTTCACCCAAAAATCTGCAAAATGCGGGTTGGCTTCGCCGTTTTTACGCACCTTTCGACACTTCTTGCGCTCCACTGCGGCTCGGCGACCATCTTCTTCTTAGCAGCTGCGGGGGCGTCAGTGCCGGTCTTGGCTCCCCTCTTGGCGCCAGTGATGGCTCCGGCCTTGGCACCGGTCATGGTTCCGCTCTTGGGTTCGTTCTCGGCCGGCTGCTCCTCCTCTTTCATCGTTTTCTCATCGTCTTCATCCTACAATGCTTGAAATGGCGGTGGATTCTTTGGCACTACGGCAGTGTTTTGTGACCAGCAAGCCACGAAGGAATAAGTAGATCAGAAATGAGAAGGATGGGAAATGGGAAAGAATGGGACAAGAGCTACTCTACTAGTAGTATGAGTGGCTGCTCCCAAACACAGCAGTAGTGCCAATTTTCTCCCACTCCTGATACGCCCACATGCTCTCACAAAGCGTTCACGCTGACCCGCGGTACCCTATCTACAGTATACTTTTATAAATCGACGTGGTGCCCTTTCTACCGTAAACCTCTATCAATCGATAATCCACACCTCCAATCCGGCCTCCTTCCTCCACTGCTTCTCCACTACCGGCACCTTTCTCTTGTGGGTTAAGATTAGTTGGTAGCGGGGCGGCTTGGGAGGCCCAGTGGGAGCAGGACGCTTCATGAACTGCAATTATTGTACAATTATTTATTGTAAAATTGCTTAATTGCAGATTAAATAATGATATAATAATGAACTATAATTACCTAATTGTTGCTTTTAGGAGTGTGCCGACACCGTGGATAAGTAGCGTTTTCAGTTGTATGTATGGTGAATTGCAAGCACACTGCCGCCTTTGCTAACTTCGCCTACATCAGCATTGCGTGCAACTTCAAACCACCTAGCAAAAAAACGCTCTCACTGCAAAACAATTTCAATGGTTTACTTTAATTTGAAAAAAAAATATAAATAAAATAAAGTATATTTTAAAATGCGACTTGCCTCGGCGAAAGTCATGTTGAGGGGCTCGGGGATACGGCGCACCACTCCCACGTCCTCCAACTCCACCTGCAAAGAGCGCCCATTCGACCTACTAATCGATAATTTCAAATTAATTGGACATTTATTAATCAATCGATATTTTCCCTCCATCAAGCTAAATTTGTGCTAAATTCCAAGCAATGCGGCTCGCACCGCGCGTTTCCTCGTTTCACGCTTGCTTCAGTATCTCGCCGATCAGCCTTCACTCAACTCTCCCTCCTCGCTCTCCTCCTCCTCCTGTCCCTGCTCCTCCTCCTCACTATCAAAGTCGTTTGCATCGACCGGGCGTTGACGTATGATTCCCGCCTCGTCGTCCTGCGGTTAGCGATCCATCAATTGGTCATAATACTCGACAACGGACTCGTTTAATTGATCGTCTCAACTGCCTATCGTCCCGCACTCTCCTCCCAACATCGAAAGATACGTGAACATACTACAAAACCAACCCGCATTTTGAGAATTATTGGTGGAAAAAAATGAGAAAAAAAATTTCAAGCCCATTTTGTCAAACCAACCCGCTTTTTCGAGGTTTCATGCCCATTTTTGACAAACCCCACCCGCATTATCGACTTGCCGCAAAGCACCCTTTCAACCTATGCATACCGTTATATTCTACCAGTAACCAGACACCAGCTTGCTTTATCGGACCACGAAACGTAACGGCTACATGCAAACAGTATTTAAGATGATTAATGAGGTGCCACCCAGGTTAGTCCGGTAAAGCAAGTGGTCGTTATTCTTCCATCACCCCCAACATACCGAATCAAATTCTGGCTGTCTCCTATTGATCTTCTTTTCCTCATAATCATCATCATCATCATACTCCTCTTCTTCCTCCTCCTCTAGCTCCATTCCCTTCTCTTTCTTCTTCTCCTCCTTCTCCTTCCTCTCCGTCAGAATCTTCTTTCTCAGTTCACGCTTCTTCCTCCATTTCTCCTGGCTCTCTGCAGTGTGGCTCACGTCCACCTCGCCCTCGCTCAGAACCGGCGGCGGCTCGCCCTGCAACAACAATCATTATTATTATTACTATTATTAATATTATTATTAGTAGCATTATTATTAATATTATTATTATTAGTATTATTATTACTACTATTATTAATATTATTATTATTACTACTATTATTGCATTAAAATATAAAAATAATTGCACGAAACACCTAATAAAAACAACATTTTGCATTCAAAAGAACAGCGCCGCACATAGATGGGCAGCTAAAATCCAACTTTTTTCGCAGGTGGTCGCAAGATTGCAATTTGGCCCTGCAGGCGACCGTCATATGACCCCCAAAGGGCTCCTTTTTGAGGTTTTACCAGTGAAAAGTAATTTTTTTCGGAGTTTGTGCCCCCCCTCCCCCTGCAGGCGGTAGTCAAGGTACCCTGTGCCCACCTATGGCGCCGCAATCACTGCACTTCTACCACCCGCGCAACCTAAACTCACCTCGGTTCACCTAATTTTTTGATACCCAAAGCGTACACCTTCATGCGCAATAAGCACAATAATAAATTACTCTAGATTCGCGGGTGGTAGGTCACTTAAGAAGTGTGGGCTGGCTAGCCGCTAGCCCCGCTAGCCGGCCCATACATCCTACTTTACCGACCACCAAATGCTACTACTCCGGCCATCCAACCACTGGGTTGGCAATAGAAGTATCGCCGTTGTATAAAACTATATTAAATCGATTTATTCGTCTCTATTCCAGTAAAGATCTCTGTCGCTCCATGCGACATCGTGTTTGCAGTAGCTACTTTTAGCCTAACATCATTGCACTTATTCTTGATTAGTGCGTAACTCGATAAAATATAGTATTATTAAATTTTTATTATTATTATTAAATACCGACGTCACTAATCGCCTCCATACTCATCTCAAACTCCGCCTCCTCTGCTTTCTTCCTGCCCTTCGTTATCTGATTGTACACTTCTTGCGCTGTTTTCGCGCACTTCTGAAACGGCATTAATTATTATTAATTATTGGGCAGACTTATTAACCTCTTAGTTACTCTAGTCATTGACGAGTGGTCTTAAAGTTAGTGGTCACTGAAAAACTGGCTCCCTATTTTTATATGTTTATTACAATGAGAAAAACATTCTAAGAAACTGGTATTTTTTAGAATTTTTTTAAAAATCAATATTGAGCCCCTCTCTATATTTTTGGTGTGGCTACAGTATGCCAGCCGACATTTTCCATTGTCATTCACCGTTCTTGTAATGAATCATACGAGCTGGATTGTTGACCTAGGTTTGTCATCCGAGCTGGATTGTTGACCTAGGTTTGTCATCCGAGCTGGATTGTTGACCTAGGTTTGCATCCGAGCTGGATTGTTGACCTAGGTTTGTCATCCGAGCTGGATTGTTGACCTAGGTTTGTCATCCGAGCTGGATTGTTGACCTAGGTTTTGTTTTTCTCCTTCTAAGAAAAATATAAAAACAGGGGGTAAGTTTTTCAGTGGCCACTATCTTTAAAGAACGTTATCCTTGCAAGAGAGCAAAGATTAGTGCCACTTTGCCCGGTGTACGGAAGGTCCGTGGTTCGATCCCCCCCCCGGTCCGAGTGCTAATATTTGCTGTCTTGCAATGATCAAGTACACACGTGGGCAGCAAATTATTGATTGTTTTGCATAGTGCTCCCGCCCCACTTTCACTCGATTTGATAGTGCCCCCAGCATTACCCAACTCCTCAAACCTTCTACGTTTTCATTTCTTGAACTTTTTCATAGTGTTCCACAACTAGGTTTCCCGAGCATGCAGAGTGCTCCCGGCTGACCCTGCCCACGTGTGATCAAGTAGATGATGATGGTGTTATAGTAGAGCAGCGCAGTTTATCACGTTCCCGACAGTCGAAAACCCATTGCGAGTGCAAGCAAATCGAAATTGATTGTGAAATGACAAGGGGAAATGGAGCGAACTCGGAATGTAAGGACGTAGTAATTCGTACTAGCACACATGAGCTTGCTAGCAGCACTGCGTTCCCGATTTTGGGCTGCAAAAATCCCGCAATTGGCCAGAGATGGTTGAAATTCGATTAAAAACGAAAAATTTGCAATGTGGAAAGCAAACGACGAAATCTCTTACAGTAAGACTGATGTTAGCAATTCATTATCATTGGGTCATATTTCTGAATTCTTTAATTTTTCATTACTTTTGTTCGAAAAAAAAATGAAATATTAAATTCATTTCATCTAATTTTTTAGCAAAAGCACATGAATATCAATGACAATGGTCCCCGCGTAATTGATTTTGTGAGTAACTTGCGGGAGGTCTTTCTGCAACACTGTCTTCCCGGCAAATTCAGATTCAGGTTCAGGTAAATTCAGGTGTACAGCGAGACTGCCACACACTTTTATGCAAAACTCCAGAATTTTGAATCTGAATTGTGGAGAGAGGAGCACGCAACGCGACCGCAACGCTCGAGTCTCTTCATAGCATTGTTGTCTCTCGCTTTTTCTCTCGTCGTCTGGCATGTGGCCGCTCTCGAAATGCTGCGCAACACTACCACGGAGGCTCAAAACCCCCGCTGAAATTACTGCACAAAAGGGACATGATGCTTGCGCATCGCACATTGCACATTACGCTATGCGCAACGACTTTCCATGACCGTTTTTTTATACTGTGAGCCGCCGTGACTACAGCCTCCCGCAGCGCACAAAAACGACTAGTCCGAATTCTTCCAATTTTTCTAGGAGGACTAAGCCGGCAGTTTTAAACATTTGCAATTTCAAGCTACATCGTACGCCGATCGGGTCTTGTGCAGAAGTGAGTCGGTTCTCAAACCCGGCTCGAGTACAACTCTCAAACCCGGCTCGAGTACAACTCTCAAACCCGGCTGGAGTACAACTCTCAAACCCGGCTGGAGTACGACTCGCTCACCAATTTGGTCTGCACAGCTTCCAGTTGCACAAACAGGTCGCACATATCCTCGTTCGACTTGTTGTCACAGCACCGAGTGATCTCCGTCTGAACAATTTACAAAATGTAACGGTGAAAGTATCATTTGAAAACGCAAATCAACGAGGAGAGTGTATTTTAAATATACTTGGTGTTGTTCTGAGTGTTGTTTGTTCCGAAGATAACAACAGTACGAATATTCTTTTCATTAATCGATTAAAATTCCAAAATTAGTATCATTCAATAGAGCAAGGCCACACGAATTCATTGCGGTTAAGAACAGGAAACCAATCCACCTGCCCGATATGTAAATTCAAATAATCGTGTTGGGCATTCCTATGTTTAGCAGGTAGTCGTACTGTTCCATGTTCGTATAAAAGTATAAATGTAATAGCGTGAATAAGTCATAACTTAACGACCAGAAGAATACAACAAATGTTGTGGAAAATGCTATTGGTAATGCATGCATAAATGGCACAGGGAAGGCATTATAAGACAGAACAACGTTCGACACGACTCATATTGCATAGGACAATGGCGAAGTGTGACACTCATCTCATTAAAATCCGTAATCTCAATCATGCAAATTTGAGATAAACCACATTTTCAGGGCCTTCCATTGCTCCATTTGGCTTCATTGCAAATTTATAGAGCAATTCACGTTGAAACACTCTTTTCGTTTCCATTCAATCAATAAATAGCTACCGTCAAGCTTGCTTCTATCGCCTCCAGCACGCTAATCTGCTCCACGTAGGGGTCCTCTCCTTCGCGGCCGCCAAACGTCATTGGTGGAGGCTGCACACAGGAAGTTATGAAAGATCGATAATATGGCGCAGGTATTATACGGGGACTCGAAACAACAACTGTCGCAAGGTAAACACTCTTAATCAGAATTCCTTTGTTCGGGGAGAGGAAGCTCTTCATTTGGCATCTCTAGACAAGACTTATGGTGCATTTAGTGTCACTGCTCTAGACGAGACCGCCCTCTCCGAATGGAATGATCTCTCGTTTTGAGGGAAGCCGAGAGATCATTTCATTCTAAGAGGGCGGTCTCGTCTAAACCAGTGAACTAAATGAACCATAATCTCTACCTACCTCATCCTCCTCCTCCTCTTCTCTCATATCTTCATCGACGACGCGGCCGGCCCAGTCATCATCAAGGACGAACTCCTCAATTACCATTTATTCACTTTAGGGTACTTTGACACACCAAGACCGGATTCTGTACGAGCAGTGCCACTAAACAGTTCCTTCGCGCCCACAGTTTATGAGGCCGTTTGCGAGAGAATCAAACAATTTCACAACATAGATCGGACAGGTGAAAATACAAAATCTCAGTTAAACACGGTTTCCTAGAGATTTGAGGGTAGCGATCACGATAGTCAGTATGGCATGTTATGCAAATCGATCTCCGACCTGATATTTAAATTACAAAATTCGACAGATTTCGCGTGTTTTTGTGCTTTCAAAAGATAGAGTCTTCAAACGACGTCGTGTAAATATTCAATTAGGATGAAATTGCATGGAGAATCTCATGGAACTTTCAGAAAAGCAAATTTCCGTGTATTTCACTTACCTTTTGTCTATTTCTCTATGTTAAACTCAAAAAAGGAGTCTGGGAATAACACAGTATGAAGAGAACACACACATCGTACTGCCTCTCAAATTTGTACGCTGTTGACCTCCGGAAAAAAGAGTTATGAATTTTTAACTGAGTGAAAAATCACTGATCTGACGAGAAAAATGGCCAATTTGCATCTAATCACCCTCTCAGTTCTCATTTGCCCGCTTGCGCGGTGTCTGAGAGGGCGAAATGAGAGGGTGATCGCATGCTAATCGAGCAGTTCTCTCATCAGGTCAGGTTTTCCACTCAGACTCACTCAGTTAAAAATTCATAACTCTATTTTCCGGAGGTCAACAGCGTACAAATTAAAGAGGCAGTACAGTGTGTATACTCTCCACCTACTGTGTTAATCCCAGACTCCTTTTTTGAGTTTAACATAGAGAAATAGACAAAAGGTAAGTGAAATACACGGAAATTTGCATTTCTGAAAGTTCCATGAGATTCTCCATGCAATTTCATCCTAATTGAATATTTACACGACGTGGTTTGAAGACTCTATCTTTTGAAAGCACAAAAACACGCGAAATCTGCCGAATTTTGTAATTTAAATATCAGGTCGGAGATCGATTTGCATAACATGACATATCCACCATCGTAATCAGCACCCTTGATAGTACCTAAAACAATGTTCTCCTCTGAAAATGATTTTTCTACTGTCCGCGCTTTGCTCGATTCTATGGCAAACGGCCTCTTATAGTTAGGGGCCGCAACGTGATCTTCCATTTTCATGCTAATTGAAAGAAAATGTGGTGAAATGAACCGCTAAGGTCTCAATAACATCATACTTTTTGCCGTTTGTCGATATCTTGTCTCTGAGCCGCGCTACGCCTCAAAAACCATGCGCGCCATTTGACAGAAAGTGATGAAAGAGAGAAGTGGGCGGAGCTAATCTACATTTCTAAATCCTGACTGACTGTGAGAGCGAAAGATCGCTTCTTACCTGTGTTCCCCCATGGCTCAGGTGGTTGAGCACTCGCTTTATAAACAGAAGGTCGCTGGTTCAAATCCAGCTGTTTGCACTTTTTTTGCTGATTTTGCAAATATCTTTAAAATCAAATGACAATTCTGCGAATTAATAAAATTTTAATTTTTTTGTTTGTATAGATTCAGCATGCAATTCCACCCATACTGAGACTTGCGCAGCTGTGTCGGTGAATTGGAAGTGTTCTAAACACCTACTCTTGAGGCTTTCAGTCAATTTTTGCTAAATGTTGTCAGAACAAGGTGCGCAACGCCTCATTCGTAGAGTAGATCGAGAGCTCTCGAATAAGCTTTTGAACGCGGGATTTGGTTGAAAATGAAGCTTGTCATTCGATTGGGACAATTGTTCCCTCTCGTCGAGAAAGGTAGGGGGCGGAGCTTGCGTCCCCTACTTATAGTATATCTGGCTACACTAATCACACCTCGAACCTCGTCAACAAATACGAGACATAGTCGCCGCCTACCGTATCCTCTCCACATCTACCGTACCTGTTGATGAGTCGTCGATTGATCGTATCCTTCCCCCATGTAGCACTGTCCCCTGTCGGCCACATCCTCATCTTCGTAATCGAACTCGTCCTCTTCAAATCCGTCGTCCTCCTGATGCTGCTCCTGCTGTTCCTCCTCCTCTTCATCAACGACCACCTCCTCATCTGCTAATTAATTAATTAATTAATAATAAAACATATTGATCGAGTAAGCCGTTAACGTCAGATGAGGATGTGCTTTCAGGTCAGGATCATTCTTATCAGTATCGACGGATCACAATAATAATCATAGTAATAATAATAATGTTAATCATGGAAGCGAGGTTAGGAAATAGGATAATCGATATTGGGCAATGCGTGAACCAGAAGGGTACGGTAGCAGGTCGTATCCACATGCACAAACTAGGTGTCATTACAAAGAGGTAAGCTTTCCATTGCAGGGAAATTGTCTCACAGTTTCCAGTAGGAGTAGAATAGCATATCCCGTCTACAGCTTACTACATCAATCGCCCACATATCACTACAGTAATCGAATACAGTATCCCCTCCATGAGACCGTACCCGGCTCCTCCTTGGACTTCGAATTCTTCCTGAGAATTCCTCCGTCCTCCTCGAGTGCATCGCGCGCGCCGCCTGCATGTAATATCGATTGCTTTATTATTGATTTCAATTTAATAGTTTTTTTGTTGTCGAAAGACGGTATACAACATCGATACTGTGCTTCGCGTGGTGACAAAGTTATTAAAAAGGCCTGAAATATGCTAGAAAAATATGTCATGGAATTGACGCACGAGTAATCGGACATAAACTGCAAGTACGTACATAAAACATACGTAAAACCCCAAAGTGGGGCCAACACTATCTGATCAATTTTTTTTGTAAAATCCAAATTGACAATCATTTCATTGGTAGTTAACATTCCTGTAATGTTCACTCCCATGGAAAGAGGGGCAGCAAAATGTCCGGTCAAATTAAGTAAAGTACACCCGAATAGGGTAACAAAAGTAAACTACAAACCAGAAACTAATAAACAATCAAAATTATTCCCTCACCCTTGAGTCCTCCCCTCTGCCGTCCCACCGTCGGCGCCGGTTCGATCACTTGGATCTCATCATCATCATAATCATCGATGGTCGATCGATAATTTTCCCTGCCGGCTACCGTATCCTTGCTCTTCTCCGCGGTCCCGAACAGATCCAGCAGCCGACTGCTGCCCGGGCCACCTGAAATTGCTCCAGAATGTGGTATGGCTACATGCGGCACAGTAATTCACTACCGCAACTAAAACAAAGGGGGGGGGGGATAATCTACCGCTGAAACATACATCATCCTGGTTCGGAGAATTGAAGTTTTTAATCACTTAAAGTGTCTGTTTCACCCACAACACATTTTCAAATGGGCTGGAATCGTATTCTAGCATCAATAACTAGCAGCTCTCGTTCCTCTCAACCGTACTGCATGACTAAGGCGCCAAGGGAGCGAAACAGTCATATTTGTTCCGCCTCACTAGCTCAGTAATACTGCTAAAAATAGCAATAGTTGTTTGGTTCTCTAAATTAATTGCGTACCTCCCAGCGCCTGCCCTCCTCCTCCGTTGACACTCTCCTTCTGCTTGTCGTCAGTGAGGAGACGACTCACGCCCGCCTCTCCGCCTCCAATTATATTAATTTAATTATTATTATACTTATTCTAATTATGTCTTTATATAAATACCCAAACCACAATCATCCGATAAAAAATACAAATCACTTCGGAGACCTCAATCATCTCAAGTGAAATTCGGAGAGTCCCCCCTTCCCTCATTACTATCCCTTATTTCTCAGTTCAAAACCTGCTGCGCCTCGGGCGTAGATAATTATTACTATTATCACTGAATATTGATCGTAACATCCTAGAAGACCAATAGTGACTGGTATTGAGGAGACGCTCTCTGGTTTTTCTGCCCCATTGGAATCCCAAGGCTTGCCACATTGGGTAGCGAATTGGTATCCCATTGGGGCGTTCTTTGGGGTCCCAATGGGGAGGTTGACAGGCCTGGGATCCCATTGGGAGAAATTATTGGGGTCCCATTGGAAAGGACTATTCTGGTTTTTCTGCCCCATTGGAATCCCAATGAAACTGGACGTGCTAGCTACTCCTCCCTCTTTTACATCATCCGCGAAACCGCAACTCACCCAGTTTCGCGCCGCCTCCTCTGAACGCCGCGTCAATCTTGGGCTGCTTGGGATCGTCGGTCTTGGGTGATTTTTTGGTGACTCCGCCTTCTTTCTTGTTGACTCCGCCTTCTTTCTTCGCTACTCCGCCCACTTTCTTCGTGACTCCGCCCTCTTTCTTCATCGCTGCTATTTCATCCTTCCTCTTCTGCTTCTCAGTAAATTCCTTGGGCTCGGCCACTTTGACGAATTTGCCTGGAATTAAGTAAACACTATTTTTAAATTGAAAGCGGGATTTCTATAAATTTATTAAATTTCCCGCTTGGCACAAATGACGGCGCCGTGAAACTCAAAACATGCTGGCTTTATCATGGTAACATTTTCTTTCTCCAAATCAAGGAACAAGCTCTTCCGTTACAATTCATTATCAGAAGAAAAAATCATTTATCAATCTTCCAGTCGGTGCGGACTACAGCATACCTCCACAAATTTGCTCGTGGGCGGCCCACCAAAGATCGTTCTTCGAGGGCGCCCGATTCGTCGTCCGCTTGACCCAACCAAAGAAGGGACGGCGCTCGCGGCACGAGCCCGAGCATCTGGGCACGCCAAATTTTAGTGAACTGGGATTTAAATTAATTTTAACCCCAACCCCGCGCACAAACATTTATTTGTGCACAATCACGTTCTCTGTACGGACATCTACCGACACCTTTACCGTCAATCTACGGCGGCTCGAAACCGACTCGTCGCCAATGCTTGGTGACACCAAATAAACACACCTCAAATGCGTCTTCGCTAGCGAAGATTTTCACTTCTGCACTGTGCATTTAAATCCGATTAACATTGCGAGAGAGCGCGGGGCAGACAGATGAAGGCCTCTATTTACATGCCCTGCCCTATGCTAATTGCGAACTTGCGAGAAACCCATTTGACTTATAAATGTTACCCAAATCGGTGGACCACAATTCAACACTCTTCAAAGTTCATAGCCCATCCCTGTACTCTCCCCCCCTCCTCCTCCTTCCTTCACCTCCAATGGTGTGTCTTGTAGTTTGCGACCTCCGCGTGGAAGGTGTGGTAGATGGTGATATTCGTTTTAGCCTCCTTGTTGATGCGGCGCATGTGCCACTGAAATGCACACATAACGATGAATCTCACGTCCTACAGTAACCCTGATCATCCGGGGACATTATGAGGTCTGACTGATCAATCAATTACCCCACTCTACAGTACACCTTCTACAGTATACCTGGAACTGCTCGCCGTGTCCGTCCCTGTCGCGGTCTCGCACAGTGACGAACAGGAAGGCATGGATCATCTCGTGCTGCAAAGGTGACAATAAATAAATCTGATATTATTTATACGCCACCTCTTCCCGTTTTCGAGATAGTGGCTCATGGACGGATAGACTAACAGACAGGCCAAGTGTTTCGAATAATAGGTGAGGAGGTAGCATTTTTACTCGAATAGCCAACAGTATCCACTACCCGCCATTCCCGTGTTTCACTCTCCCTTCATCTCCCCCTCTCACCAGCAGTGTCTCTATCAGATCCTTCCTCGGTCTCAGTGTCAGCAGGGGCTTCGAGAGTCGGATGCTGCACAGTCCCCGTCCGCCCTCGTACGAGCAGATACCCGCGCAGCTGAAAGAAAAATAAACTAATTTTAAAATTTGATAAAAAAATTAACCCCAAAAAACCCGCAACTTTGCTGTTCCAATGATATCACAAAAAAATTGGCTCAGTGTTTCGATAATTATGGTGAATAATTTGAAGCTTATCGAAAATGTTCAGCCCAACACGCCACTTCGGAGTTCCACCGGGATCATAAATCTTTACGATTTCGCAATATGGTATTATGTGAGGAAATCGAGCATAGACCATTTATTATCGCCGGACACCACATTACAGTTGTTTTAAAAAGACATAGAGATTTCCATGTCTATCTCGTAGATAGTATCTCCTATCTCTCTCACTTTTCTCCTTTCCCTCCATTGTCAGCCTATTTCCACTTCCCGCGCCGCGAACAATTGCGAATTTCCGTCTATTTTCGGTCTACTCTCCCTTCCAGGAGAGCGTAGGAAATAGCAGTATCTCACTTTAACTCTTTCTCCCTCCCTCTACTCCAGCCAACACTCTATTTTCTGATATCTTTCGCTGTTTTTCGGCGTTGTCCAAATCACCATCCATCAGACTTGCTATCAAAAACAAAACCAAAAATCTTCGGACTGTTCGCTTTCATGCAATAACACAGATCTCCTGTAACGGTGTAGGAATGCCAGCTACAAGAAAAAAGTTTGCATCTCCGATTAGTATGAAAGTTGGATGGTGCATACCAATGGGTGTTAGAAAATTTTTCATGGAGTTGATTTTTTTTCAAATTTCACAATTATCGATTTTTCTCATCCAAAATTTCAAATTTACACAACTCAGTCAATTTTTATCGCATAGCGAACAATTTTTATCCACTCTATTCGTCGTGACCATTCCTACAAAATACTTGTTGGGTTTAATCGTGTAGAATCCCGTCTTTATTGTGTTTCAGTGCAAAAACCTGTTTTTCAAGTATAAAATCGATAATTGCTCGAAATTTTTCTCTTGAACCACAAAATTTTATTGCAAAAATGGAGTTAGCCCATGGTGGTTGTGGTTACCTTGTTTATCATCTCGAATATAAGGATCGATCACTTGCATACTATGGACATCGTCGTTTTTTTATTAAAATTTTAGTTATATGATCGTATCTCGCTTCAAAATGGTCCAATCGTCTATTTAAAAAATGGAATCGACAGCATTTTTCGAGACGAATAATATATTTTTGGTCGACCTAATCGATTGGATGAAGCATAGCCGAGTTATTTTAAAGAATTTTCAGTAAAGGTTGAGTAATCGTCTATTTATGTCATTACGACTTTCAATACTTTCCAATAATTTATCAGCGGTACATTCGCGAATTTAGAAAGCCATTGTTGACATTTTCTATTTCATATGTGCCATGGAATATGCGTTTTTCTTTCACTACAAAAAAACTCCATTTAACTCCATTTTTGCAATAAAATTTTGTGGTTCAAGAGAAAAATTTCGAGCAATTATCGATTATATACTTGAAAAACAGGTTTTTGCACTGAAACACAATAAAGACGGGATTCTACACGATTAAACCCAACAATTATTTTGTAGGAATGGTCACGACGAACAGAGTGGACAAAATTTGTTCGCTGTGCGATAAAAATTGACTGAGTTGTGTAAATTTGAAATTTTGGATGAGAAAAATCGATAATTGTGAAATTTGAAAAAAATCAACTCCATGAAAAATTTTCGAACACCCATTGGTATGCACCATCCAACTTTCATCCGAATCGGAGATGCAAACTTTTTTCTTGTCGCCAGGTGAGCTCGTTTTCCTACGCCGTTACAGGAGATCTGTGATAAATAACATGACAAATGATATGAGAATTCGCATGCAGTCTGGGAGAGGAAAAAGCTTTCTAAAAACAGGATAGAAAAAACTCATAACCACATCACACCAATGCCGCAATAATGACCATTTCCTGTCATTCTTTTCTCCCGCTTTCTCATTTCCTCTCTCTCTCTTCCTCCCTTTGTTCTTCTCCCTCTCTCCATTCTCCGAAAATCTCGCCCCCCTCAAATCCAATAATTCGGCCACGTTCAGTGGTTCCTGCGCTCATTCAACGATGTACACTATCAACTCTCGCCTACTGTATTCATTACCAAACTACAGTAACCCAAAGCTCAATGCTCAAGCATCAATTGCAAACTGACTGTTTTTCTCGGGAACCGTCGCCTGGCTCATTCACTCAATTTCGGCGCGGGGTCCTTTCCTCGTTCCCAAATTCCTCTCCCCTTGACCACAAGTCCACTTTGTTCCCTTTCTCTATTTCATATGGCAAATGGACAGACAGGGAAACAAATAGTCATGAAAACTCATTTTTCGTAGAGAAGGACGTACCTCCCGACCTCTGCTCTCTCCCCTCTTCCACTGGACCCCTTTCTAAGGCTTCATTGACCTACCTTCGTCATCTCTCTCCCTTCTCCCCTCTATCACCCTCCGTCCCTCCATTATTTGCTTGCAACCACGCGCCGTCTGGGCGGATACGCTTGACAAAGTCAGGAGAGAAAGCGGGGATAGGGGAAAGCAGCACGAAAAAATACGAACAAATTCCCTCCCTTGAGGCTCCCTAAAGTTCTCTGCGCTCTCTCCTCTCCGCCCACTCTACCACCTGCCCTAACCTGCTAGAGACAGCGTCGAACCAATAGATCCCTCTTTCTCTGCGCTCTCCCCATTTCGCACACTCTCTCCTCTTCTCCAACCGTATAAATACACTTCATAATGGGGAGAGTCCGTAGCCACTTACGTTTCCCCGACCTCCACTCATTCATTTATAACTGCGCTGCAATAGAAGACAACCCGCTGTCCTTCCGGTCACGTTCTACAACTAAATTAAGAATCCCGGGGGCGTATGGGCGTATGGTTCAGGAACCACATGTGACCATTCTCCCCTATCTAATCATGCTGCCGCACGGCGTTCTGGCGAGCCTATGCAAATTGAGTCAGACAGTCAGAGGGCCAAAACATAATGTAAATGGGCGATGGCCTCACCACGATTCAATTCTGGCATTGTGCCCAGAACTCCATGCTACCGTACTCCCTTGTATCTTCTCCCCTTTGGTTCTCTAGATCGTTCAGATACGCCGGTCTCCTAACTTCCTTTTCCTTTTCCTCCCCCTTCTGTTGCAGCAGCAGCATTTTCTACTCAATTTCTCACGTGCTTTTCCTCTCCTTCTTCTCCTCCTCCTTTTATCTCTCCATTCCTTTCCGTCAAGTTCTACCCCCTGCTTGCATGCCTTTTTGCAACTTCTTCCCTCCTCCTTCCACTCTCAGAATCGCATCCCTTCTGTCTCTCGCACCCTCTAATTTCACGCATTTCACAAGATAAAGTTTCCGCTCAACGACCCCACCACCGAATATTAACACATTGCAAACCCAACTTATCTCTGCTCTCCTCCGGAGTGCGAAATGTGAAACCACGCTCTCTTCATTTGCACACTCTATTGACAGATCTATTGATGAGAGTGCTCGAAATGAGGATATCGTGGCCTCACATTTCGCACTCTATTCTCCTCTCTTTCCCCTTCTCAATGCATGCTCATTCTTGAAGAAGAAAAACAGAAATAATTGCGCACTCTTTGCATTGTTAAACGAAATAACACAGTGTTCGCTTCGATAACCCCCTTTCCGCTCATTTCGCACCCTCGAAATCGCGTTTTGGAATACGCTTTTTCTCATTCTTCTCATCTCTCAGACCATATTTAACGCGACCAATTCCCATAGTTGAAAATTCCATGTGACCAGGAATGGGTATCTTCAGTGGAACAACAATTGGACAAGCTGAAAATATATTTCAGTCACTCCTTCCCATGCCTATTCATGCTTTCTGCCGCCTCAACCGTATATACTAATCATTTCAATACTCAGCTATTAGCTGTAACTTACACTCCTGCCCATTCCTATTCACAACCACTAAAGTCACCGTCAAAATTAATAATGCCAAACAGTTTCCAAATTTCATTAAACCACCACTTCACGATCAACATGCAATATACAGTAATAAGGTTTCGTAATACCTTTCCCCTCTACTTTCTAGCTGCCGTTCGGCTCCTTTTCGAGCTCGCAGACGACTTTGTTTGCTCAGGTTACTTAATGACGCTAGCAGTTTTCGATTGCCCTCTCCCCCTCCATCCTGCTCCGTTCGTGTTTCACAGCTGCCCCATCTAGCACATCCACTTGGGGGTACCGTATCCCATGCCGACACTACCGTATACCCTCCTTTTTACCCTATGCTAATCTGCCTTGTTGTTCACATCGTCGTCGAAATTCGACTCGCGTACTCTTTCTCCACTCATATTTTCGTGCTCTTTCATTTCGCGTCGTCTCCCTATCTCTAGTCTCTCATTCTTCATTTAGAATCCCCCAGAGCGAACGGCTGCCTTTCTCACTCTCTCTCTCTCTTCCATGCAGCTTGCATAATTCCTCCCTCCTTACCACCAAATATACTCCTCAAGATTAGTGTCTTGGGCCTTTTTTCTTTGCATCTCCCCCTCGAAATCGTACAATTCTTCGCTGATATTCGTTCTAAATTCAGCGCCTGGCCAGGCCACAACACTCATTTCGAATATCGCTTCTCTCTCTCTCTCTCCCCGTGCGCGGAACCGTAGAAACCCTACGAGCTGAAGTATGAGAGATGTCTTGCGAAAAAAAAATCTCCCACTCAATTATTAACTAGCATTTATTGATTAACTATATTTACTGTAGCATCGTTATCATATCATACCAACCTCCCTTTGTCGCTCTATACGACATCGTATCATGGGTCAAATAGGTCTTCGCGTGCGAAGATAGGCACTTCTGCACTTTGCATATAAACCAGATTAACGTAGCGAGAGAGTGCAGGACAGACACATGAAGACCTCTGTCGACATCCCCCGCCCTATGCTAATTGCGAACTTGCGAAAAAACCCATTTGACCTATGCATCGTATCTCTTGTTTACCGACACTTACTGGACGCATTTTTGAATTGCTAATTCAATAGAACATGAGAAGATAAATATTATTATTATTATTATTAAAACGAATATTGCAGATATGGACTCGCCGTCCTCCATAAAGGCCCTTTCTCCTTCGATATCCGTTATCACCATGTGAGCATACATGTCGTGGAGTAGTCACAGCGAAATAAGTTTACGGCTCTAGAAGTCTTGGCGGCGACTTAAAAAGTCTAATGCATTCGGTTGAAGGCAGGAGAGTGGAATTTTTCGACTTTTAAAGCCACAGTTCGGTATCCAAGACTTCTAGAGCCGTAGGCCTATTCCACTCTTTGTGGTAGCAGTGATACGTGCGTTGTAACGTTATGCGAAGTTCCGGAACGACCAACTTCTGTGCAACCGAGCGGATTATCATAACCTCGTGCAACAAGAAATCACTTGCTCCAAAAATTCACCAAAAAACCCTGCTTGCATGCTCACTGACCACTCTCTCTTCTCACCTGGCAGACAATTCGTCACATCCCTTTCAGAATTCCCCCTTCTTTCACAATGGACAGCCGTGTTTGGTTGACTCAGAACCAGGGAGGAGAGAGGGTAACCATAGTGAGGCGTCCTTCTCCCTTGAAGGGAGGTAGTCACTCCTCAACCCCACATAGAAAATCAGCACACAAACTTTTTGGCCATGGTACCGTATCTTCTCGAATTGGCATAATACCTTTTCTCGATGGTGCATCCAGCAAATCTTTCCACCCCAGGGGTACCGCACTCTGAATACTGAATGTGAAACCCCGATCTATTCAGTGTGAGCTCGACCCCGCCCAGGTTCACCAAGCCCTCCATCCCCCCGGTGGTGGTAAAATTGGTAGCAACATTGATTGCGTAAGGTAACATGCCCCAGGAGCCTAGTCAGCAGGGGATACGTAGGCGTGTGCAGCAGCCGGCCTTACCGGTCGACCTCGGCAGAGTAGTCGCTTGTCGACATAAACTCCTCTTGATCCCGGTAGCAACTTTACCTTTATTCAGTTTGCACACCCTTTTCACCGGTTGATGGTTGCAGGAGAAGGCGAAATGAAGAGACCGTGGTCTCACATTCGGCACTCCACCGTACTCCAGCCATTTCCCAAATAACCCGTCCAGGCGGGCAATAACTCTTATCCTCATCTATTATCCGCCTCGTGGCACGGGATCCTTTCCCCATCGAACACCCGAAGCCATAGAGCCCCATGTGCTCACAAATACGCTCCTGTAGCAGTGTCACATTTCGTGATCAGCCGCGGTAAAAATTCAAATCACACTCTAGTCGAAGGGTGAGCCGACCAGCGTTGAAACTGTGCGAGACGAAGAGGTCTGATCCAAGTATGTTCCCGAATTCCAAACCATAGTTCCCACCCGCAGAACAATGTCCCCCCCCCCGACCGTAGTTGGCTATCGTATTTCCGGGATGCCTCGACCATTTAACGATTGCCAATTATGAGGGAATCCCCTCTCCTCCCTCCTCCTCTTTACTCTTCCCTCCTCCTCGGTCAATCTCATTCCTTTTACAAGCACACGCAAGTTGCAGCTACTCTTGATATTCGATGCTCTCAATATTGTTTCCACTTTGTCTAATTACTCCTCACTCACTCTCTCTCTCTCCCCCCAGTTTCGGATAATAAAGTGAAGAACCTGCGATGCAGCAGTGATTCTTTACGATTTTGTAGTAAAGACTCACGCGTCGTATCGAAGTCTTACCACCACTCTGAGATTATCATCAATCAGCGCAGCCCCACTTCACCTGGTCGCGTGCTTCCGTGGCGAGTCTCAGAATGTTATGTCAGCGCAATCTCAAATAGCCATTAACCGTTGAAAATGTCCATCGAATTTTCTTAACATCGTTTCGAGCTTCTTATAATCATAGCCCCACTCCTAGTCCCTCTCTCATTGGGATTCTAAATCATTCTCTGCCCGCGTATCACAAATATCAAATAACTGACTGGGCAAAGGATTATCAGCACTATCGTATATCATTGTCTATGTTCGGTGATAATAAGAAAGGCGTACTGTAGGCTACTGTAAGCGCCAATACTTTCGGTGATTAGGCCCTGTTAGTGAGGTGTGACAATCTGGTGAGTGGCTGCATAGCGATAAGATGAGTGACAGGCCTATGGAGAAAGTGAGGAAGGGAGAGAGAGAGAGAGAGAGAGAGAGAGAGAGAGAGAGAGACGGAGAGAGGTGAAGAGAGCACTCAACACATGTCCCCCCATTCCGAGGCTGAGCAATAGGCCACGTGCGGATGCATTCCGATGACTTCATTTCGGTCCCAGAACGCTATCTGTGACCTACCTTGCACCATAGAGCTAATTTCCCCCCATTTTTTTCATTATTCATCTCATCCTAAGCTCTTATCGCATAATGCCTGCTCTAGCAACCTATGTTTCGAATCCACAATGCACTGTCCACTTCAACTACCACAACTCTTGAGGCCATTCAGTCACCGTACTCAAAGCCACATTTCCAGCATCCCAATCAAAGAATAAGCACGAGCTACTAAACCTCGCATTACACCGGCAATATTTATGATTGCGTTCGGGATTCGAGCCAGTTCTCTCTTTTCTCTAAGCATTGCCTCTCTCAACATCAGAAGGACTAATTCCGCTCTTTGCTTACTCGTTTCACCACTCCTAATCGATAACTCGTCGTCGTGGTGTGCTTCGTGGTTCAGTATTCCCACTTTTCGCAAACCTCGCCCACTCAGAATGCACGTACGTCGTCATTCGCGCGCTCCACTTCACTTCGCACGCAGCGAGTCGACCGTCGAAGAAGCGGCCGTCGAACTGCACGAAGAGCGCGTGAATGTCGGGAGTCGGATCGAGCAGCTCGTACGACGGATCCACCAGGCTGCCCATCGCTTCAAGGTATACGGTAACCACACCACAATTTCGAACGGTGCACGATTTTCGGACACAAAAAAAAACTCTAACTGAAAAAAGTGATGTAATCTGCGTGGAAGACTAGAGACGAAAACGTCCGCCAAGTCAACTGTGCTTAGAGAAACGAGTGAGAGAGGAGGAACGAACGAATATCGATTAGTCCTAATATCTAACCTGATTCAGAATGCGGCTCGTCGACTCTCAGTCCTTCGTCCTCCTTCGCCCTCTCTATCGACTTCCTCTCTACGATCGATGACTGTTCGACTCAGCCGATCCCACCAACGAGGCCGCGAGTCACTGCAGTACACGTCACTTATCGAGGACGACCAACTGGCCGACGAATCGTACATAGACTAAGCACACCACACACAAACACCAAGAAATCCATGTATAAATACGCGTTACGTAGCCATTTCCCGAACACACATTACCACCTATTTGAACGTGTTAGAGACTGAAGCATGTTGTTGCCTATATATTTGGGACTCGGACAATGATAAAGTGGTTGAACTAAATGACATGGTGCGTGAATAAACGAAGAAAAAACAAGGAAAACAAGGAATGACAAGAAAATTTGAAAATTCCGCGAAATTTCAAAATAGCCGGGAAATTGAGAGCCGTGACGTAGGAAAGGTTGAAGATTTCACGTACAGTATTCCCCAGAATTTTATTCCTATCACAAACTGAAAGAACTTTTCGAATTTATTTTATTTGCCGATTTACTCGTTTTACTTCCGTGTTATTTGTTATTTCCCCATTTAGGATGAGCGACAGCGAGGATGACTTTATGTCGGACAAGTTTCTGGCGGGAACAGAAGAGATTCGGCCAGGTGAGCACCGTTCGATGACACTTCATTGGGGTTACCGAAATCCTTCTCCGTTTTTGGAGTTATGCCACTTAGCATTCATTTGCGGCATAGTTTCGATGTGTCCGTCTCAGAAGCGTTCTAGCGGGTGTTGAGTTTCGAGTAGTTCAGCGTGGCAATAATCTTCTTAGTCCGTTGTTTACCGTCTTTTCGGATTTGTTGTTGGCGCGCTATATTTATTGTTTCGATTACGTTGTAGGACTGGCGAAGACAAGTCATCAGCGTCGAATTATGAAGATTGAAAATGAACGAGCGGAAGCAGAGGCGGAGAGACTGCGACTGCAAAAGAAGAAGAAACCGGTCAGTAGTTTCTTTCACTTCCTCGCTTTTTGCATGTTCCCACAGTCTACTCTACTCTCGAAAACTGCTAGAGGGGCAAAGTAATCACCATAGAAGTTATCTGTATTTTGATATATTAGATTGTTTCAAACGTTGTTCTGCGAGTTTGAGTGGGCTGAAAAATGCGATGTCCTCCAGCGTTTTTTTGCAGTTTCAAGATTTGTTCAAATGCATTTCTGATTTTCTAGAAGTGCTAGTACCCTACTAAACGAATCTATCTGACCTACGGTTCTTTTTTGCGCAACGTGTTATAATCACTACGGGGAAAGGAGCAGCGCCATTACCAATTCTCTCCGTACCACCTGCATCTTCAATTAATCAATGAAATATGTAGGAACAATATTAGGCTAATAAATGTCAACTAGTAAATAGAAATCATTCAAATAAATTATTTTAAATGTCTTTCCAGGTGCAAATTGAGTCGGAGCGTCGCGAGGAAGTGATGGCAGTGCCTATCAGCACGGAGTCCAAGGGATTCGCCCTCATGGCCAAGATGGGATTCAAACCGGGCATGAGTCTCGGCAAGAAGAAAGATGGTTAGTATAACTTTGCTTATTCATTTTACTTATTCACTTTGGCTCGGCCTGGCGCAATGAATGTTGGCATGAACACTGACTCAATTTTGGCAAGTTGATGAAACACAGACACGCCAAGTGAACTACTAAATCAACGAGTTTTTGCCCGAATCCCGATAAGGGAATGTCTATTGAATAGTCATATAATAACCACTGTCAGTTTTTTTATGAATGCGGAATGTCCGTCTGCCGTTAATGGAATACTATTTTCGTGCAGAGAACGACCTCGGATCGGGTATCAAAGTGCCCATCAACATCGTAGTGAGAAACCACAGAGGCGGATTGGGCACGGAAAGCGCGGAGATTGAGAGGGTCAAGAAGTGAGTCAATATCGATTGATTATATTCGATGGTACGGTAGATTACGGTAGAGGGAGATTGGAAGAACATAATAAATTACAAAACCTTTATTTCTCGGTGTGCGCACAAATAATAATTGAATTTGGTTTCAATATCTATAGCTATTTCAAGTGTACTACATGTGAAATATGGTTAAAACTATAAAAAAAAAGAATGACTGTAAGTTGATTTTATATTAATGGTAAATAATATAGGGAAGAGTCGTCAGCTAAAGTGCGGATCGAGGCGCAAATGAAGAGGATGAAGGAGCGGGCGAGAATGACGGTCAGTTACATTTTAATTATTTTATAATTAAATCTTGAGAACATGTGGGGACACTGTATAAATAGCCCGTGATCTGCATGAATTCGTACACGCGCACTATTTTGCTTTTCTCTTTTGCTGAAACACATGCTCACAATCAGTCTTGGCTCATTTCTATGTGCGCTAAATAACTACACGTTGCGCTCCCGCGCGAACCCGGTTTCCAGACGTGGCCAAGTATTACGGGAGTTTTTGCAGCAATAGTGATCTTGAATTGTCCTCTTCATAAAATGCAACCACCGATTCGACGACGTCGACGGTCATCCGTCTCTTGACCCCCATTCACAGTTATAAGTGTGGTAAATGACTTTGACGGTATAAACAATGAATAAATGAATCTTTTCCAGGACGATCTATCGGACGACTACCGCAAGCGGGCGCGGCTCGCCTCTTCGCGCAAGCAGATGGTGGGAGATATAGTGAAGAGCAGGAAGGCATGCCACGAGATGGACATGCGGTACGGTAGTCATACTGTAGTCACGCATATTGATTTGTTTATATCCGTTTTTAACCATTTCCTTGGCCGATTCACACTGTTTTATCCGACAACGTCAAGCGATTGAACAAGTGCAGAAACGTGAAATCACTGGGAGCTATTGGAATTCATTTTTATTTTGAAGGAGGCCATTTCATGACTCGCGCACTCTTCTTTTTGCGATTTCTTTGTGGGTACGGTGAAAGTGGGGGACTAGTTTTATAAACTTTCACTAATTGCGCATGGTTGTATTACTACATTTACTAGTCACACTTCTTGAACTTGAAATTGATTAGAAGATTACAAGATAAATACATTATTATTGCAGGAAGGAGTTGGAGTTGCCGGAGGAGCCGTGGTTCTGGCCGAGCTATCGAGAGAAGAAGAAGGAGGAGGAGGGAGAGGCGACCACGAGCAGAGTCAATAAGGTAAGGATAAAGTTTTAAACTATTTTTAAATCGTATTATATTGGCCGTGCAACGAAATACTGAAAATGAGTCTGTATTTAAATGTATATGGAAACATAAATGGCCCGAACTAGCGGGGTTGTATTGAGGTTAAATGCACCACGCTCTATGCGCACACTACGCTCTATGCATGGT
This sequence comes from Pristionchus fissidentatus, assembly GCA_036245785.1. Taxonomy (NCBI): domain Eukaryota; kingdom Metazoa; phylum Nematoda; class Chromadorea; order Rhabditida; family Neodiplogasteridae; genus Pristionchus; species Pristionchus fissidentatus. The sequence goes on from BTSY01000001.1 coordinate 8,382,846, forward strand.
TCTGGGTGCGGGTTCGGTCCAGGGGTAGCTCGGTAGGTGGCTCCGGTCCAGGGGTAGCTCGGTAGGTGGCTCCGGTTCAGAGGGACTCGGTGGCCGGCTCAATGCTCAGTCCAGGGGGGACCCGGTGGTCGGTTCCAGGCTCGGTCCAGGGGGAGCTCGGTAACTGGCCCCAGGTTCGGTCCAGGGGGAGCTCGGTAACTGGCCCCAGGTTCGGTCCAGGGAGAGCTCTGTAACTGGCCCCTGGTTTGGTCCAGGGGACCGAACCTGGAGCCTTCTTTTTTATTGCAAAATATTATTTCCTGTGACCCCCGAGGCGCCCCGATTTGTTTGGCAAACATTCGAACATTTAGATTTTTCAAGTTAAACTCGAACATGTTCAGACACGTTTCCGACATCGTAAATCACTTTTCCTGTGATCCCCTACGCTCTTTGATTCATTTTGGAACTTTTTGAAATTTTCGATTTTCACGTTAAAACGCGTTAGAACACGTTTGGACACGTTTCCAACATCGCAAAGCACTTTTGCAGTGATCCCCTACGCTTTCTGAATCATTTTGGAACTTTTCAAAATTTTCGATTTTTCACGTTAAAACTCGGCAAAACAGGTGAAAACGTGTTTCACGGTACTCAAAAACGTGTTAGAACAGTTTCTGGCACTTGCGAAAAATGCGGCAAAAGGTTTGCCCGCGGCGGGGGTCGAACCTGGGGGTCTCGGATTTACAGTCTGGCGCGCTACCGACTTGGTCATGAATTTAGCTCATTTTTCTTTTTAAATTTTGAAAGTTTTTGGGTCAGTTATCATATGCAAAAAGTTTCTGAGAAGATTGCGTGATTTTGAAGGAAAATGAGAAAAAATCTGGATGGACAAAAAAAACGAACAGACAGACAGACAGACAGACGTTAGCATTTTCTAATATATAGTAATTCCTGTACCGGGAAGGTAAAATTTGAAAATTACCAGGAAATGCCAAATATGAGAATCGTTGGGCAAGCATGCCATCGATTCTTTGGTTTCGTAGTATTGTTTTGAGAAGCTCCACTATTTTGTTCGGGATGTGGTGTTGTTGGAGAAAAATGCGAACTGTACATCGGGCTTACAAGTTTCATGCTGTGATTAAGTAACTTGATATTCGGAACTGGGTAGTTCTTCCGTGCTTAGCGTTGTGGAGCGCAAAACAAGCAAGCAAATAAATAGGAATCCAATACGAAGCTCATAACACTCCGGCATAATAAAGAATTGCATTGAATTGAATTGAATTAATTATTTTTTTATTTTATTTTTTTTATTCCAGACCGAAGGCGAGGAGGAGGACGTGAAGTACCACTACTCGAATGGGAAGGAGGCGCCTAAGGAGGAGCAACTGAATGAGATGACGGATGATGTGCTGGAGGAGAGGTACGGTAGGATGCAGTAGCATTACTGGAATACGGTAGAATGTGATCGTTGTGTATGTTGAAATTCCAAGTTAGAATTGAGAAGTGACGGATTTCGCATAAGTGCATATGCCCAAATTATGAATGTGAGAGTATGGTAGATTTTGCAGATTGCGATAGCGGGAGTACGGTAGGTTACAGTATCGATCGATTATCGATTGCAGACTGGAGGCGATTACGGTGTACCTCCGCTCGATGCACTTCTATTGCGTGTGGTGCGGATGCGCCTTCGACCACGAAGAGGACATGGACGGGGGCTGTCCCGGCCCCGATAGGATGGTGCACGACGATTGAGTAGGGATGATGAAACACCCAACCACCGTGTTTGAGTATGCCAGTTGATGCAATGTTTGAAAACCTTTTTAGTCTTTTGAATGATTGATAGATGTGTGATAGGATCGCTGATTGTTTATTTTGTAACTCATCCGAGTCTTCTATAATTTATTTCCGCTGTCCCTTTCACAATTTTTTATTGTTTTCTTGACGGGTATCGATAAATGATTTTCTTTATGTCATTCAAAGATGGAGAAGGAGGGAATGAGTTGACGCAACTCGATGAAAGTATCTTGAAAGTGAAATGAAAGCAAATGACAATTTATCACTGAGCCTTAATCGCGTATCATATACCTTCCCATCGATCTACAGTAGCCTCCAACTTCCTTATTTCCCCTACCGTAAACCATGGATCTTGCAGAGATGGCAGGCAACGTGAAAGTACTGTCATGCGGCGACGTGCAGGGACGATTCGTGCAGCTCGTCAAGCGAGTAAAAGCAATCAATGAGAAGGTATACTGTAGTTTTATCGACAACTTGAGAAGATACGTGGAAGCGATTTATTGTCGTTTCCTCAAACATTGGCAAATGCGGTTGTGGTGGGAGAGTTAGGTTAGAAATCTGCGAAGAAAAGGCCTATCACAAAACTAACAGCGAGTTTTGTGTTACGCCTCCTGATAATCTCTCATTCATTTTGTTTCTAGTTCTTGCCTTGTCGATCGTGGGTAGCAACCATTTGCAATGTGATCGGTGATTCTTCGGAATCGGTTTATAATAACATGATATTCGATTGCCTTGTGATGACGTAATTCGTAAATTCCTCCTTCCTTCAGTCGGGTCCCTTCGAGATGCTTCTTTGCGTGGGCGAGTTCTTCGGTCCTGACGAGGAGGAGAATCAGAAAGTGACCAGTGGCGCCATCGAATTCCCCATTCCGACGTACATACTCGGTGAGTAGAATGGCGTCATCACTAGGCAATACTGCAAGCCAAAGCGGAATGCGACATTGTCTTATTTTGGGGAAAAAGTGACGTATGGAAAATTTTGTGAGGTTTTGTTTCAAGTGAAATTGGTGCGGAATCACTTTGATCTTTATGTCCATTATTTGTAAATAGAGAGCGCAACATAAGTTCACCTGGTGCGATTGAAAATTGCTTTTTTTCTAATTTCTCATGGTGTTGATGCAATATACTAGACATTCAGGCCCCTGCTGCCCCTCGACCTCCAGCATGTACCCAGAGGAGTCGGAGGAGTTCTCCTCCAACGTGACCTACCTGGGACGGTGAGTACGATATCTATTGATTTTTAGGACGGGAACTGTGGATAAACTGTAGACAACTTGCTAAGTAAAGTTCTTGCAACATGATTTGATATTCTGACATTGAAACTGGAATCCACCAAAATTGTTCTAGTTACCCCATTTGATATTACAAATCAGGGCTGTGCGAAAAATCATTTTCGAAAAAAAATCGAAAAAGAAAATTTTTCGAGTTTTTTAGTCGAAAAAATCGAAAAAAATCTGAAAATGCAAATTGCGCTTGCGAAAGATCAATTTTATGCTATTTCTATATCAAAATATATTCCAAAGCACTTGATTCTAGCAATAATTAATGTTTTATAAATGAAAAATTCAATTAAAAAATAACGATCGATCCTAGCAAGTACTGTTTCTAATGGATGGCGTGATTTGCGCAGAAAAAAATATTTTCATGTTACAAAAATTGAGAAAAAATATGAACTAAACTATAAATATGAAATTTTTTTTCCTCAAAATTTCCTTACAAATTTCTCCTCGAAAAGGAATTTTTTTCGAATTTTTCGAAAATAATTCGAAAAAATTTTCGACGAAAAAGTTTTTCGAAGAAAGTCGAAAAATTCGAAAAATCGAAAAACGAAAAATGCACAGCCCTGTTACAAATTCACAAACACTCATCCAAAATAATAAAACGTTCCGTTGATAATCAGTGCTGAACAACAGATACGGCTGCGAGAGAGCATGAGAAAGCGAGAGACGCGCCGAGGTATAGAAAGAGAGTACACCACCAGTAGTCCATATCATGAACGTATCATTTTAAAATTGTAATACAGAAGAAAAGAAATGTTTTGGAAGCAGTCACTTTCTTGTTTCTCTATCTGGTCTTATCGGATGCGTCCTTGTAATAGTAGTGCCTTTAAAAGTTTTTTCTTCATAATTGACGAGCACAATTTTACTAATTCACTGTGATAGTATTCGTAATGAGGGAATTCTCAAACTGACACATCTCCACGGCTTCTTAAATTGCAGCCGAGGTCTGCTCAACACTGCTTCCGGACTGCAGATCGCCTACTTGAGTGGTATCGAGGGCGGACGACCGAACGCGTTCACTTTTGGATGGGATGATGTGCAGGTACGGTAGATGGAGTACGCTAGGTGGGTGTACCATAGGTCAAATGGGTTTTTCGCGAGCTCGCAATTAGCATAGAGCGGGGGATGTAGACAGAGACCTTCATGTGTCTGCCCTGCACTCCCTCACTACGTTAATCCGGTTTATATACAAAGTGCAAAAGTCTATCTTCGCACGCGAAGACCTATTTGACCTATGGGGTGTACTGTAAATGGGCGTATGTAGTGAGGGCATTCTGTGGAAGCACTTCGGTAGATGCGCGATTTGTGATCATAGGTCAAAAAGTTGGTAGAATTCAACAAAACCTGCCCGACAGAGTCTCCGACAACAGCCCGAAATGTAGAAAACTGCCCGGTAGGCCATCAAAAATTCGAAAACCTGCCCGACCAGGTTTCCAAGCTACTTTACTTTTTGACCTCTGTTTGTGATGCACAAATAATTTTGGAATACTTTTGGTGGGGCTACTTTTTTGATAGTGTGACGCCCAGCAGGTGAATCTGGGTGTAAACAGGGCGTTATCTGTTATGTTGCAAATTAATACCGATTAATTCTTGTTACCTTGCGCTACAACGCTTCATGAGCTCAATCGATAACCTGCCATAATTAATAAATATGCTAATTACAGGAGCTTCTCGTGCCGATTCGTGCCACATCGGGATTCCTCGGAGTGGACATCCTGCTGACGAGCATCTGGCCGGCAGAGGTAATACAATATAATCTTTATAAGCTTCGCTTGAGGGGCGCTGAATAAAATGAGATTTCGTAAAGGTTTGAAACGTAATACTGCTGCACAAAATGCATTAACAAAAAGAGGTAGGCTGGATGAATATTGGCGCAGTTTCCCTATCTCCTAGTCGGGAACTCCTCCCCATGAAGCATCCACGCATTTTCATCTCGCTTGCAATGTCCCTTTTGACACACTTTCGCTCCTTTAAGTACTACGAAATATCAGCCAGAAATATCCACTAATAACATTTGTCATCGAAATGGTCTGAACAGAATATAATACGTATTCACGTCGGCTCACCCATTCTTTTTGTTGTTTGGCGAGCCTCGTGGGACATGACAATTTCCCACCTAAATGCATGCTTTTTTTAGTTAATGCATTTTGGGCAGCAGTAATCCGATAACGATATTTTCATTAACCAAACAAAACCTTGTTGCTGGAACCTATGCGCACCACATTAGTTCAATATTGATTCCCGTACTCTCCTCATTTGGCAGGTTGCGAAGCACGCGCACAACCAGCCGACGCGTGAGATTGAGGGCGCGCCGTTGATCTCACGCCTCGCGTCCGCCCTCAAACCGCGCTACCACTTCGCCGGCATGGGAATGCACTACGAGCGAGACCCGTACAGGTAGGGTATGATGGTCGACGAGTACGGTACTTATCGGGGGGAGAAGATGTAGATACGGTCTGATGATGCTGCGTACGATCTGGAAGCCTAAGACATGGCCATATTTCGAAAATGCAGAAACCTCGTTATTTATACATTAATTACTAGTAATTTAGTGCGCATTACCAGCTTCCGCAATCAATATACCGTAATCTACAGTAGCCACTACCTACCGTAATCTCCCTTCTTCCCCTCAGGAACCACCGCGTGCTTCTCGAGCCGGCACAGCACGTCACCCGCTTCATAGGTCTGTCGCCCGTGGCAAACACGGAGAAGGAGAAGTGGATCTACGCCTTCTCCATCCAGCCAATGAAGAAATTGACGAGGTGAGAAGGGGCGATTATCGATTGATTTTTTAGTGAGATTATCGATTGACTTGTTGGAAATTCTTACAATCAATGAGATTTGGATAAGGTGGTGTACTCAAATGGACAGATGCCTGGCGGCGTTGTGCAACTTGAAACGCGAATGCCATATTGCGATTTCCAAATGTGTATTTGTTATTTTGGTATAACGCATCTGTATATCTTTATAGCTTTTGGTATATTTTATATTATTTTTGTCATTAATCAAATTTATTGATTTATAATTAATTTATCTCCTTTGCAGAGCGGAGCTGACGGCGCAGCCTCCCAACTCGAGCGAGTTTCCCTACATGGACCTGATCACGGAGATGCTAAGGAGGTATTGTGTTCCCCAAATTATGCTAATCGCAAGCTCTGGCATGGTGGCATACCAGTTTTGTGTTGCAGCTCCGTCTAAAGATATGTTGACGTCACATTGGAGTTGATGAGTAAAACGCTCCAAAAAAGCAAATTCCAAGAAACTAACAATACGATTAAAATTCCTCAAAGTGATTATTTAAATATTGTATTGGGTTTTCTGTTATTACGACCCACTAGTTTATCCTTGTTTGTCAGATTGAATCCCAAAAAGCGATGGGGACGTATGTACGTTGTAACCTGGAAAAAATCAATCAATATCAACCTACCGTAATCTTTCATACCGTAATCTGGTGTGCAGGGAGGCGGAGGAGGCGCGTGCGAAGGCGCCCAAGAAGGACAACGGCGAGTTCTTCTTCGATATGAGCGAGCCCGTCGAGGATACGGTAGATAGAGGAGGAAGGAAGAGGAAGGGAGACAGGGGTACGGTATCCATTCGTTGTTATTGATTGATTGTGAAATGGGAGCGAAAAAAAGGTTTCTGAAGTTATAAGAGGATCCTGATTATTCACTGTTTAGTGCTCGTGATATCATATGGTGGATTAGTAGGGCGCGATGTTTTGTCCTAGTATACTTGAACATACAAACAAACTTGATGATAGACTGAATTATTTAGTTAGCTTAGCTAATTATCGATTTTTATTTTTTTTGTTATTTATCGATTTGTTGCAGATCAGTTCTTCCCTCCGGCGGACAAGCGGCCGCAGCAGCCCTGCTGGTTCTGCCTCTCAAATAATGATGCGGAGGTGAGTATGGGGATAATGTAATCGTGGTTGCTGTAGTCCATGGAGGCGAGAAAAGTCATTTTGAAATCTCTGGAATGTGTCCGGCTCGTTTGTGTCTCTCATAATCTTGAGCTTTGCACGGCTCTGCGATCGACGATGTTTTTAGGGAATGCCATGATATTTGTAAAGTTCAACATTTATGTTTTTTGAACTAATTTAATATTACATTCCATATTTCAGAAGCACCTCGTGATCGCAGTGGGCGACCTTTGCTACGCGGCGATGCCCAAGGGACCGCTGGTGGAGGATCACGCAATGATCCTCACTGTCGGTGAGTATACTCTTTATTGATTGATATTATAGATGTTTATGGTGATCATCGATTTATCATGACAATATTTCGGGGAAAAGATATTGTCGCTAGGGAATACCAGCGCATGTCTGCGAACAACTGTCACCCGCACGTTTGGTGCTGCGATATGTAATCATAGACCGGGTTTTTGATGGTAAACTAATAACTTGATGGTTTGATTATTTTATGACATCATGACCGTAACCGTAAAATAGCCGTTCTGATATTCTCGTTATCGTAATCTCCTCGCCAATCGATAGCGTCTGAAATACCGCAACGCCCTATCTGCATACCGTAATCTCCCATTCTACAGGCCACATTCAATCGATGGCTGCAGCGAATGAAGAGGTGCGCGCGGAGGTGGACAAGTTCAAGAACGCCTTCACCCTCATGGCACACAAGGTACGGTACGGTGGCAGGGGTACTGTAGCCGGAATCAAAATCAATCGCTACGCATGTACGGTAATGACGATTAGATATTTATGCTCGCTTTCCTCGATAATAGTATGTTGTAGTTGTAGACCAATAGATGGTTGCTTGCAGAACCTGATGATTCCCTGTTTCATAAATATCTCAAATACAAAATCGCAGCGCTATTTTCGATCCTCGCAAGCTCTAAAACATGTAAATTAATGGTCGCAACTCCACTGCGTGTGATAGGTTGGCTTGAATAATCACATTGAGAGACACTTTGTTTATTATTTATTTACGATATGTATTTTTTTTTTGTAAATTCAGGCGGGCAAGGCGGTCGTCGTCTTCGAGAGGAACTTCCGCACCCAGCATCTGCAGGTAGATCAACTGTTAAAGATTATCGATTTTCTGTTTTAATTATGCATCTTAATTAGTTAATAAGAATTGTGCGTGTTGAGAAATTCCGCATCAGCGATGGTAAATTTACCAGCTGTTGAAAGAGATCGTCTTGGTCAGTGCACAAATCGCTAATCAATATTCGTTGCAGGTGCAGTGCGTGCCCGTCCCCAAGGGCTGCATCAAGGGACTCAAGGTACGGTTAAGGGAGTATGGTAGTGATGGTTACGGTAAGCAGGAAATTTAGCTCAAAAAATGAGGAAATCGTAGACAAGGAATGGATGATGATCGTGTTACGTATCTATCTGCTGATGGTTACGGTAGAGAGATGTGGTATGCTTCCAATTACATTTTGTCCATTGCAGAGTGCCTTCCAGTCGCAGGCGCAGATTGCGGGCACGGAACTCGCGCTGCTCTCGCAGGATGAGAATGTGAGCGGGTTTATTTTTTTATTTAAAATATATCGTTCCTTATTTCGTTGATGAAATTTGGCAGTAACTTCCGCACACCTCCCACTGTTTGTTTGTTCCAAAAGAGTTTCATTGTCTCCGAACTTACAAGCTTTTTTGCCGCTTTCCAATACTTTTCAATCATAATATTATATAGTAGGCTAATTAAACTGCTTATGGCTATGTTGATTTCAGGTGTGGGATCAAGTGAACGAGGGTTGTCCCTACTTCTACGTCGAATTGCCCGATGGAACGAAGCTGTTCACGAGGCAGATGAAGGGATTCCCGTTGCAGTTCGCGAGAGAGGTACGGTGAACTAATAGATATCAAAAATGTAAAAAAAATAATTTTAAAATTGTTTCCTGAATTTTCCGCAATTTTCAAAGTTCAGGACCGGAGCCGGCTTATATACACCGGTACGTGGGAAAACACACCACCGGGGCACACCACATGTACCGGTCGCTTTTTACAGCCATTTTTATTGATTTCCTACGGTATTTTACATATGTTTTGTACATATTTCGTATCAGAATATTGATTCGCATTGAATTAGGAAAGTTATTGGCACACATCGGAAGAGCGTAGTTGGGAAAACCGCAGGCGCCATCTTCGGTATTTGATGGCGCTGCAGCTCACGGCAAGTTCTAATGATGTCGCGATTCTCTCAGAGCAGCAGCTCCAGTTGTGCGGAGTGTCGTCTATGTGTCGGAAAAGTCTTCGTCTGATCGCAAACTCTCCGGAAATGAAGCATTTCTCACGTCATGTGTTTACATTCATTCTCCAGGTTACTCTAGTGTAAATTCCAAGCATGCATGTCGGGAACAATCACTAATCAATAATCTGATGCGGAATATGTACAAAACATATATAGAATACCGTCGGAAATCAATAAAAATGGCTGTAAAAAGCGACCGGTACATGTGGTGTGCCCCGGTGGTGTGTTTTCCCACGTACCGGTGTATATAAGCCGGCTCCGGTCCTGAACTTTGAAAATTGCGGAAAATTCAGGAAAAAATTTTAAAATTATTTTTTTTACATTTTTGAGATCGCACAACACACCTGCGTTTTCTGAGCCTTAATTAATTTCCGGTGCCGGGTCCCTTTAATTGATATGATACGAATGATGAAACAGTGTATGTGCAATCGCGTAGATTAAATACTGAATATTGTAATTTTTTTTAAATTATAATTTTTCTAATTTGTCAATTGCATGTCTATCCAATGACTATTTACAGGTGCTGGCGTCGGACGAGATTCTGGGATGCGAGGACAAAGTGGACTGGAGGGCGTGCGAATTGGGCAAGGAGGAGGAGACGAAAGTGACCAAGAAGTTCCAGGTGGGATACGGTAGAGTACGGTAACATGGTTACGGTAGTTGTGAATTCGGTATTGGTGCGTAGTGCGAGAAAAAAACTTCGTCTGAAATGTGGTACGAACAGAAAGAGCTGAACTGTAATTTACTATTTTTTTTATAAATAAGTGCTACTGTATAAATGCTGCAGGAGCGATTCAAGCCATTCGACTTCACGGATGCTGACGATTCTGATTAATCAATCGATAATGTTTATCAATCGATTTCTCACAACACATATTCGGACTATTTGACGTAACTTATTCTGATTGTAGCCTCTCATGATCTCTCAAAATGTTCAAGTTGGCACTTCTTGTTGGTTCCCGTACTATTACTGTTATTTTTTTCGTTCGGTGTTTCAATGCTCGTAAAAGGAATAGTTTTGTATAAATAAATGTAAACCCTCAATCATCGTCTGCGTCGTTCACTTTTTAAAACATTTTTGGCACCTACACAAAATATCCTGAAAACGGATGGAAATTAAAAAAAATTGCTAGCGATTTGTTGAGAAGTTGAGGGGAGGGGCCATAGGTCGAAAGGTACGTTAAAACGAAGAAGCCAACCCGCATTTTGAAAATTTTTGGTGGAAAAAATGGAAACCCAACCCGCATTTTCGGTTTTTATGCCCATTTTTAACAAACCCAACCCGCATTTTCGATTTCCACAACGCACCCTTTCGACCTATGGGAGGGGCATTGTGAATTCGAAAGTGAGACTCACTTTGACGCATCGATGGTAGGACCTTTTGGAACCGCCATCTAGGAACCCGATAATGTATAAAAATAATAGAGGTTCCTAATTTTTTAAAAAAACGTTCCCCAAACAATATCCTCGAAAAAATATTTTGAGTGTACCTAAAGGGCAGATTCAAAACGCGCTATCACCGGCATAATATCTCTCTATTGGGCTCTTTCTGCAGGCTGGAATCATTTGTAACCGTCATCCCCCAATTGTTCTCATGCAATTTCCGGCGCTCTCTCCGCGGCTATTTGCCGGTTTCAAGTGTCCAAAGGACTGCAATAGAGGAGGAGTCCGATTTCACGGCTATTTCGCTCCCGGCAGCAGCAGAAAACGAGAGTCCCTTTCTCTCTCCAAATTGCCGTCTTCCCTCCCTAGTCAAACATCTGGCGAGAGAGCGTGGGAAGCGAAGAGATCGTGCAATCGAGAACTGACTAATATTGGACGCCTCCTCAGTCTGACGCAATAGTTAGCAGAGAACGAGCAAACACTTGAAAACCACCGGAAAATGCATAAAATTGCTCCATTTTGTCTTTTTTCAAATGCGTTTGCGAAAATTGCAACAAGAAATCACTTTATACGAACTTCTAGTGAAGCAATGGGGAGAACATCATGGGAGTGTGAAGGCGGCACGAAGTGAAAGAAAGTTAGAGATCGATAGGATTATGCTTCATCGGATCATACTGTAAGTCTACGAGAGATGCGTCAGTCAGTCATCAGAAATACGCGGGGGCCTATTTACAATGTGTTGAAAGAGATATGCGAGATAGGAAAAAAAGTCTACTACGTCTAGTGGGATCGTGACTAGATCGGGTGGTAAAGCGAGTGTGGGAATGTTTTCTTTTGGCCAGATGAGATACAGCTTGTTTTTGATTGCGAATCGCGAGATTTCTGCCGTAATTATGAACCGGGAAGGAAATTGAAGGGGGGAGGGGGTACCCAGAATTGGACGGGGGTTCTTGTAGGGTTAGGATGGCAAGATGGCGACGTGATTGGCTAGTGATGACGTCATATTAGGAAGAGCGAAGCGGCGTTTCGGCTGATGTCGTTGGCGCATTCGGCACATTTGCACGTGAGAGCGGTGGGGATTCGGACAACTCGATTTTCTTTTTCGCACGTCAATTCGACAACGACCTGTAAATAAGGAATTTATTTTTTTCCAAAATTTATTGATTACGTTTTTGTTGATATTTTTGCTTTTCTAAATGTTTATGACGCTTCACACAATGCGAATAGTGTCCGCATAGTCCGTTCAGATCCCCATTTCAAAAGTACGCGCCCTGGGTCGCCCGGGCGACCCCCTACGACCCGTCGACTTTCATCGCCCCTGAGATTGTTCATCGACTTCTAGCTAGAGAACGACACCGGCGCCAGCCTTCCGACGAGAAATGTCGTGCGAATGTGTCATACTATCCACTGATCTAGACCATCTAGAGAGTGTGCGAAATGAAGAGATCGTGGTCTCACATTTCACACTCCACTATCCACCCTCCCCACTCCCGATTCGGCCCAGTAGCCTACTATTCTTATCACGGCCTAAATAGGGACAGTCCCCGCCTAAAATTAGTGTGCATTACATGGGGGGGAGCGGAGAGCGATACTTTCAAGATTTCCTTTCATAGTTCGTAGTCCGGGCAAAATGGAATGCGGCGGAATTTCGCGTCGTTTACAGAGGAGCGATTGTAAATGATGATGAGGATGGACAGATAGGCAGCGGGGGCAAGGTTCGCATTCCTAGAATCTAGCTCACCGACAGAAAATGGGCACAGACTCATTTACGCAGCGCTACAAGAATGAAATTTTGGCGAAATTAGAAGCGAATAATAGCGAATCAAAGCTTGTATCTTAACTAAAATAATATAAATGTTCATTCACTCTCAATGAGCACAAATATTTATTGAATTTGAAGTCTAAGAAAAGTAATATTTACAAAAAGTGAAAATATATTCTATACCTCCTCGCTATCGTCCATTCTACAGCAAGTGCTGCTTTCCGCCTTCATCCTCCTCTCAATAGGGTCGTAGAACGAGAAAGACATGCAGTAACCAGCACACGCGTTCACTTTAACCGACATGAACTCGCAGTCGGGGTCGTCAATTTCAACGATGCGACCTGTAATCGATTAATTAAAATTGTATTCATTGATTAATTTGATCCCTCATTTTACGTTTTGTTTATTTCTTTGTTCGATAAATTATGTGACGTGAATTATTGATTTATTGTTCAATTCGGATTTGTTTCTTCTCAATTTTGCAATCTTTCAAACGGAAAAATATATGAATAAATCTCCATGTGAAATATTATCTGCAGGCGTGAGAAAAAGCGCGCTACTGCTAAAAGAGCGCGCGTGAGAAACGCGTCCTTCGAGAGACAATAGCTATTAGCTACCATAAATGCAGCGGCATTTTAAAATACGCGAAGCATACATGATGATGCAGAAAAAGTGAAGGGCTGCAAAGGGGATAAGAAAAAGAGGTCTTATTGTGCAACAAACGAGAGCCTACATGAGTCACTTGATCAAGATCTAAAGGTGGAATCAGAGGAACAAAATCCCAACACCCATGACTGGACAGATCAAGAGAGCAAAGGAGAAGCCCTTTTCATCTTTCGATGACTAAGCGTCTGATTGCGGATTTCCATTTTCGGTCCAGGAATACATGAAAAATCACGAAACCACCTGCTTGGAGATGTTTCTAAGGATAATATCAACAAAATGAGATGAAAACGATAAAGTATTTTGTGCTTTCAACTAAAATATTAAAATAAAATGGGTACTGACCAACTCTATGGCAGCCACGTGAGTGTAGTCCGGCCCTTGCCAGTTGTGGCAGTGACAGGCAATAGAGAAGTGTGAGTAGAAGAGTTGTGGCTGCCGCGCCGGGCCGTCGCTCAGTCGAGTGCATGCATGCAGATGGGATGATATCTGCAATTAATTACATTAATTTTCTATTTTTATTAATTAATAGTAATGTTAATTACGTCGCGTAAACTCAATGCTCATTATTCTATGCGAAAATCAAGACATCACACGAAAAATGATAACATTTGCGAAGAAATTACGCAAGGTTAGGGTTGGAAGAAGTTCGCCAGTTTTAAAATGTTCACGGATGATCTATCAATCAGGAATCAATATCGTTAATATACCATGAACGTCCTCGCGCGAAGTCTTATGCAATGTAAACAGACGAGAATAGATCGATATCAATTGGGGAGTGAGGAGGGGGACGACCGCAAACAGGAGATCATTCAAAGTGCGACCTCGGAATGCAACGAACGACACATCTGGAAGAGGGCGCCGGCAAAAAGTGAAGTTTAAAAGTCGAGTCTCTTCAGTTCACAGATTCTCTCATCGTGCAACCGATCAAGAAGCGATGTAAAATGAAGAGACTCTGTTCAGAGAAAGAGAGGATAAGTGAGGACCGGAAGTAGAGAATGGGATGTGTTTCAAGCGGCAATCAAGTGAGTGATGAACTGTGATGAATTGATGTAAGGTAGTTAGACATTTGAAAAAAAAACAAAACTGATCCAGACACCAAAAGAATGAAAATAACACATACCCGACTAATTATTGATCATTATTCTCCCGCGGAAGAATTGGAAACTATTTGAGTGCGAGTTCGCAAACTCTCGTTTATAAGCGCTTTCAGTAGATAAACCTACTGAACAGGGTGGGGGAGGGGACGGGGTTTATGAAACAGCATGCAAATCTCCTAGTGATTCAGCAGAGGGATTTACAGATTATCTAGTGCAAACTGTGCAGAGAAAAAGGAGAAAATGGAGGGACTAGAGCGAAAATTTCGATCAACGGCGAGAACAGATTGGAGAAGGAGAGAGAAAAAAAGGGAGCACGCGAAACGAGAGGGTCAGACAACGAGGGCAATTGATGTGACGGCGCACACTCATTGTTGAATGCTAATGACGCATGGTGCCGCGGGGCAGAGCAAATGAGCGGCGTCAAGAGAGGTAATATCGAAAACAAGAACAAACAGAGTAGAGGAGAACTGCGCAAAATCTGCACAGCTCCATGCACTGCTAGATATTAGAGGTGCAGGCCCGGGAATCATATTATGGCTGATAACACGAGCTGTATGCATCAATTTGTGCGTAGTACCTGTCCCCAGCGCGAATCATACAATTCAATTCGATTCTCTAACATAAAATCGACTCGTCGACTCTCTTTCTACAAGGCACTCATAGCGAGAGAGTTCACTCCCTTTTGTATCAGGGTAGACGGGACTGCGTGGGAGAACCCTTTCTACTATTTGCACACCACCCCTATCATTCCCTTGCCCGACGATTTCAATTGTGGGGGCAAAATGTGTGTTTGTATGTGCCCGAATTCACGTGTATCTTCAATATCAAAGTCGTCCTCCGTCTCAAATATTCGACTATCAACAAGGAACTATTGAAAGGAACGTGTGGGAGATCGCGATCGGAGACCAGCAACAATCAAATATCTGGGTGATGATTCACATTTAGTTATAGCCTTGCTGCAAAGTTTGCGCCAGTGAGTAAAGCATTGCAAAGCGTCGTTGAATGAAACTCATGTAACACTTTAATTAATATTAGTAAGGTTACACTAATTAACGCACCTTTCGCAGCAAGGGATTTCGCATGAAGACTATTGGAGCCAGTGCAGAAAGAGGGGCGAGTCTGAATCAGGAGCGGCGTGTAAAGCGCGACTAAGACAATGGCTACTCATCATTTTCTGTCATCACTGACTCCGCCCTCCTCCTTCTCACTCACTATCTGTTATCATCTCACGACAAGAGAAGAGAGAGAGACCGTCAAAGAGGAACTAAAAATAGCTCCAATCGCCTCGTAATAAAAACGGGATCCAACGCGTGAGAAGAGGGAGGCGCACAAAGTTTGCAGGTATTCTGCGGGAATACGTTTTTGATCATTCTAAGAAGCTGGACATAGAACAATGCTGATAAAACATGTAATGTGTTTTGCATGCTAGTCTATTCAGGAAACAGTAAGAAGAATAATACATAGTCTAAATAGCGTTAGTATCC
Source organism: Pristionchus fissidentatus (assembly GCA_036245785.1). Lineage (NCBI taxonomy): Eukaryota > Metazoa > Nematoda > Chromadorea > Rhabditida > Neodiplogasteridae > Pristionchus > Pristionchus fissidentatus. The sequence continues at coordinate 8,398,497 of BTSY01000001.1, forward strand.
ACTATCCTCTTAGTTATCCTCGTCTCGTAATGACATTATTTTTGCACTATCGGTGTGGCCACCTAGGACGTTACTAATGTGTCAGTGTGATTGATACGCGAAACGAACTAACCTACAGGATGATAACAGAAATAAATGCCTGAGCGTAGGCATGTTCTTCGATCAGTAAATATAAATACCTGTGGACGTAGGGAGATATAGTCCGTGGGGAACTCATCAAGACAAATATAGATAGGTATGTTCCAAATCTTGTGATTTCACAAAGTTATGGCAAGTCTAACAAAATTGAGGCAAACAATTAGACAAAATATCGTTGATGGACAAAAATATGGGATTCGCCTGACATCTTGCCATGGATTTCACCATTACCAAAGTATTATCTACCGCAGCTTCCTAGCACGAGTTAAAAGAAAGGTAGTCAGAGAACAGCGAATGCTCCGAACAATGGGACTACGCTTTCTGAATACAAGGGGCTATGCGAGGCGGGCTAAATAGCGCGTATGCCCCGCCCTCTGTTGTTGTGTTCTCTGCCGGCCTCGGCTTCTGAAGCACTCTCTCTGATGTCATCGAGTGCTGTCCCGTTGTGAACAGACTGACGCGTTCATTTCGCTATTTGGAGCTGAACGAGAAATGACGAATGACATTCAGCACACGTGTTCGAGGTAAGGAGACGTGCGGGCAACATAGCAATTGTATGACTATGCATGTCGCTAGATTGAATGATAGGCAAACTCCAACACAAAACGATTTTAACAAGGCGTTTGTCACGAACAAATGTTCCGTAAGAAATGTTGAGACGTTGTACATCTGATGCGCTCAAATCTCGGCGATTCGTCTAAAATTGTGGGTGTTCCAGCGCATCACTATTCAGCCCATGAAAACCGTTATAGCTTTCTTCAATTCGAAAACGATTTAATTTTGAGTGGCAGCTTTTCTCCTTACTATTTCAATGTTCGCGCTCTGTACTGACTAACATGAAGCTTTTCGTTATTAGCCATTGCAAAGTGCGTATTGACTGATAAGAATGGTGATTAGGCTGATGAGTGCAACGAAGAGGACGAAAACAATAGAGACCAGACACTACTTTCAAAGACCGGATCAATCTCGCTTAGAGTCTCGAAAACAACTGGTTTGGCGAAATCAACTAGTTAAGAAGGATCGAATTCAACTAGTTGATTTCAATTCAACTGTCCGTCCCGACCATTCTCAACTAGTTAACTAGTTGAAAAGCGGTCAACTAGTCAAATACTCGACGCCAGTCACCTCATCTCATTCTAAGGGGACTCGGGAGATCAAATCGGTGGTTCATTGTACACGATCCGACCGATCAATCGTGGGCCACTATAGGGGTGAAAATGAGTCGACTGGTTGATTTCTTGTCAACTAGTTGAGTTCGACCGCTCGCAACTAGTTGAATAGTTAACAACTGATGAAAGTCAACTAGTTGACAGGAAATGAGTAAACTAGTTGTTTGTTTTCGAGACTCTCTCTCGCTACACGGTGTTGAATGATAGGTGAGATAATAGTCCGAGTTCAGAACGGCTATACTAGTTCTTACTATCTTTACTGGTATTCTAACGTTGGGTGTTACAAACGAATATGACATCTCTACCTCTCTAACATGTGCCTCTCTAAAGAATTCGATACTGTTACATTCGAGAGGGTTCGCTACCAGCTATCTCATGCAAGAGAGTTGCACTCTCTAGAGAGGCACATTTTAGAGAGTTCGTGCATCTGTGAGAATCTACGCCCTTGATTTCGGCTCCTTTTGTAGTCGGCTTAACCACCGACGAATCATGAATCGCTCTCTTTCTAAACGCGTTTCCTCACGGTGACTCAAGGGATTCACGGAGATTGCAACACACGGAATAGATAAGGTTCAGTGATCGAGTGGGGGGGGAGATTTGAACTGACATCAAGACACACACCGACAATTTGATTACGAGCCTATTCGACCACATCTCGTCTACAAGCAGAGATTTTTTTTGTTTTTTTTTGAAACATGTCTTGGGTGAGATTGGGGTTATTATATTTAAAAGTTGCAAATGCATGTCTCAAAACTCAAATGTAAATGAAAAATAACGTCTACGCAGAACTCGAACATTTTTAGATGCCGACGTTAGAGAACCAATTTATTGATGAGAAATTCCTTGACTTTTAATTAATTATGGTGTAAGAAATCACGGCTTCTGATTGAGTCTACGCAAATTTGACTGGGGATGTGAAGAAGAGAGATAACACTGTGGCTTCAATGCTTAGTGTCAATACTCGTATCATTGGTTTTTTTCTCATTACTCAAGAAAATCAAATGTCATTTTCAATTTTTAATTAGCCAAGAATTTACTTCTAAAAATACTAATTAGTACTAATTACACTGAAAGCAAATTTGCTAGGAGAATGGTTCTCCACCCTCATCGATCCGCACACTCTCTCGTCTCGGTGAGCAAACGAGAGAGTATGGGGGAACGTCGAGGGTGGAGAACCGTTCTCTAACAAGTGAAACCTTTGATAACCATTCTTCTAGCAAATTTGCGCTCTGTGTAGCGGTGACATCAAGATCAATGACTCGACCCTCGAGCACCATCAAAATGTGCATCCTCATGTTATCGTCGATAGTCGCGTGGGGTAATCTTGGGTGGGGCAGACAAGCGACAAAAGTGCGTCACTTCTTTTATCGCCTTTTCACACGTTTGTTTTGTCCATGACGGCGCAGTTGAAATGCGAGCAATGCACAAAAGTTGACAGATCATGTGTCAGACGACAATTTGAGGCGAGTCTCAGGCTAATGATCTGAAGGTCGGATCCCTTCTCGCACAGCCTTGTATATTTGTGTTTACCTCTAGAATCGCCGATGGTCGGACAGTATCACGTGCACGCCGGCTAGTGACGCCCTCTACTAGTGCGGCCATCAAATGCTACTGGTCCGAGCACCACCAAATATGCCCTGGCAGATTGACTACTAGTCCGACTACCACCAGATACTAGTCCTTCCAACCGAGCGATTCTAGACATCGTTCAATCATTGCAATTCTGGAAAACAATAGGCGTTGCGAACGAGCTTTTATAGCTGCACCCGGAATTTCTCTCTAAAAATGGAAGTGAAACATAAAACGACTAGATACGTGCGTCAGAACAAGGAATGAATGTGGAGGAGAGAGAGAGCAATTAGAGTATCTGTCAGACACATTCATGCGAAGAGGGAAACAAGTTGAAACAGATTGTGGGGGTGAAAAGAGAGAAAGAGAGAGATGAATGCACCCTGAAGTTAGTGAGTCATGAGTGCGACAGCTAATTAGTCACCATCGGCTCATCAGGATGAAGGAAAACACTTCAAAAAATGTCATGTATAGCTTCCGTGTTGGTGGTTAAGTTTTCTTCATAGGACTTATTTCAATTAAAATGAAATTAATTTAACGATTTTTTTCCGTCATGGCGATATTATTTTCCAAAATATTTTGAACAGTTCCTCGTTCAGATCTCCGAGTGAGATATCACGATACGAATGATGGGAAAAATCTGTAGTTAAAGAGGTCATCCAATCCTCCGATAACTCTATAGATTGATTAAATAGGCGCATGCACATTATCGTGTTGTATTTACCGTCGATGTGTATTTTTTCTTTGTACAAGAAAAAATGTGTATTCTAAACAAATATGAACACTCCATTCCATGTGACATGAGTTGCAATAAGTGTAAAACTCTCGACGACCGACAAGTATGCACTATCTAACCCAATAAAACGAGACATTTCACTCGCAGCTCGCGTGGTGGGTGCAGCACCTATAGATAGAATCAATAAAACTCGATAGTTGACCTGAAATTACCTCCTACGAGTACATAAGTGTGAAGGTCGTGTCACGCGACAATATGGACACAATGGCACTAACACATTCAAGAATCAGTTATCGAGCAGAATACGCTGACTCTATGTAGAATGGTCAGATTTGTGTACCGGCCCTAGCGTGCATATAAAGGAAGAGCGAGATCAGTGACATAGCAATCCTCTCTTTACTACCTATTGTGAGACCCCAACTGCTACCTTTTTTGTCTTAACTTTGATGTTATAATTAATTAATGTTTATTAATTAAATTAATTGCAGATATGCGTCTTCTCGTTCTTCTCCTTATTGTCTGCGCCGTTATGCTCAACGCCGCTCGTTTTCGCCGAGGTGATTTCAAATTTGTGTTGGCCTCGTGGGAACAGTTCAACGACCTCAACATTTGTCCAAGAATCCATGTTCTGATGACGAGACATTTCGGAAAAAGACAGTTCGGAGGAAACGTTTTAGGAAAAGACATTTGAGGAAAACACGTTTTGGAAAAGGCCATTGAAACTAATAATTATTGTAGTTCTATTTCCACTCGTTCTTTTGGCGTAGTGTGTAAAACACCAGATTCAAAACATGGTATATGAATTTAATATGAGATCAATTAAAAAGTTAATTAAATAATTGGTTATCGATTTTTTAGACAACATTATTACAGAGAAGCAGTACATCGGCCTCGACCATTGAGTGCACGTCTACGGGGGCAACTATTCCCGATATTTCAACCGTGTTATTAAGCACCAAATTCACATCTTAATAAAGCAATTCAACTGTTCCAACAAACATAACAGTAACCACATTCGGAGTGTAACCGAGCAAATGCACTTGGAGAGTGTTCCTAGGTTTTTGAAGAAAAAAATTTAAAAAAATTTCTGACGTAGCTCATGTGGGCGGCCACAGACTCCACACTTGTGAAATCGTATCAACAATTGGATAGCATGATTACGTCGAGTGCACCAGTACGATTAAACTTATGAGACTATGCATACCTAGTGCATTATAGTTTTCATGGTGGAAAGGAGTAATCAATCGAAAGTTCTGAAGATCTGGAGAAATAATGGGTACACAAACCACGCTTGATATTAATTTAATGTATTTTTCCTTTCTCTCAAACGCGGGAACAATACCGTTTCCCCACATCAATAACCGCGTAACTGTGTCAGTGTTGACTATATTGGAAAGCAAGTGGAGATTCTTGAGTGTGACCATTCCAAGCGCTCAAATATAATGCAACGGAAGATTGTTGAAGAGAAAGAAAACCTCCAAACTTATTTAGTGTTTTCTACCGTTGCGCAAGCTTAGATCTAAGTCGTTCTTATCGTTTATTTTCCTTCACGAATACTCTTTTTTCATTAATTAATCTTAATCCATTCAGAAATGCGTCTGCTCTCTCTTCTCCTTCTCATCTGCTCCATTGTTGCTACCACTGTCGCTCAACGCAGCAGCAAGGGAAAATCCCCGATTTCAACGAGTAATTAAAGCCGGCCATCACTCGACGTCGATGATCAGTTGTAATGATGAGCTTATGATAAAGGAACTACCATTGATTGACGGCATAGGCGTAAGGTGGTCGCTCCAATCTGAGTCAGCCTATTATAATACTGGCCGAGCAGTGTTCTCGAAACGGTCCGATCTCGTAGAAGGGAAACCAATTTACCTGGACAATGATGAGGAGATTGGCTATGCTTGCAGATTAAACTTCTTATAATTTTCCCACACTTCTCTTCGTTCCCTTGGACAACCTTGAATCTCAAAAAGCCGATTGGTTTCCGCAGTCCTTGTTGACTGTTTTGGACAGTCGGTTAAAGATGAGAGTGTGACGGGGGAGGGCGTATATCAATAGGAAGCGATGTAAGGCCATTTAACTAGCACATAGTTTCTACTTTGTCGAGGAACTTTCAAATTGTAAATATTCTCAGTTTACACATTATTAAGCAGCTTATATTATTGCAAGTGTGAAAGCTGGTAGGAACATAATGCACAAGGTGAACGCAATGTTATATTCATATCACGAAAAATCCAAACAACTTTTTGCATCAGCGGTTTATTTTGCACATATTGCATTAATAAAAGATGCACATCTGTAATTGTGAAAAGTAACTCAAATCTCTTAGTAGTGTATCTTGGCGTAGATTAGCGTATTCGAAAATTTTTGGGAAGGAAAACAATGCTGGAGCAACTCGTCAATCCAAAGTTCGTGCATGTTTATAAGTAAATATCGGTTGGTCACACCTGCATTGAGCATCTTTCAAGTTGTCAACAGCATAGCGAGAAAATCGTCTTAGATAATCGGTTAGCAAACTAAAACGAAATAGTGTAACCAGCGGTGCACACAACGAGAAGTTTTCTCTAATGGAATAGGAAGTGGCAGTTTTCTGCTTTCATACATGACAAAAAATCTTTAAAAAATATTATCTTCATTGATCGACGAGGAACAGTGTCAAGAAATTGTGAGAATTCCATTTCGGAAAACTAACTCCACTTGATATGCGACATCCACGTCGAATTTTGCAGGAAAATCAGTTGTGAGCTCGACAGTAGACTGAAAAATTTGAGACCACTGTCTCTTCTCCAGTGGGCGATTGAGAGTGTGAAATGATGAAACCTACAAAAAAAACGGTCCTACATTTAAAAAAAAGGTCCTTCATTTCAGACTCAACTCGACAGGGAGCACTCTCGTTTCACCCTCTCGCCTACGCCTTTGATAAAAATAGTGACCGTGCTTGCTTGATTACCTTTTCTGCTGAAAATTCATGGTCGTCACAGACAGCGCCAGTATCAATATTTCATGCGTTTATGGATGCTTTTTAGAGTGTTCCTAAATGTTTGATGGACTACTGTCTCGTTCCTATTCCAAATATATCTTCATCCTTATTCAAACTGAATTTTCTCTGTTCTTACGAGATGTAAGTGCCTTCATTATCCGAAATAGCATCGCAAATTGAGTTATATTTGAAGAGACCAACTACCAGACGATGCCATATGGGAACACGACGATTGACCTACAATTTCGCCCAATCACTGATTTACCTTTACTGCAACCCCCTCCCAAAGCAATGCTCACTATGGAGAGTCATAATGCACAATATATTATTTTATGTAAACACACATTATTCCGTGGCGCCTCCGGGTGCGATATAGTATTTGTGATTACAGATCTGAAACAGCAGGTAAAAAATCTTTGTCGATTGAGTGTTACAAATGCGGTACACTAAAAGAAAATTTGCTAGGAGAACGGTTCTCCAAGGTTTCATTTGTTAGAAAACGATTCTCCACCCTCCTCCTTCCACACGCTCTCTCGTTTGCTGTCCGAGACGAGAGAGCGTGTGGAAGGAGGAGGGTGGAGAATCGTTTTCTAACAAATGAAACCTTGGAGAACCGTTCTCCTAGCAAATTTGCGCTCTGTGTACGGTTGCTCTGATCAGTCCCGCAAAATTCTGCAGAATGGGGCGAGGAGCTGTGTGGAACTATGAGAGATGCAATGCGGATTTTGTAGGTTCTCTCACTCCTGACTCTTTCATGGGGCCGGCTCGTGAATGAAATGGGCAGTCTCTCTATACAATGTTCATCACGTCAGACGGTCAGGTGAGGTTGTGGTTTCAGGGGTCAGGATCATTCTTCTCAGTATTCACAGATCATTTTGGTTGGGGTCGGGGCAGAGGACTCTCTATAATAATTTATAATTACATTTATATAATTACTAATAATTCATAATTATATAATTTATAATTCCGTCGTCTCTGCTGCTTTCAGGGCGCCAATTGACAGTTGAAAACATAATGATTGCATTCTTTTAACAAGGACAATTCTTTACGTCTTAATTACGTCGTCCATTCAAAGAAGTTATTTTGACCCCCTCGAGCGGTTAGCTGCTCGAAGCGTCTATAAAACGTTTGTCATACGTCCGATTTTCATCAAACATAACTGTTGTGTACCTGTCAGGTCACTACTCACAGAGGTATCTGGGTTACCGAGTTTATCTACATAATACAGAGTACAGAGGAGTCACACTCCACGAGACAGGACAAGGGGCGACTGGATAGATCGTCCCTACTAAGCAACCTATTTACATACATGATAATGGGCTACAGACAGACTAGGGAATGGCACGTCCGTACGATATTACAATGAGTAGGACTATAGTGTATGCACCTATACAACATCTCCCCTCCAAGATTCAAACTTGGGGTGAATCTAATAATCTAGCAATTGGGCCACGATCTTTTCATCTCATTGCACATTCGTGCACTTTCTTTCCCCTCGTTCCAAACTATGGCAACGAGTATTTGCGTGACACCCCCGCCGGGATGGACATTTCAGTCCACGACGCCCGTCCTCAGACACATTCGACACTGCCTTCCTGCAGTTCGATTCAACTAGAACTCTGTCCCTCGACACTGTCCCGACAGTTCGATTCCATTGGACTGTCCCTGGCTGTTCTAGACGCGCACGCCACCCGATATAATCTCCGTTGTTCTGGGATTTCCTCTGGCATTCCCGCCAGGACGTCATTCCTCCTGAGAGTAGTTCCGCCTAGGAACCTTCAACTCCATGCCTTCGAGTGCTCGGCACCTTGGCTCTCTAGCCTCCTTTTGACTATTCAAATCAATCTATGGTCTCTGCTCGTCATTCAAATTCAGCATTTTGGCATCGTGCCTGCGAGTCTCTTACACGCCCTCAAGCAACGGAATCTGGCGGAATCGCAACACTCCGCGTGCTATCTGCGCATTCCCCGTACATCGTCCTCTTGGCCTTTCAGATCAGTCCAGAAATCAGCCCTCTATGCCTGAATCCATCATCTAATCGATCGAGTTCTTACAGAACACCTCTATACTGCACTATACTAATGGACAAGTCGCCTCTTTTTATTTGCATGAATGCAAATTCTAGATTCCGACCGTTTGCTGCTCGTTCTGACACTTGTCAGATTTACACTCGAGATCCTTCGGTCCCTTTTGGGTAGATCCAAACTCCAGCGGCCTTGCCAACTGAGTCCACGAATTAGCATACCAGCTCAATTCCGTGTTGCGAAATCTGAGTGGTGGTCCCTGTCCATACCACTCACCCTTCTTCTCGATGTAATCTGGTGGCTCACCCTGTCCAGTTCCCAAGTGGGGGACACTCCCACGCCACTCAAACTGAGGTATATTGCTTTGTATCAGTTCCAACGCACTGTGGACTAAACGAGCGGCTCGGCTGTCTTCATCCTCTCTGCATTTCCATTTCCTTTGGTCCCGCCCATCATTCTTATGACACGTGTACTTTGTATCGATTGGTTCGTACAGGAATTTCAACCTGCCTTGGAACCTCACAATTCTCAGACGCACGTACACCAGTGCCACGTCACAGCAATTAGGTGAAAACAACCGAGGCTGTAATCGATAAATCAATTAACCTCCGTGGTGCTATCCACTTTAGCAATCAATAAATCGACCCAGTGACGTCGGTCAAGGCTTCACCACAATTCTTGACAGAATCAAGGCTTCCAGGCACCCTTCGAGTACCGGAACCACTTAGCGCACTGATAGCACCAAGATCACTTTACCCACTCGATACACTGAGAGTAAACGAGTGAGACCAGCACCCAACGAGTACCGGGGTCCTTGGCGCACTGATAGCACCAAGTGGGGACAAGAAAACGCGGTAACACGACAGATAAGCAGTGAAAACGAGTACGAATCTCTGATCGCCAATGTTGTGTACCTGTCAGGTCACTACTCACAGAGGTATCTGGGTTACCGAGTTTATCTACATAATACAGAGTACAGAGGAGTCACACTCCACGAGACAGGACAAGGGGCGACTGGATAGATCGTCCCTACTAAGCAACCTATTTACATACATGATAATGGGCTACAGACAGACTAGGGAATGGCACGTACGATATTACAATGAGTAGGACTATAGTGTATGCACCTATACAACAATAACTTTACTTCTCATATTCTGTCACTCTCCTCGCTAATGAATACAATAGGCATTTCATCATTTCGGATAGCACACTTTCGAAAGAGAGACGTCACAAAAGCTGATCGTCAGGGGAAATCAGCCGCACATCATTATCGTTCGATGAAATAGCATCTCGCAGCAGACGTCAGCACGGTTTAACGAATACGTTTTTGCATAAATGGAGATATTTTATGTATTTTAAATCACCAACATTTGTATAGATTAGGCCAGATGGGGTCACAAGGAAAAATCACAAGGAAATTGGAAGCAACACATGTAAAAGCGACTCATTTACCTCTTCGACACTGAATCAGGATGTGATCACGGAACTGCCAGAAACCCCGTCTCACGACAAAAGCTCTCTAAAGCCTAAACCGACATGTTCCTAATGGGCGTTCCATCACCTGACGTGTTGTTGACTTCCAGAACTGCCAAAGATGTGTTTACAATACGATTTTATTGCTTTTACGTGCTCTCTCAAAATCTTTTTTTGTTGTTTTTTTCATCATCGGAACGCTTTAATAGCTGTTCTGAATTTGAAATACGCATTGCTACGATATAACACCATAGGCGAGAAGGCGAATAACAGGCCCTCAACGAAGGCAATTGATGCTTAAAAATTGTGATGAGATGTTTACACCCATGATGAGCTGCTAGAAAGAGAAGAAAAAGGAAATGACGGGAGATACGAGCAAAATTACCTCATTTCAACCAAATTCCGACATCTATTTGACGGACACTCGATGTCATGCAACCAGATAGGGGCCAGCAGCGTGTAAAAGCGAGCATTTACCTGGTTTTCACCCATTCTTTAGCTCCTGGTCTCTCCGGGAATGTGATGGGTCCACGGAACGGTGCGAGATACGATTCGCAGGTATTTAGATAAAGTGCCTTCACTTTTAACGGCCTATAACTTAAAAGTGTGCACGTCCACTCGTTATTCCCATGATATTTTTCTATTTGAAAAGTGGCGTGTCCGGTGCCTACTTTTAGATTCCCTTCCACTGAGATCGAAACATGTTTTGCTCGGTTTCGTCAAAGTCTCGTGCATTCTGCTCATTTCCTCTCATTCAAACCGGGTAAACGTTTCGAACTACACGACACATCATTTATCATACGTCGCCTTTCATCAACCGACAACCGCAATATACATGAATAATGAAACGATCTCTCGAATGGGCGGGGAAACGGACACAAAAGAAGCGAAAAAGGAGCGTAAACTGTCATCACCGCGAGGCTAATCGTAGTGACAACCAGACCGCAGAACCATTTCACAGACCATGTCGCCCAGTCTGGGGCGAGATAGTTGGTGGGGCAGGAACACTGTGTTGTTAGATCGAATAATCCTATTCTCGAATGGCAAAGATTATTCGCGAATAGAATATTCCGATCTAACAACACCACTGTCTACTGAGGTGACTCTACAGTAGGCGATTCTCTAGCTCTCGCTGCCTTGTTCTCATTGTGGTTATCGATTACTACGCAAGAGAATCCGCACAGTTGCTTCTGCAGTTTCTTACTGTCGAGTGCTTTAGCGAGACGCGGGAAATTCTTGCGAAGCTGCGCCTTCCCCTCGTCGTTGAGCGCAAGCCAGCGCTTGACGGTGTAGACCATCTGGAATCATTGCGTCATCACTAGGCAATCGTATTCGGGTTTTCACCTACTTGCTTTCGCGTATCAGTTAAAAATGCGAAGCTTGTTTCAATATATGAGAAATTGCTCTGACTGAAGCTATTAAAATAGGAGCGTATTTTGAAACTTCTAATTTAATTGCGCTCTTCCTCCTCAGCGTGACCTCTAATGACCCATACGACTCCAAAAGAGCGTGCAAACTGAATGAGCCCCTCTCACAAGGAAATAATTCTGCAACTCCAAAAGTCTAGGCTACCTTACGACCATTAGAAAGATCTAAGTATTCCGAGGCCTAGACTCTGAGAAGCGATTAGACTTTTAATGTCGGTAGCTTAGATATACTTTTGGATTTGCGCGTTCTACGTGAGCTCTAGCGCTTAGTCCTTCTCTGGAGGTTCGTCGGGCCAGTGGAATGATGTGTGCCTAACTTCTTATGACCGGAAATTCAGAGATTTTCGCGCGTTTCAAGCATCACTCGAGTACATTTTTCTATGATGCGACGACGGAAAAATTGGATTATTTCATCAAATCCCTCCTACATCGGTTTAGGGATTATCGCGTTAAGATGACGTCGCGGGGCATGAAATACCCGTACCGGTCTCTTCACTCATTATATCTCGTCACAGTCATGCTAGAGAGCGTGCGAAATGGCGAGAGTTGTGAAATCATCATTCAAACTGCTTCAATCCTCACTTAGTCGCTTTGTACTACTCTCCCCTTCTAACATGGGAGTGACCTGAACTCACATTTCCCGATCTTTTTGATTTTAGCATGGTAGTATACATGTCTAAAGACTATCTCAAAACCGTTCTCAAAAGCTGCGGAATCCGCCTGGGAAGCGAGTTAGAAGATTTCACGCCTCATAAGAACGAAAGAGTGCACTGCTCCCAACAGCAACGGTGGCCTAGTGGTGAAAGGCGGCGAGAGGGAGCGAGCGGGTCGTGGTTCGAGTCCGCTCCCCGAAATTTTGTTTTGCTCATTTTTCGCCAATTGTTTTCTGGATTGTGGAGCCAATCTTGATGTGGAAATCGTTTTGTTAACTTTTGATTTACTCTTTTACGTTAACTTTCCGGTCCCGCTACTTTTACAAATTGGAGAATAATGAATGAGGACGCTGATCTACATGTTTACCCTTCTCGTGTTGTACGTCTACTACCCGATACGTCATCCCACCAGTCGGTCAAATCTCCAGAAAGGTTTCAAAAGTGAAATAATTTATACAACAAAGAATACTCTTCACTTTCGCGCACTTTTTTCGCTCAAGACCCCATTCTGGAGTTTTGGGATTATGTTCAACCCAACTCGGAATTCGATCGAACGTAACAAGTCTGCATTAGCATGTCTATGGTGAGGAGGATGCTCTGATTTTTTTCCCTAACTGGATCCCTGTCTGATTCCAGGCTGTAAATATACCGTATTCCAGCCTGGAATCTTCCCATTTCTTACCGGGATCCAGCCTCGAAACGTGTCCAGGCTAGATCCCTGTCGGATTCCATGCTGGAAATGCAGATTATATCGATACAGTCCGGAATAAAATACCATAGTGAACTCGCAGTACTCGATCACAATGACGAAGAAGACGTCGACCGTGTATTCCCTCCCTAACAGATCAATTACGATGTACTTTCTCCAAATGACACTCTAAACGTTGAGTATTTTTACCGGCAAGGAACTTGTTTCCGCAGAGCGAAGTACCACTCGATTTTCTTTGCAAACTTGTAGATCTTCAAAAAATCAAAAAAAATGTGTGTAATAAACGAGGAATCGGAATTTGGTCGTCATTGGATTATCTATTGGAGAAAGTAATCGTTCTTGATCTGTTAGGGAGGGAATACACGGTCGATGTCTTCTTCGTCATTGTGATCGAGTACTGCGAGTTCACTATGATATTTTATTCCGGACTGTATCGATATAATCTGCATTTTCAGCATGGAATCCGACAGGGATCTAGCCTGGACACGTTTCGAGGCTGGATCCCGGTAAGAAATGGGAAGATTCCAGGCTGGAATACGGTATATTTACAGCCTGGAATCAGACAGGGATCCAGTTAGGGAAAAAAATCAGAGCATCCTCCTCACCATAGACATGCTAATGCAGACTTGTTACGTTCGATCGAATTCCGAGTTGGGTTGAACATAATCCCAAAACTCCAGAATGGGGTCTGGAGCGAAAAAAGTGCGCGAAAGTGAAGAGTATTCTTTGTTGTATAAATTATTTCACTTTTGAAACCTTTCTGGAGATTTTACCGACTGGTGGGATGACGTATCGGGTAGTAGACGTACAACACGAGAAGGGTAAACATGTAGATCAGCGTCCTCATTCATTATTCTCCAATTTGTAAAAGTAGCGGGACCGGAAAGTTAACGTAAAAGAGTAAATCAAAAGTGAACAAAACGATTTCCACATCAAGATTGGCTCCACAATCCAGAAAACAATTGGCGAAAAATGAGCAAAACAAAATTTCGGAGAGCGGACTCGAACCACGACCCGCTCGCTCCCTCCCGCCGCCTTTCACCACTAGGCCACCGTTGCTGTTGGGAGCAGTGCACTCTTTCGTTCTTATGAGGCGTGAAATCTTCTAACTCGCTTCCCAGGCGGATTCCGCAGCTTTTGAGAACGGTTTTGAGATAGTCTTTAGACATGTATACTACCATGCTAAAATCAAAAAGATCGGGAAATGTGAGTTCAGGTCACTCCCATGTAAGCACTTGTTAGCCATTTGCTCAACCTTTCTCACAATTGTCGTCCCTCGACGACATAGAAAGCGTCATTCCAACCTCTTAAAAGCGGCGACGCCAGTCATTTCAACTCATGTCGTTTCACGTCCCCGAGCTCATTTTGTTTTACTGGTTTTCGATGAACGTCATAGTCATCCCACGAATTTCGCATTAGCAGATTACGGTTACTTCCGGTCTGCGAGTCGGGATTAGTGAAATATGAGTTGTCTGGGAGGCACTAGTGGGGCATTCCATCATCACCCCTTTAGAAATGGGCTTGGGCGAGAGCCAAAGAAGTGGGGAAAACCCAGAAATTGATGCACTCTCTCGCCCTCAGACCCCTTTCTGGAGGTTTCAATGCGTGTGCGCCTTCAAAAGAAGATGAAATTTCTTGTTTCGCGCGTGCCAGCAAGTAATTATCCACAGGGTGCCTGAACTTATTACTTCTTCGCCATTTTATGTCTACGCCCACGAAAAAAGGGAGTAAAACACTTCGACTCCGAGCTTCTCTCAGAATATGCTAGTCGTGACCTCTTTGTTTCTTCTTCTCCCTTTACCGGTCGGTGCAAGCTAGAGAGTGTGCGAAGGGAGGAGACAGCGAGTTCCTCCGGTTCAGTAGCAACTAGTAGACAACCTAATCAACTCCTCCTCTTCTTCCGCTCTAGAAAGGAGGGCCTGCCGCTCCCATATAAGTTCTAGCAACGCAACACCTCATTCTAGGCATTCTAGAGCTCCCCCTCTAAACTGCAGAGAGTATCTCAACTCCAGGAAGATATGTTGTGGGTGTAAATGCTCGATAGACTCTATCATTATTCACCATCTCGCGCCTGACCCCTTTTTGGAATTAGTGGATCAAATGTCGCATGATTTTTTGAGGGGGCGCGGATTCGGGGCGACCTTTACGTTTTCCCTTTCCCATGTCAGGTCACACGCGAGAAAAAGCTATTCAGCATTCATGAACCCGTGCCTTTTCAATCTCCTAAAGGCAATCTCGCGTAAAACATCATACAACGTGCAACCCGGCCAGGCTCCATTTCTCAGATGCACTATTCCTGAACATAGAGTGACCTATAAGTGGCATGTCTCTTACGTCCATTTGATGTGTTCACTGTGTCTCCTATTCTGATCATTGCCTAGTGACTTTTTCTTAGTATAGCGCCATTTTGGCGAGGTCTCCCTCTCGGAAACAATGGTCGTTGAGTGCTGTTCGTGCCGATGATTGTGCGAAATGGCTTGCGCCAGACATATTCTATGACATGACGTAGTTGCCCTTGCATAATGGAAAATACCGAGCTGTAAATAGTATAAAATCGAGACTCCAAACTCCTGCCGATCATTGGAGTCCCGAACCTGGCGTATTCCTGACACCATTGACCTACTTGCTTAGCTTTCTTAGCTCACAGTCAAATACCTCAATTTATGTCTTCTCTCTAGCATATCCTAAGTAAACGTGTATTATTAAAATTGAACTGACACCATTTCCTACCTTGTTCCAAGCAGTCTTCTTCACCTCCTCGTCCGTAGCATTCGGGTCCATCTTCTTGTTGCGCATCGATCGAATGTTCTCTTTGACCTACAATTTTCCCTCATCATAAATCCGGTTTTACATCTCCCGCATAATGTATCTCCCCTACATCTTTTCGTACTCGATCAAATGATAGTGAGCTACAAAACGCGGGGGATAGCGAGAAACCTAATAATACTCGCAGTATTGTATTACGCGACAGAACGTCGCCATAAAGCGAGAGTAAAGATGCATATTGCATGTATTCTTATGGTAATACCCTCACCAAATCGACCACCTCCTTGGCGTTCGCGCCGAGATTCTTGACTTTCGCTTGAAACTTGACAACCAGCGCCTTGAGCTTCTGACCGAGCGTTTTCCGATCGTCAACTGGCTCCTGAAAACCATTCTTTTTTTCATCCATGGCTCATTTTCAGTTCCGGTTCTTTGAAAAATTCATTCCTGTTGTGAAGGGAAATCTACAAAATCGTATTGTTGAGTCTCCTTCACAACAAAAAGGCATACGCATTTGGAGCTGGGGAATCGTGCGCACAAAACTCGTATTGTTCTCTGGCCCTCGTGCTTTCTCTGAATATAAAATCCTCATCTGTACAGGGAAATGCGCAAAATTTCGATGCTATGCGAACAGCACGCCTTGTTGAAATTTTCTTACTTCAGGTACTGTATTTCATGAATTTCAATTTTTTGCTCTAGTTTCTAGTATGTTTTGGCGCTTTCGCCCACTCTCTAAGCGCTTAATAGTAAAGCGAAACACAATCCTCCGAGTGGTGGGTGTAAAATCTCCCTAATGTGCGCGTGCGAAACAACTCGCTAACAGTTCCCTGGAAATGAATAATTCCTCTTCTCGGAGCTTTCTGGCACCATTCTTACTTATTTTCAAAAAATCTTCCGCAGTCTTTTGCTGATGTCATGCGCGTAGTAGTAATTCACTTTTTACCATTTCACCAGATTCAATATAAATCTTTTCGGAAAATCAGCCTCTGATTCTACCTCATCCTCTACAGAACTTGTTAAACATGCTAAAATAACTGGCATGACAGTTCCCTTATCGCCGGCGTCAGACCAATTGTTTACGGTGGAAACGTTGCATTCATGCAACGATCATATCGTCATTTTGCTGTCTCACCCAATCAAATTTGCCCCTGGAGATGCTCATCTCAAAAGAAAGAAACAAAACGAAAAACAAATCCGAGTATCAATAATAATTGCGCATCGGCATTGATCTTTGCTATTATTTTTGCTACTGATAATCAAGGAAAGAGTAACTTCCGACGGAAAACTGCCGGATTGGACAAAAAAAATAAGAACCTTTCAAGTGATTTCCCTTGAACATGAACACTACCAGCGATTGGACACGCTTTTTTCCAGCGTAAAATTGCATTTTTTTTTTCAGCGCGACACGGTTTCCATCTACTATATTAGCCCCTCTCCCCGTGCCTTCCGCACCATTTCGAGAATCCTGTCCCTTTCCCGAAGAAGCTCGATTTTACGATAAGGCCACAGTTCTGGATACTCCTCCATTTCATCGCATATTATCTGCGCGTCAAATACTCAATCTAGAGTATTCTTCAAGTTCATGTTAGAGAGTTCGCGCTCTGTCCACCCTAATCCCTTTGCGGATGCTTGAAATGATCACATCGCGTACCGTCATATTGAGCACGTATTCCTCCGTAATCGTCGGATTGAGAATGAGTTCTTCCAGGGTTTTTCTGTCTTCATCGGACAATCTCTCCTCAGAGGATTCACCCTCCTCCTCTTCCGTCGCGAAGTCACTCAGCTCCGGAAACTTGTCGGGGTACGGTAGTTCCACAATCTCGCTTGACTTTTCCAGCAGCTCGGAAGAGGTTTCTGATATCGACAAATTAGTGTACTGATTAGTTAAATACATTTCGACACGTATCCGTTAGATCTGTGACTTGTGGCTGTTTACTTCGCCGAACCAGGAACTAATAGCGAACCTTCGGGAATGGAGGGAAGTGGTCCCGCATGAATGGCTAAGCAGAGGCTGAGAGCAAGCACCAAGAGACGAGACATTTCTGAAATGCGCAAATTAGTGAGTCCAGAATGCGATCAGGGTTGGGGAAATACAGTCAGAGCAACTGACTTTCCACTGCGTTCTCTCTGGGGTTTATATTATCCCCAGTGTCCTCTTCCCCATCCTCCATCCGTTCCCCCAATTCTGTAAACGATAAACTACCAAATAGCGGAGAATAGTACGAAAACATCTCGTGCTGATGACATTTGCGTCAACCTCCTACGAAATTCACAGAGGGGCACGTCTAAAAAGAGGATGAAAAATGTTGGAGAGAGAGCGCAAAACGCGCAAAAGAAGGCGGAAACGGGCCAGGTGCTATGAAAAGATCGCTGATTACGTCGGGGGTGGGAGAAAATGGGTATAAAGCTGCGAAACTCGCTTCCCGGAGACCATAATTTCTGAAGAATTTCATGCCGATTCGCTTTTCTATTCCTGAATGTGTACATCTTTTCCTGTCACTGTTACCAATTGACATGTTTTCTGGGATTTGCTTTCTCGGAGTTTTTGAGCGAACAGGAAAAACATTTTGAAACATCTGCCACATTTCCTTATTTGAATTCGACATGGCATTCTGATTCCTTGTAAGCACGTTACCATAGTTTCTGAGGCCGATTTCCCACAGATTCCGGGATGAGTAAATTTTTTACTATCCCCAATTGAAATGTTTTCCGAGATTTAGCGCGTGTTTGTTTAGTCTTTGAGCTAACAGGAAAACATTTCTGACCACATTTCGCTTATAGGAATACGGCGTGGTATTCGATTGTAAAACCATTACCATACCTGCATTTCAGCCACATTTTCGCCCACATTTTCTAGGAGAAAAGTAGTCAAACTCCTCATTCCAATCGCTCTTTCGTTTGCTCTCCGAAGCGAGGAAGAGTGTGAGGGAAGACTGAAAAACGCTCTCTAAGAATGGAAACCTTTGACAACCGTTCTCCTGTCGGTGATTCTAGAGTATTCGATTATGACGTAAAGTCATTTTGATTTCAGTAGTAACTTCCCTTTACATTACCTTTCTGTTCCAATTCCGTAACGCGATTCCTGTGTTTGCATAAGCCTATCACCGAAATGTGGTCTGTTTTTTGGGTAAATATGATCTTAGTGCCTTCAAGAAGGTCATACCAGTGGGCCCTGGTCGCATGTCTTGTAAAGTCCTCTTGATTTCAGTAGTAACTTTGCCTTCACTTTACCTTTCTATTCCTGTTCCGTTACGCGATTCCGGTATTTGCAAAAGCCTATCTCCGTACTGTGGACGAATAATCGTTTGTGTTGCAAATTTGATATCCGTATTTGCCTCATGTTGCCTCGGGCGAAGATAAATTATTATTATTTATTATAGTATTTCCAGAAGTAATGCTCCGTTCGGTGGCAATCTTCGCTGCTTTCACCAGTTTGATCGCCCTCTCAGCGCCCATTGGGAGTAGCGAACCGGCTGAGGACGAGTGCGGTTAGTTATTTTGAATAATAATAAAAAAATATTTAATAAATATATATATCCTACTCGATCCCAAGTCCCGTCCCTTCCCCCACTCATACAATGACACAAGGCGCCGTAGTCCTTCCCGTACTTTTCACCCACATTTCCTTTGTGGTATAAATATCTTCTTTTGCAAAATCATCTAATTAAGTTAGCTGATTTTTCAGTTGACTGTTACATACATCTGTTTAATGTGTTCTGCAAGTTGAATACTATCATAATTGCTTTTCTGCTGTTTACCACCGGAAAATTTTAGTATTTTGGATTATAAAAAATTGGAAGAGATCTCAGTGAATTTGTAGCATGACTGTTTCGCTTCCTTTAATCCTCTCCCACGCGGATTACAATTCATTACTGCGAAAGCTGATTTCCGATACATTTGGTTATCATTTTTTCCCATGGGGCATTGGGAGTAATGATCAAACTCTCCTTATTCTACATGCTCTCTCGTCGGTCAGACAGTGCGAGAGAGCATGCTGAATTGAGAGGGTCAGACCATTGCTCAGAAGTGGTGGTATCCCATACGAGATCGATGATGTTGCTGGCGCATCCTGACTAGATGAAGGATAAAAGCGACTAAGCGCCTGATTCTGAAGCCTTACCAACCTCGAATCGCGATCTCGTGTAGTGACAGAACTCATGATATTGCACAAAAAATGAATTCTGACTCAAACATCAATTTATCATGTATCCAAGTGATAAATAAGCGTGTAAATCATGCTTAGAATAGTCAAAAATAGAGTAGGGAACAAGTAAGGTAGGAACAACGCAATAAGTTGCTGAGTTGATTGCATACTGATGACGCAATTCGCTCCTAAACTAGAGTACACGATTCCAAGCAAAAACGTTAGAGTCCCTATAAATTATACACGCCTTTTCACTCCAATCACCTTTCTGCATGGTTAACCGGTCTAGAAGTATGAGGGACATTGTATTGCAGAGTCGGGCGACCTGCTCGGTCTGTGTGAGCTGGATGCCGAACTTCGACGAGGTCTCAACGAACAGGAGAAGAGGCTGCTCGAGGAGTACATCAACAACTACACGGTGACTGGACTGCATGTGAGAACGATTGCATCCTTCTACCGTAACCTTCCCGTATCGTAAACTAACTTTATCTCCTCCAATACTGTCTCTCACTAACTTTCTCGATTTTGTACTCGTCGATTCGTCTTTGAGACACTCATTGTTGACTGGTCCAGCACCATTTTCGTGTGCTTTCGTCCCGCGATTCGAGAAAACATAATGCATAACATACACATTGAACTAGGACGTTTGTTCTTTGTGATTGTTGACTCTCGTTACGATTCTCTATCATATTTGAAATTAGGACAACATCAGCGTTCGAAAAGGCCTAAAGTGGAAATGTCGTCATTCATCTACGCTAAAAAACCGTTAATGGATTTTTAAACGACTCAAATCTTCACTTAACACGTATTTGTTCTTAATTTTAACATCCTTTAGGATCTCTCTACTGTCCGTCACAAGTCGCCCTTCCTCACGGGTAAAATCGAGAAATTCGTGAGAACGGGCGAGGGTCGAGTCGCCGCTGTGGGAGAGGAGGCGCGAGAGGCCATCGCCCAGGTTTGAATTTACATTTATTTAATTAGTTTGATTAGTTAGCTTAATTAGTCTGAACTCATTTACAAACTTCAAGAGTCAGTGGCGCGAAAATGTGTGAGAAAATGAAAGTTTTCTCATTTCTGGAGATTTCCCTTGAGGGTGTCATGGCTATAGATTATTTACAAATAATGTAATATGCAGATGCAAGACTACTTCCGGGACGCGGCTGCGAGACCGGCTGTGGCGGAGGAGGAGGAGGTGGAAGACCCGGAGGTAAATAATATTGTTTCTATTATTATTACTATTCCCGTGAAACAGATGCATATTGCGTAGGCATTGAGACATTAAAGACTGCAGCTGGAAACTGTTTCCAACAGTTTCTTTAATAAGCTAGAATGTCTGCAAAGCGCGCAGGGAAGTATTTGTGCGCATATCACCTGTCGCCGAGGTGGTTCGCTGACGTTAACGATGCTTAGCACGTACATACGTAGCGAATCCTACAAAAACAATCCCCCAGAAATCCGGGCAGAGACTGTTCCAAAATACCTCCTCATAAGCATAGAGACTACACTGGTCTCGCACAAAACTTCTGCTGCGGAAAATACTCGAAAAAGAAGGAAAATGAGGGGAAATCTGGTCTTTTTCAGTGGGACAGAGTGCTCGCCCGGTTCGCCAATCTCTCGCTTGCGGCCAAATTCAAGATCGCCCACCACTTCCCGAAACTCGCCAAGTTCCTCGAGTTCGAGCTGTCCCGCTAAGCTCCTCCAACCGATTCAGACACTGTGTTTCCGGAAAACCCGTACTATCCTTAATCTCATTGATCTCTCATGGTTGTCATAAGATCTCTCCTCTTTCCGAAACAGATAACAATCTCCGTTTTCGCACGTTCCTTGAATAAAGTCGCACTTGGGTCGTTATACCTCTTCTCGTAGTCTGCACGAGTACTGATTGTACACATTCATCCAGCAATCAACGCTGCCTTGAATTTCGAAAAGCCCCGTGATTTCTGGCCTCCTAATTTGGCGGAGAAAATAAAATGGGCCAGCAGAATCGGTGATTCGTTCTTTTGAGGAATAAGGCTTTGGAATGTAAAGGGAGAAATTGAGAGACAGAAAATTGAAAAAAAATTGAGAAAAAAATCTGTTTTTGTTGTTGACGAGACTTCGTATGAGCTCATGCAAAATTGATGTCACAGTTTCCACATTTATGGGGTCCACAATTTCAAGTCTCCCGTCTGGGATAGAGTCAAGAGAATTTCTGAAAGCGAGAAAGTCTCTCTCACTTTTCCCCAATTTCTCACTCCATACTTTATTTCTGGAGCTGTGAGGGGACTACCGAATGATCAATCACATTCTGCTACATTTTTAACGCATATTGTGCACTTTATTCGATCAAGCAAGTCCAAGAGAGCAACAAAATTGTCTATTTGAGCACGTCCAGAGAAAGTCAAGTGGGGATGGATAAGTACGCATGGTTTCTCATTAGCAAAATATCAAGTGTCAATTAATAGCAAAATTGAGCATAAACTCTAGTGGATACGTAATAGGAAGTAAAAAGTGCATATAAACAATCCTTTCCCATAATCTGCTCGATGCTATGCTAAAGCAATTTGATCAACAATTTTACATAAATAGGCAAAAAAAACTATTCGCCTGTTACGGTTCCTGACCCAAATTTCGATATTAGTCATTATTCGTCATTGCTTTTTTGTTGCTGTGGTAATTAAAATTCGGACAGCTCGAAATTATCACCGTTTTAGTACAAACCCTATCGAACAATGGTGGGACTTGGTGAGCTCATTTTCGATGCTTTCTTCCTATCCCTCTACGCAATTCTGCTACTGCGAATAATCACTTCCAAAGACGGAATTTTCCGAACGCCGTTCTACATTTTCTTCCTGACTACAGGTAAAAGCGCTAAAATACAATAATAATCGTGCCCAGAGATTTTTTCACAAGATGGTTTTCAAATGTTAAAAATGATTTTATAATATTGACCTAATGTTGTGGTTCACTTCATCCACAGGCATTTACAACGTCATCACCGTAGTTTCCTATCACTGCGTTTCACAATTTAATTATTCGGAGAACCTACCTACAGTTCACATATTCAAAGCCTGCTATGTGAGTTTGCACTTTATAAAGTGAACATTGTCTGGCAAATATATTTTTCGCCCCCCCCCAAACTCGTACTCACGTTTTAATTCCGTATTCCTCCTTCAACGAAATTTTTTTAAAAAATAAAGTACAAATTAATTAATATGTTAACAATAAGATTCTAAACACGATGGGCGCCGCTGGGTCCACCATCGGGAAGGCTTACATCGCAGTTCATCGATACGTCGTGATGAGAGCCAGCGATTTGTCAGAGACGGTTAGAGTTTTATAACATATGAGAGAAGATTTGCAATCACAGAAAAATAGAAAAATGGTCGTGCTTGGAAGCCTCGGATGTAATGATGATGTTTTTCTGTGTCTTTTTCTGATAATGAACAAATTTAAACGCGAAGTAATTCAATAGCAAATATTCGAGTGCGCGGTTGAATGAAAGGAAACAAATGCATTTTCTAATTGCAAATTACCATGATTTATTGCAGAATTGGTCAGGCGCTCGAACTCATATTCTCCTCTTTTCGCAATTCCTCATTTCACTCGCAGTGACTGCTCCGATTTGGCGTTCTGGCTATCAGACTTCGATAACTGTGGATGGGGAGACTATTATCAGTGCACTGGCAGACAATAACCTGATGGTATTTGTGTATTTTATATCGTAAAGTTAGAAACGAAATAGATTCATTGGGATGAGGGATGTGATGGGCACCCATGTTTCGCACTTTATGGTGCGTTTATTGTCGCCTGACCCCCAAGTTGAGCGGTCAGAATTTCAAACAAAAAATACTGAATTGAACAAGGATGGCCTAAAGAATGCGTGAGAAGAATTGCGAAAATATCGAGTTTTCAGATAGTCAAAGCGCTGTTAATCATCCTGTATGCCTTGTACATCGTGTGCAACATCATCTTTACGATTCTTGCAAGTCACGAACTCGTTCGACTGAGAAAATTACTCAAGGTAAATGTGACGAAATTGGGTTTAGAATTGTGCTGAACTGCCTTGTTTAGAGACAACCTCTCTCTGGAAGACTTATTGCGGATGCGTAAAAATCAATAAAATTGACATTATGTGTTTTCTTCGCACTAGGGATACACTTGTGTTAGGATCAACAAATGATTGGAACAGGTCAAAAAATTGAAATCGCTCAAAACTTTCTTCTAGGGATAACTTTTGAAGCTGATCACGATTCTGTTATCGATTTCGCAATCGGACCCCTCTGGGCGCCGCCATGGCGCCGCGCCCATTTTTGCGCCAAACTACATTTTCGATTATAACTCACTTCAGAGTGCCCGTAGAGCCGCGTAAGCTATATATCGCAATCAGAATTTGACGCTCTTTCGAATGGCGTTGCTAGTTTCTGGATACTCCAGAAAGTGTTCCCATAAAAAATCGATTTTTTATAAAACAAAAGTAAACTGGGAGACCTATCCTATCTTAAAGCGCGCTTCATTCTGATCATTTTGATATATAGAAACCCCAATATTATATTAGCATGGAGTAGAGCCACACATTTAACAACATTTTGCCCAAAAACGTCGCACGCGAAACGCGTCTACGCACGCGGCAACCGGGTAGACGATGCGGTAAGCGCTTAGAATTTCATTGCGAAGGTTGTAGGATCGATTCATGTCGATAGCCGCGCATTTTCGTCGATTTTATTTTTCCTTAAAAATCTGCGGAAAATTCGATTTTTTAGAGAAATGAAAATTCGCCGAAAATACGCGGCTATCGACATGAATCGATCCTACAACCTTCGCAATGAAGTTCTAAGCGCTTACCGCATCGTCTATCCTGTTGCCGCGTGTAGATGCGTCTCGCTTGTGACGCTTCGCTCGTTTGAGCAGAAATGATGTTAAAGAAGGAGCGTCAGCAAAAATAGGATGTGGAGTTTGTGATATTAATCGCTTACCCCTGTGAAGGATAATATAAATCCAAAATTTGGAAGGTCTATCCCTTCTCCAAATCGAAATACTCGCTTGCAAAGAAGCTACAGGGCTCAGGGAAATCAGGTTCAAGTGCCGCGCACGCGTGTTATGGCGTGCGCGATTAGGTAAATCTATTGGTCAACTTTCTCTCTCATGTCGAATTTGCGTGCGCTTTCTCCCCCGCTGGGGAAGAGGGAGGGGGAGAGGAGTTGCACTCTCGCTAATCTCTGCCCATCTGCATACGCGCATTTGCCTAGGCAGTGCTCTATCCCAGACGTCAGACGATTGTTCTTACAGTATTCTATCTTCACCAGGCAGGGTAATCGTGGTGGGATATTTTGCTGACACTCCTTCTTTAAATGTGTGGTTCTACTCCATGCTAAGATAATATTGGGGTTTCTATATATCAAAATGATCAGAATGACGTGCGCTTTAAGTTAGGATAGGTCTCCCAGTTTCCTTTGTTTTATAAAAATTCGATTTTTCCTGGGAAGAGTTTTCTGAGTATTCGGGAACTGGCAATGCCATTCGAAAAAGCGTCAAATTCTGAATATTAAGTACAGGTTTCGCGGCTCTACGGGCACTCCGAAGCGAGTTATAGTCGAAAATGTAGTTTGGCTCCAAATGGGTGCGCCGCCATAGCGGCGCCCAGAGGAGTCCGATTGCGAAATCGATAACAGAATCGTGATCAGCGTCAAAAGTTACCCCTAGTAGAAAGTTTTAACGTAAACAGCGTCATATTCGTTTGATTATGTGCGCCTAAATGAATGCACCCAAACTCCGTAAAACGATATTTCGAATTTCGAATTTGCGTGCTGTGCACATGAATGCTCCAAATTGTTTGTCGATAAGGGAATGTTGCAGCACAACCCTCACACCAAACATTCGTTGGTACGCAACCAACGGAACATGTTCGTCATCGTTACTGCCTGCTCGATCAGCCACCTTCTCAAGGCAGCTCATCAGGTGCATAATAGAGACATTAGAACAATAATAAGTGTTTCGACATCGTGATGACAAGTATCGTCGGGTATTTTGAATGGAAGAGATTACATTAAAAAAATAAAATCGATTCAGACAGTCCTCGCTATCACGACCTACCTGCATTTCGACGCACTTACTGCCGCTATCTGGCCATACGTAAGATATCATTGCTGCTACATATACATATGTTTATATATTTGATACAATCACAGTATAAGTAGAAAATAATAGACAAAACGGGTTCTATGATTATCAGTTCCAATTGGGTAAGCTCCCGCCTAATTCATTATTTCAGTATCCCTACTTCAATGGTCTGGCTACATACGTCGCCCCTCTCTTTCTCGTCATCTTCTCTCGAAGCGTCCAAAGGAGACTCATCTCACCGTTCCGACGCCTCAGGGCGACTTCTCAAGTGCCATCGATGACTTGATTAGGGAGCTAAGATCAGAAATCCTAAACTCTAAAGCCATTCGCCATTTACCCTAATCCCTGTTCCCAACCTGGCCTTCATCTAAATGTTTGTCTTTGTCGTATCGATAAACGTCATTGTAGCGATTCCTGACTGAAATTAAAAAAATCAAATCAAATCATTTACTCAAGCTTTCATTTAATTCCTGACTAGAGCCACATAATTCCAAACCGTCAGACAGGGGTAAGGGCGTGAGAGCGTGCAAAAGTGAGAGAGTACCTCCAGATTTCACGCGTTCTCTCACTCCAAAGCCCTTTCCGTAAGGCTGGCCGCCCTGTGGAATGACGTGGAGCGCCTCAAACATTTTTCTTCAACAATTTGCACATTGTATGACGCCTAGCACACACACTAAATGAAGGTGCAAAGTTCTGTAGATTTGAGTGTAAATGAGTATTCCTCGTATTTATCCAATTCCGTTCCTTCTCCTCACCCTCACCAACCTCTCTTACCAGTTTTCCAAACGTGAAATGATTCTCGCTCTCCACCCTTCCTTCGCTATCTCACGTCATTTGCGTGCGCAATTTGATACATTTTCAGGAGCATAAAAGTCGCGAGAGCGGTTTCTCCCTTCACTCTCGACTATTCTCCCGCCAGCGACCGCTCTCTTCTCCTTCTACTGCCACCACCACAACACGAGTCCACGGATGGTGAGTTGATAATGAAATGGAGGTGGAGGTACACCTCCACCCCAGTGGACGTACCCCTCCACAACTTCAGGTGCTACAGTAACCCGACCTAATTGACATGGGCTATTGACATTGACTGACCCCCCGTACTCTTTTGAATTTGCCCTGTGTGCCCCCTTCTTCAATCATGGGGTACTGAACCTGTTCTATAGGTCCAATACCTGTGGACTCAGGGTACGGTAGTGGTACTGTTGGTCCACCAGTTTTGATCTCAGGGTGCGGTCGTGGAACTGTTGGCCCAATAGGTAGTGGCCCTCTGGGTCCAATAGCATCGACATCAAGGGGCCATACTATGGGCCTATTAGGATTACGGTTGTGGTACCACGGGTCCACTAGGTGCTATGTCAGGCTACGGTAGTAGTACTGATCGTCAAATGGCTTAAATTTCAGGGGCATCATCTTCGATGTATGGGTATGATAGTGTTACTGTAGGCTTAATGAGGTTACAGTAGTTGTATTGTGGCCTTCTAGCTTCTTTACCAGGGCAGAGTAATGATACTGTCGGTCCAATAGGGTTACGGTAGTGGGGTAGTGGCACTGTTGGCCCATTAGCTTTGATATCAAGGTACGGTAGTGGAACTGTGGGTCAACAGTGTTATGGTACTGTGGGTCCTGTAGCTTCGATATCATGGCATGACAATGATACTGTATGTCCAGTAGGGTCACGATAGTGGTAATGCGGTCCTCTAGCCTTGATATCAGGGAATAATAATTGCACTGTAGGCCAAATAGGGTTACGGTAGTGATACTGTGGGTCCTCAAGCTTAGATATCAGGGCATGTTACTTGTACTGTAGGCCCAATAGGGTTAACGTAGTGGAACTGTGGGCCAACAGTGTTATGGTACTGTGGGTCCTGTAGCTTCGATTTCATAGCATGACAATTATATTGTATGCCCAATATGGTTACGGTAGTGGTGCTTTGGTTCCTCTAGTTTTGATATCAGAAAATAATAATTGTACTGTAGGCCAAATAGGGTTACGGTAGTGGTACTGTGGGTCCTCAAGCTTAGATATCAGGACATGGTCATGGTACTGTAGGTCCAATAAGGTTACGATAATTGCACTGTGGTCCTCTAGCTTTGATATCAGGGTACGGTAGTGTTACAGTAGGCTTATAATGGTTACGGTTGTGGTAATGTGAGTCACTTTGCTTTGATATCAAGGTACAGTCGTGGAACAGTGGGCCAACCGTGTTATGGTACTGTGGGTCCTCTACCTTTGATAGCAGGGCATGGCAATGGTACTGTAGGTCCAATAAGGTTACGATAATTGCACTGTGGTCTTCTAGCTTTGATACGAGGTTACGATAGTGTTACGGTAAGTTTATTATGGTTACGGTGGTGGTACTCAAGTCCAATACCTTCGATCGCAGAGCTTGGTAGTGGTACTGTATGCTCAATAGGGTTACGGTAGTGGTACTGTGGGTCCCGTAGCTTCGATATCAGGTCATGGTTAGTATACTGTAGGCACAATAGGATTACGGTAGCAATCCACTTGCTTCGATATCTGGACACGGTAGTGGTACTGTGGGTTCAACAGACTTGGTGTCAGTGAAGAGTAGTGGTGGCGTTCGTAGAATTAATTTACGACATACTGCATTTATAACAGCTTCCGTCTGAGCGTATGATACTGGCGCTGTAGGACCAACATCTCTGAGTTAAGGATGTGGTAGTGGTACTATAGGTAGATTAGCTTCGATCTCACAAAAGTGGTACTTTAGGTCCAATAGCTGCGATCATGGGGCACTGTGTTGGTGCTGTGGGCACGGCATTTCAAAGCACGGGTCTGTGTGTGCGGTGCAAATTACGGTAGAAAGTGCGGCGGGCATTTGAATAATTTATTTTCAAATTCGCTCCATGACCTTTTGTAACGGTTAAGTATGCGGGGCTGCCACGCAGCCCCTTATTTGTTTTTTTGAATTTCCCGCATTGTGTGTCACGGTATCCGTGCTGTTTTGATTAGTGGGCGGGGTTTTGGGTTTGTATAGAGCTGAAATGCCGTGTGTGGGCCCAGTAGCGCCACCCTCAGGGTACAGTAGTAGTACCGTAGGCCCACTTTCTTCGGTATAAGGGTATGGTGCTGGTTCCGTAGCTTGAATAGTACGATAGTTTCGGGTTGGGTCCAGTTTCGGGTTGGGTCGATAGTTTCGGGTCGGGTTGGTTCGGAGTACGGTAAAGTATGGATGCGAAATGAATTCGAAGTATCAAGTAATTGACCCCACAGGCACACTCTCCTCTCTCTCTCTCTCTCTCACTCTCTTTCTCTTTCTCTTTCTCTCTCTCATCTCTCTACTTGTCATACTGTATTCTTTCGCTGCCAGAGGGACAAGTACTTGATTTCTCTATCAAGTACTTGAATGAGTGATAACAGCCAGGTCACAGGGGAAATCCCTGTCCCTCCCGAGTGTCACTTCAACATAGGCAACCCACCGCGCGCGAAGGGGGCCGAATCTAAGGAGTGTAAGAAAAAAACTGCAGAATATAACGATTGTCTGTTCATCACTCGTCTCTCATTTTGCCTAGGGATGATGGAAAACTAAGGTAGGATTCGTTGGGTGTCGGGTCATTGTGCTGGCCCCCTGTGTGGTGTGACAGGTTGAACTCTGGCTATTCGTCTGGACAATCTATCTCTGCTAATATAATAATATTATTTATCACAATTACACCTTTAATTATTAAATGTGAGAGAGCAAATATATAACGGGGTATTTGGCAGTGTTGTGACCTAAGAGAGCTAAACTAGTAGCTCAATGCAAATAGCAATTTTACAAGACTATTACATTTTTAATGATACAAATCCTGACACTGACAGGTCAAATAGATAATTAGGAAGTTTGTTCCAATGGGGTATGACACGGTATCCTAACGAAGACTGGAAGTGGGTCTGTTGTCTCTTCATCCGCGATAGTCAGAACTTGGACAATTCTCACTCATCCTTATTCTTTAGTCCGCTTCTCAACCACTTGTCCATATATGGGTGTAATAAAAATTCATTTTGTATCTGTGCAAAATCCGCTAGATCTGTCGTCAAAGATAGAAAATGTAGTCCCTATGATTTGATGATGGGAAGGGTGTTGCTTGTGTACCACACATGTTTGTGCGCGTGGACACCCAGAACCCAGAATACACTTACTATTGAGTGTATCAAATACTGGATGTCTCATCTCGGAGTATTAATTTTCTGTGCAGTGTGGTAAATTAAATGTCCTATTGAGATCTTATTTCAGATAACGCGTTTATGTTTGCTCACGCTACTCATTACTCAACTTTCAATATGTTATATGCATAGCATCAATCCGGAACGTTGCAAGGCTGAAGGTTCAAGGAAAGCAGAAACGGTGCAGTCGCTGAATCTTTCTTTTGTTCTCAATGGTTCGTGACAAATGTTATCAAGTAAGTGTCAGGCTTGTTTCGTTCGAGAAAAGTGCGTTGAATCGGGTAGCAGCACTTCGTTGCTCGTTGAATACGATCACCAGAAACTTCAGGACAATTCCTGCGATGTTTTTGTGCAAATAAAGTGAGAATAGTTTATTTGCTTTTTCCATTATCCATTATGCAGGGCCCTCTCTCACCAAAAAATACATGTGATGATGCAAGTACAAAAGAAGGGCAGCGAGAAGGTCAATCCAAGTCATGGTATCAAACTGACTCAAGGAGCCGTTCAATTTCATTGTAAACCTGGATTGAACGAACCAATTGGAAACCCAATATTTAAGTTCGGTTCGTACTTGTTGATTACGCGTGAAACTGATTTTCAATGATTATTA
This sequence comes from Pristionchus fissidentatus, assembly GCA_036245785.1. Lineage (NCBI taxonomy): Eukaryota > Metazoa > Nematoda > Chromadorea > Rhabditida > Neodiplogasteridae > Pristionchus > Pristionchus fissidentatus. The sequence continues at coordinate 8,429,162 of BTSY01000001.1, forward strand.
AAAATAATGAATAGATTTTTGTGATTACTTAATCGTGCAGAATCGCTCGGCGATCAGAAATTCGAAGAACAGCTCATTTTCTGCTCTTTCACAGCAGAATTGAAAGACAAATCAAAGGTAAACCACATTCGACAAATTTCAAAAGATGATCTTACCATATTGCATTACAGCGTATCAAAGTCGAGTACGCATATAATGATGACAAGCCTGTATTATCGTATAATAACGATGCCGACAAGATCGAGTATGCTCGCAACTTTTGGGATCCCATCACGGGTACGCACATTATGCTATAGTTAAATTTACAACAATATTCCGCAAAATACAGGGCAACAGTGGTGCGATTACGACCTTGTATCCACTGCAAACAAAGAATCTATGAACGGTTACTCATTCACCGAAATAGAAGATATGACTGCTAACAAGTTATCATGTGCCACTTCGTCTTTTTTGTACGTTCTCAGGAAGTATTATGTATATAAACACGAAAAAAATCGAAATTACTTGGCTTCAGCAGAAAACTAACTAATTCTTAATTTTGAATAGCTTTTTTCAGGATAAAATTGAGTGATTTGTCGGAAGTAAATGGTACATCCGTCAATTGCGAGTTACAAAAGTGGAAATATACATTAGCCGACAACATCAAGCATGAAATTACCGGAAAGGCTACCATCTATTGTGTGGAAAAGCGTAAGTGTTCTGGGCAAATGTTGAATACGTATTGACGCACTTTTTCAGTATGTCGAAAGTGCGTCGCTCCTGTCGCTCGTGATGCGTGCGCCGGCTGCACGGATGCGGTCTTTGCAGCAGCGACTAGTAATGCCGACTCGTGTGCAACTCTTACGGTCAGTTTCGCGCATTCAAGTGCAACAAAGAATGCTATCTAATGCCTGATTTGAGTGTCCGAAAGACCGTTTCACTCTGGACGGCTCGCACATACTCGAAGGCAAGGCAGAATGCACTGCGAGCACCTCAAATCAGTCGAAATTTGTATGGAGCGTTGGAGGGACGGAGCTGACGAAAGCTGCTTGCCTGGACAAAAGTTGGTTATCATTTGCAAGTTGAGCAATGAAAGAGTCACTCATTTCCCATCCTTTTCCATTTCTTATCCTTCTCATTTCTTGTGTATTCACCCCATTCAAGGTCCCACACAAAAATTTGGAAAGATTTTTAAAGAGTCGTTTTCCAGTTGACTGCACAAAGCCCCCGCAGTTTCCTTGCAACGACGACAAGACTTGCTCAGACGAGGTGAAACTAAAAAAAACTTTTTTCATACATTTTTCGTTGCAGGTCCATCCACTTGGTACTGACACTCTGACATGTGCTGGGGAATATCTCGTTGGGTGAGAGACTAATTAATACGTTTTCATTTGTTTTTCAAATAAAATTAACATTTCACAGGTACGTGACGCCCTCTGGACGCCATAATACAACCAAATTGACGTGTGACACCACTCGTGGCAAGTACAAGCCGGAAGGAGCCTCTGATGGCGTCGAGATCAAATACGTTTTCTGCATGGGTAATTAATTAATTAATTATCAATTAATTAACTTTACAACCTCGAAAACGCACTAAATTGCAGTTAAAATCGCGCCAACTCAGGAGCTAACGTCCGCAGCCGGCTTTTTGTCCGATCCCATTGCGGGTGCGTTTAGGCGGCCGACGATTACGATTTATTGAATGGTTAAATACTAAAAATCTAATTTGCAGTCGTTGCCTTGATTCTTGTTTTGCTTATTGTCGCGGCCATTGGTGGCGGTCTCGCCTACTACTTCCTTGTATACAAGGTGCTTTTTTTTCTCCAAAACAGACGTTTAATCTTTGGAAAAAACGGAAAATGATTTTTTTTTGCAGAAAAAGAAAGCCGCCGAGGCAGCGAAAGTCAAGACTGCTAAGGTAATTTAATACATATTTAAAGCATTTAAATTTATATATTTGCAGACTAGCAGTGGTCAGTCGACGGGCAACGATGACAATAAGAAATCGAAACAATCTAAGAGGGAAAAGAGCAAGTCGAGTTTGAGAGAGAAGGTCAAGGTTCGAAAATACATTTAAAATACAAAATATTTTAAAAAATATAGCTGAAAAATTACGACACGTGGGACGACAAGATCTTTGCGAAGAAGATTCTCCCGGTCCGTTTATCGATTTTGCAGCTTAATTTTGAATATTATTTTGATAAGTAATTTTACAGCACTTCCACTCTGCGAAGCCCGAGTCGAAATTGCGTTGGTTGAGGCAGAAATTCCATCGATTCAACGCGTACAACACTGCGATGAATGTGGGTTTGAATTTAGCATTTTTTAATAATTAACTTAATTAATACAAAATTAATTGCAGGCTCCGGAGTCCGGTACGATTAAGCAGTACTGGCAGTTGGTCAAACAATCGATCGATGATAGGGTTAGTAGGAAAAAATATTCATTATGTTATTTAATTATTTTATTTTTAATAATTAAATTAATTGTAGAGTGAAGACGCGACCATGTGGACGGAGCTCTTCCGAATTGCTGTTCTCATTAACTTCGTGTGCCCGGACAAGGTAATTGAATAATTACTTGAAAATCATTCGACGATTAAATTATCTTTGCATTAATGCATATTTTTTCAAGAGTAACGGCCTGTGGAGTGATATATTTCAAGTGTTTTTATTTTAAATTTTATTTTATTTAATATTTTAAAATAATCAGGACCAATTGCACGCGCGCGTTTTGCTTCCTTTCGAGACGTACATGCACCAGTTCGTCAACGATAATGGCATCAGGCGAAAGAAGAATGAGAGTGTGTTTCCGGTTTTTTGGACTTCCGCTTTTCACTTCCTTTTTGACTAAAAAATGTTAATTTTCAGCCCGCGAAACTGGCGCGATGCGACTTGCTGCGATGGAAATTCTTCTGCATTGTAACAACAAGGATCTGATCGGAGTGAGAAATTAAAAAAAAATTAATTTATCCTTTGAATTTCAGCTGCTCCGCAAGGAGGAGTTCTCCGACGAGATGGAAGTTCCGTTGCGCAAGATTGTCGCAGCCTGTTTCTGCTATGAGGGCGGTAAATATGTAAGAATTTTTAGTTATTTTAAATTTTAATAAAACTTTAATTAAAATTAATTAAAATTTAATTTTAAAAATATTGCAGGCGAAGCAAGTCGAAACGCACTACGCAGTATTCCTTGATCTGGATGGAAACATGCCCGACCCGCTTGTAACCGAGGGCTGGGGCGCCTTCCACCAGGTACCGTAACCATAGGCTTGCATCGACAACTGATTTTATAATGATTGAAATTAATATAAAAACAAAATGAGCACTGCATCTACGGTATTGCAACCACGCGCATCGAGCCAAATGTTGTTCCTACGCAAGTCCCGTTCTACGAGGCCATCTATGAGGTATTCCTTTTATTTAGAAAAATATTTTAATTATTATTTTAATTTAAATTATAATTTGTATTTTAAGGCGGAGCAACCGCCGCGACCGCCCGAGGATCGACGTCTCTTCTCTCCCGTCGATTGGGTGTTCGCCTACCGCGGCGCTTTCCTGCACAACGACACCACCAAAATCGCCTTCCAAAAGTTCCGAGTAAGTCGTTTTGTCCATTTTAAAGAAGGCGTTCCACGAATGATTATAACATTTTATTTCCCCCGATGTTCAACGTTTCATTTCTCTTATCAGAAGATGGTGAAACACAAATGCACGAGTGGTTTCCCTCGCGCACCCTCCTCTTTTCCCATTATCTCTCTCCCTTTCTCTAACTTCTTTTCTCAAAATTCCAACTCCCACCGCGAAAAGATTGCATTTTCAATGTGAAATACTGTAAGAATTCTGGTCGTTTTGGACAGTTTATTAAACATAACATTCTTCAAACTAAAAACTGAAACATCCGATTTTTGAGGCTCTCATCGGGTATTCGATCCCCATTGCCCCACAGTGAGAACTCAGTTGACCAAATATTCGGAGGACACCTTCTTTAAAGCATGTCTTTGCATCTTAAACAACATAAAAACAATCGTTTCCTGCAGAAGTACAATCTCAATTCGTTCAACCACATTGAAGTGATGCTCAAGCAGAAATGGTAAGGAAAAATCATTTTTAAAAAAAACTGACTTTTTCAAAAACGGACGTTTTTAGTGAGGACAAGGACGATCGGGCCAGGATGCGCGTGACCTTCCAGCAAGCTGTGAAGGAATGCACTCAAATGTTCGCAGATCTGGTTGTGGGAGAGGACGAATTCGTCAAGTTCAAGGTATGGTAACTGACTGCCAAAGTATCGATAACTGATTTATTTTCTCAGCCGCATCTCGACCCGGTGCTTGTCTTCATCGGCGAAGTCGCTCAAGAGGAGGAAGTTCTGTCCGAAGAGCTGGTGGGTTACTGTAGGAACGAATCGATAAATCGATAATTGGTTCAATAATCTATTTGCGAATCGCTTATTTCAGGTTCGCGAGAAGGCCATCTCCATTGGCAACATGCTGCGAGACAAGAATTTCACAAAGGTACTGTAGTTTCGCGGATCGATAACTGAAAAAAGAAATAAAATAATTCAGGACTGCATCGAAACCATCGACGCGATGACCATGCCTCGCTAATCCAGTCTAATTAATTATCGATTGATCGCCGTGCCGTAGATCATCGATACTCATATCATCATCAATCGACGCTATCTGTCCATTTATCGATTGATTAACGCTAGATCGTCCTGCTTTTTATCGAGTGTATTAGATACTGACGCAGGCGACATCTAAACCGTATAAAAAATCAAAAAAAATGTCGTTTTTTATACATGAGAACGGGAGAAGGCACACAGAAGTGAACATCGTCCATTAAAAAATAGAATATCATCGATGATGAGAAGTCGTCTAGTCTGTAGTCTATGGCGCTGTGGTTGTTGGAGATTCGTCTGGTCTTGTCATCATATCAAGTCTCTTCACTTTGGCTGAGAATATAACGAGAAACACTGGAGTGAGATACGTTGAAAGTCCGTTGACAAGCGGATACTGAAAAGTTCGCACTTTATTCCACTACCAACATCACCAAGGGGTCAGGAGCGAAAGATCGAGTGACAGTACTAGGGACTTTTACAGGCTATTTCGCCTCTCACCCGTTTCTGGAGGATTGAAATTATGTCTGCACAATTCATAGAAATTCATTACAAAAGGCCAGATGTCTGATGTTAATTCGGACAGTTGTAAATGGGTCGTTATCGCCATTGTTGTCAGCATTGATAATCACACCAATAATACATTTGAAAAGAAATACCATGATGCATTTTTTTTCTAAATTCCAAGCCCTCATTAGAAAAAAAACGAAAAAAAAATGAACCGCCAACGCAGCCTTGAGGAAGTGTGTCATAGAGCAGACAGTTACAATGAGGAACATGTTGCGCTGCTGAATTAAAATAGTGCGATAAGTATGTCCCTCAAAAACAAGTTTATTAGTATGATATAAATTACAATCAATTCAATGAGATTAACCATAAGAACAAACCCTAAAAAAATCCAAACCTTGAGCAATACTCTGAGCTTTGTAAGCTCGCCAATGGCAAGTGTCATGAAAATGCCATTGAACAGAATATATGAGATATAAATGATGAGGACGATTACTTCGAGCATCTTAGCATCAATTTTAATAATCAATTTCGAATATTTAAAATTTACCAAAGTGTTGGATTGAGCTAGCGCGGGTAATCTCGTCAGGTTTTTTGATGTTCGTATGCTCATAACTTGAGGGCCACACTGGTACACTAGCGCAGAGAGAAGCCACAAATTGAACGAAAAGAAGGCCCCTGACAACTGAGGTCGACCAACTCTGGAAATTGAAAGGATAAAATTGCTAGTGTTCGTAAATCTTCATGTGCCATCGTATTTTGAAATTTACTGTTTCGGAAAAATCTTGTTTCCGCAGGGCAAAATATCGATGTGCAGCTATGTAGCCTTTGCCTATTGTGGCGCCAACTGCGCCCATTGCGTTGAGCCCCTGATTGTATTATGAACAAATCACGAACATATTTTTTTTTCGTTAGGTACAAAATTTTCTCATTTCTGACAGGCTATTTTTTCTGACAGGTTTTTTTTTCTTCGTACAAATAACGTAGAAATTCTCATCAAAGCTTACTCTATTTACATTCGACCCATTCTAGAAAGCGCATCCATGGTTTTTAATCCTTACTTAAAACGCGATAAGGAAGTTCTTGAAAAGGTTCAGAATTATTTCACCAGAAGGCTGTTCATACGATGCTATAATTCGAGCTGGCAAACAATGCCTAGCTCAAACACTAGGAACAAGAAGCTAGGGCTTCTCTCCTTAGAGAAGCGCAGGGAGGAAATTGATTTGAAGTCGGCCAGAAAGCTTCTCATAGGCAAATACAAAATATCTAAAAAGAAACCGCATCATTTTTGCTATTACTTTACTAGGAATGGAATCAATTTCATAAACGCCTCTTCAACCTCTAACTACAGGCATAATAGTTTCTTTCTCAGAGCGGCAAGGCTATACTCAAAATCCGGAAAATTGAGCAGTTTTCCTGAGTGACCCTCTTACTTTTGTTGTTGTTGTCCAATAATGATTCGTGCCTTTCTTTTAATTTATGTTATTGTACCGCGTTTCCTCGTGACTCGCATAAATATTATATTATTATGCAAAACTCGTCGCATGAATTGCATTCGATTGAATCGGAGACTCTCCGTAAAATCCTCGATTAAGCAGACGGCGTCGAACTTTTGATGAGAAAATGACGAGAAACACTGGAGCAACGTAGGTTGATGTAGGGATACTGAACCGCTTAGAATTTAGTTGTAACCGACTATATGTTCTGTTGGCGACTTTTCACTATTGTTACTGTGGAACTACAGAGCTCCAAAGAGGCACTACTTTTGCCTCCCTCAAACTTCGACGTCGTCTATCGTCGAGGAAATGGATTTCTGGGACATAAGCCCGGGGGATCTTCTTAGATACCCTAAGGGCTATCCAAAACTGTAAAAATCTTGGGGAGTCAAAATGTGTGATAACAACCCCATGATTTTATTCGATCCTTACGCGACTGGCGTGATATTATTACTACAATACATATATTTATATATTTGAAATTATATCAATGTAAATAGAAACTATCGTACACCGAGTCCACTTTGCAGGAAAGTGTTCCACAGTGGAACACATTTTTCCACTTTTTTCCACTTTCGTCAGTTCATGGTGAAAATGATTACAATTAGGGCTCTTTTTGTGGCTACTGGCTGCGTGTCAAGTATGTTCCTCAAAATGACCGAAATAACGGATAAAAACGACCAATTTTGAATGATTTTATGCAATTGTTGAATTTTCCACTTTTCCACTTTTCCACATTCTTGGTGTTCTAAAGTAAGTTACGGTATTACTATATATTAGAAAATGCTAACGTCTGTCTGTCTGTCTGTCTGTTCGTTTTTTTTTGTCCAGATGTCCGTCCAGATTTTTCTCTCATTTTCCTTATATTTCGCTTCAAAATCGCTCTATCTTCTCAAAACATTTTGCATATGATAGGTGACCAGAATAACTTTAAAACATTACAAAATTTAAATTACCAAATCCATGGCCAAGTGGTTAAAGCGCGCGACATTCAAATCCGACCGACGCAGGTTCGACCCCCACCGCGGGCAAATCTTTTGCCGCATTTTTCGCAAGTGCCAGAAGTGGTGCTAACACTTTTTTTGAATACCATGAAACACGTTTTCACCTGTTTTGCCGAGTTTTAACTTGAAAAATCGACATTTTCGAACTTTCTCCAAACGCACCGGTGAGTGACGGGGATCACAGGAAAAGTGTTTTGCGATGTCAGAAACGTGTCCGAACGTGTTCTGACAAGTGTTAACGTGAATTAAAGTGAACATCGAAAATTTCGAAAAGTTCCAAAATGATTCAGAGTGGGGGTCACAGGAAACGTTTCTGAAAGTGTTCTAAAAGTTCTGAACGCACTGTATCCTGCGTTTCCGGCAACTTTTTTCGATCGCTCTCTGCCTCACGAGCCTTTTCCACCGGAATAAGCCAGTACTCTTGGCAGCGATTTACAGCATATTGCGATCTTTAATGTAGCCCGGAGCCGGCTACAGAGCTCCCACTGGACGAAATCCGGAGCCAGCTACCGAGGTCCCCCTGGACCGAACCTGGAGCCGGCTACCGTGCGCCCCCTGCACCGTACCTGGAGCCATCTACCGAGCTCCCACTGGACCGAACCCGCACCCAGAACTATGCATAGAGCGTAGTGTACTCATAGAGCGTAATGCATTTAACCTCAATACAACCCCGCTAGTTTTGGTGTGCGGTTGCATAGTGAACATTTCAATTTGCCTGTTTTTTCCGGTTCATATTGAAATTACTCGTTGTTTCACAGTTTTCTCTTATTTTTTATTATTTATTACTTCTTCAACTTCCTCCCATGCTATCTGGACCACTATTGGCTTTCTGCCATCTTCCGATTTCCCTGCGAGACCACTTCTTGTAGACGCAATTGAGATGATATGAATATTAATAATAATAATAATAATGATTATTATTATTATTTCAATAATAGTAACAACAAGGGAGTTCAGCCTGCATTATGTATTTCCATATTCACATGCGCTATAGCACATCATAAGTATTCGAGCACAGTGTTATTTCAAATATAAATAATATTGGAGAATTTTATTCAATGATATTATTCACCCTCAACATACTGTGAGGAGTGAATGGGAGTGATGTGACTAATTGGTGGTGAACAAACGACGCAAGCTACTGCTGCATGGTGGCCAAGAGGGCGACGAGGTACGGTAATAGTTCATCGATTGAATAATTGAATGAGGATTACCGTAGCGCTAGACTAGTCTATTGTTGTCGAAACATAATTCAATATTTTCTCAAATTTTAGAACGCTTTTCAAGCTTTTTTTTATTCGTTGATGGTGAATAATATCATTGAATAAAAGTCTCCAATATTATTTATATTTGAAATAACACTGTGCTCGAATACTTATGATGTGCTATAGCGCATGTGAATATGGAAATACATAATGCAGGCTGAACTACCTTGTTCTTACTATTATTGAAATAATAATAATAATCACTATTATTATTATTAATATTCATATCATCTCAATTGCGTCTCCAAGAAGTGGTCTCGCAGGGAAATCGGAAGATGGCAGAAAGCCAATCGTGGTCCAGATAGCATGGGAGGAAGTTGAAGAAGTAATAAATAAATAAAAAATTAAGAGAAAACTGTGAAACAACGAGTAATTTCAATATGAACCGGAAAAAACCAGGCAAATTGAAATGTTCACTATGCACCGCACACCAAAATACCGTAACTTACTGTAGAACACCAAGAATGTGGAAAAGTGGAAAATTCAACAATTGCTTAAAATCATTCAAAACTGGTCGTTTTTATCCGTTATTTCGGTCATTTTGAGGAACATACTTGACACGCAGCCAGTAGCCACAAAAAGAGCCCTAATTATAATCATTTTCACCATGAACTGACGAAAGTGGAAAAAAGTGGAAAAATGTGTTCCACTGTGGAACACTGTGGAACACTTTCTTGCAAAGTGGACTCGGTGTACGATAATAGACAAAAGGGGTTCTAAATGATCAGTTCCAATTGGGTAAGCTCTTCCATGGTCTCGCAACGAACGTTTCCCCTCTCTTTCTCGTTATCTTCTCTCGAAGCGTCCAAAGGAGACTCATCTTACCGTTCCGACGCCTCAGGGCGACTTCACAAGTCCCCTCGATGACTATGATGAGAAAAAAGCCATTCGCCATTTACACTTCTCAAGCTGGCCTTCATCGACATATTTGTCTCTGTCGTATCGATAAATGACTTCGTTGAAACGATTCCAGTCCGCCTTTCAAATATTTATTCCTTCAACGCACTTTGCATTACTCCAGCACACACAGTATACGATTGATTTTAGATTTTCGCAGATTTGAAAGAAAGTTTACTGTTCCTTCCCCTTTTCCGCTCCCTTTCTCCACCCTCACCAACCTCTCTCGCCATTTCACCAAACGTGAAATGATTCTCGCTCTCCACCCTTCCTTCACAATCTCACGTCATTTGCGTGAGTAATTTGTAACATTTTCAGGAGCATAAAAGGCGTGGGAGCGGTTTCTCCCCTCACTCTCGACTTTTCTCCCGCCAGCGACCGCTCTCTTCTCCTTCTACTGCCACCACCGCCACACGAGTCCACGGATGGTGAGTTGAGGGTGAGATAGAGGTGGAGGTACCCCTCCACCCCAGTGGAGGTACCCCTCCACACCAGTGGAGGATGCCCTCCACAACTTCAGGTGCTACAGTAACCCGACGTGTCGGCATGGGTGGTAGTGTGGGTCCATTACTTTTGCTCCGGGTACGGTAGTGGTACTTTAGGCTAATAAGGTTACTGTAGTTGTAGTGTGGGACCTCTAGCGTCGATATCAGTACGGTAGTGGTACTGTGGGCTCAATAGGGTTACGGTAGTGGTACTGTGGGTCTAATGGCTTCGATCATAGGGTATAGTTTTGGTACTGTAGGGGCAATAGGTTACGGTAGTGGTACTGTAGGTTCTTTATCTTCGATATTTGGACATGACAATGATAATGCTCGCCCAATTGGGTTACGGTAGAGGTACTGTGGGTCCACGACCTTCGATGTCAGGGTACGGCAGTGTTACTTTAGGCCCAATAGGGTTATGGTAGTGGTACTGTGGATCCACTAGCTTCGATATGAGGGTATGGTAGAAGTATTGTAGGTCCGATAGCTTAGATCATAGGGCAAGGTAATTCTACTGTAGGCCGAATATGGTTTCGGTAGTGGCACTGTGGATCCACTAGCTTTGATATGAGGATACGCTAGAAGTATTGCGGGTCCAATAGATTCGATCGTAGGGTTCGGTAGTGTTACTGTAGACCCAATAGAGTTACTGTAGTGGTACTGTGGGTCCACTAGCTTTGATAGCAGGGTACGGTTGTGGTACTGTAGGCCAATAAGGTCACGGTAGTGGTACTGTAGGTCCACCACTTTTGTTCTCACGGTAACGGTATACTGTGGACCCAATAGGGTTACAATAGTGGTAGTGCGGGTCCATTAGCATCGATATCAAGGTACGGTGCTCGTACTGTGAGTCCAATGGCTTCGATCCTTGGGTACAGTTTTTGTACTGTAGGCACACTTCTGTTAGTTACGGTAATAGTACTGTGGATTCTATAACTTAGATATCAGGGCATGGTAATGGTACTGTAGGCTAGGGATGACCACTCGAAATATCCTTTGTTCGAGAACAAAGGAATATTAACAACGAAACAAAAAAAACTGTTCCGGAACGGAGTCAAAACACTTTGTTTCGACTTTTCGAGTGGTCAACCCTACTGTAGGCCCAATAGAGTTACGGTAGTATTACTGTGGGTCCATGACTTTCGATATCAGGCTATGGCAGTGTAACTTTAGGCCAAATATGGATACGGTAGTGGTTCTGCGGATCCACTAGCTTTGATATGTGGGTACGGTTGAAGTATTGTACTACATATTGGTACTGTGGGTCGATCTGTTCTATGTCATATGGTGTAATAATTCGAAAAGGGAATTGCATGTACTGTCATGTCATTTCAATGACATAAAATCTACATTAAATAGAGTACAATGATTGATAATTCCTTCTATTACAGATAGGGAAGATAAGCTCCGCCCACTCGTGACTCTAATTGAAGGGGCAAGAAACAGCGGATGAGTAGCACAAATTTCATTCTTCACTAAAAACCTCGTGCTCGGGCTTATTCGAGAGCTTTTGTGATGGGCTACAACATATGCCATGCGCACCATGCTCTGTAGTGATTAAGTAGGTCAAAAATCGATAAACGTAAGCAGGAATAGGTGATTCAATCACTTCCAATAAAGGCACATAGTTGCGCATCTCGCAATTCGTGGGGAGAATTATTCTGATTAACTTAGACAAAACTAAATCAAATGTAATTGCCCCGCGCAATTGTGCTCCTGTTTAGAAGATTTTAGTATTATTATTTTCCGAGAATGTGCTTTGGCATGACGACTTACGGTGTTTAGCGGCTCAAATGGCAATATTTTGGGTTGTGCGCAAAAGATCCGCAAAGGATGGGTTTCGAAATAACGACCTTTGGCTAGCTATGCAATCACTCTACCACTGCACCAAGATGGCAACGAACACTAGCTCTCACATTCGCTTGATGATGAGATACTATCTCCACATTCTCTCATCATAGACGCAAACTCCGCCCACCGAGAGAGAGCGCCCACCTTTCGACCCTCTCCCGTTATGAGCCGCGCGCGTGGTTTTCGAGCTGTATCTCGGCCCAGAGACAAGATATCGACATACGGCAAAAAGTATAATGTTATTGACACCTCAGCGGCTAATATGGATACACTTTCAACTTCATTGCATAAAATCGGCAGACCACCTTGCGGTCCCTAATTACAGATCACGCGATTATGTCTTCTAATTCTGCTCGTCATTCATCTTGCAATATGTTATGACCACAGTATCGATCTGGAGCGATGCAAGGACGATACGGTGAGAGATCAAGAAATCGATATATATTTCGTTTGTCCAAAAATGCAACTAGATGTGTCGAAAATGACATTTTGAGCAAAATCGAAAGTTTTAAAAAACTAAAAAAACGGATTATGGTAATTCTGATGAATCGAATTTTTAACTATCTTTTTCGTTTTGTTAAATTACATTTGCCAGGTTTGCTTTGTCCGCGATTCTTGTTTTGAAACATCCAATCTATCCGACGAAGACTCGAAGAAAACATTGAGTAAATATACTACGGAGAAATTGAAGAATGGCGATTGTGATGTTATCATGCAAGCCAAGTGGGTTTCGAAATATTCTATTTTAAAAAAAATAAAGAGAAAGGAGAAAAAGAAATTTCCATTTCACAAGTGATCAACATTTTAAAAAAAACACTACCCTTTTCCAGAATGCTAGATAGATTCAAACTACACGTGATGTTGCAAGCAAAGGGTCAAAATCTGAAACTAGATCATGGAATAAAAGTGGTTCAACAAATTGATCAATTCCACTGTAAAAGAGAGAATGAAAAAAAAGAAATAAAGGGAAATTCAGTCTTTACTCTAAGTAAGCGCAAATATTGTCTTGATATTGTGTAAGCAACCTTGATTCAGACTTTCTCGGCTCGAATAAATTTGAGTCGCAGTCAATATTTTGCTCGTTCACTGCTGAGGCTAATGACAAAACTCGGGTATGCTATTACTTATTATTTGACATATTTAAAATATTAAAATATATCGATTACAACTTTTAAGGCATTTTCTGGTGCATTCTTTGCAAATGACAAATATCCTTCAATAGTGTACGCAAAAGATACTGGTTTGGAGGCTGTTCAATACAAGCGTAAAGAAGATATCATGTGGAGAGATATTCACCGTATGTCCATTGCCGTGATTTGTGTGATGAAATGGTCAACAGTACTCGATTTTATCTACCTTATACACACGACTAACGTTTTTTTCTAGATAACTGTGATCACAATCTTGTGAGCTCTTCGGACAAGGCCGACTTAAAGAGTGAATATGCATGGACTGAAGTGGATACTACGCGCCGCAAATTCACATGCCCATTCGCACACTCGTCCTTTTTGTAAGTTGCATCTTTTGGCACAATTTTTGACATTTTACGACACAATTTTGCGCAGACTTGAGATCCCTCCCGATGGCACGCCATCTGCTGGTGTCTCGTCAATATTTTGCGAGACGGAGCATTGGTACTATGAAGTGGGAAGCAAGAAAACGAAAATTGAAGGAAATTCGCCGCTTTCTGCACTGAAAAGCGTTCGTTTGTTGTTTAAAAAATACACATTTAATGTCTTTCCGTTTCAGTATGTCGCAAGTGCTCGGCCCCGGTCGGAATATCGTGTGCCGGCTGCACGAATGCGACTTTTGCAGCAGCTTCGACTACGGATGCTACTTCGTGCGCCAGTCTTAAGGCGAGTAACCCATCAGTTTACTGAAAAAAATCAAACAGAACTTTCGAAAAATGTTTGAGTGACCCTCTAATTGTTGCAATTGCAGTGTAATACAGGCAGTTTTACGGTCGACGGTGAAAAGTTGCTTAGTGGCAAGGCGAAATGTTCCAAGGGTGCTGAGGGATTCGTGTGGAATGTGGAAGGAACGGAGCTGAACCAAGCGGCGTGTCTGCAAAAGAGTCAGTTCTCGATGAAATTACAGTATACAAGAAATATTTTCTAATAGATCAGTTATCAGAAGAATCCCAGAAAGAATGAGGGAAAGAAATCATAATTCAGTTGCCTGCGCAAAGCCCCCTCAGTTTCCGTGTAACAACGACAAGACTTGTTCAGACAGGGTGAGCAGACAATCCTTCCGAAAATTGCTCTTACATTTATCCATTAAGGTCCATCCCATAGGATCGGAGACTCTGACTTGTGCTGAGGAGTTTCTCGTGGGGTGAGATTTAAAATCAAAGTCAAATCGAGAAGTTAAAAATCAAGGGAATGAACAATTTTTCACAGGTACATGGTGTGCGCCATAACACGACTAAGCTGACATGCGACACCACTGTTGGCAAGTACAAACCAGAAGGATCGTCTGCGGGTGTCGCGATTCAGCACGTATTCTGCATGGGTACGCTATTTCCTTAATTAGTCCTTAATTAAGTTTGTAACGTAAAATGCTCTAAATTGCAGTTGAAAAGCTGCAAACTGGGGAGCAAACGTCCGCGGCCGGCTTTTTGTCCGATCCCATTGCGGGTGCGTTTCGGCCGCCGACGATTACGATTTATTGATTGGTTAAATACTAAAAATCTAATTTGCAGTCGTTGCCCTGGTTCTTGTTCTAATTATTGTCGCGGCTGTTGGTGGCGGTCTCGCCTACTACTTCCTTGTCTACAAGGTGCAATTTATTTCTAACAATCTCGGAAAATGATTGGAGTAAAATGAAAAATGATTTGTTTTGCAGAAAAAGAAAGCCGCCGAGGCAGCGAAAGTCAAAACTGCTAAGGTAATTTAATAAATATTTAAAATATTTAAATTAATTTATATATTAACAGACTAGCAGTGGTCAGTCGACGGGCAATGATGATAATAAGAAATCGAAGCAGTCTAAGAGGGAAAAGAGCAAGTCGAGTTTTAGGGAGAAGGTCAAGGTATGTTTCAACATAAATAAACAAAATTAAAAATAAATTATATTACAGCTGAAGAATTATGACACGTGGGACGACAAGATCTTTGCGAAGAAAATTCTGCCGGTTCGTTTATCGATTTTTTTTATCTTAAATTTCTAAAATAATTTCGATAAATTTAACTTATATTGCAGCACTTCCACTCTGCCAAACCCGAGTCGAAATTGCGGTGGTTGAGGCAGAAATTCCATCGATTCAACGCGTACAATACTGCCAAGAATGTGGGTTTGATTTAACATTTTTAAAATAAACTTAATTAATACAAACTAATTGCAGGCTCCGGAGTCTGGCACGATTAAGCAGTACTGGCAGTTGGTCAAACAATCGATCGATGATAGGGTTAGTAGGAAACATTATTCATTATGCTATTTAATTTTTTTATCTTTAATTGTTAAATTAATTGTAGAGTGAAGACGCGACCATGTGGACGGAGCTCTTCCGAATTGCTGTTCTCATTAACTTCGTGTGTCCGGACAAGGTAATTGAATAATTACTAAAACGGATCATTCCATAGCTTTGTGTGATTGCATCTTTTTAGAAGCATGGCCGGCTGTGGGTGGGGATATTTAAAAAAAAAACTAAATTAATAATAATAATAATTTTAAAAATCAGGACGAATTGCACGCGCGCGTTCTGCTTCCCTTCGAAACATACATGCACCAGTTCGTCAACGATAACGGCATCAGAAGAAAGAAGAATGAGAGTGAGTATCCGGTTTTTGAACTTCCGCTTTTCACTTCCTTTTCGACTAAAAATGCTAATTTGCAGCCCGCGAAATTGGCGCGATGCGACTTTGCTGCGATGGAAATTCTTCTGCATTGTAACAACAAGGATCTGATCGGAGTGAGAAATTAAAAAAAATTTAAAAAAAATTAATTTATCCTTTGAATTTCAGCTGCTCCGCAAGGAGGAGTTCTCCGACGAGATGGAAGTTCCGTTGCGCAAGATTGTCGCAGCCTGTTTCTGCTATGAGGGCGGTAAATATGTAAGAATTTTTAGTTATTTTAAATTTTAATAAAACTTTAATTAATATTAATTTAAATTTAATTGAAAAAAAATATTGCAGGCGAAGCAAGTCGAAACACACTACGCAGTTTTCCTTGATCTGGATGGAAACCCGACCCGCTTGTAACCGAGGGCTGGGGCGCCTTCCACCAGGTACCGTAACCATAGGCTTGCATCGACAACTGATTTTATAATGATAGAAATTAATATAGAAACAATTTAGCACTGCATCTACGGCATTGCAACCACGCGCATCGAGCCCAATGTTGTTCCCACGCAAGTCCCGTTCTACGAGGCTATCTATGAGGTATTTATTATATTTAAAAAGATTTAAATCATTATTTTAATTTAAATTATTATTTATATTTTAAGGCGGAGCAACCGCCGCGACCGCCCGAGGATCGTCGTCTCTTCTCTCCCGTCGATTGGGTGTTCGCCTACCGCGGCGCTTTCCTGCACAACGACACCACCAAAATCGCCTTCCAAAAGTTCCGAGTAAGTTGTTTTGTTCATTTTAAAAACAACATAAACAATCGTTGCAGAAGTACAATCTCAACTCGTTCAACCACATTGAAGTGATGCTAAAGCAGAAATGGTAAGCAAAAGCAATTTGTCAATCGACAACTAACTTTTTTTTCAAAAACGGACGTTTTTAGTGAGGACAAGGACGATCGGGCCAGGATGCGCGTGACCTTCCAGCAAGCTGTGAAAGAATGCACTCAAATGTTCGCGGATCTGGTTGTTGGAGAGGACGAATTCGTCAAGTTCAAGGTACGGTAATAGACTGCCGAAGCATCGATAACTGATTTTAATATCTACAGCCGCATCTCGACCCGGTGCTTGTCTTCATCGGCGAAGTCGCTCAAGAGGAGGAAGTCCTGTCCGAAGAGCTGGTGGGTTACTGTAGGGACTGAATCGATAACTGATTCAATATACCTTGTGGAAACCTATAAGTGGAGGAATCGAATATTACAGGTTCGCGAGAAGGCCATCTCCATTGGTAACATGCTGCGTGACAAGAATTTCACAAAGGTACTGTAGTTTCGCGGATCGATAACTGAAATAAATGTAATAATTTAGGACTGCATCGAGGCCATTAACGCGATGACCTCGCCCCGCTGATCCCGTCTAATTAATTATCGATTGATCGCCGTGCCGTAGATCATCGATACTCATATCATCATCAATCGACGCTATCTGTCCATTTATCGATTGATTAACGCTAGATCGCACTGCTTTTTATTCAGTGTATTAGATACTGACGCAGGCGACATCTAAACCGTATAAAAAATCTAAAAAAATATTGTTATTCGTTTAATATGAAAAGGGAGAGGGAAGCGCAAAGAAGTAATCATTCTCCCATACTCCAATCTCCATTTCTATCTATTTATCAACTTTGAATCAAATGTAATCACATTGATGATGGGAACTTGTACATTATATGGTCTAGAGTTGGAAAGTCCGGTAAATATCTGGATTTGGATTTCTCACACTCCCACCAATAGACCGTCGTAGAGACTGCAAAAGGAAGAGAAATTTACTTTGAATGGAATGTGGTAACATCAATGATGAGAAGTCGTCTTGTTGTAGTTTCTATGGAGTCGTAGTTGTAGGAGATTAGTCTGATCTTGTCATAATAACAAGTCTCTTCACTTTGGCTGAGAATATAACCAGAAAGACGGGAGTGAGATACGTTGACAGTCCGTTGACAAGCGGACATAAAGTTCGCACGTTATTCCATTACCAACATCACCCCAGAAAGGGGTCAGGAGTGAAAGATCGAGTGACAGTACTAGAGACTTTTACAGGATATTTCGCCTCTCGCCCGTTTCTGGAGGATTGAAATTATGTCTGCCCAATTCATAGAAATTCCTTACAAAAGGCCAGATGTCTGATGTTAATTCGGATAGTTGTAAATGGGTCGTTATCGCCATTGTTGTCTGGAAAATAGCATTGTTTCCTGTCTCTCTAAAACAAATTGCTACGGGACCGACCACAGGCGATTCTAGAGATATTATGAATGCTGGCCGGAACTCGTCGTGCATGGATCCAAACAACCGAAAGAACTGCGACTCTGGGGCATTCTCGTAGACGAATTCACACATAGAATTAAATCTGTTTCCACGTGTGCTATTTCAAAATTTTGGATCACTATGCGATTTTATCTTTCCCTGTCTCTTTGTCATCTCTATTCCAGACCACCGTCGAACGTTTGTGATTCTAACGTAGACAGCTCAAGTCATGTCACCAAAGGATGCATCCAACCCTGAATTATGAAGACTAAATTTTTCTCCCCGAAATTAATGATTGCCTCGCATAGATCAGCTGAAATTATAGCCTTGAATTTGCACAACTTCATAATTTCCTCGTGAGTTTTTCCTTGCGAAGTTTCCATTTTATTCTCCAATAGCGCCCATTGGACAAGTGAAGATAATTACAATTTTTTATTCCGCCAGGGTTAGGGGTTTCGTGTGAGTTCTTTGTAGAGTATCGATAGTGGAGTCGGCAGATGGCCGCCGTCTTCAGACGATTCGGTTGTTTTGGGGGCAGGGTGAAGGGGGTGATAAATGTACTAATGTAATAATGTAATAAATGCGAATTAAAGTTGGCTAAAATGCAAATAACGTGTGATAGTTAGTGGACACGAACCGATAATTGGACGAGTATGAAATCTTGGGAATGGGAAGAGGAGAAGACGAGAAGGGAGTCTGCTAAGCATCCCATAGATACAGATAACTTTAGCTCCCGCAATATCTATGCTGTACAAAGAATGCAACACATTTCTTTTGTCATGATAAGAATCATCATTTATCTTAAAACAATTGCATGAATAGCGTTTGAATGAATCGGAGACTCTCCGTAGAATCCTCGATTGAGGAGGCGACTTCGGACTTTTGACGAGAAAATTACGAGAAATGCTGGAGCTACGTAGGTTGCCAGACCATTGATGTAGGGATACTGAACCGCTTAGAATTTTTTCGTAAGCGATATTCCTGCTTACAAATGGCCATATCGCGCTGGTCAGTGTATCAAGATGGAGGTATGTAGTGAGCGCCAGGGCGCACTAAATATTCATTGTTGTTTCAATTCGTCTTTCTGTTGTTTTCACCTGATGGGAAGCCTTTAGGAAATGACTGATGGAACAAGCTGATACAATGATAAACATATTTCGTTGATGCCGTAATATATAGCGACTTGCAGAAGAGTCGGGCTGAATCAATAATGTACTTTTTTCAGAGTTCCAAGCTGTACATCATCATTTAAACATTTTCAACTGCAATTTTCACCATTTTCCCATCATAATTAAAAACAAATCCAAAAATATGAAAAAAAAAACCCCAACCTTGACTGATACTCTCATTCGAATTAATTCACGGCTTGCTAAAATCGTGAAAATTATATTGACAACGATGTACGAAAAATAGGTTGAAATCATCAGAACTTTCAGAATCTGTTTATAGAAATAACGTGTTGGACTGTTCAAGCGAAAAAAAAATCAAACCATCGTATTGGCATACGCCCATGCAGTTATTATAGGGATGCCATTGACAAGAACGTATTCATATCCGGAAGGCCATACTGGGGCAGTAACAAGGAGTGAATACAGAAACTGTACGAGTAGCAATCGCTTGATTGTTGAGTCATTCCTTATCTAAAAAAATAGAAAAGAAACAGTAAAACAGTGATTTGAAACAAATGTCTTACGTTGTCGTAGAAATCTTTAGCACGCAATACATAATAGCGATGCGCCGATATGTAGACCTTCCCTATAGTCGAAGCAGCGGAGCCCAACGCATTTAAAGCCTGTATATGCATGACCTTACATAAATTACAAATTTTGAAGTTTTCTTTAAAAAATGTTGATTAATTTAACTTTTTTTATTTTTTTATTTTACATCACAATTACTGGCAACGACTGCAAACAATTTTATTTTTATATATACACAAAAACGTATCGCGATAAGCTCAGATACTGGTGGATATCGATATTAGCATATGCTCAAATCTTTCAAAGTTAAAGATCAACTCACACCACACGTTTTGAAGATATAGGTAGTAGCCGACTCTGCTGAATAGTGGAATTGAGCAACGATGTGATAGGACACAATGGTTATAATGTTGTAGAGTCCTGCAAGTATCATGCAAGAAAGGGAATTTCAATGACATTAGATGATTTTGATTAAAGGACAGCCACTCGAAATGTGCATAGATCTAATATCGTTCTCAACGATCATTAAAAATGTAAGATAACATTCTATTTCGTGTGTTAGTTAAGTACGTTTGTAATTATTGCATTCAATAATCAATTATCGATACACCAATAATCAATTATCATGCTGAGAAAATGACAAGTCTAAAATGTACCAGTTGTCAGAAAGAAGGTGAAGAATGGTGACTTGAAATGTGCCTCGCGTGCAGTAGCAATTCGAATCAACATGAGCGCATATAACGGGAGCAGGATAATATCGAGAATGACTTCATTCCAACCCGACATAATTAATCTCGGTTCGAGTCACTTGTACTTGTCTCTCCACTTTGCGCACTTTTTTTGCAGCAGACTGGTGACGAGAGAAAGTGTATACTTTGAAATTAGATGTAAGTGAGAAAAATTCAAAAGTCGATGATTGGGGGCTGTGAGAAATTGTGGGTTGGAAATCAGAGAGAGAAAATTCGTTAGAGGTAGGTTCCGGTTTGCACGTGCATAAAGTAGGAGTAGCAGGACTGTTTCTCCCCTCATTTCCGCCTCCAAACTCCCAATGATGTGGTATGGGCCAGAGAGGTAAGAAATGTTGAAAATGTTTATTCGGGCGATGCTTCTTACCCATAATAAATATGTTTTTCACGTATACAATCATGAGGTGACATTTCATTTTTTTTAATATTTTAAAAGCGATATTTAAAAAATATTTCGGATTGAGACATCTTTAGAAGACGGATGGCTTGTACTTCACGTAGACTGTTTGGCCGAGATGAACGAATCCCGGTTTCAGTAGACCTGAATAAACATAAAATTTGATATTATTATCGGACATTCGCCATATACTATGGAGATCTCGATGTGTTCGAAGTATTGGAGTAACTCACACGTCAACTTTATGATTGAACTCAAGCTTATTTCTGTTGAGTACCTGCATTGACTCCAAAGATTGGGAACTGTCCATGGACATCTCTCAATGGACCCTCAGGAGCGAGACGGAATCTGCAATGTAAGCAAAACATTATTCTGAAGTTTGGGAAATGAAAGAAATGACCAGTCGAAACGTCGAAAATGGAAAGAACGAAGAATTTCGTAACAGGTTAGAAACGGTTCTCTGTTTCGTTATTCAATTGCCTCACATTCCACAGGCCGGTGAACCTTACAGAAAGGGCTTTAGAGTGAGAGAGTGTGTGAGATCGAGAGGGACTCTCTCACTTTAGTACACTCTCGCCCGGACCCCTGTCTGTCGGCTTCGAGTGGTCGACACTAATAAACATGATTGCGAACTATCCGCGAAGCTTCCAATCGTAGAAATCGTAGTCCAAAAAGAAAACATGATAAAAATCATAGATGATAAGAAGAAAAACAATACTCACTCTCTCATTGTCTTCATTGGTTGCATTTCTGGGCTCTTCACACCATCGTTTGGATTAACTGTTGTTAAAATGCATCTGAAATATGTAAATTGGAAAAAAAGGAATTACTCATAGACAATAAATGTTACTTTGTTTCGAATGATTATTTCTTGAATCGGCATACCGTGTACAGGGTTTATAGCACTGCAAGACGACTTCTCCGATTTTGATCTCCGACCATTTGTCCTCGTCCCAAGCGGGAGAATGATCAACGACGATATTGGCACGGAACCATGTTGAGGAAATCTGAGAAAATAAAGAATTATTGTTTCTCTTTTCTCTTCCTGATTAAATTTCGTATAAATTGAGGGAAATATTCTACAAATTTTGATATCAACACATTTGATTGGAAACGCTGTATTGTGAAAAAGAATCGGGGAGGTTTTTTAAAAAGAAAAAAACTAGAAACGAACCGGCTCCTCCAGTACTTGGTTGAGCGCTTGCAGAGATTCCTCTGTTGTGACGTGGAATGGAGAGAGGTCAACGTACGTTACCTGTTTTGCATATATTACATCGATCGATAATTGCATTGACCTACCGTATCCGATCGCTTCGGGACCGGGTTGTTCCACCACCCCGGCTCGGTCACGCACGGTCGTCCGTTGAACAGATCAGGTCGATAGTAGATCAGACGAATGCCTTCATAATTGCGAGTCAGTTATTGATTCATCGGTTACAGTACACATGATTCCAAACATACAGACCAGGGTTAGAGCGAGATAGTGTGCAAAAGTGAGAGAGTCCCTCTCGATTTCACACGCTCTCTCACTCAAAAGGCCTTTCTGTAATGTTGACCGGTCTGTGGAATGATGTGAGTACCGGGTGTTTCAAGGAATTCGGAAAAGACGCTCGCTACTTCATCGCCGCAGTCCAACCCGTCGACAGGATCGCCGAAGATCCTGCGAATACGACGTTTATCATTTCTCGCTAGTTCAAAAATCGACAGAGCGACGTTTCCTACAGCGTGGTGTGCTCACTTTGCGCGTCGCACGATGCGTCGCTGGATAACTTCGGTCAGCACAACGCGCGCCGTTTGACCGTCGGGAGTGGCGACTGAGAGGGCGCCATCAGCGACGTCTGCCTGAAACACACACACAACGATTAGGAATCGTCGCCCTGTCGACGACTATATGGACAACTAGTCCTGTTTTTAATGAAAATATTGCGCACAAAACTCTTACAGTTCTTCCCTCTCTCATTGCGCTTATAGGGAAGAAATTAAAGACAGACTGCGAATTGCACTGGCGTGGTGAATAGGATGACGCACAGTGATGTACTCACATCGATCAGCATGAGTCGCGGTAGTTGGCGCGCCGAATACATGGCTCCGGTCGCCTCGTCGATGCAGAGGAATTCCCGGTCGCGGATTTCGCCCGACCGCGCACCGAGATCGTCGCAGTAGAGGGAGAAGACCTGAGAACGTGGAATATACGACAAAGAAATAATGATAGAAGCCATGACTATTATGGCGGGCGAACTACTATTAACTACTTCTACTATTAACAAATTTAACTATCACCTAACAATGATGACCATCTTTTCGGGGCGAAAATTCGAGAAACAGACTTACTTCTTTTCGCTTGCAGCTCTTGATTGGGTGCACCCAGAGGTTTTTCACTGTTCCGACAGGAATCCATTCCGATCGAGAACTGACGGATGCATAGTAGGCTTTGAGCACACGGAATACCTGCAAGAAATCTAATTTCGAATTGGAATCCGTTAAGACACTCAGAAAGAAATGACTAGGATCTGGACGCCTGCAATTCCTTCTTTCTAGTGACTTTGACTAACAGTTAGGTGGACATGCCCAGTTTGACCTAGAGAATTTTCACCGTGGGTGCAATTAGAGGAAAACACTGGCGTTGTAAGAGATTATTGTCCCTCCGATGCAGGCTAGCAATATTTTCCTATCTTCAAGTTGCATTCCTGAAAAAATAACTGGCACAATTATATGAAATAATGGGAAGGTTCGATAAGATGCACAACGAAAATTAGAAGAATGTTAGAAAAGAGGAGCGATTGACCGCTGATCACCTGATAAGATAACGACACTATCTTTCCCTCCCTGCGCTCTCTTCCTTTTCTCCAACCTCTTCCTCGTTGTAAATGTCCCCGCACGAAATTTGCACACGACGAGAGATTGGGGGTTATCCCATCGATTTCGATCCCGACTCCGCAGAGAATTGTACGAAACACGCACAAATTCAGCACAGAAAGATCGCGAAACTACGAAAGTTAATTTTTTTCATCAATGTTTTTTTTCTGGATTTAATTTGTGTTTCTTCTGCTTTGGTCACTAAAACATAGTGGAATTACAAAACGGAAACCATCAGCTTTGAGAAACTGTCAGTGTAGAGCTGCAACAACATTCGTGGTTAGATCAGAAAAAGCTTTTCTCTTGGATGCAATGAAATGCAGGAGAACACAAGATTGTCAGGAACATAGTTACGAGCAAATATCCGTATGTCTTATGGTGCACATTGAGAGATCTCTTGCAAGCATCGGTGGTTCAGTGGTAGAATGCTCGCCTGCCACGCGGGCGGCCCGGTTCGATTCCCGGCCGATGCAACCTTTTGAATTTTCTATTGTAAGTTTTTTTTTCTATTGAAAATTATTTTTCCTAATTGCACGATCAGTAGAGGCTATTTAGTAAATAATTACAATATATGTATTGCTTGGAGAATACACAATACTAATCGAGTAATGTAAATAATTAAATTAGAATGCGGACGGTTTGTACTTCACGTAGACTGTCTGGCCAAGGTGGACGAAACCCGGTTTGAGTAGACCTGAAAATAATTGACTAATGAGGGGAAGAACTATTTTCATATAGTTAATGATCAATTGATACTTTATACAAAAGGAGCGTTTCAAATTGTACTTCCCGGTAAGAAACTTTATGGAACATGAACGACGAGATAAACAGATAATAATAAACAATATAATAATAATAATAATTATTTTTTTTATTATCATAGTTCTCGATAGTTCCTACCTCCTTGCACTCCGAAGATTGGTGACTGTCCGTGTTTGTCTCTCAGCGGACCTTCGGGAGCGAGACGCGATCTGTGTAATTTTATTTATTTATAAACAAAATATAAAAATAGACGCGTCATTGCTACTGAATACTGAGAAGATCTTCTCCTGTTTGCGAATGCTTCTCGTACTTTCACTGTGTTCGATTCAATTTCATCTGGGTAGTTTACACGGGTGTTCTCTCGAATGGAAATAGGACGACGAAAAAATGGGGGAGGAGACTAGACAACTCACTCTCTCAATTGCTTCAGTGGCTGCATATCAGAACTCTTAACTCCATCATCCGGATTTACCGTTGTCAAAATGCATCTGAACATGGAATTCCATATACCTCGCCATGTTCCCTTTGTTTACGGGGAACACCCTGCGGAGTGCACCGGGTACAAGAGGACTAGGTACATGAAATCATTGAATCTTCGAACTTGTAATGCTATTAACGGGAATAGTGACAGCTGATATTTGAATATAGCTTGATTGTCACACACTGAAAGCAAATTTGCTAGGAGAATGGTTCTCCAAGGTTTCATTTGTTAGAGAACCGTTCTCCACCCTCCTCGTTCCGCACACTCTCTCGTCTCGGTGACCAAAAGAGAGAGTGTGCGGAATGAGGAGGTTGGAGAATCGTTCTCTAACAAATGAAACCTTGGAGAACCGTTCTCCTAGCAAATTTGCGCTCTGTGCAATATAGAATACGAGCCGTTAAATTCAATTCATAATAGAGCATCGTACCGTGTACAGGGTTTATAGCACTGCAAGACGACTTCTCCAATTTTTATCTCAGCCCATTTGTCCTCGTCCCAAGCAGGAGAATGATCAACGACGATATTGGCACGAAACCATGTTGAGCCAACCTGTGTGTTCGTAAGAGCATTCAAATACGTCATGAAATGCAAGTGCATAGCACTTTCCAATTAAAAAAGTTTTAAATCAAATGATAAAAACATAAATATCGTGTGAAAAGTTTAAAAAAACAATTAAAGAAAATGTTTAATTCAAGAGCCACTCACTGGGGTCTCCATCTGTTCGTTCAATGCTTGGAGAGATTTTTCTGTAGACACGTGATAGGGCGACAGATCGACATACCGTACCTGTTGTACTTAATCAATCGATTGATTGCCCTTTGACCTACCGTATCTGTCCGTTTCGGAACCGGATTGTTCCACCAGCCGGGATCCGTAGTGCACAGTCGTCCATTGAAGAGATCAGGACGGTAGTAGAGAACGCGAATTCCTACAGTAATTTTCAGTTATCGATTGGCAGGCTACCATATACCTGGTGTATCCAGAAACTGTGTGAATACCCTGGCCACTTCGTCGCCGCAATCCAGACCGTTGCACGGCGTCCCGTTCTTTCTGCCACGACAACGTTTACTAATTCAACTTCAATCAATAATCGACAGTGCGACGTTTCCTATTGCGTGGTGCGCTCACGTCGCTCGGCGCACGATGCGCCGCTCGACGACTTCACTCAGGACGACGCGCGCCGAGTGCCCGTCGGGCGAAGTTACATTAAGAACACCGTCAGTGACGTCCGCCTGAAGCACGCCATAATTAGGAAACGTCGTCTGTTCAAAATTGGACAGGAATAGTAATTTGTAAAAGTCGCCTTATCTCACTCACTTCGATGAGCATGATACGGGGCTGCTGTCGGGCAGTGATCATTGTGCCATTGGCCTCTTCGATGGCGACGAATTCCCGGTCGCGGTTCTCGCCCGAACGCGGCCCGAGTTCGTCGCAATACAAAGAGAACACCTGAAAAGATGGAATCGTGTGATTACTTGTTTTCTCATAACTGTCCGTCTTAATCATTATAAAGAGTTTTTTTAAATTGCCGATTAGATATTCGTTTTTTTTCGAATTAGAGTTAGGGGTAGTTCTCCCGGAGGAATCTTAAAATTTATGGTGACCGAAAAATTCTCACCTCTTTCCTTTTGCAGCTCTTGATTGGGTGCACCCAGAGGTTCTTCACTGTTCCGACGGGAATCCATTCGGATCGAGAAGATGCGAAGTAAGCTTTTAGAACCCGATAAATCTGGAGCTACCGCATTGTTTACCGATATGTAAACCATAAAGTTACGTTGTAGGAAAATATCGTGCCTCCGACGAAAACTAGAATCAATTTCCTGTTGTCGGGCATTCTTGAAATAGGTGAAGACGGAATAGTCGGGAGCTTTCGGTACAATGAAAAGCTATCAGGATGCCGACTTGATTAGAATATTAGATTGTGAGGAAAATTTTGAACCGAGAGTCATCCTATCAGGATGATAAGACGTGAATTGTAACTATCTGCGCTCCTTATTTCCGTCGTGAGATTGACGGACACACTCACAAATATTGCACACTGATCAAGCGATTCATGAAAACTCGTGGCGCGAGCAAGATTGACACATCGTCCCGAATAGTCGATGGAAAAAAGTTGTTATATTTGATTACGTCCGTAATTCCGCGTGAAAGTGTGCATCACTATGCAAAAGGGCACTAGTATCCATTTCGCCGGTTTTATACAGAGAGAAAACATACTAGGAATACGACATCAAGTTGGCACTCCTACTATATTATATTTTATCGACGCCCGAAGGCGCAACGGAATAATGTGTGATTACACGAACGATGCATAGTAAATAAAGACTCTCTATGGGAAGTATCGGGGGAAGTATGTATAAGTAGGGCCTACTAAGGCCCTACTTATATATTAGTAGGCCCTACTTATATATTAGTAGGCGTGCCAACTTGATATCGTATTCCTAGTATGTTTTCTCTGTGTGTAATGGTCACAAGGATCCTTGAAAATTGAACCTGGGGTTTTGCTCAAGAAGCATGGATTCAAGAAGATCAGAAATAAAAAAACCTCTTGACAAATTCATGCTGGTCACTCGCCCGTTGTTTTCACATTTTCTCTATTAGATCATCGAACCTATTTGGTCAGATGCTAATGTCACAAACACATTTCATGAGTAGCGAGGCGTAAGTTTAGCATATACTTCCGTGGGAATAACAGATGCAACCCTCAGAATAAAATCTCAGCGCTCCCAGTATTTCCTGAAAGTCTGTGCTAGGTAGTGTCTGTGGCTTCATATCTTCTATACAATAATGTCTGGCTGGCCCGAAGTCATACCTGATATTGTCTTGGCATCGCTGTACTCCGTCCTTCTGATTAGAATCATCACCAGTCCCGACTCCTACTTCAGAACGCCGTTCTTCACCTTCTTCATAATTACAGGTTATTCTTACTTTTATTTAAAAAAAGTTCTACGTCACTATAAAAAAGAAGTATTCTTTGTTCGTGGGGTATTAGGCAGCGGTACATTTCTCCCCTCCTATACCTCAAAATGTGATCGCTTTTCTGCTAGTCAGTTTGGGGCAAACGCGAAAACAATTTTCAAATTTATCGGATAAACTTTCAGTTTTCCGTGAACTTAGTTACGGTGTCAAAATTATACGTATTATAGATACCTTACAATTATAACTGGAAAAGTGAACTTTCTGTGCGAATTCATTCGCTTTAGATTGAACTCTCGCCGAAATTTCTTTTGTTGTTGTTAGAGGAACGGTTAATTATTGAATTTCGGACGGGCGTTAATGAATTTGTAATACCGGGGAAACCAATCATGATTCCCCCCCCAAAACATGGGTCCGCCCTCAATTCGAGCCAAATTCGAACAGTATATTGCAGGAGTTTACAACATTCTGGCAGTCGTTACTTACCACGTCGTCGTACAATTTCCGTACACGGAGAATAATCCGACGGTTTACATCTTCAAGGCGTGTTTCGTGAGTTTTTCGCAATCCCATATCCGCAAGTCGAAAGTGCATACGTCCATCAAGATCAATCCCACGCTGTTTCAAATGCCAGAATAGGACATACGCGCCCGATCAAACATCGTATCTACATTTGATCGGCACATACTATAAAACAACTATAAATGAAAGTAAAAAAGGTTTGTTTGAATGCTAATATGCAGGCTGCAAATACTCTGGGCGCTATCGCCTCGACTATCGGAAAAGTGTACATCTCGATTCATCGCTTCTTTGTTTTGCGAACAAGGGACTTCTCCGAAAGAGTAATACAACCAACTTATTTTAAAAATACTGACTATCAAACAACTCTATCGTGTGATAGTTTTACGAAGGTGCACATGCGTTTTTGCTTCCAGCGTTCTCTAACTGTTTCATCAAATAAATATTACAGAACTGGTGCGGAACCTCACTGATTCGCCTTCTTCTCCTACAATTTGTGCTCTACTGAGTATTGTACCTATCTGGCCGGCCGGGTACCAGACTGTACAAGTAAACGGTCAAGACATAATCACTGCCCTGTCCTACAATGCCACCCTTGTGAGTGATCGTGCGAAAAATAGCCTTTATTTATCAAACATATCAAAATGGACGGACAAATCGTACATCTGTATATTTAATTTTTTATGCATCATGCTTCGGGTTTGTCGCAGTGGACATTGTACAAACTGGACATGGAACTATGCATAGAGATTACTTTCATTTTGGCGTGTTTTCTCAAGTCTATGCAAACCCATGCTCTTTGGCTGTTTATAATTTTAATAAAACTATTTCAGACGATGAAAATTATTTCGGTCTCGTTCTACCTCCTCTACATCGTTGTGAACGGAGTTTTCACCGTGCTAGCCAGTCGCGAGCTTGTAAACATGCAGAGAATTATGAAGGCACGTACTATTACGCTCCTCTAACTCCTTTAACATGAATTATGTCTTACGTGCAGTATTGTAAGAGAGACTATCCGAGAGGGTCAACATACATTTGGCACTAGGCTTTTTTTTCGTTATGAGACTAGCAACGCTATATTGTAGTACATTGGGTGAGGGTTGTGATTACAGCGTTCCCGATTCTTGGAAACGCTTCCTCGCCTCAGGGCATAATTAATTGTGTTTGTGACGTCACCAATAATTTTCCACATTTCGAATTTAATCCCTTCCTACTATACATTAATCGATTCCTTACCAAAATAGAAATGTTTCTTAGTCTCGGAAGGTTTTCGATTGGAGCTCATGCAGCCTAGTTATTCGACGAAATACGTTTTACGTGCAATTTTAGCGTGAAGTTTCTCAACAGCGGTACTTTTTTATTTCATTTTCTGAACCGCTGTATGGATGTGCTCATTCTATTTTAATATTTAAATTTAACATTTTCTGAAAGGAAGCTAAATTCGGCTATTTGTGAATAAAATCAATTCGTGATTGCAATTTGTTTGCTGAAATTACAGTATGCTATTTGTTCTCGATCCGTTCTAACCGCTTTAATTACATTAAATTTGATTTTTGAGCCTATTTCCGACGTGCGTGGTCTTAAAAGAGTAATTCACGAGCAAAAAAGGAGAAATATACAAGGTTTTCTCAGATGTCAAATCGTATGATGCGAGTACTTACCGTAGCTTAGCAAAAAAATTGCAATCACGAATTGATTTTATTCACAAATAGCCGAATTTAGCTTCCTTTCAGAAAATTTTAAATTTCAATATTAAAATAGAATGAACATATCCATACAGCGGTTCAGAAAATGAAATAAAAAAGTACCGCTGTTGAGAAACTTCACGCTCAAATTGCAAGTGAAACGTATTTCGTCGAACAACTCGGCTGCATGAGCTCCAATCGAAAACCTTCCGAGACTAAGAAACATTTCTATTTTAGTAAGGAATCGATTAATGTATAGTAGGAAGGGATTGGATTCGAAATGTGGAAAATTATTGGTGACGTCACAATCACAATTAATTATGCCCTGAGGCGAGGAAGCGTTTCCAAGAATCGGGAACGCTGTAATCACAACCCTCACCCAATGTACTACAATATAGCGTTGCTAGTCTCATAACGAAAAAGGTGCCTAGTGCCAGGTATCCTGAAGAAATATGTCGATCCACTCAGAAAACCTCTCGTAAATACTCTAAGTTTCATGCGAAACGTCTAAAAATGTGACAATATGTACTGCCTTCAGGGCGATGCAGTCACTTCTCGATCGCTGTTTCTTCACCAGCGCAACATGTTCATTATCGTACTCGCTTGTTCACTGAGTCACTTGCTTAAAGCAGCTCAACAGGTATTTCTCTTGTATTTTTGCCACAAGTTCGTATTCTCGCGGTATTGATAAGCGAATTAGTAAACGAACATTATTGAGAAGCCTTTCTCTCCGTTTCCAGGCGTTTACTCTTCCTGGCGATAACTGCACGATTTTATACTACGAACATCAAAGAGATAATATTTTGCAGTCAGCACTCGCTGTCACTACTTATCTACGACTGGATGCTCTATACAACGCCATCTGGCCATTTGTAAGTTCTAACTTTTGCCGTTTTATCAAATACAGAAAGGCGTGCCTGTTGCAGTACACAGAGCGGGAAGTCTCCAACTTTCCTTACTCTGGAGACATTGTCTCCAGCTGAGAGAGCATGCAAAATGGGGAGAGCGGGCTAGAGATAGTGAGAGGTGATCTCTCGATTTTAAATGCTCTCTCAGCTGGAGACAATGTCTCCAGAGTAAGGAAAGTTGGAGACTTCCCGCTCTGTGTACCCATTAGCCACCAATCTCTGCTCAAGGTAAATATCGATAAGAATATTGCTTACAGTACCCAGTCGTCAACGGTCTTGCCACGTACATCGCGCCGCTTTTTCTCATTGCCTTCTCAACGAAAGTTCGCGGTCGACTCTTTTTCTGGCGGAAATATCCGAAAGAACAAGCAATGCAGGGAACTACGGCAGTAACAAGAACATGAATCTATACAACGATCATTAATCGTTTTGAAATATTTATGCAAATTAGGGATTCTAATTTATAAACTATTAGTTTATTGAAATAACATGTACAGTCCGGTCAGATCTCCACGTGAAAACGGGGCGCCCGGGGCGCCCGGGGCGACCCGAAGCGACCCATTGACTTTCACAGCAAGGAGAATGAGAAATTCACGATGAATTAAAGTGCGCTGTGTTCTCGAGGTCATTACCGAGCTATTAATTTATTTCACATACTTTTGAAAAAATGCATTAATTATTAATACATTATTTAAAACAGTTCAATTTAGGAATAATAAGTGCACCCGAGCCGGACTACCGTAGTTAAGAGCACACCAAGACCAGGTCCGTAAAAAAGAAAGCTCTCAACTCCGGAGTTTCAACGCACGATGTGCGCGCGATTTCCACTACTAGTTTCGCGTCATGCAA
Source organism: Pristionchus fissidentatus (assembly GCA_036245785.1). Classification (NCBI taxonomy): domain Eukaryota; kingdom Metazoa; phylum Nematoda; class Chromadorea; order Rhabditida; family Neodiplogasteridae; genus Pristionchus; species Pristionchus fissidentatus. The sequence goes on from BTSY01000001.1 coordinate 8,461,160, forward strand.
AACGAGTAGCGGAAATGTCGCGCGCGTCGTGTGGAAATCGTGTGCTCTGTTGAAGGTCTTGAACGGAAATTACGGTTTCAGGATCAGGCCCGCGCGCGACTTGTGGAAATCTCGCGGCGCATCGTGTGAAAATCGCGCGCGCACGATGTTTTACCGGAATCGCGCGCACATCGTGCGTTGAAACTCCGGAGAACTACGGTAGTCCGGCTCGGGTGCACTTATGATTCGTAAATTGAACCGATTTAAATAATTTATTTATAATTAATGTAGTTTTTAAAAATTTTGTGAAATACATTAAAAGTTCGGTAATGGCCTCGAGATCACAACGCACTTTAATTCAACGTGAATTTCTCATTCTCCTTGCTGTGAAAGTCAATGGGTCGCTTCGGGTCGCCCCGGGCGCCCCGTTTTCACGTGGGGATCTGACCGGACTGTATTTCTTGTGCCAGTGAAATGCGAGAATAAGTGAGAGATTAATAAACCAACGACACAATCACGAGAATGGGGAAATGAGATCGAACAGTTACCAGTGTAATGATAAGGAAAGCAATCACTAAACAGGAAATACCACAAGCATCTAGCAAATAAGAACCAGGAAACAACTAGGGGACAGTGGAAATTTTTAACGTTTTAGAAGGGCAATTAGTACTGCGAGTGGGAAAGGTCTGCAGCGCGTCCCTGAAAAGTATTTTTATTTTATTATACATTACCAAGTTCCCTTGAATTAATTTTTTTAAACTCCACGACTTTGAAAGATTAAAACAAACCATAATTTCGCGGAGAGTTTGGTCTTCAACATGTAATTTTGGATTCTCTTCATACTCCTTCCGAATCTTCTCCATCACTCTTGGATGTGCCTGTGAGAAATCAGTTATCGATTTTTTCGTAAAGAGCTCATAATTTTAATTTAGAAAAGAGAATATACGAATAAGCTGCGGAGCGACGACTTTAAAAGTCTGAAAACCCGTTTGCTACGTCTCATAGAATGCATTAGATTTTGAAGCCGTCTCTTGGTAATGTAGACCCGAGTAGAATTATCTCGAGGTATATTGATAAACCGGTAATTCACCTCTGCCATATGAGTTGCGAGGTGAACTCGACTACGGTGGGCTTTTCCGCACTGCAGACAGTCACGTTCCCCTGTAATTAAAAAAAAATTAAAATCGTAATCTATTCTTTTAGAGAAGGGAACGGCCTGTCGAACTAAACCGTCCTTACATAGGAGGGGGGACAAGTTGATTTTCAATGCATTTACAGCAATTTTTAAGTACACTTGCTTCGCCCTCCCCCCGTTAGACCTTGCAGGCATCTATTTCCTTTTGTAAGGAAAAAAATGCATTTACTTCCTTTAGGAATGAGAGGAAGTCCGCATTCAAATTGCTTCACTCATTCCCATTTCCACCTGATCCTTTTCAGTAGGTTATGCGTAAACCAATATTCATCACTCATACCATTGTCGGCGCCGAATCGAATCTTCTCCCATCGTTTTTCCTTCAGCGTCCCGAGGAAGTAGTGAACGTCGTGGTGGTGCTGCAAATACCAAAGATTCAGATACATTTATCAACTTAAAATAAAATGTTCAAATAATACATCAGAAAGTTTTTCCCTTTCAAGCGACTCTGCTAGTGATTAGCTTGCAACAACAGTAATCGATTACCCTCCGGTAGTGTGTCATTCTCGCTTGACCATTCCTCTTTCTATTAGTTCGATGTCGAAATTCCTCATCGCATCCTCGTGGACACAACTCATCGTCCTGCTCCGTCTTCGGCATACTGAGATAACCTGCAGAGATAATAACAATGCTGATTGGAACACAAAGAACATTTGCATAGTCGACAATTCTCGAATAATTTCGACTGCGCTCGTTTCGTCATTTTCGAACAATGATCAGTTGAAGGGAATTTGAGAATTGTAGTGTTTAGCATGTTTATTGTGAACTGAGACAGAGTTAGATATTCGGTAGCGGATATTATTTTGTAAAATAGAAATATCAATATATGTAAGCTCACGGCCGTCAGCTTGATACGTGAGACGATTCTCTTCCGTTCGCTCGATCGGACAAAGATCCTGTTCTATTGGGTCAACGACTGATTGAAGTTGTTGAGTGCCTTCATCAGAAAGGCATCCATTGCCCTTAACGGAGCAATGTCTATTGTTTAAAATCACGGTGATAATATGGCATCCGTGCGAATATCTTTATTGAGATGGCAAAGGCATCCTTCTGAAAACGCAAACCAACCTGAGACATGATCGGCATCATGGGAATTGGACGTTTGATCTCGAAGCTTTGCATTATCGATGAAGTTGAGGGCATGGAACATAGGGGCATCGTCTGCAAGAGATCATATTTAGCCCAGAGATATTGGGTGTAAAACAGTTTTGAATTACAAAAAAAAAATTTTTTTCCTCGCTATTCAAGAATGATCTAGATCTTTATGCACATTCGTTTTCTTTAATTTTCTTTCAACCCATCCCTAATCTGAACTATTCTCAAAAAATATCGCAACTAACCTGAGACATATTAGACATTGCTGATAACTGAGAAAGCATCTCCAAGCCGTTCAGTACCGACGAAGTGGAGGGTACGGACGATGCCGGCAAGAGCTTGAAAAATATATAATATTTCCGGTAAGCCTTCTCGGTCTAAAGAGTGTGTCTTTCATAGGACAGGATCATTTTCAAAAAAAAACGAACTAGCATTAGACAATAATTATTGCATGATATTCATCCACCTCATACTGTTTACCTACCTGAATCGTACTTGGCATGTTAGAAGCGGGAAGTAGATTCTGATAGCAATTCACTACTGAAGAAGTCGGTGTCGTGGAATATGCGGGCAACACCTGCAAAGGAATATTGATTAATACAAGTTTTGAATTTCATACAGCATGCTAATCATTGGCTTAGATTCCCCTTCTTCCGCTACAAGTTCTAACGCTTACCGATGTTCCATTAACGGGGAGAGAAACACGAGGCATTGGTTGAAGAGTGGGAGGAGCGTCATGATGCTGCTCCTAAATCCAGATAAATAGTAACAGCATTCGCACGTGCAAATTTACCCTAAAGTGTTAATGTTATTTCAATTTTTAAAACTCTGTTGAAAGTGTGTTCCCCATGTGCCCCAATGCTCAGTTTTGTTCACCTCTTCGTGGACGATGCAGGACTGTGGTGGAGGATGAGGAATCAATTTAGCGAGAACGGGAGCATCGAAATCTTTCTGAAGCAATCACCTATTAATTGTGTTCGTGAATTTGAGATGTGATGCTGGCTGCGAAAACTCACGAAGAAGAACGTGGATAGCTTGTGCAGGTCGACTGGTCGTTGGAGTGGCGTCAGATGAGCTTGTAACTTGTTGGAGATCCTCAATAGCATCGCTCGTGCCGCCTCCCACATCACAATGACCGGTTTAACAGCAGCATTCAACCGCGAGAGGGACGTCATCCTGCAATTCATTTGCATTTTATCAATACCCACATCACAAATGTTAGTCCTATTCGATCTTCGAACGCAGTAGAGAGATTGTGTCTAAAAACCAACATGGAAACATCGAACAGGCCGCTCCGCGAGAAGTACCACAGTGTCGTCGCTATTTGACGAGCCTAAGAAACTTATTCCACAAAATATTTCACAATACATAGGGATTGTTCACGCTCACATCCAGATTGTCCTGTTCCTTGTACTCCATCTCCTGGAAGGGGCCTCTGGAGAAGTTCCATCTTCTCAGCAACTTGAGGACGTCGTTGAGAAGGCGCAGCAGCTCTCGATCAGCAGGAAGAGTGCAGGGCTCCTTGGACAGCTGCGCGGCCAGTCGCTCCCCGCTCTGTCGCTGCTGGGCAACGGTTGATTGAGGAGGAAGGAGGAGGAAGGAGATGAGCTCGCCGAGCAGACGATTGTTGTACGCGGCGACCTCAACGTCGTTCGATTATAATTGCACTGTTTCTTTCAATATTTAGCTAAATACTCATGTGAGAGTAGTAGATACACGCACAGTTATTTGTTTTCGACCGCTGCAATTGCTTATATGAAATTGCCAAGGACGCCAGACTGAATCGGCGAACAAAACTCGAAACTCATTTTTACAGCGAGAGCAGAATATCACGCCTCTCACGAGGGGTTCGACTCAGATTGATCAGAATGCGGCACAGACCAACAATTTTTTTTGCAGTTTTGGATGCCACTGGGTCTAACTAAGATCCCCGAGGACTATTATGCCACACATATCATTCCTCGCCGAGATGCTGCTACTGTTAGGTGCAACCCTCGAACTTTGAGGCTGTTTTTCGATGCTTCAACGCAATTTTTATGAAAACTTGTTTCTTGGAGCTAGGGCCCGTTTTCAATGCTCTTTCAACCTATGTTATTCGTTTTACGATACACATCTGTATTTGCATGATATTAAATTTTGTTGATTTTTCGAAAATCCGCTCGAAAAGCAGAAAACCTTTCTTTCTAAAAAGCTCCACAATGTTATAAGGATTCGAATGATATACTGGAGCTCACATAACTCGGTGGCTCGGATGATTTTCGTCGAAAAAACGTTTAATTTCCTCATTTAAACATCATTCTGAGCATTTGACACCGGTCAATTTAAGGTTTCGCGAGGAATGACTCGGCCTCTCTCATTGTTCTCATTCAATTCTCTCATTTTGTATTCTGAGAATGATGTTTAAATGAGGAAATTAAACGTTTTTTCGACGAAAATCATCCGAGCCACCGAGTTATGCGAGCTCCAGTATATCATTCGAATCCTTATAATGTAGCGGAGCTGTCTAGAAAGAAAGGTTTTCTGCTTTTCGAGCGGATTTTCGAAAAATCAACAAAATTTAATATCATGGAAATACAGATGTGTATCGTAAAACGAATAACATAGGTTGAAAGAGCATTGAAAACGGACCCTACCTCCAAGAAACAAATTTTCATAGAAGTGGCGTTGAAGCATCGAAAAACAGCCTCAAAGTTCGAAGGTTGCACCTAACAGTAGCAGCATCTCGGCGAAGAATGATATGTGTGGCATAATAGTCCTTGGGGATCTTAGTTAGACCCAGTGAAATCCAAAACTGCGAAAAAACGCATGTCGAAATTTCGGTCTGTGCCGAACTTAGGCCGAGCCTCTCGTGAGTCGCGTGATATGCACCTCTGCGTTCTTGAAATGCTTCATCACCGCGTCTTCACTAGCAGATGACGAATTGACGAAACTGTTCAGCAACTGGACAGTCTTCGTGAGCTCGTCCTGCAAATGGCCAAATAAGTGCTCCACATCATTGAACACTGAGATGCCAACATTTCGATTTAGAAAGAATGCAGGTGCATGCAGTGAAACAGGCATAGCTGACATTTGCAATGCGCTAGGGAGCACACTCAGTTATCAGGATATTAACAGTATGTATTGAAACATACATAGCTCGGCAGAGTAATCGGCGTCGCAGTCGAAATAGTTGTTCCATTGAGTACCGAACTCTGTAAGCAAGAACATTTTGAACAATACAAATTCAGCTTCAGTACCGAGGTGGGTGATGGTGCTGTATTCGACGAACTTGGGCGCTGAATATTGACTGAGTTGGCCGTAAGATTCTGTAACGTAAAAATCAATTTTCAAAATGGTAAAAATCCGAACCGTTAGCGGAGGAACTGTACTGAGTCCGTTCGCATCGATCGAGTGTGTGTATGCTGATGCATTGAGGAGCACGTGCTGAATTAATATTAATATTATTTGTCATCCCTTTCCCGCCCTCAATTGTTACAGTAAAAGGACGAATCACGCAATTACAGTACTTACAAAAGCGGGGTTGCTGCTCAGATGGTAAGGAAAGGGGGACGACGATGTGGAGGCGATAGTTGAACAGTCAAGCGCTGCATCTCCATCGGACATGGAGCTCGCGATATCCTGAAATTGCACGCTAGCTAAATATATTCGTGCGAAAACTCCCGTCACCTTCCCCGACCTCCGTTTAGATTATTTCAAATTTTTCATCGCTTTTATACTTGCTGTCACACCCCTCGCGGGTGTATACAATAAATGAATGAATAAATAAGAAAAAATGCACCAGTGCAGTGAACGCTCACCGTCAGCATTCTTTTCGCTCTCTTTGACTTGGAGTGACTAGAATTGCGACTGGGCCTCGGCTGCGCACGAGATTTCTCAAAAATTAAAATGTGAATTCTACTTTTAAATAGTGGGAATATAATGGAACCAAGATCAGATTCAATAACCTAATGTATAGGACGACATACCTCAATGGAATCTCGCTGCTTCTTTGCCGCTAGCTGGACAGCTTCGAATTCTGCTTGAGCTTGATACATCTGTGCATTTGAGCATATCATTCAACAAATATTTCAGCACTTTTCGTGTTCGAACAGGGAAGTAAATTTAGGCCATTTTCAAAATTGAATTGTCGAATTTGTGCTCAAGGCTTGGTCAACGATCAAAATAAGTCTAACCGGGAATACATCCATCGGGTTGAGCAGAGGCGCCGTCGATGCTCTCGAGCTAGAGGAAGACGAATGTGAGCACTGAGAAGGCGAGATGTGCCATGTTTAGCGCTCAGATAGCTTTAGTCACGGATCAACGCCGCATTTCAAAGCTGTGCTGTTTTTCTCCATCACGTATGAACTCACCGAAGGCTGTTCATCGAGTAAGAATGATCCAGTATGCGAAGCCGGAAGAACGGCGATCGATTGAGCCTGGGATTGATAATTTTTTCAGCTCAAAAGTAATTAAAAAGTGGATTTCGGATTTGAAGAACTGCCGGTCACGTGCGACTCTAAAGAATCGCATAACTCTGGTATTTTGTTCCCAGTGGTATCCCAGTTCCCCTCCCACTTGTAGAAAGATCAAAGGTTCCGACGGTTTCCCCCGCTGGGATCCCAGTGACATCATTGGGATACTAGTGGGGGAAACCGTCGGAACCTTTGATACATTTCTCCCAGTGGGAGGGGAACTGGGATACCACTGGGAAGAAAATACCAGAGTAACTCTTCTGAGAAGTGTGTGCAAAACCCTTCAACGCCCCTGACTAAGTTCTCTGTCTAACATCAATTTCTCTGTTATTTGTTGACATTGATGTTCGATACCATTCGATAACGAGGGAGAAGAAACGCTCACACTCGATTGTAGATTGAGAAAGCCGTTCGGTGTGCTTGACGCTTGAGAAAATGACGACGATGTCGCCGCCGCAAGACGCTGCAATCAATTCACTTAGTCGTGAATCTGACCCAGGGAACTAAAGTTGGCTCGTCCAATTCGTTCGAGCAGTGTAACAATCTGCACTACGCAACCCACCATGAGTTCAGCCATAAGTGGGGTAGTCGTGTCAATGGGTAAGCCAGCCTCGGCTCTCGTCCTATCAGCCCTAAGCATCGCCTCTTCTTCTTCTCGCATCCCATCCAGAGTGACCCCGATTGGACGGACATTAAGTAGCGACTGCCACGCCGGATTGTTCTGCAATCGATTACAGATCAACCTCTTCAGAAATCCATTAGTCTATTACGATAACAGTCTCATACTTGGCTTACCCTAGCCATCCCCTGGAGCTCCTCGAATGTCATTTGCTTCTCACTGTCCACTGCCTCTTTCTGATCACGAGTGGTCACTTTTGCAACGGGCTTCTCGAGAACGCCCGACTCCATCTCCCGTTTCTTCGACAGATGCGTGATCGGTTGTGCGGGTTTCTGGGCAATCTGAAGTGGGTGATGCTTTGAGGAAGAACCATATTAGCATGTCCGAAACCAATATCATATGATACTCTCTTCATTGCTGAGCTATTGTTGTGTTGAAATTATGCATCTTTGGTTAAACCAATGAGCTTAAATTGCATCCGTTCAGCTGTCTGTTGATTTTACATAATTGGTTCTCACCTGTCCTTCATCGTTTCCCACTTCATGAATCAAGCTCCGCATTCCGTCGAACGCGCGAGATGTGAACTGAGAATGAGTAATTTCAAGCGGCTCACTTTTCGCTTCTTTTTATCAAAGTGAATATGAAAAATTGATTCTGTTTGAAAAAAAGCTGATTTTGTTTCATACAAGTAGCCTTGATATTGCAGGCCTATTAAAAAATCCATACCATTTTCTTCTTGATCTTGACCGCTTCCGCTTCTTTTTCTTCTGACTGTCGAAGATTTGCAGCGGACTTGGTATTCTCTCTCTTTTTCTCAATCTAAACCATTAATTGAGTTTAGCTCAAGGGACAGATAGAACACTAAGAGAGGTCAATATTTAGTTCGACTTCGTGAAAGCTCTAGATCAACTCTATTGTCTAAGTACGGGGTGGAAAGGGACCCGAAAATAAATACCGAAGCATCAGAAGTCTCTCCGTTCTTCCGCTTCTTCTCCTTTGTTTGCTTGTGCATTGCTGTATTCGGCGCCTCCTCTACGCTATCGAATATGACTTCATCCTGGCCCTCGTCATCAGCGACACTTCAATTGGATGGAAAAGTAAAATCTACGTTTTGTCTTCAGAATTTTTTAACATGCGCTGAGCTCTTTTCGAAATGGGCGATAAAAGTTCCGAAATATGATGAAAAAAAAATATCCGTCATTTCAACGGGTACTATAACTGTCCTATACTTTACTGATTAATGTGACAAGCCACATACGTTACTTTGTCTGCGGGCGGAGGAGGAAGAAGAGGGACAGGAGCAGGAGGTCGACTGGAAGCTTGCGGAGGCCGACCAGGCCGAGCACCACCGGCCTTCTCACCATAGAGATGCTCGTTCAACGCTTCCCAGATGAAGGCCTGAGAACAAACATAAATGCATTTTTTTACTACGTGAAAGATGCAGAGAAAAAAAACTATTACTCATCCGATTATTACAAATGCGGGCGCATTCAATCTTTCATTCACATGATTCCAAAACTACAGAGCAGGGTTAGAGCGAGAGAGTGTACAAAAGTCAGAGAGTCCCTCTCGATATCACACGCTCTCTCACTCCAAAGGCCTTTCTGTATGGTTGACCGGCCTGTGGAATGATGTGCATTGGTGCATTGTCTAGGCCTAGGATCGAAGGGAAGGATAGCGAGCACTCACCATTCCTTCTTTTGGGTTGGGCGGTGCTCCTTTCTTGCGTAACGCGAACGAGATGTACAACAGTGTGTTCTGAGAAGATTTTAGGTGAAAATCTGTTAAAATAAGAGTAAAAAGTGCATAAAAACCTTTTTATAATAATAATAATTTATCTACGCCCGAGGCGCAACAGGATTTGAAATTTTACAAGAAATAAGGAGAACCTCTTTCTTCGCCCTATAATGGAATTATTTATTATCTTATAAGAAGAAATACTCCCATTTCGGAATATTTGACACTTAGTATTCACTATTGATACTCACGTTCACTCAGAGAAAAATTACTTCGTCGCATGCATGAAGTAATTAATTACTTCTGTGGAAACACGCTAGAACAGCAATCGAAGTAATTGGTTACTTCAAACACAGTTATAGTGTATTTCCACAGAAGTAATTAGTTACTTCATGTATGCGACGAAGTAATTTTTCTCTGAGTGTACCTGAATCCAAGCCACTGCCGCTTTCGACTTGAACTTCTTGACGGCAACATGAGCAAGAATCTTATCGAACTCCTTAGTATGTTTCTGAAATAAGGTACCTTAATGGACAGTATAAACATGCCAAGGAAAACGCAGACTTCTTCAGTTTCCTAATAGTTGTGAGACCCATAATTGGGATCCACTAGATATCACACAGACTATTACCGTTATTGAATTATTATAAATTCTCAAACACTCGTCCAAAATAATAAAATGTTCCGCTCCTAAACAACAGATACGGCTGGCTGCGAGAAAGAGAGAAACAAGGCGAGGAATAGAAAGAGAGTACAACTCCAGTTTTTTTTAAAATGAAGATGGTGATTTCGCCACTGCACAAATAATGATAAAACTAGATTTCACCTGATGGAAGTGATCGTAGAATTCGAATTCGTTGAAGAAATAAGTGTAGCAAATCGCACAGTCACCGGCGGTCTCCTTTACTGGTGGATGACTCTGCAATATCATTATTATTTTAATATATTTATTTTTATTTAAAAAATATCGTAATAATTGCTTTGAAATGGGCAATGATAACGATTTGTCTTCCTCCTCATAAAATTTCCATTTTCATTACGTTTTGCTCCCCTTCTCCTTCCACTCGACTGCGTATTTTTTTTGTTTTACGAGCCCTCGCGACGCCTTCTCATCGAGTGTCACCCCACATTTACACACGCGATAATGAGTAAATCAGCCCATAAAAGAGGAAGCTGCGACTGGAAAGGTCGAAGTCCCGTAGACATTGATATCCTCACACTCTGATAATCAAGGGGCCTCACTCAAGAGAGTCGTTTTTTGTATGACTTTTCTCTTTGTGAAGTCGAAGGCAAAATACGAGAAAGACCAGAATATGCAATGAATTTTATAGGGCACGAATGTCTGCATCCGGACGCGCGTTTGTGTAACGATTCCTCCGTTTCTCTCTCTCTCTTCTCTTTCTCTCTCTCTCTCTCTTTCGTCCCCTCACGTCCTTTCGAAATAGCGCGCGTGCGATAGGCGAGAGAGAAAAAGAGAAACAACACGAATACTACGCGAAACAAAGTCTAGAGGAGCGGAAACTCTTCTGAGAAAGGATTCCTCGCCTGCGCTTTAAAAAGAATGATGCTATAATGTGAGACTTCCTTCGCATGGCTTCCACCCATGCAACTACGCCGACAGATTTGGGCGCCCTAAAAGCGTACAAAATCCGAAACAGAAATAATTAGCTAAAATTAGGCCAGAAGAGATCCAGCGTGGAAGAATAGTATACGGCTTTTTCTTACGCATTTGTAATACATTCGAAAGGAGAGGGCGAGGAGAGATTTCTAAGGAAAACGACACAGGGGCAAACTATCAAAGGCACCGACATCTGGGCAGTCCAATTCTCTCGTATTCAGGGTGCGTCTCCCACTACTCTCTCTCCAATTCACCCACTTTCTTTTCAAGTTTCGAATGGTGCTGATTTTTCTAGAAGCCGACTTGTGAGTGAATTCGGGCTCATTTGACTGTCTGACGCTAAGGGAGCGAAACAGTCATGCCTACTATAGCTTTCAACTTATTAACGATGTAGTGCATAAATTAAAAATCGATATTGTAATCAAATTCAATTTTGATTCTAATTAACTCACACTTTGTCTGTGACTATCGCGCTCTGCGACGTCCTTGCTTGTAAACTTGCAAAGGCCGCAGTTGTAGATGGTGGCTTCGGACATTGCGGCGATGGAATTCCGCGCAAGACCCGGCTGAAACAATCGATAATTTATCAACCACTAGCCAAATCAATGAGATGCATACAGAATGTATCGAGCGCGGGTCCTAACAAAGAAAAAACTATGGGCACGCAATACGCCCGTTTTCGATTTTTCTAAGGATTGGTTTCTCCATGTGGAATGCTCTCTACGCAGGAGAGAACGTGCGAGATGAAGAGGAATGCGCGCGAGAAAGAATGATTGGAATGGAGAAGCAATTGCCAGCGAATATCGAAATGCGAGGAGGTTTGGCGTTACGAATTGAAGAGTAAACGATGGTAAAATCGAAAAGAAAACAGTGGTCGGACCAATATAAGCAAAAACAAATCACTGCGTAATTTGAAAATGTCCTTATCCTTTCGCTTTTTTGGTGCGTCGTGCAGATGTGTAGAATGAGGAACCAATAACACAGACAACATTGGTGAATGATTACATGAATAAGTGAATGAATGAGGGATGGGCGTCTCGAATTGGAGAGAGGTGCGGAAAATCGAAATGAAGACAAACTCGGCGCCGCGACAAATGAGTACGCATTAGTCTCACACGGAGAAAAAGTCTGAGGGAGAGAAGGTTCCAGCCACTTCCTCTATCTCAACGGGTAGACTATCAGGTCTTTTCTCAAGTCGTCACTACTCCGCGTAGACTCGACTTGCGGGGCTAATCACGGTGTGAGCATCACCAACTTTTGTGTAAATTCTACGTGGGAAAGATGGACGAAGAATTACTTCAAATTAGTAGGTTGAAAAAATAAGTGAAGACACAAAGACATTTGGCTGAATTCCACCTGTCGCCCAGTAGAAGTGCAGGGGGTAGAGCAAATGCTAATTTTCTTGCGGAAGATCAAATGGAAGTCAAACTGAGACGTGATAATGATAGCATGTGAGCTTCTAGAGATTATAAAAGATTCTAAAGTCTTCTAAAGTCGCTTGGTTATTTCGAGAAAAAAACACTGCACGAGCACTAAAAGTGCCTTGGACTAGTGGAAGGCAGAAGAGAGAGGGGAAGCAGCTATTCGGAAGGAATGAGATGGGAGGAGAAGGGTGGAGAAAACGTCTATCCCTCTCCTCTCTTCCCCTCTCTCACTTCCGAACGCTCTCTCGCCGCGTTCTCTGTCCTCCTTCTCCACTTTCTTTCGCGTGTGAGTGTGTCTGAAACGTCGTGCGACGCCTCTCCTCCCCCTTTCTTATCTCACTGCTCTCTCTCTCTCCCCCCCCCCCCTCTCTCTCTCTCCCAGCTTCTCTGCCCTGGCTGCCTTCCACTCGTAATCTATCGACAACTGCCGTTCTTTGGGCGCACTCGCGGACGATGCGGGGCAAAAATGAGAGCGCTGATGATAAGAGAGATAAGAAAATGGAGAGGAGCAGCAGAGCTAAAGTGCCAACCACAGAGAGGGAAGGTGAAACATGGCTGATAAAATTTGCCAGTTGAATACTGAAAGAAATGTCTTTTCCCACACACACAGAAAAAAGTCTTATATTAGGCCCATGACCTTTTCAAAAGTCTTATATATAAGAACTTAAGTCTTAAATATAAGACTTTTAAGAGGGTCATGGGCCTCATATAAGACTTTTTTTCTGTGTGCAGACTGAACATACACGAAAATGCATTACATGTTCTACATGATGTGCAATGAATTTTCGTGTATTTTGGGCTCGGAAGAAGAAATTTTTCTTTGTGTGTGGAATCAAAGTGTGTGAGGCTGAGAACATTCCCATCAGTGCGTCTGCCTCACGAAGAAAAACCCCAGGAAGGGCTCATGAATCATGATTCGCTGGTCCACACCAGGCAGCTCTCTCATTATCAGAATGAATTAAATCCTCTCGTTTCGAGGCAGAGGCGATCTTATCCGCAACAACTGCACTAACAGCACTGTGATTGGGACTCTTAGGCACTTGCACCAGACTCCGTTCCTAAGGGTTGGAACCATGTACACCCGAGGTATTCGCCTTACTTTATCTTACTTTGTTTTCTGCGCCGTTGAACTGCGAGATTTCTCCACATCAGTCCACAGGTCAGCCCAAGAGAAAGGGGGTTGGAGTAAGAGAGCGTGTGAAATCGGGTGGGATTCTCTCACTTGTACACACTTTCCCTCGTGAATTTCTTGAGTTCCTAAAATATATTTCCGTACTCTAGAATCGCTGGTGGTCAGTCCCGTAGCATTTCGTGGTCGGTCCTGTAGCATTTCGTGGTTGGTCCCGTAGCATCTTGTGGCCGGCCGTCGGCCGCCCGACGGCCGGCCACCGGCGATTCTAGAATATTCCCTTTACTTTGACGAAAGCGATCGATTTCAGAACATAGATTGAAGACGCACTGTTTTTTTTTAATGAAATGTACGATATCTTGAATGCGTGAGTGAGAAGCTGGATGTAAATATCTCTTAAAGAGCATCGAAAAATAAGTTATTTTTATTTTAAAAATCAGAAAATTCTAAGAATAACTGTGAAATCCGCATATTTTTACGATTTAAAAAAAATTAATTATGAATTTTCAAAGATGGTGAAATTTAGGTATACGGTAGCTCTCGCATCCGCGGACTTACGCTGTTTAGCGGCAGTAGAATCTGGAAAGGGATGATGCCGTAATATTTTTGCGTTTCTTTCTACTGATTCGTCCTCACAGATACTCGCCATTGTCTAATCAATTGCAAAAACACTTATTTTCACTTTGCTAAGGCCTTTTTAAACTTTTGCAGCCGCTAAACAGCGTAAGTTTGGAGGATGCAGGAGCTACAGTACCTTTGAAACACGATTTTTTGAAAAATCATAATTAATTTATAAAAAAATCGTAAAAATATGCGGTTTTCACAGTTATTCTTAGAATTTTCAGCTCTTTTGAATAAAAATAAAATTAAAAGAATATAAAATTATGATTTTTTGGCTGCAAACCCCCTTTAAGTTGATTTTAAATTTAAAAATGCATCTATTACAGCGTTCTGCACCGCCGGAAGCGTTCCCCTTGCCGTAGGAGAGACGGCCGCTCGTGTTAAGAATTAATGCATTCACAGATTTGCCCGCTCTCGAATCTTTTTTTTCTAAAAATTTCTCCAATATTAAACAATCGATCGTCTCAAAAATTTCCATTTTCTGATCAGCACGAACTGCTCCTTCTACGCCACTCGAAATCTTTAGCTCCGTCACTTATAGTAGGCCTTTCTTATTTTATTTTTCAAAAGTTGTAAACATTTTTATTTGCCTTTTCTCGATTTCCGAACAAACTATTTAGATATATTAAGAAGATTTAGGTTTAAGAAGCGCCGGGGATTGACCCATCTGCATAGCCTAAAAGGAGGGCATTTCCAGTACAAGTCATCGTTTCAGATACTTTTGTTAGCGGTCTGTGAATACATCGTTTATCCATCTTCCAATTATCCGTCTCCTGTCCAAGCGATACTCTCGTTGTCCGAGAGATATTCTCCGTCCCAGCTTCCCTTTCATCAATCTCCCTTCACGACTCATCAACGATTCATTTAGAACGATGCACTCTTCTCTCTTCTCCTTTCTCCTCCTGATTTCTTTCAAACTTCAAACGTGTCGAATCGTTTCACTTTACCTCTTCCTTACTTCAAAATCAGTTGATTGGGATATGCCTCTCCCTCTTCCCCTCCCCCTCGACCCGTTGAAATCATTCTCTGCACCACGCCAGTAATTTTCACTTCCTCTCCCGTTTCGTACTTTAAACAGCTTATTTCCATTGTTATTACAGCAAGGTCTGTCTAGATGGTTTTTCACTACAAAATTCGAGGCGTTTTTTTAAATCAATACATTCGATGGCAACGTGCCCAGAAGTCCTGTTAAGTAACCGGTCTTGCTTTAGGGACCGACAGAGTAATCGCTTATCGAAGTCCTCTTGATTCCAGTAGTAACTTTAACTTTACCTTCACCAATACGAGGCTGAGCCGTGCCTACACTATGTATGCACATATTCCATTCCTCTATTTCTCACGCCTTTCGAGGCTCGTCTTTCCTGGTGTGATATTTGCCTAATATTGCTCTTCCCCTCCCAACGCACCTCCCTCGCAAAACTGCTTCAGTAGTAGGGAGGCAAAAACAGGAATAGTGCAAATTAAGCGCCAACCTAAGATTGTATACCTTCAGTAGAATTCCGCACGATACACCCGATTTCTGAGATGTCCTAAACGAATCACGAATTATCCAGTCCTTTTTATTCTTCTTCTCTCTGACTTGTACCCAACAATCGTACTCTGAACGCTTTTTGTGTTTTTGAATCAAATTCGAGAAAATTTATAAACTTATCGTTCGATTCCTTAGTCGACGTGTCACTATTCCACCCCTCCTCCTCGATTGAAGAATGAATAGCCTATTTATTGTTCTAAATCTCTTTCTTTCATCTCTGCCGATTGGAAATGCATTGAATCTTTTCACTCGCATATTTCCTTTTTTTCCTTTTACTAATTATTTATTCATGCGGATATTCATGCGCATAACGTAGAAGAAAATGAACTTTATATTGGAAGGCGGCAAGAAATAGATTTCGCATTCTATATTGAGCCAATTTCCAACGTTTCTCCAGCATTTTTTTCTTTAGTTTCTCTTTTCTTCTCTCCCTGGAACTAATTCATCAACTATCCACTATAGATCATTTGAAAGGAAAAATCAAATGATGTCACGCTTTAGAATTGAAGAGTTCCTTTGTTTGATCCGGTCAGACCACTGCAGTGAGTAGCCATACCTCCAGAAAGGGGTCAGCTATAGAGTGGGAATTAGAGATCGCATCTATCTCATTTTCGACTCTCAAAATATCCGCAGCATTCAAAGTTCACGCGAGACAAGCCGCGCTATTCCAAGAACCGCAGATAATCTGGTTTATCAGCAGTGTCAATCTGGTCTCTGACCGCAAGATAAAAAGGCTGCCTTCTTCTGATAAGTATCAATTCGCCATTAGCTAGATTTTCTCGGCGAATATAGGGTTAGTCACATTTTTCTTTCCTTTTTTCTGCTGTTCCGCTCTCTCTCTCTCTCTCTCGTTTTGTCTTTTATTTGATTCGAGAGTATGCGCCGATTGCATTAATTTATCGCTATCATTTCGCCCAGGGTCGTTTCGCTGTAATCCCCTCATCTTAATGGACGCGTTCGTTAACATTAAACAAACAATAGATTATTATTCCACGGCTTCATGGAATTTCCAGATAATAGGGTTTGATGCGCAATTTTTATCGTCATTTCAAGAAGTTTCAACTGTCCGCTGCGCACTACTATCAATACACTGAGACGAACTCTTTGCCAATTTTCCGTTTCATCGAAAGCATTTACCACTTTCCGAACTCCGCAGACTCTCTCCGCCCACGAAAGAGTGTGCGGGGTGGGAAGAATGGCATACGTTTTCGAAGAAACGAAACATTGGCAAAGCGCATTCCCAGCAAATTTGTCGTTCTGTGTGCACTTCTCTTGCACTCTGTGATATTTGAATACTGAGAGAGCGAAGCGGCCAGTTTTCTTTAATCACAGCACAATCCTCCTCTCCGATTCTTGGAAGATGGGATATACCAATCTTTTTGATTATCTAGAGTAGGAAAGTGCCAGTTTTGTTATGTAGTCGTACGAGTGAATTTAACGAGCGTGTACATTCTTCCACAGGCCGATCAACTCTTCTGAAAAGGGCTTGGAGTTAGAGAATGCCTACAATCGAGAGGACCTCTCTCGTTTTTATTCACACTCTCACCGCCCCCCCCTTTGTAGTTTTCGTGTGCCCATCTCTCACTATTCAACACAAGCTGCACCCAAGCGATCAATCGTTTTTTTTGCGAACGCTATCTCTCTCTCTCTCTCTCTCTCTCTTTCTCTGCACTCAGATTACACACGTTTCTCTATTGAATCGGACACTAGTTACGATAGTTGAGATCACTGTTCCGCACACTCTTCCCCAAAGAGAGATACATGCATTTCCCCGTACGATTATTTATAATCTTCTATAAATCTCCCATAAATCGCCATTGTTCATCCCCCAATTTGATCGTTATTCGTTTTCTCTCGATTGATTAGGGGAGAGGTAGACCTTGCAACTATCTATTGCATCCAATATTGTTTTCTTACGAGAACAGTAGGATTTGGCAGTTTCATAAGTGGCTATTTGTTTCTCATCCTCAAATCAAGAAAGAATAACGTTCCACATCGATCATTTCTCATTTCTTTGTTTTACTTTGTCTGAGCTAGGGATGGCTTTGCAAGAAATGCTCTCATCATTCTGCCCACTATCTCGCCGGCCAGACCGATGTGAGAGTGAGTGAAATGAAGAGAGTGATTTCTTGCGAAGCCATCCCTAGTCTGAGCGTTTTTTCTTTCTCTAGTTCACCTCTTTGCAATCAAAGCGCAGCATCCCTAGCTTCTCTGGTATTTAATGCCAGGCTGGATCTTGGTCTATTTTCATCCTTGAATCAGACAGGAATCCAGCCTGAAATTTATACAGGGTCCCGGCATCGATACCGGGAACGCGCGCTTTTTCCCGGGATTCAGCATTGAAATAAGAGAGGTATCACCAGAGATTGTAGGTTGCTCGGAACAATTTTCAAAAAAACTATTTTTGATTTCGATCAAACTTTTATGTGAGAGTACCCAGGAGATAAGAATTCAGTTGAGTAGGTCGCATAGAGCTCAAAATGTGCGGAAAAGATTGCCGAACAACTTTTATGAAGTCAATGAGTACGTATCTCTTCTCATCACAAAAAGTTATGTGCCAAAAACTAAATTCCAGAATGTTTGAAAAAATTCTCCCAAGTTAGATGAGCGATAGGTGCTATTTTTATTTCGGATTATGAAAGAGTACATCATGCAGTATTAAAATAAAAATATAAACTGGGTGATTAGGGTATCACCCGTGGGGTAAAAACTGTGTTGAATCCATTTTTCAACGTATTTCGTATTTTCGAGAAATAAGCTTACTCTAAGTTTGCTTAAACTCTTCAGAAACATCTCAGTTCACATTTATAATTCATATTTGAACAAAATGATTTGTAATTAATCACTTCTTGGTCATTAAATTCATTTTCTCGCTTGTGCATTTTCCGATGATATGTAGAAAATTCATGCAAAATTTTTTTTTTCAAAAAAAAACAAATTATCTTGTTTTGTAATGTTTTGTATCGCTATTTAATATTTATCATCATGCATTTCATCGACAAAAATAAATTCAACTCTATTTCGAGAGAATAAAAGTGTTTCCGAAAAAAATATTTTTTTGCTAAATTTCTCAGAGCTTCGCCAAATGCGCAAGCGAGAAAATGAATTTAATGATCAAGAAGTGATTAATTACAAATCAAAATGTTCAAATATAAATTATAAATGTGAACTCAGATGTTTCTGAAGGGTTTTAGCAAACTTAGAGTAAGCTTATTTCTCGAAAAAAAAGTGAAAAATGGATTCAACGCAGTTTTTACCCCACGGGTGATACCCTAATCACCCAGTTTATATTTTTATTTTAATACTGCATGATGTACTCTTTCATAATCCGAAATAAAAATAGCACCTATCGCTCATCTAACTTGGGAGAATTTTTTTCAAACATTCTGGAATTTAGTTTTTGGCACATAACTTTTTGTGATGAAGAGATACGTACTCATTGACTTCATAAAAGTTGTTCGGCAATCTTTTCCGCACATTTTGAGCTCTATGCCAGCTTTCCTACTCAACTTTAAGCTGAGTTATGACGATTCCGGTGACAGAACCGGTTAATTCCTAAAAGCCGGCTCCGAGACCTGGGACCAGGATAAATCGAATTCTTATCTCCTGGGTACTCTCACATAAAAGTTTGATCGAAGTCAGAAATATTTTTTTGAAAATTGTTCCTCAAAGGTCATGTTTACCTACAATCTCTCGTGATACCTCTCATAAAATACCATATCAGCAAGGTGCGTTTCGTGCGTTTGTTTGCTTACTTTTCGCACTCTTCGTTTCGTGAGAGAGGAACTTTAACCGGCAGAGGAACGAAACGCTCTCTTTCTTTCTTAAGCTTTGAAACTCCTCTTCTGCACACAAAAGTTGCGTAAAGAACACCTTTCACTCCTAATCCCCCCTCCTCCCTCACTCTACCGTTTCCGCCCTTCTCCCTCTCCTCACCACCCTTTCCCTCATTCAAACAATCCTACTCCTACTCTAATCCTACTCTGCCCATTAATCCACCGTATTTCAAGAGTGTGGATTGGACAGGAGGAACAAGGACGCGTTCAAGTGCAAGAGAAACAGGTGAAATTCCCTCCTGTAGTGAGATTCTTCCTCCGTGATTCCCTAAAAAACTAAGCGTTCTTCTGCGCTTCAACTGGTTTAGATGCCACCCGCTTGTTCTCTCCCCCTTACTCCCCGTCATTTCACATCGCGGCCAAACCAAACTGAAAGTGAGAGGCAATTCATGTAAATTAAATAAAACATCTTGCTACTGGTCCCTTTGACTTTAAAAAAAGTTTGTTTCCCGAACTGGTGAGACTGAATGACGTGTGAACTCATCTCTCTCCAGACGCTTTTCTTGAAGTTAAGCCCCTCTCGGGAAGCGATACAGTGGAGTATGTAGTGTATAGTCGCTAATGTATTCCGTTGGAGTATTTTTACGAGCTACAGATGCTTGCAAGAGTATCACAATAGGGACTGAAAGATCGTACACCATCAGCGAACGAGAACGATTTCCCTTCCAATTTGCAGGCAGCGTAAAGGTTTTTTTCCCTGATACAATGTTCGCATTACACCCAATGAATAGCTGAATGTCGTGAATTCTATTGAGACTCATTTGTCATGAGATTGGACACATGATAGAAAATATTTTACAGAAGGAGGATCGGGTGATAAAATACCCATATAAGAAATGCTCAATAGAAATGCACATTACGCTGATATAAGATCATCAGTTCAAAGAAAGTCTGATTTGTAGGGGATTCGCGAATAGTGTGCGGCTCCTTTATACAGGGAATATTGCGGCTTCTTTTGCTTGATCAACCCTCACCCGCACTCGGCGTGTCTGGGCACATGATTCCAAACATACAGACCAGGGTTAGAGCGAGAGAGTGTACAAAAGTGAGAGAGTCCCTCTCGATTTCACACGCTCTCTCACTCCAAAGGCCTTTCTGGAAGGTTGACCGGCCTGTGGAATGATGTGTGGGGGAAATGAGTGGCGAACAACGGGCAGTATTGCCAGCCGGAGGGGGGGGAGAGTTCACACCGGAAAACAAATTACCATCTTATTCCGTATTGGCACGCCTGTTCACAGCCTTTCACCAAGCTCTCTCTCTCTCTCTCAATCTCTCTCACTTTCACGCGCTCTCTCGCCCATGGTCTAATTCAGGTGGGTTGGAAACAACAAAACAAGTTTGTGGGCTCATGGGCAATGACCCTTTGAATTCCCTCTCCTACTATTTCAAATGTGAGAATATATGGAAATGTTCGCTAGTTTAGTGTGACATGTCTAATTATGGAATTTGGCGAAACCGAAACATTTGTGATGCATGTGAACTGAATCAATCTCCTATCAGTTATCACATCTTTTTTACAATATTTTATATTGCGCCCTCTTTCTGCTTTTTTCCCATAAATGCGACTTTTGCTCGTTGATAAGGATCTATATTTCAGAGGATCATCGCGATTTATCAAAAATATCGCCCGCAATGACGTCTAGTAATGGAGAAAACAATAGTGTCACCAACACTCATAGAAAAGAAGCGCAATCTCACGGCCCCCGGAGCTCCGACATTAGACTAGCCGAAATGCCGCGGCAAAAAAAACGGAACACTAAACCAATGTATTTCAATCGTCTCGCTAAACAACGGAAAGACATTCGAAATTCAAATTTCATTGACAATCAGGGAGAGAACGTGCTTCATCATTTGAAAAAAAAGGGTCCGAAAAAAATGCGTACTTTTTGACGGCTCGAATCGCAAAGTGATCTCGATAATCACGAATCGTTGTGAGACAATTCGAAAATACTCAACACGATTCAGGGAACGTGATTCAGGGACTACGTTTTACTGTAGGTTTTTGAAATCTCGGGAAAACCCTGAGATTTTTTACTGATCCTTTGCGACATTTTTCAATGGCCTATGTCGGCGCTCCGGGGGCCGTGCAATCTAACGCACATTACTGGCTACGAGTGTCCCAAGACATGCAACGCATCCTGCGATTAGCGGCGGCGCTTTTGGAAGCCATCATTCCGCTGCCTACCCCCTTCCGCGCGCTCTCTCAGCCTCGCGCACTATCTCGCGTCGTCTCGTCGTCTGGTGCTCTCAAACACGCGCGCACTCTCTCGTCCACTTTAATCGCCCGTCCACTCTCCTTGGACTGCAGGCTCTCTCGCCCACTCTACTTCTCTGCTCGTCTCTCCTCTCTCGATTGATTAGGTTCGCAACATTTTATCCAATCAGAAGGCTCCACGTTGGTCTCCCCTTCTCTCCACCCCTTTCCAGCTTGGAGCACCGACCAGTCGTCTTTCTTAGTGCCACGGCCGGTTAATACCACTCCTGAAACGCACGCGACGCGTCATGAAATCTGGTTCATGGTCTCGCCCAGATTTCAGTTCGCTGTGTCAAACATATGATTGCGACTAAGAGTTGTTTTCTTTTCTAGGATATTCATTTTTATTGCGATGTCGCAATCGGATATAAATCTTGTGGATAATTATCTAATGTAAATACTGTGATTTGGTTACAAAGAATTAGCCAAATGGTCAAAGATCAAAGAAAATATCGATTAACACGAAAATAGTGAACTCAGTTTACGCAGAAACGTGATACTTTTTTAATAAGGCTCCTCATCATGACGATTTCTATCTTAAATAGTTCCTGACTGATCTATTCATCGTTTGGTTCTACGAAAGTAAGGGAAAAGTCTAATGCATTCAAGAAAATTGAGTTCAACTAAGGAGAGCTTGAAAAAGTACTTTTCGTATAAGCGTGATAACTTTTGATTGCGGTGTCGAAGCGGGCCGAAATTGGGTATACGCTGTTCTCTATTTACAAGGCCATCTTTTGGTTCCAATATTAAATGGAAAATTGCTGAAATAAGTAAGAAAATAGACAAAAACGGCCAAAAACGCAAGTTTTCTTTGTTAAGGAACCTTGTTACTTTTTCGCAAATCGCGCGTTCTCTTGAAAGGTCTCGAACGGAACAAGCCAGGTCCGGCAAAAAGTCCGGCGCGCGTCTTGTACAATCCCGCGCGCAGCTTGTGCAATTGGAATCGCGCGCACAAGCTGCGCTGAAAAACCGGAGTTCTTCTCTCCCTTGTACAGTAACCCTGCCCTTGTGTGCACAACCCTCTCCTCTATCATCTTACTACCGTATCCCCCAGAACGTCTGCTAATCGCAGGAAGCGAGACCGGGATTACTCAGCCGCTTTTCCGGTGCACTTTAAACAGCAAGAAGTGATCAATAAGGTGAGAGGGAGTCTCTTTTCCCATTGTGCCAGTGCTTTCAAGAACCTCCTGTAAGAGTGGCTATTTTCCCCGATGCCATGATTGCTGTTTTTGTTCAATCAACCGCCCGTCTCTCTCTCTCTTCTCTCCCTGCCACCGTCAAATTACTCTGCAATTGCAAAGTTTGCGTCTGTCAGCTGTTGTCTAGCGCGGAAAGAGCGTGCGAATGTGAGTGCCCCCCCTCTCTCTCTCTCTCTCTCTCTCTCTCTCTCTCTTCCCGCCGCGTTCTGTGAGTTCGCCCGGTCCGATCAATCGATAACCAATCGAATCAAGCGTTGAAGGAAGCGAATAGAGAAATTAGATGTCTGCCTCTTTCTCCTTTGCACCCTCTTCCCAGCATTACGATTATCACTTCTCCCCGGAGGGTTTCCTTATCAATAAGCAATCATCGACGATCGAAGGGAGACTCGATCAATAGCAACAACCTCTCGCCGCAGGCGAAAATAGTAAGCAATTGTCCGCTCTCGTGGGCAATATTGGATCACGCGGAATTGGATGGAGGAGAAAGGGGGCTCTGTTTTTCTCGTTCTGACACGTTCCCCCTCCTCCTCCTCCTCTCATCTTACTGTTCCATCCACCACTTCCCTTCGTCTCCCTCCCCTATCCATCACCCCTCTCCCATCGCTTTCAGACATGTCATCCTCACGCGGGAAATTTACTGCTATTTGCTACAATATTTTAAAGGAACTTCGCTCCTTCACCCCGCACTGTTTCCTCCCTCCTCTCCTCCTCTCCTCCTCCTCCCCTCCTTCCTTCTTTCACGTTCGGACGTGTTTTCCGACGGACTATTTGGATTGCATTAGTTTATTCTTACTTCTCTCATCCTCCAAATTCTTCTCTTCCCTCCTTAGGACTCCACCTCCTCTCTTCCCTCCGCCCCTCTCCTCCCTTCGCCCCTCCCCTAGGACTCCTCCTCCCCCTCTCCTCTCTCCGCCCCTACCCCAGCACTCCTCCTCCCCTCTCTCCTCCCTCCTCCCCTCCCCTAGCACTCCTTCCCCTCTCCTCCTTCCCTCCCCCTCTCCTCCCTCCGCCCCTACACCAGGACTCCCCCCCCTCTCCTCCCTCACCTCTCTCCTCCCTCCTCCCCTCCCCTAGTACTCCTCTCTCTGTCCACCATCCCCCCTCCTCTATCACTCCTCCCCCCTCCCCTCTCCTAGTACTCCTCCCTCCTCCCCTCCCCTAGCACTCACCCCCTCTACTCCCTCCCTCCTTCCCCTAGCACTCTCCCTCTCTCCTCCTCCTTCCCTCCTCCAGCACTCCTCCTCCCCCTGTCCTCCCTCCTCCCCTCCCCTAGTACTCATCTCCCGCTCCTCCCTCCTCATCTCCACTAGGACCCCTCCCCCTCTCATCCCTCCACTCTCTCCTCCCTCCTTCCCACCCCTCTATCCTCCCTCCTTCCCTCACCCAGCACTCCTCCTCCTTCCGCCCCCCCCCCGCACTCCTCCTTCCCCCTGTCCTCCCTCCTCCTCTCCCCTAGTACTCCTCTTCCTGTCCACCATCCTCCCCTTTTCTATTACTCCTCTCCCCTCTACTCGCTTTTCACTTTCCGCATGAATCCACACACTTTGTAATCTTGATTAAACATTCGCTTCTTCCTACTCTCCATTCTTCCACTCTTCCATTCGTTTGAACAGTATCGATCACTTTCTCCTCTTTCATTCTTTCCTGTCGCGTGTTCGCATTGCTGTCGTACGTCCCTTTCTAGTGACTGAATTCTGCCCCATTTCAGATACAACTTCGGAAATCTTTTCAATAATGTCTCTAACCCTAGCTTGCGGGCGATGTTCGAAGAACTGCAAGAGCGAAGACAAGCGTAACCACCACCGGAGAAGGGTGAGCATTTTCCTTTTAATCATATTCGACAACTTCGCGAATGAATATTATCAAGTTTTTGACCAAAAATCGCAAAATGAATTCAAGGCTTCATATTCACACAAAAGCATTAAAAGAAGATACAACGTCAGAACAGAGCTTAGCACATTTACCCTTCAGCGACACCCGCAGCTCCTTGGTGCGAAAGGAAGATGCGCTCTCTGCGAGAATTCTGAGACCGTCTACGAGCACGTCTTCGCCTTCTTCGACCATGCCATCTCTGTTTGTTTCAAAAACAAAACAAATAAGTCAAAAAAAACAAATGATCTATCGCTCTGCATAGACAAATGCTCGACTATGTATAAATTCGGTATTTTCAGGCACACCAATCGCAGTATCCCAACACGGTGGAAAACCTGAAATTGTGGTTGATGAACCCGGAGGAGTAGAAAAACTCGGATGGAGTGAGTAGTAACGAAGGGTTGATGGGACCAAATAGATCGAGAACAACGTCTACGAATAAAGAATATGATTAAAGAGTACAACGGTACTGCCATTATTTAGCACTGAAAATTATGTCCCGACAATCAACAAATTCAGAGCAAGGTATGGATTCCCGAGCAATCCGACACTCTTACTCCAGCCAGTGGAATCGTTCTTCCTCCACCCAATCAGGTTGATGCGACTCCGGTCGATGTGGGCGATGCTGCTGATCACAACAGCGTTGTGACTAACACTACAGCGGTATAGCTACGAGTTGCAATTACTCCTCTCCTTCTTTGCTACAGTCAATCAAAAATTCGCAATAGCTCCTTCACGTTTTATTTCTTTGCCCATTTTATCCGGGTTACCACGTAGGAACAGCTTGGTCATTTAAACTCGGGAATTTTTTTAAGGGTTTTAAGGATCTGAATAGATAATATTTAAGGGAGTTCTCGAATGCGGAAGATGTGATGCCCTGTTCCATTTAGCTGAGAGGAGGGAGGACCACCGCAGAATGGTCAGCAACTACTTGTTCTACTTGCGTGGTTGTGTCGTGGCTGAAATATTATTTTCAGATTCATGCTGATCTGTTCGACATCCATGGAAGATGTATCTTCTGCAAGATGCTCTTTCACCGCTTTTTTGATTTATATAATCATATTGTGACGGTGAGATTGACCGTCCCGTTTTGCTGTTCACAATTTTTTTTTATTTGGAATGAGAGATTGTTTCTTGGAAAGATAGAATGTTCATAACTCGTTGCCATGCAGGAACACGACGAATCTTTTCCCGAACTTGTGGCCAAGTTCAAGCACAGTGCGAAAACGGTTAGCGTGGATATAATGAAGGTGAACAATTGATGGAATCTATTGCTTTTCAGCGGAACTCATTGAAGCTAATGGACAACGAAAGTGGCCCGATAGTTGAATGATAGTTACCGTACGCTCGTCGACATATTTTGGGGCATTACTCGAAATATATATTTTTTATATTCAGAAGCAGGAATGGATTGTGGATAAGATAGAAGGAAATGCTGCGTCTCCACAGACGGTAAGGAATGGTATATAGAAGCGAAAGCGAGGAAGAAAGAGTGTTAGAGTGGACGTGGCTAGGGCAATCGATTGGGTGTGAGAGGTGGGCAGCGATGCAGAGGAAGCGAGAGTGTTAGAGTGGACGTGGCTAGGGCAATCGATTGGGTGTGAGAGGTGGGCAGCGACGCAGAGGAAGCGAGAGTGTTAGAGTGGACGTGGCTAGGGCAATCGATTGGGTGTGAGAGGTGGGCAGCGACGCAGAGGAAGCGAGAGTGTTAGCGTGGACGTGGCTAGGGCAATCGATTGGGTGTGAGAGGTGGGCAGCGACGCAGAGGAAGCGAGAGTGTTAGAGTGGACGTGGCTAGCGCAATCAATTGGGTGTGAGAGGTGGGCAGCGACGCAGAGGAAGCGAGACTGTTAGAGTGGACGTGGCTAGGGCAATCGTTTGGGTGTGAGAGGTGTGCAGTGACGCAGAATAAGCGGAGTGGCAGAGAAGGGGTGGTTGAAGTAATAGATTGGATGTGAGAGGTATAGCTAGGTCGTATCGAGATGTATTATATTTTCAGGAGCCTCATGAGGCTGCCGAAAAAGTTGACAAGCAGAAGAATCTCGCCACCACTAATGAAGAATGTACTGTTGTCAGAGAAGTAAAACCCAATCCGAACAGAGCCATTCCCGTGAAGAAGGTGATCAAGGTGGAAGTGAATCACGGCTATGACATGGAGGAAGACGAGTCTCCCGCTCTAATGGACGATACAATTGTAGAAGAACAGGCGATCGCCGAGCCTGTCGACATCGAAAATGTTCAGCCCGTCTTTGAAGGCTTGTTGATAATAGATGAGGAATACGTCGATGAACAGCAGGAGATGGTTGTCGGAAGTCTGCCCAGCGATATAACGTCTCCCAGCAATCCAACTCACAATCCGAATGAAAATATGGATATCCGAGAAGAAGGACGAGCCTCATTCGAGGACGAAGATTCTGATGTTGAAATTATATGTGAAGTAAATAATGGAATGTCGGCGGAAGAATTGAAGAAGGAAAAGAGCAAGAAGAAATGTATGGTGAAGGTGGAGAAGGTAGAACCGGTGAGATCAATTGTCCCCTACATGGAGCACGAGCTTTCTAGGATGTGGCACAGTGAAAAACTAAGATAAATTCCAAATATTTATGAGTCTCAGTGATCGCTCAGACAACAAATTTCAAGTATATGAAATTTCTACGTATAGTGCGTTACTTTCTATTAGAATAAAAAAAAACGTATTTTCTCTCATTAGCTCAATCTATGAAAGCGAGAGCGGCCTATAGTTAACGGCCTATACCTCTTTCCGGTTTACTCTCGGTGTCTGTTGCTCTCGCTTTCGCATTTGTGCATGGATAATCAATATGTATGAGAGAGCGTGTTGATGAGATGGACAAAAGAGGACAGACGGACAGTGACGCGTTGTGCTGAGAGTATTCGAGCTATAAAAACAAACAAAAAATACAGCTTGACCGAACACTAAAACTCATGTCAATCCTCTTGCATGAATACTAATTCGCTCATTATTTAGTTTTTCAGTGCCGAATCCTAGGCAGCTCTAGCTATGCTTGCTCCATGACGTTATTATATATTATTACCATGAATCAAGGGACTCTTTTTGTTGATGCTTGGCCATTTCAGGTCGTCGTTGAATCTCTGATAAACTCAGCCGTGGCGGTCGATCACTTTGCGACTGCGCAGGTCCGGGTGATGATAAACTGCGATGCTAATGGGGAACCCAATATATTTTAGGGGAAAAAGAAGTCTACTGATCCGAAATTGTATAAGCACCAGATAGTAACGTAGACGTAAAACTGCAGGCTCCGACCGTGTCAGCATCTGCATCTGCTTCAGTACCAATGAACGATCCTCGTCGAGTGAGGCGCATGACCAGTGGAGATAGCCAAGACTCAGACTGAAGGAAGAGGGCGTCGACAGAGGTAGTCATTGAGCAAGGAAGCTCCACTTTATCAACTGATAGCCGTCACAATAATGTTTAGGAAGAGTCGGCCGTGGACGAGAAACGTTGCCGAGATGAGACTGGAGCTTGCGCCATTCCTCTTCCACCAATCTCAATTTCCAACTCCGCTCCTTCATCGACTTTCTCCAATCTTACTGCACCGGTTTGTCCTCATACAGATTATCGGCTGCTTAGTTTTCAATTTCCATCTCACATAATTCACGTCCTAGTTAAATGCTTCTAAGGCGACGAATAAATAGTGATTTATAGGTCTACTAATATTATGCTTATATAGACATTTCTCGCTTGTATTGTCTTTAAACATACTCAACATTCTTATATTTACCTTTGTGGTGTCTTTTGTCAGGAGTCAAGCATGCATCCGACCCCCCGAGACTCCTCCATCATTTTGTCTGGCCGCCTGCAGCGAGCCACTCTCACTTCGGTGGTGTCTCATCGATGGCTCCCGAGAACGTTCATCAACAGAGGCTGAGCATCGAAGTACGTGTAAGAAGAAATATGTAGTGATTAGAATAAATCCGAGTGGCTCAGCTTAGGCCAGAAATCTTTTCTAGCCAGAATTTTCTCAGGAAGCGAAACCATCTAAAGTTGCGAAACGATGTATTCTCGCCAAAATTTCGCACCCCAGGGAAATTATCTAAGCTTTCCATCGAAGGAACTCTAGCTACAAGTTCCCACGCGAGGGACATTATCTAAGCTTTCCATCGAAGGAACTCTAGCTACAAGTTCCCACGCGATTGAAATTTTCTAAGCTTTCTATCGAAGGAACTCTAGCTACAAGTTCCCACGCGAGGGAAATTATCTAAGCTTCCCATCGAAGGAACTCTAGCTACAAGTTCCCACGCGAGGGACATTATCTAAGCTTTCCATCGAAGGAACTCTAGCTACAAGTTCCCACGCGATTGAAATTATCTAAGCTTTCCATCGAAGGAACTCTAGCTACAAGTTCCCACGCGAGGAAATTATCTAAGCTTTCCCTCGAAGGAACTCTAGCTACAAGTTCCCACGCGAGGGAAATTATCTATCTTTCCATCGAATGAACCCTAGCTACAAGTTCCCACGCGATTGAAATTATCTAAGGTTTCCATCGAAGGAACTCTAGCTACAAGTTCCCACGCGAGGGACATTATCTAAGCTTTCCATCGAAGGAACTCTAGCTACAAGTTCCCACGCGAGGGAAATTATCTAAGCTTTCCATCGAAGGAACTCTAGCTACAAGTTCCCACGCGAGGGAAATTATCTAAGCTTTCCATCGAAGGAACTCTAGCTACAAGTTCCCACGCGATTGAAATTATCTAAGCTTTCCATCGAAGGAACTCTAGCTA
Source organism: Pristionchus fissidentatus (assembly GCA_036245785.1). Classification (NCBI taxonomy): domain Eukaryota; kingdom Metazoa; phylum Nematoda; class Chromadorea; order Rhabditida; family Neodiplogasteridae; genus Pristionchus; species Pristionchus fissidentatus. The sequence goes on from BTSY01000001.1 coordinate 8,490,478, forward strand.
CAAGTTCATACGCGATTGAAATTATCTAAGCTTTCCATCGAAGGAACTCTAGCTACAAGTTCCCACGCGAGGGACATTATCTAAGCTTTCCATCGAAGGAACTCTAGCTACAAGTTCCCACGCGAGGGAAATTATCTAAGCTTTCCATCGAAGGAACTCTAGCTACAAGTTCCCACGCGATTGAAATTATCTAAGCTTTCCATCGAAGGAACTCTAGCTACAAGTTCATACGCGATTGAAATTATCTAAGCTTTCCATCGAAGGAACTCTAGCTACAAGTTCCCACGCGATTGAAATTATCTAAGCTTTCCATCGAAGGAACTCTAGCTACAAGTTCCCACGCGAGGGAAATTATCTAAGCTTTCCATCGAAGGAACTCTAGCTACAAGTTCCCACGCGAGGGAAATTATCTAAGCTTTCCATCGAAGGAACTCTAGCTACAAGTTCCCACGCGATTGAAATTATCTAAGCTTTCCATCGAATGAACTCTAGCTACAAGTTCCCACGCGATTGAAATTATTTAAGCGGTCCATCGAAGGAACTCTAGCTACAAGTTCCCACGCGAGGGAAATTATCTAAGCTTTCCATCGAAGGAACTCTAGCTACAAGTTCCCACGCGATTGAAATTATCTAAGCTTTCCATCGAAGGAACTCTAGCTACAAGTTCCCACGCGAGGAAATTATCTAAGCTTTCCATCGAAGGAACTCTAGCTACAAGTTCCCACGCGAGGGAAATTATCTACGCTCCCCATCGAAGGAACTCTAGCTACAAGTTCCCACGCAAGGGAAATAATCTAAGCGTTCCATCGAAGGAACTCTAGCTACAAGTTCCCACGCGATTGAAATTATTTAAGCGGTCCATCGAAGGAACTCTAGCTACAAGTTCCCACGCGATTGAAATTATCTATCTTTCCATCGAATGAACTCTTGCTACAAGTTCCCACGCGATTGAAATTATTTAAGCGGTCCATCGAAGGAACTCTAGCTACAAGTTCCCACGCGAGGGACATTATCTAAGCTTTCCCTCGAAGGAACTCTAGCTACAAGTTCCCACGCGAGGGAAATTATCTATCTTTCCATCGAATGAACCCTAGCTACAAGTTCCCACGCGATTGAAATTATCTAAGGTTTCCATCGAAGGAACTCTAGCTACAAGTTCCCACGCGAGGGACATTATCTAAGCTTTCCATCGAAGGAACTCTAGCTACAAGTTCCCACGCGAGGGAAATTATCTAAGCTTTCCATCGAAGGAACTCTAGCTACAAGTTCCCACGCGAGGGAAATTATCTAAGCTTTCCATCGAAGGAACTCTAGCTACAAGTTCCCACGCGATTGAAATTATCTAAGCTTTCCATCGAAGGAACTCTAGCTACAAGTTCATACGCGATTGAAATTATCTAAGCTTTCCATCGAAGGAACTCTAGCTACAAGTTCCCACGCGAGGGAAATTATCTATCTTTCCATCGAATGAACCCTAGCTACAAGTTCCCACGCGATTGAAATTATCTAAGGTTTCCATCGAAGGAACTCTAGCTACAAGTTCCCACGCGAGGGACATTATCTAAGCTTTCCATCGAAGGAACTCTAGCTACAAGTTCCCACGCGAGGGAAATTATCTAAGCTTTCCATCGAAGGAACTCTAGCTACAAGTTCCCACGCGAGGGAAATTATCTAAGCTTTCCATCGAAGGAACTCTAGCTACAAGTTCCCACGCGATTGAAATTATCTAAGCTTTCCATCGAAGGAACTCTAGCTACAAGTTCATACGCGATTGAAATTATCTAAGCTTTCCATCGAAGGAACTCTAGCTACAAGTTCCCACGCGAGGGACATTATCTAAGCTTTCCATCGAAGGAACTCTAGCTACAAGTTCCCACGCGAGGGAAATTATCTAAGCTTTCCATCGAAGGAACTCTAGCTACAAGTTCCCACGCGAGGGAAATTATCTAAGCTTTCCATCGAAGGAACTCTAGCTACAAGTTCCCACGCGATTGAAATTATCTAAGCTTTCCATCGAAGGAACTCTAGCTACAAGTTCATACGCGATTGAAATTATCTAAGCTTTCCATCGAAGGAACTCTAGCTACAAGTTCCCACGCGATTGAAATTATCTAAGCTTTCCATCGAAGGAACTCTAGCTACAAGTTCATACGCGATTGAAATTATCTAAGCTTTCCATCGAAGGAACTCTAGCTACAAGTTCCCACGCGAGGGAAATTATCTATCTTTCCATCGAATGAACCCTAGCTACAAGTTCCCACGCGATTGAAATTATCTAAGGTTTCCATCGAAGGAACTCTAGCTACAAGTTCATACGCGATTGAAATTATCTAAGCTTTCCATCGAAGGAACTCTAGCTACAAGTTCCCACGCGAGGGACATTATCTAAGCTTTCCATCGAAGGAACTCTAGCTACAAGTTCCCACGCGAGGGAAATTATCTAAGCTTTCCATCGAAGGAACTCTAGCTACAAGTTCCCACGCGAGGGAAATTATCTAAGCTTTCCATCGAAGGAACTCTAGCTACAAGTTCCCACGCGATTGAAATTATCTAAGCTTTCCATCGAAGGAACTCTAGCTACAAGTTCATACGCGATTGAAATTATCTAAGCTTTCCATCGAAGGAACTCTAGCTACAAGTTCCCACGCGATTGAAATTATCTAAGCTTTCCATCGAAGGAACTCTAGCTACAAGTTCCCACGCGAGGGAAATTATCTAAGCTTTCCATCGAAGGAACTCTAGCTACAAGTTCCCACGCGAGGGAAATTATCTAAGCTTTCCATCGAAGGAACTCTAGCTACAAGTTCCCACGCGAGGGAAATTATCTAAGCTTTCCATCGAAGGAACTCTAGCTACAAGTTCCCACGCGAGGGAAATTATCTAAGCTTTCCATCGAAGGAACTCTAGCTACAAGTTCCCACGCGAGGGAAATTATCTAAGCTTTCCATCGAAGGAACTCTAGCTACAAGTTCCCACGCGATTGAAATTATCTAAGCTTTCCATCGAATGAACTCTAGCTACAAGTTCCCACGCGATTGAAATTATTTAAGCGGTCCATCGAAGGAACTCTAGCTACAAGTTCCCACGCGAGGGAAATTATCTAAGCTTTCCATCGAAGGAACTCTAGCTACAAGTTCCCACGCGATTGAAATTATCTAAGCTTTCCATCGAAGGAACTCTAGCTACAAGTTCCCACGCGAGGAAATTATCTAAGCTTTCCATCGAAGGAACTCTAGCTACAAGTTCCCACGCGAGGGAAATTATCTACGCTCCCCATCGAAGGAACTCTAGCTACAAGTTCCCACGCAAGGGAAATAATCTAAGCGTTCCATCGAAGGAACTCTAGCTACAAGTTCCCACGCGAGGGACATTATCTAAGCTTTCCCTCGAAGGAACTCTAGCTACAAGTTCCCACGCGAGGGAAATTATCTATCTTTCCATCGAATGAACCCTAGCTACAAGTTCCCACGCGATTGAAATTATCTAAGGTTTCCATCGAAGGAACTCTAGCTACAAGTTCCCACGCGAGGGACATTATCTAAGCTTTCCATCGAAGGAACTCTAGCTACAAGTTCCCACGCGAGGGAAATTATCTAAGCTTTCCATCGAAGGAACTCTAGCTACAAGTTCCCACGCGAGGGAAATTATCTAAGCTTTCCATCGAAGGAACTCTAGCTACAAGTTCCCACGCGATTGAAATTATCTAAGCTTTCCATCGAAGGAACTCTAGCTACAAGTTCATACGCGATTGAAATTATCTAAGCTTTCCATCGAAGGAACTCTAGCTACAAGTTCCCACGCGATTGAAATTATCTAAGCTTTCCATCGAAGGAACTCTAGCTACAAGTTCCCACGCGAGGGAAATTATCTAAGCTTTCCATCGAAGGAACTCTAGCTACAAGTTCCCACGCGAGGGAAATTATCTAAGCTTTCCATCGAAGGAACTCTAGCTACAAGTTCCCACGCGATTGAAATTATCTAAGCTTTCCATCGAATGAACTCTAGCTACAAGTTCCCACGCGATTGAAATTATCTATCTTTCCATCGAATGAACTCTTGCTACAAGTTCCCACGCGATTGAAATTATCTATCTTTCCATCGAATGAACTCTTGCTACAAGTTCCCACGCGATTGAAATTATTTAAGCGGTCCATCGAAGGAACTCTAGCTACAAGTTCCCACGCGAGGGACATTATCTAAGCTTTCCCTCGAAGGAACTCTAGCTACAAGTTCCCACGCGAGGGAAATTATCTATCTTTCCATCGAATGAACCCTAGCTACAAGTTCCCACGCGATTGAAATTATCTAAGGTTTCCATCGAAGGAACTCTAGCTACAAGTTCCCACGCGAGGGACATTATCTAAGCTTTCCATCGAAGGAACTCTAGCTACAAGTTCCCACGCGAGGGAAATTATCTAAGCTTTCCATCGAAGGAACTCTAGCTACAAGTTCCCACGCGAGGGAAATTATCTAAGCTTTCCATCGAAGGAACTCTAGCTACAAGTTCCCACGCGAGGAAATTATCTAAGCTTTCCATCGAAGGAACTCTAGCTACAAGTTCCCACGCGAGGGAAATTATCTACGCTCCCCATCGAAGGAACTCTAGCTACAAGTTCCCACGCAAGGGAAATAATCTAAGCGTTCCATCGAAGGAACTCTAGCTACAAGTTCCCACGCGAGGGACATTATCTAAGCTTTCCCTCGAAGGAACTCTAGCTACAAGTTCCCACGCGAGGGAAATTATCTATCTTTCCATCGAATGAACCCTAGCTACAAGTTCCCACGCGAGGGAAATTATCTAAGCTTTCCATCGAAGGAACTCTAGCTACAAGTTCCCACGCGAGGGAAATTATCTAAGCTTTCCATCGAAGGAACTCTAGCTACAAGTTCCCACGCGATTGAAATTATCTAAGCTTTCCATCGAATGAACTCTAGCTACAAGTTCCCACGCGATTGAAATTATCTATCTTTCCATCGAATGAACTCTTGCTACAAGTTCCCACGCGATTGAAATTATTTAAGCGGTCCATCGAAGGAACTCTAGCTACAAGTTCCCACGCAAGGGAAATAATCTAAGCGTTCCATCGAAGGAACTCTAGCTACAAGTTCCCACGCGAGGGAAATTATCTAAGCTTTCCATCGAAGGAACTCTAGCTACAAGTTCCCACGCGATTGAAATTATCTAAGCTTTCCATCGAATGAACTCTAGCTACAAGTTCCCACGCGATTGAAATTATCTATCTTTCCATCGAATGAACTCTTGCTACAAGTTCCCACGCGATTGAAATTATCTACGCTCCCCATCGAAGGAACTCTAGCTACAAGTTCCCACGCAAGGGAAATAATCTAAGCGTTCCATCGAAGGAACTCTAGCTACAAGTTCCCACGCGAGGGACATTATCTAAGCTTTCCCTCGAAGGAACTCTAGCTACAAGTTCCCACGCGAGGAAATTATCTAAGCTTTCCATCGAAGGAACTGTAGCTACAAGTTCCCACGCGAGGGAAATTATCTACGCTCCCCATCGAAGGAACTCTAGCTACAAGTTCCCACGCAAGGGAAATAATCTAAGCGTTCCATCGAAGGAACTCTAGCTACAAGTTCCCACGCGATTGAAATTATCTAAGCTTTCCATCGAAGGAACTCTAGCTACAAGTTCCCACGCGAGGGACATTATCTAAGCTTTCCATCGAAGGAACTCTAGCTACAAGTTCCCACGCGAGGGAAATTATCTAAGCTTTCCATCGAAGGAACTCTAGCTACAAGTTCCCACGCGAGGGAAATTATCTAAGCTTTCCATCGAAGGAACTCTAGCTACAAGTTCCCACGCGATTGAAATTATCTAAGCTTTCCATCGAAGGAACTCTAGCTACAAGTTCATACGCGATTGAAATTATCTAAGCTTTCCATCGAAGGAACTCTAGCTACAAGTTCCCACGCGATTGAAATTATCTAAGCTTTCCATCGAAGGAACTCTAGCTACAAGTTCCCACGCGAGGGAAATTATCTAAGCTTTCTATCGAAGGAACTCTAGCTACAAGTTCCCACGCGATTGAAATTATCTAAGCTTTCCATCGAAGGAACTCTAGCTACAAGTTCCCACGCGATTGAAATTATCTAAGCTTTCCATCGAATGAACTCTAGCTACAAGTTCCCACGCGATTGAAATTATCTATCTTTCCATCGAATGAACTCTTGCTACAAGTTCCCACGCGATTGAAATTATCTATCTTTCCATCGAATGAACTCTTGCTACAAGTTCCCACGCGATTGAAATTATTTAAGCGGTCCATCGAAGGAACTCTAGCTACAAGTTCCCATGCGAGGGAAATTATCTAAGCTTTCCATCGAAGGAACTCTAGCTACAAGTTCCCACGCGATTGAAATTATCTAAGCTTTCCATCGAAGGAACTCTAGCTACAAGTTCCCACGCGAGGAAATTATCTAAGCTTTCCATCGAAGGAACTCTAGCTACAAGTTCCCACGCGAGGGAAATTATCTACGCTCCCCATCGAAGGAACTCTAGCTACAAGTTCCCACGCAAGGGAAATAATCTAAGCGTTCCATCGAAGGAACTCTAGCTACAAGTTCCCACGCGAGGGACATTATCTAAGCTTTCCCTCGAAGGAACTCTAGCTACAAGTTCCCACGCGAGGGAAATTATCTATCTTTCCATCGAATGAACCCTAGCTACAAGTTCCCACGCGAGGGAAATTATCTAAGCTTTCCATCGAAGGAACTCTAGCTACAAGTTCCCACGCGAGGGAAATTATCTAAGCTTTCCATCGAAGGAACTCTAGCTACAAGTTCCCACGCGATTGAAATTATCTAAGCTTTCCATCGAATGAACTCTAGCTACAAGTTCCCACGCGATTGAAATTATCTATCTTTCCATCGAATGAACTCTTGCTACAAGTTCCCACGCGATTGAAATTATTTAAGCGGTCCATCGAAGGAACTCTAGCTACAAGTTCCCACGCGAGGGACATTATCTAAGCTTTCCCTCGAAGGAACTCTAGCTACAAGTTCCCACGCGATTGAAATTATCTATCTTTCCATCGAATGAACTCTTGCTACAAGTTCCCACGCGATTGAAATTATCTATCTTTCCATCGAATGAACTCTTGCTACAAGTTCCCACGCGAGGGAAATTATCTAAGGTTTCCATCGAAGGAACTCTAGCTACAAGTTCCCACGCGATTGAAATTATCTAAGCTTTCCATCGAAGGAACTCTAGCTACAAGTTCCCACGCGAGGGAAATTATCTAAGCTTTCCATCGAAGGAACTCTAGCTACAAGTTCCCACGCGAGGGAAATTATCTAAGCTTTCCATCGAAGGAACTCTAGCTACAAGTTCCCACGCGATTGAAATTATCTAAGCTTTCCATCGAAGGAACTCTAGCTACAAGTTCCCACGCGAGGAAATTATCTAAGCTTTCCATCGAAGGAACTCTAGCTACAAGTTCCCACGCGAGGGAAATTATCTACGCTCCCCATCGAAGGAACTCTAGCTACAAGTTCCCACGCAAGGGAAATAATCTAAGCGTTCCATCGAAGGAACTCTAGCTACAAGTTCCCACGCGAGGGACATTATCTAAGCTTTCCCTCGAAGGAACTCTAGCTACAAGTTCCCACGCGAGGGAAATTATCTATCTTTCCATCGAATGAACCCTAGCTACAAGTTCCCACGCGATTGAAATTATCTAAGGTTTCCATCGAAGGAACTCTAGCTACAAGTTCCCACGCGAGGGAAATTATCTAAGCTTTCTATCGAAGGAACTCTAGCTGCAAGTTCCCACGCGATTGAAATTATCTAAGGTTTCCATCGAAGGAACTCTAGCTACAAGTTCCCACGCGATTGAAATTATCTAAGCTTTCCATCGAAGGAACTCTAGCTACAAGTTCCCACGCGAGGGAAATTATCTAAGCTTTCCATCGAAGGAACTCTAGCTACAAGTTCCCACGCGAGGGAAATTATCTAAGCTTTCCATCGAAGGAACTCTAGCTACAAGTTCCCACGCGATTGAAATTATCTAAGCTTTCCATCGAATGAACTCTAGCTACAAGTTCCCACGCGATTGAAATTATCTATCTTTCCATCGAATGAACTCTTGCTACAAGTTCCCACGCGATTGAAATTATCTATCTTTCCATCGAATGAACTCTTGCTACAAGTTCCCACGCGATTGAAATTATTTAAGCGGTCCATCGAAGGAACTCTAGCTACAAGTTCCCACGCGAGGGACATTATCTAAGCTTTCCCTCGAAGGAACTCTAGCTACAAGTTCCCACGCGAGGGAAATTATCTATCTTTCCATCGAATGAACCCTAGCTACAAGTTCCCACGCGATTGAAATTATCTAAGGTTTCCATCGAAGGAACTCTAGCTACAAGTTCCCACGCGAGGGACATTATCTAAGCTTTCCATCGAAGGAACTCTAGCTACAAGTTCCCACGCGAGGGAAATTATCTAAGCTTTCCATCGAAGGAACTCTAGCTACAAGTTCCCACGCGAGGGAAATTATCTAAGCTTTCCATCGAAGGAACTCTAGCTACAAGTTCCCACGCGATTGAAATTATCTAAGCTTTCCATCGAAGGAACTCTAGCTACAAGTTCATACGCGATTGAAATTATCTAAGCTTTCCATCGAAGGAACTCTAGCTACAAGTTCCCACGCGATTGAAATTATCTAAGCTTTCCATCGAAGGAACTCTAGCTACAAGTTCCCACGCGAGGGAAATTATCTAAGCTTTCCATCGAAGGAACTCTAGCTACAAGTTCCCACGCGAGGGAAATTATCTAAGCTTTCCATCGAAGGAACTCTAGCTACAAGTTCCCACGCGATTGAAATTATCTAAGCTTTCCATCGAAGGAACTCTAGCTACAAGTTCCCACGCGATTGAAATTATCTATCTTTCCATCGAATGAACTCTTGCTACAAGTTCCCACGCGATTGAAATTATCTATCTTTCCATCGAATGAACTCTTGCTACAAGTTCCCACGCGATTGAAATTATTTAAGCGGTCCATCGAAGGAACTCTAGCTACAAGTTCCCACGCGAGGGAAATTATCTAAGCTTTCCATCGAAGGAACTCTAGCTACAAGTTCCCACGCGATTGAAATTATCTAAGCTTTCCATCGAAGGAACTCTAGCTACAAGTTCCCACGCGAGGAAATTATCTAAGCTTTCCATCGAAGGAACTCTAGCTACAAGTTCCCACGCGAGGGAAATTATCTACGCTCCCCATCGAAGGAACTCTAGCTACAAGTTCCCACGCAAGGGAAATAATCTAAGCGTTCCATCGAAGGAACTCTAGCTACAAGTTCCCACGCGAGGGACATTATCTAAGCTTTCCCTCGAAGGAACTCTAGCTACAAGTTCCCACGCGAGGGAAATTATCTATCTTTCCATCGAATGAACCCTAGCTACAAGTTCCCACGCGATTGAAATTATCTAAGCTTTCCATCGAAGGAACTCTAGCTACAAGTTCCCACGCGATTGAAATTATCTAAGCTTTCCATCGAAGGAACTCTAGCTACAAGTTCCCACGCGAGGGAAATTATCTAAGCTTTCCATCGAAGGAACTCTAGCTACAAGTTCATACGCGATTGACATTATCTAAGCTTTCCATCGAAGGAACTCTAGCTACAAGTTCCCACGCGATTGAAATTATCTAAGCTTTCCATCGAATGAACTCTAGCTACAAGTTCCCACGCGATTGAAATTATCTATCTTTCCATCGAATGAACTCTTGCTACAAGTTCCCACGCGATTGAAATTATCTATCTTTCCATCGAATGAACTCTTGCTACAAGTTCCCACGCGATTGAAATTATTTAAGCGGTCCATCGAAGGAACTCTAGCTACAAGTTCCCATGCGAGGGAAATTATCTAAGCTTTCCATCGAAGGAACTCTAGCTACAAGTTCCCACGCGATTGAAATTATCTAAGCTTTCCATCGAAGGAACTCTAGCTACAAGTTCCCACGCGAGGAAATTATCTAAGCTTTCCATCGAAGGAACTCTAGCTACAAGTTCCCACGCGATTGAAATTATCTAAGCTTTCCATCGAAGGAACTCTAGCTACAAGTTCCCACGCGATTGAAATTATCTAAGCTTTCCATCGAAGGAACTCTAGCTACAAGTTCCCACGCGAGGAAATTATCTAAGCTTTCCATCGAAGGAACTCTAGCTACAAGTTCCCACGCGAGGGAAATTATCTACGCTCCCCATCGAAGGAACTCTAGCTACAAGTTCCCACGCAAGGGAAATAATCTAAGCGTTCCATCGAAGGAACTCTAGCTACAAGTTCCCACGCGAGGGACATTATCTAAGCTTTCCCTCGAAGGAACTCTAGCTACAAGTTCCCACGCGAGGGAAATTATCTATCTTTCCATCGAATGAACTCTTGCTACAAGTTCCCACGCGATTGAAATTATCTATCTTTCCATCGAATGAACTCTTGCTACAAGTTCCCACGCGATTGAAATTATTTAAGCGGTCCATCGAAGGAACTCTAGCTACAAGTTCCCACGCGAGGGAAATTATCTAAGCTTTCCATCGAAGGAACTCTAGCTACAAGTTCCCACGCGATTGAAATTATCTAAGCTTTCCATCGAAGGAACTCTAGCTACAAGTTCCCACGCGAGGAAATTATCTAAGCTTTCCATCGAAGGAACTCTAGCTACAAGTTCCCACGCGAGGGAAATTATCTACGCTCCCCATCGAAGGAACTCTAGCTACAAGTTCCCACGCAAGGGAAATAATCTAAGCGTTCCATCGAAGGAACTCTAGCTACAAGTTCCCACGCGAGGGACATTATCTAAGCTTTCCCTCGAAGGAACTCTAGCTACAAGTTCCCACGCGAGGGAAATTATCTATCTTTCCATCGAATGAACCCTAGCTACAAGTTCCCACGCGATTGAAATTATCTAAGCTTTCCATCGAAGGAACTCTAGCTACAAGTTCCCACGCGATTGAAATTATCTAAGCTTTCCATCGAAGGAACTCTAGCTACAAGTTCCCACGCGAGGGAAATTATCTAAGCTTTCCATCGAAGGAACTCTAGCTACAAGTTCATACGCGATTGACATTATCTAAGCTTTCCATCGAAGGAACTCTAGCTACAAGTTCCCACGCGATTGAAATTATCTAAGCTTTCCATCGAATGAACTCTAGCTACAAGTTCCCACGCGATTGAAATTATCTATCTTTCCATCGAATGAACTCTTGCTACAAGTTCCCACGCGATTGAAATTATCTATCTTTCCATCGAATGAACTCTTGCTACAAGTTCCCACGCGATTGAAATTATTTAAGCAGTCCATCGAAGGAACTCTAGCTACAAGTTCCCATGCGAGGGAAATTATCTAAGCTTTCCATCGAAGGAACTCTAGCTACAAGTTCCCACGCGATTGAAATTATCTAAGCTTTCCATCGAAGGAACTCTAGCTACAAGTTCCCACGCGAGGAAATTATCTAAGCTTTCCATCGAAGGAACTCTAGCTACAAGTTCCCACGCGAGGGAAATTATCTACGCTCCCCATCGAAGGAACTCTAGCTACAAGTTCCCACGCAAGGGAAATAATCTAAGCGTTCCATCGAAGGAACTCTAGCTACAAGTTCCCACGCGAGGGACATTATCTAAGCTTTCCCTCGAAGGAACTCTAGCTACAAGTTCCCACGCAAGGGAAATAATCTAAGCGTTCCATCGAAGGAACTCTAGCTGCAAGTTCCCACGCGAGGGAAATTATCTATCTTTCCATCGAATGAACCCTAGCTACAAGTTCCCACGCGAGGGAAATTATCTATCTTTCCATCGAATGAACCCTAGCTACAAGTTCCCACGCGATTGAAATTATCTAAGGTTTCCATCGAAGGAACTCTAGCTACAAGTTCCCACGCGAGGGAAATTATCTAAGCTTTCTATCGAAGGAACTCTAGCTACAAGTTCCCACGCGATTGAAATTATCTAAGCTTTCCATCGAAGGAACTCTAGCTGCAAGTTCCCACGCGATTGAAATTATCTAAGGTTTCCATCGAAGGAACTCTAGCTACAAGTTCCCACGCGAGGGAAATTATCTAAGCTTTCTATCGAAGGAACTCTAGCTACAAGTTCCCACGCGATTGAAATTATCTAAGCTTTCCATCGAAGGAACTCTAGCTGCAAGTTCCCACGCGATTGAAATTATCTAAGCTTTCCATCGAAGGAACTCTAGCTACAAGTTCCCACGCGATTGAAATTATCTAAGCTTTCCATCGAAGGAACTCTAGCTACAAGTTCCCACGCGAGGAAATTATCTAAGCTTTCCATCGAAGGAACTCTAGCTACAAGTTCCCACGCGAGGGAAATTATCTACGCTCCCCATCGAAGGAACTCTAGCTACAAGTTCCCACGCAAGGGAAATAATCTAAGCGTTCCATCGAAGGAACTCTAGCTACAAGTTCCCACGCGAGGGACATTATCTAAGCTTTCCCTCGAAGGAACTCTAGCTACAAGTTCCCACGCGAGGGAAATTATCTATCTTTCCATCGAATGAACCCTAGCTACAAGTTCCCACGCGATTGAAATTATCTAAGGTTTCCATCGAAGGAACTCTAGCTACAAGTTCCCACGCGAGGGAAATTATCTAAGCTTTCTATCGAAGGAACTCTAGCTACAAGTTCCCACGCGATTGAAATTATCTAAGCTTTCCATCGAAGGAACTCTAGCTGCAAGTTCCCACGCGATTGAAATTATCTAAGGTTTCCATCGAAGGAACTCTAGCTACAAGTTCCCACGCGATTGAAATTATCTAAGCTTTCCATCGAAGGAACTCTAGCTACAAGTTCCCACGCGATTGAAATTATCTAAGGTTTCCATCGAAGGAACTCTAGCTACAAGTTCCCACGCGATTGAAATTATCTAAGCTTTCCATCGAATGAACTCTAGCTACAAGTTCCCACGCGATTGAAATTATCTATCTTTCCATCGAATGAACTCTTGCTACAAGTTCCCACGCGATTGAAATTATCTATCTTTCCATCGAATGAACTCTTGCTACAAGTTCCCACGCGATTGAAATTATTTAAGCGGTCCATCGAAGGAACTCTAGCTACAAGTTCCCACGCGAGGGAAATTATCTAAGCTTTCCATCGAAGGAACTCTAGCTACAAGTTCCCACGCGATTGAAATTATCTAAGCTTTCCATCGAAGGAACTCTAGCTACAAGTTCCCACGCGATTGAAATTATCTAAGCTTTCCATCGAAGGAACTCTAGCTACAAGTTCCCACGCGAGGGAAATTATCTAAGCTTTCCATCGAAGGAACTCTAGCTACAAGTTCATACGCGATTGACATTATCTAAGCTTTCCATCGAAGGAACTCTAGCTACAAGTTCCCACGCGATTGAAATTATTTAAGCGGTCCATCGAAGGAACTCTAGCTACAAGTTCCCACGCGAGGGAAATTATCTAAGCTTTCCATCGAAGGAACTCTAGCTACAAGTTCCCACGCGATTGAAATTATCTAAGCGTTCCCTCGAAGGAACTCTAGCTACAAGTTCCCACGCGAGGGAAATTATCTATCTTTCCATCGAATGAACCCTAGCTACAAGTTCCCACGCGATTGAAATTATCTAAGGTTTCCATCGAAGGAACTCTAGCTACAAGTTCCCACGCGAGGGAAATTATCTAAGCTTTCTATCGAAGGAACTCTAGCTGCAAGTTCCCACGCGAGGGAAATTATCAAAGCTTCCCATCGAAGGAACTCTAGCTACAAGTTCCCACGCAAGGGAAATAATCTAAGCGTTCCCTCGAAGGAACTCTAGCTACAAGTTCCCACGCGAGGGAAATTATCTATCTTTCCATCGAATGAACCCTAGCTACAAGTTCCCACGCGATTGAAATTATCTAAGGTTTCCATCGAAGGAACTCTAGCTACAAGTTCCCACGCGAGGGAAATTATCTATCTTTCCATCGAATGAACCCTAGCTACAAGTTCCCACGCGATTGAAATTATCTAAGCTTTCCATCGAAGGAACTCTAGCTACAAGTTCCCACGCGAGGAAATTATCTAAGCTTTCCATCGAAGGAACTCTAGCTACAAGTTCCCACGCGAGGGAAATTATCTACGCTCCCCATCGAAGGAACTCTAGCTACAAGTTCCCACGCAAGGGAAATAATCTAAGCGTTCCATCGAAGGAACTCTAGCTACAAGTTCCCACGCGAGGGACATTATCTAAGCTTTCCCTCGAAGGAACTCTAGCTACAAGTTCCCACGCGAGGGAAATTATCTATCTTTCCATCGAATGAACCCTAGCTACAAGTTCCCACGCGATTGAAATTATCTAAGGTTTCCATCGAAGGAACTCTAGCTACAAGTTCCCACGCGAGGGAAATTATCTAAGCTTTCTATCGAAGGAACTCTAGCTGCAAGTTCCCACGCGAGGGAAATTATCAAAGCTTCCCATCGAAGGAACTCTAGCTACAAGTTCCCACGCAAGGGAAATAATCTAAGCGTTCCCTCGAAGGAACTCTAGCTACAAGTTCCCACGCGAGGGAAATTATCTATCTTTCCATCGAATGAAGCCTAGCTACAAGTTCCCACGCGATTGAAATTATCTAAGGTTTCCATCGAAGGAACTCTAGCTACAAGTTCCCACGCGAGGGAAATTATCTAAGCTTTCTATCGAAGGAACTCTAGCTGCAAGTTCCCACGCGAGGGAAATTATCTATCTTTCCATCGAATGAACCCTAGCTACAAGTTCCCACGCGATTGAAATTATCTAAGGTTTCCATCGAAGGAACTCTAGCTACAAGTTCCCACGCGAGGGAAATTATCTAAGCTTTCTATCGAAGGAACTCTAGCTGCAAGTTCCCACGCGAGGGAAATTATCTATCTTTCCATCGAATGAACCCTAGCTACAAGTTCCCACGCGATTGAAATTATCTAAGGTTTCCATCGAAGGAACTCTAGCTACAAGTTCCCACGCGATTGAAATTATTTAAGCGGTCCATCGAAGGAACTCTAGCTACAAGTTCCCACGCGAGGGAAATTATCTAAGCTTTCCATCGAAGAAACTCTAGCTACAAGTTCCCACGCGATTGAAATTATCTAAGCGTTCCCTCGAAGGAACTCTAGCTACAAGTTCCCACGCGAGGGAAATTATCTATCTTTCCATCGAATGAACCCTAGCTACAAGTTCCCACGCGATTGAAATTATCTAAGGTTTCCATCGAAGGAACTCTAGCTACAAGTTCCCACGCGAGGGAAATTATCTAAGCTTTCTATCGAAGGAACTCTAGCTACAAGTTCCCACGCGATTGAAATTATCTAAGCTTTCCATCGAAGGAACTCTAGCTGCAAGTTCCCACGCGATTGAAATTATCTAAGGTTTCCATCGAAGGAACTCTAGCTACAAGTTCCCACGCGATTGAAATTATCTAAGCTTTCCATCGAAGGAACTCTAGCTACAAGTTCCCACGCGATTGAAATTATCTAAGGTTTCCATCGAAGGAACTCTAGCTACAAGTTCCCACGCGATTGAAATTATCTAAGCTTTCCATCGAATGAACTCTAGCTACAAGTTCCCACGCGATTGAAATTATCTATCTTTCCATCGAATGAACTCTTGCTACAAGTTCCCACGCGATTGAAATTATCTATCTTTCCATCGAATGAACTCTTGCTACAAGTTCCCACGCGATTGAAATTATTTAAGCGGTCCATCGAAGGAACTCTAGCTACAAGTTCCCACGCGAGGGAAATTATCTAAGCTTTCCATCGAAGGAACTCTAGCTACAAGTTCCCACGCGATTGAAATTATCTAAGCTTTCCATCGAAGGAACTCTAGCTACAAGTTCCCACGCGATTGAAATTATCTAAGCTTTCCATCGAAGGAACTCTAGCTACAAGTTCCCACGCGAGGGAAATTATCTAAGCTTTCCATCGAAGGAACTCTAGCTACAAGTTCATACGCGATTGACATTATCTAAGCTTTCCATCGAAGGAACTCTAGCTACAAGTTCCCACGCGATTGAAATTATTTAAGCGGTCCATCGAAGGAACTCTAGCTACAAGTTCCCACGCGAGGGAAATTATCTAAGCTTTCCATCGAAGGAACTCTAGCTACAAGTTCCCACGCGATTGAAATTATCTAAGCGTTCCCTCGAAGGAACTCTAGCTACAAGTTCCCACGCGAGGGAAATTATCTATCTTTCCATCGAATGAACCCTAGCTACAAGTTCCCACGCGAGGGAAATTATCTATCTTTCCATCGAATGAAGCCTAGCTACAAGTTCCCACGCGATTGAAATTATTTAAGCGGTCCATCGAAGGAACTCTAGCTACAAGTTCCCACGCGAGGGAAATTATCTAAGCTTTCCATCGAAGGAACTCTAGCTACAAGTTCCCACGCGATTGAAATTATCTAAGCGTTCCCTCGAAGGAACTCTAGCTACAAGTTCCCACGCAAGGGAAATAATCTAAGCGTTCCCTCGAAGGAACTCTAGCTACAAGTTCCCACGCGAGGGAAATTATCTATCTTTCCATCGAATGAAGCCTAGCTACAAGTTCCCACGCGATTGAAATTATCTAAGGTTTCCATCGAAGGAACTCTAGCTACAAGTTCCCACGCGAGGGAAATTATCTAAGCTTTCTATCGAAGGAACTCTAGCTGCAAGTTCCCACGCGAGGGAAATTATCTATCTTTCCATCGAATGAACCCTAGCTACAAGTTCCCACGCGATTGAAATTATCTAAGGTTTCCATCGAAGGAACTCTAGCTACAAGTTCCCACGCGAGGGAAATTATCTAAGCTTTCTATCGAAGGAACTCTAGCTGCAAGTTCCCACGCGAGGGAAATTATCTATCTTTCCATCGAATGAACCCTAGCTACAAGTTCCCACGCGATTGAAATTATCTAAGGTTTCCATCGAAGGAACTCTAGCTACAAGTTCCCACGCGATTGAAATTATTTAAGCGGTCCATCGAAGGAACTCTAGCTACAAGTTCCCACGCGAGGGAAATTATCTAAGCTTTCCATCGAAGAAACTCTAGCTACAAGTTCCCACGCGATTGAAATTATCTAAGCGTTCCCTCGAAGGAACTCTAGCTACAAGTTCCCACGCGAGGGAAATTATCTATCTTTCCATCGAATGAACCCTAGCTACAAGTTCCCACGCGATTGAAATTATCTAAGGTTTCCATCGAAGGAACTCTAGCTACAAGTTCCCACGCGAGGGAAATTATCTAAGCTTTCTATCGAAGGAACTCTAGCTGCAAGTTCCCACGCGAGGGAAATTATCAAAGCTTCCCATCGAAGGAACTCTAGCTACAAGTTCCCACGCAAGGGAAATAATCTAAGCGTTCCCTCGAAGGAACTCTAGCTACAAGTTCCCACGCGAGGGAAATTATCTATCTTTCCATCGAATGAACCCTAGCTACAAGTTCCCACGCGATTGAAATTATCTAAGGTTTCCATCGAAGGAACTCTAGCTACAAGTTCCCACGCGAGGGAAATTATCTAAGCTTTCTATCGAAGGAACTCTAGCTGCAAGTTCCCACGCGAGGGAAATTATCTATCTTTCCATCGAATGAACCCTAGCTACAAGTTCCCACGCGATTGAAATTATCTAAGGTTTCCATCGAAGGAACTCTAGCTACAAGTTCCCACGCGATTGAAATTATCTAAGCTTTCCATCGAAGGAACTCTAGCTGCAAGTTCCCACGCGAGGGAAATTATCTATCTTTCCATCGAATGAACCCTAGCTACAAGTTCCCACGCGATTGAAATTATCTAAGGTTTCCATCGAAGGAACTCTAGCTACAAGTTCCCACGCGATTGAAATTATCTAAGCTTTCCATCGAAGGAACTCTAGCTACAAGTTCCCACGCGAGGGAAATTATCAAAGCTTTCTATCGAAGAAACTCTAGCTACAAGTTCCCACGCGATTGAAATTATCTAAGCTTTCCATCGAAGGAACTCTTGCTACAAGTTCCCACGCGATTGAAATTATCTATCTTTCCATCGAATGAACTCTTGCTACAAGTTCCCACGCGATTGAAATTATTTAAGCGGTCCATCGAAGGAACTCTAGCTACAAGTTCCCACGCGAGGGACATTATCTAAGCTTTCCCTCGAAGGAACTCTAGCTACAAGTTCCCACGCGAGGGAAATTATCTATCTTTCCATCGAATGAACCCTAGCTACAAGTTCCCACGCGATTGAAATTATCTAAGGTTTCCATCGAAGGAACTCTAGCTACAAGTTCCCACGCGAGGGACATTATCTAAGCTTTCCATCGAAGGAACTCTAGCTACAAGTTCCCACGCGAGGGAAATTATCTAAGCTTTCCATCGAAGGAACTCTAGCTACAAGTTCCCACGCGAGGGAAATTATCTAAGCTTTCCATCGAAGGAACTCTAGCTACAAGTTCCCACGCGATTGAAATTATCTAAGCTTTCCATCGAAGGAACTCTAGCTACAAGTTCATACGCGATTGAAATTATCTAAGCTTTCCATCGAAGGAACTCTAGCTACAAGTTCCCACGCGATTGAAATTATCTAAGCTTTCCATCGAAGGAACTCTAGCTACAAGTTCCCACGCGAGGGAAATTATCTAAGCTTTCCATCGAAGGAACTCTAGCTACAAGTTCCCACGCGAGGGAAATTATCTAAGCTTTCCATCGAAGGAACTCTAGCTACAAGTTCCCACGCGATTGAAATTATCTAAGCTTTCCATCGAATGAACTCTAGCTACAAGTTCCCACGCGATTGAAATTATCTATCTTTCCATCGAATGAACTCTTGCTACAAGTTCCCACGCGATTGAAATTATCTATCTTTCCATCGAATGAACTCTTGCTACAAGTTCCCACGCGATTGAAATTATTTAAGCGGTCCATCGAAGGAACTCTAGCTACAAGTTCCCACGCGAGGGAAATTATCTAAGCTTTCCATCGAAGGAACTCTAGCTACAAGTTCCCACGCGATTGAAATTATCTAAGCTTTCCATCGAAGGAACTCTAGCTACAAGTTCCCACGCGAGGAAATTATCTAAGCTTTCCATCGAAGGAACTCTAGCTACAAGTTCCCACGCGAGGGAAATTATCTACGCTCCCCATCGAAGGAACTCTAGCTACAAGTTCCCACGCAAGGGAAATAATCTAAGCGTTCCATCGAAGGAACTCTAGCTACAAGTTCCCACGCGAGGGACATTATCTAAGCTTTCCCTCGAAGGAACTCTAGCTACAAGTTCCCACGCGAGGGAAATTATCTATCTTTCCATCGAATGAACCCTAGCTACAAGTTCCCACGCGATTGAAATTATCTAAGGTTTCCATCGAAGGAACTCTAGCTACAAGTTCCCACGCGAGGGAAATTATCTAAGCTTTCTATCGAAGGAACTCTAGCTACAAGTTCCCACGCGATTGAAATTATCTAAGCTTTCCATCGAAGGAACTCTAGCTGCAAGTTCCCACGCGATTGAAATTATCTAAGCTTTCCATCGAAGGAACTCTAGCTACAAGTTCCCACGCGATTGAAATTATCTAAGCTTTCCATCGAAGGAACTCTAGCTACAAGTTCCCACGCGAGGGAAATTATCTAAGCTTTCCATCGAAGGAACTCTAGCTACAAGTTCATACGCGATTGACATTATCTAAGCTTTCCATCGAAGGAACTCTAGCTACAAGTTCCCACGCGATTGAAATTATCTAAGCTTTCCATCGAATGAACTCTAGCTACAAGTTCCCACGCGATTGAAATTATCTATCTTTCCATCGAATGAACTCTTGCTACAAGTTCCCACGCGATTGAAATTATCTATCTTTCCATCGAATGAACTCTTGCTACAAGTTCCCACGCGATTGAAATTATTTAAGCGGTCCATCGAAGGAACTCTAGCTACAAGTTCCCATGCGAGGGAAATTATCTAAGCTTTCCATCGAAGGAACTCTAGCTACAAGTTCCCACGCGATTGAAATTATCTAAGCTTTCCATCGAAGGAACTCTAGCTACAAGTTCCCACGCGAGGAAATTATCTAAGCTTTCCATCGAAGGAACTCTAGCTACAAGTTCCCACGCGAGGGAAATTATCTACGCTCCCCATCGAAGGAACTCTAGCTACAAGTTCCCACGCAAGGGAAATAATCTAAGCGTTCCATCGAAGGAACTCTAGCTACAAGTTCCCACGCGAGGGACATTATCTAAGCTTTCCCTCGAAGGAACTCTAGCTACAAGTTCCCACGCGAGGGAAATTATCTATCTTTCCATCGAATGAACCCTAGCTACAAGTTCCCACGCGATTGAAATTATCTAAGGTTTCCATCGAAGGAACTCTAGCTACAAGTTCCCACGCGAGGGAAATTATCTAAGCTTTCTATCGAAGGAACTCTAGCTGCAAGTTCCCACGCGATTGAAATTATCTAAGGTTTCCATCGAAGGAACTCTAGCTACAAGTTCCCACGCGATTGAAATTATCTAAGCTTTCCATCGAAGGAACTCTAGCTACAAGTTCCCACGCGAGGGAAATTATCTAAGCTTTCCATCGAAGGAACTCTAGCTACAAGTTCCCACGCGATTGAAATTATCTAAGCTTTCCATCGAAGGAACTCTAGCTACAAGTTCCCACGCGATTGAAATTATCTAAGCTTTCCATCGAAGGAACTCTAGCTACAAGTTCCCACGCGAGGAAATTATCTAAGCTTTCCATCGAAGGAACTCTAGCTACAAGTTCCCACGCGAGGGAAATTATCTACGCTCCCCATCGAAGGAACTCTAGCTACAAGTTCCCACGCAAGGGAAATAATCTAAGCGTTCCATCGAAGGAACTCTAGCTACAAGTTCCCACGCGAGGGACATTATCTAAGCTTTCCCTCGAAGGAACTCTAGCTACAAGTTCCCACGCGAGGGAAATTATCTATCTTTCCATCGAATGAACTCTTGCTACAAGTTCCCACGCGATTGAAATTATCTATCTTTCCATCGAATGAACTCTTGCTACAAGTTCCCACGCGATTGAAATTATCTATCTTTCCATCGAATGAACTCTTGCTACAAGTTCCCACGCGATTGAAATTATTTAAGCGGTCCATCGAAGGAACTCTAGCTACAAGTTCCCACGCGATTGAAATTATCTAAGCTTTCCATCGAAGGAACTCTAGCTACAAGTTCATACGCGATTGAAATTATCTAAGCTTTCCATCGAAGGAACTCTAGCTACAAGTTCCCACGCGATTGAAATTATCTAAGCTTTCCATCGAAGGAACTCTAGCTACAAGTTCCCACGCGAGGGAAATTATCTAAGCTTTCCATCGAAGGAACTCTAGCTACAAGTTCCCACGCGAGGGAAATTATCTAAGCTTTCCATCGAAGGAACTCTAGCTACAAGTTCCCACGCGATTGAAATTATCTAAGCTTTCCATCGAATGAACTCTAGCTACAAGTTCCCACGCGATTGAAATTATTTAAGCGGTCCATCGAAGGAACTCTAGCTACAAGTTCCCACGCGAGGGAAATTATCTAAGCTTTCCATCGAAGGAACTCTAGCTACAAGTTCCCACGCGATTGAAATTATCTAAGCTTTCCATCGAAGGAACTCTAGCTACAAGTTCCCACGCGAGGAAATTATCTAAGCTTTCCATCGAAGGAACTCTAGCTACAAGTTCCCACGCGAGGGAAATTATCTACGCTCCCCATCGAAGGAACTCTAGCTACAAGTTCCCACGCAAGGGAAATAATCTAAGCGTTCCATCGAAGGAACTCTAGCTACAAGTTCCCACGCGATTGAAATTATTTAAGCGGTCCATCGAAGGAACTCTAGCTACAAGTTCCCACGCGATTGAAATTATCTATCTTTCCATCGAATGAACTCTTGCTACAAGTTCCCACGCGATTGAAATTATTTAAGCGGTCCATCGAAGGAACTCTAGCTACAAGTTCCCACGCGAGGGACATTATCTAAGCTTTCCCTCGAAGGAACTCTAGCTACAAGTTCCCACGCGAGGGAAATTATCTATCTTTCCATCGAATGAACCCTAGCTACAAGTTCCCACGCGATTGAAATTATCTAAGGTTTCCATCGAAGGAACTCTAGCTACAAGTTCCCACGCGAGGGACATTATCTAAGCTTTCCATCGAAGGAACTCTAGCTACAAGTTCCCACGCGAGGGAAATTATCTAAGCTTTCCATCGAAGGAACTCTAGCTACAAGTTCCCACGCGAGGGAAATTATCTAAGCTTTCCATCGAAGGAACTCTAGCTACAAGTTCCCACGCGATTGAAATTATCTAAGCTTTCCATCGAAGGAACTCTAGCTACAAGTTCATACGCGATTGAAATTATCTAAGCTTTCCATCGAAGGAACTCTAGCTACAAGTTCCCACGCGAGGGAAATTATCTATCTTTCCATCGAATGAACCCTAGCTACAAGTTCCCACGCGATTGAAATTATCTAAGGTTTCCATCGAAGGAACTCTAGCTACAAGTTCCCACGCGAGGGACATTATCTAAGCTTTCCATCGAAGGAACTCTAGCTACAAGTTCCCACGCGAGGGAAATTATCTAAGCTTTCCATCGAAGGAACTCTAGCTACAAGTTCCCACGCGAGGGAAATTATCTAAGCTTTCCATCGAAGGAACTCTAGCTACAAGTTCCCACGCGATTGAAATTATCTAAGCTTTCCATCGAAGGAACTCTAGCTACAAGTTCATACGCGATTGAAATTATCTAAGCTTTCCATCGAAGGAACTCTAGCTACAAGTTCCCACGCGAGGGACATTATCTAAGCTTTCCATCGAAGGAACTCTAGCTACAAGTTCCCACGCGAGGGAAATTATCTAAGCTTTCCATCGAAGGAACTCTAGCTACAAGTTCCCACGCGAGGGAAATTATCTAAGCTTTCCATCGAAGGAACTCTAGCTACAAGTTCCCACGCGATTGAAATTATCTAAGCTTTCCATCGAAGGAACTCTAGCTACAAGTTCATACGCGATTGAAATTATCTAAGCTTTCCATCGAAGGAACTCTAGCTACAAGTTCCCACGCGATTGAAATTATCTAAGCTTTCCATCGAAGGAACTCTAGCTACAAGTTCATACGCGATTGAAATTATCTAAGCTTTCCATCGAAGGAACTCTAGCTACAAGTTCCCACGCGAGGGAAATTATCTATCTTTCCATCGAATGAACCCTAGCTACAAGTTCCCACGCGATTGAAATTATCTAAGGTTTCCATCGAAGGAACTCTAGCTACAAGTTCATACGCGATTGAAATTATCTAAGCTTTCCATCGAAGGAACTCTAGCTACAAGTTCCCACGCGAGGGACATTATCTAAGCTTTCCATCGAAGGAACTCTAGCTACAAGTTCCCACGCGAGGGAAATTATCTAAGCTTTCCATCGAAGGAACTCTAGCTACAAGTTCCCACGCGAGGGAAATTATCTAAGCTTTCCATCGAAGGAACTCTAGCTACAAGTTCCCACGCGATTGAAATTATCTAAGCTTTCCATCGAAGGAACTCTAGCTACAAGTTCATACGCGATTGAAATTATCTAAGCTTTCCATCGAAGGAACTCTAGCTACAAGTTCCCACGCGATTGAAATTATCTAAGCTTTCCATCGAAGGAACTCTAGCTACAAGTTCCCACGCGAGGGAAATTATCTAAGCTTTCCATCGAAGGAACTCTAGCTACAAGTTCCCACGCGAGGGAAATTATCTAAGCTTTCCATCGAAGGAACTCTAGCTACAAGTTCCCACGCGAGGGAAATTATCTAAGCTTTCCATCGAAGGAACTCTAGCTACAAGTTCCCACGCGAGGGAAATTATCTAAGCTTTCCATCGAAGGAACTCTAGCTACAAGTTCCCACGCGAGGGAAATTATCTAAGCTTTCCATCGAAGGAACTCTAGCTACAAGTTCCCACGCGATTGAAATTATCTAAGCTTTCCATCGAATGAACTCTAGCTACAAGTTCCCACGCGATTGAAATTATTTAAGCGGTCCATCGAAGGAACTCTAGCTACAAGTTCCCACGCGAGGGAAATTATCTAAGCTTTCCATCGAAGGAACTCTAGCTACAAGTTCCCACGCGATTGAAATTATCTAAGCTTTCCATCGAAGGAACTCTAGCTACAAGTTCCCACGCGAGGAAATTATCTAAGCTTTCCATCGAAGGAACTCTAGCTACAAGTTCCCACGCGAGGGAAATTATCTACGCTCCCCATCGAAGGAACTCTAGCTACAAGTTCCCACGCAAGGGAAATAATCTAAGCGTTCCATCGAAGGAACTCTAGCTACAAGTTCCCACGCGAGGGACATTATCTAAGCTTTCCCTCGAAGGAACTCTAGCTACAAGTTCCCACGCGAGGGAAATTATCTATCTTTCCATCGAATGAACCCTAGCTACAAGTTCCCACGCGATTGAAATTATCTAAGGTTTCCATCGAAGGAACTCTAGCTACAAGTTCCCACGCGAGGGACATTATCTAAGCTTTCCATCGAAGGAACTCTAGCTACAAGTTCCCACGCGAGGGAAATTATCTAAGCTTTCCATCGAAGGAACTCTAGCTACAAGTTCCCACGCGAGGGAAATTATCTAAGCTTTCCATCGAAGGAACTCTAGCTACAAGTTCCCACGCGATTGAAATTATCTAAGCTTTCCATCGAAGGAACTCTAGCTACAAGTTCATACGCGATTGAAATTATCTAAGCTTTCCATCGAAGGAACTCTAGCTACAAGTTCCCACGCGATTGAAATTATCTAAGCTTTCCATCGAAGGAACTCTAGCTACAAGTTCCCACGCGAGGGAAATTATCTAAGCTTTCCATCGAAGGAACTCTAGCTACAAGTTCCCACGCGAGGGAAATTATCTAAGCTTTCCATCGAAGGAACTCTAGCTACAAGTTCCCACGCGATTGAAATTATCTAAGCTTTCCATCGAATGAACTCTAGCTACAAGTTCCCACGCGATTGAAATTATCTATCTTTCCATCGAATGAACTCTTGCTACAAGTTCCCACGCGATTGAAATTATCTATCTTTCCATCGAATGAACTCTTGCTACAAGTTCCCACGCGATTGAAATTATTTAAGCGGTCCATCGAAGGAACTCTAGCTACAAGTTCCCACGCGAGGGACATTATCTAAGCTTTCCCTCGAAGGAACTCTAGCTACAAGTTCCCACGCGAGGGAAATTATCTATCTTTCCATCGAATGAACCCTAGCTACAAGTTCCCACGCGATTGAAATTATCTAAGGTTTCCATCGAAGGAACTCTAGCTACAAGTTCCCACGCGAGGGACATTATCTAAGCTTTCCATCGAAGGAACTCTAGCTACAAGTTCCCACGCGAGGGAAATTATCTAAGCTTTCCATCGAAGGAACTCTAGCTACAAGTTCCCACGCGAGGGAAATTATCTAAGCTTTCCATCGAAGGAACTCTAGCTACAAGTTCCCACGCGAGGAAATTATCTAAGCTTTCCATCGAAGGAACTCTAGCTACAAGTTCCCACGCGAGGGAAATTATCTACGCTCCCCATCGAAGGAACTCTAGCTACAAGTTCCCACGCAAGGGAAATAATCTAAGCGTTCCATCGAAGGAACTCTAGCTACAAGTTCCCACGCGAGGGACATTATCTAAGCTTTCCCTCGAAGGAACTCTAGCTACAAGTTCCCACGCGAGGGAAATTATCTATCTTTCCATCGAATGAACCCTAGCTACAAGTTCCCACGCGAGGGAAATTATCTAAGCTTTCCATCGAAGGAACTCTAGCTACAAGTTCCCACGCGAGGGAAATTATCTAAGCTTTCCATCGAAGGAACTCTAGCTACAAGTTCCCACGCGATTGAAATTATCTAAGCTTTCCATCGAATGAACTCTAGCTACAAGTTCCCACGCGATTGAAATTATCTATCTTTCCATCGAATGAACTCTTGCTACAAGTTCCCACGCGATTGAAATTATTTAAGCGGTCCATCGAAGGAACTCTAGCTACAAGTTCCCACGCAAGGGAAATAATCTAAGCGTTCCATCGAAGGAACTCTAGCTACAAGTTCCCACGCGAGGGAAATTATCTAAGCTTTCCATCGAAGGAACTCTAGCTACAAGTTCCCACGCGATTGAAATTATCTAAGCTTTCCATCGAATGAACTCTAGCTACAAGTTCCCACGCGATTGAAATTATCTATCTTTCCATCGAATGAACTCTTGCTACAAGTTCCCACGCGATTGAAATTATCTACGCTCCCCATCGAAGGAACTCTAGCTACAAGTTCCCACGCAAGGGAAATAATCTAAGCGTTCCATCGAAGGAACTCTAGCTACAAGTTCCCACGCGAGGGACATTATCTAAGCTTTCCCTCGAAGGAACTCTAGCTACAAGTTCCCACGCGAGGAAATTATCTAAGCTTTCCATCGAAGGAACTGTAGCTACAAGTTCCCACGCGAGGGAAATTATCTACGCTCCCCATCGAAGGAACTCTAGCTACAAGTTCCCACGCAAGGGAAATAATCTAAGCGTTCCATCGAAGGAACTCTAGCTACAAGTTCCCACGCGATTGAAATTATCTAAGCTTTCCATCGAAGGAACTCTAGCTACAAGTTCCCACGCGAGGGACATTATCTAAGCTTTCCATCGAAGGAACTCTAGCTACAAGTTCCCACGCGAGGGAAATTATCTAAGCTTTCCATCGAAGGAACTCTAGCTACAAGTTCCCACGCGAGGGAAATTATCTAAGCTTTCCATCGAAGGAACTCTAGCTACAAGTTCCCACGCGATTGAAATTATCTAAGCTTTCCATCGAAGGAACTCTAGCTACAAGTTCATACGCGATTGAAATTATCTAAGCTTTCCATCGAAGGAACTCTAGCTACAAGTTCCCACGCGATTGAAATTATCTAAGCTTTCCATCGAAGGAACTCTAGCTACAAGTTCCCACGCGAGGGAAATTATCTAAGCTTTCCATCGAAGGAACTCTAGCTACAAGTTCCCACGCGAGGGAAATTATCTAAGCTTTCCATCGAAGGAACTCTAGCTACAAGTTCCCACGCGATTGAAATTATCTAAGCTTTCCATCGAATGAACTCTAGCTACAAGTTCCCACGCGATTGAAATTATCTATCTTTCCATCGAATGAACTCTTGCTACAAGTTCCCACGCGATTGAAATTATCTATCTTTCCATCGAATGAACTCTTGCTACAAGTTCCCACGCGATTGAAATTATTTAAGCGGTCCATCGAAGGAACTCTAGCTACAAGTTCCCACGCGAGGGACATTATCTAAGCTTTCCCTCGAAGGAACTCTAGCTACAAGTTCCCACGCGAGGGAAATTATCTATCTTTCCATCGAATGAACCCTAGCTACAAGTTCCCACGCGATTGAAATTATCTAAGGTTTCCATCGAAGGAACTCTAGCTACAAGTTCCCACGCGAGGGACATTATCTAAGCTTTCCATCGAAGGAACTCTAGCTACAAGTTCCCACGCGAGGGAAATTATCTAAGCTTTCCATCGAAGGAACTCTAGCTACAAGTTCCCACGCGAGGGAAATTATCTAAGCTTTCCATCGAAGGAACTCTAGCTACAAGTTCCCACGCGATTGAAATTATCTAAGCTTTCCATCGAAGGAACTCTAGCTACAAGTTCATACGCGATTGAAATTATCTAAGCTTTCCATCGAAGGAACTCTAGCTACAAGTTCCCACGCGAGGGAAATTATCTAAGCTTTCCATCGAAGGAACTCTAGCTACAAGTTCCCACGCGAGGGAAATTATCTAAGCTTTCCATCGAAGGAACTCTAGCTACAAGTTCCCACGCGAGGGAAATTATCTAAGCTTTCCATCGAAGGAACTCTAGCTACAAGTTCCCACGCGATTGAAATTATCTAAGCTTTCCATCGAATGAACTCTAGCTACAAGTTCCCACGCGATTGAAATTATCTATCTTTCCATCGAATGAACTCTTGCTACAAGTTCCCACGCGATTGAAATTATCTATCTTTCCATCGAATGAACTCTTGCTACAAGTTCCCACGCGATTGAAATTATTTAAGCGGTCCATCGAAGGAACTCTAGCTACAAGTTCCCACGCGAGGGACATTATCTAAGCTTTCCCTCGAAGGAACTCTAGCTACAAGTTCCCACGCGAGGGAAATTATCTATCTTTCCATCGAATGAACCCTAGCTACAAGTTCCCACGCGATTGAAATTATCTAAGGTTTCCATCGAAGGAACTCTAGCTACAAGTTCCCACGCGAGGGACATTATCTAAGCTTTCCATCGAAGGAACTCTAGCTACAAGTTCCCACGCGAGGGAAATTATCTAAGCTTTCCATCGAAGGAACTCTAGCTACAAGTTCCCACGCGAGGGAAATTATCTAAGCTTTCCATCGAAGGAACTCTAGCTACAAGTTCCCACGCGATTGAAATTATCTAAGCTTTCCATCGAAGGAACTCTAGCTACAAGTTCATACGCGATTGAAATTATCTAAGCTTTCCATCGAAGGAACTCTAGCTACAAGTTCCCACGCGATTGAAATTATCTAAGCTTTCCATCGAAGGAACTCTAGCTACAAGTTCCCACGCGAGGGAAATTATCTAAGCTTTCCATCGAAGGAACTCTAGCTACAAGTTCCCACGCGAGGGAAATTATCTAAGCTTTCCATCGAAGGAACTCTAGCTACAAGTTCCCACGCGATTGAAATTATCTAAGCTTTCCATCGAATGAACTCTAGCTACAAGTTCCCACGCGAGGGAAATTATCTAAGCTTTCTATCGAAGGAACTCTAGCTACAAGTTCCCACGCGATTGAAATTATCTAAGCTTTCCATCGAAGGAACTCTAGCTGCAAGTTCCCACGCGATTGAAATTATCTAAGCTTTCCATCGAAGGAACTCTAGCTACAAGTTCCCACGCGATTGAAATTATCTAAGCTTTCCATCGAAGGAACTCTAGCTACAAGTTCATACGCGATTGAAATTATCTAAGCTTTCCATCGATGGAACTCTAGCTACAAGTTCCCACGCGAGGGAAATTATCTATCTTTCCATCGAATGAACCCTAGCTACAAGTTCCCACGCGATTGAAATTATCTAAGGTTTCCATCGAAGGAACTCTAGCTACAAGTTCCCACGCGAGGGACATTATCTAAGCTTTCCATCGAAGGAACTCTAGCTACAAGTTCCCACGCGAGGGAAATTATCTAAGCTTTCCATCGAAGGAACTCTAGCTACAAGTTCCCACGCGAGGGAAATTATCTAAGCTTTCCATCGAAGGAACTCTAGCTACAAGTTCCCACGCGATTGAAATTATCTAAGCTTTCCATCGAAGGAACTCTAGCTACAAGTTCATACGCGATTGAAATTATCTAAGCTTTCCATCGAAGGAACTCTAGCTACAAGTTCCCACGCGAGGGACATTATCTAAGCTTTCCATCGAAGGAACTCTAGCTACAAGTTCCCACGCGAGGGAAATTATCTAAGCTTTCCATCGAAGGAACTCTAGCTACAAGTTCCCACGCGAGGGAAATTATCTAAGCTTTCCATCGAAGGAACTCTAGCTACAAGTTCCCACGCGATTGAAATTATCTAAGCTTTCCATCGAAGGAACTCTAGCTACAAGTTCATACGCGATTGAAATTATCTAAGCTTTCCATCGAAGGAACTCTAGCTACAAGTTCCCACGCGATTGAAATTATCTAAGCTTTCCATCGAAGGAACTCTAGCTACAAGTTCCCACGCGAGGGAAATTATCTAAGCTTTCCATCGAAGGAACTCTAGCTACAAGTTCCCACGCGAGGGAAATTATCTAAGCTTTCCATCGAAGGAACTCTAGCTACAAGTTCCCACGCGATTGAAATTATCTAAGCTTTCCATCGAATGAACTCTAGCTACAAGTTCCCACGCGATTGAAATTATTTAAGCGGTCCATCGAAGGAACTCTAGCTACAAGTTCCCACGCGAGGGAAATTATCTAAGCTTTCCATCGAAGGAACTCTAGCTACAAGTTCCCACGCGATTGAAATTATCTAAGCTTTCCATCGAAGGAACTCTAGCTACAAGTTCCCACGCGAGGAAATTATCTAAGCTTTCCATCGAAGGAACTCTAGCTACAAGTTCCCACGCGAGGGAAATTATCTACGCTCCCCATCGAAGGAACTCTAGCTACAAGTTCCCACGCAAGGGAAATAATCTAAGCGTTCCATCGAAGGAACTCTAGCTACAAGTTCCCACGCGAGGGACATTATCTAAGCTTTCCCTCGAAGGAACTCTAGCTACAAGTTCCCACGCGAGGGAAATTATCTATCTTTCCATCGAATGAACCCTAGCTACAAGTTCCCACGCGATTGAAATTATCTAAGGTTTCCATCGAAGGAACTCTAGCTACAAGTTCCCACGCGAGGGACATTATCTAAGCTTTCCATCGAAGGAACTCTAGCTACAAGTTCCCACGCGAGGGAAATTATCTAAGCTTTCCATCGAAGGAACTCTAGCTACAAGTTCCCACGCGAGGGAAATTATCTAAGCTTTCCATCGAAGGAACTCTAGCTACAAGTTCCCACGCGATTGAAATTATCTAAGCTTTCCATCGAAGGAACTCTAGCTACAAGTTCATACGCGATTGAAATTATCTAAGCTTTCCATCGAAGGAACTCTAGCTACAAGTTCCCACGCGATTGAAATTATCTAAGCTTTCCATCGAAGGAACTCTAGCTACAAGTTCCCACGCGAGGGAAATTATCTAAGCTTTCCATCGAAGGAACTCTAGCTACAAGTTCCCACGCGAGGGAAATTATCTAAGCTTTCCATCGAAGGAACTCTAGCTACAAGTTCCCACGCGATTGAAATTATCTAAGCTTTCCATCGAATGAACTCTAGCTACAAGTTCCCACGCGATTGAAATTATCTATCTTTCCATCGAATGAACTCTTGCTACAAGTTCCCACGCGATTGAAATTATCTATCTTTCCATCGAATGAACTCTTGCTACAAGTTCCCACGCGATTGAAATTATTTAAGCGGTCCATCGAAGGAACTCTAGCTACAAGTTCCCACGCGAGGGACATTATCTAAGCTTTCCCTCGAAGGAACTCTAGCTACAAGTTCCCACGCGAGGGAAATTATCTATCTTTCCATCGAATGAACCCTAGCTACAAGTTCCCACGCGATTGAAATTATCTAAGGTTTCCATCGAAGGAACTCTAGCTACAAGTTCCCACGCGAGGGACATTATCTAAGCTTTCCATCGAAGGAACTCTAGCTACAAGTTCCCACGCGAGGGAAATTATCTAAGCTTTCCATCGAAGGAACTCTAGCTACAAGTTCCCACGCGAGGGAAATTATCTAAGCTTTCCATCGAAGGAACTCTAGCTACAAGTTCCCACGCGAGGAAATTATCTAAGCTTTCCATCGAAGGAACTCTAGCTACAAGTTCCCACGCGAGGGAAATTATCTACGCTCCCCATCGAAGGAACTCTAGCTACAAGTTCCCACGCAAGGGAAATAATCTAAGCGTTCCATCGAAGGAACTCTAGCTACAAGTTCCCACGCGAGGGACATTATCTAAGCTTTCCCTCGAAGGAACTCTAGCTACAAGTTCCCACGCGAGGGAAATTATCTATCTTTCCATCGAATGAACCCTAGCTACAAGTTCCCACGCGAGGGAAATTATCTAAGCTTTCCATCGAAGGAACTCTAGCTACAAGTTCCCACGCGAGGGAAATTATCTAAGCTTTCCATCGAAGGAACTCTAGCTACAAGTTCCCACGCGATTGAAATTATCTAAGCTTTCCATCGAATGAACTCTAGCTACAAGTTCCCACGCGATTGAAATTATCTATCTTTCCATCGAATGAACTCTTGCTACAAGTTCCCACGCGATTGAAATTATTTAAGCGGTCCATCGAAGGAACTCTAGCTACAAGTTCCCACGCAAGGGAAATAATCTAAGCGTTCCATCGAAGGAACTCTAGCTACAAGTTCCCACGCGAGGGAAATTATCTAAGCTTTCCATCGAAGGAACTCTAGCTACAAGTTCCCACGCGATTGAAATTATCTAAGCTTTCCATCGAATGAACTCTAGCTACAAGTTCCCACGCGATTGAAATTATCTATCTTTCCATCGAATGAACTCTTGCTACAAGTTCCCACGCGATTGAAATTATCTACGCTCCCCATCGAAGGAACTCTAGCTACAAGTTCCCACGCAAGGGAAATAATCTAAGCGTTCCATCGAAGGAACTCTAGCTACAAGTTCCCACGCGAGGGACATTATCTAAGCTTTCCCTCGAAGGAACTCTAGCTACAAGTTCCCACGCGAGGAAATTATCTAAGCTTTCCATCGAAGGAACTCTAGCTACAAGTTCCCACGCGAGGGAAATTATCTACGCTCCCCATCGAAGGAACTCTAGCTACAAGTTCCCACGCAAGGGAAATAATCTAAGCGTTCCATCGAAGGAACTCTAGCTACAAGTTCCCACGCGATTGAAATTATCTAAGCTTTCCATCGAAGGAACTCTAGCTACAAGTTCCCACGCGAGGGACATTATCTAAGCTTTCCATCGAAGGAACTCTAGCTACAAGTTCCCACGCGAGGGAAATTATCTAAGCTTTCCATCGAAGGAACTCTAGCTACAAGTTCCCACGCGAGGGAAATTATCTAAGCTTTCCATCGAAGGAACTCTAGCTACAAGTTCCCACGCGATTGAAATTATCTAAGCTTTCCATCGAAGGAACTCTAGCTACAAGTTCATACGCGATTGAAATTATCTAAGCTTTCCATCGAAGGAACTCTAGCTACAAGTTCCCACGCGATTGAAATTATCTAAGCTTTCCATCGAAGGAACTCTAGCTACAAGTTCCCACGCGAGGGAAATTATCTAAGCTTTCCATCGAAGGAACTCTAGCTACAAGTTCCCACGCGAGGGAAATTATCTAAGCTTTCCATCGAAGGAACTCTAGCTACAAGTTCCCACGCGATTGAAATTATCTAAGCTTTCCATCGAATGAACTCTAGCTACAAGTTCCCACGCGATTGAAATTATCTATCTTTCCATCGAATGAACTCTTGCTACAAGTTCCCACGCGATTGAAATTATCTATCTTTCCATCGAATGAACTCTTGCTACAAGTTCCCACGCGATTGAAATTATTTAAGCGGTCCATCGAAGGAACTCTAGCTACAAGTTCCCACGCGAGGGACATTATCTAAGCTTTCCCTCGAAGGAACTCTAGCTACAAGTTCCCACGCGAGGGAAATTATCTATCTTTCCATCGAATGAACCCTAGCTACAAGTTCCCACGCGAGGGACATTATCTAAGCTTTCCCTCGAAGGAACTCTAGCTACAAGTTCCCACGCGAGGGAAATTATCTATCTTTCCATCGAATGAACCCTAGCTACAAGTTCCCACGCGATTGAAATTATCTAAGGTTTCCATCGAAGGAACTCTAGCTACAAGTTCCCACGCGAGGGAAATTATCTAAGCTTTCCATCGAAGGAACTCTAGCTACAAGTTCCCACGCGATTGAAATTATCTAAGCTTTCCATCGAAGGAACTCTAGCTACAAGTTCATACGCGATTGAAATTATCTAAGCTTTCCATCGAAGGAACTCTAGCTACAAGTTCCCACGCGATTGAAATTATCTAAGCTTTCCATCGAAGGAACTCTAGCTACAAGTTCCCACGCGAGGGAAATTATCTAAGCTTTCCATCGAAGGAACTCTAGCTACAAGTTCCCACGCGAGGGAAATTATCTAAGCTTTCCATCGAAGGAACTCTAGCTACAAGTTCCCACGCGATTGAAATTATCTAAGCTTTCCATCGAATGAACTCTAGCTACAAGTTCCCACGCGAGGGAAATTATCTAAGCTTTCTATCGAAGGAACTCTAGCTACAAGTTCCCACGCGATTGAAATTATCTAAGCTTTCCATCGAAGGAACTCTAGCTGCAAGTTCCCACGCGATTGAAATTATCTAAGCTTTCCATCGAAGGAACTCTAGCTACAAGTTCCCACGCGATTGAAATTATCTAAGCTTTCCATCGAAGGAACTCTAGCTACAAGTTCCCACGCGATTGAAATTATCTAAGGTTTCCATCGAAGGAACTCTAGCTACAAGTTCCCACGCGAGGGAAATTATCTAAGCTTTCTATCGAAGGAACTCTAGCTACAAGTTCCCACGCGATTGAAATTATCTAAGCTTTCCATCGAAGGAACTCTAGCTGCAAGTTCCCACGCGATTGAAATTATCTAAGCTTTCCATCGAAGGAACTCTAGCTACAAGTTCCCACGCGATTGAAATTATCTAAGCTTTCCATCGAAGGAACTCTAGCTGCAAGTTCCCACGCGATTGAAATTATCTAAGCTTTCCATCGAAGGAACTCTAGCTACAAGTTCCCACGCGATTGAAATTATCTAAGCTTTCCATCGAAGGAACTCTAGCTACAAGTTCCCACGCGAGGGAAATTATCTAAGCTTTCTATCGAAGGAACTCTAGCTACAAGTTCCCACGCGATTGAAATTATCTAAGCTTTCCATCGAAGGAACTCTAGCTACAAGTTCCCACGCGATTGAAATTATCTAAGCTTTCCATCGAATGAACTCTAGCTACAAGTTCCCACGCGATTGAAATTATCTATCTTTCCATCGAATGAACTCTTGCTACAAGTTCCCACGCGATTGAAATTATCTATCTTTCCATCGAATGAACTCTTGCTACAAGTTCCCACGCGATTGAAATTATTTAAGCGGTCCATCGAAGGAACTCTAGCTACAAGTTCCCATGCGAGGGAAATTATCTAAGCTTTCCATCGAAGGAACTCTAGCTACAAGTTCCCACGCGATTGAAATTATCTAAGCTTTCCATCGAAGGAACTCTAGCTACAAGTTCCCACGCGAGGAAATTATCTAAGCTTTCCATCGAAGGAACTCTAGCTACAAGTTCCCACGCGAGGGAAATTATCTACGCTCCCCATCGAAGGAACTCTAGCTACAAGTTCCCACGCAAGGGAAATAATCTAAGCGTTCCATCGAAGGAACTCTAGCTACAAGTTCCCACGCGAGGGACATTATCTAAGCTTTCCCTCGAAGGAACTCTAGCTACAAGTTCCCACGCGAGGGAAATTATCTATCTTTCCATCGAATGAACCCTAGCTACAAGTTCCCACGCGAGGGAAATTATCTAAGCTTTCCATCGAAGGAACTCTAGCTACAAGTTCCCACGCGAGGGAAATTATCTAAGCTTTCCATCGAAGGAACTCTAGCTACAAGTTCCCACGCGATTGAAATTATCTAAGCTTTCCATCGAATGAACTCTAGCTACAAGTTCCCACGCGATTGAAATTATCTATCTTTCCATCGAATGAACTCTTGCTACAAGTTCCCACGCGATTGAAATTATTTAAGCGGTCCATCGAAGGAACTCTAGCTACAAGTTCCCACGCGAGGGACATTATCTAAGCTTTCCCTCGAAGGAACTCTAGCTACAAGTTCCCACGCGATTGAAATTATCTATCTTTCCATCGAATGAACTCTTGCTACAAGTTCCCACGCGATTGAAATTATCTATCTTTCCATCGAACGAACTCTTGCTACAAGTTCCCACGCGAGGGAAATTATCTAAGGTTTCCATCGAAGGAACTCTAGCTACAAGTTCCCACGCGATTGAAATTATCTAAGCTTTCCATCGAAGGAACTCTAGCTACAAGTTCCCACGCGAGGGAAATTATCTAAGCTTTCCATCGAAGGAACTCTAGCTACAAGTTCCCACGCGAGGGAAATTATCTAAGCTTTCCATCGAAGGAACTCTAGCTACAAGTTCCCACGCGATTGAAATTATCTAAGCTTTCCATCGAAGGAACTCTAGCTACAAGTTCCCACGCGAGGAAATTATCTAAGCTTTCCATCGAAGGAACTCTAGCTACAAGTTCCCACGCGAGGGAAATTATCTACGCTCCCCATCGAAGGAACTCTAGCTACAAGTTCCCACGCAAGGGAAATAATCTAAGCGTTCCATCGAAGGAACTCTAGCTACAAGTTCCCACGCGAGGGACATTATCTAAGCTTTCCCTCGAAGGAACTCTAGCTACAAGTTCCCACGCGAGGGAAATTATCTATCTTTCCATCGAATGAACCCTAGCTACAAGTTCCCACGCGATTGAAATTATCTAAGGTTTCCATCGAAGGAACTCTAGCTACAAGTTCCCACGCGAGGGAAATTATCTAAGCTTTCTATCGAAGGAACTCTAGCTGCAAGTTCCCACGCGATTGAAATTATCTAAGGTTTCCATCGAAGGAACTCTAGCTACAAGTTCCCACGCGATTGAAATTATCTAAGCTTTCCATCGAAGGAACTCTAGCTACAAGTTCCCACGCGAGGGAAATTATCTAAGCTTTCCATCGAAGGAACTCTAGCTACAAGTTCCCACGCGAGGGAAATTATCTAAGCTTTCCATCGAAGGAACTCTAGCTACAAGTTCCCACGCGATTGAAATTATCTAAGCTTTCCATCGAATGAACTCTAGCTACAAGTTCCCACGCGATTGAAATTATCTATCTTTCCATCGAATGAACTCTTGCTACAAGTTCCCACGCGATTGAAATTATCTATCTTTCCATCGAATGAACTCTTGCTACAAGTTCCCACGCGATTGAAATTATTTAAGCGGTCCATCGAAGGAACTCTAGCTACAAGTTCCCACGCGAGGGACATTATCTAAGCTTTCCCTCGAAGGAACTCTAGCTACAAGTTCCCACGCGAGGGAAATTATCTATCTTTCCATCGAATGAACCCTAGCTACAAGTTCCCACGCGATTGAAATTATCTAAGGTTTCCATCGAAGGAACTCTAGCTACAAGTTCCCACGCGAGGGACATTATCTAAGCTTTCCATCGAAGGAACTCTAGCTACAAGTTCCCACGCGAGGGAAATTATCTAAGCTTTCCATCGAAGGAACTCTAGCTACAAGTTCCCACGCGAGGGAAATTATCTAAGCTTTCCATCGAAGGAACTCTAGCTACAAGTTCCCACGCGATTGAAATTATCTAAGCTTTCCATCGAAGGAACTCTAGCTACAAGTTCATACGCGATTGAAATTATCTAAGCTTTCCATCGAAGGAACTCTAGCTACAAGTTCCCACGCGATTGAAATTATCTAAGCTTTCCATCGAAGGAACTCTAGCTACAAGTTCCCACGCGAGGGAAATTATCTAAGCTTTCCATCGAAGGAACTCTAGCTACAAGTTCCCACGCGAGGGAAATTATCTAAGCTTTCCATCGAAGGAACTCTAGCTACAAGTTCCCACGCGATTGAAATTATCTAAGCTTTCCATCGAAGGAACTCTAGCTACAAGTTCCCACGCGATTGAAATTATCTATCTTTCCATCGAATGAACTCTTGCTACAAGTTCCCACGCGATTGAAATTATCTATCTTTCCATCGAATGAACTCTTGCTACAAGTTCCCACGCGATTGAAATTATTTAAGCGGTCCATCGAAGGAACTCTAGCTACAAGTTCCCACGCGAGGGAAATTATCTAAGCTTTCCATCGAAGGAACTCTAGCTACAAGTTCCCACGCGATTGAAATTATCTAAGCTTTCCATCGAAGGAACTCTAGCTACAAGTTCCCACGCGAGGAAATTATCTAAGCTTTCCATCGAAGGAACTCTAGCTACAAGTTCCCACGCGAGGGAAATTATCTACGCTCCCCATCGAAGGAACTCTAGCTACAAGTTCCCACGCAAGGGAAATAATCTAAGCGTTCCATCGAAGGAACTCTAGCTACAAGTTCCCACGCGAGGGACATTATCTAAGCTTTCCCTCGAAGGAACTCTAGCTACAAGTTCCCACGCGAGGGAAATTATCTATCTTTCCATCGAATGAACCCTAGCTACAAGTTCCCACGCGATTGAAATTATCTAAGCTTTCCATCGAAGGAACTCTAGCTACAAGTTCCCACGCGATTGAAATTATCTAAGCTTTCCATCGAAGGAACTCTAGCTACAAGTTCCCACGCGAGGGAAATTATCTAAGCTTTCCATCGAAGGAACTCTAGCTACAAGTTCATACGCGATTGACATTATCTAAGCTTTCCATCGAAGGAACTCTAGCTACAAGTTCCCACGCGATTGAAATTATCTAAGCTTTCCATCGAATGAACTCTAGCTACAAGTTCCCACGCGATTGAAATTATCTATCTTTCCATCGAATGAACTCTTGCTACAAGTTCCCACGCGATTGAAATTATCTATCTTTCCATCGAATGAACTCTTGCTACAAGTTCCCACGCGATTGAAATTATTTAAGCGGTCCATCGAAGGAACTCTAGCTACAAGTTCCCATGCGAGGGAAATTATCTAAGCTTTCCATCGAAGGAACTCTAGCTACAAGTTCCCACGCGATTGAAATTATCTAAGCTTTCCATCGAAGGAACTCTAGCTACAAGTTCCCACGCGAGGAAATTATCTAAGCTTTCCATCGAAGGAACTCTAGCTACAAGTTCCCACGCGATTGAAATTATCTAAGCTTTCCATCGAAGGAACTCTAGCTACAAGTTCCCACGCGATTGAAATTATCTAAGCTTTCCATCGAAGGAACTCTAGCTACAAGTTCCCACGCGAGGAAATTATCTAAGCTTTCCATCGAAGGAACTCTAGCTACAAGTTCCCACGCGAGGGAAATTATCTACGCTCCCCATCGAAGGAACTCTAGCTACAAGTTCCCACGCAAGGGAAATAATCTAAGCGTTCCATCGAAGGAACTCTAGCTACAAGTTCCCACGCGAGGGACATTATCTAAGCTTTCCCTCGAAGGAACTCTAGCTACAAGTTCCCACGCGAGGGAAATTATCTATCTTTCCATCGAATGAACTCTTGCTACAAGTTCCCACGCGATTGAAATTATCTATCTTTCCATCGAATGAACTCTTGCTACAAGTTCCCACGCGATTGA
Organism: Pristionchus fissidentatus; assembly: GCA_036245785.1. Classification (NCBI taxonomy): domain Eukaryota; kingdom Metazoa; phylum Nematoda; class Chromadorea; order Rhabditida; family Neodiplogasteridae; genus Pristionchus; species Pristionchus fissidentatus. The sequence continues at coordinate 8,529,407 of BTSY01000001.1, forward strand.
AATTATTTAAGCGGTCCATCGAAGGAACTCTAGCTACAAGTTCCCACGCGAGGGAAATTATCTAAGCTTTCCATCGAAGGAACTCTAGCTACAAGTTCCCACGCGATTGAAATTATCTAAGCTTTCCATCGAAGGAACTCTAGCTACAAGTTCCCACGCGAGGAAATTATCTAAGCTTTCCATCGAAGGAACTCTAGCTACAAGTTCCCACGCGAGGGAAATTATCTACGCTCCCCATCGAAGGAACTCTAGCTACAAGTTCCCACGCAAGGGAAATAATCTAAGCGTTCCATCGAAGGAACTCTAGCTACAAGTTCCCACGCGAGGGACATTATCTAAGCTTTCCCTCGAAGGAACTCTAGCTACAAGTTCCCACGCGAGGGAAATTATCTATCTTTCCATCGAATGAACCCTAGCTACAAGTTCCCACGCGATTGAAATTATCTAAGCTTTCCATCGAAGGAACTCTAGCTACAAGTTCCCACGCGATTGAAATTATCTAAGCTTTCCATCGAAGGAACTCTAGCTACAAGTTCCCACGCGAGGGAAATTATCTAAGCTTTCCATCGAAGGAACTCTAGCTACAAGTTCATACGCGATTGACATTATCTAAGCTTTCCATCGAAGGAACTCTAGCTACAAGTTCCCACGCGATTGAAATTATCTAAGCTTTCCATCGAATGAACTCTAGCTACAAGTTCCCACGCGATTGAAATTATCTATCTTTCCATCGAATGAACTCTTGCTACAAGTTCCCACGCGATTGAAATTATCTATCTTTCCATCGAATGAACTCTTGCTACAAGTTCCCACGCGATTGAAATTATTTAAGCAGTCCATCGAAGGAACTCTAGCTACAAGTTCCCATGCGAGGGAAATTATCTAAGCTTTCCATCGAAGGAACTCTAGCTACAAGTTCCCACGCGATTGAAATTATCTAAGCTTTCCATCGAAGGAACTCTAGCTACAAGTTCCCACGCGAGGAAATTATCTAAGCTTTCCATCGAAGGAACTCTAGCTACAAGTTCCCACGCGAGGGAAATTATCTACGCTCCCCATCGAAGGAACTCTAGCTACAAGTTCCCACGCAAGGGAAATAATCTAAGCGTTCCATCGAAGGAACTCTAGCTACAAGTTCCCACGCGAGGGACATTATCTAAGCTTTCCCTCGAAGGAACTCTAGCTACAAGTTCCCACGCAAGGGAAATAATCTAAGCGTTCCATCGAAGGAACTCTAGCTGCAAGTTCCCACGCGAGGGAAATTATCTATCTTTCCATCGAATGAACCCTAGCTACAAGTTCCCACGCGAGGGAAATTATCTATCTTTCCATCGAATGAACCCTAGCTACAAGTTCCCACGCGATTGAAATTATCTAAGGTTTCCATCGAAGGAACTCTAGCTACAAGTTCCCACGCGAGGGAAATTATCTAAGCTTTCTATCGAAGGAACTCTAGCTACAAGTTCCCACGCGATTGAAATTATCTAAGCTTTCCATCGAAGGAACTCTAGCTGCAAGTTCCCACGCGATTGAAATTATCTAAGGTTTCCATCGAAGGAACTCTAGCTACAAGTTCCCACGCGAGGGAAATTATCTAAGCTTTCTATCGAAGGAACTCTAGCTACAAGTTCCCACGCGATTGAAATTATCTAAGCTTTCCATCGAAGGAACTCTAGCTGCAAGTTCCCACGCGATTGAAATTATCTAAGCTTTCCATCGAAGGAACTCTAGCTACAAGTTCCCACGCGATTGAAATTATCTAAGCTTTCCATCGAAGGAACTCTAGCTACAAGTTCCCACGCGAGGAAATTATCTAAGCTTTCCATCGAAGGAACTCTAGCTACAAGTTCCCACGCGAGGGAAATTATCTACGCTCCCCATCGAAGGAACTCTAGCTACAAGTTCCCACGCAAGGGAAATAATCTAAGCGTTCCATCGAAGGAACTCTAGCTACAAGTTCCCACGCGAGGGACATTATCTAAGCTTTCCCTCGAAGGAACTCTAGCTACAAGTTCCCACGCGAGGGAAATTATCTATCTTTCCATCGAATGAACCCTAGCTACAAGTTCCCACGCGATTGAAATTATCTAAGGTTTCCATCGAAGGAACTCTAGCTACAAGTTCCCACGCGAGGGAAATTATCTAAGCTTTCTATCGAAGGAACTCTAGCTACAAGTTCCCACGCGATTGAAATTATCTAAGCTTTCCATCGAAGGAACTCTAGCTGCAAGTTCCCACGCGATTGAAATTATCTAAGGTTTCCATCGAAGGAACTCTAGCTACAAGTTCCCACGCGATTGAAATTATCTAAGCTTTCCATCGAAGGAACTCTAGCTACAAGTTCCCACGCGATTGAAATTATCTAAGGTTTCCATCGAAGGAACTCTAGCTACAAGTTCCCACGCGATTGAAATTATCTAAGCTTTCCATCGAATGAACTCTAGCTACAAGTTCCCACGCGATTGAAATTATCTATCTTTCCATCGAATGAACTCTTGCTACAAGTTCCCACGCGATTGAAATTATCTATCTTTCCATCGAATGAACTCTTGCTACAAGTTCCCACGCGATTGAAATTATTTAAGCGGTCCATCGAAGGAACTCTAGCTACAAGTTCCCACGCGAGGGAAATTATCTAAGCTTTCCATCGAAGGAACTCTAGCTACAAGTTCCCACGCGATTGAAATTATCTAAGCTTTCCATCGAAGGAACTCTAGCTACAAGTTCCCACGCGATTGAAATTATCTAAGCTTTCCATCGAAGGAACTCTAGCTACAAGTTCCCACGCGAGGGAAATTATCTAAGCTTTCCATCGAAGGAACTCTAGCTACAAGTTCATACGCGATTGACATTATCTAAGCTTTCCATCGAAGGAACTCTAGCTACAAGTTCCCACGCGATTGAAATTATTTAAGCGGTCCATCGAAGGAACTCTAGCTACAAGTTCCCACGCGAGGGAAATTATCTAAGCTTTCCATCGAAGGAACTCTAGCTACAAGTTCCCACGCGATTGAAATTATCTAAGCGTTCCCTCGAAGGAACTCTAGCTACAAGTTCCCACGCGAGGGAAATTATCTATCTTTCCATCGAATGAACCCTAGCTACAAGTTCCCACGCGATTGAAATTATCTAAGGTTTCCATCGAAGGAACTCTAGCTACAAGTTCCCACGCGAGGGAAATTATCTAAGCTTTCTATCGAAGGAACTCTAGCTGCAAGTTCCCACGCGAGGGAAATTATCAAAGCTTCCCATCGAAGGAACTCTAGCTACAAGTTCCCACGCAAGGGAAATAATCTAAGCGTTCCCTCGAAGGAACTCTAGCTACAAGTTCCCACGCGAGGGAAATTATCTATCTTTCCATCGAATGAACCCTAGCTACAAGTTCCCACGCGATTGAAATTATCTAAGGTTTCCATCGAAGGAACTCTAGCTACAAGTTCCCACGCGAGGGAAATTATCTATCTTTCCATCGAATGAACCCTAGCTACAAGTTCCCACGCGATTGAAATTATCTAAGCTTTCCATCGAAGGAACTCTAGCTACAAGTTCCCACGCGAGGAAATTATCTAAGCTTTCCATCGAAGGAACTCTAGCTACAAGTTCCCACGCGAGGGAAATTATCTACGCTCCCCATCGAAGGAACTCTAGCTACAAGTTCCCACGCAAGGGAAATAATCTAAGCGTTCCATCGAAGGAACTCTAGCTACAAGTTCCCACGCGAGGGACATTATCTAAGCTTTCCCTCGAAGGAACTCTAGCTACAAGTTCCCACGCGAGGGAAATTATCTATCTTTCCATCGAATGAACCCTAGCTACAAGTTCCCACGCGATTGAAATTATCTAAGGTTTCCATCGAAGGAACTCTAGCTACAAGTTCCCACGCGAGGGAAATTATCTAAGCTTTCTATCGAAGGAACTCTAGCTGCAAGTTCCCACGCGAGGGAAATTATCAAAGCTTCCCATCGAAGGAACTCTAGCTACAAGTTCCCACGCAAGGGAAATAATCTAAGCGTTCCCTCGAAGGAACTCTAGCTACAAGTTCCCACGCGAGGGAAATTATCTATCTTTCCATCGAATGAAGCCTAGCTACAAGTTCCCACGCGATTGAAATTATCTAAGGTTTCCATCGAAGGAACTCTAGCTACAAGTTCCCACGCGAGGGAAATTATCTAAGCTTTCTATCGAAGGAACTCTAGCTGCAAGTTCCCACGCGAGGGAAATTATCTATCTTTCCATCGAATGAACCCTAGCTACAAGTTCCCACGCGATTGAAATTATCTAAGGTTTCCATCGAAGGAACTCTAGCTACAAGTTCCCACGCGAGGGAAATTATCTAAGCTTTCTATCGAAGGAACTCTAGCTGCAAGTTCCCACGCGAGGGAAATTATCTATCTTTCCATCGAATGAACCCTAGCTACAAGTTCCCACGCGATTGAAATTATCTAAGGTTTCCATCGAAGGAACTCTAGCTACAAGTTCCCACGCGATTGAAATTATTTAAGCGGTCCATCGAAGGAACTCTAGCTACAAGTTCCCACGCGAGGGAAATTATCTAAGCTTTCCATCGAAGAAACTCTAGCTACAAGTTCCCACGCGATTGAAATTATCTAAGCGTTCCCTCGAAGGAACTCTAGCTACAAGTTCCCACGCGAGGGAAATTATCTATCTTTCCATCGAATGAACCCTAGCTACAAGTTCCCACGCGATTGAAATTATCTAAGGTTTCCATCGAAGGAACTCTAGCTACAAGTTCCCACGCGAGGGAAATTATCTAAGCTTTCTATCGAAGGAACTCTAGCTACAAGTTCCCACGCGATTGAAATTATCTAAGCTTTCCATCGAAGGAACTCTAGCTGCAAGTTCCCACGCGATTGAAATTATCTAAGGTTTCCATCGAAGGAACTCTAGCTACAAGTTCCCACGCGATTGAAATTATCTAAGCTTTCCATCGAAGGAACTCTAGCTACAAGTTCCCACGCGATTGAAATTATCTAAGGTTTCCATCGAAGGAACTCTAGCTACAAGTTCCCACGCGATTGAAATTATCTAAGCTTTCCATCGAATGAACTCTAGCTACAAGTTCCCACGCGATTGAAATTATCTATCTTTCCATCGAATGAACTCTTGCTACAAGTTCCCACGCGATTGAAATTATCTATCTTTCCATCGAATGAACTCTTGCTACAAGTTCCCACGCGATTGAAATTATTTAAGCGGTCCATCGAAGGAACTCTAGCTACAAGTTCCCACGCGAGGGAAATTATCTAAGCTTTCCATCGAAGGAACTCTAGCTACAAGTTCCCACGCGATTGAAATTATCTAAGCTTTCCATCGAAGGAACTCTAGCTACAAGTTCCCACGCGATTGAAATTATCTAAGCTTTCCATCGAAGGAACTCTAGCTACAAGTTCCCACGCGAGGGAAATTATCTAAGCTTTCCATCGAAGGAACTCTAGCTACAAGTTCATACGCGATTGACATTATCTAAGCTTTCCATCGAAGGAACTCTAGCTACAAGTTCCCACGCGATTGAAATTATTTAAGCGGTCCATCGAAGGAACTCTAGCTACAAGTTCCCACGCGAGGGAAATTATCTAAGCTTTCCATCGAAGGAACTCTAGCTACAAGTTCCCACGCGATTGAAATTATCTAAGCGTTCCCTCGAAGGAACTCTAGCTACAAGTTCCCACGCGAGGGAAATTATCTATCTTTCCATCGAATGAACCCTAGCTACAAGTTCCCACGCGATTGAAATTATCTAAGGTTTCCATCGAAGGAACTCTAGCTACAAGTTCCCACGCGAGGGAAATTATCTAAGCTTTCTATCGAAGGAACTCTAGCTGCAAGTTCCCACGCGAGGGAAATTATCAAAGCTTCCCATCGAAGGAACTCTAGCTACAAGTTCCCACGCAAGGGAAATAATCTAAGCGTTCCCTCGAAGGAACTCTAGCTACAAGTTCCCACGCGAGGGAAATTATCTATCTTTCCATCGAATGAACCCTAGCTACAAGTTCCCACGCGATTGAAATTATCTAAGGTTTCCATCGAAGGAACTCTAGCTACAAGTTCCCACGCGAGGGAAATTATCTATCTTTCCATCGAATGAACCCTAGCTACAAGTTCCCACGCGATTGAAATTATCTAAGCTTTCCATCGAAGGAACTCTAGCTACAAGTTCCCACGCGAGGAAATTATCTAAGCTTTCCATCGAAGGAACTCTAGCTACAAGTTCCCACGCGAGGGAAATTATCTACGCTCCCCATCGAAGGAACTCTAGCTACAAGTTCCCACGCAAGGGAAATAATCTAAGCGTTCCATCGAAGGAACTCTAGCTACAAGTTCCCACGCGAGGGACATTATCTAAGCTTTCCCTCGAAGGAACTCTAGCTACAAGTTCCCACGCGAGGGAAATTATCTATCTTTCCATCGAATGAACCCTAGCTACAAGTTCCCACGCGATTGAAATTATCTAAGGTTTCCATCGAAGGAACTCTAGCTACAAGTTCCCACGCGAGGGAAATTATCTAAGCTTTCTATCGAAGGAACTCTAGCTGCAAGTTCCCACGCGAGGGAAATTATCAAAGCTTCCCATCGAAGGAACTCTAGCTACAAGTTCCCACGCAAGGGAAATAATCTAAGCGTTCCCTCGAAGGAACTCTAGCTACAAGTTCCCACGCGAGGGAAATTATCTATCTTTCCATCGAATGAAGCCTAGCTACAAGTTCCCACGCGATTGAAATTATCTAAGGTTTCCATCGAAGGAACTCTAGCTACAAGTTCCCACGCGAGGGAAATTATCTAAGCTTTCTATCGAAGGAACTCTAGCTGCAAGTTCCCACGCGAGGGAAATTATCTATCTTTCCATCGAATGAACCCTAGCTACAAGTTCCCACGCGATTGAAATTATCTAAGGTTTCCATCGAAGGAACTCTAGCTACAAGTTCCCACGCGAGGGAAATTATCTAAGCTTTCTATCGAAGGAACTCTAGCTGCAAGTTCCCACGCGAGGGAAATTATCTATCTTTCCATCGAATGAACCCTAGCTACAAGTTCCCACGCGATTGAAATTATCTAAGGTTTCCATCGAAGGAACTCTAGCTACAAGTTCCCACGCGATTGAAATTATTTAAGCGGTCCATCGAAGGAACTCTAGCTACAAGTTCCCACGCGAGGGAAATTATCTAAGCTTTCCATCGAAGAAACTCTAGCTACAAGTTCCCACGCGATTGAAATTATCTAAGCGTTCCCTCGAAGGAACTCTAGCTACAAGTTCCCACGCGAGGGAAATTATCTATCTTTCCATCGAATGAACCCTAGCTACAAGTTCCCACGCGATTGAAATTATCTAAGGTTTCCATCGAAGGAACTCTAGCTACAAGTTCCCACGCGAGGGAAATTATCTAAGCTTTCTATCGAAGGAACTCTAGCTGCAAGTTCCCACGCGAGGGAAATTATCAAAGCTTCCCATCGAAGGAACTCTAGCTACAAGTTCCCACGCAAGGGAAATAATCTAAGCGTTCCCTCGAAGGAACTCTAGCTACAAGTTCCCACGCGAGGGAAATTATCTATCTTTCCATCGAATGAACCCTAGCTACAAGTTCCCACGCGATTGAAATTATCTAAGGTTTCCATCGAAGGAACTCTAGCTACAAGTTCCCACGCGAGGGAAATTATCTAAGCTTTCTATCGAAGGAACTCTAGCTGCAAGTTCCCACGCGAGGGAAATTATCTATCTTTCCATCGAATGAACCCTAGCTACAAGTTCCCACGCGATTGAAATTATCTAAGGTTTCCATCGAAGGAACTCTAGCTACAAGTTCCCACGCGATTGAAATTATCTAAGCTTTCCATCGAAGGAACTCTAGCTGCAAGTTCCCACGCGAGGGAAATTATCTATCTTTCCATCGAATGAACCCTAGCTACAAGTTCCCACGCGATTGAAATTATCTAAGGTTTCCATCGAAGGAACTCTAGCTACAAGTTCCCACGCGATTGAAATTATCTAAGCTTTCCATCGAAGGAACTCTAGCTACAAGTTCCCACGCGAGGGAAATTATCAAAGCTTTCTATCGAAGAAACTCTAGCTACAAGTTCCCACGCGATTGAAATTATCTAAGCTTTCCATCGAAGGAACTCTTGCTACAAGTTCCCACGCGATTGAAATTATCTATCTTTCCATCGAATGAACTCTTGCTACAAGTTCCCACGCGATTGAAATTATTTAAGCGGTCCATCGAAGGAACTCTAGCTACAAGTTCCCACGCGAGGGACATTATCTAAGCTTTCCCTCGAAGGAACTCTAGCTACAAGTTCCCACGCGAGGGAAATTATCTATCTTTCCATCGAATGAACCCTAGCTACAAGTTCCCACGCGATTGAAATTATCTAAGGTTTCCATCGAAGGAACTCTAGCTACAAGTTCCCACGCGAGGGACATTATCTAAGCTTTCCATCGAAGGAACTCTAGCTACAAGTTCCCACGCGAGGGAAATTATCTAAGCTTTCCATCGAAGGAACTCTAGCTACAAGTTCCCACGCGAGGGAAATTATCTAAGCTTTCCATCGAAGGAACTCTAGCTACAAGTTCCCACGCGATTGAAATTATCTAAGCTTTCCATCGAAGGAACTCTAGCTACAAGTTCATACGCGATTGAAATTATCTAAGCTTTCCATCGAAGGAACTCTAGCTACAAGTTCCCACGCGATTGAAATTATCTAAGCTTTCCATCGAAGGAACTCTAGCTACAAGTTCCCACGCGAGGGAAATTATCTAAGCTTTCCATCGAAGGAACTCTAGCTACAAGTTCCCACGCGAGGGAAATTATCTAAGCTTTCCATCGAAGGAACTCTAGCTACAAGTTCCCACGCGATTGAAATTATCTAAGCTTTCCATCGAATGAACTCTAGCTACAAGTTCCCACGCGATTGAAATTATCTATCTTTCCATCGAATGAACTCTTGCTACAAGTTCCCACGCGATTGAAATTATCTATCTTTCCATCGAATGAACTCTTGCTACAAGTTCCCACGCGATTGAAATTATTTAAGCGGTCCATCGAAGGAACTCTAGCTACAAGTTCCCACGCGAGGGAAATTATCTAAGCTTTCCATCGAAGGAACTCTAGCTACAAGTTCCCACGCGATTGAAATTATCTAAGCTTTCCATCGAAGGAACTCTAGCTACAAGTTCCCACGCGAGGAAATTATCTAAGCTTTCCATCGAAGGAACTCTAGCTACAAGTTCCCACGCGAGGGAAATTATCTACGCTCCCCATCGAAGGAACTCTAGCTACAAGTTCCCACGCAAGGGAAATAATCTAAGCGTTCCATCGAAGGAACTCTAGCTACAAGTTCCCACGCGAGGGACATTATCTAAGCTTTCCCTCGAAGGAACTCTAGCTACAAGTTCCCACGCGAGGGAAATTATCTATCTTTCCATCGAATGAACCCTAGCTACAAGTTCCCACGCGATTGAAATTATCTAAGGTTTCCATCGAAGGAACTCTAGCTACAAGTTCCCACGCGAGGGAAATTATCTAAGCTTTCTATCGAAGGAACTCTAGCTACAAGTTCCCACGCGATTGAAATTATCTAAGCTTTCCATCGAAGGAACTCTAGCTGCAAGTTCCCACGCGATTGAAATTATCTAAGCTTTCCATCGAAGGAACTCTAGCTACAAGTTCCCACGCGATTGAAATTATCTAAGCTTTCCATCGAAGGAACTCTAGCTACAAGTTCCCACGCGAGGGAAATTATCTAAGCTTTCCATCGAAGGAACTCTAGCTACAAGTTCATACGCGATTGACATTATCTAAGCTTTCCATCGAAGGAACTCTAGCTACAAGTTCCCACGCGATTGAAATTATCTAAGCTTTCCATCGAATGAACTCTAGCTACAAGTTCCCACGCGATTGAAATTATCTATCTTTCCATCGAATGAACTCTTGCTACAAGTTCCCACGCGATTGAAATTATCTATCTTTCCATCGAATGAACTCTTGCTACAAGTTCCCACGCGATTGAAATTATTTAAGCGGTCCATCGAAGGAACTCTAGCTACAAGTTCCCATGCGAGGGAAATTATCTAAGCTTTCCATCGAAGGAACTCTAGCTACAAGTTCCCACGCGATTGAAATTATCTAAGCTTTCCATCGAAGGAACTCTAGCTACAAGTTCCCACGCGAGGAAATTATCTAAGCTTTCCATCGAAGGAACTCTAGCTACAAGTTCCCACGCGAGGGAAATTATCTACGCTCCCCATCGAAGGAACTCTAGCTACAAGTTCCCACGCAAGGGAAATAATCTAAGCGTTCCATCGAAGGAACTCTAGCTACAAGTTCCCACGCGAGGGACATTATCTAAGCTTTCCCTCGAAGGAACTCTAGCTACAAGTTCCCACGCGAGGGAAATTATCTATCTTTCCATCGAATGAACCCTAGCTACAAGTTCCCACGCGATTGAAATTATCTAAGGTTTCCATCGAAGGAACTCTAGCTACAAGTTCCCACGCGAGGGAAATTATCTAAGCTTTCTATCGAAGGAACTCTAGCTGCAAGTTCCCACGCGATTGAAATTATCTAAGGTTTCCATCGAAGGAACTCTAGCTACAAGTTCCCACGCGATTGAAATTATCTAAGCTTTCCATCGAAGGAACTCTAGCTACAAGTTCCCACGCGAGGGAAATTATCTAAGCTTTCCATCGAAGGAACTCTAGCTACAAGTTCCCACGCGATTGAAATTATCTAAGCTTTCCATCGAAGGAACTCTAGCTACAAGTTCCCACGCGATTGAAATTATCTAAGCTTTCCATCGAAGGAACTCTAGCTACAAGTTCCCACGCGAGGAAATTATCTAAGCTTTCCATCGAAGGAACTCTAGCTACAAGTTCCCACGCGAGGGAAATTATCTACGCTCCCCATCGAAGGAACTCTAGCTACAAGTTCCCACGCAAGGGAAATAATCTAAGCGTTCCATCGAAGGAACTCTAGCTACAAGTTCCCACGCGAGGGACATTATCTAAGCTTTCCCTCGAAGGAACTCTAGCTACAAGTTCCCACGCGAGGGAAATTATCTATCTTTCCATCGAATGAACTCTTGCTACAAGTTCCCACGCGATTGAAATTATCTATCTTTCCATCGAATGAACTCTTGCTACAAGTTCCCACGCGATTGAAATTATCTATCTTTCCATCGAATGAACTCTTGCTACAAGTTCCCACGCGATTGAAATTATTTAAGCGGTCCATCGAAGGAACTCTAGCTACAAGTTCCCATGCGAGGGAAATTATCTAAGCTTTCCATCGAAGGAACTCTAGCTACAAGTTCCCACGCGATTGAAATTATCTAAGCTTTCCATCGAAGGAACTCTAGCTACAAGTTCCCACGCGAGGAAATTATCTAAGCTTTCCATCGAAGGAACTCTAGCTACAAGTTCCCACGCGAGGGAAATTATCTACGCTCCCCATCGAAGGAACTCTAGCTACAAGTTCCCACGCAAGGGAAATAATCTAAGCGTTCCATCGAAGGAACTCTAGCTACAAGTTCCCACGCGAGGGACATTATCTAAGCTTTCCCTCGAAGGAACTCTAGCTACAAGTTCCCACGCGAGGGAAATTATCTATCTTTCCATCGAATGAACCCTAGCTACAAGTTCCCACGCGATTGAAATTATCTAAGGTTTCCATCGAAGGAACTCTAGCTACAAGTTCCCACGCGAGGGAAATTATCTAAGCTTTCTATCGAAGGAACTCTAGCTGCAAGTTCCCACGCGATTGAAATTATCTAAGGTTTCCATCGAAGGAACTCTAGCTACAAGTTCCCACGCGATTGAAATTATCTAAGCTTTCCATCGAAGGAACTCTAGCTACAAGTTCCCACGCGAGGGAAATTATCTAAGCTTTCCATCGAAGGAACTCTAGCTACAAGTTCCCACGCGATTGAAATTATCTAAGCTTTCCATCGAAGGAACTCTAGCTACAAGTTCCCACGCGATTGAAATTATCTAAGCTTTCCATCGAAGGAACTCTAGCTACAAGTTCCCACGCGAGGAAATTATCTAAGCTTTCCATCGAAGGAACTCTAGCTACAAGTTCCCACGCGAGGGAAATTATCTACGCTCCCCATCGAAGGAACTCTAGCTACAAGTTCCCACGCAAGGGAAATAATCTAAGCGTTCCATCGAAGGAACTCTAGCTACAAGTTCCCACGCGAGGGACATTATCTAAGCTTTCCCTCGAAGGAACTCTAGCTACAAGTTCCCACGCGAGGGAAATTATCTATCTTTCCATCGAATGAACTCTTGCTACAAGTTCCCACGCGATTGAAATTATCTATCTTTCCATCGAATGAACTCTTGCTACAAGTTCCCACGCGATTGAAATTATTTAAGCGGTCCATCGAAGGAACTCTAGCTACAAGTTCCCACGCGAGGGAAATTATCTAAGCTTTCCATCGAAGGAACTCTAGCTACAAGTTCCCACGCGATTGAAATTATCTAAGCTTTCCATCGAAGGAACTCTAGCTACAAGTTCCCACGCGAGGAAATTATCTAAGCTTTCCATCGAAGGAACTCTAGCTACAAGTTCCCACGCGAGGGAAATTATCTACGCTCCCCATCGAAGGAACTCTAGCTACAAGTTCCCACGCAAGGGAAATAATCTAAGCGTTCCATCGAAGGAACTCTAGCTACAAGTTCCCACGCGAGGGACATTATCTAAGCTTTCCCTCGAAGGAACTCTAGCTACAAGTTCCCACGCGAGGGAAATTATCTATCTTTCCATCGAATGAACCCTAGCTACAAGTTCCCACGCGATTGAAATTATCTAAGCTTTCCATCGAAGGAACTCTAGCTACAAGTTCCCACGCGATTGAAATTATCTAAGCTTTCCATCGAAGGAACTCTAGCTACAAGTTCCCACGCGAGGGAAATTATCTAAGCTTTCCATCGAAGGAACTCTAGCTACAAGTTCATACGCGATTGACATTATCTAAGCTTTCCATCGAAGGAACTCTAGCTACAAGTTCCCACGCGATTGAAATTATCTAAGCTTTCCATCGAATGAACTCTAGCTACAAGTTCCCACGCGATTGAAATTATCTATCTTTCCATCGAATGAACTCTTGCTACAAGTTCCCACGCGATTGAAATTATCTATCTTTCCATCGAATGAACTCTTGCTACAAGTTCCCACGCGATTGAAATTATTTAAGCGGTCCATCGAAGGAACTCTAGCTACAAGTTCCCATGCGAGGGAAATTATCTAAGCTTTCCATCGAAGGAACTCTAGCTACAAGTTCCCACGCGATTGAAATTATCTAAGCTTTCCATCGAAGGAACTCTAGCTACAAGTTCCCACGCGAGGGAAATTATCTAAGCTTTCCATCGAAGGAACTCTAGCTACAAGTTCATACGCGATTGACATTATCTAAGCTTTCCATCGAAGGAACTCTAGCTACAAGTTCCCACGCGATTGAAATTATTTAAGCGGTCCATCGAAGGAACTCTAGCTACAAGTTCCCACGCGAGGGAAATTATCTAAGCTTTCCATCGAAGGAACTCTAGCTACAAGTTCCCACGCGATTGAAATTATCTAAGCGTTCCCTCGAAGGAACTCTAGCTACAAGTTCCCACGCGAGGGAAATTATCTATCTTTCCATCGAATGAACCCTAGCTACAAGTTCCCACGCGATTGAAATTATCTAAGGTTTCCATCGAAGGAACTCTAGCTACAAGTTCCCACGCGAGGGAAATTATCTAAGCTTTCTATCGAAGGAACTCTAGCTGCAAGTTCCCACGCGAGGGAAATTATCAAAGCTTCCCATCGAAGGAACTCTAGCTACAAGTTCCCACGCAAGGGAAATAATCTAAGCGTTCCCTCGAAGGAACTCTAGCTACAAGTTCCCACGCGAGGGAAATTATCTATCTTTCCATCGAATGAACCCTAGCTACAAGTTCCCACGCGATTGAAATTATCTAAGGTTTCCATCGAAGGAACTCTAGCTACAAGTTCCCACGCGAGGGAAATTATCTATCTTTCCATCGAATGAACCCTAGCTACAAGTTCCCACGCGATTGAAATTATCTAAGCTTTCCATCGAAGGAACTCTAGCTACAAGTTCCCACGCGAGGAAATTATCTAAGCTTTCCATCGAAGGAACTCTAGCTACAAGTTCCCACGCGAGGGAAATTATCTACGCTCCCCATCGAAGGAACTCTAGCTACAAGTTCCCACGCAAGGGAAATAATCTAAGCGTTCCATCGAAGGAACTCTAGCTACAAGTTCCCACGCGAGGGACATTATCTAAGCTTTCCCTCGAAGGAACTCTAGCTACAAGTTCCCACGCGAGGGAAATTATCTATCTTTCCATCGAATGAACCCTAGCTACAAGTTCCCACGCGATTGAAATTATCTAAGGTTTCCATCGAAGGAACTCTAGCTACAAGTTCCCACGCGAGGGAAATTATCTAAGCTTTCTATCGAAGGAACTCTAGCTGCAAGTTCCCACGCGAGGGAAATTATCAAAGCTTCCCATCGAAGGAACTCTAGCTACAAGTTCCCACGCAAGGGAAATAATCTAAGCGTTCCCTCGAAGGAACTCTAGCTACAAGTTCCCACGCGAGGGAAATTATCTATCTTTCCATCGAATGAACCCTAGCTACAAGTTCCCACGCGATTGAAATTATCTAAGGTTTCCATCGAAGGAACTCTAGCTACAAGTTCCCACGCGAGGGAAATTATCTATCTTTCCATCGAATGAACCCTAGCTACAAGTTCCCACGCGATTGAAATTATCTAAGCTTTCCATCGAAGGAACTCTAGCTACAAGTTCCCACGCGAGGAAATTATCTAAGCTTTCCATCGAAGGAACTCTAGCTACAAGTTCCCACGCGAGGGAAATTATCTACGCTCCCCATCGAAGGAACTCTAGCTACAAGTTCCCACGCAAGGGAAATAATCTAAGCGTTCCATCGAAGGAACTCTAGCTACAAGTTCCCACGCGAGGGACATTATCTAAGCTTTCCCTCGAAGGAACTCTAGCTACAAGTTCCCACGCGAGGGAAATTATCTATCTTTCCATCGAATGAACCCTAGCTACAAGTTCCCACGCGATTGAAATTATCTAAGGTTTCCATCGAAGGAACTCTAGCTACAAGTTCCCACGCGAGGGAAATTATCTAAGCTTTCTATCGAAGGAACTCTAGCTGCAAGTTCCCACGCGAGGGAAATTATCAAAGCTTCCCATCGAAGGAACTCTAGCTACAAGTTCCCACGCAAGGGAAATAATCTAAGCGTTCCCTCGAAGGAACTCTAGCTACAAGTTCCCACGCGAGGGAAATTATCTATCTTTCCATCGAATGAACCCTAGCTACAAGTTCCCACGCGATTGAAATTATCTAAGGTTTCCATCGAAGGAACTCTAGCTACAAGTTCCCACGCGAGGGAAATTATCTATCTTTCCATCGAATGAACCCTAGCTACAAGTTCCCACGCGATTGAAATTATCTAAGCTTTCCATCGAAGGAACTCTAGCTACAAGTTCCCACGCGAGGAAATTATCTAAGCTTTCCATCGAAGGAACTCTAGCTACAAGTTCCCACGCAAGGGAAATAATCTAAGCGTTCCATCGAAGGAACTCTAGCTACAAGTTCCCACGCGAGGGACATTATCTAAGCTTTCCCTCGAAGGAACTCTAGCTACAAGTTCCCACGCGAGGGAAATTATCTATCTTTCCATCGAATGAACCCTAGCTACAAGTTCCCACGCGATTGAAATTATCTAAGGTTTCCATCGAAGGAACTCTAGCTACAAGTTCCCACGCGAGGGAAATTATCTAAGCTTTCTATCGAAGGAACTCTAGCTGCAAGTTCCCACGCGAGGGAAATTATCAAAGCTTCCCATCGAAGGAACTCTAGCTACAAGTTCCCACGCAAGGGAAATAATCTAAGCGTTCCCTCGAAGGAACTCTAGCTACAAGTTCCCACGCGAGGGAAATTATCTATCTTTCCATCGAATGAAGCCTAGCTACAAGTTCCCACGCGATTGAAATTATCTAAGGTTTCCATCGAAGGAACTCTAGCTACAAGTTCCCACGCGAGGGAAATTATCTAAGCTTTCTATCGAAGGAACTCTAGCTGCAAGTTCCCACGCGAGGGAAATTATCTATCTTTCCATCGAATGAACCCTAGCTACAAGTTCCCACGCGATTGAAATTATCTAAGGTTTCCATCGAAGGAACTCTAGCTACAAGTTCCCACGCGAGGGAAATTATCTAAGCTTTCTATCGAAGGAACTCTAGCTGCAAGTTCCCACGCGAGGGAAATTATCTATCTTTCCATCGAATGAACCCTAGCTACAAGTTCCCACGCGATTGAAATTATCTAAGGTTTCCATCGAAGGAACTCTAGCTACAAGTTCCCACGCGATTGAAATTATTTAAGCGGTCCATCGAAGGAACTCTAGCTACAAGTTCCCACGCGAGGGAAATTATCTAAGCTTTCCATCGAAGAAACTCTAGCTACAAGTTCCCACGCGATTGAAATTATCTAAGCGTTCCCTCGAAGGAACTCTAGCTACAAGTTCCCACGCGAGGGAAATTATCTATCTTTCCATCGAATGAACCCTAGCTACAAGTTCCCACGCGATTGAAATTATCTAAGGTTTCCATCGAAGGAACTCTAGCTACAAGTTCCCACGCGAGGGAAATTATCTAAGCTTTCTATCGAAGGAACTCTAGCTGCAAGTTCCCACGCGAGGGAAATTATCAAAGCTTCCCATCGAAGGAACTCTAGCTACAAGTTCCCACGCAAGGGAAATAATCTAAGCGTTCCCTCGAAGGAACTCTAGCTACAAGTTCCCACGCGAGGGAAATTATCTATCTTTCCATCGAATGAACCCTAGCTACAAGTTCCCACGCGATTGAAATTATCTAAGGTTTCCATCGAAGGAACTCTAGCTACAAGTTCCCACGCGAGGGAAATTATCTAAGCTTTCTATCGAAGGAACTCTAGCTGCAAGTTCCCACGCGAGGGAAATTATCTATCTTTCCATCGAATGAACCCTAGCTACAAGTTCCCACGCGATTGAAATTATCTAAGGTTTCCATCGAAGGAACTCTAGCTACAAGTTCCCACGCGATTGAAATTATCTAAGCTTTCCATCGAAGGAACTCTAGCTGCAAGTTCCCACGCGAGGGAAATTATCTATCTTTCCATCGAATGAACCCTAGCTACAAGTTCCCACGCGATTGAAATTATCTAAGGTTTCCATCGAAGGAACTCTAGCTACAAGTTCCCACGCGATTGAAATTATCTAAGCTTTCCATCGAAGGAACTCTAGCTACAAGTTCCCACGCGAGGGAAATTATCAAAGCTTTCTATCGAAGAAACTCTAGCTACAAGTTCCCACGCGATTGAAATTATCTAAGCTTTCCATCGAAGGAACTCTAGCTACAAGTTCCCACGCGAGGGAAATTATCAAAGCTTTCCATCGAAGGAACTCTAGCTGCAAGTTCCCACGCGAGGGAAATTATCAAAGCTTCCCATCGAAGGAACTCTAGCTACAAGTTCCCACGCAAGGGAAATAATCTAAGCGTTCCCTCGAAGGAACTCTAGCTACAAGTTCCCACGCAAGGGAAATAATCTAAGCGTTCCCTCGAAGGAACTCTAGCTACAAGTTCCCACGCGAGGGAAATTATCTAAGCTTTCTATCGAAGGAACTCTAGCTGCAAGTTCCCACGCGAGGGAAATTATCAAAGCTTCCCATCGAAGGAACTCTAGCTACAAGTTCCCACGCAAGGGAAATAATCTAAGCGTTCCCTCGAAGGAACTCTAGCTACAAGTTCCCACGCGAGGGAAATTATCTATCTTTCCATCGAATGAACCCTAGCTACAAGTTCCCACGCGATTGAAATTATCTAAGGTTTCCATCGAAGGAACTCTAGCTACAAGTTCCCACGCGAGGGAAATTATCTAAGCTTTCTATCGAAGGAACTCTAGCTGCAAGTTCCCACGCGAGGGAAATTATCTATCTTTCCATCGAATGAACCCTAGCTACAAGTTCCCACGCGATTGAAATTATCTAAGGTTTCCATCGAAGGAACTCTAGCTACAAGTTCCCACGCGATTGAAATTATCTAAGCTTTCCATCGAAGGAACTCTAGCTGCAAGTTCCCACGCGAGGGAAATTATCTATCTTTCCATCGAATGAACCCTAGCTACAAGTTCCCACGCGATTGAAATTATCTAAGGTTTCCATCGAAGGAACTCTAGCTACAAGTTCCCACGCGATTGAAATTATCTAAGCTTTCCATCGAAGGAACTCTAGCTACAAGTTCCCACGCGAGGGAAATTATCAAAGCTTTCTATCGAAGAAACTCTAGCTACAAGTTCCCACGCGATTGAAATTATCTAAGCTTTCCATCGAAGGAACTCTAGCTACAAGTTCCCACGCGAGGGAAATTATCAAAGCTTTCCATCGAAGGAACTCTAGCTGCAAGTTCCCACGCGAGGGAAATTATCAAAGCTTCCCATCGAAGGAACTCTAGCTACAAGTTCCCACGCAAGGGAAATAATCTAAGCGTTCCCTCGAAGGAACTCTAGCTACAAGTTCCCACGCGAGGGAAATTATCTAAGCTTTCTATCGAAGGAACTCTAGCTGCAAGTTCCCACGCGAGGGAAATTATCTAAGCTTTCCATCGAAGGAACTCTAGCTACAAGTTCATACGCGATTGACATTATCTAAGCTTTCCATCGAAGGAACTCTAGCTACAAGTTCCCACGCGATTGAAATTATTTAAGCGGTCCATCGAAGGAACTCTAGCTACAAGTTCCCACGCGAGGGAAATTATCTAAGCTTTCCATCGAAGGAACTCTAGCTACAAGTTCCCACGCGAGGGAAATTATCTAAGCTTTCCATCGAAGGAACTCTAGCTACAAGTTCATACGCGATTGACATTATCTAAGCTTTCCATCGAAGGAACTCTAGCTACAAGTTCCCACGCGATTGAAATTATTTAAGCGGTCCATCGAAGGAACTCTAGCTACAAGTTCCCACGCGAGGGAAATTATCTAAGCTTTCCATCGAAGGAACTCTAGCTACAAGTTCCCACGCGATTGAAATTATCTAAGCGTTCCCTCGAAGGAACTCTAGCTACAAGTTCCCACGCGAGGGAAATTATCTATCTTTCCATCGAATGAACCCTAGCTACAAGTTCCCACGCGATTGAAATTATCTAAGGTTTCTATCGAAGGAACTCTAGCTGCAAGTTCCCACGCGAGGGAAATTATCAAAGCTTCCCATCGAAGGAACTCTAGCTACAAGTTCCCACGCAAGGGAAATAATCTAAGCGTTCCCTCGAAGGAACTCTAGCTACAAGTTCCCACGCGAGGGAAATTATCTATCTTTCCATCGAATGAACCCTAGCTACAAGTTCCCACGCGATTGAAATTATCTAAGGTTTCTATCGAAGGAACTCTAGCTGCAAGTTCCCACGCGAGGGAAATTATCAAAGCTTCCCATCGAAGGAACTCTAGCTACAAGTTCCCACGCGAGGGAAATTATCTACGCTCCCCATCGAAGGAACTCTAGCTACAAGTTCCCACGCAAGGGAAATAATCTAAGCGTTCCATCGAAGGAACTCTAGCTACAAGTTCCCACGCGAGGGAAATTATCTATCTTTCCATCGAATGAACCCTAGCTACAAGTTCCCACGCGATTGAAATTATCTAAGGTTTCCATCGAAGGAACTCTAGCTACAAGTTCCCACGCGAGGGAAATTATCTAAGCTTTCTATCGAAGGAACTCTAGCTGCAAGTTCCCACGCGAGGGAAATTATCAAAGCTTCCCATCGAAGGAACTCTAGCTACAAGTTCCCACGCAAGGGAAATAATCTAAGCGTTCCCTCGAAGGAACTCTAGCTACAAGTTCCCACGCGAGGGAAATTATCTATCTTTCCATCGAATGAACCCTAGCTACAAGTTCCCACGCGATTGAAATTATCTAAGGTTTCCATCGAAGGAACTCTAGCTACAAGTTCCCACGCGAGGGAAATTATCTATCTTTCCATCGAATGAACCCTAGCTACAAGTTCCCACGCGATTGAAATTATCTAAGCTTTCCATCGAAGGAACTCTAGCTACAAGTTCCCACGCGAGGAAATTATCTAAGCTTTCCATCGAAGGAACTCTAGCTACAAGTTCCCACGCGAGGGAAATTATCTACGCTCCCCATCGAAGGAACTCTAGCTACAAGTTCCCACGCAAGGGAAATAATCTAAGCGTTCCATCGAAGGAACTCTAGCTACAAGTTCCCACGCGAGGGACATTATCTAAGCTTTCCCTCGAAGGAACTCTAGCTACAAGTTCCCACGCGAGGGAAATTATCTATCTTTCCATCGAATGAACCCTAGCTACAAGTTCCCACGCGATTGAAATTATCTAAGGTTTCCATCGAAGGAACTCTAGCTACAAGTTCCCACGCGAGGGAAATTATCTAAGCTTTCTATCGAAGGAACTCTAGCTGCAAGTTCCCACGCGAGGGAAATTATCAAAGCTTCCCATCGAAGGAACTCTAGCTACAAGTTCCCACGCAAGGGAAATAATCTAAGCGTTCCCTCGAAGGAACTCTAGCTACAAGTTCCCACGCGAGGGAAATTATCTATCTTTCCATCGAATGAAGCCTAGCTACAAGTTCCCACGCGATTGAAATTATCTAAGGTTTCCATCGAAGGAACTCTAGCTACAAGTTCCCACGCGAGGGAAATTATCTAAGCTTTCTATCGAAGGAACTCTAGCTGCAAGTTCCCACGCGAGGGAAATTATCTATCTTTCCATCGAATGAACCCTAGCTACAAGTTCCCACGCGATTGAAATTATCTAAGGTTTCCATCGAAGGAACTCTAGCTACAAGTTCCCACGCGAGGGAAATTATCTAAGCTTTCTATCGAAGGAACTCTAGCTGCAAGTTCCCACGCGAGGGAAATTATCTATCTTTCCATCGAATGAACCCTAGCTACAAGTTCCCACGCGATTGAAATTATCTAAGGTTTCCATCGAAGGAACTCTAGCTACAAGTTCCCACGCGATTGAAATTATTTAAGCGGTCCATCGAAGGAACTCTAGCTACAAGTTCCCACGCGAGGGAAATTATCTAAGCTTTCCATCGAAGAAACTCTAGCTACAAGTTCCCACGCGATTGAAATTATCTAAGCGTTCCCTCGAAGGAACTCTAGCTACAAGTTCCCACGCGAGGGAAATTATCTATCTTTCCATCGAATGAACCCTAGCTACAAGTTCCCACGCGATTGAAATTATCTAAGGTTTCCATCGAAGGAACTCTAGCTACAAGTTCCCACGCGAGGGAAATTATCTAAGCTTTCTATCGAAGGAACTCTAGCTGCAAGTTCCCACGCGAGGGAAATTATCAAAGCTTCCCATCGAAGGAACTCTAGCTACAAGTTCCCACGCAAGGGAAATAATCTAAGCGTTCCCTCGAAGGAACTCTAGCTACAAGTTCCCACGCGAGGGAAATTATCTATCTTTCCATCGAATGAACCCTAGCTACAAGTTCCCACGCGATTGAAATTATCTAAGGTTTCCATCGAAGGAACTCTAGCTACAAGTTCCCACGCGATTGAAATTATCTAAGCTTTCCATCGAAGGAACTCTAGCTGCAAGTTCCCACGCGAGGGAAATTATCTATCTTTCCATCGAATGAACCCTAGCTACAAGTTCCCACGCGATTGAAATTATCTAAGGTTTCCATCGAAGGAACTCTAGCTACAAGTTCCCACGCGATTGAAATTATCTAAGCTTTCCATCGAAGGAACTCTAGCTACAAGTTCCCACGCGAGGGAAATTATCAAAGCTTTCTATCGAAGAAACTCTAGCTACAAGTTCCCACGCGATTGAAATTATCTAAGCTTTCCATCGAAGGAACTCTAGCTACAAGTTCCCACGCGAGGGAAATTATCAAAGCTTTCCATCGAAGGAACTCTAGCTGCAAGTTCCCACGCGAGGGAAATTATCTATCTTTCCATCGAATGAACCCTAGCTACAAGTTCCCACGCGAGGGAAATTATCAAATCTTTCTATCGAAGGAACTCTAGCTACAAGTTCCCACGCGATTGAAATTATCTAAGCTTTCCATCAAAGGAACTCTAGCTGCAAGTTCCCACGCCAGGGAAATTATCTAAGCTTCCCATCGAAGGAACTCTAGCTACAAGTTCCCACGCGAGGGAAATTATCTAAGCTTTCCATCGAAGGAACTCTAGCTACAAGTTCCCACGCGATTGACATTATCTAAGCTTTCCATCGAAGGAACTCTAGCTACAAGTTCCCACGCGAGGGACATTATCTAAGCTTTCCCTCGAAGGAACTCTAGCTACAAGTTTCCACGCGAGGGAAATTATCTAAGCTTTCCATCGAAGGAACTCTAGCTACAAGTTCCCACGCGATTGAAATTATCTAAGCTTTCCCTCGAAGGAACTCTAGCTACAAGTTTCCACGCGAGGGAAATTATCTAAGCTTTCCATCGAAGGAACTCTAGCTACAAGTTCCCACGCGAGGGAAATTATCAAAGCTTCCCATCGAAGGAACTCTAGCTACAAGTTCCCACGCGATTGAAATTATCTAAGCTTTCTATCGAAGGAACTCTAGCTGCAAGTTCCCACGCGAGGGAAATTATCTATCTTTCCATCGAATGAACCCTAGCTACAAGTTCCCACGCGGTTGAAATTATCTAAGCTTTCCATCGAAGGAACTCTAGCTACAAGTTCCCACGCGAGGGAAATTATCAAAGCTTCCCATCGAAGGAACTCTAGCTACAAGTTCCCACGCAAGGGAAATAATCTAAGCGTTCCCTCGAAGGAACTCTAGCTACAAGTTCCCACGCGAGGGAAATTATCTATCTTTCCATCGAATGAACCCTAGCTACAAGTTCCCACGCGATTGAAATTATCTAAGGTTTCCATCGAAGGAACTCTAGCTACAAGTTCCCACGCGAGGGAAATTATCTAAGCTTTCTATCGAAGGAACTCTAGCTGCAAGTTCCCACGCGAGGGAAATTATCTATCTTTCCATCGAATGAACCCTAGCTACAAGTTCCCACGCGATTGAAATTATCTAAGCTTTCCATCGAAGGAACTCTAGCTACAAGTTCCCACGCGAGGGAAATTATCTAAGCTTTCCATCGAAGGAACTCTAGCTACAAGTTCCCACGCGATTGAAATTATCTAAGCTTTCCATCGAAGGAACTCTAGCTACAAGTTCCCACGCGATTGAAATTATCTAAGCTTTCCATCGAAGGAACTCTAGCTACAAGTTCCCACGCGATTGAAATTATCTAAGCTTTCCATCGAAGGAACTCTAACTACAAGTTCCCACGCGATTGAAATTATCTAAGCTTTCCATCGAAGGAACTCTAGCTACAAGTTCCCACGCGATTGAAATTATCTAAGCTTTCCATCGAAGGAACTCTAGCTACAAGTTCCCACGCGATTGAAATTATCTAAGCTTTCCATCGAAGGAACTCTAGCTACAAGTTCCCACGCGAGGGAAATTATCTAAGCTTCCCATCGAAGGAACTCTAGCTACAAGTTCCCACGCGAGGGAAATTATCTAAGCTTTCCATCGAAGGAACTCTAGCTACAAGTTCCCACGCGATTGACATTATCTAAGCTTTCCATCGAAGGAACTCTAGCTACAAGTTCCCACGCGATTGAAATTATCTAAGCTTTCCATCGAAGGAACTCTAGCTACAAGTTCCCACGCGAGGGAAATTATCTAAGCTTTCCATCGAAGGAACTCTAGCTACAAGTTCATACGCGATTGACATTATCTAAGCTTTCCATCGAAGGAACTCTAGCTACAAGTTCCCACGCGATTGAAATTATTTAAGCGGTCCATCGAAGGAACTCTAGCTACAAGTTCCCACGCGAGGGAAATTATCTAAGCTTTCCATCGAAGGAACTCTAGCTACAAGTTCCCACGCGAGGGAAATTATCTAAGCTTTCCATCGAAGGAACTCTAGCTACAAGTTCCCACGCGATTGAAATTATCTAAGCTTTCTATCGAAGGAACTCTAGCTACAAGTTCCCACGCGATTGAAATTATCTAAGGTTTCCATCGAAGGAACTCTAGCTACAAGTTCCCACGCGATTGAAATTATCTAAGCTTTCCATCGAAGGAACTCTAGCTACAAGTTCCCACGCGAGGGAAATTATCAAAGCTTTCTATCGAAGAAACTCTAGCTACAAGTTCCCACGCGATTGAAATTATCTAAGCTTTCCATCGAAGGAACTCTAGCTACAAGTTCCCACGCGAGGGAAATTATCAAAGCTTTCCATCGAAGGAACTCTAGCTGCAAGTTCCCACGCGAGGGAAATTATCTATCTTTCCATCGAATGAACCCTAGCTACAAGTTCCCACGCGAGGGAAATTATCAAATCTTTCTATCGAAGGAACTCTAGCTACAAGTTCCCACGCGATTGAAATTATCTAAGCTTTCCATCAAAGGAACTCTAGCTGCAAGTTCCCACGCGAGGGAAATTATCTAAGCTTCCCATCGAAGGAACTCTAGCTACAAGTTCCCACGCGAGGGAAATTATCTAAGCTTTCCATCGAAGGAACTCTAGCTACAAGTTCCCACGCGATTGACATTATCTAAGCTTTCCATCGAAGGAACTCTAGCTACAAGTTCCCACGCGAGGGACATTATCTAAGCTTTCCCTCGAAGGAACTCTAGCTACAAGTTTCCACGCGAGGGAAATTATCTAAGCTTTCCATCGAAGGAACTCTAGCTACAAGTTCCCACGCGATTGAAATTATCTAAGCTTTCCCTCGAAGGAACTCTAGCTACAAGTTTCCACGCGAGGGAAATTATCTAAGCTTTCCATCGAAGGAACTCTAGCTACAAGTTCCCACGCGAGGGAAATTATCAAAGCTTCCCATCGAAGGAACTCTAGCTACAAGTTCCCACGCGATTGAAATTATCTAAGCTTTCTATCGAAGGAACTCTAGCTGCAAGTTCCCACGCGAGGGAAATTATCTATCTTTCCATCGAATGAACCCTAGCTACAAGTTCCCACGCGGTTGAAATTATCTAAGCTTTCCATCGAAGGAACTCTAGCTACAAGTTCCCACGCGAGGGAAATTATCAAAGCTTCCCATCGAAGGAACTCTAGCTACAAGTTCCCACGCAAGGGAAATAATCTAAGCGTTCCCTCGAAGGAACTCTAGCTACAAGTTCCCACGCGAGGGAAATTATCTATCTTTCCATCGAATGAACCCTAGCTACAAGTTCCCACGCGATTGAAATTATCTAAGGTTTCCATCGAAGGAACTCTAGCTACAAGTTCCCACGCGAGGGAAATTATCTAAGCTTTCTATCGAAGGAACTCTAGCTGCAAGTTCCCACGCGAGGGAAATTATCTATCTTTCCATCGAATGAACCCTAGCTACAAGTTCCCACGCGATTGAAATTATCTAAGCTTTCCATCGAAGGAACTCTAGCTACAAGTTCCCACGCGAGGGAAATTATCTAAGCTTTCCATCGAAGGAACTCTAGCTACAAGTTCCCACGCGATTGAAATTATCTAAGCTTTCCATCGAAGGAACTCTAGCTACAAGTTCCCACGCGATTGAAATTATCTAAGCTTTCCATCGAAGGAACTCTAGCTACAAGTTCCCACGCGATTGAAATTATCTAAGCTTTCCATCGAAGGAACTCTAACTACAAGTTCCCACGCGATTGAAATTATCTAAGCTTTCCATCGAAGGAACTCTAGCTACAAGTTCCCACGCGATTGAAATTATCTAAGCTTTCCATCGAAGGAACTCTAGCTACAAGTTCCCACGCGATTGAAATTATCTAAGCTTTCCATCGAAGGATCTCTAGCTGCAAGTTCCCACGCGAGGGAAATTATCTAAGCTTTCCATCGAAGGAACTCTAGCTACAAGTTCCCACGCGATTGAAATTATCTAAGCTTTCCATCGAAGGAACTCTAGCTACAAGTTCCCACGCGAGGGAAATTATCTAAGCTTTCCATCGAAGGAACTCTAGCTACAAGTTCCCACGCGAGGGAAATTATCTAAGCTTTCCATCGAAGGAACTCTAGCTACAAGTTCCCACGCGATTGAAATTATCTAAGCTTTCCATCGAAGGAACTCTAGCTACAAGTTCCCACGCGAGGGAAATTATCTAAGCTTTCCATCGAAGGAACTCTAGCTACAAGTTCCCACGCGAGGGAAATTATCTAAGCTTCCCATCGAAGGAACTCTAGCTACAAGTTCCCACGCGATTGAAATTATCTAAGCTTGCCATCGAAGGAACTCTAGCTGCAAGTTCCCACGCGAGGGAAATTATCTAAGCTTTCTATCGAAGGAACTCTAGCTACAAGTTCCCACGCGATTGAAATTATCTAAGCTTTCCATCGAAGGAACTCTAGCTGCAAGTTCCCACGCGAGGGAAATTATCTATCTTTCCATCGAATGAACTCTTGCTACAAGTTCCCACGCGATTGAAATTATTTAAGCGGTCCATCGAAGGAACTCTAGCTACAAGTTCCCACGCGATTGAAATTATCTAAGGTTTCCATCGAAGGAACTCTAGCTACAAGTTCCCACGCGATTGAAATTATCTAAGCTTTCCATCGAAGGAACTCTAGCTACAAGTTCCCACGCGAGGGAAATTATCTAAGCTTTCCATCGAAGGAACTCTAGCTACAAGTTCCCACGCGAGGGAAATTATCTAAGCTTCCCATCGAAGGAACTCTAGCTACAAGTTCCCACGCAAAGGAAATAATCTAAGCGTTCCATCGAAGGAACTCTAGCTACAAGTTCCCACGCGAGGGATATTATCTAAGCTTTCCCTCGAAGGAACTCTAGCTACAAGTTCCCACGCGAGGAAAATTATCTATCTTTCCATCGAATGAACCCTAGCTACAAGTTCCCACGCGATTGAAATTATCTAAGCTTTCCATCGAAGGAACTCTAGCTGCAAGTTCCCACGCGAGGGAAATTATCTAAGCTTTCCATCGAAGGAACTCTAGCTACAAGTTCCCACGCAAGGGAAATAATCTAAGCGTTCCATCGAAAGAACTCTAGCTACAAGTTCCCACGCGAGGGACATTATCTAAGCTTTCCCTCGAAGGAACTCTAGCTACAAGTTCCCACGCGAGGGAATTATCTATCTTTCCATCGAATGAACCCTAGCTACAAGTTCCCACGCGATTGAAATTATCTAAGGTTTCCATCGAAGGAACTCTAGCTACAAGTTCCCACGCGAGGGAAATTATCTAAGCTTTCTATCGAAGGAACTCTAGCTACAAGTTCCCACGCGATTGAAATTATCTAAGCTTTCCATCGAAGGAACTCTAGCTGCAAGTTCCCACGCGAGGGAAATTATCTATCTTTCCATCGAATGAACCCTAGCTACAAGTTCCCACGCGATTGAAATTATCTAAGGTTTCCATCGAAGGAACTCTAGCTACAAGTTCCCACGCGATTGAAATTATCTAAGCTTTCCATCGAAGGAACTCTAGCTGCAAGTTCCCACGCGAGGGAAATTATCTAAGCTTTCCATCGAAGGAACTCTAGCTGCAAGTTCCCACGCGAGGGAAATTATCTATCTTTCCATCGAATGAACCCTAGCTACAAGTTCCCACGCGATTGAAATTATCTAAGGTTTCCATCGAAGGAACTCTAGCTACAAGTTCCCACGCGATTGAAATTATCTAAGCTTTCCATCGAAGGATCTCTAGCTGCAAGTTCCCACGCGAGGGAAATTATCTAAGCTTTCCATCGAAGGAACTCTAGCTACAAGTTCCCACGCGATTGAAATTATCTAAGCTTTCCATCGAAGGAACTCTAGCTACAAGTTCCCACGCGAGGGAAATTATCTAAGCTTTCCATCGAAGGAACTCTAGCTACAAGTTCCCACGCGAGGGAAATTATCTAAGCTTTCCATCGAAGGAACTCTAGCTACAAGTTCCCACGCGATTGAAATTATCTAAGCTTTCCATCGAAGGAACTCTAGCTACAAGTTCCCACGCGAGGGAAATTATCTAAGCTTTCCATCGAAGGAACTCTAGCTACAAGTTCCCACGCGAGGGAAATTATCTAAGCTTCCCATCGAAGGAACTCTAGCTACAAGTTCCCACGCGATTGAAATTATCTAAGGTTTCCATCGAAGGAACTCTAGCTACAAGTTCCCACGCGAGGGAAATTATCTAAGCTTTCTATCGAAGGAACTCTAGCTACAAGTTCCCACGCGATTGAAATTATCTAAGCTTTCCATCGAAGGAACTCTAGCTGCAAGTTCCCACGCGAGGGAAATTATCTATCTTTCCATCGAATGAACCCTAGCTACAAGTTCCCACGCGATTGAAATTATCTAAGGTTTCCATCGAAGGAACTCTAGCTACAAGTTCCCACGCGATTGAAATTATCTAAGCTTTCCATCGAAGGAACTCTAGCTGCATGTTCCCACGCGAGGGAAATTATCTAAGCTTTCCATCGAAGGAACTCTAGCTACAAGTTCCCACGCGATTGAAATTATCTAAGCTTTCCATCGAAGGAACTCTAGCTACAAGTTCCCACGCGAGGGAAATTATCTAAGCTTTCCATCGAAGGAACTCTAGCTACAAGTTCCCGCGCGAGGGAAATTATCTAAGCTTCCCATCGAAGGAACTCTAGCTACAAGTTCCCACGCAAGGGAAATAATCTAAGCGTTCCATCGAAGGAACTCTAGCTACAAGTTCCCACGCGAGGGAAATTATCTAAGCTTTCCATCGAAGGAACTCTAGCTACAAGTTCCCACGCGATTGAAATTATCTAAGCTTTCCATCGAAGGAACTCTAGCTACAAGTTCCCACGCGAGGGAAATTATCTAAGCTTTCCATCGAAGGAACTCTAGCTACAAGTTCCCACGCGAGGGAAATTATCTAAGCTTTCCATCGAAGGAACTCTAGCTACAAGTTCCCACGCGATTGAAATTATCTAAGCTTTCCATCGAAGGAACTCTAGCTACAAGTTCCCACGCGAGGGAAATTATCTAAGCTTTCCATCGAAGGAACTCTAGCTACAAGTTCCCACGCGAGGGAAATTATCTAAGCTTCCCATCGAAGGAACTCTAGCTACAAGTTCCCACGCGATTGAAATTATCTAAGGTTTCCATCGAAGGAACTCTAGCTACAAGTTCCCACGCGAGGGAAATTATCTAAGCTTTCTATCGAAGGAACTCTAGCTACAAGTTCCCACGCGATTGAAATTATCTAAGCTTTCCATCGAAGGAACTCTAGCTGCAAGTTCCCACGCGAGGGAAATTATCTATCTTTCCATCGAATGAACCCTAGCTACAAGTTCCCACGCGATTGAAATTATCTAAGGTTTCCATCGAAGGAACTCTAGCTACAAGTTCCCACGCGATTGAAATTATCTAAGCTTTCCATCGAAGGAACTCTAGCTGCAAGTTCCCACGCGAGGGAAATTATCTAAGCTTTCCATCGAAGGAACTCTAGCTGCAAGTTCCCACGCGAGGGAAATTATCTATCTTTCCATCGAATGAACCCTAGCTACAAGTTCCCACGCGATTGAAATTATCTAAGGTTTCCATCGAAGGAACTCTAGCTACAAGTTCCCACGCGATTGAAATTATCTAAGCTTTCCATCGAAGGAACTCTAGCTGCAAGTTCCCACGCGAGGGAAATTATCTAAGCTTTCCATCGAAGGAACTCTAGCTACAAGTTCCCACGCGATTGAAATTATCTAAGCTTTCCATCGAAGGAACTCTAGCTACAAGTTCCCACGCGAGGGAAATTATCTAAGCTTTCCATCGAAGGAACTCTAGCTACAAGTTCCCGCGCGAGGGAAATTATCTAAGCTTCCCATCGAAGGAACTCTAGCTACAAGTTCCCACGCAAGGGAAATAATCTAAGCGTTCCATCGAAGGAACTCTAGCTACAAGTTCCCACGCGAGGGACATTATCTAAGCTTTCCCTCGAAGGAACTCTAGCTACAAGTTCCCACGCGAGGAAAATTATCTATCTTTCCATCGAATGAACCCTAGCTACAAGTTCCCACGCGATTGAAATTATCTAAGGTTTCCATCGAAGGAACTCTAGCTACAAGTTCCCACGCGATTGAAATTATCTAAGCTTTCCATCGAAGGAACTCTAGCTGCAAGTTCCCACGCGAGGGAAATTATCTATCTTTCCATCGAATGAACCCTAGCTACAAGTTCCCACGCGATTGAAATTATCTAAGGTTTCTATCGAAGGAACTCTAGCTACAAGTTCCCACGCGATTGAAATTATCTAAGCTTTCCATCGAAGGAACTCTAGCTGCAAGTTCCCACGCGAGGGAAATTATCTAAGCTTTCCATCGAAGGAACTCTAGCTACAAGTTCCCACGCAAGGGAAATAATCTAAGCGTTCCATCGAAGGAACTCTAGCTACAAGTTCCCACGCGAGGGAAATTATCTATCTTTCCATCGAATGAACCCTAGCTACAAGTTCCCACGCGATTGAAATTATCTAAGGTTTCCATCGAAGGAACTCTAGCTACAAGTTCCCACGCGAAGGAAATTATCTAAGCTTTCTATCGAAGGAACTCTAGCTACAAGTTCCCACGCGAGGGAAATTATCTAAGCTTTCTATCGAAGGAACTCTAGCTACAAGTTCCCACGCGATTGAAATTATCTATCTTTCCATCGAATGAACTCTTGCTACAAGTTCCCACGCGATTGAAATTATCTATCTTTCCATCGAATGAACTCTTGCTACAAGTTCCCACGCGATTGAAATTATTTAAGCGGTCCATCGAAGGAACTCTAGCTACAAGTTCCCACGCGAGGGAAATTATCTAAGCTTTCCATCGAAGGAACTCTAGCTACAAGTTCCCACGCGATTGAAATTATCTAAGCTTTCCATCGAAGGAACTCTAGCTACAAGTTCCCACGCGAGGGAAATTATCTAAGCTTTCCATCGAAGGAACTCTAGCTACAAGTTCCCACGCGATTGAAATTATCTAAGCTTTCCATCGAAGGAACTCTAGCTACAAGTTCCCACGCGAGGGAAATTATCTAAGCTTTCCATCGAAGGAACTCTAGCTACAAGTTCCCGCGCGAGGGAAATTATCTAAGCTTCCCATCGAAGGAACTCTAGCTACAAGTTCCCACGCAAGGGAAATAATCTAAGCGTTCCATCGAAGGAACTCTAGCTACAAGTTCCCACGCGAGGGACATTATCTAAGCTTTCCCTCGAAGGAACTCTAGCTACAAGTTCCCACGCGAGGAAAATTATCTATCTTTCCATCGAATGAACCCTAGCTACAAGTTCCCACGCGATTGAAATTATCTAAGGTTTCCATCGAAGGAACTCTAGCTACAAGTTCCCACGCGATTGAAATTATCTAAGCTTTCCATCGAAGGAACTCTAGCTGCAAGTTCCCACGCGAGGGAAATTATCTATCTTTCCATCGAATGAACCCTAGCTACAAGTTCCCACGCGATTGAAATTATCTAAGGTTTCTATCGAAGGAACTCTAGCTACAAGTTCCCACGCGATTGAAATTATCTAAGCTTTCCATCGAAGGAACTCTAGCTGCAAGTTCCCACGCGAGGGAAATTATCTAAGCTTTCCATCGAAGGAACTCTAGCTACAAGTTCCCACGCAAGGGAAATAATCTAAGCGTTCCATCGAAGGAACTCTAGCTACAAGTTCCCACGCGAGGGAAATTATCTATCTTTCCATCGAATGAACCCTAGCTACAAGTTCCCACGCGATTGAAATTATCTAAGGTTTCCATCGAAGGAACTCTAGCTACAAGTTCCCACGCGAAGGAAATTATCTAAGCTTTCTATCGAAGGAACTCTAGCTACAAGTTCCCACGCGAGGGAAATTATCTAAGCTTTCTATCGAAGGAACTCTAGCTACAAGTTCCCACGCGATTGAAATTATCTATCTTTCCATCGAATGAACTCTTGCTACAAGTTCCCACGCGATTGAAATTATCTATCTTTCCATCGAATGAACTCTTGCTACAAGTTCCCACGCGATTGAAATTATTTAAGCGGTCCATCGAAGGAACTCTAGCTACAAGTTCCCACGCGAGGGAAATTATCTAAGCTTTCCATCGAAGGAACTCTAGCTACAAGTTCCCACGCGATTGAAATTATCTAAGCTTTCCATCGAAGGAACTCTAGCTACAAGTTCCCACGCGAGGGAAATTATCTAAGCTTTCCATCGAAGGAACTCTAGCTGCAAGTTCCCACGCGAGGGAAATTATCTATCTTTCCATCGAATGAACCCTAGCTACAAGTTCCCACGCGATTGAAATTATCTAAGGTTTCCATCGAAGGAACTCTAGCTACAAGTTCCCACGCGGGGAAATTATCTAAGCTTTCCATCGAAGGAACTCTAGCTACAAGTTCCCACGCGAGGGACATTATCTAAGCTTTCCATCGAAGGAACTCTAGCTACAAGTTCCCACGCGAGGGACATTATCTAAGCTTTCCATCGAAGGAACTCTAGCTACAAGTTCCCACGCGAGGGAAATTATCTAAGCTTTCCATCGAAGGAACTCTAGCTACAAGTTCATACGCGATTGACATTATCTAAGCTTTCCATCGAAGGAACTCTAGCTACAAGTTCCCACGCGATTGAAATTATCTAAGCTTTCCATCGAATGAACTCTAGCTACAAGTTCCCACGCGATTGAAATTATCTATCTTTCCATCGAATGAACTCTTGCTACAAGTTCCCACGCGATTGAAATTATTTAAGCGGTCCATCGAAGGAACTCTAGCTACAAGTTCCCACGCGAGGGAAATTATCTAAGCTTTCCATCGAAGGAACTCTAGCTACAAGTTCCCACGCGATTGAAATTATCTAAGCTTTCCATCGAAGGAACTCTAGCTACAAGTTCCCACGCGAGGGAAATTTTCTAAGCTTTCCATCGAAGGAACTCTAGCTGCAAGTTCCCACGCGAGGGAAATTATCTATCTTTCCATCGAATGAACCCTAGCTACAAGTTCCCACGCGATTGAAATTATCTAAGGTTTCCATCGAAGGAACTCTAGCTACAAGTTCCCACGCGGGGAAATTATCTAAGCTTTCCATCGAAGGAACTCTAGCTACAAGTTCCCACGCGAGGGACATTATCTAAGCTTTCCATCGAAGGAACTCTAGCTACAAGTTCCCACGCGAGGGACATTATCTAAGCTTTCCATCGAAGGAACTCTAGCTACAAGTTCCCACGCGAGGGAAATTATCTAAGCTTTCCATCGAAGGAACTCTAGCTACAAGTTCATACGCGATTGACATTATCTAAGCTTTCCATCGAAGGAACTCTAGCTACAAGTTCCCACGCGATTGAAATTATCTAAGCTTTCCATCGAATGAACTCTAGCTACAAGTTCCCACGCGATTGAAATTATCTATCTTTCCATCGAATGAACTCTTGCTACAAGTTCCCACGCGATTGAAATTATCTATCTTTCCATCGAATTCACTCTTGCTACAAGTTCCCACGCGATTGAAATTATTTAAGCGGTCCATCGAAGGAACTCTAGCTACAAGTTCCCACGCGAGGGAAATTATCTAAGCTTTCCATCGAAGGAACTCTAGCTACAAGTTCCCACGCGATTGAAATTATCTAAGCTTTCCATCGAAGGAACTCTAGCTACAAGTTCCCACGCGAGGGAAATTATCTAAGCTTTCCATCGAAGGAACTCTAGCTACAAGTTCCCACGCGAGGGAAATTATCTAAGCTTCCCATCGAAGGAACTCTAGCTACAAGTTCCCACGCAAGGGAAATAATCTAAGCGTTCCATCGAAGGAACTCTAGCTACAAGTTCCCACGCGAGGGACATTATCTAAGCTTTCCCTCGAAGGAACTCTAGCTACAAGTTCCCACGCGAGGAAAATTATCTATCTTTCCATCGAATGAACCCTAGCTACAAGTTCCCACGCGATTGAAATTATCTAAGGTTTCCATCGAAGGAACTCTAGCTACAAGTTCCCACGCGATGGAAATTATCTAAGCTTTCTATCGAAGGAACTCTAGCTACAAGTTCCCACGCGATTGAAATTATCTAAGCTTTCCATCGAAGGAACTCTAGCTGCAAGTTCCCACGCGAGGAAAATTATCTATCTTTCCATCGAATGAACCCTAGCTACAAGTTCCCACGCGATTGAAATTAT
This sequence comes from Pristionchus fissidentatus, assembly GCA_036245785.1. Lineage (NCBI taxonomy): Eukaryota > Metazoa > Nematoda > Chromadorea > Rhabditida > Neodiplogasteridae > Pristionchus > Pristionchus fissidentatus. The sequence continues at coordinate 8,563,604 of BTSY01000001.1, forward strand.
CTAAGGTTTCCATCGAAGGAACTCTAGCTACAAGTTCCCACGCGATGGAAATTATCTAAGCTTTCTATCGAAGGAACTCTAGCTACAAGTTCCCACGCGATTGAAATTATCTAATCTTTCCATCGAAGGAACTCTAGCTGCAAGTTCCCACGCGAGGGAAATTATCTATCTTTCCATCGAATGAACCCTAGCTACAAGTTCCCACGCGATTGAAATTATCTAAGGTTTCCATCGAAGGAACTCTAGCTACAAGTTCCCACGCGATTGAAATTATCTAAGCTTTCCATCGAAGGAACTCTAGCTGCAAGTTCCCACGCGAGGGAAATTATCTAAGCTTTCCATCGAAGGAACTCTAGCTACAAGTTCCCACGCAAGGGAAATAATCTAAGCGTTCCATCGAAGGAACTCTAGCTACAAGTTCCCACGCGATTGAAATTATCTAAGCTTTCCATCGAAGGAACTCTAGCTGCAAGTTCCCACGCGAGGGAAATTATCTATCTTTCCATCGAATGAACCCTAGCTACAAGTTCCCACGCGATTGAAATTATCTAAGGTTTCTATCGAAGGAACTCTAGCTACAAGTTCCCACGCGATTGAAATTATCTAAGCTTTCCATCGAAGGAACTCTAGCTGCAAGTTCCCACGCGAGGGAAATTATCTAAGCTTTCCATCGAAGGAACTCTAGCTACAAGTTCCCACGCAAGGGAAATAATCTAAGCGTTCCATCGAAGGAACTCTAGCTACAAGTTCCCACGCGAGGGAAATTATCTATCTTTCCATCGAATGAACCCTAGCTACAAGTTCCCACGCGATTGAAATTATCTAAGGTTTCCATCGAAGGAACTCTAGCTACAAGTTCCCACGCGAAGGAAATTATCTAAGCTTTCTATCGAAGGAACTCTAGCTACAAGTTCCCACGCGAGGGAAATTATCTAAGCTTTCTATCGAAGGAACTCTAGCTACAAGTTCCCACGCGATTGAAATTATCTATCTTTCCATCGAATGAACTCTTGCTACAAGTTCCCACGCGATTGAAATTATCTATCTTTCCATCGAATGAACTCTTGCTACAAGTTCCCACGCGATTGAAATTATTTAAGCGGTCCATCGAAGGAACTCTAGCTACAAGTTCCCACGCGAGGGAAATTATCTAAGCTTTCCATCGAAGGAACTCTAGCTACAAGTTCCCACGCGATTGAAATTATCTAAGCTTTCCATCGAAGGAACTCTAGCTACAAGTTCCCACGCGAGGGAAATTATCTAAGCTTTCCATCGAAGGAACTCTAGCTACAAGTTCCCACGCGATTGAAATTATCTAAGCTTTCCATCGAAGGAACTCTAGCTACAAGTTCCCACGCGAGGGAAATTATCTAAGCTTTCCATCGAAGGAACTCTAGCTACAAGTTCCCGCGCGAGGGAAATTATCTAAGCTTCCCATCGAAGGAACTCTAGCTACAAGTTCCCACGCAAGGGAAATAATCTAAGCGTTCCATCGAAGGAACTCTAGCTACAAGTTCCCACGCGAGGGACATTATCTAAGCTTTCCCTCGAAGGAACTCTAGCTACAAGTTCCCACGCGAGGAAAATTATCTATCTTTCCATCGAATGAACCCTAGCTACAAGTTCCCACGCGATTGAAATTATCTAAGGTTTCCATCGAAGGAACTCTAGCTACAAGTTCCCACGCGATTGAAATTATCTAAGCTTTCCATCGAAGGAACTCTAGCTGCAAGTTCCCACGCGAGGGAAATTATCTATCTTTCCATCGAATGAACCCTAGCTACAAGTTCCCACGCGATTGAAATTATCTAAGGTTTCTATCGAAGGAACTCTAGCTACAAGTTCCCACGCGATTGAAATTATCTAAGCTTTCCATCGAAGGAACTCTAGCTGCAAGTTCCCACGCGAGGGAAATTATCTAAGCTTTCCATCGAAGGAACTCTAGCTACAAGTTCCCACGCAAGGGAAATAATCTAAGCGTTCCATCGAAGGAACTCTAGCTACAAGTTCCCACGCGAGGGAAATTATCTATCTTTCCATCGAATGAACCCTAGCTACAAGTTCCCACGCGATTGAAATTATCTAAGGTTTCCATCGAAGGAACTCTAGCTACAAGTTCCCACGCGAAGGAAATTATCTAAGCTTTCTATCGAAGGAACTCTAGCTACAAGTTCCCACGCGAGGGAAATTATCTAAGCTTTCTATCGAAGGAACTCTAGCTACAAGTTCCCACGCGATTGAAATTATCTATCTTTCCATCGAATGAACTCTTGCTACAAGTTCCCACGCGATTGAAATTATCTATCTTTCCATCGAATGAACTCTTGCTACAAGTTCCCACGCGATTGAAATTATTTAAGCGGTCCATCGAAGGAACTCTAGCTACAAGTTCCCACGCGAGGGAAATTATCTAAGCTTTCCATCGAAGGAACTCTAGCTACAAGTTCCCACGCGATTGAAATTATCTAAGCTTTCCATCGAAGGAACTCTAGCTACAAGTTCCCACGCGAGGGAAATTATCTAAGCTTTCCATCGAAGGAACTCTAGCTGCAAGTTCCCACGCGAGGGAAATTATCTATCTTTCCATCGAATGAACCCTAGCTACAAGTTCCCACGCGATTGAAATTATCTAAGGTTTCCATCGAAGGAACTCTAGCTACAAGTTCCCACGCGGGGAAATTATCTAAGCTTTCCATCGAAGGAACTCTAGCTACAAGTTCCCACGCGAGGGACATTATCTAAGCTTTCCATCGAAGGAACTCTAGCTACAAGTTCCCACGCGAGGGACATTATCTAAGCTTTCCATCGAAGGAACTCTAGCTACAAGTTCCCACGCGAGGGAAATTATCTAAGCTTTCCATCGAAGGAACTCTAGCTACAAGTTCATACGCGATTGACATTATCTAAGCTTTCCATCGAAGGAACTCTAGCTACAAGTTCCCACGCGATTGAAATTATCTAAGCTTTCCATCGAATGAACTCTAGCTACAAGTTCCCACGCGATTGAAATTATCTATCTTTCCATCGAATGAACTCTTGCTACAAGTTCCCACGCGATTGAAATTATTTAAGCGGTCCATCGAAGGAACTCTAGCTACAAGTTCCCACGCGAGGGAAATTATCTAAGCTTTCCATCGAAGGAACTCTAGCTACAAGTTCCCACGCGATTGAAATTATCTAAGCTTTCCATCGAAGGAACTCTAGCTACAAGTTCCCACGCGAGGGAAATTTTCTAAGCTTTCCATCGAAGGAACTCTAGCTGCAAGTTCCCACGCGAGGGAAATTATCTATCTTTCCATCGAATGAACCCTAGCTACAAGTTCCCACGCGATTGAAATTATCTAAGGTTTCCATCGAAGGAACTCTAGCTACAAGTTCCCACGCGGGGAAATTATCTAAGCTTTCCATCGAAGGAACTCTAGCTACAAGTTCCCACGCGAGGGACATTATCTAAGCTTTCCATCGAAGGAACTCTAGCTACAAGTTCCCACGCGAGGGACATTATCTAAGCTTTCCATCGAAGGAACTCTAGCTACAAGTTCCCACGCGAGGGAAATTATCTAAGCTTTCCATCGAAGGAACTCTAGCTACAAGTTCATACGCGATTGACATTATCTAAGCTTTCCATCGAAGGAACTCTAGCTACAAGTTCCCACGCGATTGAAATTATCTAAGCTTTCCATCGAATGAACTCTAGCTACAAGTTCCCACGCGATTGAAATTATCTATCTTTCCATCGAATGAACTCTTGCTACAAGTTCCCACGCGATTGAAATTATCTATCTTTCCATCGAATTCACTCTTGCTACAAGTTCCCACGCGATTGAAATTATTTAAGCGGTCCATCGAAGGAACTCTAGCTACAAGTTCCCACGCGAGGGAAATTATCTAAGCTTTCCATCGAAGGAACTCTAGCTACAAGTTCCCACGCGATTGAAATTATCTAAGCTTTCCATCGAAGGAACTCTAGCTACAAGTTCCCACGCGAGGGAAATTATCTAAGCTTTCCATCGAAGGAACTCTAGCTACAAGTTCCCACGCGAGGGAAATTATCTAAGCTTCCCATCGAAGGAACTCTAGCTACAAGTTCCCACGCAAGGGAAATAATCTAAGCGTTCCATCGAAGGAACTCTAGCTACAAGTTCCCACGCGAGGGACATTATCTAAGCTTTCCCTCGAAGGAACTCTAGCTACAAGTTCCCACGCGAGGAAAATTATCTATCTTTCCATCGAATGAACCCTAGCTACAAGTTCCCACGCGATTGAAATTATCTAAGGTTTCCATCGAAGGAACTCTAGCTACAAGTTCCCACGCGATGGAAATTATCTAAGCTTTCTATCGAAGGAACTCTAGCTACAAGTTCCCACGCGATTGAAATTATCTAAGCTTTCCATCGAAGGAACTCTAGCTGCAAGTTCCCACGCGAGGAAAATTATCTATCTTTCCATCGAATGAACCCTAGCTACAAGTTCCCACGCAAGGGAAATAATCTAAGCGTTCCATCGAAGGAACTCTAGCTACAAGTTCCCACGCGAGGGACATTATCTAAGCTTTCCCTCGAAGGAACTCTAGCTACAAGTTCCCACGCGAGGAAAATTATCTATCTTTCCATCGAATGAACCCTAGCTACAAGTTCCCACGCGATTGAAATTATCTAAGGTTTCCATCGAAGGAACTCTAGCTACAAGTTCCCACGCGAGGGAAATTATCTAAGCTTTCCATCGAAGGAACTCTAGCTACAAGTTCATACGCGATTGACATTATCTAAGCTTTCCATCGAAGGAACTCTAGCTACAAGTTCCCACGCGATTGAAATTATCTAAGCTTTCCATCGAATGAACTCTAGCTACAAGTTCCCACGCGATTGAAATTATCTATCTTTCCATCGAATGAACTCTTGCTACAAGTTCCCACGCGATTGAAATTATTTAAGCGGTCCATCGAAGGAACTCTAGCTACAAGTTCCCACGCGAGGGAAATTATCTAAGCTTTCCATCGAAGGAACTCTAGCTACAAGTTCCCACGCGATTGAAATTATCTAAGCTTTCCATCGAAGGAACTCTAGCTACAAGTTCCCACGCGAGGGAAATTTTCTAAGCTTTCCATCGAAGGAACTCTAGCTGCAAGTTCCCACGCGAGGGAAATTATCTATCTTTCCATCGAATGAACCCTAGCTACAAGTTCCCACGCGATTGAAATTATCTAAGGTTTCCATCGAAGGAACTCTAGCTACAAGTTCCCACGCGGGGAAATTATCTAAGCTTTCCATCGAAGGAACTCTAGCTACAAGTTCCCACGCGAGGGACATTATCTAAGCTTTCCATCGAAGGAACTCTAGCTACAAGTTCCCACGCGAGGGACATTATCTAAGCTTTCCATCGAAGGAACTCTAGCTACAAGTTCCCACGCGAGGGAAATTATCTAAGCTTTCCATCGAAGGAACTCTAGCTACAAGTTCATACGCGATTGACATTATCTAAGCTTTCCATCGAAGGAACTCTAGCTACAAGTTCCCACGCGATTGAAATTATCTAAGCTTTCCATCGAATGAACTCTAGCTACAAGTTCCCACGCGATTGAAATTATCTATCTTTCCATCGAATGAACTCTTGCTACAAGTTCCCACGCGATTGAAATTATCTATCTTTCCATCGAATTCACTCTTGCTACAAGTTCCCACGCGATTGAAATTATTTAAGCGGTCCATCGAAGGAACTCTAGCTACAAGTTCCCACGCGAGGGAAATTATCTAAGCTTTCCATCGAAGGAACTCTAGCTACAAGTTCCCACGCGATTGAAATTATCTAAGCTTTCCATCGAAGGAACTCTAGCTACAAGTTCCCACGCGAGGGAAATTATCTAAGCTTTCCATCTAAGGAACTCTAGCTACAAGTTCCCACGCGAGGGAAATTATCTAAGCTTCCCATCGAAGGAACTCTAGCTACAAGTTCCCACGCAAGGGAAATAATCTAAGCGTTCCATCGAAGGAACTCTAGCTACAAGTTCCCACGCGAGGGACATTATCTAAGCTTTCCCTCGAAGGAACTCTAGCTACAAGTTCCCACGCGAGGAAAATTATCTATCTTTCCATCGAATGAACCCTAGCTACAAGTTCCCACGCGATTGAAATTATCTAAGGTTTCCATCGAAGGAACTCTAGCTACAAGTTCCCACGCGATGGAAATTATCTAAGCTTTCTATCGAAGGAACTCTAGCTACAAGTTCCCACGCGATTGAAATTATCTAAGCTTTCCATCGAAGGAACTCTAGCTGCAAGTTCCCACGCGAGGAAAATTATCTATCTTTCCATCGAATGAACCCTAGCTACAAGTTCCCACGCGATTGAAATTATCTAAGGTTTCCATCGAAGGAACTCTAGCTACAAGTTCCCACGCGATGGAAATTATCTAAGCTTTCTATCGAAGGAACTCTAGCTACAAGTTCCCACGCGATTGAAATTATCTAATCTTTCCATCGAAGGAACTCTAGCTGCAAGTTCCCACGCGAGGGAAATTATCTATCTTTCCATCGAATGAACCCTAGCTACAAGTTCCCACGCGATTGAAATTATCTAAGGTTTCCATCGAAGGAACTCTAGCTACAAGTTCCCACGCGATTGAAATTATCTAAGCTTTCCATCGAAGGAACTCTAGCTGCAAGTTCCCACGCGAGGGAAATTATCTAAGCTTTCCATCGAAGGAACTCTAGCTACAAGTTCCCACGCAAGGGAAATAATCTAAGCGTTCCATCGAAGGAACTCTAGCTACAAGTTCCCACGCGAGGGACATTATCTAAGCTTTCCCTCGAAGGAACTCTAGCTACAAGTTCCCACGCGAGGGAAATTATCTATCTTTCCATCGAATGTACCCTAGCTACAAGTTCCCACGCGATTGAAATTATCTAAGGTTTCCATCGAAGGAACTCTAGCTACAAGTTCCCACGCGATTGAAATTATCTAAGCTTTCCATCGAAGGAACTCTAGCTGCAAGTTCCCACGCGATTGAAATTATCTAAGGTTTCCATCGAAGGAACTCTAGCTACAAGTTCCCACGCGATTGAAATTATCTAAGGTTTCCATCGAAGGAACTCTAGCTACAAGTTCCCACGCGATTGAAATTATCTAAGCTTTCCATCGAAGGAACTCTAGCTGCAAGTTCCCACGCGAGGGAAATTATCTATCTTTCCATCGAATGAACCCTAGCTACAAGTTCCCACGCGAGGGAAATTATCTAAGCTTTCTATCGGAGGAACTCTAGCTACAAGTTCCCACGCGATTGAAATTATCTAAGCTTTCCATCGAAGGAACTCTAGCTGCAAGTTCCCACGCGAGGGAAATTATCTATCTTTCCATCGAATGAACCCTAGCTACAAGTTCCCACGCGATTGAAATTATCTAAGGTTTCCATCGAAGGAACTCTAGCTACAAGTTCCCACGCGATTGAAATTATCTAAGCTTTCCATCGAAGGAACTCTAGCTGCAAGTTCCCACGCGAGGGAAATTATCTAACCTTTCCATCGAAGGAACTCTGGCTACAAGTTCCCACGCGAGGGAAATTATCTAAGCTTTCCATCGTAGGAACTCTAGCTACAAGTTCCCACGCGATTGAAATTATCTAAGCATTCAACAAAAGAAAATCTAATTTTCACTCTTGCGAGCGTATCCGGATGTGTCGAAAAGTAAATCTAACCAGTTTCCCTGCGAAGTAACCAAATGTGTACAATTACCAAATTTAGCCAAATTAATTATTCCAGCACTCTTGTATATCCATAATTATTCTTAACAACATTCAGACGCATACGGTGGCAGGACTGCTCACGCCGGAAAGTTCGCATGTCGGTACTGGATCGCTCCTGTCAGCCCCATCGAACGCCCCGTCGAACGCCACTTCGTCGAGCAGAAGCAAGAAAGAGGAACCGGCATCGCCCGTGCTCTTGACCCAGCCGCAGGCGGTGGTCAGTGCTGTTAGCGGAGGGATGGCGCCTCAGGTAAGTCAGGTATATAATAATACAATTAATGTATGATTTCGAAGTTAAATTGTAAGTGCTCTTGCAGTGGAGCAATGAGTCTGCTATTGCCGCGCATCCGGACTTCCATGCATTCATGGCTAGTTTGACAGATGAGCAAAAGGTAAATGAAAGTAAATATTTCATATAATGTTCATTCTACAATTCACGTAATTCAGGTCAACATAAATTGTGGATCAAAAATCAGGTTGGGCTTCAGGCAGCAAGCGTCATGGTGAGTTGATTTGTGCTATGCACAAGGACAACATTCGCGTAATTTATTTTTTTCTATTTGTTTGTGGACATCGTTAAATTTGTACTATGCTTCATGCAGGCAACAAATGCTGGAGCCGCATCGCAAGTCCAGTCTGCAGTGGCGCCTTGTGCTAATCTTCAACAGGTAATGGACCGAGAGATGGCATGTGGCGCCGTGTCTCCACAGCCGCACGTCTCTCGTCCACCACCCAGCGGACCCGTGCCGGAGCCGTACGAGAGGGGTGAGATCAGCGTCTGTGCTCTTTTGTTGGAATTTTTCAAGGACAGAGATAGAACAATACGATCTATCTGACAGGACTGCAATCCCCATTTTTTGTAGAGTGGTGGAAGGGAGAATCTAGAGGCGATATGCAATGCCCGAGGTGCCAGAAGAAAGTGGGAGTGTGCAAGATCTCGGGCACGAATCACTACATTAGCGTGAGAATATTTATTGCTCAGACGTTTCGCTATGATCTATGTTCGCCGGGGCAAATGCTGCAGATTGTTGTCGGATTTAAGACGGCCCTCAAAATGCTAATCGCTTGCAGTTTCACTACCCCACGTACTACAACAGTAATCAGAAGCTGGACGCGCAGAATCTGTGGCTACACAGGCAGCTGAGTATAGATAATCACAGTTAGTGCAATATTATTTGGTAGAGGCAATAACAAATTCAGCTGTGACTACAGGTGCTATTTGGGCAAAAGCATGACAGTTTCCGCCACTTGCAGTCAAACGAGTGTGCATGCACTGTGAGAAGACCCGTCCGAGCACACTTCTTCCCGTAACGATCAACGGAGGTCGTTTTGAACTTATCGAGCACATTTCCGCGGTTAGTCGACCGCAGCTTTACTCACCTCCAGATGCTGGAAAAGTGTATGATAAGAGTTTCAAAAGTAAAAAAAATCAAAATGAACAAAGTTAGAATAATCATATTCATGTCTATTCCTAAAGTTCCGTCCCGAAAGCAAAAATAAGAAACAATATTTCGATTGCAGTGTCATCCGGCTGAATTTGCGGAATTTCAGCGGGAGTACAGGGAGAGGTTCAGATACCATTCAGTCAAGAATTTGGCCACCGACAAGGAGCTGGTCAGTATGTTCACTTGTGAAAAGGAATGTGATCTTTTTTCTCAGCAGGTAGTCCTTGCATTGTCTGCAATAAGCTCCCATACGTACTTTTTCGGAGACCAGAGATGCACAACAAGGGAAATAACCCTCCTTCCGCTCCGCTCAGCCAGTAGGACTTTAGTAACTCATAATTCCTAATACTAGTTCCACGCATACACTTTTGTGTTTCAGTAGTGATTTGTTCATAGCCGTAATTTTCTTGTTTGTACTCCTATTCATTTACCCCAGTCTCACTTGTGTACTTGTTGGATTCTACTCTGGTAGCTTTAGTACAATTTTTATTATTTAAACCAAAAATGCCGAAAACAACAAAAAAATTTCGAAAAAACACCCCATCAAAGCATTTTAGTGTTATCGTATTGTGTATTTAGTCAATCCGTGTTTTGTGCAACCCTTCACCCATCTTCCTGGATTATATTGTCACAACCCATTTAGTATATATTACTGCACTCTCACTTTTTCACACACTCTGCACATAATCCTCCCTATCTTAATCCCAATCTCCTCTTACCGTAGCTTTTCGAATTCATGCCCCATCTTTTCTGACATCGTAACAGAGAGTGTCTGGCTCGAAATCTGTTTTCGTTCCTTCATTACCCACCCCACCTCTCCCTACCTTAATCTTCCCCAATGCTTACCCAATGCAATGCCAATGCCTTCTCCCCTTCGTTTGGCTTCTTTTCCTCAGTGGTAACTGGCTTGGAGTCTCTGACTTGGAACATTTACATTTACTGTTCAATTTACTGTTTTTTCCAAACTTCTCCCGTCCACACACCACATCAAATCTTCCCCCCACTTTTCATAATCTCTCCACCTCATAACCTCCCCCACCTCTTACCCCCATCCATTTCTCTTCTATTGGCAACAGAGAGTTTCCGGCTCAGAATCTGTTACCGTTTGTTCAATCCCCACTCTCCTATCATTTTGTTTCTCGCACATCTGATTTTTATGTTATTTCATCTCCGTCGACTGTTTCTTCGTTTGTCTCAGTGAGTGTCAGACTCGTTATCTGTTTCAGCACGTAGAACCCCCCCCCACTCCATGTATTGTATAATGACTTTCTTCTGGACCGTCTTTCCGATGTCCGTAATTCCCTTTTCTCGACCCCTCCCCCTTTCACCCCACTGTCTTCGAACTGATCGGAGTTCTCGAAACGCAGCCGACAGTTGTTACTCGAACGAGCAGAGTTCGATCGAGTTCTCTTCTCGAGAACGTCGATTCATTCTCGCGCGCGCAACAGTGAACTGTCAAGGTTGCGCTTCTCTTAGCCTCCGAGTATCACTCGATTCTAATCAGTTTGAAGAACAGTCCAATCGCGATGTTAGGATTTCTCCACATTTAACGGGAAGTATCCAATCCAATCCAAACAATCCAACAGCTTCACTAATAACTTTTTCATTGTATGCCATCTTTCCCCGGGGCGGACAGTATTCGACCGGAACTGTGTATTTCGACAGAGTGAGAGCAGCTTGTAGCCGACGACAGCCCGGTCCGATCTGAACGCCCCGACTCGTACTCTATCGGTCATTCGCCCACTGCCGTAGTACGCCCGCTCTCGTTAAAAAAGAAATCATAACGCACCACCACATTGATTTATTTTGACTGAGAAGCTTTTCATAGCATTATTTGTTTCATAGAATTATTCGTCGGAACATCTTTTCACTAATGATCAAGCATCCCCCTTTCCTTATATTATCCAGAAATACGCATGTCTCTGTTCATTTTGCTTCTATAGTTGATGAGATATTGATTGTAGGATCACTTTCCGCTTCCCAACTCGGAAGTTCAATTTGAAGTTAATTGTAATAGTAGCACTCAATGATAAAATCTTATAAATTTTAAAAAAGGGCAGACGGTTGAGAGAAAACACAGAAGGATTCATAGAGAAAAGAAAGACCTTTTTGTTGTTTCCGGTTTCGAAATGAGCCGGAAAATGCCAGTGGGTAGTTAGACAATTTTGCTGCTCATGGCAGAATATTGATCTAAACACTTCGTAACAAACTGTACAAGTCAAAATTGTTTAGAATTACATTCAATTTTCGTTCAATTTCGAATTACATTCAGATTAAATTCGTATCGAAATATAATGTTTTACCAAATCCGAATTTGAAAAAAAACATATAGCTTGAAGTGTCCCACGGAGCGAAAGTGCCAACATGGGTGCCAACAACAGAAGAAGTGTCAAAGAGCGCAATCTAGCTAGAATTTCACACTTCGATCCTTATTTCGCATGGGGAAAAATGGCACATATTGGTGCGTGCTCGCTTCGATCCTTATTTCGCATGGGGAAAAATGGCACATATTGGTGCGTGCTCGCTTCGATTCTTATTTCGCATGTGGAAAAATGGCACATATTGGTGCGTGCTCGCTTCGATCCTTATTTCGCATGGGGAAAAATGGCACATATTGGTGCGTGCTCGCTTCGATCCTTATTTCGCATGGGGGGAAATGGAATATATTGGTGCGTGCTCGCTTCGATCCTTATTTCGCATGGGGAAAAATGGCACATATTGGTGCGTGCTCGCTTCGATCCTTATTTCGCATGGGGAAAAATGGCACATATTGGTGCGTGCTCGCTTCGATCCTTATTTCGCGTGGGGGGAAATGGAATATATTGGTGCGTGCTCGCTTCGATCCTTATTTCGCATGGGGAAAAATGGCACATATTGGTGCGTGCTTGCTTCGATCCTTATTTCGCATGGCGAAAAATGGCACATATTGGTGCGTGCTCGCTTCGATCCTTATTTCGCATGGGGGAAAATGGCACATATTGGTGCGTGCACGCTTCGATCCTTATTTCGCATGGGGAAAAATGGTACATATTGGTACGTGCTCGCTTCGATCCTTATTTCGCGTGGGGGGAAATGGAATATATTGGTGCGTGCTCGCTTCGATCCTTATTTCGCATGGGGAAAAATGGCACATATTGGTGCGTGCTCGCTTCGATCCTTATTTCGCGTGGGGGGAAATGGAATATATTGGTGCGTGCTTGCTTCGATCCTTATTTCGCGTGGTGGGAAATGGAATATATTGGTGCGTGCTTGCTTCGATCCTTATTTCGCATGGGGAAAAATGGCACATATTGGTGCGTGCTCGCTTCGATCCTTATTTCGCGTGGGGGGAAATGGAATATATTGGTGCGTGCTCGCTTCGATCCTTATTTCGCATGGTGGGAAATGGAATATATTGGTGCGTGCTTGCTTCGATATTTTTTCGCATGGGGAAAAATGGCATATATTGGTGCGTGCTTGCTTCGATATTTTTTCGCTTGGGGAAATGGCATATATTGGTGCGTGCTCGCTTCTAACCTTACTTCTCGCGGGAAAATGGCATGTATGGGTTCTAGTTTACTTGTTTCACGTTTGGTACAAGCAAAATATGAATTTCTGTCATTTCTGTTCAACTATTTTACGAGAGCTCACTCGCAATGCTCGAACATAAAGCGTTCTGCATTTTTACGGGTTTTGACATGGGCAAGCGTGGTTCGCTGTGCCAACTGTGTATTTTCTTTGACGGTGAGTGTCTCGCTTCAGAATGAGACTGAGAAGAAATTCAATTATAGATCAAATGTCGTTAAATTCCAGAAGATCATAACGAGCATAACTACGAGACCTAAAATGAATATGCTAAAAAAAAGAAAAGGCGGAAAGCTGGCATTCAAAATGTGGGGTCGAAACGTTTGCGAAATCACGGTTTCGTCCAGAATCGGTTCTCGGCCTCGTTTTCAGCGATTTCGCATAAAAGGATCAGAAACAACGTACCTAGTTCTTACCGAGGATTTGACGGAAAGCAGCAGAGAGGACGGCGACCGCTCATATTGATTCTCAGAAACAGCTTGCCTTACTCGGGAGATGTGGTATCCAGAGTATGCACAATCGAGAGATCATCTCTCAATATCTAACGCCCGCTCTCTTGATTTTCCAACATCTCCAGATTTAGGCAAGTTGGAATCTTCTCTCTCTTTGTATTGACGAATGAATGCGGCGTCTCTCTCTCTCTCTCTCGAGTGCAATTCGTCTAAGCAAAGCAGTCAGAAAATATTGTGTGGCGTTCATTGTTTAAAATAAACGCGTTCCAAAGCAGAGAAAGTATTTTTTTCGAAATTTTGAAGATAAGAAGAATCACATGCAAACACAATAGTGGCTGTGTAATTTGAGCCATACAAATGTCATGGCTATGATCGAATTAAATTCAGTATATAAAGTATAAGTATATCACAGTGCGGCAATCTAAGCCTGGCCTTTCTAACATTATATTCTCAATTTTCTTCCCTCGAATCTCTTTGAAATCAGCATTCATAAACGTAATATATTGCATCATATATGCGAACAACAATCGCGCTCGAATAATGCACTGCCATGAGGTAAGCGTACTATTTAAATAACGATATTGCACGCGTTCATAACGACAATACGGTAGTTTTCGGCACAACGGACGCCATTTATGAAATAAAGCTTTGCCTATGCAATCAATTCTTTGTTACTCGTGTTATTTTTCCGAAAAATATTATCATTCAATTATTTCATCTGATGAATTAACTTTACCACTGTGTCAGTCAATTCCGCATTTTCATTTCAGAAAAAAATCACGCAACTATGCCTTCAGATACAGAAATGATAGATCAATTCGAACCAATGGAACGAGAGGAGGTGATCGGTTTTACGCTTTTCGAATAACTCTTTCTTTTATACAAGTTGTTAGCAGTTTGGCTACTAATACTCATTCAGGTTTATAGTGAAATTGATTAAAGTTTGAAATTCGTGTAAAAATTGGGTTAAGCTTCTCCATTTCGCACATTTTTATACCAATAGACCGTCGTCGACAGCGAGTAAAATGAAGAGAAAAGATCCATTTATTTACCCGAATTTCAAACTCGATTAGCTCCCACAAGCAGAAAAGGAATGACACTCAGTTTTTCACCTTTACAGTCACTCCTTCTTCTTCCTGACGAAATTCTCTCCGAAATTTGCTCGTATCTCAATTTTGCTGATCGGAATAATGTGCGAGTAAACAGACGACTTAGTGAGATAGAATTCAGTCTGTCCAGATTTCAGAAACGGCTCATCAATCTCTCGATCAATGTATGTTTGCAAAATTTATCACATTTATGTTGAATCCGTTTGTAATAAATATTCATTCATGCGCGCAGAACACCGGATTTAACCGACGCTTGTTTCGTTTTTTTTGTAAATCGATTTAGGCACTAATTATGCGATTAATTAAGGTGCTGTCAATATTCTCGGAGACAGAACAATACGGATCTTTATCCGTTCGTTTTCCTGAAGAAAAGCGGGAATTTTCAACTCATGAAGAGAATCTCCAAACACTCAAGACAATTCTTCATAGCCTACTGAGACGTGGATATATTGTAAACGAACTCGAACTAACGGTGAGTGATACTAGGCTTGCATATTAGCTATTTTAATTTTGTATCCTTCATTTAAGTTGCTTTCTCGTTTTAATTAAAATTTAAATATCTATTAAAATATGAATTACTATGGCGTTCCAGAATGGTCCTCTCCTTCAGTCTCTGCGTGAAATAATTTTCGCATTCGATGTCAGATGCAAACTCTGTTTCAAGAATAACAGTGAGGTTTGTGTACTACCCGTTATTATTATAACGTGCACAAAGTCCACTTTCCATGAAAGTGTTCCGCAGTGGAACACATTTTCCCAATATTTTCCGCAGACTCCATTTACTCCAGAAAATGACCATAATCACAGCTGTTTTGTTTTCATTTATTGGTTCTTTATGGCCTGTTCGATCAGTTTTCTAGAAAATTTTTTAAAAATCCATTTTGAAGAATATTAGACAATTGCAATTAGCCTCCACTTTCCACCTTTGGAGTGTGGCGTTCCACTCCGGTGCAGTATGCGGAAAGTCGGCGACTTGTGGAACACTACGCCCAAGAGTGGACTGTCTAATATTCTTCAAAATAGAATATTTTTGACATTTCTTTTTATTAAAATGATAGAACAGTTCATAAAGAGCCAATAAATATGAAACAGCTGTGATTGTAGACATTTGCACCATAAACTAGAAGAAGTGGAAAATGGTGGAAAAACGTGTTCATCTGTGAAACACAGTGGAACACTTTCATGGAAAGTGGACTTTGTAGACGTTATATGTTAACGACGACTGAAAGCGCAACGAGATAATGTATAAATTGTGAGGCGAAAATAGATATTATAACTCTCTATAGAGTATGATAGGAAAATCATTGAATGGGATTAGAGACCGCCAAACTATTATAATCGATAATCGATTTACGAGGGGTGGATTTCAATTGATTGAAACCGATAATTGATTGACCGGTCAATCGATTGAAAAAATAATAGATAGAAGAGGATAATCGATTGATAATGAAATAATAGTTTGGCGAATCTATTATCGATTATTACCGGCGCGCTAATTCCTTAGGTAGCGCGCCCACCGATCTGTCAATAATCGATTGAAAGAGTGATGCGACCTCACGTCAATCGATTGACAAAGGATAATAGATTGAACCCTTTCTATTATCATTTCCATAATAGTTTGAGTAATAATTAGGCGGTCTCTAAATGGGATCAAGCTAGCCCTATTCTGAAAACATATGGATATTAATGTGAACAGTGTTAATAATCATTCTCTTTACAGGAACCAGAAGAACTTGCTCTCAACTACTCATTCATTCGTGATTATATGAACACCAACACTACATTCACATCCGCTTTTCTCTATCAATTTTCTATTAGCGAGCACCTGATCGTTCAACTATACAACGTTCGTATTCAAACTTTAAAGGGCCCTGGTACTGCAAATGAAGCTAATTTCAGATTAAAGAGAATTTTATACCGATTCGAACGCAAAAAAACGCATATTTAAACCCAATTTTTAAAAATTTAGTTATGAATTTTCAACGATCTTATTTTCGGCCAGGATTTCGTGACAATTACAGGATTTTGTCAGCAGCAACAATCTTCGTGAGGTTAAAATATGTGTTCACAAACGCGCTGCAAAGTGGTTTGTTGCGTACGCTTGGGGACTAATAGAAGTACCGGCCATTGCTGGAAACGCAGCTGCCTGGCGAACCAGCAGCAACATTGTTGCTGCCGAGGTTAATTTATCAAATTATAATAATCATAATGTTTATGCGAAACCCGGTACAACAGCATGCATGAAAAGAATTACATGATGCATCAATGGAAAACAAAGCATTAAAGGGACCCGGCAGAGATTGGCAATTTGAGAACGAGAAAAATAGTGAAAAAAATTCTCGGAACTTTGTGTTTCGGGATATGAGCAGTTAAACTGTCGTGGTGTACGAATTCGACGTTTCCTAATGTGGTCATAACTTCGAGGAGTGAACATGATTCTGCTTAGTACTCATTCAGGACATCGTAGGCATTCATCCATCACAAATTTTTGGAGCTGAGATACTTTTGAAAATAAATTAGGAAACGTCGAATCCCCGAGCGTGTGCCTCTGGGAGTCGCCGTAAACCACTCCCAAAGGGTCCGAAAAATTTTTTTTCTTATTTTTCCCTTTATTAGTCGACCAATATAATGCCAAATAAGTGTGTTTCACTATCTCTGCTTGATTCCTTTAAGGCCACTCAAGGAAACTGAACAATTTTCCGGATTTTGAGAGAAGCCTTGTTCTTGGAAAGAAACTATTATATACTTGTCTGGCGAAATCTATGAAACCGTATTTCCTGTTTATTGAGAGGATTTATTACAATTTTACAATGATACGTTGATGAAATGAACTACTGGTACGTGTATTCTGTTTCTATACCTCGACGTGTCTCTTCATTTGTCATGCTCCCTCTCGCTAGCGGAATTTGTGTTTAGCCGCGGAACGTTTTATTATTTTGCACGAGTGTCTGTGAATTTGTAATAGCGCAGAACAGTTACAAGATTGGTGATCATAACATTTTGAGGTGTACGGGCTGCCCCACCCGCACTCAATCTCAAGCGATGCGACGGTACAGTGGTGACGACTGTGTTAGAGGTGCGCGGAAGTCGCCCGGGTGCCGCCGTTCAGATAGTTTTCTCCAAGCTCCCACTTGAAGTGGTGGACCGCTTCAGACGTCACAATCGTCGTGAACGATTGACGCGCCATGTGTGGTCATTCTGAACCCTATTTGTCTCCAATTGTCCTCATCCTTATCAAAATATCGACGGTATCCTCTTCTGCATTCATAAGCGAAAATGTTCTCGCATCATTTCGCACACATGTGATTTTTTTTAAATACATGAATTGACTGATTTTGATAAATGCATCTCTGTTTTAAGCGCACATTCACGCTTATAACGCCATCAAACATGTATAGATCCCGTCTCGTGCGATCATTTTTTTTCTAGCTCGCATTATGTTCCCACATGCAGTAAACATTTTGATTACGAACAATTTCAAGGTTATGCAATCAATCGGAAAATACGAAGGTAAGAAGCCATGATATGTTGAATTCTTTTTTTTGCGACGAGCACTGAGGAGTGCAACAAATTCTCTTTTTTTCTTGACGCGCTTCGAAGTTTTCATACAAATAAATATCGTTTATTGCACGGGTACGGGAACAGTAAAACAGTAGCGACAGTTGCAATGTGCGGTAGCCGATAATCGGCGAGACGTATTCTCGGGTACGGCAGAAAGGATAGTTTCAGCTTTCGGCAGAAAAGAGTGCGAAATGTGCGACCACGACCTCTTCATTTCACACACTCTCTAGACCGGTCGATAGACGAGAGAGTGTGTGAAGTGAAGAGACCGTGTCCCCACATTTCACACTCTACTCGGCAGCATCCACAGATGCAGGGCTGCTCTTGAAGATGGCTCTCCTGAGATTTTAATAGCTATTTTATGATTACCTTAAGAAAGGACGCAACGAAAGAAACTACAAAGAATAAAAGCTATTTTAAATTGGCCTGGGGAGGTGAAAAATTGTTGGGCGGAGAAGAATGAATACGTTCAAAGTTCAGCGTGCAGTGAAATATCGCTTTTCAGATCTAGCTTCTGGAGGGGGATCACTACTCGTTTGTTGAGTCACGATTCCACTTCGGAGTGATGTAACACAATTTCCTTTTTTTCTCGAATCGGAATCTAGCACGGCATTCTGGCCAGTCTGTGCAAATTGCGGCAGACAATTAGAGAGTGCGAAAATAGCATGTAAATGGGCGATGGTCTCGCCACGAATTTAATGTTAGCATTGTGTCCAGAGTGCCGTCTCTAGTGGGAACGCACCTCGCTCTCGTGGAGCAGAAAACGACGAGCGGGCCAGTGAAAACGAAGAAATACTGTATGTTGATCAGATTGCCAACGATAAAATTCGCACTATCCAGCTGAAATTGATGTTTCAATCATAATTTGATCTCTCCATCTCTCTATAAAATATCCACTAGAAGGATGAAACTCACATCACCCTCGTCCTTTGCTTTTATTGAGAGTGCAGCAAAGATGCCGCTTGCCACCTGCAAATTGATAGTATTCATATCTGTGCAGGGTCATATCAGGGGAATGTAAAAGAACACGATTTAGTTTGGGTGGCAACCTGTGGAATGACTAGAAGCATGCCCAGCAGCGTGCAGCGTAGTTCGTCCGACATTTTAATGCTGCAAGTACAACTATTTTCTATTTGAAATGCATCTCTATCCTATTTGTACTGGGCATTCAAATACGACACTCTTGGGACGAATGTGAGAAACGTATAAATGATTTGATGCGTTTTAAACTACTTATTTATATTGCTATTATAAAATCGTGTTTTCATGGAACTAGTGCGTGCCCTCTCTTTCTATACTTCGGCGTGTTTCTCGCTTTCTCATGCTCTCTCGCAGCCGTATGTGAATTTATATTATTTCACTTTCGACGCCCACCTTCCACAGTTCGCGATCAGTTTGGGGATAACCAGCGCGTAGCATGCCACCGAGATAACACACGAATACATTATGAACGGGCCGATATTCTTAGTCAACTGAAAAAAGTGACCATGACCACCTGGATTATGCAAGTAAGTAAAGTTCTACTCGCTAAGCTACCTAATGGTGCGTTTATTGTCCCTGAGGGGTGGGGAATAGTCTCATTCACCCCACTTTTTCGACTGGTCAGAAGGTAAAATTGTATGTGGAATAACGAGATCATTTCTGACTCTAGGCGACAATAAACGGAGCATAATAAGACTCAGTTTAGCAAAATGGTCACTTTACCGTGGTGCTATGGTGCATGGTGAAGAGGCCGACGAGCGTTTGGGTCTCGTCAAAGGCAAAGAACGGTAAGGGAAGACCGATGAGAGTAGCGACGGGAATGACTGTAATTACCCAAACTTTTAAATATTATGCTCCACCAATCTATATTTATTTGCACTTTGATTGCGCTTTCATTGGCACTGATCTTCATTGATTCGTATTATTCTCGAAATTAAAAATAATTTTTTTTTCGAAATCCATTTCTATCCGTTGCTCCTGTGATCGTGATGTTTGTAGGCCTATGAGGAAGTTGTTCTATTTTCACACGTGGGAATGGGAATATCTCTCTACAATTCTTTCGCCAAAGTTAAACGTGCGTTCATCACGCTGTCAACACTCTACGTCCTGTGGGAATGTCGAAGTAATTAACCTGGAATAGCAAGCCTGATAATCTGCAGGATGGTACGTGGCACGCGCTCGAGAACCTTAACGAAAACACTTCTATTCCAACCCGAAGGAAGAAGCTTGCAATACATATTAGTAAACTTGTTTTTTAGCATAGTAAACTTGTAGTGGTAAACATAAAATTCAATTAGTAAACACGATAAATAGTAGTGAATATATAAGTTTTTTTTTAAATAAGTGATGTTGTTCGCAATAAGCTGAAATGGAAACTCACACTATGCACCGGCTCCAGCATGGGAAATGTCGCCGTGAGTCTCTCGACTGCCAGTAGACAGACGTTGATGCACTCAGAGAGAAGAATGAAGTCGATAAAAAGCTGCAATCGATCGATCACTCATTGCTTTAAAGGAAGAATATCACTAGTGCTTACCCTCATTTCTCCTCTCCATTAACATGTAGCCGCCACGATCGACGAATACCTCCTCTCGGGCTTACAATTGTTTTCTCACCACTATTCACCCTTATCATTTCAACTTTAGGTCTCCATGTAGCATTTGAAGTTCCTACGACCGTTGTTTGTCACTGTGCGTTATGGAGAACGCGACTTTCTCCCTCACAAACAGGATATATTTTATATATAACCTTGAAAATATTCGATGAATACATCACCGTAAACAATCGTTACGTTCCTTTCAAAGGAGTTGTTTTAAGACCCCATTCGCGATAGATTGGTTTTACGTGATTTTCGACGAATCTTCATAAATAGAGAGACTGTTTCCACGGTATTCACTAGTTTCCATTCATGAAGTCTTTTCGTTTCATCGTCTGAATGGTGAAATGAAAAAAAAACATTATGAATGAACATTAATGAATACGGTGTAAACAATCTCTCTCGAAGATTCGTCGAAAAACGCGAAAAACTCATTTATGGTGTGAAAAAAGCTCATTTGAATGCCGCACAGCCTCCCCTCTCCACCCACCAACCTCATGAGCGACAGTGATGAGACTGTCGTTAGTAGCGTAGTAGTATCCCCAAGTAGCCGGGAAGAAGCGAGGAAGACCAAAGAAGCAGTTGAACAGAAGGAACACCAGATCCATCCCGCCCTATTTAAATTGAATTTGCGAAGAAAAAATCGCGTCACTTGAAAAGTATGGTGTGTATGTGTGAAAAAGTATGTGTGAAAAGTAAAAGTAAATGTATGGTGAAAAGTATGAAAAGTATGGAAAAGTATGAAAAGTCTATACAGTCTATATTTTCACCGAAATTCATCATTCTGGCGAAATTCATCGTTGAATTGTCATCATTTATGGCATATTACGCTGTCTGTGATAGACTCAACAAAACTCCACACTGCTAAATTGAAATATCTCCCAAAAATTCCAGTAAGGGTAGATTTCGAATTGGCAAAGAGCGCGAAATGGGAGAGGCAGACAACGAGAGAAGTGCTTGGCATGATGCCAACTCTATGACGTGCGTCAAATTACTAGGCTACGCTGGCGATAAAATATACCTGGAAGATAAAGAGATGAGAGAACAGGCCGGTCAGCAACTCGTCTTTACTGAAATATATGACTCTCAGACAAAGATCGAACTCGTACATTCCAGACCTTTATCCCTAGATAGTTCGGCATTTTTAAATGGTAAATACTGTACTCTCCTACTTGTCTAGACAACTTTTATAAGGCTAAGTTGTAAATTGTGAGATAAAAAGTGTAAAACTTCCCTGTCTAGGATACATCTCCCTTCCCTCACCTTCCTTACCCATATATAGATATTTCTTTCTTCTTCTTCATAGTTTCTTTAATTGCCGTCACACCCTTCGCGAGTGTATCAAATAAATAAATAAAACAAACTTCTCTTTGAATATCTGGGCGAATATCTTCGCATAAATGACGAGAGCGAGGAATGTGACAAAAAGGTGGAAGGAAAACTGAAAAGAAAACATTGTGATGACTAAAATATATCAATCGGATATACAAAATCCAAAAATCGTCACAAAGGAATATACCATTTCTGGACGAACAATGTAGCGCAATATCGCCTCCTCCTCTTGCACATAAACGACATCACTAGAGAAAGGAATATAATTACGAACCATTTTCGAAAATGAGCAGATAATTTATATAGTCATGAGAGTTCAGGAGAGGTTTTTCCCAATAGCAACAACAGAAAAGCTTACTCCTCATCCTGGTCCATCGTCAAGTTTCTCTCGTTATTTTATCTGAATTGGCAAACATTACTGCTTAAAGAAACAATAAAAATATGAGATGAATCGCGATGGAATCGGCAACTGTCAATTGCTCAATTGTTTATCAATTAAGAATTTTGTCGACTTGGAATAAAGCGAATACTACCAATGATTTTAATCCCGCGTGTGCTTGCGAAGTGCGTGGAAGTGAAAAACTGCGAGGGGTGTTAGTACCGTCATTTTGTTACTCCCGTAATCGAAAAACAAAAACGAGAAACGCTTCCAGAGTTCGTTTGAAAGTACATTGAGACCTCTTTATAGAGAGCTCAGAGAATAACATTTTCTCGTTCCGCTTCCCCCTCAAATGATCCATATTCTATTATTTTCATTTCTTTTTTTTCACAGTTCTAGGAACACTCTATTTATCGTTATATCTCCCACCGAAAAGAAGCGCTGATTGAAAATAGCCGAGTTGTTATTTCTGACAGACCTCATTAAGGAGTACTGTGACGACTCTAACGAGCCTACGCAAAACTATCGAACTTTCCAGACTAAACTGCTCGACAATAATATTATGAGATAGTACTATTCGAAATTGATGATTGCTTATTGAAAACGATGATTGTGGCTAAGTAAAAACACTTCATAACCCTATTTTCAGAGGCTATTGTAGATCTCCTAAATGCGCATTTTTGTTACTAGTGTTGAAAAAAAATAGGACAGAACGGAAAGCCGAATATTACATTTATAAAATGATACGAACACACAAAAAGTCAAAATGGTACTTTCTGTGTTTACCAAAGCGAGAAAGCGGGCAAAAGTGAGAGGGTCGCGTACGTCCCTGTGTGATAAACAACGGAAGCCCGTCATTTGACTTTTTGGTGTGATCGTATCATTTTATAAATGTAATAGCAAGAAATGAATGGAAGTGTGTTCACCCTTGTTTTTGGTTCGGACAATTGTTCGCATTTGTTCGGAATGAAAGTATATCCTGTCCGAACATTGAGCATTCGAGAAATTATCGTTTTCCATATTTCATGGGAAAAGTATTTTATCTGGATTTCGTTATATTTGTAGGTGTTCGCCGCGTCATCGATCTGTTACTATTTCATTTTTCTAATTCCTTTTGAAGATCGTTACAAATATCTCGATGAGGCATTAGATTGCACGCGAAGTGTTGTTTGCCTTATCAAGCATCTCTAGAAAGAGTTTATTTATTTTATTTTAAAAAATACATTTAAAAAAATAAAAAATAAATAAAATAGAAATAAACTAAAGTGGCAGAAAGAACATTCGAAACGAGTAACTCGCGCAATGTTCTTAGGGGTATAGAGCAAATCAAGAGCTACTAACCCCATTTATTACAAATTTACGAGGACTAAATAATAAAACGTTCCGTTTTTTTAATCCGTGCAAAAAAAGATACGGCTGCGGGAGAACATGAGAAAGTGAGAGACAGGACGAGGTATAGAAAGAGAGTACACCATCAGTAGTCCATTTCATGAACGTATCATTTTAAAATTGTAATATATGGCATTTCTGTACTTTCTCGCATCAAGCAAATGTAGGCGGAGACTGTGGTAGGGTTGGTCAAATCGGTTCCTGCTCTCTTCATATCACACACTCTCTGCGCCAGCAGGCTGACGAGAGAGTGTGTGAAATGAAGAGCGCAGGAACCGAATTGACCAACCCTAGACTGTGGGTGCTAGTAGTAACCATAGTCATAAGGTAAACAAATTACTTTGCAAGCGTTAATTTGTATTGAGACGCTGTCAATCAACGGGGTAACGCCACGAACGTCCTTTTTATTCCTTCCATTGCATTTGTTCACCCACGATATCCAACAAAGTAATATCGGAACGTTTACCGCAACGTGATCAAAAAAATCAGAATTTGCATCTTTGTGAGTACACATTATCATGACTTGTGTTCATGCTATTAATCCGCATCGATTTGCCGGGATCCACCCGGACATGCCCGATGAAATGTGTGAAACAAAGCGACAAATTCGATTGCAAAAAGTGACAGAACCGGCAATTACTCGCAGTTCCCGGCTGTATGATGACAATTCCCAACTTTTCGCATCGAAATTTCTCCTTTGTTTTAGACATTTCATCGGGCGTGTCCGGGTAGTTTACGGTAAATCGAGGTGGACAAAAAAAAATGAGCCTACTCACAAGTCCTAAATAATTTGTTCGCAAAGTTACAAAACTCTGATTTTTTGATCACGTTACGATATACGCTCTGATATTTTCAGTACGTGCGATAGGCCTCGTCTACCGTACTTATTGTGCGAATATCATCACTCCTCTGGTTTTTCTGTACTAGTAGTTTACCAGTGGGAAGGGCGTAAACAAGTGTTTACTAGTAGTTTACCAGTGGGATACTAGTAGTTTACCAGTGGGGGACTACTAGTAGATTACCAGTGGCTTTTACTAGTAGTTTACCAGTACGCAACGCGCGTTTGTTGCGCTTTGCGTGTGTTTCATAACAAGTGTAAACTTGTATTTTTATTAATTTTCTTCTATATTTCAAAGAAGTTGTTATTTCTTTGTTTCTTTTCGAGTCGGACGACTCGGCCTCGTTCCGGAGCAACTTCTTATCATAAAAAATCCGTGTGGTGAGCTATATTTAATTACAATTCCTGGTCTTTTCAAATGCAAAAATGGTCTTTCTTGTTAGAGATTCCATGTGTCTTTCAGATTGTTCTATCGATGATCAAGATGATTTGAGAGTATTTCTTTTACAACACACTGTTCACGGATACGCGCAGGTTGGGCTTAATAACCGCTAATCGAATATTCAGAAATAATTGAATCGAGGACGAATTATCGATTTTCTTATCGAAACAAGTCTTCAGCCCATTGAGTTGTGCAGGAATCGACCGATTCAGGTTAGAAAGATAATGCTTCTTATCGATAAAATTACAGAAAATACTCGTTCAGTGTTGAGAATATGAATTATTACGTTCGACTGGTGTAATCTGATGGTTTCCCTCTACGATCACTCTTCTCTTTTCGACGCCGTACTTGTAAGTTCCCGGTGAACAATGTAGAACAGAGACTGGAAGCGCATGTGCGAGATGACACCGCGCAATTTGGCTTGCTTACTCATTTTTATTAATCTTCGTGATGTCAGACCTCGAAAAAGGGGTCAAGGGACAGAAGGTATGCGAAAAGTTCTCGCTCCCGACCCCTTTCTGGAGGTTTGGCCGATCTGTGGAACCAAGTCTAGCGCAATCATACGTGTCCAAGCCGCAGGCTCTCTTAGTAGGCAGTTTGCATCCATGAACCCCTAATGAATGAACCCGTAATCCAAAATGGGTTCGGGCTCGGGTCCACCGAATCCAAAATGGCCTATGCCAACTTACCCGCCGGGGTCCCGCAACGAAAAAAAGTACCGTAACCCATGCTACCGTAACCCGGAAATACAAAATCGTCTCACTGTCGCTCCTTCTCACTGTCGCTCCTCCCCGTTCCCGCCGTGGATCGATTGCATCCTAAGGGGGAAGGGGAAGAGGCGGAAACAGCAGGGGAAGAGGAGGAAGAGGAAGAGGGATGAGCAGAGACTCGACTAGTCGCCCCTCTCGATCATCGCAGTCCCATCACTCGACTGCCACCAATGATCGAGCAGTGTCCAAGCCTCCCAAGAGGGCGCTGGCTGCCGATTGGACGACCCGGAGGATTACGGAGGACCCGGAGGAGGAGGATTGGACGACCCGGAGGAGCTGCCGATTGGACGGCCCGGAGGACGACCGAACAAAGTGATGAATCTCTCGATGCTGTCGCCCATCAACTCCGAAGGAGGATTATAGGTAAGTTTTGATCCCGCCCCAACCCAGTCTGTTGCGCACTCCCCTAGTAGGTCACATGCGCACCCTCCTCATAGTTCTCACTCTAGGTTCCCATTCAAATCAAACACCAAAACATCTAGTTTCTGTCTTATCAACACTAGAAGCATTGGGTATAAACTGCCGCTACTCGAAGATTTCGTAAACACTTTCGATTATAATGTAGTCGGATTTACCGAAACCTGGATCTCAAAGGATACAGTTAACGATAGTATGCTAGGCTTTGGCCGCTATTCAGTTTATCGATCTGATAGAGACGCGACCGGAGGAGGTGTGGCACTCCTCATCCAATCTGATATGCCGTCCACTCTCGCTTTCTCTCGATCCTTTTCTCAGTACTGCCAAATAGTCGCCGCAATAGTTCATTTCGAAACATCGCCTTTCTTAGTTTGCCTTATCTACCGTAGTCCATCTTGTGATTCAGAAAGCTTCGAATCGTGCATATCTTTCATCTACGATTTCATCTGTACCAATTCTCTGCCTTTAATTATCTTCGGTGACCTTAACTGTCCTGAAATAGACTGGTCAAATTTGGCTTCATCTGCTTCTTCCCATTCCCATCACTCAAATATTCTTCTTCAATTTTCTCGATCACTCTCTCAGTGTGTCACATCACCGACTCGAAACATGAACATTCTGGATGTAGTGCTTACATCTCACCCCAATCTCGTCAAAAATTGTCGGGTCCTTCCCCCCCTCCCTAAACTGGACCACGCGCTAGTTGTGTTCTCACTAGACGCAGCTACTCCTAGTTTCCAAACCAAACTAATTAGAGACTTTCGCAATGTCAATTGGGAACCTATCCGATCAGCCATATCCAATATCGATTGGGATACTGTACTTTCCTCTGTAGATCAAAACGCAGATACACTTTACTCCACTTTCCTTTCGCACGTTCTCCCAATTATGGACTATTTCATTCCGTACCGCAAATTGATTCGCAGTCGTACCACCCTCACTAGTAAATCTCTCCGCCTACTGCGCATTTCTAATCGGAAATATAAAGAACGCCACTCAATAGGGCTTCAACCGTACATAGATGCATCAACTAAATTCCGGAAGTCAGTACGCGCAGCTCGCCGCAAACATGAGCGCGCACTCATTAGCAAACCGAATACAAAACGGTTCTTTCGTTTCGCAAGCGATAAACTAAAAGATCAATCTAGTAATATCCCTGCACTAGTAGACCCCTCTGGGGCACCCTTGATCGATGATCAGGATAAGGCGAATCTGTTAGCTAATCATTTCTCAAAGTGTTACAATCACAATCTTTATACACCCCCACAGCACCCACCTCCTAGCAATGGGCCTTTCATAGATTACGTAGCATTTTCACCAATGATTATAGCGCGTATACTGCGTAAACTACCTAATCGGAATTCCACTTCCCCCGACGACATTCCCTATGTGTTTATCAAAAATACAGCAAATCAAATTAGCCGCCCACTGTCCACTTTGTTCAACTCTTTCATGCTTAAATCCGAAGTTCCCACAATCTGGCGCTCAGCTATTGTCAGACCGATATATAAAAGAAGGGCGAAAAACAGTCTCCCGATAACTACCGACCGATCTCATTAACGTGCGCTCTTTCGAAAGTTATGGAACGCATTGTTTGTCATGAACTTTCTAAGTCCCTCACACACAATGGTCTGCTTCCCGATCAACAGCACGGGTTCCGCACCAAAAGGTCATGTAGCACAGCTCTCTTGTCCACTTTTTCGCACTGGCATGCCTTACTAGACAAGCACCATTTCCTCACATGTGCATTCGTAGATTTCTCTAAAGCTTTCGACTCTATTCCGCTTAACCTCCTAATTCATAAATGCGAGACTACACAAATTCGCGGCTGCCTCCTTCGCTGGATACAAGCTTTTCTCTCTAATCGCACACAAATGGTTATTGTTGGTGACTCCAAATCGCATGCTTTCCAAACGATCAGTGGTGTCCCTCAAGGCTCCTGTCTCGGACCGCTTTTATTCTCCATTTATATAGCCGATGTAGTCGACATTCTTCCAACAGGAAGTTTTTGCACCATGTATGCGGACGATCTCAAAATTTACACAGTAGACAACCCCATTTTGCTCCAACTCGCGATAGACAACCTCGTCGACTGGAGTACCCGCTGGGGGCTAACCCTATCACCTACCAAAACAGTTATCATGCACCTTGGCACGAACCACCCCTCTTGCACCCATTCAGCACTCGGAATCGATCTACCCATCAAACTTCACATCAAGGACTTGGGGATTACTTACGATAACAAACTGAGTTTTACGAAGCATTTCGAAAATATTATAGGTAAAGCATCCGCACGTTGCTCTTTCATACATCGATCGTTCATCTCTAAAAGCCCGGCATTATACTCCAAATTGTTCTGCACTTATGTCCGACCACTACTCGAGTTTTGTTGTGAATTATGGAACCCTAGCACGATAACTAACATTTCTCGCCTTGAGAATGTTTTACACAGATTCACTCGAATCGTCTTCCGCAGATGTGACCTGCCCGCAACATCTTACCACGACAGACTGGTGGCGCTCAAGATTCCTTCTCTTTGTGACCGACGAACTCGTATAGATCTTCTTGTATCATATAAGATTATTTTCGGATATTACGATATTACCCCCAGATCAATATTTAACTTCTCTAATCGTATTGGTAACTCTAGAGGTCATAGGCTCAAAATTTGTCCATTTACTTGTAACACCGTTAGGTTTAATCGTTTCTTTTCAAATAGAATAGTTCATCATTGGAATCGTCTAGATGATGATATTGTAAGCAATAGTAGTATCAATGTTTTCTCGAACTACATCAAACACATTAATTTACAATCTTTGCGTTAGATACATATCTACCTCATCAAATGTTATCTCTTTTTCTCAGCTTTTCTGAGAACACCTTCTTTGTCACTATATGTGACATCGTATCTCATGTATGCCGTTACTTTCACTTCGTCTCAAATTTATATTACAATTTGCTATGTAAATTGCATGATAAACATTATAACTTGAAAAAGGGGTCAAGGGACAGAAGGTATGCAAAAAGTTCTCGCTCCCGACCCCTTTCTGGAGGTTTGGCCAATCTGTGGAACCAAGTCTAGCGCAATCATACGTGTCCAAGCCGCAGGCTCTCTTAGTAGGCAGTTTGCATCCATGAACCCCTAATGAATGAACCCGTAATCCAAAATGGGTTCGGGCTCGGGTCCACCGAATCCAAAATGGCCTATGCCAACTTACCCGCCGGGGTCCCGCAACGAAAAAAAGTACCGTAACCCATGCTACCGTAACCCGGAAATACAAAATCGAGCAATCCGAGTCGGTATTTGTTGCATGAGCTAGGTCTCGAGTAGTAATTAATCGGACGTTATGCAGCAATTCGACTCGGGATTGTTATTACAATTTTAAAATGATACGTTCATGATATGGACTACTGGTGGTGTACTCTCTTTCTATACCTCGGCGCGTCTCTCGCTTTCTCATGCTCTCTCGCAGCCGTATCTGTTGTTCAGCACTGATTATCAACGGAACGTTTTATTATTTTGGATGATTGTTTGTGAATTTGTAATATTGGAGATAGACCTCGAGTTATCATTACGTGGAGAGTATACCGTTTCTCCCCGATCGTGCCCAGGGTTACTGCTGAAAATACTTCAAGGCTACAGTATGCTGAAAATATAAACTCTCCACGTAATGACAACTCGAGGTCTATCCCCAATAACAATCCCGAGGCATTACATATTTTACCACCACGGTAGGATGGATTACGGTATCGGCAATATCGTCCCGGGACCGCCGTATAACGTCCGATTGATTACTACTCGAGACCTAGTTCATGCAACAAATACCGAGTCGGATTGCTCGATTTTGTATTTCCGGGTTACGGTAGCATGGGTTACGGTTCTTTTTTTCGTTACGGGATCCCGGCGGGTAATTTACCATCGGCCACTTTGGATTCGGTGTACCCGACCCCGAACCCATTTTGGACCATGAACTGGTTCATGGATGCAAACTGCCTACCAAAGGTGAGCTTGCGGCCGTGGACATGTTTGAGCACAATGCTATTATATTGAACCGATCCTCTCAAAATATTCTAGATCCATCCTGCTAGCCGCAGGTTTGGATACGTATGCATTCGGTACAAGCACTTCCAGTCTCTTTTGAAATTTGCCGGTAATGGCATCCGCGGCATCTTAGTCAAAGCAAAATATAAGAATACGGTACAGTGGGATGGATACTGTAGGTAAGAGTGATTCTTGCAGATTGCGGCTGTGAGACACTCGAACAGAAACGTCTCCTTCAAAAGCTCTCCCATCGCTATTTCTTATAAAACGGATGGACGAATTCGGAAGAAACCATTCGAATCAAAATCGTAATCATTCCCCGTAGTGACCATTGTTGATAATTAGATCATCCCCTTTGTTCGAAGTAATTATGCTAGCCTCCGACTAGATTCGAAAAATACAGAAAGGGGTCAGGACGAGAGAGTGTGAAAAAAATAAGAGAATCTCACTTGATTTTGCATGTTCTCTCACTCTAAACTCCTTTCTGTAGGATTGACCAGCTTGTGGAATGATGTGCGCAGGGTATTGTTTCTATATTGTTATTCCATTTTCCGTTTGTTCGAATGTTGTTTTCTTGTTGAAAAGATAAATCTGATACTATTATATGCACCCTTCGCATGCATTACTAGTGGTAAACCAGTGGGAATTACTAGTAGTATACCAGTGGGACCGAGGTACTAGTAGTTTACCAGTGGGATTTACTAGTAGATTACTACCCACCCTACCACTAGTAGTTCTACTGGTAAACTACTAGTAAAAAATACCAGAGTCCGCGAACTATGAACCGTCCACATCAATTTAATCATCTTTCAGAGTGGAAAAAGGTAACCATAGAAATTTTCAAACAAACAATAAATATCTTCTTCATGATTGAGCTTTATTATATGGGCAAACCGCATTGTATTGCCATTTTCAGCATGTTCTTGTTCTACCTGATGAGATTATCACCGAAATCGTCTCGTATCTCGGATTTGTCGATCGGAATTTCGTCAGTTCCATCAATCGAAGACTGAGGGAAATCGAGTGTAAACAAACGAGATTTGAGAGAAAGCGCCTTCTCAAAATGTGCATTGACGTGCGTCAGCATTTTTACATATATTTCATGTATACTTACTCCACACATACACTACTGCAATAATGGTAAATGTTCGGAATGAAAAATTCTGATTCAGCCTTGGTTCTAATCAGTGGTAAAATGAATACATAATCAGGATCGTGTCGACTCAATTCGTATCAACATGTGCAAAGAAACAACAGTTGCTAAGGGGCAATCAGGGTCAAGTTCCGAATAACCGTTTCCGAACAACGAATAACCAATAGCCTTTTCCGAATAACCATTGTTATTCGCGAATAGGATTATTCGATCTAACAGCACTAATGTTGATACTCATTTTCCTTGTTCGTCTACCTGTTCTCTTTTGCGCCCATTTTCGATGACGCCGCCAAGCAGTTCCGTCGCGAGTTGTTCCAATGATCTTGTCCTTCGACTCCTTCTTGACATCTTCTACAGTACCTTTCTTTAGCCACCTGTTCTTTCAATTTTCTCAATTCCACAGCATCATTCAAGTAGTTCTGAAACTTTTTCTTGAGTATATATGTACTCTTCTTGGCGCTTATAATATAGTCGTTAGAATCGGGAAAGTTATCTTGATATATTTTATGTTATTTTGTTTGTATATCTTCATGTCTGCGCAACGTTTCCCAGTTCACTCTCTCATTTATTCAATATCTTTCATGTACATTTTCGCCTATTTTCCGGCACAGTATACAATTAACTTTGGCGCAATAGTGAGTCAATTTGGAGGAACATCAACAATAGAATGTCTATTTGAGGGCATTTCTCGCTTTCTTCTACAAACGATAATAGAAATTCAAAACTTGAGATCTCTTTTTTTATTTCCTTTTTTTCGAGATACGCACGTGCAAAGACTCCTGTTTTAAAACGCACGGTGAGCGCACGATTTTTCAGTTTGCGATAGCACGCACGTTCGTAGAACGCGCGCCGAACGTGCGTGGTGTACTTCGGTAAGAAACATCGTCAATTGTGCATCGGGCGCACAAGAGGCAGCACGACTAGCGCCCCCAGTACAAACGACGAAATTTCTTGCAGAATTCAGGATGTACGCACAACGCACGTTCGACGCACGTGCAACGCACCTTGTGCACATCGTGCATGCACGCACCACGCATCTGCGGCGCCTGGAGGTTTCACGGGCGCATTTCGTGCGCACACCGTGCCTTTCAAAACAGGAGGAAACAACAGTCGCTAAGGGACAGACTGGGTCTAGTTCCGAGCACTCCACAGGGCCGTCTGCGAATAAATATCTCATTCTACTTTCACTCTCGTTTCAAGTACGCGTGTACTCGCGCGGGGGAGGAGGGAGGAACAGAGAGAGAAGAGGTTCTATTCCGGGATTATACTAATAGTTTTGACCGATTTTGCATCGCCACATCGCTAGAGGACCATGTATCATGCATATTTGCTTTGTCCCATGTCGTACGACCATGTATCGTAAGATCGGAAGATCAGCACCCCTGATCGCCAACTTTTGTTGAATTTTTTTGTGGGGATAACAAAACAGCAACGGCATAACTTTGTTCAAACATGACGAATCTGTATGCATTCTTTTCCCTGTTGGTTATTTGCTAACCTTTATCGATTCGGCTTGTTGTTGGGTTTTTCTGACCATTTTGAATTTTCGACTAATTAGCGAAATTATAATTAGCTAATTAGTTAATTTGTGGATTTGAAAGCCCTCGGGATTCTGATTATGAAGACACTTTGATTGAGTAATGTAGGTAGGTTTAGAGCAGTTATAAACCTCGTTGCTGTTTTGTCACCCCCCCCCCCCGAATTTTCTATTGCGTCCTCCTCTCTAGTACAGTTCATGATTCGTCGTCTCCGCAAACTTACTGCGTTTACCAGGGCACTCAGTTTGCGATTATTATCGTCAACTTTTCATTAAAGTATAAATAGAGGATACTAAGAAAATTCCATGCTGGAACCGGAGATGTTCATCCTCCTTTCACCTCCAAAGAGTGGTCCTGATTATCATCTTTTATTTTTTCTTTGCGCTTTATCACGCCACTCACGAGAGGCTCGACATAGAACGACATATTTCCGGCAGAGAAGAAGAAAAAAAAAAATTTTCGTAATCGAGTTTTCGCTGGCTTCGGGTTCTATTGGGTCCAACTAAAATACCTGTGAGCTATTATGCCACAAAAGGCATTTCTCGCCGAGATGCTGCTACGGTTAGGTGCAGCCCGCAAATTTTGAACACCAAACGGAGTTTCTGTGAAAATTTTTTGCTTGGAGCGATAGGCTTAATTTTCAATGATCTTTTGATCTATGTGTTTTGTTTGTTAGTATTTATAGCTAATTCACATAATATCGTATTTTGTTAATTTTCGAGAAAACTTCGGAAAGCAGATGTTCTGAATTCATGAGAGTGTGGGGGGTCACAAGGATTCGAATGAAATGTCTATGCTCCCATATCTCGGGGTAGTGCCGCATACAAAAATGTCAGAAAATAAGGAGAAATGCGATAAAACCGGTGAAATTCCTAATCATTCGTCGCGACAGTGGAGAATGAACCGGTGAAGAACAAAGGAGGCCAAAATTGAAATGAATGAAGGCGCTCTATTTTTAACTTTTTCGGAAGCGGCGCTACCTCAACTCCCGAGATATGGAAGCATAGGCATATCATTCGAATCCTTGTGACCACAGACTCTCATGAATTCGGAACAAAATCAACAGAATACGATATTATGCAAATTGGCTTAAAAAACTAACAAACAAAATACATAGAACAAAAGATCATTGAAAATTAAGCCTAGCTCCAAGCAAAAAGTTTTCACAGAAACTCCATTGAACACGCGAAAAAGATGCCAAAATTTGCCGGGCTGCACCTAACAGTAACAGCTTCTCGGCGAGAAATGACTTTTGTGGCATAATAGCTCACAGGCATCTTAGTTGAACCCAATAGAACCAGAAACCAGCGAAAACTCGATTAATTAAGTCTTGGTCTCTGCCAATTTCAAACCTAGCCTTTCGTGAGTGCGTGTTATCCATATATGATTCGTCAGATATATGAAGAACAAGCAACTTTTACAGTGTCCAATATGTATCTTCCGTATTAAAAACGGCATCGATGAAATACAAATGGGGCTTATATGAATCAACACTCGATGCAATTAGGAGACCAGCAAAACAGGGCCAATATTACGCTGGGATAGGCGTAGACGGTGGTTAGAGAGAAAGGGAAATTCGACAGTACAACTTTCTCACTGACATTCTAGGATTGCCGATCAGAAGAGCAACGAAACATGCACTAATGGAACAAGGATGGGAGAAAACACGGGGCATCTCAGGTATCCTCATTCCACGCAAGAGAGGAATCACTAGAACATCCACCATTTGATGGGGATAAGCGAAACAATTTTTCTGTCTTCGATTTGGCTATAATGAGAGTAAAAAGTACTTTCAACCGTGCTCCATTTGATAGCGTTTCTCGTTTTCGGCCTTATTTTTTGAGTACGCGAGTATTGAAGTGACGGTCCTTCGTATTTCGTATGCATGCGCTCCCGTGTTTATATCTATTTCGTAGTACAAGAACAAATAATTGATTTCGTAATTGATTATTACTATTTTTTAACCCAAATTATTTCTTTCCAGATGGGGGCATCAGCCAACTCTGGAGCAGACGACTTCATTCCATGCAAAATGCAGAAAATGGTAAATACAAGCCCTCTTTGCAAATATTGTGTGCATATCGTGATCGTACGCGTATAGCAATAGTTCATATACTTCAACTTTTCGTATTCCTACGGTAACATTAAAATTGGAGAACATTC